>OY728156.1:119548179-122535411 GCA_963277665.1 Viscum album
GATCAAACATGTCATCAATATGGGGTTGAAGATACTTTTTCTTGATTTTGATCTTGTTAATTTCATGATATTCAATCTAGAGTCACATCAATCCTTTATTCTTATCAAATATAAAAGGTGTACTAATATGCCTATTTTATATACATATTTTTATCAGTTTTTATATGTGTAAAAAATAGATATTAACTGATTTAATATGATATATTTACATGATATTTATGTTTATTTTATTCTTATGCAGGACTAATATATTGAACAACTAATGTAAAACATGAAAATTAAGGAACATAATGGCACTTCGCGGGGAGCCGCTTCTCAGCTCACTATAATAATAGAAAATTATATGGAAGATAAGGTCGACGATTGAAGAAAAAGATAATAATAGAGGATAAAAAGGGAAAAAAATAAATTACCTCGGGATGATTGGGATTTTGGCTCTAGAAGATGGATTTCATGGCTTAGTAATCATTGCATGTCATATACTGGTTCAAGTCGTGAATGAAATATATAGCATAAAGTGGAGTAAATCAACCTAAATTATAGTTTACATGTGTAATTGAATGAAAAAATTCATTATTACCTAAAACATGTGAATTATTACCACAATGAATACATTTTTTGGAATTTAATATATGTGGTGGAATATTTACACATTGAGTAAACATTACATGTCATGTATATTTCCGATACAGTATAATAATGAGAAAATTTACATATATTCTTATGAAAATCATTTTTTTTACAACTAATTAACCTAAAAATAATATCTTTGATCCATGGAACCCCATTAATGTCCTAGAAGCTAATAAATAAGTCGTTTGACCATGGGATTTAGTCATTCCATTCCATGATTGATACGCAACCACCAAGAGGATGTCGTAGGGTTTCAACATTTTGTAGATATGTTATTATTTTAATTCAATTGTATAACAAAAAAATGATTTATTTTTTAATTTCAATCTCTTTATTTTATTTATTCCCTTACTATATTAGTATATCTCCTATGGTTTTAGGTTTATTCATCATTAGAAATCACCCGATGATAGTTGGATAAAACCTAGAGGGGAGGTCTTAATTAATTAAATGGGGGTACATACCGTCATTGTTCGATTTAATTTCACTCGTAAGATGGTTTATTCAATACAATCATGTTATTCCTATGAATATATTTTTTTCATAATTATTCCATTGACTATATGACTTAAATCATGAAAAGACAACAACATTATTGAGATTATTTATTAATGACCACTAAATGGAATAATTCTTGTGCTTTTAAAAATCTGGATATAATTGAAATTATTTATTTTATTCAACTATCCATGAATAATTGGGATTATAGTGTATCATTACATATAATGACCACTTATTGATTTAATAATATAGTTTTTTACACATATATTTGATTCTATTAATTTTCTAGAAATGTCCAATTAATTTATTTGGAAAACCCACCACTTGAAACTAGTTATCCACTCTAATATTTTTCTAATTAAATTTTTTTATTTAAATTGTATAATCAATTTGATAAAATTTATGTTATTTCAGAGAAAAATGTTCATTAGTTAAGAGTTTCCATCAATGTATTCCCCATTCTCTATTAGATTGACCATGCACTTCTACTATACCATGCCTTTGTGGTTAGTACAGTTGAAGAAAAAATAAATTTCTAATTTGATCATTATCAGAGGAATTAAAGAAAACATCAGGGCACTTAATACACCCCAATGTGACAAAAATGGCCAAATGAATTCATTTTCAAGTGTCTCTTAGATTTTCATCATCAATTATTTCAACACAACCAGGTCAATTTTATAGGAAGTATTTTAAAAAAGTTTGGAACCATGTGTGGGTACCATTGAGAAGTCAACATCAAATTTTGGAGAAATACTAGGAATAAATTCTATAAATACATATAGAAACTCCATCTTAATAAGAATATAATCAATGTTATATTTCCCTCCAACCATCTATGAAAAATTCCCCTTTTCATTGGAATCAAGACACATTCAATGGATGTGGCTTCCATCAGATGCCTATATTTATCTTCTCACTAAAAGACAATCATATATTAGTTTCTAATATCAAATTTTTGTTCCCTTTATTTTAAGATAACATTAAATTTAGGTAGATAAATAAAATCCATTCCTAAAGAAAATAATAAATTCTTATAGAGGGAAAATAACAAGGTTTTCATAAAGTACATTCCCAAAACCTCAACCAATGAGGAATCATTGACTTGAGATATCATCATTAAACCATCTGGGGTTTTTAGAAAAAGTTAAAAATATAATAAATAGGGTTTAATTTTTATAAAATTATAAATTTTTTCATATATAAAATATTTTGTAGTCCATATTCAAATAATACATTAGCAGATCTAGAGTTCATGGTATGTGTAGCTTTAATTATGTCTTTATCACACCCCACTTTATAATTAGTGATGAAATTTTATTTTACTTTTTTCATGACATAAGAGGATAATAACATAGATCATCACCATTAACCATTAGATTTGGGAACCGGTTATCATAGTTCCCATCCTCATGGAATTTGAAACATTGTATGTAGGGGGTGTATTCTATGGATCTTTCTCTCTATTATCATCAATAGCCAAATTTTTACTATTACATCCGTAATTAATTGCTCGATGACCCTCTTTTAAACATAGGAAACATTTACTAGTCTAATCATATCCGTTTAATCCATGATTCCTTCGCAACTATTTGTTTGAAGGAAATATTGACTTTGGTTCTATAGGAGTTTTAGAGTTTCACTTGAATACTGTAATTATTTTCTTATCAAAACTATGATATTTATGGGTAATTACAATCTTTATTTCCAGCTCGATAGTCCATAGAATGATTTCTTCATGGATACTAAAGTCCATTATGAAAAATTCCACTGAGTGACCTATTTTTATGCCACTAATAAATAGATCAACCTAAATTTTAGGATATATATGAATACCATAATCTTTCCTTGAAAGACATTAAAATTCACCTCATAGGTACTAATCAATTAAACATCCTTCTTAATTAACAAGTAGAATTATTTCAAAATTTTCATATAAAGAATAAAATAAAATTAATTACTGAAAAATAATTTTATAAATTTATCCCATTCGATGGATTCAATTTTTTCACGTTGACTCATATACATGATAAGATCCCACCACTAATACACTTTTACTTCTAAATGGTAGACATCTAAAATGAATTTTTCATTATCAGATCTCCCAAGAATGGAAAATAGCATTTCAGTGGTACTGATCCATTTCATTGAAACTAGTGAAATAGTAGAACCACTGGAATAAGGTATACATTTCCTCATAAAGGACTCAATAGAATATTGTTCTCCATTTTTTACATTTTAATGTTTAGTGTAATTCATTGATTCAGAATGTTTTGTTATAATGTCAATGATATATTCCATTACATAGCCCATACCTTTTTTTTCTCAAGATTAAAATCATTTCATTGTCTATTTCATTCATCATTCACATGAATAATTTGGTGTATAACCATTGAAAAAAACACAGTTCAATAATACTAATCATGTTTGGATACTGCATAGTCATGAAAAATAATTTATAAGATGTCTAAATCATGACACTTTAATTATAATATATAACACCTTAGTCTTAAACTTGGTTATTATAGGTTAAAAAAATTCAAAGCCTTTATGATGTTTTATATAAAGTTTTTGAATTTTAAAAACACATCCCCTAGGAATATGAAACTAGGTGTTTAGCAAGGCCCATTATCTTGCAACATGTGATGATCGATTCCATAATAATGAAATCTTTTTTGATTTATTACCACTATATAAAATTATTCTAGAGACACACACACTTTTAATATACATAAAATGTTGTTTTTACTAGAAATCCATATTCTTTGTTTACTATAACACAGAACATTTTTCTAAAAATAATATTTACTGAAGGGTTCTCCCTATATATTTCATATCCAAGTATCTAAATGTCAACTAAACCATGATATAATAAAAACTCTAATGAACCAAAATTTTCATACATTTATATTACATCATAATAGACAAATATTCATTACACAAAAAAATATCCATTCCAGAATAATATCATTCTAGTGCATTTTGGAAATATGGATACATAAAAAATTATTTGATAAGTGAACTACATCATTCCCCATTATAATAATTATAACTAGATCTCTTTTTATCAGTAGCATACATAATAACTTTCTTCATAACATAGGGAATCAAAAAATCTGAAATAGAGATCTTATAGTCTTGGTATGAAAAAATAAGAGAGATATCCACAAAACATGAGCATAATGGTATTAGAAAATGAGAATAAAAATTGAAAAACCATACCATGCAAATGAGATATCAAAAAATGAGTGATAACATAAACCATGGAAGTTAATAAGTTATAAACAAAAATGGAATCAAAGATCATAATCCATGCGAGAATAACAGTTACAAAAGACATAGATTTATCATATACAAATAAACATATAGACTAATTTCCATAGTTGTCAAGGATAATTTCCAAAACAATCATAGTGGTATTATTTCACCCCCAAACCATCATTGAATTCGCAGTTCACTCTGAAGACTATCATCGTTGAAAATTATCTTATTTAAATGGGTTTACTCCCCATTATAGTCCTACTTATCTAATGATATATAAATAATCACCCACTATAGTAGAGGGAGATATAGATCACACCCATCAATGGTTATAACCTAATCGCCATCCACAGTTTTATCATAACCCCCATCCAGGGTTATAATGAAACTAAGCACCTTTATTTTAACATAACCACTATTATGTAAAGAAAACCATACAAAGGTGTGAGAAAAGATCATATAAAATTTCTTGAGGTCATAACCAAAAAAGAAATAAATTGGATTTATAAACATATTTTCATAATAATAAAAAATCATTAAGAGAAATAATAAGGATGACATCATGTAATTAAATCCCACAGATCTTATGTAACATAAATTTTTTAGAACAATATATCTATAAGACTGATTGTGGAATGTCATAATTTTATTATAATGGAAATACAAAAAATTTGGGGGTTTATTGAAATTAAATATAGAGTTTTAAATAAATAAACTAAAAAAATCATTTCCTCTTAATGTATGATTACCAGACTCACAATTGGTGTGATTAACAATGTCACAAGATAACAACCCAGTTGTGTTCCAATTATATCAGAGTAGAAATCATAATCACTATAGATCATATTTATGAAAGTACAGGAATCATAATCATGATGGTAATTATTAAATAGAATGTAGTGATATTATATTAATTAAATTAAAATAGATAAAAAATCAAAATATTTTGATAAATATGATTACCAAATTTATAGTAACTGTGTAGCCGGAAGAAAAATAGGTAAGAAACATTTAATAAAATAGAATCCATATGAAAGAATAAAATTAAGGATATTAAAAAGGTAACACTATTAACATTAATATAAAGGTATTCTATAGCCTAGAATAATGGTATCCACTATTTTATATGTATTGTAAAGTCCGTCTTTCCTTGCTAGTGAAATACCTTGAAATAAAGACCATATTAGTTTTGTCTTCCTATCCCCAAAATCCCTCTTCCCAATAATCAAATCTCTATCTTCCAGGCCCTGATAGACCACAATCCAATGGATCATATTATCTATCTTTTTATCTTCGGAAGCCCTCAATCATTACAATGACTAGACATAGAAATAATTACAAAAAAAATTCTTAATTTTAAAACAGAGAAATGTTTCCTTAATAAGATTACCCTCTATAGAAATATAATGATTAAGTATGAGCTCTCCCCAATGTGTACTTTTCTAAATATTCAAGAGAGAATGTAATCAACCAAAAAAATCATCAAATGACATAGTTTTTATAGGATTCCTTCTGAAAACCATACTGAGATCCCAATAGTCTTATATTTTTGAGTTTATTGCATTGACACTGGACACCCACCACTTTATAGCTCATGAATTCATCACGTAACTAAATGTCTAATGCCATATTGGTTGACAACATTATAATGTAAAAATTGTTTTGCACATTAGAAATAGGTCTTTCGTATTTTTTTATATACATAGTAAGTTTTACGGACATACTAATGATTATCAATATGATAATATATATCATTATTAATATATTTTTTCCGATATTGGTATAAGTCCAATTGTTAATACATTTTAAGTAAGAAAGATAAGATATAAAGTATAATATTCAATCTAATAAAGGGGAATTTTTTATTTATCGGACACATAATCATTTTTATAATCACATTAATGGATTTAAATATTATATCCATAGTACTTTATAACTAATTAAATTTATGGTAAAATACAATGATTTTCATAAAAACATCCTCCAACAATATTGGCATAAAAAGTAGGTAAATATCTTTTGAATAATCATTTATTTATTTCAAAAAATACGAGGAATACAAAATTAATAATTATAACTTCTAAGTCTACAATATACCCATTTTCTATAAATCAAAAACCCCAAAACATAAATGAAAAATAACTTTGTAAATATTAAACACTTTCATCTTTTATGTAATTTATATTTGGAGGTAAACCTTAATCCATAAATCCCCTTGAGTTCATAATTCCTATTAATATAATAATGAATAATTTTGTGGATATGATGAACTACCCCTTAGGATAATATATCCCCTTAAGGTTAATATTCTACCATTTAATGAAATATCCGCCTTGTAAAAACATTATTCGCATAATTATTTCTCCCCCTTTGTATAAAAGTATCCCCATTTTTGATTAACAAAAAGAATATTGAAAATTCTGGTGTTTCTAAAAAAGTTAGAGAAATAAAAATTTTAAAAAGAGAATATAATTAATTAATTAATAATCCATAGAAAATATGTTAGAACAATCAACTTATTAGAATTGGGTAACATTCACACAGTTCATATTAGGACAATAAGTAATTCATTAAAAAAACATCAAAAGTTTTGCAAATAAGTGCAGTGAGATTTCAAAAGTAAAAACATTAATCTTTCTTTGTCAAGGATTTTAAAATCATCTTGATCTTATTGAACTCATTTTGGTATTTTTATTGATTTTCATCTTTCCCCTCTTGTATCATACCTTTTTATGACAACTACTTATTTAAATATCTGAGTACAATTAATTCATATTCATAATATTAGAGTACGGAAATTTCAATATTCATATATTGGATCTTTTTATTTGAAGAAAAAAATTCCCCAATTCATTAATCATTTTAATTTTTAAAATTTTTCAAAAACATCACCCTTTCATACATGACATTAGATAACTGATTAAATGATTTATATGATTCATTCATGAGTGTCATTATATAATCAATATTTTCATCTTTTAGTTTGAGATCAAAATCAAACTATTAAGACCATTTAATAGTACGATTATATTACATTCTATGAGTTTGAAAACAGTATTGAAAAATATTCAATATATATTGAAGATAAATAACTATCTCTATTGAACCCATCATCGATTTTGACTTTTCATTAAGACATTCTTGAATATGTTGGAATCAGGATTTGAGATTATGAAAAAATTGAATTATTCCTTCAAATAGTTTCAATTAATGAATGATATAATAAACTCCATCAAAGGTAATAGTTTTTTATGAGTCCAACTAATCTTGATGAACCTCGGGATATTTTATTCTACTTATTCTAACATTAGCTTTATTTCCTTTCTATTTATCAATCTATATAACTGCTTTGTTATCCTTTTTATAAATATACTTGTCAATAGATATTTCCCAAATATCTACATTTTTTGTATTATATATCTCATCAACATTTGAAATTGAATTCTAAACACCATCATTATTTTTAGATAATGACTCTGCCTTTCATTTTGTTGAGTATGTCTTTTTAGATATACCCAAATTCCCTTATTTGTCGACATTAGAGGGTAAATACTATGATGATATTTTTAGATACCCAAAGGTTGACGTACATAGATATTACATTACTTTTGCGGAATACATAATACATAACAAAAACAGACACCCAAGGACCGTAATAGTTTAGTGTCTTTGGAAACTTGGAACGTAATATTCTAATCGTGGTGAAAGATCTTCAACATCTCCGATAAAGATCTTCCACTTTTTTTTTCCATACCTAAATCCTTTCTTTTAATTCTAGGGGAAAATAAAACATAAAAAGTGTTAGCTCAAATGCTCAGTAAGGTTAAACAAAAGAAATATCAATCACATCATATTCATAAGAACATAAAATTTTGGAAATCTTAACCTGCAAAAGAGATCATAATTTCATAACATGGGATAAATCATAGTAGTGAAATGTAATCCCAATAATCATAACTTAAAAAAATGAAACTTTTTTTCATACACACATAATCATAGAGAATCATTTCTTATTAGTCAAGACTCATTTCCAAGACTATCTTAGTGGACAAAGTCCATTTCTGAACCGAGTTCACTCCTCGTTTCAGTCCTATTTCACTGAACCGGTTTAACCTGCCGTTTCATCCATGTCTATCTCATGAGATATAAAATCTTTACCAAATTCATTGGAGGGAGATATAGTTCCCAGCCATCTCATAATGATACCATTCATATGTGTGCCAAAAAATCATAAATCATACATCATTGCATAACCCATGTAATAAAAATGGGATTCTTAAACAACATGACATCATAAAACCATTAATCTAAGATAAAGGAATTCATAAAAATAATTCCATCACAACATAATCATATCAATTTAATTATAGGGATAGAAACAGAACCCTATATTATCTTAGATGGAAAGTAATTTTGATAAAACACTTGAACTCCATTCTTGTGGAAAATATCCTTTCTACTTCAAAAACATTTTCGTTTCATACTATGTGATACAATTTTAAACTAAAAAAAGTTGATTAAAAATAAGCTTGAAAACTTGTAAAGTAACCTTCTTGGAAATAATGTTTTAAATATCCATTCATGCTGTATAAGTTAAAAAAACATTATTCCCGTACTTTTGTCGGAAAAGTCAAAAAGTACCTCGTACGAAAAATGACAAAAGATTCTTTTTATATCTTTTACTAAAAACTCACCGAAGGGTAAAATTATATTTAAAAAATATTAGGTGGATGGAAACAATATTACATATTGAGGAAACATGGATGTGGATGATAAAATACACCCCAGTAAATACCAAAGTATAAACAATCTCTGATAAAATGAGATTGTGATATTTTCCCTTACCTTAGGTCCGATTTTCTTCGTATGTGTCTGAACCTCCTGTATAATTATTTAAATAATGTTATTGACTTATTCTAGAATCATAAAAAATTTCATGATATCATATATGGTCATATTAATAGCTTATTATTAGTAATATTTCATTGCTACTTGTTATTCGGGTGTTTATTAATTTTTGTTCTTATGCGTGTTTTGACGAATAAATTCATATTCTTCCCTTTAGGTTATAGATACATCATTTCTAGAATGGTATCAGTGTAATATATATCATATTTATTCACTCAATTCATTTATGTAATCATTATACAATGAAAATCATGTAGAACGAGTCGCATCACATCATGGAGACGGTATTCCGTACGTACGCACGAGCGATGATATCGTTCCCATGATCGTGGAATTGTATTGGAGTGTATGTATACTATTTCAGAATCAATATCACTTTATAATAATAATATATATTAATTATTTACACCATTATACCCATCCAAGTAAGGTGGTGGTGGAAAATTAGATTACACCACGGCGTGGAGACGGTATTCCATACCTACGCACACGCGGTGATTTCGTTTTCTATAGGATGGATAGATGGTGAAATAGGTTTGTTTCATACTTATAATAACATATCAGTAAATGAGTGATACTGATGTTATTAATTCATAATGAAACAACTAAACAAGAAGAAGTGGAAGAAGAAATAAAGTTGAAATAATCGGTAACGAACATTACCTCTTCTTTGAAGCGCTTCTTTGAGACCTTCTTTTAGGGCACTAAAATTGGTCTTTGAAGAAGAGAAGGACCTCTAAGATGTTTCTAGGGAAGTGGAGAGGAGAAATTGGCAGGGAGTTTCCGAGCTTTAAGGCTCAAAGTGGTGTGAGGAAGAGAGGGAGGAGGTGCCCTTTTATAAGGGAGGAGAGGGGCTCCTTTGGAAAAATTAAAAATATTATTTTATTATAAAGTCAAATTCGGTTTTTAATACCTCCAAATTGATATATTTAGAATCTAAGGTGGGTATGGGTCTAAATAATCTCATAAAATTTAATTTAGACAAGTTCAGGTATCAATTTTAACCTTATCATTGAGATTTAACTTTAAGTTAGATAATTTAACTTTTACCATGTCTTCTTGTTTTCTTACACTATAAGGTTAATAAATTTACTATATCAAGCCAAACGAACCCCAAGTTGTTTATTATTAATATATATAACTTTATCTAAGTAATTTTTCAAAACCTTATATTTTTAGGAATAAAATAACAATTAATAATATAGTATTTGTTTTAAAAACTATTTTATGTCAATTTTGAAAGTATTTGGTAATTGATTTTTGTGAAAATCATAACAGAATGATTAGTTAGAAAACATTTAATTAAATCAATACTAAAATGTCATATAAACATATAAAATTATTTTAATTCATAAAAAGTCTCAAATTATATTTATTTGTGTATTTATAACATTAATTATGTCAATATTTCATTAATAAGATAATTACTGCATCATCATTGTATCATAAATTAATTAAATTATTTGAAGTATAAAAATTGAAAATAAAAGTACATTATGTAGTAAATCTTGTTAGATTTCTAATGAATATTTATAGTCGAATTTATCTTATGTATAACCTTATATTAAAAATGCATTAGTTATTAAACATTGATTTTAACTATTTTAACCCTTCTTTAAATAAATTGATAATAAATGTCCTAATCTAATCCAAGTGGACCTAAATGGTCATATTTTATTCCTAAGGTTGTTTTTGGTCTAATTAAACTTATCCAATAGAATTGGTACATTTTTTAGGGTAATAATAATATCATTTTTACCCTTAACTACCCTATTTACTTTTAACAGTGGAAAAAAAAGTAAAAAAGTTACTATTCACCAAAAATTATTTTCATCTCATTGAACCACATTTTACTTAATGACATAAACCGTGTCTGTCGTATTTTTTGAAATTCCACTCACAGAAGCGGTAAAATTAAGTTTTATGAAAAAATTTAGTTTTTTAACTACCACTTAGTGATTTCACTATTCATCAAAAAATGAATGTTTCAGAAAAATAACAAAAATTAGGCCTATGCTATATTTGATATTATTAATTCAAAAATGATGTTTATTTTACCAAATTCAAAACATATCAGTTACATTAGCTAATTTAAAAATTAATTCCCGTCATCAAAACAAATAGCGTGTTTTTAAGAGATAATAATTATCAAAAGATTGGCACTTGTTTATGTCAGATTTAAATGTGAAATTACATCCAATGAACATAATTGTATTAAATTATAAAAATATATTCTAAATATACTTTAAAACCACTCAAATTAATAATATATCATTATTAATTATTTTGATTAAAAAAGTTGTTTTAAATTATAATTTAATAATTTTCACTATTCATCAGAATATGAAAGTTATCTGAAAAGTACCAAAATTTCACCCTAAGCTAATTTCAATATTCCGGATCCAAAAATGAAGTCCATTTTAAAAGATAAAATTTATAAAATTTCAAAAAGTGGGTATTACTATTCATAATGGCTAGTTCATAATAATATTATAATAATATCTCGTTCAGTGAAACTCGGTATTGCGTACTACAGACGCTATCGAGGAAGGTCGTGATTGCATGTAATGCAAGAGAAGTCAAGGATGCGTGTTCTGCAAGCTCCTTTTGGTGTAGCGTACAACACAATACATTAATGAAATTAAAAAAAAAATATTTTTCATTAAATCTCGGGGTGTTAAATTCTACCCTCCCTAAAATGAATTTCGCCCTCGAAATTCGTCAGGGTTATAAATGGTTTACGACTCGAAAGTTTCTTTAATAGAAACCCAGATCGTAAAAAGGAATACCAAAACTTGTCTTTAAAAAATAAAGTATGAAACGTAATGGTTACCCAAATTTACTCATCACTGGGTTTCCATGTAGGAGAACATAGGTGAAAATATGGATATGGAAGAAAAATATAACCATCATGTTATGATGGAGAGTGGTAGAGAACATGGATATGAAAAATCCAATAATCACAAAGCCATAAATTTGTGAAGATATAAGGTACTATCTGATTCATCGGATATAAGAGCACTATGACAACATTTTTGGTTTTCAAGATAATTTCCCTAATGTTGACGATATTGGAATTAGAAGAAATACTTTCGTGATTTTGGTACAGTATCACTGTTGGTCATTATATGCAAAATTTCCACTTCATCTCTTAGAGAAATGAATTTGAATTTGTCATTCGTGATGTGTTAGCAGATCATGTGACAGAATGATGGGTCATTCCATCTGTCTCAAACAAAAGGTTAGAAAAGTTATCAAAAAATTACATAAGTCCATTTATAGTGAGATTAATCATATATGATTCCTAAAATTGACTTATACTTCATATATCATACTACTTAATATAATAAAACTTGTTTCAACTAAATATGGACTTCCTGTAGGCCAGTGGTAGGCGATAAAGACCAGTCGCACTTCGGTTGTTGGTTCGATTCCCACAGCCTTGTCCGACGCGATGGGTTATCGCCAATCCTGCAGGTTGTCCTTTTTCTAAAACTAAATTACTATAACATCCCATAAATAATATCGAAAAAAATTATATCCTTAAACAATACTAACTTATGTCCAACATAATCCATTCCAATCTCTAGGATTATCCAAAATACTGCTGTCCAATCTCATATTATAGTGAAAACGATTACCATAGAGTTCATACAACTAACATGTTAATACCATCATTGATCCCAATATATCATGAGATATGTCTTTTTGGTCACATTCCAAACATTCGAAGGCCTTAATCATGTATTCTCTTAGAAAAAATGAATACCCCTTGAATCTTAGTGAAAACATGAGTGCTGTCAAAAGTTAACTCTCTTCACATACCAAAACCTCAAACCATGATATAATTATTTCCTTATATCAGTCACGAGCTCATGAATACTGTCAAACATTTCATTTTCTCGTTTTCCCTTCATTATACGCATATCATATTTTTTTTCCAAAAATATCTCAATCACTTTCCATGGTTACCGGTACCATAAAATTACTGAAAACCACAATAGACCAATACATAAATATTCCAATATTCCACGATACTATATACAACATTATTTTGGAATCCCACTATATAAACACTTAATCATTCCACCAAATCGTTGTCATATTCATTATCGCCAATAGTGATCGCATGTGACTTCCCTTTGTCCATTTCCTTAAGTGTTTGCTCATGTCGATCATCATTAACCCGTGGATTAGGGCATTGATTAGCATAATGCCCCATTTCATTGCAATTGAAGCATCAAAGTGTTGTTGGTGCGTTATCTGTAGTCTTTTATTTATTCACACCTTTAGAAACCATTTTTCCATTACATAGACACTCAGTTGCTCGATGACCTTCTTTTCCACACTTTAAACATTTTCTAGTCCCTTTAAGACAATCTCCACCATGCTTCTTTCCACACTTTGATCATAAGGAATCATTCAACTTCTTTTCACCATTATTTTGAGATTTCTCCTTGAACTCCATCTTTCGTTTCTTTTCAAAACTATGAGATGGATAAGTAACACCAACTTCCATTTCTACCTTGATAACACAACACACAATTTCTTCATAGCTACTGAAGTCTCTTATAGCTAATTCCCTTCGAAGATTTAGTTTTAAGCCACTGATGAATCGATCGATCTTACTCTCAGGTTGGATAAAAATACCAGAAGCATACCTTGGAAGTCTTGTAAAATTTTCTTCATAGGTACCAACAGATTCATCATCCTTTTGCTTCAGTTCAAGAAACTCTTTCTCTATCATTGTTCGGAGAATACGAGGGAAGTACTTATTGAAAAATAAGTTCTTGAACTCATCCCATTCCATGGACTCAATTTCATCCCTTTGCTTCGTATTCTGAATAAGATTACACCATCGATTAGTATCTCCTTCAAAACGATACACTGCTAGGATGAAATTATCATGTTCCGAACATTGAAGAACTAAAAATATCTTTTCAGTGGTACTGATCCATTGTTCAGCAACAAGTGGATCGGAAGACCCACTAAAAGAAGGTGGGCGTTGCCTCATGAAGGACTCAATAGAATATTGTTCCCTTCTCTACTCATTTGGAAGTCCAGAATGATTCATAGCTTGTGTAAGTATAGCAATAAGATTTTTCACTCCATCTCCCATAACGTTGGTTTGTTCAGGAGGACAATCATTGCATTGTCTATTACATTGATCAATACAGTTCCTTCGTGTTCCAGCCATCGTCTAAAACCCAAAAAGAATAGTGTGAGAGGAAAAAATCATGCTAGGGAAAACAACATAATAAAGGGGGAGTACCATCAATATCTAACATCTTAGGATTAATTCTAATATTTTTAGCGCAATTATATGACTATAAAGTATACTTAACCTTAGGGACATCTCTAGACATACCTTAGAAATATCTCTAGGGATCTCACTAACGTTCTTGCATCCTAGTTTCCAAAGGTTGACTAAACCGTTCCCATGATACCAACTGTAGAGACCCAACGCTTGACGTACATAGATATTACATTAATTTTGCATAATACATAATACATAACAAAAACAGACACACAAGGACCTTAATAGTTTAGTGTCTTTGGAAACTTGGAACGTAATCTTCTAATCATGGTGAAAGATCTTCAACATCTCCCATAAAGATCATCAAAATTTTGTTTCCTTACCTAAAACCTTTCTTCTAATCCTAGTGGAAAATAAAACATAAAAAGGGTGAGCTCAAATTCTCAGTAAGGGTAAACAAAAGAAATATCAATCACATCACATTCATAAGAACATAACATTTTGGAAATCTTAACCTGCAAAAGAGATCATAATTTCATAACATGGGATAAATCATAGTAGTGAAATGTAATCCCAATAATCATAACTTAAAAAAATGAAACTTTGTGGCATACACACATAATCATAGAGAATCATTTCTTATTAGTCAAGACTCATTGCCAAGACTATCTTAGTGGACAAAGTCCATTTCTGAACCGAGTTCACTCCTCGTTTCAGTCTAGTTTCACTGAACCGGTTTAACATGTCGTTATAGCCATGTCTATATCAGGAGATATAAAATCTTTACCCAATGCATTTGAGGGAGATATAGGTCCCACCCATCTCATAATGATACCATTCATATTTGTACAACAAAATCATAAATCATACATCATTGCATAACCCATGTAATAAAAATGGGATTCTTAAACAACATTACATCATAAAAAAATTCATATAAGATAAAGGAATTCATAAAAATAATTCCATCATAACATAATCAAATCAATGTAATAATATGGATAGAAAAATAACCCTATATTATCTTAGATGTAAAATAATTTTTATAAAACACTTGAACTCCATTCTTGAGGAAAATTTCCTTTCTACTTCAAAAAACATTTTCCTTTCTTAACATGTAATACAATTTTAAACAAAAAGAAGTTGATTAAAAATAAAATTGGAAACTTGTAAAGTAACCTTCTTGGAAATAATGTTTTAAAAATCCATTCATGCCGTATAAGTTAAAAAAACATTATTCCCATACTTTTGACGGAAAAGTCAAAAAGTACCTCGTAAGAAAAACGACAAAAGATTCCTTTTATATCTTTTACTAAAAACTCACCGAAGGGTAAAATTGGATTTAAAAAATTTTAGGTGGATGGAAACAATATTAAATATTGAGGAAACATGGATGTGGATGATAAAATACACCCCAGTAAATATCAAAGAATAAACAATCTCGGATAAAATGAGATTGTTATATTTTCCCTTACCTTAGGTCTGATTTGCTTCGTATGTGTCTGAACATCCTGTATAATGATTTAAATAATGGTATTGACTTATTAAATTATAATATTTTTTTTATTATATCATATATGCTCATATTATTAGCTTATTATTAGTAATATTTCATTGCTACTTGTTATTCGGGTGTTTATTACTTTTTGTTCTTATGCGTGTTTTGACGAATAAATTCTTATTCTTCTCTTTAGGTTATAGATACCTCATTTACAGAATGGTATTATTGTAATATATATCATATTTATTAACTAAATTCATTTATGTAATCATTATTCAATGAAAATCATGTAGAACGAGTCGCATCACATCGTGGAGACGGTATTCCATACGTACGCATGAGCGATGATATCGTTCCCATGATCGTGGAATTGTATTGGAGTGTATGTATACTATTTAATAATAAATATCACTTTATAATAATCATATATATTCATTATTTACACCATTATACCCATACAAGTAAGGTGGTGGTGGAAAATTAGATTACACCACGGCGTGGAGACGGTATTTCGAACGTACGCACGCGAGGTGATTTAGTTTTCCGTAGGTTGGATAGATGGTGAAATAGGGTTGTTTAATACTTATAATAACATATCATTATATGAGTGATACTTATGTTATTAATTCATAATGAAACAAATAAATAAGAATAATTGGAAGGAGAAATAAAGTTGAAAGAATCGGTAACAGACATTACCGCTTCTTTGAAGCGCTTCTTTGAGACCTCCTTTTAGGGAACTAATATTGGTCTTTGAAGAATAGAAGGACCTCTAGGAAGTTTCTAGGGAATTGGAGAGGTGAAATTGGCAGGGGTTGGCCGAGCTTGAAGGCTCAATGTGGTGTGAGGAAGAGAGGGAGGAGGTGCCCTTTTATAAGGGAGGAGAGGGGCTCCTTTGGAAAAACTAAAAATATTATTTTATTATAAAGTAAAATTCGGTTTTTAATAGCTCCAAATTGATATATTTAGAAGCTAATGTGGGTATGGGTCTAAATCCTCTGATAAAATATAATTTAGACAAGTTTAGTTATCAATTTTAACCTTATCATTTAGATTTAACTTTAAGTTAGATAATTTATCGTTTACCGTGTCTTCTTGTTTTCTTACACTATAAGGTTAATAAACGTACTATATCAAGCCAAACGAAACCCAAGTTGTTTATTATTAATATATATAACCTTATCTAAGACATTTGGCCTAACCTTAGATTTTTAGGAATAAAATAACAATTAATAATATAGTATTTGTTTTAAAAACTATTTTATGTCAATTTTGACACTATTTGGAAATTGATGTTTGTGAAAATCATAACAGAATGATTAGTTAGAACCCATTTAATTAAATCAATAGTAACATTTAATATTAACTTATAAAATTATTGGAATTCATAAAAAGTCTCAAATTACATTTATTTGGGTATTTATAACATCAATTATGTCAATATTTCATTAATATGATAATTACTGCATCATCATTGTATCATAACTAAATTAAATTATTTTAAGTATAAAAATTACAAATAAAATACCATTATATAGGAAATATTTTTAGCTTTCTAATAAAAATTTATAGTCTAATTTATCTTATTTATAACCCTATATTAAAAATGCTTTAGTTATTAAACTTTGATTTTAACTATTTTGACACTTCTTTAAATAAATTGATAATAAATGTCCAAATCTAATCCAAGTGGGCTTAAATGGTCATATTTTATTCCTAAGGTTGTTTTTGGTCGAATTACACTTATCAAATAGAATTACGACATGTGTTAGGGTAATAATAATATCATTTTTACCCTTAACTACCCTATTTACTTTTAACCATGGTAAATAAAAGTAAAAAAGTTACTGTTCACCAAAAATTAGTTTTTATCTCATTGAACCACATTTTACATACTAACATCAACCGTGTCTCTCGGATTTTTGAAATTCCACTCACAGAAGCGGTAAAATTATGTTTTATGAAAAAATTCAGTTTTTTAACTACCACTTAGTGGTTTCACTATTCAACAAAAAATGAAAGTTTCCAGAAAAATACCAAAAATTAGGACTAAGCTATATTTGATATTATGAATTCAAAAATGATGTTTATTTTACCAAATTCAAAACATATCAGTTACATTAACTAATTTAAAAATTAATTCCCGTCGTCAAATCAAATAGCGTGTTTTTAAGAGATAATAACTATCAAACGATTGACACTTATTTATTCTGGTTTAATTGTGAAATTACATCCAATGAACAACATTGTATTAAATTGTAAAAATATATTCTAAAAATACTTTAAAACCACTCAAATTAATAATTTATCATTATTAATTATTTCGATTAAAAAAGTTGTTTTTAATTAAAATTTAATAAATTTAACTATTCATCAGAATATGAAAGTTATCTGAATGGTACCAAAATATCACCCTAAGTTAATTTCGATATTCCTAATCCAAAAATGTAGTCCGTTTTAAATGATAAAATTTGTAAAATTTCAAAAAGTTGGTATTACTATTCATAATGGCTAGTTCATAATAATATTATAATAATATCTCATTTAGTGAAACTCGATATTGCGTACTACACACGATATCGAGGAAGGTCGCGATTGGGTGTAATGCAAGGAAAGTCAAGGATGTGTGTTATGAAATATCCTTTTGGTGTAGCGTATAACACAAGACATTAATGAAATTAAAAAGAATATTTTTCATAAAATCTCAGGGTGTTACAATATTGATAATGAATTTTAACCAGATTGAGTGCTTTCATTTTCATCTTCATATTCATTCTCATAATCGTAGTCTTCTTATTCTTCTTTGACTTCTTCATGTTCAATTCCTTATACTTCTTATTCATCTCATTTGGTTTTTTCATTTTCATTACAATGTACTTTTTCATTAACAAATTTATCAAGATCCTTCTAATGATGTCTAGGTGTTTCTAAATCTTTTTTTCTAGGTGGTGTTAGTTCTAGTTGTTGTTTTTTGAACAAGTGGTACCAATTCTTCAGCAAAATATTTTTAGTTTCCCATGTCAATTATTGAAGGAATCTCAGAATAAAAAATTTATTTTTCTTGATTATATAATATCGCTCTCATATTCACTTGATCAGTTTGGGAATAATGTAAAACAACTTTTTCAGGGGCTCTATAAAAACCTTATAAATGATTCTCATAATGACGACCTACTTTCACCTTTTTTTATTATTATTTATTTCTACTTGATGAGTACCAACAACATGAATTCTTAGTAGCTGGACCTTATCAGGGTCATTTCCAATATTGGGATCTTCATATTTATTTTATTCTTTATTATTTCATAATTTCATCATAAACATCATCAGATACTTTATTTTCATTATTCGTCTTCTGTGAAGGATAGGTTTTTGCTTTACATTTCATTTTCTTGTATACGTTTTCTGGATCCCATGATTATTCTACTTTCTATGGGGTAAAACCAACATTATTAATGAAATTATTTGATTTTAAATAGAAAATAAAATTCATTGGGTTCATCATATCATCTATAATTAAAGAAATCATTTCCCTCATTGGAAATGATTTATTGGAAATCTTGAAAAACAACACACATATAATAACTAATTTACTTATGAAATCGAAGAACATGATGATATTTGACTTCATTATTGCTAACTTGATATATTACACTATTATTAAAATAAAACTCATGATGTTTATCTTTCTCATATTTACTATAAAATATCTTATGAAAACATTTGAAAATTTTGGAGTGTCACTATCGCCTTTCCTAGGAATGAGGAATCCTTTCACCTATAATGCAATAAGATGATTATATGGATTCAAATTGAAAAAATTACTGATATTTTGTATTGATGTAACAAATAATCATCTCCCTTAGTCATATAAAATGATCCAAGCTCATTTGGATGTTTATACGAAGGATAATAATGTTCCCCTTTATAGTGTATTCCATGTATGCTCATATTTATCTTGTAAGAAAATTTATATCACTTTTCATAAATAGAAAAATAAATTATTTCTATTATATCTTTTTTGGAGAACATAACAGTGGAAAAAAATCACTAACCATATAATATTAATAAATATTATAATATTCATATGGTATTTCCACACACACAGACTATTATCCATGAAAATAAAATATCTTCCTCAAAGTAGAATCATATTTGTCATACCAATTTATTTCATCTAATATTTACCAAAAAACATTCCATTTCATGTAATAATTAAAATAATCCATTAAATTGAAACATAAACTATAGAAATCATATGAATATATTCTTTTTCAAAGTGGTGAACTTAAAGGGGGTAAGTGGGTCAGGATAAAACTCTAGAACAACTGATGCGGGATGTGACCCCTCCTTTATATATAAATCTTGTGTAATTATTTTAATTCCAAAAAAATCCAATGATTTAAAATGAATCCATTATGACTTATGGTTGATATTGAAAAGAATTAAGATTAAACGGAATTTTTAACTCTCAAGGTTTTATAAATCATCTATCAAATTGAGAAATATTCTGATTAATAAATACTTTCAAAATTATGAAATCAAAACCATATTTGTATAGAAACTGAAAGTATAACGACAAATAAAGAACTGTCATAATTAAATAGGTTAAAAAGTTAAAAATAATAGAGAAATACATTTTAGAGTGAAGATTTCCATTA
Organism: Viscum album; assembly: GCA_963277665.1. Classification (NCBI taxonomy): domain Eukaryota; kingdom Viridiplantae; phylum Streptophyta; class Magnoliopsida; order Santalales; family Viscaceae; genus Viscum; species Viscum album. The sequence continues at coordinate 119,568,902 of OY728156.1, forward strand.
TGAAAAATAATATATTAATCTTGTTTTTGTAAAATAAAGTGATTAATATAGATTTGATTAAGAATATTTTAATATTAATGTTTTTGATAGAAAATATAATTATAATAAATTTTTATGATATCTAAATAAGGTACATTTATTTAAGTAAAAGAAAATTACAAGTTCTATTAAATAAATTATTTGGATATTTTTAAAATAACAAAATCTTGATTTTAGAATTTTTTAAATATTTTTAATGTTTGAGGATATTTTTATGAAATATAAATATATTTTTTTTGAAATAAAAATTAGTCTATAAAAACTCATCATGATATAATTTTTATGAAAACATTAATTTTTTTAATACAAAATGTTTTATGAAAAATGATAAGTTAGGTAAAAAATAAAACATATGTACTCCCCCTATGAAAAGGAGTATATTAATGTAGTGACATTGGTAATAAAGAAGTATATATGAATGATTAAATTACTATTATCATTCATATCATTTGTTTGATATATTCAATTGTATCGTAAGAAAGAGGATATGTAAAAGATTATCATGTTAATATTGTGTTCTGATTAGTTTTAAAATTATATCTCTTTTATGAGTGTGATCTTAAATGACATTGTGTATTAAATAATTTTTATTGCATGGGAGTGATTTGATGGGTTTTTACATAATTCAATTTCACTTGATTTATCACAAAGTATTTAATTTTTTTCAATACTCATTCTGTATTCAGTGACTGTGTGTAGAAACCACAAAACATTATTACGAAAACATCTAGCCAAAAAAAATTCTATTTCTGTTGTGAAAATTTCTTATATGTGTTGTTTGATAAAATAAAAATAAATTAAAGAGTCTTCTAATAAAATACATGTTCCAGATGTTCTTTTTTTAATACATTTTACAACCACAAAAGTCAATATCTGAAAAAAATTACTTCAAAATGATTTCCAGAAGTATAAAATACTCTTAAATCAATTATTCTTTTATGATATGAAAAAATATGTTTTACATATTTGATATGGGATTCCTTTAGAATTTATTAATATCTTGAACATAATAAAACAAAAAACCCAAAATCTAAATGACTAAAAGTTCAGTAAAGTAAAATTCCTACCATACATCTAAATTTTTTTTGATAAACTATTTTCCTAGCCCCAAAAAGATCTAATGTATTTGTGTTACTGGTGGGAGTACTAATACGTTTAGTATTTTATATCAAAATTTCATAAAATTATCTTTTTATATATTTAAATAGATATATAAATGTTCCATTTGTTTTTTAATTTTATAACCTAGGAAATATTTTAACTCACCCATCACACTCCTTTCAAAATAAAATACCATAACACCAAGAAAAGAATCTGTTAAAGACTGTTGATTTAATATAAATTGAATATCATATACATATATTTTTACAATCATCATATATTTGAGAAATTATTTTATAAAAATAGGTTGATCTAAATCTCCCTAATATTTTTGCATACAAAACTACGTTAACCGATCATACTAAGCTAGATGGGATTATTTAATACATATAATATATATTAATTTTATAACTATATTAAGGATATTTTTTATTTTCAAAACTATCAGTATTATCAAAATATTCTTCTTCCTTGAAAAACTCTTTAAGAAAAGCACACCTCGCATATAAGTAAACATGTTTTAAATTAATGAATGATATTATAGTTATAAGTATTCAAACAAAATCTAACTATCGATGTAAAGGTTTATTCAAAATATATACCTTCCTATTGATTATAGACCTTTTAAACTTGTATAGATTCATTTATAAAACTTGTTCCATTATCAACACAATTATTCCAAAAAAAACCATTTTACTCCAATTATAGAAGTTTCATAAGGTCATTTATCTAAACTAAATAATTTTTTCCTCTCTAATTCTTTGAGATCATCTTCCATAGAAATCATCCTTTCCTCATCACCTAAAATTTCATCATGTTTTTATGTTCATATTCCCATAAGAAATCCAGACGTTCAATTTCATTCCTTAGGGAACTTCTAGTCAAAAATTCTTGATCAACATCACCAATGATACTCTAATTAGGATGATTCCTAGGAAAAAACTAACTTCAAGGGGTTTGAAACGTTTATTCTTCAATAGTATGTAGAAAAATTTCCCAATGAATAACTTTGAAAACTATTTCTTGAGTCATATCCTTATGAAAATAATATTATATCAATGGTTGAAAAATAGTTTTAGAAATCACATTCGAGGAAGTAGGATGAGGTTGTTTGAAAAGAAAAGGATCTTTTTTATCAAATTAAATAAGCATTGTTACATCAATTGTACAAGATTATTTGTTAAAAAATGTACATGACTTAGAAGTAGTGGAATGATGTAAAAATACCCCTTAATCATGTTTGGGTGAAAATTTATGTAAGTGATCTTTTTGTATTCAAGATGAATAATGTACAACCAAATAATTTTAAGTATAAAACAATAAATTTTCATCCATTCAAGAACTCATAAAGAGTTTTTTAATAAAAATTGTAATATAAACATGATTTATAGTTTATTAGGAAGTTCAAAATACATTATCCCATAAATGTTAATCAATTGAGTTTTCACTCAACATGGCTGATGTTATTTATTGAATAATTCTATTTATTCTTTTAACTAATCCATTTTGCTGAGTGGTTCTAGGAGATAAAAATTTAGGTTCAATCTATTTCTTACAAGAGAATTATCAAAAAAATAATTTAAAAATTTTAAACCATTATAACAATGAATAGTTTTCTAGAAAAGGATTTTATCATTTTTAATTGTCTTTAAAAGGTTTAAAATAAAAAAGGACTTTTATATTTTTTTGACAAAATAAACCCATCTGTATCTAGTGTAATCATCAAATAATACATATAAATAGTATTATTTCACCATACACCCAGTTTCTGTTTGTCCAAAAAATTCTGTAAGCACCAACTACGAAGATTCAAGTGTTTATACATCACCAGTATATTTAAAACTTGACTTACATTGCATACTGTATTGATAAGGGTCACATAATTTTTAATATCCAACCCTATGTTTTGGTAGATACTTAACAAGTCCTTTCATCATCATCATATAAAATTTTTCAAATTTATAGTGTCTTAAAATTCTATTAAATAAAAAATATTTATCTTTTATTTACCTAAGTTCGGGAAAGTTATTACTCATATGTTATTCTATGTTAATTATTCATACATTCTCTGGTTTATTGGAAGAAAGAATAAATTCATCCCTGGAACCATATACCAGAAAATTATTGTTCATAATTTTCACATTGTAACCATCATCACATAATGGAATTTTTCTTATATAGTTGTTCTTAAGACCATTAATGAACAAATCATTTTAAATAAATTCTCTTCCATGATTAAAAATATTACATATGCTAATAATATCTCCTTCAGCGTTATCTTAAAAAGTTAATTTTACACCATTCATTTGGATAATATTCTAGGAGAAGTATTTGTTTCTAGTTATGTTTCTAGAACACCCACTATCCATGTACTATATGTTTATTGTTTTTTAACTTTTATTGTTTTCCAGAAAAAAAAATGTTTAAAATTTCAGCACCAAATTATTCTTTTGTCTAGTAATGTTACATAATAAAAATTAGGAATCCATAGTTATTGAGAAAAAAAGCCTTTATAAAATTATAAGGAATTAAATTTATTTAATAAAAAATTATTTTTCCAATTACCACCTCTTTATAAAATTATGAAAAAGGGACATTTTATTGGAACAATAAAACTGTTACTAAAAATGGGTTCTTAAATCTATTCCTGAATGATTAACAAAAGGAAACAAATTTTAATATATTTCATCAAAAAATTACTTTTCATCATTAAAATTAGATAAATGTTTTCTCTAAATTATGATTTTAGATTTTAGTTTTCCAAATAAATATTTTCCTTATTAGAATTTTTTTTATAAAAAGGTTTTTTCTAAAACATTTTTATCAAAAAATAATTTTTCAAAATCATTAGATTTTTTTCGTTATCATAATTAATATCATGAAGATATTTTGAAAGATATAATATTTCAACATTTAAGAAATTTATTCTCTAATCATACTTATTAAATTTTATGTTATCATTATCATGTTTTTTTTAAATTATCATTATTATTCAAAATAAATTCCATAAAATAGGAAGCTTCATCATAAAAAGTAAGACAATTATCTTTTACTATGGAATATCCATCATCAAAAGATATAGAATCCTTATCAACAGGATAATAAAAACATAAAAACATATTTTTATGTTTTTTAGTAGTTGTTACATGGGACATTCAACATTGATTATGTTTAGGTAAATTGGGATAAATACCTTTGATCCTTTGACCATAACGTTCACTATCGTAATAATTATCAGAAGAATCACCTCCACTAGAACTCATTGTGCCAGTATCATTCATAAAATTCATTATCTAATATTTATAAAATGTGTAACTCCTTTATAAGGCATTTTATTTTATATATTTCCTCTTCAGTTTTGAATAATCTGGTCTAATGTGTCTAGATTTCTTATATTTGTTACATGTGAATTCATCTTTCAAATCCCCTTTATCCATAAGAATATTTTTATAAAGGAATTGTAAATCATTCATTATAAATATCTTTTTAACCCTTCTATATAGGTTCTCTAATTCATTCTCAAAATTGGTAGAGAAACATAAATTTTATTGAAAACTGACTTTCTTATCTCTTGAATATTTTACAACATTCAGTGCAGATTGTACTTTAGAAGGTAAGGTGGATGTTGTAACAAAGGCACAACCAGCATTTATAATTTATTTTTCATAGTATCTATTTTTAATCTTCCCTCATACTGCATAATGGTTCCAATAACATCATCAAGAGTATAAGGGTTTAACTTCCTTGTCAAATAAATAGTGGTTCTATTTGATTCCCAATCATTGGGAATGATATCTATTAGCTTTTACACAAGTATCTCAGCATATATTACTTTATCACAAATAACAGGTAAACTATTAATAATTTTCAATAATCTATATTGAATCATTGAAATATATTATCTTGACAATATTTCAAAGGTATGATAGTATAATTTGGACATAATATTCAATTATGAACAACATTAGATGTACCAACGTGTGTAATCTCAAGATTTTTTCAAATACACATTGCAGCTTACCAAGAAGACTTCAGACTATAAATGATTCTTTTCCAAGAATATGAAAAATTATTCCTTAATCTGTATATTAATTGATTTTAACATTTTTCTTCATGCTTAAAATCCTTTACATTATTATCCAAAATCTTATTACATTACTTGAGCATTTAAAAAATTTCAACACCTCTGTTGATAATAATAGATTCCATCATATCCCCATAACAATCATAATCATCACCATCAAGGATATGTGGTCTGTTCATATTAATATTTTCAATTGAAAAAGCATTCATTCCAACCATCATTACACACAAATAAAAATACTCCATTTCAAAAACAAATTAGTGTTACAATTTTTATAACCAAAACACTTACATAATTGTAACAAGAAAACAATTTAAAACAAATAATTTTATAGATGTTGAAACCTATTCTGATTCCATTTGTTGGATCAGTATATCTATAATAATTATTCTAGTATCATAATAACTATTTATTAATGCCAAAAAATACAAGAAGGTTGAAAATTTTAATTAATAAACTCAATTTAAAAGAATAAAATTAAAAAAAATAGTCTTTAGGTATGATTATCAGACATAGACTCAGTCTAATTAAGAAAGTCACATAACCAAAAACTGGCTATTATTTGACTATATCAAAGTGAAATTCCTAGTCAAGATGGATATTATTTATCAGAGTACATGAATCATAATCAGGATGGATACGATTAAATAAAATATTTTTTTATCACAATATAACTAAATAACACAGACAAATTAGATTATAAATATTAATATAATTAATAAATTGCTATTAAATATAGAGTGAAAATCTAAATCTTTTACGCAACAAGTAATACAATAGAATAAGATAGAAATAATGACTTCAATCTATTAAAAAGATAACTCGTTTAACATGAATATAAACATATTATATAACCTAGACTAAAGGTATCCACTATTTTATACATAGAGAAATGTATGCCTTTCCTTGCCCAGGGAAGCCCTCAATGAGATTATTGGAATGGATCTATCTTCTTATCTTCAGAATCCCTCGATACGATGATCATATTCTATATCAACCAAGCCTCGGTAGCCCTCTATCTGATGGATCAAATTATTTATCTTTATATCCATGAAAGGCCTCAATGGTTATGATCATCAAACACAAAAATAATTAAAAAAAATTCTTAAGGATTAATGTTGACATAGATACCTTATGATTAATACTTTTTCAAGAAATACAAGGATTAATAATGAGCTATTCACACATTGTATTCTTCTAAAAATTCATTATAAAATGTAATTGAACACCTTCTAACTCTTCAAATAGATGGATATTTATAGGAATCCTTTTAACGGTCATATTGATCTCATAACAGTCATATTTTTTTTATTTTATTACAATGAATTTTTCCTCATGGATCATAGAAACTCATAACAACATGGTGTAACTGAATGTCTAAAGTCATATTGGTTAAAACCATAACATTGTTATATTTTTTTCTAAAAATTTATATAAAAGGATTTTCATATACTTGATTATAAACATAGTCACTCTAATATAATTCAAAAATAGTGTCAATTTATAATCCTTATGAGTACTAGTCAAATTTTTATCAGTATGGGTATCAGTCCAATTATAAAAATAATGTCTGTTAGAAAGAAAAGGCATAAATTCTAACATCTGGTCTCATAAAGGTTATTATGATATTTAATGGAACCATACACATTATGATAATATTAATGAATAATGTATATTTTATATCTATAATACAATAGATTTTATTCTATGTAAGGTAAAATATATTGTTTTATATAAAAAAATATTTTAAAATACTTTGGAGAAATAAATTTAGTAAATATGTTTTTATGAATTAGTTTGTGATTTACAAAAAAAAAATTAATAGAAACTTAATAAGTATAACTTTTGACTCAACACAATGGTCTTCATCTTAGATAGAAAATGTTTTTGAAATATCATATGAAACATTTGTTGATTAAAACTACATTTCTACTTCAAAAATCACATATTAAAAGCAAGATTTTCACATAAATTGTTGAAATAATTTTCTTGAAAATAACATTGGATAATTATAAATGACTTTTTTTAAAACATTTAGTGTTAAAGATAGTATAAAATACTATTTATGTTCTATAGGTTAAAATAACGATTCATTCCACATTTTTAGAAAAATTTGATACACCTCATAAGGAAAAAGGCAATATTTTTAAATTATGACCATTTTATAAATAATTTCAATCATGGGTATAAATATCATTATAAAATAAATGTGTAATAGTGAAATAATTCTTTCATATATTTTTTTGAAATCATGGAAGAGGAAGAAAAGGTTTTTTGTCCGAATAGAGAAAAAATATATATTTTTCTTATAATTATTATTCTTGAATCATGATTAACACTATAGAGGTAAAGATATGAAAATATGTATTTTTTAAAATAACTTGAAGATATAAAAATACCTCATTATATTAAGAGTTATATCATAATATTTCACTATCAAAATGATACTCATATTCAATTCCAACAAATAAATGTGATTGTATTATAAAACCCTTACAACTTTAGTAATGTTTTGTTCATAAGAACCATTAATGAATAATAACCTAATAAATATTCAATTATCACAAATATTTGGGGATTAATTATATAAAATGTCCCAAGGGAAATAAATACCCCACACAAATTAAATGAATGGTGAATATGTCATGTATCTCCCTAAAAAGAGAGAGACTACAAATCAATTACCTTAAGTCTTTATATCCATTTTGCACATTCAATTGTCACATATAAAAAATTTAAGTTTATTATACATAGATTATAGAAACATAATTATATGTATCATATGTTATATGAATTTCATATGAACTTGTATTAATCATTTATTATCAATTACTTGTTAAAATCAAGTTTTGGGTAATAACCACCTTTTTCTTATATTTTTGGTTTTTAAATTTTTACGAGCTGATTCAATGGGTATCAAGAAACTACTACCCTAAGCCCATCTCTATAGGATAGGGGTGAGGGAAATCACTAAAAGGAATAACATATATAGGATACATTTTTCTAATATACCTATAGACACACACCTGACCATCAAAATATATAAGTATAGAGGGATAAAAGAAAAAGATATAATACCTAGAATATAACCATGTAAAAGAAGAAAAGTAAGGGTGTACAAGAGTAATATATTGAAAAATAGAAGTAAAGGGGAAAAATAATCACACAACCAAAATTATTTCCCTATTGAACAAAATTATAATGAAAAAGTGATGAGAAATCCAAGATCTTGATCTCCAATATCCGACTACCATGTGCGGTCCAATGCACTAAGAATCCTTATATTCCTCTGTATTCACCTATGACCTATCCATTATATTTATAATACATGAACAATGTAGGAAAATACCATATAGGCATGAGTATATACATACCCAGGATTTCCCAAAAGCTGATGGTGGTAACATAAGAGTCATGATAAGAATTGATAGAAAAAATGCTTCACTTCCCAAATAAATAAAGTAAAAAAATAAAAAACATGGATAAAAATATATATATTTTAAAACTAAGAAAACCAATTGAGAAATAATGGGATATCAATATCATATCACAACCCATGATAGAGTGACATCAGTTCCATATGTCTATCAACGATTCCAAACATTTCATGTGTCTACCGAGAAAAAACATCAAAGTCAATCCACTACTCACCAAGGTACCAAATAGCCAATGGGAAACTGAGTCTAGGTAAAATCCTCATTCCCTTTTACAGTATGCGGGTTCCAATTTGTATATTTTAAGAGGTCCTTGGCCCTATAAACTTGAGGGTTCCCTTCCAATATTCAGTAGATACCCATGATGAGTCCTGGGTGGAGTTTTCTACTACAATAATCAGTATAGGACCCATTACCTATCCCAATAGGTGGCTTCCACAGATGTATATGAGGAAAAATAACCTGATATAGTTGGTGGGTGCCACCCAGATATTTGGAAGTGAACCATGTCTAGCATAGCTGTAGGATTCCACTCTCATAGTCAAGGACCCATTCCACAAATCCCTATGAGGGTAACGCTTTAGGGATAGATTGGGGAAACATATCCTATCCAAGTATGAGGGTTCCACTCTCAATGTAGATAAATCACACTTTCCCTATCTTGAAGGAGGGTGAAACTCTATAGATCTATAATAGAAACATTTCGGTCCCAACTAGAGGGTGCCACTCTTAATCCCATGGTTATCATGCCTATTAAATTCCATCTTTAAGGGTCACATAAAAAATATTCCCACTTAGAGAATATCAAATAAGATATCTAATTCTAATAATAAGGTCTCCATCATTTTCTATGTGGAAAAACACTCTAGGAAGGGAACTCGACGGGCAAAACCTGAGTCCAAGTGAGAGATATATTGGATGTTGAAATTTCCTGATAAAGAATGAAGGGGTAAATAGCATATGGTAGCCCCCAATCACCTTGTTTTTTAACTCTTGGTACATGGATGACTTCCCATTTAAGGATACACACGGTGTAGAGGGTATACATAGTGTTTCTAGGACTTTCTAGTTCCTTCCATTTTTTCCTCAGTTATGTTCGTGTATCCAGCATGTATCCATGTATATCGACAAATTGTGTGTCTGTGGCTATGCTCATTATTATTTACTTCCGAAGTAAATTTTGGTCCACCATCACAAGGGAACTTGAAATTTGGGTTTCCCACACTATGTGTTATATTTATACTTTTATTAACCATACCTTTTATATCCAAGGCCCTACACGACATCAGTTATTCATAATACAGGGTGTTGTGTCATGAATTTCCATGAAATTAATGTATTCATTTTGGCATTCCATATCCTGATCCTACACTACATATCTCACCTATAACAACCCAATATCAATGGAAATGTCCTCCACATGTCATTTCTAGAAATGCGAGGGTCGTAAAATGGAATCCAAAAAATCCCATTAAAATTTGTATGCACTGCACGCCCCTCCCGTCAATTTCCATCAATTTTCCGATCATTAGATAAAAAAATCAATCATCCATAAACCTCAAATAAACTTATAATATCCTTGTATAATAGTTATATTCTCAAAACTTTATTATTACGTGAATCTGGAGGCCTTATTTTGCTTGATCCCACCCAAAAATTCAAATAATGAAACTGTGGTCAAAAGATGACTATTTATAATAATGGATGTAGAATTTCCCAAGAATTAGAGCTAAAATGATAAATGAAAAAGTTTTATTGGAAAAAAGATACAATTTGGGATTCTAGGGTGATAAAATCGAATATAAAATTTTATTTCAATACATGGAAGCATTCGATGTCATGGAAATGGTGAAGATCAAGAATAAATATGATCCAACTCATCCAATATAATCAAAAAGGGAATAAAAATTTGAATATTATTACACAGATGTTTTATTATTTCCATTGAATAATTTAGTCACCAAGAATAACAAGGGGTCACTGTGTTTAATTCCCATCAATCATCCTAGACCCATTGGGCCATCATTGTCTAAATACAATATTCAAATGGTAGTAACAAGGATTTGCTTTAAAATGTTCATAAGGATATACAGATAATTATGGGAAAATCAACAAAATGATGATTAATTGGGGAAATAGAATTAGTATATTTATATAAATAAATAAATATAATTATTTATTTTACAAAGTTCACCCCGACATGGATGCTTTTTTCTGAATTTCTCACACCAACTAATTTTGAATCATGCCTAGTGTAAAAATTGAGTTAGATACTCAATGGTAGTTTCATATTTCTCAGATAAAATTTCATTTATGATTTTTCAAATTTTATATAGGAAACAGTTCATTCGTAATAAAAAATATAATTAAAATTTTTATAAAGTTAATTTTGGGAACACTGGTCCTATGAATTGCACGCCCTCTAAATTCACGTTTCTAAAACAATATGTAGATGTATTTCTAATTATTAAATGTAAAAAATAGGGTCTCTACATAATTCCATATATCAATATTTTCATCTTTGAATAGAGTAACAATGCAAGAAACTAATGATACTGATGTTGCATTTAGATCTCCCTATCACTAGATCTCTGCTTCATGTTCTCATGCCTCCACAACACATGAAACAATTGTATGGTTCATTCATATAGTCTCCTCTATAGTTGATCCTTGATGGAAAATGTTGAGTCATAAGACCCTTTTTAACTTCCCTATTCCTTTTGTTTTGGAAATCACAAAGCCTTTATTGAAATCCCTAATTACTAATTCATCTGTGAATTAAATAATATATCATTTTATCATATATTCATTTAGTTTTTTGATTAATATTTTATCAATGTGAATTTTAAAATGCATACATTAATTATCATACTCATGAGTTTGGCAGAAATGATTCATTCCTTGATTTTCATAATGAGGTCCAATATTATTTTTATCATACCAACATGATTTGATTTTAGACAGACACACTAAATAAAATTCACATCGTACACATTATCTTGTATTCGTAGTGAAATTACTTTTTATAATGATAAATACCATACTGACCCTCGTAATGGAAATCATTATACCCATCTAAATTCATTATTCTAGGAAAACTATATCGTAATGAAAGGAAATTTTTTTAATCAAAATTATTTTGTGCATTCTGTTTCAATATGAATTATAAATCAATGTCATTGTTTTATTTATAAAATGGAAATTGGTGGTCTAGGTTTCGGATTCCCTCACTAGTTTCAAGAGAAAATTTGAATTTTGGGGTAAAATACAACTATTGGGATGAAGGAATATAAATATGATGTCATTTGTATGAGTTCAAGACTAGTTTCTAATTTCTGAGACAATTCAATAGCTATGCCAAATTTTCTACATGAAAAAACATTGAAGTGTATAAGTCATGAACTTCTTGTTCCACATACTTGTATCTTTTAGAATATAATTTTTCATTGTGAGAAACTGATCATTGTGATTAATGTTGACGGATTACATGGTTAGGAAGACAATGCTTCCAATCTTTTTTGAATCAATAATTTCCTAGGCTAGGAAGATAGAGGTTCTGGCCAGTATCTTGATTGAGGGATTGTGGGGATTATAAGGTAGAGGCTGATCATTGTATCGAGGTATTTCCATATCACGGGTAAGACAGACTTTCTTGGAAGTATAAATCAACATACCTCTATCTATAGTTAATGGAAACCCTTATCTTTTTGTTAAAATATTTTACTCATTTAATTCTTTCATAATTCAGCTTCATTGTAAAAGAATGTGAATTGTTTTATATATTCATTTTTCTATTCTAAATTATATGATTATGATCAATTCATTTACTCAATCTAGTTATATACACATTATGATAGAATCATAAAATTGTTTCACTATATTTTTGGTAACCGTCATGATTGTGATCCACATTAAACATACTTTGAATAAATCATTTTCTTACTATGAATACAATTAATTTCAATTATGAAATGTGGAATACTTATTGTAACCTACCAATTATGATACATTTTCCATAGGACCCTTTCCCTTGTCTAATTAATTGTTTTACTTCTTAAGAGGTTTTGTTAATTTAATTAGTTTAAATAATTTTAAACTAAATTACATTATGTATAATAAATGAATATTTTTAAACATACAACTCACTCCTCTTATATTTATCCAAATGAATGAACATTTTGATCCAATAATGGGTGTCAAAGCCATGTATCTATATTATTGATACTCACATTTTCTATCAGAGTAGGTTTTCATTGTACATATATCTTCTTACTTTACTTTTAAAAATTCAGTCTTATTTCTTTTATAATATTTTTGTTTATAAATATGTGTTACACTAATGAGTTTTGTGAAAATAGAAATTTTGTATTATTTTAAAGATGGAAGAACTAAATTTCGTTTCAATAGAAAATCTAAATCATAAAAGATAAACTATTTTTGATGGAAATGATTATGAATACTATAGAGATATAATGAAGACTTATCTGATCAATATAGGAGTAGATTACATTTTTATGCTGTCTGATGACTATAAAATTCCATAAATGGACATTAGAACCTTTAGCAATAAAGGAATGTAGGAATATCAATTGAATTATATGGTACGAAATAATTTTTTTTTCAATTACTAGAAATATATATTACCTGATTTGATCTTCTAAAGCATCCAAAAGTATCTAAAAAATTCTGTAGATTACTCGTTTAGGTACATATATAGTTTTTGAAACTATAAGAGCCATTATTATAGATGATTATAAAGTTTTAAAATTCGCTTATGGTGAACCTATTGTTAAGGTGTATGAAAGATTCAATAAAATAATTAATTGTTTAAAAGATATGGGTGAAGAGGGTTTAGATGATGAAATCTTATTGGAAAATATTATACAAATCATACCCAATTAATGGGAATCAAAGAGAACAGTTGTAAATGAATCAAGAAAGATTACTAATGTTACCGTTGATGATATTTTTAGAACTATTTTACAATATGAGAATAGTTTAAAAATAAATAATTAGAAAGTCAATAAAATAATTTAGGAGTTTATTTTTATTATACTTCATATAACATGAATGCTCAGACTCTTAAAAGGATGATAAATCCACAAAGATAAAAAAGGATATTATTCTATCAGACCCAAGTGATTCAGTGCATTATGAGAATGATTTGGCCAATCATGCCCAAATGGATGAAAAAGAATGCTGGTAAAAAGGTTTTTCTGTATTTTTATAAGAAATGAAACATGTAAAGGAATGATTATAATGATTCTGAAGTTATTTGGTATGATTGTAAATTAGATGGAGAAATAAAACAAGATTTTCCATAACTCAAAAGAAAATACAAAAATAAAATGCATCTGGATAGAAATCAGAATAAGTATTACAAGAAAAAATGGAAGGACTCCCTTGAATGGTAATGACTCATGGAGTACTAGTGGAGGAGATTCTTCAAATTATTTTTTCAGACAATTAAAATTATAGAAAGAATAATATTGGTCTATATTCCAAAATAACATATTAATGTCAATTTTTTAAAACTAAGGTACCCACTTATGTCTCTTTAAAGAATTTATCATTAAGTGCAAAATATCCAGATGAGAATAATTATTCTAATAATAAATAATTCTCGTTATACAGTGATAATAATAAATTACATTCATATTAATAAGTTTCTAGATTTACCAAATTAATTTATTCTAAAAATTTTAATTATAGAACGAAGATTGACAATGTAAAATCTAGAATAAATTTTTTGATAAAAGAAATACCAGATCTTTGAAAAGATATTATTAAGAAATTTTTTTAAATTGATTCTATTTCTAAAATAATTGAGGATACAAATTATGAGAAGAATAAGCTTTCATATGATTTTTTAAAAAATCATTTATGAGAAATTTTTTTTACAAATAAAACATTCTTCTGAAACTAATACTAATGTGGATACGAATTTAGTTATAAACCTAAATTATGAATTTATTTTCTTAAAGGAACTCTTATGGAAGTTCATTTCTAGAAAATAAAATTTTGATAAGATATATCCAAAAAATCATCCTCATAATAAAAGATATATATTTGGGCATTCTCATTCAAAATCGGTTTTAAGAAACAACTATTTTGTTCCAAAAAATTTCCCCTTTTGCAGTAAATGACAATGTGGAGGTCATTAAACCAAAAAATTTTCCATAAAAAAGTTCAATATTTATAGTTCCACAAATCCAATTTTTTAAAACAAAAGTGGATTCATGATATCTTGTTTGCTAACATTAATGGAACCTAGAATGTTTGGGTTCCAAAAGTCTAATTGTCTTATTTTCAGGATAATAAAGGATGTACCAAAAATATAATATATGGTATATAGATAGTGGTTGTTCCAAACATAAGACTAGTAATAATTTTTTTTTGGAAATTATTAGTGAAATTAAACGTGGAAGAGTTACCTTTGGAGACAATGTTAATGGAAATATTGTCAGTATTGGTTATATTGTTTTTCATTGAAAAGATTTAATTTGAAATGTTTTATTTGTAAAAGGTATTAAGAAAAACCTCATAATCATGATTCAATTATGTGATGAAGGTTACTTTATGAATTTTATGAATGATAAATGTAGAGTACAAAATTCCAAGGATGAATTCATCCTTTCTTCCCATCGGCAAGAGAGTGTTTACACAATAAACATAGAGGACCTCGGGATCCAAGACACACATTGAATTAGTGAAATTGAATATCAGTATTGGTTATAGATTAAATGTTTAAGAAATTATAACCTTATGAACTAATATAATTTTTTTTAAGAAATACTTTTTAAGGATCTACTAGATCATATATTTGATTCTTCTAAATTATATATCGCTTTACAATATGGAAAGAAACAGAATTCATGATTTAAATCTATTAGTGAAGTCTCAAGTATTGATTCTATATATTTTCTGCACATTGTCTCATTCTGTCTAAAAAAACAAGAAGTATTAGAGGCATGTACTATGTATTTGTCTTAGTTAATGATTACACAAGATATATATGGGTCAATTTTCTAGAAATGAAATTTGAAGCCTATTGTTATTTTAAAACTTCTGTAGCCAAAGTAAAAAATGTGGAAAACCATCCATTTATAACTATTAATATTGATTAGGGTAGAAACTTTCTAAATTATGATTTTGAAACCATTATTAGAAAGAAATGAATTAAACATAACATTTGAGTACCAAGAAATCCTCAATAAAATGGTGTTTTTTAAAGAAGAAATTTTATTCATGAAGAGATAAAAAGAACCATGTTGAGTGAATACTCTATTTATAAACATTTTTAATCTAAGGATGTTAGTACAACTTGTTATACTATAAATCAAGTTTTAATTAGACCATTTCTTAATATATCGCATTATGAGTTATGGACTGGATAGAAACCAAAAGTTTCACAACTCAATGTATATGGATGTAAAGTATTCATTTTTAATAAAAAATTTAATTTACAGAACTTTTCACCAAAATCTATTGATGGTTTATTCTTAGGATATTCCACTACATCTAATAAATATATAGTTTTAAATAAAAAATCTTGTACTGCTAAGGAAACAAAACATGTTAAATTTCTGGAAACAAACACTTTTGTTTTTAAACAGTCTGAAACTATATCTTATGATGTGTTTTCCATAACTAATGATCATCAATTGATAGAATATTCTTCTAATAAGAAGAATAATAATGAAATAGTTTATGAAGTATTAACTCTAAAATATTTTCTACCTTATGTTGATGAGCTAGGTTTACAAAACCCAAATTAGTTGTTTCTTAAGAAATATCCTGGTGAAACTGTCATTGGTTAAGTAAATAAACCCGTGTGGAAGAGATGTTATTTGGGAAATGATGTAGAACATCTATCATTTCATTATAAATTCTAACCTAAAAGTACTAATAAGGATTCAGGTGAGGAATATTGGATAAAATAAATATACGATAAAAAAAGTTAATTATAAAGTAACAAAGTCTGGACCCTGGTTGAATGACCTTATGAAACCTCCATAATTAGAGGAAAAAATTTTATTAGAAAAAAAATGTGTTGAAAATGGAATTATCAGAAGAAATAAAGTAAGACTATTTGATTAAGTTAATAATCAACATGAGGGAAATGATTATAATGAAACCTATGATCTGGTAGTTAGACTTGAATCTATTAAAATTCGATTATCCTTTAAGAATTATTTATTTTCAAACTTCTTCAAATGGAATTGAAGTGTGCTTTCTTTAGTGGATATGTTTAAGAGAAAGTGTTTCCTGAAAAACCTACAGTTTTTGAAGATAAAAAATTTTCTTAATATGTGTTCAAACATACCAAATATTTATATGGACTTAAACAAGCCCCTAGACCCTAGTATAATTGATTAGATATATTTTTATTACAAAATAAATTTGATAAGGGAACTGCTAAACCTACTCTTTTCAGAAAGAAAAAAAAGTGTTTTGATTGTTCAAATTTTTATTGAAGACCATATATTCTCATAAAAAAATAATATTTAATATATTATTTTGGTAATATTATGAATTCTATGTTTGAAATTATTATGATGTGTGCGTTAACAATATTTCTTGGATTTCAAATTTCTCATAAACCCTAAGGGACTTATATATGTCAACATAAGTATATTAAATATATTCTTAAAAATTATGGATACAGCTACACTAAAAGTATTATTTCTCTAATTGGTACCTCAAAATATAGACAAAATCATGATGAAATTGGGAAACCAGTTAATCAAATAAATTATAGTGGTATGATATGAAGTTTACTTTACTTAACAGCTAGTATTCCAGAATAAATGTTTTCAATATTTTTTTTAAAATGTATAAAGAAAATCCAGAACAAAACCATTCAAAAGTTGTTAAAATGATTCTTCATTATTTAAATGGAACTATGGATTTGGAATTTTCTATTCTTATGGAAATGATTTTGAATTAAAATTTCTTTGAGATGCTAAATTTTTTGGTTGTAGAATGGATATGAATAGTTCATTAGAAACATGTCGTTTATTAAGAGATCCCTTAGTTTGTTTGCCTTTTATGAAACGAAACATAGTACAATTTTCCATTACTAAAGCTCAATATATGGCATCTAGAAGTTTTTTTTTCTCATGTTTTGTGGATGCAACAAACACTCAATGATGATGACATGAGTTTTACTAAAACTCAAATTCAATGTTATAAAACTAGATCCATAAGATTAAGTAAAAACCCTATAAATCACTCTCTTTCAAAACACATAGTTATTAGGCATCACTTTCTTAGGGATCACACACTTAAATAAGATAACATTTTACAATTTATCGGAATGAAAGAAAAAAATGATTACATTTCTACGGAACCATTACCTTCATATGGATTTGAATAAACTAAAAAAAGCTAAAAATGATCATGGTAAAATAATCATTCATATTTATTTCTTGTTTAAACATTATCCTTACATTAAGCTGCTATTTTTTGAAGGGGGAGTACATATGTTTGATGTTTTATAAAACTTTTCTTTACATATATATTTTTTGTATCCAATATATTTTTCTTACCCAATATATTTTTAATACCCAACATATTTTTCATATCTAATATATTTTTTTGTACCCATTATACTTTTCATATCAAATATATTTTTCATATCCAATACATTTTTCATATCCATTATATTTTTCCTACCCAATATATTTCTCCTAACCAATATATTTTTTGTATCAAATATATTTTGAATATCGAATATCTTTTTTTGACCTAGTATATTTTTAATATATATTATATTTTTCATATGCAATATATTTTTCCATAGACAATATATTTTTCATACTCGATATTTTCTTTTGTATATGAAATTATTTTTCTATACTCAGAAAGTTTTTTATAATAATAATTTTTTCGTACACAAAATTTCGGTACGCAAATTATTCATAATCATATTCTTCATACACATATTTTTTATTATATACATTATATTATTTCCATATACACTATAGTCTTTTCATACCCATATTTTTTTCTGTACTAAAAAATCTTTGTACTCAGAAATGATATGTACTCATTTGTTTTTGCAATTTTTTTCCATTAAAGTTTTATTTTCTTCTTGAGAACAATCAATTGAAACCAAGAAATAAATATTGAGATTCTGAAAGGTTAAATTTCTCTTACTTTTCATTTTTATTCCAAACCATTTTTTGTGATAGAATTTTATTTTCTTTTAAAACCTTTATTGGATTCAGGTTGAATATGATAAATTTTTTTATTACATTTTTCAAAAATTCAATAGTTAAAATATTATCAAATGTTTGATATTTTTGATCAAATATGTGCTATAGAGTCCCAATAGTCAAATTTTTTGCCTATATAAACCGTACATTGTACCCTATCCCACATAGATCTTATCCTTTTTTTAATGATGATCTGATTGTCATGACCAGTCTTCGGGGCCCGTGTCGTGAATACCCCAAACCCACCTTCCATAGGCCAGGGGCTGGCAACTAGCACCAAAGGCGAATCCCTGATAAAAAGGGAGGGCATTTCCTTTTAGCCTGTAACACACACACAGTCCAAACACAAGAAGTAGAGGCAATGAGTACTAAAATAGAAAAGTAAGGTGTGATGAATGTAAGTGGGCCAATATATAAACCCAACTGAACAACAATTACAAGTACAAGTAAATAAGAAAATTAGCTCCTGGATCGTCCACAAGGGAATCCTACCTGAATGGTAGGTACAGAACACGAACAACTCATCCCTGTGGTAGGTCCCGTCTAGTCCAGCTCCGAGCAGCTTCCGTATGTCACCCTCATCCTCAATCACTGTTGTCTGTCATCTGCATAGAACACAACATGGCACGGGAGAAGCCCATGTAGGGGTGAGTATAAAAATACTCATTAGGGGACCCTGAGACCCCCTGAAGATCTTATAGAATCCACAAAGGATAAAACATAGTTTAAAGACACAATCATGAAGTATCAACCAACCCTACTTAGGTATATGCCCGTACATATACCTAATTTACAAGTCATAGTCCGGCTCCAACTCTCATGCCCAAACACAACCCAGTCCACAAAGGAAGTAAAGCCAATCACCATGATGATAATGGTTGAAAGACATGAATCAGCTCACACAGGTATAAATCTCCGTAGAGTGATAGAGATGATCAGATGTAGTCACTGATTCATATAAGCTGTCAGACCCACACAAGATAGAGGAACAACTAAGCTGTCAGACCCATAGAGGATACAGGACCCGCGATTCTCTCGGACCAACAAAGGATACAAGAACAGATGTCAGAACTATCAGACCCGTGGAGGATCCTGGTATAATATTCACCGTTGTTGAACCCATGAAGGATTTTGGTTCAGTAGTCATCACTATAAAACCCATAGAGGATTCCTCTACAGTAGTCATTGATGTCAAACCCACCAGTACAATAGTTGTTACATCCAGCTCTAGGGTTCCCGAACACAACACGCTCGATTCTAGGAGGGTCTACTCCTCGATTCAATTGACGATTCATCAACTATCACAAAGTCTCGAGTTGATGTATCACGTGTTCCATATCATCAAAAGGCATTCAATGAAAAAGATGATGTGTCAATTGGATTCTCGGTATGAGAGTCATTGGAATTTCTGTTCTAGGGGCCCTGTTGGATTTACGCTCAATCCAAACCCGACCATTTCCCAAATTTGTCCAAAACTCAACTAAAGTATCTAAAAAGGTACCACATCATCAAGGGGTCCAAGATCCGTATAAGGAGCGTCATTCAGACGTGTTGTCTTGAAGATAATTGCATTTAAGCGATGTCCCACGCAGCCCTTCAATCCCAGTGGTCTGTGGCGGGTCGGCCCGACTCGGCTCGGCGGGTCCAACCTGGCTAGGGGTTCGCCCCAGCTCGGTGGGGGCGCGGACCCCCTGCATACCCAGCACGCATTGTGGGCCGATCTAGTTCCCCTGACGGTGCTAAGAGGCGCCGCCTCCTTGCTGCCCAACCGACCATAAAAATCTGGTTCTTCCCATCACACACGGCCCGCACAGCGGGATGAGGTTCATCCCATGAGGCGCCTGCGGGCACTGCGGTTTTCCAGCCCAGCTGGCAGGTGGCCGGCTAGTTCGCCTAGTAGAGCAGCCCATTGTAGCAGGCAGCAGTCATCTCCCCATTGCATCTGCAGGCACCGCGGATCTCCAGCCCGGCCAGCAGGCGGTCGACCGGTTCGGTTCGGTCGAGCGCACCATGAATGCAGGCCGCGTCCTCCACCTCCACATGGCACCTGCGGGCACCACAGTTTCTCTAGTGGTCGGCTGGTCATACTACGGTATGGCCGGCCTGTGTGGCCGCCGAACCCTCCATGTGGCCAGTGCTGCCGCCGCCACCTTCAGTTGTCGGTGCCTCTTCCGTTCGCCAGGGCCTTCATGGTCGTGGCCCCTACCTTCGGCGCGATGCAACGACACTGTGCCCTACCTGATCATCCTACTTCGTCAACACAAACAAGGTTAAATGGAGGGACGTCAGGTTGTGTTTGTTCAGCCTACGACCTCCACGTTAGGTGATAACAACTAGGTCACCATCAACCAAAAACAAACGTCGACGAACAAGGATATAATCCAAACATTAAAATTAATCAAATCCTCCTAAATCATATTTAGTCGTTGAATGTTGACGAGTCATGGAAGTCTGTCGTTGTGGAAGATGGAAGTTGTTCCGTAAACGTCGGAGGGTATGACGTTGTCGTTGGCGATGTTCTTCGCAGGCAGCGTCTTCCCTTTCATGCCCCGGTTGGAAAGAAAAGAGACGCATCGTCGTTCTTCGGTGGAAACAGTGTTCTTCATCGAGAGGATATCGTTCCTCCAAGTGTTCTCCCAAAAATCCACTAATTCTCCCAACAAAGGAGAAATATTCCAACCATAATAATATTACACATATTATTATGCTAAAATAATCAATTCAAAATATTTAAAACTAGATGAGCCAATTAATTAATTGCAAGCTAGATAATTATTTGAGAGAGTGATTTGGCACATTAAGAGGGAATATGGAAAGGCTCCACCATAAATTGGGTGTTAAAGAGTTAAAGGGGGGTTCAAGGGGAGTTGAGGGGTTTGAGCTCGTGTGGGCCCCACCCCAAAATATTCATCTATGGTAGGTTATGTGGGGGTGGGCCCCACATCAAACATCCCTTTGGAGAAAGTAACCACCACCCAAATAAAAAATTATGTCACACATAAATTTTTATTTAATTTTGTGAATCCCCAAAAATTATCTTCCACTCTCGATAAAACGCAAATTGCGGTAAAAGTCTCATTAAGTGAATACTGGAGCTGCGAGTTCATCGGTGTCCTCATATTTCAATTCCGAGAAACAGTTCAAAATGATATAAAATCCCGCACGTACATCCACTCTTTCGATCCTCAACCTCCACTGGAACCTCGGTAAATGTTGCCCCGTCATCGATGTATGTCTTTCCATGGTCGATAATGTTGGATGGGTCGTGAACGTATTTTCTCAGTTGTGATATGTGGAAGACGTCGTGAACCCGATGCAACTTAGGTGGAAGGACCAGGCGGTAAGCCACCTCACCTACTCTGCTGAGGACCTGAAATGGTCCATTTAATCATGGAGATAACTTTCCACCATGGCTGAATCTCTGTAGACCTCATCGAGGTAAGGCCAGTAAGAAGACGCAGTCTCCATCCTCGAACCCTAGTGGTCTCCGGCTCCTATCAGCATATGACTTCTTTCTGCTTTTTGCAGTCTTCATCTGCTCCTAGATGATCTATATGTTCTCCGTCGTAGCCTATACCATCTCTGGTCCCACATGTGCGGACTCCCCTAGGTCAGTCCAGCATAGTCGTGATCTGCAAGGTCAGTCGTAAAGTGCCTCGTAAGGTGCCATCCAGATGGTGGAGTTGTAGATGTTGTTGTACCCAAACTCTAGTAAGGGTAAGTGATCCTCCCAGCTGTGACCAAAGTCATGGACAAATGCATGGAGCATATCCTTGGGAGTCAGAATGGTCCTCTCAGTCTGACCATCCGTCTAAGGATGGAAAGCGGTGCTCAAGCGAAACTGCATCCCAAAATCCTCCTGCAACCCCTTCCATAGCCAGGAAGTGAAATGAGTATCCCGATCAGAGACAATAATCGATGCCACACTATGAATCCATACGATATACTGTACATAGAGGAGTCCCAAGCTCTCTACCGAGCCCTGCTCTCTAATCGGTAGGAAGTTGGCCGACTTGGTGAGTCAGTCAACAATCACCCTGATAGAGTCATGTCCTATGTATGTACATGGATTTTCCATCACTAAATCCATGGATATCCCATCCCACTTCCACTCTGGGACCTCTAAGGGATGAACCAAGCCTTCTCGAACTTGGTGCTCTGCCTTCACTTGTTGATAAGTGAGGCATCATGAGACAAATTCTAATACAACCTTCTTCATACCCGACCACCAGTGCTGTTGTTTGAGGTCCTGATACATCTTCGCCACTACTGGATGTACTACTAGAAGATAAGCGTGTAAATCCCCCAACACCTCCTCTTATAGTGAAATTTGTACCATAGTACATCCTCTAAAGAGGATTATTTTCTCCACACCTTTAGAAACCCCATTAGGTGAATGCCCAGAGTATATCTGAGCTCGTCGCGTCTCACAGTCAATGTCCCCACACTGTGCCTCTCTAACTCACTGAATAAGGGGTGGGGTAACTTTGAGAGACTTCAGAAAAGCTTATCCATCTCTATCCACAAAGGATATCTGCTATCGGACTAGCTACTCTGTCACCTCTCCAAGTAGCTGAATGCATGATCTCCTACTGAGAGCATCTGCTACAACCTTCCACTTCCCAGGAGTATAGACTATCTCTTAGTCATAGTCCTGGAGGAACTCAAGCCATCACTATTATCTTAGGTTCAGGTCCTTCTGCCAGAATATGTACCTAAGACTCTAGTGGTCAGAGTAGAGAGTAAAACGCTCTCCCATCAGATAGTGCTCCCACATCTTCAAGGTGAAGTCCACAACTGCTAACTCCAGGTCATGGGTAGCATAGTTCTTCTCATTCGGTCTCAACTGTCATGAACCATATGCGATCACCACTCACTCATACATTAAGACACATCCATGTCTGGTCCCTGATGCATCACAATAATCTACGTACCCTAAACCCTCCTATGGTAGCCTCAAGATGGGCGCACTATTCAACCTCTGCCTCAGCTCGTGAAAGCTCGGTTGGCATCTATCTGACCAAATGAAGGGTTCCCCTTTTTTCGTCAAAGATTAAAGCGATGCTGTAAATCTAGAGAAGTCCAGTAAAAATCGCCAATAGTACCTAGCCAGTCCCAGAAAACCCCCCACCTCCGTCACACTCATGGGTGGCTCCCAAGAAAGTACTGCCTCGATCTTTGCTGGATCCACTGCAACTCCATCCTCCAAGATGTCAGGTCCCGGAATGTAAACCTCTCAAATCCTAAACTAGAACTTCGGGAGCTTACCATATAGATGTTTCTCTCGGTGTGTATCCAGTACTACCTGCAAATGGTAGGCATGTTCCTCATTAGTAGTTGAGTAAATCAGTATGTCATCGATGAAGTCTACGATGAAGTGATCATGGTAAGACTGGAAGATCCTATTCATGAGACTCATGAACACTACTGAAGTGTAGGTTACGCCGAAGGGCATAACCAAGAACTCGTAGTGGCTATACCGACATCTGAAGGCCTTCGTTTGCACATCCTCATCTTGAACAATGAGATGGTGATAGTCTGACATGAGGTCTATCTTCAAGAACCATCGTGATCCCTTGAGCTGATCAAAGAGGTATTCAATCCTTGGGAGTGGGTACTTGTTCATCACGGTCACTTGATTCTGGCGACGGTAGTCGACATAAAGTTGCAAGATCCCATCCGGCTTCTTGGAAAACAAATTCAGAGATGCCCCGGGTGAAACACTGGGTCAGATAAATCAATTTCCCTACAAGTACTCCAACTGTACCCGCATATCACGAAGCTTGGCAGAAGCCATCCGATATGCGGGAGTAGATATCAGTGTTGTCTCGGGGTACATGTCAATGTATAAGTCAACCAATCTGTGAGGAGGCAGTCCTGGAACATCGTCAGGAATAACATCCATGTACTGATCCACCACAATTGGAAAACTCGGACTCCGCACATCAACGGCTATGAGGTTGAGACTAGACAACTGATGTGCGATCGGCTTCCCCCTTCTCTGCGCAAGTCCATCATTCACTTCTAAGGCTCCCTTCTAGCCGGTGAAGGTGAACCTGGTCCCATACGTGCGGATACACAGCACTTTGCACGTAATACAGTCAATCTGAGCATGAACTGTGGATAACCAGTCTATACCCAAGATGACGTCGTAAGGCCTTGACGCCTCTACAAGAAGATCCCATATGAATCTCTCACCTCCAAGAGTAAGCTCACACTACTGGAACTAGTGCGTAATTGTCGAGTCTACTCCCATTAGAGTATCTAGCCGTAATGATCGATCCAACGGCTTTTTCGGAATCTCCGAGCTCCGAACGAGGGAAGTGGAAATAAAATAATGACTCACACATGTGTCTATTAGTACATCAGAAAGGGTGGATTAGACATAGTTAGTACCTCGAATCATCTCAGGTGCAACGTGGTCATAGGCCTCGACTACCTAGAGCTGAGTCTGCCTTTGTCCTCTATCTCCCTATGGTCGGGGTGGACCTCCTGTTGGTGGTGGTCGTAGAGCCTCGAAATGTTTTCCACCACCCGCTGCTCGGATGGCTAACCTACCACATCCGCCTGTTCCAGTGTACCAGAATAGTCGAACCACCACCTCTCCCTAGGCGGTCTCTCTACTATCTCCTTATCACCAGCATGGCGGGTCGGGTATTCATGAGCCATGTGGCCCTGCCCACTGCATGCATAGCACTGCCTGCTCCTCGTATAACTGGCTTTGTCTTGTGTTCCCCGCACAACCGAACCTATATCCTGGGGTCTCCCACCTGATGTCCTAGTCCATATGGACCTCTGCATCATTTGTCTATTGTCGGCTGTAGAAGACATCGCTACATGTCGCCCTATGGTGGGTCATGCCACTGGTGACTGCTCAGTGAGAAAACTCTCCACTAAAAGGGATCGCTCCAACACACCCATCTGCATCGGGATGCTGAGGGGGATCATCGAAGCCCTGATCTCATTTTTGAGTCAAGGATCAATGGTCTGATCCTTGACGAACGTTTCATGTACCATATCTATGGAGTAGCCTGAGAGGTCGGGGAACCTCGCTGTGTATTGTTCTAATGTAATGCTTCCCTACTGTAGATGAAGTAACTCCTGAATCAGCACCGCAAGAAGGGTTGCTGGAACAAACTCTGAGCGATAGAGACTCTCGAAGTATATCTAGAGTAATTATGCCCTGTCATGTACCTAGAGTATCAGGCTCCACCATATTTCTGTTTTAGCATGCAGGAGACTCGTGGCAAGGATCACCATGAGGTCGGCTGGTTTTCCTACTGATCTGAAAACTCTCACGAGAGCCTCCAGCCAAACCTCAACTGCCTATGGGTCTATCTCTCCCTGGAACCTGGGCTGCCTCTAGCGCTAGAACTTGTGAAACGCACTCAGGTTGTGTGCACTCTCTGCTACTAGAGCTGGTGGTAACGGTGGCCCAGCGGGTAGTGGTACTGCTGGTACCTCCGCTGTGATGGGGCCCGACACCGAAGCCTCATTGATCGGTGGGCTACCATCTCGTACGAAACTCAGAACCCTAACTGTCTACCTTCGTGGGGCCATCCTGAAAAGAAATAGGTGTGCCATGGTTAAAACAGTATACCTGTTAAGCTAACACAAAATAATCACAATGAAATTTTTTTCAAGGAAACACACACGCAATCATTGTTTTCGTGCACTTAGTTGGAGATCAGAATTCCGAGTCCTACTGTTTGGATACGTCAGCTGCCGCACCAACACCGCTTTCCCTAAACCGATAACCACACCCCAAACAATTAACACTATTTCCATTAAAAGAATCAGAGTCCATTTTCTATGGTAGAACCAACTCCTCTGATACCAATTTGTCACGAACCGTCCTCAGGGCCCATGCCGTGACTTCACCAAGGCCGCCTTCCATAGGCTAGGGCTGGCGACTAGCACCAAAGGGGAATCCCTGATATAATGAGAAGGCATTGCCTTTTATCCTATAACACACACACACAGTCCAAACACAAGCAGTAGAGGCAACACGTACTAAAATAGAAAAGTAATGTGTGTGGAAAGTAAGTGGGACAGTATACAAACCCAACTGAACAACAAGTACAAGTACCAGTAAAAAAAAATAGTTCCTGGATCATCCACCGGGGAATCCTACCAGAATGGTAGCTACCGAACTCAAACAACTCGTCCTTGCGGTACGTATCGTCTAGTCCAGCTCTGAGAAACCTCCGTCTGTCACCCTTAGCCTCGATCACTTCTGTCTGTTGTCTGCAGAGAACACAACAATGTGCGGGCGAAGCCCATGTAGGGGTGATTATAACAATACACAGTAGGGGACACCGAGACCCCCGAAATTCTCCCAAAATACACAATGGATAATCCATAGTAGAATGATAAAAGCACGAAATATCAACTAACCATACCTAGGTATGTTCCCATACATATACCTATGTTAACAGTCACAGTCCGGCTCCAACTCTCGAGCCCAAACACAACCCAGTCCATAAAGGAAGTAAAGTCAATCACCAAGATGATAATGGTTGAAAGACATGACTCAACTCACACATTTATACATCTTCATAGAGTGATAGAGATGATCATATGTAGTCCCTGATTCATCTATGATGTCGGACCCACACAGGATAGAGGACCACCTATTCTGTTGGACCCACAAAAGATACAGGAATAGAAGTAAAAACTGTCAGACCCATGGAGGATACCTATACAGTAGTCCTCTCTGTCGAACCCAATAAAGATTTTGGTTCAGTAGTCATTGTTTTCAAACCCACAGAGGATTCTGGTATAGTAGTCATCGCTGTCGAACCCACGTAGGATTGCAGTACAATAGTCGTCGCAACCAGCTCTAGGGTTCCCGCACACAGCACGCTCGATTCTGGGAGGGTCTGCTGCCCGAGTAATGTTTCTATACATCAACTATCATAAAGTCTTGATTTGATGTATCTTGTAGTTTCGTCTCATCAAAAGGAACCCAATTCGATTAATGGCACGTCAATCGGACACCCGGTCTGAGAGTTATTGTAATTTCTGTTCCAGATGCCCAGTTGGATTTACGCTCGATCCAAACCTGACTGTTTTTCAAAATTTTCCAAAACACACTTAAAGTATTGAAAAAAGTAACTCTTCTTCACGGGGGTCCCAGAGCCATAGACGGCGTGTCGTTCAGACGCGTGGTCTTGAATATATTCTCATTTAAGAGAATTCAGGCCCATCCCATCAAGCCCAGTGGGCTGTGGTGGGCGGCCTGACCTGGCTCAACGGGTCCGACCCAGCTAGGGGGTCGGCCCGGACCGTCTCGGCGAGTCCGACCCTGCTTGGGGGTCAGCCTATCCCAGTGGGGCACGGCCCAATTGCGGACCCGACCCATGCTGCATGCCCGTCTTGTTCGCCCGGTGGTGCCATTCGGCGAAGCCTCCTTACTCCCCGGCTGGCCGTAGCCGGCTGGCTCTACACGGTGCACGTGGCCCGCACAGCGAGCGGCGATTCCTCCCATGATGTGCCTGCGGGTGCCGCAGTTTTGCAGCCCGACCGATAGGTAGCCGGCCGGTTCGCCCAAGAGAGCAGCCCGCAGAAGCGGGATGCGTTATTCTCCGCGCGGCGCCTGTGGGCGCTGCAGATCCCCAGCTCTACCGGCAGGCAGATGGCCGGTTTGGTTCGGCGAAGCGGCCCGTGGACATTGGACACGTCCTCCAGCTCCATGGGGCATGTGTGGGTGCCGCAATTTCTATAGCGGGTCGACCAGTCGGCCAGCAGGTCGTCCTGTGGTCGAGGCGGCCCGAGTGGCTGCTAGACCCTCCACGCGGCCGGTGATGCCGCCGCCACCTCTGATCACCAGTTCCTCTTCCATTTTCCGCGACCCCCATGGCCATGGACCCCTTCTTTCTGCACTGTGTGACAGCACTACACCCTATCGGCTCTGCCTCCATTGTCAACAAAAACAAGGTTCAATGGAGGGATGACATGCTGTGTTTGTTTGGTCCGCGCCCTCCACGTTAGGTGATAAAAACCTTGTCCCCATCAACCAAAAATAAAAGATGACTAATGATAATATAATAAATACATTAAAATCAATCAACTCCCCTTACCTCATATTACCTTGTTGAACGTTGACAAGTCATTGATGTCGGTCGTTATGGAAGACAGATGTCCTTTCGTCAATGTCAGAGGGGATTCTGATGTCGTTGGTGACATTCTTCGCGGGCGGCATCATCACATTCTTTCTCTGGTTTGAATGGAAAGAGACTCATCCCCATTCTTTGGTGGAAACCGTGTTCTTCATTGAGAGGAAATCGTTCCTCCATGCGTTGTCCCAAAAATTCACTAATCTCCCAACAAAGGAAAAATATGTCAACCATAATAATATAACACATATTATTACTCTCACATAATGAATTCAAAATAATTCAAATTAGATGAGCCAATTAATTAATTTCAAGTTAGATAACAAATTGAGAGAGTGAGTTGGAAAATTAAGTGGGAATGTGGAAAGGCTCCACAAAAAAATGGGAGTTAAAGAGTTAAAGGGGCGTTCAAGGGGAGTTAAGGGGTTTGAGCTTGTGTGGCCCCCACCACAAAATATCCTCCCATGGGATGTTATGTGGGGGTGGGCCCCACCTCCAACTTACCTTTGGAGAAAATAACCACCACCCGAATAAAAAATTATGTCAAACATAATTTTTTATTTAATTTTGAGAATCCCCAAAAAATAACTTCCACTCCTGATAAAACACAACTATGGTAATGGTCTCCTTAAGAGAGTTCCAGAGTTGAGAGTTCATCGGTGTCCTCATATTTCAATTCTGATCAATGGTTCAAAAGATTTATAATACCACATGTACGTTCACTGAACGTACCCGAAAAAAACATCCGAAATTGATTCCGGGAACACCGGGCCTCGGAATAAGGCACCGTCAAAAACTGAGGACTCTTAAAATTCCTATGTATTTAAGAAAAAAAATCCACAGGATTTCTGGGTCTCTACACTGATACTCCTCAAATAACCGGGTCCAGAAATATTCACTCTGAAAGGATCTCATCAAAATCTTGTTTAAAAATCATCAACTTATACCAAATAAATTCCTCTGAAATATTTCAATAACATGAAATTCTTTAGGGAAAGGCTATTCAGTAGTGATTTTTATGATAAGTATGATTATTCGGTAAAAATAATTATTCAATTCCAAGGATGGGAATTAGTTTTTGTAAAAAAACAAATAATATATCAAGATTTGATTATTTTTTTTAATGTTAGGTAGTTTAATAATTTAGTAATGATTGAATAAGATTTAAAAGTAACCCATTCTATTTAATATTGATATATTATCTCTTCAGAAAATCTAGCGGAAAACTTCTTAGGTGTACCATATTAGGGTGACACATTTTTTCCTACCCACAAGATACCGAATGTAAAAGGATCATTTAAAAATGTTAAGGATGATATATATCTTTTTGATGTTCCTAAGGATAAGATAATGGTTTTATATTTATCATAAAAAATCACCTTACATCCCTCTAGATGTATGGTTTTTTAATCCTTAAAAGTGAAGATAAAAAAACCCTAATTTTCTGATATGTCTTTATTCTAGATTAACTTGTTAATTTCAAAAATATGAATTTCATGGGTTACATTTTCGTAACCATATAAAATTTGATGCATGGGGATATTAAGTTCAATTGATTATGTTTCCTATGATTTTGAGTATGTTCATTTTAGAAAGCATGAAGTTTTGTAATATTCTAGTCATGTTAGTTCCAAGGAATATTATTGTTCCTTTTAATAGTAATGATAAGATAAAGAGATTTAGATTTCACTTTTACTCATAATCAAAGAAGTTTATTAAATATTCTCAAGTCGATGTTCCAAAATAAATATATGTAGGAATCCATGGAATCCCAAATCAATCAATGCTGATTATTTTTGAGAAAGAGAAGAAATTGAAGACTAATTATGCAATAAATATAAATAAGAAATGGAAATAAAATGATGATATTTCCATTTAATAGAGAAAATATCATGCTGGAAGAAACGAAGGAGACCCACATTTTGGTCCCAATATTACTGAAGCCTTAGTTTCAATAATGTTTACCAAATAAACTCTAAATGATGATGATAATAAAAATATAATGAAAAGGAGAATAGAATCTATTTTTGATAATGATAATTTTTTGGAAGGAATTCAAAAGTAATGTAAAAAAAATAAATATTAGAGAATGCGTTCTTAAGAAAACAATTACTTTTTCTATCCCTACAATAATAAATAACAAGCAAAAAGTTTTTGAATAGGCATAAATAAAAAATTCTTCAGAACGGTCTTCAAAAATAAATGAAGAAACTGAAATGAGAGAGATTGATGAGTATCTTGATCATTATGAATACATAAATGAAGAATAAGAAAAATAGGAAATATAAGAAGAAGAAAAGGATGAATGTGAAAATAATGATGGTCAAGATCAAAATTCGTAGTCTGGTATAATACTTGTAAGGTCTTTAGAATCCACATCATGACAGATTCTATCTACCAAAGTATAGTAATCCAATATAGTTACCTAAAAAATCCCAACTGATAAAGTAATTCACATCATAGAAAAATAATAACACTCCATGATAGATAAAAACTAGGATTACAGTTTGAAAGATGGTGATTCAATAACTCTTTTTTTAATGTTTCTTTCTTGTGATGAAGATATTGATTCTGAAAAAACAATATATTTAAAAATTCCTCATTATGATGTTCGGTGTCTTAAAAGAATTGAGAAAACAATACCATTTTTTACATCGAAGGAGGGGAAGATTTATTTAGTTTCAAAATATCTAAGAAAAATATTGGACTCTCACCAGTCTCTATGAAAATTAATAGTAAAGATCGAAGCCGATTTCAATGTTTTTGATGAATTTTATTCATGTAATTAAAAGGAATGAACAAATTTTTTGAAGTGGTTTTATAATGATGATGAAATAATAAAACATCATGAAAATTAGATTATTGTTTTTAGAAGGCTTTAAAATTAAGTGAATAATGATTTCAACAAGCTATATAATGATACTAATCAAAAAATGAAAGATATCAAATGTCCATAAGTATCCTAAAACAATGAATCAAGGAGATTGAAAAGATGTTGAAAATCTTTCAATCATAAGTTTCAAAGATAATGTTTTATAAAAATGAGATAATTGATTTTAAAAATCAATATTTTTTTGACTAAAAAGATAGAGGTTTAAGAACAAGTCAATAATTATTAGGAAGAAAAAAATAGCACTGTGGAATAGAAACTGAATTCCCTTGAATAAATAATTCATAGCCAACAATAGTTATTTATAGAATAAAAAGAGAATCTCTGATCTCAATATGAATCCCTTGATTAGTTATCAGAATATATGAAAGAATTTATGAAAATAAATATCATTGTATTAGACCACATGATGAAGGACAAGGAAAAGGAAATATATAAGAAAAATATTTTTTGTAACACTGATATTATTGTTTTTTAAACATTAATGAATGTCCATGATATGAACATTTCATTTGATTGAATGTTTATTTTTTGGATTAATATTCTATCAATTATTCAATATGATCAAATTATTAATCAGTTCATATTTTTTGTTTCTCTAACGATTCTTTCAGGTAGTAAAAAACAATCCGTGTTCCTTTTTTAAATAAATAACGTAGGGAATGATTTATAAAGGCTGAAATGATTCATAAATGGGGAGAATGTATTTGTAAGAGGGATAAACTTTTCTAAAAAATAGAATATTATCCATAGTAATTTTTTTATCCAAAGGTGGAGATTAATCTTATTCAAAAATATTTTTAGAAGAGTTTTAAAACTCAAAGAGAGATATGTAAAAATATTTTCATTGAAATGTGATATAACATTAAAATTTTCATTGGACATAATTTTTACAATGTAATTTACTATTTTAGACTAGTGGTCTGTACTTTCCAAAAAGGAGGGAGATTTTAGACTAAAAATTCTCTCTTTCACTTCTCTAATTCTATTTTTTGGGAAATAACAAACTCTTTCCTAAAATACCTAATTCCTAATTATTTTATGAATTAAATCGTATATAGTTTTATGATACTTCAATTATGTATTTTGATTCATATTTTGTCATTATAATTTTTCATATGCATTCAATAATTACCGTACTCAAGAGCATTGTAGAAATGATTAATACCATGATTATCTTAACGAGGATAAATATGATATTAATAATACCTACCAGATAAAAATTTTATCATATACACCAAATAATATTCACATCATACACACTATTTAGTTTTGATAATGTAAGTATTTTTTGTAATGATAAATATTTTACTGACCCTCGTAAGTAAAATCATTGGCCCATCTAAATTCGTCGTACCAGGAAAACAATATCGTAATGAAATGAAATTTTTTTAATCAAAATGATGTCGTGTATTCTATTTCAATATGAATTATCAAACAATTGCATTATTTCAGTTATAAGATGACTATTGGAGTGCCATGTGTCCACGTCCCTTTGATATTTCTTGTGAGAATCTGACAATTGGTGTCAAATATGGCTATTGGGATGATAGAATAAAATTATTAGGTCATTTGGATGAGATCATGACTGGTAACTGATTTTCGAGAGTATGTGAGATATTTCCCAAATTTTCTACATATGAAAACATTGAAGTGTACAGGTCATGAATTACCTGATGCATATACTTGTATCTTTCTGGTGTTTTTTTTATTTGCGTGATGCCAATAATTGTGATTAATATTGAGGGATTATGTGGATATGAAGACAGTGGTGCCAATATTTTTTGGATGAAGGCCTTCTAAGGCTAAAAAGACAGAGGTTTCAATCACCTTTGTGATCGTGGGATTGTGGAGATTGGAAGATATATGATGATCATATTATTGAGGGCTTACCCTGGTGTTGGTAAGACATACATTGATAAACGTTTAAATCAAGGGACCTCTATCCTAGTTTTTTAGATACCCTTCTCTTATAGTTAAAATAATTGTATTCAATTACTTGTTTTACATTTCCAGTACATTTTTATAGAATGAAAATTGTATATATATATATATATTCATTTTTCTATTCTATATTCTCTTATTATGATTAATTCATTTACTCAATATGATTCTATACACTTTATTATATAATCTTTAAATTGTTTCACTATATTTATTGAAACTATTCTTATTATGATCCATGTTACACTTAATCTAATTAAATATATTTCTTACTATAAACATGAATAACTTCATTTAGGACCTTGGTAATACTTATCATAACCTTCTGATTACGATACTTATTCCATCAGACCCAGGGCATTTTCTGATTATTTGTTTTACTTCATATGAGTATTTGAGTATTGAATTACTTGGAATACTTTTAAAAAAATCATTTAATTACAAAAAACAAATTTTTTAAACATACAAGTTAACCCCCCTCTTTTATTTATCCATCTACATATACATTTAGATCTAGTGATTGGTTATATCATCCACCACACCAACAATATATTCCATCATCTGAGATTCGTGATTGAGACACATTGACACTATTTCCATAAATCCTAATAAAATCAAACCATAAGTGACAATAAAAAATAGCTTCATAGGGAATGAACTACTCTGATACCAATATTTAATGACTCTCCCAAAAATGGCATGATACATAACTACCCAAATTCTAACATCGTTGGACATGGGGTAGAGATAGGTTCTTAAATCCATAACCTAAATGGGGGAAATTTTTTTAATTTACCTCTATGCACACACCCGAAAATCTCTATACAGAATTGTGGAGTAATAAAATAGAATGATAAAATATATAGAATATAACCATATATATGAAAAACCTCCTGGGTTTGTCAGAGTATGATAGTGAGAACTGAATATAAAGTGAAAAAATAATCCCCAAAAATAGAAATTTTTTCCAACCTAACTAAACTAGATTGTAAAAGTGCTAAGACATCCTAGCACTTGATCGTGATGATCTAATTACTATATGTAGTCCAATGAACCAAGAATCCCAAAGATCTATTATAGTCACTTCTAACCTATCCATTGTGACTATAAGACACATTACATGGGGGTAAATCCCCTGCAGGGGTGAGTGTAGACATACCCAGTAGGATGCCTCAAAATTGTAAAGGAGAGTAGTAATAGACATGATAGTAATTTATAGATAGTATATAACCTAAAAAAGTACGTGTGTATATGGAATCCATAAAATTTTATACAGTAATATATATTCTCTAGAAAATAAACCCAAATGAGAGAGAAGGAATTATAAATCTCATAACCCATCCAATAAATGATTTCCATCAGTTCTAGAAATACATTAATGATTCACAACATCCCATGTATATTACCTTTAAAATACATCCATGTTTATCCACTCATCACTACTATGCCTCACGATTAAGGGGAATCAAAATCTAGGTCAAGGACCCCTGACCTATTACAACAGGAGGGTGCCACTCAATAGATATCTAGATGACTGATTCCCTATCCAAAAAGAGGGTGGAACTAAAGTAGTTAGTAGAGGACTCATGCCCACTCCCGATAATAGTCTGCTATTCTATTAGTTAGTAGAGAAACCATTACCTATCCCTATAGGTGGGTTCCACTCTAGTAGTCATGGACCCATACCCTGATATAATATGAGAGTGCCACTCGGATAGCATATTGAGTACCCATGCCCAGCCCACCTGGAGGGTTCCACTCTCATTATCGAAGACCCATGCCATGACTCCACAAGAGGGTTCTACTTGTTGGATACGTATCAAACCAATTCCCTATCCTAGTAGGATGATGAAATTATAAATGTAGATATAGGAACCATGACATGTCCTCCAAGAGTGTTCCCCCCTATGGATTGGTAGATGACCCAGGCCTAGCATTACTGCTGGGTGCCACTGTAAATCCCATACATATCCTTCCAAATCACTTCCATTACCAAGCATCACCCAAAGAAGTTTCCCAATTATAATAGATCATATCATATATCAAAAACCACTACATAGGCCTCTATCAAGTTCAACTTGAAGAAAACCTAATATAGGATTCTCACATTCCAAAATATGGGTCCAAATGAAGGAGATATGAAAGGATGAAGTTTCCTCAGAAGAAATGAAGGGGTATAAGACATGTAAGGGGACCCAAATAGAGTGTTGTACCATTCCATTGCCTATCTATTAACCTAATGTTACATTCAATTATACCCATGTAGGGATATATGCAGTGTAGATGGTCATCATGGTGTGTCCGAGCCATTCGGGATCCTACCAGTGCTCCATGGCCCTGTCAATGTGTCCAGTCTAGGTATGTGTACTTCGGATCATAGAGTGTTCCTAGACATTCTCATGTTAGTGTAATCTTATAGTACATTCATTAAAACCATTACAAGATCACAATACATTTTGGGGTCCCAATGGCATGTGATACATATAATTTTGTGAAACCCTATCGACTGTTGCTAATGCCCAAAACGACACTTCTTCTTCAGACTAATCAACGTGTAGCCAATATTCTTGTAGAAAGTTTGTTTTATGATATGGAATTCTAGATCTAGCTCTCTTGACACAAATAAAACCAATATCCTCCCAAAATCAAGGGATACAACCTTCACTAGTCGTTATTGGAACTCTCATGGAAGGAAATTGGATTCCAAAATGCCCATTTGAAGTCGTACTTACTAAAAGTGCCTCCTGTAATTATCCATAAATTATTCAAACATTAGATCAAAATATAAATTAGCTTCAATCCAATAATCATCCAATTCCACAAATGTTTCTCCATTCCATTATCCACACATGCTTCCATGGAATATATGAGGGTCATATCGGGCTCGGTCCTGCCCGTCAAGGTTGAATTGTGACCCTGTGATCCAAAGATGACTAACAAGAATAAAAAAGGGTGAAATGAAAAATAAATAGCGATTTTATGATATTTTGTGATGTCATATGGGAAAAAAATGAAAATTTTGAGTATTTGGGTGAATAATGAAAATAGACATTTAAACATCAATACATTGGAGCATACAATGTCTGGAAATTGACACAGATCAAGAAGCAATGTGATTATAATAATTTAATTTAATAAAAAGGGTTATAGTAAACACCTCAAACTAACCTACGTAGTTATTTTATTTTTCTTTATTTGAATAATTTTCTCATCAAAAATTGATAGGGGTTGTTCCATTTGATTCTCGTCATTCGTTCTAGATCTAGAGGTTCATCATTATCTCAATCTGATTTTCCAACGTGAAGAGGATGGAGTCACTTTACAATGATCCTAGGGTAATTGTAATAACCCAAGGAAAATTTAAAAAATATTTATTGAATAGATGATATTAGAATAAGGTTAATTAAATAAATAAAAAATTTATTAATTATTTTACCAAGTAATCATGCCCATGGCCTCTTTTGTTTGAATATCCTACACCGACCAATATTAGGTCATGCCTAGTCTAAAAAGTGCTTTCCAAAATCAACTGTGGTATCATATTTATAATCTATGATATATATTATGACTTATCCAATTTTTTTTAATAAACTATGCATGTGTAAACTAAAATACATTTAATATTGTTAATAAATTTATTCAGAGCACACCGGGAATTGAAATAGCATGTTGTCTCAATTCATGACACTAAAAATAGTTATAGAATTATCTCAATGTCTTACAAGGAAAAAATAGCGTCCCAATATTATTATTGGTCCTTTTAATTTGAACATGGATCTATATTACATATAATTTCAACCATGGTATAAATATAATTTATATTTAGTATATATTTAATTAGATCAGTTCGATAATATTAGAGATAAAAAATGAATTATATCATTCATGGAGATGGTATGCTCTACCTATGCATGAATGACTTTTCCATATTCTAAAAATATAAAATAAAAAAAAGGTAAATTATATATTTCCATTCTAATTTTTTTTACAAAATATATATATCATAATATTTCATTAAACCCATCCTTATTACCTTACGTGTAATGCGGGAGTAAATAATGAATCATACCAATTCTCTAGACGACATCCCACCTTACACATTGGTGATGTTATTATATTCTCACATAGAGGAATAAAGGAAGATATTTTTTATATAATAATTATACAAGTTTATTTTTTTATTAATATCATAAAAATATGTTTAATCCATCATTATATCCACCTATGAGTGGTGGTGATTGAAAACAAATTTACAAGGTTTTTGAGGCAAGAGTTCGTTGTGCACATGATCAATGTTTTCATTTTCCACATGACAGATGAGAAAATAGATGTAGGCCATGTAATAAACATATTAAAATCTCAGTATATGATAGAAATTTATTTTCTTATACTAAAAATGTTTGAATAATATTTTTATGTGGTATAAGAAGAAATAAACAGAAAATTCATGGTTAAAGACTATACCACCTGTTAAGATAACACTTTAAGGATTAAAACTAAGTCCTTTATAAGAGGGTTTTAAATTAAAATTAACTATTATATGATGTGGTGAGGGAAGTATTTAATTTATTTGGGTAGTTATAAACTTAACCAAAGTGTTTTGGATGTTTGAATTGGAGAGGATAAAGGTTTCCATTTTACAATTGGGGAAGATGACACAAATGGAATTTTTGAAAAGAAAAATGTTCACCCTTGTTTCAAACAAGAATCATGGAACAAAAATAGGTAATTATCATCCCTTAGATGATTAAAGGTCCAAATAAGGAGATAAACTAGGAATTGAAAATATTTTTAGATCATTTTATACCTTATAATTTGATTCTACACCAGATAAAGTCGTTTTAACCTTGATTGTGGTAAATAATTTTTTACTATGTTTAGCATACATTGTGAAAAAATGTGATATTATATGAAATTATAAAATTAATTATTATGCATACAAATATATAATTCATTTCTCAAAATATATTCATATAATTGTAAAATGTTAATTTAAAACTAAACCCAAATACGTGGTGAAAAAGAAATTTCACAAAGACAAAAGTTTCTTATTTATAGATAATTTTCATATAAATATTAAATAGAAAATTTATTTCAATGAACTAAATTAAATTAATAAAAAAAATTGAGTTATTTTTACATTTAATAATCTGTTAAAATAAAATGGATCTATTAAATTCATTAATCAAAAACACAATATTTAAAAAGAATAAGGATTTTTTTTACTATTCATCATTAAAGTAATCTTCTTAGAAAATGCTCAAAAACCTATTAAAATATAAATTTTACATGTAGATTTCAAAGCTAATCTTTTTTCAAATAAATATTATAAAATTAGAAAAAAACTAAAATTATTAAATTTTCAAAGAAAATCGTCAATTACATTTTTTGAGGAAATAGTATTTTGCAAACAAAAAATGGCATTAAAAAAAATTAAAGTTATTTTTTTATCAATATGTTTTATTTATATAAAATATTCTAATTTATTCTTCAAATTTTATTATTCATAAGAATACTAATTATTGGTCATAGTATATTACTCAATAGGGGGGGGGGGTGGGTGAATTGAGTATCTATACAAACTTCTAGTTAAAAAGTATTCTTAAAATGATTCCATAATAAAGTTAAATACATCCTAGTTAATCAAGGTTATACTATTATAAGAGTTTTACTTTTTAAATAACTACTTATAAGATTTATTAATTATCAGTAATCTTAATATTGGTTATTAATATTACTTTTTATGCAATTCTAATAAGGAAAACCAATGATAACTTCTTTCCAAGATTAACTATCAAAGTGAATTTAGTGAATTCTGAATTAAACAGTAAAATATATAAAAATAAAATAAACAGCCCAACATGTATAAAACAATTGGTTCAGTATCAATCCACAACCTAATCCAATCCACTTGGTGATCACTTGCCACCAATATGTTTATATAAATAAACATTATCCACACCCTGGATCAGGGTCAATAACAGTATAGAGGACTGTCTAGGTCACATGACCTCTTCCACAGTTCATCATGGGTTCAAACTACCAGGACACAGAGGGACCTCTTCCACACAAATCTGTTTGTATACACAAGCGTAAAAATATGTTTGAGAAAGGATATCTTGAATCCTTCATTTTAATTCAGGAGACATAGTGCATTGTAATATAGATTCACACACTACTCGAAAGCTAATAAAATGATAAAAAAAATATAAAAAAGATAAGATAAGGTTAGAAGTGCTCTGAGTGTTCGTTTTTAAATCTATGGAATTATGTGATGTAGAATATGTAGAAATCAAGTCCACGTATGGTAAACATAGTATCACAACTCGACAAGATTGGAATTCGTTCTTCGTGGTGTTTTACAGTCTAAATATTTTCTTCATTCAGGTATTTAATTATGCATTGTTTATTCTACAGTATTTTCGAGTTTCATGTGATAATCCTTCCTTAAAAAATGCTATAAATATGTTCTTAGTTTTCATGCTCATTCCCTCTTGTTTCACTTTCATGTATATGCTTTTTCGGGGCAACACTACCCTTTTATCTTGGAGTGAATGTGTTGGAGGTGACATGGTGGATGTATTCTGCACCTCATACCTCGTACTATCAGGTGACATGTCTACAAAGAAACATTAATTATTTTAGTGAATTAAAAACTCCAAATATGACCGTTAGATATTAAATTGAAAAATGACAAAACAGATTAATAATTGATGTCAAAGTATGTCATGGAATGGTGTTTCCTTGAACCAGAGTCTTCTTGAAGTGGTGTCTCATGGTCATAGTGTCTGTTTGGTCACGGTGTCTCATGGTCACGGTGTCTGGTCACTGTGTCTCGTCACAGTGTATTTTTACGATGTCTCATTACTTTTCCAGAAAAACATAAATGGTGGCCGACTCACGGTGTCTCAGACTTAGCCAAATATCTTTATTTAGACATATGCAGTGATATTCATAGAATGGATTAGACATAATCATTTTCCAAATAAATCATTTTAAATTAAATAAAAGATGGTTTATAATTAAAAAATTAGTGTATAGCACTTAAGATATTTGGATCGAATTTACTAAACGAATATACATTTGATGTGAGATACATTACAAAGAGTTAACAAGGTTTAGACTAAATAGGATTTGTGATCATTAAAACACGATTAATACACGAGGAGTCCAAAAATCTCCCCTTTTTTATGATCACAAATCTTGTGTATTTAGAGGGTATATTTTTTCCAACTACATATTCCCAATGTGAATATAAAATATATAGATTTCTCCCCCTGTTGGGATTATCCAAAATAATACATAAGAAATCCTATAAAAGTGAACAATGCATTAGAGAAAAAGAGTTTTGGTAGAAACAGTAGAAAACAAAAAATGCAACAATATTCCTATAAAATGACAGGAGTCAATATTCTTCATCACTAGATAGTGTTTTGTTTTCCTTTAGTAGCATCATAAGAAGAAGAAGCCATAGGCAAATAGTTTTATGTAGAATAAGGGAGTGAGCTGGTTGACAGAGATGTTAAAGGAATGCTTTCAAAGAAAGAACGGGACAATGTAGGTGTAATAGAAGACTGAGGATGTTAATGATCAAGGATTACATGTCTGGTCTAACTCAGGGCCTAACTAATAGACATAAATGTTGAGGATTGGGTACATGTGAAGGTAGGCAGAATAGATCTCATAGGTGCAGCAGCATGAGCAACTATGGTAGTACTATTTACATGAAGATAGTGCCTTAGAAGCTTAACAAAATCAGCAATGTTCTCTCCACCAAACTGCATGTCTTTCTCAAAGCCATCCTTGTTCTCCATAAACTTGTCCAACAGAAAACATAACTCAGTGAGATTTTGAACTTGAGTCTTAAAGGCTTGGGTAACACAATGAATCCTCAGATTCTCTACAAGTTACTTGAAATGATTGGTCATATCAGTCTTAGAGAATATCTGGTTGAAATAGAAGTCCACATTCTTGGAAAATTCCAGCTGAACATAATTAGATATTTTGGAATATATTTTCACAAAATCAACATCTAGGTCATTTTTATTAATAACTAAAAATAGAGAATCTTTATTAAAACCACTAAGCACAACCTGAAGTCCCTCATTGACCACTTTTCAAAAAAGATCACTGTCTAAGGAAGGTTGAGATAATTTACCGGAGTCATTAGAATTAGTGACAACTGAGGAAAGAGATTTCAGTTGATTGAGAACTTTCTGAAGGCACCCCTTATACTCATCAGCTAGCTTGTTAAGAGAAACAACAAGCTCACACATCTCTTTAACTATTTGTTTGTTTCTTTTATCCACCTTTTTATCTATGGAGGCTAGATGGGGTTGAATCGGAGAGGAAATATCCTTTGGGGGTTGAGGAAAAATAGACTCAATATGATGATAAGAAAGCTCGGATCACTAATTCCACACTTTCTGCATTTCCTCAACTATACCTCTTAGAGACTTTATTTCATCACTATGCAATTTGTTCTACACTCTGACTTCCTGAATCTCATGAAGCATTTTGGGTTGAATCTTCCAAATGAATTTTTCAAAAAACAGTGATGAATCTCTCTCACTTATATTTTTAATAGGAGATGGTTGGGTATTTAAGATATTTTCAACCCCAAACAAAATGGTTTCTCCAAATTCTTTCATGTCATCTTTATTTAATGAATATGGAGGTTCTAGTGATAGATCAGACATATAAGTTGAGATAGGCTCAGGTTCTTTGGAAGTGATAGCTTTAAGAGCAGATGCCATTTTCCATAGAAACATAGTGGAAAGGTCAAGACCTTTGACTGAGACTTACTGTAAGTCATTCACATCAAAATAAATGGGAAATTTATACCAAGTGTCTACTTATCATGGGTCAATTGGAATTGGAACTACAATAGATACCTGATTGGGAGGTTTCTCCCCCTCAACAGGTGTGTCATTCTATGGACTCAAAGACATATGACCTTGATCTATTTCCATGAGTTCATCTCTTTCTTCCTCAATCATTTCCTTTCAATCCAATTGAAAGGCTTGTTCCATTGTCTATTTTTCAGAAATAATGACGTTAGGAACAGATTGTTCCACAAGGAGTTCCTCAAGGTCACCCTCTTGCATAACAAGAATTTCTTCTCCTATAAGTTCATCCACTGTACTCTATTCAAGTTCTTTAACAACAGATTGATTTTCATCATTCGGATAATCTAACAGATCATAAACATCTTTAGGAACATGGATTTCATTCTCTATTACTACATAAGGAGAAGGAGTATTGTCTTCCTCCTC
Source organism: Viscum album (assembly GCA_963277665.1). Taxonomy (NCBI): domain Eukaryota; kingdom Viridiplantae; phylum Streptophyta; class Magnoliopsida; order Santalales; family Viscaceae; genus Viscum; species Viscum album. The sequence continues at coordinate 119,612,007 of OY728156.1, forward strand.
AAAAACAGTTTCTATGTTAGGCACAACAACATCATCTTCTTCTTCTCATTCTTCTTCAGAATACTCAACAACTTCTTTTGGTTACAAACTAGGATCAGAAACACCTTTAGGACTTCATGGATGTTTCAATGGACTGAACTTTTCATAGATCCTCTCATTTTCTTCCACCCATGCCTTTTCTAAGGAATAAAATTTCTCTCCATACTCTTTATAATAACTTTTGAAAGACATAACTCATCTTCCTTGATAACTTCTTCATTTGGTCCAACCAATCTTTTAGCATGTAACATGGTTGAGATGAGCCGAGAATATAATAAAGACGTAAACTTGGACGTGGTCTTGATCAATTCACACATATGGTGTAAGACATACTTACAAAGATTGATCATATGTCCCTTATTCATGAGATAAATAAAAAATATATCATGATATTTTATTACCGAAAATCACCTTTGCTGGGGCTAATCATGTTTGGAATAAACATAAACAGAAGTCTAGATTCTCCATCCAGTTCAACAATGATAGCTCTAACTCTTGGATCCTTTTCCAGTTAAACATTTCATGGCATCTTCTAAAACAATGAATTCACATAGAGGTGGAGGACCTATCTTATAATATTCAAAAATACCTTTACGAGGTATCCTAAGGAATGCAGCCTATAACCATGAAGAAAAGGTGCATATCTGGCCATTAATCCAACTCCTTTCAACATAGCCACTTTCAGAATCAAATGAAAATTGAAAAATTGATAAAATTGTGAAACTAGCTTCAGATATATAGGTCTATCTTCGATTGAAAACAAATCTAACTATCATTTCTCTTTTAATAATTTCAATACCACAGACTTACTCGATAAAATCCACTTAGGGAATATCGCTTTCTTAGGTACTACAGTTCTGATCACCAGATTTGGATTCAGAGGACCCTTGGGTGCTAACATAGGCACATACATCTTCTTCTTTGAACTGAATTTCTCACGAGTGAAGATGAAGGTATTTTTATCCTGGGAATTCACCAATTGTTAGAGAGAGATATAGGTTGATGGGTTGAATAAGGGTTATTGTTTGTGAGAATAGAAGGGTGATCAACTGAAGAACGAGTGAAACTTCTTGTATTTTATCATTTAGAAAAACCAATCGTCTCAAAAACCAATGAAAAAAAAGAAAAAAGGGTAATATAAGTAATCATCATGATACAAAGTATAATTTATAAAAAAACAATGAATTTTTACGGTGAGACAGTAATAGGTGTTTACAATGAGACAATAACAAGAGTTTATGGTGAGACTGCAACTGAATCTCATGGTGAGACAGTAACATACTCTCATGCAGAGATAGTAACAAGTATGATTTCTGGACCATGAGACCGTATTGTTAGAGACAGTAAGTTTCATACAATAACCAAGAAAAACTAAATATGGGACTTTAAACATGAAATAGTAAGATATGAAACAGTAAGATATTTACATATGGTTTATCATGCGTAGTTCATGTATGATGTATTCTATTCTTTCAGAATTTAGTGGTTTGGTGAATATATCAACAAGCTGAAATTTAGTTCCAATTAATTTAAAAGTGATATCAACTTTTTGACAATTATCTCTCAAAAAGTGATGTCTTACATCAATATGCATTGTCCTCGATTGTGAAACTGTATTTTTTGAGATATTAATAACACTTTTGTAATTACAATTTATAGGTACATGCCGGAATTGATATCCTTAATCTAGTAAAGTGTGTTTCATCTAGAAATTTTTTTCACAAAACTACCACCATCTATATATTCATCTTTTTCCGTAGATATGCAATAAAATTTTGTTTCTTACTAAACCATGATACTAGCGACTTCCCTAAAAATTGATTTTTTAGAGGTTCTTTTTCTATCTAACATAGAGCCACCAAATTCATCATCAGTATAACTAACTAATTCAAATGACTACCCTCTAGGATAGAATAGTCCTAGATTGGGTGTATGATTGAGGTATTTAAAAATTAACTTAACAGTATTTAAATGATATTCATTAGGATTTTCTTGAAAACGATCACACATACACACACTAAACATAATGTAAGGTTGACTAGCAGTTAAGTAAATTAAACCTCTTATCATTCTTTTATACGAGGTTTGATCAATAGATATTCCATCTTCATCAAGATTGAACATACATGTGATACTCATTGGAGTGTCACTACTTTTTGTGATGTCCAATACAAAACGTTTTAGAAGATATTTAGTGTATTGACTTTGATTTAAAATAATACCATCATTATTTTTAAAGATTTCTAATCCAAGAAAAAACTTTACTACAACCATTAAACTCGTTTCAAATTCATTTTTCATCATTTTAGAAATATCAATACATAAATAGTTTCTTAAATAACTAAAGATAATGTTATCTATATATATTTGAACAACTAAAACATTATTGGAAATTCATTTTAAAAAGAGAGTAGGATTAACTATTCCTTTTGTAAAACATTTTGAAATAAGAAAAGTTCATAGCCTAACATACATGGACTTTGGAGATTGTATTAAACCATATAAATCTTTTGAAAATATAAAAATATGATTTGGAAAATGAGAATTTGTAAATCCATGAAGATTCTCAACAAAGACATCCTCAGCTATATACCCATTGAAGAATTCACTCTTAAAATTCATTTGATATCTTTTGAAATTCGGATGCGTAGCATAAGAAAACAAAATTTTGATGGCTTCAATTCTAGCTACCGAGTGAAGGTATCCTCATAGTCAATTCCCACTTCTTGACTATAGTGTTGTGCAAACAATATAGCCATGTTAAAAACTTTGTTTCCAGCTTCATCTACCATATTTCTAAACACCCATTTAGTGCCTATGGTGAAGGTGTCCTTGGGTCTTTCGACAACTTTCCAAAATTTGTTCGTTTCAAACTGATTGTGTTCTTCATGCCTATCCATAACCCAAAATTTATCATAGATAACATCATTAATGTTTTTAGGTTCAAGTTGTGACAAGAAGACTTGATTTTCAACATGATTTTTAAAAGAATATCTAGTTTGAGTTCCTTTGTCTATGTATCCTACAGTTGCATATAAAGGATGGTTCGTAAGAGTTCTAATAGCTATAGAAAAGGAAGGAATAGTGATTTAAGGTTCATCAATAGGTTCAAGATCATGGTGACTTGATTCTAAGGAATTTCCAGAACTGGATGTTTTCACAAATTCATTCAGAAGATGGTTTGAGGATTTTGAATTAATGTTCTGATTTTATATATCATCCTTGAGGTTCTCTAGAATGGTTTTAGGCTCACGTGGATCTATTTCATCAAATTTTACATGGGAATATTCATCCACACATAAAGTTCTTTAATTGAACACTATATAGGCTTTACTGGAAATTGAATATCCTAAAAATATTCCTTCATCCATTTTGGATGAAAAATTTTCACGAATGTTGTTAGTATTAAGGATAGAGACTTTGAAACAAATATATTTGAAGAGATGACTTTTGGGTTTAGATTGTTCCATAACTCATAATGAGTCCTTATAAGAATATGTCTAGTGAAAACACTTTTGATTATGTAGCATGATGTACGTACAGCTTCAGGCCAAAAGAAAATAGGTAGGTTATATTAACTAAGAATTATTCTACAAATCTCTTGCAGGGTTCTATTTCTTCTTTCAACAACTCCATTTTTTTTGAGGTGTTTTAGGGGCAGAGAAATTGTGATGATAGACATTTTGTTAGCAAATGGATTGAAACTCTTGATTTTCAAACTCACGACCATGATCACTTATTAAAAATTTAATTTTATGTCCACTATGATTTTCTACAGACATGGAATATTTAGTAAAGTAATAGAAGGATTCCCTTTTAGTGAGCCAAAAAGAAGGTCATAGTTTATCTAGATAAGTCATATTCAAGAACATAAACATAGTTCTTCCCATTTAAACTAGAAACTCTAGATGATCCAAAAAAATACATGTGAACCATTTTGAGAGGTTGAAAAGTTGGCACTTCATTATTTGGTTTGAATGAAATTTTGTGTTGCTTCCCCTTTTGACATTGATTAAACACTTTATCATTTGGAAACTCAGGTTTGGGTAGGTCATTGACTAATACTTTTGATGTTAGCCTTCTATGGGAGTGAATATTAGAGTGTCCTATTCTCCTATACCAATGCCAAGACTATTTATGAAATACACTTAAGCATGAATAATTTTGAAAAACTAAAGAATCCATGTTAACAGAATATACATTTTCATTTTTTAATGTAGAGAACACTTATTCACCTTTCGAATTAAAGACACTGCAAGTATCATTTTCAAATCTAACATGAAATCCATCATCAGTTAATTGTGAGATACTAAGCATATTATATTTCAAACCATAAAAAAACGTTACTTTAGAAATCAAAACTAAGTTAGGGTTACCTATTTTGCAAAGGCCATTAATCTTCGCATTGGCATTATCACCAAAAGTGAAAGGTCCTCCATCTATTTTCATTAGGTTCGTGAAGCATGAGTAGTCTACTTTCATGTGTATTGAACACTCACTATACAAATACCATTAACTTTTACAAGATGTCATTATGCAGCATTCCTACAAAATGATCAAGAAAAAATAGATTTTGGTACTCGTACAGGTTTGGGTCCAGTAACATTAGTGATAAGTTCTTTTGGAACCCATATCTTCCTCATAGGTTTCCTATAAGAATTGTGTAATGTATTTGAAAAACAAACTCCATTCGGTCCAGAAAAAATTGAAACAAAAGAAAGTGTATCATAACTTACTCTGGTTTATTTGTGTTCAAAACAAGGAATGATGATGTATGTCCTAGATTTAGAAACTATGTTTTCTCTACCAAGATTTATTTTTCCAGGTTGATAACCAATGACTGTGTTGTATTTAGGGACAATTTGATTACCTAGAATTTTTTTAAGAGTATTTTTCCCATTGGTAAAATTTTTTAAGTCATTATTCAATTGCTCATTATGTATTTTTAATTCATTATTTTCTTTGATAAGTTGATCAGTTTTCTCTTTTTTAGTTTTGGGTTCAGATTTTACTGTCACTGTAAGAGAATGTTGTTTCTTCAAATATTTATATTTATCTTTTAGTTTGTTTCATGATTCTTCATGTATATTATAGTATTAAAACATTTACACATTATAAATATTATCAGAGTCACTCTAATCTCCAAAATAGTATGAATTATGTACAGAAGAGTCCAGTGTTCCCTGAGATATGTTTGTCATAAAACACATATTGTATTTATTAGCCTATTCATCAAGTGATGTTTCTGAGTTGCTTGAAATGTCCTCATAAGCACTCTAGGATTCTTTCATGACCTTTTTTATACTTCATGTCCTTGTCATCATATTTCTTTTTGTACTTGAGATTTTGACAGTGAGACTCGATATGTCTTTTGTGCATACATTCGTAGCAGAAAATCTCACGAGTCTTGTCATTTCTTTTTCAGTCTGTCTTCCATCATCCTAATTGATCATATCTTCCCTTGAAGTTAGGATTTCTGAAAAATTTATTCTTCTTGTAAACTATTTAAAATCTATTGGATAATTGAGTTATCTCCTCATCATTGGCAGGTGATGGCTGGTCACTACTTGAACTCTCTACAAAAGCTTCCAATTTCCCTATGTCTTTGTGTTTGGAGGTGGTGGGCTTGAATGAAACATATTTTTTTTTGGGTTCATCCCCATCTTCCTTGTTGACTTTCATCTCTACTTCAAACATAATCTGTTTCCCAATGAGTTCTTTTACAGGTAGCTTGCTGATATCACATGAATCTCTAATAGAGATAGAGGTTCCTCTCCATCTTTCAGGTAGACTTCAACGAATTCTCATGATATATACCATGACCTTGAATTCTCTTCGAATAGAAATCATTGTGTTGAAAATATCATAGAACCTAAGATACATGTTAGAAATAGGATCATCAGGATTAATTTTAATGTTATCATATTTAATAGTACATGTATTAAGTCTCATTTCTTTCAAACAAGAAGTTATTTCATTTGAAACTGACATGGTATCCCAAATTTCCTGAGCAGTTTTATAAGAAGAAATTCTATTCAATTCTTCATATCCTAAAAAGAAATACAAAGCATTCATAACATTGAAATTTTTATTATAAGTAGTTTTGGTAGGTTCATCCCAAGTGGTTCTTTCAGTAGTAGGAATCTTATATTCATCTATAATTAAAGAAAAAATTTCATAAACCATGCTTTCTAAATGAATTTTCATTTTAATTTTCCATTGGTCCTAATTTGTTCCATTAATGAATGGTTGTTTTTTGGTTATTTCACCTTCTAATATATTATCCATAATAATGAAATAAATTTAAAGAGGTCAAAATTTTAAATTAACTATAATTTATAGATCTCTGATGTACAACAACAATCATAGTAGATTGAAAATAGTGTCTTAAAAAAACTCTTTGATACCAAATGTTGGTCGGTGTAGATTAATCATGATGGTGGGGGGGGGGGGGGGGTGAATTGAGTATATATAAAAATTTATGGTAAAAAAGTATTCTTAAAAGGATTCCCTAATAATGTTAAATACAATGCAATTAAGTAAGGTTATACTATTATAAAATTTTGAATTTGTAAATAACATCATAGAAGATTGATTAATTCTCAGTAATCTCAATATTGGTTATTAATATTAATTTTGAAGCTATTATAATAAGTCAAAGCAGTGATAACTTATTTCCAAGATTAACTATCAAAGTGAATTTAGTAAATTCTGAAATAAATAGTATAATAGATAAAAAATTAAAGAACACATCCGATATAAAACTAGTGGTTTAGTCTCAAGTCGAGACATAATACACTTCACTTGGTGATAACCTTCCGCCAAGTAGTTTATATAAATAAACATGATCAATACCCTAGATCAGGGTTTACAACAGCACATCAGACTTTCCAGGTCACACGACCTCTTCCAAAGTTCTTCGTGTGTATAAACTACCAGGCCACACAAGGATCTCTTCCAAACTTATCTGTGGGTATACACAAGTGGAAAAAGATGTTTGAGAAATTAAATCTTGTATCCTTCAGTTTAATGCAGGAGATAGAGTGTGTTGTTATAAATATACACAAACTACTTGAAAGCTAATTAAATTATAGACAATAGGGAAGAAATATAAGATAAGGTCAAAAGTGACCTGAGTGTTAGTCTTTGTTACTATGGACTTCTGGGATGAAGTAGATGCAGAAACCAAGACCTCTTGTGGTAAACCGAGTGTCACAAGTCAGAAATATTGGCACGAGTTATTCATGGTGTTTGAAATTGTGAATATTATCTTGATTATATGATTCAAGTATGAATCATGTGTTCTGCAGTAGTGTTGAGTTTCATGTGACAATCATTCCTTCAAAAATGCTCCAAATGTGTTCTTCATTGTTGTCATCACACCTTCTTGTTTTACATTCATGTATATGTTGTTTCTAGTCCGTACTAATCTTTTATCTTGGAGTGCATGTGTTAGAGCTTCCAAGATGCATGTATTCTGCACCTCTTACCTTGTACTGTCAGGTGATAGGTCTACAATGATATATTAATTATATTAGTGCATTTAAAAACATCAAATATGATCGTTAGAGATTAAATTGAAAAAAATTGAAAAATAGATTTAGAAATGGTGTCACAGTATGTCATGGAAAGATGTCTCCTTGAACAGGTGTCTTCTTGAAGCAGTGTCTCATGGTCATGATGTCAGGTTGGTCATGGTGTCTCATGGTCACGATGTCTAGTCATGTTGTCTGGTCACAGTGTCTAGTCAAGGTGTCTAGTCACAATGTCTCGTTCCTTTTCCAGAAAAAACACATCTAGTGGAAGACTCACGATGTATCAAACATAGCCAAATATCTACATTCAGACATAAACACTGATATTCATAGAATGGATCAGATTTAATCAATTTTCAAATAAATTATTATAATGTAAATCGAATATGGTAAACATTAGTCCAACTGAGTGTATAACACTTAAGATCATTGGATATATTTTACTAAAAAATTGTACATTTGATGTGTGATAGATTACATAGAGTTAACAAGGTTTAGACTGAATAAGATTTGTGATCATTAAAACATGATTAATACAAGAGGAGTCCAACACTAATAAAACTATAATATAGGTTATAGACATCATGTTTAAAAAATAATATTTTTAATTATATATTTTGGTTTATTAAAATTGATTATTGCGTGTAATGCATGCTGTCAAAATAATTGAACTTATTAAAAAAAATATTTCTTAATATCATGGTTTGTAAATGCCACTTCCAAAATATATAGTTTTTTCCACAATATAGTTTATTTGAAAAACAATATATTCACTACTTTCATTACAAAAAACTGAAGAGGATGATTTAAATCCCTAAGGGGTTGTAATATGTGTGTTTTTATTTACCATTGACTAAATAGCCTCAATTTGTAGTACACTATATCTATGTAATGATATTCACAAAGCTCAAAAGGTATGATATAACTACACATTACAATAACATTAACATCAATAGATTATATAAATCATTGGTGAGAGGATGTTATTATTGCAGTGTGAATATGAAGTTGAGGCCTTCCCAATAATACATTGAAGGTCGTATCATGGTATAATACAATGAATCCTTAGTCAAAAATGAATTCTCAAATATTATTATTTGATAAGATCTAAATTATTTATCCTCTTATTTCTTTTTTAATATTTATAGACTTCCATGTTTGAGGATGATTGGTCTAATTCACTATAGATCATGTAATAAAATGTCTAGATTTGAATGATAATAATATGTAACAATTATCATCTTATTACAAGTGAATATCAGTTTCAATAATCTTAATATATGTTTTTATGTGTATAATGTTCCATTATATAGCATGTTCATGGTCATGTATTGCAGATGAAATAGCTATGTTACATTTTTTAGAGATAATTTCTATGAAACACATTTTAACCATGGTCACATTGGTATCGAACCCTTGGAGAAAATAAATATTAGAAATTATGGACTATATAATTTTTCAGAGAGGAGAATAGAGTTATAAATATAGAGTTTAGAAGGGATAATAGAATTTTTCTTCAAAAATTAAATACTCTAATGTTATATGGATATGAATTTTGTGTTGTGGTTATTCCCTATCTTAAGGCATATGGGGTAATGTGGACATGGCTGATGACTCCCTTTATTGGTTATGATTAATACATGTTCTTATTATATATAGTTTTAGTTGAAAGACTCTTCTTTTTTTTATAATTTTGATCAAATGATTATTTTTATACGAGTTATTTTACAAATTATGATCCCATTGAAGTGTTTTATATGGGTTTTAGGATTAGATTAACGTTAACATCATCATTATTGGAGTTCAAGTCCTTAGGTTGTAACACCCCGAGATTTTATGAAAAATATTCCTTTTAATTTCATTGATGTCTTGTGTTGTATGCTACACAAAAATAATCTTGCACTACACGCATCCCTGACTTGTCTTGCATTACACGCAATCGTGACCTTCTACAATAGTGTGTACTGTACGCAATACCGAGTTTCACTAAACAACGATATGTTATATAATCTAGCCGTTATGAATAGTAATAAACACTTTTTAAAATTTTATAAATTTTATCTTTTGAAATGTACTTCATTTTTGGATTCAGAATATCGAAATTCCCCTAGGGTGAATTTTTGGTATTTTTCTGAAAACTTTCAATTTTCGATGAATAGTGAAAACACTGGGTTACTATTTAAAAACTAAAATTTTATTTAAATAATTATTTATTTTATTTAAATTTATTTTAGGTAGAAATTGATACATAATACCTATACAAGTTCAATGTAAATCATTGGAGTCATTTTATAATAATTTTAGATATATAAAAAGTTTTATTGAATTTTTCACCGTCTTTTACCCACCTCCTAGGAGAATTTAGAAATTCACATAAAACTTAATTTTACCGCTTCTGTGAGTGGAATTTAGAAAATCTGAAAGACATGTTTAATATCAAGGACTAAAATGTGGTTCAATGAGATGAAAATAATTATTGGTAAATAGTATCTTTTTTAGTTTTATTTACCACGATTAAAAGTAAATAGGGTAATTATTGGTAAAAATGATATTATTATTACCCAAAAACATGTTCTAATTCTATTGGATAAGTGTAATTCGACCAAAAAAAACCTTAGGAATAAAATATTTCCATTTAGGTTCACTTGAATTAGATTAGGACATTTATTATTAATTTATTTAAAGAAGGGTTAAAATAGTTAAAATCAATGTTTAATAACTAAATAATTTTTAATACAGAGTTATACATAAGATAAATTCAACTATAAATATTAATTAGAAATAGAAAACGATTTCCAACATAGTGGTATTTTATTTATATTTTTTAGAAATTAAATAAATTTATTTATTTATGACACAATGCTGATGGAGTAATTATATTATTAATGAAATATTAACATAATTGATGTTATAAATACCCAAATAAATGTAATTTGAGACTTTTTATGAATTAAAATAATTTTCTAGGTTAATATGACATGTTAGTATTGATTTAATTTACTCTTTTAGGACAAATAATGTTGTTATGAGTTTCACAAAAATCAATTACCAAATAGTGTCAAAATTGACATAAAATAGTTTTTTTAAAAAATATTATATTATTAATTGCTATTTTATTCCTAAAAATACAAGGATAGGAAATATGACTAATATAATGTTATATATATTAATATTAAACAACTTGGGGTTCGTTTGGCATGTTATAGTATGTTTATTAACCTTATTGTGAAAGAAAACAAGAAGACACGGTAAAAGTAATATTATTTAAATTAAAGTTAAATCTAAATGATAAGGTTAAAATAGAAACCTAAATTTGTATAAATTATATTGGTTGAGTTTATTTAAACCCATACCCACTTTATCTTCTAAATAAATCAATTTGGAGCTATTATAAACCGAATATGACTTTATTAAAAAAAATATTTTAAGTTTTTCCAAAGGTTCCCCTCTCCTCCCTTATAAAAAGGGCACCCCTTCCCTCTTCTCTTCACAAACTTTTGAGCCTTGATGCTTGACCAAAACCTGTAAATTTCTCTTCTCCACTTCCCTAGAAACATTCTGGAGGTTCTGGTCTTCTCAAAAGACCAACTCTACTTCCATAAGAGGGAGCTTAAAGGAGGTGCGTCGAAGAGGAGGTAATCTATTCTTCCGATTCTCTCAAGTTTCTTTCTTCTTATACTTCTTATTAATTAGTTGTCTCATTATATAGTAATAACATCAGTATTACTTATATAATTATATGTTCTTATAAATATGAAACAACCCTATTTTACCTTCTATCCATCCTACTGAAAACAAAATCACCGTGCGTGCGTACGTATGGAATACCGTCTCTACGCCGTGGTGTAATCTGTTTTCGACCCCCACCTTACTTGGATGGGTATAATGATGTAAATAAATAACTATATATGATTATTTTAAAGTGATATTGATTCTGAAATATTATACATATTCTTTAATACAATTCCACGATCATGTGAATGATATCATCGCTCGTCCGTATGTACGGACTACCGTCTCCACAACGTGATGAGATTAATTCTCCATGTTAACCATTCATGAATGATTATAAAGTATATATAATGAATAATAATGAAATATATGACATAATAATGATACTATATTTATTTATATATATCTATTTCATCTAATTAATTCTATTCAATTCAATAAAGAAACGAAAACAACGTTCATGCGTACGTACGACCTACCGTCTCCATGAACGGTGTATTTCATTCCATTTATCAATCTATCATATATATATATATATGTATATTATGAATATATATTATATATAAATCATTTATTTCATTCATGAATTAAGTAAATCAGGATATAAGTAATAATATCAAGAACAACAAGTTGAAACACATACAATAAATGAAACTATTTTACCCAAATCGCTGCTTTTACATCAAATTTACAAAAGAACGGGTAATATAAAGTCATAAGTAAACCATATATTATATCAAATCAATGAATATGATTCTGTAATAAGTCCATGAAATTATTAAAATCATTAGACAGTAGGTTTGGATACATACGAAGCATATCAGACATAAGGTAAGGGATAACCTTTCAAATTTCGTTCTTATCCGAGATTGTTTATTCGTAAGTATTTACTGGGATTATTGTTATCATCCAAGTCCATGTTTCCTAAAAGTGTTTTTATGTATGTTTAATTTTTTTTACCCATTTTGTCTTTTACTATATGGTATTTAATAAAAATTTCTTTTGATAACGTTACGAGGTACTTTTTAACTTTTCCCACAAAAGTATGAGGAGAATGTTTTTTAACTTATACGGTTTGGAAGGAATTTTACTGTTTTATAAAGACTTATTTTAAGGAAGGTTCCTCCAAAAAATTTCATGACTATTTGAATCAAAATCTTTTTCTTTTAAAATTGCATGATGTTTTGTGAAATGAAATTGATTTTGAAGAAGAAAGGATATTTTCCTCAAGAATTCATTTCAAGTGTTTTATCAAAACCATTTTCCATATAAGATGACATTATTTCATATGTGTATGTTTCAAGTATAATGATTCTATGATTTACATGGTTTCAATTTTCTTATGATGAAATGATATCCATTTTTTTGTATGGATTATTTTATGATGGGATGATGATTATGAAACCCATTTTATTCTTTGGGTTATGATGAATGATGTAAGTTTATACTGTGGAACACTTATGAATGATTTCATTATGTGATGGGTGGGACCTATATCTACCTCCAATGCATTGGGTAAAGATTTATATCTCATTATATAGACATGGCTGGAACAGTAAGTCAATCTGGTTCAGTGCTACAGGATTGGAATGAGGAGTGAACTCGATTTAGAATGGGACTTTGTCCACTAAGATGGTCTTGGCAGCAATGCCTTGGATACTATGAAAATAATAATATGAGCATAATTGATGCCACAATTACATGTTTTATTCCCATGCTATTTTATCATGATTAATGTTTCTTTATGATCTATTCCTTATATACTTCCACGATTTAGGTCTTTGCTCAAGATTTTGATGTTTAGATTTTATGTCCATGTTTTTGCATTCAAATGTTTATGGATTGTTTTATGTTCTCTATGCTTACCCTTACTGAGAATTTCAGCTCACCCTTTATATGTTTTCTTTTCCCTAGGATTTAAAGAATTTTTTTAGGTAAGAAAACAAAAGGGGAAGATCTTTATGGAAGATGTTGAAGATCTTTCACCATGATAAGAAGATTATTTTCTGAGTTTCCAAAGACACTAAACTAATACAGTCCTTGTGTGTCTATTTTCTTTATGTATTAATTATTCCGAAAAAGTAATGTGATGTCCATGTACGTCAAGATTTGGGTCTCTACATAGGTTTTGAATATATATGTGATCTCTGTAGGGATAGTTTCATAATGCTATGATTTATATTAACATCGCCTTACATAGCCTATATGAAAACTTTTATAATTAATTATTTGTAAATCAGAATAATAAAATTATTAATTATTGTATATACAATATATAATGTTATGGAAGTAAATGGATCGATATTATTACTCTTTATCACATAAAAATTCATTTTTATTGAGAGGTGACCATCTAATATTTGATGAAAGAATAACATTTATAAGTGTCTAGACCATTTTTCTCACCTGTAAGGGATCCTCTTTTTTTTTGCTGTGGTGAAATTTTTTACCCAATTTAAGGGATTTATATGAACATTGATATGTCACCTCAGATATAGAAATTTTATTTGGGGTATTTTTGGATAATTTAATATTTAGTGGATGCTTCAATGGCATGTTTGGTGAACCACATGGTCATCCAGTCCTTGAATCTACATATATTTATGCTCAAAACATCTTTCCAATCTTCATCATCCTCTATATGGGAAGAAAAATACATATCACCTTCATAATGTATTTTTCTACGTTTACATGTGTGTTTCCATTCACTTTCAAGATAATGTTTTTGAAGACGAGTCATTCTTTCATATTTGTTCTGATCATTTGATAAAAATGTCATTGATAATAGTGGTCATTCATATTAAGTTCACTAGATCTCTATATTATTGTTAAATAAAAATTGTTCCTCTCTATGTTAGTGATGAAATTTTCATAAAAATAGTTATTTTGGAAGTATTACACATGTTTTTTTTGATTTGTAATGATATAAATATTATATTCATTCTAATAGGGGTGTTGTTCCTAATGTGGTTATTCTGGAGTATGAAAAACATGATAGAACATCAACTGATGGGTTAGAGTTGGAATCTATACTTGAATAAGAAGAAGGGGTAAGATTCCACTTTACCATATTTATTCCCATATAATAGTGCAATGAACCATGATTTACAATGGAGTGGAAAATTGAATCATCAATCCATTTTGATACTACTACAAACTTCTAAAATCAACTATGGTATTTCAAGGGAAGGAAGAGTATAATAGCTTACCTCAAGGGAACATACATAGAGATGAAGCCTAAATCCATGCCATTTTCTCAAGGATGTAAATTTTAAATGAAATATAATTATTTCATTCATATTGTGTATCTGAATTTGTAATGGAACTACCATTGGGGATCTTATTAATTAAAGATATACCATATTGGTAGATTGTTTTATAAAAACAATATTTCTCTATCCAATGTATACATGAAACACTTGAGTGTTTCCACCTCATTCCACTTTTTTGTTTCCATTATAGGGACAAATTGAGAGGAAAAATATGTGAGGTGATTTTATGGATCACAAATACAATATAATTTATCAAAAGTGGGAACATAAGTGTTATGGAGGGTGATTAATTTCCAACCTCATTTTATGTGGTTTCTATTTCTGTTTTTTCCAACCATTCCACCCAACCACGTATTGCATCTGACTATTAATGGATTCCATTTATTCAAGGAGTTCTGGTAGTATGACCACCTAAGATAATCCATGAGTAGTGGAAATATGTGATAACTAATTAAAAAATCATATTTTTTAATGTAGTTGAAATCCATCATGAGTTGTCCTGTCCCAAATCATCTAGGTTGTTGGTTGTTGCTTAACCAATAAAGGGAATTCTAGAAAATCTATGAAAACTAAGGTTATAGAAATTGGTTTCTAAGTACCTTAGGTAATCAAATAATAAGACACCGATCATTCTCAGTGAAAAAAATCATTCTTATTGAATAATATTTTTTTAGTGGAGAGATAGTGGATACACTATAGAAGTTTCAGAAGCTTTTATATTTCATCTCAACTTTTTGTCTTTGAGCTACTTCATCCTCTCCAAATTAATAATACATTAGGTAAAATTCTCCTAAGAAGAAAGGGTTTTGATTTGATTCTATGGTGGTTAGGGTATTCATAAAGATAAAAAATCTACTTTATCATTATATTAATACCTCTATGTGGGTGGTTATAATATTTTAGGTATATCCCCTATGTCCTAAACATGCCTTTGATTTCAGTTATTCACACCGTCTTCATTAACATCATTTTAGACCACATTGTGAATATAATCCTACCCATATTATTGTTCTATGTTGGTATCATTCTCATAGTTTTCTGTAGGTTTTATGTCATCACCATTATATGATTTTAATTGTGTATCCTAAATAAAATATTCATGCATTCCAAAGAATTAAGGGGATCATTATCTTTAATATACCCCCTGAGTGACATGTCGGTATCTAGTTTGATTTTATTTTTTGCATATGGAAAATTGTTCTTAAAAACCTCGTTATTATTTTCTATCACTCCTTGAATCTCTTCTAAAACTAAATTTTTAATGGTAATCTTGATGGAGTCCACAATTTAATTCATTTAACATTCTACTAACAAAGGATTTTGGTCATAAAGGTTTTTAATGTAATCACATATGCATTCTTGAAAATATTCACCTAGTCTAGATATTACCGAATTTCATAGAAGAGACATAGGTAGAAATTTCCCAAACAATAGGGATTGGTGTACACATTTCTCTAATACCATCACTGATATGATCTACTATATATTTTATGATTCCCTAGGATTATAGTGGGGCTAAACATTCCCCTGCCACTTTTTATTGTGAATAAACCTAATCATATAGAAAAGATCCAATTTTTTGTTTTCTAAATTCAAATATAATAAAATGCATCATATATTGAAGGATACAAGAGTTTAATTGTATTTAGAGACTATATATATAAATTTCTCACTCATTACATTTTAAAACATAAAACCAAACATAATAATGTATAATGAAATTTACTATTCTTTCTAGAATATACTTATAGTTTCTCAATTTTCCCATTTGGGTTCCCTAAGGAAAGAAGGAAAGGTGTGAACTTATATTATCATTATGGTATAATTTACAATAATATCTATCAAAAAATAAAGCATTCAGGACTAGTATGGTAGTAAAAAACACCAATTAAATTTTACATATAGACAATAAGTTGGGAGTAAAATTTTCCAATGGATAATATGAAACATAATTTATCACTTGGTAGAAAATAACTGATCTCAAAGTGATGTATTGTATGACAAAATTTTTCCAAATAATACCATCAATTCCTTATTCCAAGATATGATGACATTAATAGTTAACATGTATGTGAAAAAAACTTGGTTAGTTTGCCTCATCATACTTTTATATACATTGAGGGAATTGTAAATCTAAGATAATTCCATAATTATATATGTCCAATTCATTCACCTAATAAATGGAATCAAAGAAAAATAAAATATCAACATTCTTTAGTAACCAATAATCATACATATTGAAAAAATAAGATTATCTATTTTAAATATTTAAATATTCACTAAAATGGAATAAATTTTTATATAAGATTAATTAAAACATACACCATATAGAGTAATATGAAAAAATTTAGGTCAAAATTAATATATAAATATTTGAAATAATGTAGATTATATCAATGAGATTAATCAACATGGACTTGATGAAAAAAATAATGTTAAGATAGATATGAAAAGTGATAGATAACATTATCATATAAATGAGAATTAATGAAAATAACTCATACAAATAAGTAAATTATAACAAATAAATTCACGAGGGAGGAAAGGAAATCATAATTTCATTAAAAATGATATTACAATAGCAATGTAAATCACCAAGAATATGAACATCATTCATATAAGGGAAAATATTTAATATAAGAACAATACCTGAAATGAATTGATTCATTGATAGAAAGACCTTATATTTTTATTAAATTTCATTTGAGAATAAAAATAATTAAAATGGTAATATAAATTACTTTGGGAAACCATGAATTCCTTGATAGGAATTATCATAAAGATAACTAATACGCTAAATTGAAATGTTTATTTTTTGGAGAGTGTTTTAAATAGTCATAACTGAATGAAATGTAATTAAGTTAAGAATCCTCTAACATCGAGTTTAGAGAATCATTATTTACATCATTTTGGAACTTTATCAAACTAATTTTGTTAATTTTATTAATAATATTTCATTTATTCTCATTTTTCATTCATTGGTTGAATTGAAAATATTCATGTTGGTCATTTTGAGGTCCAATGGTTCACAAACACCAAAACTAATTTAGTATAATTTTATTGGTAAATGAACAATATAAAATGGTTAAAATATCTCATGAAGTGTCATGGTATTGTCTCTAATAATAATATCATCGTGTTGGGACCATATGCCATCCATTATTCTTGGTACATTAATTAAAGGTCATTTTGAAGAATAGCTTGATCAGTGTAGTACAATTTTTTTTTCCGTGGTGCTAATCTACCTCATGTATAATGTTCTACTAAAATTGTTTTTATGCCCAAATTGAATGAACCTTAATCTCAAGATTAGTGTCTACCTATTATCTTTTGTAATTTTCATTATAAACTCCTTTTTGTTATTATTAAAAAATAATTTCTTTATTCCCTTAAAGATTCATGGTAGAGGAGAAAAATAGTGTTGTGCAAGGTAGATCAATCCTAGGGGCTATTTCTTTGGCACATGATGTGATCAGTGACATCAATCAAAAAACATTTATTTGTAGCCTTAACTAAAAAATAGGTTCTTGACCTTCGGAGGGAGAATCACTCCAATAAACTCGAGTCTCTCCCATCCCAATTCATATCCTGTCAACCCTAAACGTCCCAAATAAGATGATTTAAAAATTTTAAAAAACATTTATTTCTTTTCTATGTGATGGGCACATGGAAGGTAAATTTCATTGGGATTCTTGGACTAAACATTCCATACCCATTATGAAAGTGGGGATTAATCTTAATATTATTTCTAGCATGGTGTATGGTCTCCATGCTAAACATTATTAGGATGCATTAGAGGGGAAAACCATATGGGGAAAACACCTGAAAATAACTTATGACAATGATGGTAGCTTGACCAGATTCGAACCCTTCAAAATTTATAAGATGATCCATACCTTCATTCCTAGTTTCAAATTTCATGCTATATGGATTATTGGAATGTGTGATATTAGTTATTGCTTCCATAACTATTAAGGGACTTCTCTAGAATTACCTCTCTATCCCACACCCCAGTATCAGCTTTAGGGGGGAAACAACTAACCCACCACCATTCCGACTTATTTGGATGATAGTCACATGAGAATATTTGATAGAATTATTTTTACCAATGTCATGGATCAATGTGTCTTTACTATATCTGCAATAAGTATTTTAAAATTCCGAGACATCGAGCCTACTCAAGAATTGTCTTATCCACTGGATCAGTGGGGAGAGTTACTCTGGTGTTTGGAGATCAATTTGACGTTCTTTTTCATGTTGTGGAGACTTTGGAATAACTACCTACCTACTGATGATATCATCCAGTGAAGAGGGATTAGCCTTGAATCTAAATTCCCATATTTTAGATAACTAAGCATCAAATCCATGATCGAGATTTTCTTCAAAAAAATTTAGTGATGGTGGAATGGGGATCATTAGGCTAGTTTACTAGAGGATCTGAGAAGGTTTCTTCTATCGACGTCTTCCACCTATAATGGTTTCTTTGTGAAAACAATTATAGCCTTGAGTGAAAAGAAACAATCCTAATTTACAAAGCACAATTCATGGTTATCTAGATGTCCCGGAAGTATTTTCACTATCAGGTCCGATCAAAAACCATCAAAGTTAACCTATTTGATATCAGAAACCTTATTCTGTATTTATACAAGTTTTGAAAAGGATCAGTAGATGGTTCATCTCTAATGTACCTACATCCTTCTCGGCAATATAATCTATGAAAATCGGTAGATGGTTCCTCCATAATGTCTCTGTTATTCTCATGGGCCTTCTTCTTTGTAATAAATGATGTATTCATATCTAATATATTTAGACCTATTCACTTACATTATTCAATGAAATTACTGGTAAGGGTTCCATTCATTTTTCCATTGAATACTCAACAAAAATTTTCAAACGGTAGATGAAAAATCACATGACCATTCTTTATACTTGGCTTGAAGGAAATGTTTTGCATGACTTTCTTACTTCTAAAGAGATCCTGGATGATTGGCTCCATTTCTTCTCTAGCCTTGGTTACTTTCCCCTAGAGGGTACTAACTTTTTTCTGGATGATTCCATAAGGCTTCATTATTTCAGAACCCCTTAAGTGTACTTTTGTAGGCTCTCAACAATTCTCTTTTAATATTATAAAATTTATTATGTGGTCATATATGTGAATTATCATTTTTGAAAAAACACATATTTTGAAATAGTAACGACCTTTGAAAAGTGTTTGGTGGGAGGTGACATAAGTTAAATATTAAATTATGGGTAAAAATGACGAAAATAAAATTATAATTGTATCATTTCTGGAAATTTAAATATTTTTAGAATAGGTTTTGGTTAAATAATTACAATTAAAAAACAGGAAATAATACTTGGAAATCCACACAACGATGTTTTAGTTTCCTCTTTTCTATTGAGCATAAGGGATTTATAGAAGAGGATATTTTATACACATGAGGAATAGAGATGTGGGATGGGAAGGATAATATGGGATTTGTGTAGATTATTGAAATACAATTGATTTATAGATGTCTTTTGAATACCATATTATGTGACCTCATTTATAAGAAAAATTTGGTCTTCTTCTCCAAAATATTATATCATTAGTGGTCAAGAATAACAATTTTAAATGAAATTATTACCATTAATGGAAATTAGATGATATTATTGACCATTTTCCTTTTACAATTGACTCCATATATTTTGATATTATTTATTATTAATTTTTATGTTATATTTATCATTAAATATTTTTTGATTTTATTTTTATGTTTATTCTCACAATTTAAATTTATAAATATCCATATAACTATATAATTAGAATTTATATCATTTATCTACATTCATATTTATCCATAAAATTATGATAAAACACATCATTCATCCCAATATTCCTTTTTAAATATTTTTAAAACAATTTATATAACTTTTCTTCTTCTTTCAAAAGCATTTTGTCGACACATCGGTATTTTAGAAAATAATCCTATAACATAATATGAAAATTAAACTACTAAAATAATTATAGTTTATTATAAAATTTTATCTTCATATATAACTATTAAAATTGTATTTTTGTTGTCATATTTTTCAAGACATTATAATTAATTTATTGTTTTGAATTATATTAACTAGAAAAAGTTCCAAGAAATATTTGGATGATTACCATTCTATATAATTCATAATCTTTTAATATATGTAAAATTATTTATGAATCATAATTTGTATAAATTATTTTAATTAAAGAAGTTATATCTTCCCAGATACTACGTTAAAGGAAATAATTTGACCTTTTCAGTATTGTGCAGTCACTCCATTAGCAATGATAAATTTTCTCAAAATTTTATTTATATAACAATTAATTTTTTTAAATGGAATATATATTTATTATATTCTGAGTATATTATTATGTTAGTGATTTTTCATATGTTAACTAAATTTCATTGTCAGATTTATATCATTATGATTACATAAAGGATACAATGTTCATAAAAATATTTTTTTAACAATTCAATAAGACAAATTATTAAAAAAATCCAAAAAATTCACCCTAATAAAATTTAAAAATGATATTACCAAAAATAAAATCATTTTTATCAAATTCACATTCTAATATTTAAAATTTTATCTTTAATATAAAATTATATAGTAGTTGGGGATGTAACTTTTTCAGAACACTATTCATTTATTCTAATGAAAACACATATTCTTATTTCAACCATGATAAAAAAATTTATAATATTATAATAAAAATTATCAAATGTGAATTTAATAAAATAGGATGAATATTAATTTTAAAAAAACTTTTTATTCAAAAATGAAATAAAATATGATATTATGTTAAAGAAATTTATTTAACTATAGAATAAAATGTCATGTATACAATAATATTTTTAAATATATAATAAATACTTAATTAATAATTTTTTAGATATGAAATAATCATACATCCAAAGTCAAAATAAAATTTCTTGATTAAATAAATATTCATAAAGTGATCATTAATTGAACAAAAAACTGTTATATTTCATAAAATACATTGTTTTTAACAGCATGGGTTGATCATGTAATTCAACTGAGATATCCAATGCAACCTCATGGGACACTCATGCTCTTATTCTTGCATGATCTAGATTCCATGTATTTTATGTGAAATTGGTTAATTCCATCAAATAATTCTCTTTGATAATGGGTTTCACTTTTACTAAATGGGGTTCATGTCTTTCTCTCCCAGTGCCTTGATATAAATGTCATTAAATAGATCTATCCTATCAAGTATGCCATTTATAGAGATTAAATATTACTAAATTTGAATATATTTACTAATTATAATATACAGATCTGGGATCAAAGACAAGGACTAAATAAGAAATATTATAGTATTCCCTCCCTAATAACTATTTTACAATAAAATATTAGTAAAATTCAAGGCTCCCTATTTTACTCACTCCCTGATATGTAAACCTAGTTATTAACGATTATTATCATTAAGAGTGACTTAAAATGTCTATGATAGGCATATTAGAGAATCTCACACAATCATCCTAAATTTTCATATCAATCCATTGAGAGTGTAGTTGAGCAATATTAGAGGTTATGATCCCCTAATACAAGTTAATCAATAGAACATTCCTATTAAGGTATGTATATAGACTTCAGAATATACTTATTTTTCTAATTTTTTTTAAAAATCGGATGTATAAATTAATTTATAAATGTATTTGAAACGATATACCGAGGAGTGTCCATTGGACGTAGGATGTTAATTATTTTATAATTGGATAACTATTTCCACATGATAATGGTGCTTTATTTATCATTAGTGAGTGATTTGTCAATTTGGTATAAACATAAGGGCTGTTTTGATAGTTTTTTTTGATAGAAGTATATTATTAATGAATATCAAATTTTACTTGAAGGGTTCATCATCTAGGGTGGGGAAGATGATGATCATTGGTAAAAATTATGAATTTACATGGAAGAGACAACAAAAATCTGTGATGATAAACCCAATATACATATCCATAGTTTTTCAAGTTCCCATATATGTGAAGGAAACATTATAGTAATATTAACACTCATTATAACATCATTATGAGCAGGTGTTTCAATTAATGTAGGGGATTTAAATTTGATGTTTTATCCTGATAGGTGATATAGATTATTTTTCATGAGGGGAGGGGTGAATTTTAATATCCTCCATTTTTAAAGATAAAAAATCGATTTTTGTTTATAATTTCAATCAATGTTTATGAGAATTTTTTTAAAAAAAGTAACCTAATCGATGTATCAAAGTATTTTTTAAGGAAAAATACCAATTATCAAATTGTAATTATTTATGGAATATTATTTATAGTTACGCATGAAGTTGGTGTGTGACTCAGAGCTTGTAGAGTCTTCTTATTAAAAAAAATAAAAACATTTAATCTATTAATTTATGTGAATGTTATTTTTGCATAATAATGTAATATCTGCAAAACGATGTATCATATAAGAAATAAAATACTAAAATTAATTTCAGAATGTGGAAATTATTAATATCACAATATGGACTATGTGTGCATCGAGTGTTCGGAAACTTCAAATGTGAGGGTAATTTTTTTAATAATTTTTATTATCATTTTTATGAAAAAAATTAAGTATCTCCCAAATAGTGTCTATTATAAGAAATATAATACTTCCATTAGGTCCATCATATGAGTTTTACACTGTACGTGACAAAATATCTATGTTCATTGGGTATTTGGTTACCTCACACTTATCGGTAATAATAATTATATTATTATTATTATTATTATTGTTGAAAAAATTGAAATTACAAGTATGATTAAATTTTCATCGTTGATGAGTGATTTTTCACCATGGGTGAATATTTATTGGGAGTTTAGGTGATAATGATTATATTATTACATTATGCTAAAGAAATGAAAATTTTTGGTTAATATTAAGTAATTTACAATAATGGGAATTTAATTAAAGTTGTGTTTGAAATATCAATGGTGGAAATGATGAGAGGTATTTAATAATAATAATAATAATTATTATTAATATTATTGTTAAATTTGGTAAATAAAATATTTGTGATAAATTAAATATATATATATATATACATATATGAAATATATATATATGTATATATATGTATGTGTGAGTGTGTGTATATATATAATATATATATGGGTCAAATATATATATATATATATGCATATATATATATTTTTTGTTGTATGCATGTATATGAAAGTTGGTGCTATATATAATCTACATATATGTGGGTTATATATATATACATGATTGTATATATAAATATATGGGATTATGTATGTGTATTAATATAATGCATATATATATTTGGAAATTTTTTTAATATATATTAATCGTTGATTAAATAAATTATGAAATGGGAATTTTACAAAAATGCATGAAGGGGAGCCATGGGTGGCACATGGTTTAATAGGGGAGAGAAGTACAAAATAAATGGTTTAATAAAATAATTAATCATCCAATGAATGTAAAATGATGAAAATTATATTAACGGGGATAAATGATGGAGGATCCTAATGAAAAGGTGCATAAGAGGCATTCCTCGCCTCACGACACACTATGTGACCCCTCACTCTTATATAATTTTATTTATTAATGTTCAAAATTAGGTTTTCTATAATCTCTCAAATATTTATCAAATTGATTTTCCTTGGTTCGATTGGGTTCATCATGAAAATAAAAGATAAATAATAATTTTTTTGAAGGCACTAATGTATTTTCAATTCCTCTTTTTATCTCTTTTCTAAAAGGATAATAAATAAAATTAATAATTATTTTGGGAATATGATAATGCATAAAAAAATTAATGGGTACATAAATATATATATATAATTATTCGTAATGGGAAAATTTATCAAACATGTGTTGGTATTAAATGTTAATTCCTAAATTATTTTCGAGAGAGAGAGTATCATTTCAAGCAATATTTTATTTCTTATGGAAATAAAATAGCTAGTTCTAGTTCTAGGAGTCCATAGAATGTAACCGTATTCCGGTTGTTGTGTAAATGTTGTTTGAGTGATGATAGTTTAGACATAATTACTGTAGATATAAAAAAAATTGAGAAATGAAGTTCCTTAGTTTTTGGGGCTCACTTCTACACATGATTCCTTGATGATTGTATTTATTGTTATTTTGGTTATCGTGCTTGATTATGATCGCATGAAGATACATCTACAACCTAGGAGACCCATTGTAATAATTGATCACATGATTGATACATGGGTTATCACTCTCCATTTCTAATTATGATCACATTCTATTATATATAAAAAAATATACTCATGATGATATGATATTTATTTTTGTGTGCTCACCCTATATATATATGTTACCAATAAATGGAGTTTTTGATCAATACTTGAGATAGGTGGGCCATCTTGATAGATTATCCCTTATCAGGGGAGTGAAATTTATTATGGTGGTGGTGATGAGGGAAATGAGCATAGGGTGGATATACATGGTTGATATTGTTTTGTATCGAGGGTGTGCTCGAGGTAGAATCGATTTTACAATTTCAATTTTCCACATGATATCAGCATCAATGTGAGAACCATATATTCTCCTCTAAGGGATCTGGGTGACATGGTGCAATTTTGGGAAATAGGAAACAAGGAATATTCTTCATGATATATCGAGGACTATTTATAGGTGATGGTTTTGTTCTTACAGCTCATTCCATTATCATATTGTGTGGAGATGAATTAGGTACATCTTTTGTTTCTTTTGTTGCTTGGTTAGTACACAACCACTCAATTTGGTATTAGATATTTAGGTCTGTTACTCATTTTTTATTATTAACATATACTTTTTTTACTTGATGACATCATGTTAGGGACACATTATTATTGTCTGGCTGAGTCATGTACGCACACACAAAACGATCATTTTAGTGATATTGGGGATTTCATAATGGATATTTAGAAGGGAAAGGGACCTATGGTATATGGATGAGGAGAGGATTAAGGAACTATTAGGTGTTGTAGTTAGAGTGTCCACAAATTAATTTACTATTAATTATTAAAAATATATTGGATAATGGGGTTTGTGTGATTGGAATAACAACTTTTTGTTCTTTCGATAGATTGAAAGATTATTTTTTGATGGTCCTATTGAGCTTAGTACTTCAAGTACACCCCATGGAAAATGTGAGGTATGTCATAAAATGTGATGAAAGAATCAAAATTGGGTCATCCTGAGGTTCTTACACAATTGTTACAGTGTTTTATTCATTAAAAAGTTGATCATATACTTTTTATAATTGAAAATATTCAAATATAATATTTTTAGTAAGTAATTAAATTTTAATAAAATTAAATCAAGTTGAGATTAGATAATAATATCCCCCCTTTATATGAAATATCTTTTATTTATCTCCCTTGATGAGATACCACTAGAAAAAATAATATTTTTTTGTTTCTCCCACTAGTTGATTTTCAAAATGAGATTGAGGTTTTAATTTTATCACCACATATCCCAGAGCATCGTTGTCTTGTTCCACTCCCTATGCTGGTTATATAGTTTTCCTCTCAATATGATTAATCAACAAGTATGTTATATGTTGTATAACTTCTGAGGGTACTTCTTCCAGAGTAGATCTGAGAATATTATCAATGTAGTCACCATCTAACTATACATGGAATTGTTCATATTCAATTTACAGTATGTTTAAATTTCCATCAAGATGATTTTTGAAGTTTTCTTCATCTTCATCATCTAGGATGGAGATAAGTGATACTAAATCATAAAAATTTTAAGTAGGAATATTATTCGATAATTCATTTTTTAAAAACTAACAATGAAATGAGTAATGTTCTGGGTAAATCCCTAGTGAGTTTTTTCATATAGATCATTTTCATCGAATAATGTCTCATTGAAATTTTGTTATGTGAATTTTGGAAGAAGTTGACATTCTAGATTCTATTCAAAAGTAATTGAATCCACTTTTCATTTTTAGAATCCTATATAGATATTAACAATAATAATAATTATATAATTTAAAAAAACAACATGAGTAAAAATTTAATACTATTATCATCCAATAAAATAAAAATAAATAAATTTTTGAAAGAAAATATCCTCCATGTGTTTGAACATTTTATTTATTTACCCGATACACTAGTACAAGGAGGATGTTACATGTGCGAATAATGTAAGGTCTTATGATTCAAAAAATTCAAATATTTAACCTTAAATATCTTCCTTGAAATTTACAATGAGATCCAACTTTTTAGATACTTCGTATTTTATTAAATACACACATTCCTTAACGGTAGTGGATATTATAGCTAAGGTCCCACTTAATTATCAAATAATTTTACTATGTTCCTCCAGATATTGGTTTACTTAATTATTAAACTTATACGAGAGTTTTTTATTTCCACTAGTGTATGTTCTTCTTCATATTAGTGGTGTGGATGTATTTATTATTGTTTATAGTTGTTGGGATCATTCATATAGTAGCTTACATGCTCCAACCAATTGGTCTGCTTCAATGGTTATTGTAGTTATTTCCAATGAGAGTCTATTTTATATGATTCCTTTGCAAATGTGAAATGGTAATATGGATGAGAATACATTAATGAATGGTCTCACTGTAATGCTTATCCAAAAATGGAAAAAAATAGAATGATGAAAAGAAAAATAAATAAAAACAAGAAAAAAAATATTTGCAATTATGACTGTGGTAACTCAGCCATTCTCTATAAACATGGAACCAAGTTGTTTGCATGTTATTCATTGATTTAAATCAAAAATATTTTCTATTATACACTTAATTCCTCCTAGTAGCTGAACAAGTTTGTATGTAATAGTGGAATGGTTGGTCAGTCTCATTATCCTACCACCTCTGTATTTTTGTTTTGTTTTTCTAATTTTGATACAAGTGAGATAGATTTTTTTTTGTTTTTTGATTGGATAGAAAAAATATAGATAATATAAACGAAAATGTACATAGAATGGTTGTATGAAATTTACAGGTACCTATGAATGAATTGTAATAATATCTTCCTTAATTTACATTTGTTATAAACAATTGAATTTAAATAGGAGGATCAATATCATTCACATATTATCCTTACACTATTTTATTTGGAATGAAAACAGTTATCTGATCGATAATTCCTTAAAAAACCAGTCATTACATGTATTCTCCATAGTGAATGGGTATGAATAATTTAAAAATCGTGTGAATGAACTCACTAATAGACTTGGTAGAAACTAAATATCATTATTCAAATCAAAACACAGAATATACACATATAATTTGCATCGACAAATCTAGGGGTCATTTTTGTGAAAATTTTGGAAGATTTTGATAATTTCAAATTGATTGAAGGGTTGCAATCAACTCCAAATTCTGGTACGACATTCCCACTATAATAACCATAAATTTTACTAATATAATTCCATTATTATAGTTAAGTAATAAAATATATAAACTATATAGAAAACCCAATAAGAACATTATTCTCAAAAATAAGGAACGATACACTATCCAACCAATAAAAAAAGATTAATTTAAAATATTAGACCTGGATTATAAGTACGATTAAGATAAAAAATTGTAAAATTAGGATCTGATTGATCAACTAGTATAATCATACTCACAAAATAATCTATATAAATAAAACATAATTTTAATTATAAAATATTCATTAGGAAGATTAAATTATCTATATCCTTTTGACAAAACAAAAGTGAATTAAATAAGATTATTTATAATAATTAAGGAACCTATATTATCATTGTCAATCTGAATGTTAGAATAGTAATAATACATTTTAGAGTAGTTATCCAGTTATTAGAATATTGATCTCATATATGAATGTGTAAAATAATATATAGATATATTGTAAATTTATAAAATGATAAATGATATAATTAAATAATTTTTTAAAAATGATAAATTATTTGTTTGTTTATTTATAAAATTTACATGTTTAATTACACATTGATAATAATTATGAAGATATGAAAGAAAATTTAATTCCGCAAAATAGAATCCTAAATTAATATTACATTGTATTATAATTTAAAAATTATTTTAGGGGGCCTCAAATATTTTTTCAAAGGGTCAAAAAACTATAATAAAATTAAAATCTATAAATATAGATTAAATATTGATATCATTTTAAAATTAAATTTTACATATATATATATAATTATTATCATAATTTCAAATCCATTTTGACAATAATTATATAAAAAATGGTTTTGGTGAATTTTTGAGATTTTTCCAAAAATAGTTGATTTTTTTGTGTCAGAAAAAATACATTAATTTATGGTATTTAATATTATAAAACAAATAAATGAATTTTTGACTCATTATTTATGTAATAAAAAATTGGTTCAAACTATCGTAGAATATTAAATTTACCTATTCATAGTAATCATCTATGTTGACAGTATTGATCCAAAATAATAAAGTAATGATTATAATAATAAATAACATCTCTCTCCCACTATAAATACCACCCCTCACAACCCCTTCTCTTCAAAAATTTTATCCCATATAAATTTAATATATTCAAATAATTTCCAATAAAAAGAATATTCCCCATGTCCAAGGTTTTTTGGTCTAAAAATATGAATTCCATATTGCTTATGGGGTCTATCAAAGAGGTGATATTCAAGAGGTAACTTTCTTATATAATATGTTTTAATTTATTTTCATTCATATACCATCCCTATACTTCCCAAATAATTAAAATAATAATAAATATTTCATCACATATATAATAGAATTTTATATTTCTAATGGAATATCTTCTTTCCACCCATTTTCTCGTATCCACTTTTCCAAGTAAACGAAACCGTTTTTCAGATAATGTTGGTTTACCATCTCCATGGATTATGATTTCTCACATTACATTACCACCTTCAAGGGTGGTGATAAAACAATTATTATTCTTAAAAAATATTCTAATATGTATATTAAATGTTGATTCATGTTCTGAAAATAATATACAGACATTGTATTAAATATTATGTAACTAGTTTGTGGTGATCGAATACCATCAAAATAAACTAAAAATTTATCATTATTGTGTTATCAAATAAATCATCCCTATAATAGAATAGATAATGATATATTTCATCATTTAAAATATTCTGTTAAATTAATACCTTATTATTTCACTTCTGGTTAATTTTTTTCTCTTTACAAGAACCTCAATTATTTTACAAGAGTGAACCAACCAGGAAACCATGAATTGAACTCTCAAATAATGATGAATCTTCTCATTATAACTCTTTGAAATTGTCCAAAAAAAAACAAAATAAAATTATAATAATGAAAAAAATACGACGATTTGAATTTAATAATCATTTATTATAAAATGATTATCTAGGACATTGAGTGAATGTTCAGAATGCATTCACACCTAAGGTGAGGTGTCATTTCAAAACTCTATATTTCCTTTGAGTTGCGATATCTCTCTATACACATCAATTTATCAATTATTTATATTTATAAACTATATTTTTTCCTTTATATATTTTTCACACATATATAAAATTTTTATTTAAACTTTAATTGATAGTTTTATAAATGTAATAAAAGTTCTATTCCTAATTCCTTTCGAAAAGTTGATTTATGGGAAAACATTTATTTTTTCTCTTTTAAAGTAGCACTCAATGAGTGTTTCAAAACATCATTCTTTTATTACAAAATGCCTCCTATTTCCAAATCAATTTTTTACTAGTTTTTTATATAAATTATTATTCTATTAACATTTTTCAAGACACCATACCCATTTTATTAAGAACCCACTTAAGTGGCACACTTCCATGTTTACTTAAACACTATTTTCATATATTTTTACTTCAGTAGTACATAATTTATCTTTATCTATTATTATTTTTCATTTATGAATGTTCAAGTATGATATAGATCCCTTATTTCATGGATACCATTCATATACACCCTTTGGTCATGCTATATGACATGATTGTGAAACCTACTTCTTTCCATTGGAAACCCATATTTTTATTCCTTATATTTTATTCAGAATGTGGAACACATATGCATGAATATGTTATTATGGTTTTTTCTAGAGGGAAATACATTTAATTGTGTATTTTTTACCCTCATGAAACATCATGTATGAAATTAGAGAGTTAATATAATTTATATTAGACATTCCCCACAATGTCAAATAGTTTTGGAAGTTAGTTGAATAAAGCTTCATACATTTCCTTGATCATAATATTAAATGTTCTAAATTTTATGATTATATATTTTTATTCATGATACATTTCTTTTATGGAATCATGTTATATATTTTAGCTCATATTATATGCTTTATTCTCATGTTATTCCTTAACTGGGATTTTTTACTCATCACTTTTTTATATATCCCCCAAGATATCTTATGCCTTTATATGAGATAAAATGGTGTTAGGATATAGTTATTGAGATTAATAAATTTTTATTTATTTGTTTGAAATAAACTAATTATATACCTATTTATTTAAAGATACTATACTTTTCAATCATTGGGATTTATTATCATTAAAATCATGAAATATTAATTTTAAATTTCAGGGTTTCTATGTTGGTATCCAAGAACGATTGAGTTATTTTTAGAAATTAGGACAAGAAACATTTATTATCAATCCTATGGATAACACTATCACCATGGATTAGCTAGATTGAAACTTCTGGTATCATAATTGAGGATATTATTTATATATATATGTTCTTACTTATATGTTAATAAATTAATATCAATATGATGATTAGATAATTAATAAATCCCCCTAACTGTATTTTATTTATTTTTTAGTGTTAATTAATTGAAAGCTAACAAGATGATCCAACAATAAATGTGATAGTCAAATTCAAAATTTCCCTATTGAGATGTAAAAACTGACGAGAATGGGATCATAAAACTCTATGATAGTACTAGGTCAACCAGATCATGTTATGAATAATTTAATGTATCATGTTTAATTATCACATTCTAATAAATATCATGTTTTGGTTTAATCCTTTATGAGAAAAAAGAATCATTTCTTTAGTGTATCAATATATACCCTCATTAAGATGTAATGATCAACTCCATTGAGATGATATTCTCTGTCAATTAATGTTTAGATGAAGAGAAAGTCATACAAGAAATATATCATTTTGATGATTAAGATGGTCAATGGTGGAAACGGGTCCATTACACAATGTCTTTGGTGAAAATTGTTTAATGGATTGGTAAGGATTCATGAAAATAGTGTTTAATAAATCTTTTACCTTAACTCTACATCTTATGATAAATTGGGAGTTCGTGGGATGATGAAAAAAGGTGATGAATATATCAGGGAATATGATGAAATATTTATAACAATTTCATGATATGCTTATGGATTGGTCCAAAATATGAAATATATGGTGGAATTCTTCTTTATATTATTAATTATAATTATATTAAAATCCATAGGTATTAAAAACATTGACTCTTATGGGGAGATTTTATGATATTCACTAAAGGTTGTGATAGAGACTAGTGACTCAAAGTGGTCTCATGGTATTGATGATAAATATATAAAAATGAAATTTTTTATATGAGGTTCAATAGATAAGTCTCATGAAGGAATGAGAACCCAACATCCCACATGCAAAAAGTGTGGGAAGAAGATTCCTTGGAACTATTTAAAGGGAACAGTGAGATGGTTCAATTGTGGAAGAGAGGGGAATTAGTCTAATTATTTCATAATGTTTTTGAGGAAGCCCAATAATGTATATGAATAAAGGAAGGTCCATATCCAATGTCGTATAGTCATGTAGTGTTTCAACTACATGGAACATAGGAATTATGTGAGCCGATGACTTAAGCCAAGGGTTTTCTAAGACAATAAATAATGATGACCTGTAGGAAAAAAGGAAGTGAATATCTATCACTACTACTGAGTTAGATCTAGAAAGTTATGTGGTGATAAATACACTATTTATTCGATAAAGATTAGAGAATTCACTATTTTGTTCTGGATTAACACATTATTTCATATATTTTATTTTTAGTAGAGCTATTCAATCACAACCTAAAAATATCAATGTTGTGTTATCAATGAGAATTGTGAAATTGGAAATTATTGAATCTAAATTATATAACTCCTCCTTGTTTAATGTGGTTGTAATGAACCTCCAATAAGATCATATATTATGTTCCTTACTTGAGCATGATTCTATATTGGGAATGTATTTACTATATTTATATAATTCCACCATCTGCATCTTGGAATGTTAGATTACTCTTCACATCCTGAGGCATCCCCCAATTCTATACAATTGTAAGGATGAGGTTGAGTCTCTTTCATATTCATCACCTCAATTTTTGATACTATTTATTTATGATCAAGAATATATTTCTCAAATAATTGAGACAAAAATAGAAGATCATTCTCAAATATACTCCCACTATGAAGGGATTCACTGATGTGTTCTATTAATAATTGCTTGTTTATTCACAGGACTGAGAGGTTTTGTTATAAACTGATCTTATATTGAGACATGTACCCATATAAAGACCCCTGTTAGGAAGGAAAACATTTAGTTGGAGGAACTCAAGATGTAATTAAAAATGTATCTAGACAAGGGTTTTATATGGTAAAGTGCTTCACTATGGGGTGAAGTAGTGATCTTCCTCAAGAAAAAGGACTGTTCAATTCTCCTCTTAATTGATTATCATTAGTTCTAAAAATCTGTACAAGGAGAATTTATCCACTATCAAGGATATATGACATTCTATGAGAAACTATATAGGGATAAATTATTTCTCTAAGGTTAACCTTCAATTGGAATATTACTAATTAATGGTGATTTAAGAACACATTCCCAATACTACCATTAGAACAAGGCATGAAAACTACGATTTCATAATTATTACTATATTAATTACCAATCATCCTATAAGTTTCACAGTCATAATGAATATAGTCTTTAGAGGTTATGTCAAAAAAAAATTTAGTCTATATAGATGACATTATGATATACCCCGACAACATTGGGGACTCAAAGAGTATTTGAAGACTTTGTTAAATAAATTTTCGAGTGATAAAATATATGAAAATAAATGTAAATGTGAGTTCGGGAATGGTAAAATATCATTCATGGGGTATGTTATCATTAGTAATACAATATATGTGGACACTTTTAAAACAAAGTCAATTGAGGAGTGGTTGAGACTAGTATCTATAATGGAGAACCGTAGATTCCTTGGTTTATCTGTGTATTAAAATTGGATTGTGAGGAAGTTTTCAGAATTATCAAACACATTAACCATGTCGACTCGGAAGGGAGTATAGTTTTATGGGACCAGAGAATGTGAAAATTTCTTCAAAGGCCTAAAAAGAGGCCAATCGATGCACCAATAATTACACAACCGATATGTGAGGAAATATTTGTGGTATAATATGAATCTTAAAAGAAGTAATCCTGATTTGTACTTATGAATAATGATAAAACAATAGCCTCCTTTTAAAGGTAGATAAAATACCATGACA
Organism: Viscum album; assembly: GCA_963277665.1. Taxonomy (NCBI): domain Eukaryota; kingdom Viridiplantae; phylum Streptophyta; class Magnoliopsida; order Santalales; family Viscaceae; genus Viscum; species Viscum album. The sequence continues at coordinate 119,646,106 of OY728156.1, forward strand.
AAAACTATCCCTCTCATGATCAAGTGTGGGAGAATGTGTTCTTCGTGTTGAAAATTTGGTGGCAATATCTGTATGGTGATATGTATCAGATATATATTGATTATAAATTGCCTAAAATTTATATTCAAAAATAAGGAGACTAATATATGCCAAAAAATATTATTATAACTCATCAATGATTATGACCTCTCAATTCATTACAATCATTGTAATGTGAATAAATTAGTCGATCCTCAATGTAGAATGGGTCGAGTAATTTTGACAATGATTATGATTTAGAAGGATAAAATCACATTATACTTGAATAATATGGAAATGTGAATCAAAATGGAAGGTAATTCATCATTAAATTCACTTATAATACCTCAACTACCCATTTCAGTGAAAATAAATGATGCTCAAAGTGTTGTTGTTGAAATTCAGAAATAGGTGGAAGCTATAAGAAAGGGGAAAACCACAGATTTCAAAATTGACCAGGAAGTAGTTCTAATATTTGGGTCATGAATATGTGTACCATACAATATGAAGATAAATAAATATATTATGAATGAATAACATAGCTCGACCTTATCTATTCACCTAGGGAGAAAAATGATATATCGAGAACTTTGGGATCACTATTGGTGGGACAATATGAAGAAGAAGACCACTAAATATGCATCAAATTTCTTGGTATGTGAGGAAGTGAAGGATTAATGTGACAAGTATAAGGTAATGGTGTAACCGTAACCCATAACAATATAGAAATAATAAAAATCACTATGGACTTTTTCATATCACATCTGGTGAAATCCTGAGGAAATAATTGTATATTGTTCATTATGGATATTATTAAAAATACATGCCACATTATTGTGTTTTGAGAGGAGTTCATACTCAACCAACTAGCATAGATATACATTATAAAAATTTTTATTCTTTATGGAGTACCATTTTTAATTATATTAGATAATGATCCAAGATTTACCTCCATGTTTTGAAAAGTGTCATGCATACTCTAAATACAGAGCTAAACATCAATACAAATTATCACCTATATAATGATATATAATCTGAGTAGACTATTCAGGCACTAGAAGATATTTTGATATCATGGTCAATGAAATGGTCAAAGAAAATGAAGAAAATGTGAAGTCCATATAGAATTATCTTTATACATATAAAGACACAAAAAGATACATGAAGATGATCGTTGACATGATATTGAGATTGAGTTTGGTGATAAGGTATTCCATCTCATATCAACATGGAATAGAGTCACGAGATTTAGAAATAATGTAATGGTATGATCCATGCACATCATCCCCTTTGAGATTATTTATCGGGTGGAAGCAATTTTCTATCGACTAAACTTCACCATCCATGTTTCGAGTACATGATATATTCAATGTATCCCTACAATGTAAGTACACACAAATTCTTCACATGTAATAAAATTAGAGGTGGAAGAGTTGGAAAATGTTCTCTTTAACGAGGTGAATCATGTGATGATTTTGATCAATAGAGACAATTTTTTACCAAAGAAGACCACTAACCAGATCAAGGTACTATAGAGAAACCATATTTATGAATAGGTGACATGAAAACTAGAGTAAGAAATGTAGGAATATATCCCTATCATTTTTTAACCTTATAATGTGAAATGAGATTTCAATGGGGGAAATTTCATAAGGCGTAAGATTTTACTGACCCCAAAATTTATCAATGGAATTTTAATCATATAATTAAGTCATAAAAAATAAAAATCTAATTGAGAACCTAGTATAAACATGATTATAAAAAATTATGTATAATATATTAGATACAAAATAAGACAACAATAATCCCTAATATTATAAGAGTAAATTAAATAGAAAATAAGATAAAATGGGGAAATTTTGATTATTCCCGATCCCCTGGAATAACTGCAGTCATGAATAAATTTGTAGAAATAGAACATAATTTTAATAATAAAATATTCATTTTATAGATGAAATTAATATATAACCTAATGATAAAACAAAATTTAATAAAATAAGAGGTATTTATTGGAATTAGAGGACATATAAGATAGTTATAAATATGATCGTTACAATGAAAATATGACTATAAAAATGGTAATATAGCCATTATAATAGTTAAATAACATATGAAAGAATAAAATAAAATTTACATATCCCAAAAAAATTGAAATATGGAATTAGTGTAATACCCCAAACTTCCACAATTTTCTTCCCTTTGAATAATATAATATCTTGCGTTGTACTTAACTTCGAGAGTCGAACACAAAGCAACCAATCAAACATGCCGTTATGAAGAGTAATACCCAGTTTTTGAAATTTTATAATTTTTATTTTTCAAAATGGACTTAATTTTTTAATTTGGAATATCAAAATTAGCATAGTGGGAATTATTTGTATTTTTCAGAAAACATTCAATTTTTTATGAATAGTGAAAAAATGCGTTATTGGTTAAAACCGACTTTTTATTTAAATAATTAGTGATTTTATTTAAATTTTTATTTGAAAAAAATAGATACATAACACCTATATATGTTCAATTTAATTCATTTGAGTCAATTTATAATATGTTTTGATATATAAAAATTTTATTAAACTTTTAACCATTTTTACCCACCTCCTATGAGCATTTGAAAAATTTCATAAAACATATTTTTACCACTTATATGTATTGAATTTAAAAATTCCAAGAGACAAATTTGATATCAGTATGTAAAATGTGGTTCAATAACATGAAAATAATTTTTGATGAATAGTAACTATTGACTTTTATTTACAATGGTTAAAAGTAAATAGTGTAATTAAAGGTCAAATATGATATTATTATTAACCTAAAACATTTCTTAATTATATTTTTTAAGTTTCTTTCTACTAAAAATAACCTTAATAATAAAATATGATCTTTTAGGTCCACTTGGATTACATTAGGGAATTTATTATTATTTTATTTAAAAAGAGTTAAAAGTGTTAAATTCAATGTTTAATAACAAAACCATTTTTCATATAGGGTTAAACATAAGATAAATTCGACTATAAATATTAATTATAAATCTAAAAATATTTCCTACATAATGGTATTTTATTTTTAATTTTTAGACATTATATAATAAAATTTATTTATGACACAATGATGATGCAATATTTACATTCTTAATGAAAGATTAAAATAATAGATATTATAAATATCAAAATAAATCTAATTTGAGACTTCGGATGAATTCCAATAATTTTATGAGTTAATATGACGTGTTAGGATTAATTAAATGATTTTATTTTCAAAGTAATCATGTTATTCTGATATTAAAAAACCAAAATACCAAATAGTGTCAAAATTTTCAAATAGGAGTTTTTAAAAAAAATATTATACTTTTAATTAATATTAAATTTCTAAAAATATAAGGCTCTGATAAAGTACATAGATAAGGTTATATATATCAATAATGAACCACATGGGGGTTTCTTGGATGTTTATAGTAATTTTATTAACCATATAATATTAAAATACAAAGAGACATGGTAAATGTTTAACTATTTAACTAAGAGTTAAATCTAAATGATAAGGTATGTATGGTGACATTAACCTATATAAAACCTATTGGTTGAGAGGATATGACCCATCCTCACCTTAGATTATAAATAAATCATTTCGGAGCCATTATAAAAATAATATTAATTAATTATTAAATAATATTTCAATCTTTTCCTAAGGTTCCCATCACCCCTCTTATATAAGGGCACTTCCCCTTCTCTCAAATTCACACCATCAAAGGAATTTGGCTACCCAAAACTTGCCCATATATCCTCTCAAATATTCTGAAATCATCCTATAGGCCTTCAGTTGGATAGAAAGCCAACTAAAGTGGCCCTTTTTATCAAATCAAAACGATGAACCCAAAGAAGAGGTAAATATTTAATCACCTCATTCAAGTTATTTTCTTCTTCCACATCCACTTTATTTATCGTTTCCATTGTAAAATAATAACTCCAGTATATTCAATATATTTTGATGTTATTATAAAAATTGTAAAACAATATTTGTTATTCTATCTATCCAATAAAGGACAAAGTCTCCATGCGTGGGTACATACGGCTTACCGTCTCCACGTCGTGGTGTAGTTTTCCATTCAACACTTCACTATTTGGATGGGAATAATAATGATTATAATTGATTTAAATAATAAATATAACTTGTTACTTATTCTGTTTATATTATATACCATCCTATTACATATAATCTCACCATCAATATAATGATATAGTCTCTCGTGTGCACGTACGAATTACCATCTCCATGAACGCGATAAGACTCATTATCCATCATAATCATTCAAAAATAATTTTTATTTGATGATGAAAAAAAATATTTAAGAACTCCATATCATTATGGATATTAATCAAACCCATATTATACATAAAAAACATGACTTATGTATCAAAACATATAATGGAAAACGAATTAGTAAACACCCGAAACGATGATACTACTTAAATATTATTAACAATGCAATATTTTATGATCATATATGATAACATATTTATGTATATGGTTCATGTATAATTTGATAATAATTAATTATCTATTATACATGTGTTTAATGTACCCTCGACCAAGGAAAAGTATGAGTTAATGGTTAATTTCACAATCTCATTACTTATTCGAGGTTGTTTATATGTAAGTAATCTATTGGGACTTCTATATCATCCACATTAATGTTTCTTGAAAATGTATTTCAAAACATTTGTACTATTTACTAGACTATGGGTTAAATTCATTTATACCCATGTTTGACTTTTTATAAGATGTTTAGAAAGAAATCGTTCCATCATTTTCCAAACTAGGTACTTTATGACCTTTTCGACAGAATTAAGGTAAGAATGTTTTTTAAATGTATACAGTGGGTGCGGGAATTTTTTTTCTATTATAACATCGTTGAAGCATCCCTTTAAATAAAATAAAAATATTTCTAAGATATATTTGTTATTTTAAATGGTTTCAAAATATAAAGAGGTATTTATTTTAATAGTTTTCATTTTATCTATGTCAACATCCTTTGATGGATTTTTAATTCTTTGATGTTGATTTTTAATAATACAAATATACTATATTGTATTGAAATTTTTTGAGATATATCTTGGTTTGTGGACGTGTTATTTTATACAATTCATTTTTTATGGATAATTTTTTTACATTTCATACGATGTTTTTTAATACGAATGATTATGTTATGTTCAGAACATCTGATATGAGGAATTCATTGGACTTAGTAAGTGACGGGTGGTTCTCGTTATAGCTCCTCAATGCATTGGTAGGTCTCATGAGATTAAATAGTGTCCTAGATCAAGGACTTGACAAAATCTTATTTGTATTCATTGCATAAGGCCTTGACTATGTGGCAATGAAGTCTGCCATTATTCATTCCATCATTATGAATTTAGATATTGATATTTCATGTGATTATTTGACTAGTATAATATCCATGTGAATATGTAAATGGAATTATTTATATTTATTTTTTCTATATTATCAAGAATCATATGTTTAAAACTCTTATGTTTTAGTTTACACATTTCCTTAAAATGTTTAATCTTATTAAGAATTTTTTTGATATATTTATATCCTTAATCAGCATCAGAGCTCACACCTTTCTATGTTTTATTTTTCCTAGGATGCAAAAACGTATATTATGACTGACTTGTAAGGATAGTCTATGGGATATGAGTGTGTACAATGGAGACAATGTTGTTGTAGTTTTTCATTTAATAATGTAATGTAAATCTTATGAATGTATCTATTCCTTCCAAGGCAACTAAACTGATCAGTCTTTCAGGACATGATTCTTTGTATCATGCCAATGCTATGTAATAAAGCAATGAATCTGGGTAACTGGGTTTGGGGTGTTACAGTTGGTATTTGAAGATGTTTTGTATTAATCTTGCAATCTATATTTATAAAACTCCGATTAGAGAGCGTTACCCTAAGATAGTCTTTGTGGATTAGTATAGATCAATTTCCTTGAATTTTGTTAATGTAGTGGTTTTTTTTTGTTTTTCAAGAATTACATCCATGTCTAGATATGAGTAAGTTAGAGGTGGCTCTGGAATAGATGTACCTATAGGTAAAACTCGAAAACACAACTTTTAGATAGACTTGAATGGGAACTGGTGCACGACAATGGGCATTTCTACACTCTTGGATACGACACTCTCGGTGGGATATTCTTAGGATAATTTACATTTTCTTTAAATACCATTATTAATAATTAATGAGTATATACCTTCGCAAATAATTTTTTTATGATTTTGTATTATATCCATAACCTATTCAATTTATATTACGTGTTTTACAACTTTCAAATTATGTTTTACGATTCATAAACTAATGTAGTGTATGTCATTGTTTAGAAATGTCGCCTTGTGGAAGCAATGTAAAATTTATCAACACACATAATCCATGTAGGTATTTTTCTCTTACTCATGATAATTATAGTGTAGATGGTTATACAACTGGTGTTGATCACGTTATCACCATACGGGGACAACTCACTCAGTTTATAAATAATAACTTTACCCGTATAAAGCACCGTAATCCACAACTCGGAGGGTCAATGTTAGAACACTTCATGAGGCAAAAACCAAGAACATTTAATGTGTCTAGAAATCCATTTGTAGTTGAGAAATCGATAAGTTCTTTAGTGAAAATATTTCATGCTTTGGGGAGTAGTGAAATGGAAAAAGTTTTCATGGCAGTTTATCACCTCATCGGAGATGCAATCCAATGGTGGTCATTAATTAAAATCAAAAAAGAGGATGAAGAAGTATAAAATATGGAATGAATGGATTTTAAAGTTCTTTTATTAGAAAAATAAATTCCTCATGGCCATCGAGTAGATATGGAAAGGAAGTTTCAGAGCCTGAAACAAAAAGAGGATGAGAGTGACGCAATGTATGGTGATAACTTTACAAGGTCAGCAAGGCATGCTATGTTATATATACATAACCCATGAAGTAATATTGATCATTTTTTAGTGGGTTAAAACAATTTCTCCATCGAGCATTAGTCTCGAAATCATTCTCATCATATGAAGACATTTTCTCATGTGCTATCAAGACATAAAAGGAATTATCTAAGTCTTATGACATTAACGAAAAGAAAAAGAAGAATAGATATGATGAACACTCTGGGAATGGAAATAAGGAAACAGGAAAGAAGGGTAGAGTTAAATTTACACCTTGTGATAATTGTGGACAGAAGAACCCTTGTGCTTGTCTAAAAGGAAAAGGAGTATGCTAAAAATTTGGACAGAAAATCCATCTTGCTAGAGATTGTAAGAGGAGTAAAGAAGATATCAAAGTTCAATTCTACAATTGTAGGAAATGGGACATTATGAAAATGAATGTCCTAAGTGTCATCGGAACTTACCTCAGAAAAGTCCAAGGGGTCAATTCCAAGCCTATGTGATCACTACTGCTGAGGTTGACGCTTCGAAATACTTGGTGGAAGGTAATTTAATGGTTTCCACATGTTTAGAAAATGCATTATTTGATTATGTGTTATCACATTATTTTATGTCTTCCCAGTTTTCTAAGAAAATTAGATATTTTCAATTTGATTTTTTGAAGGAGTTATTAGTAAAAAATCCTAAGAGATGTATCATTAAAACAAAGTTATTTGAACTGGTTCACATTAAGGAATATAAACATTATTTATCTACTGATGTCATAATCATACCCATGATTTAATTTGATATAATTCTTGGTATGGATTTTCTTTCAGACCATGATGTGAAAATTTATTTTAAGAAGAAAGAGGTTACAATTCACGATGATGATAAGAAGTACCTTATCATTTGGGCTGAAACGTCAGAATTTGATTATTATCTAGATCCACCCCCACTAGATCAACTATAATCAGTTATTGGGGAGGAAGATAATGAAATAACTATGGGTGAGGAATGGAATGTTCAATGGATTATTTAAAAATTGTGTAAGAATATATTTATTTGTTTCCAGATGATTTACCTAGAAATCATACAAAAATGAAAAATTGTGTTTTCCATTATCTTAATTCCAATTTCAAAGCCCATATCAAAGACCTCTTATAGAATGGCCACTTTGGAATTTGTGTAACTAAAGAAACAACTTGTGTAATTGATTAATAAAAAATTTATTCCTCTTAGTGTTTATTTATGGTGAGGCCTAGTTATTTTTGACAAGAATAAAGATGTCTCTATGAGTTTTTGCATTGATTACTAGAGATAAATGTTATAACAATACATAACAAGTATCCCCTACCTCAAATTGATGATTTATTCGACCAACTTCATGGAGCTAAATATTTTTCAAAGATGGACCTTCGATATGGATATAATCAGTTGTGTGTGAAGAAGGAAGACATTCCAAAGAAAACATTTCGAACTAGGTATAGGCATTATGATTTTACAATAATTCCTTTTGGGATGATTAATGGACCCTCTGTTTTCTTTGATCTATTGAACATAGTTTTGAAGGAATATCTTGATGACCTTATTGGGGTATTTATTGATGATATCTTGGTATACTCTAAAAGCTACTACGATAATGAAAATCACTTGTGCGTTATTCTAATGTCTCTTATTTGAACTGAATTATATCAGTTTTTTAGCATGTGTGAATTCTGGCTTCATGAGATTTCCATTCTTGGCCATATTTTCTCTAAGGATAGAATCTCTATTGATTGGTCTAAGACAAAGGCAATCCAATAATGGTCAGCACTGACAAGTATAACCGATGTACTCTGTTTTATTGGTTTAGCAGGTTATTATCGACATTCCATCCCGAATATTGCTTGATTGGCTAACCCATTAACCAATATCACACATAAATGGGTTAAATTTGTTTGGGAAAAATAGTGTGAAGAATGTTTTGAAGAACTACATAAGATATTATTCAATGATCCTATCCTGAATCTAACATCTAGGAATGATTGGTTTGTAATGTATAGTAATTCTTTAATTAAAGGACTTGGTAGTGTCCCTATACAGAATGATAGGGTTATTGCCTATTCATTAGAACAGTTAAAAATTAATGAGCAAAATTATCCCACTCATGATACTGATTTAGCAGCTATAATCCTTGTTCTGAAAATATGGAGACACTATATCTATGGTGAAAATGTGAGATATATATTGATCACATGAGTTTTATGTATATTTTCTCACATAAATAACTCAGCATTAGGAAAATACGATGGCTTGAACTACTCAAATATTATGATTTCACTATACACTACCAACTAGGGAAGGAAAATAAGGTAGAAGATGCTTTGAGCAGAAAGGCTCATAGAGTTATGAATAAGATGAGAGTTGAAAGGGATACTATGTACATAGATCTAGTAAATAATGGATATAGGAATAATATTGGAAGGTGAAACATCGATACTTTTCCAAATGGTATCCAAAACATCTTTACTAGAAAAAATAAAAAGTTCTCAGGCTAATAATGAGGATTTTAAAAATAAAATTAATGCTATTAATGATGGGAGATTGATCAAATTCATATATGAAGATGGGATTTTGAAATTTGGGAGGAGGCATTGTGTTCATGACATACCTGATCAAAGAAGAGGATTGTTGGATGATGCTCATAGCTCTAATTTCACTATACACCAGGGTAGCACTGAGATGTATAGAGATTTTATTGAACATTTTTTGTGGGATAACATGAAGAGAGAGATTACTGACTTTGTGTAGTGATGTATGGTTTTTCAACAAGTTAAAGCTAGAAGACAACATCCTAGAGGATTCATGAAACTCTTCCCATACCAGAGTCGAAATGGGATGTTATTACTATGGACATTGTCATGGGGATACCAAAGACTCTAAGAAGCAACAATGCAATACGGGACATTGTCGATCATCTTACCAAGTCAGCACATTTTCTTGCTATAAGAGAAGATTTACCACTTGAACGTCTAGAATGACTATATATTAATGAAGTTGCAAGACGTCACGGATTACCCCTATAGATTTTTTCTGATCATGATAGTTGTTTACATCAAGATTTTGGAAATGTCTTTAAATATCTCTAGATTCTGAACCTCGTTTAAGAACTGCCTAACATCCTCAAACTGATGGACAATCAGAATAGACTATTCAAACCTTAGAAGACATGTTGACATCTTCCTCACATTACATTCAAGATATATGGGATCAATATTTACCTCTTGTATAATTTTTGTATAACAATATATATAATTCAAGTATTCATATGGAACCATATGGACCGTTATATGGAAATAGATGTCTCACACCAACTTGTTGGGATGATTTTTTTAAAAGAAAACTCATAGGCCCAGAACTTCTTGAGGAAATGATGGAAAAGGTGAAGGTAATCCAAACCCACATCAAAGAATATCAATGTAGGTAGAACAGTTATGCCGATAAACAAAGGGAGTATTTTTAATTTCAGGTAGGAGATCATGTTCTCTTGATCGTATCTCCATGGAAGGGTTTTATACGATTTAGTAAGTAGGGTAAATTGAGTCCTAGATACATCAGAACATTCGAAAATCTAAAACGAATTGAGGCTGTAGCATACCATTTGGCAATGCCTCTAAGTCTCAAAAAAGTTCACGATGTGTTCCATGTATCACTGTTGAGAAAATACATTCCTAACCCAACACATGTACTCACTTATGAGGAGATTGAATTGAAACCTGATTTTTCTTATTGTAATGATCCTGTCGAAATTCGTGATACTAGAGAACAAGTGTTGAGTAACCGGACGGCTCGTCTGGTAAAAGTTCTTTGGAGAAACCATAAGATGGAAGAGGAAATGTGGGAACTCAAGGACCTTATGATAAAGAAGAACCCAAATCTTTTTATGCAGTAATATTCAAGAAATTTCGTGGATGAAATTATTTGAAGGAGTGTAGAATGTAACTCCTCAATCTTCCACAGTACTCTTCCCTTTGAATGATATAATAACTTGCGTTGTATGAAACTTCGAGATTCTAACTCACCACAACCAATCAAACTAGCCGTTATGAAAAGTAATACCCATTTTTTAAAATTTTATAAATTTTAATTTTTAAAATAGTCATTATTTTTTATTTCGGAATATTGAAATTATCTTAGGGTGAATTTTTGTTATTTTTCTGAAAACTGTCAATTTTTTATGAATAGTGAAAAACATTGTGTTATTTGTTGAAACCAACTTTTTATTTAAATTAATAGTTAATTTATTTAAATTTATACTAGGAAAAAATAGATACATAATACCTATGTATGTTCAATGTAATTCATTGGATTCATTTTATAAAAAGTTTAGATATATAAATATTTTACTGAACTTTTTACAGTCTTTTACCCACCTCCTAAGAGCATTTGAAAATTTGCATAAAAATTAATTTTACCACTTATGTAAATTGAATTTCCAAAATTCTAGAGATAATGTTATTATCAGTAAAAAAAATGTGGTTCAATAAGATGAAAATATTTTTTGGTAAATAGTAACTTTTGAGTTTTAATTACCATGGTTAAAAGTAAATATGGTAATTAAAGTTAAAAATGATATTATAATTATTACCCTAAAACATATCCTAAATCTACTAGATAAGTGTATTTAGACCCAAAACATAATTAGGATTAAAATATGATCCAATTTGTCCACTTGGATTTGATTCGGACATTTATTATTATTTTATTTAAAGAAGAGTTAAAAGTGTTAAATTCAAAGTTTAATAACTAAACCATTTTTAATATAGGGATAAACATAAGGTAAATTTGACTATAAATATTCTTTAGAATGATAAATAGATTTCATACATAATAGTTTTTTATTTATAATTTTTAGACATTATATAATTAAATTTATTTATGACACAATGATGATGCATTAATTACCTTATTAATGAATGATTAAAATAATGGATATTATAAATATCCAAATAAATATAATTTGAGACTTTTCATGAATTCCACTAATTTTATAAGTTAATTTGACATGTTATACTTAATTAAATTAATTTTTTTGAAGTAATCATGTTGTTATGACTTTAACAAAAACAAAATACCAAATAGTATTAAAATGGAAATAAAAGTGTTTTTAAAACAAATATTATATTATTAATTGATATTATATTCCTAAAGATCTATGGTTGGGCCAAAGTACATATATATAGTTATAAATATCAATAATGAACCACATTGGGTTCTATTTTATGTTTATAGTATGTTTATTAACCATATAATATTATAATACAAAGAGACATGCAAAATGTAAAACTATTTAAAAAAGAGTTAAATATAAATGATAAGGAAATTATGGTGACATAGACCTGTATAAAACCTATTGGTTGAAAGGGTTTCAACCCATATCAAATTTATCCTAAAAATAAATCATTTTGGGGCCATTATAAACCAAATATGAATTTATTATAAAATAATATTTCAATCTTCTCCAAAGGTTCCCTCGCCCCTCTAATTAAAGGGAACCTTCTATTCTCTCAAATTCACACTTTCAAGGCCATTTGGCTCATCCCAACCCTACCCAAATATCATATAAACTATACTACCTGAATCCTAGAGGCCATCCATTGGTCAAAAATCCAACCTAATGATCCCTTTTCATCAAATCAAAAGGAAGAACCCGAAGAAGAGGTAAATATTTCATCAGCTCTTTCAAGTTTATTTCTTCTTCCACATCCTCTTTCATTGTTGTTTCCATTCAAAAATATTATCTCCAGTATCTTGTATATAATTTTATGTGATTATAAAAATTTGACAACAATAATTGTTATTCTATCCATGCTATAAATGACAAAGTCACCATACGTGCGTACGTACGGCTTACGGTCTCTACGTCGTGGTGTATTTTGTTATTCAACACATCACTATTTGAATGGGTATAATAAATAGTATAATTGAATTAAATAAAAAATATAACATGTTAATTATTATTTATATATGATATACCATCCAATTACATACTATATACTATCAATATAATGATATTGTCGCTCCTGCATACGTACAGATTGTCGTCTCCATGAACGCCATGATATTTATTCTCTATCATAATCATTAAAGAATAATTTTCATTGTTGATTAAAAATAATGTTTAATAATTAAATATCATTCAAGATATTAATAAAAACTATTATATCTCTAAAAAACATGGCCTATGTATCAAAACATATAAAGGAAAACAAATCAGTTAACACCTGAAATGACGATAATACTAACATATTATTAACAATGCCATATTAGAAGAACATATATCATATAATATTTATTTATATTGTTCTTGCATAATTTAATAACAATTATTAACTATTTTACAAGATTTTAACATACCCTCGGCCAAGGAAAAGTACAAGGTATGGGTTAATTTCACAATCTCTTTACTTATTCAAGGTTGTTTATATATAAGTAATCTACTTGGAATTCTTTATCATCCATATACATGATTCTTAAAAATGTATTTGAAACAATTTTCACTATTTAATAGACTATAGGATAAATTCAATTATACCCTTTTTTGACTTTTTATAATATGTTTATACATGAATCATTCTGTCATTTTCCTAACAAGGTACTTTATGAAATTTTCAACAAAATTAAGGTAAGAATGTTTTTTTTAAATTATACGGAGGGTGCGGAAATTTTCTTCCATTATAACATCGTTGATGCTTACTTTACTAGATAATAAAAAAATTCAATGATAAATGTATTATTTTAAATTGTTTCAAAATAGAATGATTTATTTCTGTCAAATAGTTTTCAGTTCATCTATGTCAACATCCTTTGATAGATTTTAAACTTGTTTGAACGTGATTTATTATGATACAAATCATTCATATTGTATTGAAGGTTTTGTGATATGTTTGTCTATAGATGTGTTATTTCATTCTATTCATGGTTTATAGATAAAGTATTTTCATTTCATATTCTATTTTTAATACGAATGTATATGTTATGTTTAAAACTTTTCATATGAGGAATGAATTGGACTTAATAAGTGATGTGTGTAGTCTGCTATAGCTCCTCAATGCATTGGTAATTCTCTGAAGACAAACTAGTGTCCTGAAACAATTCCTTGACCAAATCTTATTTGTTTTCTTAGCATAAGGCCTTGAGTATGTGGTTATGAAGTCTTCCATTATGCATACCATCATAGTGAATTTGGCTATTGATATTGAATGTGACTATTCGACTAGTAGAATATCCATGTGAATACGTAAATGGAATTATTTAGATTAATATTTTCCATATTATGCGGAATTTAGTGTTTAAAAGGATAATGTTTTATTATTATACATTGCCTTAAAATGTTTAAAGTTATTTATTAAAATTTATGCTATATTGTTATCCTTACTAAGCATATGAGCTCCCCCCTTTTTATGTTTTATTTTTCACAGGATACAAAGAAGTAAATTATGACTGACCCACATGGATAGTCTATGGGATATGGTTCTGGCCTATGGAGATAATGTTATTGTAGATTTTCATTTTATAATGTAATGTAAAACTTATAAATGTATCTAGTACTTCCAAGGATACTAAACTGATCGGTCTTTCGATACATGATTCCCTGTATCATTCCAATTCTATGTAATAAAGCAACGACTCTGGGTAACTTGGGTCAAGGTGTTACAATAAGTAAATAAAATTTTATAAATAAAAAATTATGTGTTAGTACTTTTGAAAAAATAAATTTTTTATTTATAATTTTATAAACAATACAATAATTTATACAAATATTTATTTTCATAAAAGAGATTCATAAAGTAATATTATGTTTTATTATTATTATAATGTAATTTTATGTGGCCAATTTTAATTTTTAATTGAGTATAAATATTAATTATAATATTAAAATCTGTATTTTATGAATAAATTAGGATTTTATTTAAAATTATATTCCTCAAAATTAGATAATTATCTTCATAAAATGGATTCATTTTTTGAAAATGACTTAATGGGAAACTTCTGCAGTGAATTTTTGGTATTATTATAAATTTTTTTAATTTTTAGTGAATTATAAATTATGGTAATTTATTGTATTTAAAATTATAATCCAAATACATGAATTTTTTAGTAAAGAATGTTGTTTGAACCCACTATTTATAACTCTATGGAACCATTTAATATATTTAGATATATTAATCAACATTATTTGTTGTCTTGAATAAAAATTATAATATAATTAATAAAATAATAAAAAACTCACCCTTCTCACTGTAAATACCACCGTTCACCACCCATTCCCCTCAAACCTTCTAATCCATGTATAATGTTAATATTATACCCATTTTCTTCCGAATAATCTTCCAAAATTTTAAGTGCTTCTATTTTCAAAATAATACTAATTACGTTTTCTTTAAGGGGTCTTTCAATGAGGTGATAGTGAACGGGTAACTTTCTCAATCAATCTCTTTTAATTTCTATTTTTCTATCTTTTCTCCCCTACATTATCTAGGAAATCTTAATTGATCTAATATAATGTATATTCTAGTATTTTTTTGTGATAATTTAATATCATCTATCCACCATCTATTTCATCTTTTCTCATTCAAAGAAACTATACCATTGTCTAAATTATGGTGTCTTACCATCTTCAGGGATAATGATTTTTCTTTTTCCATTACCACCTTCAAGGATAGTCATAAAACCATTTTTATTAATAAAACAGATATCAATATGTATATTAAAACTTTTTTATATTTTATATAACTAATATATAGATTTAATATTAAATAAAATTAAATTAGTTCATGATGATTGAAAATATCCCACAATAAATGTAATATTTATCATTAACGTTTTATAAAATCAATCATCCCCATATAAGAAAAAATGATATATGTGCCCATTAAAACTTAAATAAGTACATTAATACCTCATAATTTTACTTGTAATTAATTATTCAAATTGTAAATGAACTTTCATAATTCTAGGCAAGTGAACTGACCATTAAACCCTGAAAGGAATGCACCGAGAATGATGAAATTGAACATTATAACTCATTGAAATGGTTATAAATGAATATAATAAAATTATAATATATATATATTATAGGTTCTGAATTAAGTTATTAATTAATCTAATTTTTAATATCCAGGACATTATGGGAAATTGAAAAACACATTCGGGCATAAGTTAAGGGATCATTCCAAACCTCCATATATCATTTATCGTAAGATATCTCTCTATCCACCTAAATTTATCACTTGATTATTTATATACTTTTCATAAATGTTATGTTTATATTTCTAAAAAATATATGACTTGATTATTTAATTTTTCCTTAATGGATATATACATGTATTAATGGCATGTTCATAATTCCTTTGGAAATGTAGATTTAAACGAACGTCTATATTTTCATTGTCTCTTTTAAATTACCACTCAATGAAATGTATCAAAAAATATATGATATATAAAAACATTCATTATTAGAAAAAACATTATAGTTGATTTTGGTTTTATGTAAATTATTATTCTCTTACCCATTTTATGGATTCTTTACAACTTCTATCAAAATCCAACGTAAGAGGCACATTTCCAAGGCTACATAACCACACTTCTTAAATGTTTTAACTTTAGTTGGATATCATTTATCATGATATATTCTAATGTTTCATTTATGAATGACCAATTATGATTTAATTATCACGATTCATGGATACCATTGCTCTAGGCCTTAGGGTTATACCTTATTACATTATTACGATACTCATTTCATTCAATGCGTAACCGTTATGTTTATTCCTTATGTTTGATTCTTTATGTGGAACAACTACACATGAAACAGTTATTATGGGTTATCCAAGAATTCTCTTCAATTAATTGTGTAATGTTTATGCTCATTAGAAATCATGTATGGGATTAGGGAGTAAAACTAATCTATTATGGGGATTTGTCAACCATGTGATATTATCTTGGAAGTTGGCCTTGACTCATATTTATGTCATGTTATATCTTTCCACCACATTCCTACATTTCCATGATAATATTATCCCATTTTATAAATAATATTATTATATATGTTTAGTCATGATCAATTCCTTTTATGTTATATTGTTATTCCATCAAACACATGTGCTATTATTTATTCCCATGTTATTTTCTGGATGGGATATTTAGATCATCACTTTTAGTTATGTATTCCCGAAGGTACCCTAGGATGTTATAGGATCTAAAAATGAGTAAAGAGATAATTATATAGATTAATATAATGTTGTTTTATTATAGTTTACTCTTTTATAATTATACACCTATTCATTTAAAGAAATAGGACTTTTCGATCCTTGGATTGTATTATACATAAAATCATGTCATATTATGTATAAAAGGTTAGGCTCACTATGACCAATATAATTAAAGAGGATATAGATTTAAAATTAAATGTATGAACTCATGATAGTAACTATGATTCCACTTTTTATCAACCATAATGGGTTAGTTCTCCATGATCATAGTGATCATAGTCACAATAACATCAAAGAGGTAAGAAAAACATAGAAAATGATGTGGAATAGAAAAGTAATTTCATATTGAACATAGAACAAAATGAACAATGAATTAAAAAAGTATAAATAAAAAATTTGGAATGGAAGAGAAAACCTAATCAATATTGGATTAATGAATATACTATTAGAGGGTTATTGAAATTTATAGAGAGAAAGCGAGGTAGCATATTCTTCCTTATAATCTGTGTTGAAGTTATAATTGACTTCATCTTGATGGCTTCCACATGTCACAACATAAAGTAAAGATTAATTCCTCAAACACATCGACTATATTCAATAAAAAATTAATATACATTTTTTCCACTTCTTCGCAAAGATGTTTTCCAGTGTTATATATTGGAAACATTGAGTTGGTTCTTTGGAAGTTGTCTTGTGCTTGGATGATATCTGATTTAAAGCTGGTATTGGGCCTCAAGACTTCACTGCAAAAAAATAGAAATTTAATTATTAAATATATATATATATATATGGTTGTTGATATATTTATGTACTTATAATTATTATTTATATATATATATATTATGTTATATATATATATATATTTTTTGATTATTTATTATCTCTTTCTGAGCCGTTTCATAAGGGGGTGCTCATATATTCATGTGGTGTGCCCTCTATGATCATCATCTATAGTGGATTCCTTCAATTGGGTAATGATATATGGCTAGTTCCCATGCAATGGTTGTTGTATTCTATAGTGGTTGGTGATTTATTAAATTAATAGATATGGTGTTGTGGCTAGTTTTCCATGGGTGGTGCAACACAATCGAATGTACAGAAACTGGTCAGGATACCATTATAAAGTATCTATAAGATGATATGCAAGGGAATACATGTTGTCTTTTGGTTTATCCCCATGAAAAATATATAATCGAGTGGATTATGATTTGGGTTTGATCATCAAAAGGAAAGCTGAGGTGGTTTATATTTGTGTTAAACAATGGGGGGTAGTTCATCGTATTTGGATGTAGGCATAGTATCATATGGTGGAACATGTCACGATATCCACGGAAGAGGTGTGATCAAGTGTTCTCTTATTAGAAATGGATTGTGGTTATAGTTACTTTTTAGGTGTGTGGAGATACGAGTAATGGTCATGGGTGATGGTGATTGTAGTGCAGTGGATAAGAAGTGTGTCAAGGTGGGTTTCCATGGATAGTTGTCATTGTAAGTAGGGTAGAAATCTACATTCACTGTGTTTAATGTTATTGATAAATGTAGTAAGGTAGTTGGGGTGATTATAGTAGGATATATTCCATTTCCTCGTGATTAGTGTACTGAACATTAGTGGTGGTTACAATTGGTTGTCCACAGTTAATACACTAAATGTAGAGATCGTTTTCAGCTAGCAGAGGTAGTTACAATTCAAAATGATGTTAGGCGGGAATAGTCAGTGTAATAACCAGGTAAGGCATGATCATGTCCGCCAATTTAAAATTTTAATCCTACATTTTCCAAATAATTCTTTTTTTTATAATTTATTTTTTTTTCAAATAAATTTTAAGAAATCAAAACAAAATTACTTCTAAATTGAACATTTTATACATGAAACAAAGTTATTTATTTTATAAAACAATTATAATTATCAATTTAAATTTAAATTAAATGAACAATAAAATATTAGACCAAATAATGTAATACATTAATGAATTAATTCTATATTAAAATAATTTCAAAATCAATTTCATTTTGTACTGCTTGTATTATCAATATTAATTGCAAAAATAAATCATCTGATATCATAAATTTTTTCTAGTAATAAACTAATCCCTTTAATTTAAAAAGTTATAGAAACTATTTTTTTATCAGATATTTTAATTAAAAGTATGTGTTATTTTAAATGAAGAATAGATAAAAATGGTGACATTTCTAGCACACATCATGAGAGAAGGAGTTTGATGTTTTAATGCTCATTTGCCTCAGTTATTCAAACAATACTGGAAGACTTACTTATTTATGATGATAAGTTGATAGAGGGGGAGAGTTGTAGTATCCACAATTTTAAATGATAATAAAACCCTCTTTATTAATGATTTAGGATTATTTCTTTGTTCAAATATATTTTCTCAATTGGAATCATTAATTATCGATTTAAAGGATTTTTATAAGGGTAAAAGCCATGTTATATCCATGGAATATTTTATGGAATCACCATATAGTTAGGATCTAAGTCGGTGTGCGATTCCTTGTCCTATAAAACCTTATTACTAATAAAATAAAAATATTAAATATATTATATTATAAACCTTCAAATTTTCCAATGTAATGGAATATCTCCGAAATCATGTCTATGATGGGAAATACTAGAATATCATTATAGCAATAATGTGGGATTTACCATTATTACGACATAGATTATATGCGCGTTGGGTTTTTTGGAAACACCTCTCATTATTATATATTATTTATCAATAATAATAATAATTTTATTAAATTTTCAACGGAAATATTAACTATTGAAATGTGTCATGTATGAGAAACTAGAGACTACTATTAGGTTTTATAATGACCTGAACTGTTATAAGTTATATTTCCCTTATGATTTAATTAAATGTATTTTTTTGTAAAATGGATATAGAAAACACATGAAAACTGTTGGTTTTATTTAATCCAATTGGATTTAAATGACCATTAATTATCATTACCATTGATAATATATTCCGTGAATAATTATGACATGACTAGTATTAATATTCATTTTTAAAGAATCCTTTCGACATAGAAAAAGGTGGTGATGTTCTCAACCAGTAGTATCATTCCCTATGAATCCCATTTATCAAAGTTTACAAGGTAGATAGCTTTTATTGGATTTTACATTGACCAACACCAAGCTGCGATCCATCAAATTAGCCATGAGAAAATCTTTTTTGGGGAGAAGTTCAAGATTATCAAGATCATGGCCCAAACCATGTTCACCAAATGGCCCCATGAAAATCCCACCATCAAAAACATTACACATATGGAATAGATGGTGTAATAAATGTAAATATATCAACAACCTAGCATTATGATTATGTTCATTATTTTTGTATAGAATAATGAATATACATTAATTTTTTTTTTCAAGCACATATAGTATTTCTGGTTAATATTATAATTTAATTAAGAATTTTTTTCGATGAATTGATAAATAATATTTTAATACAATATTATTATTAAATTAATTTTATTAAATATAAATGATCTTCTGATTTTTATGAGGATAAATGTAATTTTTATTAATGATTAAAAACTGTTGTTGTCAAAATACGCCAATTTTTAATAAATATTAGTTTTTCTTTTAAAAGTCAAAAATGAAGTATTTAGAAAATTATTCCGCTAAAATGAATATTATTTTTGGATCATGACATCAAAATTATACTACGATGAATTTATCATTATTTTATGAGACAATTGAATTTTTGTGTAAAATTTAAATACCATGTAAATATAGTGTGTTTTATGATGTAGAATGACCCAATAGTGATTTAATAAAAACAATAAAAGGGATATTCAGGAAATATAATTTTTACCATTAAAATAAAATGATTTTATATCTATTTGACATATTTCCTAATCCCAAAGGGAATCCTCAAAATTGTATAATATATTTTTTGATTTTATGTTCACTTATCTACTAATATGACTCAATAATAAATAATAAAATCTAATATTCTAATATCATATGACCATTGACATATAAAATAGTTTTTTCCACTAATATTTTGGGGAAACCATGGTAACAATAAAGGGTAATGTTTTCGGTTTTTAATATTTAATTTATAGATTGCAAAACCTACGTTTGTGAAATATTAAAAAATTCCTCTCTCATTTCCTCTATAAACCCACCCAAGCACCCACTTCTCTACAATAAATTTCCACGGTATCTTCCTTACTCTATCATCCCTTATATAAAATTATAAAAAGGTACCCCATGCTCTCAATAATCCCATATTCAATCTTTTGATGTCTCATACTAAAGTAAGGCTTCCTTATATTTCCATTTTTATCCTAGTTTCCTTATATTGTAACACCCTTTTGTTTTCATTTAAAAATGATGTGTTAGGTTTTCACAACTCCACCATACTACCCTTATTAATTTTAAATAATTATATACCCCTTTCTCTAACATTTATCCCTCCCACATACACCTGTTACCATGCCAAAAGTTGATAAGAGTTTTTCCATTTCTCCTCTTTCTTTAATTTCTTTTTTATGTTATTCCCTATATTTCAAAATTAATTATGCTGGGATATGTATTTAAGGAACACTATTACATAAAATTTAATGTATATATGATTGATATTATTCTTTCACTCTCATTAACTCTTTTTATGAATTTTTATGTCATGTCTTTAGGCTACTGAAATTGCACTGTGAATCTCCACTCCAAAAAACATTGTGTAAGTGAACACCATACCCATTCCCTATCAAGAGTGTTCAATTTTATACACATATAATTTTTTATTGAGTACATATATGTATTTTTTCTACACTCCTTGATCATGGAATAAATTATTATGATAAATGTATCCATTCTTTATGATCTATGTGGGACATATAAGCATGATAATGATATGAAAGTAATAGGCGAACATAGAATTTTATAGAGCTCCAATGCATTGGGTATCATTTAGTGTCATGATACACCATGTTGTTACAAGGGTTTACTTGATTCCATTATGTGAATTTTTCCATTATGATGACTAGTCAGTTTATACATGACCTATGATGTAATGTTTTAATTTTTTTCCACATTTACATGTAATTATTATCATGTTATATCACCCCTTTATGGGCATGTTTCTTTTACGCTCCATTGACGTGCCTATTATCTAACATGTTTTATCTTACTCATGTTATTCCATGTTTATTCCCATAATGGTATTTTTAGCTCACTATGCAGGTTATCCCATGAAATTTTAAGCATGAAGGAATGTTGTGGCCATATAAAGGTTGTTTTCAATAATGATGTTGTATTTCTCATTTTTAGTTTTATTGGTATTGTTCCTAATTTAAAAACACACAAGACTTATTTATATTTTGGTTTTTATTAAGTGAAATTTTATGTCATTAAATCAGGTATGAATGTAATAAAAAGAATAGTGTTTTTATTGTTTATATCAAATAGAGGTTTAGTTATTTTTTGGGGATTAGTATTAGAAAACTCTAGTGAATGGATTAGGGATTAGTCTATGTATACAAAAAAACAACCCTAAATATTGTAGACTATAAATCAATTAATTTATTATGAAAATACATCTTTTTATAGGTACGAACAAGTGGATTTTTCTCTAGGATAGATGTATCTTGGGGCAATACCTGAAATCACCACTTTGAGATAGACTTGAATGAGAATTGGTGTATAAAAAAGGGAATTACTATACTATGGGTCTGACACTAACAGGGGATATGGTTTTATAAATTCACAATCATAGTATGAACCATTATTAATGGAATAAAAAAATCCCATGAGAATATATGTTAGGAAATAGATCATGGGTAACATAGAATGAAGCCTTGAAATTCATAAGCTAAGGAAATAAATGAAATTTATATGTTATCCCTTAAAGTCATTGGATTCCCCTTTATGTGTTTAATAGTTTAAAATACATAGCCAATGTATTCCTTTCATTATATCTATTGACCGGTAATAGGAGGAATCAGGCTAAATACATATGTGAAGATCAATGTAATGACTTCCCTATTGAGATGACCAGTCTGATGGGAGCGACAATATAAAACCTTATCATGATACTCTCTTAGTTAAAATATGTTTTTAATTGAAACCTAGATCAAGAGGAAAATATGACCCCCCTCCCCCCAACAAAAAACAAGTCACAATCAAGAGCTTCATGAGATAAAGGCCTCCTACATTCAATAGATTATATGATCCCTTATTTGTCGATCAATGGATCCACTTCATTGAAAATATATTCTCCATCCTTTAATTCTACAAACAATAGAAGGTTATTATAGATTTTTATCATATGGATGGTGATGTTGATCAATGGTGGACATTGATAAAAAAGTTGAAGCTCGAGGAAGAGATTGGGGCAATGGGATAGAATGATTTCCAATAAATAATTTTTGATATATTTTTTCCTTGCACCATCCAAATTAAGAAAGAAAGGAAAATAATTAATATTAAGAAAATAAGACAATGAATAAATCAGAGCGCATGAGGAAAACCTTACATGGCTTGAATGATAGACATTCAGATTTATCATTACATCCGAATTCAGGGTTGACTGTTTATTTGGTTGGAT
This sequence comes from Viscum album, assembly GCA_963277665.1. Classification (NCBI taxonomy): domain Eukaryota; kingdom Viridiplantae; phylum Streptophyta; class Magnoliopsida; order Santalales; family Viscaceae; genus Viscum; species Viscum album. Next base: position 119,669,865 of record OY728156.1, read on the forward strand.
AAAACCTAGCCTATGGAAATACCTAGAAATCCATGACTTTGATAGCTATGAGGAAATTGTCTGACATTCCCTCAAAAACTAAATTAATATTGGCGAATCTCTTGGGTATCATGGGTATATGAAGTAGAAGGTGGATTCAATTATGGTTACCCGACATGGAGATCTTACGGGGCTATGAAATTTCCACTCCCGAAATACCAAAGGTGCAGAAAGAAGAACCTTGTAAATTTGCTAAAGGGGATGAGGAAATTATTAACGTATGGGAAGGAAGGCCACCTATACGACAATTTCTAGTAAGAAAAACATGCTACTGTGATGGAGGAATGGAATGATCTAGAAAACCCTCAACACATTGGTCATTTATACAACTACAAGGAACCAGGACATTTCTCAAACTATTGCACAAATCCATGGTTTTCATATCCTACCAACAACCTCCAATGATGCAAGGGAGGGATTTTTCCATCACTTATGCCAATGTGAATCCCATCAATGATGTGGTGATAGGTACGCTAGTTATTCAAAAAAATAGAGGACATAATTTTTTATTCTAGTTTTACACATTCTTTTATATCTTGAATGTTTAGTAGGAAAATCCAAACACCACCATAATGCATGAATGTATAGATATTGGTAAAAATGGAAAACTGGAAAATTATAGTATCTTGTGTAAATAACTCATCCACTATCATAATTTGTGGTTTTAACATGACAACAAACCTTATCAAACTCTCCAGGAAGGAATTTGATGCCATTATTGGCATGGATTGGCTACCCGTATATAGAGTCATCAAAAAATTATTTGAGAGAGAAATCACTATCCATATGGAAAATCAACACCTAATTCTTAACAAGTACAATGAGGTGGGTAAATCTTATTTAACACAATCATCCCAAGCATGTATATTTCTATCATATGAAAATGCGTATCTTGATCAGATGATAAATACTATGTAAAGATCCATCCTCGAAGACATGCCCATTGTGAGGGAATTCACTGATGTGTTTTATAAGGAATTTCTTAGCCTTCCTCCTAGCATAAGTGTTTAATTACTGATTGATCTCATACCTTAGGCATTTTTAATTCCAAATACTCTTTATGTAATAGCTATTGTAGAACTTGAGTTGCTAAAGAATCAACTAAAATAAAATCCTGATAAAGTGTTTATACAACAATGTGCTTCACCATGGGGTGCACATGTCCTATTCATCAAGAAGAAGGTTGGTTCAATGCGCCTTTACATTGATTCTTATGTGCTCAACAAAATGAAGATAGAGTAAGAGAATCCTTTTCTAAGAATTGATGACTTGTTTTATTAGCTATGTGGGGAACAATACTTCTCCATTTTGGATATGTGGTCGGGATATTACTATGTAATGGTGAAGAAGTATGATATCCCCTAGACTGCATTTCATACATTGTATGACCATTATGATTTCATAGTGATGTCATTCAGACTCACTAATGCTCGTGGAAAATTCCTGGACCTGATGAATAGTTTCATAAAATATTATATCGACAAATTTGTGGTAGTCATTATTTATGATATTCTCTATATACTCTAAATATAAGATGAAGAGTGAGGATGATTTAAGTATTTCTCTAAATACCTTTAGAAAGGAAATGATTTACTCTATGTATAGAAAATATGAGTTTAGGTCGAAGTAATACACTTTTTACTGGAATATCATAAAAATAAATGGTATTTATATACACCATTCAATGATTGAAGAAATTAATGGTTGATTGAGGCCAATATTAGTTACTGAAATTTTTTCGTTTACTTGGGTTAGCTGGTTATTATCGTCGATTTGTGAGAAATTTCTCATTATTTTCAAACACTCTAATAAAGATAAATTAGAATGGAGTAATGTTTTCTTGGAATGATGAATGTGAATAGAGCTTCAAAGAGGTGAAAATGAGGCTTATCACTACACCTATACTCACACTACCCACAATTGGAGAGCTTTTTGTGGTATTCAATGATGCTTTGAAGATGGGCATGGGCTCTGTGTTGATGGAAAATGACAAATTCATTGGATATCATTCAAGTTAGTGGAATTTTCATGAGCTGACTATCCAACACATAATTTTTAGTCAGTTATGGTGACCATCAGTTTGAAAATTAATTGAATTTACCTCTTTGGATAGAACTATGAAATATATACAGATCACAAAAATCTCATTTATATATTCAAAACAAAGAGTTGAATATGATCTAATGAATATATTTAGATATTATCAAAGACTATTACTACTCAATTAAAATTCATACAATGAAAGAGAATAATGTGGAAGATGATATAAGTAGAGAGGATACATCAACACTTTCATTGATGAGAATTGTGAAGGATCTGATCTTCGTAGAATTGAAGAGGATAGGCATGGGAATCATAATGGAAAAAACATCATCAATCCATTCACAAATGATTTCTAAACCATATTTTATCGAAAGGATAGTGGATTCTCAAAGATATGATGTCGAAATATAGGAGAAAGTGTAAACTATTAGAAAAGGGAAATCCTCGATGATCAATTTTAATGAATAAGGTGTTGTATGATTTTTGTCAATAATAAGTGTACCATCAAATCCCAAGTTAAAAAATGTGTTATTGGATAAGGCATAAAGATCAACCTTCTTTATCGAACCTAAAATCACAAAGATGTATCAAGATCTATGAGAACATTATTCGTGGGACAATATAAACAATGATATCATAGAATATACATCAAGATGTAACATATTTCTACAAGTGAAGGTGGAAAGTAAAAAATATAAGGGGTGGATGCAACCATTAACCATACGTACATGTAAATGGGACAATATCACCATGGAATTTGTCACCACGCTTCCTAAGACATTTATAGGAAAAAATTAGATCGAGGTTATAGTGGATTTTCTTAAAAATAATACACACCTCATTGTGATTCGATTGAATTTCACATTGGATCACAATGCACAGATTTACATCAGAGAAGTGGTGAGTCTACATGGTATACCACTATAAATTGTATTTGATCGAGATCAAATATTTACCTTTATGTTCTGGAAGACTGTCCAACAAGATCTGAATACTGAGTTAAACATCAAAATGGCCTATCACCATCAAACTGATGGAAAATTTGAGTAGACTATTGAGAAACATGAGGACATGTTGAGAGTATTTTAATGAACTTCAAAGGAGGATGGGATCATTATATTCTTCTGGTTGAGTTCTCATACAACAATAGTTTCCCCTCAAGCATCCAAATGTCTCCCTATGAAGACCTCTATGAGAAGAGGTGAAAAACACCTACCAGCTAAGATGATGTTTGAGAATGTAAACATCTATGTCCTAAAAATGGTGAGGAAATGGTTGAGAAGTTCAAGAAGAATCAGAAGCACATCAAGGATTCTCAGAATCGACAGAAAATATATAATGACAATCATTCACAAGAGATAGAGTTTGATGTTGGTAACATGGTATTCCACCATATATCTTCATGTATGTGATTAATGAGATTTGGTAGGAATGAAAATCTTGGTTCAGGGTACATTGGCCATTTTGAGATCATTGATCGCATTAGAGCGGTGCCATACTGACTAGCACTCCATCCTAACCTATCTCAACTAAATGGTGTATTCCATGCATCCATTGTGAGAAGTTAAATACCAAACCCCTATCATGTACTCAATCGAAAGGTGGTACAATTGTTGAATGAACAATATTATGAGGAGAATCCAATTAAGATATTTGATCATTCAGACAAAGTTCTACAAAATAAGACAATGCACCTGGTCAAAGTGGTGTGGAGAAAAAACATGTTTGAAGAAGAAATGTGGGAACTGTTGGAGGTGTTGAATCAAAGTTAACCTCATCTGTTTTAATGTGTAAAATGAAAATTTCCACGATGAAATTTATTAATGGGGAAGGATTGTAACCACCAGAACTACTATAAGTGAAATTTACCTTTTCATTTAATTAAATGTATTATGTTGTAAAATTGATTTCGAAAACACATGAACTCCATTTGTTTTATTATATCCATTTGGATTAAAATGACCATTAAGTATCATTAATGTTGATAATATAACTGTTGATTAGTGATCACATGACTAGTATAAATGTAGGGGTTTAAAAAATCCTTTTGACATAGAAAAATAATTTGATGGCCTCAACCAGTAGGACCATTCCCTAAGAATCCAATTTATTGGTTCTTCTGAGGGAGATATCATTTATAGAATATCACTAGATCGATCCCAATATGAGATCCAACAACTTAAGCATGAGCGAAACTGTTTACGAGAGTAGTTCAAGCTCATCGAGATCAAGCCTCAAAGCATGTTCACCGAATGGACCCACAAAAGCCCCACCATACATCACATTACTCATATGGAATATGCAGTTATAATAAAGGTATATGTATCATGACACTAGAATTATGATTAATTACCTTATTTTTCAATAGAATATTGAATATACATTCATTTTATTATTATTTTTAATGCAAAAATAGATTTTTTCGTTAATATTCAAATTGAATGAAGAAATCTATTTTTGATGAATTAATAAATAATATTTCAATAAAATATTATTATTAAATTACTTTTAATAAATATAAATTATTATATAATTTTTAAGAGGCCAAATGAAATTTTTATTAGTGTTTAAAAAATATTTTTGTCAACACCCATCAATTTTCAATAAATGGGAGATTTTATATTAAGTCAAAATTGACATATTTAGACAATTATTTGGATAAAATGAATATTATTTTTGGAATTAGGATTTTAGAATTATCCAATTGCTTATTTTGTATAATTTTTTGAGATATTCAAATTTTGTGGTAAAAAATAAATACTATATAAATAGATTGTGTCTTTTATAACATCATAATTTCCCAATAGTGATGTAATAAAAACTATAAAAGGGATCATAAGGAAAATATAATTATCACCATTAAATTTAACTAAATTTATATTTTATGACTTTTTTTATAAAGCCACAATGAATCCTCCTAAATCTATAATATATTTTATTATTTTATTTTCATTTATTTAATATTGTGATTCACCTCCACATAATCAAGACTAATATTTTAATATCATCAGACAATGGCGATATAAACTAATTTTTTCCACTCCTTTATAGAATAAAATGGGAAAACTATGGAATGGTTTGTGGTTTTGAATATTTAATTATATAGATTCCAAAACCTATATTTGTTAAATATTAATTAATTCCCTATCATTTATAATATAAACCCACAAAATCTCCCATTTATCATCACTCAAAATCCTTGGAGGTTGTCCGTATTATATCCCTCCATCTTTGAAATCCTCCCATGGTGCCCAAGATTTTATGAAGACCCTCCACAATCTTTTGAAGTAACACACTCAAGTAAGGGTTCCTTCTATTCTCATTTTTATCCAAGTTTACTTATATTGTTACACCCTTTTATTTTCATTTAAAAACAATGGGATATGTTTTTAAACCTCCAACATACTTCCCTTATTATGTTTGAATGATGATAAAACCACTTTTGTCTCATTTATCCCCCCCACGTACACTCGTTACCATGCAATGTTTTATAAGAGTTATTCCATTTTCCCTCTTTCTTGATGTTTATTTATTATGTTATGCCTTCTATATCCCAATTACATATGTTGGGAAATTTATTTATATTACCGTCTTACTTAAAATTTCATTTATATATTATGATTAACCTCATTTCCTCTCATCAACCCTTCTTATGAACTTTTATGTCACATCGTTAGGTTGTCGAAATTACACCAGGAATCTGCATTCCAAAACAATTGTGTAATTTAATACCATACCCATTCCATATAAATGGTGCTCAATTTTATAAACATATACCATTTTATTGATAACATAAATGTATTTATTCCACACCCCTTTATCGTGGAATAAACTATGATGATGAATGAATTCATTCTTTATGATCTATACCGCGCACTTAAGAATGAGAATGAAATAAATGTTATTGGTGCACCCATAAAAATGTAGTTCTCTAATGAATTTGGTAATGTTTAGTATAACAGTTTGACATGTCAGGATAGGGGTTAACCAGATACCTTTTTAGTAATTTTTCCAGTACGATGTATTAGCAGTTTAGCCTTAACCTATGATGCAATGTTTTAAGTTGTTTCCACATTTCCATGTTCTGATTATCATGCTATATTAGGACATTATGTACATGGTTATTTTATAATCCTTTGATATGTCTATTGTCTAACATATGTTGTCTTAATTATGTTATTCCTTGATTATTCTCTTACTATGATTCATATCTCACCCCTTTCATATGTATGTCTGCAGGTTATCCGATGCAATGTTATGTTTGAATAAATGATGTGGTTATTTAAAGTATGTTTTCAAAAATGATATTGTATTTCATGTTATATGTTTTTAGTTAATGTTCCTAGTTTTAAAATACACTAGAATTCTTGATATTTCGATTTTTATTATCTAAAATATTATGTCCTTAAATCTGGAATTAATATAATAAAAAGAATAAGGTTGTTATAGGTTTAAAATGTGATTTTTACCATATTCATGACATAATTAATTTGTGCATGAGGTGTTTGGTAACATCACATTTAAGAGTAATAATAGGTACAATATTTTTCAATTTTTTTTGAAAAAAATGTAAATTACATGTGTAGATATTTTTACCTTATTTATGAGAGAAATTTTACAATAGTAGAATATTTATAGGTAGGTTATGTAAGTATTGTGATAATAATATACTACTCTAAATAAATGAATATTTTATTTATCATTATTTAATTAAATTTTATAGGAATTTAATGAATCTATAATTTGAAATATTAATGGTGGTGATGAAGGGATGTATTTAATAACAATAATAATAATTGTTATTGTTGTAATTATTATTTCCTATTTGGGGAAATAATATATTTATGATAAATTAATATATGTATATAGATATTTGTTATGTTTAGATGTATATATATAATGTATATAAATATATATATATATCATTTGGGTCCTAGCCTAGTTGTAAAGTCAACCACATAATCCTATATTTACCAGGGATTAAATCATGGTTTCCACATAATTGGTGATTTATTATAGATGAGGTCGAGAGGGGGTGTAGATGGGAAGAGGCAATAAATGCGGGAGGCGGATGACAGAGGATTTCAGGGATGGCAGTGCTAATGGTAGTACACTTATGGTAGAGATGGTTGAGTTCATTGGGGATCACCATGGTAAAATTTAATGAGGGTCAATGCGTGAAGGGCGATTCTAGTGCATAGAAAGAGGAGAGGCTTGGTAGAGTTTGATGGAAGGTTTCGGTGAGTGTTAGGGAGCATCGCAGCGGACGGGTAACAACTCAGGGGGGAAATTGTTGGGGTCCATGAGTGGAACATGATGGAATCATCAATGATCTGCATGGAAGACAGTTTCTCTGAGGACCACCCCGGTAGGAGGCGTAGAATGTTTTTTTGGACCTGCATTATATGAAGGAGTCTTGGTTTCATCGAGACACACTATAGTGAAAGAGGTTGTGTGGGGTTTGATGGGAATTTTTTTACAACAACAAAATGTATGTCATATCCCAAAAATGAAATTTTAAATGAAGTTAGATAAAATATAAACAGCCTACAAGGCCCCCATATTTGGATTTTTGAGAGGGAATGACTTTTACATTGGTACTAGGACCATGCAGTCCTATATTGGGATTGTCTGCTAAGCAACCTTGTTGATGGTAACTGTTGAGAAAAAATTGTTTCATTTTGGTGGGGATTAAAATAGTGTGATTTTTCATTAGTTCTATAATTGGCATGTGTTCAGGATGTTTATCACTAGGTTAATAAGTTTAGGTTATGGTTACCCCTCAAAATATAATAAAGGGATTTCATAAAAATTAATAAAAAATTGAAATCCTTCTGGCATTCAGGCTTATATATATATAGATATATATAAATTGGTTAAATATGTGTGTGTGTCTGTGTCTATATGTGAGTGTGTGTATATATAATATATATATATATATTGGTTATATATATATATATGTGTGTATTTGTAGGTGTATATATGTATATCTGAGTCCGTGTATAAATATAATGTGTATATAAATGGATAACTTTTAAATATATATTAATGGGTTATTTAATATTTTTAAAAAAGGTAATTTAAAAAAATCATCAATGGGGGCCATGGTTTAAACATAGTTTAATAGGAGAGAGAAAACCTAAAATACATTTTTTAATTAATGAATTATTGAAATAATGAATGAAATAAAATAGAAGAAAAATTATTAAAAGGGGGTTAATAATGCAGGCGACTAAGGAAAAAAACAATAGAGTCTCTCCTATCCTCGTGAAAATATCTCAATCTCTCCCATCTCTTATTCATATTTTATTTTATTTTAATATTCTCTAAGCATCCCTATTTGATATCTTCTCCAACACTAATATGATTGACATATCGTCAATGATGTTGGGTTATACTCTTGATGAGAAGAAGCTAAATACTAATTTATGAATGTTGTGAGGCATTTTCCATATGATTATATTCACATTACATAGATGGATAATTTAAAATAAATTATCAAAATATATTAAGAATGAGTTAAATTATAATAAATTTTTGGCCGATAATAATAAAAAGATAAATATTATGTAGGGAAACATTGAAGAATGATGTGTTTGACTAAAATAATATATAAAAAATTATTTCAAAGAGAGAATATCATCACATGTAATATTTTATTTCATATTTATATAATATAAATATTGTAGGTTCTAAGAGTCATTTTAAAGTGACCAAATTCAAGCGAGTGTGTGAATACGATTCAGGTGATGAGACCTTCGATAGAAATGCGGTTGACTTTCAAAAATTTGATATAGGAAGTGAGTTACATTTTTTTGTCTCACGTCTACATCTTTTTCCATGATGATGGTATTTGACAGAATTTTTATAATTTCACTTTATTTTTATCTCACATGGGTGTGGGTGTACCCTGTGAGACCCATTGTGATAATTAATATCATGAGTGATTCTTGGGAAGTTGTTCCCATTTTTGATTGTGATCACCTGTTGCTATGTATAGTATGATATAATCATGGTATTATAATATTACTATATGTGTTCTTACCCTATATATATGTTACCAATACTCGGTGGATGTGATCGGTAGTTGACACAAGTGAACTATCATGATATTTTATCCCTTCATCAAGGAGTGAATTTGATTGTAATGATAGTGAAGGGGGACCTGAGGATAGGGTGATGATATGTCATACCTATGGTTTCATGTAGAGGGTTTGTAAATGCATCCATTATTTTCCAAGTGTCATTCACTATGTGATAGACAAATCGATTTGTGTTCTAGATATTATCATCCATAGGATCTACATGACATGGTCCCCCTATGGGATAAATGATTCCATGTATCAAATCCCTGACACTTTGAGGACACTATTGAAGTACTAGATTGGTTCTGTCGACTCATTCCATCATCATCCAACATAGGGATGAAGCATGTATAACTAAGGGTTTGTGGTGGCTTTTTCAGTAAATGATCACTCAGTTTTGTACTGTGTATTTAGGCTTATTATCATTTTGGAGTAGACTTATTATTCTAAAGAACATCTGGTTAAGGATGCATTGGTGGCCTTCTTTTGATTCTTGTAATCATACCCTAATCAATCATATCAGTGAAATATATTGATTTCATGAGGTATCTGATGAATGGAAGGGGCCATGTGGTGGACACTGAGAAGAGTAGCCATCATTTTATACCATATTGGGATAGAAAATAATGGCCCGCAATATTTATTTATTTATTTATTTTATATTCTATCTTATACATTAGAAATGATTTCCACATTGGAAGCCACTAATTTATATTCCATATTTAGGTCACTTTCCACATGCTCTCTGATTATGTTCACTATATTATTCATTATTATAGTTTTTTTATTTATTTCACCTATTCACTCAAATAAATTATCTATTCTGTCCATCGTTCCACATGAGATCATCAATGACAGTTGGTTATCTTTTTCATATGTGGAGAAGTACATGAGGTGATATGTAATTTTGGATTGGACATAATGGTTTGGGATGTGATGTTATAGGAATTGGACACCTTTATAACTACATTAACATTAGATTTACATTATTATTTATAGACAACAAAATATTAAAATAATTATTCTTGTAGTAGTTTGGATCAAATTTACCTTATGTATATTATCCAGACTCTCATCATGAGAATAAATTACCAACTATAATTGGTGAACAATATTGTAAGATGAGTCACTTCCTTTAATAATAAAATTTTAATCCATGGAGTTAAAACCCATATTATAACTTTTTAACAACATGATAAACAACACAAATATTGAATTATTAAAAAATATATTCACAACCATGATCCTTATGTTTGAAGAGGGTTAAACATCATTTATATTATATTGTCCAAGGAATGACCTGATATTCTACCATTTAACCGATATTCAAAAACCCAAGAACGTCTTTTCTCAACATAGAGGGAAACCACATCATGTGTTTTTATGGGGTAGTATATCCTAGAAACTATTCTCTTTGTATTCTATAAAAAAAATATACAAACAAAAAGCCAATATAGACAACTTATAAAAATAAGTATGAAAAACTGGTAATTGTTTGAACAATTAGATCAAGAGTATTGAGGATGTAGTGAATCTATTTAGTAGTAAAGGATCAGAATTCTGTAGTTCAACTAAGAGTCTTACAATATTGATCATAGGAGTGTGTAGCATAGTGTTGTCCAAAATATTTCCAACATCCATTGTCCTATATTTTATTGATTCTAGAAAAACTATTTATATATATATATATTATCTATAAAGGTAAAATTATAAAATAATATGAATAACAACTCAAATAACCTACCCTTTAGTTTGAACTTTTATTGAAGTAATAAGAGAACATGTGAATCCATCGAACAACATCAATGTTGTCAGTGATTATTTTATAGATAATGAATTATATATATTATTTATATAATGACTATAGAAAAAATAATTAATATTCTTATAATGTGATCCAACACAGTAATAAATAAAGAAAAAAAATATAATATAATAAAATATAAACACATTTCCAGCAAAAAGATACTAATTTAATAATACATTAAACATTTTTAAATTAGTTTCCATAGGATTGAGATAATTAATATAAAATTATGAAATAATTAAAACATGTAAAAAAATAAATATAATCATGTAAGGATTCAAAATCTGAAAATATATAAAAAAATAGAACATTTTAAATTCACTAAAATAAAACTGTTCAAACATGCATAAGTGTCATTTTAATTTCATAGTATATAATATTTTTCAATATTAATGAAATATGAAAATGAATGAATTAATGTAATAATTAATCAATTAAAAGCCCTAAATATTCATACGAATTATATTGCCAATAATTTTGTATCTCAGATGAATCAACTAAACTATAAGGATAAATCTCGTAAGCTTAATCTTCATATAAATATGAATTTATAATAAGCATGAAAAATTCATAAGAAACATTTAAAATGTTTTCCTAAAGCCATAATCATCATTTTAAACTTAAATGATGAAAATCCTTATGGATGATTTTGATTTTATAAAACTTTTACGATTATCCTTCATATATTAATTTTAAAACAACAATGATTATTTAAATAATAAAATGGGAAATTATAAGAATCAATTAATTACTAATATCATAACTCATTATAATAGATTTTTACTTATGAAATCATATCATAAGTCACATAATGAAGACCTACCAAAAACTAGTCAACAAAATAGGCAATATTTTTCTTCAATAAATAGTGCATTCCTAAAAATAATTCACATAGGTTAGAGGGAATAATATGTGAAAATTTAAATTTAAAAAACATTATTATCTTATGTGGAAATGATCCAATAAAAAGAATCAAAATTTTTGGTACATTTAAAACCATTTATTGTTAAAATAATTCCTCCCATTTAAATTATCAAAATAAAATCTATTAAATATTCCATAAAATTAATAAAAATAATTTCTCCCACAAAAGGGAAAAACGTGTTTCAGTATAACAAAATCCATTTTCAAAACCCCATTTTTATGTTTATGTCATTATAGAATAAAAATAATATATCTCCCCTAAATATAAATAAATACATGATAAGGGAAGAACTAAAACATCCACACAGTATAATGAAAAAAATTGATATAATAAATTTAAATATTCCCATAAAATGAGGCATATAAAACATAAAATGAAGATAAAAATGGAAATGAGGGATTATAGTGACACATGAGATAAAAATTTGGCATACTTCCATTTAATTTAATCATTTTATTATTTCATTTCAAATCCACAACGTCACAACAATTTTTATAGAAAACATAAAATTTTATCATTAATATTCTCTATCGAAATAAATCTAAAAACCGTAATTTGTGATGAAAATTTAAAAAAAATTAAAGAAATCATGTAAAATTATTCATAATGAATTATCAGTAACTAATTATTTACGGAAATACAAGTGAACCCTAAAATATAACACTTTTAGCATGAACACTAGACTAATATAAAAAATACCTATAATATCATGATACAAACTATAACATTCATTAATATTATGAGAGGATACAAACCAAAAAAAATATGTCATAAAATGAATTATAATTCATTAATGATGAGAAGAAATTAGAATTTGAAGATGGAATTATTTTATCCTTGAAGAATAATTTTCTATTTGAAAAAAATTGAAGTATATTCATACATATGAAATGAAAAGATTCATTTTTAAAATCTGACTTTCCATGTTAATATTTTAACTTCTCAAATATTTATAAAAATATATTTTTTATATATCTCTAAAGTTTATGATCAGTTGTTATATATTCGTAATATATTTATCCCACTTTAATGTGGGCACTAATTAAATTATATCTAATATCAATGTGTATTTTCGAGTGATTTAAAGGGTTATTAATACTATAAATAACTAATTAATTGTCTTAAAAAATAGGTAATGTTTCAAATAAAACTCAAAATTAGGATAAAATATGTGTAATCTAATGTGAAATAACACATAAAAATATTTAGCTACAATTTATTCTACTCTTGAGGTTGATAAAGAAAGCACATTTTGTTTCTTAGAAATCTAGGAGACTTCGATTATTCCAAAAAATTAACCCGTTTTTGTTGTTCATTTCCTATAAATTTTATACCCATAAAATGTGAATTTTTATAACTAAGTAATGGAAAATTAGAGATATATATATGAAAAATACAATAGTTTGAAGAAAAATTTACATAATTGATGATTTTTTACAACAATTATATTAATTTTAGTAGGGTTACCTCGATATGATGCAAAAATAACAACTAATAACATGATGTTTGGATGATTACTAGTCAAATTAAAATTATTTCTAATCATCCCTATATAAATTTTATTGAAAAATAATTTTCTAAATTAATCAATATAATCATTATATGAATTACACATATGATTTTTTTAATTTTTAAAATTATGTAATCTAAAGACCATAACTTCTTTCTTGCTATACGTAGATTAATATTAAAGTATTCCAAATTCAAAATGAAAAGTATGATGTCTATGAAAGAATTTTCATTATCCTATATGTGATATCTTGAACTTGTTTTTCATTAATTTTCAATATTCATTATAAATGACTTATTTGAATATATAAAAATTATATTATCTACATATATTTGAACTATCAAAAATTCATTATAATTTTTCTTCATAATCAATTTTTTATAAACCATTCCTTTAACACAAACGGGGTTTAAAATAAATTGTAATAATCATATAAACCATGATATTGGGGATTTTATTGTATATACAATGCATTGGAAGGGTTTAAACAATTATATGTAAGTTCTACTTCCTCATAATAGTGTGGTTCTCTTACATATATCTCATCCAAAATATTTCTAATTAGAAGTTCACTTTTGACATCTAATTGAATAATTTGAAATTTGGAAAAACAACATCAGAAAATAATATTCTCATTGATTATAAACACGCAGCCACATAAAATGATTCTTCATAATATATCCCTTCCTATTAGTTATATAGTAATGTAAATTATTGTTCTTTATGACAAAAAATATGTCAATATTCATTAATATTTTTCATATAAATCCATTTATTACAAATTAAATGATAATATTTTAGCTATAATACTAAATCCAAATCCTTATTACATGAAAAAACATATTTTTAAGTAACTAAAATCTAGTTTTAATGTCTTGCTATAAAAATGTTCATTTTTATTTTAGGATTCAACAAGTCCTAAATTTACATTTATATTTTCCTATTTTTAATGGTTCAAATAATCATTCTTCTATTTTGAAATATTCACATTTAATTTAACATGAATATATTCTTTATGTATAATTAATATTTTATTGTAATGTGGACATGATTTACTTGAGTCTCCATATCATTAAATGTTAATATAATCATATTTTGAATCAAATTTATATATCGAATATTGGGTGTTATGAATATGAACAACACAACTGGATAATCTACATTAACGAACATTTAGTTTTATACCGTTTGAATTATAATAATTTGTTTTATTTATAATCAATTACAAATTTAATCTATTATAAAAATATAAATAATTATTTGATACAAAAAACCTAAAATATATTGTAATTTTAAAATCATTTAACATTGCCCTATATATTTTTTAAGGTGTTCCTTTTTTTCATTATCACATAAATTTTTTTCTAGGTCTCATAAGTGCTGAAAATTTATAGGAATATCCATTATATATTTTTTTTAAAAAAATCATTGATCAAAAACACTCCCCCCTTACCGATTCTGGTAAATAAATATACACATTTTCATTTTTTATAATCATATAGTAAGAAACAATCCAAGATATGTTTTCAAAATTAGGGGAAACAAGAAATCCTTGTAAATCATCTAATGTCATAAAAAATAAATAAAATAATATTATCTACACCCATACTATTAGTAGATATTGGTCTAGATATATTAAAATATAAAATTTTTAAACGATTTATTATAATATCCTTATGTTCTTTACCATTCATATATTAGTCACCAATGTAGGTACAACCCCCTTTATTTCTAATAACTATAATAATTTTTTTATACATCTTATACAATATTCTAAAGATCTAATATCCATGTCTCTTATTACATATTAAATTAACGATATAATAAACTATTAGATAGATGACATGTTTCTTAGTTAGTTTAAACAATTTATATAATATATATTATCATCTAGATCCACATAAAATATAATAGAACCAATTTTTAAACTAAAAACATATCATTCTGAATATTCACATCAATTCCATCAGCAGAAAATTGAGAAATTATTAGGAAATAATTTTTATTCCATTCCACATATAATATTTAGATATGGAAGTATAATAATAAATTCCAATCCATCTAAATCCTTAGTGAAATACTTTTTCTTGACACAAAATGAAACTTTAATGCTTTAAAATTAGATAAATGATTGAAAATATTTGCACCAACAATCATATTTTGTGAACACCCATTTCTTATGTACCAAGTATCTTTTATTATATTTTAAATTGACATATTCTCTGATAACATATTTATGAAAACATTTGTAACCATGAAAAATTATGTCAAATAAGGATAGTTTATGATTTCAACAGAGAAAATATTTATTGAGACCATTTATTTACATGTTGTATATTGGGAAGGTATTTAGAAATAACAAAGTCGTTGTATCTAATATATTGAATAAATAACAATTAACATTCCATTTCTTAGTTTTCGATCATTGAATATTAAAAATATGTAATATTTGAAACAATTTATTTTAATATTTTTACAAAAACTTAATTTTACATTATAGGAAATTGATAATTTTAATAATGAATAGTTTTATATTTATTCATTTTGTCCACTCTTACTATTTTTTTCATATATATCCCATATGAATTATTTTTGGTATATCTATTTTATGATTTTTTCTTTTCATTTTCAGAAATTATTTTCATCCAAAATAAAAGTTAAGTTAACTTGAAGTGTGTCATTATTTATTGTAATACGATCCAATATTTTTTAATTTAATTTTCTTTTATTATATAAATCTAAATAGATCATATCAAAAGAAAAAAATTCAATACTTCGTAACATCTCATTTTCATCAAATACTGTATTATTTTCATTAATATGTTTTTATACAAAATTCTAATTTCCTTATGTATTTCTATAATTTTAGTGATATTTTTATGAAATTTAAATTTTAACATAAAATTCATCAATCATATATTATTTTGAATTTAATCTTCAGGATTTAGAAATGGATTCATTTACTTGTTTAAAAAAAACAACCAATCAAATATTTGATGGTACCTTTTCAAAACTAATTTCATCACATAAAATTGATTCATTAATTTAAATCCTTTAAGATAAATGTTATCGCAAAACCTTCAATTTATTTATTTTTGTTTAATTTTCGTTTATGTAATTTACAATTTATATGCCTATTCATATTTTACTGGTATATGATTACTACAAAAATATCATTAAGATTTTCATTACCCTTTGGTTTATAATATGATCTCCTATTTAACAATAATGTTGGTAATATCTAGGATACCACTACATTATATTGTAGGATCCTTCAATAAAAAGACTAAATTCATCACAATTACATTCTTAAAACTGAGAATCTAATATGTTTCTATTTGTATTATTTTTTTTATTTCAAATAAATTACATTTAATTTATTAAGTTATTATTCATATATATTTTTCATTCTAACTCGTATTATGTTTAAAAGAATATAGTTCCCCCAACACAAGTCATCTAGTTCAAGTGAGTAATATTATACATGATAATTAAAATAAAATAGATTAAATCTCCACGATTAGGGTTTCATAGTCCTCAATAGACTAGATACAAAAACATCACAATAAATCATGAAATTTACAAAATTTATGTATAACTATTTATTAATTAATTCTACCCATATAACTAATAAAAAATAGTAATCCTATTATTACCCGAAAAAAAATTAAAGGGAGATATCAATTTGAATTTAATTTAAGAAATTGAATAATTGAAACATGGTATGAAAGTGGGATAGTCAATATATCACAAATAAGTAAACAATTGATGTCTTTAGTAGACATAATCTAGTGATGAAAATTAAATATGGAATAACATACATCACATAATAATTTTAAATAAGGTAATTCACAATGACATAATTAAAAAATTATCATTAATTATTTATGCTAATACATCATACATAAAGGGTAAGGATAATGCCTTTACCCTATCATAGTGGTCTTATGAGACCTATGAGTGTATTGAGAGAAAATATAATTTTAGCCCACACCCATCACATTAAATTTAAATTTATTATATCACAAACAAAATAATAATTAAATATATATAGTGTAATGTTCAAGGATGGAAAACATAAAAATACTTTTAATAATTTCTTAAATGTAATTATCATATAAGACCTTCCCATATAGGACAATAGTCTATATGAATATCATAATTTCCCCTATCAGTGAATTAATAATGATATCTATGTGAATTATAATAACTCATATATGGATTAATTATAGACTCGTAATTCTCTATAAATATCAATTTCAAGTGAAGAATATAGTTCTGTAGTTATCGAGTAATTATAAATATTAAGATTATCAATGGGTTTGTAGAGTAGAGAAATTTTATTTCAAAATGGTAGGAGGCCAATTTTTTTGGATAAGTCCACAAAGTGATATAATTAAAAAAAAAATATAATTGGTAAGGAAAAATTGAATCATCCATAAAATATTGACTCTGGTTGTCACACTAGGTTTGTATTTACACCAACATATTGTGGGCGATTTAATGATTATATTAATACCAGAGAGTCTTTTTTCCAGCTTACTACCTCTAGTTGAGAAAGTTTCACAACCTATATCCACTTGTTTTTATCTTGATAGTGAAGTCACATCTAAGAAAACCACACACTCATTACAATACCAAAATCCAAGGATGTTTTATGGCTATGTGAGTGTTTAATCATAATAACGACCTATGAATTTGAAATGACGTGGGTTATACTGGTACTCACATTGATTGATTAAATTAATGATAACAATTATAATTTAATCAAGATAAAATACAAAAATTATAGGAAATTAAAATGGATGAAATTAAGAAAATTTATATATTAAATGTAATGGGTGATAAAAATAACCCTTACATATCTTGAAATTTATAGTTTAAAGTCAAACTATAGAAACAAAAAGTCACATTAAAAATGAATAATGATATATAAGAGAGACTCTTTAAGAATGGTAGGTTGATGAATCATAAAATTTATAATATGATACTATGAATAGGGAGTGAGTTTTTATAGTTGAAGAATGTGAATTTCCTTGAATAAATCGTGAATTATTTTATTTTTCTATTCATTAAAGTGCCATACTACACCCCATTGTGTCTCACTACACCCCTTAATCATCTTCATAATATTTTAATTGGGGAAATTATATTGGCTTGATATCAAATTCGCATTAATGGAAAATATTGTGAACATATCATCATGTGTTAGATCATATAAATATTATAAATACAAGCATGCGATAAATATGTTATAAAAAATAACATGGAATAATAATTGTTTTCCATAATTCACTATTAATGGAAAAGTAATCTAATATTTTGAAACATATACCCTAGATAATGAATGTTGAATTAGGATAAAATAAACATGATCTATAGACTAAAATTATAGTTGTATGACATGAAAATGTACTAATCACCTGACAAATTGCATTATTAATAACACTTTAATAAGAAGAAAAATATTGTAATTATATCATTTTAAACAAAAAATAAAATTTTATCCTGTGGAAAAAATACATACTTCATTTAATGGTTGAAACAATTTCCACACATCCCATTTTCTATAAAAACATGTTCACAATTAAAATATTAATCTCAGTTGATATGAATACATAAAAAATTCATATTAGGGATATACGTGACGGAAAAAAACATAATTAAAATCATCCATAAATATTTGTTCCATTATAATATTAAAAAACACATATATGAAACATTACTTAACTTAGATAATGAAAAATTACGGGATAGATGAATAATAGTGATTGAAAATTCCACAATATTTATAGAGTCCTATGTTGGATAAGGACTTAAAAACATCCCGAGTGCTACATACAGTTCATTATGGATGTTGAAATATTTGCAAAATATCTTTTAATGAAAATAATATTAATAAATATTAAAAAGTGATGAAATAACCCTATTTATGAATTTCCCAACTCTTTAAAAATGAAATCATTTAATGAAAATGCAATGATATTGATAATTTTTTTTATGAATTATCCTTTTTGAGATGATTTTTTTTCATAATTTTTTATTCATAAGAAAATGATACTTTCAAAAAAATCATATAAATACATTAAAAAATTGAATAAATTAATCATAAATACACAACATATAAAAATAAATTTTTAAATTAATAATTTGATTTCAATATCATACATTTACCATAGAAAATTATGTCAATATATCTTTTTATTTTCAATTATATTTATAATGGAAATATTTTTAAACTATTTTAAAAAATTCAATGGAATAGTATTTATGAATTATAATTATAATGGTGAATGAACCCAAAAAATAATGTTTATAATACATATTTACATTAATCATGAATTAAAAATTTACATGTTCCATTGATATGCAATTTCTGGAATGGTGAAGTGGAATATTTTAAAATCATCAATAGTGGAGCCATGAAAAGTATATAAGGTTATTAGAATAAATTTATTATGAAATATTGAAGTTATAATAATTTAAGGTAAAACATATTTAATACATTAATTTTTTTATTGAAAACCCACATCATAAAAATTTATAACAAAATTTATTTGGAATATTTTAAATTAATGTTTAATGTTCAAATTAGGTAACATGCTATTATGATTCCAAATATAAAAGAATAATTGGATGGAATAGAAAATATAACAATGGATTTATTATTGTCATTTATGTGAATGATAATTAATATCAACAAATAAATAATATTTTAGGAAGAAAATCATCTAGTAAAAATTCTGAATTTAGAAGTAATTTTCCATAGATAGAAGGATAATGTACAGTTAAATAAAATCTTATGGTGGATTCACCCAAGAATGGATGAAATAACTTAATGAAGAGTCATTATAAATCATTATAGTATGTTATAAAACAAATATTCTTACAACCTTGAAATCTTCTAAATTGAATGATTGTGATGGATACAATGTGAGGGGGATTTTTAAAAACCATTAAATTGAATAAATATTATGATAAAAATATTACATGCCCAATTTATATACAAAAAAACAGGTTCTAAATATAAATCATATCATAATGAATTAAAATTAAGATACGAAACCCCATAACTCTAGTCCTATTTTGGTCAATGTTTGAAACATACATCATTAATAATCAAATTAAATTTATTTAAATCTTTTTTAGAACCATTTCAGTCTATATTTATTTTTGCATTGTCTATATATTTTCATATGTTATTTATTTATTAAATAGTTTTTCTTATGCTATTTAATTATTGTGGTTTGGTCGCTTTCTTTCAAACAACATTTTTATATTATCCATTTTAAAATTTATTTTAAAATTTATTCACATTCTAAATTCTTCTATAGTGTAAATAGTTTCACAAGACTTAAAAATACGGACTCCAATTATGAATTTTTTCATGGTATTATTAGGTTACAATGTTATTCTTACTATGAATATTTATTATTAATAAAAATTATAGAATATACAATATTCTCATTATATAATATTAATATTGACATAAATTTTGTTTCCATATATGAAATAAATTTTTAATTTTTCCATTTAAGGATGTAATGGAAAAGCAGTACAACCCATTAATGTATGTGGAAGTCTGCACATATGCATGGCGACATTTTACTTTTTTTCAAATGATTTTGGGGGATGGTAGAAAAGTGACATTACATTAGTATAATAACGTTTTACTATTTTAATAATAATTATTTTATCTTAATATCAATGATTAGAATTAATTTTAGGGGGTAAATAAATGAATGAATTAAGCGAGTATGGTGGATAGATACACCTCTCACCTCACATATTTTTCTTTAAATAACTCATTACAACTCCGTCTATTTCACTACTGGAAAGAAAAAGGGTTTTAGGTAATAGAGAGAGGATTAAGGATATAAATGGGAAGATTTATGTAAGATATAAATATTTTAAATGGGTGTGTAATGGTTGTGTAAGTTACCCCTATTTATAAGTGAAAAATGATATTCTTGTTAATACCATTACTTCATCAGTGATGGAATGATACTATTCATGTGTCATGTTATCCCAAATAGAAGAATAATTATTGGCGGGTTTGAGATGATGTCAATAACTACTCTAAAGTTTATTTATTATCATGTTTTAAATAATTTTTTAGTTATTTTGTTTTAGTTTTTTAGAATTTATCCTTTTGTTTTCTAATATGGTAAATAGTTTTTAGCGAAGAAATTTAATTGTTATTTAGAATTTAAGAAAGGCCTTCTTATTAAACATTTATCTTCTCAATATAAATTTAGTCCCCATTTAGTTTAATGAATGTTTATATTATTTGAAAAATAATTGTTTAATTAAAACGTATAATATAATGGAAAATCATTTTATTAAAAAAAATGAAGTTTTAAATATTATGTGTTCTGAAAAATATATAATAATAATTTCCTTTTAATTTAATTTTAATATATAAATATGTTTAATAATCATACCCGAGTCATTATATAAAGTGTATAATTGAAAATTATTAGGTAAGAATTTCAGAAGTTTAATGAAACAATTCATTCAATATAGAACTTTCACCGTTATTGTGTTCATTATCATTAATCATAGTCATCATAATTTTATGGCTAATTATATAATTAATATTATAAAATATGAAGAAAAGTTTGACATAAAATAATAAATTTATTTTTTTAGATTTTGCATCTATTGATGATTAAAATTATTCTTTAATATAAACAAATATTAATATTTTTTAAAGTTAAATTTTACTAAAGTTCCAAAAAAAATAAACATGGGTTATATAAAATAAATATAATATTTTGTCATTTATTTTTTTTCTCTTTGAAAATATTTATTATTGAAAAAATGGTTTCAAAAGATTTTAATTCATTCTTATAATATAAATGTGACTTTATTCACAAAATCTATATTTTTACACTACTAACCTCAAAATAAGTTATTTTATAAATATAAGAAATGATTCATCTCAATATAATATTGAAATACGAAATAAAAAACAATGTTAATATTTTATACATCAAAATATAAAATTTATTCATGTATATTATAAATGAAAATAAAATATATCAATAAAAGTATCATTAATTAAAAAATGAACTCTATTTATACTATGTATTCTTATTATAATTTTGTATGAATTTATAATTAATTAAAATCATTTTATTTTATATTGTTTTTATTATTCTTAAATTTTATTATGTATATTATTATGATATATAATGTATTTTTTTAGTTTGGTGTTATGTTCAATTCAATTTATTGATACAATGTATTCAATTAGAGAAAAAAGAATTCCACAATCCTATGGTTCTAAATGTAATGACAATTTTTCCTTCTTTAAAATGACGATCTTTTCATAATCATGAAATATGAGTAAAAATTCATAACAATATTCATAATTATTGGGTAAAATTGTATGTCATGTTAGAATTATGTTATTTATAATTACGAATCATGTATGAATAAACTCAAACATAAAGATAAATCATATATGCATCATCTTCTAGAAATCGTGAATTTCCCATAAGGATATATGTTCATAATAATAACTTCAACATAATAAATTATAGAATAAGAATCATTTAAACACATATAGATGAAAGTACATAAGGATATTTTTAATTTTATAAGACCATAACCCTAATTCAATAGAGAATAATATTAAAAACAAAAGTATGATTTAATAAATTCAGTGAGATTTTATACCATTCATTGTATGAGTTAAAACAACTAATTATAAGTTGTATTATTATTGGAAATAAATTCATAATAATAATACTAAATTAAGAAAAATTTACTAAAAAATATCAATAATATTCTACTTATTTGATTAGTGACAGCTTAAATCACATTCCATCATTCACGTTATAGGGAATAAAATAATATCTTTATAATTAATAAAATATAATAAAGAAAAGTGATAAGTATCCACTTAATAATAAGAACCATGGGGAGGACCTCTAGGGATGGTTTTTGATTTACCATTATGGGTAGGACCATGATTCTAGAAGTAGGTTTTGACACATGATGGACCACTATAACATATTCCATTTCAAGGATATCATGGGATATTAGATTGACTACAAATGGGAGGATATCCATAATTTCAAATATATTGGATTAAATCATTTGAGGGCCTAAAAATTTGTTGATTTCATTTTCAAAAAAGATTGTTCTACAACATTTTCACTGTATAGGACATCAGGTGTCATTTTCTTAGATTCTATAGAGAGGGCCTCTATGGTTATTAATTATTGATGTGTCTACTATTGGAGGGACTAATTTCATTCCATAATCGTTATATAGGGGGTACCATCACAATAGATGATGTATGGGGGACCATCAGAGCCTCATGTTTTCATATAACATTATAGAGGACCTATAAGGCTCTTGATTTATAATATTCTATTTTGAAGAGGACCTTTAAGTTTGATATGTTCATTTTAATAAGGAGTATGACCATGAAGTGTACTATGGGGAGAGAACCCTTGTTATTAGTTGTTATACAATGAGTAGGATCTGCAAAAACATAATAACCATTACCCATTGATAGAAATTCATTAAATGAATTCGTTAGTGTTCAATTCTTTAATATTTCAACATTATTTCAACACATGTCTCAATATAGTTCTCAAGAAACTATTGGGTTATATAAATGATCCTTGGAAATTAAAAAGTCCATAGGTCTAAAATGTATCTTAATGAATTAATTTATGTATTTACAGCTATGAACCTACCTTTTTGATAACTTTGAATGAGTGAGTAGGGTTAGAGAAGTGATATTGTTTGGGTTATGAAATATATCAAACAACCCTCATTGAAAGAGGCGACCATATAAAGCTCATTAGTTTACATCGATATGTACTGACGAGATTCATTTGTGTCCATAATAGAATAAGAGTTTAGGTACTCCAGAGATCCAACATTCAAAATCCATATATTATCAATCCATCCAGGTGATGAGTTTTAAATAGATATGTCTGGAACCATTTTGGCATCTGTATCAGAATATTCTTTATATATAAGAAACATAAAAGATTGGTGATGATAGTGACAAGTAGGATCCTTCATGGGAATCATTTAATTATATTTTTGAATAGATTACATCCTTATCCAACTCTCTATGATGAAGGTGATATGTTTATCTGTATTCTAGGGAAAAATACATGATGTTATTTTTAGGAGAAATAGGTGCCACTTAACCAATATTCATTAATTTTTTATTGTATGTCCTTCATTAATTTATAACATAATTCCCTATATAATAAACCTCCAAGTTTCACATGTCGATGTAAATTTTATAATCCTACTCCATGACCTTCAACAAATGGTTCAATAGGTTCTAGGATTGAGAGAGTGTCCATAAACATAGAATGAACATAATCTCCATCACAACC
The DNA here is from genome assembly GCA_963277665.1 of Viscum album. Taxonomy (NCBI): domain Eukaryota; kingdom Viridiplantae; phylum Streptophyta; class Magnoliopsida; order Santalales; family Viscaceae; genus Viscum; species Viscum album. The sequence continues at coordinate 119,694,649 of OY728156.1, forward strand.
TAGTTTTTTTGTGTATGGATCCATTTTTTATAATTAATTAGCTGTCAAGGTTTATTTTTCTTTTCCCCTAGTACATATTGAAAATAAAATTTTAATCATTTTATTTAGTGATAATTATATTTGGGTTGATGGGAAATCCTTAAGTGGTAAATATGAAAATCAAATTAATTAGTGAAACTTATAGCCCAACTAGGTTAAAATACCCTGAGATAGTGAGATAGTGAATATAAGTTTGACTAATTATGAAAAATACCAATTTAGATCCTATATCATCATTAAACAAAACAATCTTCTCCCCCTTTCCTGCAGTATTGTATGAGACATAACGAAATAATGAATGAGACACTAATTTTACTTGCATAACCCATACTGGGAAATATCCAATGAGTATTCACATGCAATCTGATGATGTAAAAAATTGACCAAATCAAACAACTATTACATTTATATAAATAGACTCACTATACCTCTAGGTCTACAACCAACCCCAATTTGGAAGCTCACAACATTCTCATTTGAATTGAGCTTAGTGCTCCTTGAGAAGATTCTTCATTTGATCACGTGAATAAATATTTTTTAAAAATTATTTGGTTCATAGTGAATATTCTCATTCATATATTTTATTACTAAAACAATAACATAGAAACTATGGCAAAATCCTTGTAGTTTTTCATAGATTTATATTTCATGGAACATTTTTCTTAATAGGGTTCAACTCTACCAACATTTTGACAACATTATTTGTGAAGAAACAATAAAATTCCTGAAAATATTAATCTCTTTATGAAACTCTAATTTTTTATTCATCAATTGGATAGTCTTGGAACTCACATGGTCTTATAGACACAAGTACCCTTTCTATAGGATAATGATGTTTTTGTTTTTTTTCACAAATGAAATATATTAATGATTTTTTAACATGATACAGAGCGATAAAATAATCTAAGGGTGGAGCTACTCAATTTTGGGGGTAATCACCTTTTTATAGATGTAGTTAAACCTGTACTAAACTACATTGTTTGAAAAATACTATGCGTGAAACATTCATTGTGAATTTAATTTCAATTATTTAGCATTACATTTAGTCCATAACTCTCAGCCTTCACACAACCACATATCTACATTAGGGTCCCATGTAGTCGTCCCTATTTCATGAAAGTAATACCTTCAATGATTTTAATAACTTGAATGAAACATTGACACTTTCATTTTTTTTATTCAATAACCCCGAATCATTACATTAGTGCGATATTTCCAAAAACCATCGCCCTTTCGTGTACCTTTTACATTTACATGAACACAATTTTACAACAATTTTTCCATCCAATATATTTATAATGCCAATAATTTTGAAAATAGTACAAAATAACACAACTATATACATAAAATATTATGTACTACTTCGAAATCATCCATACCAATTTCAGGAATTTAAGTGAACCATTTTCCACATAACTAGTCCTAAATCATGTATGAACTCCAAAACATTCCTTTTCAACCTACTTTGTACAAAATCACAATCAACCCAAACACATTTCAACATTGCCTTGTGGCATTTTTTCCAAAATAACCATTACCAGAAGAAGAACATGGTCAATATATCTCTTTTTTATGTAAAGGATCTAACATTAGGTTGAATATTTCTAATCACCATAATTGTTCATAAGCGCATTTTTTTCTTTCCATAGACTATTTTTCTAATGTTTTGTGGCCCCTAGGATATATTCTAATAGCATTTTGAAATCAATGACATGGTTAAAATGGTGGGATTTTTTATATCCCATGATGGACTTATTTCCTAACCTAACACTCTATTATTGTTTAATGATATATTCATAAAATATTAACTTGTAAAAATAAAATTTATATTTATTTTGAAAGATATATATTAATACTAAAAATCAATAAGAACATATTTATATATATGAGGTTCTATAAATATCCACTCACAATTCAATTATGATATTTTTTGAAGCCAGATAGTTGTGACCAATAGTATCTTTCACCATCATGGAATATTGTAGGTGTTTTGGAGTTCGAATCAATACCATGTGAGTGGTTACTAATATATCATTATAAGAGAAATAAAAACTAATGATTTTTAGTTCCACAAATCATGACATGTTATACAATTTAAATCCATGTAGAAGGGACTATTAAGGTTTTTTATTGACCTAAAACAAGGACCAATTTTTCTAAATTTATTTTCATGCATCCAATTCCATGGATGCACACATTAAGATAAAGATACTCAGAACATGGTGTCTGGTTATAAAATTTTATACCTGTAATACCAATTTGGAGTAGGTTCATGTAATGTTTAATATAATAATAGGTGAAATTAAGAAATAAATTTTTTAGACATATGAATAGGAATCCATTTTAGGTTTGTCTTGTTTTTAATTAACTAATAATGAGAGGATGTGTTTGGGTATTACATATAGTAGGGGGCCCTTTCATATTCACTACTCATTGATTATTCTCATGAGGATAACTAAAAGATTGATCCGTTTAGTTTTTGTCAATATAGTAACAAACTAATTATTTTTATAAATAATTTCTTTTCTATATATTTGTGTGTGATATACTTAGTATTGATAACACTTTATTTATTTACTTGTGAGAATTAAATTTTATATATAATTTAACCATGTAAAATTGTTATATATTATAATGGATTATAATTTCTAAAAAAATAACTAGAATAGGTAAATTGGAACATCTCAATCTCTTAAGATTATCACAGTCATGTATAGAACTATAAAATGGAATTTGAAGGTCAGTAATATAATAATAATTTTGGAAATATAGATTGTTGGACCTAGATAAAAGTTAAATAAATGGATGAATGAATAAAATAGGATGTATTTATAAAATGTAGGAAACCATTATAACCATTTGGAATTGTGGAAGTCGGGAATATTGACCATTGTAATTGTAACCATTAAAATTTGACCATCATAATTAGTATATATTAATGGTAATTAAGAGAAATAATTTATGCATATGGGAGAAATGATAGCCTCAACAATAATAATCATGCCTTTTGAATTTAATTTATCATATCTTTGGAGAGAGGTAGCATTGATGGGGTTCACACTTAATGAAAACCAAACTGATATTCTAAATGTATGGTATGATGGAAAATTACTATTGGAGAAGTTTAATTTGGTAGAGATCACCAACACACTAATGTTTTATGAGCCACCCAATGAAGGAACCATCATCCAACACAATACCCCTTGGATGTTTACTAATGTGAAAATGGGTTTTTATATCTAGAGGAAAAGTAGTATGAAGGAGTAAATTATTTTAGGAAATGAAATACGGTCTACATTGATCATATTTTTTTACATTAAATATTATTATTTTATAATATAAACATGAATAGAGGTTTAATATGAACAAATTGACTTTTAAACAAACAAACAATAATAGTATTTTAAAAAAATAATTTTAATTTTCATTTAACAACATTATGAATATCTATTGAAAAATTAAAAAACATTATTTTCATAAAAAGGTTGATAATAAAATTATTTATTATTAAAAAAATAATATAATAATTTTATGCTATCACATGTCACTTTTTTGAGGGATTGGAAGAAGATCATGATTCAAACATATGTTTTTATAATAAATAAATATTTCTTTTAAAAATATAAATTTCATATACAATATTAATTATTTTGATGAGAAAAATAATATTTTAAAAATTATAATATCTGATTTCTCCAATGGTAAATATTTTTATAATTTTTAGAGAGTTTAATTTTCGATTAAGAAGTAAAATATGGTATAAATATACTTTTAGTATTATCAAGTATTATTCAGTTAATTTTAGTGTAATAAATACTCTTATATATTTTAAATAATGTATTTTAACATTAAAAAATATATTTTTATGTGATATGATTAATTTTCCAAACCAATAAACATCCTTCCAAGACTGAAATGCTATTTCCTCATTTTAAAAATATATTTTTAAGAACACTGTAAAGACCCGTAAAATTAAAGGGAAATTGTTTCGTAATTTTCTTTGGAATTTTACAAGAGCACGGTTTCTGACGGCACCTGATTCCGAGGCCCGGAGTGCCCGGAATCAATTTCTGAAGTTTGGCTCGGGTACGTTCAGTGAACGAACGAGCGGGAATTTCTAACTTTTGAACTGGTGCCCGGAATCAAATTCCGAGGGCACCGATGAACTCGCCGCGCCGATATTCGCTTAAGGATACCTTTTCTGAGGTTGCGTTTATTGCGGGTTGAGAGTTAGTTTTGGGAAGAATTAAAAGAAGTTAAATAAAAATGTGGAAACACTTTTTATTTTTAACTTGTTTGTTATTTTCTCCCAAAGGGAGTTAGAGGTGGGACCCACATTCACTTAACCTCCCTTGGGAAGATTAAGTGTGGTGGGTCCCACACAAAGCATAACTCTTTCCCTTTTTTTAAACTCCCAATAACCCCTCTTTAATTAACTTGACAACTTGGTTAATTAATGGAGTTGAGTTGTTTGAATTTCAAACCTTTGAAATTCAAATTGATAATTTTGTGTGAATAAAATAAGCCCTATCTTATTTTATTTTGGTTGGTCTCCTTAGCCATCTTGAGAGGTTTTGAAGAATTCTCTCCATCTTCTTCAAGCTCCGACGAAGAACACTCAATATCACTACTTCTTTCTTCTTCGTAGCCGGTGCGTTTCCGAAGGTCGACGACGTCGCTTCTTCGATCTTCTTCCCGTGTCAACGAAAGGAGACGCTGATTCCTCCTCGGACTTTCTTCTTCGGCTTACGAAGTTTCACCAACGACGTACCTCTTCGGACGAACCTCTTCGTCAACGGAATCGACAAACGATTACCGTGATGCCCGACCTCCACGACGCTTGTCTTCCGCAGTTTGGTGACGTGCTCCGCACTTGAACCGAGGTAGGGGTTTGTTTCAATTGTTTATATTTGTTCGAGAATTTCGACATGATGATTCTTCGTGGTAAACTTTTTTTTAGTTATGTGGAACTTTCTTCGCTCTTGATTGTTTATATTTGTCAGGCCTTGAATTTTAAAATCTTTTATTTAATCTAAAAAGATTGTGAAAGTTTATTGTTCGTTAAAGGCCGATTGCTATCCTTATAACGTGAGGAGTTCGGACCGTACAAACCCGGCCGATTCTCCTCTTTTACTTCATGTTGAATTTTTGTGGAATGGTTCGAAAGGGCGTGGTGTCGTCGCACTACGCGAGATCATGCGGTTTATTGCGGAAGATACGCGTGGCGCCGTCGCGCCGCGCCGTAGAAGGATTTCAAGAACGTGACGTCGTCGCGTCGCGTCGAAGGTAGTCGAAGAGACCGAGGCCGGAATCGGGCCACGGCAGAGGGGCGGGGCTCCGTCGTGCCGTGCCAATCGAAGAAGGGCCACGACTTGAGCCGCGGTAGAGCTGGAAGGGGCGGCCGGAAAACCGGCCGCCGGAGGTTAAAGAAGAGCCGCGGCCGTACGGCCGCGGCGGAGCACCCAGAGGCGGCCGACCTCGTCGGCCGCCAGAGAACAGGAAGGGCCATGGCCCTACGGCCGCGGCGGAGCAGCCAGAGGCCGCTGGGCTCACTGGCCGCCGGAGATCAGAAGAGCCACGACCATCGGGCCGCGGCGGAAGGGTGGAAGGCGGCCGGCCGTGCCAGCCGGCCGCCGGTTTGCTTAGGAGGCAGGACCCGCGGGTCCCGCATGTGAAAGGAAAACGGCAGGCCTAAGGCCGGCCAAGATCCACAATACCCGGGGGTTGAACCCCCGGTGACTTGGAGCGCCCCCCCCCCCCCCCCCCCACGTGGGGAGGCCGTTGTTTCAAAAGAAAAACACGGGGGGCTGCGCCCCCCCCCCCCATCCCCCTACCGCTCGACCCTTTTGGCCGAGCGTGCTGCGCACGGGCGGTGACCCGCGGACCGGCCGCGCCGGGCCGGACCCGGACCCGAACCGGGTCGACCCGGTTCGGGCTAGCCCAGGGGGTACTGGGTCGGGTCGGACCGGGCCCAGACCCCCGGTTTCGGACGGGTTTCGGTTTTTCACCTGTAACTTGAGCTATGGGACTCCAAACGACTCGTCGTCAGCGGCAACGCGATCCTTATATCGAGACGGTCGTTTCGCTATATCGCACTCAAGGTTTCGGAATACTTTGAGTTCGGCCGGGTTGGTTCGTATATGGAACCAACTGGGCCCTCGGAGCAGAAATGCTCATATCTTGAGCTACGGAGGTCCGACTGATGTGTCGTCAGCTTTGTTGTGTTCCTCTTAGTGAGACGGATCTTTTGGCATACTCCGCCTGAGGTTTGGACGTAGGTGGAGTATGGTCGGGTTGGTTTTGCCTTAAAAACCAACTGGGCCCCTGGGACGAAAAAGCCAATAACTCTCAAAGCGGGCGTCCGATCAACGCGCCGTCTGTTGCGTTGAGTTCCTGTTGTCGATACGGAACTTTTGGATACATCAACTCTGGACTTAGTGACAATTGATGTATCAGCCTCTCGGCTCGTGGAGCGGACCCTCCCGAACGAGCTTGCTGTGTGCGGGAACCCTAGTGCTGGCTGCGACTGCTACTGTGACGACGACGATTGTGCAGGGATCCTCAGTGGACTGCGAGAATGAAGACAGCTGGTCTTGTATCCTATGTGGGTCTTAGCTGTGCTGGTCTTGTATCCTATGTGGGTCCCAGCTTAGATGATTCAATACTGGTCTTGTATCCTATGTGGGTCCCAGTATAGTTGATTCAATGAAGACAGCTGGTCTTGTATCCTATGTGGGTCCTAGCTGCGCTAGTCTTGTATCCTATGTGGGTCCCAGCTTAGATGATTCAATACAAGTCTTGTATCCTATGTGGGTCCCAGTATAGTTGAATCAATGAAGACAGCTGGTCTTGTATCCTATGTGGGTCCTAGCTGTGCTGGTCTTGTATCCTATGTGGGTCCCAGCTTAGATGATTCAATACTGGTCTTGTATCCTATGTGGGTCCCAGTATAGTTGGATCAATGAAGACAACTGGTCTTGTATCCTATGTGGGTCCTAGCTGTGCTGGTCTTGTATCATATGTGGGTCCCAGCAGAGATGATTCAATACTGGTCTTGTATCCTATGTGCGTCCCAGTATAGATGAATTAATGAAGAAAACTGGTCTTGTATCCTATGTGGGTCCCAGCTTAGATGATTCAATACTGGTCTTGTATCCTATGTGGGTCCCAGTATAGATGAATCAATGAAGACAACTGGTCCTGTATCCTATGTGGGTCCCAGCTTAGATGATTCCGTATCTATGTCTGATCATCTCTTTCACCTTATCGATGATGTATACCTGTGTGAGCTGAATCCTGTTACCTTCCTGTGTGGATTGTGATGTTCTATCCTATGTGGATTTCATTTTGCTTTCCTGTGTGGAATACGTATACTTTCCTGTGTGGACTGAGTTGTACTTGGGCTCGGAGGTTGGAGTGTATTGGGATTGATGACTTAGGTATATATATGGGAATATACCTAACCAGTATCAGTTGTTACTTCGTGTTTGTATCTCACCTTTTTGGTTTATCCTTTGTGGATTTTCGGAGACCTTCATGGGTCTCGGGGTCCCTAATGAGTAGCTTATACTCACCCCTGCACGGGCTATGCCCGCACTACGTTGTGTTGGTTGCAGACGACGGACAACGTTGATCTTGGCTGAGGCTTGCAGAGCAGGACGGTACCTGGAGGTGGACCACTGGGCGGGACGTGTTCGGAGAGGACGACGGGACCCGAGGAGCAGTGGAGCTATTTGTACCCACCCTTCGGGTGGGATTTCCAGTGGACAACTCGGAGTAGCGGCTTTTACATTACAGTTGTTGTTTTCCCTTTCGAGTTGTACTTTACTTTCAGTTTGGGTTTGTATACTGGCCCATTTACTTTTCCGCACTTTCAGTTGTACTCTGTTTTCACTTAGTGTTTACTTTCCACTTGCTCACTCTGTGGTGTTTGTTTACTTTTCAAAGGCAATGCCTTCCCTTTTTACTAGGATTTACGCCTTGGTTCTAGTCGCCAGCCCCTGGCCTATGGAAGGCGGGCTTGGGGTAGTCACGGCACGGGCCCCGAGGGCGGGTCGTGACAAATTGGTATCAGAGGAGTTCGGTTCTACCGCGAACTCTGATCTTTTCTATGTGAAGAAATAATTTTAAGCGTATTGAGTGTGGTTATCAGTCCAGTGATTCCAGTGTTGGTGCGGCGGTCGACGTATCCGTACACCAGGACCCTGACTTCTGATTTCCGACTTAAGGCACGAAGACATTGATTGCATGTGTGTTCAAGTTTTCTTTGTGATTACTTGTGTCAGCTCACCAGGTATACTGTTCTGGCCGTGGAGAACCTGTTTCTTTCAGGATGGCCCCACGACGGCAGCTAGCTAGGGTTCCGAGAGTAGAGCATGATGACAGCCCGCCGAGCGACGAGGCCTCGGTGCAGGGCTCCTTGTCAGCAGAGGCACCGGCGGTACCTTTACCCACCGAGCCCCTGATGCTTCCAGCACTGGCAGCTGACGATGCACGATGCCTCGGAGCTCTTCACGAGTTCCAGCGCCAGCCACCACCCAGGTTCCGTGGGGAGACGGACCCCCAGGCAGCCGAGGACTGGCTGGAGGTGGTCGTCCGAGTTTTCAGGCTGGTGAGGACACCAGCAGACCTCATGGTGATCCTCGCGGCGAGCCTACTGCACGCAGCAGCATGACGATGGTGGAGCTTGATGCTCCAGGTGCACGACGAGGCATCACTCCTCTGGATGGACATTGAGAGCATCTTCCGCTCCGAGTTCGTCCCAGCCACCCTCCGTGCGGTACGCATTCAGGAGCTTCTTCAGCTGCGGCAGGGCAGCATGACGGTCGCTCAGTACTCGGCGAGATTTACCGATCTCTCGCGCTACTCGACTGACATGGTACGGGACCCATTCTTCCAGGCCCGGACCTTCGAGCAGGGTTTGAGACACGAGATCAGGGCTTCGATGATCTCCCTAAACATTCCGACACAGGTAGAGGTGTTGGAGAGAGCCCTTCTAGTGGAGAGTTTTCTTGCCGAGCAGGATCCAGTGACAGGGCCCTCCACAGGACGGCCCGTAGCAGGGTCTTCTGCAGCTGGCAGTAGACAGGTGACACAGAGGTCTAAGCGGGCCAGACCATCAGATGGGCAGACACTGGATGAAGATTTGGTTGTGCGGGGCACACGAAGGAGATCCAGCTACACGAGGGGTAGGCATTGCTACGCATGCGGTGGGCAAGGTCACATGGCTCGAGACTGCCCGACTCGTCCTACAGATGAACAACAGGTGGTAGAGGGACCTCCCAAACAGAGGTTCGGCCATGGAGGTCCGCAGAGTGCAGGCGGACGAGGCAGAGGAGCCGGCCGAGCAGCAGATGGTGGGTAACACTTCGAGGTGTTGCCACAACCACCACCAGGAGGTCCGCCCCGACCGCAGGGAGTTGGTGGACATGGGAGAGCTCAGCTTCAGGCAGCTGAGGCCTTCAATCATGGAGCTCTAGGAGAAAATGGACAAGAGCGGAACTAGTGGATACATCCTTTGTAATTCTAGTTCCTTGTTGCTATTGTGTAGCATCTTTGTATTACGATATGCAATAATAAAAGATGCATACCTTTGTGATGTTTTCATTCTTGTCCTCTTTTGTGTTGTTACTAAGAGGTTCCAGTTTTAACTGTTGACTTGACCCTCACTTGTGAGACATCTACTGGAGGAGACCCAGTAACCACACACTTATGCCGACAGTGTGACTCAACCCTTGGAGGCGAGAGTAACGGTTGGATATCTTGGTAGTATCGTCGAGGCCTTACAACGTCATCCTTGGTATGGATTAGTATCATCCATGTCGGGATTGACCGTATTAGGCAAAGAATGTGGTTCATCCAGGGGATGAGACCAGATTTCTCTTAACGGCAAAGAAGAAATCTTAGCAGCTCTTGTGGGGCCGGAGATGGTCCAGGCCACGGCTGAGATGGTCCAGGTCATCCAGGCGCGGATGAGTACAGCTCAGAGCCGGCATAAGTCATATGCTGACAGGAGGCAGAGGCCACTAGAGTTCGAGGATGGCAACCACGTCTTCTTGAGGGTCTCACCTCGACGTGGTTTACAGAGATTTGGCTGAGGCGACAAGTTTTCTCCACGCTTCATTGGGCCTTTCTAGGTCCTCAGTAGGACTGGCGAGGTGTCTTATCACCTGGCTCTACCGCCTTTGTATCCCTAGTTTGTGTTGAAGCTTTACGGGGACGTAAAGCCCTAAGGTGGGAGTAATGTAAAGACCCGTAAAATTGAAGGGAAATTTTTTCTTAATTTTCTTTGGAATTTTAAAAGAGCGTGGTTTCTGACGACACCTGATTCCGAGGCCCGGAGTGCCCAGAATCAATTTCCGAAGTTGGGCTCGGGTACGTTCAGTGAACGAACGAGCGGGAATTTCTAACTTTTGAACTGGTGCCCGGAATCAAATTCCGAGGGCACCGATGAACTCGCAACGCCAATATTCGCTTAAGGAGACCTTTTCCGAGGCTGCGTTTATTGCGGGTTGAGAGTTAGTCTTGGGAAGAATTAAAAGAAGTTAAATAAAAATGTGGAAACACTTTTTATTTTTAACTTGTTTGATATTTTCTCCCAAAGGGAGTTAGAGGTGGGACCCACATTCACTTAACCTCCCTTGGGAGGATTAAGTGTGGTGGGGCCCACATGAATCATAACTCTTTCCCTTTTTTTAAACTCCCAATAACCCCTCTTTAATTAACTTGACAACTTGGTTAATTAATGGAGATGAGTTGTTTGAATTTTATACCTTTAAAATTCAAATTGATAATTTTGTGTGAATAAAATAAGCCTTAGCTTATTTTATTTTGGTTGGTCTCCTTAGCCATCTTGAGAGGTTTTGAAGAATTCTCTCCATCTTCTTCAAGATCCGACGAAGAACACTCAAGATCACCGCTTCTTTCTTCTTCGTAGCCGGTGCGTTTCCGAAGGTCAACGACGTCGCTTCTTCGATCTTCTTCCCGTGTCAACGAAAGGAGACGCTGATTCCTCCTCGGACTTTCTTCGTCGGCTTACGAAGTTTCACCAACGACGTACCTCTTCGGACGAACCTCTTCGTCAACAGAATCGACGAACGATTACCGCGACGCCCGACCTCCGCGACGCTTGTCTTCCGCGGTTTGTTGACGTGCTCCGCACTTGAACCGAGGTAGGGGTTTGTTTCAATTGTTTATATTTGTTCGAGAATTTCGACTTGATGATTCTTCATGGTAAACTTTTTTTTAAGTTATGTGGAACTTTCTTCGCACTTGATTGTTTATATTTGTCGGGCCTTGAATTTTCAAATCTTTTATTTAATCTAAAAAGATTGTGAAAGTTTATTGTTCGTTAAAGGCCGATTGCTATCTTTATAACGTGAGGAGTTCGGACCGTACAAACCCGACCGATTCTCCTCTTTTACTTCGTGTTGAATTTTTGTGGAATGGTTCGGAAGGGCGTGCTGCCATTGCACCACGCGGGATCGTGCAGTTTATTACGGAAGATACGCGTGGCGCCATCGCGCCGCGCCGTAGAAGGATTTCAAGAACGCGACGCCGTCGCGTCGCGTCGAAGGTAGTCGAAGAGACCGCGGCCGGAATCGGGCCACGGCGGAGGGGCGCAGCGCTGTTGCGCCGTGCCAATCGAATAAGGGCCGCGACTTGAGCCGCGGTAGAGCTGGAAGGGGCGGCCGGAAAACCGGCCGCCGGCGGTTAAAGAATAACCGCGGCCGTACGGCCACGGCGGAGCACCCAGAGGCGGCCGGCCTCGCCGGCCGCCGGAGAACAGGAAGGGCCGCGGCCATCGGGCCGCGGCGGAAGGGTGGAAGGCGGCCGGCCGTGCTAGCCGGCCGCCGGTTTGCTTAGGAGGCGGGACCCGCGGGTCCCGCGTGTGAAAGGAAAACGGCCGGCCTAAGGCCCGCCGAGATCCACAAAACCCGGGGGTTGAACCCCCAGTGACTTGGAGCCCCCCCCCCCACGTGGGGAGGCCGTTGTTTCAAAAGAAAAACACGGGGGGCTGCGCCCCCCCCCCCCTTTCCCCCTACCGCTCGGCTCTTTTGGCCGAGCATGCTGCGCGCGGGCGGTGACCTGCGGACCGGCCGCGCCGGGCCGGGCCGCCCCGCGCCGGGCCGGACCCTTACCCGAACCGGCTCGACCCGGTTCGAGCTAGCCCAGGGGGTACTGGCCCGGGTCGGACCGGGCCCAGACCCCCGGTTTCGGACGGGTTTCGGTTTTTCACCCGTAACATGAGCTACGGGCCTCCAAACGACTCGTCGTCAGCGGAAACGCGATCCTTAGACCGAGATGGTCCTTTCGGTATATCACACTCAAGGTTTCGAAATACTTTGAGTTCGGCTGGGTTGGTTTGTATACGGAACCAACCGGGCCCTCGGAGCAGAAACACTCATATCTTGAGCTAAGGATGTTCGATTGACGTGCCATCAGCTTTGTTGTGTTCCTCTTAGTGAGAGGGATCTTTTGGAATACTCCGCCCAAGGTTTGGACGCAGGTGGAGTACGGTCGGGTTGGTTTTGCCTTAAAAACCAACCGGGCCCCTGGGACGAAAAAGCCAATAACTCTCAGACCGGGCGTCCAATCGACGCGCCGTCTATTGCGTTGAGTTCCTGTTGTCGATACGGAACTTTTGGATACATCAACTCTGGACTTAGTGACAGTTGATGTATCAGCCTCTCGGCTCGTGGAGCGAACCATCCCGAACGAGCTTGTTGTGTGCGGGAACCCTAGTGCTGGCTGCAGCTGCTACTGTGACGACGACGATTGTGCAGGGATCCTCAGTGGACTGCGACAATGAAGACAGCTGGTCTTGTATCGTATGTGGGTCCCAGTATAGTTGAATCAATGAAGACAGCTGGTCTTGTATCCTATGTGGGTCCTAGCTGTGCTGGTCTTGTATCCTATGTGGGTCTCAGCTTAGATGATTCAATACTGGTCTTGTATCCTATGTGGGTCCCAGTATAGTTGAATCAATGAAGACAGCTGGTCTTGTATCCTATGTGGGTCCTAGCTGTGCTGGTCTTGTATCCTATGTGGGTCCCATCTTAGATGATTCAATACTCGTCTTGTATCCTATTTGGGTCCCAGTATAGTTGAATCAATGAAGACAGCTGGTCTTGTATCCTATGTGGGTCCTAGCTGTGCTGGTCTTGTATCCTATGTGGGTCCCAGCTTAGATGATTCAATACTGGTCTTGTATCCTATGTGGGTCCCAGTATAGATGAATCAATGAAGACAACTGGTCTTGTATCCTATGTGGGTCCCAGCTTAGATGATTCAATACTGGTCTTGTATCCTATGTGGGTCCCAGTATAGATAAATCAATGAAGACAACTGGTCTTGAATCCTATGTGGGTCCCAGCTTAGATGATTCAGTATCTATGTCTGATCATCTCTTTCACCTTATCGATGATGTATACCTATGTGAGCTGAATCCTGTTACCTTCCTGTGTGGATTGTGTTGTGCTATCCTGTGTGGATTTCATTTTGCTTTCCTGTGTGGAATACATATACTTTCCGGTGTGGACTGAGTTGTACTTGGGATCGGAGGTTGGAGCGTATTGGGATTGACGACTTAGGTATATGTATGGGCATATACCTAAGCAGTATCAATTGTTACTTCGTGTTTGTATCTCACCTTTGTGGTTTATCCTTTGTGGATTTTGGGAGACCTTCAGGGGTCTCGGGGTCCCTACTGAGTAGCTTATACTCACCCCTGCACAGGCTATGCCCGCACTACATTGTGTTGGTTGCAGATGACGGACATCGTTGATCATGGCTGAGGCTTGCAGAGCAGGACGGTTCCTGGAGGTGGACCACTGGGCGGGACGTGTTCGGAGCGGACGGCAGGACCCGGTGAGCAGTGGAGCTATCTGTACCCACCCTTCAGGTGGGATTTCCAGTGGAAAACTCGGAGTAGCGGCTTTTACTTTACATTTGTTGTTTTCCCTTTCGAGTTGTACTTTACTTTCAGTTTGGGTTTGTATACTGGCCCATTTACTTTTCCGCACTTTCAGTTGTACTCTGTTTTCACTTAGTGTTTACTTTCCACTTGCTCACTCTGTAGTGTTTGTTTACTTTTCAAAGGCAATGCCTTCCCTTTTTACTAGGATTTACGCCTTGGTGCTAGTCGCCAGCCACTGGCCTATGGACGGCGGGCTCGGGGTAGTCACGGCACGGGCCCCGAGGGTAGGTCGTGACAAAAACGACTTACATCCACGTCATGAATGATTTTTTATTAAAAAAATTGGCTTATATAATACTATAATTTTGAAAACCACACCACCTTAAAAATACCATGAGATAAACCCTTTTGAATGATGATGGATTTGAATTGTTTATAATGTAGATTTATAATGCCAATTTTTGGATGTTATTAAGCAATTCATCCATGTTTTGAAAATATACCCCCAAAATTCTCTCATTACTTTCAACTAAAAAGATATTATAATTCAATTTACTCACATGTTACCTATATATATCCTGTTTAATGAGTTTTAGTTGTTTTAATGAGCTCTTCTTAATCATTGAGAAGATACCTTTCACTGTAAGGGATCATCTTCCACTCCTATTTTTATTCAAGTACCTCCTTTGTAAAGACTTTTTATTTTCTATACTTGTTATGCTACTAATGTCATCCATTGATTTTTCAAGCCACCTTCATTCATTATGAACCCCCACTTATTTTTCATTCAATTACATTTATATAAATGTAATTTTATATCATTGACTTGTTATTTCCAAATACAAAATGAATATTTCAATCACATGGTTTTAAAATGAAGAAAAACCGAGATTTAAGATCTTATGAAATTAATGAATTTTATATGGAATATTTTTTTATTATATATGGGTTATTTTTGACATGTTATTATATATGATATATGTGGAAAATAGGAATTTATACCTATGAATGGAGATCCATGATAGAACTCAAATTAAATGGGTAATGTTTTAATCTCTCGAGATAGTGTTTATCTCTCATTGGTGGTTATTTTGGAATAATATGTTATGATTTCTTAGAGGTGAGTCATTATTATTCTTATATTGTTATTATGTATGTTATTTTAAAATTACATCGATTCAAGGATATAATCCTTTCATACTATACTGTTATTTTCCAATAAACATTTTTCTCATATTAATCATGCTTATTATAATTTTCCCTTACTACAATTTATAGCTCACCTAATTTTATTATGTTCTCCCCTGGATATCCTATATAGTATTAGAAGACTAATGGGATTTTATAGAAAGTGGTGGAGATAAAATATTTATAATACAGTTTATGTTTTTTTATTTATATTTATAATTTCCCCAATAATGTATACCTATCAGTTGTTATGGATGTTTTTATGAATTTATTATTTTATATTATGTAATAAAATAAATAATTAAATTTATATTTTCATAGTAGGAGTCAATAGATAGACCATTTATTTTTTGCGATTAGGAATATAAAAAACAATGAGAACCATATGGATAAGTCTAAATATAAGAAAACCTAAAATATTTTCGAACATTATAGAGTGTGTTATTTTACATTGATAATATCCACGTCTAGATACAAACAATTTGATGTGGTTATAGTGAAGATGCGCCTAGGGGTAATATACATGAAAGGGGATTGTTGGGTACCATCCTGGTAATCAACCTGACCTGAGTCATGGGCATTACTACACACCTTGTCTGAGACTCTAAGGAGAGAAACATAGAATAATTCACATTATCCTCTCATTTATAATGAATTATTTAAATATTTTGTTATGGAATTGGGAGATGTATTAATAAGGAATAAAATAAGAAAATTAACATGTATAAAAAAGATTAAAACATGAAGATTCATATATATGGGTATATATGTTATTTATTCAATGGGAATGAGTTTTCTTTTTAATATTCTTATAGAACAATGAATTATCATCCAAAAAATTATTTTATTTTAGAAAATGGATAGTAAAAGAAGAAATATTATCATTAATATATGTTTTTGGAAATGTCATTATTTCTCTAATGAAATTGAAAAAATAAAGACACATTATATGTCTATAAAATAGTGAGAAGTGTGTATTATTAGTGTACAATGATCAATAATGAAATTTATATGTAAGACATTGAATTCATATATTAGGCAGTATTGGAGAATAATTTTTTCAATAAATTATTTCCCCACACTACAAATCATTTAAAATAGTTGAAATTAAAAATGTATAAGAAAAATGAGGAAATATCTATTTATTATAATCTTTTAGACATCATTATCTTTATAGTAAATGCCTATCAATTTTTCAGGGATATTGAAAGAATGTTTTACCACATCTTTAGTGGTTTAATGTCTAATATTCTTAAATATTTCATGATACCAGAATTTGGTAATTTTTATAAAATTTTATGAAGTTCTTTTATTTTTGAAAAATATATCTGTGATTCTAATTTATACCATGGGATTGAAGATGAAATATTGAAAATAGAGTTTGACTCTATAGGATCATTAGATAATCCTCATGGATATAAGAAAATCCAACTTCTCACATTCCATATGAATGTGTATTAGTGTCCTAAAACCTATTTAATGAGGATAATGATATATTAAAAGATTCGATTGTATAGGAATCATGAAAATGAATGTATGAATGGGAAGATAAATCCTAATAATGTGATATTAGAAAATATTATGGTAATAAAACCTCAGTTCAAGGTCCCATGTTTTAACTATAAGAAACACGGACACAATGAAATATTTTTCTTAAAACATAAAGTTGTCAAATATAACCAATGATAACAATATTCATGGACAATAGATAACGGATAGGATTTTACTACCACTACTATATAGGTATATCATGAAAGTTGTGTGGTGATATCTAATCAATAAATTAATTTCATAAATGTGAATAAATTAACTTATTCTAGTTCTACACATTATTTTATATCGTGAAAATTAAGAAGAACTATTGGATCACCACTTAAAAAAATATAATTTGATTTATTAATGATAAAAATGAATGAGACAATAATCACATCATAATTGTATAACTTATATTTTGAAAATATTTATGAATGGATTCCTCCAATAAACATTCTCATAATTACATTAGTGGAATTAAATACTGCACTAGGGATAGATTATCTTTTTTTTATATAAAACACATATCCAATATCATAAGAAGGAAATCAAAATCAACATAAACAGTCATCATTTGATTTTGTAAAAATATATCAAGGAGGATGAATCTAATTTTTAATTCATATCAAGAATAAAAATTATCGACTTACGAGAAATAATATCTAGATGAAATGGTTGAGGTAAATGAGTGGTCCAATCTAGAATGCATTCCCAATATATGGGAAAATACTGAAGTATTCCCTAATGAGATTCATGGTATACATCCCAATCAAGAGTGAGAGTTATCAATTGATATTATACATGGATTTGTAATCATATCCAATAATTCATATAGAATTTAACCCCATGGAATTAGAGGAACACAAAAATATTATATAAGATAATTTAGAAAATGGATATATATACACATGTGTTTGACCATAGAATCCCTCGTTCAACATGTATAATATGATGGATCGGTCAATGTAGTTCTTAATTTATTATCTAGAGATCAAAAAAATAATGACAAATAAAAAGCATCCACTACCATGGAATGAGGTTTTTTCTATGATATACAGAGACAAGTACTTCACTAAAGTGGGAATATAGTCTGAGTATTAGTATGTAATTGCGAGGAAGGAGGATACACTCAATTCTGCATTTCACTCATGGTATATAAAGTATTAGATCCTAGAAATTCCATTTATATTCTCCAATCCTCTAGAAATATTATTGGATTGGATGAAGAAATCCCTTAGTTATTACCTATAAATTTTTTTGGAATTCTTTATAAAACATATTCCATTATATTTCCAATTTAAAGTGGGACATGAGGAGTACATAAGTTTCGTGTTAATGATATTCAGTTAGGATAAAAAAATTTCAATGGTCAATAAGTGGAAATTTTAGATGGTAAATGTTTTTATCATAGTTAATGTAATCATAATTGTGGTAATATTTATGAATCCTTCAAAAAAAAGTGAATGGATAATTGAATAGACCAGGATTATTAAAAAAGGTCTCGAGCTTTATCAAATTAACACAGTACTATCATCTATTTATAAGATACATTCCAAAATTTGAATCCCACTAACTAAGATTACTCTATAGGTTACAAAATCTTAAAAGACTGAGGAATGTGAGGTTATCTCAAAGGAGTTGAAGAAGTGGATAATCAATTTATATTTACTCTCACTATAATCCTATAGTGACATATTTGTGATCTACATTGATGATTCAATGATGGGGCAGGGTTGCATCCTCATGAAATATTATAATGTGATAGATTATACCACTTATATGTTTTAGGTGCATGAACATAATTATCCTATGCATGATATAAAGATATATGTAATAATATTAACATTGATTATTTTATGGTTTTATATTTATAGATTAATCTCTAATATATATAGAGATAAAAATATCCTAAATTATATATTCTAATAAAATGATATCAACTTGTGGTATTGAAGATGGTCAGATCTAATCAATGATTATAGCTGATCAATCCAATACATCCCCAATAAATAAAATAAACGGGTTGATACTATATGTAAAAGTGATCCTACAACCGTATCCTTGATGATGAGTGAGAAGGAAATGACCAATATAAGAATTCAAAAGATGTATAGGTGAATGATTAAATAATGAATTCCCATCCTAAGATTATAAAATTATTTCTCAAACATCCATCCTATAAAATATTAAAGAATCCCAAAATATGATGTTGATATATTAAAGAACGTGGTTTTTTTATGGAAGGGGAAATCCAGGTTTTACAATGATGATGAAGGATTTGTAATACTTGGTTCCTGACTATTCACATCTTTAGACCCTAAGATAAAGAAGTATGTAACTAATGATGATCGTATGCCAATATTCTCAATCCAAATAGAGTGAACAATGATGTATAATTAACAATAGGGGAATAACTTTTAGAATTATATAATGAGTTATAATGAAACTTAGAAATCCAACGAGTTGGGATGACACTAGAGAAAGGAATCTATCTGGACCTATTCAAATGGAAGAAATAACAACGAAGTTCATTACTATTCTATGAATTTTTTTTTTTGCAAATTTTAAAAAATTATTTTCCAATTACCATTTAAAATATTTCATATTCGATTTTGGAGATCACCTGTTCATTTTCATATCTTCAATGAAAAGGTTTATGAGGATTGGGAAGAATGGAATGTTATTTCGTTTATTCATTATACCATTTGAGATTCATCATTACATAAATGAAGTGTAATATCAATATAAATTCCTACTAAAAATTTCTCGAGCTATTGAAAAATTATATATATATATCTTTTTTTGAAATAAATACCAGACCCCTCACAGATTTTTAAAATAGTGGTGGTACCGTTGTAGAGTGATCACCCTTACATGGTGCATCTATTGAATATATTGGTGTAGATAAGAAAATTACAAAACAATAAGACAACTATCATTGATAATTTTATTTGGAATAACCATAAATACAAAGGGGAAACATGGGAACAATACAATGTTCCAAAATTTACTTACTCTATTTTATTTTCATCATAGTGTATAAACAAAAATTAATGGAAAATTTTCTTAATTGGGGTAGAATACGACAGATTATAGATTTAAATATTTAGCTTTCCATCCATATATGTATCTTTGACAGGTTTAGTAACGATGAAAGATTATTTCTTTAATTTAGAAAATTATATTTATTTAATAATTAACCTTGGGAAATGCGATATATTAATATTGGATAATAAGCATAATATTCCAACCAACTATAATAAAATAATTTGGGACATCTAGATCCCATTGAACTGTCACATCAACTGATAACATTGTAAATATGAAACCAAACATTAATAATGTAATATCTATTTTGATAAATAAAAATATAGCACCATAATATAAATTTATGTAAGTGCAGAATGAATATAATAAGAGTTATTTTTTGGAACTATATTACCATTCTTAATGTGGTAAAATACGAATATACCACATTATGATCATTGGTAACATAACTATTATAATGTGATCATTATAATAAGAATATATTGAGTTTAATTATGAGGACTAATTGATAATTAAGGTAGATATGATTGACTTGAAAAGTAGAGTAATTCTATAAGAAGAATATTTATTATAGATGGGGAGGGATGTATCATCTATGTGGTTTATGTTGGGATAAGCATGAGGAGATCTTAAATATGTGTGGCATGAGTGGGGGCTCTTACTAGATAATTTCATGTTAGAATAGATCATCAATAGATCAATGTTTGATAATCCACTCAATTAATATACCACCATCACACACATTACCCTTAGAAATTATTTTATATTGAAAAAGGATTATGTATCTGTGCCATAAGTAGTATTAACGTGGCCAATATTTTACAAAAGAAATAGAATTTACATCAAAACCACATTATTTAATAATTTATTAATCTTATATAAAATTAACATTATTAGAGGATGAAAAATATAAAATTGATTTTGATATAAAGAAACAATAATTAAAGTTTATTTGAATATATATATATATGTCAAATTTTCTTTAAAATACATTCTAATGAAAATTTTATGATTCTGAAATAAAATTTCATTTTTATAAATAGATTTTGAAGAATAATAGTGTTTCATAAATAAATAATATAATAATTATATTCAATCATATATAGATTTTATAATGGGTATAAACTTGATCAAGTTATAAGAATTTATTTAAAAAAAAATTTAATTTTAATAAAAATTAAATTTCAAATATTTGGAAATTATTTTTATAAAATAAATCCATTTTTAAATAATAACAGAAGTGTTATACAATAGTAAAATGATCATAATTTAACGAGAGAGTAGATTTTTTAGGTAAAAAATTAAAATACAGTTTATATATACAGTATGTATCTTGGCGTCATAATTACATAAATGTAATATCATAAATACAATAATGGATCCCTTATATAGAAATAATTTTTCTTTATAATAATATGATTTATTTTAATTTTACAATATTAATATTCCAACCACTTAAATAACATTCTAAATGATAATTAATATTTTAATGTTTTTTAATTCATTATTAACATGACTGACTTCAATATAATGAATTATAATATTTTTTGATGTTTGTCTCATTAGTCTTTTAAATAATGAAAGCCACTCTTCCTTTGAAAATAAAATTGGATAAAACAAGGGGATGGACAATCTTTTTTATTTTTTTTAAACTAGATGTTGAAATACTATGCTTGAAATGTACCATCAAATCCTTCAGTCTTGATATATATACCCTTAAATTATCCAATTACAATCCAATACCAAAACTTTTAACACAAATTAACTTAAATTTCCCCATTAGATACTCTCTTAAGTGTTTTTAATGTTTAAATGAGCCATTATCATTCTATAATAATATTCCATGAAAGGTAATGGATTCACTTCCACTCACCTTTTGTTCACGAACACCCTTTTTAATATTCAGTTTATATTCAATTGAATAATTTTTTCCATGTCATTATAATCATTACAATACTATCTAAGAAATTCATTATTAACCAGAGATTAAATTTCTTTCTCATTAGCAAAATTTTTACTATTTTTACACTATTTATACTTCTAAAATCATCCTTGGGGTTTCCTTGCCACACTCATTCATTGAGAACACCCAATCTTATTTTATTTTAAGTGTTTTTTTAAAGTGTAATTTTACATCAATTATGGGTAATTTTAATTTATCAAACTCATATTTGTCAATGACCTAACCCATCATGGTCAGTATGATCTATAATAATATGAGTGTTATACTATAATCCTACCCTTAATAGGCCATGAGTTAGTGACTAGCCCCGAGTTAGCATGTCAAACACATTTTAGGCCTTAGCCTTATGTTATTGGGAACAAATTCTAATCCCCAAACACCATTATAATGTTAAAAATATGAACAAATGATACCATATAGAACGATTAAAAACTAATATCAAATATTAGTGTGGTAAAGAGTATAGAAAATTATAAGGACAAATAAAATCCAACCATAACTATAAAATATTCAAAAATAATAACAAAATGGGACTATTGTAATGATGAAATAGCTAGATTTGGCGTTCATCCATCTTGCACATCTGAGAACCACCTTCTCCTGGCCCCCCTAAGACTCCATCAACTGTCCATTCATATCTATGAAATAGGTCACATGTGAGAGGAGTCCATGAAGGTTTATGTATAAACATACTCAATAGGATACCACAATATAACAAAAAATAAAGCATTACTAGAGTCATATTAATATGTCCAAGGTGGGTCAATTAGTGGGTATGAAAATGAAAAACTAGGTATAATCATAGATAGAGACCAAATTTGAATATATGGTTACATCCTTACTACTAACTTATGATTCTTTTATAGGTTAACTGTTCACATATATCTATGGAAGATCACTTATGAAATCTCACTATCACAAAAAACACCCATCTGAGATGGCACACTCATATGACCATTCCTTAATGTAGTATGGACTCGAACTCATGATATATTAATACAAATTTATGGTATCATGGCTTGCGTATATGGGGGATTCAAAACCCTATCTAGAATAATCCACTATGATGGTGATCACATTCCATGGATGTCAGACATCTGATACCTGATACAACATAGGGATGAATGATTTAAGATTACACACTGAAAAATATAATGTTACACCAGAATCATACTAGAACTAAACCATAGATGGGGTATCATATCCTATAATTATTATATTATGTAACATTGTTCCCACATATCCACAAAACATATTAATTACCCCATTGTGATATCGAAACTATATTGAGGGGTTATGGGGAAATAAAATTTCATATATGGTGTACATGGAAATCCCCAATTGGCTTCATCCTTCCAGTCTCATTGTACTATAGCTAAGATGATTTATACTGGCCGTTATCAATAAATTTATCTCTGTTTTATCAAATGTACCCATGGTTAGACACTGGGTTTTCAGCTAATGTTTTTCATTGAGTGTGACCAGGTCACATGACCATGTGATATTAAAGAGCATGCATAAACCCTATCGACCAAGGAAGGGTGTCTATATGGAATTTCATCTATTTAAATATACCACATTTATATAATTATTTAATAGAAATACCAGATCTTACGCAAATCATTACTAGCTTCATCGCCACATGTGATTCTTCTAGGAAAGACACTATATTACTTATGTCATATTTGTTTAAGCTTTCATCATCATCAGTGGATGGATACATGCCACCTATTGATCAAGAAGCACTTTTTTTCACCATCTCAAAGCTCCCAAATGGTCTAATTTTCTAATGATCCACCTTACATTCCATTGTGGGATCACTAAATTTAATATCATAGTTCCACCATTCCTTCAATACCAACATTGAACCCATGATAATGATCTAATGACGTAATGTTCGATTACCCAATGATCAATTTACATGTTTTGTCAAATCATTATCCAAATGAAGATTCAAATAATGAATTTTAAAATAATATAGGGATAATTGAATTAATTAACAAGTGTGTTTTGAAAATTTTACACTATTATGTTTGGACTTCATTCTTTTAAGGATAATTTGAAAAAACATTTAAGAAAAAAAGGTTCCAAAAATAAGAATATTCAGTTGTAAATTAAAACACGATCTATGAATTAATTTTATAAAAGAAATATTTTTTGTTACCCATAGAGAAATAAATAATGTGTACGAACATAAAAAAAATCAAGCATCCTTCCTTGATATCATATCGATCATTGATGATGAAATATTTTGTGTCATTGTTGTTTGTGAGATCTAAGATCTATTTTGATGATGAAAATATCCTTTGATTATCGATCATTGTTCATTGTTCTATGATATTGCTTTCATTTTTATTAATACCACTACATGGACATCGCCAAAAATATATAGGGTTAAATGGCTAATTCTAGGATTTAGACATACACATACATAAATAGTGGATAATTAGATTACATCAATTTAATTATATTTAAATTAATTTTTTATATCTATTCATCTATTTTTTAACTCATGACATAAAATCAATGAAACATCCTAAAATAAAAAACGTACGTCTCACATAGGGTAGAACCTGAATTATATGTTTAATAGAGTTCTCAATTTTTGAATATGGGAGATCATTTTGGTGGTATTGCAATAGTTCAAAAATACAACACACACATGAAGTAATAAATTTAATAATTTTAATACATCAATTGGGATGCTCAATTGGCCACATAATCCCTTTCCAAATCCATGTATAACAATAAAAAAATATTATTTTAGTTATTAATAAGTGATAAATAGAAACAATATTTCCATTATATTATCCCAACCCCATGGATTTTCATCATGAATTTAAATATCAAACATAAAGATGTCGGGGGGGTGGTACTAAGATCGTATCCCATTCCCCCATTCCCTGGTAGTTTCTTGATGATTTGTAGTCTTCCATTGAACACACACCAATGTAATCTGTTATCCAAGAAGTATCACAACCTATTGAGCCTCACTGATCACCATGTACTCTCTGAATGTTGGTTCATCTCTAATTTCAAACTCACCCATATCAATGATGTGGGATTGGTCATGGAAATATCACCTTATCTATGACATATTGAATATATTGTGCACTAGGTCTATTTTTTGTTGTATAGCTAAGAGGTATTCCATTCCACTGACCATGCATATTATTTGTAAAGGATAAATTAATCTTTTAGATAGCATACTATGTTATCCAATTATCTATATTTCTTACTAAGGTGGGATCTTTATGAAGAGATGGTATTCCTCACTAAACTCAAAAAATAACCTGACATCTGTCTTTATAGAAGTTATTATTCTTCTGGGTAATTCTCATATAATCCTAGATGATCTAGGAATCCTCTATCATCACATTCACTATGTCTAGGCTCATGAGAAATTTATCCACTGGTTTCAGTTATTACATCACTAACCTATAGTCTTCCAAATAATTACTCTAATGGTTGCATGCCTATGCTGGAATGATAACTATTATTGTATTAAAACTATTTTAATGGTAGATGATCATCTATTTATGTGAAAAATCCAAGGCAGAAGCCCAAATAATGTACATCGAAACCAAAATGATCTTCTCAATATGAAAATATTTCTGGTGGCGGAACATCGTTACCATTTAGGACTATGTCCCAAGGTCCTCCTATAATCTTCTCCAGAATAATGATTTGAAGGAAGAATTTTGATGTAAAATTATCATCAAGGTAACTCCAAAAAACCTCACTATCTCCTCAATGAATATGAATCTAAAATCATCCACTAATTTATAGTCTTTAATGTCTTCGATGTTGGCCAAACATGTATGTCAATCTACAATCAACCATATAGTGTGATGAACTCTTGTTGATATAATAATTCCTATCACAAAATTGAAGTAAATATCATTCCACTTAAATTTTGGAACCATAAGAGGTTCCAATAAACCCATTCAACCCTATTTCTTGGCCTTCACCTACTGTAAAGTGATGAATCAAGAGATAAACTCAGTATAACACTTCAATATCCATTTCCACCGATAATATTGATGAGTGTCCTCATATATCATTTCCAATCCATGATGTACCACTAATGGGGTTGTATAAAACACTCTTGGAACATTATTTAGTTGTGTTAATGGTAAAATTATCCATCCTTGTAAAAGGTTGGCATGATCTCCACCTTTGTAAAATATACAAGGATCATTTCTAGATGTATATGGTCATGTAATGCTCTACAATTTATATCCCCAAGTTGTTCCTCCGTGACATGTTAACGAAACATAGGGGTTGCAAACATCAATGATACATATGAACCACTTTACAAATATTCCTGGTACAACTAAAATGAGGCTAACTTATTTGAACCATTGAGAAAATAATCAAATGGAATTTCATACCGGTAACATCTTCAAAAATATTCCCCATACAAATAGTATATACTATTTTATTTTCATTAATCTCTATGAAGTGTGGTTTTCACCTATACATAGGAATATGATCTTTGTGAAGACATATATACTGGAGACACTTATGATCCAGATATATTATGAATAACTCTACCATAAGATAGTCTCACAAAGGCATAGGGGAGAATACAACTACTGTCAACTCCATGTTGTGGATCATCTAGCTCAAATTATGAAATCATATTTATTGTGACTCATAAACAATCACCACCAACATATACATTTGAAAAAATATGAGAACATCTTTTACCAAATCATTGAACACCACATACCCAACACCAAATTCCATTATTCTAAACATGGGTGTGCTCATAAACCCCATCCATAGCTCCAAAAAACCAACCAAAAACTTATCTATTGATAATATTGGTTTCCCCATTCTTGTCATGACAGTCATAGGTGTCATGATCCTCGAGAAATTGAGCATTAATCCCTTAAAATATCATATCATCCCAATGGTATGGTACACCTCCATGATGTAAATGGGTGGCTCCCAATCTAGAATTCCCTTGATCATGGAATATTCAACTATTACTCCCTCTTCTGAGATGAAATTTTGAAGAATATGGAATTATTTAATCTAAAATGGACAATTTTAAAGATAAAATTGAATTTTATGATCTACGATTAGTTATATTTCCAAAATCAAATGTCTCATGTTATCCTCATCTAGTGTTGAGTACATAAGAATGTTATTTATTAATACTTACAAGAATCTATCTAAGAAGTGATTTTATATTTGGTTCATGAGAACCATTAAAATTTGTGGGAGGTCATCACAGCAAAGGGTATCACAAAGTTCTCATAGTGATCATTTTTCTACAAGAATATTATCTTCAATATATCCTCATCTCAAAATCAGAGCTAGAGGAATTTGGACCATAGCTCAATATTCAAGAACCACCTCACCCATTTAAATTGGTTAAATAGTTTTTCAATTATTGGAAGTGGACACTTTTTATTGTTTGTTACCTGGTTTGGTAAAAGTTAATCCACCACAACTGTAATATCCCCTCTTCCTTCTAGGATAACAACACATGGGTTTCCTAGGGGGCACACTAGGAATAACAAATCCCTTAAACTAAAATTAATCAAACAACAACATAATCACTCAACTCTCTATAGAGGCTATATGATATTCCATAATAGATATTAGGGTAGTCAATTGGTGTACTTCTATGAAAAATAAACCTCTCAGTGGTGAGTTAAGCCCATCACATCATCAATAAATAAAACCATATACTCAACCACAACTATTAGAAATTTAATGTTCATTATATCTACTATTCCTTGGGAAATAAAAGGTTACATATGAGAAATCATCTATATCATCCTTCATTAATCCCACTCCACTCTGAATATGATTCTCGTTTGGGAATTTCAGGGATATATATTATAGTTTTCAATACACAAATTTTTGAATTATAATTTATATACTTTAAAATATATGTAATTTTTAAATGGTGTTTTGATTTATTGCTGAATAATAGGAATATTAAATAAACGAAAAAATATATATGATTGTCACGAGTTGAAGACAAGTCATGTTGTAGCATGACACAAAAGAAAATAAAGCTGGAACAAAGTTAAATTTTCAAAATTGATGTGGTGAAAATATTTCATGCCAATAAAACATTTCATTTCATGTAAAAACATATTTTGAATAAAAAATAGGAGGTGTAATCAATCACTTCACAGTGAAAAACATTCTGTATATACCAGGTGGGAATTTTCAGTAGATGACTTAATTTATTCCCCGAACATCCATGAAATGTGATGTTGTTCCAAGCCTCATAGTAGGCCACATTTTTGATGGATTAAATAAAACCTGAGGCCCTGGCGTTCCTTAAATTGAGTTTCACACCACAAGTGCCAAGACGATATTATAAGACTATTGTCTTTGGTGATAAGTATTTATACTATAGGGTTCTCCACCACATTCTCGTTAATTTTATATATATTTTATTTCTTTTTCCCCTAACTCACTCATCACTAGTGTGAGGGGGTAAAACAATCATTTTACAAGGGTTTTGATGCATAAGGGGGGAGGTTTCATAAAATTTATTTATTTTATTCTATTCATGTCTTTGGGGTTCAATAGTTTAATTATCCAATTCTAATCTCAAAAATTTTATTTAATTAAGAAAATCAGTTTATTAATGATAACGGTACAATATAATTATGTATCTTGTTTTCCTAATTTGGACATTAACATTTTTTTATTCAAGGATACCATATTTTAACATGGTATCGTGAAAAACTATTTTTGGCGATTCCCTAAACAACCTTATCATGGGGAAATGTGGATTTATGGGATGAAGAAAGGATACCATGACCATTGGGTCCACCTATTTTTTGACTACAACACCAACATAGCTTAATCAATTATCTATAAAATACAATTTTACCTAAACCCTGATACTAAAAATCTCTATCATGATTTCAATAACTAAATTTTTTAAACAAAAAATCCTCTTTTTCTAAGCTCTCACATATTTCAAACTACTTATAAAACATTTTCTGATTATTTTACCCTTATTTAATCAATCAATAAAACATTTCTCTTTAAATATATTATTAATATAATTCAATATTTATGTGGGTTAGTATTTGAACCATCCAAAAACTATATTAAAAATAAATATAATTGTTTGATTTATTATTTATTAAGTATTTTTATTTGACCCATAGGGAAACAATAATGGCCATTACACCCAATAGTTCACATCTATCTAAAAATGGAAAATATATACCAATCTACATGGCCTCACCACATTCTACACTAAGAAAGTTTAATCTATATATAAAATAAAAGGAGTAATACCATACTATGAATTACTTCCAAATGACACAACATAGCTATGAAGAGATCCCGTATAAAGATCTATATTCCAAGAGTTATACGAAGAATTCAGATTAAATGTATGAAAACTAAATATACCCTAGTATAAGTATTAATGTAAAATGAATGAGTCAAATTCTATATCGGAATCTCAAAATCTAATAAATAGTATGTGGTAAAAAATATTGGGTCGAGTATCTGTCTTGTAAAGGTTTAGATAATGTTGAAAAAATAATACCTCAGGTCACTCATGTATCATCTGAGTTGTATTCCTCCACTACCCAAAGCTATCAATGATCATGACCCCCATCTCCTTGAGCTTGGACTACCTAGAGGTGGTAGCAGTGTTAACCGATCATAAGGTTGACTAACAACCATTACTATCCAACCCCTTTACCACATCCTTTATGCTATATACCTCACTACTCAAGACACTACCTCTTTCTTAGTAGTCCATAAACCATATCACTAGATATAATATGACCCTCCAAGAAGACCCACATTATATAGCCTAACCCATAATATGTGAAACAGTAACATTCCCTCGATTAACTAGATCCTCTATGAGATCTCTGAGTAGCTAATTTGATGTACTGATAATACCTCCAAATCTACATCATGTACATAAATCCATGAGTCTAACATTTCCTACCATCTATTATAGTGTATTATTTATATTCCCAAGACTAGAACCAACTGTCAAAAAATTCTCCCTTAGGATGCTCTCCAAAACTAATGAATTCTCAAGTACCTTAGTGTCGTAAGGGATTTATATAGTTATCATTATAGGAAAAATATATCGATTAATTCTATGATCAATAATATGTTCCTGATAGTACCCATCGTAAACCATAACCATGATTTATCGTGAGAGGATAGTGAACCTCACCACATAATCTATAACCAATATTCTAATATAATTGGGCTTTATAATATCATGGATATATAGTTAATATAAGTTCATGTGTAAAACACCTATTTGAAGAGGTACTAGAACACTTTAAAAGATCCGGTCTCCTCATAATGAGTTTGAGTCACTAATCTCTACCATCACCCAACATTGACATATAGATGGTAATATTGTTGGGGAATCATCTAATCTTGAGGGGTCACAACAGGTGAAAAAAATTCTCAATTGCCTTGAAAAACCTTATATTTTTAGTGGACCTAGAACACCCCAAAAAGCTAAGCATTATTAGCCTTTGAAATTCACGTAGTGTTCCCATAATGAACACATAATCTATAGGTACTTCCATAAAAATTTATTTCTCAATAGGTGGAGAAAATTTTGAAAAATCAAATAGAGTAACTACCTCACACATAGGACTATGGATTGAAGCATCATCAATATGTAAATATTATTTGTGATCATGTTTCATAATATTAGATAGCTAAAATTTTGAAATAGTCCTATAATAGTTTAGAGAAAAAATTAAAAATCATATCTTAGGAGCTAACTGATGAGGGACATGAAAACCATTTCCCATTTATATATGATGCTTGAATCTATATTTTCCCTACCAACTGGGCCTACATGGACTAACACAATAAAAAGTTTATCAAATTCTTTGTGCATGAATAAATAATCCACTACAACATCACAATATCACATGTCCTTAGAGATAACCTAGAGACCCTTTAACACTATTTCCATAATTTCAAAACATTCCTCAATGATGGACTATCTCTAAACTACAGACCTATGACATGTTTGTATGGTACAAATATTTCATAACTGAACCAAATGTGGCCTAACTGTCCCATAATAATCAATGTTTGACACCACCTACCTACCTCAAATAAGAAAGGGGATGTTAACTATTGTTGCAAAGGCCTATCACACATTTGGGAGGTCTTATCCTAAAGAACATTTACATGGGGTTTACATATAAATAAACTATTATAATGTAGAAATAACAAACAATTGATACCATATACTGATTGATAACAATAAATCCATATTAGAGTATGAAAACGAGTACAAAAAATAAAAGGTCCAATTACACTCTTACTATAACTAGATATGATTCCAACCTGCTACAAAAAAAGTGAAATAATACCAAGCTGAAAATAATGAAAAAAACTATGGTCCACCTAGAATAACAATGTTCCACACCCGGATGGTCCCACTTGTACTATGTGTAATGCCCTATCATTTTCATTATACCAGAAATGTATAGTAAGATCCCATAAAATAGGAAGTATAAACATACCAAATAGAAAATAATGAGACTAGAAAACATAATGAATCATCAAATTCATTCAAATTTAAAAAGGAGATTCAATCATAAAAAAATAAAATGTATACCAATATAATCTCATAGATAGGAAAAAAGTCTATATGAAAGGCCACATACTTATCAAAATCCTTGGATTCTACCCATGGATCATATTATAGGATAGACTATTGTAACCCACTTATCAATTCCCACTAAAAGTGATGCAACTGACGCAATTTGTAAAAAAAATTAAGCTTTTACATGTTTAAGGGAACAATAGAACTCTTTTAATATTACTACATATGTAGAGGATCACTTATAGGGCCAATACGGGATACCTAACCCCATCAGTAATAACCTAATAGGAAGGAAATCACATTCCTCAGATTTCAAAATGATACATTTGACTCTAGCAAGGGATGAATGATAGAGGATCACACCCTATGCCATTTAGATTGAGACATGAAGTTATCCCAAACTAACATGTAGTGGGGATCTATCATCATATACTCAAAATAAGATTCCAAATTGTATCATAATATAGATGAACCAAGTTAAGACATTCATACTGGTACTAAAAATAGGATATTTGGATCAAGGGATCCAATATAACCTTGAATGGGTATACTGTGAGTAAAATTGGTAGATTACATTTCCCACTAATATTGGTCCTACCAAGGTTCATGTACTATATCAACAATGATTTAAAATGGTCATTCCCATTTATAATTGCCATTGTTGTTCCCATGTAATTGGGGGTACATGCCATGTATCAAGATTAAGGTTGGAATAATGTAAGACTAGGTTACACGACATTGTGATATTTTAGTTCTGACATAAAATATAGCCAATGATGATGGATTCCCATGGGATGTGTGTTCCTTTGAACTAAAAACCATGTATATTTTGATTTTATAGATATCTATGATGTCTCCAGTGTGTTCACCCCGACATCTAGTCCCTCAAATTTCATCATGATATATATTATTAAATCATGATCTATGTTATCCAAGACCGCATCATCCCTGGTGGCTAGATTCTAGCCAACTGTGGATCATGAATTTAAAGTAGTGACCTTCTTAGAGAGCCCATATTGTGAAATATTAGAAACCTACACCATTAATACCAATGTTATATCACCATCATTTCTATTTCATTTCAATCACATCATTAATCCCAATGAAAATCATGAGAAATTTTTTTTTATGGAAATCATTGATTATAGAATGATCGGTTCAAAGGGGTTTTCAAATCACTGTCCAATATAAATATCGATGATGAATTCCAAATGGACGGTGGGAGAAAATGTCAAAAAAAGTGATATATGAGTATTTAACCTTATTTGGTTTTCCCTACACTATTTGATAGTGAATTAGATGAATGTGTAGTAATAAAAACAATCAACAATTAAAAATATTTTATCATAAATCAACATATGATCTGTGAATTAATTTTCTCAAATAATAGTTTCATGTTTTTTGTGGAGAAATAAATAGTGGGGATTAAAAAAAATCAAACATCACAGATTGAAATTGGAATGATCGCTAAGGAAGACTAATTGATTATCATTTTTGTTGGTGGGACCCAAGAAAACCATAAACGGTGAAAATCTGCATGGTTTCCAAATCACTAAAACATGATTCTATAAAAAATTTCTAGCTCTCTCTATCATGGACCTCTCATTCAGTCGCTAGGGTAATGTGTGTAACCCTAATATTTTTTCATATCCATTTTTAAATAGAGGATTATAAGATTACATATATTTAATAGATAGTGATTTATTTATTTTTTCATCATATATTATTTTTACCATGACTACTCATCAATAAAATCATTTCACAAAAAAATATTCCAATCCTTTTGTGAAACCCACAATATAGATTTGAAAGAAAAATTTATTTTACCATATAAGATAAAATTACGGTGAAATTCAATTATTTCTATAAATTAGTCGACTCATGATACAATAAATTCTATATTTTTAATATATCAATACTGAGTATACATGCTCTGAAATATCCTACACCAACTCCATGACTATAATGAATCATATTTTTTGAGGTATTATTTTTTTGATATTGTATGGATTATATTTGATACCATTCAGTAAGTGGGTGTGAATTTTGAGGCCTAGTGTGCTTGAAATTATTGTTTGAAATATATTAAATAGTACGCACATGAAATTTTCATTAATAATTTGAACAAATTCTATGCAGGGTCCAGATTTAAAATATACAAGAACAATTGAGTTTATAACATGTGTTTTTCTCTAGGGGTGGGATAACCTTTATAGGTGTAGGGATTTTGTGGAGAAGTCATCAAAGGAGTGAAAATGAATAAAATAATTAATAAAATTGCCTTATTTTTATTTTGTTTAGATAGAGAACAATGTTTTTTTGAGTATATCAATGTGATGAAATTCTACGGTTATCTAAAAATCTGTGGAACTATTGGAAAACCCTTGGAGAGAGCCCTGGAGGATCTCTATAAGATGAACATCCACCGGATCGAGGATCGAGGTTTAATTTTCAACATAATCATAGGATATAACAAATGATTGCAACACTACTTAGTTCTTCATCAGGTATTGGTCTAAATTGAGGTAGGATTTTTTGTAATTGGATTCATTGCCCATTATTAATTCCCACAATGAACATGAATCAATCAACAAACATATTTATCTTTAGTTTGGTTATCTTGTGTTATGGGTATATTTTTTGGATTATTTATGGTGTATCAATATATGGTTATTTATTCAGATCATATAATCATAATAAAGATGTATTGATACAAACACATAAATTGGACTTGTTTTGTTCCTCATTTTTTTGGTTTTACATTTCTCATATATTTGTTTGTTCATAGTGGTTATTCTTTATTGACCTTTTATTCAACATCCCCCAAGAAATCAATCATTTGAAACCAATTTAATTGTGCATTAATTTGATATTACAGATATGTGATCGATCAGAAATGAAGGTGGAATGACAATGGAAGAGATGATGTATCAGTCTGTTTTGGATACATCTTTTTGTGTACTTTAGTGTGTAGAAAATAGTGATTAAATGAGTCATTTTCTGAAAAAAAAAGAATGGATGTAATCTGGAGAATGGTATTGGTGAGGATTAGCATTAACTAATCCCGATTTCTGGCAAGAACAAAGCCGAATTTTAATGTGGTGGTAGCCAATGCATGTAGAAGAAAAAACCAGTGGGGTTCTAGAAATCTTGATCTATATAGGCTGTAATCGGGGTTTATATAATGTGTGGGTACCTCCTAGAGTTAGCTATGGTTTCTAGATATTGTTAAGGATCATAAATAATTCATCCCCATCTTAAAATGTGTAACCTTTCCACAGTGATTCATTGTCTACCTCTGATGTTAGACACACATGTGGTGGAGTACATGGGCACTGACATGCCATGTACTCACACAGCTACATGGATTGTATGAAATATTTGTAGTCTAAATCATGTACTGGTACCTAGAAATAATTACATATGTATCATAACAACATTCACTTATACATAAACATAGACCCATTTCTTGTTAAATGGGAAAGACTTGTGGTCAATGTGAGACGGTGTGTGATCCTACTACATTCCATGGGCTCCCTTATTTTTTGGAAAATATCCATTATACTCTATATCTTGGACATGTTTTATTAGGGAGTGGTCTATGTATCAATTCTTTATGGGTTGGTATGGAATAAACTCATTAAAATAAGACATCAACCCCTTCATCATGAATCATTGGACATAGTTGTTGGAATCCATCAGTGAATACCATAGTGATATCCATTGTTCATGTTCATTCCCTAGGGGGAGTTCATGGTGTCATTTTGACCAACACTACATAGTAACTGATCTTATACATAATAGGTTATTCCTTTTTTAGTTTTGGTTATACACCATGGATTTGGATGTGGTATGAATTTGTGTATAATATCATTTAAGATGTTCAGTGTTTTCTTATAATGGTTAGACCCAATGAGAATTACCTCCCAGATGAATTCCATTAGTTCATTCAAACTAATTGAGGGTGTTATCTTTAACTAGTACGATGAGAATCCTTCGATCTGGAATCCTTGGATAGTATCACAATTGCGTCAAACCTCTATACTATGTGCCTTTCTAAGTGTATCATAATATTTTTATTTTTTATATACATATACTTGTCTAGAGATGACTATTATTTCTTTTTTATGGTTTATGGTTTTGGGGCGATTAACTTATTATTGATATACTCACCCATGCATAGTTTTTTATTACATATGTGAAGTATTTTTCACATCATTGACCTTTTTATTGAGTCCTAGATAGACTAGTACTAGATGGTTCTTAGTGAGACCAGATAGACCAATGTGTGTTCTTATGATATCTTGAAAACATCCCATAGTGTTACTTTTAGGTTGGAATTGTTTTCAAAATTTGTTTTCTAGGCCTATATTTGGACCTATTTAATTTCTTATACTTCACGTCATACATTGGATGTGGGATTTAGATGGATTCATGATAGATTGTTCACTTGATTGTCTATTTCATCATTTTATGGAATTGAAGATGTGTTCAAGTCTACATATAATTAGGCTATGGTCTCATATGTAAGTGATATTCTTACTCAGTACTAGTTTCCAACCTATGGTATAATGGAGGAAGGATTGGGGGAGTCACAAAATGGGCCCCATAAGGATGGTCCAGGTGCGAGTGGTATCGTAGGGATGTTATTCAATATGTAGTGTTCTGTGATGCATTAAAAAAATATATGGGTTTTGTTCTGATTTAGGGGTAGGGGAGTTGCCTATGGTTCATTCCATTTGAGACAATACGAACAAAGATATTTGATCCATGATCCTTAGTTAACAATAGTTTTCTTTTCACTAAAGATATGGCGACACTAACTGATGGATAAGTAGTTTACCATCTATTCTAATCATAAGATTCCAAAGTATATCATCTCTTATAAGGATCATAATTTGATATAAAAGATATGGTAAGAGTTCCTATAGGATTATGAAATAATATTTTTCATACTCTTGGGAATTGCAATGTGGTAATTAATTTCCTCAGTAGGATATATAAATTGATGTTATTGAACAAGGCTTAAGTGGAGTCGGCCTCATTTTGGTTATCCATTATAGATAGAGATGGATAATATTACATCTAGTAAATTATTTTTACCCATATTATTTTATAAACATCCAGGGAGTCCAAACAAAGGGATACCAAATTTGGGAAACTATGCAATCATCTATCCAATAGACATGATCCTGATAGATTATCTGAAGGTGGGGAGAATTTTGTTCTTTTTTGAGGATGCATGATGGAACCAATGATGTTGTGTGAGGTGGTTATGATAGATTTTCAGACATATAAATTAGAGTTACATACAAGTGTGAAAATTTTTTAGTAATACCACTGATGTTAGTTTTTGTGGCCAGTGATAATGAAGGGAGTTTCATAGTCATTCCCTTATTTCCTTACTTTTCAGAAAGTGAAGGCTGAGCACCAGTTTCTAGAGGGTCTATCTAAATTCAATGAGGATATATATTTAATGTGGGATGTGATATATATAAACTTCATGATAGGATTACTGTATAGTACTTGGTGAAATTATTCAATCTGGTTGATCATGAAATGACTCCTCGTGTTGTCTCACTTCCTAGCTATCTGAGAGAAGAATTAAGTAGATATAATTGGATTCCTATACATGCATGAGATAGTACGACTCCATGTATTTCCATCAATTATAATATTTGTACATGATGCTCTCTTAACATTCCATTTAGTTAATGTTTCAGGGAAGGTGTTTAGCACTCGGTTTATCTAGAGTAAACAAATTTCACCCCAAGACAAATAGCTAGACAGAGCAAACTATTCTGGTTTTGGAGGACATAATGCAAGTGTCTATGTTAAATTTGAGAGTATTTTGGTGTATAACCTACCACAGGTGCAGTTTGAGAGAAAAAAAATTTAACACGCCACCATCATTATAAAACCATTCAAAGAATTTTATAAATTAACATATAGGTCACCACTTTGTCGAGATTGTAACGATCCATGTTTTTAACTAGTTGAAAATCGAAAGAATTTCAAAATTTTGTTTACTGAATGAGATGAATTTAAAACATATACTATGAATATAATTAATAGTGTCAGAATGCACTGTTTTTATGTTTTTTAAAATGGGTAAATTAGTGAGGAGTTTACCAGTGGTTTCAACGAGTTTTGAGAGATTCAAACCCGAAACATCAAAGTTTCAAAGGGTCAACACTGGGGGCACAATTTTTCTGAATCCTTGTGGGCCCAACAAGAAACGGTGAGCTTATTACATGTGGAATAATTCTATCACATGGGCCACACACAATTTTACAAACATTTCCCCTATCCCACATGGTTATTGGAAATAGGTAGTACCTCAACACTACTCACCACATGGTTGGTGAAAGGTTTCTATACCGTGCGGCCATCCCATGTGGGTTACCCATGTTCCTAATAAAGAACACACAGTTGATGCATTGTTTTTCATACCATGCATCAAAAACTGTGATTGGCACCATATTTTTAAAAAATTGAAATAATTTAATTAAAATTAAAATATAAGAAAGTAAAACCTTATATACCCAATTACACCCCTCCAAATCATGTCCTGCCTCCACCCTTAGGATCCCCTTTTTGTCATATGGTCCCCTCTCTAGAGGTACCTCGGTTTGGAAAACTCTTCCACAATTTTCTTATGATTTCATATTCGAAACTCCATGGTCAGATGTTCTTTCCATGTCTCATTACTTTTCTTGGATGATTTTTGGTCTCCCATCACCCTACATGATTCAGTTGAAATCCTTATGGTTATAGTTGATCCATTATTTTCGATTCATCAATTGTTAGGTTATGCGATGTGATTCTCGGATATTGTTTGAGTGTATTCCATCAATCGCTGCTGAAGGAGAAGTGGTATGGGTCATTTAGGTTTTCCGCCACTAACCAAGTTGAGGTACTTTTCCTACTTATTAGTGTCACACCCTTTAATCTTCATTCTTAAGTTGTTTTTAGTCTCTAGATTGGATTTTTTGGATTTTGTTTATCATCTTTAATGGTTTCCACCAAATCTAAATAGTCCCGAGTATTGTCTTGGTCTATTTCTTGAGGTAGGGTCCTTTTTCCTTCTCCATTTAATTTAAATATTTCGTTAATTAATTTATTATTGTAATTTTAATGGCTTTAAATTATTTCAATGACATATATTTATTAAATTTACATTACTTGTGAATTTAGTATGATTTCTGAATGATGTGTTAAAAATGATACATGGTTTTTTTATAAGAAGTATCATGATTTTATAATAAAACCCCTTTAATGGAGGTGAAATTCCTTCAAGCTAAAAAGTATTCAATATAATTTTATTGTTGGATTATTGTATCGAATTTTCATATACATTGAATATATGATTGATAAGTGGAATGACTCGAATTTGGACAATTTATGAATTATAATTACCCAAGTTGGTAACTTCCCATCTCCGTTGTCACCTCCGAAGAGATCATTATTTTTAAGATTCTTATTTTCTTGTTTTAGTAAATTAAAGGTTAATGTTGTTAAATTGAATAACCCCAAGGGATGTTAAGACCATGCCACTTATTTTTCTGTATAAAAACATTTATGCGAGTTTCAATGTTTTATGTCAGTTTTGACATGGTTATTGAAATGAATAAGAGGATTTTACAGATGCATTATGTTATAATTATACATGATGGTTATAATAGGATTGGTAAATAAAGTCATGTGTGGTAAAACCAAATTCATCAATAATAAATGTGTTTTTATTTATTTTATAAATGAACAATATTAATGTTTATGGATTAGAAGAAATCCACCACTCCAATTATATATATGATATGGCTTTATAGATAATGAGAATGATGGTAAGGGAGGTCCGATGAGCATGAAAAATCTAAAATCCTTTAAATTAGTATTGATATTGATTGTAAGGTAGGTTTGATGAGCATGGAGACTCAAAGTTCCTTACATAAATTCGGAGATTGATGGAAATAGAGGTCCAATGAGATAAAAACTCCACACTCCTTTAAATCAGTATTGAAAATGATGGCAGGGGAGGTCCAATGAGAATTGAGACTCAATGCTCTTTTTCATCGGTGTTGGGCATAGATACCCTCCCCAGTGATAAATTATGATTCTGGCAAGGGATCTGGTGAGTATCATGGCTCTTCCTACCATACATCGATGTATGTCTTACTACCACGTGAGTAAAGCCTATCACCTCATATACTGGTGTTGGATGACTGTATGCTATGTCTCGGTCCACCCTAAAATATTTATATATATATGTATCATAATAATATATATATATATATATAAATAGACATGATCATATTCTTATATTGGATATGAGTTGAAGTAGGTATATCCTTTAGGTGTCCCTTAGGAACCAGGATGGGAATTATTTATTTAAGTGGATTTGTTGTTATTCAGCTATACCTGCAAAATGCATTAATTTGTGTTTCACTGTATGGATTAGGATAGACATCGTGGTTGCAAACTTACTAAGATTTTATCTAACACACTACTCGGGTACCCTTGGTACCCGAGTATACCATATGTGTTTAGGATCAAGGTTGTTTGATGTATTTCATTTAGCATGGAGTTAGGGGAAATGGACCGAGTTGGAGCTCGGGATGATCATGGAGATCACCCACAGGGCCTTATTTTCGTTTCTTTATTTTTTTAATTGTATTGAGAATAATGATGAATTTAAAAAA
This sequence comes from Viscum album, assembly GCA_963277665.1. Lineage (NCBI taxonomy): Eukaryota > Viridiplantae > Streptophyta > Magnoliopsida > Santalales > Viscaceae > Viscum > Viscum album. Next base: position 119,734,638 of record OY728156.1, read on the forward strand.
TTTTCTATTATATTTCATCAACTGTACATGCATAAATTATACAAACTGGTGTTGTTTACCTTTATTAAATTGTTCTTAATTGTCTTCTGCTACAATATTTTTTTATTTAATGATTCCACTATTTTATGTTGTTGTCTATCATTTAACATCTACTGGTACCACTATACATCTCATTTAAAAGGGTATAGTGGCCCCACTATTACCCACCGACAACCTTTCTATTAGTCAGTATCCTATGGAATACGAGGAGATGTGCTTGATGCAAAGTGACCCATCAGTAAGACCACAGATTTAATGTTATGTTGGGTTGGGACATTAAAAATTGGTATCATAGGGATACAATATTTCCTTTGTATTACTATATTGGGTTGGTAGCCATGAGGATAGTAATGTGTCAGTGCTTGGTAAATAGACATTCTTGGGAATGATCACCCCATTTATGAGAAATGACCAAGTGTTTAGGGTTGGGAATTGTTTTTGGTACTATTTTCTGTTATAGTTGATATGATTTTACCTTGAGTGATTTGTGTTATTTCCATTATTTTTTGATTTATGAGTTTATGGTATTTTTACCCTTATCAGAGTTTTTAAAGGATGTATCATTACAGTAATCATTATAGGCACATAGAGATTAGCATATCATGAATGTTATGTGCCATGTAGTCGCATTTGTATCATGTCTGTTATATGCATTTCCATGATTTTTATTCTTTATCATGCTTGTCTGTATAACACGATTTAGTGTTTATATTCAATGTTTCATCATCATTTTGCCTGTATTTATGTTTTTCTATGATTCTAATTTATAGAATTATTTCAGGTTACTAGTGTAACATGCCAAGTAAGTAATGAATAATAGATATTTTTATCTATGTCTATTAATGATTAAGATAGCGTTTTAGAGGCTTAAAATGAAAATAAATCCAATCTTAAGCATGGAATACACTAATATTCTTAAAAGATTGTTTTACTGCCTTATGATGGAAAACCCTTTTTAAATCTCTCTTTTCACAATTTTATAAACTATGTTTGTCAAAATAAACTTATTCTTTATGATTTGGACATCAAAATTTACTTTGTGTGAATTTTTTGTATTTTTCTGACAATGTTCATTTTTTAATGAATAGTGAAAATACTGCATTTTACATCAAAACTGCTTTTTAATCTAATTTATTTATATGATTAGATTATCTTTTGAATTGGTCTTAATGTGTAATATGAATATATTTTTACCATTTAATCCAATGGTGGTCATTAGAATCAATTTCACTTTGAAATTGGACTTAAACTAGTGTCAATCTTTTGATACTTATTGTTTCATAAAAACACGCTATTTGCTCTGATAGCGGGAATTAATTATTAAATTAATTAATGTGACTTATATATTTTGAATTTTGTAAAATAGACTTCATTTTTGAATTCTTAATATCAAATATAGCTTAGGGTGAATTTTTGGTAATTCTCTGAAAAACTTCAATTTTTGATGAATAGTGAAACCACTAAGTGGTACTTATAAAGACTGATTTTCCGTTTAAATGAAATTTTGCCATCATTGTGTTTTGAATTTTAAAAAGCCGACATACATTGTTTTCATTAATAAGTAAAATGTGTTTCAATGAGATTATAATAATTTTTTGGTGAATAGTAACTTATTAAGTTCTTAATCGCGATTAGTGGTAATTTGTGTAGTTTAAGGTAAAAATAATGCTTTAATAAAATAAGATGAGCTTGACACAAGTCCTAACCTCATTGGTTGTGTCATGGACGACTAAGAAAAGACATGGATCAACTTGGGGATCCAATGGATCCACTTTGGTTGGGAAATGACATAAACAACTTTTTATTTAATGTAAAAGTAAAAATGACACAAACATAATATGTTTTACGAAAACAATTTTTACATGGGGTTATAAAGATCAGGTTTTTGATTATAAATATTCATTGGGAAGATAAAAAGATTTCATACATCATAGTATTTTTTTATAATTTTTAGACATTAAATAAAATAAATTAGTTATGACATAATAATGATGCAGCGATGACATCATTATTTGACGATTTAAATAAAATGGAAAGATAATGTAAATTCTATGAACTACACATGTCCAAAACCAATTGGATGAGTGTATTTCGAACCCTTATCACTTTATCCACGAATAATATCAATGTCGGACATTTTAAAACCGAAACACATTTTCAAATAAAGTAATATTTCTTTACTTTCCAAAAGTGCCCCTCCTCTCCTCTTATAAAAGGCCCCCACCTCTACCTCATTTCACACACACCTCAATCCTTTGGCTCGGAAAAACCCTGACCATTTACTCTCTCCACATCCCTCTCCTAATCCTAGAGTATTCCCTTTGGAAATAATCCTTTCAAAGGAAGCCTTTAGGCTCAAATCAAAAGGAGTTACAATTTTAAAGGTAATTCATCCTCTCATGTTCATTTGTTTTATTTTGTTTCTCCAACCACCTAAACTCTTTTTATTTTCTTCTTTTGTAACAACACCAGTATCTTCAATATACTAGGATGTTGTTATAAGATTTATTTGAGCTACACTCTCACACAACTACATCAAATGGTTAAAGTACATACGGTTTCCGTGGATGGCGAAATTCTGCCTCCCGAAACGCTGATTGTTCAATACTCATTTAACACCTTCAAAGGTGGCCATTATGATGTCACTATTTTTATATATGATATATAATATGTTAATGTTTTCCTTAAGATTCTGTTTTTTTTTCATTTTGGGAATACCTTTATGGTTCCCATTATGGGTAAACACGATATCTTCATTTTAGGAAGTGCGGACTACCGCCCCCTGAAAGTGATTTGATTCGTTAATACCATATGTGGGATGTGTAAAGGATAAAGGTAATGATATTATATATGTTATTATACTGGAATTATAATATACTCCTATATCATTATGATTCCATTCCAGAAAATACAAAATAGAAATGGAAGTAGCGTTCATGCGTACGTACGGCTTACCGTCTCCATGAACGGTGCATTTCATTTCTTACCTCTGAATGTGATGTAATATTATAAATACATGTATATGATGAATATATGTGATATATATGTTATCCAAATAATTAATATCATTCTGGATATAACGAACCTTTGACCAAATTAACAACATGTAAGTTTAAGAAGTCTATTTTTGACTTAAGAACCAAATACCGACAAAATGAACATTATTAACTTAAATGATTACATGATGTTAATAACATGGTATAAAAGGAATAATGAACTTGAAAAAAGTTCATAAGAAAGTAGAGATTAACTCAAGTTTATTATTCAGGAGATTAAAGAATGGTCGGGTCAAGTCGGATATGAGGTATGGGACTTCGTCTCAATATCCTTTCATTGAGGCATATTTTATTTTATACACAACTTTCTTTTATACGGTGTATAAACCCATTTGACTTTTACGTTTATTCAAAAGGAATATTTTTTGTACGAAGCGTTTACTAAACGACAAAAGGGAATGTTTTTGTCGTATGTATGCGGCGACAATGACTTCTCCGTCGTCGTGACCGTTATTTGAGTTTCGGCTTCCTCTACAAGCCATACCTTCTTTTTAAAAGAAAATTAAATACCATGTTTTACTTTTCTTTTATTTTTGTATTGAAAATGGTTTTCACAATGTTTTTTGTGTTGTATTGATATCTTGTGATTGAAATGTGGAAATGTTGTGTTTCCTTTATGCATGTTTTATGTGATACGATTATGTTATGGTTCTTGGGCATTATTATGAAGACGGGTGGTTCCGTGATAAACTAAGGGTGGGTGAGCCCGATATAGCTCTCCAATGCATTGGGTAACGCGAAGGAGTGAAACGTTAAGGTTTCTCCGAAGAGATTTAGGGAATATACTATGATGGGTATTCCAGACGTAACCAAGAGGGTTACTCCCTACGTAAGAATGTTATGAATTCCTCAAGTTACCTTTATGTCTTATGATTTCTATGATTTATTAATGATTTTATGAGGTATGTTAAAGTGCCTATGTTTTATGGGTAAAGTATGATTTCATTATTATGTATATATGAACTCATGTTTCCTTTCCATGTTTTTATAACCCATACTGATCTTTTTATGCTCATCCCAAGTTTTTTTGAAATGTTTTTCACAGGGAAAGGGAAAGGTACATGATATGATGATAGTGTCAAGGAAGGGTCAAGAAATAATCCATGTTTTATTTTAAATGTGTTTCCATTGATGGGAATAAAGAATACTATCTTTATGTAACCACTTTGTTTATATGTGGAATGTAATGCAAGTTTTATGATCTAATTCTCTAAAACTCTAAACCCAAAAAGATCCTCAATGTGTAATCTTGTAATAACTCAATATTAAGTAAGGTTTAAGGCTGGGGCCTTATAACTGGTTACCATAACATGCTTTTTTTTGGAAATGAGATTTATGGAATGAGGTTGAAATATATGGGTTTTGAATAAACAGAAACATGTTTTCGATTGTAAGGTGTGTGACTGCCTTCTAACCGATAAAGGGTGACCCATATATTTAAACCACCTTGATTATAATAAATAAACATTTTAATGATGTTGTTAAAATGTGTAAATATGATAATGTGAAAATTTTAAATTATATTGGTTTAAAAAAAAATGGAATCCAAATAACATACAATATACTACATTGGAACTTTACAGGTTAGTAGGTTGCAACCCATATGACTATATCATTATATATGTGCATTTTATATTATGAAATGGAATTTTGTTTCAATATATATGGGTTCTAATTATCAATTTATGGAGTGTACGAGTGCTTCGTGAATTGGTAAATGAAAACAAATCTTAAATTTAATCATCATATTATAGTTAAAATGGTAATAAATGTAAAATATATTTGGTTTTTAATTTTATATGAATTAGATAGATTTGTAAATGAACAATTGGACCAAAGATGGTCATTTATTGGCATGTTTTTTATGAGATGAACCATTTAGGTGTTTATAAACTTTTATATTTGAGAAACTAATATTGATTTTCTTTTTATAGAACCCATATTTTCTCAGTGAGGCCCTCATTGGTCTCCTTATTTGTTAAAAATTAATTTATTTTGATAAATTTACTAAATATGAAGGGCTATCAATAAGTGTATGATGTTTTAAAATGATTTTTTTTGAAACATTCTTGTTTTTCCCTAGAAGTTGTTTGTTAAAATCGAATACCCTGTGTTTTTGTTTTGAAAAAATGGCACATGATGTTTAAAATAAATCTATTATATGTTAAATGATTTTAATTTGATTAGATGTGAAGGGATTTGAAATGGAACCTATAGTGGGGTCCTCTATTTAGACACTCATGTAAAGGGTGTTTGATTTTCTCCCTTTAGTTTCCTTGGAACAAAATCATGAGCGTTTTCCACATGAGTACTTTCCTTTAACAATGACTAAGATGATAAGATTTCGAGCTGATATTGTTTGAAATGAACTTATTATGGGTTGATGTTTTCTTCCAAATTAAGGGGATAACTAGTAGTAGGTAGAACCCTAAGATCATATATGTCTTTTTAAAAATGATGAGCTTCCTTTTGTATGGTGTCTTTAAAGAATCAAAATCCCTAGTTGTTCCCCTTGTATTTCTATATGACACCCTTGTTTGGATGGGTGATAGTGTTTTTATATGGATTTTTATGGATTTGAGCATCATGAAATGTTTAGTTTTAGCTGGTTCGAAATTCATCAGTCATGGGTGTCCATTTTTTTAGTCATTCAACACTTTCCTTACAATGGTAACGGACAAAATGGTATGGCGTCATCTAGGATAATGGTCATATGGGGCAATACAACTCTGAAATAAGTCACTTTTGTTCATTAGTATGGTCTTGGATCACCTCCGTAATAGAGTGACCATTTGGTTTAACTGAATCAAGTCCATCCCCATGTTCGGGAAAATATTCATGATACTCAGGTATTTTAAAACATCTGGTTCGATTTTGGTTATTTCGTTTAAAGTTTTGATAGAAGTGATTGCGACTTAGATCTGCATCACACATTTAGTTAAGGTGGATTAAAAATTATTACTCTTATGAGAAGACGGTCTATTTTTTTTTGATGAAATGGAAAATCCTATGGTTTTAAGTTTCATGTCATTTCTAGTGGACACTTTTCCTTCTATGTATAAGGAGAACAATGACTTATGACCTTGGAAAATGGCATGTCTAGCTGGAATGCCTTTGAGGTGAGAGAGTTTTGAAATCATGTAATTTTATTCCCATTATAATGAATTTGAATGTCTTTATATGTATACATAACCTTGGGAAATATTGTTGGTCATAATTAGACTTGTTGGTTAATCATAATTGATCACGTAAAACCTCAAGTGGAGAAGGTATCATGGTTCTGTTTGTGTCGATGAACTGGTCGGTGGAGCCAAGATTCTTCATTGAATGTCGACCAGTTATGGTTTGATTAATTTTCATTCTAGAGGATGGGAATATTTTAGTGGAAACTGTTTAGGCCTTTTAGTGTATTTTTTTTAGCAATGAGCATGTTCCCTATCCAGAAATCATCCTAGATGCATTAGAAGAGTGTCAGTCTTATGTCATACTAATTCATTCTAATGATTTTGAGCTTTTAATGTGATTTCCTATAAATTTGTCACACTTGATACATTATACTTATCAAGGAATAGATTTTCTGAGTTACCCATGGGTTCCCAAGTTGGAAAACCCTAGAGAGACTCATGTACTCTAGAAATATCTTCTGACATAACCTCCCGGAATAAGCCTATATTGGCTTAGATAATAATCTAATATGAATGTGGTGACCTTGGATAAATGTCACACATGTAGTTTTTGAAGTGGGGACTATCCTGTAATAGTCCATTAGAAATTATTTCTATGAATCTGAGGATACCCAAAACTATATTTTAGCCTCAATGATGATGTTTTGAAAGGGGTAATGTGTCTAGTTTGATGGATCAAGCTTCCATTCATGTTTGTGTTGTGATGAAATAGATTAAATAGAATTTTGGTGGTTTGATCTTAGACCATCTGCAAATGTTAGGTGTTAATTTTTTTGGATGTATTTGTTGGAATGAAATAAGATGTGGAAGAATGCATTACTATTCTGTTTTAATATTCTAGTCATCTATGCTGATCGTTTTAGAAATGGTTGGCTGTAGTGACTCAATTTATTTTCTTCTAGTTCAAGGAAGCCATCGGTGAAGGACCATTTTTGGAACATCTTCATGTGGAGATGATTAAAGTTTGTTCTGGATAGTTATTTTATGAAAATACATCTTGATTTTGTCTATGAGGAAGATGGGAAAATGACCATTTGATCTTTTCAAACTCATGATAAGAGCATCATTAAAACTCTTAGAGTATTATTTGAAAGGAAATTACAATGGTGGATATACCATGATTTTGAATTGGTTGTTTTTAATGTTAGATCCCAATGTGGGAAGTACCTTTGGCTGGATTCTTATTGAGACAACGACATGATCATTTCTCTAGCTAAAATAGATTGGGTGGGCTCATTTTGGGTGTTTTAGTTGGAAAACATATGTTGGATTGAGTTTTAATGTCTCAAATGTTGTGTACTTAACTGGACGTTTGATAATGTGTTGGGTGTTTGGAAACTCAATGTGAGAATTTAAATTTTTCCTCCCAAACCATGTTGGTTGGTTGAGGTTTACATTTTTCCTAAAAATATTGTTGGGGATGAGAATATATAAGGTGGGATGGTTGTAATGATCCTTGTTCTGAACATGATGGAACACCAAAGGAATTTAAAATTTTTACATACGTGATGGGGTGAAAACAATAACAAGCCTCCCAAAGGAATAATGAGAGTTGGGATAGTTTTATGTGATGTTTTTGAACATGGGATATCAACTGAAGAGATTCCTAGAGGTCTCGGTGAGTTTTAGGAGCACTAGAACAAAAACATCATTGTATTACAAGGTATGCACTGGGTGCATGGTTTTTCAGAAACAGTGTGGCCCACAGTAAAAATCTATGCAGCTTGTTGTATGTGGATAGAGGTTTTCATACGGGATGTGCACATTTAATGGAAATGGGTAGTACCTTGACACTATTCACTATATGGTTGGAATACAGTCTTCGAACCATGATTTCAATTGATATAGGGTGACCCAGGAGCCCAGTAAAGGGAACCTGGTGGGCACACAATTTTCCAAACCATGCGGCCCAAACAATGTGAGACACCCCGGTTTTGAAAATTGAAATAATTTAATTAAATTGACAATATATTAATGTAAATAATAATATATCCAAACCCACCCCTCCATATCACATCACTCCTTTCCCATTGGGCTCAGCATTGAGCCATGAGACCCCCTATCAAGCAACACCTTCATTCTATGATTTATTCCACCATTTTCTTGGGATTTCATCATTGAATATCGCTGTTAAGATATTTTCCCATTTTTTACAGCCTTTTCGTAGATGATTTTAGGTATCACTTCTCCATACATGGTTTAATAGAAAACCCTAGGTCTAGGGTTGATTCATTTTTGTGGTTTATTACAAAGTTAGGATATTTTAAGTGCATGTTGAGTCTTATTCGATCGAAATATAGAAACCACCAAAAAATGAATAGTGGTATGAGTCATTTTGGTTCCCCACCTCCATTCGAGGTCATGTTCTTTTCTTGCTGATTGTACTCGCACCATATAAGTAAATTCCATAAGGTGTTTTGAGTCTCTATATTTGTTTTTACTATGTTTTTAGCATATGATTTGGTGTGAACACACATACATAGGTATATATATATATATATATCTTCCTCATATTTATTCTATAACGCCCTGACCCTGGAATCCTAGAGTTAGTGCATTATTACTTATCATTGGCATGATCACAAAATATAAATTCTCAAAAGAATAATTATTTTAGTAGCCTTGGATGTACTAGATACATTCATAAGGTTTACATTACATCATAAAATGGAAAACTACAATAACATTGTTTTGATAGAAAACACTGAGGTCCCATATACTATCCCTGCAGGTAAGACATAATATAGTTCTTCGTATCATGGGGAAAATAAAACCTAGAAAGGGGTGAGCTCAGTAGCTCAGTAAGGAAAACAATATAGTGCAAACTTTCATAAATAAGCATAAAAATTTAAGGCAATGAATAAGACTAAAACAGAATCCTTTTTAAACTTGAACGTTAACATAAAATGGAAAATATAAATCAAAATAATGACATTTAATTATTCTGATGGATATTCTACTTGTCGAATAATCATATGAAATATCAAAATCTAATCTCATAATGATGGAATGCATAATGCTGGGCATTCTGGAACATTTTTTCAAGGCCTCATCCAAGACATCTAAAAATGATTAATGCCTCGGTTAAACCATATATCAAAAATTGGGAAAGGCCTCAGCCAATTCCACGTCTAGTTGTCTCATGAGACCTACCGATGTATGGAGGAGCTATAGCGGGCTCCACTCATCACTTACTAAGTCCAATGAATTCCTCATATGAAATGGGTGAAACATAATATAAACATTCGTATTAAAACTAGCATACGAAATGTCAATACTTTAAACTCAAACCATGAATGGAATAAAAATAGCACATCCATAGACAAACCTAACTCATTCAATACAATATGTAAGATTGTATTATAATAGATTAACATCAATTGAGAGTAATAAAGGATATTAATATAGATTAATATAATCATCAAATCTATATGAGAGAAATATCCCTTGTTTTCTTGAAAACATTTAAATGCCTCACTATTTATTAAGAATCCATTTAAAATTGATTTTTGAATCAAAGTGTCCCATACCATTTTGAAACTTTTTAAAGGAATTTTAATTTTAAAACATTAATTTCCATATAAATAAATTCGTAAAACCATTTTTGAAACATAGACAATAATGAGAAAGATTTAGAATAATAAATCTTTTAAACATTTAAAATGTTATTTTAGTTAGAGTTCCTAAACAAATGAGATATTCTTGAATACCAATAATTGAGATAATAAAAACATTATAATATCATGAGAATAAAGGATTTCATGATATTCTATGTCAAAGGACAGAATATACACCATATAAAAGTGAATTGGTGCATAACAACATAGAAGTATCAATGGAATGTAAATTGTGATAAAGTCCCTTATCAAGACAGTATCCTTAGGTTAAGGATAAATCAATGACATAATTATGTGTGAAAAATATAAATACATTACATATTATTGGATATTATGTTTAAATCAATCATAGGACATTCACCCATATTCTTGTAAAAACAAAACCAATGACTTGGATGTTTAACTCATTGAATGTGAATTGAGTAAAGATAACATTTATCAAGTTCATATCAATGACTTGATAAATTATAAATGGAGCGATTATGTGTATAAAAATTATATCCATGCAATGGAGAGTTTAAATTACTGCATAAATAATAAATTGTTATTCCCCACCTAATCTTGGAGTAAAATAATCAATGAAGTATGTGTAAAGCCCAATGAGTGGAAATTGAAATTTTAAATTCCCTTACCGATTTGGTAACTTATGAAACATAAACCCAATGAATGAAGGATAATACAATTAAGATGTAAATACCCATAAATTAATGTATATTACACCATGAATACAATCATGGTCAGTACATGCACAACATAAAAGGAAATAGTGGCCAATATAGCATGAATTTCACAGGGATAAAAGTGAGATGAAAAACCCTAACTTTGGTGTAATGAATCGAGTCATATGACAAAAAGTTAATAACCACAAAATGAATCACAGAATACAATGACTATAATGATAGTAATGATAATATATATATCAAATGGCAGTACACAATAAACCGCATGCAATAAATATGTTGTGGATTATGGAAATCTCATAGAATTAAAAATGAGACAAGAAAACCCTTACAATATAATTTTCCTTGGTCGAGGGTAAGATAAACTATTTTATAATGGTAAAATAATTGTTATTAAATTATAAAATAATAATATACATTAATATGATATCATATATGATCTTTTAATATTGCTTTGTTAACAATATTTTAGTATTATCGTCGTTTCAGGTGTTAACAGATTCATTTTCCTTTATATCCTTAGTTTCGTAAGTAGTGTTTGTTATGAATATGATGTATATTATTCATATTCAGAATTATATTAAGTCTTTAAACATGATTTGTAATCATCTAATGAAAATTGTCCTGGAATGGATTCGATGGGGAATGAATCTCATTGTGTTCATGGAGACGGTAATCAGTACGTACGCACGAGCGACAATATCATTCCTTTGATATAAAAATAATATACAATTGGATGGTATATCATATATACAGATTCATTATCATGTTATATTTATTATTTACGTCAATTACACATCATTATTATACCCATCCAAATAATAATGTATTGTATAACAATTACACTATGACGTGGTGACGGTAATCCATACGTACACACGTATGGTGACATGTCTTTCAAAAAATGGAAAGATTACTGAATATGGATGTGAAATATTTATAATAACATCACAGTATATAGTGGATACTATATTTATTATTTTATATTGGAAAAAACAATGAAAGAGGAAGATGAAAAAAAGAACTTGAAAGGGGTGATGAAATATTTACCACTTCTTCGGGTTCTTCCTTTTGATTTGATCAAAAGGGATCCTTAGGATGGCTTTTTGACTAAAGGAAGGCCTCTAGGATGAAGGGAGCACAGTTGAAAGGATATTTGGGCATGGTTTGGCCAAGCAAAATTTCTTTGAAGGTGTGAATTAGAGAGAATGGGGAGTGCCCTTTTATAAGAGGGGTGAGCGGCACCATTGGAAAAGCTAGAAATATTATTTTATAATAAAATCGTTTTCTGTTTCTAATTGCTTAAAAATGAATTATTTAAAGGCTAATGTGGGGATGGGTCGCAAACCACTCAACCAATAGGTTTTATACTGGTTTGGTTCACTATAATAACAGTATCATTTAGATTTAACTCTTAGTTAAATACATTGACATTTACCATGTCTCTTTGTATTTTTATTTTATATGGTTAATAAACATACTATATATTTCCATGTGAACCCCAAGTGGTTCATTATTGATACATATATCATTATATAAGTATTTTGGCCGAACCATATATTTTTAGGAATAGAATATTAATTAATTATATAATATTTGTTTTAAAAACTTTTTTCTGTCAATTTGGACACTATTTGGTATTTTGTTTTTTCTAAATTCATAACTTCATTACTAATTTGAAAAAAATTCATCTAACCAGCCCTAAAATGTCATATTAACCATGAAAATTAGTGGAATTCATAAAATGTCTCAAATTACATTTTTTTTGATATTTATAATATCAAATATTTTTATATTTGATTAATTAGGTAATTACTGCATCATCATTGTTTCATAAATAAAAAAAATTATTTAATGTCAAAAAAATATATAAAAAATACCATTATGTAGGAAATATTTTCATTTTTTCAAATTTAATATTTATAATGGAATTTATATTATGTGTTACCCTATATTAATAATGTTTTAGTTATTAAGATTTGAATTTAAAACTTTTAACTCTTCCTTGAATTAAATAATAATAAATGTCCTAATCTAATCAAAGTGGACCGAAAAGATCATATTTTATTGCTAATGTTTTTTTGGTTGAATTACAATTATTCAACAGAATAGGGAAATGTGTTAGGATAATAATACTATCATTTTTACCCTCAAATACCCTATTTATTTTTAACCGTTGTAAATAAAAGTCAAAAATTACTATTCACCAAAATTTATTTTTATCTTATTGAACCACATTTTACTTACTAATATCAACCATATCTCTTGGATTTTTGAAATTAAATTCATAGAAGAGGTAAAATTATGTTTTATTCAAATTCTCAAATGCTCTTATGAGGTGGGTAAAAACGGTTAAAAAGTTCAATAAAATTTTTATATATCTAAAAATTATTATAAAATGACTCTAATGAATTATGTTGAACATATATAAGTATTATGTATCTATTTGACATAAAATAAATTTAAATAAAATAAATAATTATTTAAATAGAAATTTGGTTTTAAACTATAACTAAGAGTTTTTTTGTATTCATAAAAAATTGATATTTTTCAGAAAAATTCCAAAAAATCACTCTAAGATAATTTCGATATTCCAAATCCAAAAATGAAATCCGTTTTGAAGGATTAAATTTATAAAATTCTAAAATGTGGGTATTACTATTCATAAAATTTATTTGGATTGGTCGTGATGTGTTAGAATCTCAATGTTGCATAAAATAAAAGCTATTAAATTGTTCGAAAGGAAACGTATCATGGAATCTTGGGGTGTTACATTCTTCCCCCCTTTTGGAAATTGCATCCTCGCAATTTTTAAAATTGGGCTTGGGAACATAATTAAATGCCCCACAATGGAAAAAGAGTCAGTAAAACTATCACTTTAGAAGAAAGAAAGATAATTACAAAGGTCACCCAAGATATCCCATACTAGGATTCCATTTCAGAAAACATGGATATAGATAATAATGTAAGTGTAATGTTTTGATGGAGAGGGATAGAGAACAGGATTAGTAAAAAGTTAACAACTAAAAAACCACAAACATTTGATGGGAAAAATGGTCATTAGTTTCCCATTTGGAAAAGTAAATAGACTACATTTTTTTATTTATGTTACATTTCATAAAGATGAGGAATTTATTTATGATATTGACAAAGAACATAAAGATATATACTTACTTTTTATGTACAGTTTCAATCTTTAATAAATTTCTACCACTAATTCGTTTTTTTCAAATGATGAGTATTGATGATTCCTTGGTCACACCAGAAAAGCTAGAATCAACTACTAGATAATAAAATGATCAACAAAGGATATACTATATATTTACCTTGTCTTTTGAGATTAATCAAAACCAAAATGGTCAAAATAATATCATATGATTCCCCAAAAGGATATTCCTTTATAGAAAGAAACACTAATCATAATTTCAAAAAATTATACCAACAACACCCCAAAGATATATAAATACCATTCAACAAACAATTTTCCTTAAAATACTTCAATATTATCCCAACTAATATTGAAATCCAAAACATTGAAGAATTTGGTTATGTAGTCTTCCATGTTAAATTGTATCTCCAAATGACATCGACTACTCATTAAGTCACATACTTAAAAGTGATTAACATAATCACATATTTTCTATTATAGGTTAATCATTTCCATAAAAAACCCAAATCACTATAAATCTACAATAAAAACATTGATAAAAATACACCATTACTACTCAAATAAAATCCCATAGTATTCTTTTTTCCATAGGCATATAGTGTTCCCAACAGAGCGAACGTCTTCTAAAATAACCTTTTATCACTTAATCCCCAAATCATTTTCCTATACTAAGGTTATTCATTTGATAAGACATAAGATCCCCAATCAATTTATTATTGATCAATAAAATAATTTAACTAAAAATAATTAGTCATACTAACCAGGGACTTCACGTAGTCCAGTGGTAGGCGATAAATCCCAATCGCAATCTAATTGTGTGTTTGATTCCAACAGATTTATCTGACGTGATGGGTTATTACACGGTCTTCGTGTTGTCCTTTTGGAAGAAATATATTTTCTAACATTACCAAAATGAGTTAAATTCCTCAAAATAACCATAACATTATTTAACCACAAATGTTATCTCGTACCTTTCCTTTTCATCCCAAAATATAATAAATTGTAATTGCCTCAAACCTAATGATAATATAAATCCAAATGGTTATTTATAACAATAACATTGAAAGAAAAGATAATTCTTCCTCAAATATCATCTTTACATGAAAAAAATCAGGGTTAAAAATACAAGACAAAATTATTACTAAGTAATCCATTCAACATGGAGCACTAATACTTTTAAACATTTCTCCAACCATTTATTTCCACATAGCTTCTTCTTTGACCAAGAAAATATCCTATAGAATAAGGCATTCACTCAGGTAATTGCTAGGTCCCCTAAATTTACAGCAAATAACTGTAAATGGATTTTAGGGACCATTTTTATTTTCTTTTATTGTGCTCTTCATTTATCCTCAACAATTTATTACTTTATGTCCTTATTTTCCACACGTAAATAATTTCTGTGTTCCATTGCGACACTTTATTGGGTGTTTCCTTCCATATTTCCTGAATGATGGAAATTGAGAATTATTTTCTCCATAGTCTCCACTGCCTGAGCCCTTATCATTCATCGTCATTCTCTTCTTTGTTGAGTCCAGGAGTTGGTTAATATATATGTTGTTGATCATCTTTTTGGAAAACTGATTTGGCATGAACCCGATAGCTTTAATGCCTATCAACATTCTATTTTGTTGCTCATTTCCACCACAGTTCCCACCTTTTACATCTTGCTCAAGGATACAATGACTTCCATTGAATCCATCCACTGACTAAAACAACAAAGCATTGTTTGAGTAACAGTAGTCATAAAATTATTTATAGAATATCAGGACATAATGTTTTCAATTTCAAACACATTAGGATTAACCAAGGTCATTTATTCTCATCTTATATTAAGATCCTTCAAATAAATTTTTAATGAAAATGTAAATTATCCTATGCATATCCCTTGGGAGTGTCGTAACCAAGAGTGCAGAAAGTCCCATTTTCTTGCACTAGTTTCCATTCGAGTCTAGTTCAAAGCGGTGTTTTCGGGTTTTACCCCTTGGTATATCTGTTCCAGAGCCGCCTCGACATGATCGTATCTAGACAGGGATGTATTTATTGGAAAACTCAAAAATCTCTATAATACCATAATTTTAGGATGTTCTTTATACAAATCCTCAAAGCCTATCTTAGGGCTATGTGCTCTAATCTGAGTTTATGTAAATCTAGTTTAAAAGGATTGTACTAATCTTTCTTTGATACCAACTGTAACGCCTTGACCCTAAAAGCCCAGAGTTAGTGCATTATTATGTATCATTGTCATGATCACAAAAGATCAATTCTCGAGAGACCGATTAGTTTAGTATCCATGTAAGTAATAGATACATTAATAAGGTTTACATTACATCAAAAAAAAAAAAGAAAACAACAACAACATTGTTTCCATAGAAAACACTAAGGTCCCATAGACTATCCCTGTAGGTCAGTCAAAATATACTTATCCGTATCATGGGAAAAATAAAACATATAAAGGGGTGACCTAAGATGCTCAGTAAGGATAAAATTATAAAGGAAACTTTTATAAACAAGAATAAAAATTAAAGGCAATGTATAAGACTAAAACAAAAGCCTTTTTAATCCATAACTTCAACCTAAAATGGCAAAATAGAAATCAAAATAGTAAAATTTACTTATTCACATGAATATTCTACTTGTCGAATAACCACATGAAATATCAATAGCTATTCTCATAATGATGGAATGCATAATGTCGTACATTCTAAGACATTTTGTCAAGGCCTCGTCCAAGAAATCTAAAAATGATTAAGGACTAGACCAAAACCATATATCAAAAATTGGGAAAGGCCACGGCCAATTCCATGTCTAGTTGTGCCATTAGACTTACTGATGCATCGAGGAGCTATAAGGGGCCCCACCCATCACTTACTAATTCCAATTCATTCCTCATATGAAATAGGTGAAACATTATCTAAACATTCATATTAAAACTAGCATACTAAATGTCAAATACTTTAACCTCAAACCATGAATGGCATAAAAATAGCACATCCACAGTCAAACATAACTCCTTCAATACAAAATGTAAGATTTTATTATAGTAGATTAACCTCAATCTAGAGTAATGAATTATATTAACATAGTTGAAAATAATCATCAAAACATTATTAGAGTTATGTCTTCCTTTTTCTTGAAAACATTTAAAGTCTCACTATTTATTAAGAAGCCATTTAAAATACATTTTTTAATCAAAGTTTCCATTACCACATTGAAACATTTAAAAGGAATTTTAATTTTAAAACATTAATTTCCATATAAATAAATCCTTTAAACCATTTTTAAAACATGTATATTAATGAGAAAGATTTAGAATAATAAGTCTTTAAATCATTTAAAATGATATTTTAGTTAGAGTTCCTAACAAAATTAGAGATGCTTGAATAAAAATAATTGAGATAATAAAAAAATATAATATCATGAGAATAAATTATTTCATGATATAATATGTCAAAGGATAGTATATACACCATATAAAATTGAATTGTTGCATAACAACATTGAAATCTCAATGGAATGTAAATTGAGATAAAGTCCCTTACAAAGACTATATCTGTATGTTAAGGATAAATCAATTACATTATTATGTGTGAATAATATAAATACACTAAATATGATAGGATATTATTTGTAAATAAATTAGAGGTCATTCACACATATTCTTGTAAAAACAACACAAATGACTTGGATTTTTAACTCATTGAGTAGGAATTGAGTTAAGATTACCCTTATCAAGATCATATCAAGGACATGAGAAACATTCAATGATGCGATTATGTGTATCAGAACTATATCCCCACAAAGGGGAGTGAAAATTACTACTTAAATAATAAATAGTAATTCCCTACATAATCATAGATTAAAATAATCAATATAGTATGTGTAAATCCCAATGAGTGGGATTTGAAATTTGAAATTCCCAGACCGATTTGGTATCTAATGAAACATACACCCCATGAAAGAAGAATATTACAATAAAGATGTAAAAAACCATAAATTAATGTATATTACATAATGAATACAATCATGGGCTGTATATGCTCCACACAAAAGGAAATAGTGGGCAATATAGCATAAATCTCACAGGAATAAAAAGTGAGATGAAAAACCCTTACTTTGTTGTAATCAATCGAGTCATATGACCAAAATTTAATAACCACCATATGAATCATAGAATACCATGACTATAAAGATAATTATGGTAATATATATATATATATATATATCAAATGGTTGTACACAATACACCACATGCAATAAATAAGTGCCGAACAATGGAAATCTCACAGAATTAAAAGTGAGACAAGACACCCCTTACATTGTACATTTCCTTGGTTGAGGGTAGGTTAAACTCCAGTATAATGTTGAAATAATTGTGATTAAATTATAAAAAATTCATATACATTAATATGATATCATATATGATATTTAATATTTCATTGTTAATAATATTTAAGTATTACCGTCATTTTAGGTGTTAACTGATTCATTTTCCTTTATATGATTTATTTTGTATGTAGTGATTGTTACGTATATAATGTATCTTATTCATATTCAGAATGATATTAAGTCCTAATAAATTATTTTTAATCATCTAATGATAATTTTTCTTGAATGGATACGATGGGGAATGAATCTCATCGTGTTCATTGAAACGGTAATCCATACATATGCACGAGCGACAATATCATTATTTTGATATTAAAATAATATATAATTGGATGTTATATCATATATAAAGAACCATTATCATGTTATATGTATTATTTATCTCAATTACACATCATTATTATACCAATTTAAATAATAATGTATTGAATAACTATTACACCACGGCGTGGAGACAGTAAGCTTTATGTATGCACGTATGGTGACATGTAATTAAAAAGATGTATAGAATAATTAATATGGTTGTGCCATATTTATAAAAACATCACGGTATATAAAAGATACTGGAGTTATTATTTTAGAATGGAAACAACAATGAAAGAGGAAGAAGAAGAAAATAACTTGAAAGAGGTGATTAAATATTTACCTCTTTTTCGGGTTCTTCCTTTTGATTTGATCAAAAGGGATCCCTAGGTTGGATTTCATACTAAAGGATGGTGTCTAGGATGAAGGGAGTACATTTTATAGGTTATTTGGGATGGTTTTGGCCCAGAAATATGGCATTGAAGGAGTGAATTACAGAGAAGGGGGGCTGCCCTTTTATAAGAAGGCTGAGGGGCACCTTAGGAAAAATATAGAAATCTTATTTTATAATAAAATCATTTTCAGCTTTTAATGGCTCCAAAATAAATTATTTAAATGAAAAGGTGGGGATGGGTAGAAAACCACAAAACCAATAGGTTTTAGACAGGTTTGGGTCACTATATTAACCTTATCTTTTATATTTAACTCTTAGTTAAATAGTTTCACATTTTCCATGTCTCTTTATATTTTTATATTATATTGTTAATAAACATACTATATACATCTAAGAGTATCCCAAGTGGTTCATTAATGATACATATATCATTATATAAATCTTTTGGCCGGACCTTATATTTTTAGGAATAGAATATAAATTAATAATATAATATTTGTTTTGCAAACTCTTTTATGTCAATTTTGACAATATTTGGTATATGGATTTTCTATATTCATATCAGAAATATTACTTCAAAAAATTCATCTATCCAACCCTAACATGTCATATTAACTTATAAAATTATTGTAACTCACAAAATGTCTCAAATTACATTTATTTTGTTATTTATAATATCATGTATTTTTATATTTTATTAATTCTATAATTACTGCATCATCATTGTGTCACAAATAAAATAAATTATTTAATGTCTAAATTTTTTTAATAAATTTACATTATGTCGGAAATCTTCTCATCTTTCTAATTAGTATTTATAATCAAATTTTTATTATGTATAACCCTATATTAAATATCTTTTAGTTATTAAACTTTGATTTTAACACTTTTAACTCTTCTTTGATGTAAATAATAATATATATCCTAATCTAATACACGTGGAACTAAAGGATCATATTTTATTCCTAATGTAGTTTTTGGTCTAATTACACTTACCCAACAGAATTAGGACATGTGTTAGGGTAAAAATAATATCATTTTTACCCTTAATTACCCTATTTACTTTTAACCGTGGTAAATAAAATTCTAAAAATGCTATTCACCGAAAATTATTTTTATCTTGTTGAACCACATTTTACTTAATGATATCAACCATGTCTCCCTGGTTTTGGAAATTCAATTCACAGAAGCGGTAAAATTATTTTTTATTCCAATTGGCAAATGCTCCTAAGAGGTGGGTAAAACACGGTTAAAAAGTTCGATAAAATTTTAATATATCTAAAATTATTATAAACTAAATCTAAGGAATAAAATTGAATTATATAGGTATTATGAATATATTTTTAACTAAAATAAATTAAAATTAAATAAATAATTATTTAAATAAAAATATGGTTTTAAACTATAACTCGGTGTTTTTCACAATTCATCAAAAATTGTATATTTTCAGAAAAATACCAAAAATTCACCCTAAGATAATTTTGATATTTGGAATCCAAAAATGAAGTCCATTTTGAATGATAAAATTTATAAAATTTCAAAAAGTGGGTATTACTATTCATAACGGTTAGTTTGATTGGTCGTGGTGTGTTAGAATCTCGAAGTTGCGTACAATGCAAGCTATTACCTTATTCAAAAGGAAACATACCATGGAAGATTGGGGTGTTAAATATTCCCTAATAGAGAAGGTAATTAATGAATTTTATTAAAGGATATATATATATATATAAGAATGTATGTTCATGCGAGTAAGGGGCAGGTTCGAGTCGTCGACTCCAAATATAACAATTTTCGAGTGTCATCTTGGTATAATACTCAATGTAGGGCCCTTTTTAATGGCCCTTAATTTAAATAATTCATTAATTTATTTATTTATACAGTTTTATAAATATTTAATTGATGTAATGAAAACATTATATTAAATTCCTATTAAATGTGAATTTATTTTGATTCCCGAATGAAGTGTTTATAATGATAAAGAATTTGGTTGATAAAAAATATAATTATTTTATAATAAATCCCCTCCAATGGAGATGAATTTCGATCAGGTTGGAAATTGTTTACTATAATTTTTGGCTTGGATTATTTTATTGATGTTTTATATGATTTGAATATATGATTGATAAATAGAATGTTATCACTTTGGCTTGTTTATGAATTGGAATTACCAAAACGGTAATTTTCCCTTTTCATTTACACCTCCAAGTTGATCATTAAGTTTAAGAGTTATATTTTCATGTTTTAGTAAATTATTGGGATGTGTAATTAAATGGAATAACACCAAGGGATGGTAAGACCATTTACTTTGTTGTGTTGTATAATTTTTTTGACATTAGAAGCAATATTGTAAGTGAAATTTTACATGGAAATTGAAATGCATAAGAGAATTTTCAGTATGAATTATAGTAAAATTTTAAATGATGGTTATAATAGTATGGATAAATTCAAGGCATGAAGTGTATTACCTCATCCTTAAATCATAAATGTGTTTATATTCATTTTTTAAATAAACTGTATAAATGATTATGGATGGGAGTTAATGCCCCATTCCGGTTATACAAATGATATACCTTTATAGATACTGATAATGATGGTAATGGTTTTCCAATGAGCATGGAGACTCTACAATATGTTACATTGGTATTGAAATTGGTGGTAAGAATGGTTTGAAGAGCATGAAGTCTCAACACTCCTTATATAAATACTGAGAAAGAATGCATGAGAGGTATGATGAGCACATAGACTCTACACTCCATTCACGGGTATCGAAAATGATATTAAGGGAGGTCTGATGACCATTAGGACTCCATGATCATGTACATCGGTGTTGGGAATGGTGAACCTCACCCCTGGAATATGGGAACAATTTTAAGGGAATGGGTGAGCATGGGGAATTTCCTTCCCTTAAATCGATTCTAGGATTACTGCCTCCTATGTAAAGCTTATCAGCTCATAAACTGCTGTTGGATGCCTGCATTCTACGTCCCAATCCACCTAGATATATATATATATATAAATATAT
Organism: Viscum album; assembly: GCA_963277665.1. Taxonomy (NCBI): domain Eukaryota; kingdom Viridiplantae; phylum Streptophyta; class Magnoliopsida; order Santalales; family Viscaceae; genus Viscum; species Viscum album. The sequence continues at coordinate 119,756,492 of OY728156.1, forward strand.
ATATATATATCCTTTTATACTATATATATAATGTTACATGATCATATTATTATTCTGACTATGAGACGATGCAGGTATATATGTCATGTGTACCTTATGAACCTATAAGGTTAGTTATTTATTTATTCAACTTTTTTTATTCTTCTATACCTTCACATTGCATTAATTTATGTTTCATTGTCTAGATTTGGATAGAACACATGGGAGATGGCTTACTAAGATTTTATCTCACACCCTGCTCAGGTACCCTAGGTACCCGAGTTGACCTTATATTTACAAAATTTGGGTTTCCTGCTGTATTGTTTTTACATAGGTGTTATGAGAAAAGGACCAAGTTATAGACTAGGATGCTCATGGAGATCTCAGATGGGGTTTTACTGTAGTTTATTTATCTTATCATTCTATTGAAAACCATGTTTTATGTATACTATTTTCCATTATGTGTCATCAACTGTACATGCATCCTTTGTAAAAACTAGCATTTTACTATTTTATTAAATTTTTATTAATTTTATTCTCCTAATATCTTTCACTATCTACTATTGTCGCTATTATTTTTTATTTATTCTTGAATAAAAATATTGTGCATCTATGATTAGTAGGTATCATCTCCCAACTATCCCCTCTTGAGACCATCACTACTAGTTAGAATCCTTTAACATATGATGATACATGCTTGAGACCCTATTACCAACCGATCAAGATATTGATATGATGGTTAGACAGGTCAAGACATTATAGGAATGACTTATGAGAGTAAGAAGTCATGGTCCCAGGATGGTGTGGGAAACTATTTAGAAGTTGCATATCATCTAGGGGTGGCTGTAGACTACCCGGATCTATCATAATTCTTATGCATACAGACGATAAAGGCCATTGTAGTTTGAGGAGGGAGACCATGTGTTCTTACAAGTTTCACATCAATGTAGAGTATGGATATTTGGTTGGGGATGAAAGAAATCAATGAGATGATTTTTATTATTTCTAGATATTTATTAGAGTTATTGAGGTGGAATATTTCATAGATCTGCCTTTTGAGTTAGACTAGATAGACGATGTCTTTAACGTGCCATAGATGAGGAGGTACATTCCTGGCCAATCAAACATTATCGACTAGGGTGATATGGACATCGATGAAAGAGCTACATTTTCAAACTATACAGTATGTATTTAGGATGATTTGGAGATGATCCTTGATGGGTGATTAATTATTTTAGTGCATGTTCAGTGGCATTCTGAGAATCTTCAAAAAAGAACATGGCAGTGGGAGGCTCGGATTCATGATTAGTACACACATCTCTTTGTGTAGCCATTATTTTTTATTTTCAAGATGTAAATCACCAATATGGGGAGGACAAAATGGCTCATGTTTTTCCATATATTATTTCTAGAAATAATATGGATTATTTGTTAGACTTGGTTAAAGATTCAAAGGTCATAAGTGTCTGAATTAGTTTTTTGGAAGTTAATAAATATATTAGATAGATAAGATTCAAAATTTTCCTTTAAAAGTGGAATATATTTTTAATTAGGTCCCATATTACAAATTTGAGGGCATAGTCGAGTACTTATTTCATGTTTTACCATAGGTGTGACATAATCTCTATCGGCATGTGAAATTTTTAGAAACATTTTCTTGTGTGTGAAATGAATAAAATAATAAATATTTTTTATTAAATTGATGCAACGACTATCATGTACTTTTGTAGAACATTATGAGGGAATTATATGGTTATCTAGATAACCCTAGAGCCATTGGAGATCCTTTGGAGAGATTGTTAGAGGATCTCTCTCAGATAAACTTCCGTCAGATCGTTGACTGACATACGATGTGAAACAGATTCAAAGTATCTCTCTAATGAAAATAATTCCACTTCATTATAAATTAGATACTGATCCAAATCAAGGTATTATTATGATTTTATTGGATACTTTCACTGTTCATAATTCCAACGACGAACATGATTCAATCATTTAACAATTTGATATGTAGTTTTTTCATCTAGTGAGATGGGTTTGTCTGAAAGATTATTTTGGGTGTTTCGATTTATTTTTATTAACTCTTAACTTTTCATTCAAATGATGACAGATCTATTCCTTCATTAACATTGTCCATGGTTCATTTCATAGGTTTGTTGTTGTGGATTTCTCCCATATTTCATTGTTCATCATGGCTCTTCTATGCTTACTCATGTTTGGACATACACCAAAAAGTTTATATTTTTTTACCTATTTCATGGAAAATGATTCAGTATTATTGATCTTAGATAGGAATGACTTGATAGTGGTGATACAATATAGTCGACAATAGATCAGATGGTATTGGATACCTGATTTCATGTTCATTGATGTGCAATGAAGTGAAATGAACCATGCCAATTTCCAAATGAATTGAAGGTATACAATCATGAGGTTCGTAGTGGTGTGGTTTTGTCTAGAACAAATTAATTATTTTTTGGAATGTATAAGGGTATATTTCTTGGTGGAGGAAGTTGATGCACGTAAAAGGACAAACTTGAGGTGTTATGGAAAACCCTATCCCCACATTGTGTAATTTGGGATTACATGATATTTGGGTCCCAATTAGTGGATTCATGTATTTTTGGAGAAAGTTACGGAACTAATATAGTGTGACTCTATAATGTGGTGGTTTACCAATACCCGGTGGCTCGACATGCACCGTAGACTGTACATAGATATGGGTTGGAGTACACGGGGAGGGGAACACCGTGTTCCCACACACAAAATTGTATTGAATGAAATGTACATTGGACATACTATATACATATACACTATCAAAAGTACAAGGGAAAAAATATTGTGTACTTCTACATGGACACAGACAGAAGGAATATTTTCACTGTAGGACTAGAGATCAATGGGAAATGACATGTGAGCCTACTACAAGACGTGTACTCTCGTAGAGTTGGATTAAAACCATTATCATCTATATATTGTACATGTTTTTTTAGGGTGAGTTCCCCATATTAATTCTATGAGGTTTAGTATGTAATTATCTACTACACATAGGAAAATAATCCCTTCATTTGGACTTATTGGATATAGTTTTTTGAATATTTCTGTGGGGCCTCGAGAGGGATACTTTATTAATATTTTCACCCTAGGGGGAGTTAATGGTATCATTAGAACAATCAATATGGGGTTGCTGATCCTCAACGTATATGGTTCATCCAGATATTTTTTTGGTATACCCAATTTCATTTAGACTGACCCTCATTTAGGCATTGTATCTTCTTTGAATTTTAACTTGTACATCAAATGTTTAGACCTATCAAGCATTACATCTCAGATGGAATTCATTTATTCTATCATACTTATGGAGTATGTTCTTTTATATGAGTTCTCTAAGGAACCTTTTATCTTGATTTATAGGATGGAATTATGAATGTGAATTACCTTTAGACTATTTTTCTTGTTGAGTATATCTAGATATTGATGTTATAGTTGACGTTGACTTATACCTTTGTAGAGATGACTATTGTTCATTATGTATAAATTTTTTTATGACGTCATACTTGGTATTTTAATAATCACCCATTTAATGGATTTTCTTATATGTGTGATGACTTGTGCAGATGATCACCCTTTTGACAGAGTCCTGGATAGACCAGGACTAGACGGTGCAAAGTGATAATAGAAAAAACCGATGTTTTTTCATGTGACATCATTATAGAAATCCATAGTATTTAATTCAGGTTGTACATGTTCTTATATTCATTGTATTGTGCTTATATTTGGACCATTTTACATTCCATTACTACCTTTTGTACTATGGTTGGGAGATTTATATGTATGAATACATGTTTGTTTAGTTGTTTTTACAATTCAACATTGTATTGGTTGAACATTTATGCATATGTACATGTACCTAGGTTAAGGCCACCCTTATCAGTAATAATCCCAATTGACAGAAGTCTGTAGCCCCTGGTCTATAGGATGTGGCCTTGAGGGCTTGTTTAATGATGAATATATGGACAAATTTTTACAATTTGTAGGTCTAAAAATACAATTTAATATATTCTAAATAGTTATATGGGAAAAAATATTTTTTACACATTTCCATCACAATGGTTTAAAATAATGGATGGTTCTAAATATTAATCTCTAATGAAATCTATTAATTTTATGTGAAATTATATATCATTTTCTGTAGTTTATTAATGAAATTTGATTTTATATATTTTTGTGTATGAGAGGACCAGTTTGAGATATTCCTAACAATGAGAGGGGGTGAATTAGTGTTGGTGACTTTTTAGACCCATTCCAACTTGTATCCTTGTACCTCTTAACCTGTTAGGATCTTGATTCCCTTATTCTGTTTTCCCTATCACATGCAATAATAGAAAGTAGTAAAAATATGGACATGATATTATTACAAGGTTCACCACTCAATAACAGTAGCTACGTTCTTGCAATGCATTGATATGACCAGTGCATGGATTCTCCACTATGATGTGATATGATATTACAGTGGAATGGCAAGAAAAACAATCCTCTAGCCCGTGTGAGTCCCTACAATTTAGATGGGGGTGGGAAACAATATTCATCCCTTGACTGGTGATGGCCTTGTCCAACTTACATCCTCTAGCTGGTTCTTTATAGTGCCTTTGGAGATAGTATTCTTCCTTATTGATAAGGTAGGATCAGCTCTTGGCCTTATTTAGTACTCTTCACTTGATTACTTGAAAGTAGTAGGCAATAAATTCTTCTTTCTTTCATTCTCTTCTTCTCTAGTGAAATGCTAACTGCAATAGACTTCTTCTTTATTCTTAATAGTGAAACAACCAATTGCATTAAGACTTCTTCTCTCTTCTTGGAAAGAATCACATACTCCAATGTGATTATTCAGTAGTGATGATCGGTTCACTTGGCATCATCTGAATCAAACTAACTTGAAAAATTTCTAGCATTTAGTTGGGCATACTATGTTCTTCTTCTTCTTCTCTTCTTTCTTATTGACGCAGTATAATAAGGAATAGATCTACAGTGTCTTAATCACATTATTTGATTCTCAATACCAATACATAAGTGTATCAGTATATGTAATGAACTCGGTGGGCCTAAAGCCCAATGAACTTGGCCACACCCAAGCCCAGCCCTCAGGTAGATAGCAGACCCCCACCCCACAAGAAGATAACAGGCCCCCACCTTAGAATGGCCTAGACAACACATAGAAGGAACTCTCCCTAGCCTGATGAGGATTTAAATCACCTCACCCATAACTTGAACCGATGTCCAAAAGCATAAAGGCCAACCCAGAAACATTACGAGTACCAACAGTGGTACGACCAAGTTGGTACTCGTAAAACTTCTTGGTTGGCCTTTCTGCATGTGGTCATGGGTTTGAGTTGGGGGGAGGAGATTTAAATCCTCTTCAAGAAGGGGATAGTTCCTGCCACATGTTATCTGGGGCAGTCTAAGGTGGGTGCCAGTTTCCAGTGGGGTGGGGGTCTGCTATCTACCAGAGGGCTAGGCTCGGACATGGCTGAGTTCCTTGGGCTTTAGGCCCACCAGGTTTGTTACATAAAAAGTCAACTTTTTTTGTAACGAACTCGATGAGCCTATAGGTTAACAAACTCGGTCACGCCCGAGCCCAGCCCTCTGGCAGATAGCAGACCCCCACCCCACGGGTAGATAATAGGCCCCCACCTCAGACCACCCCAGAAAACATGTGTTTGGAACTGTCCCCTACATGATGAGGATTTAAATAGCCGCCCCCGCAACTCGAACCTCTGACCAAAGGCATAAATTCCAATCGTGAAGCATTATGAGTACCAACTAGTTCATAGCTAAGTTGGTACTCGTAACGCTTCCTGGTTGTCCTTTAAGCCTGTGGTCACGGGTTCAAGTTATGGGGGAGGCGATTTAAATCCTTGCCAGGAAGGGGACAGTTCCTCCCATGTGTTATATGGGCCAGTATGAGGTGCGACCTGTTATATGCATGAGGGGTGGGGGTCTGCTATCTTCCAGAGGGTTGGGCTCAGGCGTGGCCGAGTTCATTGGGTTTAGGCCCACCGGTTTCGTTACTGTAAACTTCCTTCTTCCTTTGTGCATATATTATTTTAGTTTCATATATGTCTCCTCGTCACACAAGCAACAACACCCCTGAAAATAGTGTATATAAATCGTGCAACGAGAGAGTGTTCACCTTCATGAAGGTAGAGAGCTCCACAGGTCTTCTTCTTCATGCAGAGGAAGCCTGATTGTTCTTCACAAGAACCAGAGATGATTCATGGATCTATCATTCTGAAGCACTACATGGGTGAGTATTCACTAGTTGTGTATTCACATGATCTCCTTCACAAAACACCATGAGGGATTGAGAAACCCCATCGCTTGATTGTGCTTTCTTCATCACAGAGAGGGTGAGGTTCTCCTTCTTCGCAAGAAACTTCAAGAGTGCATCACAATAGTTAATGGCCTGCGATACCCACAAATTATTTTTGCACCCTTCTAGGTGAGTTGCAAGAAAAATTAAAACCATGCGTGTAAAACCTTTTAGGGCGAAAATGGATTTTCGTGCAAATCATCTTTTTCACGCAGCACTGGATTTTCGCACACTACTTCACTTTTTCGTGCAACACTCTCTTTTTCACCAAACAATTTCTCTTTCATGCACAGCTTCTTCTTCTCATGTGCTACACAATACGTAAATTTTTTCAAACATCAGTTCTCGGGATTTTCCTATATGTCAAGTATTAACAAATGAGACGGGATCACCACATATTTATAGGCATTTTTACCCTGCGCGTAAAACACCAATCCATTTATAAAACCCTCTTCATGCATGTAAAAACTCTTTCACGCAACTTCATATTTTGCGCAATGCTCCAACATTTTTCATAACTCATGACTTTGCTAATTTTCGAGCTTCAGATCTCAACACACCTCTTGCGCGAAAAACATCATTCCCCTATTTTGCATACCATGAAAATATTTCGCACACTGCTTTATTTTTCACCCACTATGTTAATATATCGTTCACCGCTTTATTTTTTGCGCATATCCCAAATATTTCGTGCTGCCTTTTTATTTTTCATGCACCCTGCTGATATTTCGCACATCCCACAAATATTTTGCACAACCTTTATTTTTTCTCGAACTCTACCAATTTTTTTTTACATTGCATGCCTTTTCCATTTTTCGATGTTCTGAACTTCAATCATTCCTTGCACAAAAAAATCTAAACCATCTTCAATCTTGTGTGCATCATCCATTTCCAAAGACACCTTTCTTTACCTCCCAATTTTTAGGCCCTAAATTTTGGAAAACACTAGAAAACGGAGCCACCTTAAACTGTTCTTTTGTGCCACGTCCAGACTGTGCATTCCATTATCATTTCTCTCTTCACTGCTTCTCGTAACCATTATCCAGATTTCATCACAAACTCCACTATTGTGATATATATCCTTTGATAGGCCGGATTTAGCATCGTCAGAATTACAATAGGGTGTAATGAATCCCTATCTTCCAGCAGCATCATTCCTTCCAATAAAAACTGTTTATGATGGGAAACAACATATCTCCCCCTATTCTATTTAAGGCTCTCATCACAAGTTCTCTGGACTTATGATATCTGTGAAATACATATCAGTAAAGCATCGACTGGTTTAATCACCATTCATCATTGTTGTAGACAATGTATCACTTTTGATACATGTGCCTTGAACTTAAAATCAGCTCATCAATTGTCTGAATTTACTATATAGTGAATTTCACAAGTATGACAATCAATGATATTATTTCATAACAATTCTCTAGGCATCATCACTTCATCCGATTAGGAATCCTCACTTCAGTGGATCTCTATTAACTATGGAGTCCTTCTTTATTTTGACAGATATTGGAAACAGTTGACTACAAATAAAATCTTCATTCACAAAGCGGTCCCAACAGGGTATACATAAATATTTATATGTGGAGGGTGTGTCTTGAAAGCACTGTAATGAATTTGGTAGTGTTTTCATCTAATGAGATATTGTGTATGGTCTATTTGAAGATAACCTATAACTCTATGTAATGATTATTTTTCTCAATGCCTTGTATTATTCTTATTTTTATATATTTAACATTTTTTCCACATTCAATGATGAAATGATATTATATTTTCTGAGGAAAAATGTTATTAATTTATGACATTTTATCTCATCAACATCACGCTTACACTACTTGATTACATAATAAGATTTAGAGATCAATGATTTAATTTTTTTCATTCCCTATGATATCTGAATGAATATTATAAGATCAATGGGTTATAGGAAAATTTTTCATAGTTCAAATAAATATGATATAGTTTATTTTTATCTTTTTACAAATTTAATTTCGCATAGACAGTAGGCATCTAGACTATTCATTATGTTTTTATGGGTTTTATATTAAAAGCATGTAGTAACGAGTTTTCAAAAATTTGGATTTTCATAATAGTTCTCATCTAAAATATCTGAAAAAGACATGCTATGTGTTTTGACTAATAAAGGCTTCCACTAATCATCCACCTGGAAGGCCATCATTATCAAGGGAATAATATTTTGATGTATCAATATAATGTCAGTAATCAAGGCGAAAAACTAGGATGATAATTACAGGATTCCAAATTCACATTTTCTAATGAATTCACGATAAAAGGGTGAATTATGTCGTGGAAAATATGATCATTTATTTGAGGAGTTCTTTGATTAATCCTAAGAGAGTGATAAATAGTAGTGGGATGGTTTTTGATATAATTTGTCATAAAGGAATTTTGTGTAATCATCTATTCCCAGTTATATGAATAGAGTGAATTGGGATCTCATGTCGATTTCATGATAAAAATTAATTTAAAATAATGTATGGACACTTGTAGAGTGTCATCTTGTATAGGTGGCCGATTTTTTGAGATGGGAAAATTAGTTCTCACCTGAGATGACTAGGTGCATAGGAACCCAGTTAAGAGGATTGGGTATGATTTCAATAGTTAAAAACAAGGTTCAATCTGGAGGGGACCATAGAGATACAAATCTATTCGAAATTGGAGTCCTATTTTAGAGGATTCATATTATAGTGGTCTCTTATAACTATGAATTAAACTCTTGGGAAATATATGCATGTACTTCTTAGGGACGAAATGGATTGAAATATATAGAGAATGTAAAGTGAATTATATTTAGGGAATCCATGGTTAAAATATTATACCCCTTTTTTATGTGTGATAACATCTAAAAGAGATTTTGTTTCCCATATCATGGGTTACAATAAATAAATGGCCTATTGTAATGGCCCAAATCACCGAAGGATGCAAATAACCTTAATTTTTATCATTTTCCCATTAATTTGGATTCAATACTCTCATAATGTGGACTATTGAAATGCTTGAGGTTTCAAATTATGACATTAAATGTTTTAATGAATATTATATAATTATATGGGGGGAACAAGGGTCTGTATATTGGTTATGGGGTATTTGAATCCAAATTACAATTGGTAAACATTTACGGAACACTGTCTATCAAAGGAGCGAAAGGCATGCAGTGTGTTGGTCCTATGAAAGGAAGTAGTGTGGTTGGAAAGGGCTTTGGTAGATCAATTGTCTATGAGTGGATAAAAATGCATGTTGGAAATGTATGGTTTTGGGAGAGAGTCATGGGAACCATGTTGTTTTCAACCCTTTTAAAGAATAAGTCGTTTTAAAGAGACCCTTCAAACTTATCCTTTTATAAATTATGTTCAATAACGTAGATTGATAGTTTATATGGAATTAAAACTATATTAATGTAAATTTATATAAGCATATACCTCATATCTCTAAGATATATTCTCTAAAAAATTCCAATAATGTTTTGATAGTAATATCTATTTTCAATTCATTTGAGGATTGATGGTTTTAATCCATGATAAATTTATAACCATAATTCATTAATCCCTGATATAGACTTTAAATAAATATTTCATATTTCTAAAATAAAAACATTAATTTAAAACAATATAGATTCACTATATCATTATTGTATAGTATCTTCACACAATCTCTTAGTGTATGCCCTCGAAAAGTTAAAAAATTCAGAAACATATTCAATCAGTCATGAATAAATGAAATGCTACCAAAAAATTTCATAATTCATGATATACCAGTCTCAAAAGCCATTAATATATCATTAAATGTAACAACTGGGCCCCATTGACAGCACAACCACCCCACCTTAACTTAGACATTGGGTTATGGCACACCATGTACCACCAGTTGCCCCGCAAACATGTGGTCCCCACTCGGGGGGGCCAAACCACGTGACTAAACAGGTCATATGTCTAAAGCCAGTCCCTAGAGGCCAACACATTTTATTTCTATTGTTCATTTTCCATTGTCACACAGACCATGTTAAATTTCCTAAAAGGTCACCCATCCTGATCACTACTCCATGCCAAGCTTTCTTATCTATGGAGTTCAAATCCGGTAGGCTCCCTAAAAGAAAGGTTCACCTTGTTGACATGAGTCATTTCATTTAGTCATTTAACGCTTTATTATTTTAGCATGTTACATTCACCCCCCCTAGAGCACAATGTCTTTATTATGGGCCCTACATATCAACCCAATTAGTGCACCACACTTAAGGCTTAGTTCCTCCTATGATACCAAATGTAACAACTAGGCCCCATGGACAACACAACCACCCCGCCCTAACAAGTCCATTGGGTCATGCACCACCACGTACCACCAATTAACCAAGAGACACATGGACCCCACCATGGGTCCCACATACATTCTTGAAATGGGTCATATCATTTAGTCATTTAACCATTTATCAGTCTGGGGGTTTACATTCACCCCACCCTTAAAGAACAACCTCCTCATTGTGGGCCCTACATGTCAACTTAGGCAGGGCACCACACTTAAGGCTGGGTTCCTCCTCTGAATCGAAATGTAACAACAGGGCCCCACCCTTCTTTAACATGGCTGTCGGGTCCTGGCCCACCATGTACCACTAGTTTCCCCACAGAAACGTGGCCCCCACCCTAGGGCCCACCCACTTTCATGAACATGACATCTAACTAATGGTAGTCACCACAAGTTAACTTATGTTCATTGTTCCCACTCACACTCACCATGGGAAACATACCAGAAGGTCACCTATCATAATTAGTACTTCAATCCAAGCACGCTTAACTATGGATTTCTAATCTATTAGGCTCCTAAAAATAATGGCTCACCTTGTTTCCATGGGTTATTTTGTGGTAAAAAATTTCAATTCCATAGTGGATTACAGAGTGGTATTACAAAATGATCTAGAACATGATTATCTTTTATTACCCACTAGAATAGAATAAATCATTCTATGAACTTGAACAAAAATATCCCCATGTTTGAAAAAAACCATTTTTGTACTAGATACATATTCCCTGCTAAATAAGAAACACATAGTTATTAATTCCACAACTCTTTAAAAATTAATTTTCATTTAAAAAAAGTAATAAAATATTTTTTCATGATATAAAAAATGTTATAACACACAGTTAGACAAACTAAATTATTTCTCTCCCACAATAATAATATCATTTCACACCTCATATTTAGGATTACATAAAATGGTTTTAAAATACTATTGTATAAGTATAAATTTCACATTCATAATATATATATATATATATAGTCTCCCTTCAATATATAAATATTTAAGTTGAACAGTAGATAATGAGTCGATATCCTTCTAATCATCTTAATAGAATCACCCCCAAACCAATAATAGTAGATATATTTACCAAAAAAACACATTAAACACTTGTTCTGTCACAAAAATTAATGAAAAAACACAAACATACCATTACATGATTATATATAAGACCTCAATATGAAAATACCCTACCAGAACATGAAGTATTTTAATATTTGAGTTTAAGAAACCTGAATATCTTATTTATCAAATCATCCTAAAAATAATTCTAAATAATTACATAAACAAAAATATATAATATTAATATCTATAGGAAAATATTTAATTATAATAACTAACTGATATGAGATGATCGATATGTAGTAAAAAATTATCAATTAGTCATAGTGGATTTTCTTATAGATAAAAACATATAAAGGAAAGAAACATGAGAAAAATGACATGATTAATGGAATAAGATCCTAATATAACAATAAGGGCTCTTATACAATGATATAATATTTAAATATCATGTTATAGAATCCAAAAAATATGATCATAAATGCATACCACATACCATATACTTTTAATATGAAATCAAAAGAAAATAATCACCAAATAATGTGAAAATAAACTATTAATGTAAAATCATATAAAATTTTTTATTAATAAATTAATAAGGATTTACATATGAACGTGATGCATAATAAAAATATAAGATATCATAATTATATTTCAAGGATAATTTAACTCAATATGATTTTAGAATATATTTTTCATGAAATAAATTATTGGATTTTTATAGCATTCTTGAAACACAACAAAAAGCTTAAAATGGACATTGATATACTATAATTTAGACATGAAATTAATGTTTTGAATACTAAAACCCAAAATATTTTTTTATAAATTTTTTAAATAATGAAAATTTATTTAGTGAATAGTGATAAATACAAATTTGTTGTACAAACTATCATTTCATTTAAATTAAAATACTCATTACGTTATTAATATCATAATAAATTTAAAACATGTATTGTAGAGACCCGAAGCTTGATGTACATTGAAATTACATTACTTTTGCGGAATACTTAGTACATAAAATAAACACACACATAAGGACCTTAATAGTTTAGTGTCTTTGGAAACTCGGAATATAATCTTCTAATCGTGGTGAAAGATCTTCAATATATCCCATAAAGATCTTCTTTTTTTTAAACCTAAATCTTTTCTTTATATCATGGGGAAAAGAAAACATAAAAGGGTGAGCTAAAATGCTCAGTAAGGGTAAACAAAAGAAATATCAATCACATCATATTCATAGGAACATATCTTTTGGAAATCTTAACCTGCAAAAGAGATCATAATTTCATAACATGGGATAAATCATAGTAGTGAAATGTAATCCCAATAATCATAACCTAAAACATGAAACTTTGTGGAATACACACATAATCATAAGGAATCATTTCTTATTAGTCAAGACTCATTTCCAAGACTATCTTAGTGGACAAAGTCCCTTTCTGAACCGAGTTCACTCCTCGTTTCAGTCCTGTTTCACTGAACCGGTATAACCTACCGTTCCAGCCATGTCTATCTCATGAGATATAAAATATTTACCCAATGCATTGGAGGGAGATATAGGTCCCACCCATCTCACAATGATACCATTCTTATGTGTGCCACAAAATCATAAATCATACATCATTGCATAACCCATGTAATAAAAATCAGAATCTTAAACATCGGGACATCATAAAACAATTCATATAAGATAAAGGAATTCATAAAAATAATTCCATAACAACATAATCAAATCAATTTAATAATACATATTGAAACAGAACCATTTATTATCATAGATGGAAAATAATTTTGATAAAACACTTGAACTCCATTCTTGAGGAAAATATCCTTTCTACTTCAAAAACATTTTTCCATTCTTAACATGTCATACAATTTTAACTAAAAGAAGTTGATTAAAAATAAACTTGAAAACTTTTAAAGGAAGATTCATGGAAATAATGTTTTAAAAATCCATTCATTCCGTATAAGTTAAAAAAAACATTCTTCTCGTACTTTTGTCGGAAAAGTCAAAGAGTACCTCGTATGAAAAATGACAAAAGATTCCTTTCATATCTTTTACTAAAAACTCACCAAAGGGTAAAATTGGATTTAAAAAATTTTAGGTAGATTGAAATAATATTACATATTGAGGAAACATTAATGTGGATGATAAAATACACCCTAGTAAATTCCAAAGTATAAAAAATCTCAGATAAAAATGAGATTGTGATATTTCCCTTACCTTAGGTCCGATTTGCTTCGTAAGTGTCCAAACCTCCTGTATAATGATTTAAATATTGTTGTTGACTTATTACAGAATCATAATAATTGTTATGATATCATATATGGTTCACTTATGACTTTATATTACCCGTTCTTTTGTAAATTCAATGTTAAAGAGCGTTTTGGGTAAAATCGTTTCATTTTTCGTCCGTGTTTTGACTTGTAATTATTCATATGATTACTTAGATCATGATTACTTAATTCCATAATATAAAACATTATTTATATATAATATATATTCAGAATATACATATATATAATAGATTAGTAAATCGAAAGAAATACACTGTTCCTGGAGACGGTAGGTCGTACGTACGCATGAACGCTGTTTTCGTTTCCTTATTGAGTTGAATGGAATTAAGTAGATGACATACATATATATACACATAAATCCAGTATCATTATTATTTAATATATTTCATGATTACTTATTATATATACTTTACAATCAATCATGAATGGTTAACGTGGAGAATGAATCTCATCGCATCGTGGAGACGGTAGTCCGTACGTATGCACGAGCGATGATATCGTTTCTCATGATCATGGAATTGTATTGGAGTGTATGTATACTATTTCAAAATCAATATCACTTTACAATAATCATATATAGTTATTATTTACACCATTATACCCATCCAATTAAGGTGGTGGTGGAAAATAGATTACACCACGGCGTGGAGACGGTATTCTGTACGTACGCACGCGCGGTGATTTCGTTTTTCGTAGGATGGATAGATGGTGACATAGGGTTTTTTAATACTTATAATAACATATCAGTATATGAGTTATACTGATGTTATTACTTCATAATTAAAAAACCTTAGAAGAAGAAATGGAAGAAGAAATAAAGGTGAAAGAATCGGTAACGGAAATTACCTCTTCTTTGAAGCGCCTCTTTGAGACCTCCACTTAGGGCACTAAAATTGGTCTTTGAGGAAGACACGAACCTCTAGGATGTTTCTAGGAAAGTGGAGAAGATAATTTGTCAGAGGTTGGCCGAGATTTAAGGCTCAAAGTGGTGTGAGGAAGAGCAGGAGGGGGTGCCCTTTTATAAGGGACGAGAGGGGCACCTTTGGAATAACAAAAAATATTATTTTATTATAAAGCCAAATTCGGCTTTAAATAGATCCAAATTGATTTATTTCGAAGCTAAGGTGGGGATGGGTCGAAATAATCTCATCCAATATAATTTAGACATGTTTATGTTCCTATTTTAACCTTATCATTTATATTTAACTTTTAGATAGATAATTTTACTTTTACTGTGTCTTCTTGTTTTCTTACACTATAAGGTTAATAAACAAACTATAACAATCCAAACTAATCCCAAGTTGTTTATTGGTAATATATATAACCTTATATAAGTAATTTGGCAGAACCTTAGATTTTTAGGAATAAAATAACAATTAATAATATAATATTTGTTTTAAAAACTATTTTATGTCAAGTTTGACACTATTTAGTAATTGATTTTTGTAAAATTCATAACAGAATTATTAGTTCGAACAAAGTTAATTAAATCAATATTTACATGTCAGATTAACCTATAAAATTAGTGTAATTAATAAAAAGTCTCAAATTACACTTATTTGGGTATTTATAATATCAATTGTTCTAATTTGTCACTGTTATGGTAATTACTGCATCATCATTGTGTCATACATAAATTAAATTATTTAACGTCTAAAAATTATACATAAAATATAATTATATAGTAAATCTTGTTAGCTTTCTAATGAATATTTACAATCATATTTATATTATGCTTAACCATATATTAAAAATGTTTTAGTAAATAAATATTGATTTTAACTCTTTTAACTCTTCTTTGAATTAAATAATAATAAATGTCCTAATCTAATCTAAGTGGGCCTAAATGGTAATATTTTATCCCTAAGGTTGTGTTTTGTGGAATTAAACTTATCCAATAGAATTATGACATGTGTTAGGGTAATAATAATATCAATTTTACCCTTAATTACCCTATTTACTTTTAACCGTGGTAAAAAAAGTAAAAAGTTACTATTCACCAAAAATTATTTTCATCTCATTGAACCACATTTTACTTACTAACATCAACCGTCTGTCTCAGATTTTTGAAATTCCACTCACAGAAGCGGTAAAATTAAGTTTTATGAAAAAGTCATTTTTTTTAACTACCACTTAGTGGTTTCACTATTCATCAAAATATGAATGTTTCCAGAAAAATACCAAAAATTAGGACTAAGCTATATTTGATATTATGAACTCAAAATTGATGTCTATTTTACCAAATTCAAAACATATCAGTTACATTTACTAATTTAAAAATTAATTCCCGTCGTCACAACAAATAGCGTGTTTTTAAGAGATAATAACTATCAAAATATTGACACTTGTTTATAACTGGTTTAAATGTGAAATTACATCCAATTATCAACATTGTATTAAATTGTAAAAATATATTCTAAATATAATTTAAAACCACTAAAATTAATAATTTATCACTATTAATTATTTGGATTAAAAAAGTTTTTTTTAATTAAAATTTAGTAATTATCACTATTCATCAGAATATGAAAGTTATCCGAAAAGTACGAAAATTTCACCCTAAGCTAATTTTGATATTCCGAATCCAAAAATAAAGTCTATATTGAAAAAAAAATTACAAAATTTCAAAAAGTGGTTATTACTATTCATAACGACTAGTTTTAATAATATTTTAATAGCATATCGTTGTTTAGTGAAACTCGGTATTGCGTACTACACACGCTATCGAGGAAGGTCGTGATTGCGTGTAATGCAAGGTAAGTCAAGGATGCGTTTTGTGCAAGCTCTTTTTTGTGTAGCGTACAACACATGATATTAATGAAATTAAAAAGAATATTTTTCATAAAATCTCGGGGTGTTACATTATACCCCCCTTAAAATGAATTTCGCCCTCGAAATTCGTCGGGGTTATAAATGGATTACTATTCGAAAGTTTCTTTGATAGAAACCCACATCGTAAAAAGGAATACCAAAACCAATCTTTAAAAACAAAAGTATGAAACGTAATGGTTACACAAATAAACTAATCATTGGGTTTCCAAATAGGTGAAAATATGGATATAGAAGAGAAATATAACCATCATGTTTTGATAGAGAGTGGTAGAGAACATGGCTATAAAAAAGCCAAAAATCACAAAGCCATAGATTTGTGATGATCTTGGGTACCATCTGATTCATAGGATATAAGGGCACTAGGACAACATTTTTGGTTTTCAAGATCATTTCCCTAAAGTTGATGAAATTGGAATTAGAAGAAATACATTCGTGATTTAGGTATAGTCTCACCATGGGTCGTTCTTTGGACAATTTCCACTTCATCTCATAAAGAAATGAAGTTGAATTTGTCATTCGTGATGTGTTAGCAGATCATGTGATAGAATGATGGGTCATTCCATCTGTCTCAAACAAAAGGTTAGAAAAGTTATCAAAAAATACATAATCCATCTATAGTGAGTTTAATCACATATAGTTCCTAAAATGGACTTATACTTCATATATCATACTGCTTAATATAATAAAACTAGTTTCTACTAAATAGGGACTTCATGTAGGCCAGTGGTAGGCGATAAAGGCCAGTCGCACTTCGGTTGTGGGTTCGATTCCCACAGCCTTGTCTGACGCGATGAGTTGTCACTCGTCCTGCAGGTTATCCTTTTTCTAAAGCTATATTACTATAACATCCCATCAACAATATCAAAAAAAGTTTTATCCTTAAACAATACTAACTTATTTCTAACATAATCCATTCCAATCTTTAGGCTTATCTAAAATACTTCGGTCCAAGCTCATAGTATAAAGAAAATGATCACGTGAATTCCATCATTTATCCCCCATATATCATAAGATATATCTTGTTGGTCAAATTACAAAAATGTGAATACCTTAATCATGTGTTCTCTTGAATAATGAATACCCATTGAACCTCAGTGAAAACATGAATGCAGTCAAAAGTTAACTCTTTCCACATACCAAAATCCAAAAATTCTATATACTCAAACCATGATATAACCTTCTCCTTATATCAGTCATGAGCTCATGAATACTATCAAACATTTAATTTTCTCATTATCCATTCATTGTGAGCATATCATCTATATTCCAAAAATATCTGAATAACCTTTCATGGATACTGGTACCATTAATCATAAAATTTCAAAACTCAAGGAAAGAAAACAGTGTAACAATCCTTAGATGACTCTTTATTCCATAGTACCATGAGATTACTTATACAACATTACACATGATAAACATGTAATCATTCCACTACATTCTTAAACCATTGACCGAGCTTCAACAATTCTTTCATCTCACATATCATTGGTAGTCTCTTCATCATCATCAACATAAATACTACCCATACGACCATACTGATTCTCTTCATGAGACTTTCCCTTAGGGAATTGGTTTGCATAATGCCCGTAAATTCCACATTTAAAACATTTAACCATTGTTGATGTTGTAGCAATACCATTATCCTCATCCCTAGTGTTAACTGAACCTTTTCCTTTTCACTTACTGGATTTGTGTCCTTCTTTTCCACACCCAATTCATCTTCCAGTTCCTTTGAAACAATCTCCTTGATGCCTCTTTCCACATGATTTACATAGGGGAAATTGAACTTTCTTGCCTCTATGATAATCATGAAACTCCATCTTTCTCTTATTATCTGAGTCAGGAAACTTACAAAAGTTGAGATTATTGATCATATTATGAAATTGCTGATTAGGCATAATAACGATGTTTGGACTTCTAGATCCTGTTTCATTTGGTTTCTCATGAAGAAAATCATTCCATTATCCGTCATATCCTCCATTATCATGAATATTCTTGTTTCTAGACATTTTCTAA
This sequence comes from Viscum album, assembly GCA_963277665.1. Taxonomy (NCBI): domain Eukaryota; kingdom Viridiplantae; phylum Streptophyta; class Magnoliopsida; order Santalales; family Viscaceae; genus Viscum; species Viscum album. The sequence continues at coordinate 119,775,367 of OY728156.1, forward strand.
AACCCAAAAGAATAGTGTGAGAGGGAAAAATCATGCAAGGGAAAACAATATAGTAAAGGAGGAGCACCCTCAATATCTAACATCTTAGGTTAGATTCTAAGATAGTTACCGTAGTTCTAGGACTATATCCTATACGTATACTTATCCTTAGGGACATCCCTAGACATACCTTAGAAATATCTCTAGGGATCTCACTAACGTTTTTGCATCCTAGTTTCCAAAGGTTGACTAAACCTTTCCTCTGATACCAACTGTAGAGACCCGAAGCTTGACGTACATTGACATTACATTACTTTTGCGGAATACTTAGTACATAACAAAAACACACACACAAGGACCGTAATAGTTTAGTGTCTTTGGAAACTCGGAATATAATCTTCGAATCATGGTGAAAGATCTTCAACATCTCCCATAAATTTCTTCTTTTTTTAAACCTAAATCATTTCTTTATATCCTGGGGAAAAGAAAACATAAAAGGGTGAGCTCAAATGCTCAGTAAGGGTAAACAAAAGAAATATCAATCACATCATATTCATAAGAACATATCTTTTGGAAATCTTAACCTGCAAAAGAGATCATAATTTCATAACATTGGATAAATCATAGTAGTGAAATGTAATCCCAATAATCATAACTTAAAACATGAAACTTTCTGGAATACACATACAATCATAGAGAATCATTTCTTATTAGTCAAGACTCATTTCCAAGACTATCTTAGTGGACAAATTCCCTTTCTGAACTGAGTTCACTCCTCATTTCAGTCCTATTTCACTAAACTGGTATAACCTACCATTCCAGCCATGTATATCTCATGAGATATATAATATTTACCTAATGCATTGGAGGGAGATATAGGTCCCACCCATCTCATAATGATACCATTCTTATGTGTTCCACAAAATCATAAATTATACATCATTGCATAACCCATGTAATAAAAATGGGAATCTTAAACATCAGGACATCATAAAAAATTCATATAAGATAAAGGAATTCATAAAAATAATTCCATCACAAAATAATCAAATCAATGTAATAATAGGTATTGAAACAGAACCCTTTATTATCTTAGATGGAAATTAATTTTGATAAAACACTTGAACTCTATTCTTGAGAAAAATATCCTTTATACTTCAAAAACATTTTTTCATTTCTTAACATGTCATACAATTTTAACTAAAAGAAGTTGATTAAAAATAAACTTGAAAACTTTTAAAGTAAGATTCTTGGAAATAATGTTTTAAAAATCCATTCATGCCATATAAGTTAAAAAAACATTATTCTCGTACTTTTGTCGGAAAAGTCAAAAAGTACCTCGTATGAAAAACGACAAAAGATTCCTTTCATATCTTGTAATTATTCATATGATTACTTAGATCATGATTACTTAATTCCAGAATATAAAACATGATTTATATATAATATATATTCATAATATACATATATATAATAGATTAGTAAATGGAATGAAATACACTGTTCATGGAGATGGTAGGCCGTACGTACGCATGAACGCTGTTTTCGTTTCCTTATTGAGTTGAATGGAATTTAGTAGATGACATACATATATACACACATCAATCCAGTATCATTATTATTTAATATATTTCATTATTACTTATTATATATACTTTACAATCAATCATGAATGGTTAACGTGGAGAATGAATCTCATCGCGTCGTGGAGACGGTAGTCCGTACGTACGCATGAGCGATGATATAATTCTCATGATCATGGAATTGTATTGGAGTGTATGTATACTATTTCAGAATCAATATCAATTTAAAATAATCATATATAGTTATTATTTACACCATTATACCCATCCAAGTAAGGTGGTGGTGGAAAATAGATTACACCACGGCGTGGAGACGGTATTTCGTACTTACGCACGCGCGGTGATTTCGTTTTCCGTAGGATGGATAGAAGGTAAAATAGGGTTGTTTCATACATATAATAACATATCAGTATATTAGTGATACTTCTGTTATTAATTCATAATTAAACAACCTTATAATAATAAGTGGAAGAAGAAATAAAGGTGAAAGAATCGGTAACGGAAATTACCTCTTCTTTGAAACGCCTCTTTGAGACCTCCACATAGGGAACTAAAATTGGTCTTTGAGGAAGAACAGAACCTATAGGATGTTTCTTGGGAAGTGGAGAAGAGAATTTGGCAGTGGTTGGACGAGCTTTAAGGATCAAAGTGGTGTGAGGAAGGGAAGGAGGGGGTGCCCTTTTATAAGGGAGGAGAGGGGCACCTTTGGAATAACAAAAAATATTATTTTATTATAAAGCCAAATTAGGTTTTAAATAGCTCCAAATTGATTTATTTAGAAGCTAAGGTGGGGATGGGTCGAAATAATCTCATTCAATATAATTTAGGCATGTTTAAGTTCCTATTTTAACCTTATCATTTATATTTAACATTAAGATAGATAATTTTACTTTTACCGTGTCTTCTTGTTTTCTTACACAATATGGTTAATAAACATACATAACAATCCAAACGAACCCCAATTTGTTTATTATTAATATATATAACCTTATCTAGGTCATTGTTCCGAACCTTAGATTTTTAGGAATAAAATAAAAATTAATAATATAATATTTGTTTTAAAAACTATTTTCTGTCAATTTTGACACTATTTAGTAATTTATTTTTGTAAAAAACATAACAGAATGATTAGTTCGAAAAAAGTTAATTAAATAAATATCTACATGTCATAGTAACCTATAAAATTATTGGAATTCATAAAAAGTCTCAAATTACAGTTATTTGGGTATTTATAATATCAATTATTCTAATTTTTCACTATTTTGGTAATTACTGCATCATCAATGTGTCATAAATAAATTATATTATGTAATGTCTAAAAATTATAAATAAAATATAATTATGTAGGAAATCTTATTATCTTTCTAATGAATATTTACAGTCGTATTTATCTTATGTATAACCCTATATTAAAAATGTTTTAGTAAATAAACATTGATTTTAACTCTTTTAACTCTTCTTTGAATTAAATAATAATAAATGTCCTAATCTAATCTAAGTGGGCCTAAATGGTCATATTTTATTCCTAAGGTTGTTTTCTATGGAATTACACTTATCCAATAGAATTAGTACATGTGTTAGGGTAATAATAATATCATTTTTACCCTTAATTACCCTATTTACTTTTAACCGTGGTAAAAAAAAGTAAGAAGTTACTATTCACCAAAAAAATATTTTCATCTCATTGAACCACATTTTACTTACTAACATCAACCGTATCTCTCGGATTTTTGAAATTCCACTCACAGAAGCGGTAAAATTATGTTTTATGAAAAATTCATTTTTTTACTACCACTTAGTGGTTTCACTATTCATCAAAAAATGAATGTTTCTAGAAAAATACAAAAAATTAGGCCGAAGCTATATTTGATATTATGAACTCAAAAATGATTTCTATTTTACCATATTAAAAACATATCAGTTAAATTAACTAATTTAAAAATTAATTCCCGTCGTCAAAACAAATAGCGTGTTTTTAAGAGATAATAACTTTCAAAAGATTGACACTTGTTTATAACTGGTTTAAATGTGAAATTACATCCAATGACCAACATTGTATTAAATTGTAAAAATATATTCTAAATATACTTTAAAACGACTAAAATTAATTATTTATCACTATTAAATATTTCTATTAAAAAAGATGTTTTTAATTAAAATTTAGTAATTATCACAATTCATCATAATATGAATATTATCCGAAAAGTACCAAAATTTCTCCCTAAGCTAATTTCGATATTCCGAATCCAAAAACAAAGTCCATTTTGAATAAAAAATTTCAAAAATTTCAAAAAGTGGTTATTACTATTCATAACGGCTAGTTTTAATAATATTTTAATAGCATATCGTTGTTTAGTAAAACTCGGTATTGCATACTACACACGCTATCGAGGAAGGTCGTGATTGCGTGTAATGCAAGTCAAGTTAAGGATGCGTGTTGTGCAAGCTCCTTTTTGTGTAGCATACAACACAAGATATTAATGAAATTAAAAAAAATATTTTTCATAAAATCTCGGGGTGTTACATTTATCCTTAAATTATTAATAATATAATTAATTACATATAAATCAGTATTATACACGATTTTAATAAGTTCAATTTTGGGAATAAAAATACATTTTTCTAATAAATGTGTTTTTGCGCACAATGTGTTTTTATCTTAATGAAATAGATTAATAAAAATTTATTAATTTTTTAATGAATTTTAAGGATTATATATTAATTAATATATATAAACATTCTTTTTAATAATTTTACATTCAATTTAGTTTATGTAAACTCAGTTCTATGATTTAAAATTCATTATTTTAAATCTAGTGTTGTTTAGGTTTTCATACTTATAAAAAACTAAAATTTATAAAATATATATATATTATTTATAAATATATTCCATATTTTTAATAAAAATTATAAATATAATTATATAGTTTCAAATAAATTTTATTCAATGATAAATTGTAATGACATCAAAATATTATTAACAAAGTTTAGATTAAAATAGATGTACCGTGAGTGATTAAACTAGAAGGTTATGGATAAAATTCCACCTAAACTCATATAATTCCTAATTTTTTTATTATAATTCAATATAATATTATCCAAAAATTATAATTTATATCCATTTGAGGCACATTGAAATGAATGTGACCAAATAATATTTAAATCTTTTGATAAATTCTATGTGTGTCCTTCCCCTCAATTATAAAATGGAAATTCTTCTCTAACATAATTTATATAGTTTTAGGATTATAAATATGAAATACCGACCCAAATAACTTACTATATAACTATGATTTTTCGTATAGCTTATATTCTTTTCCTCAGGCCAATATTTAAACACTTAAGGTGAGTGTGAACGGATGCCTCTCAATGAATTGGTATAAATCATAATTGAGCTCTTTCATTTTTTATTATTATTATACATCCTATAATCCAATTCAATCAATATTGAAATGATTTAAAGGTATCAAAAATTTAAAAAATACTTATTTATTATTATGGAGCAATCGTTTCTCACATCTTCACCATCAAATGGGTGATGATGATATCGTTCATGATTCAGTGTGGACTACAACCATCACATAGTGATACAAGTATTCTTTCATCCCCCATATATAATGGATGGATTTAATAATTTATTTAATGGTTATAGGATATATTTGTGAAATATTTTCACTTCTATAATTTTAATATCATATATATCTACTTACCATCTAATCCATTGGAAAACAATAACACCACTCATGTATATGTGTTGACTACCATCTCTATGAACTAGTGTGGTTGAATTCTCCTCTTTTCATTACATTAATGGTAAAGAGGATTTAAATAATTATTATATTGGACATTTATTATAGATTAATTTTTCTATAATGATGAATTTTTATTTAACTTGTTTTTGTTCCAACCCTAAAAAATTTCAAACATCACTCGTGTGTACGTTCAAGTTACTGTCTCCATAAAGTGAGGCAATTCATTTTTCATCATAATTTTTTTTGAATGGTTATAAAAATATATATAATTAATAAAAATTATACATATGATGTGATCAATATATTAATTATTATGGAATAGTGATCATATTATAAGGACTAAAAATGTTACAAGAAAACATCAAGAATATGTTAATAGTTGAAAATATTAATTTAATAGAGAATTGTAAATAAATGGGTTTCAAAATACCATAAGTGGATAATATATGATATTATAAGTTTAAAATTGGATATTTTATTGAAAAAATAATAAAATATGTTTTTATTAAATAGTAGGCTACAATTATTATATAACAAGTCAACATAATTCTAGGGTTCTTCATATCAATTTTATTTCACCGATACATGTTTGATGTTATACACCAATTTATTTTCACTAGATGTATATACAAATACAATGAATTTTTATATCATATATCCTTTCTTATTAATGGTATTTAATGTTAAATATAAATTTTCTTCATCCATGGGGATTTGAATCGAAATTTACTAAATTGGTTAGTGTTTACAATTTATAATTAACTTCTTTGGGATATATTTTATATTATGTACCTATATTATTTAATGAGGTGTAGCTATGGAACAATTGAAATATTTTATGAGGAAACTTTTTATGTTTTTCAATTTTAAATTATATTTTGATTGTTCTATATGAATTTTAACACAATATTTATCAATATAGTAAAATTTTTATGTTATAATATCTTTTATAGATGATTGTTGATGTTTAAATTTATGAGGAATAATTATATCATCCATCTCTCACAAATCTAATTTAATTTATTCTCCTATAATAATATCTATATATTTGATGTTTTAATTTAATTTTACTATATCTATGTACTCAGGATACAAAAATATTTTTTTTATAGAAAACCTACTTTATTTCTCTATTCCATTGGGAATAATTTTCATATGTATACATATTATATTTAAATTTTTTTATGAAGGATTTTAAAATTTCCTAATTATTATTAAAATTCATTTGGGACTATGTTATACTTTCTATTAAAAAATGTTAATGGAATCTTCTTTTTTTATGAATGACTTATTGTTTAGTTTTTAATGAAAATTTGAATGTAATTTTTTAACATACACCAATTGAGTGGATTTTACTACCATTAAGAATAATTTATTGATTTAAGGTTACATTATAGGTTTATATGGTACTTTTAAAATAATTTCCTCGCATATTATTCTGTATTTTTTAATTTTAAATAAGTGTTCACAATATGAAAAGCATATTTTCCTCAAAAATAATATTCCAATAATGGGATTATACTCTAAAGATACCTTGTATATTTTTTCTATATATTTTTATCACGATGATAGTGAAATATTCATGAAAAATAATTTATTTAACTTAGATTAGGCATTGGTGTAATAATAAATATGTCATTATAATTTAACATATATTAGAGTAGATTACGATTATATGATTAGTGGTTTTGTTATTATCCTAAGATGCATTGGGTAAATAATACTACTTTATGATCACAAAGGATAAAAGAGGTTATTCCATTCCCAAAAGTTGGTACATGGGAGGTTTTCCAATGAAAAAATATGGTACATGACAATTAATCCCAAACCTAAATTGGCACACATGTCGTCATCCCAAGCCTAATATGTGATGAGTCTCTTGGTGGGTTTTCGTGGAATAATATTTATATTATTATGGCTATTCAAAAAATTTCAACAAACATTTATTATATTATACTAAATCAATGTTATTCTCTCACAGATCATGTTATTGGATTATATTGTGATTTATGTCTAGTGTACTAATATTATTTTTTCCATGCTTTAGGATTATTTTATTTTCTAGTATGAATTTGAAAATTATGTTCATGTTCCCAAAATTTATTCATTCTGATATTTTAATATACGATCATTGTTTGATATCTTCCTCGTTTATCCATACATAGAAATTGCGGTATCCCTTTATTGTGTATCATTTTACCAAATATATAATGAATATTTTATGTAGGAAATGTTTAATAAAGGTAGTAGTTGTCAAAAAATATGTGGGAGTTGGGGTAAATAATTTATATACTGGTTTTATATGTCTATATGTTTCCATTATTGTAAACCATTATTATTTTCACATTGGTAAAAATCATATGTAATAAATACTCATTGAATAATATTTAAGATATATATTACTATGTTTTTCAGATCAGTTCATCTACATAATTTTTTAGTTATTTTTGTAAACTAGAATGACAAAAAATTATGAAAAACCTAAAGAAAAACTACTATATATGATTAAACCCAATTTCAGGGTAAATAAAGGTTTATAATTTTCCTAGAAAATACATCTCTACCATGAAACTAGCATGTGGAAGTGGTTGTGTCATAGATTAACCTATTGGTCAAAAATTTTAATGTGGTAGATTTTTTATTAACTTCCTATTCTCTAGTGCATGATGAGTGGCCCTACAACTTTACAATTGTATGAACACTCTTGGGGAATATTATTCATAAAATTAAAATTTTATTTATGAACCATTATATATTATTTAAATAGATAATGACTAAGAATGACCTTGGTTAAATGTAAGGAACTATAGATTAAAAATAAACTATCCTAGTTTAGATATACAATGAATAATTTTTAATGATTATATAAATACTCATTATTATTTATCACATAATACCATTGGTTATAGTTAATTATTGGAAGCATGAGGAATCTTATCAATGCTAAATGTGGTATATGGTGAAACGATTGTCCTCATAAAAAAATGAAATAAGATATGAATGAAAAATCTTGTGAAACTTATCATGCAACTATCTTGATATATTATTAACAACATGAATATATGTGATTTTCTAAATGATACAACGAAGAGAAAAATGGATTTTAATGACAACCCTAAGGGAAATGAGATTTACCATTTTATATTTTGATAATTTAGAAAGAAAAAATCATATAAATATCCCAATGTATCTTAATTGTGTTTTCAATGTGGAAAATAAGGATATAGAAAAACTATTTCTGATAAAAAATTAAGAGTTAAATAGTGTGATATCATTTTTAGTTTAATGCCTTATGTATGACTACAATTTTCATTATCCAAGAAAATGAAATAATGAACGGGCTAACGCCATGACTAAGTAAGAGCCTATGTTATGTAAATAGTTGAAGTGTAATGATTGATGTGTTATATATTTGGGTTTGGGTGTTATGTATCATACATTTTTTAAAAATGTTACTAATTTTATGTGAATCATGTCACATCTAATGATTTTACTAAACTAGTTTTTATTTAAATTTTTTCAAGAATATGTTTAATATAATAAATATCATTAAAAGTTTATTTTGTGGAAAGTTGATATTTTTGGAAAACATATGATTAAGGGATAGATAATACTTCATATCTTATCGAGTTTGATATAATTATATTTATTATGGATAAATATGGCATTGATATTGATAATATAATTGGATTATATTGTTGATTTTAAAATTGAATAGTAATTTGATGACAGTGAAACTTTTTTAAAATTAACGATTTTTATTTAAATAATATATTTATTTAAAATATTATATATAATATTATTACATTTGATTAAAAATGATTGAATTATATTTTTGAAATATATATGTTTTCATTTGGTTTTTATAGTGATTCATATAATTATATTTGTTTAGTGAATATATTATCATGGTATTCACAAGATTGGTGTGTGAAATTTACAAATAATCATTGTATGTTATGGGATTAAACTAATGTTTATGCGAGAAATTTTGTGATATGATTTATAATTTTTTTGTTTTCGAATAATTTTTTTGAATTGATTTAGTATTTTTGAAATTATCTAATTATAGAATTATTTTGGTATATAGTGGGTATTATAAACCTATTTCATTTATTTTAATCTCACAAAATATTGTTTAATAAAATTAGTTATCTTAGAAATTACAATCAATTTTTTATCAATAATATAGTTTGGAAAAGAGGAATATTTTGTTATTAATTTTTAGATCTCATAATATTCTATAAGTATATTTATGGTCCTTAAGCCAAAAAAATCATATTGTTCATTCATAATTATATTTGGTACTAAAGCATGTAGAAATTAATTGAACCGTGAACCCATATGATCAAATTGAAAAGTTATTAGAATAAATAATGTATGTATATTTCCCCATATTCCACGGAATAATAATTCCTCAAATCTTTGAAAAAGGTCCTTTAAAATGAACATGTTTTCCTTTTTAATGTTATTTCTAATGAAATGATGGTTGTTTTCACCAAAATATTTATGTTTTTTTGGATATTAACATTATAAAGAACATATTATCTATAAATAAGTATTATTATATAGAAAATATCAATTTACACCATGTATTTATTTTTAATTTTTGTTAATGTTCCTCTTATCTGGGATCCCTATTTCAAATTATATTTAGTAACAACTATGTTTCCCACTTCCAATTTTGAATAGAATAATAATTTTATTATGATTAGTATTTTCGACAAATTATTTTTTTTAAAATTCATATTTTTATTAAAAAGATTAAAATTTTGTGTATTTAATAAATTTTATGGGGGGATATATCAACACAACATTTCAAAATATGAATCTCTTTAAAAATTTATATGTGTTCGATATAATTCTTGACAAGAATCATCGAACATAAAATGAAACATGAGAAAACATAAACTGGAAGTTAAATTTGTTTAAAAGAAAATTAACTAAAACATATTAGAAATGTTATAAATTTTTTTTTAAAAAAATTAAAATGTTTTTAGTAATTCAATTTCAAATAATTATTCCATTTTTAATGTAATTCGACGCTTCAAAAACATGTTTTTCTTCAGAAATTATTTTTATTTAAATTTCAAAATATAACATATAATAAATTTAATTATTCCCAAAAAAAATTATATCAGGAAATTAATATTATTTTTTAAATAATATTATCAATATTATCTTATGGCTTATTTTTAGGATTTTTCTGAAAATATTAATTTATTTCTAAATAATAAAAATATCAATTTATGTAAAAATATTTATTTAATTTCAAGATAAATTATCATTATTTTTTTAATTAGAAAAATTAATAACATTAGAAACTTTTGATTATAAATAATCTTCTTATCTACATAGATATAATCATTATTTTTTATTTTTTATTAGGTTCATTAGTGGGTTTTAAACTCATTTTTCAAAAAATTGATTTTATAGGTGCAATTTTTTCTTTTCATAATGAATAAAATTATTCTCTACTGATTAATGGTGTTTTATGGAATTAAGGGATTATATATTCAATAAAAAATTTAATATCATATAATATTTTTTTATAAGGAATGGAAAATAATTCAATTTTTTGTGTGCTTAAAAATTAATTATTATAAAATGGGTTGTCATTGTGTATTGTAGACATCATTAAAATTGTGATATTCCACATATATATATTTATTTGGGTAAAATTAAATATTTATAATAATTCTTATTAATATAATTTAATATGTGTAACTTAACAAATGGTTATAATTTAATGTAAAATCATTAAAATGGTGTTACCAAAGTTATTATTAAAATATGTGTTCTAGGGGGTTAATAAAGATATAAGTTTCATAATGAAAACTATATGTTTCAAATTATTTTTTTATAAAATATATTTCAACCATATATTATCATAACTTCAAATTCATGTTAATTTTTAGCCCCATCCACATGGAAGTTTCCACAAATAATTGAAATTTTTAATAAATTATATTTATGTCTCTCCCCTAACTTATAAATATGAAAATATTTTCCTAAATAAGTAAAAATAAATAAAAGCCTTATTTTTAATACAATATAATATAAAGAACCAAAAAACATCCTTTACATCATCCTAGATTTTATAGAATTCTCCAAATAACAATCCTTTGATGATGATGGGGTATGTCGAAGGATGTCTCTCAAAGAAAAGGTATAGATCATAATAGATATCATTCATATTTTCTCTTCTTATACATACTATAATTATATTTTATCCACAATAAAATGACTAATCTTGTAAACTAAATATATATTATTTACTATGATGATGTCACTACCATTATCCGCAAATTCTTCCTCGAATGGGAGATGAAAGTGTCCCTCTTGTGTATGTGTGGACCACCACGAGTCAGTTGTGATACGATTCATTTTCCATAGCCATCATTCATGGATAGTAAATATGAGGAGTATAATGTTTATGTGTGATATTTATGAAATTATTATTATTTTGGAATTATAATATCATAACATTCTTCTTAACAGACCATCGGTTGGAAAATAATAATGTTTATTGTTCTAAAGTGTGGACTGCCACCTTAAAGAGAAAAGCGGTTACATGAATTGGTCTCCCAATTCATGCCCCAAAAGAATTTATTGAAAGAAAGAGATACAATACAAATACGAGGTGTAGATGTCTTACACCAGCAGGGGATTGAGGGGATTACAATATGAGATTTCAAGAAAACAAACAAAGTTCAGATTGCATAAGACGTGTCCAAGACATCCTATCATCAAACTATTACAGACAACATCCATGAAGGGCAGTGGCATCACAACACCATCAAAGTGACTTTCACGGTTTGAGATGCAAGTTCCCTTGTAGGTGACATATCAAAGCTTGAACCAGAACTGAAAATCCATAGAAAGAAGACTAAAGACATCTAATATTTAGTCCATAAATCCTTTGCTAAACATCTCATCATAAACAATAAGTCCTAAAAACAGCTCTTGTGCAAAAGGTCCACCTTAAGATCATAACTAAAATCTCGTCCTAGAAACCATATACAACCTGAACACCAAAATCTAGCCTCATAAATTCCTCATCAACAGTTTCCTCCATGAAACATTCATGCACCTGGTTGAAAAAAAATAATACCAAAAACTGTTGGAAAAAAGCAGTGCCAACAGAGAAACTACGAAATCTTTCCCCAATACCAGCCGGCATAAACAACCAGTAGACCAAAGCACAGATTAAGGAAACAACATGCCATTTCATGAGAAAAAACTGCTTTTACATGAACAGAAAAGCAATAAATCCAAAGTAAAGAAAGGAGATAGACACTAGCCAAGATCCTCTAGCGGGGAAAAAAACCAAGTGAAGTTAGTTAAAGAAACAACCTGAGGTGCAATCCAGCAAAAACACATCTGATCCGCATTTGAAGTAGAAACCCAAATACCCAAAAACTCAGAAGATCAAAAAACTTGGTGATCATAAAAAACCTTCACTAAAACTCAGGCAAGTAAATCCTTTGGATAGTAGAAAAATCATTCCCATGGAATGACATTAAAGTTAAAGTCAGTATTTTTTTTATATTCATCCAGCATTCTGATGAACATACATTTTCTGATTTCAAGGTATTTCTGAGCAGAGATTTCATCATCATAGTACTTCTAGAATGTGATGGTATCTTGTTCATCCATCCATGCATCAGCAGCTTCCCCTACCAGCTCATCATTCACATACGCATCCTTGTACATGGGATCATTTTTTCCTTCATCATCCTCCTCCTCTGAGCTAGATATTTCTGTCGGTTGATCATCCACCATTGGTATTTTCGGGGGTTATATTTTTTCCTTCCTAGATGCATACAAATATCTAGTTACAATTATTCATTCCAGTTGCGAGTAGTCTCTACGCTTCCTTGTTTTTTTAGGATTTGGGGTGATGAATCCATCAGCATCCACCATTGGTTTTTTCCCTTCCTAGAACTTGATTTTAAGTAGGCTTCCACAATTTGAAAAGGTTGATCAACGTCCTCTTGTGATGATTCACTAGCATCACAATGATCACTCTGGTCCTTCTCTCATGAAACATGAGTTTTGGTATCCATCTCCTGATCCTCCACCAGGGTAGGAGAGTCAATGAAGGCATTTTTGGCAGTAATCAAAGAATCAAAAAATCCTGGAAGTCCATTATTTTCAATAGAATGATGTGTAGGTTGTAAGGGCTCAAAATTATCAACTAAAAGTTCCTTATGCTCATTAGATTTTTTCCCTCCAAAAGGTTCCCTTACAACAGAGGGGCCAACATCATCTGTGTGGCTAACTCTACTCCTGTCCATGATAAGTTTTTTCATTACAATCCATGTATCTTTCCTAGATATAGGATGTGTAGTCTTACAATCACATTCCTTAGAAACATGTCCAAGCATAAGACAAAACTGACAATAATCGGGTTGTTTTTCATATACAACATTCTAAAACAATCCATAATCTCCATTCTGAATCCAGATTTTTTAAGGAAGGGTTTGAGAAACATAAATTTCAATGAATATTCTACCAACTGATGGTCTTGAGAGATTCCTCATCACCGAATCCAATTTCAATGGATTTCCTATTAGCATAAAAATAGGGAACATGGCAGATTTCTTAAAAAGATGAAGTGGTAGCCCAGGGAAGTAAATCAAAATTGGAACTACGGGAGAGTCAATATAGGGGTCGATGTCCGGGGTCCATTTAATAACTCTCATTGAACAACCCCAAAAGGACCATGAACGTCTCTGCCAAAGCCTATAATAATCATCCTCAAATGAAAGGCAAAAAAATATGTTGGAAGAGTTCAATAGACCGATATGAAAACCCAAAAAACCTATCGCTTCAAGAGAGTTTCTTAAGAATATCAAAGATGGTCGGTGTTTAGAAATGTTCCCAACAAGCAAAAAACACATGTTCGATGCAAGAAGGATTACCTCATTTGTTGAGAAAGAAATCACCGGTTGTCCGCGGTGATGAAAATGTTTTCGTTTGATGAAATCTGGGGCTGTGACAGCATTTGCGCAGGGCTTGGTGATCTCGAAAGCTCTTACAACAACCACATCAACGAAGGAACGTGAAACTGAGTTAGGGTTTCTCACTTGCTCACCCAGAGTCGAGTCCATCCTCCTTCATCATGGATTATGACCTCAAAGAATTAATGAGAATAATTTTTATTTTCAGATCCACAAGGCTGGGAAAAAGGATATATTAAATAGAAATATTATATATTTATTATAAAATAATTATTCTCTAATGGTTACTTAATATTTATATTCCTTTTATTCAAACGATTGGAATGTGGAATCATCACTCATTTGCACTTATATATTGTCGTCTCCTTGGTGTTTTATAATTAATTTTTCATAACCGCTTTATATGGAGGGTTAAATTTGTTTATATATTGATTAAATAGTATAATTATTAACTGAATAAGATTATTGAAATTATGGAACAATGATCAATGTTTATGGATCAAAACCATTGAAAGAGAACATATATGATAAATTTAGTAGTTAGCACATGAAATATCAAACTTTATATTGAATTATTATTAAATGATCGTTGAAATGTTATTTCAGTCATATATTATATTATAATTTTTTTAAATTTTTATGTAATATAATTAAAATAAATATTTTTTTTATAAATGAAGACATATTAACTACTAATCAAGTCTAACATAGGGTAATGGTTCTTCATCACAATATTGTTTTGTTGATACAAGTAAGATTTTCTGAAATTATTTATGTATATGATGTGTTATAAAAATATTCAAAAAAAATAAATTTATAATTAATTATTAATTTATGGTATTTATTTTACAATTAAAAATGTTTCATGTAATAGGATATTATTTTAATGTTACCAAATGGTAAGGGATTGTCGTCTCAAATTGCCTTTTTGGAATTATGCTATATTATACACCTATATTCTTTTGGGATTATTATATACAAATATTTTCATATATTCTAAAATAAATATCATTATTTTCATGTTTTTTTAATTTTTCATTGAATGTTAACACTTTTATTGGAATTTGGACTGAAATGATAAAAAAGAAGTAACGGTTTCTTATTAAAAACTCCTTGTCGGGACTATTTATGCTTAATTTTAAAAGGATAAAATTATATGATCTATTAGTCCCAAATAATATATTATATATTATCATATTACTATTTATTATTATATCAGTTATTTGTTTTAATTTTTATTTCGTTATGTACTTATGAGGGAAAAATAATGTTATTATGGAAAACAGATTTTTGTTCTCTTCGATCCGAAATTTTTTTCTTATGTGTCAATATTTGGGTTAAAATGTTTTGAATATTTTTTTAACATTCCGGAATGAATGTAATAGGTGGATTTTCACTTGTTATAATTTATATAAAAATGATTCAATGGAATCATGTAGTCATTTTCTATATGAGGTATATTTAGTTTTTAACAAAAATACTAAAAGTAAAATTGACTTAATCTACACTACTTTAGTTGATTGCCAACAACTATGGATATTATACTTTGAACCATAATTTCTTATTTTCCATTTCTACTCACAAGGAAATTTTTTTACATATTTATTTTGAAATACATAGATCCTAAATTATTTATTTGAAAATTAAAACAAAATTTCTACAATAAATGTTCTAATGATATTTTAAAGGTAGTTTCATATATAATATAATCCAATGATGATTGTTATGATTTTATTAATAAATAATCCAATAATACCATCATTATTATTTTCCTGGATGTTTTATTATTATTATGGTTACATATTTGTGAAACCTAGATTTTTTGCAATGGGATAAGATTTGATGGGATGCAAAATGTTTTCATGATCACGTTGAATACATATGGGCTGATTTTCATTATGTGAACTTTTTTATTGCAATATTAAATCACTAAATACTGTTAATAGTAATATTTTATAGGCTCAATGATTATATTAGAGGATATATAAATATCAAAAGAGGCTGGACGAGAGGTTATCACAATCCTAAAAGTGATTATGTAAGAGATTATCCCAAGTTCAAAGCGATACAAATGTGGTTATCCCATGTCTAATATGTGATAAATGACTTAGTGGGTATACATAAAATAATATTTTTATAACCATCATTATTCCACATTTTGGGTGAAATTTTATATTTGATCATTTGACAATGTTATTCTATCATGTCTGAAATTATTTTATTCTTTGGTGATTCATGTCTTTTGAACTTCAATGATTTATAACATTCCACATGATTATATTAATTATTGGATATGAATTCTATGTTTCAAGCTCATTTTATCATACAAATATTCCCATGGTTTTATTATATATTATCATTGATTGATTTATCCATTTTAATTATTTATGGTAATCATAACTCACCCTTCATTATGCTTCCTTGTGCTAACGATATAAAGAAAATTTTTTATGTATGATATGTATATTAAGGGTAATAGTTATGAAAAACTAAGTGGGAGATGGTGTAGATCATTAATTCACCAATTTTAAATGTATCCATTGTTCAAAAACCATATTCCATAACTGTTCGGGTGTGGGTCCAGAATATAGGTAATTAATAATTATGTAATAATAATAAAATTTATTTATAAAATGGGTGGGTCTCTATTGTTTACAACTAGAACATTTATATCATATTAAAATTGAAAAATCACCTATATTTCCAAACATAATGTACTAGGCTAATCACGCAAGTATTATAATGCATTTTTTGGGATATCTAGACATGTCCTATAACATATTGAACTATGCCTTCTATACACATCTCATAACAAATTAATATAATAAGATATTATGATTTATAAAATTCATTAGAGGTGATATAATTTCGGTCCAACCCATAAATTATATATATATATATATATATGTAAAATATATCATTATAAAATCAATTATATATCCCTCAAATGATAAACCATGAAAATAAAGTGAGTTGCATATATAATGAGGTCTAAATATCATATACATAATGATAGTGTCTATCAAGGAAAATAATATTCAATTCAAATACTGATGTGTAGGGCATGAAATCTATAATGATTAAATTGGTATTTGTTATTGATAATCAATTTCTTTATTCAAGTGAATAGTTTTATTATCTATGAAAATAAAAATCAGATAGAAATGTGATGTAAAATGTACTAAAAATTGAAATTAATTAGTAAAAAAGAAATAATTATTCAAAAATATTAACAACGAATGTTAGTAGACATCATGGAACAATCCTCAAATAGGTATTTTAATTTATTTTCAACATTTATATATAAAAATTTGTGTCATCAATAAAGATATAATTTTATTGTGAACAATATATTATGATAAGGAATAATTATTAGAAATGTAAGATAAGTAATTTTTTTTAAAATGGTAGGGGAAAGGGCGCATTTTATTAAATCAAAAAAGAGACAACAAGATGAACGATTAGTAGAGGATATTTAGAACAGTAAATCATGACCCCATCATGAGGACCCAAGATTTTTTTAATCTTGTCGGCGATCATACGTTCCTTTTCTAGCAAGGAACCCCAATTAATTCCCCAACCGTGACCACATCCACAACCCCTATGGTGAAGAGCTTCTACGTACCATGATTGTTGAATAAGGGTTCCAATTTTTGTATCATTAGAGTCTGAGACCCCATATTTAACCATAGCTTTCAATGACATCAATTATGCCCTTCCACATCCCCTCCCACTATTCCTATCATGTCGTACACATTTCCAAGAGTTACCATGCTACCATGAGTCATATATATCATCTTCCTCTATAGAAGGTATCTTCAATGGGGTGATCTATGCTGCCGTAGGCAGATCACTAGTCTTCCTTAGAGTGGAGACAGATTCATCTACCTAGGAGTCCATGGAACCTTCCTCAGGATATCATGAATGAAAAATAGTAAGAACAACCTACTTATTGGAAGCATAATTAGGAGAAGGTTCCAAGAGGTGATTGGGATTTGTGCTGCCCACTTCCTTGGAGGGAACACGAGGTTTCTATTATACTTAGACCACAGGTGTAATATTACCAGGTTGGTTTCCACAAAATCCACTATCATTCCTAACAACAAAGGAAGGGGAAACAACATTACCAACCTACGAAATTTTATAATAAACATATGTACATGAATAATAATCACCTTCATTTTCCATATTTGAATTAGTTCCCTCAATATAACCCAACATCAAAGATTTTACTAGACCATGAAGTAGGGGAAGTACAGTCAGAATCCTCTCTACATTGTCTACCCATTAGCATCATCCCTTCATATTAGAGTTCTCTAGAAAACCAGGTCTAGAGAGTACATCATATATTTAAGGATTCCCAAAGCTTGTGTTTGGACAGGGCTTATGAGTCTCCTCATAAGCTTGGGTAATAAATATTTTTTCAATTCCAAGGGAGTCCAATTTTAGGGTATTTTCTATTTTAAAGAATATACTACTATCTTTTCAACATGATGAAACACATTCACAAAATATATTCCTTATATAGTTTGATTAATCATGTTCAGTGACCCTACAATCTGGGCTGAAATTGGGGAGGATTTCAAACACAATTATCATCTCAATTTATTCATCACCTATATATAGATAAAATTTTTCAATCAATATTGAACTTAAATCAGTATCCACTAAGAATCATTCATAGTGGATATATATAGAAACACTAAATTCTTTATCAATTTTAATAGAGACCCCTATTGACAAAGAAATGTCATAAAAGATCCTATAAAGCCAAAGAATCATGTTTAAACCATAAACATTAACCCATGTTTTCACTGAGGTGTTAATGATTTCCAAAGGATTGAATTTTTGGTCATATTCTCGAATGTGCAGTGCACTAATCTTGAATGAAATAGTGTCAAAGCCACATGCATGCAATATAAGTTCTTCAAAGGGTAAGATCAGATGCAAAATACCCTTCCCTAAGGAGATGTACATCTAGGGGGAGAATCCCGATATCACCGACAATCACAGGGTAAGGTAATACATCTTCCCTAGTGTGGAACCTCTGGGTAGAAAGAGACATGAAATGATAGAATGAGCCCCAATTTCTAACCTCCCTAATATCGTGGATGGATTAGCTTTAACTTGTAAATATGAACCTTTTCGTCGAATTCCAACATACAATCACTTAAAATGAGAAGAATATTGGTGTTATGAAGTGACCTCAATTAGGATAACATCCAGGATGCCTTTTTTCGCAGGAATCGGTTCCCCCCAACAAGTCAATGCATGTTTATGAGACGAAGCATCCTCGGACTAGAAAATCACAAGCCATCGGTTGCACGATTAGAGGAGTTGGTTCCTATAACCCAAAACACTATTACCGAGGATGAAATGCGCTTCAGACTACTCCCAATCACTCGCCCTCAAAGCTCATGTAACATAAGGATTTTTCATGGGTGGAATAAATATATTTATTTAGAATGATTATATATCCTCATTTGTAATATAAGATATTATATAATAAATAAGAATGAAATTAACTGTTTTTAATATAATGTTTAAATATTTTTGTATAAAATAATTATTTATTAATCATAATTTTTACTTATTTACAAAAATATAAAAATATTGAAATAAGTATATGTTTTAAATATGATGTAAAATGATAAAAATTTTATTTTAAAATGATCCATTGTATGAAATTATATAATGTGGATGAAAAATCATGTTATAATATTTCATAATTATTTTTTTCATAATGTCATAAAAATGTAACAAGTCAATTAAATATTAATTTTCAAAATATAACCTAAAGTATTTTAATTCTTTACATTTATTACAAACATTCAAAATAATGTAACAATGAAAATAAAAATAGTTAAAGTAGATGACTATTGGAGAGGAAGATAAAAAATTATAGGATGATTAAGGAGAAATCACTAAATAAATTTAATAATATTTAACCAACATGTAAAATATATGAAATAAAAAAAATCATAAAAGGGAATATAATTTCTAATGAAAGAAGGAAATAAATATAATAAAAAAATTAATATATAAAGTAAAAATAAAATGGATATATAAGTGACATTTTAATTGAGGATGGTGATCCAAAAAATTTACATTCACAAATTTCAATGTTAGTGAAATAAGAATCAATAAAATAATAAAATAATTTTATATCAACAAATTGATTAAAAAGTAATAAATTAGATATTTATTATAAAATGAAAAAAATTAACCTTTTACAATAATACTAGAAACCGAGAATCTTGATTAAGATGATATATTCAATTGAAATATTAATTAATAATAGATAGAGAGATATGAAAATATTTTATTTTTAACATAATTGTAAATTAGTGATAGAATAGGGATTGAAATATATAAATACCATAAAATAATTATAAAATTTTAAATTATAAATCATAAGGTATGAGTTTATAATACACAATATATTCGATAAAATGAAATAGGAATCTCACCCATAACATAAATGATTGAGAAAGATAACCCCATATGAATTTTTTAATGTGTGAAACAATATTAAATGATATGGAGAATTTGAAATTGAAATATAAATCCAATGACAGAAATGAAAATTATTATTAAATATTTTAATGTTGTTTTATATACCCAATATAATGGAAAATGTGATAAAAATATGAATATATGTCAAAGAAATAAAACTAGGAAGAGATTCAGGTGGAAAAAATAATGTATTGATTGAAAACAAATTATAATATTTCATGAAATTAAATGAATAAGTGAGATAATATATTTTATTATGAGTGTATATAAAATAATTCAATGGAATATTTGACTAATAAAATATCAAATAAGAGGATATATCAAATTAATATCCTTTATGACTTCGTTAATGTAACAATTAAAATCCGAATAATGATATTACCTGAAGTAGAATAATAAATCCGATAAATAAAATTTTAATTTTGAAAAAAAAATTAAATAGTGAAGTACATTTATATTATAATGAAAAAATATTGGATAATATGAAAAGTGTAATAGAAGGAGGAAATATTGATGATAATCCCATCACCATATTCATAGACCAACATTCACACTCTTTAACTAGCTGTAATATAAAATTTTAAATATTAATCATCTATTTTGGAAACATATTTACATTTATTTCATTTACCATGAATCAATAATATTCAATTGATATTTTTTGATTACTTTTTTATATTGAACCAACCATTATAAATAGTCAGCACTGTTACTAGGTTCTTTCGGTTTGGTGGTATCAATCATCATTTATAGTTAATTCCTAAAAAATAGTTAGGGTAATGATGTTGTATTTTTGAGATGATTTCTTAGTGTCCATGGTTCATTCCATATAACTATTTTAGTTTGGGCAATAAGAATAAATCCATAATATAATAAATTATGGGTATTTAACGAAAATTTTAGAGTAACTTTATATCAAATATTAATTTGTGTTTTACTATTTTAGATCTAAATAATAACAAAAATGAATATTTAATTCCAGAAATACTCATATTTCATTTTCATAACACACAATAATTTTAATTATTATAATAGTGTGGCATCATTCATATTTTTTTTGAACTAATCAAAAAATGATCATAGAAAATATAAATAATGAATATAAACCCATAAATAATTCATTATTATAACTTAACAATAAGTTAATATTGATGTATATTTCTTTAATTAACGTTTTAAATCATTATATTTAATTTATAGTGGAATAATATTGTTAAAATAAAATGTTACGATGATATTACCAATTTGAAGATATCACATACAACAGTTGAAACCTAGTTTCATTGATGTCCATGAGACTTTATTTTGGGTCCAAATGCACAAATATTTTGAATAGAAATATATGTGATTAAATTAGATAAAATAATTATTATAAAATTTTTTAAAATGTATTTAGGAAGGTTCCTTTAATACATAATAATATGAGATATTTCTATCAAACAATTTTCTAGCTAATTGGAGAATAAGGAATCACTTGGATATTTGATGAGTTAGGTGATAAAATGTCAATTTTAATAGTAAATTTCTATTTAACATACCTAATTTGTCTAATAATGAGAGTATTTCGGTTTAATCAATCAAACTTTAGTCCATGTTATATTTTCTTCTTTAAATATATTTCTCATTAATTATTTCCCACTATAACTATTTTATTTTGAATAATTCAATATACACCCAAATAAATGATATTTGTATTCTGAATCAAAATATAAAATTTTTTAATTAAATTTAAATAGAAATTATATGAATTTAATCTTTTATGTAAAATTATAAATATACAAGGAAAACCATTTAAAAGAAAAATTACAATAAAAACATTTAAAATTACCACTCTTATTTTATACCAATTAATAAAAATCCCATGAGTATGTTTTTATATTAAAAACCATTAAATTTTAATAATACTAACCTTAAAATGTGGTATATTTAATTTCATTATTTAATAATGTTTAAATTTTAAAAATATAAAATTTATAGTGTATAATATATTTTTATTCAAATTGATTGTTATAATTTTATTTTCCCCTTAATTAGATGTAAAATGTTGTTTTTATAAATTAAAAAATCACATTAAAATAAGTATTAAATTCCAATTTTGGGATACCTTTGTATATGAGTTTACTATATATCAAAAAAGAATATATCAGATGCCCATACAATGGTGAAATATCACTATTAATTTCCAATATATTACAACACATACATCAATAGAATAATTTATATTATTAAATTTTATAAATATTTTAAAACATTATAAAATTTTATATTCTATCATGAAATATAATTGATAGTATGATTATCATGGGAGACAATAATGAAGTGTTTTTAATGTTTGTAGTACTTCTATTTACTTATTTTTGTTATCCAACTAAATTATTTTTTAATTTTTAGAGTATTTAGTATTTCATTTTTAGTGTTACATTTTTAATTAATAAAATATTGCTCATTTCCTGTTATGTTGTATATGAGTTTCCACATGATTATTTGTTTTATATGAAGCGATATAAACCAAATTTATAATTTGATTTTGAATATTCACACTAATGACATTGATGTTACAATGATTATACCTAACCATCTATTATAAATAATTACTTCTAGATTAATCATCCTCATTATTACAAACTCCCTAATTTCAAAAAATATTTAATTAAGAATCATATTGAAACTCTAAAAATTGGTAGTGACACCCATTTTTATTGGTGACTGTTTCATTTTTTGAGTTATTAATAAATTTAAATAATCTTGCATAAATTTTATATTGTATTATAGTAACTATAGAAGAAAAATATAGGAGTATTATGGGGAATTAATGTTATGATATTGGTGTATAAAAGACCACACGAACACTACCTTGTATTGTCTATAAATCATATAATATATTAGTGACACAAGAATTCCATTGATACACACAATATCTCTTGTGGGTTACAAATTTTTTTAAAGGTTTATATAGTTCAGTTTATTAATTATATCATAAAAAAGTAAAATGAAACTCCCACCATTGGACTTTGGATTCCCAAACCATCCAATCATTACACCTTTAACTCTTCCTCATCCTTTCTATGGTATATTCAAGAAGTCAGGCTATCCAGGAATTCCTCATCATATGAATTTTATTTATATTGATGACTATTAGTTATCTTCAAAATAATAAACATAAAATCTTCAAATGTGTATTATATAAATCATATAAAAAATCCATTCTTATTATAGTATTTTAATATTAATCCAATTAGTGGTTTTCCAAATCACAACATGGTAGTGAATAGTTTTTTATTTTTTTTTGGAATAGTGGGCTGAATTTTCTAATGTTATATAATTTATACATATGAATTATATCGAATTGTACTTTAAATTATCCTATTTTTTTGTAATAATTTATTTAGTGAAATTAATTATACCTTAGATATTTGAATATGGGTTCATAATATTAATTAGTTGGTGGCCACTTCGATTTTTGCATAATATTTCACTATAAAATATAATAGCAGTATAGTTATAGGGAACATAAATTGATGTGGTATGTTTCTCTTATTAAATAATATTGAATTAAATATATAGAAATGGTTTTTTTGAAAAAATAGTTCTCAATTATGTGATTATAGTGAATAAATCCCATTGTAATTGAATATGACTTATTGAATTTTATAAAATTATATTCTTTATTCCCATTTTTATTTTTATAATAGAATTATTATGTATATTCCTAATATGTATGTAATCCCTTCAAAAGTTTTTCCAAATATGGATAATATTTAATTGTGTCAAACATGAAATTGTGTTGGTTCCTTTCCCCTAGATAATTATGTCTATGGAAATTATTATATTACAGATAATATATAAATCCGAATCTTATTTCAGATTACCTTGAAGGTCTTGGATGAGTGGTTAATATATTTACACAGGTTCTCTAGTGAATAATTATATACATATGTGTGTGTGTTTTTCTGTTTGATTGTGTGGAGTTGATTTATATGGTGTTCTTAACTCAATTTTCAATGAATCCAAAATTGGATTATATTAGAGGACTTTGTTTCCCAAACGTAATGTTTCTAGGAAACTCATATTTTAGGTTTGATATCTCATTGTTGCATATGTATATTTATTTGGATTGTGGTCATCGCATATAGACGGAATTGTTGGGAATCATTGAGGGATTGTATAAAACATAGAAAAAAATAATTTGAAATTGTTATTTTTTTGTTCTATTCTTATGATGTGAAAAAATAATTCCTACCTTAGTTGTTACACAATTTTTTATTTCATACATTTCGTATGTCTTGTATATTCCTTCAACAACTATCTTTTCTACAATCATGTTATACTCTTGGTTTTAAGATATATTGGTAGAGGTTAGGCGGTGAATATCTACATGGTATGATATAATTTTATAATAAACATATTCATTATAAGATGTTTTTAGATGTTTCATTGTTTAATACATGTTAAATAAATGAACTCAAGTATTGTAACACTTAAAATTTAGAAAAAATAGTAAAGATGGGTCTTTTGTTGGATTTGAATGATTACTTAGGCATATATCATAATGAATATTTAGGATTTATCATTTGAGGATTTAATATATGTGATACAATTCTTAACTACATCATAGAGTATTTTTCTCACCTCATAATGCAAATCTTTATTTCAGTGACATTTTAGGATGTTGAATAACATTAAATTTTTTATTTTTCAATTATTTTTCCCCATATATATAAGGATTTTTTATATAAATATATAATTATACTATATACCCATATTATTAATAGATTATCATCATTCATATATAAATTATATATTATTGTGTCTTTTTTTTCATTTCATGGTAAGGTGATACTACATTTTTAGTTTGAAAATTTTTGTTTTCAAATTATATTTAAACGATCGGAAAAAATTTCTTAAAAAAATTATTTCTTTCCCATAGAATTTATTCCCACTTAGGGTGATTAAAAGTTCACTTATGGTATTGTGGAAACCCAAATCTTGTATTAGCATGAATATATAAAATGGTATTATCAACCACTAACGATTATTAGGTATGTAAATATATAAAATATACGACTTTCAATACAATTGATGTATGAAATAAATATGAATGTCTACGATAATTATGGTGAAATACTTTTCCAAATTTGTTAATTAATGTTTGAATTTCATTCTCTATATGAGTCATTAAATTTTTTTCTAATCTCATACATCATTATATGTGTCTATTGGTAGGAATAGGAAGGACCACACGACATTATCTATGATTTTTAACCTTTTCTAAAATAGTAGTTAGAATCCATCACAATTTATAATTACTAAAAAATAAATTAATATTTATT
Source organism: Viscum album (assembly GCA_963277665.1). Lineage (NCBI taxonomy): Eukaryota > Viridiplantae > Streptophyta > Magnoliopsida > Santalales > Viscaceae > Viscum > Viscum album. Next base: position 119,801,493 of record OY728156.1, read on the forward strand.
TAATAGTTTTTATTTGGAAATTTCTAAATTTATACTGTGTCTTTACAAAAAAAAATCTATTATAGATATTACTATATTGTTTTTTTATTTCATATGTTTTATATACTATTTTTTAAGTTTTTCAAATTAAAAATGAGATCATAAAATAAATTGATATATAATATATTGATTATATTTTTAAAAGTTTTTACCTAATAGGATGAGAATAAGATTCTAGTATATAATGAAATATATTATATTCCACTACATCCTTCGTTAATAGCTCTTTATGAAAGAACTGATGTAAATTCAGTAGCTTATAGACACATTTCAAGTCTATGATGTGTTTATTAATTGACATAAAATAAAATTTATTTCTTGACATAATTGTGTTAAAACCATAAAGAATGATCAATTCACAATTGGTAATCATGAAGTAATCATTTTATCATCCACACATATGAGGATATCATATAGATAATGTTACAAATTCCAAAATATGGGGAAAAACATATAAACAATTTTGATGTCATACAAGGAAAATTATATGTTCATTATGATAATCTCAAAAATATTTCATCATATATTCCTATAAGTGAATTTTATAACAATAATTTCAACACTATTCATCCCATGTTAAATCAAGGGCATGATTTTTCAGATGAGGTTGACAACTAAAATGAATATTTCCTTGTGTTGTAGTCATGGTAGTTAGGATAATCTGTATGTTTTTCATTCATTAGGATATTAATATCAGACTCACAAATTATTTTGGAGTTCATGTGAAGAAAATCTAGTAAATCAAACCACAATAACATAGGAAATGAGACATTTATAGTTTGAGGTATTATTATGACATTGATTCCACAATCCTATTTATCTTAAAAATTCTCGGATCAGCGAAACACCAGAAGCATGTGTATTATTTTCTGAAAAATATGAAGGAAGGTGTAGGATGACCAGAAGGAGGATGGATCTTGTACATTGTTTGACCCTGCAAAGTACCTCTAATAATTTTATTCACTAATGGATTACTCTGGTGAGATATTTGTGGATGAGGATTGAGAGCCTCATAAAATAGGGGAATAAAATATTCAAAACTAATTTGATTCCTATGGTCAGAGTTTTGTTTATTTTATTGATATTTTCTTATTAAATTCACAAGAGCACATGTATCTCTTTAGTAAAACGTTTGATGTATGGTGTTAATGTATCTTAGTTTATCACCTTTATCATGTAAAGCATGTCAGAAACATCTATTAAATAATGTGACCCCCTTTCAGATACAATGAAAATAGGGTGTATTTTCAATGTCAATAATCACACACTATCATGAGATCCAACCTTAATCATGTGAAACATCACTGACAAGAAAAGATACAATCCCTGAAAATGCTATCACTCCTTCATGAGATCCCATATGATCGTGAAACTCCTTGATGAAAAATATGTAGGGAAAATGTATGAAATAACTATTAAAATAGAGTGAATAATATGGGAGAATGGCAGGGGGGGTCCTTATGTACAGAAAATATGTGGTGTTCATCAAGAAAGGGAGTTATTCCCTCATTATGATCACAAGAAGTCCGTTTGACAAGATAACATGATCTATTAGATCCTCCTCAATAGGAAATACAATCTGGTGAAGGGTCTGAGATAAGGTCACATCGATCATGAAAAATAATTTCCATAGGTGTCTTGATAACCCAAAGTCCCACAGACAAGTTAACCTATCATATGAATGCCCTATGATATTTAAATTTATCATAGAAAAGACTACTGAAAAGATAATGTACAATAAAAGTAGCAATTACATGATATCATTTGGGTTGTTGAATATCACACAAATCCTTGGATGACCCATGGAAGGATAATGTGAAGTGAAAGATGTGATAGTCCTTCCATAGACTCCACATAATATATTTGAAATAAGATCCACTATAGGAGGCATATAACCGGGTTGTATCCTATACCTGAGACTATAAGAATTTTTGAATACATAAAAATAGTGAACCTGATGCGCATTTCAAAAATAGAAAATACAATCTCTTTGTCATGTGTCTTGAAATTTGGTTTTTTATCTCATATGGAAAAAAAATATTTATGCATAATGTAAAATCCAATGTATTTGGGGTTCTCATTATATGTTTCATTCCTGACATGATAAATCCACGTGATAAAAGTGTCCAAACCAAGTTTAAGAAAGTATAATTGAGTTACTTGTGCGTAGTTGATCAATAATGATCCACATCTATGATGATTTAATGATCAGTGATCCTATTCATTGTTTTCTATTTGATTCTAGAAACTGTTCATAAACACCATTACTGAAGATAATTTCATAAAAAAGATAATATTATGGGACATCAGCTGTTTCTATAACCTCCGGGGACAAAACGTTACATCATCAATCTTATATCAATAGGTTTGGATTCAAAATAGATTGGTTCGGGACTAACAAAAAAATGGAACTATCTTGAACATTGAGGTTTTATGTAATGGTCTGTATAGGAAAAATCCAAAAATATAGTTTCTTATAAACAAAGTTAAATTGAAACTACTAGAAATCATGGCCACCACATTTTTCAGAAAATGTTTATACCTAGAAAACAGTCATCACAACCCTTTGTAAAAGAGTTTGGTCAATCAAGTTGTCAACTATGGACCCATTTCAGTTTCATAGCATCCAAAGAGGGATCCTTTCAACTGACATCACTGAAGAAACCCACTGGTTTCCAAAATTCACCTGATGAGGGAACCAATCGAAAAGTTTCCAATGGGGATACTAATACATAGTTACCATTTATGTCGTGTCGGTAATGAAAATATGTGGATAAATTACAGTGGGGAAATATCCTCACTTCTGATGAAGAATCCTTTCAGTATATTTATGTGTTATCTATCATGAAGGGTCACATCCTTTTCCCATGGATTATGTCTACATGAATACTCTTTTTTCAAGCATTGGAGAGTCACATGTCCCCTCCCCCCATCCATGAAGCCCATTAGAATATTTTGATGACACTTTGTGGATATGGGTGGGATTATATATCGACATCCATATAAGGCTTCAACAAGTGTATCATTGAGACCAAAAAATTGTTGGCATATATTATTTCATAGACGTTGCTAAAGGTTCACTACATTATAAAAATAACTAAAGAGTTCAATCTCCATATTCTAACACCGGTATAGGAACATGGATATGAACATATATATATATATATATTTAAATTTACACAATATAATATCATCATAATCCTCATGAGTAGGTGGATACTCCAGAGTAAGCACACATTATAGCTCCTATTTGGGAGGATTATCAGTATATTCAATTAATGGATGAGGAATAGAACCAGACTCATACTCCCATTACATATGGGGATGAAAATTCAGTTTGTAACATATCATGGGGATGTTACACATTTTTGTTGGAGGATACTGACATCATACACAAAAGGCAGAGGGCTGGGCTCATATCCTCATGATGACTAGGGATCACCAAATGTGGGTAGTACATTGATTATTACATGCTCATATTCCTATCTAAAAATATAGGAGGTATATCCTAAAGGTATATGTTCATGATCATATCCCAGTTCTTACCAGGGAACACCAAGTAAGAGTGGGAAATTCCTTAAGATATGCACATATTCAAGTCGAAAAGACTGGTGTCGTATTCCAAAGGCACATGATCAAGCTAAAATTCTACCTCCAATCAAGGATCATTAGTATAATGTGGAAATCACTTCAGAGAATGCTAAAATATTTACTAATTAAGATATATAAAATATCACAACAACAAATGGAATTTTGGCTCATATCCCAAATTTCACCAATTTTCAACTATATATTCTTCTTTCAGAGGATGTATATGAGGAGTCTCATATCCCATATCCTATTTCGTAGGCCCATCATCATATTATTACATATAATGCATCATTAATAGAGAACCTTGTTTCTTATAAATATAAATAACATTATTTTTATGTAATACTTAATACATTACACAAATAGACACCAAAATAATATTTTAGTTTAATGAACTTAGAATAATGTATACATTAACACTGGTAAAAAACTAAGCTACATTATCTCCCACAAGTGTATTAATAACTTGAAACATTATCATACACATCATAAATAATACATATCTTCAGAATATGGGGAAAACAAACATAAGAAAAGTTGATCTTAGATGCTATGTAACGGTAAATAAGGGAGATATTTAAGCATAATCATGAGACTAAGGTTATGAGATCATGAACATAACATTAGAAGATCATACCCTACATTTAAAAGATCATAATCGAGAGTTATGGAATAAATATTTAATTTTGTAGGACATTATTCATATGGGAATCAAGAAACTAATCCATAAATGTGTAGCATAAGAATAAAACATGGAATTGAGGTAGACACATGAGCATATAAAATTATTTCCAAAATCATCACGGATTAATGAAAAGGACATATTAATATAATGGGTTCACTACCAAAACCATCATGGTTGTCATGGTCCACTCCTATGACCATTTTTTATTCATGGTTTACTCCCTTGCCAATATTAGTGGACAGAATCCATTACGAAACTGTTTTCAATAACCATTCATGTAATATCAATCTCATGAGATATAAATCATTACTCAATGCATTGGAGAGAGATATAGGTCCGAAAAATATCATAATGAACTCATAAATATTTGTACCATATGATCATAAACAATAATATAATAATCCATGAAATAAAATGGGTATCATAAACATGTCATCATATCCTAACATGTTGAAAAGAGATATGTTTTATAATTATTTCAGCAAAACCAGAAATTTTGGAAAGAATCGGGCTTCGGAAGCGTAAAACCAATAAATGAAAAATGGAATCCATAAGAATATGTCCCATGAATGAAAAACATGTTTCATAAATCATATCACACATAGAATAGTAACATTTTTTATAAATATTATTCCATAAAAACAAAATCCATTCAGAGAAGGAATATGAATGGTATTGTTTACGACGCTTTCAATGGGGGTACCAACTGGGTAAATAATGGTTTTCATCCAATGATGTTCCATTTTACCCCAAATTCCTACTTTCCAAAAGTATGTGGCATTAATCGCTACATTAGATACGTTTTCAATATGATTGAAATGGTATGACGGGACATTAGTCTCCCCTTCCATTGATTCCTCCTATTAATTCATTGTCTAGTCCGAGTCTCCCTTATAGATTAATTCATTTTTCATGAAACCCATTCCTGGTGCCATCTCATTTTGGACACTAGATAATTATATCATTTCTATTAGGATATTACAAAAGGGTCATGTCCGGATAAAAACATTCAGTCTGGAGAATTTTCACTCTAGGCATCGATGGATTGTCTAGATACTAAAAATTAGGAACACATGAATTCTTCCTCATTAGAGGGATTCTTAATTGTAATGAAACATGAGGATTACCACATCAATTGTATGGTATCTTAATCTAGAGGAATTTATATATTGTTTTCTTCATCTTAGAAAGCTTAAGATGCTTTATTCCGTGAGTTTAACATCCAGACGAGATAGATTAGACTAATCAGAACACTTATGATTGTTGGATTAGATAGGAACATCCCTATAAGGGAGCACCCAAACTTTTTACCAGATATGTGGATCAGAACAACCCATGAGGATGGACCTGGGTTGATGCGCCTTGTAAAGAGAAGCTATAACACTGTGAAAGATGATATGTACAGCGATGGAGGTGGATCATAAGAGGTGGAACCTAATATGGGGGACACCAAGGTTTACCATTTCCAGGAATTGATCCTCAAAGAGGCTTTATACACTTCATATTTAAAATACATGGATGAAAACTTGTTTAGTTCATTTGATGGAATGGGACATATTCACTAACAGTTTCCATTGCAAGAGGATTTCTCATTGTTGTATTGTGTGGTGCTTATGAACTGATACTACTCGGATACCATGAGGTGCAGTAATGGGATAAATGGGGCTTATACACTAGGATGACCCATTTCTTACTAAGATCGGTGAAGAGATGAATGCGTATTACACCTTAATATGTCCCATTATGGATGGGTTGGCCTCACCATCACAGGGGTGAGGTGATAGAGAATATGGATAGAGGATACACATGGTTAGTGTCCTAAATGAAGGGAATGATCCCATAAAGATGTGGAGGCCTATGTAAGAATTAGGTTAAATGATGGAAAATTGGATTACATGTTTGGAATGAATGGGATGGAACTTATGTGAATGTGATGGTGCTGGGATTATCCTTAGGGAGGTTTCTTACATATCCCTACTGGTTGGTAATCAGAGTCTACATAGTTATGATGGGGACATGGGGACTTACACATGGTTAGATTCCTAGGTGGACTTGAAGGGGGTGTGGCCTCTAGGCGGGTCCTGATTCTCGAGATATATAGTGTCTTGAGGGTAACACTAGGATGGGAAGGAAAGAGGGTGGAAAATTAGATCTAGAAGATGTAAACATAGTTGGAGGTCACTAGATATGACCGGTGGTTGGGATTGAACCTCATGAATTCCTTCTACATTACCCTATTTAGAATATAGGGATTAAAACACGCGTAATTAGGTATTTTGGAGCATATGCACTGATAAGTCCCTTGAAGAAGGAAGCTACAGCTTACACTAAGATGGATTCCCAATAAAAGTGTGTGACAATCACTCATAACCTCTACACCGACATGGGTCATGATTGGTCTGAGAAACAATAAGAAGTAGTGGACTAGGCAATCACATCATGAAAGTTGTTTCAGTGGGGAATGATGTGTGTCTTAAACATGTTTAGCGGCCTATAGAGTCGTTGATTGTAAAAAAAGGAGGAGCAAGGCTTCTACCTCATATGAAAATGGAAAGATGCTTACACCATGATGGTTTCCCTTCTCTGTGGGAAGCTATCATTCTATATGAGGAGGATCTCATCACATGTGTGGGGTATCTCACTCCCTTGGAGAGGAGTGAGCGTGGAAAATGCTAGAGGAATGAAACCCCATGTACATTGAAAGGGGTAAGGATCTAGTTTAATGTCATGTTTTGTAGATGATGGAACATGTCAGTTTAACTTTCTCAATCTTGGATGATGAGGACTCGCTCCTCACCCCTTACACTAACATAATTGGAACTCATTAACCCTTGGTGAAGGGATAAAACCAGTAATATAGGGAAACAATGGGCTGTAGGAGTGTCCAATTGTGGGTTCTATGTTAGTGTAGCTTTTCATAGACATAATTACTATTAGTGGACCTATACAGAGAATAATTAGGTATAGAAACACAACATGAGACCCCAAATGTGAAATCAGGAAAAACTACACACTTTCCTGGAGGGCTACAAGAAGGAGGAGTGTGCAAGATGTGGGTGTTTAACACCATAAGGGGTGAAACATAGTGATTAGGGGTAGAGACAACCCTTGGATTTTGAGAAAAACGAAGGGCTTAGATAAAAAGAGATACTTCACGATGGGTAAGTCTTGCATCCAAGAAGAATATTTTCCACACACTTTCCATAGGAAAAATGGAAATGGGTTACAGTTAGGCCATGGTGGGGCCGCCCAAACATGGACCCATGGGGGAACTATCATGCAATATCATGTACCTTGAATTCATGACAAGAACATAATTGAAGAAGGGGTCTTCTTTCTTGTATGGGGGTAATGGATCAACTTTCAGTGTGTTACCCTAAAAGTGCGGGGTTCCCTTCTTTTTATTGAAGAATAAGTAGGTGGTAGAGCTTAACAGTCCAAGCACCGAATAGGCTGGATGACGTCACATTTGTTGTATAAAATATTTGTATGCGGATTCCCATCTTGAGAGCTCTTAAGTTATATTTTTTTTGGTGGCCAGAGTAGAAGATAGAGTTTGACATAACATTGGGCATGTACGAGGATTGAGATAGTATTTTAGTCTTCCTCGTAGATTCCCAAACTATTTCAAGACTCCCTTATGGTTCTCAGAATTATTCGCCGAGTGAAATAATGGATTTTTTTTTCAAATATGATTATATGTGTCCTCAAGTAGAATTCAGTGCTAACAAATTCCCCCACTCAGAATATGAGATGAAGGAGACTAGAAGGTTGGATTATGAGGGAAATTACAAACAGAATAACACGTTTAAGGAGCTTCATGAAAAAGATTATATCTAGAGGGTAATCAACATTTAATGTATGTAGAAAACCATGTATGTGCCTATAAATGTGTGGGGTCCCATGGAACAGTACCTCAACATTTTATATAACAATTGATTAGGTTACATGCCTATATGTTATTGATTCTTAAGTGAAAGGCCCCATGGTTGGTAAATTTTTTCTATAAAACATCCTTATCTTCCACACTTTGGAGTTTGAAAAATCGTTCATGGACACCATACTATCTTGCGTGAAACTCATTGTTTTTCATGCAAAACCTTAATTTTCATGACAATCCCTTCGTACATCATGCCTTGACTGAAATGGATGGTTAATAGAACACTGCTAAGAGAGAGGCCACCTTCACTGCATGGAGGGTAGATATGATTACAAACCATCATATACGTCATGTCAGAAGGGTGATGTTAGATAATCAGATGCTCCTAGGCATGATAATGTAGGTTCAGAAGGATTATGTCCTGAGTAATCGCCTCCCCTTATAGAACATCATCATTTTGGTGTAAAGGGATATCCCTAGATTCGAGACTGACTCACCATGGTCATGGGTCATGAGAGAATATAACGTTATGTGGTATAACATTAAAAAAATTGTCACCCTACATGGGATACTCAAGAGATTGATGTTTATGTCCTGAATCCAACAACCAGTATAGCCACTAAAAGTGAACTAGTGGCTGAAGTATTTCCCACTCACTATACAAGATCCTAATAGAGAAACATTACTAGTGAGAGAAAAGGCTGGAATAAAGACTAGAACAAGTGATCTAGGGGGAATTTAATGATTGAATGGGAGGTGACATACTGGGTGTGCCAGAAATTAAAGTGTTTTGGGGAAGATCAACAAAACATCAGGTTGTTTTATGTTGTGTGGACATCGAAATTGCACTTTTATCATCAATTGTATTTGGTACCAGTGTTTTTTAGAAGGCGGTATCATGACACAAATACATTCCACCTCCACCATGTGGAGGTCTGTATCTATCTCTGGGACATCCACTGCATCAGAGGTAATCATCAGAGGTACTTCAGTATGATGAGTTTCTACCAAAAGAGAAAATTTGGGGAGAGGGGACACGAACACCCACTCTCGCATAGATTTTTTTGGAATTGGTGAAGGAGAGGCTGAAGATTGACTATATTTTGAAGGACATATCCTACCCATCATGGTTCAGTCTATTATTCAAGAGGGGTAAGGTAGTGATGAATCCAGGCCGAGGAAAATAGTACCCAAATGCATTGTAGATAGGAAATTTTGGATCATATTGGGTGATCTATGATGTAGGAATAGACCAATAATTATGATTTGGTGCGAATGAGATTCAAGATCTATAGGTACTATACACTCACTTCCTTGTTGCCTTCAAAAGTGAGTGGCTTCTACGAGTAAGCGACACAAGCATGGGGATCCATCCAAGGACGTTGGTTGTTGTTGGGATCATGGATGCCCCAAATAAGGTCAATATTGAGGTTAATTTACTAGTAAGTTTGTACAATATCATGGGGTGAATTTAGAGAGGAGGAATTCCCTTGAGATTCTACGAACCATTCCATACCATCTATACCTGTGTTGCAGATCAATTCAGAGGATATGACTTCCCGAATTACATCTATCCTCGATTTGATGACCTATGACCATATTTTTTAAATATTTCTGGGGTCCTTACATAGAATCTCAATGAGAATGGGGTTAAGTTGTGGATTGCTGATAATTAGAAATTCAATTTTCACCCTTTCTACACCCTATTAGTCTAGATGGTGGAAGACCTATGAGGTCCCCTAGATTAAATGAAATATCTATAGAGTATCAACAGTGGTGTGATAGTGGATAGGATTTATATAAATATATTTTGATAACCCTACATCCCATCACACTCATCCATACATTTTGCGTGTCTGATGTAAATGCTAAAGGAAATTTATATAGTGGTCTACGAGGACCAATATCTTTGTATCCTTCACCAGCTTTGGATCATGTTTACAACTATAAACATTGGTGAAACAATCATACTTACCCTTTGGATGTCAATTACATACTAGAAATGGAATATTCATATAATTGGTTTGATTCATATCCTGAAGAGATTCTAAAAAAGTGCATTCGATAAGTCAATGCGGTATGTATGCAATCTGGGAATCGAGAAACCAGGCGATCTAGCGCTGGAGAAGCGAGAGCAGAGGAATGCTAGGTGGCCGGGGAAGCATGAGATGGAATCTTGGAGGCAGAAACATTGCATGGTATGACCATACCTATTCCATCTGGGGAGGGTTGGACCTAATGATGGCCTCCTAGACCAGTTATAGAAGATCATGTGATGAAACTATGATATCTGCTTCAACTCACTACATATGAAATCTTCCCCACACAATGGTCATCCTATAATTTTTTTTTGTAGTCGGTAATTCCAGAAAGCCTATAGAAAAAATTGAAGTGATATGGGATCCAACTACTATATATCAGGCTTATATGGGAGGTAGATAGGGGTGATTTCCATATGTGATATGCATATCCGACAACCATGGATGTGTACGCACTCCAACAAGGGCGATATTAAGAGCCATCTTTTTTGGTGAATTTTTTGCTCATCCATGACCACAAAACAAATGAATTTACACCCAATGATTATGATGATGATGTAGAAGATGATGATTAATAAGAAGATTAAGAATAATAATAAAAAGTAGAGGAAGGATAGGTAGATGAAGAAGATGTTAAATGTTGAAGAACCCAGAGGTGGAGAACCTTTGGAGACAATGGATCATCAGGGGAGCCCATGTGAGAGAGGAAAAATTATAGGATTTTATGAATTTCTTACTAAACATCTCAAAAAAATTCTCAACCCATATCCCTCACCATCCCTTATTTTTCTATAATTCAGATCCACTAAACAAACATTGTCTTATTCAAGAAAACAATTTGGATGATGAAGGGAATTATGTTATAGGGGACAAGAATTTTCTATTTGACATTGAAAGATGAATCTTTGAGGAAATATATGGGGTTGAGTAATGCAGCAGACCAGATGTGGCTGATGTGGCCAGAGGTGAGCTGACATAGGGTGCTAGGGTGACGACCTTAAAATCCTGGTCCATCCCCATTATTCACAAGGAGATAGTACTAATCATTCAACAAACATGTTTCTAGGGATATATAGTTGTATAACTTCCCACTGTGATTTAAACACATAACCCAACTTCACTTAGTTATTGTAAGTATGCATTTTGGAAGACCCACAATAGTTATATGAGAACCTGGCTAACCAAGGTGTCCATTCCACCCAGTGCTCGTAAGTCTAAATAATGGGAAAACCAAACATTCTGGGACATCTGTGGGGTATATTTTGTTTGATTCACCGGTTCTTGAGTAAGTAGTTATTCAAGATGACCTAACCATGGAACATATGGTGCAGGAGGTCATTTTTATAGGTGATTCCACAGCCAATTAAGATCCTACAGTTGTTGGAGGAAATGTTTCCGAATAGTAAATGAGTGAAGAGGGTTGTTCAAAGTTCATATATCCCATCCCCTCAAAAATTATTTCAGAGGAAGATCCATCCACTAAACATCTGGTTATCTTCTTGAACACATACATGTAGACCCTGAGGAACTTGATGATTCCATTATAGACGTAGTTGAAGAGATTCATCTGACATGGAACAGGGTGTGGGAGTGTATCAAGAATTCCCATGATACCACTAAGGCATAGTGGATGAGCCATATGGGGTCACTAAGAACCTGGAATCACTATCCGTATGATGGTGGTGTGGATTGCAGCTATCATCATATGAAAATCCATAACTATCTTACTATGAAGATGTAGGAGATAAGTAAAAAACTAAATGCAACATAGTGGAAAAATAAATCTATGATCATCACAAAGTTCTATGAGTCTAATATGGAAATTAATCATCTTGGTGAGAATAAGAATAATAGTTCCATATTCATCACCAACCAATCAGAACTCGTTGAACGATTGAATGCCAAAATTATGGAACACTATAAGAAGATGGAACTGGAAAGCCCTCAAGTGGTTGAGTTCTGATCTAAATGTGAGAATATGCAGATCAAGGATACTGAGAATCACTTCACACCTATGATGAAGAGAAGGATTTCATGAAGAGACACAAGGATCTAGAAGCCACATGTCTGAGGGTAGTATCATTACAACATTACACCGAAGGGGAAGATCCCTAACAGCCGTGTTTTGGCCAAAACACTTGGAAGGTAATGTTTTTATTTTATCATTCATTTTGAACTATGTGCATGATCGTATTTCATGATTATTTCAATGGTATCACCTCGACCACATTCTTGAAGAAACTAGAGATTAATCCCTATGCTCATGTGGGTCATTCCTAGTGTGATAAACAAGGAATGACCACATAATCATTGATTATATATGATAGTTATAGTTAATCATCTAATACATTGAGTCTATTATAGTTTATTGGAAATCCAGAGTATTCATGCAAAGAGATATTGGGGCTTAAGAATAGGTCTCTCAGAGCATCCATCTTGACTTTCCTTAATGCGCTTTAGAGCACTAATAACATAACACAAAGGTATTTGGAATTAATATGAAGAAAGTGTAAATGGAATGTGTGAATCCAAATTCCAAAAATTTGAATTGTAATGATGATAGAATGACTGCATGAGATAAATACTGGCCATATTCAAAAAAAAATATTTTTACCAATATATTGATGTGGGGAAAAACATACGAGGTCCAACCATTGAGTGTATTCAAAACAATGAGCCAAACACGAAATGTCATACAATGTTTTCCAAGGTGTTTACTACGAATGGTATGTGAGAGGAATTGTCATGGGAGCAGACCATTTGTGGGGGGGAATCCCTTCAACTAAGAAAGAAGATAAAACTACGAACAAGGGGAATGAAATATGTGGAAGTAGAGTGATGGAATGATCAAAATCATTCCAACACTCTTGAAATTATTCCACTATAGCTTAGATAAAATTGGTGATGGAACATTAGTCATAAAAAAGATAAAACCTATCTCTCATGGGAGCATCGTATCGATTGATAAGCGACGATTGATTATGTGAACAATGTGGTCGATAAATGACACTTTGGGGGAGGTCCTCTCGAATGAGGGCATGAGATTCATTACAGTTTTGTGTCATGATAGTGAGGATTTTTATTACTACATTTTACTTCTATGTGATCAATTCATAAAATAATTTTATATTAGGTAATTTAGACATTCTCATGTTTTTTATGGTCATTCATACTTGACTTGGGCTTCCAGTTAATGTTTATAGGGCTTGGATCACGATGTCAATTTCAATAGTGTTTTCATTGCATAGAGGATTGGAACCCAATGTGAATGATCAAAAAGAGGCGTTCACACCATACAAATACCGATGAAAAGATGGAATGGAGGAATATTTGATGATGTGTGGGGAAACCCCTACATGAATGGAGGCCAAGGAGACCTACCATCACACCACATATCCTTATGGAGATCGTAGTTTTTGGTCTTATAGTTTGGACTATAAAAAGGACCAAAGGGCACAAAAGGTTAATGAACATGCAGTAAGACTCGAGGAGAAAATGTTTTTGTTCCTATTCCCATAAGGATGCGAGTTAGTCCATATTTAGTTCTTGAACTTAGTGTAGTTGGAGATCGAAAATGATGATGGTAGCCCTATCTTGTGAGGAGGAAGAATCATCCTAAACTTTCATGGGACATCTTGAACATACTCAAGGTATGGATACAGTTTAACATCATGCATGGAGGATGATGGGTTCATAGATTATGGTCATAGAGTTAAGGCTATATATTTTATGGTTGGTATCAAATAAAAAATGCTTTGGAGTCACCATATATCCCATAACTATGGGAATCAAGATGCTTGTAGTTCTTCGAGGGAAATTTCTCCATGTAGGTCTGACCCCCACTCATAGATATAATGCATTAAATATATTTTCATTGTCATTTTTTTACTTTCCATTTTTTTGAATAGATGGACCAGGATGAAAACCCCGAGTGTCACCACAAAAATCAAGCCATGTGTAGTCCTCAATAGGTGGCATTGTAGATGGCCGGTGCCAAGGGTGATGCCCTCTCAAGTGAGAACACCACAATGTTGTGGCATTTTTTCGTCGTGTAGCTTGGATGATGATGTCATTGTTTAGGGTCATATTACAGGACCGACACATGCACTTTAACATTATTTGGTATGTAATAAATAGTTTTAACATCATGTAAGTCATATGAGATCTTAGTTTAATGTCATAGAACTTAGACCATGAGGTTTCCCAGCTTTTCTATGTGGGTATAACCCTTCCAAGAAACTTAAAACCATTTGTTCCACCATCAGTGTTGGAAAAAAGAGTGATTTATGGCCTTCCCCATCCTATAGGGGCTCACAATAATGGAAAATAAATGCTAGGTGGTAAAATCAGATCCACACCAACCTTACAGCTCAATGTATGTGAGAGCACAGAGGGATGAAACCAAGGGTGTTGTAGATCTGTAAAAATATTAGGGAATTAGTAACATGACTATCAAAGCATCTGATATCTAGGACTCAATGAGGGAGAAATAATGATATAGGATAACTTCTAACCTTGTTCAAAACTCAACATCTATATCGTGCAACCTGGGATGGTAATAGAAAAATGAGGGTCATCCAATGAAAATTTTTACAATGTAGGACCTGTATCAAAATGTCTTTCAAAACCATCCAAGGAATTATCCCATGAAGGTAGGTGATCCATAAGGCCAGGAACCATGCCGCTAGGGGTCCCTTCAGACATGAATGTTGATGTAGACCCAAATAATGTAATGCCTATTGTGTGGATGTGGATTCTGGGAATATCCCTATGAAATCCAATGCCCCAAGTCTCACATGACTACATATTCAAATATGATAATGTTGATAATACACAGGTGGGATCAAATCTGTATTCATACCTTAGAGGTGTTGTGAATAGTTTAATGGTCATTTTTCTCCTAGTGAAATCTCTTAGTTTAATTTAATAATTTTAGGACAATAGGTCCCAGTTTAACATCATTTTCATGGGATGTACCCTTACATTTTAATGTCGTATAATGAGGAATAATATTTTGTGAATATTATCATTATGCGATTAGGATATATACATCCCAAAAGGGAAGGGAGTGGTGTAGTAAATAACCCGGTGTGAATGAGGACTAGATAAATCCACACCACACCAAACATCACTTATGAGGGAACCCATGCCAAGAGGGGATAAAAAGTTCAAAATTACATGGCTGGCTAGGGAAAAGAATGTTCATAAATCACTACATATCCCAGAAGGATGAGAATCAAGAGACACATTTTTTTAGAAGTTCCTAGGTGAGTGACCAGTGCCAATTTGGGTGATATCCTCTCAAATGTTCAAATCAATATTTCATTGTATTTTAGTATAATATGAAGCAGGGAATGTAAAATCTTAATTTAAGCTCACAGAGTTTGGACCACATAGTGGGAAGATGTGTGGTGTGGTTACATGAGGGAATACAATGTGAATGAGGTTAGAGGTGATCCACACTGCACCACACGTTCTCTGATGATATTAAAGACCAAGGGCCAAAGGTGTGAGATTGTGATTCTGTAGCTAGTCACATTGAAATGATGTTTGTCCATCACTAAATATCCAATAAGAATGGAAATAATTCCACATGTAGTTCTTGACAGGTGGATTGTGAAGGTACTGATTACAAAAGGGATATGTCTTCTTAGATAAAAATTTTGTAGTGCTATGTAGTTTACCGTCATACAGCCTGGATGTAGAATGCATAGTTTAGATTCATATGATAAGGAAGAGGGTTATTGTGCCTTTTACTGTCCCACAACAAGGATGTTAAGGAACATACTTTATGGTCATAGATCTCAGACCACAGAATGTGGCTACCGAAGGGGAAATGTGTAGGAAAACTCCATGAACTAGCCTGATGTGAATGCGGACTAAGGAGGTATCAACGAACCACACATTATCTAAGGTAAATCCGCACATTGTTTGAAGTCATAATGTTTGTAATTGGATGCTCATTTTAACTTCACACACATAGGAAATAAAATCATATTATATAGTCAAAGTGTTTGGACAATAAGATGGTGCGATTTTTTCATGATGGAAAAAACCCTTCCATAACCCGTAAGACAACGTGATCCTAGATCAGTGTATAAAACAAGGGATAGTGAAGATTTTTATGACAAATGCAGACACATAGTAGGGGAACCAAGATGTTGGGTTAAGGATTCACCAACAATGCCAATCGGCCTTCTCAACATGGAAAGGTACATAGAGGGGTAACACCAAGGGTGTTAATGTTCAATCTGAACATAAGGATATATAAAGGGATGTGAATGAAATCAACTATACGTTGGAAAAAATGGGGTTGGTGTAACAATAATGGATAACTATTTACCTTGTTCAAAACACAGAATCGATATTGTGTATCGTGGAATGGGAATAGAAAAATGAGGGTCGACCGTTAACCATATTCGAAAAGCGGGACTTGTCTCAAAATTTCATTCAAAATATTTTAGGGCATTGGTCCAAGATATTAGTTCATCCATGAGGCTAGTCATTATGCCTCTAGGGGGTCCCTTCAAACATGAAAGATGATGAAGTCCCAAAAAAGAGGCATGTAAAGTTTGGATATAGAATGATTGAATTTTCATGCATAATCTATGCCTCCCAGTCCTAAACCACTACGCATACGAGAATGTTAATGAGGCATAACATATCAAGGGATTTGAAACCCTTCTTAAATTAAGAAGCCTCTATAAGGATTTTGGATATGCATAGTAATGGATGAATTCCAAATGAAGGGGATGAGGAGAAACAAAAAAGGGTTTAATGAATATGTGGTTGGACCAGAAGATAAACCGTCCGGGTGTACATATGCATCCCATAAGGATGGAAATCAAGAAACACATATTTAATGAATATCATGAATTTTAATGTCATGCAGTAAGGATGAAGTGAGGAGGAGAATTCACGAGGGAGGTACATATTGCAACTATTATATCCTAATGTGAATGAGAACCAATGAGGTCTCAGCACCATACCATACACTCCCAAGAGGAATATAGGGAGAAAATTTGAAGGAACCCTGTGGATTTACCATAGAAAAAATGTATTGGTGTGTCTACATATCCCATATGGTTGGGAATCAATCCATACATAGTACATGAACAACATGTAGTTCAAAATCATATGGCAAGGAAAAGGGATGTTTTGAAGTTTAACGTAATGCAACAAGGACATTGGGGAAAAGTATCCCAATGTGGATTTACAAGTTAGGAAAAAAAACCCCTATTATAATGGGGATCAAGAAAATATACACCAAACCATGCATTTTGAAGAGAGAACTCAAGAATGGGGGCTGAAAATATGAAAATATGATTCGGCCTAAAAACTAAATATCACAGTGTTCCTACGTATCCAAAAGTTATTGGAATCAATCCATTCATTGTTATGGAAATGGCATGGTGAGTGACCTGTGTTAAATGTCATGCCCTATACAATGAGGACATTGTGGGTGTTGTGAAGTTTGTCCTCATACAATAAGGAATAGGTAAAATTATTAATGTCATGTGGACAAGGTAGTTTAATGTCAAGTGGGGTGGGCAGTTTAACGTCATGAGAGACAAAAGATAACATATCTTTTAAGGTCATATAGAATAGTCCACCAATGCTATGCGGTTTAACTAATTGCTGGCAAGACACAACAGTTTATCATCATGTTGGATGAGAGAGATATTTGTTTATGGACATAGAACTCAGAGAAAGAGCAATTTGTCTTCATGAAAGACGTAATAGTATTTTAACATCACGCAAGAAGATACAATAGATTAACATCATACATGATGAAATCTATTATACATAATACAATAATGAAACTAGGATGATAATGATTTTATGAAAACTAAAATTTGAGGAACTTAACATTGCTGGGAGAAGTAAGATGATATGCATCCTAGGTTACCAATGCGTATGCACTGTTAGGGATAATATCGGTAATGATATAGGGCCCTTCCAATTTGGGCTCCATCATTAGTGGATTTATACCATATATCATCAACAACTTAGAGGAAATAACATATGAGATTGATGGACAGAGAGGAGGTGTAGTTTCTTGTTGGAAGCTCTATGTATCTTGTTTTGGTGCCTCCCTACATTGTTCTAGGCCTAGATCCTATTCTCATAGAGGGATTCCAACTCAGCTAGATAGATTTTGGATACAATTTTAAACATCTGTTGATCATAGAAAATTTTATGGAGTGATGGAAACTAAATCTAAACTGATAGGAATTCCTCTGTTCCACACACCATAGAATATGGGGTCACCTAGATGGAGTTTCGAGTTGTTGTTTGATTGTACTAGAGGGAATTTCAGATCTTATCCCACCAAATATTACTGTTTTGGAGTACTATATTCTATAGAATGTTATAGAGGGTATTTTTGAACATCAAGATCTATCCATTTACCTATAAATGGTAGCAAGAAGTGTGGTTGGATAGGATATAGTACTTGTAATACAATTTCTCAAGCTTAGATGCATGTAAATTGGTACAGTTACCAATGAGAAAAACATGAGGGACTTTAAATCAATGGATGAAATTAGATTTCACAAGCTCAATAAAATAATGGTTTTTTACTCCCTTAAGTTCAATCACTTCTACCTAGTTGGAAAATAAATCCATTTTAGTCATACTAAATCTAAACTATAAATCTATTGCTCAGGGATATGGTACCACGACATCGAGTCCCCATACTACGAAAGGCCAAGATAACATAGAGGTATCGAAGGGATGTAGCTGTCAATGCAAAAAAATTCATGAATTTGAAACACATGGATCCTCTTCGAGAATAAATATAGTCATAGAACATGGTGGGAGAAATGTACCCTAACATTTGAATCTAGTGATTTAGATTTGACCCTGCATAATGGGAACCATAGGAACTAGCATGAAAATCCTTCATAATCTGGGGAATATCTTATCCCTGAATGACATAGTGGATAATTCCATTGAACCCAAGTTTTTATATGACCTGTTGATTATGGGACTGATCTAGAGGGTGAAATACACTACACACAAATCGATTCTATCACGCTCGACTATTTCGGTCGGGAGACTTCCATGCTGGTGGAACATGATGAATGGATTTGTTCAATTAGAGGATTCATTCACTGTGAGAGGGGATATATGGGAACTGATTCTTAATCATCGGTGGTATGGTGGATTACTTATTGGTTCTCATCATCACCTACATTAATGGGTGATGACCCTTCATTGTTCCACATGAATGAATAGATATTCTTGGTTAGGATATACAAGGGAATCGACTAAACTTGTAAGGGGGTTGGCTTGAATATTCTGCCACTGGGGAACATGAGTCTTCCCTTATTGAGAAGGGAATTGGGCCATCAGCATATAAACAAGCATGAGCTAGGGTATGATCTCTAGATTATCAACGATGAAATCACCATTGATGTACATGATGACTAATTCTGGTTCCCCCTTCACATATAGGTGGGAAACATCAATCTTGAGAGCAATATCAAGACAAGTTAGGAGAGCATGATACTCCACCTAATTGTTTGTTTAGCCTTCAAGAAAAAATAATGAATAAGGTAGGATATACTGTGCTAGCATAGTGAAGATAATTCCCATTCCTACTCTATTGAGTCTAGGATCATGGAGTCTTCAACCAATTGGACTTCGGGATGTGCAATCAAAATTTATATGCCAAAACATCATAGCCTGATCCCATAAGAGGATGGATTCAAATAGAAAATCATGATCTAGGGAATTCTATTTTAGGATAGAATGGGCAGAAAAAAGGTCTTCCAATACCTAACCCATGATGGCCTTTTATGGGATGAACCTAATTTCGAATAGCTGAAGGATCACATCCCACCAATATAGATGGCCTATAAACATAGGTTAGTTCAGACTATAACTTATTAGATCCATGAAGAACAATAGATGTATGTCATAATGATGTAGAAAATGGCGCAACTTCTACACTACAAAATGAGTGTGAGATAGTCCTTCCATACAGAATAATATCTGGTCTCTGTGTTGACAAGGATGACTCTAATATTGTAAAAACTATTCCAAATTCTTTCATTATTCTATTGGGGGTGAATTTGTTCGAGGGATCATTCTAGGGTGCTATCATAAAGGAAAAGGGGCTTTCTAGAGATAGGTGGCATCAGAACTAGAGATCGATAGAGATACTACATTACTTTCACAAAAGTGGTCTGGAAATTTTCATCCCATTGGTATATGACACATTTCTTCATGAGTCTAGAAACTTAATTACACATTCTATCCATATTCTCAATAAATCAATTTATATTGGATAAGTGGACTTAAAATACATATAGATCCTGATGGTTCCTCGGAGGAGGAATATGACAAATGAACCTGACCTTCCCTAGGTTAAAATCAATTCTTCTGTATCTGAAAACAACGCCATGAAAATTCCCATAGGTAACCCTAAAGGCACACTTCAAGGGGTTAATCTTCAAATGGTGGGAGAGGAGGAAGCCAAACATGTACTCATGTTCTCTGAGATGGTCATAACACTGACATGATTTAACCACTAGATCATCCTTGTAGTATTCCAATAGCTTCCTGATGATTAGTATGAAAATTTTATGCATGGAACCCTGAAAGGTGTCCCCTGCATTATTCAAACAAAAGGGCATTACCTAATATAAAATGTCCCCCTGCACCACCCTAAAGGTGGTTGAATCTTCATCTTCTAGGGCCATCTGGATATAATTATACAACGAATATCCATCCATGATGGAGAGGAAATGAAATCTGGTGGTGGAATCAATCAACATCTCTCACACAGTAATGGGGGAATCATCATTAAGATAGTGATGATTGAGATCAAGAAATTCCATGCAGACCCTGATCTATATGTTATTATTCTTTACAAGAATGATGTTGGACAACCACTTGGGGTACCATATAT
Source organism: Viscum album (assembly GCA_963277665.1). NCBI lineage: Eukaryota > Viridiplantae > Streptophyta > Magnoliopsida > Santalales > Viscaceae > Viscum > Viscum album. The sequence goes on from OY728156.1 coordinate 119,822,645, forward strand.
ACTTGATATAGTTGGATTTTAGAATCTTATAAACATCATCCTTGACCATGAAATGATGAGAGGGGTGCATCGTCCAGGGAGGCTGTTTAAACCCGTGATGACTTACAAGGAGACCAATGCGATGGATGTTGACATGTGGACCTAGTCCTGACATGTTTTCATAAATCCCATAAAATACATCCCAATTCTAGTCCAATAAGTCCAAATACTATTGATAATCCTTTATAGGAATGGTTTCACTTATCAATATTGGTCTAATGTATTTCTCGATACCGAGATTCACCTGTACCAACTCATTGACGGTGGTGGATACACCCTCTTCAAATGAAGGAAGAGTATCCTCCAGGTCTTACTCATCATCTGGGACATGGGAATTGGTGGGAGGATATAGTTCATCCAAGACAATAGATCGAGGAGGAATCTGGGGGCCCACTTGGATGGATTTGGTACCTTAACTCGGAGGACCCCACACTATTGAAACAATGGAAACCAATGCTGTTGAACCAATTCCATTGGTCATTTGATCGAGTGACGAGTTCTTAATGATATCAATGTAGTGGGGTTGGGTCGATATATTTCTACATCGCATGTACATGCGAAATATGCATGTGTGGTGCACCATTATATCCATGGGGAGTACATCCAAATACCTAATTGGGGAAAGAGGCTCTGTTATCAATCTATCATGGTCTGTATAGGAGTTTGAGGTAATATTTTAGCATTCTTTGAACTTGGGAATATGTTTCCCCTATCTCAAAAATGATGAATCAATATCCCATTTCTAGGGTTTTTTCCACTAAGCAGTGAATCAAGAGGATGATACCTTCATCTAAATTCGTCCAAGGGATAGACACAATAGTATTGTTCTTAAAATCTTTGGTTTGAACCCACTTTTCCTTTATCTTATAGTAGTCGGTGTTTAAATAGAGGGTTTCACAACTCTCAAATGGAGACACATCACCTTGGAGAACAGCAAAAAAACCATTAAAGGATTACATGAGGCATTGGTGTTATAAGGGGGGAACTACTGCGTTCATGTAGAGCTAGTGCCTACCCATCAACACATTATAGGTGGTGTCCTGTGAGATGACCATTTATTTTGTGCTAGCAATCAGGCCACAAATATGGTTCATTGGGATAATATTTCCAAAAAACCTCTGCTCAGTCCTATAATAACACATAATTTACAGTGAGAGGGACAGATATATACTTAAAATAGTCCTAGATTATAGAGTTTCTAGGTCACGATGAGATTAATCCCAAAACGTGCCTCAATGAGAAAAAGAAATACTTCCACACCATTGAGTTGTTATGCGATGTATATTAGGAGAATGTTCCCCTATACAGGATATGAATAATCTTCTCCTAATAATGAGATGATTTCGTGGTATTCTAATCTCTTAACATCCTCAATATGGAAGGAATCTACGGCTACTACCTCTATTTAAAACTATTTGGAATCTTCAAAGCCACTATGAGGGGCTTAGATGTCTCTTGTGACAGGTGGAGGGACTCATGGATTGATATGTTTTCATGAATGTTGTAATGATGATAAATCAAATTATACATCGATTCTAGATACACATTTCTACTAGTAGAATTTCACTCTTTGACATGTGGTATGATCTGAATGGTGGTTGGTAAAACCGGCATATCTTAGTCGGTACTGAGGATATCCCATTGATCCCTAGATTAACAACAAATGACTACTACTGGATGGTTCTCAGATGACTGACTTCTGACCATGGTTGGATGTATTTTATCACAAAACAGTTGAAGCGGTTCTTCTTGGTCAATAAAAATGAATGGTCATGAAAATGGATCTGATGCATTGGGATTAGAGGACTGAACATGACGATCCATACACTGAGCCTGTGGTCTAGTCTTGGTAGATTGAACAACTCGGATGGAAGTGCAGGTCTGATCATTCTAAAGGTTCACATGTCCCAGACCTCATCGATGATGCTGTTGTTGGGAACATTAAGAGTACCTACCAAAAACTCCTCATCATTAGGAACCAAGTAAGGGTCCAAAAATTTGATATTATTAAATATGTCATACTCCAAATAATATATAAAGGAATCATATAATATTGGGTGAATAATGGGGACGACTCCCATATATGGTGGCATAATGTCACCAAGAGTGTTGGATGGCTTCGACACCGGCGGGGGGCTCTTCTTTACCTGGTTCCATCATTTCCTTCTATTTTGAGAAGTGAAAAGATGATATGTTGATGTAAAAGTGATAGCAGAAGGAGGTATGATATATTCTGGAGGATTTGGTCGATTTAAATGAGAAAAAATGACACTAGGGGAATGAAAAACTTCTCATCATACTTCTTGTTTCACGGTTGAAGACCTACTACCATTCCCCATTTTGGTCCCACTCAAGATTCACAGAATCACAAACCACATGCTCCATAGAAGAAACCAATTTGACTATATTGATTTCATTATATTCTTGGAACAAATTCTAAAAACCATACAATCAGTTGATGGTGTTTCTAAGGATCCTCTGATAATGGATGTGGTATGGGTGATATGTGAGAGCATCCTCCTGGGGATTTCGATATTTTGGACACTTCAAGATTCCTCAATCCAAGGATCTTTTGAAATAATTATGGACATGAGCTTCATCGAATGAGTAAGTTTGGATTCTCCTTTCTAAAAAATGAACACTGGGAACCTGGACCTAATGAGTGGCTAGATCAAGAGAAGGGGATAGAGCCTGATTGTCTCATCTGGGTGTTGGTTCTTGATGGGGTTGTGATAGACGACTTGGATGTGAGCGATGCTGAACCTACCACTACGACACATGATTTTGTCCATTGTGAGTTTATTGATGAGGCTCTTCAAGTAAAATGTTTATCTTTATGGGTACCTCTACATGTGTTACGTCGGCAATATTAGCCTTGGTGGCTCATGATACAAGATTTTTGGGAGGAAATGGGTGTGACTATTTGGATTGTTGTAACGCCTCTTCTAAGAACTGATCCTCATCAGGAAAATTATTTAATCCACCAGGGATGTTCTGAGTGTTGAGAGAGGGAACCAATTCTCTCATTACATTCCCCACACTCAATGTCAGTATCTTTTCTTACACCAGCGACATATCGAGGGAATACATGAGGCCCTTCCTCCTAGAGGAAAAGTCTGCGAATCACTCATCTAGACATTGTTTTCACTTGAATAGGATATAAATATATGTCTTGTGAGTGGTGGAACATAATTGATTCAAAAAAATTCTGCGATGATCTTCCCAACTAGCTACGAACCAAATGGGTAATTGGATGTACCAGATGAACATAAATCCCTCCAGTGTCCATACGAAACACCAGTGATTGGAATCTTCTTGCTATATTGGAGTCCCCAGCATAGGTCCACACCTTGAAATATAGTGGACCAGCTACTACAAAGGGACACCCACCCCATTGAATGGGTAAATGGTATGGTTCTCGAAATCCGGGTGTGTGGGCATATAATCCACCCGCGCTAAATATGAATTTCCATCGAGAGGGATCTCTACCCTTAATCTTTCAGGAGCCTCATGTAGGGAAATGGGAGAGGACATCGGATTACCCCTAGCAGGGATTCTTAACTAGCAGTGCTTTGGCAGGTTTTTCAGCATGATAGGAAGCCTCAACGGATCATAGAGCGGGTGGTGGAATCGCTGGAGGATCAACATGAGGAGATGCTAGGAGAACAACCTAAGACAGATCCTGAGGATGACTCTCTTGTAGTTTATGTGGATTCGGGGATGCATTCCATGGACATTTTACATATTTTATGGCCTCTTCTTTTTTGGTATGTGAAGAGTTTTTGGGATTATTGGGAGGGAAATCACCGAGAATTACCAGTGGCTTCCCCTACCGAACTAGTGGGAGATGAATGGGATCATACCAAGGATCACTGTAGTCTGGATGTCATTTTGAAAGGTGATCAATGAACATATTTTCAATGAGATTCTTTTATTCTATGACTTTTTGGAACAACATGGCCTTATCGAGATCATCCTATGCCTTTGGCATTGAAGTAGAGAGGTCAGATAGCTTAAGGATACCAAGATTGTTTTTCCCTTGTTCGTGTTTTGAACAATGGGAAATGTAGAAGAAGGGTTCCTAAGGCCAAGAAATTTTATCTAATTAGGAGTGTGGACACCTATAGGGTCTGTCAGGTGTTGTGCTACCCTAGGGGTGGAGCATCATCCACTTTGGAACCTGTTCCAAATCCCCCTTCTAGGTATATTTTGGGGTGACCATGTTTACCCAAAGTGTGCCCATACGAATCTACTTAATATCATAAGGTAGGTCTGACTGTAACAGGATCGAGATAAATTATAGAGCAACATAGTTCCCACATCCCTAGATCTACACACGAAGAGATGCCTCTTTAATAATTATATGGATCATAGTGATGCTCTGGATACATTATTGCTGGAATGTCCGGTGAAAACTAGACGATGTTGGGTGCTGAGCCTTGGGATGCACCGCTAAATCGACCATGGGACCCTTCTAGAAGATGACATCATATTTTAACTTGAATCTTTGTATAATATTCCATATAGTTCTATATGTGGAAATGCCTCACCCAGATGGTTTGGTAGAATCAAACGGTGTCATCCCGGGTGAGTGACTCTAGAATATCAAAATCCAGAGTAGAAATCGGCTAGAATATCATAGATAACTAGTATTCTGCAAGTTTGTCCCATAAAATTTTTTATTCATATGAGGGGTATAGATCTTTATATACCCATTATTCAACTAGGGGTGGATAAGGAACTGAAAATGACATTGATGTGGACTGTTTCTGTAGTAGACTTGAAAATATAGATAAGACTGCATAGGATAACATGCCACTAACGACTAGGTTGTCTCACGGAGATGGTATCAACTACATCATCATATCCCTATAAGATGGGGTGTCAACCAATACTTCATGTGTGAGGAAGATCGACATTGGTTGTGAATCAGGTTGGTTCTCATCATCTACCATACCATAGAACAACTCTATGTGTACTCATGTTGAGGTAGAGAATTCGCATGATGAGGTTAGAGAATACTGTATGATAAGACATTGGAAGGGAACCATATCTGCCTCCTCTTGCATCTACCAAAATATGGTTTTGGGGATTACGTACATCATGCATTCTAGGAGGATGAAGCTCACACATCAGCTTTCTGCCCCAGAATTCAATGAAAATGATCAGGGTGAGGGATCCATCATTGGGAATCATTCCACTTCAAAATCATTAAATCAGACTGGATTGATGATGATATAGAACTTCCACAAATTCATACTACATCGGAAATTAATAGGCCTTATTTCCCTGGTTGGTTCTTCCATACATGTTAAATCTTTTACATGGGGAGGACCACTATGATAGTTGGAACAATATCAGGGAAGACATTCTCTTTATCTAGTTCTGAAATGAGGTGGACCTTCGTATTTTTTGTCACTAGAGTGGGGAGGACCTGCACTTCAGTGGGATGAGGTGTAAGGAATGCCTAGGAATACGTCTAATGGAACACAAAGAAGCCATCTTATGGATCTTCTAATAACATGGATAGGACCCCCATGTATACATCTTGTTGCATGAGTAGGACCTCTACATAGGTTGGAAGAGGTTGCATGAGGAGGGCCATTGTGTTGATCGAAATGTACATGGGGAGGACCTCCATGTTAACCCGAAATGTTATTGGGATGAACTCTACATGGATGGTTGTTGGAGTTGGGATGAACTCCCTTGATTCTCATGATAACACGGGGAGGACCTCCATGGATGGTTCATGTGGTACCTGGAGGACCTATGTGCTGGTTAGAAGTGGTAGCATGAGGAGGGCCTTTGTACTGATCGAACATGACATGAGGATGGACTATGTGTTGTCCATCAATGAAGAGAGGAGGAAATCCACTTGGAATGATTCTAGTAACATGGGTAGGACTTCCATTCTAGTCATCATCATCATGACTTGGTTCGTGATGGTTACTAATCATGTTGGTGACCAAAAGAGTCAACCCATCCGCCCATTGGGTTGTTGAGGCCAGGATCCTGATCAGGGATTGAAATTATTCTACTCTTCAATACCAATGAACATGTTTTATGTTTCAATGGTGGCATATTCCATTGTATATGTAGAAGACAATTCCACCGAATGACAATCTTCTCGAGATTTCACCTAATATTGGTGTTGGGTCACAATTATAGGAGCTGGCTGGGCATAGACATATGCCACAAGTTCTTCAGCCTAAGGGACTCACAATTAGTGGCCCCGACATGGAATGGTGGGAGCCCTCATTGGTATCTCCCAAGATGTTTCTTCACCTAGATGACTCAAACATCCCTAAAATATTTGTTAAAGAGAAATGAGTCATCATATGGGGAGAGTCTCCTGAAACAATTTAATATTGGTAGGGGGAGTAGTGGCTCCCTACATGGCCCTTGAGGCAAGTGGTGACAGAGAGAAAAAAAATACTTCAGGTTATGGAGAACAATATCCCCCTTGTGAATGACCCCCTCCAACTCATATAATTGTTAAATAATGACTAGAAACATTTTATGAACAATTTAGTCTTGTGAGATTGGGTGTAGAAGCCTGGTAGCCACAATTTTGGATAGATTGAAGGAGGTGGTGGAGCTATGTGGGATTGCAACATTATAGTTACTCCAGCCCCTACGCTTGTGGGTGTGGGTGATTAATTTCTAGTGACTTTGTTCCTTTAACACATAAGGATTAAACTATCAATATATATATTGGGAAAAAATTCCCAATTCCCCATCATCGTTCATTATTCCACGGTTGGAGAGAGATCCACTCTGACAATTCTGTATAACAGAATTCCCAACCATTAACTACCTTGAATTCTGGTTAGTTTCAAGAGAAACCCAATATTTTCGTTTTGAGACCCAATTATGGTTAGATAGATCCAGTTTCATGATCATACATCAATGTATCAAGTGCTACTATTCCCCATAGATGGAGGAGAATAAGGTCACATCGGGTTCACCATTTTTATGGTGGCATAGCATGGTGTTTGGGTAAATTCTTTAATACAATGACTTTCATGGCCAATACCAATGGTTAAAGGAGAAAATATTCTCATCTGGTTCACAATTAATACTTAAGACACTTTTCAGGGTGCACCGCCATGGTGAATCATGGTTGACGTTGGCTGACAGTGCACTGTTCCATGCTGTCATTCTTTATAAAGGTGGGATTCATTAATCACTTCTTCTGAGATGTCTTCTCCTTGATCAAAATGAGAACATGGGATTTTGGTCTCTCCTACTATGATTTACTCATCATAATTTATCGAAAATTTTGGGTATCCATTTTATATTAAGAATTTTTTTGTGAATCCCATTCTCAATTCCATCTATTTGCAGACATAGGTAAAATATTTTTCTTCTTTAAGGACATTCGAAAAGGGACATGTTATTATAGAAACCTATGGACATGAGAGTAGTAACACTGGGCATCGATGGGATGTTTGTATGATTAAAAATTGGAACACCTATATTATTCCCCATCAGAGGACTTCTCAAGGGAATATAAACCTAAGTCTTCCCACATCAATCACAATGTATCTTGTTCCATAGGAATGTCTCTAAGTCTTTATTTGGATTCCCATGATTAACATTGGGTATTCCACGAGTTTAATGTCCAGAAGAGAAGGATATGAATGATCAGAACACTGATGATGGTGGATAAGATAGGCACAACCCAAAGAGGGTAACCAAAATGGTTTATTGGACGTGTAGATCATAACACCCCATGTGGATAGACTCAGGGTGTTGCATCTCATAAATAGAAGGTTTTAAACCGTGATGGCTAATCTGAAGACCAATAGAGGTAGATCCGGAAAGGTTGACCCCTATGAGGGGGACACAAACATTTACCATTACATAGGATTGAACCTTAGAGAGGCTTCCATGGTACCCAATTTAATATATATGGATCAAAACCTATGTAGTTTATTTAATGGAATGGTTCTTATGCACTAACACTGCCAATCATAAGAGTATTCCACTTTGTTGGATTTTTGGGGTCTTAAGCACTGAGACTGCCAGGGTGATAAGAAAAATATAAATGGTATGAATGTGTATTACAAACCGAGATGAACCATGTTCTACTAAGAGTGGTGAAGGGATGAATGGGTATTATGTAGTGAGATCACCCATGGTGGATAGTGTGGCCTCAATGGGATAAGGGTTAGGTGATGGATAATATGGCTGGGGCTTACATATGGTTAGTTTACAAAGTGAATGGTGTGAAAACACTTGGATGTGGTGTCCCAGGTATGAATCAGGTTGGATAATGGAGGTTTGGATGAAGTGGATGGAATGAATGGGATGGAACCGACAACAATGTGATGGTGCTGGGATTGAACCTCAGGGAGGTTTCCTACATATCCTAGATAGATGGGAATGAAATTCCACATAGTTTTGATGGGATATTGTGGATTAAGCATGGGTAGCAGTCCAGGTAAACCCAAATGGGATTTGACCTCTAGGTGGAGAATGATCCTTAAGAGATATTGTGGATGAAGGGAAAGACCAAGATGGTAATGGATGAGGGTGGACACAAAGATCCCAAAGATTCACCCCTAGGAGGAGGGCACCATAGTTGACCAGTGGTCGGGATTGAACCTCGTAGAGGCCTCCTACATACCCCCGTTATAAGTTAGAGGTCAAAATAACAACATGCATCGTTCGTTGGTTTGTGTATTACAAACTAAGATGAACCATGATGGTGGAAGTGGGGTCTTCCTCCAGGATGGATGCTCGAGAAAAGGGTGTTATTGTCACTACTGTCCTCAAAGGCAGCATGAGTCATTATAGGTGTGAAAAACCATAAGAAGTAGCAGACCTGATAGTTACATTGTGAAAAATTTATCGATGAGGAATGGTGTGGGTCTTACATATGTTTATTGTCCCATGAATATGGAGATTGGGATAAATGAGGAGAAAGGTAAATACCTAAAGAAAGAATGTCTAGGTGATTACACTAGGATAATTTCCTTTACTTGTGGGTAGATGTAATTCCCTACATGGAGGATCTCAACCCATGTTTGGGATATCTCACTACTGTGGAGAGAAGTGGACATGGAAAATTCATGAGGAAAGAAACCCCATGTACATTTCATAGGGAGGGGAAACAATTTAAAATCATGTGATGAGGACGATGGAACATGGTAGATTGACATCATGCATATCAGATGACGAGGACTTTCTCCTCACCCCATGGACTTACATAACTAGTGGTATTTAACCCTTGATGAAGGTATGACACCAAAAATGCTCAGAAACAACATGATGACAAATTGGTAAATTGAGGGGTCCAGAGTTGCATAGCTATGAGAAGAAGAAATAGCTATTTTCATATATATGAATAGAAGAATTAGGTATAGATACACAACATCAGACAATAGATGGGGATCCATGAAATCGCTATGTGAAAGTCTGGAGGGCTACATAAAGGGGTTTCATGAAATATGCGGGTGTTTGATGTAGGAAGGGTTCAAACATTGTGATTTTAGGTAAAGAAAACATAGGGAGACTATAGGAAGGGTTGTGAGCAATATTAGAGGATTGTGCTCAAAGTGACAGGGTCAGAGAGAAAGAGGTACTGCACAAGGGGTAAACCTTGCAAACAATTGAAATATTTTACATGCACTTTACTATGAAAAAAATAAAATGGATGAGGGTCAAGCCCTTGGGGGCCCTCCCAATAGTGGAGCCATTGGGGGCCTATGATGCGAGAAGTTGTACCTTGAATTAATGACTTGAATGTTATTGCAGAAGGGGTAATATTGTGAGTACTGGAGTGATGTTGTGAATTAAATTACATTACACTGAAAAGGGAAAGGGTCTCATATATTTACAGTAATAATGATCCATGGGAGAGTTTAATAGGGCTGACAAGGAAGAGTCTGGTTGTTTCCACATTGGTCGTGTAAGAGGTTTGTGCATGAATTCTCATCTTACGTTCTCCTAAAATATACATTTTTTGGGTGGATGGAGTAGAAGATGTATTTTTTACATTATATTTATCTTGAAAGGGAGTTTCATGTAGATTTTGGTCTTTCATGTTGATTCCCAAAATTGTGCGCGACTCCCTTCGGGTTCTTAGAATTGCTTGATAAGTCAAATTGTGGTTTCAAGTTACTTAAATATGCATATCTGTTTCCTCAAGAGGAATTTGGCCCCAACATGTACAATTGGATCATATCCCTGGAGAGGAATGAATATCACCAAATTATTTCATAATATATGGAAAATAATATTTGATTATATTTTTAAAAATCATTTCTTTAGTAAAATGTCCTTTCTTCTCTAATTTTGTTTAAACATAATACATTTTCGGAAAAAAAATTTCTTCAAAAATAAATTTGAAAACATATAAATAAGAAATTGAAAACCAAAAATACATTTTTAAAATCCAATTTTTCTTGAAAATTCAAAAAAAAAATCATTTAAAAACATTTTGAATTTTTTTGAATACATTTTTTTTTAAATAAAACAGATTTCTGACCAAAGAGAGAAATATGGTTAAATTTTCATAAAAACACCTTCTTAATTATATTACTTATTAAAGAGTGGAAAACATGGTTTGAACTCGTTAAAATATTGTGAAAAAATAAAGGATATGAAAATAATTATAATTATTGAGAGATAGATTATAACATTTTCTTAATGGAAGCGTGATATAAATGTATCCCAATAAATGATGAGATTGTAGAAATAAAAATGTACCTATTTCGTAACATTGAATCATAACACCCATGAATGAATTAAATTACCTAAATCTTGATATATCACTTAAATAATTTGATTCATTATATAACAAGTAAAATGGGAGTATATACACTATGTAAAAGAATATAGCTGAATAAAAAGATATGTGTCCAAAATAAGGTAAACTGAAACAAAATTACCTTATGGATTTATTGACATATGAATCATCAAACACAATGAAATAGATATCATTATATACTTATATGAATATACCAAAATTTATGGATAATAATAATAGAGTACATTCATGCGAAATATATACACAACACAAATTAAACAAGAGGTGAATGAGGCATAAGTCTCATAGAAATAAAAGTGAGACTATAAATCCCCATACCATATGTCCTGACTCATATAATACTCATTAAAAATTTCATTTATAATGAATATAACTTTATTATTAAACTATTAAAGAACCACATTAAATTATATTATAACATATATGATTTAATTATTACCTTTCATTACCCATTTATTAACACATCCATGTTAATCTTATGCTTTGGGTAATAACATATTTGTTTTTCGAAATTGTAACACCCTATGATTTTATAGTTTTTTATTTCTTCAAAGTATTCCAATAACTTACACTACACGCAACGCTGAGTTCTATCACACCATGACCTAACAAACTTGTCATACAAAAGTGGTTATGAATAGTATTTACTGAATTTTGTACTTTATATAATACTTATAATTATATAATCCATATTTTGAGTTTCTAAGAAATAATGTAGGATCAAATACATTTTTTCAGATAAATAAGGTATTTTTCAAAAAATTCAATTTTATAGCCTTTTAATGGTGAACAATTTTTAAATCCAATATTTGAATCTTTTATATATTAAATTTGAAAAAATAAAAATCTTCATTAGAATATGTACACGAGAATTTAGAATCAATTAATTTTTGGTGTTTTTCTAATAACGTTCATATTTGGGTGAACAGTGAAAAATACTATATTTTAACTGAAAATAACTTTTGTAATCATCATAATTTATAGTGTTAAACTATAAATATGAGTGGTTTGGAAGTATAATTATATAATATTTTTACCATTTAATCCAATGTTGGTCATTGGATGCAATTTCACTTTGATATAGGAAATAAACTACTGTCAATCTTTTGGAAGTTATTATTTCTTAAAAATACGCTTTTTGGTTTTGACAACAAGAAATAATTTTAAATTAATAAATGAAACTTATATGTTTTTAATTTACTAAAATAGACTTAATTTTTTAATTTGGAATATCAAAATTATCTTAGGGTGAATTTTTGGTATGTTTCTGAAAACATTCAATTTTTGATGAATAGTGAAAAACACCATTGGTTAAAAACGACTCTTCATTTAAAATATAATTTATTTTATTTGAATTTATTTTAGTTCAAAATATATGCGTAATACCTATATATGTTCAATGTAATTCATTGGAGTCATTTTGTAATAATATTTTATATATAAACTTTTATTTAACTTTTCACCATCTTTTACCCACCTCTTAGGAGAATTTGAAAATTCTCATAAAACATAATTTTACTAGTTATATGAATTGAATTTAAAAAATCTGAGAGTCACATTTGATAACATTAAGTAAAATTTTGTTCAATAAAATGAAAATAATTTTTGGTGAATATTAACTTTTGACTTTTATTTACCACAGTTAAAGGTAAATAGGATAATTCAAGGTAAAAAATATTATAATAACAAAACATTACCTTGACACTTGTCCTAACATTATTGGATGAGTCATGGCTGACCATGGGCATCCTTGGGTCGATTTTGGGACCCCATGGAGCCACTTATGATTAATATTGACACTTTATTTTAATGAACATAATGTAAAGGAAAAAATGACAAAAACAAATATCTTTTAGAAAATCAATTTTTACATGGTGTTATATAAGTCAACATTTCGGCTACACATATTCATTGGAAATCTAAATGGATTTCCTAGATAATGATATTTTATTTATAATTTTTATAAACTAAATAATTACATTTATTTTTGACAACATGGTGATTTAGTAATTTCCTTATTAATTAAAGAATCAAATAAATGATATTATAAATATTAATATTAATATAATTTATATGTTTGTATGACATACAAAAATTTTATAGGTGAATATTAAATTTTAGGGTTGATTCAATTTATCTTTTCTGAATCAATCATGTTTTTATGACCTTCAAAAAAACTAAATAGTGTCAAAATCGACATTAATTAATTTTTAAAACAAAAATTATATTATTAATTGAAATTATATTTCTAAAAATCTAAGGTTCACCAAAAAGACTTATATAATGATAAATGTTTCATTAATGAACCACTTGGGGTTTTATTGGAAGTTTATAGTATGTTTATTTACCATATAATATAAAAATACAAAGAGACATGGTAAATGTCAAACTATTTAAGTTAGAGTCAAATCTCTAATATCAGGTTAATATAGTGAACCAAATTTGTCTAAAACCTATCGGTTGAGTGGTTATCGACCCATTCTACCATAGCCTTAAAATAATATATTTTGAAGCCATTATAAACCGAAAAAGGTTTTATTATAAAATAATATTTCTAGCTTTTCCTAAGGGGCCCCTCACCCCTCTTATAAAAGGTCACTCCCCCTTATCTCTAATTAAACCCATAAAAGCCATTTGGATCGGCCAAAACCTTCCAAAATACCCTCTCAACTGTCCTCCCTTCATCCTAGAGGCCTTTCATTAGTCAGAATGCCAACCTATGGAGCCATATTGATCAAATCAAAAGGAAGAACCCAAAGAAGAGGTAAATATTTCATAACCTCTTTCAAGTTTCTTTCTTCTTCCACATCCTCATTATTTGTTGTTTCAATTATAAATGAATAAATCCAGTATATTTTATATTCTATGTTGTTATTATATATAATATACAACCATATTAATTATTTTATCCATTATTTGAATGACATGTCACCATACGTGCGTACAGACTGCTTACCATCTCCACGTCTGGGTGTAATTGTTATTCAATACATTATTATTTGGATGGGTATAAAATAATGTGTAATTTATGTAATTAATAAATATAACATGATAATTATTCTTTATATATTATATACGACCCAATTATATATTATTTTAATATCAAAATAATGATACTGCCGCTCGTGCATACGTACGGATTACAGTCTCCACAAACACGACGAGATTCATTCCCCATCATATCCATTAAAGAATAATTTTAATTTTATGATTAAAAATAATATTTAAAGACATAATATCATTATTAATATGAATAAGATACATCTTATGCATAAGAAAAATTACTTACGTAACAAATTATAAAAAACAAAACGAAACAATTAACACCCGAAACGACGATAATACTAAAATATTATTAATGAATAAATATTTGAAGATCATATATGATATCATATTAATGTATATAGTTATTGATTAATTTAATAAAAATTATTTCACCATTATACATGAGGTTAACCTACGCTCTACCAAGGAAAAGTATATGCTAATGGTTAATTCTACAATCTTTTCATTATCCGAGGTTGTTTATATGTAATTATCTACTAGGACCTCTTTATCATCCACATAATTGATTTCCTAAAAATATTCCAAAACATTTTTAATACTTACTAGACTATGGGTTAATGTAATTTATACTCTTATTTGACCATATATGTTTTGAAATGAATATTTCTATCGTTTTCCAAAAAAAGCACTTTTTGACCTTTTCGATAAATTTAAGGTAAGAATATTTTCTTAACTTATACGGTGGGTGCGGCTATTTTTAATCATTATAACATCATCGAAGATTTCCTTACAAGCTTACAAGAATATTTTAAAAATAAATATTTTCCTAAATAATATCAAAATAGAACAAGATATTTCTCCAAAAAGGGGTTTATATTTCATCTATGTCAACATCCTTTGATGTATTTTAAGCTTATTTGAAGTTGATTTGTTATGATTCAAAACTTCAGTATTGTATGGAAGGTTTTGTGAATGTTTGACTATGGATGGGTTATTTTTACACTATTAATGGTCAATGGATAAAGTATTGACATTTCATATGTTAGTTTCAATACGAATGTCTATGTTATGTTTAAACCTCTCCATATGAGGAATGCATTGGACTTAGTAAGTGATGGGTGGAGCCCGCTATAGTTCCTCGAAGAATCGGTAGGTCTCATGAGACAAACTAGTGTATTGTCACAAGTTCATGACAAAATCTTATTTGTAGTCTTGGCACAAGGCCTTGAAAATGTGGTTATGAAAGTCTAACATTATGCATTAAATCATTATAAAAGTGTCTATTGATATTTCATGGGATTATTCGACTAGTAAAATTTCCATGTGAATAGGTAAATGGATTTATTTTATTGTATATTTTCCATATTATGGGGAATTTTATGTTTAAAAGGCTTTTGTTTTAATCTTATACATTGAAATAAATGTATATTCTTATTTATAAAAGTTTCCACTATATTGTTATCCTTACTAAACATCTAAGATCACCCCTTTCTATGTTTTAATTTTCCTAGGATTACAAGAAATGTATTATGATTGATAAGCAGGGTTAAGCTAGGGGATTAATGGTGTTCTTAAGGGATAATCTATGTTGTGTTTTATTTTCTAATGTGTAATGTAACGTTCATGTATGTAATCTATTTTCCAAGACTGTTAATCTAATCATTATTTCATGAATTGATTCCTTGTAATAATGCCAATGTATTAAAACAATGCACCGACTCTGGGATTCTGGGGTCGGGGTATTGGAGTTGGTATTAGAGGATGTTTAGAAACAACCTTGGAAATAAATTTAATTAAACTCTGATTAGAGAACATTACCCTAAGAGAGACTTTGAGGATTAATATAGAATAACTTCCTAGAATTTTGGTAATGTAGAGATTTTGTGTATTTTCCAAGCAATACATCCCTGTCTGGATATGAGCAGGTAGAGGAAAATGTGGCACAGATGTACCTATGGGTAAAACCCAAAAACACCACATTGAGCTAGACTTGAATGAGAACTGGTGCACGACAACGGGCCTTGATGCACTCTAGGTTACGACACTCCTGGGGGATATTCTTAGGAAAATTATCATTTTCATTAAATACCATTAGGAAGGGTTTGTTAGTATATACATTCTCAATTAAAACATTTTTATGATTATGGATTATATCCACAAACTGTTCAATTTATGTTAACTATTTTACAAGTTTGGAATTATGAATTGTGATTTATAAACTGAGCTAGTTTATTCCATTGTGATGAAATGGAACCCGGTAGAAATATTGAGAAATCCAAAAATATGTATGATCCAAAGAGTAATAAGGATAATAACTTTCATATTATTAAGCTAAGATTTATATGGGAAATATTATCCCATGCATTTTCAACATATGAAGAAATAGTATCATGTATTAATAAGATTAGTGAATAATTCTCTGAGTCCTATGGCATTGAAGGGAAGCCAAAGAAGAAATGGATGGTAGAGAAAATTATGGATAAAGGGAAGAAGGGAAAGATTAATTTTCCAATATGTGATAATTTTGGAAAGAATTACATTGATAAATTATTGAATAGAATGATATTTTTTTATGAGTGTCGAGAAAAAGGACACCAAGTTCATGATTTCAAGGATAAGAAAAAGGTTTCGAGAGTATAATGCATCAACTTCAAGGAGTTGGGTCAATACATGAATCAATGTCCAAATCATCTGAGTATATCCCAAATGATGCTATTGGATAATAATCAAGTTATGATACTACCACAGATGAAGATTAATGACTAGTGTTCTAATGTGGTTGTTAAAATATTATGTCATTTCAGTGTTGTATCGATGATATACCAGTTATATGAATTATGGAGATAAATATGAATTTCACTACAGTATTGTTTTATTAAGGATTTAAGATTACATGGTTCTATGAAAAGTGACTTTATAGTAAGCTACACATTTTTGAAAATACATGGTTGAATGAAATGTAATCCTGAATATGGTTTTGGTAATGAGGTAGTGATTTTGGACTAAGAGATTATTGATTTGGATAAATTATATTGGATATTCTTGACATCCTTGGAACTGATTATTAGTTTGTTTATTTAATGATTGTTGGAATTTTAATTATTTTTGATATAAGGAATATATACTGTATTATATAAAGGATAAGGGAGCAAGAATGTAATCAATAAGGTTTTATGGTAATTTAGAGAGTTACCATGTTTTAAAATAATACATGATGAAGGTTTTCACATGTTATTACATGTAAAAAAGGATCTTCACTCTGTTTAACGTCCTTATAAATTTTGAAATGTGAGTTTTAATAGCTGTATTTTGGATAATTATAAAGGTTTGAATGAATTATTATAGAAATTGGATACTATTGTTAAGGTTATTTTTGGATTTTTATAATAAGGACACCACCTAGACCGTGTAACAACCTGTCACGTCGGACAAAGCTACGGGAATCGAACCCACAACCAAAGTGAGATTGGGGTTTATCGCCTACCACTGGACTACATGAAGTCCCTGGATTGTATAATCAAGTTTTTTAGATGGTCTGATTGGTGAATTATAAATTCATTATTTTTGGAACCCTATACGATTAGGATAAATAGAATATATATTTTTGAAATCTTTGGGAGTGAAAGATGAGTATGTGGTAGGAATTAGTTGAAGGATGAAACTCTACTTGTCAAGCATATTTATAAATATATATAATTTTTTCCGATCCTATTCTATGGGAAAATTAATTCTTAAACTTTAGGTAAGGGATCTTAAAACCAAAAATATGTTATCCAAATACCATATTTTTTATTGAAGTGATGGTATTTAAAATCGTCATAGAATGAAGGATTTGAGGCCCATAATTTTACACTTGTTTGAGATTGATGACCTCAATCACTCCCTATAAATATTTACCTTTTTCCTCCAATTATGTGTCTCTAATTTCCACCAATGTTCTCTTAATCGAGATCATAACTTGGTGGCGACCCCACCATTTACCTTTTCTTAATATTAAGACTAAATTCTATTAACCCAATATCCGATGTGGGTTTTCCCACCAATTTATTTTCTATTTTAATCCTTTTATTTTTGAAAAAAAAATCCCAAATTGTGAGGACGCAATTTATTGAAGGTGGGAAGAATGTGACACCCCAATATTTTATAGTACGTTATTTCTTCAAAATAATCCAATAACTTTCACTACACACAACACTGAGTTCTAGCGCACCACAACTTAACAAACTTGACATTCAAAAGTGGTTACGAATAGTATTAACCGATTTTTTTTACTTTAAATAATAATTATAATTTTAGAATACATATTTTGAGTTTCATAGACATAATGTAAGAACAAATTCATTTTTTTCAGATAAAAGAAGTATTTTTCAAAAAATGCAATTTTACCCCATTTTAATGGAGTACCATTTTTAATTCAACAATTGAAACTTTTCTATATTCAATTTGACAAAATAAAAATATTCATTAGAATTGGGACATAAGAATTTATAATCAATTAATTTTTGGTTTTTTTTGTCACTTTCATTTTTGGGTGAATAGTAAACAATACAATATTTTAACTGAAACAACTTTTTTAATAAAAATAATTTATATTGTTAAACTATACATATGAGTATTTTTGAAGTATAATTAGATTATATTTTTACCATTTAACCCAATGTTGGTCATTGGATGTAATTTCACTTTCAAATAGGACACAAACTAGTGTCAATCTTATTGTAGTTATTATTTCGTAAAAATACGATTTTTTTTGTTTTGACAATGGGAGTTAATTTTATATTAATAAATGAAATTTATATGTTTTTAATTTGGTAAAATAAAATTCATTTTTTATTTTGGAATATCAAAATTATCTTAGTGTGATTTTTTTGTATGTTTCTGAAAACATTCACTTTTTGATGAATAGTGGAAAACACTGCGTTATTGGTTAAAACTGACTCTTCGTTTAAATTATTATTTATTTTATTTGAATTAATTTTTGGTAAAAATAGATACATAATACCTATATATTTTTAATTTAATTCATGGGAGTCATTTTGTAATAATATTTGATATATAAAATTTTATTGAACATTTCACCATCTTTTACCTACCTCCTAGAAGAATTTGAAAATTTGCATAAAAATTAACTTTACCACATCTATGAATTTAATTTCAAAAATACGAGAGTCACAGTTGATATCAGTAAGTAAAATTTGGTTCAATAAAATGGAATTAATTTTTCTTAATAGCAACTTTTGACTTTTATTTACCGCAGTTAATGGTAAATGGGGTAAATCAAGGTAAAAAAATATTATAATAATAAATAATTACCTTAAAACTTGTACTAACCTTATTTTATGAGTCAAGTCTGATCATGGGAATCCTTGGGTCAATTTTGGGACAACATGGAGCCACTTTTGAATAATAATGACACTTTATTTTAATTAATATAATGTAAATGCAAAAATGACAAAAACAAATATCTTTTAGTAAATCAATTTTACATTGGGTTATGTAAGGCAATATTTCGACTAAAAATATTCATTGGAAATATAAAAATATTTCCGACATAATGATAATTTATTTATAATTTTTATACATTAAATAATTTAATTAATTTTCGACATAATGGTGATTCAGTAATTGCCTTATTAATGAATGAATCAAATAAATGGTATTATAAATATTAATATAATTATAATTTCTATGTTTTTATTAAATCCACGAATTTTCTAGGTGAATATGAATTGTCAGGGTTGATTCAACTTATCTTATTCTAATCAATCATTTTGTTATGACCTTCAAAAAAACCAAATACCAAATAGTGTCAAAATTGACAAAAATTAATTTTTTAAACAAATATTATATTATTAATTGATATTATATTTCAAAAAATCTAAGGTTCAGAAAAAAGACTTATATAATGATATTTATATCATAAATGAACCACCTGGGGTTCTACTGAAATTTATAGTATGTTTATTTACCATATAATATAAAAATACAAAGAGACATGGTAAATGTCAATGTTTTTAAGTAAGAGATAAATATCTAATATAAGGTTAATATAGTGACACAAACCTGTCTATAACCTATCAGTTGAGAGTTTTTATACCCATACCTACCTTATGATTTAAATAATCCATTTTCGAGACATTATAAACCTAAAATATTTTCATTATAAAATAATATTTCGAGCATTTCCTAAGGTTCCCCACACCCTCTTATAAAAGGGCACTCCCCCTTCTCTCTAATTCAAACCTTCAAAGCCATTTGGCTCATCCAAGCCCTACCAAAATAATATATCAACTGTCCTCCCTTCATTTTAGAGGCCTTCCATTAGTCAAAAAGGCAACCTAAGGATCTCTTTTGATCAAATCGAAAGGAAGAACCCAAAGAAGAGGTAAATATTTCCTCACATCTTTCAAGTTACTTTATTCTTCCACATCCTCTTTATTGGTTGATTCCATTATAAAATAATAACTCCATTGTATTATATATACATTGATTAATTATATATATGGTACAAACATATTCATTATTTTTTCAATTATTTGAATGACATGTCACCATACGTGCATATGTACGGCTTACCGTCTCCACATCGTGGTGTAATTGTTATTCAATACATTATTATTTTGATCGGTATAAAAATAAAGGTTAATTGATGTAAATAATAAATATAACATGATAATGATTCTGTATATATGAAATACCATCCAATTATATATTATTTGAATATCAAAATAATGATATTGTTGCTCGTGTGTACATACGGATTACCGTCTCCATGAACACGATGAGATTCATTCCGCATCATATCCATTAAAGAATAATTTTCATTTTATGATTAAAAATAATCTTTAAAGACATAATATAATTCTTAATACGAATAAGATACATCCTATCCATAAAAAACATTACTTACGTAACAAATCATATAAAATAAAACGATTCAGTTAACACCCCAAACGACAATAATAATAAAATATTATTGACAAAGAAATATTAGAAGATCATATATGATATCATATTAATGTATATAGTTATTTATTAATTTAATAACAATTACATCACCATTATACAGGAAGATAACCTACCCTCTACCAAGGAAAATTATAAGGTAAGGGTTAATTCTACAATATCTTCATTATCTGAGGTTGTTTATATGTAATTATCTACTAGGACCACATTATCATCCACATCCATGTTTTACTAAAAATATTCCAAAACATTTTTAATACTTACAAGACTATGGGTTAAAGTAATTTATACCCTTATTTTAACTTATATGTTTTGAAATTAATCTTTCTATCGTTTTCCAAACAAGGTACCTTTTGACCTTTTCGACAAATTTAAGGTAAGAATATTTTTTTAACTTATATGGTGGGTACTGCTATTTTCCGCCATTATAACATCATCAAATATTCCCTTACAAGCATATAATAATATTTTCAAAATAATTTTTTCCTTTAATGATATCAAAATAGAACGAGATATTTCTCTAAAAGAGGTTTTTATTTCATCTATGTCAACATCCTTTGATGGATTTTAAGCTTATTTGAATTTGATTTATTTTGATTCAAAACTTCTATATTGTATGGATGGTTTTGTGATATGTTTGACTATGGGTGGGTTGTTTTTAAACCATTCATGGTTAATGGATAAAGTAATATCATTTCTTATGCTAGTTTGAATATGAATATCTATGTTATGTTTCTTCTTTTTCATATGAGGATTGCATTGGACTTAGTAAGTGATGCGTGGAGCCTGCTATAGCTCCTCGATGCATCGGTAGGTCTCATGAGACAAACTAGTGTCTTGGTACAAGGACTTGACAAAATATTATTTGTAGTCTTGGCACAAGGCCTTGAAAATGTGGTTTTGAAAGTTTATCATTATGCATTCCATTATTATAAAAGTGTCTATTGATATTACATTTGATTATTCAACTAGTAGAATATCCACATGAATAGGTAAATTGAATTATTTTATTTTATATTTTCCATATTATGATGAATTTTATGTTTAAAAGGATTTTGTTTTATTAAAATACATTTCCATAAATTTATATGCTTATTTATGAAAGATTCCACTATATTTTTATCCTTACTGAGCATATAAGCTCACCACTTTCTATGTTTTAATTTTCCCAGGATTCCAAGAAGTGTATTATGATTGATAAGCAGGGATAAGCAAGTGGATTAATGGTGTTCTCAAAGGATCATCTATATTTAGTTTTATTTTGTAATGTGTGATTTAAAGTTTATGTATGTAATCTATTTTCCAGGACTGTTAATCTAATAATTCATTCGGGACTTGATTCTTTATAATAATTCCAATGTATTAAAATAATGCAATGAATCTGGGCTTTTGGGGTCGGGTCATTGCAGTTGGTATCAGTGAAAGTTTAGCAACAACCTTAAAAATAAATTTAATTAAACTCCTCTTAGATAACATTACCCTAAGATATAATTTTAGGATTAGTATATAATAACTTCCTAGAATTTTGGTAATGTAGTGATTTTGTGTATTTTCTAATCAATACATCTCTTGCTAGATACAAGCAGTTAGAGGTGGCTCTGGAAAAGATTTACCTTGGTTTAAGACCTGAAAACATCACTTTGAGCTAGACATGAATGGGAACTGGTGCACGAAAATGGACCTTCATGCACTCTTGGTTATGACACTCCTGGGGGATATGCATAGGAAAAATATCATTTTCACTACAAAACATTAGGAAAGGATTATGAGTATATATATTCTCAATGAAAACATTTTAATGATTATGGATTATATCTGTAAACTGTTCAAATTATGTAAATTGTTTTACAGGTGTGGAATTATGAATTTTGATTCATAAACTGACATAGTGTATTCTATTGTTTAGAAATGGTGCCTGGTCGAAGGAATGAGAACACCACAATATGTATGATCCAATGAGTAAGATGGAAAATATCTTTCATTGTATTATTCTAACATTTATATGGGTAATATTACCCCATGTATTCTCAACATATGAATAAATAGTATCATGTGTTAATAAGATAAGTAAATAATTCTCTGAGTCCTATGGCATTTAAGGGAAGCCAAAGAAGAAAAGGATGGTATAGAGAATGATGGATAAAGGGAAGAAGGGAAAGAAGAATTTCCCAATATGTGATAATTGTTGAAAGAATCACATTAGTAAATTATTGAAACGAATGAGAGTATTTTATGAGTTTGTAGAAAAAGGACGCCATGTTCATGATTGCAAGGATAAGAAAAAGATTTCATATGTACAATGCTTCATCTGCAAGGAGTTGGGTCACTACACGAATCACTATCCAAATGATCCGAGTATACCCAAAATGATGCTATTGGATAATAATAAAGTTATGATACTACCATAGATGAAGAGTAATGACTAGTGTTCTAATGTGGTTATTAAAATATTAGGTCATTTCAATGTTTTATCGATGATATACTAGTTATATGAATTATGTAGATAAATAAGGAATGTACTGCAATACTATTTTGTTGAGGATTTGAGATTATATGGTTCTAAGAAAAGGGACTTAATAGTAAGAAAATCATTTTAGAAAATACATGGTTGAAGGAAATGTAATCCTTAATATGGTTTTGGTAATGAGGTTGTGATTTTGGAATAAGAGATGGTTGATTTGGATAAATTATATTGGATAATCTTGACATCCTTGGAAGATATTAATAGTTTGTTTATTTCATCATTTTTGGAATTTTAAATATTTTTGATATAAAGAATATATCTATTATTATATAAAGGATAAGGGATAAAGAATGTAATCAATAAGGTTTTATGGTAATTCAGGGAGTTACCATGTTCAAAAACAATACATGATGAAGGTGTTCACATGTAATTATGTGGAAAAAGAATCTTCATTGTGTTTAACATCCTTATAAATTTTGAAATGTGAGTTTCGATAGATTTATTTTGGATAATTCTAAAGGTTTGAATGAATTAGTTTTGAAATTGGATACTATTGTTAAGGTTATTTTTGGATTTTTATAAAAATGACAATACGCAGACCGTGTAACAACTTGTCGTGTCGTACAAAGCTGTGGGAATTGAACCCAAAACCAAAGTGCGATTGGAGTTTATCACCTACCACTGGACTACATGACGTCCCTGGATTGTATAATCTAATTTTTTAAAGGGTCTTATAGTTGAATTATAAATTCATTAGTTTCGGAACCCTATATGATAAGGCTAAATAGAATATATATTATTGCAATCTTTTGGAGTGAAAGATGAGTTTGTGGTAGGAATTAGTTGAAGGATGAAACAATACTTGTCAAGTATATATATAAATATATATATTTTTCCCCTCTTATTCTAGGTGAAAATTAATTCTTAAACTTTAGGGAATGTATATTAAAACCAAAAATATGTTATCTTAATACCTTATGTTTTATTGAACTGATGGTATTTCAAATCATTATTGATTGATGGATTTGAGGCCTTCAATTTTACACTTGTTTGAGATTGATGACCTCAATAACTCCCTATAAATATTTAGGTTTTCCTCCAATTATGTGTCTCTAATTTCCACCAATTTTATCCTAATCGAGATCATAATTTGGTCGCGGCCCTTCTATTTCTCTTTTCCTATTATTAAGACTAAATTTTAGAAACCCAATTTCCGATGTGGGTCTTCCCACAAATGTACTTTCTATTTTCAACCTTTTATTTTTGAAAAAAAATTCCAAATTGTGAGGACGCAATTTATTGAAGGAGGGAAGAATGTAACACCCCGTGATTTTATAGTACATTATTTTTTCAAAGTAATACAATAACTTACACTACACTCAACACCGAGTTTCTAGCGCACCACGACTTAACAAACTTGTCGTTCAAAAGTGGTTATGAATAGTATTAACTGAAATTGTAACTTTATATAATCCATATAATTTTAGAATCCATATTTTTAGTTTCTTAGACGTAATGTAAGAAAAAATTCATTGCTTTCAGATAAAAGAAGTATTTTTTAAAAAATGTAATTTTACCTCCTTTTAATGGCGAACCATTTTTAAATCCAATATTTGAAACTTTTATATATTCAATTTGAAAAAATAAACATCTTATTTAGAATAGGGACACAAGAATTTAGAATCAATTAATTATTGGTGTTTTTCTGCTAGTTTTCATATTTGGGTGAATAGTTAAAATACTATATTTTAACTGAAAACAGCATTTTTAATCAAAAAAATTTATAGAGTTAAATTATAAATTAGAGTAGTTTGGAAGTATAATTAGATTATATTTCTACCATTTGATCCAATTTTGGTCATTGTAAGTAATTTCACTTTGAAATAGGACATAAACTAGTGTCAATCTTTTGGTAGTTATTATTTCTTAAAAATAAGCTTTTTGGTTTTGACAACGGGAAATAATTTAAAATTAATAAATGAAATTTCAATGTTTGGAATTTGGTAAAGTATACTTCATTTTTGAATTTTTAATATCAAAATTGTCTTAGGGTGAATTTTTTGTTATGTTTCTGAAACCATTCAATTTTTTATGAATAGTGGAAAACATTGCATTATTGGTTAAAACCGACTCTTTATTTAAATTTTTATTTATTTTATTTGAATTTATTTTAGGAAAAAATTGATACATAATAGTTATATATGTTCAATGTAATTCATTGGAGTCATTTTTTAATAATATTTGATATATAATATTTTATTGAACTTTTCACCCTCTTTTACCCACCTCCTAGGAAAATTTTCAAATTCAGATAAAACATAAATTTACCACTTCTATGAATTGAATTTCAAAAATCCGAGAGTCACAGTTGATATTAGTAAGTAAAATTTGGTTCAATAAAATGAAAATAATTTTTGGTGAATAGTAACTTTTGACTTTTATTTACCACAGTTAATGGTAAATAGGGTAATTTAAGGTAAAAAAATATAATAATAATACAAAATTACCTTAAAACATTTCCCAACCTTATTGGATGATTCATGGATAACCATGGAAATCCGTGGGTCAATTTTCGGACTCCATGGATCCACTTATGAATAATAATGACACTTTATTTTAATTGACATAAAGTAAAGGCAAAAATGACAAAAACAAATATCTTTTAGTAAATTAATTTTTACATGGGGTTATATAAGTCAAAATTTAGACTAAAAATATTCATTGGAAATCCAAAACGATTCCCTACATAATGATATTTTATTTATATTATTTATAAATTAAATAATTAAATTTATTTTTGACACAATGGTGATTCGGAAATTACTTTATTAATTAAAGAATCAAATAAACGGAATTATAAAAATTAATATAAATATAATTTCTATGTTTGTATGACATCCACTAATTTTATAGGTGAATAACACATGTCAGGGTTGATTAAATATATCTTTTTAGAATCAATCATGTTTTTATGACCTTCAAAAAAACCAAATACCAAACAGTGTCAAAATTGACATTAATTAATTATTAAAACAAAAATTATATTATTAATTGATATTATATTTCTAATAATATAAGGATCATCAAAAAGACTTATATAATTATAGGTGTATCATTAATGATCCACTTGGGTTTCGATTGGATGTTTATAGTATGTTTATTTACAATATAATATAAAAATATCAAGAGACATGGTAAATGTCAAACTATTTAAGTTAGAGTTAAATCTTTAATATATGGTTAATATAGTGACCCAAACATGTCTAAAACCTATCGGTTGAGTGGTTTTCAATCCATACCGACCTTAGCCTTTAAATAATCCATTTTTAGCCATTATAAACCGAGAATGTTTTTATTATAAAATAATATTTCTAGCTTTTCCTAAGGTGCCGCCCACCCCTCTTATAAAAGGGAACCCACCCTTCTCTCTAATTCAAACCTTCAAATCCATTTGGCTTGGCCAAACCCTACCCAAATACCTTATAAACTGTCCTCCCTTCATCCTAGAGGCCTTATATTAGTCATAAAGAAAACCAAAGGAACCCTTTTGGTGTTTTTATGATAACTTTCATATTTGGTTGAACAGTGAAAAATACTATATTTTAATTGAAAAAAATATTTTTAATCAAAATAATTTATAGTGTTAAACTATACATATGATGGGTTGGGAAGTATAATTAGATTGAATTTTTACCATTTAATCCAATGTTGGTCATTGGATGTCATTTCACTTTGAAATAGGACATAAACAATTGTCAATCTTTTGGTAGTTATTATTTCATAAAAATACGTTTTTTGGTTTTGACAACAAAAATTAATTTTAAATTAATAAATGAAAATTATATATTTTTAATTTAGTAAAATAAAATTCATTTTTGAATTCAGAATATCAAAATTTTCTTAGGGTGAATTTTTGGCATGTTTATGAAAACTTTCAATTTTTGATGAATAGTGAAAAACGCTCTGTTAATGGTTAAAACCAACTCTTCATTTAAAAAATTAATTATTTTATTTAAAATAATTTTTGGTAAAAATAGTTACATAATACCTATATATGTTCAATTTAATTCATTGGAGTCATTTTGTAATAATATTAGATATATAAAATGTTATTGAACTTTTCACCGTCTATTACCCACCACCTAGGAGAAGTTGAAAATTCGAATAAAACATAATTTTATCGTTTCTATGAATTGAATTAAAAAAATCATAGAAAAACAGTTGATATAAGTAAATAAGATATTGTTCAATAAGATGAAATTTTTTTTGGTGAACAGTAACTTTGGACATCTATTTACCGCGGTTAAAGCTAAATAGGGTAATTCAAGTTATAAGGAATATTAAAATAATAACCAATTACCTCAACACTTGTCCTAACATTTTTTGATGAGTCATGGCCGACCATGGGCATCCATGGGTCGATTTTGGGACCTCATGGAGTCACTAATTAATGATAATGACACTTTATTTTATTTAACTTAAAGTAAAGGAAAAAATTCCATAAAATAATATCTTTTAGTGAATCGATTTTTACATGGGGTTATATAAGTCATCATTTTGACAATATATATTAATTAGAAATAAAAAAATATTTCCTACATAATGGTATTTTATTTAAAATTTTTAGACATTAAATAATTAAATTTATTTATGACACAATGATGATTCAGTAATTACCTTATTAATGAAAGAATCAAATAAATGGTATTATAAAGTTTAATATAAATATAATTTCAAAGTTTTTATGAAATCCAAGAAATTTCTAGGTGAATATCACATGTTAAGGTTTATTAAATGTATATTGTTAGTACCAATCAATTTGTGATGAAACTCAGAAAAACCAAATACCATATGGTATCTAAATTGACATAAATTCATTTTTAAAACAAATATTATATTATTAATTGATATTCTATAAATAAAAATCTATGGTTCGGCCAAAAGACTTATGAAATCATATATGTATCATTATTTAACTACTTGGGTTTTCTTGGAAGTTTATAGTAGTTTATTTACCATATAATATAAAAATACAAAGGGACATTATAAAAGTCAAACTATTTAACAAAGAGTTAAATCTAAAATGTACGGTTAATATAGTGACCCAAACCTATAAAAAACCTATTGGTTGAGATATTTTAGACCAATAACTACCTTAGACTTTATATAATCCATTTTTGATCCATTAGAAACCGAAAATGATTTTATTATAAAATAATATTTCTAGCTTTTCCTTAGGTATCTCTCACCCCTCCCATAAAAGGGCACTCCTCCTTCTCTCTAATTCACACCTTCAAAGCCATTTGGCTCGGAAAAAACCTGCCCAAATACCCTCTGAAATATCATAAATTCATCCTAGAGGCCTTAATTTAGTCATAAAGCCAACCTATGGAGACCTTTTGATCAAATCAAAAGGAAGAACCCGAAGAAGAGGTAAGTATTTCATCACCCCTTTCAAATTCCTTTCTGCTTCCACTTCTTATTTCATTGTTGTTTCCATTATAAAATAATAACTCTAGTATCTTCTCTATAATGTGATGTTATTATAAATATGGTACAACCATATTCATTATTCTATCCATACTTTGAATGACACATCACCATACTTGTGTACGTACGACTCACCGTCTCCAAGTCGTTGTGTAATTTTTATTCAATACATTATTATGTGGATGTGTATAATAATGATGTGTAATTGATTTAAATAATAAATATAACATGATAATGATTCTTTATAAATTATATAACATCCAATTATATATTATTTTAATATAAAAATAATGATATTGTCTCTCGTGCATACGTACGGATTACCGTCGCCACGAACACGATGAGATTGATTCCCCATTACATCCATTCAGGATTAAATATCATTTGATGATTAAAAAAAATGATTAAAGACATAATATCATTATGAATATGAATATGATATATTCTATCCATAACAAACATTACTTACTTAATAATACATATAAAATAAAATGAATCAGTTAACACTCGAAACGACGATAATACTAAATTTTTATTAACAAAGCAATATTAGAAGATCATATATGATATAATATTAATATATATAGTTATTGAAAAATTTAATGACACTCATTTTACCATTATACAAGAGGTTAATCTACCCTTGACCATGTAATAGTACAAGGTAAGGGTTAATTCCACAATCTCTTCATTATCCAAGGTTGTTTATATTTAATTATCTACTGGGACCTCTTTATCATCCACATCCACGTTTTCCTAAAAATATTCTATAATATTATTACAACTTACTAGACTATGGGTTACAGATATTTATACAATTTTTTGACCTTATATGTTTTGAAATGAATCTTTCTGTCATTTTCTAAACAAGGTACTTTTTGACCTTTTCGACAAATTTAATGTAAGAGTTTTTTAACATATATATCGGGTGCAGCTATTTTCGGCCATTATAACATAGTCAAAGCTTCCCTTACAATATTATAAGAATAATTTCAAAATAAATGTTTTCTTATATGATATCAAAATAAAAAGAGATATTTCTCTGAAAAAAGGGTTTTGATTTCATCTATGTCAACATCCTTCGATGGAATTTAAGCTTATTTGAATTTGATTTGCTATGATACAAAACTTATATATGGTGTTGAAGGTTTTGTGATATGTTTGACTATTGATGTGTTATTTTTATACCATTCATTGTTTATGGATAATTTAATGGCCCAAAACCTCCTGGTCAATTACTTTTCCAAAATTCTAAGTGTTGGGGTGTCCTGGATTCATCGATCAGTCCCACCCATTAGCTCCACAGATCAGTTCCACTGATCAGCTCCACTGATCAGCTCCACTGATCAGCTTCACTAATCAGATACATTGATCTACTCCACTCAACAGCTCCACTCATCATCTCAACTGATTAGCTCTACTGATCAGCTCCAGTGATCTGCTTCACTGATCAGCTTCATAGACCAGTTTCACAGATCGGTTTCACTAAATTTGTTTCACAGATCGAATTCACTAAATCTGTTTCACAGATCGATTTCACAAAATCGGTTTCACAGATCGGTTTCACCAGATCGGTTTCACAGATTGGTTTCACCATATCAGTTTCACAGATTGGTTTCAATATATCGGTTTCACAGATCGGTTTCACCAAATAGGTTTCCTAGATCGGTTTCACCATATCAGTTTCACCGATCGATTTTACCTACTCAGTTTCACAGATCATTTTTACTATATCAGTTTCATGGATCAGTTTCAAAAAATTGGTTTCGGAGATCGGTTCCACTAAATCGTTTTCACAGACCGGTTTCACCAAATCGGTTTCATAGATCTCGTTCACCAAATCGGTTTCACATATCTGTTTCACCAAATTTGTTTCACCAAATCTGTTTCAGAGATCGGTTTCACCAAATTGGTTTCACATATAGGTTTCACCAAATAGGTTGCACAGATTGGTTTCACCAAATCGGATTCACAGATCGGTTTCACCAAATCGGTTTCACAGATTGGTTTCACCAAATCGGATTCACAGATTGGTTTCACCAAATCATTTTCACATATCAGGTTCACCAAATTGGTTTCATAGATCCATTTCACCAAATCGGTTTCACCATATTGGTTTCACAGAGCGGTTTCATCAAATCTGTTTCACAGATCAGTTTCAACAAATCGTTATCATAGATCAGTTTCACAAAATTGGTTTCACATATTAGTTTCACCAAAATGGTTTCACAGATCGGTTCCACCAAATCAGTTTCAGAGATCGGTTTCATAAAATAGTTTTCACAGATCATTTTCACCAAATCGGTTTCATAGATCGGTTTCACCAAATTGGTTTCAGAGATCGGTTTCACTAATCAGCTTCACAAGATCGGCTTCACAGGATTAGCATCACAGGATCAGCTTCACAGGATCAACTTCCCCCAATCAGCTTCATGGGATCATCTTCACCCAATTAGCTTCACCGATCGGTTTCGACAATCCATCTCACCAATCGACCATAGAGGGGTGGCAGGATTTTCCTTCCCCAGTTTTTCCCGTAATGCTACATTTAAGTCTTTTATCCTTTTTAATGGGGTTTAAAGCTATTTTTAGCCCCATAAACATTTTTTTTAAATTCCCTAGGAGTGGGGAGACACTCATTGGACCTGTTTGCATATCTTAAAGGAAATCCTTCAATGCAGAAGTGTTTTGGCCTCCCCTATGATGAGAATTATTAAATAAACAATTAATTTCATCATGTGTAACCGTCTAACCGTGAGGTGAAACCATGATACTCATTTAATGACACTCAAGATCCTCATATCCTGTAACGACAGTATCTCACATTTTTATCGCATGAGTATTTTTTCTTCCCACTTGTATCTTTTTATTCTTTTCCTTGGTGCGTTCGGAGTCCCCCTTCCCAAGGCGTGTGGTGCGCCTGTGCTAGAGCTTTTCCTGCTCATTCTTAGAATCCTACGAGTTCCTCCCATCCAAGTCGTGCATCCCCAGTTGTTGGCGCAAGGATAAAAACATTGATCTTTTATCATTCAAGTAGGGCTTTTCCTTCATCTCTCATTAGTATGTATCATGAGTGGTGGGTATGATATTGTTTTTGTGGGGATGGATGAATCCAAACCTTAATGAAGATAATAAATAACTAAAGAATGAATAGGGAATGATCACTATTTATGATGTAATATTTATCCTTTATTGTGTGTTGTGAATTGCACAAGCTTATGGCCACTGAAAATCATGGCTGTTGATGGTGTTTTCGTGTACACTAATGAACCTCTGTTTTCATGGATATTTATGTGATGGAATGGGTGTAACATAGAAACTGGTTAATAACATAAACTATATAGATTAAATGAATACCCAGTGAATAAGAATCCTTTTGTGGTCACCCTGGTTAACCATATGCAAAGACAGAACTGAATGAATGGCATGTTCAAATTTGAAAACTCACTTTCTCTGTTCTGGTGATGTTGATGGTTGATGCTTGGGAAATGAGGTGGATGGGGATGAGATCTTTTGTTGTGGTGCAGTTGTTGGATATTGGATCTGAGGTCGTGTATGACTGTATGGTGGGGCTTGGTTTGGTTACAATGCATTGAGGGATCTCACAGATCTCTTTTGTTGTTGTGATATTACAAGAGAACTAGGTGTGAATGCTTAATTTGATGTTTTCTTGTTATCCTTTCCTTGGATTGTGGTTATGACTGTTAGTTTCCCAGTAGTGCAGATTTTACATAAATGGAATTACTTGAATATGAAATCATGAATGGATTCAATGGGGAATTGTTTTCTGAGAATGAGTTGTGACAGGGTTGTGGGTGTCTTGCTTCTTATGAATGAATAGTAATTAGGTTCTTGTGTATGTGTTGGTTTTTGAAACCCTAGGCTGGGATGTGTTCTTGTTACTGATATTTATATTTTTAGTTCTTATGTTTCTTATTCGTGCCCCTCCCATGTTAAGCACTTCGTGCCGAACACCCGCATTTCATGGGGGAGGGTGTTTTTCCCAACATTCCAATGAGTGGCTGGTTATTAGATTATTTTATGCTCCCTTTCCCTAGTAGCACAAGATCATTCGGGTAGGCTGGGATGGACTGAGTACCATTATAGCACATGATTCTTCAGGCAGGGTACGTTGTGGTGGTTTGCACGGTGAGTGCGGGTAGGTTGTTTGCCATGTGTCTTTGGGATGAGTCCTAGGTATCTTCGGGAATGGTAGTTTTTGTTCAGATCTAGGTGTGTGTGGGATGTGTGGTAGTGATATCCCATGTGTTTGCTGGAAGGTGGTGTGATTGTGGTAGCCCATGTGGGTGCTAGCGGGGGGATGTCAGTGTGACTATAGTGAGGATGGTGGGAGAGGTTTGACATGTAGGATGTCCACAATAACCAGTGGGAAAGTGGTGTGGGGTACCCAAATATCTATGTGCTATTACTATTACTTTACTTGACTTGCGTTATTTGGGGAGTGTGCGTTGGTACGGCTTGGGTTGGATTGTTTCCTTGTGAGGTGCTCTGGTTATCTCCTTTTCTCACGGGTCATTATAATTCCTCCCCACTTGTGCATGAGAGCCCTTGGTTTTCCTTAATGAGTATACCTATATACTCACCCTACGTATATAAACTACTTTTAGGTTTCTAGGAGGACATCAGGGATCATGTGGGACCGTACTTGCTCGGACGTTGGGAAAATTTTTGTTGCTGTTTTTTTCTTTTTCTCGTACATTCCTTTGGGGTTTTATTTTACTTTTTTAGAATCTAATATTTGGAACATGCATGGGGATGGTTTGTTTTTTCCTTAATTTTACTTCTAGTTTTGGTGTTGATTAGGGATGCACCATCTTATATGTCAATTCTACTAAATAAAAATGGTAATGCCTTCCTTTTTGTGTGTGATTCTATACACTTGGTGCTAGTCACCACTCTGGGACCTATTGAAGGCGGGCTTCAGGGGTAATTATCTCTCCTTCATCTTGAGGAAGGAAAGGTATGTCATCCTGCTATCCCTTCCCTCTTCTTGGTGAAGTTGGGTTGTGACAAAATGGTATCAAAGGTAGAGGTTGAGGTTTAGAGATTGGATGGAGCTTGGGGTTAGGCACATTGAGGATTTCATGGGATGGTAGGAAAACAGTGCTAGGAAATCATGGTGCATGCAATAGGCCATGGAATACTGGCTAAGACATGAAATTTTTGGGCCCCCCATGATCTGATGCAAGGACCATGGACCTACTGAACGACCAGGTGAGGCTACACTAATTGCTGGGTAGAGACCCTAGGGAAGGTACATTAATCATAATGACTTGTGTTCATGTGTGTCTTCGGTCTTTTGGGGATTTAAAATTAATAAGAAGTCTAAGAAAAATTTAAAAGAAATCTTCTACACTACTCAGTCTTAGGCATTACTTGTTTACCTTGTAGTAATGGCACCTGGACAATGACCACGAGTATTGCAGGAGATCGGGGCCCAGGATGTTGACTTGGAAAATCAGTAGAGGGCAGGATGAGAGGATGATCATGGTCAGTGGAAGAAGATGCTTCATTCCTTTCAGTAGAAGACCCTTGGGAAATATGACGGTAGTACCTCGGACAAGGAGACAGAGAGCTGGGAAGAAGACCTGGTGGTTGCTTTCAGCTTGATCTAGGATACGGCGGAGTACTGGGTTCCTCTGGATGTAAGCCAGATGTGGGGATCATCCCATCAATTGTGGACATTATATCTTGTGGAGAAGAGGGAGGATGAAGATTCGTGGACCGACTTTGAGAGGGAATTCCAGGCGGAATTCCTATATTTGAAAATTAAGGTAGATAAGAGGCGGGATCTACACTCACTTCAGCAGGGGAGAATGTCAATGTGGGAGTTGGGAATCAAGTTCAAGGATATACTTCATTTTTCTCTGGACCTTTTTCTGGATAAGGAGTCTCGGGCGAGACGTTTAGAGGAGGCACTCTGACCTTCTCTTCAGTATGCTGTTACTCTCTTCACACTACCGACATACATGTATGTCCATATGAAGGCTAAAGTGTTAGAGAGGATGCACAACACGGGAGATGTGCCACGATAGGGGTTCCAATGGAGTTCATCAAAGGGGAATACTGTCAGCAGTAGGCCTCACGTTTCATGGCCTTCTAGGTTTTGACATGTGGGGAGAAGGCCGCAGTAGTTCTAGTTTCAATCTCCCAGTACTCACCCTTGCCTCGCGAGCCCACGACTAATGTTACTTATCTATAGAAGCCATGGGCACCATCCGAATCAGTGCCCGAACAGAGTACAATATAGTAGGGGTGGGCAGGTTCAGCGCCCACCTCTACAACAGCAGTTTCTAGCCAGACCCTTTAAGCAGCAGCAGCAGGGATAGTGAGATATTTCTCCTACAAGAGTAGACATGGAAGGAGGAGGCAAACCCCATGGTTCTCTTCAAGTACCTCGACTAGGGAGTGGTCGTGGAGGAGGCCGAAAACTGAGAGGCATAGGAGTCGGGAGTGGGAGGTTTCATGCCGCAGAGGCAGCTGTTCTAGTGGGGCCGGAATTCCTTCGAGGTATGATCATCTTGTTTAGAACACTTGATTTCCCCTTATTTGATTCAGGATCACCAAAGTCCTTTGTTACACCCAGTTTAGCTCATTCCTTGAGCCTAGACATAGAGTGACTCTCCATGACCCTGGTTCTGAGTATGCATGTTGGGGGTCATACCAGTCGGTTTGATGTTTGTTGAGGATGTAGATTATTGTTGGGGCCGCATTAGTCTAGTGGGTACATTCTTCTGCTACAAATGCAGCCATGTGATGTCATCCTACAGATCGAATGGCTATTTTCTGTGCACACTATTATCGACTACTTCTAGAGAAGAGTCATGTTCTCCAATGGGGATGGCCAGCGTGTGGATTTTGTGGGAATGCGGAGTTGTCAGGTGGGGAGATGGCATGTGGAGCCTCTTCTTTCTAGGTTGGTCAATCTTTCAGCAGTATCCGTGGATGCTAAGATGATGGATGTTCCAAGAGTTTTAAGAGAGTTCCTAGATGTTTTTCTCGATGAGGTTCTGACTCTACCCCCTTGACGTGACAGTGAGTTCGGGATAGACTTAAAACCCGGTGCTTGTCCAATTTCCCTTTCTCCTTATCAGATGGAGCCTTCTGAGCTGTGGGAGTTGCGGATCCAGAATGACGATCTGAGGAAGAATGCTTTTGTCTGACTCAGCATGTCTCCATGGGGTGCTCCGGTCTTTTATGAAAAAAAGGAAGATAGTGGTCCTAGGTTGTGCATAGACTACCAGAGGAAGAATCAAGTAACAGTCAAGAACCATTACCCTTTTCCGAGTATAGATGATCTCTTTGACCAGGTGGGGGGAGAAGGTCGGTTCTTTAAGATCGATCTACGTTCTGGGTATCACCAGGTAAGTGTAAAAGATAGTGATATTCCAAATACCGCTTTCAGGTGCAGGTATGGGCACTTTGATTTCGTAGTCATGTCATTCGGTGTTATGAATGCACCTGTTTTGTTCATGGTCCTCATGAACTCTGTTTTCCACGAGTTTCTAGACCGGTTCATCATTGTGTTCATATATGACATTTTGATCTAGTCAAGATCATAACAGGAACATACTATGCACTTCAGGATGGTCTTTGAAATCCTTCGACATCACAACTTCTATGGGAAATTTTCCAAGTGTATGTTCATGACATGAGAAGTGAATTTCATTGGACACATGGTGTCTCAACAAGGGGTAGAAGTTGATCCGTCAAAGGTGGAAGCTATTGTTTCTTGGGAAGCACCCATGAATGTGACGAAGGTTCACCGTTTTCTGGGTCTGGCAGGCCACTATCGAAGATTTTAACCCCACTTATCTCGAGTTGCAGCTCCCTCGACAACATTGACCAGAATGAACCAGGACTTCAGGGGGAGTGAGCAGTTTCAGTAAGCCTTAAATTTTCTAAAAGGGAATTTGGTTAGTGCCCCAGTGCCGAAGTTACCAGAGGAAGGGCTATTGTTTGAGGTGTTTTTTATGATTCTAGACTTGGCCTAGTGTGTGTGCTTATGTGGAAATGGGTAGTGATATATTATGGGTCTTGGCAGTGACGTTATCATGAGCGTAACTATGCCACCCATGAACTAGAGATTGCAGCAGTAGTGTTCGCATTGAAGTTGTGGTGACATTACCTCATCCAGTAACACTTTGTGGTATTCACTGATCACAAGAGTTTGACTCATAACTTAACCCAGCGAGACCAGAACATGTGACAATGAAGTGTGGTGGAGTTTCTCCCGGACTATAACTTCGAGATCTCTTACACTGATGTTAAGGGGAACGTTTTGGCTGATGCCCTGAGTTGGAAGTCAAGGAAGGAAAATGTTCAAAAATATTTGGATGCTTGGAAGGAAATGGAGGAGTTGGATTCCCAACACTTGGATGTAAGGGTGGATGGTGGTAGAGGTTGTATATTTCAGATGACAGTGCAGTCCTCTCTACTACGGCAGGTGGAGGAGTCTCAATGGGAAGACATAGAGAGTTAAGTGATGCACGAACTGGTTAACCAAGTAAATGCTATGGAAGGGTGGTCAGAGGATGGTCATAATAAGATTCTTTTTTGAGGGAAGTTTTTTCCCAGAGATGATGCATGTGGGAGTTATATTTGAGTTTCATACCTCACTCGTAGCGGTGCACCCTGGAGTCTTGTAGAGGCACCGAGGCCTGCTGGAACAGTTTTGGTGGCCCGGGTTGAAACGGGAAATGGCAGAGTTCGTGGAAAGGTGCTTGGTGTGATAGTAAGTGAAGGCTGAACACCGTTTCCCAGGAGGTTTGTTGTTGCATTTAGATTTCCCCGAGTTGAATTGGGATGACGTATCGATGGATTTCATCACAGGACGACCCAGGGTTCAAGGAGGCTGTGATTCTATCTGGGTAGTGGTAGACTGGCTGACGAGACCAGCTCGCTTGCTGGCAATCAAGGAGTCATGTGCGGTTGATTACATAGCACAAAGATATATGGATGAGGTGGTGTGGTTTCATGAAGTTCCTTGGTACATAGTCTCTGATTGGGATGCACATATTACCTCATGAGTCTGGAACAGATTACAACATGATTTTGGCACCCAGCTACGTGTTAGCACTGCTTTCCACCCCCAAACAGATGGGCAGACAGAGCAAACCATCCAGACACCGGAGGATATGCAACGAGCATGTGTTTTCGACTTTGGGGGATCATGATAATGCAATTTTTCCTCAGTAGAGTTTTCCTTCAATAACATCTATCACTCAACTATTGGTATGGCACCATTTGAATCCTTTCATAGGAGGACATGTCGTTAACCCGTGTGCTAGACTAACATTGGGGAGGTAGGTGTTCTTATCCCAGAGGTGGTTCAGATCACAATAGAGAAGGATCAGCTTGTTCATGAGAGGATAAAGGCAGCCTAAGACTGGTAAAAGTTATATGAAAATCGTAGGAGAAGGCCCCTTTAGTTTGAGGTTGGAGACCATGTGTTCTTGTAGGTTTCCCCTCGACGTGGGTAGCAAAGCTTTTGCAAGGGGTGAATGCTCTCTCATAGTTTCATTGGGCCCTTTGAAGTGTTGGGGCGAGTCGGTGAGGTTTTATATCAACCGGCGTTTACACCTCAGATGGAAAGGATCCACTATGTTATCCTCGTCTCCCAGCTTCATTGATAATTACACAACGATTCCCATGTCATTGGCTGTCGAGAATTTGAAATAGGGTATGTCGATTTTTTCGTGGAGCGACCAGTGAGGATCGATTATGGAAAGGAGAAATTTCTTCATGGAAAAAACATTCCTTTGGTTCATGTGTTGTGTAGGCATTGTGATCTCGAGGAGAGTACTTGGGAGTGAGAAGCTCATATGCGCGCCTTGTACCCAAAGCGGTTTTGAGTTGATGTTCGGAAACATCCTTGTTGTTCTTGTTTTTTGGACCTGATGTGATGTAATGCTGACCTTGTTGGTTTAAGAGATGTTCTATTTCCTTACCATGTGAATGTTTATGAGAATTCTTGATATGTGGTGAAGGAAGGACATGATCCCCAATCAAGAAGCATTAAAGTGTATGCGATTAAACCCGTGTGGGAAAATCAATACCGCCCAAAGAGGATAGTATCTTGACATGGATGAAATAACTCCATGACCTGTGTGTCAGGACAATGCGATCCTTGGGATTCATATGGCTGTTTGGGGTGGTTTTTCCCCGAGAGGTATCTTACGGAGGGGTTGTTTGTGTTACTCTTATAATCTCGAGGGTGAGAATAATTTGGAGAGGTATCTGATGTAATGGCACAGACCCTCCTGGTCAATTATTTTTCCAAAATTCTAAGTGTTGGGGTGTCCTGGATTCATCAATCAGTCCCACCCATGAGCTCCACAGATCAGCTCCACAGATCAACTCTAGTGATCAGCTCCAGTGATCAGCTCCACTGATCAGCTACACTAATCCGCTGCACTGATCTGCTCCACTGATCATCCCCACTGATCAGCTTCAGGGATCTGCTCTAGTGATCAGCTTCGCTGATCGGCTTCACCGATCAGCTTCACAGATTAGTTTCAAACATCGGTTTCACCAAATCTGTTTCAGAGATCGGTTTCACCAAATCGATTTCACAGATCAGTTTCAGCAACGGTTTCATAGATCGGTTTACAGATCGGTTTCACCATATCGGTTTCACGGATCGGTTTCACCCAATCGGTTTCACATATCAGTTTCAAAAAATCGTCTTCACAGATCGGTTTCCCCAAATCGGTTTCACAGATCCATTTCACAGAATCAGTTTCACAAATCAGTTTCACCAAATCGGTTTCACAGATCGGTTTCACCAAATCTGTTTCACAGATCGATCTCCACAGATCAGCTCCACTGTTCAGCTCCAGTGATCAGGTCTAGTGATCAGATCCAATGATCAGTTGCACTGATCAGCAGCACTAATCTGCTAAACTGATCAGCCCCACTGATCAGCTCCAGTGATCAGCTCCAGTGATCAGCTTCAGTGATCAGCTTCACTGATCGTCTTCACACGTCAGTTTCACCAAATCGGTTTTAGAGATCGGTTTCACCAAATTGATTTCACAGATCAGCTACGGTTTCATAGATCGGTTTCACTAAATTAGTTTCACGGATCGGTTTCACCTAATCAGTTTCACAGATCAGTTTCAAAAAATCGGTTTCACAGATCGGATTTTCCAAATTGGTTTCACAGATCAGTTTCACCAAATCGATTTCACAGATCGGTTTCACCAAATCGGTTTCATAGATCGGTTTCACCAAATCGGTTTCACAGATCGGTTTCACCAATTGGGTTTCATCGATTGGTTTCAACAAATCGGTTTCACCGATCGGTTTCACCAAATCGGTTTCACAGATCAGTTTCACCAAATCGGTTTCACAGATCGGTTTCACCAAATTGGTTTCACCGATCAGTTTCCCCAAATTTATTTCAGAGATAGGTTTCAACAAATAGGTTTCACAGATCCATTTCACCAAATCGGTTTCATAGATTTGTTTCTAAAAATCTATTTCCCATATCGGTTTCACCAAATCGGTATCACAGATCAGTTTCACCAAATTGGTTTCACAGATCGGTTTCACCATATTGGTTTCACATATCGATTTCACCAAATCGGTTTTAGAGATCAGTTTCACGAAATCGGTGTCATAGATCGGTTACACCATATCAGTTTCATAGATCAGTTTCACCAAATTTGTTTCAAAGATCGGTTTCACAAAAATCAGTTTCACCGATCATTTTTACTGATCAGCTTCACAGGATCTACTTCATAGGATCAGCATCACAGGATCAACATCATAGGATAAGCTTCTCCCAATCTGCTACATGGCATTAACATTACCTGATCAGCTCCACCGATCAGTTTCGACTATTAGGCTCACCAATCAACCATAGAGGGTTGTTAGGGTTTTCCTTCCCCAGTTTTTCCCATAACGCTACATTTAAGTATTTTAACCATTTTAATGTGGTTCAAATACATTTTGAGCGCCATAAACAATGTTTTAAATTCCTTAGGAGTGGGTGACCCTCATTGGACCTATTTTCTTCTCTCTAATGAAAATAATTTAACGCACAACTATTTTGGCCACCCCTCTGATGAGAATTATTACAAAAATAATTAATTCCATCATTTGTAAATGTCTAATATTGAGGTGAAACCAAGATCCACCTTTATAGATTCTCAGGATCCTAATATCTTGTTACGATGGGTTCTCACCTTTTTATCACACGAGAAATCGTTCTTCCCGACTGGTCTCTTTTTCTTCTTCTTCTTGGTGCATTCAGAGTCCCCCTTCCCGAGGCGAAGGGTGCTGCTATGCTGGAGCTCTTCCTACTCATTCATAGAATCATTTGAGTTCCTCCCCTGCATGTCGTGCATCCCCAGTTGGTGGAGCCAGGAGAA
Organism: Viscum album; assembly: GCA_963277665.1. NCBI lineage: Eukaryota > Viridiplantae > Streptophyta > Magnoliopsida > Santalales > Viscaceae > Viscum > Viscum album. Next base: position 119,863,785 of record OY728156.1, read on the forward strand.
AAATGTGGATCTTTGATCATTCAATTAGGGATTTCCTTCGTCATTCTTTAGTGTGTATCATGCACATTGGCTATACTATTGTTTCTGTGGGGATGGATGAAACCAAACCTTAATGATGATAATAAACCAAATTTTATAGAATGAAGGGTGTATGATCGATGCTTATGCTGTAATCCTTATCCTTGATTATGTGTTGTGAATTGTACGGACTTATTCCAACTGAAAATCAAGGTTGTTGGTGGTCTTTTATTATGAACTAATGAACCTCTAATTTTATGAATATTTATGTGATCGAATGGGTGTAACATGGAAACTGGTTAATCACGTAAACATGGTTTATTAAATGGATGCCCAGTGAATAAAAATTCATGTGTGATCACCTTGGTTAACATAACGGAAAGACTAAACTCATTGAATGGCGTATTCAAATTTCAAAACTCTATTGCTCTGTTCTGGTGCTGTTGAAGGTTGATGATTGGGAAACGACGTGGATGGGGATGGGATCCCCTGTTGTGGTGCAGTTGTTGGATTTTGGATCTAAGGCGGTGTGGGGCTATATGGTGGGGCTTGGTTTGGTTCCAATACATCAAGGTATCTCACAGATCCCTTTTGTTGTTGTGACTTTACAAGACAATCGAGTGTGAATGATTAATTTGTTGTTTGTCTGTTTTCATTTCTTTGGCTTGTGTTTATGCCTGTTAGTTTCCCATTAGTGCAAATTTTACTTAAATGAAATTACTTGAATATGAAATCCTGAATGGGTTTCATGTGGAATTGTTTTCCGGGATTGAGTTGTATCAGGGTTTTGGTTGTCATGATTTTTATCAATGAATTTAAATGAGGGTTCTTGCGTATGGGTTGGTTTTGGAAACGCTAAGCTGGGATGAGTTCTTGGTACATATATATAATTGTAGTTCTTATGTTTATTATTTGCTCCCCACCCATGTTAAACACTTCCTACCAAACAGCCACATTTCATGGGGGAGGGTGTTTTTTCCAACACTCCTATGAGTGGATGGTTATTTTCTCCCTTTTTTCTCACTTTCCCAAGTAGCCCAAGATCCTTTGAGTAGGATGTGATGGCCTGAGGTCCATTATTGCCCTAGATTCTTTAGGTAGGGTACATGGTGGTGGTTGGCCCAGCTGTGTGTGGGCAGGTTGTTTCCTAAGTGTCTTCGAGATGAGGCCCAGGAATATTTGGGCGTGGAAGTAGTTGTTCGGACCATGGTGTTTGCGGGATGTGTGGAAGTGATAGCCGAGGTATTTGTGTGTGGGATGTGTGATTGTGGTAGACCTTGTGTGTGCGGGGGGGGGGGGGGGGGGGTGGTAGTGGGACTGCAGTGAGGATGGCTGGAGAGGAATGACACATCCTCAATAACCAGTGTGAATGTGGCGCGGGGTACCCAAATATCGATGTCATATTACTATTACATTACATGACTTGAGTTATTTGGGGAGTGTGCCTTGTTAACATTTGCAGTGGATAGTTTCCTTATTAGGTTCTCTGGTTATCTTCTTTTCTCACGAGGCATTAGAATGCCTCTCCACTTATGCATGAGTGAAAATGGTTTTCTCTACTGAGTATACCTGTATAGTCACCCTACGTATATAAACTACTTTTAGGTTTCCAGGAGAACATCAGGGATCTTGTGGGACCAAACTATCTCGAACGTTGGGACAGTTGTTGTTTCTATTTTTTGCTTTTTCTATTACTTTCATTCGGGGTTTTGTTGTAATTTTGTAGACTCTCAATTTTGGAACATGTAGGGGGATGGTTTGTTTTTGCCTTAATTTTACTTCCACTTTTGGTGGTAATTAGGTATGTACCATCTTTTCTCCCAATTCTACTAAATAAAAAGGGTAATTCCTTCCTTTTTGTGTGTGATTCTATACCCTTGGTTCTTGTCACCACTCCAGGACCTATTGAAGGTGGGTTTAGAGGGTCATTATCTCTCCTTCAACTTTAGGATGCATTTGTATTGCAACCCATTTTCCCATCCCTCATCTTGGTGAAGGTGGGTCATGATAGATAATGTAATGACATTTTGTATGCTAGTTTTAATTTGAATGATTATCTTATGTTTAAACCTTTTCATATGAGGAATGCATTGGAAATAGTAAATGACGAGTGGAGCCCACTATAGATCCTCGATGCATTGGTAGGTCTCATGAGACAAAGTAGTGTCTTGGAACAAGGCCTTGACAAAATCTTATTTGCAATCTTGGCACAAGGCCTTGACTATTTGTTTTTGAATGTCTGGCCTTATGCATTCCATCATTTTGAAAATGGATATTTATATTTCATGTGATTATAAAACTAGTAGAATATAAATGTGAATAGGTAAATGGAATTATTTTATTATATCAATGCCAAATTATGCTGAATTTTAATTTAAAATGGCTTTTGTTTTAGTCTTATAGATTTCCTTGAATGTTTATTCTTATTTATGAAAGGTTCCTCTATATTGTTATCCTTATTGAGATTCTGAGGTCACCCATTTCTATGTTTTAATTTTCCGAGGATTCCATGAAGTGTATTATGATTGATAAGAAGGGTTAAGATAAGAGATTTATGGTGTTCTCAAAGGATCATTTATGTTGTGTTTTATTTTCTAATGTGTAATGTAACATTCGTGTGAGTAATCTATTTTCAAAAACTGTAAAATGAATCTTTCTTTCCAGAATTCATTCATTGTAATCATGCCAATGTATTAAAATAATGCACCGACTCTGGGCTTCTCAGGTCGGGGTGTTACATCAAGTGTTTTGATTTCTTATATAGTCGGTCCTATTACTTGTATCTAGATTAAATAATATATTGAAATATAAAAATGGAATAAATATAGTATATATTTAGTATATTTGTATATATAATAATATATAGGAGATATTAATAATAAATGGGTTACATTTTTCATGTAGATTGAAGGTTATACGTATGCATGAACGATGTTTTCATTTTCTTGTCATATTTTTTATAAAATTTTATGTAAAAGAGAGAGATATATATATATATGTTATCATTACATAGGAATTATTATTTAAAATATATTGAATATCTAAATTGAAACCATTATTTAATAAATCTATGTAATGTCTGAAGAAGCACAAAGGGATTAATAGGATTGAATAACTGAGGGGGGGGGGGGGGGGGTAGAGGACTTTTAAAGTGGAGGAAGATTGGTATTCTTATAAATATGAAAGGAAAACACTATTAAGGTGAGATCTCCATTTCATCATGTGTCTCAAATAACCGTCCAAATTCAGTAAAACATAGGATATGATCTAGATATATCTACAAAATGGATTTTTGACATGTTTCTATTTTATTTATCCATTTATGATTAATGTTTTTACCATTTTTTAAACTCATATTTTCATTAACAGTTGTAATTAATATTAATTACATTCACTATTGTTTTTGGTAGAAATGTAAGTTGACGATACATGAACTTATGAATTGTCCTGATTAAATATATGAAATCTATTTTTAAAATTTATAATCATTGAAGTGGTATAAATTAATATAATATTATTCCTCTAGATGGGATGAATTAAAATGTTTTTAATGTGAAGACACACAAATGCTTGAAATGTTTTTATATCAAATTTTAATTTGAAATTTATTCCAATTTACTAAATAGAATTAATTTATGTAAAATTGATGTAGTTATATTTAAAAAAAATTAATACATAATATAACTATATAAATAAATTATACGATAAAAGTAGTTTTCAATTAAAATTAATCTTTTTTCACTATTCAGCCAAAATTAAAATATTTATGTAAAATCCAAAAAAACACCATAATATAACTATGAAAATTAGAAACAAATGAATTTTATTTTATAAATTTAAATTTATTAAACATTCAATAATTATTTTTTTAGTTCATATAAGATCATAAAAACAACAATTTTATGAAAAATAGTAATTTCAATCATATAAAGACGTTAAAAAAATTATATATTTTATTAAAAATAAGTTTTTATATATAAAAAAATTATAAATAATATTTAAAACTTTTTATTGACTATTCATATTACTATGTTTAACATCTATGTTATAATTTTCTTGATTAATGTTATTTTTATAATAATATGTTGTTTTATAGAAACCCAATGTTGTGTGTAACACAAGTTAAGATTGAATTGTCTGTAGGGCATGATTAATATAAAGTATATTATAAAGAATGTCTAACTTGATGTACTAGAAAACAAAATTCAATAAATAAATTTATATTATTCTAAAAAAATTCATAAAAACTCAAGGGTTTATATTTTACCCCCCATAAAATGAATTTTCCCCCTAAATTCATTATTCTAATAAATTATATGATGATATTTCTAGATTATCATATTATAAATTTCCCATGTAGCTTCATCTAATTAGATATTTCTTTGAAAAAACGTTATCCAGGTGAGTGGTTTTGTTTTTTAGAATATTCTCTATATGCTTTAGAATTTCATATAGATTTCTCTCATTTGAAATATCCTGCTCAAGTGGTATGTCCATTGAGTTTAGTAAATATGAATGGTCAGTTTGTACATAATCTAGAAAGATACATGGAACACATGATTTAATTGAGAGAGATTTGGTGGATGTACCATGTGAATATATTACATCCTGATATGATCAATAATTTTCAGGGATCTAACACTCCTATGGACTAGTTTCCTTTTTATTATGAATCTAACCTTCTTCCATGGTGAGATATGTAGAAAAACATTTTGAATAACTTCAAATTGTTGATCATGTCTATGGTCACCAACACAAAATTTATATAGAAATTATACTTTATACATATTTTTTGAATGGTTTTAACTTTCACTCACATTTCATTAATAATCTTATGTCCAAATAGAAAATTTTCTCCAAATTCATTCCAATATGTTAGAGCACTACATTTATTTCCATAGAGGGATTCCTTAGGATCCATCTGCAAGAATTAGTGAATTATGTTATTTTAATAGAACTTATATAAAGGAATTCGTTTCTCCCATAAACCATGGAAATACGGAGAACAAGATCCCAATATATCATATAGATTTTGAATTGTTCTTTCAGACTAACCATCCATAAGATGAAGAAAAGTACAGTTTAAACTAAAATATATTTCATGGGATTTTTAATGATTGGTAAAACTAGGATAGACTGTAGGAGTTTTATTATGACACTAACAAAATATTATTACATAATTCTCATGAAACCAATTTCCAAGAGACACATTGAAAATAAAATAAAGTATACTAAATGGGTAGAAATATGGGTAATAAAATTTATTATATTAAATTTTTTATTATTATTTTATTTAGATATCCAAAATATTAAGTTAAACCATTAATCCCTATAATAGATTGTAGAATGTGATAATCCATGAATCTTTACCAATTACTTAATGTATATCATTAAAAGATGATCCAGAGAAAAGTCTTATCTAATAGTGATTATAATTGTTTTCTTTGTAAGGTGATAGACAACAACCCATATATCATGGTCCCATCTAGAGGTTTTGGTGAATCCAATAAAAAATATCAATCTTTATAGTAGATCAATTCCAATATAGTAAGGATAATTGATGAAACACCCCCTTAGACATTTTCCATTCAGCCTTCACATGTGGTCATACCAAGTACTGAGATTCAAACCATAGAATACCTCTCTTAATTTAATCCCACTATAAGTATTTTTTGAAATATAAATACATATTAATACATCATGGATGAATGGAGAATTAATAGCTATGAGAATCCTTTAAGAATACTTTCTTTAAATGTAGTATGGATGGAATGCATGTATGGTTTATACATATTATCTTTCCATCATCATCAATGTTAAAATCATCAACATATTTAAACTTTTTTTGTATCTTTACATCTTCATTATAAACCACATTAATCTCTACATGGATATAACATTGAACATTGCATTGAGAACGATAATATTTTTCCCATTCATTATGGATTAATTGTTCCATAATTTACAATTAATTAAATATTGGATCATTTTTATCCTCATCATGGATAAGAAATCTTGATCCATTCTACTCAAAGCATCAACAACCTTGTTCACTTTCCAAGGGTGGTAAAATATGGAGAAATAAAATCCATTATCCACTCTAACCAACTTGGATGGTGCATGTTAAACTACTTATGTGTGAATATATATTTCAAATGTTTATGATTGATATATATATATCACACATTTCTCCATAAAAATGATTCGTACACATATTTAATGCATAAATTACTACATCTAACTCCAAATAATGAGATTGGTCGTTTTTCTTATAAATATTGAACTTTCACGTGTCATAAGTTATAAACATGTTAGTCTTAATAAAAACACATCCCAATACCTTATTTTATGGATCACTATATAATTTAATACTTTTGAAACTATAGAGAAATGTAAGAACTGGTCCACTGACTAACCTTCTCATCAGTTCCTTGAAATTTTCCCACCAATCGCCTTCCAGGAGGAACTTGGTTCCCTTATGAGTTCACAAGGTAGTAGCATTATATAGTCACGAAGAATTTAACAAAAACGGTCAGTAATATCTAGTTATACCAATAAAACTACAGATCTCTACCACCATGGTTGGTCTAGGCCAACATTCAATAGCCTCTGTTTTAAATAGATTTATAATTATAACATCTCTTGAGATTATATGTCCCAAAATGAATCCCTTTGTAGCCAAATTTCACACATTGTAAAATTTGAATATATTTTCTCCACCTTTAGGGTCATTAGTAGAATTATAAAGTGTTTTTAATGGATTTAAATTCTCTGGGAATGGTTATGAATATTATTTATAAGGACCTCCACAACCTAATCAAGGTAGTCTCCAAAGACACTATTCCAGAAATAAATGAAGATATTAGGGGAATTATTAAGACCAAATGGAACCAATACATATTCGTAGAGTTAATACCATTTAATAAATAAAATCATTTGTATATCCTCAATATTGACCCATATTTTATTATATACATAATATAGGCCATTCATTGAAATTTATTGAGCTTCAAGAAGATGATGAAACAACTTCTCAATACAAGTAAGAGGATATTTGTTCTTTATTATGATCTTGTTCAACACCCAATAATCAATGTAGAGTCACATTGAAGAATTTTATTTTTTTCATAATAAATAATAGATGAACCCTAAGGTTACACAATTGGATGAATTAATTCCTTGTAAATGTTTTCATGGATTTTCACCATAATTTCCTACAACTCAATTGCGGTAATTCTAAAGGGAGTTTATGAAATTATTGTGTAACAAGGTATGAGTTCTATTTTGAACTTAACTAAATGTTTTGTTTTAAGTCTTGGAATCTCTTCTAAAAAGGAATCTAGAAATTCCTAAATATTTGGCATATAATCGATGTCAAGTATCTCTCTATCCATGTCAGATAAACAAAATTTCTAAATGGGAATTTTCCCCACAAATTGCATGTAATCTCCATATGAATTTAAAACTTATTATTGATTGAAAATCATAATTTAGATTATAATATAAGATTTAACTTCCCTTCCAAAAAAAATGTTGCGGGATTTCAGTATAGAAATCCAATACATGCAAAAGATGACATCAAATTCATCCAAAGGAAAAATTACATGATTTTTTGGAAGCACATTCTCGCCAATTTAAACTAAACCGAAATCATAGAGTTGATATGAAATTATCATAAAAATACATGTAGTAACTTCTAATTCCACATATTATAATTTTGGTATAATCTTAGTACACATATGCAGTTCTTTAGATATTATAAATTTGGATGATCAGGAATCATATAATACTTTAGTAGTTCTAGAGTGGATGGTATGGGTTTGTTTCACCACATCGTTTTCAAACTTCTCGTTAGAATTAGTGATTATATGATATATTGTAACACCCCAAGCTTCATTGGTATGCTTCCCTTTGAATAATATAGTAGCGTGTGTTGTACGCAATTTCGAGTTCTAACACACACAACAACCAATCAAACTAGCCGTTATGAATAGTAATACCCACTTTTTGAAATTGTATAAATTTTTTTCTTTCAAAATGGAATTCATTTTTGGATTCATAATATCGAAATTATCCTAGGGTGGGATTTTGGTTTTTTTCTGAAAAAGTTAAATTTTTTATGAATAGTGAAAAAAACACTGAGTTATAGTTTGAAACCGAATTTTTACAAAAATAATTATTTATTTTATTTAAATTTAATTAAAGTCAAAATAGATACATAATACCTATATAAGTTCAATGTAATTAATTGGATTTAGTTTAGAATAATTTCAGATATATAAAACATTTATTGAACTTTTCACCGTCTTTTACCCACCTTCTAGGAGAATTTTGAAATTCAAATAAAAATTAATTTAACCACTTCTGTGAGTGGAATTTAGAAAATCCCAGAGACACGGTTAATATCAAAAAGTAAAATGTGGTTCAGTGAGATGAAAATAATTTTTGGTGAATATGAGCTTTTTACTTTTATTTACCACAGTTAAAAGTAAATAGGGTAATTAAGGGTAAAAATGATATTAATATTATCCTAACACATGTCCTAATTATATTGGACAAGTGTATCTCAACTAAAAACAACCTTAGGAATAAAATATTATCATTTAGGTCCACTTGGATTAGATTAGGACAGTTATTATAATTTAATTAAAAGAAGAGTTAAAAGAGTTAAAATCAATGTTTAATAACTAAAACATTTTTAATATAGGGTTACACATTAGATAAATTCGACTATAAATATTAATTAGAAAGATAAAATGATTTCATACCTAATGGTATTTTATTTATAATTTTTAGACATTAAATAATTTAATCTATTTATGACACAATGGTGACTGAGTGATTACCTTATTAATGAAATATTAAAATAATTGATATTATAAATATCAAAATTAATGTAATTTGAGACTTTTAATGAATTCCACTAAATTTATAGTTTAATATGGAATATTAGTAATGATTATATAATTTTTTTTTGAATTAATAATGTTGTTATGAATTTATCAAAAACAAAATACCCAATAGTGTCAAAATTGACATAAAAGTGTTTTCAAAACAAATATTATATTAATAATTTATATTCAATTCCTAAAAATATATGGTTCGGAAAAGAGACTTATATCATGATAGGTGTATCATTAATGTACCACTTGGGGGTCTCTTGGAGGTATATAGTATGTTTATTAACTATATAATATAAAAATACAATGTGACATGGTAAATGTCAAACTAATTAACTAAGAGTTAAAACGAAAAGATAAGGTTAATATAATGACCCAAACATGTCTAAATTATATTTCTTGAGTTTTTTTTGAACCATACCCACCTTCAACATTAAATAATCTTATTTGGAGCCTTTATAAACAGAATATGAATCTATTATAAAATAATATTTATATTTTTTCCAAAGGTGCCCCTCACCCCTCTTATAAAAGGGCACTCCCCATTCTCACTAATTCACACATTCATAGCCTTTTGGCTCAGCCAACCCCTGAAAAAATACTCTCTCAAATTCCCTAAATTAATCCTATAGGCCTTAGTTTTATCTGAAATACAACCTAAGGATTCATTTTGATCAAATCAAAAGAAAGAACCTGAAGAATAGGTAATGTTTTCACCACCTCTTTTCAAGTTCATTTCTTCTTCAACTTCTTCATTCTTTGTTATTCCCATTCTAAAATAATAAATTTAGTATATACTATATAATGTGATATTTTTATAAATATTTTACAACCATATTCAGTATTCAATCCATCATTTGAATGACTTGTCACCATACGTGCGTACACACGGCTTACCGTCTCCACGTCGTGGTGTAACTGTTATTCAATATATTATTACATGGATGGGTATAATAATGACGTTTAATTCATGTAAATGATAAATATAACATTATAATGATTCTGTATATATTATATACCATCCAATTATATATTATTTTAATATCAAAAGAATGATATTGTCGCTCGTGCGTACGTACAGACTACCGTCTCCACGAACGCGATGAGATTCATTCCCCATAGTATCCATTCAAGAAAAATTCTCATTTGATGATTAAAAGTAATGTTTAAGAACTTTATATCATTATGGATATGAATAAGGAAAAACCTATCCATAAAAAAACACGACTTATGTAACAAAACATATAAAAGAAAACGAGTAAGTTAACACTCGAAACAATGATAATTCTAAGATATTATTAACTAATCAATGTTAAAAGATCATATATGATATCATAATTATGTATATGGTTATTGTATAATTTAATAACAATATTTTAACTATTATACAAGAGGTTAACATACCATCTACTAAGTAAAACTACAAGTTAAGGGCTATTTAATAATCTCATCATTATCCGAGGTTGTTTATATGTAATTATCTACTGGGACCTCTTTATCATCCACATCCATGATTCTTAAAAATGTATTTCAAAACATTTTTCTACTATTTACTAGAATATTGGTTAAAGTCATTTATACCCTTGTTTGACTTTTTATAAGAGGTTTATAAAGGAATATTTCCGCCGTTTTGCAAACAATGTCCTTTTTTTAACCTTTTCGACAGAATTAAGGTAAGAATGTTTTTTTAACATAGATGGCGGGTGTGGCTATTTTCCGCCATTATAAAATCTTAAAATCTTCCCTTACAAGCTTATAAGAAAATTTTCAATGTAAATGTATTATTTTATAACAATGTGACTTTTAAATGAATTCAAAAAAAGATATATTTCTCTCAAAAAGTTTTGATTTCATCTATGTCAACATCTTTTGATGGATTTTAAGCTTATTTTAAGCTGATTTATTATGATTCAAAACATCCATATTGTATTGAAGGTTTTGTGAAATGTTTGAATGTGGATAGTTTATTTTTATACCATTCATGGTTTACGGTGAAAGTATTGACATTTTTTATGCTAGTTTTAATACGAATATTTATGTTATATTGAAACCTGTTCATATGAGGAATGCATTGGACTTAATAAGTGACGGGTGGAGCCCGCTATAGCTCCTCAATGCATTGGTAGGTCTCATGAGACAAACTAGTGTATTGTCATGAGGCCTTGACAAAAAATTATTTGTAGTCCTGGCACAAGGCCTTGGCTACGTGGTTATGATAGTCTGACATTATACATTCCATCATTCTGAAAGTGGTTATTGATATTGCATGTGATTATCCGACTAATAGAATATCAATGTGAATAAGTAAATGGCATTATTTCATTATATCTTTTCCATAATATTCTGAAGTTTATGTTTAAAAGGCTTTTTTTAGATATACATTGCCTTAAATGTTTATGTTTATTTATGAAAGTTTCCGCTATATTGTTATCCTTACTGAGCATCTGAGCTCACCCCTTCCAATGATTTATTTTTCCCAGGATGTGAAGAAGTAATTTATGAATGACCTGCGGGGATAATATGAGGGGATATGAAGACAAGATGTTGTTGTATTAGTTTTCACTTTATCATATAATGTAAACTTTATGAATGTATCTAATTATTCCAAGGCTACTAAACTAATCGGTCTTTCGAGAAATGATCTTTCTTGTGATCATGTCAATGATATGTAATAATGCACCGACTCTAGGTAACTGGGGTTGGGGCGTTACCATTGGTATCATAGGAATTTTTAATACAATCCTTTGAAGCTAGATTTAGATAAAATCTGATTAGAGCACGTAGACCTAAGATGGAATTTGAGGATTATTATAGAAGAACTTCCTATAATTTTGGTATTGTAGATATTTTGTGAGTTTTCCAAGCAATACATACCTATATGGATACAAGCAGGTAGAGGTGGCTCTGGCACAGATGTACCTAGGTGTAAAAACCAAAAACACCGCTTTGAGCTGGACATGAACGGGAACTGGTGCATGACAACGGGCCTTGCTACACTCTTGGTCACGTCATTCCCGGGGGATATGCCAAGGATAACATTCATTTTCATCACAAATCATTATGAAGGGTTTATGAGTATATAATTTCTCAAAGAAAACATTTTTATGATTATGTATTATATCCATAAATATTTCAATTTATGTTAAGTGTTTTACATGTATGGAATTATGTATTTTGATTCATAAACTGATCTAGTTTATGCCATTGTTTATAAATGGCACCTAGTGGAAGAAATGGAAACTGTATCAATGCACATACTCCATGTAGGGATTTCCCTCCTACTCAAGATAATTATAGTGGAGCTGGTGATGCAACTGGTGATGATCAACTAATCACCATACTGCGATAACTCACTCTGGTTATGAATAATAACCTTACCCGTATGGAGCATCCTGATCCACATCGTGGAGGATCAATGTTAGATCACTTCATGAAGAAACAAACACCAATATTCAATGGGAGTACAAATACATTAGTAGTTGAGCAATGGATACGTTCCCTACAGAAAATATTTCAGGCTTTGGGGAGTAGTGAAATGGAAAATGTTGTCAAGGAAGTTTATCACATCTCTGGAGATGTTGATCAATGGTGGTCATTGATTCAAAACATGAAGGAAGACGATGAAGTATAAAATATGGAATGGAGGGAGTTCAAATGGATTTTCTAAGAATAATACTTTCCTCGCGACCATCGAGCAGATATGGAAAGGCAATTTCTGATTCTGAGACAAAGGGAGGATGAGATTGTCACAAAGTATGGGGCAAACTTTACAAGGATATCAAGGTATGCTGGAGATTATATACATAACCCAAGAAGTAATATTGATCGTTTCTTTGATGGGTTAAAACCATTTCTCCGTCGAGCATTAGTATCAAAATACTTCTCATCGTACGAAGACATTGTCTCATGTGCTATCAAGACAGAAAAGGAATTCTCTTAGTCTTATGATTTTAAAGAAAAGTAAGAGAAGAAGAGATCTGCTGATCAATCTGGGAATGGAAATAAGGGGAAGAAGGGAAAGGTTGAATATCCATCCTGTGGTAAATGTGGGAAGAAACACCCTGGTACTTGCTTACAAGGAATGGGAGTCTATTACAAGTCGGTGAAAAAGGCCACCAAGCTCATGATTGCAAGGGGAAGAAGGAAGCTACCGTTGTCCAATGCTACAATTGAAGGGAGATAGGACATTATGAAAATGAATGTCGTAATCTTCATGGGAACTTACCTCAGAAAATGCCAAGTGATCGAGGCCAGGCATATGCTATCACTACTGCTGAGGTATAAGCTCTGAAAGACGTGGTGGTAGGTAATTTAATGGTTTCCTCAAGTTTAGAAAATGCATTATTTGATTCTGGATAATCACATTGATTCATATTGTCCCACTTTGTTAAGAAAATGAGATATTTCCGATTGGATTTAACATGGGAGTTGTCAGTTAAAACTCCTAAGGGAAGTATCATTGCAACAATGTTTTGGGAATCAGTACCCATTATAGCACATAAATTTTCTTTATTCGCTGATCTCATCGTCATACCTATGATTGAATTTGATATAATCCTCGGTATGGATTGGCTTTCGGACCATGATGCGAAGATTTATTGAAAGAAGAAGGAGGTTACGATTTTTAAGGATGATGATAGGGAACACCTTATCTTTAGAGTAGAATCATCACCACCTAATTCTTATCTAGATTCACCCCCAGTAGCTCAGCTAAATTCAATTATTGGGGAGGAATAGAATGAAATGACTGTGGGTGAGGAAAGGAATTTTAAAATAGAGGATATACCTATTGTGAAAGAATATGTAGATGTGTTTCCGGAAGATTTACCTGGATATCCTCCAGAACGAGAAGTTGAGTTTTCCATTGATTTAATTCATGGATCAAGGCCTATATTAAAGACCCCTTATAGAATGACCATTGTTTAATTAGTTGAACTAAATAAACAAATAGAGTAGTTAAGTAATAATGGATTTATTTTCCCAAGTTTTTCTCCATGGGGAGCCCATGTTCTTTTTGTTAAAAAGAAATATGGATCTATGAGGTTATGTATCGACTACATGGAGATCAATGCTATAACAATAAAGAAAAAGTATCCCCTACCTCGCATTGATGATTTATTTTACCAACTTCATGGAGCTCAATAATTTTCAAAGATTAACCTTCGATCTGGATACCATCAGTTGTGTATGAAGAAGGAAGACATTCCTAAGACAGCATTTTGAACAAGGTACGAGCATTACGAGTTTACGGTAATGCCTTTTGGGCTGACTAATGCACCCTCTGTATTCATGGATCAAATGAATAGAGTTTTCAAGTAATATCTCAATGATTTTTTGGTGGTATTTATTGATGATATCTTTCTATACTCCAAAAGCTACGAAGATCATGAAAATCACTTGTGCATTATCCTGAAGACTCTGAGAAGACACAAATTATATGGGATGTTTAGCGAGTGTGAATTCTGGCTTGAGGAGATTTCTTTTCTTGGAAATATTGTCTCAAAATATGGAATCATTTTTGATCCTTCTAAGACCAAGGAAATCCAAGAATGTCCAGCACCTACAAGTATAACTGAGGTACATAGTTTTATTGGTTTAGCAGGTTATTATCGACGTTTCGTCCATAATTTTTCCCGATTGGATAACCCATTAACCAAGCTCACACGTAATGGGGATAAATTTGTTTGGAAAAAAGTGTGTGAATAATGTTTTGAAGAACTGAAGAGAAGATTAGTCAATGCTCTTATATTGACTCTACCATCAGGGGAATGATGGGTTCATTATTTATAGTGATGCATCGAAGAAAGGACTTGGTTGTTTCATTATGCAGAATGTTAGGGTTATTGCCTATTCATCACGATAGTTAAAAATTAATGAGCAAAACTATCCTACTCAAGATCTCGAGTTAGAAGCTAAGATATTTGCTTTGAAGATATGGAGGCACTACCTCTATGGTGAAAAATGTGAGATTTATACTGATCACAAGAGTTTGAAGTATATTTTCTCACAAAAAGAACTCAACATGAGGAAAAAAAGATGGCTTTAATTACTCAAGGATTGTGATTGTACGATACACTACCACTCGGGGAAGGAAAATAAGGTGGCAGATGCTTTGAGTAGAAAAGATCATGGTGTTTTGAACTATATGAGAATTGAAAGGGATCTAATATTCACGGATCTAGTGAAGATGGAAATGGGAATAACCATGAAAGGTGAAACATCAGTTCTTTTTCAAATTTATTCCAAACCATCTTTACTAGAAAGGATTAAGAGTTCTCAGACTCATGATGATGAATTTCAAAAGAAAATTAAAGCTGTGAAAAATGGTAGATTGAATGAGTTTGGGTATGAAGATTGAATTTTGAAATTTCGGAAGAGGCATTGTGTTCCCAATATACATGTTATAAAAAGGGAATTGGTGGACGATGCTCATAGTTCTAATTTCTCTATACACCCAGGGAGAAGCAAAATGTATAGAGACTTGAAGGAACATTTTTGTGGGACAACATGAAGAGGGAGATTTCTGATTTTGTGTCAAGATGTATGGTTTGTCAAAAGGTGAAAGAAAGAAGGCAACAACCTGGAGGAGTCATGCATACTCTTCCCATACCGGAGTAGAAATGGGACAATATTACGATGAACTTTGTCATGGGGATACCAAAGACTCCTAGAAGTAATTATGCAATATGGGTTATTATTGATCGTCTTACCATGTCAGAACATTTTATTTCTATAAGAGAAGATCTACCATAGGAACGTCTAGGAAGACTATATAATAATGATGTGGAGAGACTTCATGGAGTACCCCTATCGATTGTTTCTGATCATGATCCCCATTTTACTTCATGATTTTGAAAGAGTCTTCAGAAATCCCTAGATACTGGACTTTAATTGAGCGCTGAATACCACCCTCAAATAGATGGACAATCAGAACAGACTATTCAAACCATAGAAGACATGTTGAGATCCTGCACACTTGACTTTCAGGGTATGTGGGATCAATATTTACCTATGGTAGAATTTTCATATAATAATAGCTTCCATTCAAGTATTCGGATGGCACCATATGAAGTGTTATATGGAAAGAGATGTCGCACACCAACCTTTTGGGATGACGCTGGTGAAAGAAAACTTGTAGGCCCATAACTGGTGAAGGAAACGATGGAAAAGGTGAAGGTAATCCAAAATCACATCAAAGCTGCTCAAAGTAGGAAGAAGAGATATGTTGACAATCGAAGAAAGGATTTGGAATTTCAGGTGGGAGATCATGTTTTCTTGAAGGTATATCCATGGAAGGGAGTTATATGTTTTGGAAAGAAAGGTAAATTGAGTCCCCGGTACATCGGTCCTTTCGAAATTCTAGAACGAATTGGGGATGTATCTTTCCTTTTGGAAATGCCGCAAAATCTCTCCAAAGTTCACGATGTGTTCCATGTATCACTATTGAGAAAATACATGCCTGACCCAATGCATGTACTCACCTATGAGGAATTAGAATTGGATCCCGATCTGTCTTATTGTGAAGAGCCCATCAAGATTCTTGATACAAGAGAACAAGTGCTGAGAAACCGAACGACTCATCTGGTAAAAGATCTATGGAGAAACCATATGATGGAAGAGGCAACGTGGGAACCTGAGGAACATATGATGAAGAACCACCTGAGTCATTTCATGTAGTAGTATTCTAGAAATTTGGAGGATGAAATTATTTGACGGAGGGGAGAATGTAACACCCCAAGCTTCCACAGTATGCTTCCCTTTGAATAATACAGTAGCGTGTGTTGTACGCAATTTCGTGTTCTAACACACACCCCAACCAATTAAACTAGCCATTATGAATAGTAATAACCTCTTTGGGAAATTTTATAAATTTTATCATTCAAAATGGACTTCATTTTTGGATTCAGAATATCGAAATTATGCTAGGGTGAAATTTTCGTATTTTTCTAAAAACTTTCAATTTTTGATGAATAGTGAAAAAATACTAAGTTATAGTTTAAAACCGAATTTTTACTTAAATTTTTCATTATTTTATTTAAATTTAATTAAGGTAAAAAATATTCATAATACCTATATATGTTTAATGTAATTCATTGGAGTTAGTTTAGAATAATTTTAGATATTTAAAAATTTTACTGAACTTTTCACCGTATTTTACCCACCTCCTAGGAGAATTTGGAAATTCACATAAAACATAATTTTATCACTTCTATGAGTGGAATTTCGAAAATCCGAGAGACACGGTCAATATAAAGGATTAAAATGTGGTTCAATGAGATCAAAATAATTTTTGGCGAATAGTAACATTTTACTTTTATTTACCCCTGTTAAAACTAAATAGGGTAATTAAGGGTAAAAATGATATTAATGTTACCCAAACACATGTCTTAATTCTATTGGACAAGTGTATCTCGACAAAAAACAACCTTAGGAATAAAATATTATCATTTAGGTCCACTTGTATTATATTAGGATATTTATTATTATTTAATTCAAAGAAGAGTTAAAAGAGTTAAAATGAACGTTTATTTACTAAAACATTTTTAATATAGGGTTATACATAAGATAAATTTGACTGTGAATATTCATTAGAAAGTAAAAAAAATTTCCTACATAATGGTATTTTATTTATAATTATTAGACATTAAAAAATTTAATCTAGTTATGACACAATGGTGATGCAGTAATTACCTAATTAATGAAATATTAAAATAATTGATATTATAAATATAAAAATAAACGTAATTTGAGACTTTTTATGAATTAAAATAATTTTATAGGTTAATATGACTTATTAGAATTTATTATATAATTTTTTATTCTAATTAATAATTCTTTTATGAATCTATCAAAAACAAAATACTTAATAGTGTCAAAATTCACAGAAAAGAGTTTTTAAAACAAATATTATATTATTGATTTATATTCAATTCCTAAAAATTTAAGGTACGGCCAAGAGACTTATATCAAGATAGGTGTATCATTAATGGACCACTTGGGGGTCTCTTGGAGGTATATAGTATTTTTATTAACTATATAATATAAAAATACAAAGTGACATGGTAAGTGTCAAACTAATTAACTAAGAGTCAAAACTAAAAGATAAGGTTAATATAATGACCCAAACCTGTCTAATTTATATTTTTTGAGTGGTTTTAGACCCATACCCACCTTTAACTTTAAATAATCCACTTTGAAGCCATTATAAACCGAATATGAATTTATTATAAAATAATATTTCTAACTTCTCCAAAGGTGCCCCTCACCCCTCTTATAAAAGGGCACTCCCCCTTCTCACTAATTCACACAATCAAAGCCTTTTGGCTCCTCCAAACCCTTCCCAAATACTCTATAAACATCCCTCACTTCAACCTATAGGCCTTAGTTTGATCATAAAGCCATCCTATGGAGTCCTTTTGATCAAATCAAAAGGAAGAACCCGAAGAAGAGGTAATGTTTTCACCACCCTTTTTCAAGTTAATTTATTCTTCAACTTCTTATTTCATTGTTATTCCCATTCTAAAATAATAAATACAGTATCTCCTATATAATATGATATTATTATAAATATGTTACATCCATATTCAGTATTCTATCCATCATTTGAATGACATGTCACCACACGTGCGTACGTACGACTTACCGTCTCCACGTCATGGTGTAATTGTTATTCAATATATTATTATTTGGATGGGTATAATAATGATGTGTAAATCATGTAAATAATAAATATAACATGATAATTATTCTGTATATATTATATATCACCCAATTATATATTATTTTAATATCAAAAGAATGATATTGTCGCTCGTGTGTACGTAAGGACTACCGTCTCCACGAACACGATGAGATTAATTCCCCATCATATAAATTCAAGACTAATTCTAATTTGATAAATAAAAGTAATTTTTATGATCTTTATATAATTTTGGATATGAATAAGGTACAACCTATCCATAAAAACATGACTTATGGAACAAAACATATAAAAGAAAACGAGTAAGTTAACACCAGAAACAATGATAATACTAAGATATTTTTAACAAATCAATGTTAAAAGATCATATATGATATCATAATTATGTATATGGTTATTCTATAATTTAATAACAATGTTTTAACTATTATATAGGAGTTTAACATACCATAGACTAAGGAAAAGTACAAGGTAAGGGTTATTTTACAATCTCTTCATTATCCGAGGTTGTTTATACGTAATTATCTACTGGGACATCTTTATCATCCACATCCATGTTTCTTAAAATTGTATTTCAAAATATTATTTACTATTTACTAGAATATGGGTTAAAGTCATTTATACCCTTGTTTTACTTTTTTATAAGATGTTTATAAAGGAATATTTCCATCATTTTCCAAACAAGGTCCTTTTTAACCTTTTCGACATAATTAAGGTTTGAATGTTTTTTTAACTTATACGGCCGGTGCGGCTATTTTCCACCGTTATAAAATCTTCGAAGCTTCCCTTATATGCTTATTGGAAAATTTTCAAAGTAAATATTTTATTTTTTTAATAATGTGACTTTTATATGAATTCAAAAAAGAGATATATTTTTCTCAAAAAGTTTTAATTTCATCTATGTCAATATCCTTTGATGGATTTTAAGCTTATTTGAAGTTGATTTATTATGATACAAAACTTCCATATTGTATTGAAGGATTTTTGATATGTTTGACTATGGATGTGTTATATTAATACCATTCATGGTTTGTGGTGAAAGTATTGACATTTTGTATGCTAGTTTTAATACGAATGTTTATGTTATGTTGAAACCTGTTTCTATGAGGAATGCATAGGACTTAATAAGTGACGGGTGGAGCCCACTACAGCTCCTCGATGCATTGGTAGGTCTCATGAGACTAACTACTGTCTTGGCATGAGGACTTGAAAAAATATTATTTGTAGTCTTGGCATGAGGCCTTGGCTACGTGGTTATGATAGTGTGGCATTATGCATTCCATCATTATGAAAGTGGTTATTGATATTGCATGTGATTATTCGACTAGTATAATATCCATGTGAATAAGTAAATTGAATTATTTCATTCTATCTTTTCCATAATATTCTGAAGTTTAAGTTTAAAAGGCTTTTGTTTTAGCTATACATTTCATTAAATGATTATGTTTATTTATTAATGTTTCCTCTATATTGTTATCCTTACTGAGCATATGAGCTCACCCCTTTCAGTGTTTTATTTTTCCCAGGATGTGAAGAAGTAATTTATGAATGACCTGCAGGGATAATATGAGGGGATATGAAGACAAGATGTTGTTGTAGTAGTTTTCACTTTATGATGTAATGTAAACTTTATGAATGTATCTAGTTATTCTAAGGCTACTAAACTAATCGGTCTTTCGAGACATGATCTTTCTTGTGATCATGCCAATGATATGTAATAATGCACCGACTCTAGGTAACTGGGGTTGGGGTGTTACATATATCCCTTTTCAATCAACTTAAAAGGTATCAAAAATTGATAATCATCATTAACCTTAGAGTATAGGACTTGGTTAGCATCATTCACATTCTACTTACACATGAAGCACTGGTGTGGGGGAGATGCATTGTTTGAATCATTATATACTTTCACATTGATGTCTAGATTTATTCGATCAAATTATAAATAAAATTCTCAATGACCTTTCCTTTTCCAATTTTTTTTACTAAACCCCTTTAGATAATTTCCTCTGTAATTCTTCCCCACATATACCACAAATGAAGGATCATCTTATCCTCTCCATTTTATAGATTTTTCCTTTTAACTCCATCATTACTTTCATGTCAGACCCATGATATTGATACTAAACATATCGTTCAATTTTATCCTTGATCTAAAAATTAATAATCATTCCATAGTAACTGATGTCACCTAAGACTAATTACCTTTTTAGTCTTAGCTATAATCCACCAAATAAATGGTCAAACTTACTTTAAGGATGGATAATAATTCTAGAAGCATGCCTTTTAAGTATTTTAAAATTATCCTCATAAGAACAAATTCATCACCCATTATTATTAACCCAAGAAACTACTTCTCCATAATCATATATGTAACTCTAGGAATATACTTATTTGAAAATAATTTCTTGAACTTATTTGATTAAATGGATTCAATTTCATCTTGTTGCCTCATATTCATGATTAGATTCCACCAATGGTCCACTTCTCCTTCAAAATGAAAAACTGAAAAATTAAATTTCTCATGTTTTGAATTCTTGAGAATGGAGATCATCTTATTTTTTGTACAAATCAATTGTTCAAAAACTATTGGACCAGAATACCCACAGAACGACGGTTGATGTTTCCTCATGAAGGACTCAATAGAATGTCTTTCCCTCTTTAACTAGTTTGGATACTCAAAATGATTCATAACACGAGAATGCCATGTGATCCTAGAAAAGAGGATTTTAATTCAATCTCCCGTTTAATTTGGATGATTTAGAGTACCATCATTTCATTGTACATCATAGTCAAAGTTAACATAGTTTCATCAGGTACCTGCCATTGTCTAAAACCAAGAATAATAGAGTATGAAATAATCATCCTAGTGAGAAAAATGTAACCTTGGAAATAATTTTTATGACATCCTAACTATATAAAATTATTTATACAATGACACAATAGTTTAATCCAATGTTATTCATATCCACTTGTATTTAAATCCTTCTTGAATTTTCATACATATTATTTGAATTCAAAAATCACATCACGTGGTTTTGTCCAACTAGGTGGGAAGAAAGGCCCATTACCGTGCACTAATTCCCAATTGATTCTAGCTCAATATGGTGTTTTAGTGGTTTTTACCCCACTGTACATATGTTCCAGATCAACATATACTTTTAGTATCCATATTGGGATGAATTTTTAGGAAAATACTAACTTGATCTTTTACCAAATTGCATGCCATTTTCATATAAATTTCCCCATCTATACAATTTTACTTAAACATTTACATAGGGTTATAAGTAAGAATTTCTCATTATTATTTCCAATGGTAAAATAAATTTTTTATCGATTAGAAACTATAGTGATACTCTCTTATCATAAATAGACATTATAGTATTGTGTGGAATAAATAATATATCCCACAAATAAATGCCCATGGACAATATTAATTTAGTTACATTGGAAACATGTAGACATAAAAACTGGTTCAGAAGTGATTTAAATTATCTACCACTAGTTTCTTAATGAATATAATCCTTATGTGACAAATCATAAATAATACATATCTTAATAACCCTTGGAATGAAAAATAAAAAAGGGTGATCTCAAACTAATAGTAACTATAAACAAGGGAGATATGTAAGAATAATAATGGTCATTTGGGTATGAGAACACGATAATAACATTAGAAGATCATCACCTGCATGCCAAAGATCATAATACAGAGTCATGGAAAAAATATTTGTAGTTTTGAATACATGGTTCATAATGGAATCCAGATAATTAGCCATCACATCATAAAAAAGGAACGAGACATGAAATTTTTTCAAACTAATAATAATTTATAATAATTTAAAAAGTAGTCATGCCTAACTACATGTCCATATTTGTAGAATGGGTTCACTCCCCAAACCATATTGGTTTTCTTGGTTCACTACCCTGGCCATCTTAATATTTGAGGTTCACTATATAGACCATTTTATCATACAAACACCTTTAGTGAATTCAGTTCACTCCCCATTCCGTCCATCTATATCTCATGATATATAAATCTATACCCAATGAAATTTAAAAATATATTGGTCCCACCCATATCCTAATGAAATAATATATATATCTGATAAAATAACATAATCAATCATATCATAACCCCTGAAGTGAACTGTGTATCATAAACATGTCACTATATCATAAAATAGGAAAATGAGGTAGGTTTCATAATCATTCCATCAAAAGTGTATCTCATGAGAAGGAGAGGGTTTAATAAGAATATAAATTATGAAAAGGAAATAATATCTACAATAATATATCTTCTAAATTAGAAAAGGGTTCCATAAAGCATATAACTCATAGAAGGAAAATTAACTTCAGAAACATCATTATATAAAAACATAAAAAATTTAGAAAATGAAAATGAGTTGTGACCTTTGATAATATCCCCATAAAGGAAATATTAACCTATAAGATGTCATATTTTATGGAAAATAAATTTATAATATCTTTTTGAGAAACATTTCTTGATGAAAATATCACTTCTTCTTTGAAAAACACTTTTTTAAACATAAATCATTTGTGAAATAAAGAAATTTCCCCCATAATAGTTTTTGAAACATATAAAGGAATCATTGAAAAACATAAGACTATTCAAAACCCCATTTTCCATTAAAATGAGCTAAAAATAGAATTTGAAAACATTTTTGAAAACATTTTTTAAAACATGGTTTTTGAATAAAATAGATTCTCGACTAAATAGAGAAATTGGTCATATTTTATAAAAAACACTTTTTTAATCATCTTAAGTTAAATTGTGTATAAAAATTGTACCATGTCAATAATATATAATGATAAAGTATAAAAGTATAAAATTATTATAATTATTTATAGATGGATCATAATATCGAATCAATTTAATCATAATTGAAACCCATCGTAATAGATGATGAGATTGAAGCAATAAACTCATACATCTTTTGTAACATTTAACCAAAATCCCAATCAGATAATTAAATTATATGAACCTTAAAATATCATGTAAATAATTATATTAATTATCTATAAGTTAAAATATATGTATATTCAAATCCTAAAATAATATAGGTTCATAACAAAACATGTGTCCCAAAAAAGGAAAATTGTGACAAAATTGCCTTACCAATTTGTTTGAATTGAACTATAAAACCCCTTAAAATAGACATAATCAAATGGATATGTAAATAAACATAAATTTAAGTACATTAATAAAATATTACATTCATGGGATGTATATAAACCATATAAATGAAACTAGTGGTGCCTAAAATTCTTTCTAAAATAAAAGTGTGACTAGAAATCCCTTTACCTTATGTCCTGACAGTCGCAGTACTCATACAAACCTCCATTTTAATAAATGATACTTTATTGTATGATTATTAAATAAACATATTATATTATATCATACCATATATGATTTTATTATGACCTTATATAAACCTTTTATAAATACTTCCTTGATATATTTTAATTTTGAGTAATAACAGATTTGTTTTTCTCATGTGTTTTTATTTATCATATTTTTTTCCTCTTAATTATATCAGATTTTAATCATAAAAATAATTATAAATGATTAATAACTATTATAATAATTTAGTATATATTTATTTAAAATACAAAAAAAATTATTGTAATATGAAATGAATAACTCCTTTTATGGAGACAGTACGTCATACATAGACATGAACACCGTTTTAATTTTCATTTCGTATTTTTGAATGAAAAAAAGTATCTGATATATATAATTATATTAACATTACATAAGCTAAATTATTTAATATATATCAAATATTTATATTAAAACCATCCTATATAAAATCCATGAAAAGTGTGAATGAATCACATTACTTTTATAAGGCGAGTGTCAACAAATCCAAAAATGATGTTATCGTATTCCCCCAAAATGGAATGTATGAAGGTATGTGTTATATATTAAATTAAAAATAACAAATACATCTTAAATATAATTTATATAACATTTAAATATAATTTCCATCATTATTACTGACTTCAAAATGTGGTAATTGAAGAGATAATGACATAGGCTCGTGGGGAGGCAGTCCGCCGTACATAAGAAAGATAATTAAATATTCCATTTGATGGATGTTTGTGTGAGTGAAATATGAACACTTAACTAAAGAATATATAATTATAATTACGGTACTAATTTTATTATATAATATTTATATATTAATAATTTATGGGGGTGAATAAATAAATAAGTAAAAAGTTACTCTTGAAGAATGTTACCTCTTATTTGGGTAACTCCTTTTGATTTTCATGAAAGGGAGACCTTGTTTGAATTTATATTGAAAGTGAGGCCTCTAGGATGATGGTAGATAATTTTAGAGGACATTAATTTAGTTTTTTGTGATCCAAATGGCTTGATATGGGTTAAAAAGTGAGGGGGTGGGGGTGAGTGCCATTTTCTAGTAGAGAAGGAGTCACATTCTAATAAATATTAAAAGGTAAAAATACAGGGATGTTTCCCAATAAATAAATCTCCTCCAATAATGGTAAATATTATAGAAAATAGAATATATGGTAGAGATATGTCTACTAAAGTGGAATTATACATGTTTCTATGTTATGTATCCCTTTAAGATTAATTTTTAACCACTAGGTAAACACATTTTTCCTTAATCAATGTTTCTAATTTTAATTACTTCAATTAATATATTTGGCGAAAAAATGATTACATAAATAGATTTTATAAATTATAATGACTAAAAATATTTAATAATTTTCTGAAAATCCTAATCTTATAAGTCGTAGAAATTAATTTAAAAATAATCCCACAAATGGGATAGAATAACATGTTTTTAAAATAAAACACCCAAATGATTCAATTTTTTTTATGCAATTTCATAGTTAAATTAGTTATAATTTAACAAATTGGTTTAATTCAATTTTAATTGATACATATAAACTTAAACCATTAAATATTATTTAACTATTCAAATAAATTAGATGATAATGAAATTATGAGTTAAATTTCTTGTATTTTCCACTATTCATCCAAAAAATGAAGTATTTCCTAAAAATACAAAAAATTCAACCTAAGAAAATTTGGAAATTATGTATTCAATAATGTGTATTATTTTAAAAAATTAGGTTTTTAAAATTTTCATAAATTAGTTATATTAATTTTTAAATAAGGACCTAAAAATCATTTCTTTTGGGAAAAAATGAAATTTAAAACATATAAATAATTTATAAAAAAGTATTTATTTTATTATAAATATGATTTATTTATATGAAACAATTATAAGTAATATTTAAAATTATTCTTTAATATTTATATTAGTATCTTTAATATTTATATTATAACTATCTTGTTTAAAATAATTATAATAATAAAATGATGTTTTGTAGATACTCAATTGTGCCCGTAACAAAAGAAAATTAGATGTTATGTATAGAAATTTTTTAACACAGTGTATTATATAATGACAGTTTCTATAGTATAGCATGAAAAACCAGACATCAATGAAAAGAAATTAATTACAAATGATAGCTCATAAGAACATGGGGTGTCACATACATGAACCAGTCTCGTATCCCTTATTTATCTTGGAATGGATAACATAATTTTGAAACCTCAAATAAGGCTCATATTACATTCTATAATATGAAATATAAATGGAATACTCGTGTATCCTCTTAGAAATGTTCTCATATTCTAATATTATTGAATGGTGATAAACATATTTTCACAACCATTATAGCGTAGGATCTTATCCCTACTCAACTAGAAATGGAAGGTTAGAATATTGCAGCCATGATATAGAATAAGGATCATATCCCTAAACATCCCAATTTAAATATCCATGATAATGTAATAATCATATTTATAACACCTCAAGGGTCTATAAACTCTTTAACTGATGTAAAAAAGTGATCATTCCCTCGATAGTCCCCGTGGATGTATGGAAATGGATTACATGGACTCTAATCATTTCCTCCATCGCCGACAACCTACCCATGGTGATATATCTCTAAAAATGGGCATAATAACTGTTAATATAAACATCCATATATATTGGTTATATAAACATAGATTCTTTCATATAGAGTGGTTCTGAAAAAAATGTTGTTAGGAAGATAGATTTCCAAATTGATTATCCGCAGCACTCCACTATGGTCACCAGGAGACCCAGAGAAGTGACCTCATTATTCAGACTAGGTAGGATAATATATATCTGATGAAGGAGATGTGAACATTGATATATAGTTATGTTTATAAAAAACATATCTATAATGATCAATCCCATCAAAACTTTTAAAAAAGGGACCCCAAATGAGATATAAATGTAGTGGATTCATTACTTTTGAGAGAATATGTGGGATAATCATCAGTGATTAAAGAAAAAATACCTCCCTTATCATGGATATGAGGGTGATCAATAGAGTATAAATAAACTCTATTGTCATCTTCTCATGGTTCAGTTCTCTAAATCCTAACACCCTAAGATGGAAGATCATTAAAAATTCATATTCATTGTTTTTCTCCATGTCATAAGAAATCTCTATTGACTTATTTATTGAGATTTTTGAGACATATATATCTAAGGGTTTGGAAATATAGATCATTTCACATCAATGTGTCACCAAAATATTAAACCCTTCAAGATGGGGCATCCTGTAATGCCATATACTCTAGAAAAATTCGTAAATCAGGTAATCCATGATATAATTGGTCAATACAATGAAATTACCCCACATTAAGAATTAAAATATTTTGTAAATGGATGGAGAGAGATACCAAAAATAATTTATGTTGGAACTGTTTAAACCATGTGAAATATTTTTATATATAGAATATGATTTGGTGGCTGACTTAAAAAATTCATGTATAAAATAACTCCCTTTGTGGAATTCCATTACAACTAGCCCATACACAATAATAGTAGTTCCAGATCAAATTGGTCACAGTAAAAGATACCATAAAAGACATTTAGTAGTGATCCCATCCCATGAGTCTAATAGATTATTTATGAATGGCTCCACTAATTATGCCATCAATCTCTATGAGGGTTTAGGACATATATGTGAAAACTAAAAACCAAACAAATCCTAAAAGGATTGGTAAAGTTTCATCTAATAAATCCTTACTAGTTTAACCAAAGCCTAGTAGGTTCCTAGATAAATAAATGGTGGTTCAAGATCAACCTCTATGGACTGGGAATGGTGCATTTGTGTCTTAATTTCCATGATTGGAGTCATCAAATCATTAATTAGAATAATCAAATCTATAAAAACTATATCAAAATATTCCACTTGTATCCTTTATAGTCCTCAACCACTAGTTATGAGTTAGATTCATCATTATCATAATATCATAAGGAAAAGTATTTATTATTTTGAGAAGAAAATATTGATGGTTGGTATACAATCCATTCATCCTACAACAAGAAAAACACTCTTAATTTGGGGACCATTTGGAGAAAACTAGAAGGAACACCTTCAAGGTTATTTTTCATAGATTTTTACTAGAGGATTGTAGAGAAATGATAATAAATCATTATTGGGTTCAGAACCTGAAAAGGACCAATATAGGAAGGGGATAGAAAAATGACCTTGAGGAAACCCTCAAAAGAGGAGAAAACTATGCCAAGTCACCACATCTAATTTAGAGTAATGGGATAACTACCATTTACTAATATAAATTAGTGAATTTATTCCCTATTAACACAAAAAATATGTTTTTCAACATGAAAATTAAAAGGGATGCAATATGAAAATAATAAATCAAGTAGAGGGTGATATGGATGCACCAACTGAGGCTTCACATATGTGGAATCCATAGAGGAGAATTAATTTGGCACTCTTAAATAATTAATTTCCACTTAAATTTTTGAACAATTTCAAGGAAAAAGGGAAATGTTTTTCTACAACCAATTTATCATGCATAATTTTTAAAATTCCTTCTATATATTGAATAAATGAGAACGACATAAAGAATCGCAACTCACTCAATGTGGAGAAACTAAAGTAAAACATTCCCAATGTGTATCATCTCTATAATGGGAAAAATACCCCTCCCCCACATATCCAAAAAGAGTACGCCCATCTATAAGAGTTTCATACAAGTGTTATTTCGTCTCTATATCTAGGTAGAGAGTCTATATAAATGAGGATGTCAAAGATAATCATGATTTTCCTCCAATATGGATAAATACTCTCCCTCATTAGAGAATTAATTAAATTTTAGTATTGAATTAAAATAAATGGGATATGAAAAAGGGACCATGTCAAAATTCCTCCCTCTTACCATATAAATGGGAGGACTAGACATCGAGTAGTAAACAAATACTCAATACCATTGAATCTAAGGATAATTGAATAGAATCCTGGACTGAATGGAATGATCCTATGTAGTATGAGAAGAATCCATATCAATAATGGTTGGATGTAATTTCCCCTCCTCAAATTTAGGTAATACTAACTTCTCATCATTTTATTGTGCAGGAGATCTAGAACATCTTGTTATACACATTGTGTCCTAATGAGGCCTAATAATGAGCCCTCAAAATCAATAGGAGTCAAAGAAACTGATATTTTCTATATAGATTATGATAGGGAATTTACTTTTTTCTACAATATACTATTAGTTGGATTAATTATTTGATAGTAATACTTTGAAATCAAATAAACTATTAGTTTAGATACACTATGAGGAAAATAGTAATTTTTGACCACATGAACAACATGAAATATAAAAATGTTATGTTTTCAAAATTCATTAGAAGATTAATGGGTTTGACATATTCAATCAAAATCACCCTCTCTTTATAGAATGCATAATATATATGTATAGAATATCTCATAAATGATCTCCAAACATCCCCGATAATAATGAAATATCACCCCATATTTCATGAGTTTTATGAAAAGAACAATTCCTATAATAATAAAATCATAAGAACTAAGGTAAATATTGATCCATGTAGACATAATGGGGAAAATGTTCTAGTAAGATAGATTCACCTTCTATTACCCTAAAACTAGTAAAAATTTTCATTTATCACCCCCATAGCACCCAAATCATCCGGCCTTGCCCACCAAGCGGTTCTAGGAACACAATCTCCCTCATAAGGAAGGAAAATTAGACCAATAACCTTGTTTTTTGGAATATATTAAAAAATATTATTTCGTACATAATGAATATTTCCCTTGTTATTTCCTTTAATACATGGTAAATAACCTTCTCATGATACCAAATCCCAGAAAATGTAATGAGGTTAACCTAAAAAAATTTACCAACTACTTCCTTTTTAAATGTACGATGGATCACACCATCTAGGAATAATTCATTTTCATATATTTAATTATAATTATGTTTTATTCGAGACCTGTGATAATTTTTAATTTCCCAACATAAGTGACACATGTATTCATTTCCTAACTAGTGGAAGAGGGTGATGGAAAAGAATTTCTAGATAGGATTGTCAAAAATTTCTATAAAAGGATGAATTGAAAGACTAATTATCTTGATAAATCATCTATAATATAATATCTTCAAAAACCCATAACTAAACATTCACCCTAGGGAGTTGAAATTGAAAATATATTTTAGATGTGGAAAATATCATCAGAAAATGGAATAGATATAAAAGGAGCGGTTATATTCATCTATGTCTGAAGCTTTGACTCTTCAAACTTTATTCCCTTTGACACCAGAATGATGGGTGGCATCCCATCAAATGGTAACCTCATCTGGTAAAGAGGTCATTTTTATAGTAACATTTTGAAATTGAATGACCCCTCCAGTGGTGATGAATATTCCTTAAACTAGGAGTCCACCATACCTATATGAGGAGCTGGAGACCAATGGATCAGGAGATGAGGAAATAGGGGAAAATATAGGCTTGGTAGGACAAAATATCTTTTTTACATCCCTACAGATGATATATATAGACCCAATAATCATTTTTGGGAACTCTAGAATGACAAATATGAACACGAAGGTGTGCCAACTTCCTACAATGATCATCTAATATTAGTTATCTTACATGACAAATTTGGGAGTATTTGATTGTATAGTAATCCCTTAAAATGGGAAAGGTTTTCATGAACAACATCACTTATGGATGATTCTCCCTATAAAATTACTCAAGAACCATTCTTGTACACCTTAAAAACCTTTTTTCTTGATCCAAACAGTAGTGATTAACACTACATCTGGAAGCACATTCCTATGGAACAAAATTTCAACATTCTAAAATTTAAGGATGATTCCATGGCCAAAATATCAATCATGTATTCTCTCTAAGTTAGAGAGAAACTTATTGAGGCCATTTAGAGTGAAAAAATTATTTAGAACAATGTTTCTATAGCCAAGTATTTTTTAGTAGAGACTGTGAAATAAAATTTCCATGTAGTCATCTCATTCATAGAGTAGGATCAAGAAAAAGTTATCTAGGGACATATCATACCACTATGTGTTTTTGGAAAAAATAGTTAGTGTCTTAATACATAGTGAAATTATAGAAAATGTTTTTTGGGTTGTCCTCATACTGATTCAATCACTCTGAAACCAAGAATGTAGTTAGGGGGACTTATATCCAAAAATCCAACCATTTAATTGTATGATAAGAGAATGAAAACAAAACATGGGATCATCATGATCTATACTCTATTTTTGGATCTCATATCTAACAATGAGTTCATGGTTATCCATCATGAACCATCATATAGTGTCCTAAATCAAATAAAATGACTTTAAAGATACATGTATATACCATCAACATTTCATTAATTATATAAATACCCCCTAAATGGGAGGTTTTATATAATTCATGGTGATAGATCAACCCATCGAGTTTGGAAATTTCATTTACCCTGAGGTCATTTTATACAATAGTGAAGGAAAATAAACAATGGTGGATAAAAATATGTAGGATTCATCCCCAATGTATTTCAGACCACCCATTAAAATACTATGTGTATAATTTTTAGATATTATGTGATAATGATAAACCTAATTTGAATATTATCCTTAATCCCAGATTCATTGTCTCCACCATCTCTGAAAGAGATCATAAAAGAAAAAAATGAACTAAAAAATCTTTCAACAATGACTCTTGATTATTAGGGTGAAAATTTCAACTTACCTACCATCCAAATCCTAAATAGGTTAATGATATCATCAAATTACATACCATGTCTAAAAATAAATACATGGTCTCATTGGTGTAAAAATAAGTGGATGTCCTAAGGAATAAACCACCCTAATTTGAGGAAGGAATATCCACCACCATTGATGACTTCAAATAGGAGAATATTGGAATATAAGAATAACCATTTCCTACATTTGAATAGTTTCTCTATTCCTGTTTAGGATCATGATATTTATATTTCATTAATAAAGAATCATCAATACTTATTCCCATGAAATTATACATACTTTCATGGGAAGAACCCTGATGTGGCTAAAGACCCTCTATGATTACCCAAGGACTAATGTGGTTTCATTCAGGAATCCAAGATGAATCGTCACTCTCATGTTACTAATATAGAGTCAGTGGAAAAATTTCTAATCAAATACAACATTGTTCAAGAAGTGAAATATCGAATTTGACACTACAAAATCCTCCATGTTAAGAAAAAAAACAAGAAAATTTGGGTTTATCTTGATTTCAAATACCATAATCGACATTTCCAAATGTATAGTTTTCTATTATAGATCAGAAAACTTTGGACCAATGAAACTATTATATTATATGATCTTTCTTTAAGGTACGATATTTAGGCTATAGTTAGATAAATATGTCCCTTGAAGATGAGTTATCCACCACCTTTAAAGAAACTCAATGAATATTTCACAACCAAGTCATGCTCTATGGATTTAGGAATATGAGATCTACATATCTATGTGTCATGCATCATATCATGAATCCCTTCAGGGGAAGAATATGAAAATGTTATTATGATCATATGGTTATCAAAACATGGCAGTGGTGTGATCACTTCATGGATACTCAATGAATCATTATCAGGCCATGGAATCAGTGCTTGACACTGAATACAGAAAAATGATCTTTTGGGGTAACATCAAAAAAATGTGTTTGATTTTTATTATTCCACCACAACATTGTGGTTGACCCAGAAATGACTATTGTATTCCTAGGAATGTCACTCCCTTGTAATTTTAAGGAATTGATGGCGATCTAAGGAGCCTCACATAGTTTCAGAATTTTATAGCCAAACATCTATGAAAACCACTCCCATTATCCAATAAAAAATAATGGATTCTTCTATAGATGGTATGATTACCTCCTCGAATCCTTTGATATTGTCAAGAAATACATGATACTCCCACTTATCATGATTCCTCTGGTGGATGAAAATCCAGTCATCTTTTATATGGCCTCTATGCTATGATCACATAGTGATATTATCACATAGAAAAATGATATGAGGAATGAAAAAAGTGTCTACCACCTCAGTCACATATAATAGTTATTGAGACCCAATAAGCCAATGTAGAGAAGAATTTACTCACAATCATCTATGTAGTGAAAATTTGTGAAATTACATGTAGAATCATGAGGTTCATTTTTGACTCTCATATTGTCTGAATCAAGTATATTCTGGGCTTCACTATGATGAATGGGATTCAATCATGATGTGAAGTATTTCTATATAAATATTCTATCCATTTCGTGTAATAAAATGCAGTTAAAAGGAAGTCCCCAACTGATTTACTTAGGGCATAACCCGGCCTAGAATGTATAGAAAGGGACCCTGAACTTATAAACAAATATGATTTATATTCCCCTGAATCTCCCTAAAAATGGTAGATGTATCTCAATAGTCCCTCCCAAAGTCTTATTCGAAAGAGGCAAGAAAATTTGAATCTCTACAGTGTTGGTCTATATATTTTTTTTGTTTCTCTGGGCCAAGAAATTATTCCATACTATTTCTCATGGTTCTTAGGATACACTAAAAATAATATAGAAAATCATGTGATCATTTCCTAAATGGAACTAGCCTAGTAGATAAAAATAACCACTCTAATCATCAAAGTCGATTTAATGGTAATGAAAAAAAGTTAAAAGTTGAGTAACCCATTAATAAGGAAAAATTGTCACCTCGAAAAAGTTATATCATAATACTAATGGTATAATTCCATTTTAAACCCGCATTGCGTTAAGTACCTTGATTAAATTTTTTTTTATAACAACTCATTGGATCATAAAACCACTACCCTAGATGACCCTGATCAGGATGAGTTGGTCATATACATCACACACCAAAGGATGGTCTCATCAGTCATCATATGTGACATGCTAGAGGTTAATTGGGTCAACACATCCACATAACATGATGAACTGATATCCATACATTGATTGATGAAGCTCATACGTGATTTTATCCAAAATGGGACTCTCTTGGTAGGTCGAGCTATAATAGAGATGAATCAATCTCGGGCAGAAAACATTAACCTATAGCATGAAACAAATGAGAGAAAATCCATCTAAAAATGAGGTTTCGATGGAATAACCCATATACGAATATATGAATGAAATATTCCCACCATGTTTGTAGAATTTCATGCAATCTCTTATGGAAATCATCATTATGATTGAAGAACACTTATCAAATTTTGAGGCTTGGTTATGAATATAAAACAATTATATAAGGCAGTTTGGAATTATCCATGATGTTTCATGAATTATAGATTCATGAAATCTTAATCCATTAACCCCCATGATTCCAACATACAAAAATTTATTCCCTGTTATTCTATTTATTAGAAATTGATTTTTTTTCTATATCACTCATCCACATCTAATCATCTTAATTACATCCCTATCACTACTGAATTCACTTCCAAGTGGTATGAGGAAATACCCATTAACGATGTTAAGAAAATTAATATGACTAACTTATTAAAGTCCTATATCATCACATAATTTGGAGTCAAATTCTTGATACTACTTGATAATGGTACAAACATCTATTCCACCAAATTGATGAAATAGTACTATGGGTAGAAGATTGATTCCAACCATTCGTACAACTATCACATAGTGGAAAATGGATTGTTTGAGGGATTGAATAGGAAAATTTCAAATGTACTCCATAATATGGGCGAAAAATACATGATGTCCTCACAAGATATCCTCCTTCTTGCTTTATGGTCATACCATTCCTCTATGTGTACTATACAAAAGAATCCCCATATTTATTGTTATGCATGTATAATGTTTTTTTTACCATATAATTCGAGTCTCCCTCACATCAAATATCAACAAGTGGAAAATTAATAGATTATTAGAATTCACAAAAGTGACTGGTTGATTTGGAATAACTCAATGAGAGAAGTTTTTGTACACTCCACAATCTTGATGTCCATCATATTCTGATTGTAGAAGAATTTTATAAAAAGGATCACATCTTTGATTTTTTTCAAGTAGAACAGTTTTTGGATCTTAGAACATCAATGATAATAGGAAAGAAACTTCCAAATTTGAAACCTTGATTTTGAGGTCCTTATATCAAAGATAATGACTATACCAATAGAGAATATTAATTATCCCCAAAAGATACGAGGAATGTGATGACCCACACCAATGCAAGGTTTCACATGAAATAATTTTTATAGCATCCATCAAACATATATATGCCATTGTATCGTAATTTTAAACTACATGAGTGATCCTAGACGTATGAATTTAAACTATAAGACATTATAATATAATTCTCAAATTACATTAAACTATAATAAAGATACATCTTTATTGTACAACATTAAACTACACAAAGTGAGACCTTGAAACAATAATTTAAATGCACAATACCATATTTCATGGAAAAAGGACTTTGAAATACATAGAAACTTATGTACTTAGTGCATTATTTAAAAATGAATGTAAAATTTCATTTCTATTATGACTCATTGAACATGAGCTAGATATATGTGAATGAAATTCCCATATCCATATGTCTGAGTCAGATCCACATAGGGATTCTCCTCAATCAAGAAACAATTGGTGGATTTATTCCCACCGTCACAAGATATGTATAGATTCCTAGATATCAAATCCTAGTACAGCCACAATATATTCATCCATGTAAAAATAAATGAAACATTGGAAAAAATTTTGGGACACATGTTATAAAAATTTAGACTTACTATTTGTAATAACCATAGGATTCCATTGGAAAACAGCTCAAGAATCCACATATCATAGACTAGGGATGCCTCTAGTGAATTTTTGTAAAACATTAATGAGGTTTATTTTCTTCTATTTCATATCAGAAAATAATCATCCTTGATAGATTCCATTAAACCACATGGTTCTCTAAGAACTAAAAATGGATTTATTCTCATTTAAATGAGATATGTTGACATTTCCAGATCCTATAAAATTCTCTATCCACTATAAGATAAAAATTCCACTTTATATTCTGATAAAAACATATATGTAATGAAATAAACCCATACCAATACATGTTTCTCACACTAATCATGAATCACATGGTCAAAGTAATTTTGGTAAAAAATTCCTCACACAATCAATAAATTTCAGTTCACATCAGAGCTAGAATGGTCCTAGAAGCATGAGTTTAAGGTGCACAAAATATTATTTCTACCATATGATGTTAAACTTCCTAGTTTATTTCCTTATCACATGATATAAAACTAAATCCTTAACAGGCTTAAAATTATAAGATTCCTTATATGATAACTATGAGATTATTCAATGTCCAAACAAGAGAGGCATCCTACTCCAAGATTTTTTACGTTAAATTATTCTCAATAGATTTCATGATTTTTTTGATTTGGTCAGGGCCCCTATATATACTTTTCCAAATAGAGCTTAACTATTTTAAAACACTTGAACTTCAGTGAGGTACAAAATCCCCTCTAGGTCCAACCACTATGACCCTAAAATGTCTATAATCATCCCCTTATAAACCATTAGTTAAATATAATTAATTAACCTGGTGTTCAAACACAAATGTTCCCCTTATCTTATATTTCATCCATACATGAGATTATTCCACCCTTATGGAGTCCATCTCGCCCCAATCCAAAATCTCAAAAAATGCAGGGATTGATTCCTCTTACAATAGGATATGAAGTGACACCCAGATCTGCCATCACGCGTCAATACACAATATTAATGGGGGAAATTCCCCAATCTGTGTACAGGTTAGACCAAAATAGAGTGTTATCATCCAAGACCAAAGTGTTTTTTGATTATTTATTTCACTAGACATGTAGTGTCACACAGATCTCGAATTCTAGGTCTATCCATAAAAATCAACAAGAAAATTTCCCCTTTTCATTTGGGTCATAAATTAATAGATATTTTTTTATTTAAAAACTAATTATTGATTGATATGTGGCATCATAAGATATGTAGTGACACCCATATCTAAAATCCTTAGAACTTACTCAATGTAATAGAGAACCCCACCTCCATGTATGGGTTAAACATGTGTGTATAAATTCATGTACAATAACTGCATGTGGCATGATACCATCTCTAACATGATATGAAGTGACACCCATATCTCCAATCCATGGTCCAACTACAACAATCAATGGATGAAATCCCCAATACATTTATGGTTTATAAATTATTATTGTGTTTTCCATTCCATAACTACATGTTTCTTGATTCTTTCTATCACATGATACATACTGACTCCTGAACCTCCCATCATGAGTGTATCTGCAGCATCATTGATTAAAATGAACCCCTCGTACACATGGGTTGGACAAATGCAAGGATCCATATGAGAACTATCTGTGTACTGATTACTATAATCACTATATACTTAGTAACATTTGTATATTACATTTTGGTCCCATCCTTGGGTTTATGTCTCTCTCGATCATATCCCATTCAAACAAATCAGATCTATGGTATGAGATCTCATTAATGGAGATTATTATGGAATGACTCCTTCCATTATAATATATATACTAAAACCTATGGATGAATATCAATAAATGTAAAATATTACTCTTTTTAAATAGGAACAAGTCACAAAATCTCACTTTACCTACACATGAGTTAGATCAATGTATGGATTTATGGTCCATGGGATAAATATGTGAAATGTGATATCCAATATATGGCAGCAAAACTATATTTTTGTACATGGATACTAGGTATTACGTAAATATAAATTCCACTTACTAATAAAATTTATCTCCAAGGATATATTCCACATTCCATTTTATATCCCACATCCCTGACACATGAATTTAAAATGAATGGAAAAAATCCTTGTTGCATGATGTTAGAATACACAACATATACATCAACACTACATGATTCTAAAATTTGTAGATCATCACCTGTCGTCATTCAATATAATGGAATCACTATATAATTAACCCAGTAAACCATATTATGGGCTCCTATCATAATATTTTATGCATGTAATCCCAAAAGTTGTAATTCATATATTGAGAACCTCATGATGAAGCAGACATTTCATGTACTGTTCAATAGAAAAGACACCTATCAGTTTGACCATGTTTTTGATCCCTAATGTATTTGAACTACCATCTAGAGAAGTATTCTCCTCATTGGAATGGATGTTTGATCTTAATGAGCATAAATTCACCATGGAGGAACACAACACCTTAGGTAATTCTCGGTCTTCACCAACAATAATACCTTAAACAATTACTCATTATGTGAGAACATTGTTCCAAGATTTACTACATTTTTATTTCCAACTATAAAAGATATTGAAGTAATCATGACCATGGTTATCTTAAATAGGCTATTGAGTAACCTTCCCTTATAATAGTTCCATGTGCATAATGATGATAAACTGCTTGAACTTTGGTCAAAGTTGTACGACCTTAACCATTAACATTTTATGGTCTTAATAAAATTAACCAAGAAATGATAGTGACGAAACATAAAATATGAATGGATGAAAACTAAAAAATGGTTTTATATAAAATATTCATTTATCCAATCAATAAACTCTCCATATTTATATTTCAGGAAAAATTTATACTATAAATAAATAGGGCATACATCCCATAGTGACTTCTAGGAAGCACTAGTAAAAGTCAATCTATACTCGATGGACCCCTGTCACAGGAAAAAGTCAGAGTAATGATTAATGATACATATTTACCATGATGACATGTTTTTTAGGAGGTGACCTGTGTTTTAGGGTTCTCCAACCCTTCTTGAATATTATATTCCCCATAAACCACACTCATTTCTTTGAATTTTGAGCCGACATTACAATCCCATGGACCTTGAGACCCCTTTCAATTATTCCCCCTTGTATATAACTAGTATTATGGACTAGATACTCAAAAATGGACTCATATTATTTTTATAGGAATTGAAAACCATTCCAATGAGAAGATTTTGGGAGTAGGTTTGGTCCCAACGATTAGGCCCCCATAAAATACAAGAGTAATTGTCCTAACGGTGTTGAATATGGTATTACACAATTATCAATACTTAACATATACCCATCACATTCAACATCCATTAAAGTCATATATTCATGAAACAAGATTTATAAGCCATATAACATGTCAATTAATGATCATTCCACGTCATTTACATTATGTCTTTGTGTGTTGTACCATTTCATAAAGAATAAATATGATAGTTCATTATAAAGCCTTTTTATGGCTCAAAACACATGAATCAAAACCATATTGAATAGGGATCGATCCTCAAATAAAAAGAGTAAAATTCTATAGGGTTTCAAAACCCTCCTCGGATATTTATTGGTCTATACCCCCACTTAATAATCAACAAATTTGAGTCCCCATAATTCATTCTTGGTCCTTGAAAATGAGTGGAGGTCCCCATTATGTGACCATACATCTAATCCCTATGGGTACACACATAAGGTCTTATATCCCATGAACAGATTTCATATACTTATTGTTAGAAAGGAACCATAATTCTCATGATCCTTGGGAGCACGTTGGTAGAACCCCAAACCATAGGGGGTTTTGGGTATTCTCCATAATGTCCACCCCATTATATATTCAATAGTTTACACTAATGGACACCTGATTTACATAAAACATATTCCTACAATCCAAGTAGATTTGGTTTCCCAAATATTTTACCATATTTGTTGGTTAATTCCCATCATGTACACCCCATTCTATATTAATTTCTCCAAAATCATCGACACTATATTTACCCAACCCATTTCCCTATTATCGAAGTGAATTTCATTTCCCTCGTATTTTTCCATCCACCAATACCATTTAATGTAATTATTAAGGGTTCCTAAAACCACCCACATGCATTCATCCTTTATATTTTATAAAATACCAAAATGTTTTAGAGTCCTTCATGAACATTCAAAATTTAGAATATCAATTATATATATATACAGTTCAAAAAACCTTCACGAAAACACATTCTTCTGGATGTAGTGTCTTTGAACTAATCTGAAATATAAATAATTAATAACTAATAATAGAAGTTCTAGGACAGATTATTATAAACTGAAATAGTAAAAGGTCTAATCTATAAGAACATAAACTAAAATAACTGAATGGTATAATATAGAAGGACATAAACTAGAATAGTACAAGTACAGATCCAAAACCCCATTAACTACAAAATAGTAATGGTCCGGTTATAATAACCTTAAAGAAACATATTAAATGAGACACAATTCTCAAAATATTTAAAACTAAAAAATTGAATCCTAGGATAAATTAAAGCCCCTTTTCATTGGACATGAAATTTTGTGATCCAAGAAACATTGCGAACTTGTAAAAATTGGGAATGGTATAAAACATGTTAGGTCAAAAACCTGTAAGAGGGAGGAATGAGTAATAGAAAAGTATATTACTTATATTCTTTCCCAAAATGAATATTTTTAAAATTTTAGGGAAATAATAAAAATAATGAGATATAGAGATTATTGGGATCATTATTTTTATTTTAAAATATTAAGACGTGCTCACTATGTCCACTATTTTTGGAATGAATTAAGAGCATCCTTCCCTCTAGGACATATGCTTCCGAAAATTTTAGCTTTAAATCAAGTGATCTAAAGAAAATATGACCGGGTACATAATTATGGAATATCATTTTAGTATGAATTTGTTAGAAATTTTTATGGAAAAATATATTTTGAAATAACCACTATAAAATAGTAGTTTGGGATTTTTTTTCTATAATCAAAAGGATGGTATTTAATAATGATACATGAAAGATTTGATAAATGAAATTTCATGAACATCGTAATTGGAGGGAATATGGATAGACAAATTATAACTTTAAAAGACTAATTTTATGAGAAATTTCATAAAAAGTAGGAATATCTAACCCCAATGTATCACAAAATATTCCATGAAAACTAGAACATTTATGGTTAGTCTACAATAAAATTTGATCATAAGAATTTTCGAAATTAAAAAATGTTTATATAGAGGTATTGATGGATCGATCAAGTGTAGTTTTATATGAATTATTCACATCCACTTTAGGATGAATAGTTTTAATTAATGAATATAACAATTCAGATCCTTTCTATCTGATCACCAATAAATATGAAAATCATAGAATATGGGATCAAATGTTAGCTACATGCACAAAGTATTCCGCTATTTTAGTAGTGAAAATATCCATCTGAGAGCATAGTTTTGAGAATATGTCAATTGTCTTCTGAACATCTATTAATTATTCCTTTATCAAATGGGCCAATGATATTTCATCATCAAAACTACTTGGGTCCTTCCCACTATAAAACAATTTTTTCAATGTCAGTATGATTGTAGGATAATATCATATTATGGATGGAAGTCAAAGACGACTACACTAAATTTCCCAAATAGAAGAGGGATGTCTACTTATTTGTCCGTAAACATATCCAAATGAGTCATTGAGACCTAGTTTTGAAAATTATTTTAAATTATCATCTTTTCAGCATAATCCGATATAAATTTTGAGTTAGGTATATTAGAAAAAGGAGGATTGGTTAAGCTAAAAAAGTGGTAAGAGAAGAAGTTTTATGTGATATTCTCCCAAATGATACATCATATTTCACTATTATTCTAGAACTAACTTATTTAATTACATTATTTCCAATTAATGAGATGTTTTTCGATATATTGGGAACACATACTATGATAATTTATCATGATTGGAATCGACTCCAATTTTGCTGAATATACGGGATTCGTGAAGCACAATGTTTATCCATCTCATAGAATAATCTATTAAACATACCACACCAATTAGATTCCACCAATTCATGGTTATAGTCATAAGGTAGAATGATAGGGGATCCACAATGGGCAATAATAATCTTAGTTTTTTGTGTCATCACATGGAAACACAATTCAAAATTGGCATAAAATCCTTGGATTTAATTGTATCAACACACCATATGAATGTATAGGAGGACCCTTTTAATACAACCAAATTGGTCATAAAACTCATAATGGGTGAATAGATCACAACTTATTATATAATGTGAATCGGAAGCAAGAACCCCATCATGGAGAGAAATTTTATATAACTGATCATTGAGAGATCAAATTATGTTACAAAACATAATCTCAGTCAATGTGGTTTAGGGAATAATGTTTATAAGAGCACTTTGGACCAACATTTCAATAACCTCACCACGGACTAGTAGAATTAACTCAAGCTCGAATATATTAAATAGGATAGAAATAAATGAGGCATTGAGAATCCTATAAGTGTTACGATATTTATAATAGAGTAAATCTTATCCTATCCATCCAAATAAGAACGTGAATAGGTCTTCAATATTTTAAGGGAAATATCCGTGTTATATATGGACAATTATTTGATGAAGGTGCATAAGTTTTGGAATACCTAGATGAATATACCATCCCTATGATGATTAAGACCTCATCACCCACATGCCAACTCGGATTCCCAAGAAAGTGTCATGATCCACGAAAATACACCACATGAAAAAGATTTCTAAAAACCCCACTAGATGAAGACTCATAGATGAAACTAGTGACATCCAACATCCCCATGTGGAATAATCTCTATCCTCATGGATTTCCCAATATGATCCCATATTATTAAGGACTTGTTGGGAAGGACACCAAGGAGGGCGTATAGTAGTTGGTCAGGTCTTGCTATGACATTGAAATATTTAGACCCATTATTTAATGGAAAAATCAAGAAATGACTAATCTATTTCCTTAACATCTCCTTCTTGATGGTTAGAAATACCCTTTACATGGTTATATATTAGATGAGTTCATTCCAAATGTCTGTGGAAGGAATAAAATTCTCATACTTCTCCCCAAGAGGAGAAATCCTACACAGACATTAAATCTCCTAGAGGGTAATCCCTACCACACATTGGTACAAATGAATGTATTTTGGGTTTGAAAAAATGGATATTCATCTATTTTATATATTCTAACTAAATATAGATAAAAAATATTGAAATCTGTACATCCATGTAATGATGAATAATGTGAAAGAGGTTGGTGAATTCTATGTAGTATTTTCTGATCCAGAATAGTCATCCCCCATCCCTATTAATTATAAAAATTACTATCATGTTTGAGGTCCAATTTTTAGTTCCCATATATTATAATATTATTTAATGAGTATATAAGTACTAATAAAAATTGGTTATATCTACTAGAGGGTAACATCCAAACCAGCTGGACCCATGGGGGAATTAGCAAACACATCAGATAATCCCTAGTGTAGTGTGACAACCAATTGAATGTACATAGATATAATAATCTGGATAGAGTCAAATGAGGATGATGGATAACAAGATGTATGGTTGTAATCTGTATAGGGAAGAACAAAATAATCTAGTAAAATGAATCTAAAAAAAGTTTGGTTATTGTGACAAGGAATATATTTGATGTTTTTGTGGGAAAATCTACATCAAATACAGATTGTAAGAGAATATATGATTTCAAGGGTATTCATATTGATTCTAAGAAATTTTGGAATTTTGGATGACCAAATTTTAATACATACAAAAACCAGAATCCATATATATGAAAGTAAGAAGA
Source organism: Viscum album (assembly GCA_963277665.1). Lineage (NCBI taxonomy): Eukaryota > Viridiplantae > Streptophyta > Magnoliopsida > Santalales > Viscaceae > Viscum > Viscum album. Next base: position 119,907,427 of record OY728156.1, read on the forward strand.
GTATTTCAGATGAGGAAGGACCCCCATCACAAGAGGTGCATGACCCCAAAAGTATCATGAAAATAACTTGAACTATAAAAGGATTTTCAATCGCATGACTTGGTATAAGTTTCATGAATTCCATTTCCCATGGTTTATAAAATGATTCAAATTACCCCTATATAATATTAAAACTTGATGATCTTTCATAATACTTGCGATTGTGTAACCATGATATTGTCATGCGAACTACATGATGACGACATTATCACCCAAGAAGGCTAGTAGATCATGTGAATCTGGTAAGACAACCATGTGGAGAAAATTATATGTTAAGATTAAACAAAATTTAAAATATAATATTCATTTTATTTTAAATGAAAAAATTATTTTGGGAAAATACACCTAGTGATAACTGATGAAGTATTCTTGGTATGTATTCTTTCCACCAGTTCATGTGGGGTACTATTGTGAAAGCAGACAGATGATAAAAGATATCAGGGGAGTTATTGAGTTAACATTTACCAGTGAAATTAGTCACCCCCTTGATTTCCTATTTATAATATTATTTTAATAATACCAAGGGACACATATAAGACCAAAATTCATTGAAGACACCCATCAATGAATGCTTAAAAGGCTCAGTTGTGAATTTACTCTCACCATAACTACATTCATGTCAATAAAAAACTATATAATAAGGGGTTTATTTTGATGATGGACACCAAATGAATTTTTTAAGTTATAGGATCTAAGAAATTCCAAATGAAATGTAATTATTTTCCCACAAAAGGAATTATGGATTAGAAAAACTAGAAGGCATCCGGATAATGCAAATATGATCCTCCCTAGGAGAACATGTCACCCCATGATCTTTAGAAGGTTATTTGATTATATTGTGCACTCCACATAATCTAAAATAAATCATGAGAATTAATAGTCATCATATTTTTTTCTTATTAATCTCATCAAAAAAATTCCTCTTACTCTTGCGAAGAATTCTATATAGGTCCTCATGATCTTATGAATCCTTCGAGATAGGCCCTCAAAATCTTACTAGTAAAACTAAGCACGTTATAATGGTCTTGAAAATATACTAAAATATTTATGTTCATGTGTACAATGTTATGGAGAGAAGTTAGTGACAATGAATTAGATCTTCATAAAATAGAAGTGGAAAATTTTGAAAAAGGAGGAGGCTATATGCATTCAAGGTTTCATTGATTTTAATTCAGTGTGATTATGTGATTCATAAAACCTCATATATTCCCTTGGAGATATTTTTATAGTATTTTTAATAAAATGTTGTTGCATCACCTTTATTATGTGATGGATGTTCTAAATGTATGTTTATATATGTGGTTCCCCTTTGGGTCCACAATCATGATGATGTATTTTTTTTGACAATGATCACACACACTTATGAGATCCACCATTGACCAAGAAACAAATTTCCGAAAAATAGAGAGGATATCCATGTAAACAACCATATTCCATCACAAGATCCCCTATGTATCATGATATCCAGAAAAGAAAAACCACTCGAAAAAGTGATGAAATACATTTAAAAATAGAAGGAATATGTTTTGAAATGTTGTATACCTTATGAAAGAAAACAATATATTGTTCTTTATAACAGAGGTTTATGCACCCCATGTGTTCACCTAAAAGACCTTTTATAAGAAAAAAATATTTCACAATCCCTCTTGAACATGCAATCCAATCTCACAAAGGGCCTCAGAAAAGGCCTCCTTGATGACATTAAAGACTTTCTATATGAATCATTATCTCACATAGGATCTCATAAATTTCAACATAATATAATTATGGCTCATTGTCATTTCAATTTAAAAATGAAAAAACCCATTTAAAATAAAATATCAAATAAAATTATCCATTATAATAAGTTATTACAGTCATAGAATATCATGTGATGCCTTGGACGACCTATGAAAGGATCATGTGAAAAATGGGACGTGGTAATGCCTTCACCAACTCCATGTCATATCTATGATATACACACCACATAATGTGGTGAATAACATGGGTGTAAGTGATTATAAATTTCTACCCATCAGTATAGAGGACACCCATGACAGTGACCTAACCTAATGGATCATAGAATAGAAGACTTAATTGAGAAATAACCTACATGAGAGCAATATTTTCCATGAGTTAAAATAAAAAGAACATTATAAGAGAAATTGTGGAATTAATACTTCGTTCATGTGATCACACTCTAGATAATGTGAAGGACCGTTGGTGGGCAAAACAGATTTCATGATGGAGTTCTTACATATTGACTTGGTCTCTCAAAACCTAAACAAGCAGATGTTTGAAAATAATAAGGGAACATTTTTATTTAATATTAAATAGTTTTTATAATATTATATTGAAAATGTCGTGAAATTATATTCAATGATGTCATCATAGATGTTTGATATCATCTATAAATGTCACCTAAGTCATGAGAAACTCTATTATATGTCTATATTGATCTCACAAAGTCCCCCAAACATTTTAGACAAGTTATTAAATGATCATGACACATGAAATCCCGATCATATGACATCCTAAAAAAAATCAACTAGAAAATGTGATTTACATTGGACATGTATTCTAGGAAACAAGGACAAGGTTAGAAATCCTTAAAAATGTGATATATACAACAAAAAATTGAGAGAAATACAACCCGAGCATGTTTGGTCAAAAAACAAGGATATGATAACCATGTCTAATATACTTGTTTGGGAATAATCCCAACATATCTATGATAAATATGATTTTCCCTATAATAGAAATATATACGAAAACTTCTTAAGGACCATTCTCAATATAAAACACCCCCAAAGGATTCCCTAGGGAATAAATACGAACTCCGTCTATGGTGAGACTGATCAATTTTACTCCCTTGTTTATCACATCGAGCATGGATCCTAAGGGCGTAGTAATCATCATTGATAATATCATTTTGACAATGAATTTACCAAATCCAAAGAAACCTCTAGGTTTATACCACATTAAATAGTATTATATGACTGCTCTCATAAAATAGTATCCACTTTAGTGTTTCCCCAAAGGATTGATAGAACTATGATGACTCTAATTCTTATTATAAACAAGAGATGTAGGACTCATCAAGGCATGATCTCTGAAATTAGAAGTTATATTCTCTAATATATATCATTTTGGAATTATGTAAAACATCATGGTTGAAAATAACTATGTTGGTTTTGATTCCTATTATGAATGGGACATATAGGATTCTTCATAAAGGTTTAATCACATCCTCAATATAAAAAGATCCTTCCTGGATGGAAGTAGACACTAGAGTGCTCGGTAATATGGAATAAAAATATAAACAAGTAAACATTGATAAAAAATAACTCGAAATGGACAAAGTAGATTAAATACATACAAATGGTAAAAAAAATAGAACACACATTTACCCATAGAATAATTCAACACCAAATTATCTTATTTGGATAACTAGTCTTGTATTGATTCTTAGAAGAGATTTAGGAACATATCTTAAACCTATAACAGAATCTAGGAAAAGGAAAAGGTCCTCCAAAAGGGTATAATGAGCTCTATCACCAATCCTCTAGAAAAATTTGGTTTTTTAATAATCACTGTGTATGAAATCAAAATTTTCCACCAAACATTAGAATGAAATATTGTATCTAGTTATTAATGTGGGAGATGTGGTTAGTTTTTAGGAAATTAATATGGAAAACTTAGTGTAAATGAATTTGAAACTATATTGTAACCCACAATATGACCCCCCAAGGACTCAAATATGGTAATCCTAGTGAAAGGTCATGTAATGAAATAATAATAATATAATAATATACGTCAGGAACCTTGTCTCATAAAACGTGGACACCCTGTATTTACGAGTGAAATTTAATTCATTTGTTATTGTGTGTCCTTTATTTTATAGAAGTGTGCCTTATTATTTTTATTTGATAAATATGAATATATTATTAAATTTAATGTGGAAATGAACGTGAAGTTAATAAGTATCAATACGAATATAAAAATGTTGGTTCAAATGAGTGAGATATGTCTAAATTGTTATATTATAGTTAGGACACATATTAATATCCAGGATTTTTCTTTGTATGATATGATTTCATTCGATATTATTCTTTGGATGGACATGAGAATTTTATTTTAAGCCCTTTTTAGCAATTAAAACATGAATTTTTCATTATCCTATCTGGACAATGACATATATACCATTATTAGATTGTGAAATTTCAATGATGGCCACGTAGGGATTCATTGGGAGTAGTTTATGATAATTAACGAAGAATATTCTAGTTTAATCCACTAAGAGTGAGATATTATAACAGAAAACACTAAATCACCAAATGTTGATATTTTTACAAATGTTTTCCTTAAGGGTTTTTTTAGGATACCTCCAAAGTGATGAGCATAATTTTCAACTGAATTCTATCCATGAATGAAAAAAATTCATTTATACCTTACTATATACATCATATCGATCTTACAGTGATTATATTATAATTATATGACCTTATTGAATTAGGGATTGGAACTATTTATTCACTATAGGGAGAAATAGTTCTATTTTCTAGTTATATTAATTGAATTCTACATTAATTCATAGAATTTATGAAGTGGAATCCTGAAATAATTGATAATATATAACATCTGTGGTTAATTTTGTATTTATTTGATCAAATCAATGATAAAAGTTTATTTAAAATGAACTACTTATTCATTATGTATCCTCAAATATAGATTTAATAAAATGAAATATAAGTGGATGATCTTGAATAAATTTATGGAAATAATGATTAATTAGAATTTTTATTGGGATCCAAAAAATTGAATACTATTTTATATGGAATTTATAAAAGATGTATTTCATCCCATTTTAATAAATTTCATAGTTTTTTTGTATTATATTATTATATATTTCAGATCCAATGATGATAAATATGGATACCCAAAGACCATTTTATATACCTCGAGTTAAAATTAGTTGTATTTAAATGTTTCCAAATTGTATTTAAATATTCCAAATTTATAAATTTTTAGTTATGTTGTCACATTTGATTATAAATAATTTTGTCCCAAAACAGGTAGATGATTATTACTTTTATGGTTACCTTAATTGTTTTAAAATTTTATGTTTTCAAGGGTATATTGAATATAATGATAACTTTATCCTATGTTTTATGTAGATTTTTAAATTTATGAATTGTAGAGACCCGAAGCTTGACATACATTGACATTACATTACATTTTCGGAATACTTAGTATACAAAACACACACACACACAAGGATCGTAATAGTTTAGTGTCTTTGGAAACTCGGAATATAATCTTCTAATCCTGGTGAAAGATCTTCAACATCTCCTATAAAGATCTTCCTTATTTTTATACCTAAAACCTTTCTTTATATCCTGGGGAAAAGAAAACATAAAAGGGTGATCTCAAATGCTCAGTAAGGGTAATCAAAAGAAATATCAATCACATCATTTTCATAAGAACATAACATTTTGGAAATCTTAACCTGCAAAAGAGAGTATAATTTCATAACATGGGATAAATCATAATAGTGAAATGAAATCCCAGTAATCATAACTTAAAACATGAAACTATGTGGAATACACACATAATCATAGAGAATCATATCTTATTAGTCAAGACTCATTGTCAAGACTATCTTAGTGGACAAAGTCCATTTCTGAACCGAGTCACCCTCGTTTCAGTCCTGTTTCACTGAACCGGTATAACCTACCATTCTAGCCATGTCTATCTCATGAGATATAAAATCTTTACCCAATGAATTGGAGGGAGATATAGGTCCCACCCATCTCATAATTATACCATTCTTATGTGTTCCACAAAATCATAAATCATACATCATTGCATAACCCATGTAATAAAAATGGGATTCTTAAACAACATGACATCATAAAACAATTCATATACGATGAAGGAATTCATAAAAATAATTCCATCACAACATAATCAAATCAATGTAATAATAGGGATAAAAACAGAACCCTTTATTATCTCAAATGGAGAATAATTTTGATAAAACAATTGAACTTCATTCATGAGGAAAATATCCTTTCTACATCAAAAACACTTTTCATTTCTTAACATGTCTTAAAATTATAAACTAAAAGAATTTGATTAAAATTAAACTTGAAAACTTGTAAAGGAAGCTTCTTGGAAATTATGTTTTAAAAATCCATTCGTGCCGTATAAGTTAAAAAAACATTATTTTTACTTTTGTCGGAAAAGTCAAAAAGTACCTCGTACGAAAAACGACAAAAGATTCCTTTCATATCTTTTACTAAAAACTCACCGAAGGGTAAAATTGGATTTAAACAATTTTCAGTGGATGGAAATAATATTAAATATTGAGGAAACATGGATGTGGATGATAAAATACACCCCAGTAAATACCAAAGTATAAACAATCTCGGATAAAAATGAGATTGTAATATTTCCCTTACCTTAGGTCCGATTTTCTTCGTAAGTGTCAGAACCTCCTGTATAATGATTTAAATAATGTCATTGACTTATTACAGAATCATATTCATTGTTATGATATCATATATTGTTCACTTATGACTTTATATTACCCGTTCTTTTGTAAATTCCATGTTAAAGAGCGTTTTGGGTAAAAAAAATTCATTTGTCGTCCGTGTTTTGACTTGTAATTATTCATATGATTACTTAGATCATGATTACTTAATTCCATAATATAAAACATAATTTATATATATATATATATATATATATATTCAGAATATACATATATATAATAAATCAGTAAATGGAAACAAATACACTGTTCATGGAGACGGTAGGCCGTACGTACGCATGAACGCTGTTTTCGTTTCCTTATTGAGTTGAACGGAATTAAGTAGATGACATTCATATATATACAAATAAATCCAGTATCATTATTATGTCATATATTTCATGATTACTTATTATATATACTTTATAATCATTCATGAATGGTTTAAAGTGGAGAATGAATCTCATCGCGTCATGGAGACGGTAGTCCGTACGTACGCACGAGCAATGATATCATTCTCATGATCGTGGGACTGTATTGGAGTGTATGCATACTATTTCATAATCAATATCACTTTAAAATAATAATATATATTTATTATTTACACCATTATACCCATCCAAGTAAGGTGGTGGTGGACAATAGATTTCACCACGGCGTGGAGACGGTATTCCGTACGTACGCACGCGCGGTGATTTCATTTTCCGTAGGATGGATAGATGGTGAAATAGGATTGTTTAATACTTATAATAACATATCAGTATATGAGTGATACTGATGTTATTACTTCATAATGAAACAACCTAAGAAGAATAAGTGGAAGAAGAAATAAAGGTGAAAGAATCGGTAACAGAAATTATCTCTTCTTTGAAGAGCCTCTTTGAGACCTCCTCTTAGGACACTAAATTTGGTCTTTTAGGAAGACCAGAACCTCTAGGATGTTTCTAGGGAAGTGGAGAAGAGAATTTTTCAGGGGTTGGCCGAGCTTTGAGGATCAAAGTTGTGTGAGGAAGAGAGGGAGGAGGTGTCCTTTTATAAGGGGGGAGAGTGGCACCTTTGGAATAACTAAAAATATTATTTTATTATAAAGTCATGTTCAGTTTTAAATAGCTCCAAATTGATTTATTTCGAGGCTAAGGTGGGGATGGGTCGAAATCCTCTCATCCAATAGAATTTAGACAAATTTAGGTTCCTATTTTAACCTTATCATTTAGATTTAACATTAAGTTAAATAATTTTACTTTTACCGTGTCTTCTTGTGTTCTTACACTATAAGGTTAATAAACTTACTATAAGAAGCCAAATGAACCCGAAGTTGTTTATTATTAATATATATAACCTTATCTAAGTCATATGGCCGAACATTAGATTTTTAGGAATAAAATAACAATTAATAATATAATATTTGTTTTAAAAACTATTTTATGTCAATTTTGACACTATTTAGTAATTGATTTTTGTTAAAATCCTAACAGAATGATAAGCCCAAAAAAAGTTAATTAAATCAATACTAACATGTCATATTATCCTAGAAAATCAGTTTAACTCATAAAAAGTCAATTACATTTATTTTGGTATTTATAACATCAATTATGTCAATATTTCATTAATAAGATAATTACTGCATCATCTTTGTGTCATAAATAAATTAAATTATTTGATGTATAAAAATTACAAATAAAATACAATTATGTAGGAAATCTTTTTAGCTTTATAATTAATATTTAAAATAGAATTTATCTTATGTATAACCCTATATTAGAAATGTTTTAGTAAATAAACTTTGATTTTAACTCTTTTAACTCTTATTTGAATTAAATAATAATAAATGTCCTAATCTAATCCAAGTGGGCCTAAATGGTCATATTTTATTCCTAAGCTTGTTTTTGGTCTAATTACACTTATCCAATAGAATTTGGACATGTGTTAGGGTAATAATAATATCATTTTTACCCTTAATTACCCTATTTACTTTTAACCGTGGTAAATAAAAGTAAAAAGTTACTATTCACCAAAAATTATTTTCATCTCATTGAACCACATTTTACTTACTGACATCAACCATGTCTCTCTATTTTTTGAAATTCCACTCACAGAAGCGGTAAAATTATGTTTTATGAAACATTCAGTTTTTTTTAACTACCACTTAGTGGTTTCACTATTCGTCAAAAATTGAAAGTTTTCAGAAAAATACCAAAAATTAGGCCTAAGCTATATTTGATATTATGAACTCAAAAATGATTTCTATTTTACCAAATTCAAAACATATCATTTGCATTAATTAATTTAAAAATTAATTCTCGTCGTCAAAACAAAAGGCGTGTTTTTAAGAGATAATAACTATCAAAAGATTGACACTTGTTTATAACTGGTTTAAATGTGAAATTACATCCAATGACCAAAATTGTATTAAATTGTAAAAATATATTCTAAATATACTTTAAAAACACTCAAATTAATAATTTATCACTATTAATTATATCGATTGAAAATGTTGTTTTTAATTAAAATTTAGTAATTTTCACTATTCATCAAAATATGAAAGTTATCCGAAAATCACCAAAATTTCACCCTAAGCTAATTTCGATATTCCGAATCCAAAAAATGAAGTCCATTTTGAAAAATAGAATTTACAAAATTTCAAAAAGTGGTTATTACTATTCATAAAGTCTAGTTTTAATAATATTTTAATAGCATATCGTTGTTTAGTGAAACTTGGTGTTGCGTACAACACACGCTATCGTGGAAGGTCGCGATTGTGTGTAATTCAAGCCAGGTCAGAGATGTGTGTGGTGAAAGCTCCTTTTGGTGTAGTGTATAACACAAGACATTAATGAAATTAAAAAGAATATTTTTCATAAAATCTCGGGGTGTTACATTCTACCCCCCTTAGAATGAATTTCGCCCTTGAAATTCGTCGGGGTTATAAATGGTTTACAACTCAAAAGTTTCTTTAATAGAAACCCACATCTTAAAAAGGAATACCAAAACCAATCGTTAAAAACAAAAGTATGAAACGTAACGGTAACCCAAATAAACTAATCACTGGGTTTCCACATAGGTGAAAATATGGATATAGAAAAAAAATCTAACCATCATGTTCTGATGGAGAGTGCTAGAGAACATAGATATGGAAAATCCAACAATCACAAATCCATAAATTTGTGAAGATCTAAGGTACCATCTGATTAATCAGATATAAGAGCACTAGGACAACATTTTTGGTTTTCAAGATCGTTTCCCTAAAGTTGAAAATTTTGAATTAGAATTAAATACTTACTTTATTTTGGTACAATCTCACTGTTGTTCGTGCCTTGAACAATTTCCACTTCATCTCTTAAATAAATGAAGTTGAATTTTTTATTCGTGAAGTGTTAGCAGATCATGTGATAGAATGACGGGTTATTATATCTGTCTTAAACAATAGGTTAGAAAAAGTTATTAAATATACATAAGTCATTCTATAGTGAGAGTAATCATATATAGTTCCTAAAATGGACTTATACTTCATATATCATACTGCTTAATATAATAAAACTAGTTTCTACTAAACAGGGACTTCCTGTAGGCCAGTGGTAGGCGATAAAGGCCAGTCGCACTTCGGTTGTGGGTTCGATTCCCATAGCCTTGTCCGACGCGATGGGCTGTCGCCCGTCCTGCAGGTTGTCCTTTTTCTAAAACTATATTACTATAACATCCCATAAATAATATCGAAAAAAAACTTATATCCTTAAACAATACTAACTTATGTACAACATAATCCATTCCAATCTTTAGGCTTATCCATAATACTGCAGTCCACTCTCATAACATAGTGAAAACGATTACCAGAGATTTAATACCATCGTTGATCACCATATATCATAAGATATGTTTTGTTGGTCACATTCCAAACATTCAAAGTCCTTAATCATCTATTCTCTTGAATACCCATTGAGCCTTAGTGAAAACATGAATGCAGTTAAAAGTTAACACTTTCCACATACCAAAATCCTCAAAATTCTATATACCCAAACCATGATATCACTTAGTCCTTATATCAATCATGAGCTCATGAATACAATCAAACATCTCATTATCTTCTTATTTCTTCATTATGCGCATATCATCTACATTCCAAAAATATCTGAATAACCTTTCATGGATACTGGTAACATTAATCATACACTTTCCAAACTCAAGGAAAGAAAATAGTGTAAAAATCCTTAGATGTCTCTTTATTCCATAGTACCATGAGATTACTTATACAACATTACACATGATAAACATATAATCATTCCACTACATTATTAAACCATTGACCGAGATTCAACAATTCTTTCATCTCACATATCATTTGTAGTCTCTTCATCATCATCAACATAAATACTACCCATACGACCATACTGATTCTCTTCATGAGGCTTTCCCTTAGGGAATTGGTTTGCATAATGCCCGTACATTCCACATTTAAAACATTTATCCATTGTTGATGTCGTAGCAATACCATTATCCTCATCCCTGGTGTTAACTGAACCTTTTCCTTTGCACTTACTGGATTTGTGTCCTTCTTTTCCACACCCAAATCATCTTCCAGTTCCTTTGAAACATTCTCCCTGATGCCTCTTCCCACATGATTTACATAGGGGAAATTGAACTTTCTTTCTTCTATGATCATCATGAAACTCCATCTTTCTCTTATTAGCCGAGTCTGGAAACTTACCAAATTTTACTTTATTGATCATATTATGAGATTGCTGATTCGGCATAATAATGATGTTTGGACTTCCAAATCCCATTTCATTTGGTTGCTCATGAATAATATCATTCCATTGTCCGTCATATCCTCCATTATCGTGAATCATCTTGTTTATAGCCATTTTATAAAACCCAAAAAAATAGTGTGAGAGGAAAAAATCATGCTAGGGAAAACAACATAATAAAGGGGGAGTACCCTCAATATCTAACTTCTTAGGTTAAATTCTAATATCTTTAGCGAAATTCTAGGACTATAACCATTACGTATACTTAACCTTAGAGACATACCTAGACATACCTTAGAAATATCTCTAGGGATCTCACTAAAGTTCTCGCATCCTAGTTTCCAAAGGTTGACTAAACCTTTCCTCTGATACCAACTGTAGAGACCCGAAGCTTGATGTACATTGACATTACATTACATTTGCGGAATACTTAGTACATATCAAAAACACACACACAAGGATCGTAATATTTTAGTGTCTTTGGAAAGTCGGAATATAATCTTCTAATCCTGGTGAAAGATCTTCAACATCTCCCTTAAAGATCTTCCTTTTTTTTATACCTAAAACCTTTCTTTATATCCTGGGGAAAAGAAAACATAAAAGGGTGAGCTCAAATGCTCAGTAAGGGTAATCAAAAGAAATATCAATCACATCATTTTCATAAGAACATAACATTTTGGAAATCTTAACCTGCAAAAGAGAGCATAATTTCATAACATGGGATAAATCATAGTAGTGAAATGAAATCCCAATAATCATAAATTAAAACATGAAACTTTTTGGCATACACACATAATCATAGAGAATCATATCTTATTATTCAAGACTCATTGCCAATACTATCTTAGTGGATAAAATCCATTTCTGAACCGAGTCACCCTCGTTTCAGTCCTGTTTCACTGAACAGGTATAACCTACCATTCCGGCCATGTCTATCTCATGAGATATAAAATCTTTACCCAATGCATTGGAGAGAGATATAGGTTCCACCCATCTCATAATGATACCATTCTTATGTGTGCCACAAATTCATAAATCATACATCATTGCATAACCCATGTAATAAAAATGGGATTCTTAAACAACATGACATCATAAAACAATTCATATACGATAAAGGAATTCATAAAAATAATTCCATCACAACATAATCAAATCAATGTAATAATAGGTATAAAAACCGAACCCTTTATTATCTTAGATGGAAAATAATTTTGATAAAACAATTGAACTTCATTCTTGAGGAAAATATCCTTTCTACTTCAAAAAAAACTTTTCATTTCTTAACATGTTGTAAAATTATAAACTAAAATAAGGTGATCAAAAATAAACTTGAAAACTTGTAAAGGAATATTCTTGGAAATAATGTTTTAAAAATCCAATCATGCTGTATAAGTTAAAAAAACATTCTTTGTACTTTTGTCGGAAAAGTCAAAAAGTACCTCGTACGAAAAACGACAAAAGATTCCTTTCATATATTTTACTAAAAAATCACCGAAGGGTAAAATTGGATTTAAACAATTGTCGGTGGATGGAAATAATATTACATATTGAGGAAACATGGATGTGGATGATAAAATACACCCCAGTAAGTACCAAAGTATAAAGAATCTCAGATAAAAATGAGATTGTGATATTTCCCTTACCTTAGGTCCGATTTGCTTCGTAAGTGTCCGAACCTCCTGTATAATGATTTAAATAATGTCATTGACTTATTACAGAATCATATTCATTGTTATGATATCATATATGGTTCACTTATGACTTTATATTACCCGTTCTTTTTTAAATTCCATGTTAAAGAGCGTTTTGGGTAAAATTGTTTCATTTGTCGTTTGTGTTTTGACTTGTAATTATTCATATGATTACATAGATCATGATTACTTAATTCCAGAATATAAAACATGATTTATAAATATATATATTCAGAATATACATATATATAATAAATCAGTAAATGGAAAGAAATACACCGTTCATGGAGACGGTAAGCCGTACGTACGCATGAACGCTCTTTTCGTTTCCTTATTGAGTTGAACGGAATTAAGTAGATGACATTCATATATATACACATAAATCCAATATCATTATTATGTCATATATTTCATGATTACTTATTATATATACTTTATAATCATTCATGAATGGTTTAAAGTGGAGAATGAATCTCATCGCGTTGTGGAGACGGTAGTCCGTACGTACGCACGAGCGATGATATCGTTCTCATGATCGCGGGACTGTATTGGAGTGTATGTATACTATTTCAGAATAAATATCACTTTAAAATAATAATATATAGTTATTATTTACACCATTATACCCATCCAAGTAAGGTTGTGGTGGAAAATAGATTTCACCACGGCGTGGAGACGGTATTCAGTACGTACGCACGCGCGGTGATTTCGTTTTCCATAGGATGGATAGATGGTGAAATAGGATTGTTTAATACCTATAATAATATATCAGTATATGAGTGATACTAATGTTATTACTTTATAATGAAACAACCTAAGAAGAAGAAGTGGAAGAAGAAATAAAGGTGAAAGAATCGGTAACGGAAATTACCTCTTCTTTGAAGCGCCTCTTTGAGACCTCCTCTTAGGACTCTAAAATTGGTCTTTGAGAAAGACGAGAACCTCTAGGATGTTTCTAGGGAAGTGGAGAAGAGAATTTGGCAGGGTTTTCACAAGCTTGAAGGCTCAATGTTGTGTGAGGAAGAGAGGGAGGAGGTGTCCTTTTATAAGGGAGGAGAGGGGCACCTTTGGAATAACTAAAACTATTATTTTATTATAAAGTCATGTTCGGTGTTAAATAGCTCCAAATTGATTTATTTCGAGGCTAAGGTGGATATGGGTCGAAAGCCTCTCATCCAATAGAATTTAGACAAGTTTAGGTTCCTATTTTAACCTTATCATTTAGAATTAACATTAAGTTAAATAATTTTACTTTTACCATGTCTTCTTGTGTTCTTACACTATAAGGTTAATAAACTTACTATAAGAAGCCAAAAAAACCCCAAGTTTTTTATTATTAATATATATAACCGTATCTAAGTCATTTGGCAGAACCTTAGATTTTTAGGAATAAAATAACAATTAATAATATAATATTTGTTTTAAAAACTATTTTATGTCAATTTTGACACTATTTAGTAATTGATTTTTGTGAAAATCATACCAGAATGATAAGTTCGAACAAAGTTCATTAAATCAATAATAACATGTCATATTATCCTAGAAAATCATTGGAATTCATAAAAAGTCTTAAATTACATTTATTTTGGTATTTATAACATCAATTATGTCAATATTTCATTAATAAGATAATTACTACATCATCTTTGTGTCATAAATATATTAAATTATTTGATGCATAAAAATTACAAATAAAATACCATTATGTAGGAAATATTTTTATCTTTTTAATTAATATTCACAATCGAATTTATCTTATGTATAACACTATATTAAATATATTTTAGTAAATAAACTTTGATTTTAACTCTTTTAACTCTTCTTTGAATTAAATAATAATAAATATCCTAATCTAATCCAAGTGGGCCTAAATGGTCATATTTTATTCCTAAGCTTGTATTTGGTCGAATTAAACTTATCCAATAGAATTTGGACATGTGTTAGGGTAATAATAATACCATTTTTAAACTTAATTAAACTATTTACCTTTAACCGTGGTAAATAAAAGTAATAAGTTACTATTCACCAAAAATTATTTTCATCTCATTGAACCACATTTTACTTACTGACATCAACCGTGTCTCTCGGATTTTTGAAATTCCACTCAAAAAAGCCGTAAAATTATGTTTTATGAAAAATTCAGTTTTTTTTAAGTACCACTTAGTGGTTTCAATATTCATCAAAAATTGAATGTTTTCAGAAAAATACCAAAAATTAGGCCTAAGATATATTTGATATTATGAACTCAAAAATGATTTCTATTTTACAAAATTCAAAACATATCAGTTGCATTAATTAATTTAAAAATTAATTCTCGTCGTCAAAACAAAAGGCGTGTTTTTAAGAGATAATACCTATCAAAAGATTGACACTTGTTTATAACTGGTTTAAATGTGAAATTACATCCAATGACCAACATTGTATTAAATTGTAAAAATATATTCTAAATATACTTTAAAACCACACAAAATAATAATTTATCACTATTAATTATATCGATTGAAAAAGTTGTTTTTAATTAAAATTTAGTAATTTTCACTATTCATCAAAATATGAAAGTTATCCGAAAATCACCAAAATTTCACCCTAAGATAATTTCGATATTCCGAATCCAAAAAATGAAGTCCATTTTGAAAAATAGAATTTACAATTTTTCAAAAAGTGGTTATTACTATTCATAACGTCTAGTTTTAATAATATTTTAATAGCATATCGTTGTTTAGAGAAACTTGGTGTTGCGTACAACACACGCTATCGTGGAAGGTCGCGATTGCGTGTAATTCAAGCCAGGTCAGAGATGTGTGTTGTGAAAGCTCCTTTTGGTGTAGCGTATAACACAAGACATTAATGAAATTAAAAAGAATATTTTTCATAAAATCTCGGGGTGTTACATGAATTCTTTTAAAAAGAAGTTTCTCATGATTTTATGGCATCAAAATATTAAATGGGAATTTTAGGAGTTTAATACAATGTCCATAAAAACTCTTATTTCAATATTTCCATAGTAAATTTAGATATTCGAGAACTTTTATTATGTTTCATAGATGGGTCATAATTTTGTACTTGAGTAAAATATTTAGGTTTTAGATTATGGTTCCTAATATATTCGACATCTGGAAAAGAACTACCCACCACAAAATTTAGAATATGTCAGGGTGGTACATTATTTTATGTTATTGAGTAACTACTTATTTGAATAATGACTCATGGTATACAATGAGTATAAAATACTCAACCATGAATTAACATTAATGGACTTAAACACGATTCTATAGAAGTTTGGAAAATATCAAAAATATTTTTATTCTAATATCTTTTATAATTTTTTATATAGAATGTATTATATTTTTCACTTTTCTAGAAGACCCAATGATAGAAGATGCATATGTGAAAATTTGAGTGTTTGATGATATCATGTAGGAATAAACTGTTTTCTATGTTTTTAAGGATCAATGTGGGATAATTTTATTTCATATGAATTGGAATTATCTATTATGGATCATTTAATGGAATCTCAAATTTTCTTGTATGTTCCTATGATTATTTTAGATCACACATTCTTGGTAAAATACTTCATTGTTAGTGTCAAGATTAACATTTTTTTCTCCATGTACTTGGAATACACATATTTCATAAAATAATGAAACATATAGTGATGAGATAATATACTTCATATATATGGGCTTTATATCTAGATATAATGATAATGTATCATGTTATCTATTAAAATTTATTTTCATATAATGAATCAAAATAACACTGGGTTTGTATTTAGGAGTTCCACATGTAGTAAAATATGTCGATCATGAGATTACCCCTTACATATCATAACAATTAACTCATACCATATTGTTGGGGTATGAGTTTATCATGGATCCTTTGACTAGTTTCCCATGATTTATAACGTTTCAAGGTACAACATAGCTAATTTTTTTTCTTATAATGATGATATCTATTTTTGAATGAATATGAGAGTCTAATAGAATAGTTAAGAATATAATATATCTAGGAGATCATAATTAAAATAAGTGTACCAATGAGTATCAATTATAATGGTGAATATATATTTTAATCTAGGTTTGGGAAGGAGATAAAATGTTCACATAGTACAAATTTAAAACATATTAAAACATACCACCCAATATAGATTAGAAACATTAATAAATTATTTATATTCTTAATGATATTCTTAGGGACTATAATCTTGTTTGGGGGTTTATCATAGGAAAAAAAACTATTAGATTGTTGTTTTTATGGTAAAATTTATTTTCAATTTTTATTTTATTGATCCCTTTGAGGGATATTTAGGTCTGTATTTTCATTCTCCGTAATGTTGGACTAAATTTGGAAATTCATATCTAATTGGGAAAAATATTGTCTGAGAGTCAATGAAGTATCTAAATATCCTCATGAAATGGTTGAAATCTAATCAATGTTATGATTATTGTTATACATATTACAATAAAAATAAAAAAATTTAAGGTTGGGGATAATTTTTTCCATAAAATATAGCCTCAGATAATTCACTAATGTATTAGAAACTTTCAGATGTTTAATTGATGTTTGGTAATATAATTAAATTTTTTTGATTAAATTTTATAAAACCCTGAAAACATATATTGTATTAAAAGATAAATTCTATTAGTTTTCTCTGCCTTGTTTAATAAATAAGAATGTTAATTCCAAACCCACCTCGATTGATTCAATTTGAAGAAATTTTGTTAAAATTGAATAGTTCTGATACATATTGGGTTGCATGTATATATGACCGAATTAAAATTATTTATGATATAATGGTACACATATTATATTTGTATAGTGGAAATTGAAAGAAATTAGTATGATATATTGTTATATGTGACAAAAGATGATAATTAAATAAATTTGTGTCTTTTCACAAGAGTCATGAAGATAATTATTAGTGTTGAACATCCTAATCATGGTTGGTTTCTACTAATATATATCTCTAGGGGTCTATTTTACCTTAAATTTTATGTTACGTGATCCAATATATGATTATTTTTGAATTTTAGAGAAAATTAGAGTTGAATTAGAAGGGAGTTAGAGGAGGAAGATATTTCAAGAAAGATACTGTATTATTTAATTGAAGGAAACACAAGTTTGATTGAATTTTTGAATCTACCACAAGATTAAAAAAAATTTATAGATCTCTGATGGTTTTATGCTTGTTTTTATTTACGGGAAATGGGTCCTTTCCAATTTAGAAAAAATTTCTCCACATTGGAATTTTGACCCCTATCCACGCATGATATCCTACTTAATCACATTTATATCTCCTTTTAACAATGGAAGGATATTTTTATTTAGCTATCTGATTTTTAATATAACTAATTCAAGTGATTTCCAATGACGAATCTATGTTAGGTGAACCGTAAATTTAAGAATTTTTTCTTTTGTTTTTATTATGGATGAAAACCAGAAATTCATTCTTGATTTTTTATTTCAAATCCATTACATCCTTTTTTTCCTTTTAAATTGTATTGTGAAGATTTTCTCCATAAAATCTTGATATTTTATTGAAAATACTACATTTGAAAGAAACATCGATATTAAATGATTTTTAAAAAATATTAATAATTGCATGTGGTTATTATAAAATGACTGTTAAATTTTCAATTATGAATATAAATAAAGGATTCATGAAAATAATATAATGTTACCTTTCAATATATATGCATTAAAAAATTCATATAAAATAATAACTTAATTATTAGAAAATGAAATCTATTCTTCAAAACCATTTACTTTAAAATTGGATTTTATTTATTTTATATACTAAGAATTATAATTAAAATTTAAACATTTTATACACATTATTGTAAAAAATGAAATTATTTTTTTAAATAAACAGGTAAATATTATCATTGGTTGAATTTTTTATGATTTACTAAAAATATTGTTTTTTTCAATAAATAGTTAATATACCAATTTTTATTAAAAATCATTATTTTCTTGTGAAGTATGTATAATATAAAATATTATTTTGGATTAGTATTAAAATATTATTAAATACTAGTGATTAAGAATAATAAAAGTTTTTTAATTGAATTTTATATTTTAATTTTTTATAAATGAATATTATACATTAAAGAGATTTTTTCTTTAAAACTGTTTTTCATTTATGGTTTCTTCTTTAAATTTAAATTAAATTATTCCATTTCTTTTTTTTATAATTTTGAAAAATGAATTCCATATTTTGAATTCAGAGGTCCGAAATTTTTAAATAATTTTCAGTTTGACTTTGGTAAATATGAATAATAACAGTAGTAATTTTTTCTAATATGGTAATGGGTAGATAGAGTAATTAAAGTTAAAGATAAAGTAATAAGGAAAATAAAATGACCCTAAGCATTTCCATAAATTTATTTTTTAAGACCATATCATTCTTAATCATCCAATATTCTTTCATATAGAATTTTATTACCATTTAGATGATATTTCGACATTGAAAATATTTTATTTAAAGAAATGTAAAAAATAGAACTCTTTTTTAAATAACTATAATATTCTTAACATAGAAATTACCCTAGGAAATGTTCATTTATAAATTTATTCTAGAATGATAAAATTTTTATCTTCAAATTTTTAATTTTTTTATTATTTTAATAAGGATATAATTATTTTAAATATTTACATAAGGATGCCGTAAAAAATATTAAATTAATAGAAAAATAATAAATTTGATATTAAAAATAATACATCTCTAGATAATAAGTGTGACACATTTTTTTAATGGAAAATAACATGTTAGGGATTTATTAAAATATTTTGTTCAAATTTTACATGCTTTTGTGTTGCTATAAAATTCATGCCAATGAATAACTCTGAAAGTAGACATTAATTATATACTATAATAACTAAAATTAAATTAAATGATATATAATTTGAAAAAAATATTTATTCATAAATTTTATTAGTATATGGTTTAAAAATTTATCCCTATCAAATTTATTGACTATTTCTCTATTAAGGGTAAATATATAAACCTAATAGAGTAAAAATATTTTCTATCATGGAAATGGTGAAATGGGATTATAAAGTGTAAAAAAAACTAATAGTGTTATTAATGTGACCTACAATTATACAAAAATTAAATTACATGTGATTTTTTCCTAATAATCATCTGATTTTTGAAATAATATATTTTCTAGATGTTATAAATTAAAAATTAATTTTTATTTATTTAATATATTGAGGAACTTCATTACTGCTGCTCTTCTCTATTATAATGGGAAACCCATTTTTCTCATTCAATAACATTTCAAAACCCAATATTTTTTAATATAAAAAAATCCTTCCTAAAATATCCCCCATAACTCTACAGGTATTTTATTAGGAATAAAACCATTTTTAGTGGGCTTAAGATCTTATGAAATGGAGGTTGTTCAAGGAAGAGGATTCTTTTCTAATCAAGTGTGTTTGATTTATTTCCTACTCCAACTCCTTAAAATATTTTAATCCATGAAAAAATATGAACAAAAAAACGTATTAAAATTTTATGATATTATTTTAATATCATAACCTCTATCTATCTCATCCTTCAGGAAAAGGGAATGAAAATCAACGTGCATATGTATGACAGACTACCAACTCCTAAACTAATGAAATTTTTTTCAATCACCATAAATCATACAGTAAATATAATGATATGATCAATGATTATATATGTTATTCATGAAATATTAATAATATTTGAAATATAATTTATATTTTACCTTTTTAACTTTCTATTCATAGGAAAATGATAATGTTATTTTTTGTATGCATGGACTACCACCTCCATGAAGTGACATGATTCATTTTTCATTTCAAAAAAATCTAGAAAAAATATATAAGTATATTTAAAGTATTAATAATATATTTATGATATTATTATCATTTTAGAATTATAATATTATACTTAACCTCTTTGCATAATGAATGCTTAAAAATGGAATTGTTACTCATGTGTACATATAACCAAACATCTACATAATTGTTACATAGTTTATTTTTCAAAATAATATTTATTTCTTCATTTTATAAGTATAAATTTATTTATAAAAATGAATTTTTTTCTCATTATTATTACTCTATATATTATGGAATAATTACCTTTTGGAATATTTTTGACTTTCCAATGATATTTCATATTTATGAACAGAATATCATCAAAATATCTGAAGTGAAATTTACTAATAGAGTATTTGTATGTAACATGGTATTATATAAAAATAAAGGATTAATTGTTATGAAAAAAGGTTCTTAACGAAGTAAATATTTACCTATGTTTTTTATTTAGTGTGATAAAAACCTATCTGATGAGTTAGATTCAAAGTAAAGGACTTCTTTCAAAAATATTTTTTGTGTTTCTCTCAAAAATACATTTTCTATCCATATGCATATGATTTTTTTAATAAGGTCGTATATATGGTTTTTAATATCCTCCTATTACTTTTTTAATTCATTTTTTCCACTTTATAATTTTTAATAAAAATTTTCAATGGAATATTGTTTTCATTTTCAAATTGTGGTACTTTGTGACTTTTCTGAAAAAAGTATTTGAAGGGATGTTTTTTGTCATATATTAAATGAGTGAATTTTAATTCCATCATGAAGAATATTTTGTTTTTAGATTCTTACAAATGTTCACAATTCCCATTTTAAATAAATTTTTACCTTTATTACTGAACATATTTTTAAATAAATGCTTTCAAAATAGAAAAGAAACTTTCTTCATGAAATATTTTTATGATGAAATATTTTTTGTATCATATAATGGTTCATGGAAATGGTTTATGATTATTGGATGTTTATTTATAAACCCAAGAAGGGTGGGTATTTGATCAATCTCCAATGCATTGTTTGTGGCAATAGACCATATGGTTATTCCAAATATGGGATAAAGGTAAATGATTAGGATTCTGGAAAGGGATAATTAAAATATACTACTATTTTTATTCCCAGAAAAGGTATTATGGTTCATCAAAGAGTTTATATGATGGTTACTCTATGTTAATTTTTTGTTGTTAACTATGAAATTCTTCTTGGATTACTTTTGATATTTACTCTACATTCAATCATTATGTTTATTCGATATGTAATAATGATAAGTATAAATTTGTGAAAAGGTTTTGATATAGATTAAAAAAATTGAAAAAAAGAAATTTATGAGTTTATTTATACTTAAATATTTTTGATGAAATGTTCTATGTTTTTTTGGAAAATATATGATTATTTATTGGTTAAAAAATTGCTCACATTGAGCTTAAAAGTTATTTTAAAAAATGGATATTTCTATATGTATTTTTGTATTAATGGTTTATTTAGTATTATTTACTACCTTACAAATAATTTAGTGATCAACCCATAATTCTAAAGTATGTTTCAAATGATTTAGGGATGTGTAAAAAAAATAAGAACCCAATTTCAAAAATTATTATGATATTCCTTAAAAAAAACAATGTTTATTTTATAGGGATTATATTATGTAAAAAAGGATACTAGGATGTAGTTTCCACATTATAATTTTTGGGTTCGTTTTGTAAGAATTTTTAATTAGATATCTAAACATATAAACCTAAATGTTAGTTTGTATTTACTAAAAGGGAATTATAGTCTAAATAATCTCTATTATTTAATGTTTAACATTGGGTATGTACATTTGGTATCATATTATGGTATAGATAACTTTATTGTATAGGTTATTATTGGATAAAATGTTAATACACTACTGGAAAAAAGGCCTATACCCACGGTTCAAAACCGTGGGTATTTCCCCCAAAACCGTGGGTATAGGCTATACCCACGGTTTTGGAAACCGTGGGCTGGAACGGCGTCAGGATAGGTCCCCAGCCTATACCCACAGTTTTCCAAAACCGTGGGTATAGGTGTTCTGCCACCGTGTCAACAAAACATTCCCAATTGCCACGGTGTCAATGTCTTTTACCCACGGTTTGAAAACCGTGGGTATAGATCCTAAAATAAAGCTGCAGGCGGGTTTCGATCCCACGACCTCTTCGCTGCAAAGTACCGCATCTAACCACTACCCTACTATCAATTATGTGTATATATATTTATATTTAGTTAAATATAGTTATATAAACCGTGGGTATAGAGGGAAGAACCATAGGTATAGGACTCCCGCAAAAAAAAATCTTTCCCGCGGGAAAAAAAACTTTCCCGTGCACACATGGGAAACCTATACCCACAGTTTTTCAAAACCGTGGGTATAGGTTTTTTATCGTAGACTTATCCCCATGGTTTTGAGGAAAACCATGGGGATAGGTACCCCTATACCCACGGTTTTGAGGAAAACCATGGGGATAGGTACCCCTATACCCACGGTTCTTGAAAACCGTGGGGATAGGTACCCCTATACCCACGGTTCTTGAAAACCGTGGGTATAGGTCAATTTTCAAGACCTATCCCCACGGTTTTGGAAAACCGTGGGGATAGACCCCCCTATACCCACGGTTTTTGAAAACCGTGGGTATAGGTCTTGAAAATTGACCTATACCCACAGTTTTTCAAAACCGTGGGTATAGGGGGTACCTATCCCCAAGGTTTTGAGGAAAACCGTGGGGATAGGTCCATTTTCCAGTAGTGATAGTATTCTATAAATACAATGGTTATTATGTTAGGAGGAATCATAGTTATATTTGATAAATAACGGAGTTTAGATAAAATGAACAAGTGTTTTTTATTGTTTATCATTATCATAAGATGATATATTATGATTTTATTGATATTCTCACACAAGAATTTTTTTATTAAATAGCCGGTTGCAATAGAAGACAGAAAAAATGGCATTGATGGAAAATGTATTTGTTTCTTATGTGAGAAAAAAATGGAATATGAGCTATAGTGATAAAAATTATTATTATTATTAAATATATATTTGGAGTAATGATTCTTTAAAATAACCTTGGATCATTTCCTAATTTATCAAATACAGGGTAACTAAATCCATATAGATTTTTATATCTTAATGATCAAATAGGCTTAATATATTCAATGAACAATGTTGCAGGAATGTGGAATATTGATCCTATGAAATTGTCTTAATGTAATGTAAATATATTTTATATGTGTTAAAGGACGTCATAAAACAATAATATAAAAACCAAAATGGATGTGTTGTATTAAATCAAAGAAGAGTAATGATGTTCTCCTTAAGGTATCATTTCAATTTTTTAATTGTTGGGAGAATAGTGATTATGAAAATGATGTATTAATGTTAAGGAACAAGAATTAGATCCGAAAGACTATACATATTACTATTTTGAAAAACCTAAATTCATTACAATTGATGTTTAAGAAGTGAAGAAATTTAGATTAAATGTATTGTTTATTTCTTGGAATATTCATTAAAATTGTTAAATATTTGGACATGATTCATATATTTTTTTAGATCGAAGCATTATAAAATATATTAGAAAGGTGTGGTTAAAAGATTATAGGTTAAAATTAATTAATAAGGTGTCTAAATGAAAGAGTAATGATGTAGTAAAATATTCAAGGATAATAATTAGTTTAAAATCATTAATACACTTTTGATTATTGAAGTATATTTACAGACATTTTTTGGTATTTATAAATTTTTGGGGTACTTGTAACACATAAGTTTATAATGTGAAATTTTTTATATGAAATATATTTTCTATTATTGGAAATAATATTTGTGGTATAGATAAAATTTAGGTTTTATATGATCTTTTATTATGTTCTAATTATGGGTTATTAAATATTTGTTATTCAAAGTGAATGAGATAGGATAACCCTAGAGGTTAAAAAATTCTTTTGTTAGGAATATATTAACAATATTTAAGAGGAAGTTTCTCCCATTTTTTTTGGAATTTTATATAGAATAACATTTTTGAAAATGAAAAACCTATATTTGCAATGAAAACCTATCTTATCTAGAAAGTCCATGAGGTTGGAACATAGAATGGAAGGTGGACATGGGTGAATTTTCTTCTAATAGCCTATGTAGTGTCCTACTTAGTATGAATTATTATTATTTGTTTAAACATTATTATAGATAAATTATATGTTCATTTTGGGAATATATGTTTTTGTCATATAGATAGCCTTGGGATAGGAAATTTATTTGGTTATTAATTTATTAGAATTATTTCATTTGAACGTTAATATATTTTTTGGCAATAATATAGGTTTAAGGAAATCATAATACTATGTGATTTTTTTAAGGAATATAGGTTGGACTATCTACTCAATGTTTGTATGATATTATTGTGAGTATATGAAAATTCACAATATTTATGAAAATTATTATCGTATCTTTGAGATTATATGATTATGAAAAATAATTTTTAGAATGAGGAGTTAAGAGTAATTGATGTTATTTGAAGATAAATGATAAATATTTTTTCAAAAATATGTGATCAAATCCATTTTATTATTGTGTATAAATATTATACTAAATTTTTTTGAATAATTTTGGTGATAATTATTTATTGAATGATCATAGTGGTGCTTTTGGTATAATTATTGAACTTTGGTAATTAATGTATTTTATATTCATATGAAGGTTTACTAATTTTCTGAATTTTCATATCATTTGGTACCAATTTTCTCTTCTTCAATATATAATGAAAATTTGAATAATTATAAAACTTATATGGATTATATCATCCATTATAATATGATTTTAGTTCTTCAAGGATAACAATTCATCCAGAATATACATTGTTTTGGGAAAAAAAGAAGTGTTCTAGGTGGGAATTGATTGAATGTAAAAGTTATTATGGATAAATAAGTATATTTAAAAAATTTATTATAATGGGAAGTAAAATAATTCATTAATATTATGAGAATTGTTATGAAAAAAATTTATCCATTAACTTGTAGTAACATGAAATTACTTGCCTTTTGGCCCATCAAAGATTTAATGTTTTAGGATGGTTAAAATACTAATTACCAAGCTCTTTATTACTCAATATGATCTATTGGTAGTTATTTTTCTCCTTCTATATCCATGTTTTAGGTCTTAAAATTGTTTTTTAATATTGATATGCAGTTATAATTTTTTCCAGATGACCACGGTACTTCTCTTTTCTTTATTTTCAAGATGATATTCTATTGACCCATGTTAAGATGTGGGATTTCCATAATTGTTGTTTGAGAAGATAGATCCTAGTTATAGAGCCCAAAGTAAAATTTTTAGGATGATATATCTAAAATGGTGGATAATGTTATATCCCAATATTTTAAAAGGATACATCATGTTTGATAGCAACAACGATCTTAAAACAACATTGAAATATTATTATTTAAATGTGATTGTCATAACATATCTATTAAATTTTCTTCTCTAAATATAATTATTTAATTTATTAAATAATTATAAAGGTCAAAATTAGTAAAAATGCATCGAAAAATCCATTGAAAATAATAAGATAATTTTATGAAATTCCTTATTTTTCATAATCACAATTTCATTAAAAATGATGTTTATTTTTTTGGAGTTAATATAATAATTAATTTCATTAAATTTTATAAAATTTAAATAAAAATTAATTTAATTTTAGAAATTATAATTTAAATTTTATCCTAGGAATATATTTTATGGATTTTTTGAGAATTTTAATTTTTCAGTGAATAGTGAAAAACTATGCTTTTTATTAAAAATTAATATTTTCATTTATTATATTTATAAAATAAATCATTATTATGTTTTTGTTATAAAATATAATTACTTATTTTTTATTATTAATAACTAAATTAATTTTTTAATTAATTTTAATCATGGATTTACTTTAAAACCACTATATACTTGAAAATGGTATCTTTATGAAAAACAACTTTTTATTTCATTTTGATGATTAAAATTAAAAATTAATTTTTCTATGTTTTTTTATTTTTAAAATATTTTTTAAATATTTTTTAAATGTAGGTCAAAATTTAGTAAACCTTTTCCATTTAATTTTGGTCAATATGAATAGTAAAGTGATTAATTTTTTTATTATTGAAAATAGTAAATCGTGTAATTAAAGAAAAAAATAAAATGATTAAGGCATAAAAATAAACTAAACAATTGAATAAAATTTACTTCCTATTTCTATATCATCTATACTCATCTATTATTCTATTATAAAGACTATTAATAGTTTGATGGAATTATGATATATATAATATATTATTTAAGGAAAAGTAGAAATTACCACATTTTTGTTTTTAGGAAATATAAATCTTTTAGTATAAAAATCACTAAAGGATGTGTTTGGATATAAATTTTCATTTAAAAAATAAGAAATTAATATTTCATTTTTATTTAAAAAAATTCGGATGAAATAATTACCTTAAATAAGTATGCAACGTTTTCATAATAAATCATCAATTAATAGAAAAAACAAAACAAAAGTGAAATTGATAATATTAAAAATAATATAATTTTAGATAATTATTGAGATTCGTTATTCTTATTGATTAACATGACATGTTAAGTCTGTATTATTTTTTTTTGTTTTTTATATCGTGTTATTATTTATAAAATCAAAATAATGAATAGTTATAATAATTGACATTAATGATATACTATAATAAATAATTTATTTAAGTGATATAAAATTCAAAAAAGTATTGTAAAAAGAAAATTGATGAAAATATGGTTCAAAATTTAAAAAATCATCCATTTATGCACCGATTTTCATTTATATTAACTATATTAACCATTAATTTTTAAAAAACTATTTTATCATGGTAAGGTTGAAAGAGGTTAACGAGGAGTAAAAATGAAATGATATGGGTGAAATAATTTCCTAATATTATCCAAAAATAATACCATGAATGTATTCCGATCTATACACATCATAAAATCTAAATAATGTAGTTTAGATCTTTTTTGGTATTGAAAATTTATTTATATTAATTAAATATGTTTATGAATTCCAAGAGTTCACATCCCATCTCTTATAATGGGTCACCATTTCATCCCATTTGTTACCATTATAACCACATTTTCTCAGAACATCTCCAAAAATTCCATTCATAGAACCCAAAAAAGTAATTATAGAGGACTTCTTAATGTATTAACAATATATTTAGTGGTTTTAAGGTATAATAAAATAGAGGTTGTTTGAAGAAGAGGTATCGTTTTCAATCTACAATATCTATTTTATTTCAACTTAAACAAAATTAAAATCCTAATAAATGAATAAAAAATAAAAAAAACACATATTAAATTTTAATAAATATTATTATGTTATTATAACATCCTATATACATCTATGCATGAATCAAATGGAACACTAAACCATCGTTCATGTGTACGGAAGACTACCACCTCATAAACTGATGCAATTCATTTCCAACACTAGATCTCATGGATATATTATAATGATGGAATTAATGTCTATATATGATATTAATTATATTTTTATCATTGTGAAATTTTAATATATCATTTAACTTTTTTCAATTCCATTCACACAAAAATCATAACATCGTGTGTGTGTGTGTGTGTGTGCGCGCGTGTTTGTGTGTGTGTGTATGTGGGACTACAACGTCCACAGAGTGATGTTATTAATTATTAATCAGCACATCACATGAATGACATATAAAATAATATTTAAAGGGTTGATGTGTTATTTATTATATTATAATCATTATTTAAATATAAAATAATATCAAAACATTTTTCATAATGATCGTTGGAAAGTGAAAATGTTACTTATGATTACGTATGGCATATACTCTCCATCATTGTAAAATAATATATTTTCCACAACCATGTTTAATATTAATATTAAAACGTATAAATGATTTATAAAATTGATAATTATTTAATGATTATTATTCTATATATGATGAAATAGTTTCCCGTTTAACCATAGTCTCCTTATTTTAGTCAATTTAGACTAGAAAACCAAATTTTATTTAAATATAAAAAATGAACTAAATTAATTGAGTAACTTTATATAAAAATAATTAAGTAAAAATTAAAGTAAAATTAACATTAAACTTATTCTTAATTAAGTATAAATTATCCTATTTTTATTATTCATTGAGATAAATAATAAACTTCATGATTCAGATTCATGGTAAGGGATATTCATTAAAAAATAATTTTTTTGTTTCCATTAAAAATATCAATTTACTTTTTATCCATATGATTAATTTCTAAATAATATTAGAATATGGTTTTTAATATTCTCCATTTATTTTATAATTTCATTTTTACACATATCTTACTTTTTAGAAAGTCATTGAAATTAAATTTTTTTATCATTTAACAAACGAGGTACTTTATGGATTTTTTTGAAAAAAATTAATAATAAAATGTTTGTTAATTAATAAAACACAAGAAATGTTTCCTATATAATAAATAATAATTAAAATGAATCCTTATTTACTTATATACATTTATAAAATCCATGAAAATATTTTTCTTTAAAATATTACAGTTTTATAAATAAATTATTTCAAAATAGAAATGTTATTTCTCTCAAGAGGTATTTTTATGAAATCAAATTTAATGTGTCATGTTTTTGTTTTTATGGATTATTTATGATGATAGGTGTTTTTATAATAAATCATATATAGGTGGGTCACCTATTTCCATATAATTTAATATTTTTGTACCTTGATTGTATGATTATTCCCAATATGGGATTGATCAAAATGAGTAGGAATCTCCTAAGAGATAGTGGGAATATACTATTATCACTAATCAAGTAATTAATTTGATGGGTAATAACTGATTTTTATTTCTTTTCACTCTAAGTTAATTATACCATCCTCATTTTATAGTAAAAGACCCATTGATCATGTACATTGAGTCTATATAATGTTGAAGTTGTGATTAAGTAGGTTTATGGGGTTTATCAACATTATTTAATCTTTTCTGTAGGTGCATAGTTTTTGAACTTTTATTAGAAAGTATATTGAATCCCAAGAAAATTGTGAATGGTAAGATAATACAAACTAGAAAGGCACGCTATTGGAAAATGGTTTGGAAAACATTTGTGACTTAAGAAGAGAAACTGAACATCTTGAAATATAGGTAAACTCATGGTTGGCGAACTGCTTGACAAACTGGGAAAGCCAACCATGCGAGCTATGTCGATAATGGAGTAACACCACTTGGTTAGTGTATTTTTTTTTCAAAAAATTGTTTCCTAACTATGTAGGGTATAGTTGGACCATCTCAAAAAGTGAATCTAATTTGGTCTAACTCCTTACAACATCACTATTCCCATAATCCTCTAAAAACATGAATTAATATTTCTCCCAAGGTGTGACAAATGATCCTCTTTAATTTGGGAGTGACCCATTGGAAAATAAAAGTGTGTTGGAGACCAGAATTAATTGATAAATTCCCATTATTCCTTATTCTACTAAGATCTATGATTCACCTCACAGTCACTCTCTCTCTAAAACCTAGATCTAGGCCAGTTTTGATATATCTACGTGATATTTATGATTTTATGATGATATGTTGGTTGATATTATGAATTGAATGAGTGTTTTTATCATACCATGTAGTTTCATTGTGTTGTTCATAATTTTCATGAACCCTTCTGAGGGAGGTGTCTCTCTATAGAATCCAAATGATTTAAAATTTATGTATTATTTTTTTGGAAGATTTTTATAAAATTATTAGGTAATTTCAATGTGAATCTTGATGGAATTATATTTTTATTGGATTTAATTTTTTTGAATGTGATTGGTTTTTAGAAAACATAATTGCATATATTTTTAAAAAGATATTTTTACAATTATGGTTTGGTCTGATGAATGTAATGTATTCATAGTAATTATTTAAAAAGAATGAAATGTTTAGATTTAAATTACATTGCATAATATTGAAATAAAATGTTGTTCATGAATTAAATGGGATGAATAAATTTCATGAAGTACCACCATAAAATCTGATAGAGTGGGGCAATTAAGATCCACCATTAGTGGTTACACCAATATTAGTGTGTGTGTGTGTGTGGTTGTGTTTGAGGATATGTAAAAGGATACTCTATATTAATTGATAATAGTTTTAATGGATTTCCAAATTCATAAATTTATGATTTGGTTTATATATTTGATATGATTTTTTAGAATATAAAATTTCTTTATAAAATGATCTAACACATTTTTTTTCTCATGGAATGAGTTGGGATACCTTTGGGTAAATCCAACTGATTGTTGAATCACCACCCAATTTGGAACTAATATGCATTTATATATTTCATATACTGAGATATAGGTAATGGAAGACTATCTAAATTCATTAGTTATTCTTCTTGATACCAAGGGTATGTCGCGTTGAGTTAGATCCTATAGTGGGTGGGGTGATACTGGTTGTTGTACCTTTGGTGTTTTTTTGGATTTGATTCATTTTTTCCAATTTACCATGTCTTTTGGATTCCACTTGTACTCTGATATGGTAAGTTGGTTTGGTTATTTTATGAGTTATATTTATTACTCACTAATCATATAGTGGTATGTCAGTTAATTTTTTTGTGTTAAATATATTTTACCAATATAATTTAAAATAATTCCCCAAATGTTCATGAGGTCCACATACATTATTATAAGTCGTTGGTGTTCTTTGGATGCCACCTAAGGCCTAGTAGCTCCTGATCAATCATTATTCCAATGACGAGGGGAATATTATTACAGTAATTTTCATATGTTATTAGTGAATCTCTTCCATGAGTATTTATGATGGTCACACCATATTTAATCATGATGGTTATTCAATATATATGTGTGTCAAAAGTAAGAATACCTCAAAACGTTTTCATGTTTTCAATTTACAATTTATGGGAATATTTTAAATTAAATTTTTATAATGAAAAGTTTTATAAATGGTTTTGGACAAATAAGAATATATATTTGGGATAAAAAGGATTTATTATGATTTAAATGATTATTTTGGAGTATAAAAAATCTATAAGTATTCATGGATGGAAATTTTTTTCTTCAATTTATATCCCATAGTATGTTTTTTCTTCTAATTTCATGTTTTTAAATTTTTATCATTGGGTTTATTGATTGTTAATTCAAAAAAACAATCCATGTGTAAAATCCTGAATAAATCTCATAAAAAATGTTTTATTGTTAATGTTTTATATTGTGGAAAAAATGGATACTAAGTAAAATCTTCCTGTATTTAATTTATGTGTTTATTATGAAATTATTTTGAACGATTTATCTAAAAATATAAACCTAAAAGGTCTGTGGGAATAAAAGGATGTCAATTCTAAAATAAAGAGACAATATTATGAAATGATTAATGTAGGATCATCACATATTATTTGTGATTTTTAGGTAAGGTGTATTTTGATCATGTTTGATGTTCTTTATTAGTATGGTGTCTTGAAATCTATTTTTCCCACATATTAGTTTTTATATTAATATAATAAAAGGGATAAATATATCATCAATATAGACGAATTGTTATTTAAAATAGAGTTTAGATGGTAGACATTGTCTCATAACATATGATTATAATGGGAATGATAATTTCACTATATGGTAGATTGAACCTAAATTTAAATTAATGATAATTCTTTGAAATATAGTATTAATTTTTTTATATGGGTAATTACTATGAAATATTTAGTTTTTGGTTCTAATGATTTTATATTTTAAATCCATATTCATATTCCTTATAAAATTATATAACATTTTTTGAACTCGTTAGATAGTTAACATACAATACACTAATAAAAAGAATATATTTTTTGAATTTATTTATAGGACTTGTTGATTATGGAATTAAAATAATTATTTGAAAGTTAACAAAGGGTTGGTGTTATTAACTTATACAGAGATGGAAAGGGAAATGATTATATAACAATTGATGTACACTTATAAATATTTTTTGAGATGATGTATAAGAATTTTATTAATTGAAAAAAATTAAGTGGTAATACATCTTGAAATTATTAAAATATATATATATATATTTATATATATTATAATATTTTTTTATAAAATATAACATTTGGTTGTTGAAAACAATATTATAGAAATCCAAGATAAAGAATAACACATATAAATAACCATTCAAAAAAACTCATTAACATGGGTTCCCCCAAAAAAATATTTTAATGATAAGAAAAAATAGGGGATTAATGCATCAAAAAATTAAAATATATACCTGCTTTAGAAAAAAATTACATATTTTAGTAATAACTTTTTCATAATAATTCATATATATGAAGTACTGATTAAAGGATATTTAATGTTTAATTTACTCTAAATATTATTAACTTCATCTTCTCAAAGAGATTTTTAATAAGTAATTTTTTAGAAAACATAAATTTTCCATTAATAATTAATTTATTTTACACTTTCTCTACAGATTTCATGATCAATGACCATTGATTAGTTTTATGTTCCTTTTAATAGTTTTAAATTCCTTTATTTAACAAGTCATAATTTGTTGTCAGAGGATGGAAATTTTATTTTATATACTTTTCTTTACATTATTTTTTTATGAAATTTTCATTGATATTGAGGAAACATGTGATTTTTTGAATGATCCCTATGGATATGATGGGTGTCATTTTTTTCAACTTGATTAAGGTACTCACTAATAGTTGAGGATAATCTTGATATATCCCCATCCAAGAAACCAAAATGTCACAAATATTAACCACTCTATTTTAAAATTTCAAAGAAGAACCACTGATTATATGTTTTTTAGAATCAGAAAAATACATGGAATGATGTTAGTAAGAGAATTATCAATTTTCATTATTAATTTTTATGGAGGATTATTTAATGTTTGATCCCCTAAAAAACAATCTTCACTCTATTTATAGAATAAATTGAGGGATCCTAATATCTATTGATACTAGATAAATCACATGGATTATACTCAAATAACTTTTGAGCACCCACACTCACCTTAGAATATCAACCCTAATATAGTATAGTTTATTTACAAATCAATGTATTTATATGATTTATTTAGTTAGTGGATAAGTGAACATTGTGAATGCATTCGTCTTTAATAGAGGATCAAGCACCAACATGATAATTCATCTCATATTAAATACAATAAATAAACTCTTAAATATCATGTTTCCCATAAAAAATAATCATTATTAAGTCTAGATAAGTCATCCCATGTTGAGTTGGAAATCTATAAATGTATATGAATGAAAATAAATTCATTGGAACCCATGATAACTGGATTTATCTATTGAAATCATCTGAATGACCATGATATTTAAATGGAGAATAGAATTAGGTAATATCTCACATTAAATATATCGAATGAAAATATAATATCCATTGATAATTTAAATTTCTAATGGTAGCTATAATGATTTTTTTCTAAAATACACACCCATGAAAAAGTGGTTTATATGAGATAAAGAATTGATGAATTAAATTAATATGTATATCATATATAGATTCTAATTATTTATAGGATATTATATTTTAATAGATTCAATGGAACCCAATTAATCCCAAGTGAAAGAGAATGTACATAGATTTAGAACCTTCAAATGAACAATGACCATTTGAAATGAAATATTTTTTCTTATAAACCATCCACGCAACATAATTACGTCATTAATAATAATTATTTACATTGTCATAATAAATTATAACATTAATATCAAAAAAAATATCAACCATAAAAATAGAAAATTCAAAAATAACATATATGAGGTAAATCATTGCTGATTTTTTTTAAAATAAATGGAAGGACCTAACTATTTTGAAATGAAAATTGTATACATAGTTCATATGTCTTGGTTTGAATATTAGATACATTAATTATAATTAAAAAAATTATTAATAAGATGGAATCCATGACAATATGGTTATTTTTAATAATATTCTTATTTTGTGATTTTTTAAAAGTTGTCTTATACATTTATATTTATGGATGATATAATAATTTTAAAAATTGAATATCATTATTTCATTTGAAAATAAATTATTAAGTATTATTTATATAACTATTAAAAATTTAAAATAATTTTTTTACATAATTACATTAAATGTACATTATTACAACTTATAATGAAATTTCTTATCCTAATATCATTTTTGGTATATCTAAAAATTATATATTTAAATGGTATTTAATAAATAAATATTTCAGTTAATTATGTGGAATTATATTTATATTTATTAATACTATGATGTAAAAAATAGTTTAATATTTATTTTGATAAAAAAGTGTCTTCTAATTTGGAAAAAATATTTTAGTTTAATAAAATATATTATTGTAATATAAAATGAATCTTTATATTATATGAAATTATATAATAATTACATGTGGATTTTAATAAAATGAACAATATCTATTTAATCTTCATATAAAAACTAGGTGGATGGTATTCTGTAATAAAATTTTATAAAGAATAGTGTATGCGTTGTATGAAAATCTAGTTTTCCATCCAATTGGTGCTATGGGATATGCTGGCCACTAACCCATAGACACACCTCCCTATATTGCATATTCATATAAATAGGTACACGGATTTTATTAATAGATATTGAAGAAGATATATCTTATGTAATGATAATAATAGTTGTCCATACATGAATATAGCAGTGGAATAAAGACCATAAACAGAAGAATCATTAATAAATAGTCAACGAATGCATAACAATAAATAATCTTAAACAAACATACCCAATGGTAATAATAGCATATTTAGAATAAGAAAAAGGTCATTAATGGTTATAAAAAATAGTAGGAAAGCATGTCACACGTGGTCTACCATGTTAGTAAGTACATATATAAAACACGTTGAAAGAGCGGAAACAATATCCCATTTTCAGAACCAATACTGTCCAATTCCATCCTTCCCATGATGAATATTCTAACTCTTTCATTATAGTATGACTGCATAGCTCGATCCCTTACTAGATCTCAGAGAGATAAGACGTACTCCTGTCCTAATGGGCCCGTGTTGGGTGTGAGAATCATCTTAGTAATACACCAATAACTAATTCCTTTTAAACATCCATTATTATGAAAGTGTAAGATAAATATAAATAAAATGGCGAAGTATGATACTTTCATATTTAAACCAATTACCTTGTTCTCAATTAATTAAATGAATCATTATCTACATCAACCATCACTGGTATGAGTTTTAACACATTCCCCCAATTATAAATATGGCATATATGAACTGTCATCCTATATATAATTACAAAGGAAATATTCTATGAATTAATATTCATAGAATCCCTCGGAGAATTTCTTACTAGGAGAACCATTATTTTCCACTTAAAATCATGTCACCAACCTCTCATGCCCTCACTCATGTCCATAGCATCTAAAGAAATATCACAATCCATTCCATGATCCCTTGTATCTCATCTAATAATATAAACATTTCATTCGATCCTAGTATCTTGAGGCACATTGATAATAGCAATTCAATATACCATCATCATCAGCTCAATAGTCAAAATCTTGAGGCATGGAGACACCAATACACATATTTCTTGTCACAACAGCCTCAAGTATTTATCCTTAGTCCCAACTAATGGTCTCAACATCAACAACCGAAGTTCTATAACCAACCATGTTGATTTCTATATTGAGAACACAAAATATATCTAATGTTAAACAATGTTCCCAATGTTTCATAATCTACAGGGGCATCCACCCATTATATGTGGCCAACATCATCTCAACAGTGTTTTATGTATGTGAACAGAATTATAATGGTTCATGTAACAACAAAAGGATAATAGAACTCCCAAAACATCAAAAGAAACATCATCGTACACCTCTTTCCCCCATTAATGGGTTTCTAAATACCAATTTTCAACATCATATCATCTTCTGAGACCATTACCTCAACTTGATGACCCATTCCACTCAATCCAGATGACAAAGTTCCAATAACCTAAGGATCAGAATCCCCCTAAGTATTTTGGTCTTTTTCTATAATAACTAACTACATCACCTCATTCCTGGTGATCAAAGTCCCCTCAATCCTCATTCCATTCAATTCATGTTCATATGGAACCAACCATATTAGTATAAACTATTTAATTTAATTAGAAACAAACACCCGTCCTAACCTACCTAGGTTGGTTGAATCCAATTATCGTGAGTAAACATTTATTTGTGTAGAAGGACCTTTTCCATAGGTATCTTAAAATAGAAATTTAAAAATTTAATGAAAACCATTTTAATATTTTGTGTCTATCATGGAATACCAACATCGAATATACACAACTAATCCCTAAAACATCCTTAAAATCAAGAATAAATCCATACATCACCAACCATATTTTATTAGTTGTTCACACATTTCATACAGACCTCTAAATCAATCTAGAAATTTAAAAATAGGAGCTTCATATGTACACCTTGAAAGTAGGGAATATGTGATAAAAATTCTTTAGAATAATATATGAAGAGATGTAAAAATAAGAGAAGCCTGAGATAAGTAGAAATTAAAATGACCCCTTCATCAAGACAAAAAAAAACCATGGATTGATGATCGGATAGAGAAGAAACAATGGGACCCCATTGATAAGGGAAAGGTGAATGGGACCACATGGACAACTCATATGTGTTTTTAAGGGAAGATTAATATGGGGTTTGAGCATCCATTTATTTTTGAAAAATACATTCCCCAAAGAATAAAAGGTTCTTAACTGCTACAAATTTTGTAAAAGTTAAATTACGTGTAAAATTTTCATGTCATGTATCCCTCATGGTATTCCACCAAGCCATAGAAGTAGTGAATCTAGTTGCCGCACCCCATGAACCCATTACATATCATGTAAATTATTAACATACCTTGTAAAAATAATTTTAGTTACTTTCAGAATACAGTTCATCTATACTTCCAATAGTGATCTCCCAAAACTGTGATACTTCCACTATATCCTTAATTTCACCAAAAAAGGCCTTAGAGCTATCAAATATTCATAATTATTTTATGAAGCTTTGAATTTAATATATGAACCAAGTTTTTCTCTTAAGTATAGATCCATTTAAATTCGTAATATTTCCTTACTCTGGGACTAATATGGATGCCTCATGACTTAATGAATTTCACAGGGTGTGTATGGGTCTCATTTCGATCTTGTAACCTCAAATGATGAGGAAATGAACTATGAAACATGGTTATAAAAATTTTGCATGATATTATGCATTGTTTCTCCTAATGGTGAGCGGTATTTCAAAGTGATAAATAGAGGCTCATGGAAATCCCAAACAAGGTTCCCAAGGATGCACGTTTGTGAAAGAGTCTCAGTAAAATGTTTTATATTGTTCTCTATGGTTGGAACATATTTAGTCTAACCCAACACATGGAACCCTGTGGGGTCCCTCCTTATGTAATGGGAGGCTAACGGTCAACACATGGTTTGTCTAACCGCGCGGGAAAATGAGGTGACCTAGAAATTTGGGTTAAATTCACCATTTCCCCTTCAATATAATTTAATCTTAACCCTCCATTAATTCCTTCTTATGAAGATAAATTAGCTTCTATCACTCATGTTTGAGCTCCCAAATCCACCTATACTTTGATTCATGATATCTTCATCATCTGAGATCTTATTCAGGAACATTTTGTGTTGATGGTTTCCTCAACATATTATCTAATATCATTAGTCTATATTATTCATTACTCTTTTCCATGATTTAGTTATTTGGATATAGTCTCATATTCCATTTTTAGGGTGTTGATTCATTTCTCAGATTTCATACAATCCAGGCGGATCTAGAAGCGAATACCTGACGAGGAGAGTGTTATAGTTATATTATTGGTGGTTTATGACTCATACCTCTTGTATTAATAATTCATAAACTTTTGTTATTGTATTAATGTTGATTTCATCAAGTGTTTCCAATTTATATAATATTTCATTCATATAATAATCATGCTCATAATATCGATCCAATTATATATTAGTACTTTATCTTTAGAGGTTATAACCTCAATTCTAATAACCCCAAGTAGGTTTTATTATTTAGTTATTTCTATACCATCCTATTATGATTCTATGCACCAATGTCCATGTGTGATTTCATCTGATCATCTTAAGATGACTGTTATAAATTTATTTATGAATAATTAAAATAAATCTACACTGTAGATATCACTTTAAATTTAAATATGTATATGTAATTGATTTTGATTCATGATTTTCAATCTTATGCATAATAAAAGGAAATAGAAGGAATCTATCAATGTTTATAAATTGAAAGGGTAATAAGATTCATTTCCATAATCCTCCTTGTAATTAATATGAATGTTAATGGAATGATCATAAAAATTGAATTTATAATTACACAAATAAATTATTTCATTTCCTAATTATCATGTCTCTCTAATGAAAGGTATATAATGAAATAATTAACATATTATGTGGAAGAAGTATTACTGGCCTAATGAAACAATGAATGAAGTATAAAATTACTATTGAATATGGAACAGTTCTTCTTTATAGGTGTGTTCAGACTCAAGCTAGTGTTGGATTCTAGATGGAATTCCTTGAGCACTTTTAGGATTCCATTATGATACAAGGATACTCGTTGGCAGTAGAGATACAAACCTTAGAACCCTATCATTGGATTCCTGAAAAGACTCTATAAGATAATTTGTTAATCAGTCAAATATTTGGATTCCTCATATATTGTCCTCAGATCCAACTAGATTTTGTTGGAAAAGTGATTCTATAAATATTCCCATTGGACCCAGTCAGGTATTGGTCCATTTTACCATGGAATGTATCTCTGGACTCAGTTGGAATTATATCATGGTTGAATGCCTTAGAAGATTCCCCTTGCAATACACTCATAATCCTTACATCTAGGATGTTTTACATTACTATGTTGGATGAACCCATGATGTGAAGGATTCCATGGTTATTAAATTAGATCTGTGTAATTATTATGATCATTAAGGATTCCTTGGATATTATCTTGGATCATTTTTATTATTATAATAATCACTATAGGATGTATTGGTATGACCTCTGATCCTTGTAATCAATTATTATAAAATAGAACACAGTAAATTAATTGATACATTTTCATTCACCATGTGAGGTTGTTGTAGATATTAGGGTATTTACATTAATGTATTGTATTTAATTTCATATATACCTACATATTATTTAAGTTTATATTATCTTGGATTGGATGGTATAAATGTTATTGTTGTGGGCCTACTGATATTTTTCTATTTCCCTATTAGGACCACCATTTGGTAGCTCTGTAGATTACATGTCTACTGGTTTTGATAAGGAGAAGAATCCCCATTTTAAAAATGATCTTTCTTATTTTCATTATGATTGATCTCTGTATTAGATGATAGATCAAATGCACTAGATACTTGATAGTTTTATGATTGTTTTTGGTTTTTTATAGTATGTATTACCTACATCCATTTTACCTATATTAAATATTTGAAGAGATATGAAACAAATTATCATCACTATGTATATGAATCACTTACCACTTATGACTAATTTTATCAGTTATATCTTATTTATGTTTTCTTCCCCTACGACTGGTTATTGGTCCAGTTCTGATAGTTTGAATTTTTTATATGTCCTATGTTAATATTATTATTCCAAAAAATATTTGTTTTTATATTTATTCTCTATTCCCCACTCATTTAATGCAGGATTAGTCTCTCGAAGGACACACCATTGTCCCTCACTACTAGTCAACAACCAATGGAATACATGGATGTGTTTTTGGGTCTATGTAAAGATTTGGGCTCAGAGACCCATAAAGTGGAAGCTATGCCTAGGATCTCACAAGGTGGTATTAGAGTCATTAATTTATTTCTTTATTATTTTTATATAATACACATGATATTTGGTACACTATAGTTCTATGTTATAAGATCTTCTTAGTTGTAACTAACTCAAATTTGGGGTAAATAGAGTGTTTCCTAAAACAAGTACCATTGTTTCGTATTCTACGTACTATTGTTCATATACATTCATCATTTGGTATTGTACATTTCATGTTATAGTTATTATTATTATTATAATATTGGATATCATTTTATGCTTTCCTAGATGAGATGAGTGCAATGAGCATTGTTACATACATCATTATGGGAACCTATATTTCACATTTTGTGCATATGCCTTTATATATAGGTTCATTTCAATGCATGAATTTCTTGTGTTTCATGTGACTATTGAGTGATCAAAGCATGATATATATGCTCATTCTATTAACATTTTTGAAATTGTATGGAGTTATTTATTTAAATTTTTAGAATCAACCTAAATATTTTTTTCCTATATAGGATGATTATGGTATCTGAAATAGAAGTTTTATACCCATTATTGATATGTACCTTTGGTAACAAAAGATCTTATTTGGCTAGGATTGATTTATTTCCCATTTCAATTCATGAGGTGTATGTGCCCCTATATGTTTGATTGCATTGATTACTGAGTGGAGTAATCATATATCACAAATTACATTTTAAGAAATAATGTAAATGGGGTTAAATTGAAATTTAATGGGTTTCAATTTCAGTGACATGGTGTATGGGACCTTGTTCAGTAGGAATGAAGATCCATTTAGTTAAACCTCAATTTTAGTATATAAGAAAAATAAAAACCTTAAATGTGAATATTGACTTATAAAATATATTTTTTTCCCTAAATGAAGAGGGAAAATGTGATTGAACCTTTACCTAATAGTCCCCCGATAAATAAAGTTTTAATACTTACCAATACATGGCCTCTAAAGTGGGTAGTTAGGTTATTATACCTTGTGTAGTTATCCTTCTTCTTAAGATAAACATACTATGGTGCTTATATCTGTAACCAAGTATTTTTCTATGTAGTTTTTGTGTAATTTGATGAGCTATTCAACCACAATGTCCATGTGACGTTATCTAGGAGCCCGGTGTGATCACAATCTAGAGGTGGAGGGCCATGATCCAAAAGGTATTCCTTATTTTGGTCAAAGTATATTAAAAAATTTTAAACGCAATACTTGAACTATATATCATCATCTTGGGGGTTTCCTAGGTCTTATATACTCCATGGAGGGTGTGGCATGACCTTCACATGCAATGGATGATCTAACCCAGGAATTCCAGAAGTGGAGTCCTTTTATCTTTTTGGGGGATAGGGGTCAACAAGATGTTGAGTCTTGGTCATAGTCCACTCATTATATCATTGAGAATCTAGATATGCATACAGATGAAAGGTTTATTCATTACTCCTACATGAGGCATGATTTGATGAAGAACTGGTGGTATATGATTTACCAGATTTTTCGACATTAGGACCTGGTATGAGGTGGTATCCACAATGTATTGTATGATAAATTCAATTACTAAGACATTGAAATATAACTAGTATAGAGAGTTCATGAATCTAGAGCAGTGTTACATGTCATTAATGTAATACTTTATGTGTTTTTCTGAGTTAAAACACTTTTTATTGCTGATAGACAATGATGAGTTATCGTGAGAAAAACATTTCGCAGATGGGATCCAGTTTTTAATTTGTAATTATTTTAATTTAATTCAAATACATAAATTTTTTGATATTATTAGTTAGTCACTTATCACTAATAAAAACCAAAGGGAAGGAAAATTTGTATGGAAAAGAGGAGTAGAGATGAGGTAGGGAATTAGTTCTACTATTTACAGGATTCATTATCTTGAGGATGTTTTATCAAAGAAGTGGTGGTAAGATTAACCTACTGGAATCTTTGTCATATTCCATCAGTATTGATGGTGGGGTTATCATAAGAATCAATGTGATATAGAACACATAGAGTGTCTGTATTGAGTGTATATGGGGAATCATTACAGATACTTTTTTAAATTTAGATAAACTTCCATTAGAAGAGGACCACACTAGCTCCACCTATAAGGGAAGGATTAATTACTCTATGTAAGTTAGGGAGTTAGTGTAGAACATGTAGGATAGGCTAATGAGGTGGTCATGACCATAGTATCTAAACAACTAATTATCAACTCTAGCAGAGTGGACCTACTCAGGAAATTCCAAATAAAGCTCAAGGCTTTGAATCAAGAAATTTTTACACGTTATACCTGATACCTGTGGTTCAAAGTGCATGAACATCTATAATAAGAGGTTATATTCTAGTTACCTCCAATCTATATTTTCCCATATTTAAAGTAATTTCTTCACACCCCTTTATATATTTTACATCCATGA
This sequence comes from Viscum album, assembly GCA_963277665.1. Classification (NCBI taxonomy): domain Eukaryota; kingdom Viridiplantae; phylum Streptophyta; class Magnoliopsida; order Santalales; family Viscaceae; genus Viscum; species Viscum album. The sequence goes on from OY728156.1 coordinate 119,950,557, forward strand.
AACTTCACATAATGGAAATTCAGTATTACTATGTGGTGATAACACTAGTTGGTTCGTTCGGTGTGCAGTCAGAGGGAATAAAATAATGTACGGACTCCCCCTTGATATAGGAAGATAAACCTTGATATGAAATTTAATTTTTTTGTCAAGATAATAGTCTTAAAAATAATTTTTAGGATGTATAGGATGAATCCATATCATGCGTTCATTGATTTCTATTGGCATAGGGTGTCTTTTATATCACCGAAGGGAGGAAGTTATCTTCAAAAATGTGATTCAGTTTTCTAAGCTAGTAGAGATGGACCCGAGCATTATGGTTAATATGGATTTACCGACCATATTTCTAGTCTATTAATATAGGAATAGAGATTTCCTCAAATTTTTTTTTCTCCAATAGTAAATCATTTTAGGGATGTCATTCCCTACGATATTTTTTGATTTCCGCTTGGGAAAGAGAGGTAGAGTTTAGAATCGTTCTCGTTTTAAGAGATCCTCTAGTATACATTCACTACTACGAAACTAGAATTTAACATCATTGGGATTTATCCACACTAAAAGTGATGATAAAGGGAGTCTTTTTTACTGCTAATGAAAGCACTGATACATTTAACACTTTATCTAAACTTTTTATTTTGCAATAACAATGGGTCCCTTTATTAGTTCATAATTTTTTTACTATGATAGAGGTTTCCATTTATCAATGCTTTATTTCAATCACTCATAAAGGAATAATTTATCATAAAATATTTAGTGCTGATAAAGGTATGAATAATTAAAATGAAATAAATAAGTAAATAAAAATAAAAATGAGTTTATTTTAAAATATTACAAATTTTATTAATGATGTAATTAATGAAAAAAATGTATAAATTTATTTTAATATATATGAAATATAAATAATAATAAAAAGTATCTATTAAATATATATAAATATATGAAAAATAAATATTTAAAAAATTAAAATTAAATATAATTAAATTAATGAAATTACTAATCATTTTGTTAGTTAGATGTTTATTGATAATGTTAATAACTAGTATATATTAATTATATATACATACATTAATGTATTAAATATGATTTATATGATACAAAATATTATTTATGCATTACATTAAATAGTAATATATTTAGGGAATAATTTTTTAAAATTAAAAACTAAAATGAATTAAAAATACTAACTAATTGCAAAGAGAAAAAGACATAATTTAATGTCATTTTATTTTTAAATTTATAATATATATCAAATATATTATACTAATTTTACATATATTAAATTAAGACATTTTTATATATACACACACACACACACAAAAATATTTATTTTGGAATTTAATCAATTTATATTATTTAGGATATATATATATATATACCATGTTTTAATATTTTCAATATGTATTTATCTCTATTACAATATATATTCAGTTATTAATTATTTATATTTATCAAATTATACAAATTTTCAATATATTATACAAATTTCTAATTAATCAAATTTACTCATTTTTAACATGCATGAACATAAGATTAAATATTCATTAATAATATTAAAAATACATTTGAAAAAAATATTTATAAATAAATATATTTATAAATACATATTTACTGTTTTTATAAATTTATAATTATAAATAAATAATTAATATTTTATTAAAATGTATTTATTTAATTATAAATATGTAATTATAAAATTATAATAAATTTATTAAATAATGAATACATTTTCTATGTTTATATATATAATTATATAAATATATATATAATTATATAAATATTGTTTTTTAAAAAATTATTTATATAATTATAAATAAATAATTATGTATTCAAAGAGTTATAAAATTATTATTTTAGAAAGTGTATTATATTTATATATAAAAAATATACTTTTTTAGAAAACAGTTTTTTTAATGTGTTATAATTATTGATCATCACTTCTTTTGAACTAATAAAAATTGATATTTATCATTGCTTATTAACATAGATCTTAAAAATGGTATCTTTATTAGAACTTTTTTAGAAGCACTAATAAATGTTTCATGATCTATTTTGAGAACCCTAACCTTCACGAACCAATTCACGATTTCAAAAGATCTCCATAGTAGTGAAATACTATGTGCCCTCTCTATTGTCGAATCCAAGATTGAATCTAGGCCATAATCATGGATTGAACTATTTTAAGTATTGAATTCATGTCTCAAGCGATTCAATGGTTGAACGCAACTAAAACTTGAAAGAAATCTAGTTTTTACGATATCTCTAATTTCAATTGGTTATCCAATGAACATTCTCACCCCACGTCAGTGTATCCCAACAAGTCTAGTTGCAATATCTTATAATAATGGAACCCAAATTTTTTTCTTTGTTAAATATATTGAAGTATCTTTTTCAACAAAATCATGTGGGTTCTTTCAGACATCATAGGTTCTGTGTGACTAGAAATATGTCAAACAAAATGTTTGGTCTAATTTTAGTGAGGTATAATCCATTATCAACACTTATATTCCCTGAAATCATCCTCTTACAAATAGTCAATTTTTAAAAAATTCATTTATATAGCATTCAGAGTTTCCATTACATTGGAATATTACATTATAAATCAATTGAATTTTGAAATAACTATCTTCATTGAGGTCTTATATTATATCTTGCAACAATTGGAAATGATATGGTTGAGTGAGGAGGAACTAAAATATAGGGTTACCCCTATCATTTGAAAGGTAATTCTAGAGGTTGTTTTCATGAAATGGATAATGAAATATCTGATAGATGTAAAAACTATATAATGATGTTTTCATGAAATTTATCCTAGTATAATGAGCATTGAAATATGGTGTAAAGTTAATGTATTAATTTAGGATTCCTGTGGTCTATGTCATGAGGCTTGGGATAGATTTATAGGTCACATATGAAATGTAATAATCAAATGATTTTGTTGAATCTATAAAATCAGATGAGATAAAAGATTATATATGTCAGATTTCTTTATATTATTTAGTTGACTACTTCTTGAAATAATATAATTTTTTCGATTTTTAGTTATGAAATATTTCAATTTAAATTTAAAGAATATTAATTAAATTATATAAAAAGAAAAATCAAATTGGATTAAGGTTTTACATTCCTTCGACTATATTATGAAGGAAAAATTTATTTTGAGTTCCAATGTAATTTAAATTATGATATTTGATGTTGAAAATGTTGGAGAAAATAAAAAAATAGAATGAGTCATTTTATAGGAAAACCCATAGCATCATTGTGTTTTATGAAAAAGATACTATTTCATTCTGATGTGTAGAATAAGAGCCCATTTTTTATAGAAATTATTGTTCTCAATCCTTTAGGATTGATAAAAATATTTCAATATTTTATATATACATTGAAAAGTAACTTATTTAACATGAAAAGTTTTTTATTATTTAAATTTTATAGAATAGATTAAATCCCTCAAGAATAAATCTTATACCACTAGATTTAACAAATTTTGATAAAATAAAATATTAACATTAATTTATGTAAATTTATTAAAAATTCTTAATATAATCTATTTTGTTTAATTAATATTTTTTGGGATAAAATCATAAAACCTTTAGAATACCACATCAATTCAAAATTATTAGTCTAAATTTAATAATTTTATGACATGTTATGTTTATTTTGGATTCTAAATTCTTTTGAATTTTATTTTTTTCTAACATAAAATTATAATTATTTTTTATGTCATTCTATTGGTAATATGATTCCCTATATATGTGACCATCTAAATTACAAAAAATAGAAAATTGTTTCATTAATATTCACTAGCATGACATTTTCTATTAATAGTTAAATTTAATTAGGATAACAAAACAAAAAAATCAATGTATTTTTAGACTAATGGACATTTTTTGGAACAATATATGAAACAACATAATCCATAAGAGGCCTTCATTGTTCTTTTCAGGTCAATCATATCAATTCACATTGTTCTCATTCGTATAAGGCACTTCATGCATAGATTTGACCTAATTATCATCCTGGTCAACCTCTATAAATGATTTAGGCTCTACATGGAATTTTTTTTGTTTTTTTGTACAGTTTCACTCTTTGTTTTCAAAAAAAACATTCTGATCACCAATGAATTTTTGTTCAATTATTTTACCCTTGCTTGAATTTATTATAGTTAATAATAACATATCCATCATTGAAACGATAACCGTGTCATTATTATTTCTTAAAAATAAATAAATTTATTTTATCAGATATCTAATAAACACTATGTATCTTTTACTTCAATCCATCTAAAAATAGATCATTCTTTAAAAACATTATGTTGATTAAACCCGTAGGAATCTATTATTACTATAAATGTAATTCTCAAAAATGGAACGCATTTACCTTTGATAATGAATATCCTAGGAATATTTATTTAATTATTTTAAAAGATGAATATTTTATGAATCCAACAGGATCTCTTTAATTTCTCTCAATAAATTCAATGACTGAATCCAATGTTTCTAATAATTTCCCATCCACCTCACTTGTTGATTTATTATTTGTTGAGATCTGTACGTGTTTTATGGTCGTCATTCATTCTTTTCTGTTGGCATATCCACATGGTCATTAATGTTTTAATAGTAAAAACATCATCCATAAAATTAATGTAATATTTAATATAAATAATTTTGATTATTTAATTTCAGTATTACTCATATAATAACTATTTTATTTTATAATTAGATGATTTTTTTTCTTTTGGGGGTGGTCTGTTCAAATATACTCCTACTCATGAGAGATTGGACTTGGAGCCTCAAACTGGGATATTGTCCATAAGAAAATTATTCAAGAATGCATACAACCATTTGGAGAAGGTAAATTCATACTACTTCATTAATTAACTATGTTATCACTTTAACTGATATTTTTCAGTAACTTTTCTTATCATTTTTATCCATTACATATTTAATTTTTTATATATCTTTTATGAAGTCATATTCTTCTTTCAAATATGTATAATAAACCACAGAATAGAAAAAATGATTCTTTCTACCAATCATACCATTTTTTTTCTTTTTCATTGCCTTTTGTTTTCAAACTACCAACACTGCTTATTGATTCGATGTTATTATATGAAAAACAATTCTTGTTGTTGAAAGATTCTTATCTTCTTACAATAAATAATGATAATCATTTTTTCACATAAGAATATTGATTAAATATGTATTGTTGGATGTTCAAAATATAGAGACAATTGAAATGTGGTAAAATTGGTAGTTTGGATTGTTTTGTGGTTTTGGGAAGTGTATGAATCAGCCACACCACAATCTGATACATTGTGGGACCATTATGACTCCTTGTAGATCTTTTTTTTATATTGACATTAATTTTATTAAAAAGGAACAATGACATATTCAAAACTATGTAAAAATATTCTGATTGTTTTGATACATTATGGAAAAGATCTATAAGACTATTGAGATGTGTAGGAATTAGTCTCATCTCATGTTGACTAACGGTTTGATAGCTATGATCATTTTTTCTGTTTTCATTTTAAGATCGATAGTTTAGTTCAAAAAATATCACTCACCATAAAAAATGACATGATGATTTTATGTTCATAGTAATTTCACAAAAACCTGATACATGATGTTGTAAGTATATATCAAAGTGTTTGTTTCCTCATTAAAATAATATTTTCATAAAAAAACAAGTGGCATACTCAAAACCATGAAATTTTTTTTGGATGATTTTGATAATTTTTGAAAATGATCCATAATTCATTTGAGATGTGTATGAATCATATGTACCTCAATTCGACAAACATATTGAGCAGTATTAATCAATATGTGTAATTTAATTTGAAAATGAAATCAATTTTAAAAAAAGGACCACTGACCAACTCAAGACAGAGGAAACACATTCATATTGTTTTTATAAATTAATAATATGATTCCTAAGTCATTTTAAACATGTACGAATCAGTCATACCTCAATCATTCAAATTGTGTGACCGGTATGATTCCAAGTGCATATTTTTCTTTAAAATTGACATAAATTTTAATAAAAACGACAACTGACCAAATCAAAATAGAGAAAACAGATTCATATTATTTTTATAATTTAGGGAAATGATCAATATTTCATTTTTGAGATGTAAAAATCAGACACAACGCAATCTAATATATGATGTTCCATTTATGACTCAATGATTCCGTAATCAGTTTAAAATAAATAGTTTTTTCTCAAAAAATCCAATCACTAAATACAAATAAAACACACAAAAAATTTACTAATAATTTAAGTCAATGATTCATAAGTCATTTTTGACATGTAGGACTCATTCTCACATCAAATTGATATATAATGTGATCAGTATGAATCAAAGTGAGTATATACATTTTAAAATTAATCTCTAGTAAAAAAGATAAGTTACATACTCAAACCCAAGTAAATGCATTCTTATTTTTTTTATACTTTATGAAAACAATCCATAATCCATTTGGAATGTGTAATAATTATCTGATCCTCAATATGACACATATTATGACTGATATAACTAAAATTGCATCTTTTTATTTATAATTTAAATTAATTTAAGTAATTAGGATAACTCATCTACTCAAAACTAAGAAAGCATATTTAGATTATTTTGATACATTATAAAAAGAATCATTATGTCATTTTTGACATGTAAGAATCAGATGCACCTCAAACTAATACATGATGTGTCTGGTATGACTCATTGTGTCTGTTATCTGTTTAAAATCAATAATTTAGTTAAAAAAGTGCTACTCACTGAAAACTGAGAAAACACGCTAGAATTGTATTTATAATTTGGGGCAATTATTCATATGAAGTTTTGGATTTATAGTAATCTATTTCAGGTGAAACTAATACATTATGTGATAGGTAAGAGTGAAAGTGATTGTTTACGATTTTAAATGAAATTTTCTAAAAAAAAGACAATCGATGTACTAAAAATTGAGAAAACACATTATTATTTTTTAGATACATTTCAAAAATGATGGATAAGACATTTGAAATGTGGAAGAATTATCCACACCTCAATATGACACATAGTGTGGCCGGTATTACTCCATGTTCATTTTTTCGATATATAAGTATCATTTTAGTTTAAAATGCATCTCTTATTGCCAAAAATAAGAAAACCAACCTACATTATTTTTTCTTCATTTAAATTATATTTTCATAAATAATTTTTATTATATATTGTGTTTTTGGAAATGTGTATTGTTGTGTTGTAGTGTGTTATAACAACACACTTTAGTATGCCCCTTTATTATCCATTATAAAAAATCATACAAAGGGATACTTAATCAGCTCTCTTATAAGTTCTCATAAATATTTCTTAATCAACACTTTTAATAGTGATGATAAAGGATCCCTTATCAGCAAATATAAATGGACCGGGGTTTTTTTCTCACTCAAATAGTCAACACTTATCTAGTTCTAATAAAGGATATTTTAGCACTGGTTAAGGTCTAATTTTTAGTAGTCATTCCTCCTTACAAAATCGCACTTACTGAGCTCCATGAGGTCAATAGATAGTTGTAGGATAATGATTATTGTTGTTTTATATGACATATTACATATTTCGAGGGTTCCCCCATTCAATTTAGTAAGAATTAAAATCTGACACTATGTTTTTGTGTGGATTGCTGATGGTTGAAAATGCTTAGTGTTATGTACTAGTATCCAATTATTTGAATCAATGATCTCTCTGAGCAGCTCTGAGGAACTAGGGTATTCTTTAAGATCATCTTAATAATTTTCTATCCTCATGTGAATTTCATACCTTCATACATATATTTTATTTCTTTTCGAAGCACGTATGGTCTGTATAAGTATCTCATTAATTCGTTTGGTCTCATGAAAACACAATCTATTTTCAACTATTTGATAAATATTATTTTTCATCCCTATCTAGATTAATATTTCATGGTATTTTTATATAGAATCTCGATGTATTATAATACTCAGAGAAACCATTCTAAAGAACATGAGATATATTTTAATACACTTAGACTGAATTGGGTGTATGAAAATCATTCTATGTTTCACATATGGATCGATAAAGTTCACTACATGGGTTATATTATATCAAAATCAAAAGTTTTATATGACCAAGAGAAGATGAGTGTTTTATTTCAATGATAGTATCATTCAAACATGTTTTATTAAAGAAATTTCTTGTGTATGGAAAGATTTACATTCATTTTATACGGGACTTCTCACACTGGGCATAACCTCTCACTGGTCTTAAAATGAAGTTTATCAAGTTCCTATCATCAAAAGCAGTTTAGAAAACCTATCAATAAATTGTTGGAAGGATGTTGATGACACTGATTAAGATTTTTTCCAGATCATCGAAGAGGAAATATAGTGTTCTGTTATTCATTAAGCATTGGGTAGGACATCGTGTTAATGAAATAGGATAGATTTATTTCATATGAGTATATCCAAGTGAGATATCATAAGAATAATTACACAATGATCAGAACATTGAGTTAGCATCTATTGTTCATGCCTTACACTTCTAGAGATATAATCTGATGGGTGAACCCTATGTGGCCTATATGGACCACAAGAGCCTCAAATATATATTCTCACATTGTGACTATAATATGAGTTTGCAAAAATGGGTAAAATACCTTCAGTCATTAGATTTGAGATTTTCTATGCACATGGAAAGGGGAATACAGTTGCAGATATGTTATGTCAGTAAACTCTAGAACATGCTATAGAGTAAGCCAATAATGAATGTAAATTGACATAACTATTTTTTGAGTTTCATCCGGAGCTTAATGAGACCCATGATCAGTCTTACATATCATCCTTGATAGTTCACTCTTCCCTCATTTATAGGCTGAATAGTGGGAATTTTTTAAATAGTAATTAGTTGGTTCCCTAAGAGATTATTGCTACTGAGGACCTGACCTTAGATAGTTATGATGATAGAGATTAAATCCCTCATATACATAGGCACATATGGGTTATTATAGATATAGTGAAGGATTTCATAAACAATTCCCACACTTATTAGTGGGATATTTATATAGGAATCTATGTGATTTATTGAGATATTTTATTCATGTATTAGTGTCCTAATATGAATTGTTAGTGTGTAGGATCTATCACTAGGAGTTACACCTTTCAAGAGGTTGCAAGAATAGAATCAATGAATTTCTAGCTTATTATAGATTCTTCTAGTATAGAAATGGAAAAGGGAAGTAGTTGGTTTAGATTTTTAAATCACCATACCATGGTCTCCTTGAGGTATCAATACTATTTGGGTAGTTGTGGATTGACTGAATAAAGTAGCCAGCATCATCAAAATTTGGTAGACCTTCTTAGTAGATGACTCGAGAATAATGTATGTCCAAAATATTATATGGATAGACGGGTTCCCATGTACTATTTTTTAGTTACTGACTCTCATTTGACATCAAGATTCTAGAAGGGGTTTCAGAGTGCTATGGGAACACTGGTTCATCTGAGCACAACTTTTAATCCTCAGTCTAACAGTCAATCATAAATGACTATAAATGTTTTAGTGGACATGCTTAGGGAATGCATCCTTGATTTATAAATTTCATGGGAGAATAATACCCTTCTTTTCATGTTTTCCTATAACAATTGATTCTAGGTGGAATTTTGATTTCTGATTTTAAGGCCAATTTGGTAGGCTATTCCCTTCAATCTTATGCTGGTTAGAGGAAAGAGGTCACCCTATTTGGTCCTCATCTCATGCAGGATACATTAGATTAGGGTTAATTGATCAGGAAGTGTATGTATATCGCAATGTCTTGAAATAAAATGTTTTTCGATTATCTTCAATGACCTATAGAGTTTGATGATGGGAATTTTATGTTCATACATGTATCAACCAGTCTCAAGAAAAGATGGATACCATGGGAAGGGAATTTATCTACATAATTTCTGCAGGTGGATGATATTCTGGAGAGAGTGATGTTCGTATCATATCGTTTTCTATTATCTAATAGGTAATATTCCATGCACAATGTCTTACATGTTTCCTAGATTTAACATTATCAACGCAACCCATATTATACTATTATTCACAAGGAGGTTGAGTTAGAATATGATTCTCTATTTTACATGTATCCTATACCAACATTTGACTAGAGAATGAAGAATTTCTAATGTCGGTCTATCCATTTAATATGGTTGTTTTGGTATAAAAGCAGGGTATAGGATGCTACATGGGAGGAGGAGGCTGATATATGTTCTTAGTGGACAGAGTTGTTCTAAAATAGTGCATTTCCTCTCCTATAATGAGAACTTGGGAACGAGTTCCTTTAATTGGGGAAGGCTGTAAGAACATGTTTCTTCACATAGATATAGAATCATTGAAATTCGATATAATACCTTAATTTGGACTTGATTTGGAATCCTATTGAGTTCACAGAGGTTTTGTGGGTGTATGGTGCATGGAACGTCTTTTTTTTTCTGCTTAGTCAAACTGTTCATATAAAAATGTGACAGGTCCCTCCTTACGAAGTGTGTGGTACACAGATGGCGCAACGTTTGTCCTACCATGCAACCAAACTGTTCACCCAATATATTTTGGGTAAATTTACCATTTTCCCATAAATATAATTTAATATTACCCATTCACTCATATCATATCAAGAAAACATAGGAGCTCATATCCCTCACATTTTTCTCCCAAAGACTCATATTCCAGTATTCTTGTTACATTTTCTGTCCATGATCTGATTTTTGAACCCTTCGTATTGTTGAATTATTCAAGGTATGGTCTAAAATCCTTATGTTATGTTCTTCATTTCTCTTCTCATCGATGGAGTTAGTTTGATTCAGGAACATATTCCCTATTTTTAGGGTGTTGATCAATTATTAAAATTTATTCAAATACATGTTTAACAATAGGTTGAAACAAAACACCGAGAGTGTTTTAGAGATAATGTAGGTGATGTAGGATCTGTCACTTATGTGTCACCATTTTATAAACTGTATTCATTGTATCCACACCGACTTCATTGGGATTTTCCTTTTTAATTCATATTTCATGAATATAATCATCTTAATCACATTATAGAGGCCTATATATATATATATATCTGTGTGTGTGTGTGTGCGTGTGTGTGTGTTTTATCCTTCATTATAGGTTATAACCTCAATTCCAACCACCCTATATAGGGAGTTTTCCATAGTTATACCTATACTATATTTTTATGATTATATGTGACACCATTTCAGTGTTCATTCACATGACCCACATAACGTAAGTGTTAAAAATTAATTTTTTAAATATTAAAAGGCATATATACTATAGATATCACTTTTCCATGAATTATATAAATGGAATTTGTTTCTTATACAAATTTTCCTTATTATGCCTAATAAAAGAAAATGGAAGGAACCTATTAAGTTCTTATAAATTGAAATTGTAATTGGTTTTCTATCCTTATCCAACCTTCCCATTATCGTGAATTTTAAAGGAAAAAACCTAATAATTGAATATATAATTAAAATAATAAATGGTTCCATTATAAAATTACCCATGTCCATCTACAAAAATTTATATAATTAAATAGGGAAATTATTAAATGGAATGAATATTACATGAACTTATAAAATAATGAATAAAATATATGGTTACCAGTTTATATGGAACGATTCATCTGTATAGGAGTTGTCAGAATTAAGACTTCTTGGGATTCCATTATGAATGCCTTCAGCACTCGGAGGATGCTATTCAGATTCAAGGATGCCTATTTCCAAGCAAGATACCCACCTTCTAACATAGTCCTGGTCTATTATGAATTCTTTCTATGAATTAGTAGGATACCATAAATATCATTCGGATATAAGTATTCCTTTGATATATAACATCAATCTAGCATGACGTCTTTACACATGTGGTTCCATGGACACACCCATTTGGCCTAGTTGTTTCTTATTCTGTTTTACCTAGGATGAGATCCTTGTACTCTTTTAGAATTATAATATAGTCGAATAACAAGGGAGATTCCCCAGGTACTCTAATCAAACCCTAATAGCCTAAATAAATTTAGTTACTATGTTTTTGTGATCCATGTGGTCAAGGAATCCATATTTCTTACCGTGGATCATATTTATTATTATCATAATCATGGTTGCCTTTTTTATCACCATGGATCCCTTTTAATTGTTATTATAACTATAATATTCCTAGGATTGAACTTCATTTCTCTTATTGAATTATTATAAACTACAACATAATTAATTAAATGAAACATGTTCAGACACCTGATAAGGATCAAGCATGTTTTGGGGTATTTACATTGATATAGTATTGTTACATTTATATATACATACAGACTATATGAGTATATATTTCACTAACTGGATGGTATAGATTCCATTAGTGGTTCTCTACTCAGATTTATGTCACACTCTTTCTATGACACCATTAGTACCTAGGAATATTACACGTTTATAGGTGTCTATAAAAATAAGCATCCTAATTTTTATGTGTTATATTTCTTTCTTTCATTATGATGGAACTTATTAGTAGATAACTACGCCATCAATTGGGATGTTTCATTGTTTTTGTTTTTAGCTACTTTTATAAAGCATGTATTTCTACTTCCATGTGTACCTATTTTCTAACATTATAGAGATATGACATAATTTATCATTATTATGTATTTGATTATTTTCTATTTTTGGTGTGTTATCATTAACTTAATCATATGTATGTACAATTGTACTATAATAGGATTCTAGTCTAGTTGTTATAGTTTTTTTTCATCTATGCGATCCGTTCATATTATACTTCTCCTATTTTTATGTTATTAGTTTGATAAATTTTTTTACTCAAGTTATGAGGGTATAGTATCCATAGAGACACACCATATTCCATCTTTACTAGTTGAAAACTATTGGTGTATTAGGATGTGAACTTGAAGCGATGTGGCTAACTAGCCTTGGGGAACCGTTTGGTGGAATGTGGGTTGGAGATGTCATATATGAGTTGTCTTGACCACAAAACTCGAAAGTTTAAAGTTTCCCAAAAGAATCCCTTATAAAAAATACAATATGTTATAATCTTCCCACCTTATAATATCTCATCCTCTGGTTATAAAGGTTTACCTAGAGATGGTACCGAACATACAAATCTCATTTTCATCATCCTAATCTCGAATGGTTCTAAATCATAGGTGATCTACCCACAATGAACACCCCACCTAATGATTTAACTACCCGGTCTCTTCCCAACTGAAAATAAAAAATTATAATGCTTCACAAATCATCCTTAGACTCAATAATCCTCTCATTTTGCATTGTAATTACTACACCTCATCGGGTGCTCAAATCATGCCTGTGTCATTTCTGAAACACATAAATTCACACTTCTCATCAGTTTATCGTATGTTTTGAATCATAAAATATTATCAAGATTCTACATCATATGTTTATATGGATAATAATCATAGTCTGCATTCCTAAGAACCATATATAGACCCTACATTGAGTCAATGTCAAGATTAATATGTACCTTTTATAAAACCTACATCGCATCAAAACACAAAAGAAATATAGTTTACTATGAACCTCATATATAGGCAACATATCATAACTGTTTCCAATATAATAAGCCATAATTTTTATACAAATGAAACATACACCACATTCTCCAAAACCAGCAAAATGAAAAATAAAAGAAAACATGATGACTCTCATGGTGTAATTTAACTTTCATTATCTCATATTCTTACTTTGACCTCGGTATATCAACATTTTTAACATGGACTAATGTTTGACTACAAATGAAATTTCCTCCCTATGAGGATGCTCTATCTGCAAACCATTCTCCCCACTACTGGGTCCCACTATCTTTTCCACATCCTCGTTGCGTTAATAAATCTCAGTTACCCAGTCATAATAACACTTCATGTGTGGCCTCAGATACCTAATTTTACCTGAGTCATGGGAATCCTGCAATTTGAGATGGATTCCTTCATATCCTTTTGATATTAGACATATATCCACATGAAGAACACTAAATCATAACATGATCACACTGGGTCCAAATATGCATCGACTACCTGCACTAGAATCATACTACTAATGACCCACTCCTCAATGGTCTCCCTAAGTCTCTATTTTGGCATCCATACTTTGACTCCTCAAGAATGTGATTCCTAACACCTTGAGAATCTATACTTGGATCACATAACACTATCAAATGGTTTGAATAAGACCATTCTAGAAGGATCCCCTCAGATATTAGCACCTAGTTAACTTCCTCTGAATAAGAAATCAATATGTAAAATATTTTTCTCTACTCTGATCGATTACTATAAACTCTACTCAAAATGATGCATCTATACAATGTCATTTCCAATTATAGTAGGTGAAAATCATGACTAATATATGAATTTCACTATGTAGAGACCCGTATCCTGACGTACATTGACATTACATTACTTTTGCGGAATACTTAGTACATAACAAAAGTACACACACAAGGATCGTAATAGTTTAGTGTCTTTGGAAACTCGGAACGTAATCTTCTAATCGTGGTGAAAGATCTTCAATATCTCCCATAAAGATCTTCCCTTTTTTTTACCTAAAAACCTTTCTTTATATCCTGGGGAAAAGAAAACATAAAAGGGTGAGCTCAAATGCTCAGTAAGGGTAAAAAAAAGAAATATCAATCACATCATATACATAAGAACATAGCTTTTGGAAATCTTAACCTGCAAAAGAGCTCATAATATCATAACATGGGATAAATCATAGAAGTGAAAATGAGATCACCATAATCATAACATGAAACTTGAAACTTTGTGGCATGCACACATAATCATGGAAAATCATTTCTTGTTAGTCATGACTCATTCCCAAGACTATCTTAGTGGACAAAGTCCCTTTCTGAACCGAGTTCACTCCTCGTTTCAGTCCTGTATCACTGAACCGAAATAACCTTCCGTTCCAGCCATGTCTATCTCATGAGATATAAAATCTTTACCCAATGCATTGGAGGGAGATATAGGTCCCACCCATCTTATAATGAATCCTTTCTTATGTGTGCCACATAATCATAAATCATACATCATCGCATAACCCATGTAATAAAAATGGGATTCTTAAACAACATGACATCATAAAACAATTCATATAAGATAACGGAATTCATAAAAATGTTTCCATAAAAACATAATCAAATCCATGTAATAATAGGGATAAAAATAGAACCCTTTTATTATCTTAGATGGAAAATAATTTTGATAAAACACTTGAACTTCATTCTTGAGGAAAATATCCTTTCTACTTCGAAAACATTTTTCCTTTCATAACATGTCATAAAACTTTAAAATAAAAGAAGTTGATTGAAAATAAACTTGAAAACTTGTAAAGGAAGCTTCTTGGAAATAATGTTTTAAAAATCCATTCATGCCGTATAAGTTAAAAAAAACATTCTTCGTACTTTTGTCGGAAAAGTCAAAAATTACTTCGTATGAAAAAACGACAAAAGATTCCTTTCATTTCTTTTACTAAAAACTCACCGAAGGGTAAAAATGGATTTAAACAATTGTAGGTGGATGTA
Organism: Viscum album; assembly: GCA_963277665.1. Classification (NCBI taxonomy): domain Eukaryota; kingdom Viridiplantae; phylum Streptophyta; class Magnoliopsida; order Santalales; family Viscaceae; genus Viscum; species Viscum album. The sequence continues at coordinate 119,966,134 of OY728156.1, forward strand.
ATTAATATTAAATATTGATGAAACATGGATGTGGATGATAAAATACACCCCAGTAAATACTTACGAATAAACAATCTCGGATAAAAATGAGATTGTGATATTTCCCTTACCTTAGGTCCAACTTGCTTTGTAAGTGTCCGAACCTCCTGTATAATGATTTAAATCATGTTATTGACTTATTACAGAATCATATTCATTGTTATGATATCATATATGGTTCACATATGACATTATATTACCCGTTTATTTGTGAATTCCATGTTAAAGAAGCGTTTTGGGTAAAATCGTTTCATTTATCGTAGGTGTTTTGACTTGTTGTTCTTGACATGATTATTACTTATATCATGATTTACTCACTTCCAGAATATAAAATATGATTTATATATCATATATATTCAGTATATATATATATATAATAGGTAGATAAATAAAATGAAAAACACCGTTCATGGAGACGGTAGTCCGTACGTACGCATGAACGCTGTTTTCCTTTCCTTATTGTCTTGAAATGGAAGTAAGTAGATGACATACATATGTATATATATACATAAATCCAGTAGCTTTATAATGTCATATATTTCATTATTATTTCTTATATATACATTATAATCATTCTTAAATGGTTAACATGGAGAATGAATCTCATCTCGTCGTGGAGACGGTAGTCCGTACGTACGCACGAGCGATGATATCATTTCTATAAATATTGAATTGAATAGGAGTGGATTATACAATATATCAGAATAAATATGATGTTTTAATAACTATGTATAGTTATTCTTTACACCATTATACCCATCCATGTAAGGTGGTGGTGGAAAATAGATTACACCACGGCGTGGAGACGGTATTCCGTACGTACGCACGCGCGGTGATTTCTTTTTCCGTAGGATGGATAGATGGTGAAATAGGGTTGTTTCATACTTATAATAACATATCAGTATATGGGTGATACTGATGTTATTACTTCATAATGAAACAACCTAATAAGAAGAGGTGGAAAAAGAAATAAATATGAAAGAATTGGTAACGGTAATTACCTCTTCTTTGAAGTGCCTCTTTGAGACCTCCTCTTAGGGCACTAAAATTGGTCTTTGAGGAAGACCAGAACCTCTAGGATGTTGCTAGGGAAGTGGAGAGGAGAAATTGGCAGGGGTTGGCCGAGCTTGAGTGATAAAATTGGTGTGAGGAGGTGGGGGAGGAGGTGTCCTTTTATAGGGGAGGAGAGGGGCACCTTAGGAATATCTCAAAATATTATTTTATATTAAAGTCAAAATCGGTTTATAATGGTTCCAAATGGTCTTATTTCGAAGCTAAAGTGGGGATGGGTCGAAATCCTATCAACCAATAGAATTTAGACAAGTTTAGGATATTATTTTAACCTTATCAATTAGATTTAACTCTAAGTTAAATAATTTAACTTTTACCATGTCTTTTTGTTTTCTTTCACTATATGGTTAATACACTTACTATAACATGCCAAACGAACCCCAAATTGTTTATTATTAATATATATATCCTTATCTATGTCATTTGGCCGAACCTTAGATTTTTAGGAATAAAATAACAATTTATAATATAATATTTGATTTAAAAACTATTTTGTGTCAATTTTGACACTATTTGATATATGATTTTTTTGAGAGTTATAACAGAATTAAATGTTCGATCCAAGTTAATTAAATCAACATTAATATATCATAGTAACCTAGAAAATTAGTGTAATTCATAAAAAGTCTCAAATTACATTTATTTTGGTGTTTATAACATCAATTATGTCAATATTTCATTAATAAGATAATTACTGCATCATCATTGTGTCATAAATAAATTAAATTATTTAAAGTCTAAAAATTACAAATAAAATACCATCATGTAGGAAATATTTTTAGCTTTCTAAATAATATTTACAATCGAATTTATCTTATGTATAACCCCATATTAAAAATGATTTACTTATTAAACTTTGATTTTAACTATTTTAACCCTTCTTTAAATAAATTAATAATAAATGTCCTAATCTAATCCAAGTGGGCCTAAATGGTCATATTGTATTCCTAAGTTTGTTTTTGGTCGAATTACACTTGTCCAATAGAATTAGGACATGTGTTAGGGTAATATTAATATCATATTTACCCTTAGTTACCCTATTTACTATTAACCGTAGTAAAAAAAGTAAAAAGTTACTATTCACCAAAAAATTATTTTCATCTCATTGAACCACATTTTAGTCCTTGATATTAACCGTGTCTCTCGGATTTTCGAAATTTCATTCACAGAAGCGGTAAAATTAAGTTTTATGCAAAATTCAGTTTTTAACCTACCACTTAGTAGTTTCACTATTCATCAAAAATTGATGTTTTTCAGAACAATGCCAAAATTTCATCCCAAGCTATATTTCATATTCCGAATTCCAAAATGAAGTCTATTTTACCAAATTCATAACATAAAAGTTTCATTAATTAATTTTATAATTAAATCCCGCTGTTAAAACAAATAGCGTGTTTTTAAGAAACAATATCTATCAAAAGATTGACACTTGTTTATGTCTAGTTTAAATGTGAAATTACATCCAATGACCAACATTGTATTAAATTGTAAAAATATATTCTAAATATACTTTAAAACAACTCAAATTAATTATTTATCACTATTAATTATTTCGATTAAAAAAGTTGTTTTTAATTATAATTTAGTAATTTTCACTATTCATCAGAATATGAAAGTTATCCGAAAAGTACCAAAATTTCACCTTAGGCTAAATTCGATACTCCGAATCCAAAAATGAAGTCCATTTTGAGAGTTAAAATTTCTAAAATTTAAAAAGTGGTTATTACTATTCATAACGGCTAGTTTTAATAATATTTTAATAGCATATCATTGTTTCGTGAAACTCAGGATTACGTACCACACACGCTATTGAGGAAGGTTGCGATTGCGTGTAATGCAAGGCAAGTCAAGGATGCGTGTTGTGCAAGCTTCTTTTGGTGTAGCGTATAACACAAGACATTAGTAAAATAAAAAAGAATATTTTTCATAAAATCTCGGGCTATTACATTCTACCCCCCTTAAAATGAATTTCGCCCTCGAAATTCGTCGGGGTTATAAATGGTTTACTATTCGAAAAGTTTCTTTAATAGAAACCCACATCGTAAAAAGGAATATCAAAACCAATCTTTAAAAATAAAAGTATGAAACGTAACGGTTACCCAAATAAACTAATCATTGGGTTTCCACATAGGTGAAAATATGGATATGGAAGAGAAATATAACCATCATGTTCTGATGGAGAGTGGTAGAGAACATGGCTATGGAAAAGACAGTAATCACAAATCCATAGATTTGTGATGATATAAGGTACCATCTGATTCATCAGGAATAAGATCACTAGGACAACATTTTTGGTTTTCAAGATCATTTCCCCTAAAGTTGAAAATTTGAATTAGAATAAATACTTACTTTATTTTGGTACAATCTCACTATTGTTCGTGCTTTGAACAATTTCCACTTAATCTCTTAAATAAATGAAGTTGAATTTGTTATTCCTGAAGTGTTAGCAGATCATGTGATAGAATGACAGGTCATTCCATCTGTCTCAAACAAAAGGTTAGCAAAACTTATATACATAAGTCGATCTATAGTGAGATTAATCATATATGGTTCCTAAAATGGACTTATACTTCATATATCATACTGCTTAATATAATAAACCTAGTTTCTACTAAACAGGGACTTCCTGTAGGCTAGTGGTAGGCGATAAAGGCCAGTCGCACTTCGGTTGTGTGTTCGATTCCCCCAGCCTTGTCCGAAGCGATGGGCTATCGCCCGTCCTGCAGGTTGTCCTTTTTATAAAACTATATTACTATAACATCCCATCAATAATATCGAAAAAACTTCTATCCTTAAACAATAATAACTTATGTCCAACATAATTCATTCCAATCTTTAGGCTTATCCATAATACTGCAGTCCATTCTCATAACATAGTGAAAACGATTACCAGAGATTTAATACCATCGTTGATCCCCATATATCATAAGATATATCTTGTTGGTCACATTCCAATCATTCAAAGTCCTTAATCATGTATTCTCTTGAATACCTTAGTGAAAACATGAATGCAGTTTAAAGTTAACACTTTCCACATACCAAAATCCTCAAAATTCTATATACTCAAACCATGATATCACTTAGTCCTTATATCAATCATGAGCTCATGAATACTATTAAACATTTCATTTTCTCGTCTTCATTATGCGCATATCATCTTATTTCCAAAAAATATCTCAATCACTTTGAATACCACATTAATAAATATTGCAATACTCAATGATACAACATTATTTTGGAATCTCATAAACACTTAATCATTCCACCACATCGTTGTCATATTCTATATTGCCAATAGTGATCGCATGTGATTTCCCTTTGTCCTTTGCCTTCAGTGGTTGCTCATGTTGATCATCACTAACCCTTGGATTAGGGCAATTATTAGCATAATGCCCCATTTCCTTGCACTTGAAGCATTGAAGTGTTGGTGGTGCGTTCTCTGCAGTGTTTGCTTTATTCACATCATTAGAAACCCTTTTTCCATTACTTCGACACTCAACTGCTCGATGACCTTATTTTCCACACTTAAAACATTTTCTAGTTCCTTTAAGACAATCTCCACCATGCTTCTTTCCACACTTTGTGCATAAGGAAACATTCATCTTCTTTTCACCATTATTATGAGATTTCTCCTTGAACTCCATCTTTCGTTTCTTGTCAAAACCATGATATGGATATGTAACACCAACTTCCATTTCTACCTTGATAGCACAACGCACAATTTCTTCATAGCTACTGAAGTCTCTTATAGCTAATGCCCTTCGAAGACTTGGTTTTAAGCCACTGAAAAATCGATCAACTTTACTTTCAGGTTGGATGATAATGCCAGATGCATACCTTGCAAGTCTTGTAAAATTTGCTTCATAGGTACCAACAGATTCATCGTCCCTTTGCTTCAGTTCAAGAAACTCTTTCTCCATCTTTGTTCGAAGAATATGAGGGAAGTACTTATTGAAAAATAAGTTCTTGAACTCGTCCCATTCCATAGACTCAATTTCATCCCTTTGCCTTGTATTCTTAATAATATTCCACCATTGATCAGAATCTCCTTCCAAACGATACACTGCTAGGATGACTTTATCATGTTCAGAACATTGAAGAACTGAAAATATCTTTTCAGTAGTACTAATCCATTGTTCAGCAACTAATGGATCAGTAGACCCACTGAAAGAAGGTGGACGCTGCCTCATGAAGGATTCAACAGAATGTTGCTCCTTCCTTTGCTCGTTTGGAAGTCCTGCATGATTCATAGCTTGAGAAAGTTTTGTGAGCATGGCTATAAGATTTTGCATTCCAGCTCCTATATCGTTTGGTTGCTCAGGGGGACAATCATTGCATTGCCCATCACATTCCGCATTAACACGGTTCCTTCGGGTTCCAGCCATCGTCTAAAACCCCAAAAGAATAGTGTGAGAGGCAAAAATCATGCTAGGGAAAACAACATAATAAAGGAGGAGTAACTTAAATATCTATCATCTTTGGTTTAATCTAATATTGTTACCATAGTTCTAGGACTATATCCTATACGTATACTTATCCTTAGGGGCATCCCTAGACATACCTTAGAAATATCTCTAGGGATCTCACTAATGTTTTCGCATCCTAGTTTCCAAAGGTTGACTAAACCTTTCCTCTGATACCAACTGTAGAGACCCGTATCTTGACGTACATTGACATTACATTACTTTTGCGGAATACTTAGTACATAACAAAAGTACACACACAAGGATCGTAATAGTTTAGTGTCTTTGGAAACTCAGAACGTAATCTTCTAATCGTGGTGAAAGATCTTCAATATCTCCCATAAAGATCTTCCCTTTTTTTTACCTAAAACCTTTCTTTATATCCTGGGGAAAAGGAAACATAAAAGGGTGAGCTCAAATGCTCAGTAAGGGTAAACAAAAGAAATATCAATCACATCATATACATAAGAACATATCTTTTGGAAATCTTAACCTGCAAAAGAGCTCATAATATCATAACATGGGATAAATCATAGAAGTGAAAATGAGATCACCATAATCATAACATGAAACTTGAAACTTTGTGGCATGCACACATAATCATGGAAAATCATTTCTTGTTAGTCATGACTCATTCCCAAGACTATCTTAGTGGACAAAGTCCCTTTCTGAACCGAGTTCACTCCTCGTTTCAGTCCTGTATCACTGAACTGAAATAACCTTCCGTTCCAGACATGTCTATCTCATGAGATATAAAATCTTTACCCAATGCATTGGAGGGAGATATAGGTCCCACCCATCTTATAATGAATCCTTTCTTATGTGTGCCACATAATCATAAATCATACATCATCGCATAACCCATGTAATAAAAATGGGATTCTTAAACAACATGACATCATAAAACAATTCATATAAGATAACGGAATTCATAAAAATGTTTCCATAAAAACATAATCAAATCCATGTAATAATAGGGATAAAAACAGAACCCTTTTATTATCTTAGATGGAAAATAATTTTGATAAAACACTTGAACTTCATTCTTGAGGAAAATATCCTTTCTACTTCAAAAACATTTTTCCTTTCATAACATGTCATAAAACTTTAAAATAAAAGAAGTTGATTGAAAATAAACTTGAAAACTTGTAAAGGAAGCTTCTTGGAAATAATGTTTTAAAAATCCATTCATTCCGTATAAGTTAAAAAAAACATTCTTCGTACTTTTGTCGGAAAAGTCAAAAATTACTTCGTATGAAAAAACGACAAAAGATTCCTTTCATTTCTTTTACTAAAAACTCACCTAAGGGTAAAAATGGATTTAAAAAATTGTAGGTGGATGTAATTAATATTACATATTGATGAAACACGGATGTGGATGATAAAATACACCCCAGTAAATACTTACGAATAAACAATCTCGGATAAAAATGAGATTGTGATATTTCCCTTACCTTAGGTCCGACTTTCTTTGTAAGTGTCCGAACCTCCTGTATAATGATTTAAATCATGTTATTGACTTATTACAGAATCATATTCATTGTTATGATATCATATATGGTTCACTTATGACATTATATTACCCGTTTTTTTTGTGAATTCCATGTTAAAGAAGCGTTTTGGGTAAAATCGTTTCATTTATCGTAGGTGTTTTGACTTGTTGTTCTTGACATGATTATTACTTATATCATGATTTACTCACTTCCAGAATATAAAATATGATTTATATATCATATATATTCAGTATATATATATATATAATAGGTAGATAAATAAAATGAAAAACACCGTTCATGGAGACGGTAGTCCGTACGTACGCATGAACGCTGTTTTCCTTTCCTTATTGTCTTGAAATGGAAGTAAGTAGATGACATACATATGTATATATATACATAAATCCAGTAGCTTTATAATGTAATTTATTTCATTATTATTTCTTATATATACATTATAATCATTCTTAAATGGTTAACATGGAGAATGAATCTCATCGCGTCGTGGAGACGGTAGTCCGTACGTACGCACGAGCGATGATATCATTTCTATAAATATTGAATTGAATAGGAGTGGATTATACAATATATCAGAATCAATATGATGTTGTAATAACTATGTATAGTTATTCTTTACACCATTATACCCATCCATGTAAGGTGGTGGTGGAAAATAGATTACACCACGGCGTGGAGACGGTATTCCGTACGTACACACGCGCGGTGATTTCTTTTTCCGTAGGATGGATAGATGGTGAAATAGGGTTGTTTCATACTTATAATAACATATCAGTATATGGGTGATACTGATGTTATTACTTCATAATGAAACAACCTAAGAAGAAGAAGTGGAAAAAGAAATAAAGATGAAAGAATTGGTAACGGTAATTACCTCTTCTTTGAAGTGCCTCTTTGAGACCTCCTCTTAGGGCACTAAAATTGGTCTTTGAGGAAGACCAGAACCTCTAGGATGTTTCTAGGGAAGTGGAGAGGAGAAATTGGCAGGGGTTGGCCGAGCTTGAGTGATAAAATTGGTGTGAGGAGGAGGGGGAGGAGGTGTCCTTTTATAGGGGAGGAGAGGGGCACCTTAGGAATATCTCAAAATATTATTTTATATTAAAGTCAAAATCGGTTTATAATGGTTCCAAAGGGTCTTATTTCTAAGCTAAAGTGGGGATGGGTCGAAATCCTATCAACCAATAGAATTTAGACAAGTTTAGGATATTATGTTAACCTTATCAATTAGATTTAACTCTAAGTTAAATAATTTAACTTTTACCATGTCTTTTTGTTTTCTTTCACTATATGGTTAATACACTTACTATAACATGCCAAACGAACCCCAAATTGTTTATTATTAATATATATATCCTTATCTAAGTCATTTGGCCGAACCTTAGATTTTTAGGAATAAAATAACAATTAATAATATAATATTTTATTTAAAAACTATTTTGTGTCAATTTTGACACTATTTGATATATGATTTTTTTGAGAGTCATAACAGAATTAAATGTTCTAACCAAGTTAATTAAATCAACATTAATAAATCATATTAACCTAGAAAATTAGTGGAATTCATAAAAAGTCTCAAATTACATTTATTTTGGTGTTTATAACATCAATTATGTCAATATTTCATTAATAAGATAATTACTGCATCATCATTGTGTCATAAATAAAGTAAATTATTTAAAGTCCAAAAATTACAAATAAAATACCATCATGTAGGAAATCGTTTTAGCTTTCTAATGAATATTTACAATCGAATTTATCTTATGTATAACCCCATATTAAAAATGATTTACTTATTAAACTTTGATTTTAACTATTTTAACCCTTCTTTAAATAAATTAATAATAAATGTCCTAATCTAATCCAAGTGGGCCTAAATGGTCATATTTTATTCCTAAGTTTGTTTTTGGTCGAATTACACTTGTCCAATAGAATTAGGACATGTGTTAGGGTAATATTAATATCATATTTACCCTTAGTTACCCTATTTACTATTAACCGTGGTAAAAAAAGTAAAAAGTTACTATTCACCAAAAAATTATTTTCATCTCATTGAACCACATTTTAGTCCTTGATATTAACCGTGTCTCTCGGATTTTCGAAATTCCATTCACAGAAGCGGTAAAATTAAGTTTTATGCAGAATTCAGTTTTTAACCTACCACTTAGTAGTTTCACTATTCATCAAAAATTGATGTTTTTAAGAACAATGCCAAAATTTCATCCCAAGCTATATTTCATATTCCGAATTCCAAAATGAAATCTATTTTACCAAATTCATAACATAAAAGTTGCATTAATTAATTTTATAATTAAATCCCGCTGTTAAAACAAATAGCGTGTTTTTAAGAAACAATATCTATCAAAAGATTGACACTTGTTTATGTCTAGTTTAAATGTGAAATTACATCCAATGACCAACATTGTATTAAATTGTAAAAATATATTCTAAATATACTTTAAAACCACTCAAATTAATGATTTATCACTATTAATTATTTCGATTAAAAAGGTTGTTTTTAATTATAATTTAGTAATTTTCACTATTCATCAGAATATGAAAGTTATCCGAAAAGTACCAAAATTTCACCTTAGGATAAATTCGATACTCCGAATCCAAAAATGAAGTCCATTTTGAGAGTTAAAATTTCTAAAATTTAAAAAGTGGTTATTACTATTCATAACGGCTAGTTTTAATAATATTTTAATAGCATATCATTGTTTCGTGAAACTCAGGATTACGTACCACACACGCTATCGAGGAAGGTTGCGATTGCGTGTAATGCAAGGCAAGTCAAGGATGCGTGTTGTGCAAGCTTCTTTTGGTGTAGCGTATAACACAAGACATTAGTAAAATAAAAAAGAATATTTTTCATAAAATCTCGGGCAATTACACACTACATAGTCCATTACATAAGTATTCATATACTATAGATTCATAAATTCAAGGACTCTATCTACACTCTATTTCATTGAAAGTAATTATTACTGAACATGGCCTATATGTAATTCTAATATGTTCCCTCATGTCTGACCACCTGAATCTGTATATCACTGAAATGTTTTATCGATCCTTAGAGGATATAGGTCACTAGCTTCACCCAATAACTTAGGGGTGTTGCAAGATGATCAATTATAGTCCTAACCTAATCGATCTATTTCTCAATTACATATGTTCAATAATCACCTTGAGACAATGATGGTTTCTTTGAGTAGAAATCATGAGTCAGATACACCATAAATGGCTCATATACCAGATATCTACTACCGATTCTATGAATAACTCAATCCATGGTAACCCTGAGATGCTTGTTTAGACAGTATAAAAATTATTGTATCTAATGTTCTCGAAAGGTCTATTCTGAAGAATGTACCAATGGAACATGACCATTCCATCCTAAAGTGTCCTCATACTAACCCGCAGGGGCCGCTTTATAGGCATTCTCTAATGGAAGCATATAAAATTTATCACAACTCTCTACTAAATTCCATAAAGGAGGAATCCCAATATATTAAAATAATGATTTTCAAAAAACCATAACATTATATGTTGGTCACAGATATGGAACTCCATAATAGGCTACACATCTCACTCCCCACACACCCTCTACTTCAACATGTTGGACGACATGCAGCCTAGGACCAATTACCCATCAACATTAGAGTAAGGTATCATGTACAATCTGACCTCATAGACCCCTTCATTTCCATTTCAATGTCAGTCATCACATATAATCCAGCCTCATGTCCCATTTCCAACCAATAAAAGATTCATGCATCACATATCATAAATCATCAATCCATTAATGTATAGTCTAATTCCATCGAAGAGGATAGGAAACAAAATAATATCTATCTTCTTTATTGACACTTAAATAAGTCACCCTCTATCATTAAGACTATCTACCCTCATAAATGTCATGATGATATATCACATGCATATAGAAAACCCTATAATAACATATTGGCCTCATTGGATGCACATGCCCGGGATGGATAAGTAGAATACCACTAAATAAGGATAAACAAGAAAATAATATGTTGCTTCAATATTGAAATATTAAACATGCCAAATAATCTTAGAAAATTCTATTTTTATAAGGATGTTCATAATAAAACAAAAATCGTATGAATATAAGTGTCTATCATGATGTATAAATGATTCAGCCCATTCCATACCTAGAGAGTTGGATAAAACCCACATAATATATAACAATCCACCCAAGTGAATCAGTCATGGAGGAAATAAAATAAACATTAAGATAAAAAATAAGAACAAAAATTTCCCACAATGAAAAATTTGGATTTCCCCCATACATGGGGCAACTGGAACCCAAACACGAGATCTGTGAACAGTTTTGACTACATCCCAATCTCTGGTACACCATATCCTAAATAGTATGATGAAAAAGGAAATTAAAAATCATATGATACCATTTTTAGTATCATAAGCTAGTTATACACACACAAAAATGCTTCAGGATGGTTGGAAACTATCCCTTACGGATGAATCCCCATATGCAAAAGTCCACTGACTTGCAGTGAGGATCTGATTAGGTGATTGTGGGGAGACTATACCATCAATTGATGATTATCATATATTTACTTACATAAATATAGTTGAGTAATAAAGAATAAAAGCAATAGAACAATAAATAACAACAAAAGCTGAAATAAGAATATGTAGTAATTGAAAAGCCCAAATGAATTAGTAAAACATGTAGAATACGAAAAAATTCAATGTTGGCCATAAAAAACTATATAAATTAAGGTCATTCTAATAAGTACCTATATGTAAATCCAAATTCAAAATATACTAAACAAAATAGATTTCTATACTGATGGAAGAACCGCCATGGTCTAATGCCACCCATCCCATGAAAAAATTCCAACTCAATCACTATGTTCTAGGTCTAGGGCATGATCCCATACCTGATCACATAGACGTAATGTCAAAACATTTACCAAGGGGCTCATGTAGGGTGTTAGAATAATCTTTATAGGTCACCACCAACGTGTTCCGATATGACATATGTATTTTTGTAGGTGTATACTCAATACAAATAAAATTGTTCAGTAAGAACTTTTTCTTATCTAAAATAATTCCATTGTTATCAACAACCACAAGGAAACATTACATTCTCAGTCCATCATTGGAATGACCCTGAACAGGTTTCCCCAATTATATATATATATATATATATATATATATATATCATACCACACTGGTCTTTATATATATTTTTGTAATGATGAGGATCAATATCTTAAATTCCAAGGAATCCTCTAACTAATTTCATATTAGGCAGACCCATAGGTTTCACAAATAACCATGTCACATGAACATTGTTACATCACTCATGCAATTGTTGTCTGGATAGAAGTTCCAATATGGTCCCTAGTCACTTGTACCATGTCCTATAAATTCCCTATCATCATGAATTCTAATGTCTCGAGGCACAATGATATGGGTCCTTTAATATATAATCACCACCATATCATCAACTGATGTTTTGATGAAAATGATATCCATTGTACAAATTCCTAACCTAACATTATCAAGCATAATGGAAATCCTTAGTCACTAACCGATGGTCACAACACTGTCAATTGATTTTCCATTATAATTAACATGGATTTCAACCGTGACAACCCCTTCATATATTTTAGTTAATACCATTTAGAATGATTGATAGTATATAGGGAGATGCACCCACAAAGAGTGGTAAAAAACACCTCCTCAAATGAGTCATGTCTTTTTGAACACAACTCCAATGTAAGGTTGTTCGAAAAACTATGAGTGGAAATCACTATACATCCTATAAAACATCATCTGAGATCTCATGCCCCTACGATTAGGTAATTAAATGTATATGGTCAAAACCATCTCATGACTTGATATCAATGTCGTAATCCTGATGACATCTTCACCTCAATCATGACACAAAATTCTTCTCAACCACATGATCATTATCACCCCATGAATCATATGTCAACCCCATCCTGACGGACTCCATCACGTAATTCTATGTGATCAGCATAACCTTAATTCTTTGGCCTTACCCATCACATTCCCATGGAACCAACCTTTTTAATATAATAAATTTAATTAAATTCAAATAAAAAATCCAGACTAACCTTAAAAGGTTAGTTCAAGCCCCATACAAAAAATAAACATTGGTAGTGTTTTAGGATCATTCCCATAAGCATATCACATCGTCAATTAAACAAGTTAATGACGTTAACATATTTTTTTGGTGTCTCACTTGGTCTCATCACATGGAATATATAAAAAAATACCCAAAACATCCACAAAATCAAGGATAAATTTAGTCACTACTTACATTATTTTTGTAGGTGATCTCTCATCTGATATGAGCCTCCAACTCAAGAAAGAATGATAGATATCACCATTTTAGATGACTTCTATAAAAATATGAAAAATAACTAACATGAGTTTATCAAAATGTGTTCAGATGTAATAGAATAATATTTTCATAAGGGATAAAGAAAATACCAATACACTATCTATGAGTTAGATGGATCTTGGTTCTCAACTCAGACAATTTAAAAAAAGATACGTAGGGGAAGGGAGAGGCATGTGACACCACATGGGTTCTTCTAAAATGCATGAAGGTGAAAAATAATGGGAGGGGTTGAGAGACCCTCATTAATGTTAAAAAATTGTATATCTACAGTACACAGTGTCTAAATATTACAGGTTGTGTAATAGTTGCGTAACATCTTACCACTACACATCATGTATCACCTAGGGTAGGCCCCAAATCCATGCATTCTGTGAATCATCTCGACCCACACCATGAAACTATTATTTTCCATATAAATTATTTACACTCTATGTAAAAGTAAAAATAATTGTTTTACAAAGCTTGACCGTCCTTATTTATTTTGGTGTTCGCCCAAACACCAATGACGTCAACTGAAATGTATACCCTGGATAAATCATTGAATTTGAGAAATATATATTTTTTAATATGGTTTTGAATTATAGAAGTTAGGATGTGCTGCACATGAAAATATGATCTTAATATTCACCTCAAAAAACCCCACTAAAAAACGTGGGATCTTACATTATGATAGTAAAAATTAAAATTAATATCCAATCACTGTTTTTTGTTGAAATATTTTGAAAAATATTATAAATGATATTATTAATTTAATTTCAGTTATTTAATGTTTTAATGGATTTATTTTTAAATTAAATATTTTTATCCATTGTGGTCATTATTTTAGTAATACATTTGATATAAAATTTCTTTTTAAAATTATGATTTTGAAATCAAATTGGAATTAATTACATATTAATATATATGTCTAAAATATATTTATTATTTTTTATAATTAATGATATAAAAAACTATTTCCTAATGGTTCATTATTCATGTTTCATTATATTATAAGTTATCTAATATGGATAAAACCATTTTAAAAATATAAGAGATTATGTTCATATTGAAATTTTCAACCATTTTAAAATTGAATTTAGATATTTTTATAGAAAACTCAATAAAGTTATGGATCACTTAAAAAAAGTTAAAATAAGAAAAATAATAATAATTTATTGTCAATATTTCTACTAATTAATGATATAATTTGTGTAATAACAATAAACAATATTTAAAATATTTTTTTTATCATATGAAATTAAACAAATATTATTCTATTTAACTTCTAAAATTATTTTAACCATTCTAGAATCATATGGATGATTTATTAAATTATATAATACTCAAATTGTCATATAAATGTTATTAAACTATTATAATTAATGTTTTATTTTAATATGACTTTGAAAATAATAATTGATGAACATGTAGTGAATATAAAACATTATGAAAGATAATATTGGAATCAATAAGAAAATATTTAAGAAGGGTTAAGGTTAGGATAGATCTAAAGGATTATAACTAGGGATAATTATTTTTCATGATTTATATTTGGTAATTCTAAATTATATGAAACGTAAACAATAAAAATTCTTACGTTGTGTTAATTCAGGTTAATAAAATTCCAATTTATCATATTAAAAATATATCTTTGAAAATAACGAGAGAAATAAATTATGAGCACTATTTTATATAATTATTTTTATGAATAATAAATTATATTTATTTTAATTTTTTAACTGATAAATGATAAGATAATTATTTAAAATTATGAGGTCATGTCGACACAACACTAGTGAATGTAAGAGAGAAGTCAAGATTATTATTATTTTAAATATTTAAAGTGATAGAGATTATGTGATGTAGATAATTTCAAAGGTTTTGGGGATAAATTTTAGAATTATGTAATTATTTAAATATTTAGTATCTAAATACATTATTATCTAGATATGTAAAAAGTAAAAAAAGAATGAATAACCCTTAAATTTCATTAAATGGTATTATTGATAAAAATAATTTTCAATTGCAAAATATTATAAAACCTTATCATGGGACACCTGGAGATTATGAATGGAAACAATTAAAATCTTGGGTCAGTTGACAAAAAATGTTTGATTTCTAATTTACATTATTATCCCATAAAGATTGAATATTTTCAAAACTACATCTAATATTATATATAAATGAGACTTCATCCACATTTTTAAAAATATAAAAAAAATTATATATAATATTATCATTTTTTTCCAAATCATTTTCTAAAAATATCCTTCAATTTTTATGAAGATATGTTTTTTTTGAATATCCCTTCTCTGAAGATTTTTTATTTAATATAAAGGTTGTGATACAATGAAAAAGGTAAGGGTTACATACTCGGTTATTTATTTATAATTTTAGAATATTTTACCATAAAAATGTATAAAAACTCAATTTTTATTTTATGAAAAACTATTCTTCAATATATTAAATAATTTTTTGATCTATTCATTATGTTATACCGCTAATTAATTTTCTATGATCTCTTTTTCATATGTAGTTTCTATATTAATGAATGGGTTTCAAAATCCATGTATTTTGATTTATATTTTAGACACACCCTTTCCATTATATGAGAAAAAAATAAGATAATTTTTTAATATTTGTATATAAATTAACTATTAAATTTATGAAACTGATATAATGTTTATTATTACTTTTATTTTTTTATTCATAAGTGATCATGATCTATTAATAGTTGTTGGAAGATACCCATGTGAATGTTGATCTTTTATTTTGAAATTTATCATATAATGGATATTCAAAAACATACATTTCATGGTTTAATCTAAATTTATTAACTAAATGTTTTTATTATTATTATTAAATGATATAATAGGAAAGGTACTAATGATATTAAAATTAATCATTAAAAATATGTTGAGTATTTAATAAAACTTAAGGAGATTGAATTTCCAAAACAGTTACTATCTACCAATATATTGAACTAATTTTTTTATTTAATGATATTAAAATATTCCTTAACACTTGAATATTTTTTTATAACCATTTATAAGTCCCTATGATCATTATAGAAATATTTAAAAAAAATTTTAACTGTTTATCAAAAATCCACCAAATGGATATTCCAAGTAACATTATTTCAACAAATAATACTTGAAAGAAAATTAAAAATAATAAATAAAATTAAAAATAATATGAATTAACTAAATAATTAATATAATATTATTACTTATGGTTTATAGAGTGTATATGGTGAGTATATACTCAATGTAATGGTATTAATAAAAAAAATTAATTTTATGCTTTAATGTATTTCTATTAAATCTCACTGAAGTGTTCTCTAAGAATTTTTCATCTAAACATCATATTAGTATTTATCAATATAAAATTCTTCATTTTTTTATTTTTCATCTCATCATGTAATTAGTAAAAAATTATTTTATATTCATTTCCCCACATGTTAACATCAAATTATTGTTCTTAAGAGTATAGATGAGTTTTATACATTCTATGAGGAAATAAAATCTTCTATGTGTTTTACTTATGTGAACACTCTGGGAAGAATTTATGATTATTGGTGGGACAGATATCTATCCCAACGACGGAATGGGTTATTATTTATTCTATAAATAAGCTATATTAGATGTTACCAAATATGATAATCTATTTTATGTATGTTTTCTAAAGGTTGTAACTAATATGATACCCCATGAGTCATCCAGGTATCCTATTTTCTTTCTAATGATTCGAAATAGAAATATTTTAATTCAAGATGATAATAATTTTATTACATGGTTGAAACAATGTAGATGGTGTTTTAAAAGGTAAATGGTTTTTAAGGGAATTTGTCAGTTTCAATTAATTTAGAATCCTTAAAGACAATTATTTGTTCCTTTATTATTTATTATAAGTTTCATTAGAGAAATATTTTTGAAAAAACATTATTTCATTTATATAATAATGTTTATGATCTTTTAAAATTTCAATGTTTTTATTTTAATATGAAAAATTCTGTCATGGTTTTTTTATCATTTCTTTAGACTAATTGGGTTTCAATTTTTTATACCATATTTGTATTTTTAACCTCATATCTCATTTTAAAATTATTATTCTAGAGATTTAGGATTCATATGAAGGAATATGAATTTATATATCTGGGTATGAAATTATACCCTTGAATAAAGTAGGTGTAACATTTAATGTGTTTGGTTTCAGGAAATTAATATCAATTATATGGGAAAAGTAGTGAGTTATTATGTATTTTATTTTATAAATTGGGTGAAATTCAAAATTTAAAACTTATTTTGGGTGTAGTTTTTGATTGTGCACCAGAAAAAGAAATTATGGTGTTTTTATATTGTGGTTTATGGAGAATATAAAAGGATAAAACAACTCTTATGATTCTTTGAGAAGCATACTCTGCCACCATCCATAAATTTTAATAAATAATATTTGAAAAATTTATTTCTATCATGATTATGGTATATAATGAATTTTTATATATAATTACATGTGTGTGTGTGACTATACTCAAACGATGAATATAGGGGCCTTATATGAAATTAGTATGAATCTCAAGTAGTATGTTTTTCGAGTACACTATTTAATTTAATTGAGATATCTTGAGAATTATTATTATTATTTTTGTATTAATTTTTTATATAGGTCTATATATAATGATTATTAATGTGGATTAAAAGAGGCATTGTTAGGTTTCATTAGTGACTAATTTATCACCTTGATCTATCTTGTTTTATTTTAGTTCCTATGTCATGAATTGAGTATGGATAAAATAGTTGTTATAATATTTTAAAATTCATTCATTTCCTATACCCTATCTATTCTATATACTGAATACATTTTGATTCAATGATATATTAGAATCCTTAGACCCACACTCCTATATCCAGTTCTAAAAAAAACAATACAAACTATGTTTCACAAAAATACATAGTTAAAAGATCCTTGAAACATAATATTGGATTTATATTCCTATTATATGTTTTGGGTTTATAGTTTTTGGGAATTAGGGAAAATTATTTTTATAACCAATGTACTTTATTTAAATGATCATTTATTTTAAAATATAAGAAACTAATTAGTACATAAAATATCTTCAAAATCTCCCAAAATATATCTATAAAAAATAACATTATATATATTTTATACTTTTCATATCTTCATAACATGGGGAAATATAAGCATAAGAAATAGGTGAGCTCATATAACTAGTAAGAGTAATCAGAAGAAATAAAAATAGAATATCATAAGTGATCACAATATAATAATATTTTTATAATAAAAATATATAAGATAATTCATACCCAAAAAATGTTATATAATAATTCTTGATATAATTATTGGTATAAAATAAGACATGAATCAATAGGGTGATTCAATAAACATGATTTAAAACATAATAACATTTTTCTGAGGATATGAGTAAAATTACGACATCCTTCAACTTTGTAAAACACATTATCCAGTGGAATCACTCATTAAAAAATTAATTTTATGGTGATATAGGATTAGACCCTTACATTATCCATATATACATGAGACACATGTAATCAATTATATCATAATGATCCCTTGGGAATAAAAAAATATTTCATTCCTCACATTAGTAAAAACCCATGGAGGGAAATTATTTTTCATTCAATACATCATATATAACCAAAGGATGTAAAATGGGTTTCATATCATCTTCATAACCATTCAAAATTTCATCAATAACAATAAAATTATAAACCCATGGAATTTAAATGTGTGTCGATTTATATAAAGTAACTTTATAATTAACTACCTTTGAATTAATACTATAACATAAAGGGTATCTACACCATATTGATAAATAGAAAATGATTTTGTATATAATTTTACCAAGTCATTCAATGTATGTCACATTGGTTAACACCATTAAATTAAAAAATGGAAAACATTATATTAAAAAAGAAAGGGAACTCAGATTAAAAATTATACATATTCATGTTGGATGGTTAGAAATGTAAATGACCCTGATGTATCATATCATTTATAAAAAAATAGAATTACATATTACTTATAGATAATGAAGATGGATGTTAACATTTGAATAATATCCTCCTTCAAGCATAAGATATGTGAAAGAGAAACCACATAGTTGAAAAATATTTTTTTAGCAGATATAAAAAATAACTATCAAAATAAGTAATATATTTTATCATTGTATATAATCATAAAATTAATATTTATTATATTGTGGATTAAAATATATTTTATACACCATCAATACTTATGAAAAATGTTCATATAACATGAAATGGTAGTTTAAGTTCAGGTTCACATGGAAATAGATAATAATATATTGTTTTCAAGAATTATAAAAAACAACATTGAAATAAAATATTAAAAAATAATTCAAATAATGTAAATAAGGTGAATTAGTATAAAATTAAATTAATAAATTAATAATTACTACATATTTTCATTTTAAAAATAATATAAATCATACAGAAATAGAATAAGGGAGTTTATTTGTTGATTATAAGACAAATTGTTTGTTTTAGTCACATTAAATATTTCACGTAAAATATGTTTTAAAGTGAAATGAATTTTTTTTGTCACATAAAAACCCATAAATATCCAAAGAATATAATTAAAGGTTTTATAAATAAAAAAATTCTCGAGATTGACTATATTTCAATTTTTTTATAAATCTTGATTCCAAATTAGGATTGGAAACAAGAACCAACCAGTTTGACTAGAAATTTAGTCAACACCGCATTCCAATTAGGTATTCATTGGATAAAAATATATTCAAACTATAAAATTTATGGATCCTAAATCCCCAAGAAATAGATTAATGTTGTAAAAATGTATTCATTATGAAGTAATCATACCTTTTCAATGATATCAGGGTGAAAAATAAGAAATATTTCTCAAGAAATTAAATTTAATTCATGAAAATCCTAACATAATATTCCCACTTATTATAATGTTAACTTTGACTATAATTACCCAAACATAAATATTACAAAATTTAATGACTTTAAATAAGAATTCCATTTTATAAATTTAAGATGAAATTTTAGGTTTATAGATTTAGGGAATTTGGTCATAACTCATAGCTAATAGACCCATACATTAATGTGGGCACATATACTTAGTATCTAATTTACCCATAAAAATATTTAAAATGATAATTTTTTTCATTTATTGAAATATATTGAAAATTTTCATCCTGAAGTTATCCTTATCTCTATATATCCTTAAAACCTTGGGAAAAACATTTTAAATCCGGGATTCTGCATGTCCCGACCATAAACATTATATATTCTAGTTACTTTTTACTAGAAATTTTTTTATTCATTCCAATATATATTCTAGGTTATGGGTTATAAATAGTTAGTCATATGTATTACATAACTACCCACATATATATATATATATATTGAACAGTTGTAATTAGTTATAATTTTTTATAATTTAAAAAATTTTAAATAATAAATGATTTATAGTCATAAAAAATCTAAACTACAATCAACATGAATTATTCCTTGTTCTCACCAATCCATAAACCCTATTATTGTTTTATAACATGTGATGAGAAATAATAATTAAGGGACATGAAAAGAAGAAATCATTTTGATAAGAGAAAAACATGAAAAAACATAAAATTTTACATTTATTTTAAATGTTCTTCAATATTATGAAATAAAAAATGTCTACATGAAATAAAAAAATAGTTATTAATAAAATATAACATTTAAAAATAAATGCATCAAAATAAACACCCTTTTATGGATATATAAAAATTATTTTTATTAAATCTATTTAAAAACCATACAGCTGGATTATCTAAATAGACGACTACCAATATTATTCATCATAGAACGTAATTATTACCCAATTAATTGAAGAGTAATAATAGGGACCAACCATTATATAATATATATCTAGACCACCCAGTTTTCATGACCTATAATGGTATTTAACCCATCATATATGTTATTTCGGGCTCACATATAATCTATAATCGGGATTGACCCATCTTATATGACGTACTAGGATCACATGTTTTTGATATATAATGATCATGTACCATATAATGAATGAAAATATATATGAATACACTTTTTTGTCATTGAACCCTTTGATAAAACACTTTTTAACCCTTATTGAAATCATTTTATGAAATAAAAAATACCATCCATTTTAAAATATCATTTTCAATACCAAAATATCTCGAAAATGATAAATTTAAATGTTTATTTAATAAATCATGAAATATTAAAAAAAATATATTAAAATAAATGTTTATGGTGGTGGATAAAAACATTTTCTATATATATTTTATAATATAACATTATTTATGTATTGTTTTCAAATTGTACTATATAAAATAGTTAACATATCCCTTTTTAAAACCATTGAAATAAAAATAAAAGTTAAATAAAATTAATATTATTAATATTTTGTATCCATAAAATCCATAAAATAATATTAAAATATAGATATGGAAGACAAATAGTTCAGAAATAAATCATTAAAAGAATTCATTTTAAAACAAAGTCCCATACCTTGAGTAGGACTTGTCACAGAAGTTAATCATATTTATAAATAATAAACATCTGTAAATTATAAACTTTCATAAGAATCCTATCAATTTTTCTTATTACTTTTATTTTTGAAATTATCATTTTATATACTATATGACAATCAATTATATGTACACCGTATGATTGGAAGATATTCAGCTTATGTATCCAAAATGAAATCAGTAAGTTGAATATGAAGAAAGAGCTAATTATTACATCATCACATGAATTCAAATAACCAAATAATTATCATATATATATATAATATACTTTCAAAATCAATAATATATGATGTTTTTGGAAAATGAACTATGTTACATGCATGGAGATTGTAGGTTGAACATATTAATTAGTATTGCTTCCATTTTTCAATGATCAATATGTGAAAAATGCACGTATTATTTTATCCTAAAAAATGATCATAATATCATAAATAATATAATAATTATCTAAATAAACTAAAATATATCAACCATATAATATGAGAATTCATTCGCATCACTTCATGGAGGTGATAGTCCCCATGTCTGCATGAATGGCGTTCTCCTTTTTTTACTTATTTGTAAGGTATGAAATAAAATGATATATTATGTATTTATAATGATAAATACATCATAAATATCATAATTATTTATTATATATCACATATATTAATTAATATTATATTTATTACCTTCTTTTTAAATGGTCATTGAAAAATGAATCACATCTCCTTGTGAGGTGATGGTCCGCCACACACACGGGCGACATTATCATATCTCCAAAATAAATGAATAAAAGACAGTATATGTGATATAATAATTTAATAATTAGAATTATTCTAAATATATCATATATATAATTTAAATAAATTCTTAAATAGTTATAAGAGGAGGTGATAGAAAACGAGTAACATTAGTTCATAAGGTGGTAGCTCGTTGTACACATGATCGACGCTTTTATTTTAAATTTGATTGTGGAGGATAAGGATATAGCTTATTAAAAACATAATAAAATATAATTATGTGTTATATAATTGGATTATTATATACTAAATTATGGACATTAACTAATGTTGTAAAAGAATAAAATACTTCATCAAGATAATTAATATATCTTAGATAATCCTCCCATGCATCTCCCCTTAACGACACTAGGGTCAGTTTTTTGGAAGATCAGTAATAATTGAATATGACTAATCGTGTTGCAGATATATTTTATTATGGTTTGAACGGTTCAAATCGAATGAGATGTGTCATGAAGTGAGGGGATGGTTTTTTAATTTATAATTTAAGAGGGTTGACATTTTTTTGGTAAATACAGACGTCTTTTCAACAAATGAAAGTCGACTACACCCAAAAAGACTCAAAAAAAATATAGAGGATATATTTTATTGTTAATATAAAATGACAAAATTTATAAAATATTTGCTTTAATCATTATTTTCTTGTCATATAAGTCTTTTTACCATTACCATTTTACTTTCCACTACTATAAGTATCATTTTTTATCAAGGTAAATTATCATTGAAGACTAGAAATAAAATTATCTTGATATAAAAATTTATAACATTGGGATATAAATATTAAATAAAATATATAAAATAAAAACATATCTCTATGGGAAATAAATTTTTACACAATCACATGAAATGTTGAAAACCACTTTTACCCTTCACCATCGTAACTCTAGTTTTTGTATATATGGGTAAATATTATTATTATAAATATAAAATTTCTCAATTAATTAATGATTATTCATATTGTAAAATATATTCTAATAAATTTATTGGTGATAAGATTCATATAAATTTTAAATCATTTAATGAAATAATATTTATAATAAAAATAACATTATTTTTAATTTTGACACAATTCATTTAAATCAACATTAGAAAACAACAATACAACAATGGAATTTGAATTTATTATATAAATATTTTTATAATGTTATATTAATATAAAAAATTAATATAATACAATAATGAATTCAATTAATATCACTCTTAATATTTTTATTATCATTTATTTTGTTATTATATTAAAAAATAATTATAAGGATGGTGCTTCTTAAGAATATAAAGTAATTATGTAATTAATATAAATTAAAAATAATTTTATTTTTGTAAAAACTAACAGAAATAATAATTTATATTTTTCTTTTGACCTTTTGTGAACTCATTATTTAAATTTAAAATCAATAGGGTGACATTTTTGTTTAGCTTTAATAAAATTATTATATGGGTCACTTTCATGGGATAATGTCCCACATGAACATAAAATAGTAAAAAATAAAATATGAGAATAAATATGGAATAAATTATTAATAGGGAAATTGATTGGGATATTTTAATCCATATATGTTTTGTTTAACCTCCAGTATACCTGTTTTAACCATAACCAGGATAAATAATTTTTAATATAATTAATATTTATTTTAACAAAAAAATAGTTTAATTTATTGTTTAAATTTTATTTTATTGATTCAAAATATGGAATACACGTTTAAAATTTCCACTAATATATGTTAAAAAATTTAATAGAAAATTAAACTCATAGACATGACGAAAAAATAGTTTTCCAAAGTGCAAATTTTCTTTTGAATATATTGCTTTAATATCAATAATAAATACAAAATTGATTAGTGTGATCTGAATTGGATTAATTAATTTAAAATATAACTAAATTTACATTTATAGATTTTTTATATAAGATCAAACTTTATATAAACATAAAAAAATTCATTTTTAATAAAGATAACCATTTTCACTATTCACTGGAAAAATTAAGTTGTTATGACAATTCCAAAAATTTCACTATTAGTTAATTCTGATATATTTATTTAAAAATAAAATTATATTTATTAAAAAAACAAATTGTAAAATTCTTTAATTTAATTATGATATTCTCGCACAAAAAATTAATTGAAATTATTTATGAAGAAAAAATACCGTGGATGAATAAAATAACATTACTAAAATTTAATTTATTATTTACTAAGAATATACCAATAAATTTATATTAATTAAGAAATATATATATATATATATCATCAGTAGTTAATAATATACATACACTCTAATTTAATGATGAGGTTATAATATTTATATATAAAATAATATTTTTTCATTGTCTGTTTATGATCGGGGACTTGTGTCTTATTCCCTATCGAGTAACGATTACTTTTATAAAATTTCAATTTGTTAAACTCTAAAACAATTTTTAAATTTATTCCTCCTAATTATAACTTTATCATTGTAATAAATGGTTGTATATTATAAAATAATTTTATTAAAAACCACATCTTAAAAATGGTTGATTAAACATCTTCTTGATAAGAGAGAAACAGAAGTATCCAGTTCATTTAGTATTAAACATTACATGGTTTTGAGGTAGGAAAACATTTCTAGGAAGGGGAGATATATACATGGAATAATAAGGTATTATAAAAAATTATGGATAATGGCATAGATTATTTACCATAATAAAGTTAAAGATCATGAGAATGTAACCATCCAACAAATGATTATACAAGGAGGTGTTAAAACGACCATATTTTCATTAAAAATGTACTTAATAGGATAAAATATTCATCTTTAAAGATCCTTTTCCTAGGATTGAGGAATTAGTTAATATATAGTGAAATAAAATAATAAAATATACTTACATTACTAGATTAATTTTATTTTTTTAATCAATTTCCACTACATTATAATTTTTCACCAAACGACAAGTAACAAATATGAATGTTTCATTCATGATGAAATAAAACAATATTTCATGGATTAAATTATACATAAAAGGATAAAAAATTCCCTATATTTATATAAATTATCCTAAACCATAATTTATTACATAATATTGCATAATTACTCAAAATAATAAACCTTCACACACAATTAATCTAGAAACACACAAAGATCACCTTTGATCATATCATAAATAAGTATCCTCAAAATACCTAAAACTATTTCCATCATTATTATACCTAAAAATATGAAATACTTGACCACATATTTATACAAGACTAATTTATCATTTATATCTAATCATATTAGTTACACCTAATGTTATATTCAAAAACAATTCTTCCCTAGTTAAATATTACAAAATAATTCATTATAATTTACAAAAAATAACACATATTTCTATATAGACAAAGAAAAATATTATATATTTCTTAAAGGTCATTCACCCTTTATTCTATAAATAAAATCAGATAATTGTTTGTCAACCATAATCATATAAGATTACCAACATCACAAACTTCTTTCATAATAACATTAATAACATCATAATCAAATCACTTTTCAATAACAGGGATATCTATATGTTTCCAATATCAACCAAATCATTATATATTAATTTTATTGTGTTAAAAAATGATTCCAACATAAATTGGGCATCATATATTCCTATGTTTGGCACTACATCTTTACCTCCATTCAATCTTCAGTTCACATCCAACAGATGTGGTAGATGTGATGGGTTATACTAACACTAAAACAGTTATCATATAATTAATATCAAATTCTTATAAATATGATGAATATATTCAAAATTATATTAAAATTTTAGGATCATATAATCACTATATTTTTTAATATAATTACACTAATTTCAAAAAAAAACAGAATTCTTCATCAAATAACATTTTCATATGTTAAATTTAGTGTTACATATACCATATTAATCTATCAAAAATTAATTAATATTTCAAAAAGTACTCCCATCATATAAAATATCAAAATAGTATTAATGAAATGAAACATATGTTTATCCTTAAATCAACTACAACATCATAACTCTTTAATGGCTTCATATATGAAACATAATCTTTGAACAATATTCATTATAATTAGAAAATGATTTTCCCTATTATTCCATAATAAATATTTTGTACAAACAAAAATATCAATCATATCCTATGACAAAAAAATCATAATCATGGATATAGTCCTTATCATTAATATGTTTATATAGTTTACTAATATCCAGATGTAATTTAATTTGGAATTACTAGGAATTTGTTTATATAGTATTTTTAATACAATTATTTATATTTTCCCATAGGACAACATTTTTCATAATTTCCAACTCCCCACATTTACGAAATTCATTTTATACCTTGGGTAGAATTTTATTCCCCCTAATGGTATGAACTAAACGCTGCCTTTATTAATGTAACATTATTTCATTAAGCCCAAATTCACCACATAAGAAACATATTACTATTTTGTTAAGACATTTTCAAAGCTATTTTTTCCATATTACTGACACATAGGCCATTTATTACTTTGACAATTGTCATAATCTTCACTTGAGATTAAATGGAAGCATATTTTTCCTTTGTTTGGTTCATTAGTAAACTAAAGTAGGTGTATGTTTTCAATCATAATTCATGAAATCTAGTTAAGTATAACCGCACGATATTTCAGTAGAGCTCCAATTTCATTCAGTTTCATGTTCAGACAACCACCAATTATTCTTTCACATATATTTTTATATGGTTCATACTGGATCCATCAACATACTAAAAAAACTACTGTTATTATATAATATAAACCATTATAAACCAACTTATATTTCTAAATGATAATAATATATACATAACCATCATATTGTATATTCAAATCCTTCAATTTAACCAAATTAAACATAATTATCCATATATGAATGTCCTTTGATGATACATATAAAATTTAACAAAATCTCATATTACATCCTAATATCTAATGTTATATAAACTGAGATATGATATGATATTTAAGGAACTAGACTTAAACATCACATACTTAGGTTTCATTAGACTAGAAATTACTTTCTTGCACTTGAAAATATTTTGCAGGTTTATAGTTTTACGGAATTAGCTCATAATAATAACTTAATTATAGACACACACACACAGAGATATATATATATATATATATTCACACAATCTGTACACTTATAAAAAATATACATTTTTTAACAATGTTAAACTATTGAAATAAAACATTATTCCTTTTTTTATAAATATTCATGATTTTTATCTTGATATCTTGCTTGTTCGTACACATCCATAAACCATTTAGAAAAAAATTTAAACCATGGTATTAGCCCAAAAATCTCAATAAAGGACATGAATAGAAAAAAAATTAGTATAGTGAAAAACATGAATGCTGATATAATTATTACCTAAATCCTCAATGTTTATTTAGATTATGTATCAAAAAACTTCTAAATGAAAAATACAGAAAATTTTAACTCAAGTAAAAAATTTAAATCCCACAGAATGAAAATAAATATACATTTTGGGAAATAAATAGAACCATAATCATAAAACCCATTCTAATCCATTTCATGTGGAGTATACACATAGACTAATTCTAATATAATTATCCAAAAAACATAGTTAATATCCAATGTGTTGGAGAAATATAATGGGGCTCAACCCTTCCAACAAACATTAACGGGATCACTAATGTGCTATGATGTAGCTTAGAAAACTTATAAGATGTATTTGGATAACTAATTTATCATATATAATGATAATTACCATATCAATAAAAAAATTATTCTTTCACATTTTTATCAAAAAAATCCTTCCAAAAACACTTTTAAACACATCTAAAACTCCTTTTTGTACATTGAAATTACATTTCAATAAAAAGATATAGGAATTAAAAAATATCTAGAAAAATCAAAAGATTGTATTTTTCAATAAAAAATGAATCCATTTAAAAGAATAAAATCATAATATAAATGTTTATAACAAATGAAAAAATATTTCCATCGTATACATTAAAATTGAATATTTTTTTCCTTGTTATCAAATTATTCCATATAAAACAAATATAATGAATCCTATTGAAAATCATTGAAATGAATTCAATGGGGACATAAATTTTTATTATAAATATTTTATATTCCCCTAGAAAACAATAAATTAATTTTAAAATATGTTCATAGAGGAAAATGTGTAAAAAAATAAACACTTAAAAGAATAGTTTAAAAATAAATCCCATTTCCTTGAGTCTGATTCATGAAATACGTTAAATATCGTCATGAAAATAAATTTATGTTAATTATTTAATTATTTTAGAATGTTTTCCATGTTTATTATTAATTTTATTTTTCTTATTTACATGTTATATATTGTTACGTAATAAATTAATTTTAGATCATATTTTTTAATTGTATTCATCTTTTTTGTCAAAAATGACATTTGAAGGTTGAAAATGGTAATATAAGACATTATTAACTATTTTCTTTTTCACGACCTGTCCCCCGGGTCCTGTACCGTGACTACCGCAAGTCCACCTCCCGAAGTCCAGGGATCGGTGAATATCACTGAAGGTGTCAACCTGTAAGTGGGAGTCATTTTCCTTAAAACATGTACGCACACACATGCCCAAAAAAGTCCTACACACTAAAAAAGAAATGAGTATCACTAAAAGAAAGTTGAGTACAAGTACAAAAAATATAAGTGGGATACAACACAAACACAAGAAATCAATTAAAAAACAATGTTTAAAAATAAAACTCGAATTGATAGCCGTGGAAAACACCACTAGATCCTGAGAGTAGTGTAACTCCTAGAAGACAAAGTAGAATGTATTGTCCACCTGTTCCTACTGGGGCCGTCCTGGTCCTATGCCACCAAGTCAACCGTTGTAGCATTCTTATGTCCCGTCTCCCAAAGCACCTCTGGGTCCTGTTCCAACAATGTGTTTGTTAGAACGTCGATCGTCTCCACTAGAAAAAACACGTTTTGGAAAATATCGTACAGGGGTGGGAAACTAAATACTACGTACAAACACCCAAAAAAGTGAAAGACAACACAACAATCATGAAGCACTAGACAGTTCACACCTGGTATACATTTAAGGTAGCGATATAATAATGATTAATTATATCATAGAACACTTAAGTTTCTAGAGAACACCTCCTTTTTCAAGTACAATGGGACTTCCAAGTCACAAGAATAACTTCCCACTAACTCTGGACTACATAGATACACCTCCTCATTATGTATCGTTGGCCTACAAAGTCACACAGAAGTGCTTCCAACTAATCTTGGCCAACTATAGTAGTCTTAATCATCGTTTACTATGGGATTGTAATGTCACACAAAAGTGAATCCCACCATGGTCTTGCAAATTCACACAAATTTGATTCCTATTAGGCCATAGTCGAGTCACACAAAGTCGAAAGTTCATAATCTCTAGGTCTCAGCCAACCGTAGGGTTCGGTATATATCTTACATGGTAGAACCACTCCTCAAGACATTAATTGAATCAAAAATACCATTAAATCATCTAATAGGAATTCCAAATAATCCCCCTTGTCGAGATGGTCCCAACACCGCAAACGGCATGTAAATTAGATGCCTTGATTGTATGTTATTAGCGTTTTAGTAAACAGTGGTTGATTACATCTAGGTCCAGTCCAACCCGACCAACCCTGCCCAGGAGTCCCAAATACCCTGGTTTTGTTCTGAATAACTCTACCTAACCCAGTTTAGGTCTGGGTCAGTGCGGTCTAGCCATGTTAGTGGTCCAATCCCAAAGGGATTCGTTAGTCCCGAAAAAATTTGGACAAGGGTCCAGCCTGCCGGGCTGCCTGGTGATCCGGTCTAGTCCAAACTAGTCCAACGGGTGTAGGTATATCCTACTGGACTGGGTCTGGCTTGCCATCATGGGTCCAGCTTATAGTCACATGTCAAAATCACTGGGCCGCAAGTCCGTCCCGACTCGTAGGCTGGCAGCGCGGCCTGCCAGCCTGAAGCCCAGCCGCATGAGTGGCAGATGGGGGATCTACCTAACAAGGATACGGCCGGCTATCGCGGCCAGTCCCTATTTCCCCGCAGATGTTCCGAGCCTCCTCTAGAAATGGTCGAGTGACTTCAGCTCTCCAGACACCCCTCCATGTGACTCTTATAGGTGTTATGTCAACCGGATGTCACGACACGCCGATGGGAGCATCGCAGTCGTCTGCCCACTACTACCACCTCAGGCCACTACGGGCCCCTACCACTAGCAGCGTCCTGCCAGGGGTCCCATCAGTGGGCCACTAGAATTTCTCCAGTGGTCCATTTTTCAGTCTGTTTGCGCCCAAGGCTCTCCCTGTTCACAGTATCCCTACCATGGCCCTGAATTCCTCTTGCCTCCACTTTGGGGATACAAATGAAATTAATTCAGAAGAAGGAGGTGTTCCGGCCTTGTTCATGTTGGTATACACCCTCTATGTAAGAGGTTTAAAAAAATGGGAGGTCTATGGATTTCAGTTCAATCAAAAAATTATAATTTCAACCAATAATAATAAAAATCCTAAAAAAATATTTCTTTTGACATAAACAGACAATTCCTAGATCAACCTATTCAGGGGTTGATCCACGTTTGTCGTTTCTAGAATAAGAATGGGGAAGAAATAGTAAAAAATAAACCTCTACCACATGGAAGTTCATTTCCAAAACATTATGTTCTCATGTTTATAATACTTCAATATCATTCGTTTCTTTCATCTCCATTCTTCGAGGTGCATCAAATATGTCTGACGTTCGTCGGCGTTTTTCATTCTTCATTAGAGTAGAAGTTCATCAATTTTTTTTAGATAATCCTCATAGTTTAATTCCTCATTCTACCAATGTGTTAACAAAAATAAAAGGAAATACACATTTTATTATTTCTATTACAATGTGATGTCACATAATTTCCATTACTCTGCAATGTTTCCTAGTTACGCTATTTCGTATATTAAATATAAGTGCTGATACACTACATAATTTATAAAAAAACATCATCGTTAAACATCATTAAATTGTAATTACACAGCGAGTTAATGAGACATTAATGAGCCTGATTATTGTGTCTCATCACTGGACTGCAGTGTCACCGTCCTCCGCTCAACGGATGAGAAAAGAAAAAAAAAACTTTTCAATGTTCTTTTATTATTATTTTTCCAAAAAGTTTGAAATTTAACATTTCCGTTTGGCCTTTTCCAGCCAATGTTATGTCTTTTATAGGAAAATACTACAATTATGAATTCAATGATGCCCACTTCATCTAGATATGAGCACTTGTTCAAAGGTAAAAAAAACCCGCTCGCACGTTTAGTTAGCATACCTTAAAAAGGTCCAAATTTCATCGTGGGATCACCGGGAATCATAATCACATTATGTTCAAGTGTGTGGTCTCAGAATAATTCCATATAATTATGAAACAAAATTAAACAAAATTTTTAAGACATTACAAAAACCTAAACATAGGGATTCACGTCCCCAAAATCCAAAAAAAATCTAATCAAACAAATGGGGGTACTGGGCAAGAATATGAGCCTCCAGCTCCCATGTGCTCTCCTAGGGAATCCCATGCTGCCACTGAACATGCACCAAATGAATTGAACACCCACGTAGGACCTGCTCCTATCAATCCTCTATCACCACCGGGAACTCTGTAAACATCCATCCAGCGTCAATGTACATCTTGTCCCAGTCGTTGACATGTGATTGATCATACACCTATCTCCTCAACTACAACACATGGAAAACATAATGCACCTCATAAATGTGTGGGGGATGAGTTAGGTGATACACCAACTCACCAACTCCTCTAATGATCTGAAAAATTCTGATGTGCCTCGGAGATTGCTTGCCACCACAGCGAAATATCTGAAATCCTCAACAGGGTGAGACTTGATGAAATACATGATCTCCCTTTTCAAACACCTAGGGTCATCATCTAGAGTCATCGTAAGACTTCTTACTACTCTATTCAGTCATCATCCTCTCCTAGATGATCGACACCTTCTCGGTGGAAGACTATACCAACTCTGGACCCATGAGTGTGAAATCCCTTAAGTCTTTCCAACATAGGGTTGATCTGAAAGGCCACCCGTACAAGGCCTTAAATGGTTTCATTACAACGGTGGAGTGATAGATGTACTTGTATGTAAACTCCACCAATGGAAGGTGGTACTCCAAATTGTGACCAAAATCGAGGACACAAGCATGTAGCATGTCCTCCAGGGTTTGTATGGTCTGCTCAATCTGACCATCCACCTTGGGATGAAAATCTATGCTCAACCACAGTTTCATCAATAATGCCTCTTATAATCCCCTACATAGCCAAGATGTAAAGATAGAATCACAATTTGATACGATATTTAAAGGCACCCTATGATGCCACACCATCTCCTGGATATAGAGCCATCCCAATACCTCTACCGATCCCTACTCTCGGATGGGTAGGAAGTGAGACGACATGGTGAGTCGGTCAAAAATCACCCAGTTAGTGTTATAGATCCATGATTTTTTGGTTAACACCATCATAATGTCCATTATGATACCGTCCCATTTACATTCTGGTACCTCGAGTGGCTGGGCCAAGTCTATTGGAACCTGATGCTTGACCTTCACTTGCTGATAGTTGAGGCATTGTAAAATGAGCTCAACCACCACATTATTCATCCATGACCACTAGTACTGACGTCGGAGGTCCTAGCACACCATCTCCACTCTAGTATGTACGTCCAAAATGTGGGGGAGTAACATTCATTGATTGAAGGTAATCAAGTCCACCATTATCCAAAAAGGATATTTGTATCATCGATATCTGCTCCATCGCCTCACTCAACAGCGGCAAACTTGTCCTCCTGCTAATTGAATTTGCCAGCATGTTCCCCTTCCCATGACTATAGACTATCTCAATGTCATAGTCCTGGAGGAACTCATGCCATCACCACAATATTATGTTCAAATTCTTCTGGGAGAAGATATACCTGAGATTCTTGTGATAGATGTAAGCCGTAATCCATTCACACATCAAGTTGTGATACCACATCATCAAGGCAATGTCCACTCATGCTATCTCTATGTCATAGGACACAGAGTTCTTCTTATGTTGTATCAACGATCATGAGACATAGGTGATTACTAATTTCTCCTGCATCAAGACACAACTGAGTCCAGTATTAATTGTGTCGTATTAAACTACATACTCAATTCCCTCATTTAGCAGTCACAATATGGGGGAACTATTAAGTCTCCGCCTCATCAATTGGAAACTCAACTAAAATTTCTCTCTCCAAATAAATGGATGTACCTTCCATTTCAAAGTCAATAAGGGTGATTCTACTCTATATATGTCTGAAATGAACCTCCAATAGTATCCAGCCAACCCCAAAAATCTCAGCACCTCAGTCATGATCCTGGGTGACTCCCAAGCACACACGACCTCTCTCTTCATTGAATCCACTACAACTCCAACCCCTGAGATAACATGTCCTAGAAAATGTACTTATCCAATCTAAAAATGACACTTTCAGAGGTTTCCACGAAGACGGTGCACTCATATTGTATCTAAGACTATCCATAGGTGTGTAGTGTGCTCCTCCTCTGACACTGAATACACCATGATGTCATAAATTATGACCAAAAAAAACCTGTCAAGGTATGTCTGGAAGATCCTGTTCATGAGTCCCATGAAAACCGGTCGAGCGTTGGTCACACCGAATGGAATCTCTAGGAACTCATTGTGGTCGTACAAACACTTGAAGGATGTCTTCAGTACATTATCTTCTCATGACTGATGTTGCGGATAACATGATCAATGGTATATCATTGAGAACAACTTTTACCCCTTTAGTTGGTTGAAGAGATCATTGATTATTGGTAGTGGATAGTTGTTCTTCACAGTCACCTGGTTTAGTTTCCAGAATTCCAAGCACAACCTCAAACTACAATATAGATTCTTGGGAAAAAAACTCCGGGGTAGCCCATGGTGAAACGATTGGCCTTACGAACCCCTTATCCTACAAGTCCTACTGTTGTACCCTCATCTGGAGAATCTCTCTAGGAGCCATATGATATGATGGTGTGGATATCGGTGTTGTCCTGGGGTATGGGTGGATGCAGAAGTCTACCTCCCGACAAGGAGGAAGTCCAATAACTTCTTCAGTAAAAACAACATCATACACATCCACCACTATAGGAAAACATGGAATCCTCTCATCCATTGAACAGAGGGTTAGAATATCCCATTAGTGAGTGATCTGTTGCACATTCCCTTGAGAATGTTTATCCTGCACTGCAAGGGTTTCCTTCATATTAGTGAAGGAAAACTCGATCCCATCTATGGGGAAATACCGCATTGTACACCTAAAATAATCGATCTGAGCATGGATTGTGGATAACCAGTCCATACCAAAGATGATTATGAATGGCCTCGATGCCGCTACTAAGAGATCCCAACCGATGCTCGCACCTCCAAGAGTAAGCGCACACTGCCGACACCATTTTCTAATCTTTGAATCCCCTATAGTAGGAGTCTTTAGCTATAAGGATTTATCCAAAAACTCCACCAGAATCTCTATGCTTGGAACGAGATTCCTGTCAAGGAAAGAGTTACTATCCCCTATGTCTAGAAGAACTACATCTAGGGTGGAGAAGAAACAGTCGTACCTTAGATCATATCTAGAGAAACTTGGTAATATGACTCCACTGACTGAAGCGATTTTCACCCCAGTCCACCAACTCCCTAAGGTCAGGGTGAACCACCTAGGGGTGTTGGAGGTAACACCTCAAACCGTCACCCACCTCCTGCAGCTTAGCACGCTCTAACGCAACGTTCACTACCCTAAGGACCTCTTCACTTGACCTGCTGCCTCTACATCAGTGATCCCATGACCATATATAGGTTATCTATGTGGAGGGTCGATCAGTATAGTTTCATGTGTATCTTTCCACCTCATGAGAAAAAAATCCTTGTTTCTGATTGACTTCCTCGTCTCTGGGATCCCCGCATTGTAGACCCTGACTCCTGTGGCCTTCCTCTAAAAGACTTAGCCCGCTTGGGCCCTCGCGCCGGCTATCTAACGCATACCGAACACTATACCACCTAGGGTCTTTTGGTCTCTCTAGATGTGGGAACATACTCTACTAAGATGTTCCAGACTAGAAGGGCTCACTCTAGGACCCCAGTCTTAGTAGTGATGCTTAGAGACAACTCCAACACACTAATCTCCCGCCTGAGTCCATTCCCAAAGCATGAATCCCTGAAGAAAGTTCATCTTACCATATCTTTCAGGTAGTAACATATCTTAGTGAACCTCTCTAAACACTCACCCACCATCATGCTACCCTTATGTAGGTGAGACATCTCTTAATTGGGCACAAAGTAGAGGGTCGTAGGGAAAAAAGTCTTCCCAGAAAAGCAGCTCGATGTATACCAAGGTGAGGGTTTCCTCATTGTGAATATGGGGAGGTCAAGTTCCACCATCTTTATGCTAATCCCTATAGAAGGATATCTGCTAAGATCTCCATCTAGTTATGTAGTTCCCTTTATAAGAGGAAGACCCATGTCACTACCTCCATCCAATCCTTAACAACCTCAGTATCTATCTCTCCCCTGAACAAGAGTGGTCTCTATCTCTGAAACACATGCATGGAACTAAGTCAATGCAAAAAAATCTACCAGAACCAAGGACATTAAATGCTTGCCATCGGATGGTGCTAGAACTACTGTACCACTTGGTGGAGCCATCTCTAGAACAGGCATGTGAAGGGATGCCTCACCACTAGGTGGTCTTTCCTCATGACCACGTATCAGGATCATGTACGGTCGTCCCTGTGTAGGCATCCTACGATTGATCACGGTGTACCATGATCTGAAAGTTATACCTAGTGAGCTTAATTTTTCTCTAAATAACATAAGTAAACAATTATTCAACCAGTGTATTCATATATATATATCCAAAAAAATAAAATTCAAGGTCATGGTGTATGGATACGTCGGTCACCACACCAATAGTGGACTCCCCGAAACTGAATGTTAGACTCGAAACAGCTAACACTATTTCCCCCAAAAAAAACATAGACTCCTAGTCTTCAGGCACGAAAAACCACCCTATGATACCACTTTTTCAGGACCCGTCCCCTAGAACTTGTGTCGTCGAAAACCCAAATCCCACCTCCCGAAGGGCAGGGGTTGGTGACTAGAACTGAAGGCATCAACCTGCAAGTGGGAGGATTTTTCCTAAGAACCGGTAAACACGCACATTCCCTACCAAGTCCCACACACTAAAAAGAAAACAAGTATCATTATAAAAATGATAAATACATGTACAACTAATATAAAGATTCCATAATACAAACCCAAATAGAGAACTTAAAACAAAACATTACTAAAAGGAAACCATGATTGACATCCACAAAAAAACCCCACTTTATCATGAGAGTAGCATAGATACTAGAAGCAGATGCAGAATATTCGGTCCAGCCAATCCTACTGATCCCCTCCAGGAC
The DNA here is from genome assembly GCA_963277665.1 of Viscum album. Taxonomy (NCBI): domain Eukaryota; kingdom Viridiplantae; phylum Streptophyta; class Magnoliopsida; order Santalales; family Viscaceae; genus Viscum; species Viscum album. The sequence continues at coordinate 120,003,461 of OY728156.1, forward strand.
CTAACCAACCATGTCCACCATTGTTGCATTCATAGGTCCCATCTACCCAAGCACCTCTAGGTCCTGGTCCACCAGTGTCTCTGTCAAAATATCGATAATCTACAACATACACTACACGTGCGGGGGAGGCCTATGCAGGGTTGAGTGAAAAAATGGTCCTTAGGGACCCCAAAACAATTATTAAAGACCACACAACATTCTTAAAAGTAAATCATGAAGAAAAAGAAATCACACACCATGTATAAATTTAGGGTAGTGAATGCAGAATCATCAATCACATCATCAAACACCTCTCATGCTGGAGAACTCCTCCTCTATCATGTACAGTGTGCCTACCAAGTCACACAAAACTATTTCCCACTAACCTTGGAATGCATTGGTACACCACCTCATCACATACCATGTGCCTGCAAAGTCACAGAGAAGTGCTTCCACAAATCATTTCCAACTGAGGTACTCCCACTCATCACATACTGTGGGCCTACATTATCATAAATAACTACTTCCCACCATGGGCCTATAATGTCACAAAGAAGTTCATCCCATTGGGTCATAGTCGAGTCACACAAATCCAAAAATCAGCACTCTTCTGGTCTCATCCTACCACAGGGTCATGTATATAGCGCGCCTAGGATAACTTCTCCTCAAGACATTCATCATATCTCAACATGCATGAAATCCTCTACAAGGAATTCCAAAATATCCTCCTCTTAAAGAGGGTACCAACACTGCTAAAATCATGTCAATCAGATGCCCAATTTTCAATTTCATAGCGATTTAGTAAACAGGGTCTAGTTGCAGTTGGGTCTGGTCCAACCCAATTCGACTGACCAGACCAACCTGGTCCATAGGTATCATAAAACCTTGTTTAGTTCTGACTGACTCGGCCAGAACAAGTTCCGGACTAGGTCGGTCTTATCTGGACAAGCTAGTGGTCCAGGCCCAAAGGGCTTCACTGGGTCCGGCTAGGTTTGGCCGAGGATCCCTCCCTCAGGTTTCCCGATTTGTTAGCATAATGCCTGGCCGCATGAGTGGATGATGGGGGGGGGGGGGGGTCCACCTGACCGGGAAATGGTCGGCTGCTGCATCTAGTCGCTACAACCCAGTGGATGTGTGAGGCCTCCTCCATCCACAATAGGGTGACCGTGGCTCGCTATCCACCTGGACGGCCCAGACTTAGGTCTCTACTAGAGGCGGCACCCGCTGGGTGCCGCGTCGCTCTTCTTCCATGGCTAGATGACTACAACCTCCTTCTAACATGACACGCCGATGGGCGCACCGCTGTCCTCCTCCAATTGTTATCTCCAACCTCTGCAACTAGTGCTGGTCCACTGTCGGTCCCTTTTGTAGGCCACTGATATCGCTATGGGGGTTCATTTTCTGATCTGTCTGCTCCCAATGGCCTCTCATGTCGCCATCCTCCTTACCATAGCCCCAGATTCCTCTTACCGAAACTCTTATGATACAACCACAAAGAATGATCATAACAATGGTGGTCGGGTCTTGTTCATGACGGCCCATACACTTAGTGTTAGTGGTTTAAAAACATGAGAGGTCTAGGGATTTCAGTTAAAACAAAAAAGTTATAATTTCAATCCCATATATGGAAAATCCCAAAAATGTTACCCTCTGGCATATACAAACAATTAGCGGATCAGCCATTTCGTGGGTTTTTCCATGTTCTTCATTTCTATAATAAGTCCAGGGATGAATTTTCACAAAGTACACCCCTACCTCTTTGATTTTCATTGCCGCAAGTTATGACTTCAATGTTTGAAGACATCGATGTCATTCTTCGCTTGTGGATCCTTTCATCATGGTTTATAGAAGAAGTTTGAAATTCATCATTGTTTTTCATTATTTGTTGGAGAGGATGTTCGTAGGAAGTTCGTTAGAGAATCCTCTCATGTTAATTTCTCATTCCACCAATGTGTCAACTAATATAAAAGGTAAAAAACGTCACAATTTATTTGTTACTCTGCAACATTGAGTCGTTATGATGTTTTATTTATGAAACATCATCACTTTTATGCATTATTAAATCATCTCTATGCTATGAATTAATGAGCCATTAATTAACCTCATCAATGCACCTCGTCGATGCACCGATGCGTCACCATCCCCTACTCAAATAATGAGAAAAGTAAACAAAATATCTTTTTAATTTTAATATATTATTTTTTAGAAATGATTGAAAAATAACTTTTCCATTCGGCCCATTCCTGCCGATGTTATGCCCTTTATAGGCGAATACATGCATTTTGAATTCAACTGTTACCTCAGATTTTCGATCTGATAACCAGTTCAAAAGTTATAAAAACTCAATATCACATTTACAAAACATAGATTAAAAGAAGTTCACAATATCATTCTGGGGTTATCGTGTCTCAGAATCACGCGCCGTCAAAGTGTGTGGTCTCAGATTAATTAAATATTATTAAAAAAAATTACATGGGATTTGAAAGACATTAAATTTATTTCTAATAATAATTGAATATTTATCATAATCACACATAAATTATACTTTTAAAAACAATCCTGAAATGTTAATATGTAAATTGATCAACATTTTAATCAAAGAGTCCAAAGTCCACACATACCCTCAAGTAACATTTCCATTTTAAGACAATCCTAATTAAAAGAAGGTAAGTATTATTTTATCGTTAAAAATGATAATGATATCAAAAAAAATATTATTTATCTAAATATAATTATATATAACAACCATATGACTTGACAAAATAATAACATCACTTTTTGGAGGCTGTAGTCAACACATACCCACAAATGTACTTTATATATTTCATCAAGTGTAATGGTATGAAAAATTGATATATTTCCATTTTAAAATGATAAATATGTCATTAATATCAAACATATATGATATATACCAAATATTTTTATTAAATGTATCCTTAGTACCAAATACGTAAAACATTTGTGAAAAAATGATCGCATTGGTTCGTGAGGTGATAGTCCATTGTACACACGTGTGATGTTATCATAACTATCAAATAATGAAAGAAATTAATGTATATGTGAAATAAAATTTCAAAAAATGTAACTAGGATACACATATCATATATATATTTTTATATAAATTTAATCCATATATATAACCAACTGTAAGAGGATGAAATGGAAGCCGAATTACATTACATCACAAGGCAGTAGTCCACCGTACATTGGATCGACAGTTTCATTTAACTATAGATGTAAGAGGAGATAAATATTAATTTTTCAATAATTATTATAATATATAATTAGACTAGAGATACTAGTTTCATTATATTGGTATTTTTTAGACATAATTGATGGATGTAATAGATGAAAGAAAAATATAGAACTTCATTATAATGATTAGCTTATCTTAGAGAAACCTCACTTGGATTACCTCTTAATGACTCCATGGTTGGTCTATTTGGAATAAAAGAAGATTTAGAATAAGGATATGGGTTTCTAGGAGACTATTTTTGTTTGGTTGAGCAAAATCACTTGAGTGGTGAGATGAAATGATGGGATGTAGGGCCCTTTTTTTAATTGAGGAGTAACATTTTTTGTAGATACCCATAACAATTCAAAAAAAGGGAAGTCACTATAATCCCATGTGCCTCCAAAAATAAAATACAACATATTTTAGGAAATAAATAATGTACACACACCCCCAAGATAAAATAAATACAAGTTTCAGACATGTTGTTCCTAGACTTCTATGTTTCCATATTTTTAACACTTTAGTTTCCACTTCGTTAATTGGCCATTTAATCTTAGTTATTAATCATTTAATAATAGTAATAAAATTATAAGATTTAGATAATTTAACCCCAATATTTTAAAATATTAAATAAAAATTATAATACTAAAATATGATATTTTGGTAAAATTAATTTTAACATAATTTTATGAAGCACACAAAACCATGTTTTTCCCTTTTCCATGGAAATAATTTTTTTTTCTATTTAAGGTCCAATATATTTGTTTCAAAAGGATTATTGGTGCCTAAATGGACCATTATTAATAATTTAATAATATTCCTATAAATTTTAAGTGGATATTTTTTTATTAAATTTATATCATTTAATAAAAAATTATTTTTTATAAAAAAATGTTAATGGCCATTTATACACTATTATTTTAATATAATGTTAAAAAGTATTCAGAAAAGGTGTAATTTAAATATAATATTTCACCAAATCATTATCATGTTAAATTTATTTAAAAAACTTATATAATTAAATATTTCAATAAATTTATATTAAATTATAAATTTTTAGCACAATTTTTTTGTATTAATTTAATAATAAGTACATTATGTTTTTTTGAAGAATCATAATTTATTTTAATTTATTAAAATTTTAAAACAATACCCTCATAATTTTGATTTCATTATTTTTAATATTAACATCAATATTCATTCACTTATTTCATTTTTCCATATTTGAATAATGAATTTAAATTTAAAAGAAAGAGGTTGACATTTTGTTGTTTTCCTTACAAGTATTGGTGAAATTCATGAAATAGTTTCTTAAAAGAACATAAAAATAGATCCTATGTTACAATAGTAGAAAGAGTTTAATAAAATAATAAGTAGACATGATTTTAGGTTATTTTATCCATTATCAATTTAGTCCGTCCCTCAAAAAACCTCATTTAGCCTTAACCATATTTAATAAATTATAAAAGTTTTACTATTACTATTAACTAAAAGAGAATGTTGGGAATATTATATAATATTAACTATGAAAATTAATAATATAGAATCAATGTTTCTAAATTCCATTTACATAAGTGGAAAATATTAATATTAATTTATACACACAAACGTGATGAAAAAACATTTTTCCAAAGATTAAATATTCATAATGTATTAAAAGTTTTAATATCAAAATTAAAAATTATATTGATTCTAATTTTATAAATTAAATTAATAGATATATAATTGATATAATGATATTTTTATAAACTTTTTAAATAATAGGTAAAATTAAAAATTGATTAAATAAAAAAATTATTTAAAATATTTACATTTCACTATACACTAAAAAAACTAACTTTTCTGGAAATTCACACAATTAAACACTAAATTAATAGTGGTATTATGATTTCTATAATTATTTTCATTTTATAAATTTCATATAAATTAATTATAATAATTTTTCTCAGAAATATAATAAAAATTGATTGATGAAAAATTATTTTGGATGAATAAAATTACATTACTAAAAATTGAGTGATTTTTTATAAGAATTTATCAATAAAATTTTTATAGATCAGGATATATATATATATATATAAACTTCACAAAGTAATTTATAATATTCATTCATTCAAAATTAATTGACATATTATGACATCCGTATTTAAAATAATATTATATCATGGATCATTTATGCATGGTGTTATGTGACCTGTACACTATCGAGCACCTACTCTTTTTTTTAAAATTATGGTGTGTTACATGATAAACAAAAACTCAGTATGGGATATATAATTAAAAAATTGTCATAATGGAAGATAATAAAATTTATAAAAACCGTTTCTTGAAATATAAAATTTTTACCAATAAGGGAAACTTGTGTTTTAATAAAATGATCATTTATCATACCTTCAAAAAAAATCCATGGAAATCATTATTAAACTTTTAAAATTTAGTTATGTTCTTTAGGACATCATCTTTATAGAACCCTTATAGAACCATAATAAATTTTAATAACCATACAAACATCTTTTAATATATTTATCCGGGGAACATAATTGTTACCCAATGCATTGGAGAGCTATAATTGGGATCATCCATCTTATCATTAGCAACAATGGGGCTTCTATACTAATAACGTGAGCTATAATGGGGATCAACATGCCATATCTTGGGAAATAATAGGGTTCAAACCATTATATATTGAGAAATAATGGTGCACAATCCCATGTATATGTTGTATTGGGATCAAACTTTATCATAATCAATGTCGAACAATTCCATGAATTAAACACTTTATTATTTCACCTTTTCATCATAAAACTCTTGAATAAAAAATTTATACTGTATACAAAAAATTTGGATATCAAAATAATATATTCTTTTCAAAATCAATTATAAATAACAACATAACATAAAAAAGTGAAAATTGTTTCCATTAAAGAAATATGATATATTTTAGGATAATTAAATCTTCAATTAATGGTTACATCCATAGGAAACATCATTTATGTCATATATGATAAAAATGAACATTCCTATTTCCATTGGTAAAGAATGTAAAATATTTTATAATCAATATTCCTCTTTGAAAAATATGAATGGATGTAAAAATAGGTCAACTAATTTATATTATTATTAATTTATGTACATATAAAAACATCCATAAAAACATTTAAAAGTGTGGATATAGAAGAGAAATTATGAGAATAGAAACATTAAAAGATAATTTTTAATAGATTTTTCTTTACCATGAGTTAGACATGTCACTTATATTACTTATATTCCAAAATAATATATTGATGTTAAATATTTATTTTCCTAAAAAAATTCTTGTTTATTATTCCTTTTATTTTATCCATGATAAGGTTATAAGAAATAACATAAATAGTTATGCTCATGTAAGAAGTTTTGACGACATTCAAATCGCAAGTACAAAATGACGTTAGTGGGATGAATATGGTCAGAGAGGACATTATTATATCATATCCAGAATAATAATAATTAAGTAAATATTATATATTTGCATAAATTATATTTTATAACCATTCACAAAATATTTTTATGAAAAATATACTTAATTACAACCATAGAAACGACGTAACAGACATACAAATGAGTAATGTTTCCATTTTTCAACAATTGTTTGCAAAGATGGTATATATTTATTTAATCTTCCAAAAATTATCATAATATCATAAATATCATGTTAATTCATTAAATACACTTATATATGTAATTTAGTGATGAAAAATGAATCACACCACTTCGTGGAGATAATATTCCACAAATACACAAGAATGTGATTATCATTTTCCTTTAATGGAAAGGATAGAAATTAAATGAAAAATTATATATTAATAATAAAATATATGTCTTTGAAATAATAAAAACGTTAGTTACATCAATTAAACAAGTTTTGAGAGGTGGTGTTGTCAAATAATTTACATCGGTTTTGCGAGGCGGTAGTCCACCATACACATAGACGATGATTTAATTTTTTTTGAAGAGGAGAGAGATATAGGATATTAATTAAACCTAATAAAATATTATAATATTTTAAAACATGTTTTATAATTTAATAATGTATTGAGAGGATATTAAAGAGGTGTTTGGATAAAAAAACTAAAATATGTGGTTTCGAAATATATCACATCTACTAAAAACCCATATATCATCACCAATTAATACCTCAAACATTGGTATTAATAAAAAAGTAAGGCCTATAAAAAATATGATGGTATGTTAGGAATGGATATATGTAGATCCTGTACCATTATAATTTTTTAATATTTAAGGTAAACAATTGAAAATATTCCCTTTGATAAGATATGGTGGTGGTAGTATTGAAATTTCATAAAATATTAAATCAATAATAATTAATTTTAAATTCAAAATGGATAAACATTTATATTACGATAATATAAGATTATAATGAGTCTAAATAATCTCGTATAATAACTTTTGTTGATGTTAAGATGAAATTTTATAATTATATTTTTGATATTACCCCAAGTTAACTATTTTCCCACATCTCGTGATAGAAAGGTTTTTTACACATTGGTGGATAATATATTTACATGAAATGGATAAAATCCCCATAAATGGACCATGGATTTTATAATCCACTGTATCCTAATAAATTTTTCATATAAAATGATTTTTTATAATTTTATATCATTTAGAAATATATTATTTTCATAAAATACCAATAATGATAATTTTAGAAATATTTACATATATTGACTTTTATAACATAGTGAAAACATAAATTTAAATAATATATTTTAATTCATCCCTAACGTGTGATTTTTATCTATAAAAATTTTCATCACATTTATTCTCTCAAATTATATTACTTTTCGTATATGTATTATTATTTATTTTATTTTCATCTTGATTGAATAATTATTTTGTTTGCGTTGTTTAAATATTTAACAAATTATTTATTCAATAATAATTAAAAATAAAGTTAGATGATGCATATTAATAATAAATATTTACAAATTAAATTTATTTAAAAAAATCAGGTTTTTATATCCCCATGTTAAAAATAGTTTAGATATTAAATTCAATATTGATTTATTTAAAAGTTGTCTTTACATAAAATATGACAATGATTATAATCACATATAAATATCCAAAAAGATGATTTATTAACAAATATTTGATGAGTGTGGAATAAATTTAATAATTAAATAGATTTAAGGAATGTTTTTTGTTTATTTCCTAATCCTTCTCATTCAATCGTTAACATTATTTGTATGATTTACCATTTACCACGATAATAATATTTACAAAGGTTACTATTCATATTGACCCATAATAAAAGGGCCATAATTAAAAAAAATTCCTTACTCATTTTAGATATTTAATGAATTTTAAAAAATCCAATGAAAATAATTATAAAAATTTAATTTATAAATAAATTTGAAAAACATGATGAAAAACATTTTTCCAAAAATAAATTCCATTTTTCATTATAAATTATCTTTATAAAAATTCATAAATAATAGTAATTTTTAAAAAATAAATTTTTTATATTTTATAAAAGGAATTATTTATATTTGAAAACTGATCCATAATATAATTTTAGTTAAATAAATATTTCAAAGAAAATATAGTTTTAAATTTAATCCCGTACTTCTAAATATTCATTATTAAATAAAGGATTTCCTGAAAATATCAAATTTTCACAATAGTTTAATTTTTTATATTATGATACAAAAATTAGTATATATTTTTTATTAAAATATTTCTCAATGGTATATAAATTATTCATATTATTCTCATAGATATTTCAATAAAAAATCATTTATGATTAAAAAATAACATTGAAGAACAAACGGCTTAACTAAAACACATGATCTTATTTTCTATGAATTCATCAATAGTAATATATATATTAGATTCATTTATCAATATTTCAAAAATTTGTAAATCCAATTTATACCATATATTATAGAATCTAGGTTATTATGTTATATGAAGACATGATTTTTTCCTTTTCAAACATTAAATGATTTCTAAATATATTTCTAGATCTAGGAGCGTATATAGCGTATGAATTTGTGGCCCGGTGTTCTCAAAATTCATTTTATACAAATTTTAAATATATTTAATATTGTTCATATGAAAAATTTTAAATAAAATGGGACAACACTTAAATAAAATCTCGCATCCAAAATTTAGATCCACAATTGAGTTTGGAAATTTATTTTTACTCTAGGTACGACCAAAAATGGGTTATTGCGGGGCTTTGAGACTACTCGCTCATTTCTGACACGATCCGTGCGTTAAGTATTTAATGAATGAATTAATTGGTTGATTTTTAAATAAAAAATTAATATATAAGATTACATCCCTGGTGAATTCTTGAGGGTTATCTTCATATTCAATTGGATAATTCCAGAGTTCTTTCTTCATCCAATATTGGTGATTCACATTGGACAAAGACAAAATACCAGATCTCAGATGATAAGGAAGCTATGAATGCAATGAATCCACTATTCCATTTTATGTCATGTTCTTCAATGAATATTTATGTTTAATCCTGTAGTTTCTCTTCAATTGGTGAATTACACCTTTTGATTAGATTGACTGATAATATTCATCAATGTTATTGGATCTACACAAATTATGGCTTGAGCATACACCTACATACCATATTTAAACTAATTTATTCAATGTTTTCAAAAGTTAGTTTCCTGTTATTGATCATTGGCCAAGATATATTGGGAAATAATGATTAAAACTGTTTTATTTTTCATTTCCCCCACATTTTCATCATGTTTATCATCGGTTATACCCAACAGTCTCTATGAAACATTTCAGTGTAGTACCGAGACCGATCAAACCCCCAAAATCACAATGGTTATGCAAATGATGATATGATCAATGAACATAGAATATATATAGATTTTTTACATAAAATTAATCATCATTTGAATGGTATGTTTCTACTTAATTTATTAATGATGATTTAGGATGTGCGGTGGCATGCAAGATTGCACAAAACTCAGTGGGATTTGTGTTTTCGGCCACTGGAGGGCCACAATCCACCCACTAATGATAAATCCATGAATTTTAGTTAGAGATAGGGAAAAATTGAAAGTGAAAAATTTATTTGACATGTGGAAATCAGATCTAAAAAAACTATGGAAAACCAAACTACACACCACGTACAGGGACAAACACCTGCCATATATCACCTTAGGGGGTGATAAGGGTTTTGCAAATGTTAAAGATGACACTGTGTGTATCCTTCCTTCTTGATTTGCACCTATTCCATATATGGAAAACCTATTGGTTGGATCACATGGGTGGGAACCCATGTGGAAGTACATATCTAGGTACATGGTCGTGTACCCAAGCACATAGACATGGGGTCATATACACAGACGCGGTGTTAGTACATGGACACATGACCTATTTCATGAACATGACAATAAGGATGATTACCCATCATTGTTATCATGGAAATGTATTGTAGTCCACATTCAAGGCATGTACTAATATATGGTTAGAGTTTGTGTTATGTACAGGGACATGACTAAGTTGTGGAGCGAGACCACACACCATGTGGGTCACCTCACAGGTCATATACCCTTTATCCTCTTTTGAATAAACATCATGTTTTCATATATTATTCATTTTAACATGGATATTGGCCCAGGAGTTGTGTTTCATGAGTATTTTTATGCATATAATTTGATTGTTCCTTAGGTTATGGATTTTGAGATAAAATGTTGAATGCTATGAGAATGACTCTAATAGATGAGATGCTCGATGAAAGTATTAATCCGGAAGAATAACTAAAGACTATTGAGTTGTACCCTCTAGTAGAGTTTGGTATAGTAGTGATCGACCATTAGAGTGATACCCCCCATCAAAAATCATGAGGGTCCTCTACAGTCCCCCTCCTAGTGGGACCCCCTGCTGAGTAGGGCGAACGTTCATGATGATCAGAGTGAACCCCGTAATATGTACTTAGGCATGGGTTCTCGACATCTGAGTGGAACCCCCATTGATATGGGAGATGGTCCTCTACATTACTTAGTGGAATCCACTATCATCATAGGTATTGGGTCTTCATGATCATAGAGTTGGACCCCTCTATAGTGTGTTCGGGGGTCCTCTATGGATACATATAGAGTGGAAACCCCTAATGCACTAGGGAATGGTTTTTGTACCTTAATTTGGTGGAACCTCGACTGTGTGGAATAGTGGCATCTCATGGAATTAAATGGAATATTACTTCTGAGAAGACATGTGAAATGTTGGGAATCCTTGATGTAATTTTAGAAATGTGGGAAACTTTCTTCTTAGAGTGAGCTCTGAGATGGATATCCCCTAACTATCACATTTGGGCTATTTTTACTAAGAATATATATATATATATATATATATATATTATCCACACCTTGGATTTGCATACTCCTCTTACGTGATAGGCAAGGATGTGCATGGTATGCCACATGTTTCTTGTTTCTATCATCTCATGGTTGAAGGTGTCTAGTCTCCTATTATAGGAGGAGAACAATCGATGTTCTTTTTATCTAATCACTATTTTGTGCCCATTATTCTTGGATGGGATCACATTGAAAATTTGTTTAGGTTGAACTGTTCTCTTCGACTGTATCTTTCATTTATTGTCTTCTTACTCCTCTTGTATCTCTTACTAATCCCCCTTCATTTTTCATCATTTCCTTATGAGTATGTATATAATCACCCATGCATTAGTTTTTATATCATGTGTTGTGTTTTATATATCCAAAATATATCTCGATGGTGAATTCAGATCAACATAGGGATACCATTTACTTTTGACCACATATAGTGTTCGTAGCTTAGTATTTTGAAGTGGGGCTCTCTTTGTATTCTACATTTAATTTTTTTTATGTTGGGACATATTTCTAGTTGGGTTTATATTTTCCATCTTTACAATTTAGTTCACACTATCAAACTCTATTTCACCATAGAGGGTATGCATGCTTGGTTTACATTATAGATGTGTTGCATATTTTAATCCTTCCCTCTACACTTTTTCATCTATATCATTTTGTGTATGTGTATATATTTAAATTTGACAAGGACATAAAAAATTTAGATGTTCCATTGGGTCTAGTTAGCACCCCCTTGCCTATGTAGGATGGATGAGGGAAACTATGAATTTAGCCCATGCTAGGATCGAGTCATGAAAAATTGATATTAGAGCATAAACATTCCGTAGGATGTTTTAAAGATGAGTCCCCTCAAGATGTTATTATTTGGGTTTAGGTAAATAGTGTAAATGTGTCTCATGTGTGGATATCAAGCTAGGTAATCTAGTGACGGTGAGGGAGGCCAATGTATCCAATCACAAAGACATTGACTACTTGTCTGTTGTCTTGAAATTTTTAGATATTGTTTTCTAAGATCAATTGTACATGCATAATATATGAATTGGTCTTTGACTATACTTATTGAGTAAGATAACCATTATTGTTTTTATATACACGCGATCATCTAACTGTGGTCCATATTTATATATCTCAAGAATCCTCTATGATGATTGCTAGTGAGGATACCAGCTCTGAATTGTGACAACAATCTAATTAGTGACATGGCCTTAGTTTTGATTCCATCACACAAGACCCATCCTCTAGGTGGTAATGTAGAGGGACCTCCAACTATTGATTAGTAGTTCATTCTAGAAGAGATGTCTAATTATGTGTGTCTAATGAGCACACCCACATGATCAAGTGCTAGAGGTCGCTGTTGTTCAGAGATGATCAGGTTTCCCAACTTCTGAGGTGTTGCTTGAGTCAGTGATCTGAGTTTCTAAAATTTTTCAGTTATTGATTGATTAGATGGTTTCATTTGAAACCATATCTCTTAATAGAGAAGTTTTTTTTCTGGTTGTACTAGTAGATGATGCAGTTATGTTGAGGGTGAATTATAGGTTATGTAAACAAAGATGTCCAAGGTATCATATTTAGCCATACTCCTTTCTTAGTTGGATTAAGTTATCCTAATTCTATGTCATCGAAATCTCACCTAGTTAGGACTCCATTTGATGGTGATCCTTGATGTGGGACCTAGCCTCAATGATGCTGGGAGTTAGTAGAGTCTTTAGATTGTTATTTTTTGGTTTGGCCTCAAACAAGTGAGTAATAATGACACTCCCCCCACCAAGAAAAGACCTTGTAACAGGATTATAACACTATTAGGAAGAGTGAGGTCCACCTACAATGGATATATTCAAGGTGTAGTGGATGAGTCCCTTTGACTCATGTGTTCAAGATGTGAGGATCTATTGGGGTGTCAGAGTAGAAAAGGGTTAAGGATAATTTGTAGGAAACATAAATGATCAGATGGAAACATACGAGACATCGATACAGGAGGATCAGGTATTGTTCGAGGATTGATCAGTGTCATTACTACTTCAATTTATGTTTCTAGAACTTATTTGGAAGCCATCTTTCAAATGTGCATATAACCTGTTTGAGACCTACTGATAATAGACAATTACTTTTTTGACTCTTATGTTGGAGTAACTATAGAGGGGATCAGTGGTCACATTTTACCTATTATAGTTTTACCATAATATACAACTGGATATAGCCTCTCTCAAAGTCATTCCATAGTAGAAGTAAAACCCTATGATGTTTTCCTAAGTATGGGATATTTTTTTACCATACGTGATCAAATAATTTCTACCGATGATTTTGGTAGTTCTTTTTGGATCTGTGATGGAGTTCTACATAATGAGGATGATTGGTCAGTAGATAGATAAGGATGAGCTCATTTGAATTATATTTCAGAGAATGTATTTTTTATCTAGTTTTACCATATAAATAATGGTTATTTAAATCTCTATAGTACCTTTTATGATGGTGGGGAATGATGATGTGTTGGGTTTACCACCACACCTTTAGATGGACCTCTATTTAGAAATGTACCAGGGTTATCCTAGAGATTGTGATAAAACATCTGATGACCTCGAGGGTCTTTTTGAGGTTGTGGTGGGGTGGAAGAATCTAAAGACATTGGGCATCATAAGACTCAGAGTGTTAACATAGGAATTCATGTTTTGTTTATGAAAAATAAAGAGGGGATCTTGCATATTTTCATGGATAATCATCACATAAACTAGGATATGATAGTGAAACATTACCCCCTACTAGGAATTTATTTCCTCTTTTACCATTTGAGAGGCATGATATGGTTATCTAAGATCTATCTCGGGTCTGATAAGCATAATTTGAGGGTTTTGGTGGATGAATTCTTAATATAGTATGACGATGTCACTACGGATACTATTAGTTACTAGTGATTCCCTTTAGTGTTACGAATTAATCTTCCATGTTTATGGATTTGATGAACTAGGTCTTCTTGGTTTTCTTAGTGTATTTTTGTTGTTGTTTTCATTAATGAAATACTCATCTACTCTTCATAATAGGAGTATCATGTGGATCACATTAAGATTTTGTAAGAATTTCTTTGAGAGCATAAAAATTTATGGGAAACTCAACATTTTCCAGTTCTGGACAAATGAGGCTCAAATTCTATGGAATTTCATTTCTAAGCATGATATATTTTTGGAAACAGCAAATATCTATGAAGTTCATTCTTGGGATACATCCAAGAGTGTGTCATAGGTGTATAGATTTCTTGGTTTGGAAGTATACTAAAGGATATTTTTGGAAGAATTCAACAGAATCAAAACCCCTTTGTTCACCGTGAAGCATTAAGGGAAGTCACATACATGGTATAAAGAGTTCCATATGGAATTTTAGGTGTTTAGGTTGTGGATGATGGGTGGTCATGTTTGGAGACTATAAGAGGAAGACATGAATTTAAGAGAGTATTTTTATTCTTAGAGAGTTCGGATCTAATGTGTGTTGATGTAGTGGCGGGTGGTTATCGCATACATGTCAAGGAAGTTTGTACTACACTGCACAACTCAATACCTAGAGCGTGAAGTGGTAGTCTTTTTATAGAGGATGTGAAGAAAATAACTATTTGTGGAGAAAATTGTGGCTAATATAGAAAATTAGAGTCATGGGTACCTCTTCAAGATGATAGATTGGAACCTGAGATAACGATTCGGGTTGGGGTTCCTACAGGACTATGACTTTGAGATAATATATACTCCTGTGAAAGGGAAAATAGTAGAAGAAACCCTTAATAAGATATCTGATGATTGCTTAGTGTATGAGGATTAAGAGAAGTATGCCTTCATGCATCTAAGACTAGTGGAGAACAATGGGTCATAATTTCTGTAGTCTATATTATATAATCCAATAATTCTCAAGCATCTAAGAGAGTCCAAGTAGGTAGAAACTGATTATGAGGACTTATGTGAGTAGATATCTATATGTGACTTATCATGTGTATATTCTGATGGAATTAATGACTAAATAATTTTTCAGGGATGGATGGTGGTATCAATCACATTACTAGAGGAGGTTATGGGAGAGTAACACAAATCATAACTATCTATACATATCAGTGTGTGGAAGATTTAAATAGACCTTTAGTGGAATATTTGGTGGTCCGACACTGGACAGAGCATAGCTGAGTTTGTCTTTCAGTGCCTCGACTGACCGAAAATAATGACTGAGAACCATGTTCCAGCAGGTTGGTTTAACACCATGAGATCTCAGAGTGGAAATGAGAAGTCATATCCATGGAAATTTTGTTATTGATTCAGTGGATAGAGAAGATACATGACACGATCTGGGTGATACATGACTGACACAAAAAGTCATCAAACGTCCTTGATAACAGGGAGTAGTGTTTGGTAAAGTGTTTGAGGATGTTGTACATAAGGAAAATCCGTTCCATTAATGGGGTTCCCCCAATGATTTTACCTGATCATGATGAACTATTTACGACATGATTATGGATATGATTGTTGGATTAATTCAATACCCAAATGAGGATGGGTAAAACTATATCTCCCAATATTAAATGGGTATACCAAGCACAATATTCATATGATGGAGGATATGTTGAGGGTTTGTAGGTTAGCATTCGACTAGAGCTAGGAGAATCAACTTCCTTTGGTAGAGTTTATGTACAACAACAATGAAAAATCTACCATCGACATAGCTCCTTTTAAGGCCCTATAAGGGAAACCTAAAAAGAAACACTTGTTTTGTAAAAATATTGGTGATACATCACTTGTGGTCCCATCGATGGTGAATTTTTTAGCAGAGAATGTCTAATTCATCCAGGAGTAGATGAGGAAAAACCATTGATAATTGAAATCTTACAAATATCACTATCATTAGAACTTGGTGTTTTATTTGGGATACCATGTTTTCTTGAGAGTGTCCCTAGATGAGGATTGCAGAGTTTATGATGGGGATGAAATTTATCCATGAGGTTTATCAAGACATTCGAGATCATCCTGTGGGTTGGTGAGTTTGCTTACATTAGCATCATACCCCAATGATAGAGGGGGAAACGTCATAATATACATATCATAGCTGAGGAGATACATTTATGACCCTATGAAAATATAGATGGAGGAAATTATGTTGAGACCCATTTTTTATTGTAGGACTTTAAAATATATATATAAATATATCCATACCAAGGTGTAGAGACAAAACGTGTATCTGATGCCTGGTGTTACAAGAATTGATATTATTTAAATATTAAAAATATTTTATATTACACATGTGTATATTCTAAAATATAAATGGGTAAATCATAAATGGATGTTCAGATAAGATACTTGATACCCTATTTCAGTCTTTAATATGGTGTTTCCCATAGGAGTGAACTACGATGGTTCGATTTGGGGTGTTTAGACTTCTTTCTCATTACAGGTACATTCAGTGAGCTAAAAAATAATGAAATTAATTAATTCATTCATTTTTATATAAAAAATGTTCTATAATATTTACTTCAATGGTGAATTATCAAAGGTTATCTATATAAAACCCATGAAAATTCTAGTTCTCTTCCTTCCTTCTTCAATGGTGAATAACATTTAATGAGGAAAAAAATACCCTATCAAATCACATGAAGACGCACAGAGTAGAGACCAGAAGCTTGACATACATGGACATTACCTTACTTTTTCAGAATACTTATTACATAACAAAAATAGACACCAAAGGACCATAATAGTTTAGTGCCTTTGGAAATTTGGAACGTAATCTTCTAATCTTGGTGAAAGATGTTCCTCATCTCCCATAAATATCATCCACTTTTTCCCTTAGCTAAAACCTTTCTTTTAATCCCGGGGGAAAATAAAACATAAAAAGGGTGAGCTCAAATGCTCAGTAAGGGTAAGCATGGATAAAATAAAACATAATATATACATTTGAACTTAAAAACATGAACATAATGTTTAAACATAAAAATATTGAGCAACGACATAAAACATGGAAGTACATAAGGCATAGATCATAATGGAACATAAATCATGATAAAATAGCATGGGAATAAAACATGTAATTGTGGAATCCATTAAGCACATGTAATTATTTCCATAGTAGACAAGGCATTGCTGCCAAGACCATCTTAGTGGACAAAGTCCCTTTCTAAATCGAGTTCACTCCTCATTCCATTCCTGTAATACTGAACCAGATTAACTTACCGTTCCATCCATGTCTATCTCATGAGATATAAATCTTTACCCAATGCATTGAAGGAACATATAAGTCCCACCCATCTCATAATGAAACCCTTCTTACTTGTGCCACAACATAAACATAAATCATTCATCATAACCCAAAGAATACAATGGGTTTCATAAAAATCATTCCATCATCACATAATCCATATAAAATAAATGGATATCATTTCATAATAAGAAAATTGAAACCATGTAAATCATAGAGACATTATACTTGAAACATACACATATGAAATAATGTCATCTTAGATGGAAAATGGTTTTGATAAAGAACTTGAAATGAATTCTTGAGGAAAATATCCTTTCTTCTTGAAAATCATTTTCCATTCCCAAAATTACATGAAGTTTTAAAAGAAATAGATTTTGTTGAAAATTGTCATGAAATATTGTGGAATAAGCTTCATGAAAATTATGCTTTATAAAACCGTAAAAATCCTTTCATGCCGTATAAGTTAAAAAAACATTCTTCTCGAACTTTTGCCGGAAAAGTTGAAAAGTACCTCCTAAAAGAAAGATTCCATACATACCATGTAGTAAATGTCAAAAATGGGTAAAAAGTACTTTAAACATACTTGTAAACATTTTTATAAAACTTGGACATGGATGATAAATATAACCCCAGTAAATACTTACATATAAGCAATCTTGGTTAGAGAACAATTGAGATTGCAACATTATCCCTTACCTTAGGTCTGATATGATTTGTACGTATCCAAACCTCCTGTATAATGATTTAAATAATGTCATTGACTTATTAAAGAATCATATTCATTATTATTATATCATATATGGTTCACTTATGACATTATATTACCCGTTCTTTTGTAAATTCATGTTAAACTAGCGTTTTGGGTAAAATCGTTTCAATTGTCGTTCGTGTTTTAACGTGTAATTATTCATATGATTACTTAGATCATGATTACTTAAATCCATAATATAAAACATGATTTTTATATAATATATATTCAGAATATAAATATATATAATAGATCGATAAATGGAAACAAATACGTCGTTCATGGAGACGGTAGGTCGTACGTACGCATGAACACTGTTTTCATTTCCTTATTGAATTGAATGGAATTAAGTAGATGAAATAAATATAAATATACATAAATAAATTATCATTATTATGTCATATATTTAATGATTACTTATTATATATAATTTATAATCATTCTTGAATGGTTAACATGGAGAGTGAATCTCATCGCATCGTGGAGACGGTTGTCCGTACGTACGCACGAGCAATGATATCATTTCCATGATCATGCAATTGTATTGAAGTTTATTTATAATATTAAAGAAAAAATATCACTTTACAATAATCATATATATTTATTACTTTCACTATTATACCCATCCAAGTAAGGTGGTGGTGGAAAATAGATTACACCACAGCGTGGAGACGGTATTCTGTACGTACGCATGCACGGTGATTTAGTTTTCCGTAGGATGGATAGATGGTGAAATATGGTTTTTTAATAATTATAAAAAAATATAATTATATTAGTGATACTTATTTTATTACATAATAATGAAACAACTGAAGATGAAGACGTGGAAAAAGAAATAAAGTTGAAAGAATCGTTAACAAACATTACCTCTTCTTTGAAGTGCCTCTTTGAGACCTCCTCTTAGGGCACTAAAATTGGTCTTTGAAGAAGACCAGGACCTCTATGATGTTTCTAGGGAAGTGTAGAAGAGAATTTGGAAGGATTAGGCCGAGCTTTATGGCTCAAGGTTGTGTGAGTAAGAGAGGGAGGAGGTTCCCTTTTATAAGGGAGGAGGGGGGCACCTTTGGAAAAACTAAAAATATGATTTTATTATAAAGTCCTATTCAGTTTTTAATATCTCCAAATTGATTTATTTAGAATATAAGGTGGGGATGGGTAGAAATAATCTCTTCAAATATAATTTAGAAAAGTATAGGTTTATATTTTAATCTTATCATTTAGATTTAACTTTAATTTAAATAATTTAACTTTTACTGTGTCTTCTTGTTTTTTACACTATAAGGTAAATAAACATACTATAAAAATCCAAACGAACCCCAAGTTGTTTAATATTAATATATATAACCTTATCTAAGTCATTTGTCCTAAAAATAGATTTTTAGGAATAAAATGACAATTAATAATATAATATTTGTTTTAAGAACTATTTTATGTCAATTTTACACTATTTGGTAATTGATTTTTGTGAAAATTATAAAAGATGTATTAGTTAGAAAAAAGTTAATTAAATCAATAATAACATGTCATATTAACCTTTAAATTTACTGTAATTCATAAAAAGTCTCAAATTACATTTATTTGGGAATATATAACATCGATTATGTCAATATTTCATTAATAAGATAATTACTACATCATCTTTGTGTCATAAATAAATTAACTTATTTAATGTCTAAAAATTATAAATAAATTTCCATTATGTAGGAAATATTTTTATATTTCTAATGATATTTATAGTCGAATTTATCTTCTTTATAACCCTATATTAAAAATAATTTAGTTATTAAAATTTGATTTTAACTATTTTAACCCTTCTTTAAATAAATTAATAATAAATTTCCTAATCTAATCCAAGTGGCCCTAAATGGTCATAATTTATTTCTAAGGTTGTTTTTGGTCTAATTACACTTATAAAATATAACTATAACATGTTTTATTGTAATAATAATATCATTTTTACCCTTAATTACCCTATTTAGTTTTAACCGTGGTAAAAAAGTAAAAAGTTACTATTCACCAAAAAATATTTTCATCTCATTGAACCGCATTTCAGTCCTTGATATTAACCTTGTCTCTCGGATTTTTGAAATTCAATTCATAGAAGTGGTAAAATTTCATTTAAATGAAAAAGTCAGTTTTTTAACTACAACCAAGTGGTTTCACTATTCATCGAAAATTGCAGTTTTTCATAAAAATTCCAAAAATTCAGACTAAGTATTATTTGATATTCCGAAATTAAAATTGATGAGTATTTTTTCAAATTTTGAACATAGAAGTGGAAATAATTATTTTTAAAATTAATTCCCGTTATCAAAATAAATAACATGTTATTTTAAGAAACAATAACTATCAAAAGATTGATACTTGTTTATAACCAATTTCCTAGTGAAATTAATTACAATGACCAACATTGGATTAAATGGAAAAAATATATATTCTTATTACACATTAACCCAAATTAAAAATATATTCTAACCATATAAATCATTGCGATGAAAAAAGATGTTTTTAATTAAAATATAGCGTGTTTTTACTATTCATTAAAATATGAAAGTTATCATAATAATATGAAAAAGTTATCCAAAGTAAATTTTTATGTCTTGATTCCAAAGAAGAATTTTATTCTGTCAAATTTATCTTATAGACATGTCAAAAACAAGATTTAAAGTGGGTGCGCCATCAAAACGCGGCAAAACTACATTTTTTGAAAAATACTTCTTTTACTCAAAAAAATGATTTTGTTCTCATACCATGTTCTACAAAATGGGTAAGATGAATAATAATGTTATAAAATTCAAAATGTAGTTGATACAATTCATAACGGCTAGTCCATAATAATATTATAACCATATATCGTTGTTTAGTGAAACCTGGTATTGCGTACAACACATGCTATCGAGGAAGGTCGTGATTGCCTGTAATGCAAGCCAAGTCAGGGTTGCGTGTTGTGAAAGACTCCTCCATTGTTTCCTATAATAGAATCAAACAATATTTCATTTATTCATTGAATATATATATATATACACAATCAATGTTTCATAGAATAAATACTATCAAAATTATGTGTAACATGATCCAAGAATAGTGTTGTGTATACTGCAAGCTCATACGGTGTTGCGTATAGCGCAAGGTAATCTTGTTGTAGCTTACAACACAAGAAATCAATGAAATTAAAAGAATAGTTTTCATAAAATCTTGGGGTGTTAGACACAGACCCTAATTAATCCTATTAGTCATTGCTGTAAATTTTATTCGATGATAATTGAACCAGAATGAAGATTGGATTCCACAATTTCGTATTTATTCTCTCTAATTAAATTGAATGAGAATATTAAACCTCGTCCTTAGATCGACATCAATTTTATCTAATAGTTCACATGTTTAATAGAGTTAAATTTATTTATTCCAAATTTTCAAAAACAAATTTTCAGTAATTGATTTTTGGCCATTATTTCATGCACAACGATGTTTAAGAATTTTTTCTTGTTCTTTCCATCTTTTTTTTTCATGTTCATCACTGGTCGGAATCCGCGGACATAGTTTGACATTGTCGGGAGGTACCGAAAACGAATAAACCCTAAAAATCATAATGGTTTCATGAATAAGGAGTGTATCGACAATCCTACCACCGATCAAGAGTGTTTTTGGTAAAAATATGTTATTTGGAAATTTTAGTTACCGATTAATTGATTATAGATGTTTCAGGATGTGTGGTGGCATACTAGATTGCATGTAACTCAATAGAATATGATATTTAGGCCCCTAAAGGGCTGAAATATTCTTGATGGTGATAGATTCATGAATTTTGGTTAGATGTATGGACAAAAACAAAGGTGAAGAAGATATTTGAGGCGCATAAAATTAGATATGAAGACACTATGAAAACCATGACTACATAGAGTCTATAGGGATGAGCACACATTATGTATCCCCTTATTAGTGGATACAGTTTTAGAAATGTTAAGGATGACATGGTGTATATCCCTCCAACACAACGTGTACCCATTCCTATGTTGGACAACCCATGTGAGGGATCACATGGGTGGGAACCTATGTGGATATAAATGGTATGGTACATGACTATGTAACTAAGTACACATATTTGATGTAATGTCCATAGACACAGGGTCATTACAAATATATAGGGTCGAGTACATTGACTCATCCATAATGACATGTCTATATATTGGTTTGCAAGGACATATCATGTGGTTCAGCTATATGATTTTTACTCAAACATGGTTGGGAGCTGGGTTCTGGCTAGGCACACGACTAGGCTGTGGATAGATACCACAAACCAAGTGGGTCCCCCCACACAACGTGTACCCCTTGACCTATTTTGAGTAAATTTCAAGGTTCTATATCTCATTCATTTGAACATGGATTTTCCCCTATGATTTCCCTATATTGAGTGTTTTTTTCACAAATAATGGGATAGTTCCATCAGTTTGGGATTTCAAGAAACATTGTGGACTGTTATATGAAAAAAACATATTGAGGTGATGCTCAAAGCTGGAAGTGATAGGAAGAATAACCAGATACTACCGAGTTTTACCTTCCAGTAGATCTGGGTAGTTATGTCCTTATCATTTATAGTGGAACCCCCAACAGCAAGGATGTGGGTCCTACAAAGGTACCATCCAAGTGGAAGCCCCATACCTTGTAGGGTGCGTATCCTTGATGATCAGAGTGTAACCCCCCTATGTTACTATGGTGAGGGTCTTCATCTTCTGAGTGAAAACACCTATAATATGTGGTGAAGTTCATTAAGTAATAGATTAGAATGCACATATCATACCATTTCACATTACCTCATCCTTTGGAATGGATCCCCCCATCGTTATGGGTGTGGGTCCTCGACTATACGGATTAGAACCCCAATCAATATTAAGTGTGGGTCTGTCTGACACTACAGTGGTACTCCCCACATCAACATGGACATGGGTCATATATGGATATATACAAAATGAAACTCCCATTATGCACTAGGGAACCTGTCCTATACATTGAGTTTGTGGCCCCTTGACTTGGCAAAATAGTGATGGGGTGTGAAATTAATTGGATTGTTACTTCTTACCAGACACATGAGATATTGAGCATCATTGATTGAGTATTGGTACTATTGGATACTCTTCTTTTTAAGTTGATTAGTGAGGTGGACATCCCCTTCATTCTATTTTGGGATTTATTTACTAAGCATACAAACAGATATATATATATATATATATATATATATTATATATCCACACCTTGTATCTGGTTACTCTATGTCTAAGAGAGGTGAAGATGCGTGGGGTATTCCACATGATTTTTGTTTTTATTTTCTTATGGTTTGATGTGTCAAGTCTCCTCCAATAGGTGGAGAAGACTTGATAGGTAGTTCATCTACTCTCCTCATTGAGACCATATGCTTGGGAGGTTACTCTCAATCTTAGTTTAGGTTGATCTAATCTCAATGAATGTACCATGCATATACTATCTTCCTATTCCTATTTTATCTCTCACTACCCCATTCATCATTCATGGTTTTCTATAGGGTGTTTATATACTCACCCCTTAATGGTATTTTCTCGCACATGCCTTGTTTTATAGTGGATACATACATATCATCAGTAACTTCGGAGGAGATATGGGGTACCTATTACTTTGGACCACGTACGAAGGTCATAACTAGGGATTTTGATTCTAGAAAAAATATTCTATTTACTTTTCATGTTTTCTCATGTTTGGACATATTTTTGGTTGGGCATTTATTTTTCCTATTTACCATTCAGATTACACTATCATACTCTTTTACACCCAAGAGGTTATGCATGCTTGGTTTACATTATAGCTATGCTGCATCTTGTAATCATTCCCTCTATAATTTTTAATCGAGACGTTTTTGTGTGTCTACAAAAGAACATAGGAAATGTTTTCCCTGAGTATAAATATGACTTTGATGTTGGATGCAACCCCTTGGCCTATGGACGCAGGCTTGAGGGTATTTGCGGCTCAAGCCCCAACATTGGACAGGCTATGTCATAGGTATAATTATTTAATAAAATTTCATGATTTTTTGAAGCCCAGTTCTTATGTCATACATGTTATTGAACAAAATTTCCATTCTTAAAAATCGCCATATATTATATTCTACACCATTTCTGATTTTTTTCATAAAAATTTGAAGTCATTCTTGGAACCTATGATTTTACATTTCAAAACACCTCAATTGAAATCCTAAATCATAAAAAGTGTTAATAAAACATCATATTTAAAATAGCGAAAATGGTGGAATGCAAGTAATTTGGAATAACACATAATAAGGACTTAATGTATGAAATCATTAATATAAGTAACAACATAGACAAGGTGGATAAAAATTAATGTCTTAATATTGATTGAAAGTATTAGAGAACATTTTCATGATAATATTAAACATAAAACCGTCATTAATATATGATGGGTTAAAAGACCACTGATTTCTCTTTAAGAAAAATAATTGGATAATGATTTTATTTAATGTTCAGTTTTCTAGAGGTGGTGAATTCATTATCATATATACTAAATGTAGATGATATATACATACTTTACATGTTGAATTTATATTTTTGATAAATTTTTATGAAATTATTATCTATTTCCCTAAATTATGATTATTCAAGATGAAATTTTCATTCCCAAAGCAGAAAAATGAACATCTAATGAATCATGTAATTACATAAAATGATTATATATTATTTTATTATATCATTGATGTCAAAAAAAAGCAAAATTCTTCAAAAAAGATTAAATTATTCCAAAAATGAATAAATAATCATTTGATGTAATAATACACTAACAACAAAATCCACTAATAACTAAAAAAGATTGAAATAAACTATTTGATAAATAACAAAAAATAAAATTAAATGAAAATATTCTAGACAAATGTTGAAAACCTGATATTAGAAGGATTTAATAAGATATGATTCCAAGATAAATTTATCATTTTTTCCAAAATAATATTTATAACTTATAATGTGTCATAAAAATTGTATATTCCCTAATCATATTTTATCAAAAATTTGATACTCTTTTCTATAAATAACTTGAGTAACCATAACACCACATCGAGATCTTATATAGTTCCCAAATATTTTTAAAGCCTTCCTCCCCAAAAAGTTCATGGATATAAAATAATTATCCACTAAATTATAATTATCTTCTTCTAATACCACTCAATCACCAAATCACACTCCACCCCAATGGTTAGGACAAAACATAGGCTCCAAAAATCTACATAATTTTTATTTTTCAAGATGTTTAAGTAAAAAAATTTCCATCTTAACAGGATCTCACATTGGCCATTTGTGGAAACTACACCCTTGACGCCCCTCAGTTGATGGTTCAAGTCTCACTGCATTGGTAGATGAGTCAGGTTGTCACCTGACCAGTGGGTTTTCCTTTTACTAAAAATATATAAATAAAATTCCTATATATTTCATAAAAAATAACGAATATTATAAAAAATAATAGTAATCATTTAATATCATATAAAATCTAATGGTTAACAACACATTGAATCTTTTTCCCACAACATTGAAAGAGGATCCTTCCATAAACATGTTTTTGACATGTTAACCTAAGGGTTACATATATGTCAACTATTTAATAAATCTCAACAATTATCACCCAAATTATTCACATCAGACTAAAACTCAAAATAGATGTCTAAACACTATATATAATGAACGACATTAAATATACCACTATAAAATAATTATTCAATATATATATATCGTAATCATTTAAAATTGTTCATTACCATGATTTTTCAACTTATTCCTTAATAATTAATTCCTATTAAAAAGTTTGAATATATTTTTATGATTATGAAATATCAAAATATAGGTCGATATTTTATCCATATCATTCATATTTTATTATATTTTTTCTCATATTCAACAACAATGGCATTTTACGTTGAATAAAACTCATCTACATGGTCTTGCTAATCTCATTCGTGAACATTATCACTAGGAAATTGATTTATAGAATTACAATACTCCAAAAATTTATAATTTTAGGTTATACTATAGAATAAATCATATTCCTCTTCATTGTGTTTATTAAATACTATGTTTTTCATTGATAGATTGTTTTTGTATTCCCTCCTATGACACATAAAAAATATCCGAACATTCCCTTATAAAGTCTCAATAGTTGCCTCTTACAACAGTCATGACACAAATGTCATTGAATATTATTAGCATTATAATCATTATAATATAAAATTACACTGAGTTTCATTTAAATATTTTTTTATGTGATAGGAAACTAACATAATATCATGTTTTTAATAATTAATTGGGATAGTTTGTTAAGAATAACTATATGATTTTTCACAAAACACCCATTTTTTTGTCCTCATTCATATAACCAATGCCATTTCCTTTACATCCATCTTAATGTTTTTTCCTACTATAAATAACCATTTAATAAAACATGAAATTGTATATTTGGGAAAATAAATAAAATCATAATAAAAAATCTTATGGATATGATAAAACCTAATAAACCGATATATATGCAGTCATGAACTATTACATTAATCAAATATAATCATAAATCTCCATAAAATAATATCATTTGTTGTAATAGAATACTTTTATATATTGTTTAAATAATATTATAACATAAAAAGTTATCTAAATCCTTATATGAATCTAACTATAATAATATGGACTTATTACCAATGAGATACAATTTATATCTACCAGAGCACTCCATAGGTGGATACACCTTCTAGGTGGTAATGTCAAACCCATACCTTATGGTATCCTGTCACGACTCGCCTTCACCAAGATGAGGGAAGGGATAGAGAATTTCCAGACCCTTCCTTCTTCATGTTGAAGGAGAGATAATGACCACTGAGACCCCCCTCCAATAGGTCTCGGAGTAGCGACTAGACCCAAGGGTATAAAATCACACACTAGAAGGAAGGAATAACCCTTATTCATTAATAGGATCAAGAGATAAGATAGTAAATCCCACAACGCCAAAACTAAAAGTACAAGTAAATCCAAAACAAACCATTCCCAGTTTCATGTTCCAAAAGTAAATGATATAAAAGTACAAGGATACTACGAAGGTAAAGTACCAAAGAAATGAAAAACAGCAATAACAATTATCCCAAAGTCCAAGCTAGTACTGCCCCGCACGACCCCTTAAGTCCTCCAGGAAACCTGAAAGCAGTTTTATATACATAGGGTGAGAATACAAGTATACTCTGTAGGGAAAACCAAAGCCTCTCGTGTACAAGTGGAGAGGCATTCTAATGCCCTGTGAGAGAATAAATAACCAAAGCACCTAGTAAGGGAATCTAACCACTCAAGCCTCACTAGGACACACGCCCCAAATAACCCATTTCAAGTAATATATAGTAATAGAACATCGACGTTTTGATACCCCGTTCCACTTTCCCACTGGTTATTGAAGACATCCTACGCATCGAACCAATCCCTCCATTCTCAACATAGTCCCACTGCCACACCCCGCCTGTACACACCTGGGCCACAACCACGCATCCCGCCCGCAAAAACCTAAGCCATAATAACCACAAGTGACCATGCTCGCAAACACCTAGGCCAGAACAACCACTGCCACACCCGAAGACACTTGGTCCAGAAATCTACTATCATGCCCGAAGCCACCTGGGCCTCATCTCAAAGATACTTGGGAAACAACCTACACTCAAACACCTAGGCCAACAACCACACTACCCTGCCCGAAGATTCTTGGGCTAATAATGGGATTTATGCCATCACATCATGCCTGAAGAGTCTTGGGATATTCAGGAAAGGGAGTAGAAAATGAGATAATAACAAGCCACTCATATGAGTGTTGGGAAAAACACCCTCTGCCATAGAATGGGGGTGTTCGGAACTAAGTGATCTACTTGGGTGGGGCATGAATAAGAAACATAAGAACTAAAATATATATATATATAGGTAACAATAACGCATCCCAACCTAGGGTTTCCAAGGCCAACCTAAGCACAAACACACTCGTCACTATTCATAGAAAGCACACTACTCAGAGCCGAGTCACAACTCATTCCCAAAAACAATACCCCATTTAACCCATTCTTGTTTTAATATTCAGGTGATCCCATTTATGTAAAGTCTTTCACTACTGGGCAACTAACAGGCATAACCACATTCCAAGAAAAGAGAAACAGCCAAACAACAATTTAAGCATTCACACCCGGTTCTTTTGTGAAGTAACAACAACAAAAGGATAAGTGAGAACCCTCAATGTAGTGGAACCAAAACAAGCCTCGAGATACATCCCCACACCATAAAATGAGTAGAAGTGATATCCCTCCAAGAATTGGAACCATAACAGGATTCAAGATACATGCCCACATCCCCAAAACCATGAACCAACGATATTCCAACCGTAGAGGATTCCACCCCAATTTGTATCACAAGAAGAGCAACCACATAGTTTCAGACTCACAAACAAGAGGATCACATCCTCACCCACATCACCCCATAGTCAATCAAATAGAACAACACACCTATTACCAAAACAAAGTAGGGAAACTTCCAGGTTCAAGCACATCATTCAATATTTTCTTCTTTTTGTTGGTTAGCCGGGTTACCACACATGGATTTATGTTTACTGGGTATCCATATAATCCACAGAGTTTATGTGATCAACCAATTTCCATGTTACAGTCATTTAATCATCATAGAAGGCAAGGGTTCAGTAGTGCGCAAGGAAAGACCACCAATGACCACGATTCTCAGTGATCACTTCCCAACAGTTCACAACATAAGAATCAAGGTAGATAAGAAAAACAGAATAGCAGCACATCGTTCACACCCCTTTCCTCCATTCTTTAATGACCATTTGTTATATTTATTATGTTTTGGTTTCACCAACTCCCATAGAAACAGCAGCGTACCCACCCCATATGATACACAGAAAGGAGATACAATGGAAAATCCCTACCTGGTTGATCAAGGATCGATGTTTTTCTCCACGCGCCAAGAACTGGGGATGCACGGATTTCAGGGGAAGAATTATGTGGACTCCAAGAGGTGCAGAAATCAGAATTAGATGCATACCACAAGCCATGGGAAGATAAGAACTCCAAGTGCACAAGGAAGAAGAAACAAATCCATTTGAGAAGAAAAAAAGAAGAAACTCTAGCGGGAGATATAACGAGAAGATCCTACTGTTGCGGGATATGGAATTTTGAACACCTGTAAAGTCAGATCGTGGGTTCCTACATGGGTGGGAAGTTACACACAGTGATATTAAGGTGTTATTTAATACCCCCCGTCTGGGTGGTTTATCGGGATTTTTAGGAATTAATTATTGGCTTTAAATGGATTTAAAAAGGGTAAAAGAATTAATTTACGTCAAAAATTTACGTTGTGGGAGAGGGACTGGAAAAACAAAACGGAGGGTTGGGTGAGAACACAGTGCCACCATGGTCGGTGCCACTATTTTGGTGGAGCCTTATTTTGGAAAAGTAAAGGTCAGGGGGGTCCGGGCCATTACATCATATACCTCTCAAACTATTCTCGCCCTTGAGAATCAAATCCAAACCAGATGAAAAGAGGGGTCCGAACAACCGCATCGAAAGATACCTCTCAGGATTAAACCTACTTGTAACCAAGGAATGCCCCTTACTCATCTATCCCCTAAACAATCTCAATCATACGGCTCCTCCCCCATGAAATAATGAAAAAAAATATATTAAACCATCCGGTCATGTGGTGAGGGTTTTCCCTTCCTCCGTGTTAAGATTCCATCTGCTTTGGGCGGCACTAACTCGCCTGCACGGGTTTAGGCACATCCACTTTAATGCATCATAACTAGGGATCAAGTTCTCCCTTCCCACATTTTTGGACTCTTCACACACATTCAAAAAATAAGGAAAACCACACGTTCCATATTTTACAAGGAAAAGGGTTCCATCAACCAAGTATAAAAAGAACAGAACAACACTATAAACTACTTCGGGTACTGGGCACGCATCTGTGCTTCCCATTCCCAGGTACTCTCCTCAAGCCCACCATGCCTCAACAACACACGAACCAAAGGAATGGTTCTCCCATGAAGCACCATCTCTTCACAACCTTCGATCACCACTGGTCACTCCACGAACGTTGCACCGTCCCCGATATCTATCTCTCCCCAGTCAAGGACGTGTGAATCATCGTGCAGATACTGACGGAGCTAGGACACATGGAAGAAATCGTGCACCCTATGTAGTTGTGGTGGCAACGCCAACTGATAAGCCACCCCACCGACCCGCTGTAGCACTTCAAATGGTCCGACAAACATGGGGAAAGCTTACTCCCTCTATCGAAACTCCACTGCCCATGCCGAGGGAGACCTTCCAGAATACGTGGTCCCTGACCCCGAACTCCAAGGGACTCCTCCTATTATTGGTATATGACTTCTTCCGGTCCTGGGCCGCCTTCATCCACTCTTGTATAAGCTGCAACTTCTATGTCGTTCTCTGCACCACTTCCAAGACAAGAACACCTACTTCCCCAACCTCATTCCAGCACACAGGTGAGCGACATGGCCTCCCGCACAAGGATTCTAATGGATCCATGCCAATGGTAGAGTGATAGATATTATTATAGGAAAACCCCACCAGAGGAAAGTTTCACACCCACGATCCTCTGAAGTCCAGGATACATGCCCGTAGCATATCTTCCACTGTCTGGATGGTGTGCTCTGTCTGCCCATCTGTCTGGGGGTGGAAAACAGTGCTAAGACACAGCTGGGTGCCGAAAGCATGTTGCAATACTCTCCAGAATCGTTAGGTGAACCGTGAATCCCTATCCAAGAATATGGACCTTGGAACTCCATGTAACCACACCATCTCATCCACATACCTCTGTGCTAAGGCATCCACCGCACCAGACTCCTTGATCGCCTGAAAGTGAGCTGATTTCTTCAACCGGTCCACCACTACCTAGATAGCGTCACAGCCTCCTTGAGCCCTGGGTATCCCCGGGATGAAATCCATCGAGATGTTGTACCACTTCAACTCAGGTAAATATAATGGTTGTAACAAACTCCCTGGAACAAGGTGTTCGGCCTTCGTCTGCTGACACACTAGAAAATTGGCTACGAACTCTGCCACCGCCCGCTTTACCCAGGGCCACTAGAACTGTCTCCTCAGACCCTGGTACATCTTCGAAACTCTCAAGTGAAATGCTAGGGGTGAGTTATGGAACTCACCAAGAACCCTCTCGCGCATCATCTATGGAACAAAAATCTTCCCTCAGAAAATCATCTGATTCTGACCATCCTCCGTCCACCCTTCTAGGGAATGGCCTTGGGCAAACCAGTCACGCATCACTTCACTTTCTGAATCTCCCCACTAGGACTCTTCTGCCTGCCACAGAAGAGAGGATTTCACTATCATCTGATACATGAAACCTCTACCATTATCCGTCCTTGAAAAGAGTTGCATGGAAGCTATCTCCTCTATCACCTTCCAAGAATCTTCCGACTCTCGAACTACATCCATCTGCGAATTCCTACTCAAGGCATCATCCACCACATTCCCTTTTCCTGAGGTGTAGGAAATATCGAAGTCTTAGTCTTGAAGGAACTCCATCCACCTTCACTGTCATAAGTTCAGGTCCCATGGGGAGAATATATACTTCAAGATTTTGTGATCCATGAAGACCATGAAGCATTCCCCGACGAGGTAATACCGCCAAAAACATTAGTGAGAATACGACCACCGCAAGCTTCAGATCGTGGATGGCATAATTATGTTCATGATGATGTAACTGCCTAGACCCATAAGAGATCACCCTTTTCCATTGAATCAGTACACACTGAAGGTATTTTCCTAAAGCATCACTGAATAATTCATATGTCTCCCCTTCTTCTGGAAACCTCATCACATGGGCTCTTACCAACTTCTCCTTCAGAAAGCTAAAGGATTCCCCGCATTGCCCATTCCACACAAAAGCCTGGTCATTCTTGGTCAAGGCTGTCAAAGGTGCCGCAACTCAAGAGAAGTGTGGTATGAACCTCCGATAGTATCCTACTATTCTAAGGAAACTACAAACTTCTGCTATGTTCTTGGGTGCTACCCAAGAAACAACCACCTCGACCTTCGATGGGTCCACTACTATCCCCTGCTCGGACACCACACGCCCATGGAAGTGCACTTCTCATGTCCAGAACTTAAACTTGTACATTCTTTCAAAGATTTAGTGCGGTCATAGGACCTCTAATACCATTCTCAGGTGCTCAGTATGATCCTCATCTGATCATGAGTAGATCAGGATGTCTCCAATGGACACGACTACGAACTGATCCACGTATTCAGGGAAGATGGATTTCATGAGCCCCATGAACATACCTAGAGTGTTATTAATGGCGAATGGAATGAATACAAACTCAATGTGCCAATACCTACACCTAAAGGCAGTCTTTGAGATGTCACCCTCATTCAACCTCAGCTGGTGATATCCTGAGTGCTTGTCAAACTTGGAGAACGACCCTTCCCCCTTCAACTAGTCAATGAGATCGTCTATCCTCAGAAGAGGGTTGTGATTTTTGACCATTACCTGATTCAATCTCTTGTAGTCTACACACAGCATGTGACCACCATCCTCTTTCTTTGCGAACAAGACTGGAGCACCCCATGGAGATGCACTTGGTTGAAAAAAAACCCATCTTCATCAGATCGTCGACCTGAAACCGAAACTACCATAACATAGAAGGTTCCATCTGGAAGGGGGACATCAAAATCAAATGGGCACTAGGTTGAAAGTCTATCCCGAACTCAACATCACGTCGAGGGGGTAGAGTTGTCACCTCTTCAGGGAAGATGTCCATAAACTCACTGATGACCCCTGGAACTTCCACCATCTTGGCATCCACCAAATCCACGGACAGATCAGCTAACAAAGAATGGAGGGGTTCCTCTCACCTACTGCTCTTCTGGCCACCCTGCTCGCTGATAAATGTTACACGTCAGCCACCCAAGTCTACAAACATGACCCTTCCTCAGAAGCAGTAAACGACGACACATACAGAGAACAACCAGTCAATACATTGGATGAAATCTTATTGATGAATATGAAATAGTAGAAGATCCCTGACTGACTGACGTGGACCTATCATCAGTATACACCCATGTCAAACATAAAACAAGTTGGTCTAACCTCTGACTGTTGTGCTTAGAAACAGGGGCACTAGAAGTATCTCAGTGTCTAAAACCAGACCACATGCCAGATTGGGCGCAACAAAGGTGTGTGAATCTATTGTATTGAAAAAGGCATAACAATGGGTACTAAACATGATGATCGTACCTGGAATGACCTCTGTCCCTGCTGGAACTGCTGCCTCTGCGGCGCGCAACTGCCCACAGCTAGCTCCTCTGCCTCTCAGCAATCAGCCCCCTCCCTGACCACGTCCGGGTTGAGGTCTCTGAGGATCGCCCAAAGGTCGGCCTCCTCCTGCATCGCCTGCCCTCGGAGGAGCGGGAGCTCGCTGACCCTGCTGCTGCTGAGGTGGGTGCTGAGCCATCCCACCACTGCCGAAAAGCACTTTGTCCAGGAACTGATTCCGAAGGTGCCCATGGCTTACGTAGATGAAGCATCTAGGCCCTGGGCCCGAAAGGAAAGGGTGAGGGCCAGGAGATCGGAACCGGAATCACTGAGGCCTGCTCCCTATTGGTAGGAACCTAGAGTGCCATGATGCTGGAGGCATGCTGTTGACGGCCTTCCCCTTCAATGGGTCCAACTGGATTCCCTCTCGCGATACACATCCCAGCGCGTACATCCTCTTCACCACCTCAACCTTCTTATGGGCCTCCAAGTACGTTGGTAGGGTGAAGGGAGTAACATCATATTGGAGAGAAGTTCGAAGTGACTCCTCCAAACATCTCGCCCGAGACTCCTCATTCGGAATGAGGTCCAGAGAAAAGCGGAGGAGATCCTTGAACTTGACCCCAAACTATCTTACTGACATGCTCCCTGCTGGAGGGAGAGTATCTCTTTACTCTTATCATCCTTCATCATGGAAGAGAGGAATTCCACCCATAACTCTTTCTCGAAATCATTCCATGTCACCTCAACCTCCCTTTCCTCCCCAAGGTAAAGCGTCTACCACTGACGCACCTCTCTCCACTTCTATCTCACAACCAAAGGAACCCAATATTCCATTGGAGCACTGATAAAGCCGAAATATATCACAAGATTCTCTAGCCAGCTTGCTGTCTCTACGTCAGAGATGTTGCCCTCATACTTCCCGAGGGTCTGCCGTTGAAAGGAACAAAGAATCTTCTGCCACTGATCATCCTCCTCTTCTCAGTCCGTCCTCTGACGATCATCCAAGTCAACCTCCTGGGCCTCGATCGCCCGCACTACTCGTGTCCGTCTCCGAGGTTCCATACCGGCAAGGTAAACAAGGATTGCCTATGCCCGAGTAGCGCATAATATTGTTCTTAAATTTTTCTTAGACCTATTATTAATTTTAAATTCCCAAATTACCCATGAAACACTAGAACACAAGTCATTATGATGCATGTACCTTCCCTACCCTACAATAGGTGCTGCCTCACTTGGTCGTTCAGTAGGCCTAGAGTCCTTGCATCAGATCACGAGGGGCCCTAAAATCCCATGTCCTAGCCTGTCTTCCCTGAACTAATTCACGCACCAAGATCGTCCAACACTATTTACCTAGCATCCCATTAAATATTCACTATGCCTAACTCCAGACTCCATCCTATCTCTCAACCTCTTCCATTGAAATCATTCTGTCACGACCCGCCTTCACCAAGATGTGGGAAGGGACAATAGATTTCCAGACCCTTCCTTCTTCAAGTTGAAGGATAGATAATGACCCCCGAGAACCACCTTCAATAGGTCCCAGAGTGGCAACTAACACCGAGGGAATAAAATCACACACTAGATTGAAGGAATTACCCTTTTTCTTTAATTGGATCTAGACATATGATAGTAAATCCCATAACAAGAAAACTGAAAGTACAAGTAATTCCAAAACAAACCATTCCATAATGTATGTTAAAAAATTAAATGATACAAATGTATAAGGATACTATGAAGGTAAGGTACCAAAGAAAAGAAAAACAACAACTAAAACTATCCCAACGTCCGAGCTACTACGTCCCCGCATGATCCATAAAGTCCTCCTGGAAACCTGAAAGCAGTTTTATATACATAGGGTGATCATACATGTATACTGAGTATGGAAAACCAAAGACTCTCGTGCACAAGTGGATAGGCATTATAATGCCCTGTGAGAGAAGAAATAACACATGAAACAAGTAAGGGAAACTAACCACCCAAGACTCACCAAGGAACACTCCCCAAATAACGCATGTCAAGTAATATATAGTAAGATCACATCGACATTTGGGTACCCCATGCCACTTTCCCACTTGTTACTGAAGACATCCAATGCATCGAAACAATCCTGCCATTCTCACCGCAGTCCCACTGCCACAACCTGCCCGCACACACCTGGGAAAAAACCTTGCATCCCGCCTGAAAACACCTGGGCCATAACAACCACACGTAACCATTCCAGTAAACACCTTGTCCAGAACAACCACTGACACACCCGAAGACACCTGGGCCTCATCACAAAATTACATGGGAAACAACCTGCCCGCAAACACCTAGGTTAACCACCACACTACCTTTCCCAAAGATTCTTAGGATAATAATGGACTTCAGGCTATCACAGCCTACCCAAAGTGTCTTGGGCTATTCAGTAAGGGGAGCAGAAAAAGAGCTAACAACCATCCACTCATAAGAGTGTTGGTTAAAACACCCTCCCCCGTAGAATGGGGGTGTTCGGAACTAAGTAATCAACTTGGGTGGGGCGCAAATAAGAAACGAAAGAACTATAATATATATATAGGTAACAAGTACTCATCCCAACCTAGGGTTTCAAAGGCCATCCTAAGCATAAACACACCTGTCACTATTCATAGAATGCACAATACTCACAGTCGAGTCACAAAACGTTCCCAAAACCAATTCCCCGTTTAACCCATTTTTATCCACATGTTCAGGTGATCCCATTTAAGTAAAGTCCTGCACAATTGGGAAACTAACATGCATAACCACAATCCAAGAAAAGATAAATAGCCAAACAACAATTTAAGTATTCACACCCGGTTCTCTTGTGAAGTAACAACAACAAAGGGATAAGTGAGATCCCTCAAAGTACTGGAACCAAACCAAGCCTCGAGATATAGCCTCACACCATAAAAGAGGTCAATTTGAGATCCCTCCAAGTATTGGAACCAAAGAAGGCTTTAATATACATCCCCACATCTCTAAAACCATGAACCAATTATATGTCAACAGAAGAGGATTCCACCCCAATTCATAACACAAGCAGAGAAAACACACAGTTTTAGACTCAAACCCAAGAGGATCCCATACCCACCCACTTCACCCCATAGAAAATCAAATAGAACAACACACCTACTACCAAAATAGAGTAGTGAAACTTCTAGGTTCAAGCACATCATTCATTATTTACATCTTTCTGTTGGTTAGCCGGGGTGACCACACAGAGCTTTATGTTTTCTGGGTATCCATTTAATCCAATGGGTTTGCGTGATTATTAAATTTCCAATATACTACCATTTAATCATCATAGAAGGCAAGGGTTCATTAGCGCGTAAGGAAAGAACACCAATGACCTTGATTTTTAGTGAGCATAGCCCAACAGTTCACAACTTAATCATCAAGGAAGAGAAGAAAAATAGAACAACAGCACATTGTTCACACCCATTTCCTTCATTCTTTAAATTTCGTTTTTTATCTTCATTAAGGTTTGGTTTCACCCACTCCCACAAAAACAACAGTGTACCCACCCCACAGGATACACAAAAAGGATAGTCGAAGGAAAATCCCTACCTGGTTGATCATGGATCGATGTTTTTCTCCACGCACCAAGTATAGGGGATGCACGACTTTTAGGGGAGGAATTATGTGGAATCCATGAGGTGAAGAAAGCTCCAGCAGAGGCGTTCCACAAGCCAGGGGAAGAGAGAAACTGCATGCACACCAAGAAGAAGAACTAAATCCAATTGAGAAGAAAAAATGAAGATACTATAGTGGGCGATATAAAGAGGAGATCCTACTGTAATGGGATATGAAATTTTGAACACCTGGAAAATATGATCGCGGTTTCCTACGCAGTTGGGCAGTTACACATGAAGATATTAGGGTGTTATTTAATACCCCCCATTGGGGAGGTTGCTCGGGATTTTTCGGAATTAATTATGGGCTTTAAATGGCTTTAAAAGGGGTAAAAGAATTAATTTACTTCAAAAATTTACGTTGCGGGAGCGGGACTGGAAAAAGAAAACGGAGGGCTGGGTGACGACACAGTTCCACCGTCATGGTGTCACCATCACGGTTCCACCGTGACCGTGGCTGGTGCCACTATTTTGGTGGAGCCTTATTTTGTCAAAGTAATGGCCAGGGGGCTGCAGGCCATTACATCTCCCTTTCCTCATGAAGCCCTTTTTAGAGAGATATTATTATGTAAACGTTCACAGAAGAGGGTTAAAAAGGATTAGAATCACTCATTTTTTTGGATACTATGTATAAAGTACATCCTAAAACATTACATATTCAAAAGAAATTAACCAATAAATAAATCTCTTTCATTCCCACTATTTGTTTTGGATTATTATTTTATAGAATTAGGTCATAAATCAAACATAATATACCTATAAATATTTATTTGACCCTAATACTTAGTATATTTATTATTCATTGAATTTTTTTTGAAATTGAACATGTTAGGTTTTCAAGGAATATATTTACAACATTATTCTTTCCCTCATACATGTGCCTAGTCATGTTTAAAACCACTTCATTTTTTAAAATGTGGGAGGAGAATCATAATGTCAGTAAGAGACATAAAAAGAAGAAAAACCTTAGTATAATGTAAAAAAACATGAATTCCCATAAAAAATTTCAGATAAACATATTTTCTACCTTGAAATGCTAAGATATTTAATTTAAATATTCTAAATTATATATCACTTGTGAAAACAAACAATTTATATTATAACTCATTCGAGAGTTCAAAAAAATCATGTATAAGCCTTGGGGAATATTCCATGTTTTATTTAACACTTACAAATTGGAATAACCATACAGATGAATTCTAATATAATTATAAAAAGAACCTAATAATTACCCTATGCATTGGATATCTACAATGGGTTTCATTCATTGAATCATGAAATTTAACGAGGCTCAACTTGTCCTTTATTCAGGTATAATAGGTCTTAACACATCATCTGATTATCTAAAATGGGGATTAATCCATCGTATCTTGAGTAATAAATCAACTCAACCCACCAAATAAGAGTTATTATGATCAAATTTAATCACTAATAATTTATTTATACCATATCTTGAATATGTTTTTTTATTCTTTCTCTTTTTAATCATAAAACCCTTGTGAACTCATTTAAAAAAAATGGATCTATTTTTTGGAAATAATATTACCATTTACTTTTAAAACTATAATTCCAATAGAAAAATACAATAAAAAGTAATGAGGGTTTCTGTTTAAATAAAAAATGAAATATTATATAGAATCCAAACACCAAATAATATTTAGGGTGGTGTTAAAATCCATTGTCTCTATATAAATTAAAAAACCACATTCTTTTGCATTATGTAATAAATGTGAAGCACTCCCAAAATTATTTATTTCTTAGAAACCTTAGAAGTAAAATAAAAAATTTAAAATATTTCCAATTAAAATTATTTTATTTATATATTATATCATATATAAAATTAATTTTAAATATATATAAATTTAAGAAAAAGAGTTGGAAATGAAACATTAAATGCTCATTTTTCAAAGTATGTCCCTTACATAGAGTATTAATCATCACATAAATTACACATATTTTTATGTAATAAATGTGTATTAATAATTTACTATCTTAGGAACAATTTACATGTTTATTACTCCTTTTTATTTTTACTATTGCCATGTTATATATAATAACAAAATTATTTATGTTAATGTAAGAGCTTATGACTATATTTGTTTTTGAAGTCCAATATGAATTTGTTGTGCTGATTATGGTTAAAGAATTTAGTATTCAATTACATCTATAATAAAAATCAAGAAACCCTTACCATATTTATTAATAATATATTCATTAGAATCAACCTTGATATGTGGTTATGAGAAATTAACTATGACATAATCATGGAGAGTTTGTATTCCATAATCATGAGTAACATTTCAATTTTTCAATGATCATTACGCAATGAATATTAGAATTTATTTTAACCTTATAGAATTATCATAATATCATCAATTTATTATTAATTCTTAAAATATACTTATCAATGTGATTTGGTGGTGAGAAATGAATCACATCACATCATGCAGGTGGTAGTTTATGCATACGCAGGAAAAACATAATCATTTTGAAGTGAATGAAAAGGATATAAATTAAAAAAATATATACTCTTTTAAAAGTTATAAATATTTCATGTATATAATATATAAACATTAATTCAATTATTTTAGAAATATCTAAGAGGTGGTATTGAAAAAAATATCATCAGTTCACGAGGCAATTGTTATTCGTACAGAGGAATGTCGATTTCTCTTTCAATTTGATGGAAGAGGAGATGTATATAAGATATACCATTAACATAATAAAATATAAATATATTTAGAGCACATTTTTATTAATGTTTTATGGTCGTGTAATATTTTAAGGAGGTGGAAGGAGAAATAAAAATAAAATAAAATGTTTAAAAAATTCATATTACTGGGAAAATCAATTTTTCAAAATGTCTTTAGACATTAAAATAGTTATTCTATCCAGAATAAGGATTGTAAAATGTGGTAATTTAATTATAGATGTTATTAGGATAGATATTATCTGGTTGAAATATGTTTTGATCTATGATTTAAAAAATGATAATAGATTACCATGTATAATAGTGTAGATCTATACTCATATAATTTCATAAAATATTAA
Organism: Viscum album; assembly: GCA_963277665.1. Classification (NCBI taxonomy): domain Eukaryota; kingdom Viridiplantae; phylum Streptophyta; class Magnoliopsida; order Santalales; family Viscaceae; genus Viscum; species Viscum album. The sequence goes on from OY728156.1 coordinate 120,044,068, forward strand.
AATTATAATAAATATTTGTTTTAAATTATTATTTGACAAATTTTTTATAATGGAATATAATATTATTTTTACTCAAAATAGTCTACTCTAATAATTTATGTAAATTTTTATGAAGCATTATTACCCTTATCATTTGGATCAAAAATTTTAAAAATTGAAATCATTTAAGATGATATTATTATCTAAATATTTTTTGGAAGAAAATAAATATCCAAAATTATATTACTTTTAAAATATTTGATATCATTTATTTTATTTTTCCCCCAATAGAGTAATTATTTCACCAGTTTTGTGTAATAAATTATGGTGATAATGTATTAATTTTAAATTTTAAAAAAATTAACATGATATATAATAACAACATATATTTCAAAATTATATTTATAACCAAAAAAATAAACATATTATCACAATGATAAAAATATTTTAATTTTAAAAAACTAGAGTATGTTATATTTTAATTTTATTTATAGATAATACTATAAATTTCAGAATAACATCGATGGCTAGGGTCACTATCAATGTCGAAACACATAACCAAATCCTAAAACCATTTCTGAATTAGCATGACATAGAATCCTTTGATTAATGTTTAGAAGAAACCAAAACCTAAATTAAAGTCGTATTAAAATATAAATTATAATATCCATTGATAACAAAGTTATAGGTATTATTGATGTGAAAATTATTATCCCTTAATTCTATGCACTAATTCTATGACACTGCACGATTTTAAAATATGTCTATTAATTATGATAGAATATAAGACATGAAAAACCTATCATAAATAACCTGTTTAATATATGATAGTTGTAACCTATCCATTAAATTTAAATTTATAAAATATAAAACACTAATTTATAAAAAATAATGATAATGTTTTTTCATTAATGATTTGTTAATAATTACTCTCTTATGATTAAAGTCATTTTAGTTTCAAAAATATGTTTTCTTGATAATGATTTGAACTGGTTTTATTGAGAAAATATTATAAATAATTTTTCTAAATTATAGAAAATAAATTTTAAACAATTTAAATATTTTTTAGAAATATGATTATCAATATTTACGTACATCAAAATCTTGTATTTTTTTCAAAATAATGATTTTTAGGTGAATCATAGAAATACCGAATCATTTTAACTATATATTTTTTTTCAATAAGTTTGGCAATTTAAAGGACCCATGAAGATTTAAATACTATTTCTAGTAAAATTATTTTTATTCATAAATCATTATTCCACTAAATTAAATTTCAATCATTTTTTTATTTAATTTTAGTGTATGTTTGTTTTTATGTTTTAAACTGATATTTTTCTAAAAATTGTTTTAAGGTTCATAATGGTTCTCCAAACTATTTAATTAAAATTACCCCTAAAGAGTAATGAATTAAAATAATTATATTGAATATATTTCTGTAATTATTAATTTAAATTAAAATATTTATAATAACTTGTAAAGAACTGTAAATTTCAAGGAAATTTTTTTGTAATTTTCTTTGGAATTTTACAAGAACGCAGTTTCTGACGGCGCCTGATTCCGAGGCCCGGTGTGCCCGGAATCATTTTCTGAAGTTTGGCTCGGGTACGTTCAGTGAACGGACGAGCGGGTTTTTCTAACTTTTGAACCGGTGCCCGGAATCGAATTCTGAGGGCACCGATGAAATCGCAACGCCGGTATTCGCTTAGAAATGCCTCTTCCGGAGTTGCGTTTGCTCGGGTGTGGTTTTTAATTTTCGGGCTTAAAGTTAAGAAATAAAATAATTTTGCGACAGCTTTATTTTATTTCACTTAAGCCACTTGGAAGCCACTTGAAGCCACTTAAAGGAGGCTTGAACTGAGTTGAACTGGATAGGATGCTATCCAGAAATATCCTACCCCCTTGGTAGGATATTTGTGAGGTGGGGCCCGCACGAGCCCCGCCGTTTCTTTCCGCTAAGAAACGCACCCGTGAAAACCCGTCTTAATGAAATTCAACCGACGCGTTTTCTAAATTCTTAACAGACCATTTAATTGGGCAGTTTATTTCGTGAATTAAATGGGCTGTTTCTTTCGTTAATTAAATGGGTCGTTTCTTTCGTTGAATTAATTCAACGAATTGATGGATCGTTTCTTAACCAGTTTTTCAAATTCGTTGGCGTAATAATAAAATAAGACCAACGCTTAACCTCTGGTTATTTGCGCTTGAGAAGATTTGGGAGAACCCTCGCAACTTCTTCTCCCTCGCGAAGAACGCGAAAAACGCGAAGAACGCGAAGAACGCCGAACCCGGAAATCGACGACGCCTTCGCCCGAGACGTTCTTCCGATCTCCGATCTCCGATCTCCGATCACCAACCATTCGAGTTGAGTGCTTTCGGATTTCCTCTCAAGTTCTTTTCTTTGGTTTTAAACGAAACACAAATTTAAATATTAATAATTTAAATCTGTTGTTCTTGATTCGTTGAGCTCGCCGACTCAACGCCGGAATCCGCGACGACGCGACGCCTCCCCGCGACGACGCGACGATCGATCTCTTCCGCGACGGTCTCTTCCGCGAAGAACGCCCGCGCACGACGATCATCAAGGTAGGGATTAATTTTGGAAAATTACCCCCTTTTTAATTTTCTCGTGAACGTTCTTGAAAATTAAAAAGCTGGTTTTCAATGAACAATTTTATTTTAATTAAAATTGTTGGATCATGTGTTGATCGTTTTTCTCCCGGTTGTTTATCTCTAACGCGGAGGGTGCGGGCCGAACGAACACGGCCCGACGACCCTCCGCCGTTCTTCGTTTTGTGCGGATTTGACGGTCGACGACGGAACGTGCCGCAGCGGACGGTTGACGATCCCGCAGTAAAGAACGGATCCCGGGAGGAGTAACAGCGCAGACGGGAAAGAAAACGGGCCACCGGAGCGACGCCGGCGGCCCGCGGATGTTGCCGGCGGCGCGGGTCACCGGCGCGGCGGCGCCGGCGGTCGGAGGCGGCGTCGCCCCGGCGCGCCGCCAGACGAAATCCGCCGCGGCTGAAGCCGCGGCGGCGGCGGCCAAACGGACCCGCGGCGCGCGGGTCCGGTTCATCCGGGCGGACGCGGCTCAGCGCGTCCGCGGCTCGCCAGCGCGGCCCGCACGCGGGCCGCGATCCTTCCTCAAGCCGCGGGTCAGCGCCCGCGGCTTCCACCCGCGTGGCTCGGCCACGCCGAGCCGGCCGAGCCGGACCGGCCCTGGCCGGGCCGGGCCGGGCCAGCCGGGTCGGACCCAGGTCGGGTCGACCCAGTTCGGGCCGACCCAGGGGGGGTCGGGCCGGGTCGGCCCGGGCCCGTACCCCCCATCTTCGGACGTTTTCGTTCAAACGCCTGTATCTTGAGCTTCGTGCCTCCAAACGACTCGCCGTCAGCGGCAACGTGATCCTTGGATCGGGGCGGTCGTTTCGGTATATCGCACTCAAAGTTTCGGAATACTTTGTGATCGGCCGGGTTGGTTCGTACACGAGACCAACCGGGCCCTCGGAGCGGAAACGCTCATATCTTGAGCTACGGACGTCCGATTGACGTGTCGTCAGCTTTGTTGAATTCCTCTACGTGAGACGGATCTTTTGGCATACTCCACCTGAGGTTTGGACGCAGGTGGAGTGCGGTCGGGTTGGTTTTTCCTTAAAAACCAACTGGGCCCCTAGGACGAAAATGCCAATATCTCTCAGACCGGGCGTCCGATTGACGCGCCGTCTGCGACGTTGAGTTCCTACTGACGATACGGAACTTTTGGATACATCAACTTCGGACTTCGTGTCAGTTGATGTATCAGACTCTCGGCTCGTGGAGCGGACCTTCCCGAACGAGCTTGCTGTGTGCGGGAACCCTAGTGCTGGCTGCGACTGCTACTTCGACAGCGACGACCGTGCAGAGATCCTCAGTGGACTGCGGCGACGACTGTGCAGAGATCCTCCGTGGACTTCGACGACGACCGTGCAGAGATCCTCAGTGGACTGCGGCGACGACTGTGCAGAGATCCTCAGTGGACTGCGACGACTACTGCACTCAGCGATCCTACGTGGATCAGTGCTACAGGTCCTGTGTGGGCTCGGTCCTGTGTGGGCCCGATCCTGTGTGGGTCCGATCCTGCATGGGTCAGCGCTCAGCGGTTCTGTGTGAGCCAGCGCCTACCGGTTCTGTGTGGGCCCGGTCCTGTGTGGGCCCGATCCTGTGTGGGTCATCTCTCAGCGGTTCTGTGTGACCCAACTTCTACAGGTCCTGCATGGGCCCGATCCTGTGTGGGTCACTGCAAGGTTTGTATCTATCGATCCTTCGTGGGTCCGACGACTTAGATGGTTCAATGATCATCTTTATCGTCATCCGAAGAAGTATACCTGTGTGAGCTGAATCTTGTGTTACTCTCCTTTGTGGATTGTGTTGAGCTATCCTGTGTGGATTTACTGTTTACTCTCCTTTGTGGATTGTGTTGCTCTATCCTGTGTGGGTATACGTTTTGCTTTCCTGTGTGGAATGGGTTGTGCTTGGGCTCGAACGTTGGAGCCGAACGGGAATTGAAGACTTAGGTATATGTATGGGCATATACCTAAGCTGTGTCATATGTTACTTCGTAATTGTATCTTTCCTTTGTGGATTATCCTTTGTGGATTTCGGGAGACCTTCGGGGGTCTCGGGGTCCCTACTGAGTAGCTTATACTCACCCCTGCACAGGCTATGCCCGCACTTCGTGGTGTTGGTTGCAGACGACGGACAACGCTGATCGTGGAGGAGGCGTGCGGAGCTGGATAGTACCTGGAGGTGGACCACTGGGCGGGACATACTCGGAGCGGTTAGGTGGACCCGAGGAGCAGTGGAGGCTATCTGTACCCACCCTTCAGGTGGGACTTCCGGAGGACGGCTCGACGCTGCAGTTTTCCCTTTTCAGTTGCTGTTTTTCCTTTCAGTTGTACTTTACAGTTGGGCTTGTATTTCCGGCCCCTTTTTACTTTCAGCACATCTTGTACAGTTTTACTTAGTGTTTACTTTTCCGCTTGCTTGCTCTGTGGTGCTTGTTTACTTTTCAAAGGCAATGCCTTCCCTTTTTGTTGGGATTTACGCGTTGGTGCTAGTCGCCAGCCCCTGGCCTGTGGAAGGCGGGTTTGGGATAGTCACGACAGGGGCCCAAGGATGGGTCGTGACAAATTGGTATCAGAGGTGGTCGGTTCTACCGCAAACTCTGATCTTTCTTCTATGTGAAGCAAAAGTGTTTAGTGTATTGAGTGTGGTTATCAGTCCAGGGAGTCCAGTGTTGGTGCGGCGGCCGACGTATCCATACACCAGGACCCTGACTTCTGATTCCTGACTTAATGTACGAAAACATTGTTTGCATGTGTGTTTAAAGTTTTCTTTGTGATTACTTGTGTTAGCTCACCAGGTATATTGTTCTGACCGTGGCATACTTGTTTCCTTTTCAGGATGGCACGACGACAGCAGCCAGCTAGGGTTCCTAGAGTAGGGCGCGACGACAGCCCACCGAGCGACGAGGCCTCGGTACAGGGCCCGTTGACAGCAGAGGCACCGGCGGTACCTTTACCCGCCGAGCCCCTGATGCTTCCAGAACTGGCAGCTGACGACGCATGACGCCTCAGAGCTCTGCACGAGTTCCAGCGCCAGCGACCACCCAGGTTCCGTGGGGAGTCGGACCCCCAGGCAGCCAAGGACTGGCTGGAGGCGGTCGTCCGAGTTTTCAGGCTAGTGAGGACGCCAGTAGACCTCATGGTGATCCTCACGGCGAGCTTACTGCACGCAGCAGCCGGACGCTGGTGGAGCCTGATGCTCCAGGTACACGATGAGGCCTCCCTCATCTGGACGGACTTCGAGAGCCTCTTCCGCTCAGAGTTCGTCCCGTCCACCCTCCGAGCGGTGCACATCCAAGAGCTTCTTTAGCTGCGGCAGGGCAGCTTGACGGTCGCTCAGTACGCGGTGAGGTTCACCGACCTTTCTCGGTACTCGACAGACATGGTACGGGACCCCTTCTTCCGGGCCCGGACCTTCGAGCAGGGTTTGAGACACGAGATCAGGGCATCGCTGATCTCCCTCATCATCCCGACCCAGGCAGGGGTACTGGAGCGAGCCCTCCTGATCGAGAGCTTCCTGGCTGAGTCCACAGCGGGACCCACCGCAGGGCGGCAGATAGCGGAGTCTTCGGCAACTGGTAGCTGGTGGATGACTCAGGGTTCCAGGCGGACCAGACCTTCCGGCAGGTGACCTCGGGACGCTGGCTCAGCAGTGCAGGGCACCCGGCCCGGAGCCACCCTTCCGAGAGGCAGACAGTGCTAAGAGTGCGGCGGGCAGGGCCACATGGCTCGTGACTGCCCGACCCGTCGTACCGAGGGGCAACAGACGGTGGAGGGGCCACCCAGGCAGAGGCAGAGGGTTGACCGTGGCGGTCCGCAGGGAGGAGGCGGACGAGGCAGAGGAGCTGGCCGAGCAGCAGGTGGTGGGAGACGCTTTGAGGCTCTGCCACCACCACCACCAGGAGGTCCGCCCCGACCACAGGGAGCTGGCGGGCAGAGACAGGCTCAGCTCCAGGCAGCGGAGGCCTACGACCACGGCGCGCCAGAGATGATTCGAGGTACGATCTGTGTCTATTCCACCCTTGCTGCAGTTCTGATAGACATAGGAGCGAGTCACTCTTTCATAGCCACTGCCCTTGTTCGGAGCTCGGAGATTCCGACAGAGCCGTTGGCTCGATCCTTGCGGCTAGAGACTCCTACGGGAGCAGACTCGACAATTACGCACCGGTGCCGGCAGTGTGAGCTTACTCTAGGAGGCGAGAGCTTCGGCTGGGATCTTCTTGTAGCCGCGTTGAGGCCTTACGACATCATTTTGGGCATGGATTGGTTATCTACGGTCCATGCTCAGATTGACTGCTTTAGGCGCAAGGTGCGATGTGTGCGCACCGACGGGAGCAGGTTCACCTTCACCGGCGAGAAGGGAGCCTTAGCAGCACAGGATGGACTCACGCAGAGGAGAGGTCAGCCCATCACTCATCAGTTGGCTAGCCTCATCCTGGGAGTAGTTGACGTGCGGAGTCCCAGTTTCCCTGCAGTGGTGGATCAGTACGCGGACGTCTTTCCCGACGACGTTCCAGGACTACCTCCTCGCAGAGAGGTAGACTTTTATATTGACCTGTACCCCGGGACAACCCCGATATCCACTAAAGCATATCGGATGGCCCCCGCTGAGCTTCGAGAGCTGCGAGTACAGTTGGAGGACTTGCAGGGCAAGGGGTTCATCCGACCCAGTGTTTCGCCCTGGGCCTCCCCGATTTTGTTCTCCAAGAAGGCGGACGGGAGCTTGCGACTGTTTGTCGATTATCGTCGCCTGAATCAGGTGACAGTGAGGAACAAGTATCCGCTACCCAGGATTGATGATCTCTTCGACCCGCTCAAGGGAGCACGGTGGTTCTCGAAGATAGACCTCAGGTCAGGCTATCATCAGCTTAGAGTTCGAGACGAGGATGTGCAGAAGACGACCTTCAGGTGTCGGTATGGCCACTTCGAGCTCTTGGTTATGCCTTTCGGCGTGACCAACGCTCCAGCAGTGTTCATGAGCCTCATGAACAGGATCTTCCAGCCATACCTAGATCGATTTGTCGTGGTCTTCATCGACGACATTTTGGTGTACTCGACGACGGAGGAGCAGCACGCCTACCACCTGCGTGTTGTACTAGACACACTCCGAGAGCACCAGCTTTATGGTAATCTCTCGAAGTGTCAGTTCTGGTTACGTGAGGTCCACTTCTTGGGGCACGTCATTTCTGAGGCGGGAGTTGCAGTGGATCCCGCGAAGATCGAGGCAGTGCTAGCTTGGGAGCCACCCAAGAGCGTGACAGAGGTGCGGAGTTTCTTGGGCCTAGCCGGATACTATCGGAGATTTGTGCCGGACTTCTCCAGAGTTTCGGCCCCACTCTCAGCGTTGACGAAGAAGGGGAAACCCTTCGTGTGGTCAGAAAGATGTCAGCAGAGCTTCCAGGAGCTGAGGCAGAGGTTGACCAGCGCACCTATCTTGAGGTTTCCTGAGGAGGGAGTTGGTTACGTAGTCTACTGCGATGCATCAGGGACTGGACTCGGGTGTGTCCTGATGCAGGAGCGGGCCGTGATTGCCTACGGATCACGTCAGTTGAGGCCTCATGAGCAGAACTACGCTACCCATGACTTAGAGTTGGCAGCAGTAGTCTTTTCCCTGAAGACATGGAGACACTATCTAATGGGCGAGCGCTTCACAGTCTTTTCTGACCACCAGAGTCTCAGGTACATCTTCTCTCAGAAGGACCTGAACCTGAGATAGTGGCGATGGGTCGAGTTCCTCCAGGAATATGACTTTGAAATAGTCTATACTCCTGGGAAGGGGAACGTGGTGGCTGATGCCCTCAGCAGGAGGACGGGCATCCAGCTACTTGAGGAGGCGACAGAGCAGCTAGCCGCTTTGCAGATATCCTTCGTGGATAGAGACGGAGCAGCCTTCCTTCAGTCTCTCATAGTCTCTCCTCCACTTCTCCAGCGGGTCAGAGAGGCACATCATGGGGATGTTGACTGTGAGACGCGGCGTGCACATATATCCTCGGGACAGGCACCTGATGGTTTCTCCCTTGGAGCAGAGCACGATGTCCTTTTCAGAGGACGTACCTTGGTACCAGTCGCCTTACGAGAGGAGGTGCTGAGAGAGTTTCACACTTCTCCGTTGGCGGTACATCCTGTAGTGGAGAAGATGTACCGGGATCTCGGGCGACAGCACTGGTGGCCGAGCATGAAGAAGGCTGTGGCAGAGTTCGTTTCACGGGGCCTCATCTGCCAGCAGGTTAAGGTAGAGCATCAGGTACCAGCAGGCTTGGTACAGCCCTTGGAGGTCCCGGAGTGGAAGTGGGACGAGATATCTATGGACTTTGTGACTGGACTTCCACGCACTTCCAGAGGTCACGATTCCATATGGGTGATTGTTGACCGACTCACCAAGTCGGCACACTTCTTACCCATCCGAGAGAAGGGCACAGTGGAGAGGTTGGGGCGTCTCTACGTTCAGGAGATTGTACGACTTCACGGTGTGCCATCGACCATCGTCTCCGATCGGGACACTCGTTTTACTTCCTGGCTTTGGAAGGGGTTGCAGGAGGCGTTCGGGACGCGACTACGTCTGAGCACCGCCTTTCACCCTCAGACGGATGGTCAGACGGAGAGGACCATTCAGACTCTCAAGGACATGCTCCGTGCATGTGTCCTCAACTTTGGTCGCAGCTGGGGGGACCACCTACCCTTGGTGGAGTTCGCGTACAGCAACAGATACCACTCCACCATCGGGATGGCACCCTACGAGGCGTTGTACGGCAGGCCTTGTAGATCTCCTTTGTGCTGGACAGACCCTGGAGAGTCAGCACTTGTGGGACCAGAGATGGTCCGGGCCACGACAGAGAAGGTCCAGCTCATCCAGGAGCGGATGAGGACAACACAGAGCCTGCAGAAGTCATATGCTGACAGGAGGCGGAGGCCACTAGAGTTCGAGGATGGTGACCACGTCTTCTTGCGGGTCTCACCTCGACGTGGTTTGAGGAGATTTGGCCGAGGCGGCAAGTTGTCTCCATGCTTCATCGGGCCTTTCCAGGTCCTCAGCAGGATTGGCAAGGTGTCTTATCGCCTGGCTCTTCCACCTCAGTTGCACCGGGTGCACGATGTCTTCCACGTATCCCAGCTGAGGAGATACGTGCACGACTCGACGCACATCATTGACTATGGGGAGCTAGACGTGGATGATGGAGCGACTTTTACGGAGGTCTCAGTGGAGATAGAGGATCGACAGAAGCGGGTCCTACGTGGGCGATCGATTCCTCTTGTGCGCATCAGATGGCAGCATGGGAACCTCCAAGAGAGAACTTGGGAGCGGGAGGCTCAGATGCGTGCTCAGTACCCACATTTGTTTCCCTAGTTTTTGATGTATCTTTACAGGGACGTAAAGTCCTGAGGTGGGAGTAATGTAAAGACCCGTAAATTTCAAGGAATTTTTTTTCTTAATTTTCTTTGGAATTTTTCAAGAACGCAGTTTCTGACGGCGCCTGATTCCGAGGCCCGGTGTGCCCGGAATCATTTTCTGAAGTTTGGCTCGGGTACGTTCAGTGAACGGACGAGCGGGTTTTTCTAACTTTTGAACCGGTGCCCGGAATCGAATTCTGAGGGCACCGATGAAATCGCAGCGCCGGTATTCGCTTAGAAACGCCTCTTCCGGAGTTGCGTTTTCTCGGGTGTGGTTTTTAATTTTCGGGCTTAAAGTTAAGAAATAAAATAATTTTGCGACAGCTTTATTTTATTTCACTTAAGCCACTTGGAAGCCACTTGAAGCCACATAAAGGAGGCTTGAACTGAGTTGAACTGGATAGGATGCTATCCAGAAATATCCTACCCCCTTGGTAGGATATTTGTGAGGTGGGGCCCGCACGAGCCCCGCCGTTTCTTTCCGCTAAGAAACGCACCCGTGAAAACCCGTCTTAATGAAAGTCAACCGACGCGTTTTCTAAATTCTTAACATACCATTTAATTGTGCGGTTTATTTCATGAATTAAATGGGCTGTTTCTTTCGTGAATTAAATGGGTCGTTTCATTCGTTGAATTAATTCAACGAATTGATGGATTGTTTCTTAACTAGTTTTTCAAATTCGTTGGCGTAATAATAAAATAAGACCAACGCTTAACCTCTGGTTATTTGCGCTTGAGAAGATTTGGGAGAACCCTCGCAACTTCTTCTCCCTCGCGAAGAATGCGAAGAACGCGAAGAACGCGAAGAACGCCGAACCCGGAAATCGATGACGCCTTCGCCCGAGACGATCTTCCGATCTCCGATCTCCGATCTCCGATCACCGACCATTCGAGGTGAGTGCTTTCGGATTTCCTCTCAAGTTCTTTTCTTTGTTTTTAAACGAAACACAGATTTAAATATTAATAATTTAAATCTGTTGTTCTTGATTCGTTGAGCTCGCCGACTCAACGCAGGAATCCGCGACGACGCGACGCCTCCCCTCGACGACGCGACGATCGATCTCTTCCGCAACGGTCTCTTCCGCGAAGAACGCCCGCGCACGACGATCATCATGGTAGGGATTCATTTTGGAAAATTACCCCCTTTTTAATTTTCTCGTGAACGTTCTTGAAAATTAAAAAGCCGGTTTTCAATGAACAATTTTATTTTAATTAAAATTGTTGGATCATGTGTTGATCGTTTTTCTCCCGGTTGTTTATCTCTAACGCGGAGGGTGCGGGACGAACGAACACGGCCCGACGACCCTCCGCCGTTCTTCGTTTTGTGCGGATTTGATGGTCGACGACGGAACGTGCCGCAGCGGACGGTTGACGATCCCGCAGTAAAGAACGGATCCCGGGAGGAGCAACGGCGCAGACGAGAAAGAAAAACGGCCCACCGGAGCGACGCCGGCGGCCCGCGGAAGTTGCCGGCGCCGCGGGTCACCGGCGCGGCGGCGCCGGTGGCCGGAGGCGGCAGCGCCCCGGCGCGCCGCCAGACGAAATCAGCCGCGGCTGAAGCCGCGGCGGAGGCGGCCAAACGGACCCGCGGCACGCGGGTCCGGTTCATCCGGGCGGACGCGGCTTAGCGCGTCCGCGGCTCGCCAGCGCGGCCCGCACGTGGGCCGCGGTCCTTCCACAAGCCGCGGGTCAGCGCCCGCGGCTTCCACCCGCGCGGCTCGGCCAAGTCGAGCCGGCCGAGCCGGACCGGCCCTGGCCAGGCCGGGCCGGGCCAGCCGGGTCGGACCCGGTTCGGGCCGACCCAAGGGGTGGTCGGGCCGGGTCGGCCCGGGCCCGTACCCCCCATCTTCGGACGTTTTCGTTCAAACGCCCGTATCTTGAGCTTCGTGCCTCCAAACGACTCGCCGTCAGCGGCGACACGATCCTTGGATCGAGATGGTCGTTTCGGTATATCGCACTCAAGGTTTCGGAATACTTTGAGTTCGGCCGGGTTGGTTCGTACACGAGACCAACCGGGCCCTCGGAGCGGAAACGCTCATATCTTGAGCTACGGACGTCCGATTGACGTGCCGTCAGCTTTGTTGAATTCCTCTAAGTGAGACGGATCATTTGGCATACTCCGCCCGAGGTTTGGACGCAGGTGGAGTGCGGTCGGGTTGGTTTTGCCTTAAAAACCAACCGGGCCCCTGGGACGAAAATGCCAATATCTCTCAGACCGGGCGTCCGATTGACGCGCCGTCTGCGACGTTGAGTTCCTGTTGACGATACAGAACTTTTGGATACATCAACTTCGGACTTCGTGTCAGTTGATGTATCAGCCGCTCGGCTCGTGGAGCGGACCTTCCCGAACGAGTTTGCTGTGTGCGGGAACCCTAGTGCTGGCTGCGACTGCTACTTCGACAGCGACGACCGTGCAGAGATCCTCAGTGGACTGCGGCGACGACTGTGCAGAGATCCTCAGAGGACTGCGACGACTACTGCACTCAGCGATCCTACGTGGATCAGTGATACAGGTCCTGTGTGGGCCCGGTCCTGTGTGGGCCCGATCCTGTGTGGGTCCAATCCTGCGTGGGTCAGCGCTCAGCGGTTCTGTGTGAGCCAGCGCCTACCGGTCCTGTGTGGGCCCGGTCCTGTGTGGGCCCAATCCTGTGTGGGTCATCTCTCAGCGGTTCTGTGTGAGCCAACTTCTACAGGTCCTGCGTGGGCCCGATCCTGTGTGGGTCACTGCAAGGTTAGTACCTATCGATCCTTCGTGGGTCCGATGACATAGATGGTTCAATGATCATCTTTATCGTTATCTGAAGAAGTATACCTGTGTGAGCTGAATCTTGTGTTACTCTCCTTTGTAGATTGTGTTGAGCTATCCTGTGTGGATTTACTGTTTACTGTCTTTGTGGATTGTGTTGCTCTATCCTGCGTGGGTATACGTTTTGCTTTCCTGTGTGGACTGGGTTGTGCTTGGGCTCGGACGTTGGAGCCGAATGGGAATTGAAGACTTAGGTATATGTATGGGAATATACCTAAGCCGTGTCAGATGTTACTTCGTAATTGTATCTTTCCTTTGTGGATTATCCTTTGTGGATTTCGGGAGACCTTCGGGGGTCTCGGGGTCCCTATTGAGTAGCTTATACTCACCCCTGCACGGGCTATGCCCGCACTTCGTGGTGTTGGTTGTAGACGACGGACAACGCTGATTGTGGAGGAGGCGTGCAGAGCAGGACAGTACCTGGAGGTGGACCACTGGGCGGGACGTACTCGGAGCGGTTAGGTGGACCCGAGGAGCAGTGGAGGCTATCTGTACCCACCCTTCAGGTGGGACTTCCGGAGGACAGCTCGACGCTGCATTTTTCCCTTTTCAGTTGCTGTTTTTCCTTTCAGTTGTACTTTACAGTTGGGCTTGTATTTCCGACCCCTTTTTACTTTCAGCACAGCTTGTACAGTTTTACTTAGTGTTTACTTTTCCGCTTGCTTGCTCTGTGGTTCTTGTTTACTTTTCAAAGGCAATGTCTTCCCTTTTTGTTGGGATTTACGCCTTGGTGCTAGTCTCCAGCCCCTGGCCTATGGAAGGCGGGCTTGGGGTAGTCACGACACGGGCCCGAGGACGGGTCGTGACATAACTATTCATATTGGTCATATAAAATCATCATTTTCTTGAAAAATATACTTCTAAAAAATCATATAATTCATGTTTGTGGGTATTATTTTAATTTAAATTACGAAATATCAATGATTTGAATTTTGAAAAAAGGATTTAATATTTGTAATAATAATAACATGTATTATCTAATTAGTTCGAAAATATTTTTTTGTCATAATGAATAGTGAAAATAGTAAAAACAATTATCGTGGTTAGGGTGAAAATATGCTTTTTGGGGTTTAAACAATAACAATATATATTGAAATGAACTTGTTTTTTCCTAATATCTATTATATGGACATAGATTGTCATTATAATGCGTTATCCATGAAAATGGTTCATTTTATATGTAGTTTATATGTGAAAATATAGTAATTACCTTTGCTTTTCCAAAAGAACTTTTGAGCCACTACATCACTTTTAAAAGGCCACCCTCCCATCTCCTATTCAGACCTTGAATGATACTTTTATCAAACTATAACTACCCAAATAAATTCATTAATTACTTTCTATGTACCTATATCTCCTTTTATAACCATAAATCCATCATATAATGGATTTTGGGTCTTAACTAAGTAGATTTTTCAGCGAATAGTTATCATGCCTAACTGGGCATTTTTATATTACACATACATTAAATCATCATATATTAGTGTGATATAATAGTACCATCATATAAAATATAATTAAATATTATTATGATAATTTTACAAACATAATAGACCTCCTCTTACAAAAAATGAAAATGTAAATTATCATTTGTGTGCACGGTTGACTACCACATCACGAAATGATATAATTTGATTTTTTAAAAAATTTCCTATAATTTTTTTGTAATGATGGATTTAAATTATAAATATTTTATTCTCTTGTAATTCTGATATCACATAATCCTACGTAAATCCCATTCTGTGGGTGATACAATAACATCTCTCATATATATGATGAATTACCACCTCACAAAGTGATACAAACAATATGTCAATAACAATTTTCATTAAAGTTATATAGGTTAATGTAAATGGATATATGTGATATATATGGAATAATTATAATATAAAATAAATATTTATATTTCGTAAAAAATAATATATATCATGTAGTTTTTCATTTATGCTCCCAAAAATGATAATGTCGTTCGTGCGTCTGTGTGGATTACTACCTCCACGATGATTTGAGATTATTTTTTCATCACCACATCCCATTGAGGATATATATAATTACAAATAAGGGAATAATATTATATTTATAATATTTTGGAAATTATTTATAGAGTAAAATTCTTGCTTTCTTCCCACAATGTGTTTTGAAAAAATGGACACATTACTCATGCATGCTAATTACCTACCATCTCCATGATCGTAACATAATATATTATTCATTACTATATTTAGTAAATGGTTTTAAAATTATAATTTATAAATAAAAATAATAATTGTTTCATTATTAGTATTCAAGATATGTTGAAATTATGAACTCTTTGAACCCAATCTACACACCAAAGCCGTTTTGAAACAATGAACCGAATGTCCTAAAAATTACTATCATGTAAAAAACTAATTATGTTTTAAAATAAATCATTGAAAAAAAGATAAAAAATGTTATTAATAATTATGATTTTTATCATGTAAAAATTTCTTTAGAAATTATATATTTTATATAATCTTATTATACAAGAGTTAAAGGGCATCAGTAGATTTTTTAGACTCAAGCTAAGGTATTTTCTTCAATTTCCTTTCATTGAGTCCTCTTGTAATGTTACATACATAATTTCTATTATATAGTGAATATAATACCCCTTTATCATGTGATTTCATGAATAATTATTAAATCATGATATTTCATTGATCAATTTGAATTATTTCATTCAAGAAGATTTTACATCAATGTGATTATGTGGTCAAGGATTTAATCTCAATTTTTCTTTTATTAAAGAAAATGGTAATATTATTCTCCTAATTCATTTTATATGGTTTATAATATTCTCATTTTACAAGTAAAATCATGAATCCAACATATTTAATTGTATTTTAAGATGAAATTTTAAATACATCATCCAATAAGAATTGAGTATAAAATTACAATGTGGTAGAATGAAACATAACTTCATTTCCTTTTGTTGGGTTACACCTATTCTACATTGAATTTTACATGAAATTATTATCAAAGAATTAATATCTATTTTTTATATTAGTTTTCAATTTTTTTTTTGTGGATTTCCATTTTTCACAAATAATCTCCCCATTGATTAACTCTCAATACATTGATATGACAATTGTATGTGTTAGTCATCTCGAATTCCATTATTTGTGACATTTGTTTATAATATGAACCAATATTGTTTTATGAGTTTTATATGCTTACATTTTTAAATTTTATAACATGAATCAAATTATGTTTATTATATTTAATATATCACATGATGTTATTCTTTAACGGGTATTTTTATTGATGTGCTTCTAAAGTGGAAAATTATCCATGTTATAGTCTCCTTTATTTCGGGATTGTTTATTTTCAAGGTTCATTTTGAGGAAATTGTATTCTATAACTTTATTGAAACACATATATTTATTATGTACTTATTTAAAATGTTATTATCATGTTATATTTCCACTTCCTCACTTCTTTATTAATGAAGAAATAGTAAATTCATTTATAAATGATACCACTAATGCAATTTATTTTAGATCAGTTATATTTCTACTATGTGTCCATGTTTTCTACGGTATTTTATAATAATATATATATGAAGATACGTTTTTTAATAAATATATATTACAATGACTTTTTCATTGATTTAATTTTTTTTAAGTATATTTCTTAACTTTTTTCAAATCGGCCACTTTTTGTTCTCTTAATAAAAACATTTAAAAGACTATATATTTTGTTAAAATTTACATATTTAAGGGATTATCATAACATTATTTCAAATATTTTCAATAAATATTAATTTTTATGTATCAAATGAAATTTTAAATTAAAATTATATTCACAATATTATCTGAATTTTTAGTTTTTAAAAGTGATATTCATAATGAAAAGGTTATTTTCGTCTAAAATATTATGAATGTATTTTTAATGGAATATCCATTCATAAATATCTATAATTGTTGATTACACTTAAAATAAACTAGGTTTGTGTGGTATTTATGCTATTCTAATTATTTATCAGGATGGATTACGAGATTTAAATTGAATCTATTTAATTTTAATCGATGAATCATGAAATGAAAGAATAATGATATTTTCTATTTTGAAAAGTGTAAGATTATAAATACTTTATTCATGTACATTACATGAACATTATTTTTTATCACGATAGCAAACTACTCACATTGAGTGATCCAAATATGTCTTATATGATGGTTTCTACTAGATAGAACTAGGTGAGCCTGATATAGAGTATAATATGGGTTCACCTAGAAAGGGATTCAATGCATTGTGTAATGTACCTTGTCTATAATAAAAATAAGTAGGTATTTATAGATGGGTTTTCCAAATGGATTTAATAAGGATCCCATTATCTATATCATGGATTTAAAATGGGTTATTAAGAAGATATTCCATGATACCAACCCATTTTCATTATCCATTAAATGGGTTTTAACTATTCCTTAAATCATGTTTGAAATCACATGGATTGTGATTATTGATTATTATGAATCTCACCATGGATAAATATTTATTCTTGGTTTCATGAATGATGTTATAGGTATTTATGAGTATTAGTATTCTTATGTTATACTCATTCACATTGATTATGTTATCATACCCTAATTCTATTCTAAAATTAAAAAATTACATTCTATAATTAATGGTTATGTTTATGCTTACATATAATTTAATCTAATCCATATTCTGTTTTTTATTTCACTGTTTTTAGAAAATTATGATTAAATAATTTAATTCTAGAAATGTTTTTACACGATTATGTTTTTAGAATATATTGAATACTTAATATGGAATATAACAATATGGTTAATTATAAAAATACTCCATTAAATTAATAGGTATTTTTACATAAGAGATTTCCATAATTTTATAAAACTCAAAACCTAAAAGGTTATTATTTTAGCATTGGTTCTATGATTTTAGGTTCCGAGATATTATTTTATATATTGGAGTAAAGAATTAGATAACATTGGGTAATAAATTATTTTATGAGATTTGTGTTATGAGTTTTAGATAACATTATAGGACTATAATATAAATATTAATAATAGTTTCAGTGTCTTAGACACAATATTTGATGTTTTAAGTTTTGGGATGTTAAAGTGACTAATAAAATTTAATGAGTTGTTTTTTTGGTTGAATTATATGTAATTATTTGGTATAATGTGAAATATTCCTTTATAATTTTTGCATACATGTTTTAAGGTATTTATAAACTTCAGTGTTTATATTATCTAAGATATTTAAGAAATTATGTGAACTCATTTTTTATCATATAGATGGTTTTGGGATTGAAAAATGATTTTGTGATTATTAGATTAACAATATATTAGATAAAGATCTCTATATTTTAGGTCATGTAAGTTGAAATGTATGAGACAACCATTGTGGTTAAAAAAATATTTAATTTCGAAGTTATTTAGGCTATAAGGTTATTTTTTATTTAATTATTTAGTTATAACACAGGTTATTATTTTTTAATTTTATATATAACGTATTATTTCATCATATAATGGTTTATTTATTTTTTGGATGTCTATATCTTGTGAAACCAATTTTTGTTTTGGATAGTGTCTAAAGATTGTAGGAATATATTTTACCTCTTTTATGGTTATATTATACATTAATAGTTTTTTTCTCTTCAAGAATTGAAAAATCCTCTCGAATACTCTTGATTGAGATAAATAGTTGAAATTTCGGTGGAAAATGATTTATGAATTAAATTTATCTTATAAAGTATGTATATTTCCTTAATTTATTATTTTTTATTGTTATTAATTCCTCAACATTAGGAAATGGATTGTAAAATAAAAATTTATTATTTTTCAATAATCCAATGTCAACATTTCTCCATAAAGTTATAACATTACTTAATTAATTACATTTCTTCAAAAATCTATGATTCCTCTTGCCACCAATTTTCTACTATATATAAACCTTGTATGTGTTATTCTAGATGTCCTTCATACTTTCTATTATCCTTAATGTCTAAGATGTTTTGTTGTAAAATTTTAGGATATGGGTTTCAAGAAAATGAATGTTCAACTTTCCATCCTTTGATAAATGAGATAATGTTCACATTTCAAGGATGATTTTTTTAAAAGGGGTGTGTGGATGATGTAACAACATGCGATTTTAAAAGAAGAATATTATGTTGAATAAAATATTTGAAACATTACTCCTTTCTGAAATGACAATTGAGATATATGTTTTTTTATAAACTATCTATTAAATAATATAGTTTAATTATTATTATCTACATTATTAAATATATTTTAAATTGTTTTGAAATAATCTTAGTAAATAATCACTCAATTTTTAGAAAAAGACATTTTTTCATCAAAATTATGTTATCTTTAAAAATAAATCTTATTTGTCTTCATTTGAAAATATTGTACTTATTCTTCTTAAATTTTTTGGATATTTATTTTATTAAATTAAAATAATTTTTGAAATAATAATATCAAAATTTACATTGTTTATAATTTTGGGATTTTTAAAAAAATATTAATATTCAGTGAATAGTAAAATACAGTTTTTTTAAAATGTAATTTCCTTTAAAAAAAAGCATTTAATTTATAAATTAAATAATTTTTTGAATAAAATTTAATGTATCATATGTTTTAATTATTTATATATAATAGAAATTATCAAATTTTAATTGACCATGTTTTGGGTTTTATTATAAATTTATTTTTTTCTTTAAAAATGCCATTTTTCTAAAAATCTATTGTTAATGAATCAGGTTTCCCCGTTTTAATTAATTAAAATAAAATTAATTGAGTAATGAATGTAATGATAGTTATGTATAACATATCTGTAAATATTAATTTAAATTCATATAATCATTATCACATATCATATGGTTTATTTAAAATACTCATTTTCTTGGAAAATACATTTCATGAAAAACTATCTTTTTTTGTCTATAGGATTGATTTAAATTAAATAATATAACTTATGGTAATCAAATTTTTTAAACTGAATTATATAATTTTAATAAGAACAAAATATATTATATAATCCAGAAAATTTAATTTTTTCTCATAATGAATAGGGAAGGTTAAGGTGCAAATGGTTTTACCGGGTGGAAAATAAAAAGATAACAGTTAAAATGACATCAAAAATTGTCTAAATTATACTGGTTTCCCATATTTAGACTATTTATATCTAATTAATAGAAATTTTCTATTTTTTATCAATGTTTTATGTGAAAAACAAGTTTATCACATTTCCTTATAAAATTATATTTCTACCAGTCACGTCACTTATAAAAGGGAACCGCACCCCTCTCCACTTCAAACCATCAATCCCCATTATATTATTAAACAAATAATACAATAAATTCCAAAATTTAATCCCTATTATTTATAGACCCTTAATTTTCCATAATTTCACCCTATGAAGGCTTTCAATTCTTAGATAAGGAGGCTATCCAAAAAAAGGTATTGTTCTTAAACAATCATTTTTATTTTAGTTCTTCTTCCGCATCATACATATACTCTTCTATTTGTATGATATAATAACAAAATTTAAATCATTTACATTGGTTTTATTAAGTTAATTTCACTAAAAACTACATCGCTTCTTCCATCAAATTGTAAATGAAGTCATCTATCGTGTTTATGAAAAACAACCACCTCACGAAACGATGTAATTCATTTTTCATCATCACCTCTTATAGATTTATTTGTAGATGAATTTAAAATATATATATATATATATATATATATTTTAAATACCCATAATTTATGTGGAATTTTTTTCTTAAATACATGGGAATTTTACAAGTCCACAAAAACTGATGGCGCGTGATTCTGAGGGCCAGTGTGCCCGAAATCAATTTATGAAGTTTTGTTTTGGAACGTTTAGTAAACGAATTAGTGCATTTTTATAAATTTTTAACCAGTGCTCGGAATTGAAATCCTAGGGCCCCATTGAACCCACAACACTGATATTCTCTTAAGAAGACTTTCACATCGACAGTAGTTGGTCAAGAATAAAAGACAGTTTTTGGGTTTTTAGAGAATGATTTAAATAAAAACAATGTGTGTGGATTTATTTTCATTATTTGATTAAATCCTCCACATGGAAGATGGAGGTAGTACCACCACACCTTAACCTCCCATGAGAGGTTATAGTGGTGGGGACCACCCAAACCTATCCTCCTCTTCATCTTTGATATGGTGGGGGCCACCAGAGGTTGAAACCTCTTGAACTCCCCATTAATTGGGGAGAAACCTCTCGAGCTCCCCAATTAATGGTGCCACCAACCTCCACCATAATGGAGCCAACAGACACCATTTATGGTAACAAATCCTCCATTTGAGTTTTGTGATATCCTCATTAATTATTTAAGGAGATCCAAGTAAATTAATTCACCCATTTTAAATTTAGTGCAAACAAATTAAATAATAGATTAATATAATCTATTATTTGGATTGGCATATTCATATTGGTGGACACTTTGTAGAAAGGTGAAAAGATTTCTCCATCGAGGAACGAAGAACGTTCTCTTCCAATGAAGAACGTCGGAAATAATCACCTATGATCATCATCCTCAGATCTTACCGAAGTGGAACGTCTTCAACCAAACTTCCCTCCGCATCATCGTCAATGATCAGTCGCACGAGCTCGGGGTTGGATGTGGGTGGAGGACACGACAAACAATGATCACCTTCATCTTCTTCCCATGACTTCATCAACGATCAACGAACAAAGTTAGGGGTTGGTTTTTTATTGTTCCATGTTCTTCTTTTCATTCAATAATAAAGAACAATAATATGTTTCTTTTGACGGGTGAGTTGTTTTTCATCATTTTCTTTCCTTGATGAACCAATTGTTATCACCCTAATCGTAGAGGGTGCGGGCCAAACTAACATGGCCTGACTACCTCTGTCGATCTCTTTTGTGATATTCTTCAGCATGGCGATGATGCAACAATGCGACGGAGGTGGTGAAGACAAAGGCCGTGCTACCCATGACCTCTGTGATCTGCACCGTCCCCGCGACATCCCGAACCTCTATCGGCCGAACCGGCCCTGGCCGTGCCCCTACCGGTCGCGTCGCATGCTGAGCCAAGTCGCTTCCCAGAGCTGGCCCGCACCCTGCCCCGCCGCCAACCATCCCCCTGGATCCCTCTCCGCCCGCCCGCTGACCCATCTGGCGCCATTCCAGGCCGGACGCTGGCCTGTCTGGGACCCTTCGCGACTGCCTTCCAGCCCGGACGCACCCTACCCGGCCCCCTGCTGACTTGATTTTTGTCCAGCCCGGCTACATGCCGGTCGGGGAACGCCCTTCCCGGCAGCCTATCGGCCTAGTCGTGCCCTGCCCAGCCTGCCAGCCGGCCGGGCCGTGCCCGGCCAGCCTGATATACGGCCTCTTGTGCGACCAGCCGAACTGTGCTGTCCCGCACGCCCCATGCCTCCTATCGATCCCCTCATGGGGTGGAACAAACCAGTCTCGGCCATCCGGGCCAACCCGGCCTTCCGTACCCCTCACGGCGCATCCGGGCCGAACCACCCTTAAACCGACATGCGACCGTTCCATGGCCTCACTACTGGTCGGCGCCCCTATGCTACTCGCAACCTTCGCGGCCTTCTGGGTGGGGCCTAGTGGGCTAGGATGAACCCAATGGGTCAGTCCAGACTAAGTCGGGTCAGTTTGGTCCAACCGGGTCAAACCAAACCCAGGCCTACTACGACCCCCTTTACTTTTATAGGCCATATCTTTGGAAGCGGACGACTGTGTGACGAACCATCAGTGGCGCTGGTATTCTTTGAGTGTGATAGTCCCTTTTAGTATACCCCACTGGTGTTCAGGGTAATGTTGTGATACAGTTAGGTAGGATAATGCATGAATCCAACCGGGCCCCCGACACTAAAAGGATAATAACTCACAGACTGAGCATTTGATTGATGAAACTTTTGCTTCGTTGAGACCCCTATGATGTGGCAGATATTTGTGATAATTCTATGTGGGACTTTGTAACAGCTGGAGTATCGACCTATAGCTCATGGAGAGATCCTCCAGGAGACGAGCGAGCATAGTGCGGAGACCTAATTTCTAGCTGAGACCTGATTACTACTGACTGATTTGACTCGGAGTGATTCAACTAGCCTAGTGGGGAGAACCTTGGGGTCGAGGAAGACCAACAGTGGGGAGCACCTTGGTGTCACGACAGACCCACGGTACTCGACAGGAGGAGTACCTAAGTTGGCTACGAGGGGGAGAACCTTGGTGACGTGGCAGACAAACGGTTGAGAGTGCCTTAGTGATGTAGGAGACCCACGATACTCGATTGGAGGAGTAACTCAGCAGTCCAAGGTTAGTGGGAAACAACATGGTGACATGGCATTCCCATTGTACATGATATTGAAGGAGTTCTCTAGCAGTAGAGGATTCAACAGTGTGATTGTGGATGTTACTTGATACTACCCCTAATATAAAATTCTGGTTTGAGGTGAGTGTGTAACTTTAATGTTTACCTCATGATTGAGATGGATTACTTGATAACTTTGGTATATGTATGGTCATATACCTAATTAGGGTTATCTGTTGATTTCATACTTTGTGGTTTATCCTTGTTATATTTGTGAGACCTTGAGGGTCATGGGGTCCTTATTGAGTATCATTATACTCACCCCTGCACGAGCTATGACCGCACCTCGTTGTGTTGGATGCAATCAACGGAATGTGTTGACCGATGCTGAGTGTACCAGGACTGGACGGTACCCGGGGGTGGACCACATAGTTTGACGGTACACGGAGGAGACAGACGGATGTGGAGTGCTGTTGAGGCAATTTGTACCTACCCTTCAGGTAGGACTTCCTGGTGGATGATCCAGGAGCTATTTTCCCTTTTTCCAGTACTTGTACTTTCATTTTCCTTTACATTACAGTTGGGCTTGTTTTTCCTGCCCCTTTTTACTTTGCAGTACTCCTTTTGTATACAGTTTTATTAAGTGTTTGGTTTCCAGCTCGTACCCTATTGTGTGCATTTTCAAGTTATAAAGGCAATGCCTTCCCAGTTTAGGGATTTACGCCTTTGCTTCTAGTCTCCAAAACTTGTCCTATGGAAGGCTGGCTTGGGGTAGTCACGACACATGCCCTGGGGGACAGGTCATGATAAATTTGTATTAGAGGTGTTGGTTCTACCGCAGAACTTAGGACTATAATCTTTTTTGTGACGCAATAGGGTTAAGGGCATGAGTGTTGCTTTCAGTTCAGGGATTCCAGTGTTGGTGTGGCATTCAACATAACAATACACCCAGACCTGATATACTGATTTCCGACACAGTGAAAAAAAAACAGATTGAATGGGTGTTTTCAAAAGTTTTATTTGAATCAGAACAACCAGATCAGCACACCAGGTATAATCTTTGACGATGTTTCATCTATTTCTTTCAGGATGCATTCCTACAGATGAAAAGCAAGAGCCATAAAATTTTTACACGCAGATATCCCACCGAGCGATGAGGCCTCGATGCAGGGCCCTCTTCCAACGGAGGCACCCACGGTACTACTACCCGTTGGTCCACCTCTGCCACTAGCCCCAACAGTAGATAATACCCGCCGCTTGAGCACGTTGAATGAGTTCCAGTACCAGAGGCTGCCTAGGTTCATTGTAGGGATGGACCCGCATGCTGCTGAGGATTGGATGGAGGCTGTGGTGAGAGTATTTTGATTGGTAGTGACACCAAAAAACCTTATGGTGATAATTATAGTGAGGCTCCATCAGGAAGCAGCCGACAGATGGTAGATCCAGATGCTCCCAGGGAATGACGAGGTGACACTACTCTGCGCAGACTTTGAGAGCCAGTTTCGGGTGAAGTTTGTCATAGACACCCTACGTGCAGTGCAGATACATAAGCTACATCACCTGTAGTAGGACAACATGACGGTGGCACAGTACTCAGCGATGTTCACCGACCTCTCGTGCTACTCCACATATATGGTACGAGACCCATTTTTTAGGGCTCAGACCTTTGAGTAGGGGCTCAAGTGAGAGATCAGGGATTCGATGATCTCACTCAGCATCCTGACGCAGGCAGGGGTGTTGGAGCGAGACCTCTTTGTAGAGAGTTTACCTACTGAGTAGTCTCCATCAGTGAGACGGACCACTAGTCAACATGCAACATAGTGTTTTGCAGCTTCCAGTAGAAAATGTCGTAGAGGTCCAAGAGGACCATACCCACAGGTGGATAACCACATGACTCAGGATCAGTTGTGTGGGGAACCCTGTGAAGAGACATACGTGCGAGGAGTTTTTAGTGTTTCACATGCATCGAGTAGGGTCACATGGTGCGTGACTGTCTGACCCACCATTTGGATGATCAGAAGACGGTCAAAGGACCGCCCAGGAAGAGACATAGATTCGATCAATGTGGTCTGTAGGGAGCAGGTGGATGTGGCAGATGAGCTAGTCGTGAAAATGGTGGTGGATGACGTTTCGAGGTGTTACCGCCACCACCACAAGGAGGACCACCCCGACCACGGGGAGTGGGTGGACAGGTGAGAGCTAAGCTCCAGAAAACTGAGGCTTATGTTAATGGTTCCATAGAGATGATTTGAGTGACGGTTTGTGTCTACTCCACCTTAGCTGCAGTTCTTATAAACATAGGTGTGAGTCACTCATTAATTTCCACTACCCTGGTTCGTAGATCAGAGATTCTGACTGAGTTGTTGGCTCGATCCTTACAGCTAGATACTCCAACAGCAGTAGACTCACCAATTTTGCACTGGTGCTGACAGTGTGAGCTAACTCTAGGAGGCGAGAGCATCGGCTGGAATCTCCTAGTAGCGGCATCGAGGCCTTACGACGTCATCTTGGGTATGGACTCGTTATCTACAGTCCATTCTCAGATCGAATGTATTAGGTGAAGTGTGGGGTGTGTACGCATGGATGGTACCATGTTTACCTTCACCGGTGAGAAGGGAACCTTTGCAGCACAAGACAGACTTACTTGGAGAAGGGTGATGGTGATCACTCATTAGTTGTATTTCCTTACCCTCGGATCTGTTGATATGGATAGTTCGAGCAATCCTGTAGTGGTTTACCAGTACGCAGATGTTTTTCCTGACGATGTTCCAGGACTACCTCCTTGCGTATAGGAGGACTTCTACATTGACCTATACCCCGGGATGACACGGATATCTATACCAGCGTATCGGATGGCTCCCATAGAGCTTCGCGAGCTGTGGGTATATCTAGAGGACTTGTAGGAGAAGGGATTCATCTGGCCTAGCCTTTCTCCCTAGGAATCCTCGATTCTATTCGCAAAGAAGGCGGATCAGAGCTTGAGGATTTGTGTCGACTACCATCTCCTAAACCAGGTGACCGGGAAGAACAGGTACCCACTCCCGACGATTGATTTACTTTTTGATCAGTTGAAGGGAGCACGATGGTTATCGAAGATAGACCTCAGATAAGGCTATCACCCCCTCAGAGTTTGAGGTTAGGATGTGCAGAAGACGTCTTTAGATGTTGGTACGACCACTAAGAGTAATTTTTTATGCCTTTCATCATAACCAAAGCTTCAGCAGTGTTCATGGGACTCATGAATAGGATTTTCTAGCCTTACCATGATCTCTTTGTCATAGTCTTCATCAATGAAATTCAAATCAACTCGACTACTGAGGAGTTGTATTCCTACCATTTTTAGGTAGTACTGGAAACACACTGAGAGAACCATCATTATTATAATCTCTCAAAGATCCAATTTTGGATCCGAGAGGTCCATTTTATAGGACACGTCATCTCAGAGGCTGGAGTTGTAGTGGATCCAGTGAAGAATGAGTCAATACTTACTTGGGAGCCTCCTAGAAGTTTGACAGAGGCACAAAGATTCCTAGGTTTGGCTGGTTACTACCAGAGGTTTGTTCTAGACTTCTCCAGAGTTGCAGCACCACTATCGGCGTTGACGAGGAAGGGGCAACCCTTCGTGTGGTAGAAGAGATTCCAGTAAGCTTTTAGGAGCTGAGGTAGAGGTTGACTAGTTCCCCCCATCTTGAGGCTTCCAGAGGAAGGTGTAGGGTACATAGTCTACTATTACGCATCCGGGATCAGACTCGGGTGTGTCCTGATGTAGGAGCGAGCAGTGAAAGCGTATAGTTCTTGGTAGCTGAGATAGAAATAAAAGAACTACGCTACCCATGACCTGGAGTTAGTACTAGTTATATTCACCTTGAAGATATCGAGACACTATCTGATTGGAGAACATTTTACCATGTACTCTGATCACAACAGTCTTAGGTATATCTTCTCTCATAGATACTTGAACCTGAGACAGTGGTGATGGCTTGAGTTCCTCCAGGACTATGAAATTGAGATATTCTATACTCCTGGAAAGGGGAATGTTGTAGTAGATGAACTCACCAGAAGATATGGTATATATCTGTTAGGTGAGGTGATGGAGTAGCTGGCCTCTTTGCATATATCCTTTGTGGATTGAGATGGAGCATCATTCCTTCAGTCCCTTGTAGTTACTCCCCCACTTCATCAGCGAGTCAGGGGGGCATAGCATGGGGACACTAACTGCGAGAAACGACGTGCTCAGATATCCATAGGGTAGGCACCAGATGGATTTTCTATAGGGGAGCACGACATCCCCTTCAAAGGATGTACTATGGTATAAGTTTTACATCAGGAGGAAGTGTTGAGGGAGTTCCACACAACCCTTTTAGCGGTACATCCAAGAGTGGGGAAGTTGTACCAGGACCCATAGCGATAGCACTCGTGTCCAGGTATAAAGAAGGAAGTAGTGGAGTTTGTCCCCCGATGACTAACTTGATAGCAAGTGAAGGAAGAGAATCAGGTACCAACATGTTTGGTTCAGCCTTTAGAGGTCCCAGAGTATAAGTGGGGTGGGATATCCATAGACTTCATGATAGAAATTCCATGTACATCCATGGATCATGACTCGATTTGGGTGATCATTGAACAACTCACCATGTGGCCCTCTTCCTACCAATCAGAGAGCATGGTTTAGTAGAGAGCTGGGATACATCTATGTGTAGTACATTATGTGGCTACATGGGGTACCTTATTCTATTGTCTCGGATCGTGATGCACGGTTTACTTCCCTGCTATTGAAGGAGATGTTGGAGGATTTCGAGACGCATCTTCGTCTGAGAACTGACTTCCATCCTCAGATGGTCAGTCAGACTGAGTGGACCATTCAGACCCTCGAGGACATGCAATGTACTTTTTTCCTCGACTTCGATCGCAGTTGGGAGGATCACATACCTTTGGTGGAGTTTGAATACAACAACAACTATCACTCCTCCATTGGGATTGAACCTTTTGGGGCGTTATACGGGAGACCTTGAAGATCACCCTTGTGCTGGACTGAACCTCGAAAGTCAGCACTAGTGGGACCAAAGATGGTACGAGCTACCATGGAGAAGGTGCAGATCATCCAGGAGAGGATGAAGACCACACATAGCAGACATAAGTCTTATGATGACAAGAGACAGAGACCTTTGGAATTCAAGGATGGTGACCACATCTTTCTATGGGTCTCACCTTGATGAGGACTATAGAGATTTGGCTGAAGTGGAAAGTTATCTCTGATATTTATCGGACATTTTTAGTTCCTTAGTAGATTTTGAAAGGAGGCTTACCACTTAGCTATTCAAACTCACTTTCACCGGGTGCACAACGTCTTCCATGTATCTTTTCTGAGGAGATATGTGCATGACCCTTCTCTCATCACCGACCATGGAGAGCTGGACATCAACGATGGTGCAACTTTCATGGAGGATCCAGTGGAGATTGAGGATCGATAGGAGTGGGTCCTATGTGGACGGTCGATACCTTTGGTGCATGTTCACTGGCAGCACAGGAACCTCCAAGAAAGCACATGGGAGCGGGAGGCTCGGATGCGTGCTCAGTACTCGAACTTGTTCCTTTAGTTTGAGTTGTAGCTTATGGGGAAGCAAATCCCTGAGGTTGGTAGAATGTAAAGACCTAAAATTTCCATTTTATTTTCTTTAAACACATGGAAATTTTATGATTCCGTGAAAACTGACAGGGCGTGATTCTGAGGAGTGTTGTGCCCAGAATCAATTTCTGAAGTTATGTTCGGGTACGTTCAGTAAACATACTAGCGGGTTTTTAAAACTTTTGAACCGGTGCTTGGAATTGAAATCTGTGGGCACTGTTGAACTCGCAGTGCCGCTATTCTCTTTAGAAGACTTTCAACTCGACGACTATTGGACGAGAATAAAAGATAGTTTTTGGGTTTTTAGAGAATGATTAAAATAAAAATAATTTGTGAGGCTTTATTTTTATTTGTTGGTTAAAACCACCACATGGATGTTGGAGGTGGGACCACCACACCATAACCTCCCATGAAAGGTTATGGTGGTGGGCCCTACCCAATCCTATCCTCCTCTTCATGTTTGATATGGTGGGGACCACCCGGGGTTGAAACCTCTTGAACTCACCATAAGGTGGGAAGAAACCTCTTGAGATCCTTACTTAATGGTGCCAACACCAATCCAACTTAATGGACCCAACACACAACATTTATGGTGCGAAATCCTCCATTTGAGTTTTGTGCCAACCTCTTGAATTAATCAAGGGGAGACATGTTAATTAATTCTCCCATTTTGAGTTTTGTGCCAATGAATTAAATAATAGATTAACATAATCTTTTATTTGCCTTAGCATAATCATATTGGGTGAAACATGGGAGAAGAGAGAAATGCTCTCACCATCGAGGAACGAAAAATGCATTCTTCCAATGAAGAATACCAGAAACGTTCTCCTTCAATATTTATCCTTGGATTATACCGATGTGGAATGTTTTAAACCGAACTTCCCTCTGCATCGTCATCAATGAGCCAATGCACGAGCTTGAGATTGGAAGTGTACGACGGACGCGATGATGGATGATCACCTTATTCTCCTTCCCATGACTTCATCGGCGATCAACGAACAAAGGTAGGGGTTGTTTTCTTTTATGTTCCATGTTCTTCTTCTCTTTATAAAATTAAGAAAAAGGTAATGTTTCCTTTGACGTGTGAATTGTTGGTCATCGTTCTATTACCTTGATGAACCAATTGTCATCACCCTAATCGCGGACGGTGCATGCCAAACTAACATGGCCCGAATCCCTCCGTCGATCTCTTTTGTGATATTCTTTAACATAGCAATGAATAAACGAGTCGACGAAGGCAGCGAAGAAAAAGATGTGCTACTCGCGGCCTCCACGATCCCCCCCAGCATCGTGTACCACCACTGGCCGAACCGGTCCCAGCTAAGCCCCCACCAGTCGCGCTGCTCGCAGAGCTGAACTACTCCCCCGAGCTGGCCCGCGCCCTACCGGCCTACCCAGCAGCCCACCGGCCAGATTGGTGCCCGACCTGGCTAACTCCCATTCGCATGACCAAACTGATGTGGGCCATGCACCCTACGTGCCCTATGCTACCTAATTTGTTGTCCTCGTAGTGCTAGTCGATCAGCTCTCGGCCGTCCGGGCTGAGCCGGCCATCCACGCCCCTCACTGCGCCTCGGGGCCGAACCACCCTTACACTGACGCGCAGCCGGTCCAGGCCCTCGCAGCCAGTCCACGCCCCCGCGCTACTTATTGCT
Organism: Viscum album; assembly: GCA_963277665.1. NCBI lineage: Eukaryota > Viridiplantae > Streptophyta > Magnoliopsida > Santalales > Viscaceae > Viscum > Viscum album. The sequence continues at coordinate 120,074,447 of OY728156.1, forward strand.
TTCCCGCCCTACTGTGTTGGGCCCATCGGGCTGGGCCTAATGCAATGGGTCGGCTCAGATTAAGTTGGGCCTAGTCGGTACGACTAGGTCAGACCGGCCCCAAGCCCATTGTGGCCCCCTTTATTTCATTGACCATATCAGTAGCACCGAACGGACGTTTGAAAAACCGTCAGCAGAACTGGTATTCCTCGAGCGCGATGTTCCCTTTGAGTATACCCCACTGGAGTTTGAGGTAAAGTTGAGATATGGTCATGTTGGGTCGTGCACGAATCCAACCGGGCCCTCCGGACTAAAAGGATAATAACTCACAGACCGAGCGTCCGATTGAAGAATCTTCTATTGTGTTGAGACCCTTATGATGTGGAAGACCATTGAGAAACTTCTACATGGGACTTAATTATATTTGGAGTATCGACCTGTAGCTCACGTGGGGGAACCTCCCGGAGACGAGCAATCTGAGTGCAGAGACCTAATATCTGGCTGAGACATGACGACGGAAGACCGATTCGACTCGGACTTATTCTACTTGCCCAGTGGTGAGCACCTTCGTGTCGTGGCAGACCCGTAGTGAGGAGCGCCTAGGTGTCGCGACAGACCCACGGTACATGAAAAAATGAGTACCTTAGCAGGCTACGAGGGGGAGCACCATGGTGATGCAGCATACCCACAGTGGGTAGAACATTGGTGACACAACAAACCCATGGTACTCGACAGGAGGATTACCTCAGCAGTCCAAGGATAGTTGGAAGTGCCTTGGTGACATAGTAGACCCACTGTTCTCGAATGATGGGGAGTTCTCCAACAACCGAGGTTTCGATAGTGTGACTGGGTATGTTACTTTTTACAACCACTAGAATAAAATCCTGGTTTAGGCTGAGTCAATAACTTTTGTGTTTACCTCATGATTGATATGGATTACATGATAACTAAGGTATCTGTATAGGCCTATAACTATGTAGGGTAATCTGTTGATTTCATACATTGTGGTTTATCCTTGTTGTATTTGTGAGACCTTGAGGGTCACGGGGTCCCTACAAAGCGTCATTATACTCACCCAAACATGAGCTATGCCCGCACCTTGCTGTGTGGGATGCAGATGAAGGACATCGCTGACTGAGGCTGAGTGTACTAGGACTGGGCGGTACCTAGAGGTGGATCACATAGTGTGACGGTACATGGAGGAGATGGACGAACGTGGAGTGTTGTTGAGGCTATCTGTACCTACCATTTTTGTAGGATTTCCTAGTGGATGCTCCAGGATCCATTTTCCCTTTTTCCGGTACTTTTACTTTCAGTTTCCTTGTACTTTACAGTTGGGCTTGTATTTCCGGCCCCTTTTTACTTTTCAACACTCTTTTTTATACAGATCTATTTAGTGTTTTGTTTCTAGCTTGTACCCTGTTGTGTGCATTTTCATGTTATAATGGCAATGCCTTCCAAGTTTAGTGATTTACGGCTTTGGTGCTTGTCGTCAGCCCCGGGCCTATGGAAGGCAGGTTTGGGGTAGTCACGACATGAGCCCCGGGGGATGGGTCGTGACACACACACACACACAGAGATATATATATATATATATGTATATATGTATATATATATATATATCATATTTTTAATATAATTTTAATCATGGAATTATTATATCACATTTACTATCTTCAAATCCATTCCACCTGGGATATTGGAATGTCTCTCACTTGTACAGCAGACCATCGCGTCATGAAGCAATTTGATTCATTTTGCAATAACATATTACACAGAAGGAAATAATGATATATTTAAAATATATATATTATATATATGAAATATTTATTATATTAATTAAAATTTTATCCTTCTAAAAAGATAAATTATATATAATATACTTTTATCTTTCAACATAATGAAACGTTATTACATCGTCCGTGTGTTAGTGTGGTCTACCACCTCCAAGAAGCGATGCAATTTTTATTTTATGAAATTGCAACATCAATGATATATTTAGGTATATTTATTTAAAAAATATGGTATTTATTATATTATATCCATTATATAATGATAGAAAAAATACTTATATTCATTCCAAAATTTCCATTGAAAAATTTAAACGTAACTCAAGGGTACATGTAACCTATCGTTTTAATGATCATAAAATAGATTATTTTTCTTGTCCAACATTTATTATCATTTTTAAAATTAAAATTTCTTAATACATTTTAAAATTATTTCATGTTTTTATTATTTAGATGCTGAAATGATGACCTCTTGGACTTCAACCAACACACTGACGCGGTTTTGAAATAATGGACCGAACATTCTAAAAACTCCTGATGTTGAATTAACATATTAATTATTTAAATACGTTATTAAAAATAAAATAATAATATATTTATGTATAATGAAATAAACATGTAAAATTTATTATGATATCAAAAAATTAATATAATATTATTATAGTGGATTTAAAGTACATGCATGGTATGTCTATACATATGTTATGGTATTTTTAAACTATTTATTTTCATTAGGGAGAATTGTAATTTTATGCACCTAATTTCATTTCTATGATGTATATAAAAAAAATTTAAAAGAAATATCAGGAATCATTAATACATATAGAAATTATATTTTTCTATTTTAATTAATATATCCTAGGGGATTCAACTTGAATGTTACCAATTGGTAAGGGATTTCATCTTAAATTTATATCAATGAGGAATATTTTGAAGTTATAGTTCTAATTTATTTTATAGAGTTTATATTATTCTACATTAACATATAATATTACAAATCCTTCATATTTCATATTATTTTATGTTTCACATTGATTTACTTTATCCATGAGTATATGACTTGAAAATTAAAAAGTGGTAAATAGAATCATAACTCAATTTTCATTCATTGGGTTTTACATATTTTTCATTGACATTTATATTAAATTATTAAATGTGAGATGAAATATAAATTATATAATACTATATTTCCTGTATTTTTTTTTTGTGGATTTACATTTGTTACCCATAATCTCTCCATTTATTCACACTTGATTTAGTGATTTCATCATTATAAGTGTTAATCTTTCAGAATTACATTCATTGGGACATATGTTTTTTATATGAACCTATATTATCTTATAAAGAATATATACTACCCTCTTTGACATTTTATATCCTCAATATCCTTATTTTAATAATATTTAATGTATTATTTTTTGTTATTATTTCACAGGGTTTATGGGTGAAGAGTAACCAAAGTGGAGAAGGCTCTATATTAGAATCTCCATTCATGGGGGATTATTTATCTTCAAGTAACCTTAAATGAAATATTTTTATCTTATTTTCATGAATCACATCACTTTCCTCTCCATATTTTATAAACATGTGTAAAATATTTCATTTCCATTTCTTCAATTATTTATTAAATAATAATAAAGTATCTTGTTTGTATGTGATATTGATGTTGTTATTTATTTTATATGAACTATATTTCTCTTCTATATCATTAATTTCAACAATATTTTATTTTTTGTATGAAAATATATGATTACATAATATTATTTTACGTGGTGTGTGGCCTTATTTTAAGAGAATTAAACATAAAATTTTACAACAATTTCAAAATTGGTCACATTATACTCACTTTATAAAATGTTTTAAAATCATAATTATTTCTAAACAATTAAATGATGAATGTATTTTACAACTTTCATGAAATTATTTGTTTTGAAAATTACTTTTCTGATTCTTTTTTTAGTGAAATCGATTTTCACAGAATTGTTTGAATTCATAGTTTTTAAAAAAAATTATCATAATGAAACTATTATTTTCTAGAAGATAATTTTAAATGAACATTTTATCTTATTCAAATTTATCAACATCTAATACATTTGATTGTACATACACTCTACTATGTATATTTTATATTAATACCATCCATATTCATTATCTTGATTTAATATGAGATTTACATGAAACTTGTTTCTCTTCCATGACTCATTAATCCACAGAAAGAATAATTATTCATGCGGTTTTAAGGATCATATTAATTATATCAAAAATCCATGTATCCACCATTATACCTATATAAAAATATATTTTTTTATCAGTACATTGAGAATATAGTTGGGTTTGGAAATGGAGTGAAGAAGATAATTGATCAAGATTAAGAAATAACTCAATTGATTCCGAACATTATGTCAATACATTGTTTGGGAATCTAATGATGGACTTTTAAGGGTGTAATATGGAAAAAAATAAGGTAATTGGGATTCTAAGTCATTAAATTCTAATAGAGAACAAAGAAAAAGAAAAAAATGAGTGGAGGCTTGGTTCCAAAAATTTTTTTATAGTTTTAGACTCATCGCCTTAATTTGACGGATTCCAATGGCAATCTAGTAGCCACTGGATAGATATAATTCTACCGTGGTGAAACAGGAGCTAGAATTCGGTTCATAAGATGAATTACTTATTGCTAATACTAATACCCATCATTAGAGGTTTCTCATTGGCTACCCAATGGTAATCATTAACTATATAAATTTACAACATGTGCACTAGTCATAGATCTAAAAAATTTAAACCTTTTTATTTCCACTTACATAACAATAAAGAATTAAAAAATTATCAAAATTCATGTATAAGAAAAAAAAATTAGTACCTAGAATAGAGGTTTCATATTTTAAGACACTCACAAAGTATATGTTAATATGTTACCAGAAAAGGTAAATCAATGTCTTACAAGAATAATTATAAGGATTCAAATAATGATGGATTAGTCATAATTTATATTTTAATTAGTTTAACATGGATTTGGAAAAATAAAAATTGTTTTCATATTTTTAAAGAAATTTTGTTCTAATATGATGCTGAATATTTCATTACAATATTAATTTTAATATAATGTGACAATAAATGGAAAAATATTTGTAAAAGGAAAACTACATTGTAGGTGATTGAAGGATTAATATTTTTTTGAAGAGTTCTTATCAATGTTGACCAGAAAGGAGGTTGTAAAAATTAATGTTGTTATCATACAAGATGATGTGTGTGAGAACATCATAAATAACCAAACTGTAACAATAAATAATTCCATTCTTTCTAAAGAACCCCAGGATTGGGAAATTAATTGATACACAAGAATGGAAAAGAATGATGAGGAAGAATAAAGTGAAGGTAATATGATATCTATTGTAGAGAATCAAACTAAATTACATTTATTTTTGGATAATTATTTGAAGAAAAATCCTATTAGAGCTAATGCTAGTAAAATGATTAAATATGAAGGAAAAAAGTGGGAAAAAAATATAGGAATGCATTAGCCTCAATTCTTCATCTGATAAATCCCAATTTCTATCCATATTCCCTATTACTTCTATAAAATTGATCTATCATTCATGGAATGTATTGATATTTTTTATTATATCACTATTTGACAATATATACACATTTTTCTTTATAGATCTTTCACACAACTATGAAATGGAAGGAGGGTGCATCCCATTAGTTGGAAAAAATTTAGTTGGGTTCATAAAAAATAATTTTTTTTGTGAATATTCAAATATTGAAATTATAAAAATAATATAAATACCATTGTAATGGTTATGATAATTACAAATACATCCATTTTTCCTATTTATATCAGACACGTTTTTAAGTGATAGTTTTGGATGATTAAAAGGAATGAAAAATGTAGAGTCTTTTCAAATGAACAATAATTTTTAATAGATTTATTAATACATTTAAAAGATAAATATTTATTAATGATAAGTAATTTCCAAACGAACTGTAACATGAGTTTCTGAGCATGATATGAAATTCATGTTCATGCATGGAAATCATATAAAAACTTGGTTATATATTTATTTTTTCTACACATGGTTTTTTTTATATAGAAATATATAGGAGTAAATAATTTTTTTCTATGAGTAAAAATTGATATCATCCTTCTCTCAAGAAAAGTAATAATATAATTAGATTTTATAAAAAAAATAAAATAACGATATTACAATTATCTCACATTTAACATTTTTATTTAATATAATTAAGACATATAATGATAGAATACATACAACACACATATTTACATTGAGGATTAGAATGGATAAAAATTTAAAAATTGCGGATTGAAGAACCTGTTGAAGTATTCAATTTGGTGAAAATGGTAAAATATGTTTTTTATAGTTGAAAATTATTCTTGATCGATTTTTATAAATTTATTTTTATAAATTGGAAATCATACATGTTACATAATAAATGAATGTATTGATGTTGGTGAGGGTTATACATAGTTAAGGTGATGTTGTGAAGGATTTGGATAAAATGTTTAGTAAAAAATCCTTGTATGTAGACAAAATTATTGATCCACTACCCCGTTATTTGGAAGAGTAACTTTGAGGTTTCTCACTTCAATATATATTGAATAAATTTATGAAAATATGTAACATAATTTGGGACTATTTATGAGATTCAATATAATATCATGAAACTCGTGTGTTTTTTAACAATGTAGAATTACCTATATCCCTTTTTATAAGTGTCAAGGTGATTAAAAGAGGATTTGGGTCAACAAAATAGAACCATAGTCATTTTGAGTGAAATAATTACTTTAATATATTCTTATATATGTTTTTACAAAGAATAATTGTAATGTCCCTGACCCCAATTTCCCATAACTGGTGGTAAATTTATTACTTTTTTAGTATATGTAATCAATCACATCATAATGATCAATAAAGTTTAACAATATTGGAAAATAAGATACACATACATGAATCTCATGTTAAATTTGAAAAGATAAAACACAAAAAAAAATATCCTTTGAGAAAATCCTTAAACACTATAGGATGTCCCCATATATCATTATTAGTACTCTTTCTTGAATCTTGCTGCAGGAAAATCAATGAAAGGGTGGACTAAAATTCATAGTAAGGGTATTCATACAATGGGTTTAAAAATGTAATAAATACTGATGGAATAATATATAAGGAATTGATTATGATAAAGTAATAAAATATAAATAATCACATGAACTTGATATATATCCATTAATGTCAAAAGTATTCATACCATCCCATTTCCCAAAATAACTGATTTCATGATGATGGAATATATGACTGTATACATCTTAATCATTCTATTGAGGTATTATTCAAAAAAATAATATATAAATGGGTATGAACTTATAAAAATAACAATTTTTTTCCACATGGGATCTAAGGATTCATTTAGGGACTACATAATTCTATCTCACATTCTTCGTATAGTATGTCCAATTCATTCACTATATGAATAAAAAATACATCAAAATGAACATTTGTAAATAATAAATAAATTTCAATATTAAATAAACTACCTTACATAATGTTTATTTTATTCCTAGAAAAACAGGTCATATGTAATCTATAGAAATGTGATTAGTGTTCTCATTACCATATTACAACAATAAATATGAAGATTCAAAAATATAACTAGTCATATCTGAAAATAATTTTAAAAGATTGAAATTAAATTTCTTGAGTAAAATCCCCTTTTCATTTTGAAATCACTTATTCAAAACCATAAAAATATGAAAAATATTCAAATAAATTTTCATTTGAAAAAATCTACAGAAATTTATAAATGATTCTTTAAAAATTCATTAGTTTGGGTGCTGTAAAATTATATACATCCCATGTACACTAAAATAGAAATTCCTTTTACTTTTTTTCCATAAATAGTCAAAATTACAACAATTATTAAATGTTAATAATATTTGTATTAAAATATTTATATAATGAAAATATTGAGTAAAAATTAACTTAAACATTCAATTACAATTATAAATAATATTCATTAATTTGTTTTTTAAAAACATGGACATAGAAGAAAAATTCTTTTCGATCAATGATATAAATAATTTTGATTTTCCTAAAATATAATTTATTTGGTCTATTGAGTTATTAAAGTGAGGAAAATGATAGGAAGAATTTTCGTTTTTATAAAGTAGTTAATGAAATAATATATTGTCTTCAATATATAAAGATAAAAAAATTCCTCTAGTATAATGAGAAACATAAACATTCTTGAATGATGATGGGATTGTAAAATTAAACCATAATACTATGGTAAATTTTAAAAATAAATCACTGAAAGAATTAACATAAAAGGAAACATTAAATACAATTAATATAAATATATTCACCACATAATATTTGGTATGGTATGTATATGGAACAGAACATGAAACTAGTGATGAATATGGCATATTTCTCATAGAAATAAAAGTGAGACAAGAAACACTAACTTATGGTATGACATCCTTTATAAGTTATTTTATCATACTATATAATAATTTAAAATTTATTAAAAATTTATACCAGTTCCATATACTAAATTATAATATAAAATATTATCCACTTATAACATGCCAATATATATTTATTAATAATTTTTTATTATTATCAAAAAATTTGACTGTAAATGGTCTCATTTTCCATATAAGTTTTTTTCGTTATTTTAGTACATGCATCAGGAAAACTATTATAGAATATAAAGAATATTATTAATTGTATTAATATATTATATCTTCATTATATGATTTTTAATAATCATACCTAAAATGTAGAGATAGAAATATGGTTTACATCATTCAAGGATACAACAGGTCATCCGCATGTGTGAACCATATTTTTACTTTTCAATGAATGGAATAAAAGAAAGATCAATAGTAGGTAACCTTATTAAATTCATTTTTATGTAATATATATCATATATATTCATTAAATTTATATTTTTACAACAAATGATAAAATGAATAAAACTAATTATATCTCTTTATGGAGGTTGCGGTCTAAATGTATATACAAGCAACATTATATTATGCCAATAGATTAAAAAGTATAAAGGTATATGAGATATTATTATTTAAAAACTATAATTATGTAATTAATAAAATTTATGAACATTAAACCATTAAAAATTAAAATAAATGAATGATACTGTTAAAAAATAAAATGTATCACTATTTGGAGGTGGTGGTAAACATGTATACATGAGGATTAATTTTAATAATCATTTCAAGAAAATGATAAATGATATTTCTGTTTATATAATCATAATAAAATTAAAAAATATTTAGGATAATGGGGTTATTTTTGAATGATTAATACCATTTATTTAGGGATGATATGAGAAGAAATAAATGTAAAGAAGTTGGGTATGATAATTACCAGTTCTTTGGTAGGACTCCTTTATGTCCGTTATTAAGAATCTATAGAATGGATTTTTAAGAATCAGAATACCTATAAATGCAGGATAATAATTTTTATAAGATATAATTATAGGGTTATGACATGATATATTTAAAAAATTTAAGTAAATATTGGAGAGAATGGGTGACCTTTTATAAGTGGGGGAGAGTACATGCTAGGAATTTCTTAAATGATTAAAATTTAATAAACTATTACTCATGAAAAGTGATTCGAATTAAATCGATGTTCATATTTTTCATTAGATAAGGTTTATTTATAAATCTCTAAAAGTATATAGTCATGTATTATTATATAACATCCCCTTTTGTCCTTATTTAACCCCTAGTAAACCCATTTTAACATCAAACATTATTACAAAATTGTAATGTTTTTAATACTCATTATGATCATAAAACAAGTTGAAATTATTAAATCAAGTTAATTTTTATGAATATAAATATTTAATCCATTTTATCTAATTTAATTAACATAATTGGTAGATTTTAATTTAAAATTGTTCTATCTGTACTAGATGAAAATTTTTCTCCTAAATTTATTTTTTTAAGTATCAAATATTTCTTAAACAATAAGTGTCAATTATATTAAAATTAACTAAATTGGATTATTAATAATATAATTAATCTAATTATACGACTAAATCCATTTTAATTATTGATGTTACCCAATAAATTCATTAAATTAAAAGTCATTTTTAATAAAAATCCATATTTTCAAAAATAATCAAAAAATTAGCCTTTTCTAAAATTTACATACAATCAATCTAAGATAATTTTTAGATTCCGATTTAAAAAATTATATTCATTTAAAAAAATAAAAAAAATTTAAATTTTTTTAAATATTAAATATTTAAATGAAATAAAAAACTATTTTAAGGAAAAATGTGTTTTATGCATAAAAATATAATTATAAAAAAAATCATGAATGTTGGACCATATGAGACTATTGGCCACCCTCACTGGTATTCGTAGTTCTAAAAATAAAAAATCATGTCATTTATGATTAATCATGTCTATATAATTTCAATCATTTTTATTTATGTTTCAAAGTGTGGAATTATGTTTATCTATGATTTAATATAAATTTCACACATTCTATTAATATTTATGTCGTAAGATAGTCAAAAAAAAATAATTTCTATGTGTAACTAATTGTCCTCAATAGAAGAGATGAGATACCAAAAGATCAACTGACTCAATGTCAAATAACCTACCAATGCATGTGACCTACCGATGAAAATGACCTACCGAAACATATGACCTACTGATGAAAATGACCTTCCGATGCAGATGACCAGCCGATGTAAATGACCTACCAATATGACCTACTGTTAGTTAAAATTTCCTACCAATTCATTGTACTATCGACACAAGGACTCACCGATAGTTAAAATGAGTCACTGATGGAATAAGTCACAGATGCATGGAAGGACCAAAAAAATGACACATTGATGGAATGAGTCACCGACAGATTGAGAAACTGACTGAGGACTCCTTGATAGACTATTTAAAAATTATTTTATTTTAAATTATTTCTAACTGTAATATTTTTGTGTTTTAATGAAATGATTGATTTAATGCCTTTTGTAGACTTCTTAATTGTAGATGTCAGAAATACGAGGTATTGTGTCAACCTAAAAAATGCATATTGATGTACTGCAATAATATATATATAATGATGAGGGCTGGAAAGGTACACACATGGGGTAGAATCATGCATACACACATTCACAAGAAGATATGAACAGACCGCCAATGACATCCATACATAAAGGATGAAGACACACAGAATTCTTCCTTCCTCCTTTTTGTGAACCAGATAACTATTGTTCATCATAGTTCCATCATCTCAGAAGCATCCAACTAAACCTATGGGAATGAACATATCATCCTCCTTGAAAAAATAACCCAGTTCCCCACGACACTCTCTTTTAAATTTATGTTTTCAGAAGAGGAATCATGCTTAAAATATGATATATCAGAGAGTCTATAACAAAATTGGATAACTCTCAAAGCATCTATAATTTCTTCTTAAAATATTCTTCTCCGTTGTGTACTATTTATCTACACTTTCGAGCTGTGTGTGTTTCTGTACTGAAAACACACACTTTATCCATCTCTAAACTGAAGGATACTTGATATCCTCAAACAACTGTCTTCTAACACTTGTATATCACATGATGAATTGTATAAGAGGTCATGTGTGTCATGAATGTAGTTTTTGTTCCCACATAGAATTTTGGTAGAACACATATGACTAGGACAGTCTGTATACTATTAGGTTAACCCTAATCATGTTTGTGGATCAACATCTTGATTTATATTTAGTGCTTAGTGGCATCTTATCACCAAGTGTAGAGGACTAAGTCTCTTCTTGAGTCTAAACCTATTATTTTATATCCTCCATGTTTTTAATATATTAATTATCTATTTTAATAAAAAAATTTAGAAATTTTTTTACATTGACAGTTAGTCTTGGATTGTAGATATAACTATTTTCCCTTATTAGAGTAATTTCAAAAGTTGTATCAATATATTATATTTTTATAATAGAGAATTAATCAATCTTTTTAGAAACTATTTAAAAATTCAAGCTATAATAATTTTACTTCCTTGGTTAACTGGTCATTTGTAGTTTAATAGGGGAAACGTTTTAAATAACCATTTTAATAGAAATTTTTATAGACACACAATTCACCCCCTCTTGAGTATCCTACTCTAACCAAAATTAGTTTTCAAATGATTGTTTATCAAGATGTTGTGTTCCATAATTTTAAATTATAAATCAATTTTAAAATCTCTTTCAACTATGATTTTAGTTGTATTTTAAAGATCTTTAATTTTTTGTTAGTTCTAAATTTCTATGTCAATTATAATTTTATTACATTATCATGTATAATATATTGGAAGGCCCTACTCCCAACAAAAATCCTTAATTTAATGGAAAATATAATGCACAATGGCATATTAAAATGAAAATGCACATAGAATGTATGAATTTTGAGATTTGTTCTTCAATTATAGATTAATATAATAATCATCCTACTACTAGAAATACATGGGCTAGAACAACTAAGCCTTCCTATAAAAATAATTACCAAACTATGAATTCCATATAATTTTCGTTAGGTGATGAAGAGTTTAATTGAATTTCTTCATGTAAAACAACCCATGAAATTTTGGACATATTATCTGTATGACATGAAGGAACCTCTAGTATTATGGAAATGAAACTTAAAAAATATACTATTAAATATGATTTCATTAAAATTAATCCTCAAGAGTCTATTTATTACATGTATCTCCAGTTTAATTAAATATTCAATACTATGATCACTATAGGAAGGGATGTTATAGCCAAGGAGAAAATTAGGAGAATACTGAGATACTTAAAATACAGAAGGAGAGGAACTTCTATATCAATTAGATAATTATGTGACATCTATAAGTTACTTGTAAATGAGATGATAGTAATGTTGATGATGCATGAGGAAGAACTAAAAATCAACCATGAAGATGATGATAAACCCAATATAATATCTGTTGCTTTCAAATATATCACCACAAAGTATAAGGAAAATGTTAAAGATGAAACTGAATGTTCATTTAACGAACAATCCTCAGTAGACAGTGGTGAGGAGATTTATCAATTAGCCAAAATGTTTAAGAAATTTTATCGAAAGTATAAATTCATTATAATTCCCAACTACAAAGGTAAGTATGATCACAAGGGACATTGGAAAAATGATTTGAAGAAAGGTGATACTTCTAGTTAAGTAATCTATTATGAATGTAAGAGAAATTGACATGTAAAGTATTACTATCGAAAGCTAAAGTATAATAACAAGTATAATTATAGGGACATAATGTATAAAAAGTCCATAAAGGAAACTTGGATTGCCTCTGAGGACAGCTCAAGTGGCTCAAAAACCTCTCATGAAAACCCATATAAAGAAAATATAATTTTTATGAAAAAAACTAAGGTAACACTAAATTATCTAGAACATAATTCCTAATACTTTATATATTAAATAGATTATGAAAATAAGAAAAATGAGGAAGTGTATGAATATTTAAAAATTCTAGAAGGTGCCTATAATGCTTGAATCACAAGAAGGCCTTAAATTTTATTGGTTTTTGATAACCCCCCTTTTAAGGGATGAGGGGGAACCCTTAATAGTCCTATATTCAAAGAGATTACATGACCCATATCTCTTAGTAAATATACATGATATAACTAAATAGAACATATCCTCCCCATCTTCTTCATCGTGATGTCAGCTGTCTACCTTTGCCTGGCTAGTTTTTCTAGGCTTCCCATGCTAGCACAATCTAGTCCCGATAGAAAATGACATACCCACTCATTCTGAAAAATCTACTTATGCTTCTATTATAGTGAATGTGCCTTCTCTGAATCCTCATCGGGAGTCTGCTCCTTGTAGAGTATGCCTCGTCGTTAAGCCAAATTTCTGGTGGCTTGAAGACCTTAGGTAGCCCGAAGGCCTTGAAAAATGATCTAGAGAGATTTACCAATGGTAAATAAATAATAGATCAATTTTTTTAAACACATATCTCATAAGTATACTAATGGAATATGAATCCAACTAGGATAGAGCTATATGAAAAAAATTCATTTTTTATCGAATTTTGGAAAATCCAGTCTTTACCCCAGTTTGGGAAAATTCTCTACATGTTCCAACTATGAGACATCATCTACTATTTCATGTTTTTCTGGACCAAATAATGTTTATTTTTTAAATACTTTACATAATCCTTATAGGGGACACATAAAAACGTTTGGGTTCCCAAAATAGTAGTTACAAATATTTCTGGACAAAAAAAATATTGGTACAACAATCTTCTTTTGTTGGATCCTTATATAGGAAAACCTCTTAAAGAGATCTTGTAAATTCCTATGGTATATGTAGAGTGGATCTTCAAGAAATGTGAGAAGAGATTACTCATGCATCATGGAAATGATAAATATTTATGGTGGGCATGTCACCTTTGGTTACAATTCCAAAGGAATAATAATTATCCTTGGCCAGATTGGTAACTCTATCTCAGTTTTAATTTCTAATGTAATTTTTTTAAATGGATGAAAATAAAATTTAATTAGTATCTATCATATATGTTCTTATGGTTTTAATGTTAAATTTTAAAATGATTCATGCAATTTTTTAAAAACTAAAAAAATCTTGTTTTTTCTGCTCTTTGAAATGAGAATGTATATTCTGTTAACTTAGATTCTTTAATTTCACAAAATGTTTCATGCTTGAGTTATTTTCATTAAGAATCATGGATTAAACAAAGGATATTATGAAACTGTAAGGTATAATCACATAGAAATATTACTAGAAAAGGATTAGTTAACAAGCTACCTAAAATTGAGTTTCCATATGATAATGTTTGTAATCTTTGTCAAATGGGTAAATATAAAAAAATATATTTGAAAAAAAAAGAAATATGTTTCAACTTCTCAACCTCTTATGTTGGTTCACATGGATTTTTTGGGAACTTCTTGAGTTTCATGTCTATGTGGGATGCATTATGTAATTGTTCTTGCAGATGGATACTCTATATATAATTGGACCTTTTTCTTGGATCACAAAAACTAAAGCTTTCTCTCATTTTACCATGTTTGCAGGACTATTGAAAATCATAGTGGTCATTGAATTAAATCCATACGAAGTGACCATGGTCGTGGGTTTGAAATCCAATAGTTAGAATCCTATATCTCAAAAAATGGATACAATCATAACTTCTCTGGTCCTAGGACACCCCACAAAAATAGTGTTGTATAATGATGAAAGAAAACCCTACATGAAATTTCTAGAATAATACATAGTGAGTATGAACTACCTATATTCTTTTGGGAAGAAGCTATCAATACATCACGCTATATAGTTAACCGAGTCTTGATTATACTTATCATTAAAATGACTCCATATGATTTGTGGAACAATAGAAAACCCAATGTTAACTACATAAATGGTTTTGTTTAAAAAGTATATATTCTTAACACTAAGGATAATCTCGAAATGTTTTCATCCAAGAGTGATGAAGGAATTTTCCTAGGTTATTCATTTTATAGTAAATTCTATAAAGACTTCAATAAGAGAACCAAATGTGTCGAAGAATGTGTACTTGTCATGCTTGATGAGGCAGATCCACATGGGCTAATTACCCCACTAGAGAATCTTTCGGATGGTGTGTCATGTCTAGACATCAATACAAAATATTCTGACCAACCTGTGAATAAATTTATTAAAAATTCTAGTTCAAAAAATTTAATAGATTCTAGTCAAAATGAACCTGAACCTATTGAAGAATATAAAGTAACTAGCCCTTTTATTTCTAGACATGTTATAACATTCATGAACCATCTTTTATATGGTTTTTTGGAGATTTAGACATAGGAACACAACCTAGAGATTCTATAAGAAATTCAGATGAGAATCATGCTTTTCTATCACAGCCTGAACCTAAGATCATCAATGAAGATATCAATGGTAAATTTTAGGTGATGGATATGAAAGAAGAGTTATATCTGTTTTCAAGAAATAATATCTATAATATTGTAGTTAGACACAAATACAACTTGACCATAAGAACAAAATGGGCATTTAGGAATAATGTTGATGAATATGGTAACATAGTTAGAAACAACACTAGATTGGTTGTACAGGGTTGTAGTCAAGAAGAATGAATTGACTATTGAGAAACCTTTTCACCAGTAGCTATACATGAGGCCATTATAATTCTTCTTTCCTATGTAGCACATCTATATTTCAAACCTTATCCAGTGGATGTCAAGAGTGCATTCCTAAATTGGTATATTGTTGAGGATCTTTTTTTAAAAAACCTCTTGGCTTTATAAACCCTCATTTTCTAAATAATTTTTGTAATTTACCAAAATATTTATATGTTTTAAACCATGATCCAAGTGATTAGTACGATAGTCACAACACTTTTAAAATTTCTCAAGGTTTTAAAAAAGGTATAAATGATCATACTCTATTTATAAAAAATATTACAAATATCTTTTAGTAGTAAAAATCTATGTAGAAGATGTTATTTTTGGAGCTTCAAAAAATCATTTATGTGTTATTTTTTCAAGGATGATACAAATTTAACTTCTAATTCCATTAATGTGTGATCTCAAATTATTTCATGTATTTAAAACATCTAAAAATAATTAAGGTATTGTCATGAATCAAAGTGATTATACAAAGGATGTTTTAAAATGATTTGTATTTGAAATAACTATGAGTAATGACACTCCAATGAGTACCACATGTAAGTTGGACCATGATAAGTTGGAATATCTATTTATCAAACCACAAATAGAGGAATTATTAGATGTTTACACTACATAACTACTAGTAGACAAGCTATTATGTTTATTGTATGCTTGTGTGAAAAGATTCAATCAATAATAAATGAATCTCATGTAACACCTCGGCTCCCCTAGGCTGGAGCCATTGAATTTATTGTCATATTGGCATGGTTAAAAGGAATGAAAATCCTGAAGGAATGATCAATTTAGTAGTATTGAAGAAACTAGATAAATAGACACGAAAAAAATATATTGGAAAAGTTTACAATGTACAACACACAATGAATACTAAAAACTGCATCCACCAAAACTAAATAAATGATCTCCCTTTGCCACATGTTGAAAGTAAAAAATAAAAGGGGTAAGATGAAATGCTCATTAAGGGTTCAAAATAGCGGAATCATTAATGTAATAATATGTGAATCATAGTCAATAAACATAATCTATTGGCATGGTGAATAAATGAAACACTAATGCAATAAATAAACTGATAATGAAACTGCCTCCTTAGATTTTGTCATAGTGAAAAAATCATGGATAATAATAACAACTGATAATGAATAAAGAGAATTCTTATTAATTAGATGTCATGTATCTGGAACATGAAAACATAATACTGTTAAAACAATTTAGTTCTATGGGTAGAAACCCATCTATTTTTTGAAACAAACTCGAAGGATTTTTTGCCAACTGATTTTTCTCATGAGACCTACCGATGCATCGAGAGGATGTAGCGGGCCCCACACGCCACGACATGTCCAGAGCATTCTTTTTTACATTGATTCAATACCAGATCCATATGACTTTTCAATATCTTTATATAGTAAAGTATACATATTTGTAACACTATAACTTTCAATGGAATGATTCCCTTTGAATAATGTTATAGCTTGCATTGTACGCATGTTCAAGATTATAACACAACGCGCCTAATCAAACTAACCGTTATGAATAGTGATACCCACATTTTGAAATTTAATAATTTTATATTTTAAAAAGGACTTCATTTTTGGATTCGGAATATCAAAAATAGCTTAGGGTGAATTTTTTGGAATTTTTCTAGAAACATTCAATTTTTGGTGAATAGTGAAAAACACTGAATTGTAGTTTAAAACCGAATTTTTATATAAATAATTATTTATTTTATTTAATTTTATTTTAGTTCAAAATAGATACATATTATCTATATAAGTTCAATGAAATTAATTAGTGTCAGTTTATAATAATGTTAGAAAAATAAAAATTTTATTGAACTTTTTAACCGTCTTTTACCCACCTCCTAGGAGCATATGCAAATTTGAATAAAACGTAATTTTACCGCGTATGTGAATTTAATTTCAAAAATACAAGAGACACATTTTATATTAGTATGTAAAATTTTGTTCAATAAGTTGAAAATAATTTTTGGTGAATAGTCACTTATGGATTTTATTTACCACAGTTAAAAGTAAATAGGGTAATTAATAGTGAACATGATATTATTATTTCCCAAAATCATGTCATAATTCTACTGGATAAGTTTAATTCGACCAAAAACAACATTAGGGATAAAATATGATCCTTTAGGTCCATGTGGATTAGATTAGGAAATTTATTATTATTTAATTCCAAGAAGAGTTAAAAGTGTTAAATTCAATGATTAATAACTAAACCATTTTTAATATAGGTTAATAAATAATATAAATTCAATTATCAATATTCATTAGATAGATAAAAATATTTCCTACATAATGGTTTTTTATTTATAGTTTTTAGAAATTAAATATTTTATTTAATTTATGACACAATGATGATGTAGTAATTACCTAATTAATGATATATTAGAAAAATTGATATTATAAATATCTAAATAAATGTAATTTGAGACTTTTTAGGAATAAAAATAATTTTATAGGATAATATGACATTCTAGAGTCTGTTAGATGAATTTTTTTTGATGTAATAATGCTGTTATGAATTTAGAAAAAACAAAATACCGAATAGTGTCAGAATTGACTTAAAAGCGTTTTAAAAACAAATATTATATTATAAACTGATATTCTATTCCTAATAATCTAATGATAATCCAAAAAAATTATATAATGATCGGTGTATCATTAATTAACCAATTGGGATTTTCTTGGATGTATATAGTATATTTATTAACCATATAATATAAAATATAAAGAGACATGGTAAATATAAAACTATTTAACTAAGAGTTAAATCTAAAAGATAAGGTTAATATACTGACCAAACCTGTCTAAAAAATATTGGTTGAGTGGTTTTAGACCCATCCCAACCTTAGACTTTAAATAATTTATTTTGGATCCCTTAGAAACCGAATTTTTTTTTATTATAAAATAATATTTATAGATTTTTCTAAGGTGCCCCTCACCACTACTATAAAAGGTCACTCCCCCTTCTCTCTAATTCACACCATCAAAGAAATTTGGAATGACCAAAACCTACCTTAATTCTCTCCCAATTATACTCCCTTCATCCTAGAGGCCTTCCATTAGTCAGAAAGCCACCTTAATGAGCCCTTTTGATAAAATCCAAAAGAAGCACCCGAAGAAGAGGTAAATATTTCATCACCTCTTTCAAGTTCTTTTTTTATTATTCCTCTTTCTATGTTGTTTACATTATAAAATAATAACTCCAGTATCTTCTATATACTTTGATTTTATTATAAATATGGAACAACCATATTAATTATTCTATTCATCCTTTGAATGACATGTCACCATACGTGTGTACGTATGGCTGACCGTCTCCACCTCGTGGTGTAATTGTTATTTAATAAATTATTATTTGGATGGGTATAATAATGATGTGAAACTGATTTAAATAATAATTATAAATGATAATGATTCTGTATACAGGATATCCCATTTAATTATATATTATTTTAGTATCAGAATATTGATATTGTCGCTCGTGCGTATGTACAGATTACCGTCTCCACAAACGCGATGAGATTCATTCCCCATCGTATCCATTAAAGAATAATTTTTATTAGACTATTAAAAATAATTTTTATAGAAATAATAAAATTATGAATATGAATAATATAAATCCTATTCATAACAAACACTACTAATGAAACAAAGAATATAATAGAAAACAAATTCGTTAAAACTCGAAATGACGATAATACTAAAATATTATAAGCACAACAATATTAAACGATATTATATGATTTCATATTAATGTATATGATTATTGTATAATTTAATAACAATTATTTCACCATTATACAAGAGGTTAACCTACCCTCGACCAAGGAAAGTACAATGTAAGGGGTTTTCATCTCACTTTTATTCCCATGAGATTAATGCTATATTTTCCAATGCTACCTTTTCTGTTGTGTATGTACTTCCCATGATTGTATTTTTTGTGTAATATAAATTAATTTTTGGGTATTTAAATCATAATTTTATGATACTTCTTTCATGGGGTGTATGTTTTTTAAGTTACCAAATCGATAAGGGAATTTCAAATTTCAATTTCCACTCTTTCGGTTTTACGCAAACTTCATTGATTACGTTACCCCAAGATTATGTGTAAAATAACTATTTATTTACTTATATAGTAATTTCTTCTCCCTATTGTGTGGATATAATTTTTATAAATATAATAACTCCATTGGTAAATTCTCTTGTCATCGATATAAACTTGATAAGAGTAATTTTAACTCAATTTCTATTCAATGAGTTAAATATCCAAGTCATTGGTGTTGTTTTTACAATAATATGTGTGAATGTCCACTAATTGATTTACACTGAATATCCAATCATATTGATGGTACTTATATTTTTCACAAATAATTATTTCATTGATTTATCCTTAACCTAAGGATACGATCTTTATAAAGGAATTCATTACATCTTACATTCCATTGAGACATCTTTGTTGTTATGTGCCAATCCACTTTTATTTGGTGTATATACTGTACTTTGACATAGTATATCATTAAACACTTTATTATCCATATATAATAACGTTTTTATTACCAAAATTATTTATATTCAAGCATCTCTCATTTGGTTAGGAACTCTAATTAAAATATCATTTCAAATGTTTTAAATATTTATTCTTCGAAATCATTCCCATTATTGTCTATATTTTAAAAATGGTTTTATGGTTTTATTTATATGGACATTAATGTTTTAAAATTAAAATTCATTTTAAAATATTCAATGTGGTATGGGAAACTTTCATTCAAAAATATATTTTAAATAGCTTCTTAATAAATAGTGATACTTATAAATGTTTTTATGAAAAAGGGGATATTTCTCTCATATTGTTTTGATGGTTATTTTCATCTATGTTAATATCGTTCATTACTCTCTATTGAGGTTAATATATTATAATAAAATCTTCCATATTGTATTTAATGAGTTATGTTTGAATGTGGATGTTCTATTTTTATGCCATTCATGGTTTGAGGTTAAAGTATTGACATTTTGTATGCTAGTTTTAATATGAATGTTTAGATTATCTTTCACCCATTTCATATGAGGAATGTATTAGACATAGTAAGGGGTGGCCGGAGCCCTCTATAGCTCCTTGATGCATCGTTAGGTCTCATGAGGCAACTATATGTAGAATTAGCCTAGGCCTTTCCCAATTTTTGATATATGGGTTTTTGATGAGGCTGTAATCATTTTTAGATGTCCTGGACGAGGCCTTGAAAAAATGATTCTGAATGTCCGACATTATGCATTCCTTCATTAAGAGATTAGCTATTGATATTTCATGTGGTTATTCGACTTGTAGAATATCCATGTGAATAACTAAATGTCATTATTTTGATTTATATTTTCCATATTATATTGAAGTTCAAGTTTAAAAAGGCTTTTGTTTTAGTCATATACATTTCCTTAAATGTTTAGGCTTATTTTATAAATGTTTCTGCTATATTTTTTTCCTTAATGAGCATATGATCTCACCCCTTTCTATGTTTTATTTTTCCCCAGATACGAAGAAGTATATTATGACTGGCATGTAGGGATAGTGTGTGGGACCTCAGTTTTGTCTATGGAAACAATGTTGTTGTATTTTTCCATTTTATGATGTAATGTAAACCTTATTAATGTATCTAGTACTTCCAAGGAGATTAAACTAATCGGACTTTCGATACATGATCTTTTGTGATCATGCCAATGATACGTAATAATGCACATACTCTGGGATTCTGGGGTCAGGGCATTATAGTTGGTATCTTAGGATGTTTAGTACAAACAATGGAAACTAGATTTAGATAAACTCTGATTTGTGCACATAGCCCTAAGAAAGACTTTGAGGATTAGTATTGATAAACTACCTAAAATTTTGTTATTATAGAGATTTTGTGAGTTCTCTAAGAAATATATCCCTCTTTGGATACGAGCAGGTAGAGGTGGCTCTGGAACATATCTATCTAGGGGTAAAACCCAAAAACACCTCTTTAAGATAGACTTGAATGAGAACGGGTGCACGACAACAGGCCTTGCTACTTTTTTGGTTACAACACTCCTGGGGGATATGAATAGATAATTTACATTTTCATTACATTCTTATTTTAATAATTTTAATATAAGATGAGAATAAATGACCTTGGTTAATCCTAAAGTGTTTCAAATTGAAAATATTATGTCATGATATTCTCTAAATGATTTTATGACTACTGTTACTCAAACAATTATTTCTAGTTTTAGTCAATGGATTGATTACAAGGAAGTCATAGTAACATTTACTATGATTTACGAGGTGGGAACAGTGGAGAAAATGAGAAACAAAATGGAATGTTGATAGGCATAAACAATATCAAGTTCATTCCAAATCAGTTTTACAGAAATATGATCTAAAACATATATATTAACCAACTCTCAGACTAAAAAATGAAGAGAAATGTGATGAATGATA
The DNA here is from genome assembly GCA_963277665.1 of Viscum album. Taxonomy (NCBI): domain Eukaryota; kingdom Viridiplantae; phylum Streptophyta; class Magnoliopsida; order Santalales; family Viscaceae; genus Viscum; species Viscum album. The sequence continues at coordinate 120,096,894 of OY728156.1, forward strand.
AGATCTCTAGTAGTGGAGACCATAGAGAAATGATTCGTCAATTTCAATCATTCTGGAAATGTAGAAGGACACACCAAAGAAAGTGTCTCAATGGAATAAAGAAATGCATTATGTGAGGGAAAGAAGGACATAAGTAAATAATTTCTGAGGAAAAATGAAGAGTACTATTGATGCAAATAAAAATGTTACCAAAAATCCATTTACAGTCATTTGTCGTAATTGTAGGGGAACTATCCATTACTCGATTGAATGACCTATTATATAATATATTTTCTTGTTCATAGAAGATGTTATGTGGAAATAAATGGTCGGAGAAATGTTTAAAATTATTAGTGCTCCTTATTGATTGGATTACTTTGGAATAATTTTCTCTTGTATTTGTAACCCTACAGTTTGTCATGTAAAAATGATATTTGATGAAGAATTATCTTTTCCCATGTGGATATAGTTATAAATAATGGTTTGGTTTTATATGATCATTGGTTTTGAGGTAGTTACAAGTTATTATATTTTTGGATGAAAATAAAAGGAACGAGATTACATTTGTGGATAAATTATGTTATGGTTATTTTGAGGAATTTATCTCAATTTTCAAATGTTATAAAATAATGTTTTTGAAAAAGGACATCACGTAGACCGCGTGACAATCCGCCGCGTCAGACAAAGCTGTGGGAATCAAACCCACAACCATAGTGCGATTGGGATTTAACGCCTACCACTGGACTACATGAATTCCTTGGTTAGTATGAATAATTATTTTTAGTTAAATTATTTTATTAAGAAATAATAAATTGATTTGGGATCTTATGTATTATCAAATGAATACCCATATTATTGGAAAATGATTTGGTTATTAAGTGATAAATGATATTTTAGAAGACATTCGCTCTGTTGGGAACACTGTATGCCTAAAGAAAATAAAATACTGTGGAAATTCATTTTAGGAGTAATGGATGATTTTTATCTATGTTTTAATTGTGGTTTTATTTGATTTGGGTTATTTGTAGAAATTATTAAACTATAAAAGATAATATGTGATTAGGTAAATTATTCTTAATTATGCGACTTTAAGAGTAGTCGATGTCATTTGGAGATACAATTTAACGTGGAAGACTACATAACCAAATTCTTTTATGTTTTGGGTTTCAATATTTTTTTGGATTATATTGAAGGATTTTAAGGAAAATTGTTTATTGAATGATATTTATTTATCTTTGGTGAATTTTTAGTTTAATTTTATAAATTTTTATTAGTATTTCTTTCTCTAATGTAACAAAAGTTTTGGGGATTATCTGATCTTGTTCTAACAGTTTTGGTTTTGATTAATCTTTTAAGACAAGGTAAATATGTAGTTTATCCTTTTTGGATCATGTGATTCTCTAGAAGTTGATTATAGATATTTTGGTGTGGCCAAGTCATCTTGAATACTCATTATTTGAAAAATAAATGAGTTAGTGGTAGAAATTTATTAAAGAATGACACTCTACCTAAAAAGTTAGTATATCTTTTTATGTTGTTAGTAAATCTCATAAATAAATTCCTCATATTTATGAAATATAACTTAAATTAGAAAACATTGTACATTTACTTTTTCTAATGGGAATAAAATGACAGTTTGTCCAATAACAAGTTTGTGGTTTTCTTGTTGTAAACTTTTTCCTGATAATTTTTTCTATCCCTCCCCACCAGAACATGAAACATAGTTCTTCTACCATATCCATGTTTTCCTACATGGAATCCTAGTATAGGTTATCTCAGGTGACCTTTGTACTTCCCTTTCATTCTTTTAAAGTGACAGTTTTACTGACTCTTTATCTAATATGGGGCTTTCAATTATGTTCCCATGCCCAATTTTAAAAATTGTGAGGATGATATTTCCAAATGGGGGGAATATTGTATCACCCCTAGCATCCATGGTATGTTTCACTTTGAATAATGTAACAACTTGCATTGTACGCATCTTCCATATTCTAACACACTATGACCAATCAAACTAACCGTTATGAATAGTAATATAGATTTTTTGAAATTTTGTAAATTTTATCTATCAAAAAGGACTTAATTTTTGGATTTGGAATATCGAAATTAGAATTCGGGGAATTTTTGATAATTTTCTGAAAACATTCAATTTTTGATTAATAGTCAAAAACACCGAGTTATAGTTTATAACCGACATTTTATTTAAATGTTTATTTATTTTATTTTAATTTATTTTAGGTCAAAATAGATACATAATACTTATATAAGTTCAGTGGAATTCATCGGGGTCAGTTTAAAATAATTTTATATATATATATAAATTTTATTGTACTTTTTAACCTTCTTTTACCCACCTCCTAGGAGCATTTGCAAATTTGAATAAACCATAATTTTTACCACTTCTGTGAATTGAATTTAAAAAATACAAGAGACATGGTTTATATCATTAAGTAAAATGTTGTTTAATAAGATAAAAATAATTTTTTATGAATAGTAACTTTTGACTTTAGTTTACCAAGGTTAAAAATAAATAGGGTAATTAAGGGTAAAAATGATATTATTATTACCCTAAAACCTGTAATAATTATATTGGATAAGTGTAATTCTACCCAAAACAAGCTTATAAATAAAATATGATCCTTTAGGTCCTCTTGTATTAGATTCAGACATTTATTATTATTTAATTCAAAGAAGAGTTAAAAGGGTTAAATTTAAAGCATAATGACTAAACAATTTTTAATATAGGCTTATACATAATATAAATTCTATTATAAATACTCATTGAAATATAAAAATATTTCCTACATAATGGTAGTTTATATATATTTTTTATACATTAAATAATTTAATTTATTTATGAAACAATGATGATGCCGTAATAACCTAATTAAGGAAATATTAAAATATTTGATATTATAAATATCCAAATAAACATAATTTGAGACTTTTTATGAATTAAAATAATTTTATAGGTTAATATGATATTATAGGGTTGGTTAGATGAATTTTCATCGAAGGAAAAATTCTGTTATGAATTTACCAAAAACAAAATATCAAATAGTGTCAAAATTGACATATAATAGTTTTTAAAACAAATATTATATTATTAATTGATATTCTAATCCTAAAAATATATGGATTATAAAAAAGAATTATATAATGATAGGTGTATCATTAATGAACCTCTTTGGTTTCACTTGGATGTATATAGTATGTTTATTAACCATATTATATAAAAATACAAAGATACATGGAAAATGTCAAACTATTTAACTAAGAGTTAAATATAAAAGATAAGGTTAATATACTGACCCAAAACTATCTAAAATCTATTGGTTGAGTGTTTTTAGAACCATTACCACCTTATACTTTAAATAATTTATTTTTGAGCCATTAGAAACCCAAAATGATTTTATTATAAAATAATATTTCTAGCTTTTCCTAAGGTGCCCCTCACCCCTCTTATAAAAGGGCACTCCCCTTCTCTCTAATTAACACCTTCAAAAACCTTTTTCTAGGCCATAACCTACCCAAATACCCTCTCAAATGTCCTCCATTCACCCTATATCCCTTCCTTTTGTTAGAAATCCATGTTAAGGAGCCCTTTGGATCAAATGAATAAGAAGAACCCGAAGAAGAGGTAAATATTTCAACACCTCTTTCAAGTTCTTTTCATCTTCTTTTTCTTTCTTTGTCGTTTCCATTATAAAATAATAACTCTAGAATATTATATATAATGTGATGTTATTATAAATATGTAACAACCATATTCATTATTATATCCTTCATTTGAATGACATGTCACCATACGTGCATACGTACGGCTTACCGTCTCCACGTTGTTGTGTAATTGTTATTCAATAAATTATATTGAGGATGGGTAAAATAATGATGTTTAATTTATGTAAATAATAAATATAAAATTTAAATTATCATTTATATATATTATATACCATCCAATTATAAATTATTTTATTATCAAATTAATTATATTATCTCTCGTGTGTACGTACGGATTACCGTCTTCACGAACGCGATGAGATTCATTCCCCATCGTATCCATTTCAGAATAATTTTCATTAGATGATTAAAATTAATTTTTAAAGACTTAATATCATTATTAATATGAATTAGATAAATCCTATTCATAAAAATCACTACTTATGAAACAATGCATATAATGGAAAATGAATCAGTTAACATCCGAAACGATGATAATACTAAAATATTATTAACAAAGAAATATTAAGAGATCATATCTGATATCATATTAATTTATAGAATTATTTATTAATTTAATAACAATTATTTCTCCATTATACCGGAGGTTAACCTACCCTCGACAAAGGAAAATTACAAAGTAAGGGGTTTTCATCTCACATTTATTCTCATGAGATTCATGTTATATTTTCCAGTGCTACCTCTTGTGTTGTGTATGTACTACCAATGAATGTATTGTTTATTTAATATACATTAATTTATGGGTATTGAAATAATTATTTGATTATCCTTATTTCATTGGGTGTTTGTTTCATAAGTTACCAAATCGATAAGGGAATTTTAAATTTTAATTTCCACTCATTTGTTTTTTTGCAAACATCATTGATTACTTTACCCATAGATTATGTTTGAAATCACTATTTATTTAATTATGTAGTAATTTCCACTCCCCATTATGTGTATATACTTACTATACACATAATCACTCCATTTATAAATTCTCAAGTCATCGATATAAACATGATAAGAGTAATTTTAACTCAATTTCTATTCATTGAGTTAAATATCCAAGTCATTGGAGGTGTTTTTACGATAATATGTGTGAATGTCCAATGATTGATTTACACTGAATATCCATTCATATTTAGGGTATTTATATTTTTCACACATAATTATTTCATTGATTTATCCTTAACCTAAGGACACAGTCCTTATAAAGGAATTCATCCCATCCTACATTCCAATGAGACTTCATTGTTGTTATGAGCCAATCCACTTTTATTTGGTGTATATACTGTACTTTGACATAGTATATCCTGAACCCCTCTATTCTAATGATTTTATAAAGTTTTTATTACCTTAATTATTTTTATTCAAGTGTCTCTCATTTGGTTTTCAACTCTAACTAATATATCATTTTAAATGTTTTAAACATTTATTCTTCGAAATAATTCTGATTAATGTCCATATTTTAATAATTGTTTAATGGTTTTATTTATATGGACATTATTGTTTTAAAATTAAAATTCATTTTAAATGTTTCAATGTGGTATTTGATAATTTGATTCAAAAATCTATTTGAGATAGATTCTTAACAAATAGTGATACTTTTAAATGTTTTCAAGAAAAAGGGATATATTTCTCTCATACAGTTTTGATGATTATTTTCATCTATGTTAATATCTTTCATTACTATCTATTGATGTTATTCTATTATAAAAATATCATTCATATTGTATTGAATGGGTTATGTTTGACTGTGGATGTGCTATTTTTGTTCCATTCATGGTTTGAGGTTAAAGTATTTACATATCATTTGCCAGTTTTAATACCAATGTTTTGATTATGATTCACACATTCATATGAGGAATGCATTGGACTTAGTAAGTGACAGATGGAGTCTGATATAGCTCCTCGAAGCATCAGTAGGTCTCCTGAGACAACTAGACGTGGAATTGGCCAAGTCCTTTCACTATTTTTGATATATGATTTTGGCTGAGGCCTTAATCATTTTTGGATGTCTTGGACGAGGTTCTGAAAAAATGATTCAAAATTTCTAGAATTATGCGTTCCATCATTATGATATTATCTATAGATATTTCATGTGGTTATTAGAATAGTAGAATATCCATGTGGAAAAGTAAATGTCATTATTTTGATTTATATTTTCGATTTTATGTTGAAGGTCATGTTTAAAAAGGATTTTGTTTTAGTCTTATACATTGCCATAAATGTTTATGCTTATTTATAAAAGTTTCCACTATATTTTTATCCTTACTGAGCATGTGAGCTAACCCATTTCTATGTTTTATTTATCCTTGGATGTGAAATTGTATATTATGAATGACCTGTAGGGATATTATATAGGACCTCAGTGGTGTCTATGGAAACAATGTTTTTGTACTTTTCCAGTTTATGATGTAATGTATACCTTATTAATGTATCTAGTACTTCCAAGGCAACTAAACTAATCAGTATTTAGAGACATGATCTTTTATGATCATTCTAATGATACTTAATAATGCACCGAATATGGGCTTCTGGGGCCAGGGCATTACAAGATTCATCAATATTTCTATAATTAAAATAACATACCAAATAAACACCATATGTAAAATGGTATACGGTTTTGAAAAAAAATATCCATGATTTGAGAATATGGATATTTAATATAAATAAAATTTCAAATGAAAAGTAATCTCAAATGGTTAGTAGGTACACCAAATAAGGATTATTATGTGCACAATACAAAGTTAGTCCCAACTAAATAATAATTGACACAATGTCTCGTACTATAATGTAATCGGTTGAATAATATGACTATAAATTAATAATACTCCAATAAATCATTGAAAAACATGAAGATAAAAAGAATAATGTAATTATATATCAAATGGAAGAACACATATACCACATACAAGAAATAAGTAGCTAAAAATGAAAATATCATAGAAATGAAAGTGAGATGAGAAACCTCATACAAACATTTCAGCATGGTAACAAGTGTTATTGTGAGGGATTACTGAGAGGTAAAGGGGTATTCCATTATCTATAAGTCACATGGGAAGTGTGGGTGAGGTATAAAAACATACCCCATCATTAGGAATTAAAAATAAATGGGCACAATATAGGGGATATTCTTGAACAAAAGTGAGAGAGAGGATCCCTTACATCCATTATATCACCTGAACTAGTAAATCCCAAGACCTAGGTTTGGCACGAAAGAACTTTTAAACTACCGAAAAAATATAAACATACCATTATGATCATATATAAGTATATAATCTCAATGAAAAATGGAAGGGAAAATTTACAACCCTTATAAACATAAGGTCGTAAAATAATTAAACATTCAAGACAAGTATAATGAGCCCTTACTTTATTTTCTAATCGCCTTGTGGTAAGATTTAGATTCACCGAGAAAGAGGTGAAATGCTCAATTTTGGAATGAAAGAACCCCAGATTGTGTGTGCAGGAACACATCCAATTTTTAATGACTCCCCTTTATTATCTATATAGTATATATATATATATTTATTGTTTAAAGAAGTATAGTAGACAAATTTGTAAATATATATATATATTTAAAACAAGATTGGCTAAGATTTGGTTTAGAGAAAATGTAGAACAAAACAGTGTATAAATTACACCCAGATCGAAAAAAAAGATCGAAATATCAAAAGCATATTCAACCGATGTTCATAGTACAAATAAAGAAAAATGCCCGAGTGAAAACAAATCAGATATCCCAAAACAGTAGAATCAAATGCCTACCTAGTATATTGAGTAATAATAGAACCAACCAAATCTCGACATGGAGACCAAGAGAAAAACCCAACCCCGTGTAGACCGAAGACCAAAGTACCACAGTGTTCAAAGACAACGGATTCAGATCTGGATCTAGAATACTACTAAAACCGTGATAGACCTCCGAGAACATCACCAGCTGAAATGTGGCCTTCCGAGAACCCTACCTTCTTTAGACGAAACCCAAAGGAATCACGCGGAATTTTCATGGCCTCCCGAACACGCTGAAGATCTTCCTCGAGTAGGCCTACGAGTTTCTTTTTGGAGAGGAGGAATATACATGGTTAAGATCCATTACATATATGAATTAGAAAAGTAAAAACTTATGTCATGAAATTTGTTTAACAGTCAACAATTTTAGTATTGAATGTATGAAATTTAAGTGATTACCATTATTTGCAACTCTGATTATTCATTACTCTAAGCTATCTTGTTTGTGCTTACATATTCTTATGTCATACATGTTTTGAATCTTCTTTTATTAATTACTCCTATCAAGCATGCATAATTTATAATTGTGTATCCTTGTAATTCTGTTAGCATGTTATAAGTTAAGAACTTTTATTGAGACTTCTTCCACATGTTATAGCTTTTCTTTAAGAAGAATTTTTTATAAAATATTTAAAGGATATATTCAAAAGTTATTTTGGTTATAGTTTGTTATTTTTAAACCCATTACTGAGAATTTGTATGCTCACCCAAACATTTAGATTAAAACTTTTCAGGTATCAGTTTTTACCAAAGAAGTATTTCAGAAGTAGCTAGTTTCTCAGAGCCTGAACCGAATTCGATCCTCTGTATGGCATCGGCTCTGAGTATTCAAGAGCTAGGGTTTGACATCCCATATTCATAATATTAAAATATTTCTAAATACCTCATACATACTACCATATTTTCACTTTTCTATCCTAGAGGAATTTTATTTATTTAGTGAGTTATTTAGATACCGATATTGGTGCATTTATGTTCGATAGAAAAAATAGCTCTAGAACATTTAACTTTTTGGAAATGTATCTAGTTTCATTGTGTAGTATGAAACTAAATTATTTTTCATTATCCACTATATATGGTGAATACATTACTACTGGTAATTGTTGTGAAATATTTTTGGATGAAACAAACTTTACTCGATTATGGTTATCAATTCAGACTTGTACCTATAAATTGTGATAACACTGATGCTATTAATATTTATAAGAATCATATATCACTTTCTATGAAATAAATCATTGATGTAAGGAATCAAAATTTAAGATACCATTATCAAAAATGTGATATAACTTTAGAGTTCATTGGAACTGAACATCAGCTTGCTGACATTTTCACTATGCCAATGAACACTGAAAGAATGAACTATATATGATATGATTTAGAAATGATCTATAAATAGTACATTGTTTTTCTACTCCTCAAACCATTTAAATTGATTTTTTCCTGCCAAAATTGACAGTATGAAGCTGGAAATTTCATGCCGACAATGACAACTTTGTCATATAGACACACTTATCATGCTAACACCAATGATATGTCATTCCAATACAGTTGACATGCTGACAACGATGCTATGTCTTACTGACACAATTTTCATGCGAACTATGATACTTTTTTATGTCAATACCCTATCTTTACAACACGGACTCCTTGTTAAGCCAACACTATTGGAATTTTGAAACATATGTCATGTCGACAATGATGAATCATTGTTTCTGTACATTTTATGTTTTTACCAAAATGAAATTGTTTCTTTAATTTTGTTGAACCTGGTTCACGATTTCAAGATTTTTTTTAAAAGCCTTAAATTTAATATATTGGATTTTATCCACTCTACTCTACACCTACACTCTCTCAGCCATTTCACCTTCTACCCTCGACCATTCACCTTTCGATATTCATAATGTACTGTTGTAATGGTGTGTGTGATGAAATATCTTGATCGTGGCATGTCTTGTGCATATAAGAAACAGAAAGGTGAATCGAGAAAATCATTAGAACATGTAAATACTTCTCTGGAGAACAGTGTTGTAACTTCATATAAATAAGTTCTAGAAGAATGGCTATTTGAAACAAAATATCTACTAATCAAGGTTCTACAAGATAAGGGATGGATTGAGTGGTTCTTAGATAATGAAAGACCCTATAACCTGAAACTAGTTCATTAAGTTCACATGAATATGGAGTTCCATCAAGAAGGACGTGATATCACATGGATCATGTGCATATGTTAGAGGAAAGAGAATATCATTCTTTTCAAGACAATGGTATAAATGTCTTAAAGTCCCTCATGAAGTTTTATTTGAAGATTATCAATGTAACTCTCCACCTGAGAGTGATACGGTCTGCTTTGAGACTGCTATGATGGACCTTACTAATAATGATGTGAATATGATACCCATTTCTATAGAGTTGGGTGGAGAATGTAGAATCTTGATTAAATTTATTCAGAATCATATCTATCCCAGAAAATGGGAACATGTTTCTCTATTGTATTATGATTTCTAATTTGTTTATCTGTTAAGGAAAGAAATCAAGGTAAAATTTTGTAGATAACTTGTTTTCCACATGAATGAAATGATCAAACATTCCGTAAAAACTAATTCCCTATTTTATTGAAGGATGATCTCAGTAAATTCTCAAAGAGAGATGTTTTTAAAATGAAGGAGATGAATTGTTTTTCTATGTGTAGTGTAATCTGCTTCATTGAAGAGATTTGCAAGAGGATGAAAATCAAATGGAACCCATGGAAGAGGAAATGGGTGGAGATGATGATAATATTTATGATAAGTTAAATTCAGAAGACTATTCAACTAGGCCTAAGAATATGGTTGATCATGGTCTTGGACCAAATAATGAATTTTTTACTCTTTATTATAATAAGAAGATCCTGCCACTCTGGTAAGAAATCAAGGTCACCTATCAATGATAGGAGTGATCCTAACACCAATGAAACTCACATAGGTTTTTATATTGGACCTCATAGTACTCCAACAACCATAACCTCTAATGAAACCACACTTGAAGAAAATGGAGATGAAGATATAGAAGTCTCTGGAAGTGTGGAATAGGTAAGTAAATCTTGTGGCTTTGAAGAAGAAGAAGAAAGTGAATTTGATGAAAGTGGAAGTGGTAATAAAGATGAATATGTTGAAGAAGATGGTGATAGAAATGGAATCGAAGATCTTGTTTCTAGACATGATGATGATGAAAGTAGTGAAATTTATAATGACAATTATGGGGATGATCTAGGTGGAGATGATGAAATGTTTGATGCTGTAGATCAGGCTCAGTTGGAATAACCGCATAAAGATTTTGTTGAAGTTTGAGAAATTCTAAAGTTTTATTAAGGAGAATATCAAGAATTTATTGCCCCACATTTTGTTTATGAAAGAAGGGGAATGCATAATGAATATGGGAAACCAGTGAGTAGAGATATGATTGAGGGGGATTCTCAAGAAAGGGGAGATTCAACATGTAAAGATCATCATCTTGTAAGAGTAAGACTTGATACCATCACTCTTATAAATGATGATGTAATTGTGGAATAGGAAAGAAATATTGGGTATGTATCATGGGATTTAGATTATGAAAAATCATATGATGATGTTTTTTTACATGTTTTAAGGGAATCAGTGGCTGAGACCCTTACTAGTGACATAATCACAAAGAATATTTTGAATGGCTTAAAGAAGAAGTCTCTTTGGATATAAGTATATCTATTTAATCTTTTATGGTTCATGAGATTCTATCATATATAAGAGAAAACATTGAGCCAAGTGACGAATGAAACTCTCTCAAGAAAATCATTAGCATAAATGATGTAGTCTCGGAAACAGGGAGTTGTTCCATGTCATATAGTAGGAATAATTGTAGCTGATGCAGCTGATGTTGTAGAGAATGTAATAGAAAAAATTAAACCCAAACTAATTACAACTTCTGAAAAAACTGTTGTAAGAAAATATAAATTGAGAAATGAAATGACTATGATTTATTCAGAAAAAAATACTTTGACCTCAATGTAAAAATGTTTTTTGGAGACTGTTCATAAAACATTAAAGTCAAAATCCTCAACTCCAACTGATATTACTTCTATATCTGGCCAGACATCTCAGACTCTAGACATTAAAGAAGTTATAACTTCTGAAAAGAAGGTTCTTCAAGATCTATTTTATTCTTCTAGTTTAGGAAATCATGAAAAGTTTGAGATGAATGGAGATCATGTTTCTGATATGGTCGGACTCAATTCCAAGAATGATGAAATTTAAAATGTTCAAATCATTGAAAATTTGGTGTACTATTTCAAAATTATCATTACCAATAATCAGTTAACCATTTTATTTAAATACTTGACCAAGAACCTATCTTTTCCTCCTATAACTGAAACTTTTAAAGATAATGTACATAAGTTGAAAAACTTCACTCCTCTTTTGAATAAATTCATGGAGAATAAGGATGATTATGAGAAAGAAATAATGTATGGTGGTGATATTATTAATGATTTATATCAATATGTTAAATTCATACCCTTTTTGACAAATTTATGATATTATAGTACCTCTTGAAGCACCTCTTTGACCTCCTAGATCTGTTCCTCCACCTCAAATGGCAGTTGCACATTTGTTGAATCAGATTGAACCAGTGATCCAAGAATAGATTTAACCTTATATGTTGTCATAACACAAACCTAGCCTTGTATATAATATTGTAGAAGGAGTGATCCTGCCTCATCTAAAACTTTTCTAATACCCTCCAGCTTCTTATCCCGCACCTACTGGGCCCTCTATTGATCCTTCTAATAAAGGGAAGGAACCTCTTAATTCTCAGTTGTAGTGTGGATCATTCTTCAATGGGGATGTTTTCAAGACATTAGATATATTTATTTGAAGTCCTATTACAGATAATATTTTTTTGAATAATGAAATTTTCTATTCCTTTCTTTACTCTATTTCACCTTTATCTATTATTTTATGTTACTTTTTATTTATTTTCTTACCTATATTCTTCTTTATTATCATACAAAGGGAGAGAACAGTTTTTAGCTAATCTTTCACTTTTTTATAATCCCAAAAGGGGGAGAACCAGTTTCTTATTAACTATATTTAATTTATCATAAATATCACATTTATATATGTAATTGTATTTGATATTGTCACCCTTTATCTTACCCTTGAACCTTATCTATATATTATAAAAATTCATTAATAATGAATGATGATAAGTAGAATGATTTCATTCCACATTCAGTGATTGTACTAAATAATGCCATGATTTGTGATCATCAAAGGGGGAGATTTTTGGCCCATAAGGGACTGTTGGCCACCCTATCTAGTATTCATATTTTTTAATAATCACAAAACATGTAAATTCAAATTAATCATGTGTAAAAAATATCAAAAATGATTGTTTACATTTAAATATGTGAAATTATGTTCATTAATGATCTCATATAAAATTTTCAAATTCTGTTAATATTTATGATGTATAGCAGTCCAAAGAAAAATATTTTCGGAGCGTACCAGAATTTCGATGACATTATTAATGAGATTTCGACAGTTCAACTAACTCACCAACAAATGACCTACTGACATAGGTTACCTAAAGATGAAAATTATCTACCAACATAGATGACCTACCAATTCATGTGACCTACTGACACAAATGAAATACCGATTAAAATTACCAACCGACAATGATGAGCTACCGATGAAAATGACCTACCGATACAACCTAATGTTAGTTCAAATAACCTACCGATGCGGGGGGATAACAATGAAAGGACTCACCATTAGTGGAAATGAGTCAATGATGTAATGAGTCACCGAAGAATAGAGAGACTGAAAAAATGACACACTACTGGGATGAGTCACTGAAATTAGGAGACACCAACCGAGAACTCACCAATAGACTGTTTAAAAATCATTTTATATAAAATTAATTCTAACGGTCATTTTTGAGGGTTTTAATGTGGATGGTTAATTTAATTACTTTTTAAAGACATCTTAAATGGGGATGTCATAAATAAAAGGTATTGTGTCTACCATGAACATGCACATTGTTGGGATGAATGAATATAAATACAAAGAAGAGTGCATGAAATATATACACACAAGAATACTCATGTAGACAAACATACATAAGAAGATATGAGAAAACCCCCCAAGATCACCGTATAGAAAAGAAAATGACCTGAGGAAAGTTTTATTCCATCTTGTTCTGAACTAGAGAACTGATTTTCTTCAATGTTACTTCATCTAAGAAGAATCCAACTAAACCTAATGGAAAAAATATCTCACCATCATAGAAGATAGAACACAGTTCTCTATAAAACTCGGTTTTCAGTGTCTATTTCCATAAGAGGAGTCGAACTTCCACTATGATATATTAGAGAGTTTAGAGACGAATTGAATAACACTCAGAGCATCTCAAATCCCTTCTCAATATATTCATAACTTTTTGTGTACTAGTTAGCTGAAATTTCGATAATTGTGTGTGTGTGTGTGTGTACTAAAAACACACAATATCTCTTGCAATAAACTGGAGGATACTTGATATACTCAATCAACTATCTAACAACACTTGTTTATCCCATTAAGAACTGTGAAAGAGGTACTGTGTGACCTGATTGTAATTTATGTTCCCACGTAGAACTATGGTATAGGACTTGTAACATGGACAGTCTATGTACTATTGTGTTAAACCCAATCGAGGGTGTCGATTAAAATAATTATTTATATACAGTCATAGGTGGTAGGTTAACACCAAGTGGAGATAACTATGTCTCTACTTGATATTGAACATATTTTTTTTATATACGCTTTTTTTAATTTACTATTTCCCTATTTTAATTCACTATTATGAAAACTAATTTTTACTTTTATAGTTAATATTGTATAGTAATTATAATATTTTACATTATTATAGTAGTTTTAAAAGTTGTATAAATATATCATATTATTATAACTCATAATTAATCATTTGAGACACTATTTGAACATTCAAGCTATTTTGAATTTACTACCTTGGTTAATTGGCTAGTTGTATATTAAATTGGGGGAACATTTTAAAAAAAATTTTTAACAAAAATTTTTATATGAACTCAATTCACCCCCTCTTGAGTATCCAACTCTGACCAATAATGAATGTTGGTGGTTTATAGGTAATTAATTAATTTATAATAAATCAAATAAAGCATATTTCACTGTTATAGCAAATAAATAATATACTTGGAATTTATATTACTTTATTTAATAAATATAAATGAGTGAATTTGACAAATTAGTATATTCATTATTCATTAAAAAATAAATTGTTTTAGAAAATCATAAAATTTAACCATTTGTAAAATATGAAATGATAATTTAAAAAATAATTTTAATTAAATAAATTATTATTTCTAAAATTTTCAGTGATTATTATTAATTTCCACATAGAAACTATAAAAAATATTTTTTACAGAAAATATATTCAAGAATAAAAACAGATGAATTAACTAAAAAATGAGCTGTTATTTCAATATAATTAATTATAATATATTTATAGATTATGAAAATTATACATATAATTCATAATTTGGAAACTAATATTCATAGATTTTTTAACAGTTATGTTTTAATACCCACATATAAATAAAAATAGTTTTATAGTATCTCATAATTAACTTTATACTCAGTATTTCATGTCCAGTAAACTATCGGAATTATTATAATTAATGACTAAATTATTATTCTATTATAAGGGGAATATAAATAGATGAGTATTCCACATATGAGATTATGAAAATAATATTTTCAGCTAACTAATTCAATGACAAACTGAGTGTAGATTCATATACAAGAAACACATAGATGAATCTTGTACGTAGTTATTTTTTATAGAATCTTATATATGAAACTCCCAAATTTAACATTTTAGGATTTAGATAATGTTTCATGTGTTATTTATTTTATGTAGATGATGTTCACCAAGTAATCGATTACTTGTACTTTTCTAAAGTTAACCACATGGGAAATGTCACAATGGTATGATATTTTTGGCTATGTGTAGAATGAAATTCATTAGATTCTATAAATAAAAAATTTTAAGGAAAAATTATATACAAATATGATTAATCTATGATCATAAAAAATAAACTTTATTACATTTAATGTTACCATAATTCATGATTCTATATATTAATAATAACCTATAATAGAAGGTAATATGTCTAAGATGAGATTATCAAATTCTATGTTAGTACATGATTATCTTTTGAGAGAGGAATTAACCATATTTGTAAGGGTATTGAGAATAATATTTTAATAAGGATTTAAAATAGTTTTATTGAATTAATGAAAATAAAAATATCACTATCGATCGTATAAGGTATTATAGACGTCCACTCTGAAATTGGTGGTGATATCTATTCTATAAATTTGTAGTGAATGTTTGATTTGGATTTCGCAGAAGTGGAATTATTTATATGAGTCTTACTAAAATAAAAAACCATAAATTGGAATATATTCATATTAAATAATCTATATTAATAGTGAAGGAATATATGATTTTAATGGCCCGGTATACATAAGTTTTAGAAGAGGTCAAACGATATCGAGTATTATAGTGGAGGATTATATAAATAATAAATAATTTTATTCAATTAAGTTTAAATATGTGAAAAAATTAATGATACATTTTTTATTTAAATTTGATATGATGTCAATCAAGATTTTTATTGACTTCTTGATATATTCTTCAAATTCAATATGTTAACCAATAATGGAATGAGATTTTTTTTTCTATAAAGGTGACATTGTATTTTCTATAAATCCAATATCGTGATAAATTTATGAAACCATTTAAATTTATGAGTCTATTTTAATTAAAACCTATAACTAAATGTGAGATCTAAGAATATTAAAAGTTACTCAGTGATGAAGATTTTTAAGAAGACAGAGAAGTAAAAGAGACCAATATTACTCATAATTTTTATATAAGTACACTATAACATAGAAAAATTACAATTCAATGTATTTGAAAGTACCAATGATACCAAGTGAAGAACAAGTATAAAATTATAGAAGATCATTTTATCAGATACTTGTTACTGAAGTCATTATTAGTGGTTCATGAAGGAGTATTGAAGTACTGGTGATACCAATATAAAAATTCTTTTATGGATGTTTTGATTTATGTATTGAAAATTACATATTTGGTATGTGGATGATACCTACCCAGTACTTATGTATGACATCGACTAAAAATGTAATCATTATAAATATATAATGATAATAAAATATATGTACTTGAAGAAATTCAAACACAGTAAAAAGTAGTCCCTCACATTAGGGCCAAACCACATAAAATTTCAAATAGGATGTTTAGTTTCTCATTCAACATACATAGGTAGGTGTCCCACATGTATTAATAAATCCATATTTATTAATCAAGAATGTGGTTCAAGTATATTAGGGGATAATAATTTTAAATGAAAATATGGTAAAAGGGTACCCCTATTTCACAACACTATTCACTATCTTCTTAGTCCAGACTATGCTTTACAATTTTGATATCGATTATCTTTACATGTTATTTATTTTTCACATGACATTCTAATTATTTCATATCAAATACATAAACACCTTATATTAATTTGATAATGTAAAGTTACCCCAAATTTTTTTTTCTGATACACATTTTGGTATGTATGTTGAAAAGGGTTAGAGTTGTATTAATTTCAATATTATGGATTTAACATATACATTGTTCTGGGATTTTTCTATCCAATATATGTTTTACTATCTTTTTCCTTGTTTTTTGTATTGGATAATCCCATTTTGACCACATATTGAATATCATAAAATGAATTTTTTTTATTCTATCACTTATGACTACTATACAATTATTAAACTATGAGAAATCCATGATTATTGTGCAAAGACAGACTAGAATTATATTTAGAGATTGTTCCAAAAAAATTGATAAGATAATGTTAAACATGGTATAAATTAAAAATAAATATGTATGTGGAAAATTAGTTTATATTTTTTCTTGTTGTGTTACATAAATATTTATCTTGGATTTCCCTAAAGAATGAAGGTAAATTTCCAATTTAATAATTAATAGGACCCCTAAATATTTCCATTCAGCCTTACATTACAGATCAAATATTTCTTATAATATTGAAATGAAAACATGAAGATATTTTTTAAAAATGTATTATTAGATTATGTAGTTCACCATGATGATATTTAGTAATTTTTTATATTTAAAGAGTTTTATGTCCTGGTATTTATATATAGTATAGGAATTAAAATTATTTAATATATTAAAATAGTTTTTTTCTTAGTATAGGTAATGATTTAATTTTTCTACTTAATAGGGAGTGGTGGTTTCATATTAATGGAATAATGTATGGGTATCATCCAATTAGATTGAGAAAAAAATATTTCAATTAATAATATTTATGTCCATTTTTTATATAATTAGTATTTTTTATACCCCTCTATATGAAAAAAATATATCATCATTTTTTATATTCATTATAAAATATCTTATTGATGATATTGTAGTATATTTTTAATATATGGAAAAGTATCAAAATCATCCCTATATCATTTCATAATTCAAATGAAAGAATCATTTATATTAACTTTATATCAAAATAATCATCAGCATTCATGAAGTTATATTTCATATTCATGTAGTATTTGTTACAGAGGTATTATTTTATCTAACTAATGAGAGTGAATTATTTTCCTTGTTTGTTGTTTATTTTTTTCATAAATTATAGTTTCTATGTAATATTTGATATTACTATCTCTTTATAAAGTATTTTTATATCATTTCAATAATTATTTTTATTTTGAAAAGTATGTATGTTATATATTTATAGTATGATTAGTGTAAATAAATATTTATGTATTTTATAAAAATCATTTTTTATGCAACACTTTGGATTATTTCAAATAATATTTTTTTTAATACAAGAGTCAGCATGAGGTAATCATTGATACTTAGGGTTTACATATTAAATATATTCAATATAATATATAACACATAGAAACATAGTTTTTATAAATTAATGTTTTACCTCTCAAACAATGTCTCATATGTGAAAAATAATACAACTATTAAATAATTTTTTACTATTTTCACCTTGTAAATGACAAGAAATGTTTTCATGATGGATAGTTTTTTAAGGGCAGTCATAGGGAAAACTATTGGTGGCTAAATTAATGAGATAAATAATTATTTATTTAATGGTTGAAACCTAATTCAAATACACCTATGAATGAAAATGTCCAAATCCTAGGGTTATCATTATACCCATAGTGAATTTTGGAGAGGATCATAGTGATAAGGTTGGAATAGTGTTTTAGGGTCATGGATCTATGACTAGAATACCACATACATATTAACCATTAACATATTTCTTGGAATTCACTCATAATAATGACACTTAATTGTTATTTATTTGAAATCGACTCGATATCATGTGTTAGGGTATATCCAACATGTTGCAACCACACTTATATTATTTATTTTTACTGGTTAGTGTGGTTTAGATTATTTCCAATCCAATCTAAGGACTAGATACAGTTATTGAGTTGTAAAATTCTTAATTACTTGTGTTCCTATGGTTGTGTATTTGAAAATGTTTTCTAGTGAAGGCATTTATATTTAAAATTATTAAATCGTGTTTAATTTTGAAAAAAAAAATTAGCAGGGATCACTGATTCACCCCCTCTTAGTGATCACATAGGTGATATATGGGCATTTCAGAAATAACCCTAAATGACATTGGTTAAACCAATGTTTTCAACGAATGAAATGAATGTGTAATGATTTAGAAGTCCTATAAATGGGTTTTCAAGATTATATGATTTTCATCTATGATTAATTTTGGATGAACTGTATTTTTTTAGTAGTGAATGATTGGAACAACTAAAAATTGTGACAACACTGATTGTAAAAGAAAATAGTGTGATTTTTATCATGGGAAACTCTATGATATTGGATCTAGAAGGTAATTATTTTGATTATTCTTATTCATTATTCATTATATAAAATAAAAAACATTACCTTTTCTGAATTCTCTAATAATTAAATTAATAGTTAGAATGATTTTTTAGGAATTTCATGTAGTAGTGAACATAAAAGAAAATAAAGTTAAATTTTATTCCTATCCAAAATGATGGAGAAAGATCCCAAGAAAATGTCTCAATTGAAGGGGAAGATGAATCTTGTGTGGAAATAAAAGAAATAGTGAAATTAATTATTATGGAAATTATTGTATTATGTGTAGAGAACCTTGGAATTATTGATTTCACTTAAATAATCATAGTATTAACACATAGACCCTGAAATGAAAACTCTTATGAAGTTTTTTGATGTTTAATAAAATATGTTCCTATGTATTGGGAGTACAGAATAACATTGTAGTTGATATTAATTTTATATGAATCAAGAAAAATCTTTGTATTATTCCATAGATGTGTTTCATTATAGATTCTAAGGAATATATTAAATGGTAATGAAAACCAATAAAAATGGTTTAGTGATAAGATTATATTTTTGGTTTAGAAATGATGAACTAAAATATTACCCATAAAATCTTCTAGATGTTGAGATAGTAATTTCTAGTTGGGATAAATAAATTATTAAAAATTATAATATGAATTGGATATATTTTTGATCTGAAATTTTTTTAGTGATTTGATTGTATTGTGATTTAGGTCATATATGATAATGTTTCTAACACTTTTTATTTATAAAATACATTAAAAATCAATAATTTTATTTTAGGAATAATTATTGTTTTTATTTTTAGAAGCATATATTTTTTCATGGTGTTTTTATGGTGATTAATGTAGTTAGTCTATTTTATGGGGATATATGATCTAGTTATTTTCATGTTCGGTAAGTGATATTATCATTTAATTTATATTGATTGATGATAAATTTTAATTATGGTCTTAGAAAAATTATATTTGTTGAAGTAAATAAAAATTTGGTGTATTAAAATTATTTAGAAATATTAAAATGATAATAATAGATATTTATTTAGGGAATTGATTAAGTTGGTATCTCGGGTTATTTTTTGATGTATTAGTGATCAATATATTTTAATTAGGAAAATTTTATTGCTTGTGATTTCAGATTTTATTTTTAAACATTTTGAGAAATAATTAATGACTAGTATGTCATTTTAGAATATTATGATTCATTAAATTTTAATTTTAGTGATTCAGGTGTAAAAATACATCTTGAATATTGATTTCATGAAATAAAATATTAACTAAAAAATCATCAAAGAATAAAAAATGGAGGAAAAGTTTCTTATGAAATTTGAAGGAATGATGAAATTAAAATATAAAATATTCTTTATATTAATAGTTAAATAATCCATCCGCTATAGGAAATGGATCATCAAATAAAAATTTCATCTGTTTACCATCATTTCAAATGAAATGAGAGACTTTTATCCCCTAAACTTTATCATGATCTTATTTTCTATCATTGTATATGTAACACCTCAATGTTTTTATGAAATATGTTTTTTTTTAAAAAAATATCTTTAAAATATTGAATTTCACATAATAAGGACATTAAATGATTTATGTGACACCATTAGTATAAATTAAAAATTTCAAGCTAAATTTTAATTGAGTAGGAATATATATAACTAACTTATGAAAATGTATGGTAAATTAATTGGCCACCAATTATTTATTTAAAATGTTATCCTATTAAAAATATAGAAATTATTTATATTAATATCATAAGAGAAATATAGTTAGTAAATGAAATTTATGAAATAATATATATATATATATATTATATTATTCCAAAAGATATTTTAGTCATATGGTATGAATGAACCCCATTTTATATATAAATCCCTATACTTTTCTCAAGATTAATATTACCACCTTTAATGGGGAACAAATTTTAAATTTAAATTTTGACACATTAATAATTTTATATGACTTCATAAAAAACTTATTTGGGGGATTTATATATTTTTTCAAAAAACATTCATGTTTTGATAAATAGTAAAAACATAATAATTTTTTATTGAAAACAACATTTTTCATCAAAATAATTTATATAGTAAAATTATATTATTGAATGGTTTTTTAGTATACCTTGAATTTATTTTTTTTATAACATAATTTAGGTCATTGTAATTAATTTTACATTGTATTTAGATGATAAAAAATTTCAATATTTTGAGATGTTTTAACATTTAAAACATGATTTTTCATTCTCATAATGAATTTTTTTAAATTAATTACATAATCATTTTTGTTTTTAATTTCTAATTAGTATGTCAAAATTATTCAAATATAATTATTTTATTTATGGGCATTATAAGATGTAATATTGTTCATTTTTATTAATATGATAAATGAGTATCTTAGGTAATTAAGGGTAAAAATGTTGTTATGAAATTACCCCAACAGTTGTCCAAATATCATCAGATGAGTTTGGTTTGACCCAAAGAATCCTTGGGTATAAATGGTATCCTTTGGAAGCCACATAGATGAGATTGGACATTTAATTAATTTTATTTATAGAAAACATAAATATGTCTTACTCAGTTTTTTTACTATATCATTTTTAGTATAAGGATATACAAAAGATAAATTCAACTATAAATACCCAATTAAAATATAATTTTTTTTTTCATTATCATGGAAAATTATTTTTAATTTTTAGGAAATAAATAATTACTTCAAATTATTATTCGTTGATGATACATAAATAATTTAATTGATGAAAAATAAATAATATAGTTTTGAAAAGAAAAAAAACCTTACCAAATCATATCAGTCAATTATTTCACAGTCATAATCATCCAAGGGTATAGTTATTGAATATTTGGAGTCATATGGAAAATATTATGACACTATTAATATTTTATTTTTAAGGTAGTTTTAATATTGTCACATTATTGTTTTAACAATTATCACATTTTTAATATAGGATATTCCAGAAGATATATTCGACTATAAGTATTATTCTAAAATATAGATGATTTATCTTAATTGTAGTATTTTATTTTTAATTTTTTTTTTCAAAATATAATTATATTAAATAATTACAGAAAACTGTTGTGGTAATTTTTTTATTAGTTCATATGACAAACAAATTCTATTAAAATATTAAAATAAATGTAATTTGGGATAATTAATATATCCAAAAAATTCATAGATTAATTAAACATTTTAGGAATGTAACTAAATATTTTTTTCTAAGTTAAATTTTTATATTCATATTTCTAAAAAAACATGGAATTTAATAGTCTCAAAATTGACACTATTGATTTTTTATAAGAATAATGTATAATTAAATTATTTAAATATCATTAAACATTTTTAAAAATATATAACAATTAATTTATTTACTAAAAGTTTATAAATTGTTTATTTAGGGTCCTATTTACATCAAATATGTAAATAATGATTCTTTTTAACATTGAATTACTGGTTAACATAGTAAAATATTAAACAGAGTAACTAAGTATTAATTAAAATGATAATGTTTAATTTGACAGAAAAACGTGTTTAAATTTATTTTTCAATGATATTATGACCTTATATTATCTCATCTTATAAAATATTACATTTTTAAGGTTTTTGTTGTGGTTTCGGTTTTTTAAGAATTATTATTTTTGGATGTTCGAAAAATTCCCCTAACCTCAATTATAAAAGGGCACATCCACCCTAACTTCATCACATCTCATTGATCCTTAATTCATAGGAATCCCCTACCTATTTACATTTTTAACTTCCAAAGTCACATGTTATTTTTTTCTTCCAAATATCAAATCAAGTGAGTTAATAGGATATGTAGATGGAGAATGTCGAAGAAGAGGTAATCTTGTCTATCAATTCTATCAAACTTATTTTATCTTCTACTTATTAATCATGTGTTGTTTACATTATAATGTACTAAATCCATTATATATTATATACAAAGATTTTATTGTTATTATGGAACAAAAATACTAAACATTTTATCCATCCTATGGAAACAAATCCACATGCGTGTGTTTGTACGACTTACCATCTCCACACCATGGTGTAATATATTTCAACCACAACCTTACATGGATGTGTATAATGATGGAAATAATGAAAATATATGATTATTATAATATGAAATGGTTTATATAATAAAATATATACCATGGAATTTCATACCATTTCAAAATTATGGGAATGATATCGTCGCTCATGTGTACGTACAACCTACCATCCCCACGATGCGATGTGATTAATTCAACCAGATATCCCTTAATGAATGAATTTATAAATGTATATATTTCATAAATAATAAATATATTATATTAATATATATATATTTAAATTTCATAACTTTATCCAACAAATGAACCAGAACTTATTTGACAAGAACATGTATAATAAAATGAACTCATTAATACCAAAATAACGAGTAATATTGAGATGTTATTAATGAAAAAATGATACTATGATCATTTTCAGTATCATAAAAAATAATGTTATTCTATAATAAGTCTTCGTAATTATTTAAATCATTATATAGGAGGTGTATATACATAAAATGGACATCATACCAATGGTAATAGATAATTTCGTAATCTCATTATTATAAGAAATTGTTTATATGTAATAATTTACTAGGGTATATTTATAATCAATTTATATGTTCATAAATATATATCAAGAAATATTATCTCTATATTTATTAATTTTTTAAATTCAATATTATCTATTGGGAAATTTTTATTAAATGTTATGAAAGGAATCTCTTGTCATTCCCAATACGAGGTGCTTTTAGACATATCTGACAAAAGTAAGAGAAGAATATATTCTTTCAACTTATATGTCATGAACAGATTTTCAAATTTTCATAATGCCTTATTTTCATGAATATTCAATTATAGGATTTGAAAATCATTTTCAAACTATTTCTTATCATTTCAAATTTCATTGAATCTTGTGAAAATAAAAAAATTTTGACGAATAAAGGATATATTTTCCACAAGAATTTATTTCAAAAGTTCAATCAAATTTATTTTCCATCTATGAAGAAATTATTTAATATGGTTATGTTTAAATTATGCTTTCCCTATTATTATAATGGTTTTATTATGTTTATTATGTAATGATATTTATGATATCTATTATTTTTAGATGGATTATGTTATAAGAGAATAATGTTTAAGGGAAAAAAATTATTCCTTCAGTTATGCTATAATGATTGATTTATGTTTTTTTGGGTACACATAAGAATGATTTCATTATGAGATGGATGAGACCTAGATATTCCTCAAATTCATTGGGTAAATATTTACATCACATGAGATAAATATTCCTGTAATGGAAAATGTTCATATTTTTGTAATATAGGGATAGAACGGGAACAAAAATCGGTTCAATAATACAGGGCTGGAACAATTAGTGAAATCGGTTATGTAATGGAATTTTTCATCTATGATGGTCTTTCCATTGAGCCTCAACTAATATGAAATTATTTTATATACTTATGTGTATGACACAAATTACATGTCTTAAGTTATGGCTTTTGGGAATATGTTCATGGATTATTTATGAACTTTTATGATTAATCTCGTGACATGATATCATGATCTTTCATATGCAAGATAATATTGTTAGATTATATATTATTATAACTTATGATTATTTTCTGATCGATATATCATTTTCAACCTTACTGAGTATATTAGGTCACCCTTTCTTATGTATATTTTCCCAGGTATTGAAGAATATTAATTAAGATTATTGTACAATGGACCTAGTTATAATGGAATAAGTGAGAGACAAAGTAGATTTATTATGAACCAGTTTCCTTATGTTTCCCAATTTCAAAAGACACTAATCCTATACAGTCTTGGTTTGGTTCTATTATTTTTTGGTAATTCATATTAATAAATTTATAAGTAATATCTATATATGCAATGTATGGGATGTTATAATAGTGTTATAGAAAAGATAGAGATGTCCTTTGGAAACAAGGTTGAAAAAATCATAGTAAGAACCCTAATTATATGTCAACGTATAGGTTACAGTCCTAGTGTTTTAGAAAAGAGCATGAATAACCTAGGATAATACCTAAAGTGTCAGAAAATGAAATTTTATCCTTGATTTTATGGTTATTTAATTATGATTTGTGTTTCTCACACTATGATTCTTGTTTTTAGAAAATGTATTTAACCTAAATAAATCATGTTAATAATGAATGTTATGGGAAATTCAATGATTGAACTCCTGAGCAACCGAATGTTATGTGATATAGAATGAAAAATATTTTCATTATGCTCACAAAAATTTCTCATCATAGGAATAATGCATGATTTCCAATCAAGAAAAGGAGTGAACCAAATTTATTTGAGTCCTTCATGATGTAGTTTCCACCTTCTTTTAGTGGGAATTTTGATCCACTTGTGTCTGAACAATGGATTAGTACTACTGAAAAAGTTATTTTTAGTTCTCCAAAGTCCAAAACAAGATATAGTATTCTTGGAAATATATCACTTAGAAGGTGAATATTTTCAATGGTGGATCTTTTTTATAGATACATGGAAGAGAGG
This sequence comes from Viscum album, assembly GCA_963277665.1. Taxonomy (NCBI): domain Eukaryota; kingdom Viridiplantae; phylum Streptophyta; class Magnoliopsida; order Santalales; family Viscaceae; genus Viscum; species Viscum album. The sequence goes on from OY728156.1 coordinate 120,122,974, forward strand.
TGAATTTGAATCCATGGAATGGGAAGAGTTGTAGAACTTATTCTTCCATAAGTACATTTATCATATTCATTGAAAAAAATGGCAAAGGATTTCCTTGAGCATAAGAAAATGTAGGATGAATCCATTGGTACATAAAAATAATATTTTTCTATACTTTGATGGTATTCATATGTAATTATTATCCGACATGAGAGTCAAATTGATAAATTATTTAGTGGAATAAAACCATGCCTCTAAAGGGAATTATCCATAAGGGAAATCAATAGCTATGAGGAAATCATTTGATGTGCTCTCAATATTGAGATGACGATTGGAGTAGGCCTTCCATCCTATGGGTTTTATTGGAAGAGAAAAATTGAATTCAAGAGAAAATATGAAGACCACACTATAAAGAATATGACTTTTACCTTATGTTCAATGTATGGTACTAATCATGGAAGAAATTGACATACATGGACAATAAAATGTTTTAAGTGTGGGAGAGAAGGTCATCAGGTAGTTTAATGTAGATGTGATTGGAAAAATATTTCTAATTATGGAAGTAGAGAAAATGATACATATAATGGACCTCCCACACTTCTATGATACATGTGAAGGGATATGGGGAATGATTCTAACCAATTCCATGATTTAAGGGTCATTGATGATGATCACATTCAGTAAAAGCATAAGGAAAAAAAGTTAATGTCACATGTGCTCACTATCTATGATGTAGAGTAAGATAATGAAGTGGTGAAAAGTACACATACCATCCACTCAAAATAAAAAAATGATTTTTTTGAGTCTAGATCAACACACACATTTCTTTAAAAATAAATTTATAAGGGTAACACAATATTACCTCAACAATTAGAAGTTGAGTTAGTTGTGACAACACTAAATTTAAAAATGGTCACAAAAAATGTTTATTTTTCTTATCCACTTGATGTTTGTGGGAACGTGATTCATGGATATCATGTAATCCTTCATTTAGTTGAATTTAATGTGATTATTATCATGGATTGGATTTCTATATATTGATATCATATAAATTATAACGTAAGAGAAGTAATATTCCCTATTATGGATCAATTTATTATCATCAATCGATGAAAGGATGAATATTACATTCTAGTGGATATTTTTTTCCTTATTTTGGGTTTGGTTTCAATAAATAAAGGTTATCTATCTCAAATGGATGGGGATAAACACCCAATTAAGAATAAACCTATTGTACGTGAGTTTATTTTATTTTTTTAAAAAATAATTTCAAAGTATTCCACCAAATATTGACATTGTGTTTTCTATTGAAATCATATAGGGTGTTATTCATTATTCAATGACACCTTACAGAATAGAACCAATTGATTTGTAGGAAATGAAGAAAAAACTCGTAGAACATCTTGACAAGGAATTCATATACCCTCATGTGTCACCATAGGGTTCAAATATTCTATTTTCTAAGAACAATTATGGATCAATGAGACACTAGAATGATTATCAAGAGAATAAAAATATCAGTATCATGAAAAAAATATCATCTCCCCATAATGATGACTTATTTGACCAACTACAAGAATTTCAATAACTTTCCAATATTGGTATCCATTAAGGATATCATAAATTAAGGATAAATAATGAGGTTATATCAATGATGTAATTTAATACAAGGAATGGAATCTATGATTTTTTAGTGATGACTTTCAGTATTACTAATTCAACCACTATTTTGACGGATCAAATGAATAGAGTATTTAGAGTCTATCATTATAAGTTTGAGGTAGCCTTTATAAATTATAGTTTTTTATATTTAAAATAGAATGTAGAAAATGAATATAACATGATCATTGTACTAAAGACCTTTAGAAAGGAAAATATTTATAGAAATTTTACCATGTGTGAATCTTGGCTTCATAATGTTTCATTTTTGGGTCACATAATCATATGAGAGGGAATATATATGGATCCACAAAAACAAAAGCTATTGAATGTTGGACTAGACCAACAACAGTAACTGCGATTATGTTTTTTTTTCTTAATTTGGATGGATATTATTGGCTTTTGGTGAAATAATTTTCGTGAAGATCTGATCCACAAATAATGTTGACTAAAAAAGAGTTTTGTTCGTGTGGAAGGAGGAATGCGAAGAGAATTACAAAGAGATAAAAAGATGGTTATCCAGTGCCCCTTTTCTCACACTATCATGTAGTAGAGAATGGTTTGTGATATACAGTGATTCATCCATTAAGGGGATGGGATGTGTTCTTAGGAAAAATTATATAGTGATAGGTTATGCCTCGTGACAATTAAAAATACACGAGAAAAGTTACCCAACTCATGATTAGAAGTTACCTACGGTAAAATTATCATTAATGATATAGAGGCTTTATTATTATAGTGAATGGTGTGATATTTATACAGATCATAAATTTTAAAAGTATATTTTCACAAAAATGGAGATGAATTTGCACCAAAAAAGATTATTGGAGTTTATTAAAGATTAAAAATTCTAATTACACAACCTCCCTGGGAAAGTGAATATTGTTTAAGATGCATTGAGTCGAATGGACAATGCCAGCCTATCCGTGACGTGGAATAACAAAAGATCTAATACTTATGGATATTTGAAAGAAGAATCATGAATTTTTAAAGGGGATAAATCTTATCTTTGTAAAATAAATTTTTAATAATTTATAGAAGTGATGATTAAGGAGGTGAAGATTTAAGAGAGAGAGCTACAGAAGAATTTGTGAAATGTTCATTATGATGGAATAATAAGGTTTAGGAATCATGTTTGTATTCCTCCCATACCTGAATTAATAAAGGGGATACTAGATAAGACTCATTGTTCTTCATTATATATTCATCCTGGAAGGATAATCATGTATAGGGAACTGAAAGATTATTTTTGGTGGGATGAAATGAAAAGAGATGTTGTTGAATATGTTTCTCAGTTCTTATTTTGTGAAAAATTTATTTCTTAGGGATATAAGTCTATGGGGATGTAACAAAAAATACCCTTACTAGAATTTTAATGGGAAAAAATCACAATGGAATTTTTTGGTGGAATTCCCAAAACATCTAAAGGCTATAATAATAAATGGGTTATAGTTGATCTTTATACGATTTCAGCACACTTCATTTTTATTAGAGTGGATTTCTCTCTTGATCATATTTCCTGGAATATATAATGAATTTTGTACGATTTCATGGATTACTACTTCACATTATATAATTTTATGATTTTATTTTTACATTGAAGTTCTAGTAAGGTATTCTGCAAGCTAAGGGTACAGAGTTATGTTTTAGAACTGCTCATCATCATAGGATAGAATGTCAGTATAAGATGATAACTCAAATTCTAGAAAATATATAGAGAGATTTCTCTAAAAATTTCAAAGGTGTTTGATATCAACATATAACATGGAAAAAATATATTACACAAATATCATTCAGTGTTTTATTCAAATGGATCTTTATTAATCCCTCTATTGAATGATGTGCAGAAATCCTTCTTACTAGGATGAAGTTTGCAAAATAAATCAATTATTACAAGATCTTTTTGATGAAATGATAGAGAAGGTCAAATATATTCCACAACACATATGTTCAACATTGTTTTGGAAAATAATGTTATGCTGACAACCGATTAAAAAGCCTAGATATTGATGGGGGGAAATGTGTTTCTATGAATATCACTGTGGAAGAGAATAATGGTATTTGGAAATAAGGGAAAGCTAAGCCCTAGTTATATCATACCTTTTCAAATTCTTGATAGTTTTTGGAAGGTAGCAAATTGATGGGTGTTTCATCCGAATATCTCTCAAGATCACGTTGTGTTCCGTATATCATCATAGAAAGTACATACCTCATTCTTCACATGTACTAAACTCAAAATTCAAACTGTTCGAGCACGATATTTTTTAGGAAGAACAACCGATAGATATTCTGGATCATAGAAAAAATGTTTTACAAAAAAACATGCCACTCACATGGTTAATGTTTTATGGGGGAACCACCTATTTGGGAAAGCTACATGGGAACTTGAAGATGTGATTATGTGGAGGTATTCTCATCTATATTTATCCAAGTGATGAATTTTGAGGGAAAAATTCAGTTTAAGGGGTGTATAATGTAAAACCAATATATTTATTTGAAAACTTTACTTTTAAAAATTTTAATTAATCAATACCTTCGATTTCATGTAATCGTGAGTTTAAAAGAACAATGATACAACATTAGTATAAAATAACCATTATAACACAATATTTGTGTTAGTAGGAATATATATAACTAAATTATGAAAAAGTGTGGAGAATTTATTGGCTGTAAATAATTTACGAAGAATATGAACCAATTAAATGTGAATATAATATTTTAATTAGTAAATTAATTAAATTAAAATTAGTAAATGAAATTTCATAATTTTATATGTTTGATATTTAATAAAAATATTTTTTATATTCATCCAATTGATATTTCATTCATAGGGTACGAATAAACCCTATTGTATGTATAAAATCCTATATTTTTCAAAAGGGTATTTTTCCAACTTTTAGTGGAGAACCAAATTTAAATTAAAATTTTAACACATTAATAATATTTATAATAGAATATAATCTTAATAGTTGGATTTAGGATATAAAAACATAATTTTGTTGAGGTTTTGATATTTTTCTGATAAATTATTTGGGTTGATGAATAATAAAAATATACTCAATTTTAATAATTATATTGTCAAAATAATTTATATGGTCAAATTATATTATTTTATGGTTTTAAAGTATAAATTGAGTATATTTTTATGATTTAATATAATTTATTTCATTTCATTAATTTTATAAATAATTTAGATGAAAAAACATTTAAATCTTTTGTAATATTTTTGTATTTAAAAGACGTTTTCTCATTTCCAGAATGATATTAATTCAAATTAATTACTGAAACACTTTTTGATTCCAATTTTTAATAATTAGGTCAAAATAAAGTAAATATATTTCTTTTATTTTTTATTTTGAATAGTGTGTTCGTTTATTTTTATTAATATGATAAAAGAGAAACTCGGGTAATTAAGGGTAAAAATACTGTTATGCAATTACACTAAAACATGTCCTAATATCATTGGATGAGTATGTATCATCTTAAAAAATAATTGGGTTTCAATAGTATCCTTTTGAATCTAATTTGATGATATTAGAGAATTTAATGTATTTTATTTAATGAAAACATAAATATGTCAATATTATGTTTTTATTACAATATCATTTTAATATATGGTTATAAAAAATCAAATATAAATAATAATTTAAAATTCAATTTTTTTTCTTTACTATGGAAATTTATTTTTAATTTTTAGGAAATAAATAATTACATAAAAGGATTATACATTGATGAAGAAAAATTTATTTAATTGACTTAAAATCAATAATATAATTTTTAATGATTAAAAAACACAACCAAATATTATTGGTTGATAATATCATGACTATAATCATCCAAGCATTGAGTAATTGAAAATAGGGGGCTATATGAAAATGATTACAACAATTATAATTTTTTATTTAAATTTAGGTAGATTTTATCAAATTCATATTTTAATAAATATAATATTTATAACATAGGATTTTTCTGAAGATATATTCGACTATAAGTATTATTATGAAATATAGAGTATTAAACTTCTTCATAGTTTTTTATTTTTATATTTTATTCAAAAATATATATATTCAATAAATACAGAAAACTAATTAGTAATTATTTTATTAATGGTGATAACAAATAAACGTTATTAATAACATTAAAAGAAGATAATTAATATGTATAGTGAATTTTGTAGAATAACTTGGCCTATTATAAATATAAGAAAATATTTTTTCAGAGTTATGTTTTTCTATTTATATTTTGAATAATTTGTGAAATTAATAGTTTCAAAATTGACATCATTGATTGTTTATCAAAATAATGTATTATTAAATTATTTAAAAAAATGTAAAAAAATTTATAATATAAAATATTTATTATATGTTCTAAAATGTTCTGAAGTATTTATTTATGGTATAATTTTATTCAAATAATAAAATAATTTCAACCTTTAAATATTTAAATATTTGTCACCATAATTTAAAATTAAATATAATAACATTGTTTTAATTTAAAATTATAAGCTTCAAAATGATTGAAAAACTTTTATAATTTTTTTGTTTTATTAGAATAAAACTGAAACTCATATCATATTTTAAAATATTATATTTTGGTTGTTTTTGGAGGTGGATTAATTTTTTTATAAATTAATATTTTTGGAGGTTCCAAAAGTGTCTCTCACCACAATTATAAATGGGAATAAATCATCCATGACTTTTTCACTTCACATAGAGCCTTCAATCTTAAACGTACCATACCTATTAATATTCTAAACATCTCTAGTAATATTATAGAGGTTTTGGTATTCTCCAAAGGCCAACACACGTGCTTTTAGAGAAGATTTAGAGGGAGCATGTTGACGAATAGGTAATCTTCTCTAACAATTGTTACAAACATATTTATTCTTCTAAATCTATTCAAAAGTTTTTCACATTATAATGTATTAATCCCAGTATAAATTATATAGTATGTTGTTGTTATTGTTATGGAAAAACGGTATTCCACCTTTTATTCATCCTATAAAAAACAAAAAAACCACACATGCATACATACGACATACCATGATATACATTTATAGATGATTATATAAATGAATATAATAAAAAAATGTGATATATATTATATGAATATAATTTTGGAAATGATATAACAAAAACCTGAGAAGTATAACCAAATCATATTCAACAAAACCTACCTATGAAAATCAATTAGTTAATGCCTGAATAATGAGTAATAATGAAATGTAATTAATGTATGGATGATAATATGGTAATATATGAAATCCGAAATGTGAATATGATTATGGAATAAGTAAAGGAAATTATTTAACTCATTATATATGATGTTCATATATATACAATGGATATCAGACCTATGGAATGGGATAATTTTTCAATCTCTTTATTATTAAATATTTTATACAGATAAGTATTTACTGGGGTATGTTTATCATCCACATCCATGTTTTGTAAATATTTATTCTAAAATATTATTTCAATTATTAAACAATTTTTAATGTAAATATTACACATTGGTGTGTTTTTATTAAATATAATGAAAGGAGTATTTTTTTTAATTTTTGATACACTGTACTTTTTGACTTATCAAATAAAAGTATGAGAATAATGTTTTCTATAAACTTATATAGCATGAACAGATGTTTACATTTTCATAATACTTTATTCCAATGAATATATCTTTACTTAATTTCATGGTTATATTAAAATAGATTATTTTCTTTTAAATTTTATTGGAATTTTTAGAAATGAAAATGAATTTGAATAAGAAAGAATATTTTCCTCAAGATTTAATTTCAACCGTTATATCAAAATTATATTTCATCAAATATGGAATTATTTAAAAGGGTTATGTTTCAGGTATACTATACCAATTATTCCAATTTTTATTTTGTTTATAATGTTATACTATTTATGAAATCCATTTGCTTAACATGGATTATGTAAAGATGGAATGATTTTTAAGAAACATATTTTATTCATTGGGTTATGGAATGATGAATAATTTTTCTTTTTTATGGAATACGTAAGAATGATTTAATTATGAAATAGGTGGGACCTCTATCTCTCTCCAAGGAATTTATTAATGATTTATATCACATGAGATAAACATGGCTTGAGTGAGAAATTATCTCGATTCAGTAATATAGGGTAGGAATAGGATGTAAACCCAATTAAGTAATACATGGCTAGAATAAGAAGGTAACTCAGTTCAGTAAAGGACTCTGTATGCTATTATAGAATTAGTAATGAGTCTTGACTAATATGAAATTATTTTCTATCCTTATGTGCATACCACAAATTTCATGTCTTATGTTCTGACGTTTGGGAATATGATCATAGAATATTTATTATCTTTTATGATTTATCCCATGACATGAAAACATGATATTTCAAATATAGGATATGATTTTTAAATGTTATGTTGTAATTTCATAGTATTATTATATGATTGAAATTCCATTTTTTACCTTTGATGATAATCTGAGATCACCGATTTTTATGTTTCCTTTCACCATGATGTGAATAAGGGTATTAAGTAATATTTTTCAAAACGAGTCTATTTATGAATGAATAAGCAAGTGATAATTAATATTTCTTATGAACCAATTTTTTAGGATTCCTAGTCTCTAAATACACAAAACCAATATGTTCATAGCATGATTTGTTATGTTTTGTAATAAATATTCATTAATTTTGATGTAATATCAACGTATGTAATGTATGGTCTGTTACAGTCGATTAATCCATGTATGATATTTTTCTCCTATATATATATATTATGAATAATTTTATCCATATATGGGAACCCAAATATGTTATATTTCCGAAAACCCTTTTATTGTGCACATATCATATTAAAAAGTTGTTTTATTATCCTTCAATATGATGTGGGATTTGAAAAAACATTGATCCATTGAGGATGAAGATAAAATTTTGAAGGATTTTTTAAATGAGATATAGAATATAAAACGAAAAAAATTTATTTTAAAAGATTACAAATCTCTATATATTTCTTGACATGCGACAATGATATTTAAGTGGATAAAGATATACATTAAAATTAATTTTTTTGTAATGAGACAATTATAACCTATATGTTAAATTCATGTGTACAAATATGAGTAATAAAATTATTAAATACATGTATAATATTCACACTCAAAAAAATTTATGGATTGATTTTTGTAAATTACAAATAAAATTTCACGGACGTCATTTTTATTCTTCAAAAATAAGTTTTTCTCCAAAATTAGATTTATGTAATTATTTATGAAGAAATTATAAATAATTTATACTAAATTTATAAATTTTATTTTATAAAATTAACGTCATTCCAAAAATCAATATATCAAAATTAAATTTGTTTTAAATGGGGATATTTTCTATAATGATTGTTTTTTCAATGAATTGTGGAAAATAACAATTTTTCAAATATTGTCATCAATATTAAATAAATAATTAGTATAAATGTACAATTGTAATTTTAATTTAGTCATAATTTTACATATTATTCATTTTATTTAAAATATTAAAATTAATTACATTGTAAATAACAAAATTCACTATTTTGACATATTATATTTTTTATTCATGAACACCTAATACTTTTCAAAAAATTATTTTTATTTTCAATTTTCAATTTTTTAATGTATTATTATTAAAATATTAACAAATCTTTGTTAGAAAATTAATATTAAATTTTAATAATTATGATAAAATTATCATAGAGTAGTTTTTTGATAAATTTCCAAAAACATATATTTTTAGATTAATTGTTAATAATACATATTTTTATTTAAAAATAACTTTTCATTTAATGTATTTAGAAATTATATTTTTTATAATAATCGTTTCAAATGTATAATTTGATAAATTATATTATTTACAATCAAATTATTTTCATTGGAATAAATTGTATGATAAATTTAGTTATAAAAACATTTTATACATATGATTTTTTTGGAAAATCGACTATCATCAATTTTTTCTTTTTTCATTTCAAGCATAATTGTACCAATATTGTGAATTTAATTTTTAAAAATTTACGTCCATATTTTAATTCATAAAAATTAATATTTTCATATAATTTCTTCTCAATTTTTTGTAATAAATAATTTTAAAAATAGAAAAAATGGGATTCCACTAGTAGTGCTAAAATGGGTCAAATAGAGAGTTTCTAATAGTAGATAAGGGTATGTTATCCCAATAATTTTTATAAATTATATTATATATATATTTATTTATTTTTCCCTATCCCATGTTCAAATATAAATCCATTTGGAATTATTTTTCATGCATATAAATTTATTATATTTTAATGTTAAAAAATTCCATGCGTGTCATCTCCACAATTATAACTAGTAATCCCTCCATTATATTCAATACACCACATTAATACATATATATAAAAAACATACCTAATTCAATTTTAATGTTGTGTATCCATGAATTATGGGCGATTATATTCTTCAATGAAAATTTCAAGGGTCCTTAATAATGGATCTAAAATAGGACTACTAAAGAAGTTGTAATCATCTTACTAGATATCATTCAATTTATTTTATCTAATACATATAATAAATTAATGGTATTCATAAGGGAATTATAAATATATGATAAAAACTATAATTTTTTTTATAATTATTTAACCACAAATATACAACAACATTTTTGTCAAAGGAGATGTGAAATTTTCATTCGTGTGTATGTGGGTACAACCGCATCCACCTACTTATAAAATTAATATTCTGTCACAAAATTACATGTATAATTATTTTTATGTTTTAAAATTCAATATATAAAATTTGTAAAATAATTATTGTTATTTAATTATTATATAATATATTACTTCTTAACATTCTATCCATTGGAAAATTGTATGGTTCCTAATGAGTACATATGGACTGTCACCTCAATAAATGGATGATATTCAATTTTATTTTATAATTTGGAAAGATGGTAATAAAAATAGATTTAATGAATATATATTATATATATAATATAATAATTTTTTAATGGTGCATTATTATTTATCTTTATATTATTTCATCCATCAAAATGTAAAAACAACATTCATGCATACAAGTGTCATAATGTCTACATGAATAGTGTCTATTATTATATATATATATATATTATAGATGATTATAATTAATTTTATGAAAAATATATAATATATTTATATTATTAATTAAATTATTTATAATATAAAACCAAGGGAAATATGTAAGTACTGAAATTACTAAATCGAAACGTACATGTTAAATAAGACATTTAACACTTCAAAATGATAAGTTTAATAAAGACTTATTGACATAAAGGTAATGAGATGTTATAAGTGGATAATATATGGTATTATAAGTATGTATATGGTTATTGTATTGAATTATATAATACTTAAATATATTATAATGTAATTTAAAATGACCAACAAATCATATCAGACATGAGGTAAGGGTTTCTCTCTTCACTAATATATCTTTGAGACATATTTCATATTCACAATATATTTCAATTTTGTGGTTTAAATACTAATAATACTATTTATAATATAATAAATGTTATTATATTCCTGCTTTTTATTTTTTTCATTTAAGTTATATCCATTTCGGGGTTATGATTCAGTAGTTACAAATGTGGTCATGGTTTATATGAAAATCTCGACATTATTTAATATTTTTTTGTCTAAGTCAAACCTAGTAGAATTATTTGATATATAAATATTATACTCAATCTATTTTATTTTGATATAATAATTTTTATAAATTAAATATCTTTCATTAATTTTTGTGTCTTTATGAACTAATGAAATATAAATAATATTTTTATAGAAACTCAAATTCATTTCACTCTGCAGTTGAAATTTACTTATCTTGCATAAGAATTATTTCAAAAACGTTTCAATGACTACTTATATTAACCTGAAATTAATTTTCAAATTAATTTGTACCCATGATTGACTAATTTTGTTTCAATGTATCATTTATATCATCTTCCAAATGTGGTAATTTTTACTTTTAACATAAAATATAAAAGGAATCATTATTTCAAATTTCACGTTATGAAGTTAATATTCATCGATCATATAAGATTAATGTATTGAAACTATAATTAAATGTTTCTATACATATTTTAATATAAAAAAATTTCATAATTTTTTATATTTTATTATATTTTGAATTATGATTTCACGTTGAAATTGAATTTTTACTCCTCAAATTTTTGCATGTTATTTTTGAGGTATTATCATATATCTCAATAATTATTGTTGAATTATATGATTTAACATGGTAATAATTTTTGGATAACATCACCCATATTATATGGGATGTCCTATGATCAATTTTATTGAGGAATGTTTTGAGATTTTGTATGCTCTTGTTTATGGGATAGACATTAATCTTTAATTTTCTTCTTCTCTGAATGGAATTTCAAAAGACAGACATACACTATTGTAATAAGTATAATATTTATCTTATAATTATGTCAAGATTAATTTTGTCCAATGTGATTAATAAAAGTGATTGAAATTAATCGCAGTGATTATGGTAAAATTAAATTAAATTATGGACTAAACTAAAATCATAGGGGATAAAATGACATATAATCGTGTAAAAACCCCATTGGATATCCAATATTCCTCAATAAAACTTATCTTATTGAATTATTTTGGTTTATATGACTTTTTTAGGTAAGAAAATGTGTACACATAACTTGTTTTAATAAATTCTAAGTGAGTGTTTCTCTTTCCCTATAAATGGACACCACCTTTCCCACTTCATCACACCTCTCAAACCTCTTATGATGGGCCAAGACCTACCCAGTGAAATTAATTAATATAATTCAATACTAATATAATTCTTTAATTAGTTATAAATAAAATCCAATGTATCCTTTTGGCACAAACTCATAGGCGTTACCAAATTAATAGGTAATGTCTTCTCTAAAGTCCATTTAATAATTTTCATTTTCCACCCCTCCAATTTAATTTTGTCCATGATTTTATGGAAAAATCATTACCATAAATATTATAGTATTTTTTTTATTCTATGGTTTCATCCTATACATACACGCACCACCATTTAATGGATAACAAACATATTGTTTATGTGTATGACATACTACATCCTCACTAAATGATGATTGTTCAATTTTCCTTCCCTCCTATCATGGAGGAAATTATGATATAAACTATGTTTATATATTATATATATTATATTTTTAATTTATTTAAGCTTATGAATTATTTTTACAAGACATAACTTTTTTACTTTCCATTATGTGTTAGTACAAAAATTTCGTTTGTGGAAGTCATGACTACCGCCCCCTCACACTGATATGATTCAATAATACATGACATTGAATGTATTAACGATGAGTTAATTGATTAAAATAGATATATATGATATCAAAAAGCCCTGTAATAATGATATAAATTTATAAATGTATTTTAATTTCATTATTTCACTAAATTCTACAATTATATGGAAATAGATTTTATAAATTTGTACGACCTACCGTCTTCATGAAAAATGTATTCTTTTTAAATTATATTTATTATAAAGATTATTACAGGACACATATAATTTCTATACATGACATTTATATCATTTATACATTCATTAATTCATGATATAAATTATAAATACCATATATACAATAAATTAATACACATGCAATTAATAAAGAGAATATTACCTGAAGTGAATCCTTAACATAGGATTTTTAACATGAGGTTAATATAAGGTCATAATAAAACCATATATATGGTTCTATAAATTATTTAAACAAATTTATATTAATTATATTTGTGTTTTTAATGATTATGAGGATATTCAAAACCCATGGTAAGGGGATTATATCCCACATTATATTTCTCTGAGATACAAGCTATGTTCGCCACTCATTAATTTAGTGTGTTGTTTATACCTCTCATGCCATGTTTCCTTGTCAGAAATGTTGAATCCAATCCTGGATCATGCATACCACCATGGGTCCAACGCAGCCCACTGCATGCACTATCGATGCTTCCTATCAAGCCCTCTAGTCACCACCCATATCCTCTACTGTCATGGGCTCCCATATGATCCCCACTTGATGGAATTCCATCTCCAATTTTGGCCACCCTATTGGTGGTCCCGTCCTTCCATGCTCTTCCTGGAGTAACCCAAATTGGGATGCTTCTTCCTCTGCCGCCCTAACGGCAACCTATCACTGCCTCATTCTTCCTCCTAGATCGGCCCCACTGGCCACGTCCCACCCTCGCCTTCGGCCGCCCCGCCGGTGGTCTTCCTAGAGCCTTCATAAGCTTCTTCCTCACCTTAAAAGTAAAATGCTCCATTCAATCCTCTGTTATTCCATCATGGGTCCAAACCTTCAATCTCAGACAGATGCACCATGGATCTTGAGTGCAATGGTCAATCGTTCACTTATCGGTTTCAAGGGATAAGAATGCATGAATAACGTAATCGATTGTGGTTGGGAGGGATAGATCAAATGAATGAATAATTAATGAATCTTGGCCTTGTTTGTTTCAGCCTTGATAGAATCATGTTATAAGGTTTAACCTAGAAAAAATTGACACATATATCTAAATCCCATTCAAAATACACCAAGTAGTTATCCATCCAACAAGAATGGACAAAACATAGATCAACCTATTCATGGGTTCTTCTATGTTCATAATTTGAATCTAAAAGGGAAAAACAAACAATATAGAGATTTAACATTCAACAAAGAGGTTGGATCAGTTGTTGAATAAGAATAGAGGTATTTTTCATCGTCAATCCTTGATCCATTTCATTTTGGCATCATTCATCATAGAGGTTTCAATTTCCTTGCCACATAAGAATTTACAGGGTTATCATGATAACTCTAGATTCCTGAAAATAATCCATAATTAAAAGAAACCAACACTGTGTCAAATTAAATATTTTAATGACAGTTACATCCAAATTCTAAATATCACATTCGACCCACTTTGGTCGATTTTGGGCCCCTCATAAAGAAAGGTCGCTGCAATGCACATAATAGTGACCTCGGATTTCTAATCCAGGAGACCATTTAAAATTTATTCCCATTTTAAATATAAATTTTCCTTTCACATTATTAAAAACATAACATTTTTCATCCTATCGTTACAAGCACACCGAGACTCAAAATATCACGTCGTCTCATCACCTAATCTTGGAATTTTCCAAATTAATATATAAAAATTAAACTATAGATACTATGGGTAATTAAATTCTACCCACATTCAGGATTTACATCCCTAAAACCCCCAATAAGTTATACACAACAAAAAGATAAGGGTACTGAGAATGAATCTTAGCCTCCCACTCCCATGTTCTCTCTTGGAGATTCCCATGCTACCACTAAATGTGCATTAGAGGAATCCAATACCCTCAAAGGATATATTCATGTCGATCCTCAATCACCATCGAGTAATCTATAATATTCACCTCATCATCAATGTCCAGCTCACCCCAATCAACGATGTATGATGGAACATGCACATGCCTCATCAGCTATGAAACATGGAAAACATAATGCACTTGTTGTAACTACAAGGGTAGAGCTATCTAGTATTCCACCTCACCAACTCTCCAAAGAACCTGAAAAGGGATGATGTATCTCAAGGATAACTTTCCCCATAGCCAAATCTCTACAATCCTCATCAATGTGATAACCAAAGGAAGACATGGTTTCCTTCCTCGAACTGAAAATGCCACTTCCATCAATCATCATAAGATTGTTGATGGATATGTGTAATCTTCATCCTTTCCTGGATGATTTCCACCTTCTCCATAGTATCCCACCCAAACTATGGTCCTATGAGTGCTAACACCCGTGGATCCATTCAGCATAGCGGTAACCTACATGGTCTCCCATACAAGGCCAAAAAAGGTTCCAAATTAGTGTTGGAATGATAGTTGTTGTTTTTTGAAAACTCCACCAGTAGTATGTAATCCTCACAACTACTGCCAAAGTCCAGGATGTAGGTACATAGCATTTCCTCATGAACCTGGATTTCCCACTTTGTTTTTTCATCCGTATGGGGATGAAATTTTATTCTCATGTGTTAATGAGTCCCAAATGCCTCCTATAATCCCTTCCAAAACCAAGATTTGAAATGAGCATCATGATTTGAGATGATCAATAATGGTACTCTATGAGACTAAAATATTTATTGCACGTAGAGGTGTCCCAATCCTTCTACTGAACTCTGCTCACAAATTGGTAGGATGTGGGCCAACTTTGTGCGTTGCTCAATGATTACCTAGATGTTATCTTATCCCTTGGAAGTTCATTGTAATCTCAACACGAATTCCATTGATATACCACACCACTTCATCTTTAGCACCTCAATTGGTTGGGTCAAGCCTACAGGAACCTGGTGGTCAGCCTTCACCTACAAATATGTGAGGCATCGAGATACAAACTTTACCACTGCCTTCTTCATCCCCAGCAACCATAATTGATGACGAAGGTCCACGAATTTCTTTTCCTCTCTTGGATGTACTTCTAAATAGGATGTATTTAACTCCCTTAAGTCCAACTCCTAAAATTTCACTGGTATTATAGTGCATTCTATAAAATGAATGATGTGTTCCCCACTTATCGAATATACATTAGGGTAATTCCCCATGGAAACCTAAGTACGTCTGGTCTCACAATTTGTATCCCCATGTTGTGACTCCTTGTCTCACTGTACGAGTGGAAGGGTGAAAGCCAAATACATGAGGTAAGTTGATCCATATTCATCGACAATGGATATCAGTAATGCAGAAAACTTATCTGAAACATCACCAAACAACTACAAGAATGATCTCCTACTGAGAGCATCTACTGTTATGTTACCCTTCACAAGATTATAGAAAATATCAATTTAATAGTCCCGGAGGAACTCCATCCATCATCTTTGTCTCAGGTTCAGAATATTATGAGAGAATATATAAATGAGACTATTTTGGTTAGATTAGATGGTAAAACACTCACCCATCATGTAGTGTCTCCACATTTTCAATGAAAGGACTAAGACATAAAGATCATGATCATTTGTCGCATAGTTCTACTAGTGCTGGCTCAACTAGAGTGAACAATTGGGAATAACTTCTTTCCCTTACATTAGGACACAACCATGTCCAGTCCCTGATGCATAAAATAACACCATGTAATCAAAACCCAACTTCATTAATATCAATATAGGATCTGTCATCAATCTATGACTCATCTCTTAAAACCACTGCTAAAACTTCTCTACCCACACGAAAGGATACCCCCTTCGATGTCATGGTAGTCAAGGGTGTTGATACTCTGGAAAATTCATCCACAATACTCCGATAGTGCACATCAAAACCAATGAAACTTTTCACCACATGAACACTCTTCGGTGGATCCCAAGAAAGCACTACTTTAATCTTCATCAGATTCACTGCAACTCTATCCTCTAAAATGACATGTCGCATAAATTGGACCTCCAGAATCCAGAACTAACATTACCAGAGGTTTCGAAAAATCTATTGCTTTAAGAGTGTGTCTAGGACCATCATCAAGTGTATCATGATCTCCTCCAATGATAATGAGGACACTAGGATGCCATCAATGAAGGTTGTAATGAACCGGTCTATGTAATGTTGGTTGATTTTATTGATGAGTCCCACGAAAAATGATGTGGCATTTACCACACCATACAACATCACTACGTACTCATAGTGGTCATAAAAATATTTGTAGGATGTCTTTGGGATGTCCTAAACACATATACTATGTTATGTATTTTTAGTTATAGTCTATAGATATCCTAGTTTCCATGAATCAGGGAGTATTGATGATGCACGAAGCGTCGATGTCTCACTGAGCATTGATGTTGCATGGAGTGTCAATGGTGCCCAGACTGTTGATGGAACATAGAGAATTGATGGAACTCAGAGCGTCAATGGAGCCCAAAGAATTGATATTACATAGAGCATCGATGGAGCATAGAGTGTCAATGGGTCATGAAGTCCCCATGTCTTTTAATCACCAAGTCACATTTAACCACATGATTCCGCTCGTATCGCACTTGTTCTAAAGGAACATACTTAACAAGACATAAGTTCATAAATCAAAATACACAAAAACTCACATAGATTATCTCAAAAGGGCCTACTATTATCAAAGGGTCCAAAATCCATAAATAGATCCTGAAACAGAGACACTGTTTGAAAGATACAATTGTTTTTCTAAAATAGACTTCCTGGGTAAATGTTGGGTCTTATAGGTCCCAATCTGGCCCGACTAGGTTTGGCCCAATGGTTGTGACCTAATGGGATTATACCATTGGGCTTGATGGACCCAAACCCCTAGGCCAAATGAGCAACCAGACTTATCCTGTCTATCCTGCTTGAACGCAGGCCTGCATCTTTACCACTAATGGCCCGCCGTAACTAATTTCCCCACTGGTCAATGCGGATCCCCTCATCGCCTTTCCTATTCAGTGCCATGAACTCCTACTGTGGTACATGCCCTCTATCCCAGGTCAAATAGAGCATGTTGTGTGCCATCTCCATATCCCCTGGTTACCTCCCATGGCCCCTATTGTTGCAAGCTCCCATGTTGTCCCCCCCAGATCATGTTCCACCTTCACTTATGGATGGTCTACTAGAAGCCTGTCTCCACCCTGCACTCTCTCTAGATGGGCCCAGCCAGCCACATCCTTCCCTTGCCACCATCGGCCACACCTTTTGTCTTCCTCGCACCGTCTCAATCTGCTGCCTCACCCGAACAATACCACACTCATGTCACACATATGTTATGATATCATGGGGCGAAACTATCGATCATGGAACATTGTTCCATGTATTGTGGGTAAAATATTAGATCATTTTATAGGGGTTTGAAACATAAATAAAGTATGAAGAACAAAATAGATTGTTTGGGGTGGGGAGATAAATCACCTGAACACCCTATGAAAAGATATTGGAATTTTTTGTGTCGGTCTTCACCCGTTCATGTTATAAGGTTTAAAAAATAAAAAATAAACATATAGATATAAACCCTCATTTAAAATTCTTCAAGAAGTTATACATCCTACCAGAATGGAAAAACCATGGATCAACCTGTTCACGGGTTATTAAGTGTACGCAATTTGACTCTAAGAGTGGAAAAGAAATCACAAAGTGAATACATATCCTACCTCGAGGAATGATTGGTTTTTGAATAAGTACAATGTTCTATGTAGTTGTTGATCCTCAATCCATCATTGTTCATCATCATTAAAAAGAGATGTTTCCATCTCCTGACCTTAGAGAAGTTTCCATGATTATGGTGATACACCAGGATTCCTCAAAATAATCCTTAATTAATAGAAACCAACAGTTCTTAAAATAAAATATTTTAATGATGGTTACGCCTAATTTCTAACATTCATAGTCATCCGGTGCCGGTCGATGATAGGTCCCACCAACGATAAAGTCATTTCTCTGAATGCAAAGGTGTCCTTGGACATACGATCTAGGAACCCATTTATATGTTATTCCAGTTTTAACAAAAACCCACCTACACAGTTTATTAAAAACACAACATTTTTCATCGTATCATTTCGAGCACACTAGACATCAAAATCTCATGTCGTCTCAGCGCCTGGTGTCGAAATTTTCCCAAAAAAATTATAAAAATAAAACCAGAGATAAATTGATTCATTAAAAATACTCACATAGAAGGAGTTGAACGGTGAAAAAGATGATAGTTAGAGGTGATACTAGATTATGACTACTAAATTAATTACCAACCTATGAAAGAAAAAAATGTTCCCACTACTTTTAGTTTGAATAATCAAGCAAACTTATCCATTATGATGATAAAAAAAGATCAATTATTTATGAATTTTCAAAGGATTGATCTAGAAATTCTAAAGGTGAAAAGCTTATATTTCATAGATGGATGATAATCCCTAAATCCTAGTGACGATTAAAGAGGTGGAGAAGGATGATAAAGAGTTAAAAAAGAATGATTAAAATGTTATAGAGTTTAACCATGATAAGGATGGAATGATAATATTTAGGAACTCTATATATTTTCCTCTGATACCAGATTTAAAGAAGGTTATATTAGATGAAGCTCCCAGTTCTTCATTATCAATTCATCATGGATGTACAATGATTTATAAGGACTTGAAATAATAATTTTGATGGGATTTGATGAAGAGATATATAGGAGAGTTTTTATCACGGTGCTCAGTATGCCAAAATTTTTGTGCAAAAGACAATCGTCAAAGGCTATGTTGCATCCATTTCCCATACCAAAGTAGAAATGGGTGAACATCACTATGGATTTTTTCATTGGACATCCCAAAACCTCTAAAGGGTTTAATGCTATATGGGTGGTTGTCATTCACCTTACTTATTTAGCACACTTCATCGCTATTAGAGAAGACTTCTCTGTGGATCACTCTTCTAGGATAAACATATAGAATGTTTTATAGTTGCATGAAGTATCAAATTTTATTATATCATATTAGGATCCAAGGTTAACCTCAATGTTATGTTGAAGTATTTAGCAATTACATTATATAGAATTTTATTTTTACACTACTTATCAACATAAAATAGATATTCAATCTAAATGAACAATTCAACCCCGAGAGGATATGTTGAGATCCTGTTATATATATTTCAAATGTGGTTGGTATCAACACCTACCTATAAATGAGTTTTCTTATAATGATTTCTTTCAATAAAAAATTCATATGGAATCATATGAATTCCTATATGGGAATAAATGTAGATCTTGAACATACTGAGACATGTTTGGGTAATGAAATCTATTGAGACCTAAGTTTGCTGATGAAATGGTCAAGAAAGATAGAACCATACAATAATATATATAGGTACCTTAAAGTTCGTAAAAAATTTATGATGATAACCACTGAAATGACCTGGAATATCAAGTTGGTTAAAAGATGATTCTACGAATCTCACCCAAGAAGAAAGATATGATATTTTTGAATACAAGAAAAATAATCCATATGTATATACGTCCCTTTGAGATTATTGATCAAAATAGGATTATAGATTATTTCTTGGAAATTCCTTCAATTATCTCTCATGTCCATAATTTGTTCCATGTATCTCTTCTACTGATGTATGAACATGACCCTTCACATGTACTAAACATAGAGGTCATACTACTAGAGAAGGATCATTCTTACAATGAGAAATCTATTGAAATTATGGATTGTACATAGAAACTTGTATGAAACAAGACCACTCACCTGGTCATTGTTTTGTGTATAGATCATCAGTTAAAGGAAGATGCATCAGTACTTGAGGATATGATGAAGAAAAAATCTCCTAATTCTGTTACCTGAGTGATGAATTTCGAGGGTGAATTTCATTTTTAGGGGGGTAAAATGTATCATCCCGAGTTTTTTTAGATCTTTTTTCAAATATATAAATAAATAGATTATTTATTAAAATGAACTAAGTAAAACATTACTTTCACATGATATTTAATTGGAGTATGTTATATAGAGAAAATATATGGTGATTGTTACACAGAACAACAACTTGGCATACATTACATGCAATACTAATGTTTCTATGAAACATCATTTTGATGCTATAAATATTTAAATGAGAAAATATTAACATAGAAGTTAAACATAGTCATATGATTTTAAAAAACTAATTTTAAAATATTTTATATATGTTTTTTATATAGATAAAATATATTGATAATGATATATGTGATTTTTGGTAAAGTCCCTTTATGTTTAAAAGTATCATTTTCTAGAATAAATAACTTTTAATAATAAATTAATTTTAGTCAGATTTAGAAATTTAATTTCATAAAATAATCATAGTTTTATGAATTTCTAAAATAAATATTATCTTTGGGGGAATTTTTTATACTCTTTTGAGAAACATCATTTCTTGATGAACAGTTATAAATACTACATTTATGTTCAAACTGACTTTTAATTTAAATGATTAATAATGTTAAATTTTATTTTATATTATTTTTACAGTCACATTAAATAAATTATTCATTTATTAATAAAATTTAATTCAATTGAATAAATTTTACTTTGATATTGAATATAAAAATGTTAAAAACCTTTGACCATATTTCAACATTAATGACCTTTAATTTTTTCCCTTCTGCAAGATTATAATTAATATTAAATTTTCTACTTATTTGAACTGAATTGAAAAAATCACACATATACCATTTCAATCAGTATAATATTTATATGCTAATTATATCGTGTTTTATTTTGACCAAAAGGATTAGTAAAATTTATTATAATTAACCACAACGATTACGGTCAAATTAAGATTAATTAATCTTAGGGGGGAAATGACCTAGAAACATTTCCAAAACCGATTTTCTGTCCATTAATTTAACATAAAACATCCATTATTTTTTAGGTTATTCTGTTATGAATTTTTTTAGTTAAGAACATGTGTGCACCTAACATGTTTTAAAAAATTCTAATGGAGTCCTTTTCCTACCCTATAAAATGCTACCACCTTTACCACTTCTTCACCTCTCGATCCTCTTAACATTATACATTCCCTTCACAATAAAATTCACCTAATTCTTTTATTCCTCCTAAAATCCTTCATTTAGGTGAAAGACAATCCATTGATGCCTTTTGGCACTGACCAAAATGAGTTTCTTGATTAAGAGGTAATGTATTCTCTCAAGTCCTTTATTTTATTTCCATTATGCACCCCCTCCACTTTATTTAATTCCATGATTGTATAAAATAATTTTCATAAATATACTAGAAGTTTTTTATGAAAATTCTTCCACCTACACTTAGAAACACATCCACATAATGGATAATGAATGTATTTTTTATGAGTAAGACGTACTTAGACATCACTAAACGATGATTGTTCAATTTTTCTTACCGCCTATAATGGTGGAAATTATGATGGAAACCATATTTATATATGTTATGTATTATTTTGAATTGTTTTTTTAGCTTCTTTATTCCTTTTAAAACAAATATATTGTTTATATAGCATTTCATTATAATACAATAATTTGGTTTGAGGAAGTGTGGACTACCACCCCTCAAAGCATATGATTCGTTCATACACTTAATGGAACATATTAAGGATAGTTTTAGTTATTATAAACGATATATATAACATCATAAATATACTATAATAATGACATTAAAATATAAATATATTTTATTTTCTTTCTTTCTTTCAATATGACTATTAAATTGAAATAACATTCACGCGTACATACGACCTACCATCTCCATGAACGATGTATTCTTTTTCATACATGTATATTAATTAGATTATTATAATATAAATATAATATATATAAATGATATTTTTATCATGGTTTAAAATCAATATATAATAATATAATGTATAAATACCAATGATATAATAAATTAAGACAGTTGCGAGAAATAAAGAGAATATTACCCAAAGTGAAAACATAACATTGGATTGTAAAAATGTGGGTAATATTAGATTGTAGTAAATCCATGTATAAATATATATAATAATCCGGTTCTTTAAAAAAATTATAATTAATTTATATTTAATATAAGGTTTTTTTAATTAGTTTGACAAGATTCAACACACAATGTATGGGTATTTCATCTCACTTTTTATTTTCGTGAGATACATGATATGTCCGAAACTCTTTTACTTTGTTTGGTGTATATAATGACCATGTTTATATTGTATGTATGTTATTATTAAATTAATGTGTCTTAAAATAAAAATTTTATGAATTTTATTTCATGGGGATTAAAAATAGAATGTTAACAAATCAGTAAATCAGTTTTGTCTCAATTTTCCTTCTTTGAGACTCATGTTTTGTTATGCGCCTAAATTATTTTTCATGGTGTAAATAATTAAATTTTACATTTCCTATCTTAAAATTAATTAATTTTATGATATTATAAGCTTAAATTAATTTCATTTTCTTGCATGAAGAGTGTAATCCCATGTTACCATGTTAAAATAGTTTATCGATCCAATCTCATCACTTTTTGAGATTGTTTATGATTATTCTCCATTAAATGAAATATTACGGTCCATATATATAACACTCATAATTTTCCTTATCCAATATTTATTCAAGATATATCCATGTATTATTACAATTTTTTCACTATTTTGTACTTATGATAACGTTTTTATGCAAAATTTGACTATCTCTCACTCCGGTTAGAAATATACTTTATTCTAAAACCGTGTTTCCCCAAAAAAATTCAAAAATATATTCAAAAGATTATTGAAGAACTTTTTTAAGGAAAAAGTATTGTTAAACCTTCTTATATATTTCAATTCTTCCTTTATATGTTTTTAAAGAAATTTTCAAATAAATACGTTTTCAAAATAGTTTTATGTTTTAAAAATAATTTCTAATGAAGAATCGATATTTTCCCAAAGAAATGATTTTAAAATATATATATAAATTGTTTCCCATATAAAATAACATTAATTGGTGTTACACATGCAATTTTGAGGAAATTATTAATTGTTCCCATTCATATTATTTAGTTTAAAGGGTTATGTTTTGATGGTATAATGTTTATGAAACTCGTTTCTCTTTCAAAGGTTATATGACTTTGAAACCTTCTTCCCTTCACAGGTTTTTTACATGAATAAATGATTATGAAACATTTCTCATTACATAGGATATGATATGACAACATTTTTTTAGCATCCATTTAATTTTATTGGATATCATATGATTTTTTATGATTTTGTGGTGCATGTATGTATGATTTCAACTAGAGATTTGTGGGGCCTATATCAATGCATCGGGTAATCATTCATATATAAGAGATATACTAAGATGGTCTTGGTAATGATTCATGTCTACTAAGATGACCCTGGGAGAGACATGACTACCAAGATGGTATAAGGAATGAACTCATGTTACTAATACACCTTGGGGAGTGAATCATGACTACCAAGATGGTATTGGGAGGTAACACATACTACTAAGATGGTCTTGGAAGTGATTCCTTGGTCTCTATAGAAATCATATTATATATGCTTATGTGTATTCAACAAATTTGATGATTTGTTGACATGTTATGATATCATGGATTATTCTATATATTTCCTTTTGATTCAAGTCTTATGAACTACCAAGATTTATTCCATGATTAATTTATATTATCTATGAAATGTTAGGTAGGATCTTCTATTTTCC
Organism: Viscum album; assembly: GCA_963277665.1. Taxonomy (NCBI): domain Eukaryota; kingdom Viridiplantae; phylum Streptophyta; class Magnoliopsida; order Santalales; family Viscaceae; genus Viscum; species Viscum album. The sequence continues at coordinate 120,147,801 of OY728156.1, forward strand.
TGATCATGGTCTCATGACCTTATTGTCATGATTTTAATTTCCCATCATCCTTTTTTACCCTCAAAAATCATTTCATCACAACCCTTTTTGTGTTTCCTTCCCCATGTTAATTAGATATGTATTATGTTTTATGTGAGTAAGAAGGGCTATTGTCAAGAAGAACATAGTGAGATATAATGTAGCTTACTTATGTATCAATGTTTATATTTACATGTTCCCAAAGGGACTAGACTAGTAAAACATTTGGGAGTATGTTTGCATAATGTTTTAAGTATTCTGCAATATTTATGTAATGTTAATGTATGAAATGCGAGGGTTTCTATAGAATAATTTAATTTAGTATGAGTAAAAAACATTATCGTTATAAAAATATTTTTTTCATAAAAATCCATCCTTTATATTTAGTTGGTTTTTATTTTTCCTTAAAATTAATTGGTCACCAATTGATTCATTATATAAAAATGTGTATACCTTATATTCATAATCTAGTTAAAAAAATCAATGACAACATTACATTATCTATCTGATAAATTTTTTGATAAATTGTCACGACCCATCTCTTAGGGCTAATGTCATGACTACTCCATGTCTGTCTCACATAGGCTAGGGGTCGACGACGTGCACCACATAGTCATATGCCACAAATGGGTGGCATTTTTTCTAGTACCTATACACAGACACCCATATCAAACCGAAATATGAAACTAAAAACTATAAGTAAACATGGATGAAAATCACTTTGAAAATCCAATTATAATAATGTACAAAACATTAAAAAAGGTGCCATAATACATGACCCACTGAAAAGGAATGTATAAGATTAGAGATGTCATCCACAAATGACCCTACCTAAAGTTTAGGTATAAAAATTTCTATCATTATTCAATGAAGTGAAACTCATACGTCGGGTCTAACTCCAAGCACCACCTATCCCAATCCTACCATGGACTCCTTCAAAGCTATTGGTAATCTTCTCAAGACATGATACGTATGGGCGAAGCCAATGTAGTGGTGAGTAAAACAATACTCAGTAATAACCCCCAACCATGTAGTAATTACAAAAAGTAATCCACAAGGAATCACACATTGTATTATTAAAAAAGCACTAATAAACACATAATTATGGAAAACCACATAGGCACATGATGTGTAGCCTCTAAGAGGTACAGTCAAGAGAGTCACCAGAGTCCGCTCAGACCCAATATAGATTTATCGTACATAAACATGGTTGTTGTAAGAATCCACTAAACCCCCAAGTAGTTACTTGCAGAGCATTGGTAACACAAAGAGTGTAGGTAACACAATGAGTGTTGGTAACACATAAAGTGCATGAAACACATGGAGTGAATATAACACATGAATTCGTGGTAACACAAAGAGTGTAGGTAATGCACGGAGTGTTGGTAACACAAGAAGTGTCATCAAAGACTAGATGACTCGAACCCTAGTAGGATAGGGGAGTAATGACTCAGCTTTGGAAAGACATAGAGACTAAATATGGCCTAGAGTCTTGGAAAGACATGCGGTCAAGGTAATCACATAGCTTCTAGGTCGCATCCAGTCGGAATATTCCATCCTTAGAACACTTTTTCTGGGATCACCTCCTCGATCCAAAAGGTGATATGAAAATTTCCATGGAAACTCACTTACAGAATCACAAAATGATCACATTTTCATGAGTTTACCAATCCCACAAATGACTCATCATACCGATGCACAGTTTGAGTCTTCTGGGTATTTAAGTAAAAAGAATTCGGTGGGGTCTGGGTCCAGACCGACATGATCGGCCCAACCCGACTCGACCCAGGTCTCACCTGACCCAAAACTTTGGGGTCTGACCCTACCTGCTAAGTATGGTGTAGCTCGCTGTTGATCTGGCTAGTCAGCCCCATCCCAACCTGCTCGGCAGGACTGTTCATCTCCCTGGGACATGGTAGGAACCGCATCCCAACATGGTCAATGTGGTCGACCATTGCGTTTAATGTGGTGGGCTACCTCGTGAAATGACCCATGATAGTCTCGGTGGACCATGAACCTTTGTTGCATGACATGGCCTCCCACCGCGTCTAGTTTTATCCATCCACCAGTCATCGAGCTGGCGGCCTATTCTGCCACCTACAGCCACTGTGTCGTGGGGTCCTCCGTCGTCGGCTATAGAGCTAGTGGCCTCCTACGGTCGGGCGACCGGGCTACTGGAGGTTCTTCTTCTGTGGGTCATTCTTCACACTTCAGATCTCTATTTTTCAAAACATAAGAATGCATATGACCCTTATGTCGCATTCTTCATCTCCACATGATCATAATAATCATACCATCGCTCTGGGGGTTCAGTCACGATTGAAACCTTCTGGAAAATCCTGAGGCGACCTCAAGGGTCTGTTAGTGTAGAAAGCAAGAATATGGGATATAAAGAGAACATGAACACTATAAAATCATACCGTGACCTTGTTTGATTCAGAAATGGTCCATTCATGTCATTAGGATTATGATGAAGAAAATTAATTATCAGTCTATTCCCATTAATCCCGCTGTTTTTCCATCCCTCAAGAACAATCGAATTGTGGATCAAACTATTCATGGGTTGGTCTGTGTTGTTCATTGGAATCAAGAATGGTGAAAGGAATGACAAGGAATAATAAACCCCCTACCTAGAACATTGGATCAATCATTTTAGAAAAATGGATTCATACCGTCCTCATTCACCGATTCTTGATCCATGGTTTGTGATCCACAATCTGTCATTGTTCATCGACATTCATCATTTTCCAACTAGAGGAAATCACTAAGATATCCTCCAACGTTCATAGGGAAGGATCATTAATCCTAATACTAAATTCCTACCAATGGTTAAAAATGCATTTTAGCACTTCCGGTTCTCTTTGAAATAGTATCACAACGATGTTTGATTTATGAAAGTAAACAACTGCTTTTTCGCAGTGTCGGATCACTGATACATCTCCATAAATCATTAAAAATAAAACAAAAGAAACTTTTTAGGATTATTTTTTTCCACTTTAAAAAATCCAAAAAATAATTTCCCCAGTCGACCCACAACATTCTATGTTAGGTCAATCATAATGAAAAATCAATCTCTTAAATACAATGGTGACCTCAGATTTCGAATAAGTACACTCATTTAAAAGTCACTAAACCCAGACATGTGTGATATTTTTGATAAACCTAAAACTAGTTCAATCATTTATTCTGGGAACCCTAGGCCTCAAAATCGTGTGCCTTCATAGGATATGGTCTCAAAAAAATCCCAAATAATTTTTCAAAATGTTTACATGGAAAATTTGGAACATTACTTTCTACCAACAATATGGATTTATGTCCCCAAAATCCAAAACAAGGGATAAAAAATGAAATGGGGATACTGAGAATGATTCAGAACCTCCTACTCCTATGTTTTCTCTTGGAAATTCCCATGCTACCACTAAACTCACATTAGAAGAATCGATCACACATGGAGGGTCCTCTCCTGCTGATCGTCGATCTCCACTGGGAACTCCGCAAAAGTTTCACAGTCATCAATAACCAGATTTCTATACTCAATGAAGTGTAATAGGTCGGGAATATATCAACATCGCTAGGATTTGTGGATGACTTCATGCATCCACTCTAACTGAAGAGGTAGTGACAAATGGTATGCCACCTCACCCACTCTACACAGTAACAGAAAAGGACCAATGAACCATAGAGATAATTTTCTGCCCCCACTAAATCTTTGTACCCCACATTGAGGAGGGACCAGAAGAAACACATGGTCTCCATCCTCAAACTCCAAGGGTCTTTGCCGCCTATATTCATAGGACTTCTGATGGATCGGTGCAGTCTTCATCCACTCTTGGATGACATGAACCATCATTGTAGCAGCATGTTCCAACTCTGAGCCCATGAGTGCCAACTCTCTTGTGTCAGTCCAGAAAAGTGGTGACCTACAGGGTCTACCATACACGACCTAAAATGTTTCCATTCCAATGGTGTAGTGGTAGCTTTTATTTTATGAAAATATTCCCAGAGGTAGGTGAGCCTCCCAACTATGGACTAAATTCTAGGATGCAAGAATGTTGAATGTCCTATAGGGTATGAATGGTCCACTCTGTCTGATCTTTTGAATGTGGGTGGAAATCAATGCTCAAACTTAGATGAGTCCCAAATGCCTCATGAAATCCATTCCATAATTGGGATGTATATCGTGCACTAGGATATGATAGTAACATATATCGGAATCCATGGAGTCGTACAATCTCTTACACGTTGGGGCTTCTCAAGCTCCCTATAGGACATTTCTACCGAATCGGTAGGAAGTGGGATGACTTGGTGATTCGGTGAATGATCACCCAGATGATATCGTGACCCTAGACATACATGGTAAACCCATCATGATGTCCATTGATTTTACATCCCACTTCCACTCGGGCACCTTAAGGGATTGAGACAAAACCATGGGAACTTGTTTCTCGACCTTCACCTACTTGAATGTGAGGCATCTCAAAACAATATCATACACTACCTTCTTCATTATCAACCACTAGTTATAATGTTGAAGGTACTGGTACATCATTTCCATACCAGGAGGTACCCCAATGGGTATGTATGGAACTTCCAAAACACCTCCTCCCGCAACCCCGCTAGTACAATTGTGTTCCCATTGAAGAGAACCACACACTACCCACCTTTTTAAAATTCATCAAGATCATTCCATGCACACATATTAGAACGTACAAACTCACAGTTGGTATCTCTAAGTTGTGCCTCCATGAATCATTGTAATATTGGAGGGGTGACAACCATAGACTAGAGATAAGATACTCCATCTCCATCGAAGAGGCATATCTCCAATAAGCATAACTATTCTGATGCCTCTTTCAGTAGATGTGAACTCAGTTGCTAGATGAGATCATGCACCACCATGTTCCCCATCCCATGAGTATAAACTATTTTGATGTCATAGTCATGGAGGAACTCCAATAATTATCTCTGTCTCATGGTAAAATAATTTTGAGAGAAGATATACTTCAGACACTTATGTTCTGAGTAGACAATAAACCATTCTCTCAAAAGGTAGTGTCACCACATCTTCAATAAAAAGACTACCACTGCCAACTCACAGATATGGGTAATGTAGTTCTTCATGTGGACTCAAATACAAAGAAACATAGAAAATAACTACTTTCCCCTATATTTGGACACAACCAAGTCTAGTTCTTAAGGTATCATAAAACACCATGTACTCAAAACCTTTCTCTGGAAACCTCAACATTGGTGTTCATGTCAAGATCTGCTTCTCTCCAGATGGGGGTATCACTCATACACCACCAGGAGGTTCTATATCTGGAAACTATCCCTACACTGATGCCTCATCACTTGATAGACCATCCTTGTGATCTGGCCCTATAATCCTGGTTGGCTACCTATGTGGAATCATCTAAAAATAGAACAGTATGTTCGTCGGTCAATAGAGTATTCCCATTGAGCAAACTCTAAATCGAGAATGAAATGAGAACAAACTCGATTCATATATGATACACGCAACTAGTGTTTTCATGTACAAAGTTGAAAATTAAAATTTATGGTCTAGATGTATGGGTACGTTGGCCACCACTCCCCCACTGGAATCCATTGGCTGATAGCCAAACTCAAAACACTAAACATTGTCACCCCAAAACAAAATCACAGTCTCTTGACAAGTTCTCTAATACGACTCTATCATGACCTGCACTGCCCCCCAAGGGGAACGTGTCGTGACTACCCCAATACCTCCTACAATAGTCCAGGGGAAAGAGACTAGTGCAGAGTAGGCATTTCTCAGAAGTAAGAGTCATTTTTTCATGTACCTGTACCAAGACACCCGTCTCCAAACCAAATATATAATTGGAAGCACTAAGTAAATATAGATGAAAAACTCTATGAAATTCGGCTCATATTTAGGTTAAAAACTAAAAGTAAAACGTGAGAAAATAAAATCCCAACTTAAAAAAGAAAATTCAATGCTCCTGGATTTCAACCACTAATGGATCTACCTGAAGGGTTGGTATATAAACAACAATCAATTATCAATAAAGTGAACATCATCTATTAAGTCTACATCCAAGAAACACCTGGACCCATCCCACCGAGGACTCCATCAATGATTTCAGTCATCTACACAAGACACGACACGTGCAGGAGATGACCATACAAGGGTGTGTAAAATAATACATAGTTGGAACCCCGAACCCCAAAGAAATTAAACAGTGTCAACCATAAGGAATCACTTGAATTACACCACAAAATAGCGCTAATAAACAGAAAAAGTATACTAATAATTTGGTACGTAAAGTGTATCCTCTAAGAGGTACAGTTAAGAGAGTCACTAGAGTCATCTCACACCAAGTATAGGTTTATGGAGTGTAAACATGATTGTCATATTAATCTAAAATACCCTCAAGTATTAACACACGAAGCATTGGTAACACATCAAGTTTAGGTAACACACGACATTTCATTTACAAACAGAGTGTTGGTAAAACACAAAGTGTAGATAACACATGGGATGTGGGTAATACATGGAGTCTAGGTAAGACACCGAATGTTGGTAACACGTAGAGTGTAAGGTAACACATGAAGTGTCTAGAAATACTATAGGACACACACCCTGGTGGGATAGGGGAGTACAGACTCAATCTTGGAAAGATGTAAAGACAAGGTAAGACACATAGTCTAGGTAAGGAATGTGGTCTATATAATCACATATCTTCTCGTTCACAACCATGTATAGAATTCCGTCCATATCGCACTAGTACCAGGAGCACCTACTCCTCAAGCTAATATGTCCTATGCTAACTTCCACAGAAACTCACATAGAGTATTGAAAATGTAACGACACATCGTTTTGTTACCAACACCACAAATGGCTAGTCAAAAGGATACAAATATTGAGTGTTATGGGAAATAATGTATAAAGGGGTTGGTTGCGAATGGGTTCGGTCCAGCCTAGTTGGATTGAACTGACCCAGTTCCCACCTGACACGACCCACCGGGTTAACCGAGACTACTGGATATATCCCACCCAAAATGGGGCTAGCCCACTTCCAATTCATCTTTGTGGGATGTGGCTGACCGCAAAATTCAATGTGTTCAACAACCACATGAACCAAAATGCTACATTCCAAGTAGATTGTGACCCTTCACCACATGATGCATCCACATGTCGCATCCCATCAAAGCCTGTCGTCGAACGTCGAGCCAAAGGCTCTATCTTCCACCTGTATCTACTGTGCCTTGGGGTCCTCCACCATCGCCCATAGAGCTGGTGATCTCCTGCTGCTTGGTGGTCACATCATTGTTCACCACAAATGACAACTCTCCTTCTGCGGGTCCTCGGTCGTACTCTGGTGCATTGTTTTACAAAACGGAAGCACCCCTACATCCCTCAAACCACATTCCTTATATCTATAGGATAGAAATAAAATTTTATTCTCTCATGGGGTACATTCACATTTAGAACCTCCCATAAAATCCCATGAGATCACGTGGGTCCGTCAGAGAAGAACGCATGAACGGGGGAGAGAAAGAGCACAAGAACACCCTTGGAATAGATCTTGGACATGTTAATGTCGGACATGGACTATTTATTTCCATAGTATTATGAGGAAGTAAAATAATTATCATTATATTCTCTTTAATCCCATAGTTTATCCGTCCTATAAGAACAATTGAACCACTGATCAACATGTATATGGGTTGGTCCACGTTCGTCGTTGGAATGATGAATATGGAAAAGAATCATGAATAAAAATAAACCCCTACATAGATGTTTGTTTTTCTTGTTAGAGAATAATAGAGTCACACCGCCTTCGTTCATCAATCCTCAATCATCGATTCATGATCCGCAATCCATCAACGTTCTTCAACATTCATTGTTTGTCAACGACATGAAATTTCTTAGCTCTCCTCCATCTTTCATAGGGAAGGATCAATTATCCTAATCCTGAATCTATTTTAAAGATTAAAGACATGTTTTAGAATTAGTATTTCTTGTTGAAGAAATTTCACCACACTGTTTCATTTATGAAAGGAAAAAACTACTTTGTCGTAGTGTCACAACATTATTGCATCAACATGAAGTGTTATAAAAACAAGCTTTTTATTTTTATTTTTATTCTTCCTTAAAACATCCAAAAAATATTTTTTGTTGATGACCCCCATCGGTCAGAGTTAGGTCATTTCTAAGAAAAACCAATGACACTGAACACAATGGTTACCTTAGGTTTTAAATTCTATCACACATTTGAATTATACTAAAACTACACACACAATATATTTTTAATAAACATCAAAATATTTTGAAAATTTCTTCTTGGAACCTTGAGCCTTGGAATCAAGTGTTGTCACAGTCCATGGTCTCTAAATAATCACACATATTTTTTCTAAAATTTTACATGGAAAATCTGGGAAATTACATAAATAAATAATATTAATAGTATATTATAGTTTTGTAAGACCTATTCCCGAGTATAACACATGTTATCAATTAAATTAAATGTTATTTGTAGAGAAACATTAACATAGTGTTGTATGAAATTCAACAAAAATTGTCTGTTTCTTTTAAAAAAATCAAAAAAATAATTATAAATAATTTTAGAGAAGACATTTATTATGTTCTCAGGATGTTACATCCAACCTACCTTAAAATGAAATTCTCCATAAAAAATATTTTTGGTTATCATATGATTAAAATTAATAAAATTCATTCATTGAAACACACATTATAAAAAGGGTTAACAAGAAATCTTCATTAAAATGTAATGTGGAAAATATAATGGTTTCCATATGTTACTCATTACTAGGATCCAATATTATGGGAACATCAGTGGTTATTTAGGAAAAGTGTAGACGATTCAAGAGATTTATTGAGGTCATTGATTATAATAAACATAATGATCAATGTAATTTTAATGACCTTAAAAAATATAAATATGTGATCATTGAAAAGGCTATAGGTTCATTATAATTGATGGTTCTATGATAATAGTTTTTCTCTAATATCCCTTTCATAAGGAAAAATAATTCTCCTACAAAATTAAAGAAGAGACAAAATAAAAGTAAATATACATAATTGATGAGTATTATTTCATCCGTAAATCAATTTCCACCAAAATAACATATTTTTCTCCATATAATAAGTGTTAAAGATGTTTGTTTCATTCTTAAAGCACTAAAATAAACTTTCAAAGACCATATTTCCCTAGATGGGTTATTCACGCTATTCTACCTGTTTGTAGACTTTGACCAAAAACAAAAATGATTAAAACAAGGAACGATAATTCCCGAACTAAATAATCCTTAAAATGGGAAACTAAGATTAACATTTCAAACGTAATTCCTAATATTAAATATAAATTATTCCATTAATAAATATCCATATTTTTTTTTCAAAATTTACTCTATTTTAAACACATATATTAGAAATATTTGATCATATATTCATACAAGATAAATTAACCATTATTCAAATAAAAATACCATATGTTTTGAAAATAAACAATATTTTAGCATGTAATAATTTTCATACTAACTAGGACATCACATGGGTCGGTGGTAGGTGATATTAACTTGTCACCTTTCATTTTTGGGTTCAATCCTTGCGACCTTTCTTAATTAAACGAGTTATCACCAATACTTCCTATTTTCATTTTTCTTCATTAATCATAAAAAATATATCTTCCCTAAAAATATTCATGTCGATACTAGGTTTTACAATGAACTCAACCCAAAAAACAATAAAAAATTTCATTTATAACTTCATAATTTTTAATACATAAAAACATCAAATGGGGTCTCTAAAACATATAACATTTGATCAACCATAATAATTTAGACTATTTATGTTATCGATATCTATTGTGACATCCTCATATGAAAAGATCCAAATCTCTAAAGTTATCTAAACCAAACATTAATATGAACTACATCCTTCTAGGATCCACACACCTCAATAATGTTCTAAAATACATAACATTACATTATTTTCATTGATGCTAAACATTATGACACAAATTTTTCAACTAATAGATAATGAAAAAAATATAAAACATGGACCACTTGTATACCCGAGGTCCTTTTATGTTTAAAGATTAATGAATCAGGATAAAATCCTAGATAAAAAATCCACAAGTCATAAAAGTATAATTTCTCCCATTTTAAATAGGTTTTCTAATTTTAAACTACTTTATCAAAAAATTTCTTTTGAAAAAAATTATAGACATAAATTGTTCATCTTAATTCATTAATACATGGGGAAATGAAACATAAAAAGGGTGTGATTATATTTTCATTAAGGGTAAAAATAATAATTAATAAATAAATGACATCAATTAGCTCATGAGAGATGAGGTTGTGATGTCATAATAAATGTTCGTGATAGAATCGTAAAAGTACTAATACCTATCAAAACATTGATCACAAAATATGAAAAAATAAAAATGGAAATAGTCATTAGAATAAACAATCATGAGCCATATGATATCAATACTTATCAAAAGAAACATCATAATCCAATTGCAATAATATATAAAACATGATGGTATCTTGGAACATCATATCATATAATCCTTACATATCACTGACAGAACCCTTGCAAATGGAATAACCAATATGGTCGACTTTCATGTCCAGATTACCCAATTCATCACTACACTAGCCAAGAACACCCATCGTATATACTATAACAGGATTACTAGACCCTTTATGGGTCCCCCATTATTTATAATACACCATAATAAGAAAATAAGATTTATCAAAAAAATGAAATCACCTTTAAATTTTTTTGTACATTATTAACATATAAAAAGGAATCGTGTTCCACTATAATCTTTTTGAAACATGTTTAACCCATAAAAATGAAATGGGATACAAAACTATTTCATTGAAACATTATTAACACATTTAAAATAAATGGGTTAAAAAACTATTTGAAACGTTGTTAACCCATCGAAAATGGGTGGGTTCCATAAAAATTTCATTAGGACATATTTAACCCAGGGAAAAGTAACGGGTTTCATAAAAAATCTATTCTAAACAAATAGAATTCATAAAATAAATTAACAATAATTGTATTAGTATAGAATATCCCTAATAGAGGACATGAAAAAAAATGGTTGTAAAATATTATAGATTGATATATCCTTAAATTATTATTAAAAACATTATTTAGATAAATAATCCTTAAATATTCTTAAATGTATCATACCACTTTGAGAAATTTGAATTATAATACCCATGATTTAAAAAAAATTAAATAAAACTAAAAATATCATTATAATAATAATATTCATGACATAACATGTCAAGGGATAATTATATACTCCTCATAAAAGGGGATATGTTTATACCAAAACAAACATCACAATGTAAGGGAAGTTGTTAAAATAATCTAATACCGCTTTAGTAACATTGAATATATAAACCCCATAGATGATTGATCATAAAAAGGATATGTAAAACCACAAAAATACAATTATATGATTCTAAAAATAAATTCATGTGATTTATTTACCCCACAGAACGAAAATATGTAGGGAAGTCAGATTATATACCCCCAAAATAATAGTTATACAAGAAAAACTCTTAAAAAGTTCATACTAATGGAGTGAGAATAAATAAATGATATAATTATGTTTTAAAAATGAAAATAAAAAAAATATATACATAATTTTACAATTAAATTATATTTAAAAAATATTATGTTCATAACATTACCAACGTCCAAGAAGTTTAACCCACTGAACAAAAATTGTTTTAAGTGATCCCTTACCATTGGAATTATAGAACTCATTAAATAATAATATAAAAATAATTATAAATTTAATGATAAAATATAAATTCATGATATAACATGTTAATGTGTTTTTAAATACTATTTATAATTTAATAATGGTGCATTACATCAGGATTGTCCTCAAAGAAAGGATATTAAGATGAAGTCCCTTAATACATGAGTACCTTTGGAATCTTGATATTAATATAAGAAAAGAATCATTTGAATAATTAAATATTATGAAATAAATAAAACATAGGATTTGATTATTTATAGGTAAATAGATACACCTTATTAACGTAACATGGTTCAAAATAACCATTAAGTCTCAATGATGTATAAATTGAGATGAACCCTCATACAATTTTGGTAATAAAAAAATTGTTAAAACCAAATGTAATAATGATTAAATAAATCATTTTTCCATTATAATAATATATAATAATTAATTATTTAATATATAATAGGGGAATTTGATACACCACACAATATAATAAAGTGGTGAATTTGAGATTTAACTTAAAGATGTAAAAATTCAGATGAAAATCACTTACCCTGAGTCTGATTTATCATGCATGTCATCTATGTTACTAAATAAAAAACATATGGGAATTATTTAAAAAATTTGTACCTTTTGAAATGTTTGGAATTAGTTTTATTTCACATATAAATAATAATCTTAAAATTATTTAGTCAATGATGTTTATGTCATAAGTTTTGACTATATTAAGATTATTTGAAAAAACTGGCATTGATAGGTCAATTATGGTCAATGAGGTCATTATTTAAATATATAAATAATAATAAAATTAAATTATTGTCAAATTTTTATAGAAATTATACATTTAAAATCATAAAGGAAATATGGTTATGATAGACGAACCAACGTTATGATGATGGATATGGTATGCCTTACATATACAAGGGTAACATTCACATTTTCAATGATTGATATGAAAAGAAGGTAATGTTTATCATTACATAATTATGATTATATACTAAAAAACAAATTATTTCATTACACACATACACACACACACATATCAATTTTTTTGTTTTTTTTCATGAATCAGGATTTATCACATCGATTCAAGGAGGCAGTAGTCCACACCTCCATGAACGACATTATTACTTTTTCACTACGTTAAATAGAATGAAGAAAATGATATGTTATATTTCATGAAATTTAATTTCATAAATATGTAATTTATAAAATTCATGTTTATTAGATATGCTATTAATTAATCCATCATAAAGGGTGGACGTATCACATTTCTTTGAGGAGGAGGTAGTCTACCTATTTTCATATTACCACTAAATGAAAATAATGAAGTTATGTGTTATATAAAAATTGATGAAGTATAAAGAAATTATAAATATCATATATATCATATAAAAAAATACTTATATTATAATTCCATACTATAATAGGTGGTAAATGAATAAGTAATGTCATCGTTTCATGAGGTTGTAGTTCAACGTACACATAAACAGTTATTTCGTAACCCATTTGATGGAAGTGTTTGTAGGTGTAGAAATAAAACTAAAAAAACAACTTTTTATATTTAGGATATTAATGTTTTTATAGAAACATGTAATAAGAATAATTATGTGGTTAGATAAAAAATAAAACAAAAGTGATCATTGAATAATGTTACATCTTTTTCAATTAACTCGTCATGGTTTGCACCAAAAGAATTCATTAGACAGGTTTGTTACCAATGTGGGGATTATTGGATGATATACAGTATTTTGGGAGTTTATTCGTTCAAGGGATTTTTGATCCAAACTTTGTTAATAGTGTGAAGAGAGATAAGGGTAGTAGGCCTGTTACATGTGGGGAAAAAGACACATTGGTTATTCTTTACAATATCTGAGTGCTCCCAACATTTTACTTGTTGAAAAAAGGTTCGAAAATCATGAAATAGAGATCCTTATATGTGGAATGCTAGAAATAATTACAATAAATAATTTTTATACAATTTTATGATCATTTATACACCTTATATCACATGTTTCATAATTAATTAATCTCATTTTTACATTAATCAATGTAATTAATTTAAATAAAATTCCCGAATATTTTTTGTCAAATTATTTGATTAACATAGTAGAAATTATAAATTACTATCATTAAAAATATGTAATGTATTATTATAAATTCCAAACAAAAAATATATATAATTTTGTTTAAAATTCATTCAATAAATGCGATTAGACATCATGTTTTTCAACATAAAATTCAAAATGTTATAATTTTCTTATATCCAATTTCAATGTGAAATTGATTCCAATGATACAATTTTTTTACTGATATAAAATTATTATATTTATACATTAAAATTTATTATAAAAATAATTTTTATCAATAATTTCTTTATATAAAAAATAATTTTTCCATTAAAATTCGGCCCCATTCCATATTCATTAAAATATGGTTCCTCTAAGAAAAATATCAAAAAATAATGGATAGTAAATTTTGATACAATTATTTAAAAAAGTTCAATTTTTATTTTTTAAATATATAATAGAGTAAATTTCATTTTAAAAAATGCCTTCCATTTAAAAGTGTTAAAATTGTATTTTAAAAAGATACTATTTATTATTCATAAAATTGGATTTTTCTTATATTAAGCCTTTAAAATTTATTAGATTAATTTAAATATATTTATTTAAATATAAAACATATAAAAATAATTAATATCTTCAATTAATAATGATGAATTTAATATATTACGATAAACTCCACTCTATTCATAATAATAGTTTTATTTAAACACATCTGTTATATTCAATTGTTTTTTATTTTCTTATCTAATTTATTAATAACCAAAGGATTAATTATATAAACATGTGTAAATAATATATACCTAATATAGATAATATTTTTCATTCATAATATTCTGATATCTATGTGATATCTATTAAGATTAAAAACTAATATTAATATGATTTTCGTTCCCGGTAAAACTCGGCCTTACGTGGAACCCATGTTATTAAAGAAATTCAATTTTACATGAAATATCTTATAAGCATGGTGGTTTATACAACAAAATATATACTATTCATTATATGAATAAAAATCCTATCTATGAATTAAAATTTGTTTTAGAGTTGTTATTTCTTAAAATACCAGGATGTTACATTTCCAATTTTTTTTACATAAAATGGTCTATAATCTTACTAATAGAATCATAATTCATTTATCTATTCCACAACAAAATAGATTTCCCCAAAAATCATTTTATATAAAAATGGATTAAAATATTTCCTTATCCTATTGAAAATTATTTATTAAAATAATATACCCATTTTTCTTATTGCAAATTTTATTCAAAGTATTATTCTTGTTTCTTCTGAACAAAGATATTTTTATCGTTTGTACAGTGAAAAGTGATTTTTATTTAAAGAATATATATAATTACCGATTTATAAGAATATTATTTCACTGACGAATAATTTTAATTTTTGTAATATTTTGTTTAAATAAAATGATATCATAATATTATATAAATTCATGGTTTTTAAATACTCTTTTCACTGAAATGAATTTTAAAAATGTTTTATGTTTTAATTAGTGGTTTTTATAATTAAAATTTTATTTTCCTCATTATTTTTTATTGTTATATCTATTGTATTTGTATTCATAAATGAAAACAACCCTTTATTCACACCCCAACAGGAATATATTGAATGGAAAACATCCTTATTATTCATTTGGATGTGTTCTGATAATTATCCCGGGATAGTATTGAAATTTATATCCTTGATTAATTTTTTTGTTAGTAAATTACCCTTGAAATATTCAGTTTCCTATGATCATTGGACATTAAATTTCTTCTTATTATCTATATCATTTATCTAGGATTTTATTATATCCTATACTATATACAATTTTTACATAAATAATGTAATTTGAATTTTATTTGATTTACTGAGGAAATATGAGTAAATATGTATCCTTTTATCAATGCGGATATTAGATAAGTAACTGTTTTTATGAAGTAAATGAGTAATTGGAAAAATTAGGGTAGATATGGAAATTAAATACATGAGTTTGGGGAGAGTTAATGGGATACCCTCAATGCATCAGTAGTCTCATGAGATAAAAAATTATTGGAAAAAACATACGTGTTTATAACTAGATGTTTTAATCATTAATATGGGTTTTTCATGATTGTAGTTATAATGTTTTCAAACTGTTTCAGTTCTTACCCATATTTTTAAACAATCTTCAAGATATATTATAACAGTAAAACTTTCATGCTATAGGGAAAAAAGACATATGATAACTAAGAATTACCTTCAGTCATAGGTCATTTATTATTATCCATGATATTTTCATAATGAAATTAAGGCTATATTCATTTAATTTTTATGATATTTATTATGTGTTGTGTTTTTAACTACATTTACATTTTGATTATATATTTTCCAATTATTTTTGTGTCATTTGTTTTTATTTGTTAAATGTTTCATTTGGATCGTACTCAATGATTCATGATATATTATTCTGTATATAACCCTTACTGGGCTTTTGAGCTCACCTTTATTTTGTTTTCTTTCATCAAGAACCCATGGAGTGTATATTGTTTTATATGCATGTATATTCTAGGGGAAGTAATGTTATTCTCAAAAAATATATTATGACATAGTTTTTATATTTAAATCTAAGGTAAAACTAATGTATGTATCATGATTTCCAAGAAAACAAGTCAATACATTCCATAGGTATGTAATTCCATGTATATTATGCCAATGTAATAAAGAAAGAACCATCAGTGGGATCTTGGAGTCAGGGTCGCTATAATCATCCATTTATATGCATGGGATCTTCAATATTTACTTAATCTCATCCTCTATGACCATTCAAAATATATATTTTATGATCATATATCTCAACATATATAATAACATATATTCCATTTATTAATGTTCTATGCAGCGTACCAACAGGGGATTTCTTCACTCTCCATTAGAATGACTTCAAAGTGTTTGTTGTTTTTTCCATCCATTACTAATTATTTTGGAATGAATGTTCTGAGAATAATTTTAGTTTCAATGAGTAGGTCATACATTGTATATAGAATTTCAAAATATCATTTTCTCAAAATCATGATCTTTATTCATTCCCTGTTGTTGAATCCTTTCGTATAGTTTTATAGTTATTCAAGAAAAAAAAGCTTTTGGTGTAGTTCAAATATTAATTTCATTGACTTGTAATAGTTCTAAAATTGGATCACTTACAATACATTAGATTCAAAACAACCTATGTTGTATCTTAGAAATACATTATCTTGACAAAATATTCCAAGTATAGTATCATTTGGCTTCCATTGGACCCTTGATGCATCATTCATTGTTACAAAAATATACATTGCAGCATGGATATATTATTGAGAGGAAAAAAGGTTCATGTCAGACATAGCATAGTCTCATGTCATAATGAAACATTAGATTGCAATGTCATTGTATTATAAACATTAAAATAATCAATATTAATAGATTTAGTTCATTGTAAAGATGAATACATCTCTCTATAATCTATATACTACATTGGATATTGAAAAAATCATGTGTAGGGTTATGTAAGGTATTGTAATGATGAATACATATCCTTATATCAATAAAATTCCACTATGTTTTACACACCACCCCAAACACATCTACCTATCTATCGAGGACCACCTATAAGACCATGGTTTTGTTGGGGGTCCCTAAACATGATGAACATACTATAGTCAGCCTATACCAACCCCATCCCCATCTATGAAACATAATCCTGTTACACCTACAGCTGAAATGGAATCACTAGGGACTCCTATAGAGGTTGGGGTGAACCTATCCACCTTCAAGAAACTCAACTCATTAGAAAATTGGGAACTAGTTTTGGATATGTCCACCATAATGAAAACCAAAAAAAAAAGAACTAATATCTCTCATAAAATTTCTAAAACCACTAACAACTATTCTTCAAAAATAACTCTACAAGTTCCCCTATTTTTGAAAAACTCATCACAAGTGCATCCACTCAATAACCACCCACTTCTAATTATCCTCACAAAACTTTGGAATCACAAAATAAGTAACTACATACTAGATAGAATGACATAGTTCCTACATATGATTTCTCGAATGAGACTCCTCATTGGGATAAAAATATGGGTAGAAATAAATATGATCAATGAATTTGATTCATAAATATAGAACTAACCAGATCCTCTGTTGAAGATAAAGATGTTATTGCCTCTTCACTACATTCATGGATGACGAGAGAAGGTCTTCTTAGATTTCATTCTGAATGTTGCCCCAAGAAACATGCACTTTCTTCAATGTCCCATATATAATTTTCACCTTTGACATGTCACTCCCCATATCTGACTAACTACCAAAGGGACCCGGTATCCCACCAAGAACTATATTAAACAGAGAGTGATCTTGAGCTCCTCTATCTAGATCTTTATCTACATATCTATAACAATTCCCCCATACATCCCCAATGCCTAGATTTTAAAATTTATCAACATCCTCTGCCACTAATCATTCTCTAAAACCAATTCAATAATATAGTGATCTACTAGATCATCATATTAATTGTCAAATTCCAAAGACACACATTGTCAATGATCAAAATACATAACTGGATAAAATATGAATTTATTAAGACCATATAATAGAAATTATTGTTTAAATAAATTTTAATTTAATTTATTTATTTAACAATACAAAAAAACCAATTCAAATAGGAACAAATGTTTTTATATGGTCTGATCACCAAATTTACCCAATCCTTATCTCATAATATATCATGATTCAAACTGAAAAAGGTTACCCAGAACTGATTTACTACTGGTCTTCTACTCTCACACCTCTATGTCTCACGTCGATGAATTAACAGCTATTCTAAATATCAAATTTCCCCATTAGAATGTTCACATCACATCAAAACCCCAAAAACATGGGCTCGCTGCCCCAAAATCATTGTCATGTGACGTATTTCCCTAAAAATCATTGTCTAAACACCTCCACATCCATATTTAATAAATTAGGGTATAATGAACATGAAGGATGTCAACATTATTCCCTCATCATACAAGGCATGACCCCAACAATAAAACAAATCAACTCATCTCACCCTACTCACAGAAAACTGATCTATGTCAAATATTACAAGAAGAGACATAGGTTTACCTGCCCACAAGTACAGACACATCACATCTCTCCCAATAACACCAGACCAAAACCACCATCTGGTGCACTATCAGACCTTCGGCCATCACAACCTTTGAAATACCAACCTCACCTTGTATAGAGAAGGGGAACGATCAGGTACCTATCCATCCATCCTCTTCCCTGACTGGGGGAAAAACACCCCCATGTTACTATGTGGATGCCATCACAAAGTGCTCAATGTGGTTGTGGTATATATATAAATCACAATAATATTAAATTATATACATATATACACATAGAATCCAAACCCATGTGTTCGCATAAAATTTATAACTCTTATCAATTTTGTCACATTTACCATGACCTCTAGGTGAATAACACCAAACAAACCACAAGCCAGATCACACCACCAACAATCTACATTATATAGAGAATTCTTTTCATTATTTAGCATCATCTAAACTAAAATACATACCCCCATCATTTATTATTTCAATATTAATTTCTATATAATTATCCAATCCAAAACCTAGACATTTCAATCTTTAATTAATAATAAATTATTTCATCACTAAAAAAGATACTAGCAAATAAACTCTACACATTATAAAAATCTCACCATCCCCATCATAACATCACTTTTCCATCCTAAAATAACGTCCAAATAATCATCAACTCATTATACCAAAAGAATATCCACAGATCATTAATCTCACCACCATAATTGAACGACCAAACAATAACCACCTCATCAACCAAAAATCATTGACATAAAACACCACCTCACCATCCCAAAAGCATTGTCAAACAATAACCACCTCACCCCCACAAAACCATGACAAAAAAGATTCTCTCTCCACCCAAAAAGTATGGGGAAACAAGAACCACCTTACCATAAGAAAATCAAAGCAAAACAAAAAGAAAATTTCCACCCCATAAGCATGACCATAAAACCATCATGCACACATCACACTGTAAGAAACACATAATCACCAAATTGGCATGGACACATATCAAATCCTTGAAAATATCATTATAATGATATAACATAAGGTATTTTATCACACACAACATTATTTTAGGGGTGCAATCATATAATTCATAATCCTAGGGAACCCATTGGAATATCCCAATACAAGTTGTTATCCAATTTACATTCTATGGTGATATCAGAAGAATGAAAATAAATGTAGCAGTCACATCCCAAAAAATACACTGAGAAAAGGAGTCCCCAATGTCGTCATTTTTTAGCAGGGAATCAAGCTCTACAATCCATCCCATCACAAAAATATAAAATCTATAACACCATGAAAATAATAACACATTCCACATTCAATTTCAATTATCCAATTCTTGTTCTTTAATTATACTGTAACAACCATAAAACATATTTAATAATGAGTAAACCCCTCATGCATGATTTAAAACAAATAGAAATCATTGATTCCTTGCCACAAAAATATTCTCGAGTTCACTATACAATATTGGGTGAAGAATATATACCCAAAAACCACACCCATAACACAAGATCATAGATCAACCTAAATCACATCAAATGATAATAAAAACATATCATAATTCCATCCTTAAATCATATCCACAACACCACAATGAATCCTGGAAAGATAGATTGGTGGATTATATGGAAATTGAAGAATTAACTCCCCCATGGTCGCTAACAAACTACAAATGACACCAATGGATCAAAAAAAGGAAGAAATGATCTTGATTTCATCCATGGGTGCTTAAGAGTCATATAAAACATTAAATAAGGAGTTGCATCTGAATGAATCAATTTTAGGCTGAGAAAAATAACAAAAACCATAGAATAATTTAAACATCATCATGTCTTTACAGAAAATTTAAATATTAGGTTTTTCAAAATTTCCTATATTCATAAAAAATGTTTCACTTATTTTTTATTTAATTAAAGTATTGAATAACTGATAAATGAAATGTAATTTTTTCAATGGTTATCCATTATCCAATTTAAAATACATGAAACTGCAAGATAAAGAATCCATGAAGTATCATTACCGAATGTGGAGAAAATACATGATGTCTATTTCCTAAAACATCACTATTGCACCACTATCCTCTACTAAAATCTCCCCAAAATTCTTCAAGCCTCCTAAGAACACATATAAAACCCAGAACAAAATATGTAATGGAATAAGATGGTACCAAGGATTTCACATTCCAATTAGACATTGATATCAAGAACACTATAATGATAATCATCATCTTCTACAATATATTTATCTCTTTTACATAGTCATATTATTATTTATATGTATGATTAATAACGTATAAAGACCATCAACAAAATCTTCTTTATCATAATTTTACACTTTTTAACTGATCATTTCTATAATAAATGTTAACACATTGATTTCCGAAATTATGTTTACATATTGGGAAAACATGTTTCTTTATTTTTTTAATTCAATATCACAATACACTCTTTCAAATAGTTATAATAAACTAGCTTTATTTTTCCTAACCATTCCAAAAATTAAACATGACAATCAAATATTACCCTCAATTATTCCTTGGAATCCAATAAACATATTTTCCAAAATTGAGAAGGAATCATCATAAATATATTCTTTAACATTATTCTCTTAAATCACATACATTTAAGTTAATTTTAATATATTTAATCTAGTATAATTTTCTAAATAAATTTCTAAAATCAGTTAAATTTCAATTGAATATTGTTTTATGTATAAATTAATAATAGATAATTCACCAATATTTACTTCATCATGTGATGATTAATTGTGATTTTACATCATTGTAAATATCTATTTCATCTCTTTATCTATATTACCCTTTTTCAAAATAATTGAATGTCTATGAATATATCTAACAACTTTATTTATGATTTCTATTCCCATTGGAAATTCATTGAAGCTGTATTCAAGGATGAGTAATCTCCCAAGACCTTCATTTATTATAATCGTCATTGAAATTTATTTTTCTCGGGATATTCCTTCTCATTTCTGGATTCAAAATTGTGATTATGGATTCTATTAGGATCTATTTTATTAAAATATACATGAGTTCTATTATTCATTCCATATAGTGGGAAATGATATGATATATTGTGACTCTAAGATTTCACATCATAATACTAGGAGTGTTACTTTGGTTGAAAAAACAAATATAAAAGATGGATTTTTTTATTAGTCACATAGTTGATGTTGGCCCTCTAATGCTAGGGTACCAACCGAAGGTCTTACGATCGATGTGATGGTACCCATGGTAACCAATAACTAGTTTCTTGATCTAAACACCATTCTATAGCAACTCAGGGACTCGTTGGCTCTATTGATGCTCCATCCTCCCTAATGGTGGAATATGAGAAATATATTGAAACACATGATACACGATATAGTGATAAGGTATACCTCTCTAAATATGGTGAATTTTCTCCAGTGGTTGATGATGAACCAAATCAAATTGAGTAAGCCAACATAATGTCATGTGAAAGGAAGGGGGGAAATAAATGGTGGATGTCAAAAGCTACATTACCCATAATCCTAGAAAAAGGTTGAAGTGTATGGACTACTCTCACCTAGAATAAATAATTTATTACAAGGTATTTAAACTCCTCAATGAAGATAATCCTTGAATCTACATGATTTCTAATTTTGATTTAAAATAAGATTGTATCCTATGTCATAGATAAATAATTTGAGGAAGTTAAATGCAACTTGTTTAAAAAGATGCAAATTTGATTTATGATCTAGTGGGTGAAAAATATGATACATATCTAGATGAACATGATAAGGTTACATTCCAAAAGTACCATTCTTGAGTGATTACTAATAAGAAATAATTTGAAATAAAAAAATCAAATGTTCATTAGGATATTGGATTAATAAAAAAATAAATCATGATTTCAAATTTATAGAAATACCTTCAACATGACTTTTTACATGTTCAACAACATAGATATAATGATTTTTAGTGATCTTTTTTTATGGTCAGTGACTTATGATTTGTCATAGAAAGTTTTGGAATTATAGTATGAGAGGGCTCTTGTTTTTCTATTATGCTGGGAAACTGTGATAATGCTTTTCTATATTCTTTACTTCTTAATGGATAAGTTTAGCATCTATTTTATCTAGGGGACTATTTCCTGGTTTCTTCATATTGATTTCGGCCTAGAATCCTACCGTTTATTCTTTTTAAAAATCCTTATCTTTTGTAGTTCTCATGATATCATAGAGTAGTTGTATTTATGGATTTTTTTAAATTTATTGAAGATGAGGATCAATCTAATAATTCTGGGTGTAGAATTCAATATTTTTTCAGCATCTACACAGACAAAAACATTTTCTTTAGAGAGTTCTATATGTACATCATAAATATTTATTTATGATATTGTTTAATTTTATGTTAGTTGACATGTTTTTTCATATTATTTTCCCTCTAATGGTTATTTTTCGAAGCTATACATGTATTGAGAAAATTTCATCATCCCAACTATCCTGAATGGATTAACGAAGGATGTTTTTTTCTATTACTTTGAAGCTAATTCTATTATAAATGAATTTAATATGTGGGAGATAATACCTTAATGGATGATTTATTTTTGCACTATGAATTGTGTGTGTTCTTGAATATTGAATGAATTTTTCTGAGAAAACTAGACAAAATGGAGATCAAGCTAAGATTCTGGTGTGTAGTATCCATAGTTTTTACATATTTTTTCATTAAAGTGTATTATTTTCCTTAATTTTTTGTTGGTGTAAGCACATTAAAACTCATGTGTTTATTTTATCTCTTGTGATCATTAATAAATTTTTAAGGTTATGGGCTGGGAGACCCATACATATATCATTTCTTTATGATAAATAAGTTCCTAATATAATCTTATTGGGGTGAATTAAGGTAGGGTGAAATTTTATTTTCTCATAATTATATCTGGATATTACCATTATGATTTCAGGAATACCATAAATTTTATATAATTGTCACATTCAAACATTGAAAAATTTATGTAAATAAAAATTATAAACATAGCCATTTTATATTTTTCACTGATGATGGTTTACATAAACTATGTTCGTATCAATTATATATGGATATGTAAAGAAATAATTAATCTACAATATTATGATTACAATATTTTAGACAAGAACATTTTACATCCATGGTCTATGTACCCTTCCTCATATCTATTGAATTTTATCGAAGAGGGTTACACCAAGGGTAAATATTAAAATATATATACAACACATAGTTATTAAAACTGTTGATTTAAAATAAAACTACATTGAGTTTTATCAATAATTCTCTAAATATGTTTCCTGATACTCATTGATATAGAGAAATTAAATTCACTAATAAATCCTATGTTAAATATAATTAAATCAAATCAAACTTTACTCAAGTATAAATATTAAATAAATTCCACTTATATTTTACTCACCATTTCTTCTTCCTGCTATATTGTTTTCATAATATCATTTTATTCAAACAGTCTCCCTCTATTTTTTGTTTGGAGAGTCAAATACTAAATTAAAAATTAATTAGTTTACTACCATGAATCTCATCTAAAATAAATCCAAATCTTAGATCATACTATAGTAAATATCCACAATTGAATTTCAATTTTTTCCTTTAGTTTTTTATTTTTAATATTCCATTGAATTTAAATGTCCTAATATATTAAATATTTTTGAAATACCTATATTTTTGAAATTATGACAAGGAATATTATATTATGAAACTATATATAGGTTCATAAATCGAATATAAATTTAATCATAATATCAATGAATTCGTCATTTTACAAAATAATATTATTTTAATAAATTTTATAGAGTATAAAATTCATGACCCTACATTTTTATTTCAAGTCTTAATATCATTTTTTTATTCGCATTAATCATGGATTTAAATTATTATTACAATATTATAGAATTGTGGACCCACTAAATCTCTATACATGTTGTGTTATGAACTTATTCCATGAAATGGGAAGCAACAAATCTATGGTACTACTAAAATTATTCTATAAATAATCACGATATTATAGATGTTTAACAAAATGAAAAAGTATACCATGATTTCATTATCAATAAATTTTTTTATTCTTGTATAAAAAACATGCTTATTAGACTTTAGAAATATCTTAACAACTGTTTAATGGAATGATACTTGTTATTTCTCTATGACATGGAATGTAAATATATACATTTCCAGAATTCCATTATATATAGAACACTTACAATTTCTTATTAGCTATGCCAACCAATATGTGTTCAACTATAGTTCAACAATTCTTTTCAATATAAATTTTTTATGATATTATGAATTAATATAATTTTAGTCATATAAATAGTGAATATCTTATCTGTATAGGGGAGTTTCTAAATTATAAATAATATAAAACATTATTAATAGCATGATAGTTGTTTTTTCACAATGATTTATTCTTTAAAATAAAATACTGTTAGAATATCTCTCCATCCATCTTAATTTATTTCAAAACATCATGAAAATTTGGTAACTAATTTAAAAAACATTAAATATACATATGAAACATGATTACTAACTTAACACAACCTAGTTGAATACATCGAGAAAAATAGTTGAAAATATTCTCGAATAACTTCTAGTTATATACCTATATTTTAAAAGAAATATAATATATTTTATTATCCAAAAATCCTTTATTAATTTTGATAGAACACAAAAACATCATCCACTATAAGTTATTTTAAAAAAATCAACCTAAAACTATCTAGTTGGAATTAATAGTCAAACGATTTTATCATGAATAACCATCCCTAGATAAAAGAAGTGAAAATTACTTGAAAAAATCAATAACATTTTATTAATAATTGAATTAGGAAATGATTTATCCTTCATGAATTATTATGATCCCTATAATCTAAACTATCTCCCCATCCTTTTATATCCATTTTTAGAATCTTTTCGTTCCCCAGATTGATGATTTCAATTATATCACAATTCTTATATAATATTTTAATAAGGATCACTAATGTAGTCCGAGAAAAAGGGATAAATTATCGCAATATTAAGAGATCATTTGTTCTCAACATTGAATACTTACTACATGTTAGGATTGAGTTTTAATTTAGACTCAATAGTTGGAATTACCCCATTCTCCACGATTTTTTTGGTATAAGGAGTGTTGGTATTATTATATTTATGTTATATTTAGTACATAAGATTAAATTTTTTCTTATTCATACATTATTCAACTTATCCAATTATTTACATTCAAATTAAACTCAAAAAATCATAGGAATTGATTAATTTTCTCTAAAATGAGGTTATTCATACATGGATAGAAATAATATAATATGTAGAAAAGGTATCATATAATTACCCATACATTACATACATTGTTAATAATTCAAAATTGAAGCATACTTATTACAACATATAACAAAACCACGAAAGGACCGTATAGGTATAGTGTTTTTAGAAACTGGGAAACATAAACAACTGGTTCATAAAGTATCAACTTTGCCTCCCACTTATTTTATCATATCTAGAGTCCCTTTTTGGCATATCCTACTTAATAACCTTCTTCCTGACCTGGGGAAAGAAAACATACAAAAGGGTGAGCTCAAATGCTCAGTAAGGGTAAACAAAAGAAATATCAATCATATCGTATACACAAGCACATAACTTTTCAAAATCTTAACCTGCAAAAGAGATCATAATTTCATAACATGGGATAAATCATGGTAGTGAAATGTAATCAAAATATTCATAACATAAAATATGAAACTTTGTGTCATACACACATAATCATAGAGAATCATTTCTTGTTAGTCAAGACTCATTTCCAAGACTATCTTAGTGGACAAAGTCCCTTTCTGAACCGAGTCACCCTCGTTTCAGTCCTGTTTCACTGAACCGGTATAACCTACCGTTACAGCCATGTCTATCTCATGAGATATAAAATCTTTACCCAATGCATTGGAGGGAGATATAGGTCCCACCTATCTCATAATGATACCATTCTTATGTGTGCCACAAAATATTACAACATATATCATTGCATAACCCATGTAATCAAAATGGGAATCTTAAACATCGTGACATCATAAAACAATTCATATAAGATAAAATATTTCATAAAAATATTTCCATCACAACATAATCAAATCCATGTAATAATAGGGATATAAACAGAACCCTTTATTATCTTAGATGGAAAATAATTTTGATAAAACACTTGAACTCCATTCTTGAGGAAAATATCCTTTCTACTTGAAAAACATTTTTCCTTTCTTAAAATTTCATACAATTTTAAACTAAAAGAAGTTGATTAAAAATAAACATGAAAACTTGTAAAGGAAGATTCTTGGAAATTTTATTTTAAAAATCCTTTCATGCCGTATAAGTTAAAAAAACATTCTTCTCGTACTTTTGTCGAAAAAGTCAAAAAGTACCTCGTATGAAAAACGACAAAAGATTCATTTCTTATCTTTTACTAAAAACTAACCGAAGGGTAAAATTGGATTTAAAAAATTTTAGAAGGATATAAATATTACATATTGAGGAAACATGGATGTGGATGATAAAATACACCCTAGTAAATACCAAAGTATAAACAATCTCAGATAAAAATGAGATTGTGATATTTTCCCTTACCTTAGGTCCGATATGCTTTGTATGTGTCCGAACCTCCTGTATAATGATTTAAATAATTTTATTGACTTATTCCAGAATCATACTTATTTTTATGATATCATATATGGTCATATTCTTATCTTCTTAGTAGTAATATTTCATTGCTACTTGTTATTCGGGTGTTTATAACTTTTTGTTCTTATGCGTGTCTTGTCGAATAAATTCTTATTTGTCTCTTAATGTTAAAGATACCTTATTTCCAGAATGGTATTAGTGTAATATATATATCATATTCATTCATTCAATTCATTTATATAATCATTATGAAATGAAGATCATGTAGAACAAGTCGCATCACATCTTGGAGACGGTATTCTGTACGTACGCATGAGTGATGATATCGTTACTATGATCGTGGAATTGTATTGGAGTGTATGTATACTATTTCAGAATGAATATCACTTTATAATAGTCATATATAGTCATTATTTACACCATTATACCCATCCAAGTAAGGTGGTGGTGGAAAATAGATTACACCACCGCGTGGAGACGGTATTCTGTACGTACGCACGCGCGGTGATTTCTTTTTCCATAGGATGGATAGATAGTGAAATAGGGTTGTTTCATACTTATAATAACATATCAGTATATGAGTGATACTGATGTTATTATTTCATAATGAAACAACTAAAGAAGAATAAGTGGAAGAAGAAATAAAGATGAAAGAATCAGTAACGGACATTACCTCTTCGTTGAAGTGATTCTTTGAGACCATCTTTTAGGGCACTAAAATTGGTATTTTAAGAATACCAGAACCTCTAGGATGTCTTTAGGGAAGTGGAGAGGAGAATTTGGCAGGGGTTGGCCGAGCTGGAAGGCTCAAAGTGGTGTGAGGAAGAGGGGGAGGAGGTGTCCTTTTATAAGGGAGGAGAGGGGCACCTTTGGAATAACTAAAACTATTATTTTATTATAAAGTCAAGTTCGGTTTTAAATAGCTCCAAATTGATATATTTCGAAGCTAAGGTGGGGATGGGTCGAAATCCTCTCATCCAATAGAATTTAGACAAGTTTAGGATCCTATTTTAACCTTATCATTTAGATTTAACATTAAGTTAAATAAGTTTACTTTTACCGTGTCTTCTTGTGTTCTTATACTATAAGGTTAATAAACTTACTATAAGCAGCCAAACGAACCCCAAGTTGTTTATTATTAATATATATAACCTTATATAATTCATTTGGCCGATCCTTAGATTTTAGGAATAAAATAACAATTACTAATATAATATTTGTTTTAAAAACTATTTTATGTCAATTTTGACACTATTTAGTAATTGATTTTTGTGAAAATCATAACGGAATTATTAGTTTTAACCAAGTTAATTAAATCAATACTAACATGTCATATTATCCTAGAAAATTATTGGAATTCATAAAAAGTCTCAAATTACATTTATTTTGGTGTTTATAACATTAATTATGTCAATATTTCATTAATAAGATAATTACTGTATCATCTTTGTGTCATAAATAAATTAAAATATTTAATGTCTAAAAAATACAAATAAAATACTATTATGTAGGAAATATTTTTAGCTTTCTAATGAATATTTATAGTCTAATTTATCTTATGTATAACCCCATATTAAAAATTATTTACTTATTAAACATTGATTTTAACTATTTTAACCCTTCTTTAAATAAATTAATAATAAATGTCCTAATATAATCCAAGTGGGCCTAAATGGTCATATTTTATTCCTATGTTTGTTTTTGGTCGAATTATACTTGTCCAATAGAATTATGACATGTGTTAGGGGAATAATAATATCATCTTTACCCTTAATTACCCTATTTACTTTTAACCGTGGTAAAAAAAGTAAAAAGTTACTATTCACCAAAAACTTATTTTAATCTCATTAAACCACATTTTACTTACTGACATCAACCGTGTCTCTCAGATTTTTGAAATTCCACTCACAGAAGCGGTAAAATTATGTTTTATGAAAAATTCAGTTTTTTAACTACCACTTAGTGGTTTCACTATTCATCAAAAATTGAAAGTTTTCAGAAAAATACCAAAATTTCACCCTAGGCTAATTTCGATATTCCAAATCCAAAAATGAAGTCCATTTTGAAAAATAAAATTTATAAAATTTCAAAAAGAGGTTATTACTATTCATAACAGCTAGTTTTAATAATATTTTAATAGCATATTGTTGTTTAGTGAAACTCGGTATTGCGTACGACGAAAGCTATCGAGGAAGGTCGTGATTTCGTGTAAAGAAATCCAAGCAAGTGTTGTGTAGAGAAAGATTTCTTTGATGATTTATATAACATAAAAGTCTCGGGTGTTACATTCTACCCCCCTTAAAAAGAATTTCGCCCTCGAAATTCGTCACTTTGTAACAAACAGATGAGGATACCTCTCCCTCATCATATCCTCAAGCTCCCATGTAGCTTCTTCTAATTGGTGGTTCCTCCATAAAACTTTCAGCAATCGAGTGGTCTTGTTTTATAGGACTTTTTCGCTACGATCCAGAATCTCTATCGGTTTTTCTTCATAAGAAGGATCTTTCTCCAGCGGTACAACTTCTGAGCTGAGTACATGTGAAGGATCAGGTATGTACTTTCTCAGGAGAGATACATGGAACACATCTTGAACTTGAGAGAGAATTGGTGGAAGCGCCAATCGGTAAGCTACCTTCCCAACACGATCCAGTATTTCGAATGGACCGATATATCCAGGGCTCAACTTCCCCTTCTTTCCAAATCTCATGACCCTCTTTCAGGGAGATATTCGTAAGAACACTTTATCACCCACTTCAAACTCTAGGTCTTTTCTTCGGTTGTCGGCATAACTTTTCTATCGATTCTGAGCTGCTCTTATGTGTTGTTGAATAGATCTGACCTTTTCTGCCATTTCATCAACGAGATCAGGTCCTAATAGCTTTCTTTCCCCAACTTCATCCCAGCAAGTTGGAGTCCTGCATTTCTTTCCATAGAGAGCTTCATAAGGAGCCATCTGAATACTGGAGTGAAAGATATTATTATAAGAAAATTCCACCAAAGGTAGGTGTTGATCCTAACCGCCTTTGAAATCCATAGAGCAAGCTCTCAACATATCTTCTAGGGTTTGAATTGTTCTCTCAGATTGACCGTCTGTCGGAGGATGATAAGCAGTGCTGAAACTCAACTCTGTATCCAGAGTATGTTGAAGACTTCGCCAGAACTTCGAGGTAAATCTCGGATCCCGATCAGATGTAATAGAAAGTGGTACTCCATGCAACCTTACAACTTCCTTTACATATATCCTGGCAAACTGATCCAGAGAGAAATCCTCTCTAATAGCAATGAAGTGTGCAGACTTTGTAAGACGATCAACTATGACCCAGATAGAATTATTGCCTTTGGATGTTTTAGGAAGTCCTGTGACAAAGTCCATAGTCATGTTTTCCCATTTCCATCCGGGTATGGGTAATGGTTATAACATCCCCTTAGACTTCTGTCTCTCATCTTTAACTTGTTGACAAACCAAGCATCGAGAGACATATTCAGCAACATCTCTTTTCATGCCATCCCACCAGAAGTACTCTTTCAGGTCCCTATACATCTTCGTGCTTCCCGGATGAATAGAGAATGATGAACTATGAGCCTCATCTAGCAGCTCCTTCTTTAATTCCGGGATGGGAGGAACACAAACCCGATTCCTGAACTTTATTATCCCATCACAATCAAGGTTGAATTCAGGAACATTTCTCACTTTCTTTTTTAACTCGACATCTTCTTTCTGTGCCTCTTTAATCTTCACATGTATAGATGGTTGAACATTCATTTGAGAAAGATAAGATTTTTCCCCTTCCATTATAATTCCAAGATCCATCCTTTGTAAATCCATAAATATTGGATATTTTGTGATCCTCATCATGGATAAACTAGCATGGTCTTGTCGACTTAATGCATCTGTCACCTTGTTTGCTTTCCCAGGGTGGTAATGGATTGAGCAGTCATAATCCTTAATCAGCTCCAACCATCTTCTTTGACGCATATTCAGCTCCTTTTGTGTGAAAACATACTTTAAACTTTTATGATCAGTATAAATATCAAACCTTTCACCATAAAGTTAATGCCTCCAAATCTTTAATGCAAAGATTACCGCAGCTAACTTCAAATCATGTGTTGGGTAATTTTGCTCATGGATTTTCAACTGTCATGAGGCATAAGCGATCACCATATCATTTTGCATAAGAACACACCCCAATACCTTCTTGGATGCATCAATATAGATCACAAACCATTCTCCACTACAAGGCAGTGTGAGCACAGGTGCACTGGATAACCTTCTTTTCAACTACTTGAAATTCTCTTCACATTCCTCTTTCCAGACAAACTAAACTCCTTTCCGAATCAACTAGGTGAGTGGATTAGATAATTGTGAAAAATCTTTCACAAAACGTCAATAATATCCAGCCAAACCAAGAAAACTTCAGATCTCAGTTAATGTTTTTGGTCTCGACCATCTTTCGATAACCTCTGTTTTTGCTGGATCCACAGATATCCCCTCTTTTGAGATTATGTGACCAAAAAATTCATCTTTTTGAAGCCAAAATTCACACTTGGTAAATTTGGAATAAAGCTTCTCCTTTCTCAGAGTCTTCAATATAATTCTCAAGTGATCTTCATGATCTTCCTTTCTCTTTGAATAGAAAAGAATATCGTCTATAAAATCTACCACAAATTGATCAACATAGTCTCTAAAGACACTATTCATTAGATCCATGAAGATAGCAGGGGCATTAGTTAGACCAAATGGCATCACTATAAATTCATAGTGTCCATACCTTGTACGGAAAGTCATCTTTGGTATATCCTCCCTTTTGACCCTTAATTGATGATACCCTGAACGAAGATCAATCTTGGAAAAGTATTTAGCTCCGCGTAGTTGGTCAAATAGGTCATCAATGCGCGGGAGAGGATATTTGTTCTTGATAGTGATCTTGTTAAGTTCTCAATAATCAATGCACAATCTCATTGATCCATATTTCTTCTTAACAAACAGAACAGGTGCTCCCCAAGGTGACGCACTAGGGCGTATGAATCCCTTATCAACATTCTCTTGGAGTTGCTTCTTCAATTCCTGCAACTCAATTGGGGCCATTCTATAAGGTGTCTTTGAAATAGGTAAAGCACCCGGTACGAGTTCTATTGAGAACTCAACTGCATGATTTGGTGGAAGTCTCAGTAATTCCTCCAGAAAGACATCATCAAACTCCTGTACAATGGGCATATTCTTAATCGTGAGTTTCTCACCAACCATTTGAGATAAATAACCTTCATTTAGTGGAATCAAGACCCATAAGATGGAAGAAATTTCCATTGGAAGGTTATTTTCATCCTTGCATTGATAGACGATCATAGATTGATCTGGAATATAAAATGTGACTTCCCTTCTTTGTAAATTGATATGAGCTCCATATAATGAAAGCCAAGACATGCCAAGAATAACATCAAATTCCACTATAGGAAGGATCAAATGATTTGCAAGAAGCACTTTCCCAAAAACATCAATCGGAGAAGAATTATAAACTTTTGATGTGATTGTTGTGCCATTAGGTGTTGTCACAGCTAACTCAACATCTAATTTTTGAGGAAATACAGTGATACCCTTAGAAAATTTTTCAGAATTAAAGGAGTGGGTGGATCCAGAATCAAATAAAACATTTGCTACTTTAGAGTAGATGATAAGTGTACCTTTCACCACATCGTTATCATACTCCACATCGCTGATAGAAATTGCATGTGACTTTCCTTTATCTTTAGCCTTAAGAGTTTGTTGACGTAGACCATCATCATAAACCCTTGGATTAGGGCATTTATTGGCATAATGCCCCATCTCCTTGCACTTGAAACATTGAAGTGTAGTAGGTTCATTCTGTGTGTCCCTTCCTTTGTTTTCATCATTAGACATCTTCTTCCCATCATCACGGCATTCAAATTCACGATGACCTTCCTTTCAACATTTGAAACATTTACTTGTCCCTTTAAGAAAACTCCATCCATGTTTCTTTCCACACTTTGAGCATAAGGGAAAGCTCATCATCTTTTCAGTGTTCTCTTTAGATTTTCCTTTGAATTCCATTTTCCTCTTCTTATCAATCCCATATGACTAATGGGTTACTCCAATCTCTATCTCGACTTTGAGAGCACATCGAACGATTTCCTCATAGCTATTGAAGTCCCTTATGGCTAATGCCCTTCGAAGACTTGGTTTTAAGACACTAAAGAATCGATCGATCTTACTCTCAGGTTGGATAATAATACTAGAAGCGTACCTTTCAAGTCTTGTAAATTTTGCTTCATAGGTACCAAAAGATTCATCATCCTTTTGCTTAAGTTCAAGAAACTCTTTCTCCATCTTTGTTCGGAGAGTACGAGGGAAGTAATTATTGAAAAATAAGTTCATGAACTCGTCCCATTCCATGGACTCAATTTCATCCCTTTGCCTCGTATTCTTAATAAGATTCCACCATTGATCAGCATCTCCTTCCAAACGATACACTGCTAGGATGACTTTATCATTTTCAGAACATTGAAGAACTGAAAATATCTTTTCAGTAGTACTAATCCATTGTTCAGTAACTAATGGATCAGTAGACCCGCTGAAAGAAGGTGGACGCTGCCTCATGAAGGATTCAACAGAATGCAGCTCCTTCCTTTTCTCGTTTGGAATTCATGCATGATTCATAGCTTGAGAAAGTTGTGTGAGCATGGCTACAAGATTTTTCATTCCATCTCCCATAACGTTTGGTTGCTCAGGGGGAAAATCATTGCATCGCCCGTCGTATTCCGCATTAACACGGTTCCTTCGGGTTCCATCCATTGACTAAAACCAAGAAGAATAGTGTGAGAAACACTAATTATAAAAGGAAAACCACATAATCAAGAAAAAATTTTCACACTTAAGGTCTT
Source organism: Viscum album (assembly GCA_963277665.1). Lineage (NCBI taxonomy): Eukaryota > Viridiplantae > Streptophyta > Magnoliopsida > Santalales > Viscaceae > Viscum > Viscum album. The sequence goes on from OY728156.1 coordinate 120,182,377, forward strand.
ATCCTAGGTTATTCATGGCCATTTCTAAAACACTAATATTGTATTCTATGCTTAGACTTATCCTTAGGGTTCTTACTAAGGCTTTCACATCCTAGTTTCTAAAGGTTTACTATACCTTTCCTCTGATACCAACTATAACGACCCATAATTTACATACATTGTTAATACTTGAAAATTGAAGCATACTTATTACAACATATAACAAAACCACGAAAGGACCGTATAGGTATAGTGTCTTTAGAAACTAGGAAACATAAACAACTGGTTCATAAAGCATCAACTTTGCCTCCCACTTATTTTATCATATCTAGGGTCCCTTTTTGGCATATCCTACTTAATAACCTTCTTCTTGACTTGGGGAAAGAAAACATACAAAAGGGTGAGCTCAAATTCTCAGTAATGGTAAACAAAAGAAATATCAATCACATCGTATACAGAGGCACATAACTTTTGGAAATCTTAACCTGCAAAAGAGATAATAATTTCATAACATGGGATAAATCATGGCAGTGAAATGTAATAACAATAATCATAACTTAAAACATGAAACTTTGTGGAATACACACATAATAATAGAGAATCATTTCTTGTTAGTCAAGACTCATTGCCAAGACTATCTTAGTGGACAAAGTCCCTTTCTGAACCGAGTCACCCTCGTTTCAGTCCTGTTTCACTGAACCGGTATAACCTACCGTTCCAGCCATGTCTATCTCATGAGATATAAAATCATTACCCAATGCATTGGAGGGAGATATAGGTCCCACCCATCTCATAATTATACCATTCTTATGTGTGCCACAAAATCTTAAAACATACACCATTGCATAACCCATGTAATAAAAATGGGAATCTTAAACATCGTGACATCATAAAACAATTCATATAAGAGAAAACATTTCATAAAAATATTTCCATCACAACATAATCAAATCCATGTAATAATAGGGATAGAAACAGAACCCTTTATTATCTTAGATGGATAATAATTTTGATAAAACACTTGAACTCCATTCTTGGGGAAAATATCATTTCTAATTCAAAAACATTTTTCCTTTCTTAAAATGTCATACAATTTTAAACTAAAATAAGTTGATTAAAAATAAACATGAAAACTTGTAAAGGATGATTCTTGGAAATTTTGTTTTAAAAATACATTCATGCCGTATAAGTTAAAAAAACATTCTTCTCATACTTTTGTTGGAAAAGTCAAAAAGTACCTCTTACGAAAAACGACAAAAGATTCCATTAATATCTTTTACTAAAAACACACCAAAGGGTAAAATTGGATTTAAAAAATTGTATAAGGATATAAATATTAAATATTGTGGAAACATGGATGTGGATGATAAAATACACCCCAGTAAATACCAAAGTATAAACAATCTCGGATAAAAATGAGATTGTGATATTTTCCCTTACCTTAGGTCCGATATGCTTGGTACGTTTCCGAACCTCCTGTATAATGATTTAAATAATGTTATTGACTTATTCCAGAATCATACTTATTTTTATGATATCATTTATGGTCATATTCTTAGATTCTTAGTAGTAATATTTCATTGCTACTTGTTATTCGGGTGTTTATAACTTTTTGTTCTTATGCGTGTCTTGTCGAATAAATTCTTATTCTTCGCTTTAGGTTATAGATACCTTATTTCCAGAATGGTATTAGTGTAAAATATATATCATATTCATTCATTCAATTCATTTATATAATCATTATGAAATGAAGATCATGTAGAACGAGTCGCATCACATCGTGGAGACGGTATTCCGTACGTACGCACGAGTGATGATATCATTCCTATGATCGTGGAATTGTATTGGAGTGTATGTATAATATTTCAGAATAAATATCACTTTATAATAGTCATATATAGTCATTATTTATATTATTATACCCATCCAAGTAAGGTGGTGGTGGAAAATTGATTACACCAAGGCGTGGAGACGGTATTCCGTACGTACGCACGCACGGTGATTTCTTTTTCCGTAGGATGGATAGATGGTGAAATAGGGTTATTTCATACTTATAATAACATATAAGTATATGAGTGATAATTATGTTATTACTTCATAATGAAAAAACTAATGAAGAAGAAGTGGAAGAACAAATAAAGATGAATGAATCGGTAACAGACATTACCTCTTCTTTGAAGTGCTTCTTTGAGACCTTCTTTTAGGGGACTAAAAATGGTCTTTCAAGAATACCAGGACCTCTAGGATGTATCTAGGTAAGTGGAGAGAAGAAAGTGGAAGGGGTTGGCCGAGATGGAAGGCTCAAAGTGGTGTGAGGAAGAGGGGGAGGAGGTTTCCTTTTATAAGGGAGGAGAGGGGCACCTTTGGAATAACTAAAACTATTATTTTTTTATAAAGTCAAGTTCGGTTTAAATAGCTCCAAATTGATTTATTTAGAAGATAAGGTGGGGATGGGTCGAAATACTATCATCAAATAGAATTTAGACAAGTTTAGGTTCCTATTTTAAACTTATCATTTAGATTTAACATTAAGTTAAATAAGTTTACTTTTACCATGTCTTCTTGTGTTCTTATACTATAAGGTTAATAAAATTAGTATAAGCAGCCAAAAGAACCCCAAGTTGTTTATTATTAATATATATAACCTTATCTAAGTCATTTGGCCGAACCTTAGATTTTTAGGAATAAAATAACAATTACTAATATAATATTTTTTTTTAAACTATTTTATGTCAATTTTGACACTATTTAGTAATTGATCTTTGTGAAAATCATAACGGAATTATTAGTTCGATCCAAGTTAATTAAATCAATACTAACATGTCATATTAACCTAGAAAATTAGTGTAATTCATAAAAAGCCTCAAATTACATTTATTTTGGTGTTTATAACATTAATTATGTCAATATTTCATTAATAAGATAATTACTGCATCATCTTTGTGTCATAAATAAATTAAATTATTTAATGTCTAAAAATTAAAAATAAAATACTATTATGTAGGAAATTTTTTTAGCTTTCTAATGAATATTTATACTCTAATTTATCTTATGTATACCTCCATATTAAAAATTATTTACGTATTAAACTTTGATTTTAACTATTTTAACCCTTCTTTAAATAAATTAATAATAAATGTCCTAATCTAATCCAAGTGGGCGTAAATGGTCATATTTTATTCCTAAGTTTGTTTTTGGTCGAATTACTTTTGTCCAATAGAATTAGGACATTTTTTAGGGTAATAATAATATCATCTTTACAATTAATTACCCTATTTACTTTTAACCGTGGTAAAAAAAGTAAAAAGTAACTATTCACCAAAAAATTATTTTCATCTCATTGAACAACATTTTACTTACTGACATCAACCGTGTCTCTCAGATTTTTGAAATTCCACTCACAGAAGCGGTAAAAATAAGTTTTATGAAAAATTCAGTTTTTTAACTACCACTTAGTGGTTTCACTATTCATCAAAAATTGAAAGTTTTCAGAAAAATACCAAAATTTCACCCTAGGCTAATTTCGATATTCCGAATCAAAAAATGAAGTCCATTTAGAAAAATAAAATTTATAAAATTTTAAAAAGAGGTTATTACTATTCATAATGGCTAGTTTTAATAATATGTTAATAGAATATCGTTGTTTAGTGAAACTCGGTATTGCGTACGACGCAAGCTATCGAGGAAGGTCGCGATTTCGTGTAAAGCAAGCCAAGCAAGTGTTGTGTAGAAAAAAATTCCTTTGATGCTTTATATAACATAAAAGTCTCGGGTGTTACATATCAACATCAATTAATATATATAAATATTTATTTATTTATTTAACACCTCATTAAATTATTCAAAAAACACATTGAGTGGTCTCTAATTTTTTTAATAGAAAATTCTATAAAATCCAGGGTTCTTCATCCTTTATATTTATTGAATTATTATAGATCATATTTTTTATTCTCATTTGAGTTGAAAGATTTGTATTCACATCGGGATCAATGTTTTATGCTAATAAAAAATAATATAAACCACATAGAATCATCTCTATTGGAAACAATTTAATTATATTCATTTTCACCCTTTTAAAATGTGGTCATTCTCATGGTATATAAATCAAGGCACCTAAAGTAAATACGAATGAGCTTCTTTGTATAAAATTATCTTTTTTATCATATTTAATCTTTTATAAGAAAATATAAAATAAAAGAATAAAATTTTCAATAATCAACCAACATTCTACATTTTATCTAGTAGAATAAGGGCATGAAATTTAATTTATCTATAATTAAACATTTTTGGAAAATATATTTATAATACCAAGTTAATTATAAATATCGAGAGGATTTCATTTAATACTTTTCCCAAAATTTTAGAAACATAATAATTCTTCTTTTCTATAAAATTTTTAATGAATTTATAATATCCCAAGGTCATTCATCTTATGAGGATTCTTCCTTTGGAAAACCACCCATCATAATTTAGTTATACTAACTGTTGGGAATTATTCATGTCCCTTTTTATTTAAAATGATATTATTTAATTATTGTTTATATGAATGTAACTTTGAAATTTACTCTATTAATGGAATATATGATATAATATTTAAAATAATATGAACAATCCTCATGTAATACTTATTCATAAAATTCAGTTTTTTGCTTTTAAATATTGGATATGTTTGCTCGTATGTTTTGACATCACTATCTGATTATTTAAGAAAGACTACAAAAAAAATATTTATCCATTTTCTTCTTCTTTTTTAAATAAAATTCATATTTCAATTTCACTTTGTAATATAAAATTTCATAATTCTCCTCAAACCAATGTATTTCCTTTTTTGATACACTTATGCTATATGTTTTATAGTTTTTAAATTATATATTAAATTTATATTTTTCTCTAACATAGTTATTATTTTTACGAATAAATTTCTTTTGTTACATTCAGTTTATCATGGAGGCTTACCTTTAAAATTTACTATATTACCAAATCATAATTTCTATGTTATTTATACTAACATAGACTCACTGTATCAAATGATCAATAGTAGTCAAATTTGAGTTTTTTCTTTAATGTTTCATCCATATTAATCTAACTACCCTTGATTTATCTTAGTTATTACAACATATAATCAAGAACAAAATCTAATTTGATAGTTAAAGAAGTCTAATTTCAAAAATATGTTAACTTATTCATGTCATTTTAACATATTTTTTAGTTTTCTAAAAACTCACCTTGATTGCCCTACTTGACTTCCTTCGGCCTTCGAAGATACATAGGGATGATTATACCATAAAATAATTTAGGTATTAGATATAATTCCATTTTAATTGGTTTTGTATCATTTTTTCCATTATAACAATATTCTTCCACGTGAGTGAGTGACACCTTTTTTGTTAGAATATAAAAATTTATTCAACATAAAACATTATGTATATTCATTATATGGTAATATCCTTACTTTCTTCCCACTAGGATTAATGATATACTATGATGTATCTATACTTTTTAAACATTAATTAATTCATACCTATCATCTAACATTGTCACAAAATTTGTAGTGACTCTTCTTCCCCTTATTTCCATTCACTAAGAGTTAGTTAATTGTATATTGTTAAGACTCTTATATTAATCTTTATTATTTTCAACATAATGCTCTCCATCAAGATATAATACCCAATTATTTTTTTTCAATTTCAATCAATAACATCATAAAACATATAATTAAATAATGTGGGTCGTATTTTTATTGAGTTTTCTCTTAGTGGAAACTCATTAATATATATAATACTTCAGTAAATGTCAATATATTATTCATAAAAATGGTAGACTGTCTAGTTTTGAAGTCATTAGATCTTTATATAGAAAAATATCTATATATAACAGAATTGAATATAACCCCATATAATGAATAAATATTTCTATTTATACAAAAACCAATTCATCTCCTTCCACATAAGATATTTGAGAAAATATTTTAAATTTTGATCATGTCCACCAATAGTGACTAATTTGAATTACTGAGTAGAAATTAATAATTAATTTATGTAATAAAATTCACACTACAAATCTATGCCATTTAAAATAATAAACTATATAAAATTAGGGATCCTTATCACATAGTTCCTTTTATTATCTATATTAATAATTATTTAAGAGATTCTGACCACCCTAGGGACATGAAAGTCCCTAGTCAAGGGCGGTCCTATTATATTCCAAATTATGTCATCATTAACATGTTTCTCTCCACTATTATGATTTCTTGTGGCTATATTTTCATCATTATTATTATACTCTAAAATTTTCTTTTTTCTTAAAAGATGAGTCTTTATTTCATATATTATAGGTACGATGAGTACCCCCATTCTCCTAGGGTCTATGTACATTAAATTCCATAGAGTTTAATACGTGAATAGTTTGTAATGAGGAAGGATTGTAAGTATATACATATATAATACAGATAATGATTATGTACTCATATTTTTGAGTTTTATTTATATGCTTTATAAATTAAAATATAGAATATGATCATGTTCACTGACGCTGGTTAAAAATTTGGAGGAATTTTAAAACATTATAAATGTCAAATAATGTTTCTTCAAGTTCACAGGATCTAGTTTTTACATTATATGGGAGTTTTTCTCAGCATATTCGTAGGTAATGATTATAAAATTCACAATATAATTTTAGTTGTGAGATTATTGAAAATGAAATGTAGCTGTTTGTTTGAATTTATTAGTTACAAGTCTATTAGGATGCAAATAATAGAATAAGAGAAAAGTAAAATGATCAATATAAACAAATTAAGAGTTATTGATGTCATGAGGTTGTTTTTTATATCATATTAATTATAACATAATTTAATTTTTTATTGCTTGAGTGTTCATGATTCCTTTCCATAGTCACACCTAAGGCAGACATCAACTTCCCAGTGAAATCGTAGGTCCCTGTGTTTCTTCTTCTGTTAGCGACACAATTAGAATTAATTTAATTATGTATGTGATATGTTTTCTTTAACCAGAATATACACACTTTTGAATCAAATAACTATGTTCACACTTACAGTGCTGGGTATTGGATTTATTATTTCTATTTTCACCAATACTTTATACAGATATACAAATTTATCATGATAAAAAAAATATAACATAAAAAAAGATAATATGAATAATATTGTTTTGATATTCATTGTATTCTACAACTACTCTCCACCCTTCATCATATAAGATTATTTCACATGCGCATTCTATAATAATTAAATGTAATGGAAAATAATATACATCAATAATTGATGATATTTCAACACTCTCCAATTGGATTAGAAATCACGTTCATTACATCTCTATGGTTTGACATCCCAAATTCAATCTTATAATTATATGCTCACGGTAAGAAACATAAATTATAAAACATGAACATTTTATTTAATATCACATATGACACACAACACCAAAGATATAATAAAAACAATACCCTCATAAATTTTAACATATTTTTTATTAAATAAATAAAATATCATAAATAGATTTTTTTTTCAAATAATGCTGATTTTATATGGAATTACACAAAATACTGATATTTCCTTTCTTTATGTGCAACATTTAGTTCGGTTTGCATTATACACAAAACTGAGTTTTAATGAAGAAAAATATATTAATAATATTATAATTTAAAATGATTGTTTTCATATATCTATTGGAATAGAGGGTATGAATATAATTAAATTAATTATAAAAAATATAATATACAAATGTTTACTATATATATTTATTATAAATAAAATAAAAATAATTTAAAAAAATACTTTTTTAAAAAAAATATTTTTTCTAAAATATGGATTAATCAATCTTTGAACATATTATTTATATTTAAATATTAAAAAAATTATAAAATATATCTGAAAAATGTATTCATGTTTGAAATAATAATAAAAAAATTATCTTGTGGTGATTTTCATGAATTTTTTTTGAAATGATTCTTTTTTAGAAAAATAGTGAAAAATATTGAATTTTAATTGAAAAATATATTTTTGTCATAATATATTATAATGATGAAATATATATTTAATTGGTATTAAATTAAAATTAGAAAAAATTTATATCAATTAATCCAATTTAGGTCTTTTGAATGATTTTTATATTAAATTGATAGGTAGAATCTATTTAAACATTTAAACATTTTCAGTTTAAAATCCTGCTTTCTCATCCCTATTGGATGATTAATATTAAATAAAATTTCCACACATAAGTAAATTTAATTTTAAAAAATAGACACCTTATTTTTAATAAAAAAAATTTATAATTTCTAGTATGAAAAAAAGCAATATTTTTTCAAAATTATAAGAAAAAGTAATTAAAAATACTACATTGGAAAAGATAAAAATTGATTTACAGGGGGTTATAATAAAACGATAAGGGTATAAATGACCTATAAAATTAAAAAATAACTACATTATGAAAATATATCAACCATTATAACTCTATGTATCGATAATGGAATAGTTTGGACCATTTTGTAACATGGAAAATGTGGGATTAGACAATTCATTTCATAAATAAAGGCGTGGCCTCCCCCCCCCCCAAAATAAATGGCCTTATCCTCACCTCACTTCCTCAAAGCATCAAAAAAAATTGGTTCCTATAATAACTTACCAAATAAAATCCCTGATCAAATCCTCTCATATTTTAATTATTATCTTGTGAATAAAAAAAGGAGTAAGGCATTAGTGAAAACCTAAGGAATATATCTAACGAATAGGTACAGTTCTTCAATGAGCGTCATTATTTTAATTCATTATCCACAACATTAAATTTTTATTTAACAATGATGAAATAATATCATAAATGTCTCCCATATAATATTATGAGTTTAAATTATTATAATTACATAAGTTAATTTCTACCTACATCAAATGGGTTACAAACTCTTCTTACTTGTGTACGATAGATTATATCCCCATGAACTGATGTCATTTGTTAATACATTACTATCATTATCAGTTGGAAATGGTGATGGATTTAATGTATATATATGATATATATATATATATTAACTATACCTATTGGGTGATTATATATTATTTTTCTTTTATACTTTCTGATCCATAGGGGATACGATAAGACCCCTCCAGTGTATGGATGACTACTCTGTCGTAAAGAAACAAGATATGATTATCACTAACACATTGAATGGAAAGTAAGAGGGGTTAATTTTAATGAATAAATTTTTATAAAAATTAAATAATTATGATATTAATGAGATAATTATCAATCTATAACGATAATATATCATTTCATTTCTTAATTTTTTCACTTACATAAATATGGTAACATCTTTCATGTGTGTGTGTACTACCACCTTCACAAAAGTGATGTGACACTATTTTAACCACTACACCATATGTATGAGGTATATATTAGTATATAAATATAAATATATATGATATTATTATTTTTTATAAAATTTGAATATATTACATACTTTATTATAATAACGATCAATGTGAAATGGTGACATTACTCACTTTTACGTACGACCCACCATCGTCATGATCATAACATGCTTCATTTTTCACTAAAAAATTAAATGATATTTTATGAAAGAAAAACATATGTAAAAAAATTATAATTATTTTATAATTATTATTATTTATATGATTAAACAATGTAGTATGTGCATGAACCTGATCAATACTGACAAAACATTCCTAAGAAAGACAAGGAAATAAACACAGGAAACAATGGAAATTTAGAAATATTATTAATGAATGGGTGATAATATGTTATAAATGGATAATATATTGTATTATAACCATCATTAGTTTTATATAAAAATTTAATATCATTATTATAACCACTTTAAATGTTATTAAAGAATATTCAACAGAAAAAAGTATAAAGTAAGGGATTCCTACTCATTTTCATTTCATTGAGGCATATTGTAATGTTATGCGTGTAGTTTATATTATTTGGTGTATTTAATTCACCATTAACAAATTATATTAGAAATACATAATTATCCATGCTATTATAAGTTTTAAATATAATTATTTAATATATGGGGATTTAAATTAAATTTTACCATATGGTAATGAATATCATAACTCATTTACTTTACTTTGGATTGTACCATTCTTTATTTGCATTTGATATATTATGATAAAGTATGAAAATAAATTTGAATATAAATTGTTTTATTTAAACTTTTCATATATGTATTTATAGATGAAACACATAATCTATTCGTTTAATAAGTTTTGAATCAGTGTTATCATCATCCTAATTTTTTATTTAACAATTTCATTAGAATAAAAAAAATTATTCTTGAAATTTATTTGAAGGAAATTATTTATTCATTTTCTGATAAACCCATATATTTTTCTTCTAATATTGTTATTAAGGATGTTTCAATGTAAAAATACTAATTTTAAACTCATTCTCAATAGAACCATCTTAGAATTTGTTTTAATGAAAATCCCACTCCATTTCTCTCTTAGATTGTAAATATATTTTCTTCAAATACCATGTATTATCAAAATATTTATTATTTCTTTTAACAATTTAAATATTATTTATTAAATAATTTTTACTCATATTTTATTTATGATTTTTTCTAACATTATCCTATATTTTTACTTTCAAAACAAGGATCTTTTCTGACCTTCTTTACATGAAAAGGAATCTTCACTACATCGTATACTAAATAATCTACCCATAAGAAAACGATTTAATTAAAGATAATACTTGAAATTTATATGGAAGTTTCTAATGAAAATAAATTCATAATTCTCTTTAAATTCATAGTTTTTATAATCAATTTTAAAGACATATATTTTCAAAATTATTTATGTTTTGAAAAGTTATTTTTTAGATGAAAAGGATATTTTCCTCAAAAATGTTTCTTCAGTATCATATTATATGTATTTCTATTCATTAATGACAATATCCCTTTATTGTTACTCTAATGGGTATATGTCAAATTTAAAATATCCTTAATCTTCCTCTTTTATGAGTTTTGATTATACTGACCAAGGATAATATTGAGATAAACTTCCTTGAATCATTTTTTATTGATTAAATTCACATTGAAATATTATGATTCTTTTGAAGATTATACATTAAATTTACCCTAATTATTCATATCATTTATCATGTATATGCTTATTTCCTACATAATAAACTATTATTACATATGATTTATATACTGAATGCTATTTTATTTAATAGGGTAATATTGTTAAATGGGAATCCATTACTCAATATGGATAATTGATAAGGCACAATGATTATAAATTAAATAGATTAATAAAAATATAATGAATGAAATGGAAATTTAATATTGTGGTTGGGGACCAGTTAGTGAAAAACCCTGGATAAATCCGTTTTATTATTAAAAAATAGCCTGAAAAGCCACATATGTTTAAAACCATATGATTTTAAAAAATTGAGTATAGGCCTTGATCATATAAATGTTATGGTATAAATTATGTTTGCTTGTACCTTGAATTTATAAAGTATATTGAGGATAGATCATGATGGAAAAGGTATCATGTGCTTGGGGAAAATGATGCCTGATAATTAATAATTTTCATTATTCATAATTAAATTATTATTATCCCTGACATTTTCACAATGATATTATATCCGAATATATTACATAATTAGTTAATTGATTTTGTGGAATGTATTTTTAGTTATTTAACTTTTCATATTGATTATGCTTTATCCAGTTATTTATGTGCAATGTGATGTTAGTTGATTTCATTTTTTTAATGATACATATAGAATCTTGGTAGATTTCATTTTACATAAACCATTCTATAAATTTCAGCTCACCCTAATTTTTTTTTCATTTTCATAAGAACACATGATGTGTACAATGATTAATTTAAAATGAAATTCTAGGGGAAATAAAGTTAGTCTAGAATTGTATATCAATTTTTTTTTTATTTTAATGCAATGAAATTGTAATGTATGTATATAGGTTATGAAGAATACTAGGCTATTTAATCATTGAGTATTTGATTCCATATATCTCGTGAAAATGTAATAAATAAGGCACCTACTATAAGAAATCAGGGTTGGGGCCACTATAGTTTATATTATACCATGTTTAGTTAGAAACAATGGGAACTAGATTTAGGAAAATAGTTATTTAGGAACATTACCCAAATATAGACATTGAATAAATGTACACAAAAACAACCAAAAGTTTTGTAAAGTAATTATTTTGTGGTTTCTAGGAGCAAAACATCAATATCTGGATACATATGGTGGATATGGTTCTGATACAGATGTAGCTATATTAAATTACTCTACAAAAGGATTGTTGGAATTTAATCAATTATTTCCTTATACATAATAAAGGTCCAGATTTTGAAATTTTATTGACACACCATGTGCATATACTTAAGATAATTCATTTTTTTCTTTAAAAACATTACAAATGATTTAGATATATGATGACAATGAATGAACATGGTTATAACATAGGCTATTATATATACTATGCTTAAGTAAAAAATATGAAGTATTTATGTGTTATGATTCATTAATTAAGGTGTAAAAGTATTTTTTTCCAATTCTATGTTGGATATAATAATCATGAAACATCTCTGCATTGTGTTCAATTTTATGAGCATTTGTCTATTAATTAACATAATTTTTTTTGAATACTATCATGTTTATGAGAAAAATATTTATCATATGTTTAAATTCATAATCAATTTTTTTTTGGTTTTATGTGCTAGAAGTATATGATTATTAATTAGATTTTGGAGAATTTATCGAATGTCAACATTTTAATTGAAAAGATTTTTTATGATTAATTTATTTACATGTTATAGAAAAAGTCTCATTTTATTGATAACCTTTATGATTAATATGATCATTAATGACATTTTAATAGTATTTATATAAAATAAATAAAAACTATAAAATACATGTTATAATGAAAATATTAATAAACTTGTTATTTAATTGTTAACCCTTTTCAAGGATTCCCATCATATTTTTTTCGAGAACATTTTACAGATTATATGAATATAGATAATCTAAAAGGAAAATGCACATGGTGGGTGGTAACCCATAATGTATAGTATGGCTGTGAGAATTGAACCCACAACCTAACAATTAAAATGGTTTATGCCTACCCTAGGACTAAATGATTTTTTTGTTAATATGTCATTATTATTAGTTAAATTATAGAAAAATATAAATATTAATGATGAAACAATGGTGTTAATTTTGAGATTTAATGATTAATTTATTTTATTTGATAATTTATGAAAAAATATTGGGTTTGGTAAATATTTTTCAATAGAAGGAATGTTATTTCACTCTTTTATAGATTTTAAATTTCGTTAAAAGTAATTTTTGTGTTTATGTCATAAAAAATAATTTTTGATATTTATTCATTGTAATATGTGGTTAGTTTGAAATTAATAAAACCACAAAAAGTAGATGAAATTGTGCCTATAATATATGAAAATTTAATAAAAGTATATTAATATATATTGATATACAATAATAGAATTCATCAACTTTAAGGCTATGATATTTTTATAAAAATTACATCCGAAAACATTTATTTGTGTGAAATGTATTGTTTTTTAAATCATTATAGATTTATGGTTTTGAGTCCCTAAACATTGCATTGATAAGGTGATTTCTTCTGATTTATGAAATCTATCACTATGTATTTTTATATACAATTTTCCTCTATGTATATATCTACACATTCCAATAATGTTCTCTTAATTAGAAACCTCGTTATATGTTATTCCATATTATATTTTTAATTATTTTTTACAATTATTAATATGGTATTTTATTGTCACTTTTTACAATGTCTGATTTTTTTAAATTAATTTTCAAATATCATACAATCGATTTTTGAAACCATTTTTAAATTTCAAGGATGAAATTTATTTATTTTTGGTGGAATATAACATACCGTAATTCCAAAAGAATAACATTATAGTCAATAGCATACATGACATGCCACACCAAGCATATAATAAAATATAGCACCCATAGACAATACTATATATTTATTTTTAAATATATTTAATCACATCAATTACATCTGTTACCTTAAAGGATGATTTTATATTTAGTTACATGCAATGATCTCTTGATTTTATTTGCATGAAACTCTTACTGTATCTTTTTTTACATTCAAGACAATGTTTTACTGAACAAAAATATACTATTAATATTATTGTTAAATATGATAATAATAATATAGGTGTTTCAATGTAGGTTATGAAAATAATTAATCATTTAGTGAAAATATATATTTTAGAAACATTTAGTGTATCTAAAAATCTTATAAATAAACTATGAATTATTTTAAAAAATGAATCACTATATGAAAAAATGTATATTTTCTAGGAGATAGATTGATCACTCGTTGGTCACATATTTTATATTTATCATTTAACACTATTAAAAAATTTATTTGAAAAAATTATCTTAATTTTTAAAATAATAACTACAAAATTATATTTCATATAATTTTTGAGAATTTTCTAAAAAGTTTTATTTTTTGATGAACATTGAAAATTAATAAATCTCAATTTAAATAATGTCTTCTCAGTTAAATATTTTATAATGAAAAAATATATTTTTTTTATCTAAAAGTAAATTTTTTTGAATTTTCTATAAAATAAATCATATTTTGATCATAGTTATTATTTTTATATTGATTTTATATATAAAAAAATTGTATAATTTTCAAAATTATATCTTGAAAACCATGGTTTCTTGTTCCATTTGTACGATTAAAAATAAATTAAAATTTTCCACATAAAATAATTTAATTTGGAAAAATAAATTATATTTTTTTAATTAGAATAAATTATAATATATAATCTTTTAAAATGAATTTTTACCTTAATAAATAGTGATAATAAGAAATATTAATTAATGTAGTTAAGTTCGAATAATTTTTTCGGAGGCGTTAATGTAATATTATAACTATAGAAATGAAATATAATTTTTCTAAAAAAACATTCTTTAATTTTTTATAAATTAATTCTATGAGGTTCTAGAATGATATATTTGATAATCTCTAGTCATAACAAAAATGTGGGAGTAAATAATTATTTTCAGAAACATAATTTTTTTCTCATCCCCCTCATATAAAAGGATACCAACTATCCTCTCATTATTACACCTTCAAAAAAAATTTGAACAAAAAATAAATGATAAAATCACTACCCCAATTAATTTAATATTATAATCATTATATTGGACATAAATCCAATTTAGTATATATTTATTGAAAACCTAAAGAAGAGACAAGAAGAAGAGGTAGTGTTCTTCAATTAGCAACATTATATTATTACTTCCTCACATCCTTAAATTAATATCTAAACTTAAGGATATAATAATATTATTATATTACATATAATTATATTTTTTATAATAATCGAATGTCTTACAACCATATCTACTTTCATCAAATGGGTTCTGAAATCGTTGTACATTTGTATGGAGGAGAACAACCTCACAAATAGATGTCCTTCATTCTTCCATTAACAACATTTTCGGTTATGTTCAGGGATATATAGTATATATTTGATATATATGACATAATTACACCTATTCATATATTATATCAAATATATATATATATATATTTAACATCCACTCTATATGGGACAATATTATGTCTCTTGTGTGTACTTTGGACTATCGCCTTATGAAGAGATATGATTCATTATTCACTAATTATTTATATGAAATATAAAATGTATAATGTTAATAAAAATATCTTATATAAGTGAAATAATAATTATATTCATGATATATTAATCTTTTCAGGAATATAATATATCATTTTCTTTCTTACCTTTTTCACTCACTTAAATATGATAACATTGTTTGTGTATATGTGGACCCCCAACTTCATGAATGTGATGTGAATATTTTTTCATCAACACACCAAATAGATGATACATAAATGAATATGATAAGTATATAATATATTATTATAGTTCTTTAAATATAATATATTTCATACCTTCTTCTAAATGATAATTGGAAAATGGAATCGTTACCCCCATGTGTGTACGACCAACAGTCTTCATGATCCTAACGTACATCATTTCTCATAACCATATTTCATGGTTGGTTTAACAAAAATTGATGTTAAAATATAATAATATTTAATTTTTAATGCTTCTAGATTTTATGAAAATATGTATTATTTTGCAGAACCCTATATTTACTACATAACACGTATAAGAAAATTATGAAAGTAATACCTTAAACAATAGAAAAAAAGAATGATTATAAACAAACATGCGATAGAATGTTATAAAAGTTCAATATATCATTTATAAATATTAATATTATTATATAAAAAGTTATTAATATGATTTAAATGACAATATTAGGTTAAATCTCATTCAACCAAAAAATATCATAGGGTACGGGATTCCATATTAGATTCATTCTATTAAGGCATATTGTAATGTTAAGCCCCTAATTTCTAGTATACAGTTTATATAATTCTCTATTTGACATATAATATTAGGAATAACTAATTCCTCCTTGGTTTTTATGTATCATATATAATTATTTAATATAAGTGGATTTGAAATTTATTTTACCATGTGGTAAATAATTTCATAACTAAATTTCTTTTTGTTGGGTTATATCAATCCTTTGATGTTTATAGTATTTTGTGATTATATATAAAATGTATTTTTAATATATATGGTTATGTACACAATTTTTTAGGTTGTAAATTTGATACACATAATGGTTTATGGACTAATTATTAGTTCAATTTTATAGTCATCATACAGATTAATACATAATTCGCATTCTGATAAATAAAATTGATAAATTTTATTTGATGGAATGATTCTAAAAATTATATAAAATAACAATTTCCTTTTCATTTATTGTTATTCACAATATTTACATACTTTCATATATGTCAAAAATTGATACCCAAATTTTTCTTATTAAAATAATAGAATCAAAATAAAAAAGTTGATAACTTATATAAAATAGTACATTTTAGGATAATAGTATTTTATAATTTGGATTATGTCTTATATAAATAATTAATAATCCATCCATAGATCATATCTCCCATCAATCCCATATTTTATTATTTAAATATAGGTCATTGACATAATACTTGTGAAATCCTTTATATCCAAAAATTATTCAAAATCACTATATAAAACATGGGTCAAAGGATACAAAAGAAGGGTGAGATCAGATGATCTGTAAAGGTAAATATATGAATTTCTAATTAAATATCATTAAGGGGGATAAGATTTCATAGGGGTATCTTTAAATAATCAATGTACATGGGGGAATCATAATGGAACTCATTCCCACTAAAATCTAGAGCCTCAAATATGAAATAATTAAAAAGGAAAAAATCACCAGAATCTGTAATCTTGGGAAATTTGTAATCAATAATGATCAAAATAAATATCTTTAGCCAAAGGTAATAATATATAAAACATGTTGGTATTTTATAAATTCATCTAATATACCCCCTTTCAGATCCCTTAATGATCACTGAAAATGGAATACAAATATGGAAAAATTCCATCAATATATTAACTAATGCATCGTATAGATATCTGGTCATACCCATTTGATAAACTATAATGACATAACAAAGAAAACTCTACTTGCACACATAATATATAATTTCTATGAAAATAATACAAAGATAACATGTCAAAAAATTGAAAAAAACCTTTTTTTTTCTGGAATGTTATTAACCCACGAGTTGGAATGATATTCCCCTACTATATCATTGAAACCTGATTAACTCATGAAAATTAAGTGGGATAAAAAACAATCTCTTTGAAACATGAAAAACCAATATAAATGAAATGGGATGCAAACAAATCTCATAGAAAAATGATTTATTCATTTAAATGAAATGGGTTACAAATTAATCTATTTTAAACATGTTTCACACATGTAAATGGAGTGGGTTCCATAACAACACTGTTAGGACATATTCCACCGGTGGAAAAGATATAGGTTTCATAAAGGTCCATTTGAAACAAGAATAATCCATCGAAATAATAAATTTGAATGGTATAATTAAAAATTATCCCCACAAAAATATATGTAAAAAATGATTAATGATATTTATTAATAGAAATTACCATAAAATATAATAAAAAACATTATTGATGAAAATATTCATTAAACATTCCATAGAGTCCCATAGCCTATTGAAAAATTTGAATTATTTTCTCCAGAAATGAATAACATTAAATGAAACTTATAATATCATGACAATAATTATATAAATGATATAACATGTCAAATAAGAATTAAACAGACCCCGTAAAAGAAGACAACTATATATAATTCTAAACATCTAAATGATAGAAAATAGTGACAAAACTCTAATACCGATTTGGCAACATTTAAAATAAATACCTCATGAAATGGTGATCATAAAAATGATATTTAAAAGCACATAAGTTTATGGGTAGGAATCATAAAACACATTCATGTGTATTAGATACACCACACAACCAAAATAAGTGGTGAATAATTAATTTATCTCAATGAAATAAAAGTGAGTCGAGAAAAACCATTACAAAGATCATATCAATGGAGTGAAAATAATTCAATGATATTATTTTGTGTAAAAAATGTAAATACAGACAATAAAAATGAAATATTAAATAATAATATCAAAGGAAATTTGATACATACTCCTTTTCATGAGAAAACCAATGACAAATAAGTTTAACCCAATAAAAATAAATTTAGAATTAAAATTCCTCACCAAGTGAGAAACACATGAATTAAAAAACTCATTAAATAAAAACATTAATTTAAATAAAATAATATTATAGTAGATTAATTAATGATATAACATGTCAAAGGGGTTGTTCATACACATTTATCAAAGAATAAATGTACATTATATCAAGATATGTGTTTATGAAAGGAGATTAAGACAATGCCCCCTACTACATGGGTATCTTTTGATTCCTGAGATACATGAAATTGTAACATCAATTGAAAAATTTAATATCATGAAATATATTGAACTAATGATATAAAATTTCATAGTGTAGTGGATATATTTTATTTATGTAACTTGGTGAAAAATAACAATAAAGTCTCAATAAAATATAAATTGAGATGACACCCCTTACAATTGTGGTAACAACTAAATTGGAATCCTAAAAAGTAATACTTATAAAATGTAACAATTAAACAATATTAATATACATTCATTCATGATATGATATAAAAAAATGGTTAGTATATAAACCTAAATAACTTATTATGGGGTGAATATGACTTTTATCTTGTATATGTGAAAAGTTATATAAAAATTTATTACCATGAGTCTGATTTTTTGTGTGTGTCCTCTATCTTCCTAAATAAAACAATTTCTTAATTATTTACTAGATTCATAAAATTATATAGCGTTACTATTTTAGTTATTTTACTTATAAAAAATTTATATAATATAAATTATTTAATTATGTTAAAGTTGGAAGTTTTGACCATATTTAGTGAATGTGTCAAAACTGAATTTGATAGGTTGACTATATCCAGCGTGGTCATTATATAAATATATACATAATAACAACCATGAAACAATTATAATATTTATACATAGGTTATAATTTCAAAATCTTAATAGTATGATGGTTATTAAAAAAGAAGCAATGTTATGATCATGGATATGTTAGGCCATACACACGCTTGAGTAACATTCCCATTTAATATTGATCATTATAGAAATAAGGAAAGTGAATTTTTCTTCCTAGATTGAAAAATATATAATAATTATAATATTATTTAGTTATAAATAATTATATATATATCACTATTTATATGTTCTGATGTTAAAAGATGAGTCACATCACTTTGAGGATGTTCTAGTACACACATCCACGAACGACGTTTTCATTTTTTCAATGTGTGATATGGAATGAATAAAATTATATGTTATATGTGTAGATAGATAATTATATCATTATTATAATAAAAATTTGAGTTACAACATATATTTTTATTGAAGCCATACATAATGCATTCCATGGGATGGGAGAACATATCACATCGCTTTAAGGACGTGGTCGTCCACATGTTTAGAAATGATGTTATCATATTACCATAAAATTAAAATATAGTAGTTATGTGTTATATAATAATTAAATATATACGGTGAAAATATAAAGAAAAATAATATCCAATAAATATAGTATTCCCATAAAAAGTTTAAACCACAATAGATGTAGGAAAAAATGATTCACATAATTTCACGAGGCTATAGTTTATCGTACACACGAGCGATTATTTCATTACCCATATGATGGATGTGTGTTAGTTTAGGTCAGAAACATATCATAAGAACATAACAGTATATTTAGTATACAATGGATATTATATTATCATTAAATAATAATAATTTTATTGATTGTCAAATAAATCAAACAAATGTGATCAATCGTAAATGTTACCTCTTTTTCGGTAAATAATTTTGGTTTACACCACATGAAATATTTGAATTTATTTCTATGAAAAGAACGACTTATATGATGATAGGTGGGATATTGGGAATTTATGTAGGTTGGTTTTTTATAATCCAAAAATTCTTGGTAGAATTAAAGAGGGTTATAGGGGATGAGGCCATTTATAAGTGTAGAAAAGGACACATTTGGTATTCTTCAAAAAACATGTCTGCTCCCCACATTTTATGTGTTCCAAATGGTTCCCAAATATAGTATTGAATATATTTATATGTTTCTTGGTCAATATATATCCATCTATTTATTTTTATAGGAGTTTATTTCCATTTTAGGACTTCTATTCTATGATTTATCATTAATTAAAATCATTTTTCCCTTAATCATTGAATTTATTTTATTTAAATTTACTAATATTATTGGTCATAAACTAATTTTTCTATAATATATGTTATAAATCATTTTGAATCAAAATATAGAACCCATTTTTTTAAAATTTTAATAATATGATTGGAATAAATTAAATTAAAAACAATCCCACAGATGGGATAAGATAATCGGGTTTTCAAGATAAAAGTTTAAATGTTTGAAATAATTTAATTTCAAATTTCATTGTGAAATGGATTCCAATGACCTAAATTGTTTTAAATTTAAATAATTGGATCTAATTTTACATAAAAGATTATAAATCATAATTTAACACTAAATTATTTAGATGAAGAAGCAGTTTTCAATTAAAATTTGATGTTATTAACTTTTCATTAGAATATGGAAGTTCTCCTAAAAACTCCAATAATTAAACAATAATATGATATTATGCTTTAAAAAATGAATTTTATTTTTTCAAATAATAATTTCAAAATTTATAAAATTTCATTTTAAATTATTTCTCAAATTAAAATGTGGTAAAACTACCTTTAAAAAATATTCAAATTTTATACTCAAAAATGGATTTCTTCATCTTGTAATCCTCTAAAACATATTGGATAAATTTAAAAAATTTCGATTATATATATATCATATAAATTTCATTAATATCTTCCCATATTATAGATTAAATAAATCTAATAATATAAAACACAATTATGGTCATAAAAAGTTATTTTTCATTAAAACTCATCACTTGTATTCAGTTGGGTTTTACTATAATTTCCAATAAACTTGTATCAAAAGGTTTAATATTTTAACATGGGTAAAACTTATATTCATAATATATATAACACTATTTATTCATTCTATTACAATAGATAATATATACCCATTATTCTAAATAAATAATATTAATTATATATTTTTGTTAGAAAATAAATAGCCTTGTGGGTGACACATATTATCAATGAAACTCAATGTTATGTGAAAATCATGAAAAATATGAAGTTTTGTTCAAAAAATTATAAAACATGAATAACTAGTGAAATAATCTATCAATGTATTTAAATTAATTTGAGTAATGATGTTTCTTCAAATATCGAGATGTTATATCATAGCCTCTTAAAATGAATTTAGCCCTTGAAACTCCTCTTGGTTATCAAAAGATTAACATTATTAGAATTAAATTTTTGAAATCCACATCATAATAGGGTTAATAAATAATTATCATATAAATTTAACATGGGAAATATAAATCTTTCCATAAGTTACACATAACATGGATTCCACATAGAGGGAACATTGTTGTTATTAGAGAAAAATCATAAATAATTATTGAGATTCATTTAGGTCATTGATAAGAAAAATAATTTTCATGTAATGTTAGGGGCCTCATTAACATAAATCTGTGATGAACAAAAATACCATCACTTTATCAGAATTTATGGTAATAGTTTTATACTTTTTTTTCATTATCCTTTTCCTTGAGTTAAAAAATTATCTTACCATTAAAACCAATGTAGAAAAATGTAAACTTACTTACCTTATGATTAGAATTTTTTCCATTAATCAATATCCACCTACATATTTTTCTCCAAAATATGAGTATTAAAGATATCATTTTAATTCCTTATTCTCTAAAATCATTTCTAAAGTTCCACAAAACCATAAATTTGATAATAAAGCTATTACACCTATCATTATACATTACACAAAACCAAATAATATTACCACATGGTAAGATAAATCCTAAAATGGATAATCCTTCAAATAATACACTAATAGTAAATATTAAATAGTAATACATAATTTTCAAACATAATTATTCCATAAATAACTATGATTATAAATTAATAATAACTTCCTTACAAATATTGAATCCGGTGATTTTAATTATTTAATTGTATATTGTTACGAAATTAATCAATAATTATTTCTTAAAAAATTAATGTATTTTTTTGGAAAAACATAATCTTATCTTTTAAAAACATTAACAGTATTCATGACATCATGTAGGATGATGATATGTGTAACCCCATTGTCTCCCTTTGATTGTGGGATCAATCCCCACAAACTTTTTATATGTGAAACATTTTCACCCAACCTTCATATTGTCCCTTTTTTTCATTAATCCAAAAAAATTCCTCTCTAAAAAATCTTTTTGATTGCAGGGGTTACAAAAAATTAAATCAAAAAAATCTCCAAAAATATCATTGATATGATCAAGATTTTTACTAAAAAAAATTCACATGGGGTGTCTAGGAAAATGAACATCTGATCAACAATAATCTTATAGACCTATGTCATTTTCAATTACTCCTATGATTACCTCATTGGAAAATATAATAATCTCTGAAGGTACCTAAAGCGATAATTGATAACAATTATAACAACTGATGAGCCACACTCTTGAATCTTGTTTTTGAATCCATAACAATACATTCCTAGAATGGATTCGGATAAATGTAACCCAAATATTTCATCTAGAACATTCAGCATAAAAAGAAAAAATTGATCACATTCATACATAAGGACCATTTAGGTTTATAGTTTTAGTGAATTAGTATAAACACCTAAAAAACTATTCAAAATTCATACAATATAATTTATCCCATTTAAATCAGACATTATTATTTCGAAATAGGCCATTATCATATTCCTTGTGAAATCACCTATATACCAAAATAATTAAACATCATTTATTAAAACAAAGGGAAATGGAAACTAAATAAGGTTGAGCTTAGATGCTTAATAATAGAAAACTCAAGCCTTGACACTTTTATTTCATTAATGACAATAATATTCCTTAATTTTATGATGAAATAATTTAAGTTCTAGAGGGAGTCATAATGGAACTCATTCTAATAAAAAATTGGATCATCATTTATGAATACATTTCAAATGAAATAGTCATCAGAATTAATGTTCATGAGCCAAATGAAAACAAAACTGATCAAATTAAACATCATAAACCCATAGTAAAAAATAATAAAAAATGTTGGTATACTGGATCATTAACTCATATAAACATTATATAACCCTTATAGAGCCCATAAAAATGTAATAAATAATAATTTCAACTTCTATCACCAGTTACCCCCATGCATCAGAGTGTTATTTATTTGTACACATCATATAAGTTGTAATGGGATCACCCAATGATATCTGGATGAACCCAAAATTGATAATTTCCATTAATCTAATATATATAATTCAAAAAAACACACTGAAGAAACCATTATTATTTTTAGAACATAAATTTCATTTGAGAAATAAATTTTTTTCACTAAAATCACTATGAATCATGATTAACCCACGGAAAAGAAATGGGTTTCAAAAAAATATCTTTGAAACATGAATAACCCATAGAAATGAAAGGGGTTCCAAAATAATATCATTAAAAAATGATTAATACTTTTAAGAAATGGTTCTTAAAGATTCGGTTTGAAAAATATTTAACCCATTTAAAAGGAGTCGGTTCCATAATAGTCCCTCTTAAATATATTATACCAATGGAAAAAATAGGTTTCATAAAAATATCATTTTATGAAAACATAATCCAGATAATGAAATAATGAGGATGGGATAAATAAATGTATCTCCATTTGAGGAAAATTTATAGCATAGTATTTATAAAATGTTTAATCAAAATGACCATAAAATGTCATTAAAATTTTATTTTTGAAAACAAACTTTAAACCTTTCAACGTGTACCATACTAGTTTGAATCATTTTAATTATATGCCTTATGAAGTAATAACATTAAATTAAACATATAATATCATGAAAATAATGAGATACATGATATAACATATCAAAGGATATGTATTTTCACCTCATAAAAATAGGTGTATAACATAAACAATGTCACAAGGAAATAAAATTATAAAAGAAAATACAATGCTGGTTTCCTTACATTGAACCTGTAAACAACATGAAGGAGATTTCAACAAACAGATATGTGAAACTGAATAAATTGAAGGATAAAAATCATAAAACAGGTTAATGTGTAAAAAATGAACCACACAATAAAAATAAGTTCCAAACATGGAATATATATCAGATAAAAAAGAGATATGATAAAAAAACCTTATAATGATTTTATTATTAGAATGAGATTAAATCAAGGATATTTATATTTTTGTGAAATTTTATTAAAACAACTAAATTGAAAATACATATGATATCACTTATCACATGAGTAACGCTTGTGTAATAAAAATTATTAAATAATAATTGAATTAATAATTAAATAAATCGAGAGTAGAAAAATTCCTGATATAACATGTTAAAGAGGTTGTTCACTCACCTTATAAAATAATAATGGTGTATACCATCAAGATATGCCTCAATGAAAAGAGATTGCAATGAAATCCCCTAAAACATGGGTAAGTTTTGAATTGTGAGATACATGATTGTGTAACATAAATTGAAACATTGAATATCATCAAATAAAGAGTACTCATGATATAAAATGTAATACGGTAGTAGATACACAATATTAAAGTAACTAGGTGAATAATAAAAATTATTTCTTAATGGAATATAAATTTATTAAACAACATTTAATTGAAATAAAAACTAAATTGGAAACCCAAAATGTTTTAATCATCTAATGAAACATTTAAACACCATCAATATAAATTTATTCATGATATAATATATAAAAATGGCATGCATATATGTCACAAAAAATATAGAGTTGGTGTATATGAAATTTATGTCATAGATGTAAAAACGTGATATGAAAATATCTTACATTGAGTCTGGTATTTCATCCATGCCATATATATTCCAATATAATAATTTTTTTTAATTATTTATTTTATCTATAACTTTTACATGGTTATAGTTACTTTTATTTCACTTATACAAAAGTTACAAAAAATTACTAAATCAGTGATGTTTAAGTAAGATGTTTTGACAATACATTTTTTATGTTTCAATATATAATTTGATAGGTCAAATATTTCCAATGAGGTCATTAGTTAAATATCTCCACAATAATAAACCTTAATTAATTATAAATTTTATACCTAAAATATTACAATTATAGAGATGCTGGGTTGCGTGTACGCATGAGTGACATTCCTCTTTTTAAATGATCATTATGAAATGATGGTATGAAAAGTTTATCATTCAATAATGAAAATTATATAATATATATAATAAAATTTATTTATAAATAAACAATATATATATATATATCGGTATTGATATGTGGGGATCTAAAAGGATGAATCACATTGTCTTGAAGAGATGGTTGTCCACAAATACACGAATGACATTTTTACATTCTCAATGTGTGAAATGGAAATAATAAATAAATATTTATTTATTATCATATAATTTTAATGAAAAAATAAATAAAATATTCCACGTGAAGGGTGAACATATCACATTACCTTAAGGAGACAATAGTCCACACAACCACAAATGAAGTTATCATATTCCCAAAAGATGTATTCCTGATGGTATGTCTTATATAGTAATTCAAAATATACTAGGAAAGAATAAATAAAATATAAATAACATAAAATTAGTATTTCCATAATAATTATTAACCACAATGGTGGTCGAGAAAGAATGATGACATTTTTCAGGAGCTGGAAGTTTATTATACCCACGAGCAATTATTTCATTACACATATGATTGATTTGTGTGTAAGTGTAGGTCAAAAAAATAACATAAAAATTTACAATATATTTTGTATAATATTTATATTATATTATCATGGAAAAAGAATATGATAATTTGTTGGAATGGAAATAAAACATAATTGATAATTCAAAAATATTACATCTCTTTTGAGTAACTCATTGTGGATTACGTCAAAGGCCTTCCTTGGATAGATTTATACACAATGTGAGGATTATGTGATGATAATGGATATTTAGGAAGTTAATTTTGGCCATGTTTTTATTATATAGTAGGTATTGATATGTGTGAAATAAGTGGGAGGATATGAGGCCTTTTATAAGTGGGAAATGAACATATTGGGTATTCTTGAAATGATTTCAGTGCTCCCCGCGTTTTACGTGTCCCACAGGCGTCCCAAATCAACCATTAGATGTATTTATATATTTAGAGGTATAAATATATCCATAAAATCAATTTTAGAGAAGTTTAGGGTCATTTTTACATCATGTATTCTAGTATTAATCATTAATTAAAATTGTTTTATCCTTAATCACTGCAATAATTTTAATAACATGGACTAATATTTTTTGGTTAAAAATGGAGTTTTATTTTGTAGAAATTATAATATAATATGATTCCAAATAAATAATCCATTTTTTAAATTCCAATAACATATGGGGAAGAAATTATTTTAAATATAATACCACACACCGGACGAGACAATAGGGATTTCAAGATAAATGTTCAAAATACTGAAATGTTTTCATTTCCAATATCTATGTAATATGGAATTCAATGACACAAATTGTTAAAAATGATAAAATATTTATATATTTTCATTAAAAATGATTAAAAATATAATTTAACACTATAAATTATTAATATGAAAAGGCAGTTTTCAATTAAAATTCAGTATCATTCCCTATTCTTCAAAATATGAATTTTCATAAAAAAATACCAATAATTATAAATAATTTTATGTCATTATTTTAAAAATAATTTTTATTTTTTGAAATAAAAATTATAACGTTTTCAATTTTTTTTAAAATATAGGTCTCCCATTAAAAGGTCGTAAAATTTCCCTTAATAAATATACATATTTTCTATGCATAAATTTCAATTTATTATTATCCAAATACAATAAAAAAATTTCATAACTTTGTAGAAAAATTATTAAATTTATAAAATATAAATTCTATTAATATCTTCCAATATTAGTGATTAATTTAATTTATTATTATAAAACACCACTGTGGTCATAAAAATAGTTTTTTCATAATAAATATTCTTTTATATTCAATTTTTTTTATTTTCATATCCAATTATTTTCTTACTAAAGGATTCATTATATTAAAAATTTTCAACCATATATTGAAAATCCAATCAATAATAATCATTCCTATAATTCCAATAAATAGGTGATTTCCCTTATTATAAATAAATAATATTAATTTTATATTGTTTTCCGGTAACAAATGGCTTTGTATATGGCAAATTTTCTCAATGAAAGTTAATGTTATTTGAAACCTAAGTTAAACATAATATTTCAGACAACAAAAGATAATCTATGTATTCTGTGTAATAATATCTATCAATGAATTTAAACTAAATTGAGATTAGATTTTTATTAATATATTGGATTGTTATATCCTACCCCCCTTAAAATGAATTTCTCCCTCAAAATTAATTTTGTTTGTCATAGGATTGACATTAGTATTACACCTTTATTGAAACCTTCATTTAAAAAAGGTTTATTAAAAAATTCACTTAGAAAGATAAAATGTGAAATATAAAGGTTCAGAGAAGTTTTTCATATATAGGATTCCATATCGGGGGAAAATTGATGGTAATGGAGGGAAAGAGTAAACAATTATTGAGATTTGATTGAGGGAATCGATCATAAAAAAGTGAATGATCAATGGAATGTTAAGGGATTCAAAAAAAATAAATCCTTGATGAACTAAAAGAATGTCAATTTATAAGAATTAATAGTATAAGGATTAAACTTTTTTCATGTTCCTTTTTTAGAGTTAAATAATTCCCAATCATCTAGACCTAGGTAACAAGTAAAATGAAATATACATACTCAATGAGTTGAATTTCATCCATTAATTAATTTCCACATAAATCTCTAATTTTTCTCTATGTTGTGACTATTAAAGAGGAAATTTTTATTCACAAAGAACTAAAATAATTATTTAATTTCCAAAAAATAATAAATGTTCTAGTCAATCTATTACACAAGTCCTCATACATTAACAAAAAAAATTATTAGCACTTGGGAAGACAATTCCAAAAAGGTTTAAACCATTGAATGAAACAATAATGTTAAATATTATATTTTTATACATAGTGTCCAAAATAAATTTTTCCAAAAATTACTATCATTACAATTATTTAAAAAAATTCTAATGAATTTTTAATCCCATGGATTAGAAAGAATTTATTGTATATTATTACAACATAAATCAAACATTATTCATCAAATAAAATACAATGTATTTCTGAAAAAATATATTAAAATGTAAAAATTTTCATACTAACCAGGATATAATGTATGTTAATGATAGATTCTACACACTTCTCTCCATTCAGTGGGGGTTCTATCAACATAGCATATCCATATGAGATGGGTTGTCACCCAGCCTTGATATTTTACATTATTTAATTAATTCTCAAAAATAAATCCTCCAAAAAAACAATGTTGATCCATGGGGTAATGAAAACCTAAAACCAAAAAAATATCCAAAAAATTAATTGATAACCTCAAAATTATTACAAATAGAAACATAAAATGTGGTGTCTACTAAATTTAAATTTGGATCAACCATAATATTGTAGACCTATGATGTTATCCATAATACATAAGATGATATCATATGAAAGATCATATTCTCCTAAATTACCAAAACCGACCATTAATACCAACTATTACGGCCCAAGAGCCAGAGACAAGAATCTTATTCTTGAATCCATAACATTACATTTATGGATTTTATTCTGATAAATTTAACCCAAAATATTACATTTAAACCTAAATATAAAAATAAAAACATGAATCATATACCTACATGTTGAACATTTAGGTGTATAATTTTCCAAAATTAGTATAAACTCTTATACAAACAATTAACAAGTCATTAAAATATCATTTATTCCATTTAACTCAACTTTTATTACTTCATAATAGGTCATGAACCTCATACGTGTGAAATATATTATATACGGAAATCATTAAACATCAATCATTAAAATATAGGGAAAAGGAAAAACAGTAAGTGTGAGCTTATATTCTCAGTAAATGAAAACATAAACTTTGAAAGCCTTATGTCATTAATGAGAACAATAGTGAATAATTGTGTGATTACATAATATATGAGCATAATGGAATCATAAATTAACTCATACCCAATATGGTCAAATTCCTTCTACATATTACTCAATGCGTTAACTTTCTATCTGGTGACACCCATCATATAAGCTATAATGGTCTCACTTGGTGCTATCTGGGTAAACCCGTAATTTATAATTTCCAAGAATCGAATATCTATATAATTCATTAAAAATATCTCAAACATCATTTATAATTTTTTTAAAATGATTTACTCAAGGAAAGGAAATATGAACCACTAAAATCTCATTAAAACATTATTATCCAATGTAAATTAGATGGTTTCAAAAAATAATCTCTTGGAATCATTATTAACTAATGGAAATGAAATGGGTTCCAAAAAAATCTCATTGAAACATGAATATCCCATTGAAATAATATTTGTCAAAAAAGAATCTCCTTAAAACATAGTTAACCCATGTAATATGAATGAGTTCTATAAAAATCTCTTTAAAACATATTCTACCCATGAAAACGAAACATGTTTCATAACAATCTATTACAAAACCCAT
The DNA here is from genome assembly GCA_963277665.1 of Viscum album. Classification (NCBI taxonomy): domain Eukaryota; kingdom Viridiplantae; phylum Streptophyta; class Magnoliopsida; order Santalales; family Viscaceae; genus Viscum; species Viscum album. Next base: position 120,212,751 of record OY728156.1, read on the forward strand.
ATAATCAATGAATGAGGATGGAATCAATTTAAACTATACATAGTGTAGGAATTTAAATAACAAGGTTTGTTGTAGATGATTAATGTAAAGAACCTTAAAATATCATTAAAAAAATCTTGAGGAAAATAATAAATAAACATTTGAATGTATACAATTCCAACAGGAATCATTTGAATTATATGCCCCATGGAAATATGAAATTAAATTATTCTTATTATATCATGATAATAAATAAATACATGATTTATCATGTCCATGGATAAAAATTTACTCCTCATAAATTTATATATGTTTATAACTTAAACAACATCATAATCAATAAAATTATGAAAATAATCCAATACTAGTTTGGGGACATTAATAATATAATCCCAATAAATGATAGATTAAAAAAATGATATGTAATACATAATAAATTTATTTATAATAATCATAAAATACATACATATTTAATATATTCACCACAACAAAAAAATAAGTGGTGAATATGTAATAAATCTCACAAAAATAAAAGTGATATGAGAAATGGCCTAACAAACATATTATCCTTTGAGTGGGAATAAATAAATTTTATAATTATGCATGAAGAAATTAAATCAAAAAAATTTAATTTGAAGAGATAATAATATAATCATATAACATTTCAAAGATATTCTTGGAATAACACTACAAATGACATAAATTTCTAACCCAATGATATAATTTTTAGTTAATAAATTCATTACCACATGGGAATCACTTGAATTATAAATCTCATTAAAAATTAATATTTATAAAAAATATTATAGTTTATAACATAGTGAAATTAATGTTATAACTTGTCAAATGGTATGTACAGACACCTTATAAAACTACAAAGCTTCCTAACATCATGATATGCCTCAAGAAAAAGAGATTTAGACAAATTCCTTTACTACATGAGTAACTTTTTAATATTGAGATACATGAATGAATAAAATCTAGTGAAACATTTAATATATTGATATAAGTGAAACTCATGATATAAAAATTAATAAGGTAGTGGATAGACCATATTAAATTAACTATGTTCATTATAATAAATATGTCTCAATGGAATGTAAATTGAGATAAAACATCTTACAACTATGGTAACAAATAATTTGGAAACACAAAAAGTAATAATCATAAAATAAAAAATTCAAATAACATGATGATAAATTAGTTAATTATATAATATATAAAAATTTCTAGTATATAAAAAAATAAGTATGTTGTGAATATGACATTTAACTGGGAGATGTAAAATGTGAGATGAAAATCCCTTACCATGAATCGGTCATGTCATGCATGTCATCTATCATCAAGAATAATTAAATTGTGTTTGTTATTAACTTACTAAATCACATTGTAATATTTAATTATTACATTTATTTCAATTATAAATAAGTCACATACAATTATGTAGTCAATGATGTTTAAGTCATATGTTTTTACCATATTCGGCTTATATGACAAATATGACTTCGATAGGTCAACTATTGAAACTGGGGTCATTATATAAAAATATTCCAAATAATATCCATTGAATTATTATAAAATGTATACATAAATTATTCTTTTATAATCATAAATGAAACATGGTTATGAATAATAAACTAGTGTTACAGTCATGAAGATGGCATGTCCTACATACACACGAGTAACGTTCCCATTTTTTAATTTTAATTATGGAAAGAAGGTATGCAATGCTTATCTATCCATAAAAAAATTATATCATAAATAACATGTTATTTGATTACATATACCTATATATATCACTATTATTTTTTGGTGATGAAAAAGGATGAATCACATCGCTTTGAGGAGGAATTAGTCCAAACATCCATGAACGACATTATCACATTATCATTGTGTTAAATAGAAAGATGAAAATAATTTATTATATATATATATATATATTAATTTCCTGATTACTATAAAAATTTAATTTATATTGTATATTTTTATTAAAAGCACCATTAATACATTCAAATGAAATGGTGGACATATCACATTACTTTGAGGAGGTGGTAGTCCACACATCCACAAAAGATACAATCATATTCCCAAAAAATGGAATGAATGATGGTATTTGAAATATAATAATTAAATAATTATTATGAAATTATACATTTCATATATATCTTATAAAACAATAATTTCTATCATAATTCCCATCCATAATAGGGGGTAAAGAAAAAAAGTAATGATATCATTTTGCGATGCGGTAGTTCTCTGTACATATGAATGATTATTTCATTTCCCATTTCATGGTAGTGTGTTTATATTTAGGAAAAAAATCATAACATAAAAACATCTTAGTATTCTTAGTATAAAAGTTAAATTATAAAAAATTGGGATAACAATAATTTTATTGTAGTATGCATAAATAAATCAAAACTAGTCATCGATGAATGGTACCTCTTTTTTCAGGAAATTCATTTTTGTTTACACAAAAGGACATCGTTGGATTTTAATATACACAAAATGAGTATTATAGTAGGACGCGATGGGTTTAGAGATCATTTTTGGGAAAGGGTTAGATTTTCCAATTGGGATTTATAGGTTTGAAGAGATTTTTAGGATAGATGGCCTTTTATTAGTGGGGAAAGTACACATTGGGTATTCTGGAAAAAGACTTAGTGATCTACACATTTTACATGACCCCAAATGACACAATAGACCATTATATATACTTATATGTGTGATGGTAAAAATAAGATCAATATATATATATTATAACTATTTATGTTGATTTCATCACCCTATATTATATGTTTAATCATTAATTACGCTTGTTTTTACCTTAATTAAAATAATTAATTTTAATTACATTCACTAATAGTTTTAGTCAAAATATATTTTTTCCTATAATGAAATTATAAATTAATTTTATTAAATATAAATAATCCATTTTTCTTAATTCTTACCATATATGTGGATGAAATTAATGTACAATTAACCCCGCATAAGGTACCTGACATCGAGCTTTTGAAGAGAAATGGTTAAATGTTTTAAATGGGTTTATATCAAATTTCTACGTTATATAGATTCCATTTAACTAAATTAGGATAAATAATATATAATTGATCTAATTAAACATTAAATACTTTTATAAATGTTATTTTTCAATATAAATTATTTATTAAAAAAGTTACTATAACAAATATTGGAATTTACTATTCATTAAAATATTAATGATCTCTAAAAATTTTAAAAAATTAACCTAAAAGTAAATTTTATTATTTTTATATAAAAATAATGTTTATTATGTCTACTAAAAATTATAAAAGTGTCAAATGTTCATTTTATAAAAATTCTCCCATTAAAATTGTCACGAACCATCCTCGGGGCCCGTGTCGTGACTACCCCAGACCCACCTTCCATAGTCCAGGGCTGGCGACTAGAACCAAAGATGTAAATCCCTAAGCTGGGAAGGATTTTCCTTTAGGAAAGTAAACAAACACAGCAGTGTACGCAAGAGGAAGTAAACAATAAGTAAAACTGAATAGAAAAGAGTGTGTTGGATAGTAAATGGGCCAGTATACAAACTCAACTGAACAACTAGTACAAGTAATGGGACAAACAACTGAAAGTAAAGAGCATCTATTGGATTGTCCTCCGAGGATTTATACCTAAAGGGTAGGTACAGTTGGTCACCTTAGCCCCCATGTCCGTCAGTTTCCACCGTGTGTCGACTCGTCGCAAGGTCCACTTCTGGGTACCGTCCAGTCATGGTGCTCTTGGCCTCCGTCAGTGATGTCCGTAGTCTGCATCCAACACAACATGGTGTGGGCAATGCCTGTGTAAGGGTGATTATTATGATACTCTGTAGGGACCCCGGGACCCGTGAGGTTTCACAATATCCACTAATATTAAGAAAAACAATAAAGATACAACAAAAAGTATCAACTAACCCTACTTAGGTATATTCCCATACATATACCTATGTTATCAATATCAGTTCGGCTCTAACTCTTGAGACCCAGCACAACCCAGTTTACACATGAAGTCAATTCAATCACATCGATGATAATGATTTAAAGTCAAGACTCTGATCTCACAGGTATACATATTTCCTATAGTGATGGAGATGATCATTTGTATTCACCAATTCATCTAAGTTGTCCAACCCACGTAGGATCCAATTATAGAAGTCGTCACTGCCGAACCCACGTAGGATCCATGTACAGATGTTGTCACTGCCGAACCCACATAGGATCCATGTACAGAAGTCCTCACTACAGAACCCACATAGGATCGAAGTACATAAGTCATCACTACCAAACCCATGTAGGATCAAAGTATAGAAGTCGTCGTTGTTGAAGCCAAGTAGGATCCATGTCTAGAAGTCATCACTGCCGAACCCATGTAGGATCCCAGTACATTAGTCATTGCAGACGCAGTCTGATCTAGGGTTCCTGCACACATCATGCTCAATTCCGGGAGGGTCCACTCCTCGAGCAAAGGGGTCGATACATCAACTATCACTAAGTCTAGATTTGATGTATCTTGATGTTCCACCTCATCAAAAAGAACCCAACGTGACAGACGAAGCATCAATCGGACGCCCGGTCTAAGAGATATTTGCATTTCTGTTCCATGGGGTCTGGTTGTAATTACACTCATTCCAATCATAGCCGTTTTCCAATGTTGACCAAAACTCACTTAGAAAATCTCAAAAGGAATATCTTGTCATGAAGATCCCATTACCACTGACAGCGCGTCGATCAGATGTGCAGTCTAGATGTTATTCATGTTTAAGTGAAACAGGCCCGGCCCGCCAATCCAAGTGTGCTGGTGGGTCGGCCCGGCCCGGTAGGACGTAGCCCAGCCCGGCGGCTATGGCCTGGCCTGTGCGAGGGAGGCCTGGCCCGCATGGAAGGCGGCCCAGCCCGCGGATTTCCGAGTACTTGCTGGGGGCACGGTACCCCGGTTCCTTGTAACGGTGGCTCCGAGCGGCGCCGCCTCTCCTGCCCGGCCGGCCGAAGCCGGCTGGCTTTTCTGCCGCGAGCGGCCCGCTGTGTGGGATGCTGTCCTCCCACATCACGGCACCCACCTATCGTCGTGGTGTTCCCATAGTGTGGTGCCTACCACGCACCGCGATCTATTTCCAGGACGGTGTTTCCAGAAAGTGTCCCACGGGTGTGGGCCAGACATCCTCCTCACGGAACCTATGGGTGTCACAGCTCACTAGCCCAGTCGGATACGGATGGGCGGTTTGTTTTGTCTGAGCATCCCATGAATGAAGGTCGTGGCTTCCTCCACGCGGTCGATGCATGACCGCCTCCTCCGAACGCGACCTTCTCCGGTCGCCGCGACCTCCGATCACCACTGCCAAAATATACAAGAATTTTTAGAGGGTCATCAGGCTCTATTTTTTCGGCCCGTGCCCTCCTCATTAGGTGAAATCAAAAAGAAATAGACAATCACTGGCATTCATCAATTACGACAGTCTAATTTTATTAAACTAAAATCGTACAAAAACCCCCTACCTTGATTCCGATGCTCGCTTATCGATGAGTCGCGGAAGACAATGTCACAGAAGTCAGGCCTTGATTTCGTTTATGTTGGGAAACGTCTGAAGAAGAAGCGCAGTCGATGTTCCTCGCAGATGGTGTCTTCTCCCTTGACGTAGAGGAAGAAGAATAGTGTTGGGCGTTCCTCATGAGTGTCGCCTCACGTTCTTTCCTCGGTCGTCGAGAGGATATTGTTACTCGTGTTCATCATTGAAGAGGGTGAATTCCCCTAAAGCCTTCTGATAGAAAATTTTCCACGGAAAATAAAATGAAATGCTCTAAAAAATTATAATATTTCCTTGCATTTAAAAATATTTTAAAATAATTCATGACACAACAAATAATTAATTAATTATGGAACTCATTTAGTTCATTAGAAGTGTTGACACCTTAAATAAGAGAGGAAGGTGGAAGGTTTAATCCTCCTCAATGGGAGGTTCCAAGGGTTTCAAGGGGGAGTTGAAGATTTTATGTTTGTGAGGTCCCCAAAAACATTATCCTCCCTTGGGAGGTTATGTGGGGGTGCGTCCCAACATCAAAATCCCTTTGGAGATAACAACCACCAACTAAATAAATTTTGTAACACAACAATTTATTTAATTTATATTGATTATCCAAAATATAACTTCTACTCCCAACCAAATTCACCTGCAGTAAATGTCCTCTTAGGTGAATACTGTCGCTGCGAGTTCGTCGGTGTCCTCAGATTTCAATTCTGAGCACCGGTTCAAAATATAGAAAAACCCGCAAGTACGTTTACCAAACGTACCTGAACAAAACTTCAGAAAATGATTTTGGGCACACCGGGCCTCGGAATCAGGCACTGTCAGACAATGTGGACTCAAAAAATTCCAAAGTATATAAGAAAAAAATTTCGTTGAATTTTTTGTTTCTTTACATTACACCCACCATAAGGATTTTACGTCCCCATAAAGCAACAACACACACTAGGGGAACAATAGTGCGTACTGAGCACGCATCGGAGCCTCCCGCTCCCATCTTCTCTCTTGGAGGTTCTCATGCTGCCAGGGAATGCACAACAGAGGAATAGACAATCCACGTAGTTCCCGATCCTGTTGATCCTCAATCTCCTCCATCACCTCTATAAATGTCGCCCCGTTATCGATGACTATATCCCCATGGTCGATGATATGGGATGGGTCATGCACGTATCTCCTCAGCTAAGATACGTGGAAGACTGCATGCACCCAGGGAATCTAAGTTCGAAGGGCCAGGTGGTAAGCCAAATCACCTACTATACTGAGGACCTGGAATGGCCTGATGAATCGAGGAGACAACTTGCCACCTTGTGGAAATCTTCATTGGCCTCATTGAGATAAGACCCGTAGGAAGACGTGGTCGCCATACTCTAACTCTAGTGGTCTCTGTCTACTATCAGCATAAGATTTCTGTCTGCTCTATGAAGTCTTCATCTACTAATGGATGATCTGCACCTTCTCCATCGTAGCCTGAACCATCTCTGGTCCTTCAAGTGCTGACTCCCCTGGGTCAGTCCAGCACATAGGTGATCTCCAAGGTCAGATGTACAGTGCCTCGTATGGTGCCATCCGGATGGTGGAGTGGTAGTTGTTGTTGTATGCAAACTCTACCAAGGGTAAGAGATCCTCCCAGCTGCGTCCAATGTCAAGGACACAAGCACGTAGCATGTCCTCGAGAGTCTGAACGTTCCTCTCGGTCTGAACATCCATCTGAGGATGGAAGGCGGTGCTCAGGAGAAGCTACGTGCCAAAAGTCTCCTATAACCACTTCTATAGCCGAGAACTAAAACGATCATCTCGATCGGAGATGATAGACGATGGCACACCATGAATTCATATGTTCTTATGAATGTAGAGGTGTCCCAATCTCTCTATAGATCCCTACTCTCTGATCAGTAGGAAGTGTGCCGACATGGTGATTCGGTCGACAATCGCCCATATATAGTCGTGTCCTCTACATGTACGTGGAAGCCCCATCACGAAATCCATTGATATCCCATCCCACATCCACTACAGAACCTCTAATGGTTGTACCAAGCTTGCTGTTACTTGGTGCTCTTCCTTCACTTGCTGACAAGGGAGGCATCGTGAGAGAAACACTACTACTGCTTTCTTCATACCCCGCGCCCAGTGCTATCGTCTGAGGTCCTGATACATCTTCTCCACTTCTGGATGTACCGCTAGAGGGGAACTGTGTAACTCCATATACACCTCCTCCTATAGTGCAACTGGTACCATGGTATGTCCTCTGAAGAGGATGACGTGTTTTCCACCATCATAAAACCCATTAGGTACCTATCCTGAGGATATCTTATCTTGTCGTGTCTCACATTCAACTTCCCCTCGTTGTGCCTCCATGAACTGCTGATGTAGTGGAAGAGTGACTATGAGAGACTGTAGAAAGGCTATGCCATCTCTATCCACAAATGATATCGGCAACGCAGCAAGCTGCTCCGTCACCTCTCCTAGCAGGTGAATGCTCCATCTCGTGCTGAGAGCATCTACTACAATGTTCCCCTTTACCAGGTGTATAGACTATCTCGAAGCCATAGTATTGGAGGAACTCAAGCCATCACCGCTGTCTCAGGTTCATGTACTTCTATGAGAAGATGTACCTGAGACTCTGGTGGTCAGAATATACTGTAAAATGATCGCACATAAGATAGTGTCGCCACATCTTCAATGCGAAGATCACACCTGATAACTCCATGTCATGGGTAGCGTAGTTCCGCTCATGTCGTCTCAACTGCCGTGAACCATACGCGATCACTGCTCACTCCTACATCAGGACACACCTGAGTCCGGTCCCTGATGCATCTTAGTAAACTATGTACCCAACGCCCTCCTCTAGTAGCCTCAAGATGGGCGCATTGGTCAATCTCTTCCTCAGCTCCGGAAAGCTATGCTGGCATCTCTCAGACCACATAAAGGGTTTCCTCTTCTTCCATAATGCTGAAAGTGGTGCTGCAACTCTGGAGAAATCTGGAAAAAATCTCCGATAGTACCCACCTAGACCAAAGAAACATCGCACCTCCATCACACTCGTGGGTGGATCCCAAGAAAGCACTACCTCGAACTTCACTGGAGCCACTAAAACTCCAGCCTCCGACATAACGTGTCCAAAGAAGTGAAATCTTGAATCGAGTATTGGCACATCAAGTGCTTACCATAAAGCTGGTGCTCTCGGAGTGTGTCCAGTACTACCCGAAAATGGTAGGTGTGCTCCTCCTTAGTAGTCAAGTAAATTAGTATGTCATCGATGAAGAATATGAAAAAGAGATTGAGGTAAGGATTGAAGATCCTGTTCATGAGACTCATGAACACTGCTGTAGCATTGGTTATGCTGAAGGGAATAACTAAGAACTCATTGTGGCCATACCGACACCTGAAGGTCGTCTTCTGCATATCCTCGTCTCAATCTCTAAGCTGGTGATAGCCTAACCTGAGGTCTATCTTCGAGAACCATCGTGCTCCCTTGAGCCGATCAATGAGATCATCAATCCTTGGGAGTGGGTACTTGTTCTTCACGGTCACCTGATTCAGGTGATGGTAGTCGACACATAGTCACAAGCTCCCATCTGCCTTCTTGGCGAAAAAAATCGGTGATGCCCAGGGTGAAACACTAGGTCGGATAAATCCTTTTCCCTGCAAGTCCTCTAGCAGTACCCACATCTCATGAAGCTCGAAAGAAACAATATGATATGCTGGTTTAGATATTGATGTTGTCCCGGTGTATAGGTCAATGTATAATTCTACCACTTTATGAGGAGGCAATCCCGAAATGTTGTCTGGAAAAACATCCTCATACTAATCCACCACAACAGGAAAACTCAGACTCTGCACATCAACTGCTCTGAGGATGACACTATCCAACTGATGTGTGATCGGCTGCCCCCTCCTCCACGTAAGTTCATACTGCGCTTCAAAGGCTCCCTTCTCACCAGTGAAGGTGAACCCGGTCCCATCCGTGCGGACACACCACACTTTTCACCGAATTCAGTCAATCTGAGCATGAATTGTGGATAAGAAGTCCATACCCAAGATGACGTCGTAAGGCCTTGACGCTGCTACAAGAAGATCCCAGTCGAAGCTCTCGCCTCCTAGAGTAAGCTCACATTACCGGCACCAGAGTTTAATTATCGAGTTTGCACCCGTAGGAGTCTCTGGAAATAAGGATCGATCCATCGGTTCCGTCGGAATCTCCAAGCTCCGAAAAAGGGAAGCGACATTAAAAGAATGAATTGAACCTGTGTCTATAATTACTACAGCAAGGGTGGAGTAGATACAGATAGTACCTCGAATCATATCAGGTGCGCCGTGGTCATAGGCCTCGACTGCCTAAATCTGAGCCTACCTCTTTCCGCCAGCTCCCTGTGGTTGGGGTGGACCTCCTGGTGGTGGTGGCGGTTGTGCCTCGAAACGTCGTCCACCACTCGCTGGTCGACCAGCTCTTCTTCCACGTCCGCCTGCTCCCGACGGACCCCCACATTCAAACCCTTGCCTATACCTGGGAGGTCCCTCTACTATCTGCTGCTCAACCGCATGGCGGGTCGGGCAGTCTCGAGCAATGTGACCCCTCCCACCACATGCATTGCACTGCCTTCCCCTTGTATGGCTGGCTCTATTTCATGTTCCCCACAAAACCGAACTTGTATCCTGAGGTCGCCCACTTTATGGCCTGGTCCTCTTGGACATATGAAACATTTGTCTACTTCCAGCTGCAGAAGACTCCACTACGTGTCGCCTCGTGGTGGATCTCACCACTGGTGACTGCTCAGCGAGAAAAATCTCCACTAGAAGGGCTCGCTCCAACACCCATGTCAGCATCGGGATGCTGAGGGAAATCGTCGATGCCCTTACCACATTCCTGAGTCCCTTCTCAACGGTCTGGGCCCTGAAGAACGAGCCTCGTACCATATCCGTGGAGTAGCGTGAGAGGTCAGTGAACCTCGCTTAGTACGTAGATACTGTCATACTTTCCTGCTGCAGATGAAGTAACTCAAGAATCCACACCACACGAAGGGTGGATAGAACAAACTCCATGTGGAAGAGACTCTCGAAGTCTTTCCATAGTAAAGATGCCTCTTCATGAACCTAGAGCATCAATCTCCACCATCTACCTGCTGCTACGTGCAGGAGGCTCGCAGAAAAGATCACCATAAGGTCGGCTAGTGTCCCTACCAATCTGAAAACACTCACGACAGCCTCTAGAAAATCCTCACCTGCCTGTTGGTCCGTCTCTCTGCAGAACCTGGGTGGCCTCTTTCGCAGGAACACATACATCCCACTCATGCAGCGTTCACTCTCTACTGCTGGGGCTGGTGGTATCGGTGGCCCAACGGTTAGTGGTACCGCTGGTGCCTCCGCTGTGATGGGGCCCTGCACCGAGGCCTCGTCGCTCTGTGTGATACGATCTCATACTAACTCAGAACCCTAGATGGCTGCCTTCGTGGGGCCATCCTATAAAGAAACAAGTGTTCCACGATTAAAATAGTATACCTACTGAGCTGATACAAATTAATCACAAAAAAAACTTTTTTCAAAGGAAACACACACCCCATCACTATTTTCGTACATTGAGTCGGAGATCAGAAGTCAGAGTCCTACTGTATGGATACGTCGGCCGACACAACAACACCAGTTTCCCTAAACTGATAACCACACCCAAAACAAATAACACTATTACTTCATAGAAAAGAATGATTAGATTTCGGACATCTGCGGTAGAGCCTTCATCTGATACCAATTTTTCATGACCCGTCCTCAGGGCCCATGCTGGGACTACCCCAAGCCCACCTTCCATAGGCCAGAGGCTGGTGACTAGCACTAAAGGCATAAATCCCTAAGCTGAGAATTCATTTCCTTTTTGAATGTAAACAAAAAAAATGGAGTACGCAACAATAAGTAAACACTAAGTAAAAATGAATACGAAAGAGTGTGCAGGAATGTAAATGGGCCAGTATACAAACCAAACTGAACAACAAGTACAAGTAAAGGGACAAACAGATGAAAGTAAAGAGTATCTCTTGGATCATCCTATGGGGATTCCTATATGAAGGGTTGGTACAGATGGCCACCTTTATACCCATGTCCATTAGTCTCCACCATGTGCCGACTCGTCGTAAGGTCAACCTATTCTTACCGTCCAGTCGTGGCACTCTTGTCCTCCGTCAACGATTCCTGTTGTCTGCATCTAACACAATGTGGTGCGAGCATAGCCCATGCAGGGGTGAGTATAAAGATCCTCAGTAGGGACCCCGAGACCTATGAGGTCTTACAATATTCACTAAGGATAAGAAAAAGAAGAAAGATACAACACAAAGTATCAACCAACCCTACTAAGGTATATTCTCATACATATACCTAAGTTATCAATCTCACTTAAACTCCAACTATCGAGACCAAGCACAACCGAGTCCACACAGAAAGTAAATTCAATCACATCGATGATAATGATTGAAAGTCAAGACTCATCTCACATAGGTATACATCTTTCTTATAGCGGTAGAGATGATTAGATGTATTCATTGATTCATCTAAGCTTTCGAACCCACTTAGGATCCAAGTACAGAAGTCGTCACTACCGAACCCACGTAGGATCCAAGTACAGAAGTCCTCACTACCGAACCCATGTCATATACAAGTAAAAAAGTCATCACTACCGAATCCACATAGGATCTAAGTACAGAATTCGTCATTGTCGATACCACGTAGGATCCAAGTACAGAAGTTGTCACTGTCTGACCCACGTAGGATCCCAATACAGTAGTCGTCGCAGACACAGCCAACTATAGGGTTCTCGCACACAACACGCGTGATTCCAGGAGGGTACACTCCTCAAGTAAAGGGGTCGATACATCAACTATCAAGAATTCCAGAGATGATGTATCCTGAAGTTTCGTCTCATCAAAGAGAACCCAACGCGACAGACGGTGCGTCAATCGGATGCCCGGTCTGAGAGTTATTTGGCCATTTCGTTTTAGGGGCCCGGTTGGAATTACACTCATTCAAAACCCATTCATTTTCCAAAGTTGAACAAAACACACATAGAGTATCTCAAATCTACCATCTCATCACAGGTATCCCAGTGCAGCAGATGGCGCATCGATCGGACGCGCGGTCTAGAAGTTATTCATGTTTAAGTGAAACGGGCCCGGCCCACCAATCCCAGTGGGCCGGTAGGTCGGCCCGGCACGGTTTGCCAGGTCCAACCCAGCTAGGGGGTCAGCCCAGCCAGGTGGACCATGGCCTAGCCCGATGGTTGTGGCCTAGCCTGCGAGGCAGGTGGTCCGACCCGCACAAGGGTAGCCCGGCCCGCGGCTGGCTGCGGCTCGGCCAGATGGCCGAGCGGAGAGTGGGGGCTCGGCCTCCCGGTTCATTGTAACAGCAGCGCCGCCTCTCCTTCCAAGCCGGAGGAAGCTGGCCGGCATTTCCGGTGCAATCTGCCCATTGTGTGGGCTGCTGTCCTCCCACAACGCAACGCCCACCTCGTGCCGCTGTCTTCCCGCAGCGTGGTGCCCACCTGGTGTCGCGGTCTTCCCACAGCGCGGTGCCCACATGGCAACGTGATATCCTTTCCAGACAGCTGTATCCGGCCAGTTTTCTAGCAAGAGCCCCCTGGGTGGAGGACCCAACTATTTCGCACGACACCTGTGGGTGTCGCGGTTCACTAGTACGGCTGACTACAACCGGCCTGTTCGGTTCATTCGATCGGCCCGCGGATGCGGGTCGTAGTTTCCTCCACGTGGAAGGTGCGCAGCCGCCACCTCCTAATGCTGCCTTCTCTGGTCTCCACCACCTCCGATCTCCACTGCCAAAATAAACAATAATTTTCAGTGGGTCGTCGGGCCGTGTTTTTTCGGCCCGCTCCCTCCGAGTTATGTGATTTCAAAAGGACATAGATGATCACTTGCATTCATCAACGACGAGAGTATAATTTTATTAAACTAAAATCATACCAAAACCCCTACCTTGATTCCATTGTTTTCATGTCGATGAGCTGCGGAAGACGGTGTCGCGGAAGTCGGGCGTCGATTTCATTGATGTCAGGAAGCATCCGAAGAAGAAGCGTAGTCGATGTTCCTCACGGACGACATCTTCTCCCTTGACGTGGATGAAGAAGAAGAATGGCAGGAGTTCCTCATGAGCATCGCCTCACGTTCTTGCCTCGGTCGTCGAGAGGATATTTTTACTCGTGTTCTTCATTAGAGAGGGTGAATTTTCCTAAAGCCTTCTCACAGCAAATTTTCCAAGGAAAATAAATTGAAAGGCTCCCCCAAATTATAATATTTCCTTGTATTTCAATATATTTCAAAAGAATTCATAACACCACAAATGATTAATTAATTATGGAGCTCAATTAATTAACTAGAAGTGTTTGCACATTAAATGAGTGAGGAAGGTGGAAGGTTTAATCCTCATCAATGTGGGGTTCCAAGGGTTTCAAGGGGGAGTTGAAGAGTTGATGTTCATATGGGCCCCACAAACATTATCTTCCCATGGGAGGATATGTGGGGTTAAACCCCTCCATCAACCTCCCATTGGAGATAATAACCACCAACAAAATAAATTGTGTAACACAAAAATTTATTTCATATATTATGAATCTCCAAAATATAACTTCTACTCCTAACCAAACGCAACTCTGGTAAAGCTCCCCTTAGGTGAATATCGTCGTTGTGACTTCTTCAGTGTCCTCAGATTTTAATTCTGAGCACCGGTTCAAAAGATAAAAAAACAAACGCTTAACTTTACTAAGCGTACCCGAACACAACTTCAGAAAATGATTCCAGGCACACCGGGCCTCGGAATCAGGCACCTTCAGAAACTGCAGACTCATAAAATTAAAAAATATTCATGAAAAAAATTCCCTTGAAATTTCTGGGTCATTTAAAAAATATAGTAAAAGATCCATTTCTAAATATAACTTTTTATTCTTAAAATTAGATTTATTCTTATTTTAAGCCTATCAAAATTATTGGATGAATTTTAGAAAAATATTAAATACATAACATATTAATTATACTATTATATTAACCTAATATGGATTAATATAATTTATTGTGATAAAACACTAATACGAACATAATTATATTTTATCATAAAAACTCATCTTATATATACAATTGGATTTTATTTTTATGTACAATTTATTGCCCACTAATGGATTAATTATATAAACATATGTAAACCATATATTCATAAACTTGTTAAAAAATTCATTCATTCCATTCTAGTATAATGGTGATAACTATTATATTAAATAAATAATATAAATAGTATACTATTGTCTCACAGGATACTACCTTTCATGTGACAGATGTTTTTAATGAATCCCAATGTAATGTGAAATGTAAGATAAACATGGTTTTCTGTACAATGTGAGAGAAACTATTCATTTTATTTCACATAATCCTTCATAGAATTAAATTTTATTTGAGAGAAGATGTTTCTTAAAATCAAGAGATGTTACATCCTATCCCCCTTAAAATAAATGTTTCCCTTGAAATTAGTCTTGGTTTTCATTTATTAAACAATTTTTTAATTCTTTAATTGAATACCAAATCATAAAAAGTTTTTATAGAAAACCATCTTTTAAAGGTAAAGTGGGAAATATAAAAATCTCTAGAATATACACATAACTAGGATTCCACATAGAGGGAACAATAGTGAAAATGGAGGAAAATTCTAAATAATTATAGAGATTGATTGAGATAACTAATAATAAATCGGCGAATGATCAATGGAATGTTAATTTCCTTAAAAACATAAATATGTGATCCTAAAAAATACCATTAGTTCATCAAAATAGATGGTACTAGGGTAATAATTTTACAACACGGTCCCTTTATAAGTTTCAAATAATTATCATAATATCATTAAAAAAATAATAAGAAAAGGTAATATACTTATTTAATGAATATAGTATCAGAATTTAATTATTTTTCAACAAACAATCTTTTTTTCTCTAAATTATGAGTAATAAATGTTAATTTTTAATTCTTAAAGACATAAATAAACTTTTTTTACCACATAACCATAAAAGGGATAGTCATGATATTCTTCTTTTATTTATATATTAAACAAAAAATGGTTTTCACATGGTAAGGTAATTTACAAAATGAGTAAACCTTAAAATGTTACACACTCATCATAATTCAATTGTAATACCAAATGATCAAAATATTTTATTCCATAAATAACTACCTTAAAATTCATCCAACATTTCCCTAAAATTTTTAAAACCCATATATTATAAATATTTGATCAAATATTATAACAAGATAAATCAACCATTATCCATCAACTTAAATTCTATATGTTTCCGAAATACATTTAATGTTACCCTATAAAAACATAGAAACTAAACAGGTCATCACATAGGCTGGTGATAATCACTACACCCTTATATCCCTTTGGTTGTGTGTTCAAGCCCATTGACAATTATGAATGTGGTGGGTTTTCACACATCTCTCAAAATTCCCCTTTTTTCATTAATCATGAATTATACATCTTCCTAAAAATGTTCATTCTAGTTCTAGGGGTTAAAAAAACATAAACCCATAATATTCTTCAAAAACATCATTGATTATATCCAAATTTGTACTACTTAAAAGCCTAAAATGGGTGCTTAAGACGTTGAACTTATTATAAACCTTATACTTGTAGTCCTATAATGATATCCATAACTCTTAATATTGCCTCAAAAGAAAATATAGTAATCTTTGATGTTATCTAAAATAGCCTTTGATACCAACTCTAACATCCTGTGAGCCATACTCAATAATACTAAGCTAAAATCTACAAAATTACGCTCCAATAATTGAATCCAATAATTGTGAAACATATTTTTCATATAAAAAATTGTAAATCCGAAATAAAATTTGGATACCTTGCATACATGAGGACCATTTAGGTTTTTACTTTAGATTATTAAGATATGCTCACATATAAACAATTCAAAAGTCACCAAAACATCATTTATCCCATTTAAACCCACATTTATTAATTAAAAAATAGAAAATAAACATATTACATGAGAAATAAATTAAATAAATATATTTTTCATCACCATTCATTAAAAAACATGGAAAAGGATACATGAGAATGTTGAGATCAAATGGTCAATAAGGGTAAACATAAGTATTCAAAATTAAATGTCATCAATGACCATAAGAGCACATAAGGGTGAGATGAAATAATAAAAAATAATTAGTGAATCATAAAAAAACTCCTACCCATAAAAACATGGATCAAAAAATATTAAAACATATAAAATGAAAAACTCATTAGAATCACCAGTCCCGAGCCCTGTGATTTGAATACTGATCAGAAGAAACATCATTAACCCATATTATGAATATATAAAACATGTTTTTATCTCATAACATTATATCATAAAATAATTTGACAACATTTATATAAACACTATAAATATAATAACTAATATTGTCAACTTCTATCTCGAGATTACTTATTGAATCATAGAGATATATGGTTTCACCTATCGTATTAGCTGAAACGGGTCAACCTAGTAATTTCTTGGTGCACCCATAATATTAAATTCCAAAAACCAAATACATACATAATTAATAAAAGATAATTTAAACAAACTTTATTACTTTTTTAAAATTATTATCCCCTGATAATTAAATATGATCAACTACAATCTCTTTAAAAAATGAGTATCCCATGGAAATGGAATGGGTTCAAAAACAGTATCATTGAATCATGATTAACCTATGGAAAAAAATGTGTCCCAAAAAAATATGATTGTATCATTATTAAACCATAGAAAATAAATCTGTTACTAAATAATCTCATTAAATCTTTTTCAACCCATTGAATAGGAGTGGGTTCTATAACAATCAATTTAGAACATATTCAACCCACAGAAAAGAAAAGGGTTTCATAACAATCTCATTGAAAAAATCTTAATCCATCTATACAATGAATGAAGATGTTATCAATAAAAAAATATTCCAAGTAGAGGATAAGTAAAAACAATGGTTGTAGAAATTAATGAATATAAATTTCCCTAAAATATCATTGAACCATTCTTGTGGAACATAATTTTTGAACATAAAAATGTTTTCTATACCAATTTGAAACACATGAATTATAATACCCATTATAGAGTAAAATAAAATGAAACTAAATAAATAATGTGAATAAATATATTTATGATCTAACATATCAAAGGGAAATTATATACACCTTATAAAATATGATAGGTGTATAACATAACAAGTGTTACAAATAGTAAAAATCATGTTACAATCAAATAACATTTTGTTAACATTGAAACTATAAACACTAAAAAAGATATACCATCAACATGGTATATTAAAATACATGTATTTATAGATATGAATCATAAAATACATTCATGTGAACTATATGTTAGGTTGGAGTGATTCAAAGATAACACAAATGGGGGTTAATTGCATCTTTTCGATAATCTTCACTAATTTAGGATTTTGGATCCCTTTGTGATTCACGTAGATATTTAGTGTTTCATTCTATTTAAAATATATACAGTGGATATAAATAATGAAAATAACAATTTTATAGTCGTTAGGGGCACAAATATCCCCTATTCCACTCTAAAAACACTATCCCTATGAGCTTGGTGAATTTCAGTTGAAATGAACTCTTATCACTAGACCATAAAATCCATAACTATATGAATGTTGTTGACACCAATACAATCAAGTATTAGATAGAGACCTATATTTATATTATAGGGACCATTTATCCACAGATTATTATAATAATCTCACACATATATCACAATCGAGTACATGCAAATTCTACTCCAATTAATAAAAAGAATTTTATTTGATGATGGTTTGGGTTCATCTTCACATTTATAGCAGAAACTGAGAGTAGGTGGGTCTTATTTTTTAGCAATGAACATCTTAAAGAAATAAAAACATTGATGTTGTCTGGGATGAATAGAATATTCAATTTCACTAGAAAAAAATAATGTACGGGGTTGAAAATGTATGTCTCCAACGTGTAGCCTCTTCAGAAATTAACTGAGACAATCTTTCATTGCCGTAGAAATATAAAGATATTCTAATTTTGTGAATATTATATGTATATGTGTGTTTATATTATTCAAAATGAATTGAAATAGAATATATAGAGTAGATAGTTTTCTTTAGTCTTCCATATCCATGAAAATCACATAGTATAATATCAAAATTCAAATTCCAAATTGTCCCAGGAAGAGTCATAAATTCCCTTATAAATATGATAAAATTCCTCTGAAGAATATGGTTCTTTTAATCTATCATAAATTATTTTTGAATCAGGAATATATAATCTTTCAATCATCTTATAAAACTATCAAGTGAATTTCATGAATCTTGAATAATATTTTGGCCATTAAACTCCATTTTTTAATAAACAAACATAGGGTTTAGCTTTATAGCGTTGGGTTCCATTTCTTAGCATATGATTCCTTTTTGTATAGATGTGTTCTATTTTTTAGTGTAGTGCTCCATTGTTTAGTATAGGATTCAATTTCATAACATAGGGATCCATTCAAAATATGGTTCATAAACTATAATTTCATCTACGCAAAACATATAGATCAAAAAGAACATATGGATGAGAATCCATGCTTTCATCCTTATAGTGCAAGGTTTATTCCAAACATATCCTTGATTATCCATATATTCAATGTCCAAAACATAGGGTATGAATAGTGTTTCTAGATTCTAATGTAGGGTTCATATTTCATATGTTTTTTCATTCCTCCAAATGTATGGTTGTCAATCCCTTCATTTAATATCCAAATAGAGATGATGATCTATATGAAAAAATTCATCATAAGAAAGGGAAGATGATCCATAAATTAATTAAGCGAATGTATTGTTTGAAAATTTTTCTCATAATAGATCCTATAGTTTTTTATTCCATCAAAGATATAAATAATATAATTATATATATTTCTGAATCATTCTTAACACAACATCATTAGAAAACAAACATGTTTATTTGGAGGCATAAAAATAGTCATATATTACAGAGTAATATAGAGAAAATATATTCCAAACAATCTCCCCCTTTTTTATGATCAAAAAACCCATAATGTAATTTATAGATAATGTTGGATTGTAAACACTAATATGATATAATAAATCTTTTTCATTTCATAGAATTATTTCAATGAAGAAATATAGATACACGTAAGATGAAATTATTATGTGTATCAAAATTTCTCTATATATCTCCAAAAATATGTGATCTTGTGGTCGCAATATTTTCCCCTTTTTTGATATAAAAATGATGTCTTGAATGAATAAATGATATAAACCATAGTTATTATAAAACTACAATGTAAATGATTTCTATAATATAATGGGTAGAAAAATAAGATAAGTGGTATTGAAATTTAAATTTGAACATAATAACACAATAATAAAAGTATAAAACATTGTAAAAAAGTAAAGATAAAAATTAAAAGTAAATTAAACATAAATGTAGATCAATTTTTTTGAGAAATTCTGAGTACATACCAAAATCAACTTAAGAATTGTACAAAATGAGGGGTTTGGTTAAAAATGTTTTCCTTATTAGAATATCCATTGGAAAAATGTGTTGTTTTATGAGAAAAGGATTGAAAAACACAATGAATCTCAATAAGCCTTACTAACAGACACTGAAAATGATTGTTGAACACATATGTCTACTACTGAAGTATCCCCATTGAATCTTGTCTAACTATAATTATTTCAACCAAATTAATTTTAAAAAATTCATTCACTATTTCTTTAAATTGAATGACTAAATTCAAACCCTATTGAACTTGAGGAATGATAGGTCTCAACTAGGATTCATTAGTTGTTAGCTGACTTTTCATGTCTCTCAAGTTATATAAAAGAACATTCAATGGAGAAATGTCACACTGAAGAGTGTACTATCTATCATTGAGATTAGATAACATAGTAGTTGTTACCTAAAATCTTCTAATCAGGTTTGGAGGATTCTATTTAGGAGTATATATTGATAATGGATGGCTATAATTAATATATTGAAATTCTCTACATAAAATTTATCTCATATCATCAAAATCAGACTTCATCATAGATTCTTCTTTTAAATATCTGTATTCTCTACCTTAATATCCAATAAATTCATGAATAACTTCCATAGAAATGTAATTATCTTGAACATATCGGGTTTTTTGGATGTTTTAGAAACTCAGCTCTTGGATGTATAAAACATATGAGTTCATCAACATTAATCGTTTCAATTTCCAAATATTTTTTAAAAGACATGATTTTGTTATCCAGAAAAATACACTTATGAATCATAGTTTCATCTAAAGAGTCAGAAGACTCATCTAAAATATCTCTTGACTGTTGTCCAGCCTACAGTATACAAAAACATAGCCCTCTTCCTAAAATAACCATTCTTTGGTCTTCTGGTCTATAATTTTATTTAGACTCATCCATATCAACTAAATCAAAATCATCCAATGAATTAATTTCATGTGAAAATCTACTTGAAATAAGGAAATCTTCACTATTTTAAAAATTCCTTTGAGCCTCTTTCTCGATACACATAGCTCCTTCATTAGCTACATTAATAGCTTCTACGATGTTTAAAAATATTATTATTCTTTGAGAAAGGCTAGCCTCTTCCCTTGATTCATCCTCATCACATGAACTTGGTCTAAGTTATCCTATAGATGGTATCATCTTCTACTCCCCTTTAGTAGGTATCATCATCTTATGTTGTCGTTAGACTCTAATAGGCAGATGTCTATTGTAAGAGTTTCGATAAAAATATCCAATTTTTTTGAAGTTCAATCATTTAAAATGATTTTATGATGACATATTTATATAAAATATATATATCTAATTAACTATTTTCCATGAAACCCTAAAAAAATTAATCATCAATAGGGATATAATCTCATATATTTTTTTGTGGTAGAAATGACACACATATCATACCATAAAGTGAAATAAATTGATCCTAATTTGTGTAAAAAAAAGAAATAGAACATGCATATATATAAATAAGACCTTATCTAACATAGTTATTCTTAGTAAAAATCTATATTGAATAAATTTCATCATGAATTTTCAATCAGGATGATGTTTTTTTCATTATTTTCATGATAGATATTGATCCAAATAAAGATTAAATAATCTCATCTTACTTATATTATGAATCATCAACATCCCATAATTCGGAATGAAAATTACCTAATAGTGAGAGGAAAAAAATATTCAATTTCCAAAGAAGAAAGATAAAATCTCTCATCGTGAATATTAGTGATTATAGAATCTCAATTGAATCCAAAACTAACAGATGTATTTTTAAAAAACTACACCACTTAAATGTCAGACATCAGGGGTGTGTTACCATATCCAAAATAAAATTATGATCCTTGAAATCAAATTGATGACTTTAAAGAAATATTTTTCTAATTTAAATAAATAAATAATTCTATTTATCTTGATGATGTTTAGGATACTTCAGCGGCAGGTATGTAGGCGCACCCAAATTTGTTTCTTCAATTCTTCCATGTGTTTCCATTTCAAACGGTTTCAGGATTTATGGTTTGATGGTTTAGGGTTTTGGAATATTGGAATAAGAATCTATAAATCTAAAATAGTGTGAAGGATTTAGAAAAAGAGTTGGAGAATTTGGATAGATTATTTTTTTTTCTTGTGTCGATGTTGTTGGGTAATCAATAATATTTTAATTTCAAAATTCATGTTATAAAATATTAAAAAAAATTATTTGAACAAATAAATGAAATAGTAATTATATTCTGAAATTAATTCTTAAAATATATTATAATGATAATCACATTAATTGAATGTAATTGATAAACATTTATTTAACATTAAATATTGTTAACTCCCCTTAATAAAATCAAAACTTGTAATTGGAAGTGGTTTAGTAAAAATATCAAATAATTGATATCCATAACTAATAAATTAGAAATATATAGCTTTTTAAGAACTCATTTTCCTAGATAATGATGACTGATATTAATATGATTAGTCCAAGAATGAAATATATTATTTATTTTAAATATTTATAGGACATTTATCATCACATAAAATTGGTTTATTAGTAAAATTTATTCCAAAGTTTAATAGAGTGTGTTTTATTCAAAATACTTGTGCAAGACAACTTCTTGTAGAAACATATTCTGCCTAAACTATTGATAGTGAAACTGAGTATTGTTTCTTACTCGACCATGGTACTAAATATTTTCATAAAAAATAAACAGTTCTTGTGGTTCTTTTCTTATCTAATAGACAATCTCAAAAACCAGCATCAGAATATGAATTTAAATGTAAATATGATGTTTTTAGATAAAGAAGCTATTAGAAAATAGTTCCTTTCAAATATCTAAACATTATTATAACAATAGTATGTTGGAATTATATTAGATTTGACTGAATTATAGTAGATAGACATAAAAAAACATTATGTCTAGTCTACTAGTAGATAGATATAATAATATTTCAATCAAACCTATATATAAATTGTCGTCATTTTGTTTTCCATCTTCATCGAAATAATGTTTTATATTGGTAAACATAGGAGTTGTATACGTTTTAATATTTTAATGTAATTTACCAAAACCTCATGGTCCATACCATTGCCAAATTCTGGATCCTAAGGGTGGCGTCTCAGTGGTAGGACGTCATTTCGGCGTGCGACCGATTGGTGTGTCCCGATGGGTGCGACACGATCAATGTGTCACTGATCAGTACGTCCGATCAGTGAAACTGATCAGCTTGAGACCGATCGGTGGGACACAATCGGTGTGTCACCGATCCGTGCGACACGATCGGTGCGAGGGATTGGTGTGCGACCCATCGGTGCGACTAAATCGGTTGGCACCGATCGGTGTGCGACCGATCAGTGTGACATGATCGCTGAGTCACCGATCGGTGTCTCACCCATCGGTCGGTCACCGATTGGTGTGGAACCGATCGGTGCGACATGATCGATGTCACATAGCATTGTCGTGTTTTTCTTCTACATTTTTCCCTTAATTCTACTTCTAAACCTTTTTAACCTTTTTGAAATGGTTCAAGGCCATTTTTAGCTGCATAATAATTGTTTAAATTCCTAAGAGTGGGGAGACCCTCAATGGACACATCAGTGTGTCCGTGTAACATTCCCCTATATTTATATAAAATCCTATAAAGACACAGTTGTTGCCACCAATTCCCAATTACCGTTATTAAATAACAATTAATCTCATCATGTGTAAACACCCAACC
The DNA here is from genome assembly GCA_963277665.1 of Viscum album. Lineage (NCBI taxonomy): Eukaryota > Viridiplantae > Streptophyta > Magnoliopsida > Santalales > Viscaceae > Viscum > Viscum album. Next base: position 120,236,541 of record OY728156.1, read on the forward strand.
GCATGGTGAAACCATGATCTGGCTTTAAAACAGCCGAGGATCTTGATATCCAGTAACGCCCAGGCTCATATTTTTATAGCACTAACATTCCTCCTTTTCGTCTTCTTGTTTCGGTTCAATCTTTCCTTGGAGCATTTGGAGTTCCCTTCCCGAGGCAGGTGGTGTGCATGTGCTGGAGCCCTTACTTCTCATCCTTGAAGTCCCGGACACTCCTCCCCTACAAGTCATGATTTCCAATTCATGGCACACATAGTTAAAATGTTGATCCTTGATCAATCCAAGTAGGGTTTTTTCTTCGTCTCTCTTTACTGTGTATCATGTGGGGTGGGTATGCTATTGTTTCTATGGGGATGGACGAAACCAAACCGTAATGAAGATAAGAAAGGGAACCCTTAAATAATGAAGGGTTGCGCTCGATTTCTACTGCACTCTTTATCCTTGATTATGTATTGTGAATGGTACTGGCTTACGTCCATTGAAAATCATGACCGTTGGGGGTCTCTTCATGCGCACTAATGAACCACGATTTTTCTTGAAATTCATGTGATTGAATGAATGTAACCTGAATATTTTGTTAATAATTTAAACTCAACCGACTAAATGGATGCCCAGTAAACCACAATCCTTGTGAGATCACCCCGATAAACAAAACATAAGGAATAAACTTAATGAATGATGTACTTGAGTCTGGAAACTTCCTTGCTCTTCCATGGTGGCATTTCTATTTGTTCTGCTTGATGATTATGGGGAGATATGGATGGGGATGGGATCCTCTGTTGTTATACGGTTGTTGGTTGTAAATCTGAGGCCATGTGGGGGTGTATCTTGGGGCTTGGTTTGGTTTTAGTACGTTGAGGGATCTCATAGATCACTTTTTTGTCACTTTATAAGAGGACCGGGTGTGAATTCTTATGTGTTGTTTGGATATTTTTCTTTCCACAACTTCTATGTATGTCTGTTAGTTTCCTAGTAGTGCAGAATTTACTTAAATGGAATCACATTAACATGAAAAAATGTATGGGTTCAATGGGGAATTTTTTCTAGGAATGAGTTGTGACTTGGCTATGAGTGGTGTTCCCTTTTAGGAATGAATTGTAATGAGGTTGTTTGTTCTTAGGTTGGTTTTGGAACCCCTGTTTTTGGATGAGTTCATGTTACCAATAAATAAAATTTTAGTTTTTATGTTTCTTATTCACACCCCACCCATGTTGAGAACTTCGTGACAAACACCCCCATTTCCTGGGGGATGGTGTTTTTCCCAAAACTCCTAAGAGTGGATGGTTATTAGATCCTTTTTTGCTCCCTTTTCTTAATAGCACAAGACTCATCGGGCAGGCTGTGATGGGTTGAGGTCCATTAAAGCCAATGATTCTTCGGGCAGGGTAGTTTTGGTGGTTAGACCAGGTGTGTGCGGGTAGGTTGTCTCCCAAGTGTCTTTGGGATGAGGCCCAGGAGTCCTTAGGGATGTCAGTTGTTGTTCTGGCCCAGGGGTTTACAGGCGTGGTTACGTGTCACTAATATAGCCCAGGTGTTTGCAGGTGGGATGTGTGGTGATGGCCCATGTGTGTGCGGGCGAGGTATGGAAGTGGGACTGTAGTGAGAATGGCGTCAGAGGTTTGATGCGTAGGATGTCTTCAATAAACAATGGAAATGTGGTGCGGGGTACCCAAATGTTGATGTGTTATTACTATTATATTACTTGACTTGAATTATTTGGGGAGTGTGCCTTGGTGAGGCTTGGGTGGGAAGATTTCCTTTCTAGGTGTTTCAGTTATCTCTTTTATCATTGGGAATTAGAACGCCTCCCCACATGTGAATGAGATTATTTTGGTTTCCCTATTTAGTATACCTGTATGCACACCCTACGTATATGAAAAATGCTTTCAGGTATCTAGAAGGACTTCTGGGATTGTGCAAGACAGTACTAGTACGTACATTGGGATGGTTTCTATTGTAGTTTTCTTTTCTTTGGTACTATCATTTTGGGTTTATTGTACTTTTGTAGCATTAATTTTGGAATATTCAAATAAGAATGGGTTGTTTTGGATTTTCTTATACTTCCACCTTTGGTGTTGTTGGGAATTACTATCTTATCTCCCAATCCTACTAAATAAAAAGGGTAATGCCTTCCATATTATGTGTAATTATATACCTTTGGTGCTAGTTGCCACTCCGGGACCTATTGAAGGTGGGTCTCGGGGGTCATTATCTCTCCATCAACTTGAAGGATGAAGGGTCTGGAAATCAGCTGTCCTTTCTCTCATCTTGGTGAAGGCGAGTAATGACAGAATTGTATCAGTGGGATGTTGAGAGATAGGATGGAGTCTGGGGTTAGGCATAGTGAGGGTTCCATGGGATAGTAAGTAAATAGTCTTTGGTGATCATGGTGTGTAAAATACACCAGGGAAGACCGGCTAGGACATGGGATTTTAGAGCCCCCTGTGATCCGATGAAAGGAATCTGGGCCTACCGAATGATCAATTATGGCTACACTGATTGTAGGGTAGAGACCCTAGGGAAGGTACATGCATCATAAATACTTGTGTTCTTGTGTTTCATGGGTATTTTGGGGATTTAAAATGTATAATAAGTCTAAGAAAATTTAACAGCTATCTTCTACACTACTCGAGCTTAGGCATTCCTTTTTTACCTTGCAACTATGGAACACAGACGGCGACCAAGGTTAGTACGGGTGATCGAGTCCCTGGAATTTAATTTTGCTCATCGGCAGAGGACTGACCGAGAGGACACAATCAGTAGAAGTGGACGCTTCGTTCCTTCCAGCAGAAAACCCCCGGGAAGTACGAGGGTAGCATGTCATACAGGGAGATAGAGAGCTGGTTAAAGGATCTGGTGATAGATTTTATCTTGATTCAGGCTCTGATGGAATACTGGGTTCTTCTGACTGTAAGCCAAATGCGGGAATCAGCAGGTCAGTGGTGGACGCTTTATCTTGGAGTGAAGAGGGAGTCTTAGGTTACATGGGCTTACTTCGAGAAGCAAATCTGGGAAGAATTCTTCTCTTCCATGATAAAGGCTGAGAAGATTCGGGAGCTACTCTCCCTCTAGCAGGGGAGAATGTCAATGAGAGAGTTTGGGATCAAGTTCAAGGATCTCCTCTACTTTGCTCTGGACCTCTTTCTAGATGAGGAGTCTCGATCAAGACATTTGTAAAATGCACTTCAAACTTCTCTTCAGTATGTTGTTACTCCCTTCACCATACAGACATACATGGAGTTCTAGAAGAAGGCTTATGTGGGGGAGAGGATGCACACGCTGGGAGGTGTATCGCTAGAGGGAATCCAGTTGGGCTCGTCGAATAGGGAAGGTCGTCAGCAGCAGTTCTCCAGGATCAGGGCCCTCTAGTTTTCCACCAGTAGGGAGCATGCCTCTGTAGTTCCAGTTCCAATCTTTCGGTCCTCGCCCTTTCCTTTCAGGCCAAGGACCAAGATGCTTCGTCTATGGAAGCTATGGGCACCTTCGGAATCAGTTCCTAGACAAAGTGCAATACAGTGGGTGTGGGTAGGTTCAACACCCACCTCAGCAACAGCCGTTTCCAGCTAGTCCCTTTCCACAGTAGCAGTAGGGGCAGCAAGTTCCCAACATCCCGAGACCAGACGTGGCGGGGGGAGGCCAACCCCAGGTTACCCCTTAAGGGCCTCGACCAGGGCATGGTCGAGGAGGTGGCTGATAGTCAAGAAGCAGAGGAGATGGGTGTGGGTAGTTTCACGCTGCAGAGGTAGTAGATCCAGGAGGTCTAGAATTCGTTCGAGGTACAATCATCTTGTTTAGTACTCTTTCCTAATCATTGTCCAATACACGAGCTTTGGACTCCTTTGTTTCACCTGGTCTAGCCCATGTTCTGGGTGTAGATGCTGAGAGACATCCAGTGCCCCTAGTTCTAATCATGCCAGTCAGAAGTCAGACTGACTTGTTTTATGTTTTCCAAGGGTGTAGACTGTTGATAGAGCCACATCAGTCTATCAGGGATCTTCTAATGTTGCTGATATAACCATACGATGTCATCCTAGGCATTGACTTCTTATTCTTTGTGTGTGACATCATTTACTGCTTCCGAGGAAGGATCGTGTTTTCACATTTGGGTGGCCGACATGTAACTTTCATCGGTGAGTGGGGTTTCCAGAAAAGAAGCAGGGGAGAGGAGCCCCTCCTTTCCTTTTTAGCTGAACTATCAGTGGAGTCGGTGGATGAAAAACTACTAGAATTCCCAGGGATTTTCAGTGAGTTTATGGAAGTATTTCATGAAGAAGTGGCTACATTACCACATCAACGTGATGTTGAGTTCGTGATATACTTTCAAACTACCCATCCAATTTCGATGGCTCCCTACCGGATGGCACCTTATGTGTTTCAGGAGTTGTGGATTCAGATTGACGATCTAATAAAGAAGTCTACTTTACCATCTCAGGTTGTGCATTGACTACTGGAGACTGAATCAGGCAACGATCAATAACCATTACCCTCTCCTGAGGATTGATGACCTCGTTGACCAGCTGAGGGGAACATGTTGGTTCTCTAAGATTGATCTTTAGTCTAGATATCACCAGTTAAAGGTGAAGGAGGGCGACATCTCGAAGACTTCCATGAGGTATAGGTATGGACACATTGAGTTTGTAGTCAAATAATTCGGTGTTATGAATGCACCATCTGTGTTCATGGGACTCCTAAACTCCTTCTTCAAGGAATACCTAGATCGGTTCATATTCGTGTTTATTGATGAAATCCTAGTCTACTCAAGGTTAAAGGAGGATCATTCTGAACACCATAGAATGGTTTTAGAAGTCCTCAGACAACACCAACTCTATGGTATGATTTTACAAGTGCAATTTCGAGATGCGAGAAGTGCACTTGCTTTGGAACGTGGTGTCTGAGCAGGGAATAGTGGTGGACCCATCGATAGTCGAGGCGGTTGTTTCTGGGAAGAACCCAAGAGAGTGACAGAAATTCATAGTTTCCCGGGTCTGGTAGGTTAATACCGGAGGTTCTTTCCTAACATCTCCCAAGTTGCAACACCTTTGATATCCATGACCAAGAAGGACAAGGCTTCCGTGTGGAGTGGGTAGTGCGAGGATGCATTCAGCTATATGAAGCTGAAGTTGGTTAGTGCCCCGGTGCTAAGGTTTCTAGATGAAGGGGTAGCATATGAGGTGTTCTGTGATTCTTCAAGAAAAGGCCCTGAGTGTGTGTTGTTTCAAATACAAGGGATAATCTATAATGGGTCTATACTGTTACATTCCCATGAGCGTAACTATGTCACCCCCGATCTGGAGCTTGCAGCCGTCGTGTTCACACTAAGGTTGTGGCGACATTACCTCATCGGGGAGCGCTTTGTGGTCTTCAAGGATCACAAAATCATGAGGTATATCTTATCCCTACGGGACCTGAACATACGACAGTGAAGGTTGATGAAGTTACTTCAGGACTACGACTTTGAGATTTCCTACAACTCAGGAAAAAGGAATGTGGTGGCTGATGCCTTAAGCAAGAATTCGTAGAAGAGTGAGGTTCAAGAGTCGGAAGAATCTTGGAAGGTGATGGAGGAGTTGGATTCCCTACCCCTGGATGTAAGAGAGGATGGTAGTAGAAGTTTTCTATATTAGATGATAGTGAAATCCTCTCTCCTATGGTAGGTGGAGGAGTTTCTGTGGGGAGACATAGAGAGTGATGTAATGTGAGTCCAGGTTAACAAAGGTGATTCTCCGGAAGGGTGGATGGAGGATGGACAAAATCAGATGCTTTTCTGAGGGAAGTTTTTTGTTCAGGAGATGATGCGTGAGAGAGTTCTTGGTGAGTTCCAAAACTCACCCCTAGCAGTGGACCTAGAGGTTTCTGATATGTACCAGGGTCTGAGAGGTCAGTTTTGGTGTCCCGGGGTAAAGAGGACGGTGGCAGAGTTCGTGGCCAGGTGCCTAGTGTGTCAGTAGGTGAAGGTTAAACACCATGTTCTAGGCGGTCTGTTACAACACTTATATGTAATCCTAGTGGAAGTGGGATGAAATATCGATGGATTTCGTCACAGGACTACCCAAGGTTCAAGGAGGATGTGATGCTATCTGGTTAGTGGTTGTTCGGTTGACGAAATCGGCTCACTTTCTGGCGATCAAGGAGTTGGGTGGAATGGATTCCTTAACACAGAGGTACATGGATGAGGTGGTGCAGTTTCATGGAGTTATGAGGTCCATAGTCTTGGATAGGGATGCACAGTTTACCAAACGAGTCTGGAGAGGATTGCTGCATGCTTTTGGAACCCAGCTACATCTTAGCACTGCTTTCCACCCCCATACAGATGGACAGACAGAGCGCACCATCTAGATAATGGAAGATATTCTACTGGCATGTATTCTTGACTCTGGGGGATCATGGGTGTGACACTTTCCTCTGGTAGAGTTTTTCTACAATTATTGCTATCACTCTACCATTATCATGGCTCCGTTCGAAGTTTGTATGGAAGGCCATGTCACTCACCCATATATTGGACCGAGGTTGGGGAAGCAGGTGTTATTTTCCTGGAAGTGGTGCATAGCACAATAGGGAAGGATCGGCTTATACAGGAGAGGATGAAGGCGGCCCGGGACCGACAGAAGTCATAGGCCGATAATAGAAGGATACCATTAGATTTAGAGGTCAGGGACCACGTATTCCTGATGGTATCCCTTCGGCATGGGAAACGAAGGTTCATTAGGGGGAGTAAGCTTTCTCCTCGGTTCTTCGGACCGTTCGAAGTACGATGGCGGGTCGGCGAAGTGGCTAATCATCTAGTGCTACCACCGCTGCTACTGAGAATTCATGATGTCTTCCATGTTTCACAACTCTGACAGTATCTACACAATGATTCACACGTCCTCAAATAGTGAAAGATGATTATCGAGGCTGATGTGACGTTTGTGTAAATACCAGTGAGAATCGAGGATCGTGAGGAGAAGGTGCTCCATGGATGGACCATTCCCTTGTTTCCTGTGTTAAGGAGGCATGGTGGGCTCGAGCTGAGTACATGGGAATGGGAGGCACATATGTGCACCCAATACCCAGACTTGTTTTGAGTTTTGTTCTGTTTTGTTTTGCACTTGTTTGTGATGTAATGATGATCCTGTTGGATTATGAGGTGTTTTGTTTCCCTGCCTTGAAAATGTTATGAAAAGCCCTGATATGTGGGGAATGGAGGACTTGATCCTTAACCATGACGCATTAAGGAGGACATGATTAAACCCGTACAGGTGAGTCTGTGCCACCCAAAGCATATAGTATCTTAACATGGAGGAAGGAACTACCAGAACCATGTGTGAGGACAAAATGGACCTTGAGTTCGGCGTGGCTGTTTGGGGTGGGTTGTCTCCGAGGGGTATCTTTCGATGGGTGGGGGATGGGGTGGTTTCAGACCCCTCTCTTATCTTCAGGTCTAGCTATGATTCTCGAGGAAGAAAATAGTTCGGGATGTATCTAATGTAATGGCCCAGAACCTCATGGTCCATACCATTGCCATATTCTGGATCCTAAGGGTGGAGTCTCGGTTGTAAGTTGTCATTTTGGTGTGAGACCGATTGGTGTGACACGATCGGCAAGTCACCAATTGGTGAGACCGATCGATGTGACATGATCGGCGTGTCATGGATCAGTGTGACCGATCGGTGTGTGACCAATTGGTGGGGCACGATCAGTGGGAGACCGATCGGTGAGACACGATCCCTATGTCACCGATCGGTGCGTCCGATCTGTGTGACTGATTGGTGAGACACGATCAGTGTTTCACTAATCGGTGCGACCGATCAGTGCATCACGATCGGTGTGACCGATTGTGGAATCTCAATCGGTGTGTCAAAGATTGGTGGGATGGATCAGTGTGCGACCGATCGGTGGGACACGATCGGTGTGTCACCAATCGATGGGACACAATCGATGCAACCGATCAGTGTGGAACCAATCGATGACACACATTCGTGTCGAGTTTTTCTTCTACATTTTTTCCCCGTAACGCTACTTTTATACCTTTTAATCCTTTTTGAAATGGTTCAGGGCCATTTTTATCCCCATAATCAATGTTTAAATTCCTAACTGTGGGGAGACCCTCAACGGACCCAGGTGTGTGTCCATGTAACGTTCCACTTTGTTTATAGAAAATCCTTTAAATTCACAGCTATTACCACCAATTCCCTATGAGAGTTATTAAATATCAATTAATCCCATCGTGTGTAACCACCCAACCTCATGGTGAAACCACGATCCACCATTAATCCCACCGAAGATCTTGATATCTAGTAAAATGCAGGCTCATCTTTTTATCGCACTATCTTTCGTCCTTTTCTTTTTCTTGGCCGAGATCACTCTTCCCTTGGAGAGTTTTGAGTTCCCTTCTCGAGGAAAGTGGTACGCATGTGCTGAAGCCCTTACTGCTCATCCTTGGAGTCACAGAACCTCCTCCCCTATAAGTCATGCATTCCCAGTTCTTGGTACGCAGATTTGAAACATTGATCCTTGATCAATCGAAGTAGGGGTTTTCCTCAGACTCTCTTTAATGTGTATCATGTGGGGTGGGTATGCTATTGTTTTTGTGGAGGTGGAAAAAACAAATACTTAATGAAGATAAGAAAGGGGAACCTTAATGAATGAAGGGGGTGTGCTTAATTTCTACCTTACACTTTATCCTTGATTATGTGCTGTGAATTGTACGGGCTTACATCCATTGAAAATCATGACTGTTGGGGGTCTTTTCTTGTGTACCAATGAACCTCTGTTTTTTCTAATATTCATGTTATTGAATGAATATAACATGAAAAATTGGTTAATCACGTAAACTTGACCGATTAAATGGATTCCTTGTAAACAAAAATCCTCATGAGATCACCCCGGTTAACCAAACATAAAGAAGAAACTTAAGGAATGATGTACTGGAGTCTGGAAACTTCCTTGCTCTGCCTTGGTGGTATGTCTATTTATTCTGATAGATGCCTATGTGGTGATATGGATGGGGATGTGATCGTCTATTGTTATACGGTTGTTGGTTGTGGACTTGAGGCCATGTGGGGCTGTATCTTGGTGCTTGGTGAGGTTTCAGTACATTGTGGGATCTCACAGATCCCTTTGTGGTAACATTACAAGAGGACTGGGTGTGAATGCTTAAGTGTTGATTGGATGTTTTTCTTTCCATAGCTTGTGGTTATTCTTGTTAGTTTCCCATTAGTGCAGAATTTACATAAATGAATCACTTGAACATGAATAAAAGAATGGGTTAAATGGGGAATTTGTTATAGGAATGAGTTGTGACTTGGTTGTGAGTGGTGTGCACTTTTATGAATGAATTGTAAAGAGGTTGTTTGTGATTAGGTTGGTTTTGGAACCCCTAGGATGGGATGAGTTCCTGTTAACGATACATATAATTGTTGTTTTTATGTTTCTTATTCTCGTCCCATCTATGTTTAGAACTTCGTTCTGAAAACACCCATTTCATGGGGGAGGATGTTTTTTTCCAAAACTCCAAAGAGTGTCTGGTTATTAGCTCCTTTTCTTTTCCATTTCCCGAATAGCCCAAGACTCATCAGGCATGCTGTGATGGCCTGAGGTCCATTATAGCCCAAGATTCTTCGGGCAAGGTAGTTGTGGTGGTTGGCCGAGGTGTGTGTGGGCAGGTTGTCTCCCAAGTGTCTTCGAGACATGGCCCAGGTGTCTTCGAGTATAGCAGTGGTTGTTCTGTCCCAGGTTTTTACGGGCATGGTTATGTGTGGTTGATATATCCCATGTGTTTGCGGGCGGGAAGTGTGGTGATGGCCCAGGTGTGTGTGGTTGGGGTATGGCAGTGTGTCTGTGGTGATAATGGAGGGAGAGGTTCGATGAGTAGGATGTCTTCAATAACCAGTGTAAAAGTGGCGCGGGGTACCCAAATGTCGATGTGTTATTACTATTATATTACTTGACTTGTGTTATTTGGGGAGTGTGCCTTGGTGAGGCTTGGGTGGGAAGATTTTCTTGCTAGGTGTTTTGGTTATCTCTTGTATCACGGGGCATTAGAATGCCTCCCCACTTGTGCATGATATTCCTTTGGTTTTCCCTACTGGGTATACTTGTATGCTCACCCTACGTATATAAAAACTGCTTTCAGGTTTACATGAGGACTTCAGGGATCATGAAAGATTATTACAGTTCATAAGTTGGGATGGTTGCTGTTGTTGTTTTCATTTCTTTGGTACTTTCTTTTGGGGATACATGTAGTATTGTAGCATTACATTTGGAACATGCAGATGAGAATGAGTTGTTTTTTCTTTTCTTGTACATCCACCTTTGGTGTTATTGGGAATTACGGTGTTATCTCCTGGTTTTACTAAATAAAAATAGTAATTCCTTCCATCTTATGTGTGATTCTTTACCCTTGGTGGTAGTCGCCACAATAGGACCTATTAAAGGCAGGTCTCAGGGGTCATTATCTCTCCTTCAACTTGAATAAGGAAGGGTCTGGAAATCATTTTTCCCTTCTCTCATCTTGGTGAAGGCGGGTCGTGATATTTAAACTCAAAAATTTATGAATAAATAAATAATATATTTATTTGATTAAAATTATTTCCATAATCGTGTTGATATATATGAAATATAAAAAAGAAATTATGTTCTCCTGTCATACTCATTTCATTTTTTTTGCGTTGGATTTGAAAAATCATTACAAATATTTTCATAAGTATGTTTAAATATAGAATATAGTTTAAGAGTGTTTTCAAAACATGGTTATTGTTTAACAGAAACATCCTCCATTAAATATCCATACAAAAATAATGATTTAACATCCATATGATATAAATTAGAATTCATATGAGATTCAAAAGCTAAAAGTATTTTAATGGATTCTAAAATAGCTATAAGTGAAATGGGTTCATTATAAATTGTACCTTCTTCTGAATGATATCGTTTATCATTTAATAAAGATTTATTTTTTGTTATGATTATTTGATCATCCTATTTATTTTTAAAGACCAATTTACTTCCTATCACTTAATAATCTGATGTTATTTCCAATAAATCCAAAAAAAATATTTCATTTGATTAGGTTTAGTTCTTCTTTAATTGAAAATAGAAAACTCTCATCATCTACTAATTCATTAATGGTCCTAGATTCTAATTAAAATTGAATGGAAGAGAATTCAACTTGGTTTCCTATATTTCTTCTAGTTCTAATTCTTATATAGAGGTATCCTATGATGATTTATAAAGGACATTTCCTTAAGGTTCTAGACTGTCTTGGAAAGATAATTTCAGTTTCTTCAATTTTATATTCTTCGGTACTAGATTTAATTTTATTTATATCATTCTCAGAATCATATTTATATGATTTAAGTCTCATGTAGTCGAACAAATCAGTAATATCATCTATTTGATCTTTATATTTATTGAAAGGGCCAGTTTCATTAAACATCACAAGAACTAATTCTTCAATAATCATTTAATTATTATTAAATAGTCTATCTAATTTAAAAGTAGAAAAATATCGAAAAATTATTCATTCAACATCTTTTGGATTGAGTTTAGAACGTTTTTACTTAATATTTATGATATACACCTTGCATCAAAATATGTTAATGCAATTTACTTTAGGTTTTCTGTTATTCTTATGTTTATAGTGTGTAATATTAATAATATGTCCGATTAAAAATCTATTCATGTTATAATATGTTGTTCTTATAGCTTTTGCCCAATATATGTTGAAATATTGTATTGATTTAGCATAATCCTTTCTATTTCGTGAATATTTCTATTTATTATTTAAATAATTCCAATTTTTTGAGGTGTTCATGGTGAAAATAAGCCATGTTTAATACATTATTTTGAGAAAAAAGATATAAGTTAATGATTCGTAAATTCCCAACCATAATCCATTCTCAATGAAATTATTTTAAAAACATTATCATTTTTAATATTTTTACAAAATAAATTCAAAAATAGTGAATTCGTAACTTTTGAGTTTGAGAAAATAAACCCAAGTAAATAGTTAATAATTATCAACTAAAACATGAATGTATAATTTAGCATCTAAACATGCTCCTCTGGATAGTCCAAAAAATCAATATAGATAAGTTCTAAAGGATTAGATGTAGATATTTTTTTAATAGATTTGAAATAAGATTTTTGTTGTTTTCCAATTTGACATGCATGAAAAAAAACTATCATATTAAAAAAATAAGACTAATAAAATCATAAACTAATTATTTCATAGATAATTTATGTAATGAAATTACATATAAATATCCAAGTCTTTGATACCAAATCCATGACTCATTTTCTTAGTAGTTAAACAATTCACTTTTTATTTACACAAGAAATTTAAATCCAATGTATACATATTATTATTTCTTGGTGATATAAATTTTAGGAATATATCTTTTAAAATGTCGATGGAATTGTTATAGAAATAAACAAAAAAATCTATCATCATAATTTTGAGAAATACTTATCAGGTTATGACTTAACCATTGTACATACTGTAATTTTTTGATTGATCTTTTCTTTCTATCTCCAACCATTCCTACTCCAATAATATTTCCTTTTACACATTCTCGAAATGTTTTTATACCTACATCCACTTGATATTGATTATGAAAATTTCACGAGTCTCCAATCATGTGTCTTTTGTAGAAACTTTCCATATACCACATAACTTTTCAATTTTTAGGGCCTTATTCCTACTGAAGTAATTAAACATGTGTTTTTTTGGTTCCCATATTTTCTTGGGTCCAATAGTGTCAGTGAGAAATGAACTAGGGATCCATATTTTCATTATTTTCAAAAAATTTATATCACTTTATTCATCTATATTTTTGGAAAAAAAATTTAATCCCACTAATTTGAAATTTTATTATGTAAAAGTGGTTAGAGTAATGACCATTTCTTACAAAATAATAATATGTAGTATTTTTAATGGGGAATAAAATAATTTTGGTATAATTTATATTTTTCATCTTTTCTTCCTATTATAAAACATTATTTTTTAATAAAATTATTTCCAAAAATCTCATTCAGTGTGTTTTCCAATTTTGTAAAAAAAATGGAACCACTTTTATAAGATTATACATTATTATATATTTCTTTTATCCTTCTTCATGATAAATACTGTTTGATGTGGTTGAAATGAATTTTTTCAATTAGATATTGATGTTATTTTATCATTGTGTCTATTTCACCTAAAAAAATTATGAATATTATTAATAATTTATGTTTCTTTAATAACGAATCATATTTTTTTAGCATTGTATAGTAGGAAGCTAATTTTCCATTAAAGAAACTAATTTTTTTTTGAATCAATAGAGTAATAGGATTGTAACTCTTCTTCTTCCTTACCCATAAAGAACATGTAAACTTCCAGTTTTTGGGTCTCCTTTTATGTTTCATATTTTGATGAGCTACTAGAGTCTTTAGGTACACTCCACATAGATTTCATAGATCTTTTACTCTTTATACTCATAACATGTATTGTACTGATATTTTATTTTTTCCTTCTTCTCTCATCTTTAAATTGAGGGAATTCATGCCTGTTAAAACCCAACATATTACATTCACATCATATTACTTCCTGGGGTTCACATTCATCGTTATTAAATAATTTTCTGAATGCTCTTTTATTTTTGAATAATTTCATAATCACTCTTTCTATCTGAGCTAGTTCCATTTCATAATTTGAGGAATCTTATATTTTTTCTATTTTGATATCTTGTTTTAAGTTTTAGTTACTCTTTCAATATGTCACATTGAGAGAAGTAGTTTCCATTTTTACTATAATCTTATGATCTTAATCAAATGCATTTATTTCAACTTAATATATCTTCAATGTTCCCATCAATTTTTTAATAGTCAAATTCTAGATAGGTGATGATTGTATAAGTTCTATATACATGTCATTACATTTAGAGGGTAGTACTATGAGCACTTTTACAATATGATCAGATTGATTTATGGGATCTACCCCAAGTAGGAATATTGCTCACAATATTGTTTACCGTAACATTCACTTGAGTGATGGTCTCTCCATAAACCATTATAATTTATTTAAACATGAGTTTTTTGGTAGCATAACTAATTTTTATATTGTTGTTTATATATTCATAAGAAACTCTTATTGTTTTCTACATCTCATATGGATAAGGGAATTGTGAAAATATATTTATTTTTGTAGGTTAATGTCTATTTATATTTACATTAATTTTCTTTGAATTGATGTTTTATTTGTCTTAGGTTTTAGCAGTCCATATCTCGGGTTTTTCTAGAATCACATAAAGAGTGATGAACATAGAATAAAAATTGAATCATACATTATTTCGATATATAATCATATATTATTTCTAGTATCCAAAATATTCACTATTAAAATAACGATAATGAATTATGGACATACAATATTTTGGACTATCCTTTTCCATCTACTTTGTATAGACCTTATTTTTTTCCACATGATATAGATTTATTTTAAAATCTCACCTATGATATCAATTGTTATGTCAGAATAATACCACAATAACACAATTGGGGTTGAATTGTGATTTTTTTATAATCTTCTCCAAATTTTTCTTTTGACTCCCATCATGATTTTTACAAATATGCAGTATTTTATTTTTTATGAAATGTGAGAAGTAGATAAATAGAATGAACCGAGTAATTTTATAGTGGTTCGTGGCACAAATATCCCCCCTCACTCCACCAATGATATCTCTACCATATTAAAAAAATACATGAACGGTTCTCTTACTAGTAGATCTTTAAATCCACAACTGAGTGAAGTTGGTTGACACATTTACAATCTAGTATTAAAAAGATCCTTCCATTTATTATATAGGTAATTTATAATCCAAAAAATAATACCAAAAGATGAAACATACACCAAAACAAATTTTTAGTAATTGTTTCTCCAATAAATGAAAGTAATTTTATTTTTTGATGTTTATGGTTGATCTTCACAATTGTAGAAGTAACTAACATGATATGGATCTTTTTCATCAAAAATTAATACATACAAGAATTAATAACTATAATGAAATACATGTTTCAAAATATCATCAATTTTAATAGCTAAAAATTGTAGTATGATGTTAAAAATATTTGTATCCATTTTTTGATTCTTCAAAAAATATAGACAAGTTTTCATTGTAGCAACACTATAAATATATTCACAAGAATACAATTATATGTGTATATGTGTGTATATGTTATTATAATTTAATTGTGAACGAATATATAGAGTTGATAGTGTTTTCAGTATTCTAGATCCAAGAAAATTCTATGGTAGAACACAAAAATTGAAATAAGAAATTATCTAAGGAAGAGTTGTAAATTCCCATAATGATAGGATACAATTACTATGATGAATATAGTTCTTTCAGAAAATAATAAATGAGTTCTGAATCAGTCGTGGAAAATATTTACATTAGTGTGTAAAACATTCAAGATCGTTTTATTAATCTCAGATTATATTTTGGTATTAAATATCTATTGATTAATAAAAAAGAATATAT
Organism: Viscum album; assembly: GCA_963277665.1. Classification (NCBI taxonomy): domain Eukaryota; kingdom Viridiplantae; phylum Streptophyta; class Magnoliopsida; order Santalales; family Viscaceae; genus Viscum; species Viscum album. The sequence continues at coordinate 120,252,038 of OY728156.1, forward strand.
TGATAAACTCAAGAGTGTAGGGTTCCTTTGTGTAGCATAGTGTCTCACAGTATATCTCAATGTTATTTTATGGGGCAAAATGTTCCATTTAGTATCATAGGGTTTCTTTGCATAGAATAGGGTTCTTTTCAATGTATGGTTCTTTAATCAAATATTCATATCCATGAAACATAGTAATTAAAAGGGACATAGAGATGAGAATCTATACATTCATCCTTCTGGTGAAAGGTTGATTCCAAACTTATCATTGATTAAAAATACGTTCAATCTCCTAAATATTGTGTATGAACATTGTTTCTAGATTCCAACATAGGGATGATATTGCATACATTTTTCATTCCTCTGAGTGTTGGGTTCAAAATCCAGATGTTTAATATCCAGTGTAGGGATAATGATCCATATTAAAACAATTCAGTGTAGCATAGGGTTGATGATACATGCATTCATTTACTGAATGTAGGGTTAGAACAGTGTTTCCATAACACATCTCATAGCTTTTCATTCCATCAATGAAATAAATAAAATCATTATAAATATTTATTAGACATACTTATCACAAATTCATTTGAAAAATCCACGGTTATTAGTGAGAATCAAAATAATTATATATTACAGAATTTTGTTAATAAAATACATTAACAATAGTATATACGACACACAAAAATCATTAGTGGTGAATATGGGATATATCTCATTGAAATAAAAGTGAGATGTGGAAACCCCACACAAATATCATATAGATGGAGTGATAATATTTCAATGATATAATTATTTATGAAAATTATAAAACCAAAAAATATAATTTGAAATATATAATATTATGATAAGATGAAATTTTTCACATATTCTTTGCATATCATTACCATCCATAAGTTGTTTATCCCAATGAATGGAAATTTAGTTAAGAAATCCCTTACCTCATGAGAAACTCTTCAAATATAATAATCATTAAAAATTATCATTAATAAAATATTATATATCCTGATAATATTAAAATTCATGATATACTTGTCAAAGGGGTTGTAAATACACCATAATTAATAAAAAAATATGTATAGAATCATGATATTCCCCAGTGAAAGGATATTGAGTTGATGTCACTTACTTCATGAGTAACTTTTGAATCATGAGATCCATGAAAGAATAACATCAATTAAAATATTTAATATCATGAAATAAATGGAAATCATGATTTAAAAAGTCATAGGGTAGTAAATAATCCTTATAAAAGTGACTAGGTGGATACTAAAATTTATTCTCAATGGTATGTAAATTGAGACAAAACCCATTACAACTATGGTAATAACTGAATTGGAATCAACTAAAGTAATAATAAAAAAATAATACTTTTAAATAAAATGAATATAAAATAATATATGACATAAAATATCAAAATGGGTGGTAGATAAACCACAAAATATATTAGTGTGTTGAAAAAAAAATTAACTAAAATATATAAAAAGTGAGATGATAATCCCTTACCCAGACCGAAGTCTGGCTTTTCATGCATTTCCTCAATATTCCTGAATAAAAAACATATTATAATTAATTACAATATACAAAAAATTTCTATTTTTATTATTAATATTTTTTTAAACTATAATTATGTTACATACAATATCAAAATAAATTATTTTTATGTCATATGTTTTGACAATATTCCACCTATGTTTCCAAAATGTTTTTGATAGGTCAACTCTGGCCAGTGAGTTGACTGGAAATTACTTTTTATTATTATTATTCACTTTGAGGAAAAAGTGAGAAACCATACAAGACTTCACCGAAAAAAAACATTCAAAGCACCATGATACATAAATTAAAGAGCAAACAACTCATTCAATCATACATAGAAGAGCTCCACCCAGCATCATAAACATTAAATCAGTTTCTCCTATTCATCACTTCACAGAAAGCAGTCTCGTGCATGACGCATGGTCATAGAACCGATGGAAAAGCCATACCCTCTCAAACATCCAAATCCGAAAGCAAAAACTAGGAGAAAACCTTTTCTCTGAACCCCATCTGAAGCACTTTCAGTAAGAGAATAGTTGAATTGAATCTCAATCCGCAAAGTGCAGGCCACCAAAAACCAATCCTTAAAATGAAAAACATCATCCAATAATCTCTAAAAACCCATTCACCGCAAGTCCAAAAATTACCAACATAAATCCAATAAACACCAATGATCGCATCTTGGATTTCGGACAAAACCAGAAAGATCCCCACCACATCAATCCCACTAGCCACCCTTCATCTCCAAATCAGCAAGCAACTCGAAGGGGCAGGAGCTGCACGATGTGAAATAACGAGTCAGTGCCACCTAGGGCTGAAAGACCCATCAAACACACAAAGGACTTCCACCGAGGGGGGGGGGGGACCAAGCCCACCTGTACCAGAAGCACTGCTTTGGACTGAAACTGGGAAGGTTTGGACAAAGGAAGAACCCACACCAGATGCTGAGTCGAATGAACTCATGAAACCATGGGTTAGAGGAAGCCGCAAGAACAAAGAGTAGGGTCGTGCGGGAAACCTCGACACCACAATATCAATCATGGCAACCGACAACCAAGCATCACGAACCAGAATCCAATGCAAACAGATTCTGAAATCAAAACCTCACCCAAAAAACCGAACCAAAGTACCTCCCCCATCCGAGCCTTGCCGGAGACGCTGTCGAACCACCCCAAAGGCCGCTAAGGCTGTCACCAAGCCGCTCCACCCCCAGGCCATCCAAGAATCTGAAATCCTGAAGACTGATATGCTGCCAGATGCCAACCCTTCTGGTTCGAAATGCTTGGCTAGTGAGTTAATTTTTTAAATATCTCAAAAATAATAATTATGAAATAATTATAATTTTTTTTTCATAAATTATAATTTAAAAATTATACATAACATATTGTTATGAAAAATTAACCAACCCAACGTTCATGGATAGAGCAGGCCTTACGTATGCCTTAGTAATGTTCCCATTTTTCAATGATCATTATAGACAGAATTTAATAAAATATTAACTTTCTAGACTTAACATCATAAAATAAATACAATATTATTTAATTATATATACCTATATATATCATGATTTTTATGTGTTGACTAAAAAGGGTGAATCAAATCGTTTTATGGAGGCATTTTTCCATGTGTACACGAATGACAATATCACTTTTTTAGTGTATGAAATATAAAGACAAAATTTATATGTTATATTTATAGATAGATAATTATTTCATGAATATCATTGATATTTATATTATATAATATGTTTTTATTAAAATAATCTTTAATGCAACAAACGTGATGGTTCAATGTATCACATCGCTTTGAGGGGGCAGTATTCCCACAAACCAAAACAATGTAATTGTATTACCACAAAATAGAATTAATAAAGGTATACTTTATAGATTATCAACAGAAGTATTGTGAAATAAAAAATTTCATATATATAATATAAATATATTATTTATATCATAATACCCATCCATAAATTGTGGATAGAAAAAATGAATGACATCATTTCGTGAGATGGTAGTCCAACATACACAGTAATGACTATTTTCTTTACCCATATGATGGAAGTTTGTTTAGTTTTATGTTGAAACCTAATCATAAAAACATCATAGTATATTTAGGATAAATATTTTATTATAAAATCATTGAATAAGAATAATTTAATATTTGGATAATGAAATAATAAAATGATCATCGAATAATGGTATATATTTTTTAGGTAACTCATTTTGGTTTACAACAAAGGACATAATTAGAATGATTCGTGACCAAATTTATTCTTATTGGCTGAGTTTAGGGATGTTGGGAGTTTATTTCAGGGGTTTTATTATCCATAAGGGGTTTATTGGTGTGAATATTGGGGGAGAGGAAATCGTTTTATAAGTTGGGAAAGGACATATTGGGTATTCTTGAAAATATTTGAGTGCTCCCCGCATTTTAATTATTCCCAAACAGTCAAAAATCAACCATTAGATATAATTATATGTATAATTATAGAAATATTTAAACCAAATAATTTTTATAAAACTTTAGTTACATTTTTTACAACTTATTTTTTAAGATTAATCCTTAATTAAACTCATTTCAACCTTAATCGCTATAAGTAATTTAAATTACATTCATTGATATTAATTTTAAAAAAACTAATTTTTCCTAAATAGAAATTATAAAATATAATAATTCCAAATATAGTGTCAATTTTTTCAAATTCCAGTCACAGAAGTAGAGAAATATTATTTGAAATTAATCCCACAGATGGCACATGACAGTGGGGTTTTTAGGAGAAAAGTTCAAATGTTTGATATGATTTTATATTTAATTTCAATGAGAATGTGATTAGAGTGACCAAAATTGTATTAGGAGATATAGAATTGATCTAATTATACTTTAAAACTAATTATTAATATAACTTAACACAATAAAATATTTAGATGAAAATAATATTACAAATATAATTCAACTTCATTCACTATTCAAAAAAATATGAATTTTCTCAAGTAAACAAAAAATCCAAATTAAATTTTTTATATTATGGTTTCAAAAATTTATTTCAATTTTTCAAGTAAATTATAAATTTGTTTCAAAATATCATTTTAAAAAAACTCTTCCATATAATGTTGCAAAACTTCCTTTTACAAATACACTTAAAATTATGATTACAATTATATTTTTTATAATCTTAAGATTATAAATCATATTGTATGAATTCAAAAACATTTTATTAAAAATAAAAAAATATAAATTTAATTAATATATTTCATAAATAGTAATTAATTTAATTTATTAATATAAAATACCATTCCGGTTATAAATGAAGTCTTTCATAAAAACTCATCCTTTATTTTCAATTTTCATTTATTTTCCATTCAAATTAATTTTTAACTAAAGTTTCATTATATTAAAAATTGAAACCATAATATATTAATCTTGTTAATAATATTCATTCCTACAATTCCATCATATTTAGGATTATTATTATTTCTTTAAATAAATAATATTAATAGTATATTATTGTCTTGTAATAAATGGACTGATGTGTAAAAGAAGTTATCAAATAAACTCAATGATACTTTAAACATAAGAAAAACAATTGGTTGTGTAAAACACAAGATAAATGTAATTTTAATTTTAAAAAAACTATCAAATAATTAAATTTCTTTTGAGATAATATATTTCATAAAATATATGGATGATACATTTCCACTCTTTGGTTGTTAATAATTTTCAGAATTTTTTAAAGAGAATATGACATCATTTCATTATTTGGTGGGAAATTTGATTTCTTCCAAAAAAATGTTTTATAAAATAGGAATACAAAATGATATTTAAATATTAAAAATTATTTATTAAAGAAAATTTATATCCTTTTTTCCAAAAAAATTTCAAATGATTTTTCTTATTTATTTCCAACCAAGGAATGTTTCTTCATTTTTACTGTGAAAAGGTAATGTTCTATTGGTAATGTATGTAATTACCCATGTATATGACCATCATGTCATTTAATATTACTTTTCATGTTTGTAATGTTATTTTTAATAAAAATTACTTATTAGTATGCTGGGAATTCTTGGTTTTTAGAATGTATTTATAAAAGACATGATCTTCAAAATTATATATATTATAGTTAATTATTTTTAAAATGAAAATTATATTTTATTTAAGAATAATTATGATGATATTTTTATTGAATTTGTATTCATCACTCACATCAACCCTTTATTCGTACACTAATGGGTATATGTTTAGTTGATATCATCATTTTTAAATATCTGGATGGGATATTATTATATTAACCGCATATAGTATTGAAATTCTGTTATTTGATTCAGTTTTTGGACATTAAAATTCCATTAAAATTTTCACTTTCTTTTTGATAACTAGACATTAAATATCCCTAATCATCCATATCAATTTTCAAGGATATTATTATTACCTAATATTTATAGCATGTTTTATTATATACTATAACATGAAAGTTATTCAATTTTTTAGGGATATATTGATAAATATATATCCTTTACTCCATACATATATTAAATAAGGCATACTTTTTGTGAATGAAATGTGTTATTCGAAATAAGATGAATGATTTTTAAATGAAATACATGGGTCGATGAAAAATTAATGGAAGCCATGTGATTCATTCATAGCCTCATGGGGAAAACATTAGTTCGAAAAACCCTATTCATATTTAACTAGATGTTTTAAACTATTTCGGGGGTAAATCATAGTAGAAGATATAAGGTTGGCCAAACCATGTTTTTTTTGTTTCAATATTTTTTAAACTATATTGATGATATGTTTTGATGAAAATTATTTCATGTTCTAGGGAAACAAGGGGTTTGATAATTATGCATTTCCTTAAATAAAAATTGAGTTGTTATTATATATGAAATTTTCATAATAATATTATTTCTAGATGAATTTAATTCTCAATTTTTTGATTAAATTACATTGTTATTAGTTATTTAACATTTCTTATTGAATATATCTTATTCAATTATCATCTGTTACAATATATTTGTCTATAATGTTTTTATTATACATAATGATTTGTGATGTATTCTATTATATATATCACTTATTGAGAATTTGATGTCAACCTTATTTTGTTTACGTTCCCAATAATACCATGAAGTGTAAAATTTTTTATATACATGTATATTCTAGTGGGGAAACTTTTATTCCAAAAAATATTATGTTGTGATTTTTATATTTAAATATAATGTAAGACTAAATTATGTATCATTTTTACCATGAAATCTAATCTATTCACTCCATCGGGATGGGATTCATTATATATTATGCTAAAGTATTAAAAAAAGAACCAGCTCTTGGATCCAATTTCCTGGCCTCTACAATCATCATTTTTATACATGGGATCATAAATATGAACTTCATCAAATCATCTATGTTAATTCCAAATGGATATTGTGTGATATGATCTCTCCACATATCTAACAAAATTAATTCCCTTAAATGAAGTTCCCCTTCTTGTAAAAACATGCGATTTATTAAATCTCCATTGGGATGAAATCAATGATTAAATGTTTTATAGACCTTCCCTTTTTTATTTTGAAAGTAATGACATGGGAAAAATATTAGTTTCCATTAAAAGTATATGACCTATATATAAAATCTTCAAAAATAATTATCACTAATTCTTGGTCTCTATACATTCCTTATTACTGTATCCCTTTGTATATATCTCTAGTTATTCAAGAAAATACAAACCCATTTTTTTACATGACATCCTAATTTGTATGACATTCAATATTTCTATAATTTTATCCCTAACGATACATTTGATTCAACACCACCTATATTGTTTCACTAAAAATATTATATCCACAACATATTCATGGGATAATCGTGTTTAGGTTCCATTGGAAATTTGATGTATCATTCTTTTTTAGAAATAATTACATTGGATATTGGATATATAATTGATAAGAAGCAACGATCATATTCGAGATAGCATAATCTCATGTCGAAATGAAAAACAGGCTTGGCATGGAAATGTAATATCATCATAATAATGTTAAAAATTAAAATATTTAGTGCCTTACAATTACTAATAGAAATATGTTGATTTTATATACTCCATAAGATATCCATAATATGTTGTATCTAAAACAAATCTTCAGTTGGGTTCTATAAGATAACATTTCATGTCAAAACAACTCATGTGGTTTCCACACAATGCATTGGAATTTGATTGGTTATAATAGGTTATCCAAACATATGATGAGGATATGGAATATAATTGTGTTGAGGTTCATGGATTTATGCTAGAGATCCATCTCCCCATAATTCTTTGACACAATCTACCATTAGAAATAATAAATTCTCATGATCCTCCATCACAAAATATCATTGGAAACAATAGATTATCTAGGTTTTCGATAGTTCTACATAGAAACGTTGATTCCTAATGTACATATAATTATAAATCACTAACAAAAAAACTCCTCATTACTTTAATATTACTCAACTTCCTTCCATGCATCAAAATATAAAAAACAATTACAAAATCACCAATAAAACCACAGGATTCACAATTTTTATCAAATGAATTTAAATGAAAATAAATAAGTTAATAATTACATTATTTTTTCCTAAAAAATAAATTTCTTCAAACCACTAGATAATATCATTATAGAAATTTGAAATCACACCGATGCAAAATTAATAATATATATATATATATATATAATTATGTAACAGAATTCTCTATGTATAACATGGATGATTTAATTTTATTTATAGATCTATTATATGAATATACTAATAAATATATAAAAAATATAAACACAAATGTTTTATATCAAGGATATACAATGTTCATTATGTTTATTATATTTATTTAACATTTAAATCATAAATTATTATATAATTCATAATGATGTCCCCATGTTTTGTTATGTGTCCTTTTATGAATACATTTTTTAGGTCAATATTTATAATTAATTATTTTTAATGATAAAATGTTATTTAGTTGTGGAAGAGGTCAGTTTTATATCCTTTTTTTTATTTATGTTTTCTTAATATATGAATAAATTATTTAATTATTGGGATTAATTGTATTAAAATATTCTTTAGTTTAATATAAATATTCTTCAAGAAATAATATTATAATTTATGATGGTAGGATGTTAATTGAAAATAATATTTCAAGTGATTTGAAACTACTCATGGGTTTTATAATTATTATTTTCATGAATCAATGTTTTACATTTAATATAAATTCATGGAATTTTCTATTCATTACCATTTTAAAACAATAAAATCCTATTCCATTTGATTTTTTTTGATAACTATCTAATATTTATAACATCGTTATTTTTTCAGTTTTTTATAAATTTTTGTACAACCTTCCTTGAAGGAGGTTCCATGTTTGGATTGGTCAAGCGACATATTGATTGACTGAATGAATAAGTTATATGATATTTTATGAAATGGGACGAACTTACCACATGACGAGTGTTATGGGACAACATGATTAGAATGAATGGATATCCGGCTCTAAACTGTTGTACTATTTGAGAGCTAATCAATTGACATCACAATGAGTTAAACCAATTTCCAATAAAACATTAGTGTCCCTGCTGATCATAAGAGACAACATGAAGTCAAAATCCACCAGTTCAATTCTAGGTACTATAATAAGTAAGCGGATCTTATCATTCCATTGGATAATTTTAGTATCAATTGATCAAAATATTCCGTATACCATATGAATTATACCCATACTACCTTTCCTTATCTACCATGATGTGCTAAATAAAATTTTCAATCCACTTTTGAGGAATATGGTTGACTAATCATCTGTTGTTGGGTCGGGAAAATCAATTTTGTGGATGTGAATTAATAATCATTAGGAGGAAAAATATTCTTCTCATGAATATCCATGCGTTTGTTAAACAACAACTAAAAGAAACTAAATATTAATGAATCTTATGGGATAGATTATACTGAATCGGATTCACCATCGATAAAAAATAAGAGAGTTTAAATAAGATAATAGTGAACACGTATGAACACTTGAGTCATGTTGTATGGGAAGAAAAATTATACTCAAAGATTTATTTTTTCAATATATGTTTGAAAATTTCAATAGGGATGATCCAAATATATTTAGAACTAAAACCTTGAGAAAGGTATGATGGATAATTTATGATGAATAAGAAAAGTTTCATCATATGAATTTTTTGAAGGAGAACTTAGGCACCAGGTGTATTTCATCACGAGTGTTGACTAATGCATTATATGTTTGACCTCTATTTGGAGTTATTTTTTGAAGTCATGTTGAACAAAAAATGAAATGAAATTATTATTAAATTAGATAAATAATTAAAATTATCACTATTAAGAATCATTGAGGTATCTTCGTGTTGATGAATATGAAGCTTCATAATATCTAATTGGCATGTAGCTAAATGATATTGAGGGAAGATATGTACACATTGATGAATCTAGGATCCAACCAAAACTATGGAATTAAGTATGTGATTAAAATAAGGTGAATCCATTTAAGATCAAAGGAACTAACCCTATGTTCTTCGATAGAGTTGAATATTAACAAATGGAGTTGGTTGAATAAAAAAGTGATGATAAAAACTGAATATATTATGTTCATATTTGGATGATGATGTTTTACTGCTCATGTATCCAATTATAGGTATTCTGGTACCTCATTATTTACATTTCAATTTCCTACAACATAGGGAAAAATTTGGGCCATGTTCTTTATAGGATTCCTTAATGACATTTTATCTTGAGTATTTAAGCCTTGTGTTCTTGTCCAATAAAGTTGTTCTTCCATTATTATTCCCATGAATCCTAGTACTAATCATCTCTATTGATGGATAGTAAAAATCAAAGATCATGGAAATGATATGATTTTTCAGATTTAGACATAAATTTTAAATGATAGTGTGGATAATTAGTATGACCAATGTAGTGGTAGAGTATTCTAGACTGAGTATAGACTGAGGTCGATGGGTGATGAAATCTGCATAGTAGATAAAAAGGTACTGCATTAAAAAATGACATATCGTATGTGAAAATGTAAAAAAAATGAATTAAATGTATATATAGTCTTTATACATGAAAATTTTAAATAAAAATCAATGATAATTCCATGATTTTGAAGAAGAGTTTTGAGTATTTCCATGATGATTCTGTAGGAAGCAAGAGGATAATGAATTAAGAATAGGAAATTATTTATGATAATCATACTTTAGTTAAAGTAAGAGAAAAAATTCATATTAACATTCTATTTGAGAGGGTTTTCTAGGATATAATATGAGTGATTTATATTTTTGATAAGAGACACATTGAAGTTAGAGGAGATAGGGTGATGAAAATTAATTTGAGTGATCCATAGGAGTTGTATCGAGTTTATTTCAAGGATAAAATTAGCATATTGATATTGTTTTTTATGAGGAACAACTTGAGTGATGATTATGATTTATAGAAGTGTAAAATTTAACATTACTATAATATGTGACCTCAAATGGTTGAATCTAGAATGACATATCTAGGTAAAAGAAAGTGCTGATTTAATAAGATCTAGTAGATATAGTATATTCCTCTTATTTTTCATCAAATATTTTATTCACGTATATCTTATAATTAATTTCCCTAATTATTTTTATTAATGTATCTTCTTTAAAAAAACATGCTACGGAATAATATTGAGTTAGTATTCTTGTTACTTTCTCAATTGTATTTTCGTAATGAGTTATATGGATTTATATATGTGTTAGGAAAATGATGAAAAGAAAAATAAATAACGATGGAGAAACATGAGGAATGGCCTTAAATTTTAGTCGATTATTTTTATTAAATAAATCTACCATTATACATGTTGATATATATCAATTCCAATATTGTCAATGAATTTTATTAGAGATGATACATGGTGTTATGAAACCATACTATCCATCTACTGTTTAGTTATTTGATAAAATAATTAATATCTAATAAGTATTTTTGGAGACTGATAGAACATTAAAGTATATGTTAATGATTATGTATTATACCTCTCTATGTTGGAGAATATTTAAGAACGATGATGTTAGTGAGTAACCACACCAATATTTTCAACACTCATGAATGAATAATTTATTATGGAGGAATGATATTGATAAAAAAAATTGGGTTAGTTGTTTTTTGGGGGATGGACTCAAATAGAAGACACATATTATACTGGATTCATTGTTAATTTTCAAGGATATATTTCAAAAGGATTTATAACTTCTCAATTTCTTTTTTTTTTGTTGATATGTGGTGACAGAAGATGACCCATAATGATTTAAAGTTATTTTGAGTGGATTTTATAATTTTATAGAAACATATGATGACATGATAAATAAAAAAGAAATGGAGTTTTTAACAATACTCAGAATTATTCATAAGATTCACCACCGGAGTATATTTCATTGGTGATATTTCCATTCAAATTACACAAGATACATAATTTTATCTGTAACCATTCTTCACTAAAAACATTAAAACATTTCCCAATTATGATATTAATGGGATCCTCTGAAAGATATAAAAAAGGTAATATGAAATATATTCCATTGAAAACATAAAGAGTTAAAAATAAAATATTCCATAGTAACCATTAGAGTTAATATATAACATAAATTTATAAGCTTTGTAAGTTAAATTTATATGATATGATATCTCTATATTTTATTAATAATATTACTATATATTAGGGTTGATATGATCATACTCAATAGCAACGAGGCCTTACATGAATGGTTGTAAGGGTAAGAAATAGATACAGAAAATTCACCAATGGTATTTAAAGAACACAAATGTTTCCTCTAGATTATACATAAAGGTAATATTTTAGAAAACTTTTAGTTTCTCGGTGACATTAAATTTAATGATTCTATATAAATCTTAATGTAAAAACATTAATGTTTTATTAAATAGATATAATTCTTGATGAGAATAATAGATATTAGAATTAATGAATAATTATGTATTTTAGTGAGGTATTACATACAACGAGGAAAAATTTCATGATTTATGGGATTCCATATATTCCCAGGAAGACATACAGTAATGAAAATGCATATTTTTTTTGGAATTCATGACTGGGATTGGTAAATAATTTAATGATAAGATATTGGAATGACGATTCTCTGATTTGTAATGGAATATTGGTAATACTTATATGAGGCCAAACATATTTTAATGTATCTATTATTTAATATTCTTAATGGACCCTTGATTTATTCTTTTAAGGATATTATAATGGTTTAGGTTGTCTTGTTATGTCTGAGAAGCATGGGAGGAGGATACTAAATTTTCCTATAGGATTTGGTGTCACTATTTATCTAGTTAATAACTATTGAATGGATAGTTGCAGACAACTGTCTCACTTTTGGGATTCATTTAGTTTCCCATAGACATCAAAATACCACTGTTCATACGGTGGGTTATAATTTATTTCTTTAAATTAGGTGTAAAATGTATATTTAACCATTTATCACCATTTTTATTATCCAAAATATATATCACATTCTACGATATAATATCAATGTCGGAAGATCCTCTAAATCCCCTATGTTACTGGGTTCCCCCCTTCATTACACCGCTAATTGGTTTTATTTGGTTGTCTTGGATGTATCCTTATAGGGATAATAATCCATTAAATTAATATATAACTTTTACCCTACATATAAATATCTCTTTTCAAATTCAACAAAAACGACCTATTTTTAAAGGGGTTTTCTAGTTTCTCTATTTCCCTCATTTATGATAGATCCAAACCCACTATGTAATAAGGGTGACTATCCTAAGTCATGTTTGTGGAAATAGTTATTTCCCCTCAAATTCTCAGCATTCTATTACATCGTCGGCAAGTGTGGTCATGTCCACTAATCATTGCATTGTTTAAAAATTTATCAATATTATATTTATTCAATGAATATTTCATTTAAGAAACATTCGACCTAGTATAAAATGTAAAACCATGAGTAATATGACATAGATCCTTTATCGTTGTGATATAGATTGTTCCTTATAAATAGATGTACTAATTGGGGTTATTTTTTCATTATTATATTATTATTTAACATGGACTGTGGGATTCCTATTATGACCATTATGATTTTTTTACTAATGTTTAGGTAATGCATAAATTGAAAGGTATGTTGACCCAAATGATAAAATGGTCTCATATAATAAAATATTTCATTATAATAATTATTCAACAAAGGAATGTTTGAAATTTATTAAAGTTATCTTTGAAATAAAACTTCATAGAGGACCTCCATGTATTTCTCTTCATCAGTATTTCCCTTTAATTACCATTATAAAAATGTTATTTCCATTTGGGGATTCATGTGAATTGAATAGTGTGAGGAAACCCTTGCATTCAACTATATATAGTTCTATATAACTCTTCAAGTGAATCGTTAGATTCTACAAAGATTTGTTACCATGAATTCCATTCGATATATCCCATTGGACTCATGTGCATTATTCACTAATTTTATGTGATAGATATATTTAATGGATTTTTGACAATTCACTTGATGAATATCATGGAATGAGATCCAAGGATTTATCATGATCATATTTGTGTGTAATTTCATAGTTGTGTTCCATGGATTCTAATCTACCCATGCATCTGAACATCAAGGGAAGATCCTAAATCATAAATATGACAAATGGATTAAATGAGAAATTTGGAAAGGAATATGTTGTTGAGACACATGGAATCCTTTGGATTATATAGTAATGGAATAATTTTTAAATGGCCTTGAAACAAAATCTGATCCTGATCCATCCTCAGAGATTGGGGACAAGCTTTTTCTGAATCATGTGGGGTCAGCTCAGGTTTTTTGTGTGTGTCCTGAGGATTCATGTGGACTATTATATTTTTAATACTTATTATTATTCTCATTTCATAACTTATATAATTCATGTTATTTCCCATTATATATACAAACTATATTATTATTAGACACCATTAGAGGTAGACAACTATGCCTAGGACATGCAATAATTTAAAACTCAATCATGCCATATAGATTGAGATTGAGATAAGCTTAAGTACATTTTATAAGATTCATGATGTTATGTCTTGGATTATATTTTGGAAATTGAATAAAAAATATGGATCATGCCTTCTAATTTTTTTTATCTTTTTGGACTTCCATTTTGTTACATTGGAGGATTATTTTACATGACCTCACTTATGTATACACATTCATGTCCTCTAGATAGAATATGTATGTTATTTTAGGGCTTATGACTTGATATATTAAAAACAATTTATTTTACATGGATGTTATTTTTATAGGGATTCTGTTATTTCTATTGTGTTGTAAACATTATACAGGGTATAGTCTCGCCACTATAAAACACCTGGACCCTCACTATTTTCTGGAAACCTTTGTAATATGGGGAGTTGTGTTTGAGACCGACTAAGGGCATTGGATCCGTGGATTTTGGGTAGAGGAATTATATAATTGAATCATTGGTGATTTTTCTTTTTATTATTATTTAGGAATCCAAGAAAATCGTAGGTTGTGTTGGGACTTGGTAATGAGATTATTAATAGGTTAATTTAACCCAAATATGATGACAAATATATGTTTCCAGCATAGTGAATTTCTATACATGGGATTTTCTTTTTTTATTGATATATATTCACACTAGTGATGAATTTTGTAATATGAGGTCATTGTTTATGGGTTCTTTATCTCTATCGATGTACATAAAATCATCATATGATATGCACTTGTATTTATAAGCCATTTCCAATAATTGATGGATACATTTCCATGATTTCGTATTAATATTTTAATCGTTGTTATATAATATGATTATTTATATTATCATCCTTATACTAAATAGTTTTTTCAGGTATATGTTAATATTGTATCTCAATTGATCCAAAACATAAATTAATAATGATATGGAATTGTGACAACTTGATTTGAATGTAATCTAATGGGAGATAAATCGGGATAAGGTAAGAACATAAATAAGAGTTTTTTATTTTCCATTTTTTAAAAACATTATATAATGTCAAAAGAGTGATGGAAATAAAAAAATATAAGGTAATTCGAAAACTATTAGAATCTATTTTTGTATGATATATGTATTATAGATAAAATAAATGCTTCTCTAGGTATAACAATATTATTCCAAGAATTTTATCATGTGTTTCCCCATATAACATATGAATTAGATGATATATATTGAATCCTATTAATGTGAGGAAACCATATATGCATGCATCAACTCATGAGTGGTGATAAGGGGATAGTGATTGTGCATGACTTGTGAATTTAAATAATTTCCCCCAAAAATTATTCTAATAAATGCATTATAATTTTTATAGAGGTGATCCTTTGGATTTGTAGAAAAATTATCCTTCATTAACCCCCAGTTAGGCACTAGGAAGGATCTTATTATAGTCTCCTATGTTGAAGATGTCCAATCAACTTGTTTCACTGGTCTATGGTTTGAATTAATGGATTTCATAGATTTTTAATTTTACGTTTCATTATATACAGATAGATGCACCTTGATATTTTCAAACAATATTTAATTTTATCCTAGTGGTTATGTTGTTCCATCCACCTAATTTATCTTGAACTAGTTACCCCTAGGAAACTACGACTTGGAAAAAAGAAATACTAACAATATTTAATCATCTGGATACAGCACATATGAAGAGGCTTCTAATACCAAAATATTTTCATAATGTCCATTCTAGATGATAGTGTGGTGTTTTGGTCCAGGATGATCATAATACGAGAGTGAAATTGATGGATATCCAAGATTTATTTATCAATGAAATCTCATCTAAGACTTTTTGTTTTGATAAGGTCATGGGGTCCATTAACCAAGAGAATGGGTACTGTTATGTCATGGATTATGCTATAACGTTATATGATTTATTGTACTTCATCCCTACTACATATAGTGATGTGTTTTACATAGAAATATGATCATAATTTTTTCCGTATATATGTGTAAATGGAACTTGTGAATGACATATATCTGCCAATTTTTTTTGAAATAGTGATTTATAAAATTATTATTGAGAGGAATATGAGAAAGGTACATGGTCCATGATGGAACACACTTATTTTCTGTGGATAATATGTATGTATGTAATTGATAAATTGATTTATCTTTAAAGATAATTGTCTTATAGATCAACTAGGGTAACAGTGCAATTATGTTCCATATGTTTTCCTAGGTGAGCCCCGATAATTTTCCCTATGATTTTCTTCTAGTTTAGTATTTATTCGATATGAGTATTAGTCATATCCATCGCTTTGTATAATATCATCAAATTTACACATAGATAGATCCTATAAGAAAGTTTTTAGATTCAATGATTGGGCATCTACTACCTGACATGCACGATGATGGAGTTCAACTAGGTGTATAGTTTACCGTGGTGATAGGTGTGTGATGTATAAATTTTACTCGTGTTACTAGTGTATAATTTTTCACAAGATTAAATACAAAATTCATGGTTTATGTTTAGGTATGGTGACATTAGTGTTTATTGGTACAAAAGATTTTGATGTTGGTCCTTTTGTTATGATATATATAATTTTGCCGGCATTGACTATAGTTTATGATATTTCTTGAAATATGGTCCTGATACACTCTTTTTTCAATCATTTCAGGAATGGAAGTGTTTTCATGTTGAGTATATGTATTGGTTTATGTCTATAAACACATAATTTTGAGTTTATATGTAGGATAAATGGATATCAGGAGTTTTCAACTAAAATATATATTTTCCAATTTACAAAGTACATTTTCAAGATAGAGAAGTATTTTTTAAAAATAATTATAAGAATAGATCATACAGTTCACTTTTGAGATCATATAAATATAAATCATTTATTGGTTCCTATAATATCTCCCAAAGACATCAGTTATGTCTATAGGGGTGAGTGGGATGTGCATGATAGTCTACAAAGTCTATGTTTGAAAATGTTAGGAGCGATTTCATCCCATTTTATAAGAAATATGTTTTATGATAAGGGGGTTAATCCATAGGATAACATCTAATGGTGGATCAATTTTTTGATATTTTATCCAACAATCTGTCAATATTTCTTCCAAATTGGGTGGTTTGGTTAATTAACTAGCTTCTTCTATATTTCGAACCTAAATATTTTCTACTATTTTGGTTTGATATGAAAGAGCATTGTGAGATAAAAACCCATTTGGATAATTTTGTAGCCATGTGGTTTTAATTCCCTGTTATATAACCATGGGAACATCTAGTCCTCTTTGTTAGGAAGCTTAAAAATATGTTATGTCTATTTTTGGGTTATTTAATTTTAAATCTAGTGGATTTTAAAAATCTATATCCACTACGATGTATTTATTCCCTTTTTAACCCCCATAGGGGTGTATAGATATTATCCAAGATTTACATGAACTCTTGTTACAACCAGGTTAGGGTGAGACCCTATTATCTACCAGGTGAAATAATTTAATCCCTCTAATAGTAATTAGTGATTCTATTCAGATTAAAAAACATGGAAGTAGTGTTTTTAGCTGCGATGAATAGAGTTTTCCATCCAAATATGGACACATTTATAATTGATGTTTTGGGGTATATCATCAAGTATTTATAGATGAGGGAGGAGAATTCATAGCACCTGTATATCAATTACATTACATTATAAGATCATAGAATCTTTTTAAATATATCTATGTGTTATTTTTATATCAAAAATGTACACATCCATTGAAATATAATATCAAATGTTGATTTTCTAGTTGACCCAAAGAATGTGAGATCTTCTATGCCTTGTGAGAATACAAAGAATGTTAATTGTGATTGAATCATAATTGTCTTCATAAGATAATGCCACTTTTTTATACAATACATTTTTTTTGGATTCGTCTTCGACTGAGATGACTAATAATGTGGTAATGTTCTTTTGGTTATATTAATTAATTAATGAATTCTAACTATTAATAGGATGATTAGACATAGACCTGATCCTGATCATTCTCGGTCCTTACAAGAAAAATATTTTATATTGTGAAGCAACAAGAATCCATCAACGATTTCTTATTATATAGGTGGATAATGTCATTGTATATCGTTCTTCGTGGTTGTGGTAAAATAAACATAAATACCCTATACATGATCATGGGTTAGAATTTATTGGTCGTTACTTGATATGATGGTTCCACAACATATGGGGATAATAGTTCATGGCTTCTACTAACTATAATATTTGGAGTTAAATCGTTCAACCATTAGAATAAAATGTGGGTAGTGTACCGAGCTTTTTTTGACATCATGAAGGCCTATGTATATTAATGGAAATATAGTTGATTATTCTCTAATCAATAAGATAAAACTTCAGTTTTACCTATAGTTAGTAGTTAATAGAATGTAATGGATATGTTTTTGGAAAATTCATTTGGATATTGAGGAGGAACATGGATTTGAACATTTAAAATATTTATACATGCTTCTTATATTTTTTATCGGACTGAGAGAATTAATGATTCAAATCACATATTCTTATCCCTTAGGGATAAATTTTATGGTGGGGAGATTCTACCATGTTTGAGAATAAATTATGATTTGATTATCCTTGGTTAATGGAATGTATTAGTGCCAACCATATTGATATATTAGTTTCTGAGGGAGTCTAATTCATTTAGGAAAGTAATAAAACATGTATTAATATTTTTTTATCAAGTTAATTTACATATATATTTGTTTTTAGGTATAAAGATGTTGTAATTTGTGTTTTTTACATGGTGATCCCCCTATCATATGGTGAGTGATGAAAATTAAGGGCCCATTGGTCACCAGTAGTCACTAAAAATTCCATAGTGGAAATAGGAATATGTCACCATGGGATACATTACTACTTTGAAATATGTGATCCATCGTAAATAAGCACTATTGGTTATCATGGCTCTATAGATGAAGGTCACAAATTGTTTATACGGGACTATTACTGTGTGTAAGATGGGAATGATTTATGTATGAAAGATAAAACATATAAAGATGATCCCTTAGAGCATTATTTCCGATAGAGACACTTTTTTTATATCATAGTTCTAGTAGGGGATGAAAAAATAATTTTTAAACATGTATATTTTCATACAAACAGAAAAACATATATCAATTAACATTCTAGGTGGACTATTCACGTTCTAGAAGACATGATTAAGTTGAGTTCCAATGATTTTGGAATTCATTCAGAGAACCACCTTGTTCTTGCAGAATTATACTATAATAGAAAATATTATGCAAGGAAACATATTTTTCCTTATTAAGATTCATATGTTATCCCATTTTGTTTAACAGAGAGTTATGTGGAGGCTGGTAAAGAGGTGATGGTTGGGATGATTCTCATTATATAAATTAGAGAGAGTATCTAGTTGAATCATTAGAATATCGGTAATGTATTGATTAGGAAGAGTAAATAAATGGATCAAAATCAATGACCATTGGATCTTGGAAAATGCGACTAAGTGTTTTTCATGTTTCACTTTGATTCAGACACCATCATATAAGGAGGTGTTTATAATTGGATCTTAGGAATTGTGGGTCCATTTCAGGTTCTTGAATTCATAAATCATGTATTATATTAATATTTTATTCTATATAGATTTTATGTAGAGAAACAAGCTTCATATAAATGGAAATTACAATACTTTTGTGGAAAACATAATACGTGACACAAACGGACACCCAATGACAGTATTAGTTTATTGTCTATGGAAACTTAGTACATAATCTTCTAATCATGGAAAAAGATCTTCAAAATCTCCCATAAAGATCTTCCACTTGTATTTTATTACCTAAAACATTTATTTAAATCCTGGGGGAAAGAAAAAATATAATGGGTGAGCTCAAATCCTAAGTAAGGGTAAGCATAGAGAAAATAATATATATATATATATATATATATATTTGAACATGAAAACATGAAAATAAAGTTTATGTATCAAATTAGTGATTCGTGAAATAAATCTTGGATGTAAGTAAGACATAGATCACAAAGAAACATTAATCACGATAAAATAGCATGATAATATTACATGTAATTGTGGAAAACCATTAAGAACATGATATGATTTCCATAGTAGCCAAGAATTGCTTCGAAGACCATCATAGCGGACAAAGTCCCTTACTGAAGCGAGTTTAATTTTAATTCTAGCCCCATATTACTGAACCAGATTTACTTGATTTCTAGCCATGTCTATATCATGAGATATAAATCATTAACCAATTCATTGGAGGGAGATATAGGTCCCACGTATCTCATAATTAAAACATGGTTTTGTTTTCACCAAAATAATCATAAATCATTCATCATAAACCAATGAATAAAATGGGTTTCATAAACATAATCCCATCATAACATAATCCATATAAAACATTGGATATAATTTCATCAAAAAAAATAAAACCATGTAAATAATAGGGAAATTATACATGAGACATATCCATATTAAATAATTCCATCTTAGAAGAAAAATAGTTTTGAAAAAACACTTGAAATGAATTCTTGGGGAAAATATCCTTTCTTCATCAAAATCATTTTCTTTTCTCAAAATGCAATGAAATTTTAAATGAAAACAATTTTGTTGAATGAAATCCTGAAATCTTGTAGAGGAAGCTTCACATTAATAAGACATAATGAAACTGTAAAATTTTGTTCATGCCGTATTTGTTAAAAACCCATCTTCTCGTACTTTTGCTGAAAAAGTCAAAAAGCACCTCGTATGGTAAAAAAAATATTCCTTCCATTCCACATTATAAAAGTAAATAAGGTTTAAAAATAACATTAAAAATACATGGAATAATAGTAAATACTTTATGAATATATTTTTTAGAACATGGAAATGGATTATAAATATAACCCTAGTAAATACTTAAGTATAAGAAAATCTCGAATAAAAATGTGAATGAAAAATAATCTCATACCTTATATCCGATATTATTTATACGTATATGGACCTCTCGTATAATGAATTAAATAAATTAATTGACTTATTCAATAATAATATCCATTTTTATGATATCATATATGATTAAATTCTTATCTGTTTATTATTAACATTTCATTGTTACTCGTTATTCGGGTGTTAACTGCTTTATGTTCTTATGCATGTTTTGTCAAATAAGTTCTATAACACTTTTTTGTTGTAGTTATATCATTTACAAAATGGTTTCAGTATAATATATATCATATATATTCATTCAATTTATATAATCATTCTTCAATAAAGATCATGTATAACGAATCGCATCACAACGTGGAGACGGTAGGCCGTACGTACGCATGATCGACGATATCATTCCCTTGATTGTGGAATTGTATTGAAGTGTATGTTGTATAATATTTCAAAATCAATATCAATTTAAAATAATAATATACAGTTATTTCTGTCATCATCATAAATATCAATGTATATGGGTGATGAAAGACATATTACCCCACGACATGGAGACAGTAGGTTGTACGTACGCATGCGTGATGATTTAATTTATCATAGGATGTATAAATGATGTAATATGAGTTTTTTATATTAATAATAACATATCAGTATACAAGTGATACTACAATTATTACTTAATAATTTAACAAATCATATAGTTCAATTAGAAGAAGAAATTATTTTGAAATAATTGGTAAAGGATATTGCCTCTCCTTCGACGTGCCTCTTCTATACCACCTCATAGGGCACTAAAGTTGGTCATTGAAGTATACCAGGACCTCTAGTATGTTTCTAGAGAATTCAATAAGGGAAATGGGTATGGTTTGGCCCATTTTGAAATATCAAAATTGAGTGAATGGAATAGGGATGAGGTACCTTTTTATAAGAGAGGGGAGGGGCACTTTTGGAAACCCCCAAAATATTAATTTATAATAAAAAACCCACGTAAAAACCACAAAAAGGACTCAAAATCAATGATGAGATGATATATGGTTGTTATATTATCAACCAATAAAATTTAGACATGGATGGATTTTATTTTAAAACTTATCATTTTGATTTATCCTAATTTAATCTATTTAATTTTATTTGTGGGATTAATATTTAAAACATTAAATTATTATAAATATTATCTTATGTTTTGTGATTTTCCCATATTTAGATATATTATAACAATTTTGACCATAAAATTTTAAATTGGTAATTTTAAAATATTTTTATTATTTTTAAACAATTTAATAATATGTTATTTTTATAAAATGCCAATAATGTCAATTCTTACACTATTCATTTATTTTAATTCAAATAACATCCCAACAGTGGATAGATTAGAAAAAAAATATTCAATATATTCATACCATTTATTATCTATCTTTAAAATTCATGGAGCATATTAATTTGTTCATATAATAATTATTTCAATATCTTTAAACCCATTTCATTGATATTTCTCTTAATAAAATAATTACTAAAACATTTTTTGTATAATTATTTAATATAATTATTTTTTGTATTAAAAATAAACATAAAATAAAATGGTGAAGATAAATCTAAAATATTTTAAATGAATACTTTTAGTCAAATTTATCTTCTAATACGCCCAACTTTTAAAATTTTATATCTACTATATATTCTAAACCTGGGTACCTCTCAGCTGACGTGTCACCTCCAAAGCCATCCACGTCTCCAAAAAATATTTTTGTTTCCATGTATTACCCCTCTCAATCCGCGCTACTCATCCATTATCACGAATCCCTCTCCCGTGAAGCTCCCCCTCCCGTATTCCATCCGAAAATAGCCTTCGTCTAGGGTTATCTTCATTCACGGATCCTGCTTCAATTGCATCCGTCCAAAATCGCATCTCTATCTCCAATCACCTCCATCAGGAATCGCAGATCCATCTAAAATCATAGATCCCCTCGATCTATCATGACCCACTTGCGGGAGTATATAGGTATCTTCAATTACATGTGCATATGTCTTCTTTCTCGTAGAACCGACCACATCTTTATCTTCGGCTAGGTTGCAAAATCAATCCATCAACACATGCATACAAGCAACCATTCATCATTGCGTAGGACGATCACTTGATTTTTCTGATCCCGCAACAATCATTGCAAATTAAGAACATTTGGATCCTAATGTTTCCTTCCATTATGTAACTCTCTTTTAGCTTCAAAAACCAGAAACTAGATTTCTCTTCCACATCTAAGGCTACAGTGATAAGATATAACTCCCATAAAACATCACCACCATTTCTATGGGATTTTATTGACACAGTGAACTACTGCTCCCTATTATTTTCCATGAATTTAAATGTTACGGTTGATTTATGCAGTATCAAACTATACAAACGAGATGTCTATTGCGTGTTTACTACAAGTGTACTAACACAAAATCTATAACAACCCTTCATCAGAGATGATGTTATTCATCTATCATTTAGGTGCTTTCATTAGGTCTCTGTTTCCTAACCCCTATTTTGACATTATTGCATCCTAAATAGTGGTAGGCCTCTCCTTTATGTAATATATAACACCATATACTGACGTCTTACATATTGATACTGATATGGAATAAACAATAACATTGTTCCTTAATCCCTTATCTAGTCACCATTTATTGTGTACTTCATTTCATTTCAAGTATTTTGAAATTTCAATTCTGTGTGACATTGACATTTAAATTCTTTAG
The DNA here is from genome assembly GCA_963277665.1 of Viscum album. Taxonomy (NCBI): domain Eukaryota; kingdom Viridiplantae; phylum Streptophyta; class Magnoliopsida; order Santalales; family Viscaceae; genus Viscum; species Viscum album. Next base: position 120,276,233 of record OY728156.1, read on the forward strand.
AACTACAATATGCTTTCAATGTACCATTTCCTAATAGTTCGTTGCTATAGGATTTCATTGGATACCTGACATATTTCATTGCTCCATTCCATCTTTGAAACTCAACACATATAGATTAATTCATCTCGGTGATAATATACTACTTCTTTGACAAAAAACATCTGCATCCTCCATCTGAAGGGCATCAAATCGTGTCACACAGGTATCGCTTCATAAATGTACTTTGAAACAATTCATTGTACCTTATGATTTCTGTTACATATTTATTGTATCTATTATTTGTATTTTAATGTATCTTGGATCCATCAATCATTTACCTGTCTACTGTGTTAATATTAAACTTTTAAACATGAGCTTCAGTAAGTATGTTGTTTGCCTATTGATAAGCATTTTATATTCAATTATCAACTATTCATAAAATATTTATCAAGTCACCTATACAATTATATACAATGAAAACCAACAAAACCATTCATACCCCTTCATGCTCTAGAGACTCAAGGATCCACAGAAGAATAGTCATGCAGCAACATCAACAAAATTGTGAGTACTATATTTTTTTATAATAAATTAGTTACTAACACTAATTCTATCATTATAATATTTTCATGTTAATTTTTAAAATAAAAATGTTGTCATGTACTGTAGGTACCCCAATGCCTTCTACCGTGTGCACCGGTTCCACAATTATTCAGCCACTATCAGCAAATGCCATCAGATATACAGTCCAACGATTACCACTATCACCTCTATCTATTAATGGTATTTCCCTTTTAGAAAATGTATACACACATTAATATTTCCATCAAAGTAAAACTACTCATCATTTTTTACTTATTTTTTCATAGTACCAACTACATGTCGTGCTGAGTGAACTCTGTCTACTGGAAAGAACAAACAAAAACAAATACATCAAACACTGTCCCCTATATCTTATTATAAGTATGATGTATGTCAACCTTTATGACCATAATATGGGTCACCCACTTAATTAGAGGCCATATAAAACTTACGTAACTTTTTAATTTAGTTCTATGGAATGCAGACATCAATCTCACTAAATCTGCAGCAGTCAGCACGACAAAGTATGCTTTTGTTATACACTTAAATATGTCTTAACATGTCAATTAATTTTCAATTCTTACTCTATCCTCTCTGTACAACTTTTTTCTTCCCAATACTAGTGCACCAACGTACGGTACTCCATCATTGAAAGGTATGTTATAAGTTTGTTCTGCAATAATATAGATTTCTTCATTTGTTTATTGTCACTACTTAATGTTTCTTGACAGTTATATTCTATTCAACATGATTTCTCCTAACAATTTTCAGCAACCTCTTCAAACAATACTTATTGCGTCAGCAAAACTGGAAACTACATTGGTTTGTTTACTATCAACACCAACTTTAATTAATATTACATTCTATACAGGTTAGGACACACCATATTTACATTTCAATGACTCCTACAAAAAATCATTACAACTAGACATGGCGGAGAACACGTGTTATTATTTTTAGTAATCCTACATTATTAATATCATAAATCGAATGCTATTCATTGACAAACTATGCAAATTGAATATCTTTTTTTATACATTCATTCCCATCGTTCAGTATACATAGATATTGGAGACCCCACTTATATCTTCCAATACTGTAACTCTACTAGGTGGTATGACGAGAGAAATAGGAAATGCACAACCGACATATCCAACATTTTCCTATATGCTACTCGATGGGAAATATTGCTTTGGATTTACTTCTATCACCTCCTTCGTACCTACGGATGTTAGTTTTGAATAGAACTTCATCCCAAGCACGAGATTTCCAAGAACATATGCATATTTATAATTTTATGTTTGCATTCACATCAATGGGTGGTATGGTTTATAGGTCTTTGAACAACGATTGAGCCCCTACTATATTAAGACTAAATGAAAAAAACTACCATCACATAGGTAGTTTGTTTCTAGTAGAAGGACAACCCCCAAGTTTTCCCAACTATATGTCTATGAAAAAGAACATGACTGCTAGAATAGAGTTATTAGTATGAGGTGTGTCTCCAATTCAATGCTATGAATATCAATCTCATGTTTTTTATTATAGTTACCAGACACAAAAATTTCTTCAAGCTTTGATGGAAAAAATGTTCAATCAATTATTTACTTCAGTATTGTTGAGAATTTGAAACATATGATACATGAGATCAATGCTTTAGCTCAACATTTCATATCAGCAAAATATGCCCTCAGTGGTTAAGATGTTCCAAACTTAATACATCGTCTGCTTAAAAAAAGACAAAAAAATGATGCGACAAATAAATTTCCGAAAACATCTGAAATTTTCATGCTTATTGTGGGTGATATTGAAGATCTAAACTAAGAGCATGACATCATCATTCAAAACAAATGCGGTGCATTGAAAAGAATTGATGAACTTCACCCGTTATATCTCCCATTACATTATCCATTGATTTTACCTTGTGGCCAGGATGGATATGTTGAAAATGTAATGCATCGCGCTACTCCATTCAAAACCTGTGCAAATCTAAGAAAGGTTACAATGATAGAATACATCTCATTCCACATGCAGTTCCGTGAAATTGAATCATCCACATTTCTGCATTCCAGATGATTACTGCAATAGTTTGTTGTCGGTGCTTACACAATGATGGAGTCACAGAGACTGTCATTTATTCGTTTCAACCAGAAGCGACTGCGGGTCGAACTATTCATTGGTTTTTCAAGATTCATTTCTTCGAGGTGACGGAGAAGGGTCCTCTTGAGGAAAGCGCATCATTTTTTCCTAATATTTAACTGGTGGTCCAAGATATATGATTCAAAATTATCAAGACACAATGTCAATTTGTAATTGGGTAGGGTATCCAGTTTTGTTCCTAACGTTTACATGTATCCCAATGTGGCATAAAATCAGTCAATTTGTTAGACAAAAGAATCTTCATCCAGCTGACTATCCATAATTACTATCTTTAGTATTAAATATAAAGGTTGAACATATTCTAAGAGATGTAAGAGAAAATTATATCTTTGGAAAATCTAGGGCATGTAGATCATTATATATAGTTTCATATGTTTACCTTATATTATCAATTTTTATAGTACAATACATTTACCTTAATCTTTATTATTACATCTCCTAATATTAACTCGATGTAATCTATTCTATTTCCATTACAGTTGTTCGAACCATTGAATTACAGAAACGTGGTTTTCTGCATGTCCACATTTTATTGTTTCTTTGTCATGAAAACAAATTTATCACTCCATCAGATGTTAACAAAGTGGTGTCATCTGGGATTCAAGATAATGTTTCCTACCCAAGACTACATGAAACTGTTAAAAACTATATGCTCTATGACCCATGTGGTGATGCCAGACGTTCTTCTCCTTGTATGAAAAATGGAAAATGCTCTATGTTCTTTCCTAAAATATTTTCTCGATATAGAATAGTATATGATGACAGTTATGTCATATATCGTAGAATGGGTGACGGAAGAACAATCCATAAAAATGTTGTTGATTTGGATAATCGTTTTGGGGTACCATACAATCCAGTTTTGCTACTCAAGTATCAAGCCCAAATCAATATTGAAGTGTGCAACCAGTCATCTTCTATAAAGTATCTCAATAAATATATTAGCAAAGGAAATGATCGCGTAACGACAACACTATTTGAAAGCAACAACAAAGACGTAGTAGGCAACACTGTTGATGAGATAAAGATGTATTACGATAGTCGGTACATATCACCTTGTGAGGAATTCTTTAGGATCTTCTCTTACAATATCCATTACAGATATCCACATGTCGACAGGCTACATTATCAATTACCGGGGAAAAATTCTCTGACATACAGAGACGATGACAAAATTGAATATGTCCTAACTGACTTAAATGTTGCTGAAACAATGTTCACGTCTTGGTTTAAATAAAATTTGATGTTCCCAAAAGTTTTAAGTTTAACTTTTGCAGAATACTCGACTAGGTATGTATTCTGTAGTGAAGACAAAAAGTGGCATCCTAAAAAATAGGGTTTCAGTATTGGTCGACTCTATTATGTGTCACCTACCACTAGAGAGCTATAACATCTGCGAATTCTTCTGAAAAAAATCCGAGGTGCAACATCATATGAGGATTTGAAAACTGTCAACAACATTACTTATGGAACTTTTAGGGAGGCATGTTCTGCTATGGGATTATTAGCTAATAACCAAGAATTAATTGACTCTCATAAAGAGTTCTCATCATGGGGAATGGGCCACTGTCTACGTAGACTATTTTCATGCATTATAATCTCAAATAACATGTCTCACCCTGATTTAGTTTGGAATGAAACCTGCAATATTCTCTCAGAAGATATCTTATATTATTATAGAAAAAGGATTCAAATGCAAGGTACACATTGAAAATTGTCAACTACTACTTCTTACTACATCATTACTTTAATGTTTTATTTATGTATTTTCTATAAATCTATTGATTTTTATGTGAACCAATAAACATCACTAGAGTCATCATTTCATATGAGAGATGTTAGTTTAAAGATTCCACATAGCTATTGCTGTAACACGTTATATATTGTTAACCCGGTGATTATATTAAAATTTTGTCTGAGATAAAGACATTTCAAATGGTTGCCACTTCTGTATACATATATATGAAATTTATATTTCTGGATTATATCATTATAGTTAACTGTTCCATGTAGTACCTGTAATTTTTAATTACTTCATTGTATATTGCATCTGTAAGCCTTTGTTATATTAATACTTTACCATTTCATATGATTCTATACAGATTTCAATACAGCCTATGACATACATTCTAATACATTACAAGAAATCCATGTATTTGCATATTTTTAAATGAAATGGTTCTACCTACATGTTTATGCACACTACATATAATTTTCCATTAGTCCATGTTATGTTCTGTACATGTTGTTGCACAGTTCTATGAAAAAACTTCATGTATGTCTTGAATTTATTATTATTATGTCTATAATGAACATGTACCTTCATATTTTTCTATCAAATGTGTTATACATTCAGTTATTAAATGATTTAGTAGTCCCTGTAATGTACTGAAACGTTCTGTTTTTATGTATGTCTTGCAATTTGAAATTATGTCTATATATTTTCTCCAAAAATTTAATTGTACTATCCGTCATAATATATGTTAGTTCTCTCTTTAATACTTCTGTGGAACCATCCCGCTTTCTAATTCTATGCAATATATTGACATATTTCTAAGATACTATACATATTTTCTCCAAAGCGATTTTACTTTTCATTTCATGTTATTCCATACTGTTATTTACTTACTCTACATTTTTTAATTAAATACTTACCATTCCATCCATCCACCCCTTTAATATGTTTCAGTTTTTATATATATTTTACACTCACTGATGAAGAGAAGCACATGTTTGCTCTGCAAGAAATAGACGACATTTTACAAAGCAACAGTAGATCTCTTCAGTGTTTTCCCCCTATTCCTGATCCTAAATTTGTAATTGACACTCATAAAAATCGTTCTGTTACATAAGAACTAAACTACAACAAAGAATATATTTGAAATGATTACATAACATTACATGGTATGCTAACCATTGAACAAAAAAATGTGATCAATTTCATTTTGTCTTCAATATCAACTGCATATGGGGGTTTCTTCTTCATGAATGGATATGGAGGGACTGGTAAAACATTTATCTGGATAGTACTCACATCTTTGCTGCGCTCATAGAGCAGTATTGTTCCGGCAGTAGCTTCAAGTGGAATAGCATCACTACTTCTTCCGGGTGGACGGACGACACATTCTAAATTTCATATACCAATCTTTGTTAATGACCTATATATTTGAAATATTCGACAAGGGAGTGAGTTAGCACAACTATTACATGTTAAAAAATTGATTATTTGGGATGAGCCAACCATGGTTCACAAGTACTGCATTGATGCTCTTGACCGTACCCTGAGAGATATAATGACAAAAAAAGTCAACGCAGCATCTTTACCGTATAGAGGTATCAAAATTGTATTGGTTGGATATTTCCATAAAATATTACCAGTTATACTAGGTGGTAACCTAAATGATATTTTTTTGCAAGTATTAAGTCATCATATCTTTGGAAATGATGTACAGTCTTAAGTCTAACAAAAAATATGTGATTGCATTCTGGGACTTCCAATAATGATTCAGATGACTTAAAAACATCTTCAAAGTGGGTTTTAGATATTGGTGATGGTAACACTAGATATCCTGATGATGGTGAATCAATAATTCATATTCCATCAGATTATCTTCTAAAATCATTCGATAATGCATTGGCATCAATTGATGAATTCACATATCCTGCTTTCATAGATCATTTCAATGACGTATGATTTCTAAAGAACAATGTGACTCTAGCTCCAACACATGATGTTGTTCAATAAATCAATGACTACATGGCATCTCTCACAAATTCTAAAAGCAGAGACTACTTCAGCCCAAACAGTGTTTTCAATGTGAGTTCCGATTCTGATAGGCCTGAGAATATATACACCTATGAGTATTTAAATGGAATTAATATCTCTGGATTGGAAACACACAAAATTCACCTGAAATTGGAGTTCATATCATGTTTTTAAGAAATATGGATGAATTAGTTGGTCTGTGTAACGAAACTCGCACGATTGTTACACACATGGGAGACCATGGCATTGGAGAAAAAATTTTAACTGGTTGTCATTCGGGGTACTGTGCATTCATTCCAAGATTAACTATGACACAATATGATGATAGATGGCCTTTAAAATTACAAATAAGGAAATATCCTTTGATAGTATATTATGATATGACTATTAATAAGATTTAAGGGAAATCTTTCTATTCAGTTGGGTTATTTTTACACAGCCCTATGTTCTCGCATGGTCAATTATATGTGGCTGTTTCTATGGTCACCTCACTGAACGGTTTGAAAATAATAGTTGCAGATATCCATAACACAGTTAGTGATTTCACACACAATATTTTCTATAAGTAAATATTTGATAGCCTATCATTGGTATTAATTGAATTTAACTATTCATCTTATAATTTTTTTATATAATGCGGTCTCTGTAACTCTAATTCTTATTTTTGTTATGATTTAGTTATCTTTCTAAAATAATTGAAAATGTAAAAAATAAAACAATTATGTCTAGATCAATAACCCTATTGTCTGAGATTTCTTCTGAGTCAAATTAAACTCTAAAGATACATGTTCGTGTGATGAACATTTGGTTCAATTCTTCATCAAAAAACTCCAATAATGTCGTTGCTATCGATTTCTTACTTGGAGATATAGAGGTATGTGTTTCTAACAACACCTTATTTTTAAAAACAAATTGTATAGCAATATGTTCAATTACATCTATGTCTTCTGTCAAATATTAAATCTCTATTACCACCACTATTATATTTACTATTTTCAGGGATCAAAGGTACAATGTTCAATTACGAACCATCAGCTTATCTCTAAGTTCAAAGATCTTCTGCGTGAAGGATTATGCTATTACATTAAAAACATTCAAAATGCTCTGAATCAATTATGTTACTTGGCAACTAGACATGCATGCCAATTTCTATGCACATCAACAACATTTCAACATCCTTCTGATGCACAACTCCCACTATTAAGTATTAATTTCACTTCATTTAATGATATTTCTAAAAGGAATGTACCTGATGATAACCTAATAGGTATACTACCATTACAGTGCATTTATATACTTCTTTATTCAATGTTTATAGAGTCATCAATATAGTTTTTTCCAAATCAATGTAACTCCTCGTCATTGTATTCTTTCTGTGTTCTATGGTATAGAAATCATTGGGCTTCTGTGATACTCTCAACCACTACAATCAATGGGAAATTCAAACCTTAGGATGCAGATTCTTCTTAAGGATGAGAAGTTCTTTCAATTTTGTGTTACTGTGAGAATGAAACATTATATGAAATTAACAACTACTGATAATTATTCCCTTATAGAGGTCTATATATTCAATGCTGCTTATGGGGCATTTATGATACTGAAATGTCAGCTTATTTGGAGAAACAGAAAGAATCACCTATCATTCTGATCTTACAACTCGTCTGTGTTAAAAAATTAAGCAGTATAGTATCTGTCTGGAATTTAAAAAATTTTATTTTGTAGATCAGTATTTTTTATATGTATTTTCAACATTAGGTTGACTAATATTGTTCGAATATACTGTACATGAACTGTTATTGTGACAACTAATATTCAACCAACAATTATTTTGTACAACCTGGACATTGCAGAAGATGAGAGGTTTAGAAACAGGTTTACTGTTTATTGTTAATATGGCATACATTTATTTCTCTATTAATCTCTGTTCATAGCTGTAAAAAATTATATGACTACTGTTTATTTTTTTCCCTATGACAAATGTCTCTAGGGTCGGGTTCATATTTCCATCCCAGTTACAGTGTCCACCATCAACTATTCCAGACCCCACTACAGAAGTACTATATTGGAGTAACAAAAAATACATTTCTGATGTCAAAAACATTCAACTGGTAATAACTAAGTATTTACTTTTAATATGTTAGTTTTCAGTTACTGTTACATTAAACTTATTATTTTATTTATTAACAATTATGCATTATACACCTTCTATTGTAGCCTACAAGATGCTTAATTTCAGAAACATTACAAAAGATTCAAAGCACCCACAACTGGTTTTATGAGTCACGTGACTCTTTCATGAAAAAAGTTCAATGTTTAGATGGAATATTATGGTGCCACAAATTCATGTTATCTCCTAATACTACCACTTCTAGGTCAACAACTCTATGATTTGTAAACTGTTTGACAATTCAACTCGGTGGTACTAATGGAATACACTATTGTCCGCTGAATTTACTTTCTTAAAAACAGAATGAACAGATTTACGGTGCAGCTCATGGTTGTAGATAATACATCCTCTTTTTCAGTTGTTATGTTTGACAAACAAGTTTTGTAGTTCATACATGAAACAACAGAAAAGTTTAGAGCATGCTCTGATACTGGTCGGAGCAACTTTTTATAACATCTAACCTTATTTCTTCTATATGACAACTAACAGCTATTATCATTTTTAAATTAGGATGATGATGAGTTTGGTTTCCCTCCTCAGTAGGAAGTATTCAAGTCAAATAATTTCTTATTCTCAATTGATGTAACTACTTTCAATATTCAAAATCATTATCGTTCATTTGAACAAAATAGCTACAAAGTTGTTTCTATCAGTGATAATGAAATGTTCATTCCTAGCTTCAGTGACACCTTAGAAAAAAAGAGGTAATAAATTTCAGCACTCTCAACATATTATACCACTATTTATATCAAACTTATTTGTTCTCTTTCTGATAACACAGACACTTCAGAACAGTGGGTCATCAGAGTTGGGTAGTGGGATTGAAAATATGCTGGTGCATAACATTTAGAATATTTCAAATACTGTAAACCAAAACATGATACACTATGGTCTAATACTCTTTTCATCATTCCCTTATAGGTACATCATGATGTTGGGGGTTCTACTTCTTACGGTAGCTCATAAGTAACAATATCAGTCTCAGATGTATCATCTACAAAAGTAAAATTATCGTTCCTATAATAACTATTAAAATATTTCCAGATTTATCAACTGACAGTCATTCTTATTATAAATTATTGTATCTTGTTTCACCAATTACACATCTCTTTGATGGTTACCTACATATTAATGTTACATTTTATCATCATGTAGAAAAACCTCCTATCAGATTTTGAAACTGAAGAACATATTCAACATAATCTGCAGAAACATGAGGACACCCCAGGATCATCAAGTCATCGTACTCACCTCGACGTGAAAACAATAGAAAATTTCAATAGGGGGAATGACTTCAGTAACTAACTATTAATCATTGGTTATATCGAGGATGAATAATGCGCATTTTCTGGACACCATCTAATGTCCACAGGCCTTGGATTCTGATATTGACAATATGGATCCCTGTGTCTACTGTGAAACTTTTCTATAGTACTAAAACAATATTTCAATTTTCATGCTCTGATTCTGGAAACGACAGACTACCTGTTTGTTTGATGACATTGAATCTTTGTTATGTTACCCTTTAGTTTCTCATTCTCTATATCTATGTTTTAATATTTCTTTTAATTCAACTGTATATAAATTCTTTTTCTATATTCTTTCAAATTAAGACAATGTTAAAATCCACATATATCGTTTAAATTTTACTATAAGATAGACATAGAAAAATATTTGTGCTTTTAAATTTGTAGTTTATCATTAGACAATGTTTATTAGTCAACCAGACTAATCTCATACAGGTATAGCTTACATTATTCATTTTCCCTCATCCATGTATCTGGGTATTTTTATTTATGTTTAAGAAATTTATGTTGGAGAAAGTCTTACTAATATCATACAGGTATACTTATCATGTCTCTATTCATATAGGTACATCTAATATTTTATAATATCCCACATCCATCTATGTGTGTATTTTATTTTATGGTCAAAAAATTTTCAGTTGCGGTTGGTATTAATATGTAGGTAACCATCAAACTGTATGTGTGTATTTCTGTTTAGGCACTCTTACTGCCTATAAATGTGTTCAACTTTAATACAGTGTTCATGAATCTAATCATGCTTCTATAGGTTTATTATTTCATTTTACCACATCCATGTATGTGGGTATATCTGTTTATGTTGAATCCGAATTAGTAGCAGGTATTCTTACTATCTCTATAATTTTGAATATTTAAATGAATTTTTTCATTTTCTGAATATACTTTTCATCAATCATTTTCAATTATAATCAAAACATGCTAGACAAGTTTGGGAATCCTAGCCTTTCAATTTTTTAATCTGTTTCTTGAAATTGTATTTATTTAAGATTTGATATAATAGAGAACATTATTTTCATATTCATTTTATCATTGCATTGCATTAACATGAAACCTGTGTACCTTTAGGAGTATATTGGAACACTAATGCTGGGTATGCTAAAACAACTACAAATATTTCTTCTACTCAGGTCACTGTGAAGATGATATTCAGGTTGGATTTACTATTTTTCAATTTTCCTCTCTCTTTTAGGTACCAATTGTAGTCTTTAACCGCTTTGCCTCTTTATTTGACTATTTCATTGCTTTTTTTTATTTCTATGAAAAACGTTGAAGACATGCATCAGCTGTTTGTTAATCTAGACCTTGATGCTTCCTCATACCTGTATTACCCTCATTATGCTCTAATTTTCAAGAATTAATATGTTCTTTATATTGTTTTTGATATGTCTCTACTTTTAAGTAGTAGTGTGTGATCAGATGATGAGGGACTACCTACCTTTTATTTGATCCATGGTTCGATATTTGGAAAACATGCAACCTGATTGTTGATCTTGGTGTTTCCTTATACTACATTGGGATTGGAGAAGAATTTCCATGTTGATTTGAATAGTTCTGATCACTTATGTACTACTTTTTATTATGTTGTGCGGGTCTCAGCATCATTTTTTGAAGATATGTTGTGTTATGGACTACTGTTATGCTATGTATTTCTTGCTATTCTATTTGAGGTTTCTTGAAGCACATTTAGGCATCTCTTTTCCTGCTCAATGTAGATTCCATTTCTTTTGTTATAAAACCCCTGAAGTAGTTTTTATCTTTTATGGATGGGTCATCCTCTACGACAAAGGCTGGCAGTTTTTATCTCTAATGGATGGATCATCCTATCAAGGTTAGTTTCAGAATCTATAAGCACTGATGAGGAGATTCCAGTGTTAAATTATATTTAATCATGGGTCTGTTTCTTAAAACATGAAATCCAGTCAAATTCATCGGCACTATGTTCAAGATCTATCCCGAATATGCATGTGAACTATCATAAATCCAGTTATATATTGTTGGAGAGGTTGTTCAGTTTACCTTTTGTTGACAATCTTATCGTGATTGATATAGAACATTTTATGGATCTGAGATGATTATGGAACATAAATTTCAACCAGACATCATTTTCATCTTTAGTAGAACAGAATGTGAGCAACATGCAATGTCCATGTCTAAGAATGATTTCAATAACAAATAAGAAAAGGATGATGTTGAGATGTTTTTTCGAAATTTCGTGTTCTACTTGAGCAAGGAGGATAAAATTTCACCTGGCATTGAGTTGATGTTGCCGCTTCTACATAGAGGAATTGATGTTCATCATTCTGGTCATTTTCCAATTATCACGGAATTGGTCGAACTTGTTTTCCAAGAAGGCCTTGAGAAATACTTATTTTCTACTGAAACAATATGATTTGTTTCTGAATTAAATTGTGTTTCATGCATTCTTGACCTGAATAGTGGTTATCAAACTGGAAAGTTGACATGGCTACTTCATTTTGAATTTGGTAGTTTTCAATAGGGCTAAACATGCCAGCAAAAACTGTCATTTTTACATCTGTCAAGAAGTGGGATGGTGACAGTCACTGGTTCATTGGGTCTAGTGAGTATATCCAGGTGTGAGAAGATTTAGCGTGTTTTTTTTGTTTCCTTTTCTTTTTGAGTTTTTTGTTTTGGAAAAACAAAAACAAATTTTCATGAGTTTTCATTCCATTAATATATAATTTATGACACATCATATTTTTTATCTTTAAATCATGTTTTTTCCTTTTCATTCCTCTTCATATATCTGTCTAGACTATCTGTTTTTTCTCCCAACTATTTGATGTTTCACTGTTTCAGTGTTTAAATTTCTTTTTCCTTCAATATTTTTTTTCATTTTTTGGTTTCTATGTCCACAAAATTATTTTAGATGTAGAACCATATGATTTAAAAGAAAAATTAATATTCTCATGCTTGTGCACGAGCAGAGTACTAGTTTATTAAATTACGAAGGTGACAACATTGACATCATTTCAAATGAAATAATATAAGTTTCATAATAACTTTTATGTGGATCTAAATGAATAGAAAGTCAACCCTTGGATGCTTATGGTTTATATATACTCGACTAATATGATTTGGTCACGTGTTTAGTCCTTTTTATGTGTATTATTATTTTAATAAAAACTATATTTTTGAGTTGTCATCTAATAAATAATTTTAGCATCATTAATGTATAAGTTATAAATTTAATTATATATATCTTAAAAATTAAAAATAAATTACCATGATAAATAAAATAATTTTAGCTTTAGGATGAGTATTTATAATCTAATTTATATTCTATATAAACTTATATTAAAAATACTTTAATTATTAATGTATGAGTGAGACATATTTCACTTTCCTTTAAATGAAATACATTAAATGTCTCAATATCATCAAAGAGTGTTCCAATAGATACCATTTATACCCATGTATATTTTATGATGAAATATAATCATCGAATTATAATAGGACATGTTTTAGGGTAATTTTATAATATTATTTGTACCCTTAATTAACTGATTTACCTTTAAATGTGGTAAATAATATTTTTCGTAGCTACTATTCATAATGCCGAAAAATAAAAGTATCCAATTAACATAATTTGGACCAACTGATTCCAAATATAGAATCCATTTTTATAAATTGAAGACATATAAGTATCAGTAATTAATTTAAAATTAATCATATAGTTGAGTAAACTTGATTTAAAAGCTAACACTTTAAAAAGATTGAAATGTTTTTACCTATGAATTCAATGTAAAATTAATTATAATGATAGGAATTATATTAAAGGTAAAAATATATTATATTTATACTTTAAAACCATTTAATATTATACTTTATCAATTTAAATTATCTTCATGAAAAAATTATGTTTTTAATTTTAAATTTGCATATTTTTACTTTCATCAAATTATAAAAGTTATCAAGAAAATATCAAAAAATTATACAATGTTAATTTTTATATACTAATAAAAAAGAATATGTTTATTTTTTAAATTTAACCTATTTACTTGTAAAAATTTATATTTAAAATGCACGCCATCAAAAGATGGAAAAACTACATTTTTTGATAAATAGCTATTTTATCCGAAAAATTGGTTTTGTTCTCATGCCATGTTCTAGAAAATGTTTAAGATGAATGATAATGTTATAAAATTCAAATTGTTGTTAATACTATTCATAATGTCTAGTTCAAAATAATATTATAATATATCATTGTTTAGTCAAACTCGGTATTGTGTATCATGTAAGTTGTTCAGGAAGGTCGCTCTTACGTGTAACGTAATCTATGTCAATGTTCCATGTAGTGAAAGATTACATAGGTTTTTCATATAAAATAGAAACATAGTTCATTTATATGTTTAACATAATCTATACTCAATATTACATAGAATAATTTCTACCATATGAACATGATATTGTGTGTAACACAACCCAAAAATAGTGATGTGTATACTGCAAATTAATATGGTGTTGCGTATACAGCAAGATAATATTGGTGTAGAGTACAACACAAGAAATAATATAATATCATATAATTTCTCTCATAAAAAGAATTTCTCCCTCGAAATTTTTCTGGGTTATAAATTATTTTCTACATGAAAGTTTCTTTCATAGAATCCCTCATCATAAAAATGAATACTAAAACTTAATTTTAAAAAATAATGTTAGAAATATAATGGTTACCCAAAGTAGCACATCATTGGGTTTCCACATAGGATAACATAGGTGAAAACACAGATATGTAAGAGAAATATAACCATCATGTACTGATAAAGAGTGTTTGAGAACAAGGCTATGAAAAATCCAACAATCACTAACCCGTAAATTTATGATGTTATAAGGTACCATCTGATTCATCAGATATGAGGGTAATGGGAAAAAATTATTGGATTTCAATATTAGATCCCAAAAGTTGATGAATGTTTTCATAAGAATAAATACATACATGATTTTGGTACAATGTAACTATTGGTCATTCCCTAAAGAATTTCTACTTAATCTTTTATTTAATGAAATGAAGTTGACTTTTTCTTTTTGAAGTGTTAGAAAATCATGTGATAGAATGATTGGTCATTCCATCTGTATGAACAAAAAAAATGTTAACACAAGTAATAAAATATAAGTAAGTCCTTGTATGGTATGATTAATCATATATGGTTCCAAAAATGGACTTATACGTCATCTATCATACCTCTTAATAAAATAAAACTAATTTATATTAAATAAACACTTTATATAGGCCCATGGTAGACGATTAAGGCCTGTCACACTTCGGTTGTGGGTTCGATTCCCACAGCCTTGTCCAACGTGACAGGTTTTCACTTGTCTGGAAGGTTGTCATTTTTCTATAACTACACTATTATAACATTTGAAAATAATATCTAAAAAACGTCTAGCCTTAAACAATACTATCTAATGTATAACATTATCCATTCCAATCTTTAGGCTTATCCAAAATACTTCTATCCAATCTCATAGTTTAATGAAAATTATTCCTAGGATGGTTATCTAGCAAACATGTGAATACCATCATTTTCCTCCATATATCATAAGATATATCATGTTGGTCACATTCCTAAAATGTGAATACCTTAACCACGTATTCCCTTGAAATATGATTTAAAATCGAACCTTAGTAAAAAAATCAATGCTGTGTAAAGGTAATTCATTCCACATACCAAAATCCCAATAATTGTATATACTCAAACCAAGATATCACTTTGTTCGTATACCAGTCCTGAGCTCATTAATACTATCAAAAACATTATTTTCTTTTTATCACATCATTATCAACATATCACCTTATTTCGAAAAAAATTTCAATCACTTCTCAGGGTTACTGATACCATATAATTATTGAAAACCACAATAATCCAATACATAGATATTATAATATTCTAAGATATTATAAATGATATTCCACAAAACTATTTTAGATTCCTGTTACATAAACACTTTATCATTCCACCATATCATTGCCATATTCAACATCGCAAATTGTGATCACATGTGACTTCCCTTTATCCATTTCCTTAAGATGATGTTGATGTCGATCATCATTAACCCTTAGATTAGGGAATTCGTTAGCATAATGAACCATTTTCGTGCCCCTGTAGCATTGAGGAGTTAGTGGAACATTATCTGTAGTCTTTTCTCTATTCGCATCATTATCTACCATTTTCCCTTTAATTTGGTAATCAGCTTCTCGATGAACTTCTTTTTCACACTTAAAACATTTTCTAGTCCCTTTTAGACAATCTCACCAGGCTTATTTCCAAACATTGAGCATAACGAAACGTTCATGTTATTTTCACCATTGTTTTGAGATTTTTCTTTGAACTCCATCTTTAGTTTCTTGTCAAAACCATGAGACAGATATGTAACACCAACTTTAATTCCAACCTTGATAGAACAACTCACAATCTCTTCATAGAAACTGAAGTCTCTTATAGCTATTTCCCTTTGAAGACTTGGTTTTAATCCACTGAAGAATCGATCAACTTTATATATAGGTTGTATGATAAAGCTAGATGCATACCTTGGATGACTAGTAAAATTCACATTATATATACCATATGATTCAACATCCTTTTTCTTAATCTCATGGAAGTCCTTTTCCATCATTGATCAAATAATACGAGGAAATTACTTATTGAAAAATAAGTTCTTGAATTCATCCCATTCCATGGATTCAATTTCATCTTTGGTCCTTTTATTCTTAATTATTTTCCAACAGTAGTATTCTTCACCTTCTAAATGGTAAGAAACCAGAATGAATTTATCAAGTTCTGAATAGTTATGTTTGGAAAATTTATTTTCAATGGTATTGATCAATTGTTCCACAACAAGTGGATCAAAAGACCCTTGTAAATAAGGTGGACATTTCCTCATGAAGGACTCAATAAAATATTGTTCCCTTCACTGCTCATTTGGATGTTCAGAATGATTCATAGCTTGTATTATTATAGAGATAAGATTTTTTCACTCCATTTCCCATAACATTTGGTTTTCCAGGAAGACAATCATTGCATTTTCGAGTGCATTTATCATTAACACGGTTCATTTGGATTCCAGCCATTATCTAAAACCCAAAAAGAATAGTGTGAGAGGCAAAAATCATACTAAGAAAACAACATAATCAAGGGATATTACTTTCAATCTATAATATCATAGGTTTAATCCTAGGTTATTCATGATCATTATAATAATTCTAGTATTGTAAACTATACTTATACTTACCCTTTGGGACATCCCTAGACATACCATAGAAATATCTCTAGGGGTCTCACTAATAATTTTGCATCCTAGTTTCCAAAGGTTAACTGAACTTTGTCTATGATACCAAATATAGAGACCCAAGCTTAACATATATGAATATTGAATTAATTTTGCGAAAAACATAATACATTACCCAAAAAAACTCCCCATGACCGTATTAGTTCTGTTTTTTTTTGAAACACGGAACATAATCATCTAATCATGGTGAAAGATCGTCAAAATATCCCATAAAAATCTTCCCCTTTTGTTTTCATACCTAAAACCATTCATTAAATCTTGAGGAAATGAAAACATATAAGGGGTGAGATAAAACACTCAATAAGGGTAATCATGGAGAAAATTAAAAAAAATATACATTTGAACTTAAAAACATGAACATAATGTTTAAATATCAAAATATTGAGTCGTGAAATAAATTTTGGTAGTACGTAAGACATAGATCAAAAAGAAACATTAATCATGATAAAATAGCATGGGAATATAACATCTAAATATGGAAAACCATTAATAACATGATATTATTTCCATAGTATCCTAGGAATTGCTTCTATGACCATCATAGTGGAAAAAAACTATTATTGAACCCCGTTTACATGTCGTTCTATCCCTGGATTACTGAACCGGATTTACTTGACATTCTAGCCATTTCTTTCTCATGAGATATAAATAATTACCCAATGTATTGGAAAATTATATATATCCCACCCATCTCATAATTAAATCATTCTTTTGTTTTCCACCAAATCATACGAAATCATACATCATAACCCAACAAATAAAATGGGTTTCATAAACATCATCCCATCATAACATAATCTATCTAAAATAGTGGATATAATTTAATCATAAACAAAATAAATAAATTTAAATAATAGGGGAATTATACCTGAAACATAACCATATTAAAGAATGTCATCTTAGATGGAAAATAGTTTGGATAAAACACTTGAACTGAATTCATGAAAAAAATATCCTTTCTTTTTCAAAATCATTTTCTTTTCTCAAAATTCCATGAAATTTTAAAAGAAAAGAATTTTGTTTAAAATAATAATTAAATTTTTTATAATAATATTTTTTTTAAATAAGGTGTTCTGAAACTGTAAAAATTTGTTCATGCTGAATAAGATAAAAAAAGAATCTTCTTGTACTTTAGCTGGAAATGTCAGAAGTACCTCGTATGATAAACAAGAGAAATATTCCTTCCATAAAACATAGTAAATGTAAAAAAGGGGTAAATGTGACTTCAAACATACATGGAATAATATTAAATACTTTATGAAAAAAATTATAAATCATTGAAATGGATGAAAAATATAACCCCAGTAAATACTTACGTATATGAAAATCTCGGATAAAAATTAGATTGCAAAATAATCCCTTGGCCTTGGTCTAATATGGTTTGTACATATCTAAACCTCCTATATAATGAATTAAATAATGTCATTGACTTATTATAGAATCATTTTTATTTTTATGATATCATATATGGTCATATTCTTATCTTTTTATTAGTAACATTTCCTTGTTACATGTTAATCAGGTGTTAAATGCTTTATGTTCTTATGCATGTTTTGTTGAATAAATTATTATTAATCATTTGAGGATATAGTTATATCATTTAAAGAATGGTATTCGTATAATATATATCATATATATTAATTCAATTTATATAATCAATCAACAATGAAGATCATGTAGAACGAATCACATCAAATTGTTGAGACGGTAAGCTGTATGAAAGCACGAGCGAAGGTATCATTACCATGAATGTGGAATTATATTGAAGTATATGGTGTAAAACATATTACACCACAGCATGGAGACGGTAGGCCCTACGTACGCCCGCGTGGTGATTTCATTTTTAATTGGATGGATAAAAGATTTAATATGGTTGTTTCATATTCATAAAAACATATCAGTATACAAGTGATACTGTACTTATTACATAATAATGAAATGACTCATATAGAGGAATTAAAAGAAGAAATAAGTTTGAAAGAATCGATAAAATATATTACATCTTCTTCAATGTGCCTCTTTTAATCATCCTCCTAGGGCACTAAAGTTGGTCTTTGTAGAATACTAGGACCTCTAGTATGTTTCTAAGAAAATCTATAATGAAAATGGTTTGGTATTGGCTGAGTTTGAATGATCAAAATGAAGTGAAGAGAATAGGGAGGAGGTCCCATTAAAAAGGGAGGGGAATGGATCTTTTTGAAACCTCCAAAATATTAATTTATAATAAAATTATACCATACATAAAAACCTCCAAAATGACTCAAATTAGAATATTAGATGATACAGGGTTGTAATCTCAACAACCAATAATAATTATTCATGATGGTATTTTATTTTAAACCTTATCATTTTGACTTATCCTTATTTAATCTATTTAATTTTTTTTTGTAATAATATTCAAAACATTAAATTGTTATAAATAAATAATTATGTGTTGTGAATTGACTTTAATTTTATATAATATAATATTTCAGACAATATAATTTTCAATATTTAATTTTTAAATATATTTGTGTTTTTTTATAATTTAATGATATGATATTTTTATAAAATACCTACAGTGTCAATTTTGACACTGTTCATTTATTTGATTTTAAATAACATCAAAAAAGAATATAGATTCGAAAAAAAAATTAATAGATTTTTATCATGTCTTATTTATCTATAAAAAACTTGGATAACATTAATTTTTTAATATAATGTTTATTTTAATATTTTTAAAACCATTTATTTCATATTTATATTAACAAAATAATTACTACCACATTTTTTTATAATTATTTAATATACTTATTTTTTGCATAAAATTTAAAATTAAAATATTATGATGAATATAAATATAAAATAATTCATAAAAATACTTTTATTCATATTTATCTTCTAAAAATCCCTACTTCTAAAATGTCATATTAATTAAATTATGAAGGTGACATCTTTGACATCATTAAAAATTATATAATATAAGTGTCATAATCACTTTTATAAGGCTCTAAATGATCTATAAGTCGACCCATGGATTCTTATGGTTTATATATACTCCACTAATTATTTTTGGTCATGTTTTGGGCCTTTTTAGTGGTATTAATATTTTAATTAAAACTATGTTGTTGATTTTCCAATAAATAAGAAATTTATGCATCATTAATGTTTAAGATATTAAGGTAATTATATATTTCTTTAAAATTACAAATAAATTACCATGATAAATGAAAAACTTTTATCTTTCAAATGAAATTTTTTAATCGAATTTATATTTTGCGTGACCATATATTAAAAATACATTAATTATTAACGTTTGAGTGAGACATATTTCACTTCTATTAAATAAAATAAATTTACTATCTCAATATCATCCAAGTGGGTTCAAATAGATACCATTTGGACACAAGTATATTTTATGATGAAATATAATCATCCAATTATATTAAGAAAAGGGTTAGGGTAGTTTTATAATATTATATTTACCTTTATTTTCCTGATTTACCTTTAACTGTGGTAAATAAAATAAACCGTAGTTACTATACATAATCCCCCAAAATAAAATTATCTATTAACATAATTTGGACCTACTAATTCCAAATATGGAATCCATTTTTTTTAAAAATTTAAGACATAGAAGATGCAGTAATTAATTTAAAATTAATCACATTATTGAGAAAACGTGTTTTAAAATCTAAAACATTGCAAAATATTAAACTATTTTTTCCAATGAATTAAATTTAAAATTAATGAGAATGAAATAAAATATATTAATTAGAAAAAATATATTCTATTTATACATTAAATCCAATCAATATTATACTTTAACCATATAAATTATCTTTTTGAAAAAGTAGATTTCAATTAAAATTTAGCAAATTTTTACTATTAATACAAATATGAAAGTTATAAAAAAATTATCAAAAAATTATGCATGATAAATTTTTATATCTTAATTTCAATGAATAAGTTTATTTTTCCAAATTGAACATAAAAAATTGTCAAAAATGATATTTAAAATGGGTGTGCCATCAAAAGGTGGAAAGTTTCATTTTTTAAAAAATAGCTCTTTTATCAGAAAAATTGATTTTGTGCACATACAATGTTCAAGAAAATGTGTAAGATGAATTATAAAGTTATAAAATTTTAAATGTGGTTAATAATATTCATAACGTATACTTTATAATAATATTATATTATATCGTTGTTTACACAAAATCGATATTGCATATCATGTAAGCTATCGAGGAAGGTCACTTTTGCATGTAACCCAAGCCAAGTCAGTGTTGCGTGGAGTGAAATATTCTTTTTGTTTTTTCTATAACATAATACAAACATATTTCATTTACACATTGAACAAAATCTATACTCAATGTTGTGTAGAATAATTTCTACACAATGAATTTGAAATTGTGTGTAACACGAACCAAGAATAGTGTTGTGTATACTTCAAGGTAATATAGTGTTACATATAGTGAAAGATAACATTGGAGTAACATATTACCCAAGACTGAAAATAAATTAATAGAATATATCTAATAAAATCATGGGGTGTTAAATATTAATCCATGTACAATGTTTTCATGTATCTCATATTTAATATTAGTTTCTAAATACATATCACACTCTTGATGGTAATTATTTCAAACTCATGCCCAATTATTCCATTGATAAAAAACCGTTCATAATGTATACTATATGGAGATTATGAGACATATAAAATTCTTTCCACCCATGGATGATATATTCAAAAACTTATGTGTTAATGAGGAAATGTGGGAGTAGAAATTCATCATTTTAGCCTAATTTTTAAGGATTTTACATCATGATGTTGAGAATAGGTTATGGTTGTAGCTATGGAATTAAAATACTTGAAGTGTAGAAGAATATGTTCTAAAAATAATGGGATATAGTCTCCTTGGCTAGCCAGTTGCAGACCTCTCACCCAATGGTAGGATTTCTGTCACCTATTATAGACACTATAATCCAAATTTCCAGCACGTGGGTTTTGGTTTGGTTTTCTTAAAAATTGGAAAATTCTATTTTACACATTCATCCTCATTCTCTAAAAACACTATTTTTCAACTCTTTGTGATGTGGTGGTAGTTAATAAGCTCCCCCTCCTACTCATAGAACTCAAGAGCTTCTCCTCCATGAAACGTCTTATTTTGATTCCAATTTTAATGTTGTATTTTTCTTAGTATCATTACCATTCCATTAGATTCATTTGTAAATTTTACATTCCCTTCAAATATATCTAACCATCATAACGTAAATTCCCTATTTTCATATCTTTTTTCTTGTATTTATATTTCTCACATATTTTCTTGAAAATTATATTTTCACTAAATATGTGTTAATATTATAACCTAAAGTTGGTGGTTTTTTTGGGAAAACCATTCAGTTTCTTCAAGGCTTGCAGAGGTCTTAGTCAAGGAGACCCTATTTCCCCCACTATATTCATCCTCTCTCAAAATGACTTTAGTTTCTATATTAACTAGGGTCTTCTCATGGGGAAAGTTTTTCCTTACCGGAATCGGCATGTAACAAGGGGTATTTCACATGTGATGTTTGTGGATGACACAATTTTGTTTATCAATGGCAGTAGAAGAAAAATTCAAGGGTTGAATGGGATTTTAGTAGAGTATTTCATTTGTAGTGGTTAGGTGGTGAACAAGGGGAAAAGTTTTTTTTATTAATCCATGTATATCATAGAGAACATGATTAGAACTCTTGATGACAGCTTGAACATGAATAGGATATCATTTCCTATGGTGTATCTTGGAGAACTAGTGAGCCCTCACTCTCATAGAATTCAACATTTTGACAAGTTGGTTGTGAAGATCACGAGGAACATATTCAATTGGAAGAATAGATTTTTGTTGTTTGGTGGGGGAATTACCCTTTTGAATAGTGTTCTTGTCTCAATTACCATGCATGTAATGTCCACATTGGAGGTTCCCAGTAGTGTTATCACAAAATTGGAGAGGATAATGGTGTCCTTCATATGGGATAGGGAGAGGGAAGTTAGGCACCACTAGGCCTCTAGAAAACGTCTTTTAAAACCCCTTCACAAAGGGGGCATTAATATGAAGAGTGTTTCATTGACCATGAAAGGTATAAATGCTAAACATGAATGGGAGGCTATGGAACAAAGAATAATATGGGCTAGGAAAATGCAGAGAAAATATGGCATAAATGTGAATCTGAGGAGGGTGAATCCCTTTATGATTTGGAAACTTATTCACTCTTACTTGGAGGTATTGTATCATCACTCTAGGTGGATGGTTGGATATGGTGATATTAATTTCTGGCTACAAGATTGGGGGGCTGGTAGATTATGTTTTCTATGATTCCCCACACTGAATATATGTTTTCGTGAGTCTAGTGGCCATTCTGGTTTTATTCAGGCCGTTCGGGATCATAGTCAACAATCTATTTTCAATAACATTGTTATCAATAATGAGCATGATAATCTTATTTTTACAGGTTGTTCGTTAGCTGTGTTATCTTTAAAAGCATTTTCTCAGGTGAGGAGGGATGAAAATGATTATGATAAATGGGGGGAGACTATGTGGTGCAAGGAGGTTCCCTGAAAATTTAATTTCTTATTATGACATGTATGGAACCGTGCTTTTCCTACTGATGATAACATTCACTGTATGGGTGTCAGCATTGCATCCAGGTGTTGGTGTTTCCATAATCCCAAAACAGAGACAATGGGGCATTTGTTTTTTGATATCGAATGGTCTAGATGGATTTGGATGGTGTTTGGTGCTTTCATTGGGTGGAATGGACGGGGAGGGCTGATGGAAATTTTTTTAAGTACATGGTTAGAATGAGCAGGTGTTCATGGAACTGAAAGTAAGGAACATGCTATTTTGATATTAGCAAGACGATGGACCCTATAGAGAGTAAGGAATGAAGTGAGGCACACAAAAAAAAAGAGGTACATAGGCTAATATTCTTTTTAAAATGATGAATTCGTTTCAGGACTTCGTCCGGGTGTGTACTGGCTACCAGGATGCTCCATCGGTGAATGCCATTATACCCAGTCGATTTCATTCTAGACGAAGTAGGGATCTAGGTTGTAGCCACTGGGTATTTTGGCACCCCCTTCTCATTGGCATAAAACATAACATGGATGGATCACTTGTACCTGGGAGACAAGAGGTGGAGGGGTAATTCATAACTGTGAAGGGTTTGTTGTAGCAGCATTTTATTCTTTCCATAGTGGGGGTGACGTTTTCCAGGAATAAGTGCAGGCTATGCTCACAGGTTTGGAGAAGTGCGGGCAGCGGGATATAACTCTTAAAGCGGTCGAAATAGATTCATTAATGCTCCTCAAATCATTAGCAGGTACAGGTCGGGTTATGTGGAATAAAGTTTATGTCATCCGAATGTGTAAGCATATTTTGGGTAATCTTATTGAGATCACTCAAACATGGCTGGAAGGGAAGCAGGTGGCATATTTCTTGTATCAATATTTTTTCAATGTCAATAAAAATTCTAGTTTTAATTCAGTAATGTTGGGGGTATCATATTTTTACTTCAACGACATCTTGTTGTATTGCATCATTTTCATGGGTTTTCTCAACAAATCATCACACAAATGACCTAAAATTTATCTAATATTTTTTGTATACAATGATAATATCAAAGAATCTACCATGAAACTATAAAAGCTTTGGTAATTTGGGTTATGACCCACTAACACCTTTACATTAGTGAGAGAAATTTTTCCACATAATTTGGTGAATTAATTGGGGGTTTGTTAGGGCAGGCCTTTTTTAATAATAGTCAACAACATGGAATATGGGATTTCTAGAATGACCAATGGGAACCAAAAATGGTGACAATATGGAATATTTAAATTGAAATGTTAATAGAACCGAATTAGTGAAATTAAATTGTATCAAAGAATGTAATGTTATAAAATATGTAGAATAATTACATGTTTAATGTTCATGGAAATGATTATGAGTATGGAATGTATTTTCGGATATTGATGGATTCCTCATGATTTGAATTTTATTATAATATACATGATGTTACTTTGATAACATTAGTAGATGAGTGGGGATATCAATGCATGAGGATACCCATTTATTCTTACAGGTTAAAAAATATAGAATGAAAAGTGTGAACTATAATAATCTATAATGAGTATTTACACTGAGTTTCATAGAGATACTCCCCCATGGACTTTGGTAATTTCACGAATTATGGAAAGAAAAGAAACTAATTTCATTGGTTTCCTAAGGGGTAACATGATTAATTAAATTGGATAATATCCATTGATTCATATCAATATTATTGGTCATGAATTTTTCAAGTGTTATCCTGGGATTCTAATTGAAATGTCTCTTTTAATGTTAAGAATGGTACATTGAGTTAAGGCCTAACAAATTTATTTATATTTAAAATACATAAAATCAACCCCTAGTTATGAAACATGGATTCCATTAGGTTATATGATCATGGTTTACTTAGTGATTTTTCATAAAAAATTAATAAACCATGATAACTCCTCTGAGATCATATATGAGCATTAGAGGAGGTAGTTGGGGTCAGCCTCATTTGTCTCTGTGCGACAAGAGGGTCTATATGGTTTCATTTATTTCAACACATTATTTATATAATTATTAATATTTCACATCTATACTTATCTCCATTACAATTTAATCATTAAGATATTATTTTTATTATCCATCACATATATTGGACTACTTATGTGAACTTGTAACATCTATAGGACACCATTTGTTGCCCTTATATTTCCAGTGGATATATGTCATGATAAGGGAATTCTCCCTATTTCTGATACTTACATGTATTTCTAGTCCTTGTGATGGGATCATGAAGCCGGTCTAGAGTATTTTACTTATGTTCTTTCATGTCATTGGGGTTTTTTCATTTTATTTATTGTTGTGGCTTATCATAATTATAAATAATTGTGTGTATGATTCCATGTTTTTAACGTGGAATCACTATGTTATAAATCATGACCTGGAATTTTAGTTCCTACTTATTTTCACCATATTTGATGATTATAAATCTTCTTTTATTTCTATAATTTTCTAATCAGACTAGATTGTACCTTCCTCAAACTGTACCACATATGTACCCCTGTTGATTATTTGAAACCTCTTATTTAGGAGGAGGAGTTAAAGAGTTCATGTAGTGAACTATATTGGGGAACTGGTTCAGTGGCTACCAAGGTGGGCTATTATAACATTTATAAAAAATTAAAACATATTTTTTTAACAACAAGTGTTTTATATACCCTAAAATAGTGAATGATATTGAAGATCATGTTTTTGAAATTAATTATTATAATCCATGTTCAAATATAAAAATAATATTCTTTTAATTTTCTGTATTTAAAAATTATGGTGAAGATGGGAATAATTTAATGTGAAGAATATTGATACTATAATACTTCCAAATAAAATTACTATTAGAAAAATGGTTAGGTGATAGAGAACCAAAAATGAATTTCATCATTAAAAACATTATTTAAAATTGAGAAGACATTAAAAACAAACCATTTTTAGATATTATGAATCCATGAAAAAGGTAATAAAAATTGTGAAGAATGTAATATAAGTGAATATAATTATAATATGATATCCAAATATTATAGAAGTCGAAGTGTAAGATGGAATAAGGTGATATGATAATTTTTGACCCTGATACAACCATTAATTTTCTATGTGTTGATATACATGAATTTGCAGTGATAAATCCCAAAAATAATCATCGTATGTTAGGATTTGATGGTATAATGCTGGAGATAACAAGAAAAATAATTATTCTATAATTGTAGATGATTATTTAGTTTTATGTGATCTATTACTAAGGTGTAAAATATTTCACTGTTGATGAAGTATAATCTATAGGACTAATTAATATATTTTTTAATATATAATTTTGGCGGTACATTATAGATAGTAGGGATCTATGTTAATCTATGAAAAACTAGTTTAGGGACTGTAAACTAGAAGGGAAGAACATATGAAACCTATAAGATGATTTATATTTTCCTCTATATGTGTATATTGAAATAACACTAGGTTATATATTTGAGTAAAAATATTAACATTATGTGTTGGGTTTACGATGACACATTCCCACCAACTAAAAATAATTTAATTGGTCTTGTGGTAAATTCTAATATCTAAAGTCTTACTGAACACATCATTGAGTATATTTTAACATTAGGGTTGACAAAATTAAATATATGGCATTTTATTTTTCATTTTTTATTCACTATATTTCATTTAGATGTGTGTGTTTGTAATGCATAAGAAAATCCATATATTATTCCTGAGATAGCGGATTGAATAATAATAGTGGAAAATAGAAGAGATCTTAATTCAAGAAAACTATCACACTGATTCACCACTATCAAAATGTTGTCGAATGACATATTAGGACCTCCAAGTGGATTTCAACCCAATTTTGGTACCCATGTGTTGAATCTATTTATTGAAAACAAATTTAATTTGATATATATAAAATATATATTTGAATAATATTTTGGATTTTATTATATAGAAAATATATTTCCCAACCATATCAACACCAGCATTGAGAATAACCAAAACCATAAAGAAAATATAGATAAAATTAGAATATTTGTTTTGGTTGTGACAAAATGATAAAACGGTAAACCAATAAAATATTCTAGAAAATTAGGTACTCTATCTTCTAAATTCGATGATAATTATTCTCTAGAATAATTTTGTTAAATAAAATTAGGTGATGAGGTTTAATCTATCTAATTAGGTTAAAAAATATACAATAATGTTACCTATATAATAATGAATATTCACATTGATTTTATCACTTATATTTTTTTCATCAAGGGAATTTTTGATGAAATAGAACTACTCTAAATGTAAAGTGAGGACATGGAAAATTTATTGAATAAAAAATTTAAGCGAATATAAAACAACTAACCCAATTTTATCATCCAATGAAAAATCCTTTTGAAAGTGTGAATAAATTTCATCACATGATAAAGAATAAATATTGAAATTATTCTGTGGGAGAGATGAGAATAAAGTTATATTTGAATATAAGATCCATTTTTTTGGATTCTTTTAGATATGATAAATTTTATAAAATATATATCAAATAAAAAATTTAAACGACGATTGAAATTTATTTATAAGATATAAAATAAATTCTGGATGATCATATTATTATAATAATTATGAAACATGGAGAAAATTTCTAATGAAACATGGATGAACAAAGTATCATTATCCCAAAGTGTCTTTATCTAGAGGACCTCCAAAAAAATATAGATGATGAACATAACAAAAATTCCTAATAAAATAAAATAAAAACAAAAATTTATATTATGTTTTTGAGTTGTTTCATGCTTATAAAAAGACGCACTTTAGACAAAAATAATATTGGGAACATTTAATCATAAACCTACTGAATTCTCTTAGAAAATGGTATCCCACATCCCAAAAAATTGTATTTATACTAATGTTATTACATCATATAATACATGTTACCATTAAATGTTTTGTAAAATATGAATGAAAAAACAATATTACCACTACTTCATGAATGGGTTTTAGTAGCAGTAGGATATTGTTCTACCCCACATAAGTTCAAATGAATTGGGGTTTTACAATAATATAGAAACGATTCTTGATAAACTATTATTTATGATGAATGATGATGGTTGTTTGGTGACTATTGGTTCTATAGAAGTATTTTTTTTAAAAAATATATATTTAGAAAAATTTATATTCATGAAGGTAATATAAATCAATCAACATGGGATATAAGGGATGAGTAAAGGAAAATTCATCTAAAATGGGGAAACATATTTACCGTGAATAAATTTGATCATCCTAAGTGATTTTTTAGAAAATATAATGTAGAAAGTGACTATTAATATGAGTAGTTTTATAAATTTTCCGTGAATGATTCACATGTTTTATGAGTAATAAGGAAAGAAAAATTTACAATGAATTACATAAAATTTGGTAAGTCATCCATTGGGGAAAATCCATTGACAAATGATTAGAAAATTTCATCCAAAAATATGTTTTTCGAGGATGTTACACCAATGAGGAAATACATTGATTATGGAATAAGTAAAAAAACTATAATCCATTGAAAATAATCCATAATTTTCAATATTTGAGGCTGAAATATATTAAAAAAATGTGAATAAATCCATAATATAAAAACAATGATTTTTTAGTGGATGATATCAATATAGAATATTCATAATTTCATAAGAGTATTTATATGGAGCATAACCTAAAATATGATTGAGAACCCCCTTATAAGTATATAATAACCTTTTAAAACATCATATAATGCATGTCATGGATTTATTGATAGATGTATTTTATTATAATTGAGCTTCCACAGAAGGATAAATTTGATCATGTTTATAAGAAATGTGTGAGTGTAAATCCATCATAATTAGAAGTATATATAAAGATAGATTTTGAATAAATTATTGAGTATTAATTATTTGAAAACATGGAAAATATAAATCATGATATATAGAAAAAAATTTATTAAAATAATTCCACTCATGTCATTAATTATCAATCAAATAAAATCAATAGACCATCATGTTTGAAAAGTTCTCACAAATTAATTGTTGAGAAAAACGCTCTTTGGGTATAGAAATACATGCCAACTATCTTTATCTCATTAAAAAATAAATTCATATTATAAATTATTATCATATATAATATTTTTTTCATTGTACAAGGAATTTATGGTGATTCATGAAGGCAAATTAGTACATTTCTATGAAAATGACCTTTATGGATTTATCTCTCATCGTGTGATTTCACTGTTTCCTCCACAAACTATTTAAATGTAGAATATCAAAGGATATAATTGGAGATATTTATAAATAAGACCATTCCAGATGATGAACGATGGAGTGTATCCCTTTATGGGGAGGTAATAAGAATAACATATACACTATAATATTATTTAATTTGAATATAGATATAGAAATAATATATAAATGATGATTATGTTGAGTTATGGTAGTCACATTTTCAAATTAAATATATGATTGAATCAAATATGATTAACAAGGGGGACTATAATTCCTTATAGGGATTGAATGGAAGGGCGAAATATTGATAAACAGGTATGAATTGATATCTTAGTTGAGTAGATATTTGGTATTAAGATCCAAAAAATTTTTTATAAAGAACTTCCAAAGTTATAATTTAGATAGAAAAACATGTTGGATAGTGTAATGGATGGATTTGATGTATACATTAATCTCTACTTTTTTATATAGACGTATAATTCATTTAGTCTTACATTTGATTAATTTATAGCTCCTTTATTATATTAAATTTTAGGCTACCCTCCTCTAATGTGGATAATGTTTTATTAAGGGATAGAATTTGATATTTCAATCATGATTAAAGCATGACATGCGATTATATTACCATAATAAGTAAAATATGGTATTGACTGTCAATAAATGTAAGTCAAAAAAAATCATCTTGGGACATATTACTATTTATCTATCTGATGTTGTTAAGGGTAATGATAATAAATCAAATGTGGATATTAAAGAGATATACAAAATGTGATGATTTTTTTCTTATCAATAGTATGTGGGATTTCAATATATGTTTCATGATGAATGAAAGACTAATTAATGAAGATGGTGAAATTCTTGATGCAAAAAGTGGTTATAAAATATTGAATATATTAGATATAAATCCCATTATACATATTGATAATGATCCATTCCAATATTGGAATGTGACCTTATTTGAGATTTCATTGAGCCCTTTGAAAGCATCCAATACATTAGATGATCATATAGATGATAATATAATGAATAAATGTCAGGTGATTTTGGAGATTGATATGAATATCTACTAGAGTTTCTTTAGTAATTATTTTACATCACCATATGAGAATATAATCGATCTAGAAGATGTATGTGGCTAAAAATCCCTCCTTTTAAAGATTGAATTTTTTAGGAATATGTTCTTCAAGGAAGGACTCAAATGGAGTACACATATATAGCTATATGGTTTGGTAATTTTAGGTGAAGATATTTTACAAGGTTAGGAAAATTTAAAAAGAAATTTTATTAAGATTTAATAGAGTGATAAGAAATTTCAAGAAAATATGGGAAGTGGTTCTGAACTAGTTATTAAATTTTCATGAATTTTTAGTTTAGATGAATATTTGGAGAGTCGTTGAGTATGTATGATTACACATGATGATATATATGAGTAATTTTATGAGTCACATTTCTATTTAAACCGTATAATTAGGGGTCTCTTAGACCATTTTCATTGGAAATTTGACAATCCATCAATAACTACTATGATAAAGTAGGTTTCATGGTGTAATATGTAATGGTAATACATAAGGGTATCTGGGAAAAAAATAATTATCAATAAGTAAATATAATACAAAAGGAATTATTGATAAACTGCAATGGTAAACATATAAAAGTAATATATAATACCTCACAGTGAATGTCCCATGTAACAATATATTTATATCATCATAATTTATATAACCACATATAAGTTATAATGTTATGATACATAAGATTTTATATGCCCTCCCTAAAGGAATATTATGTCATTAAAGTAACATATATGATTTATAACATAGTAAATTGACTCAGTGTATGGAAACCAGAGAAGATAATCAAAGACCTTAGGTGAGACATCATATATTCTAAATCCCATGAAAATATGTGAGGTGTTAAGAGGTGATAGTGGTGAGTTTGCTCTTCCTATAGATAAGTAAGTTAAAAAAACATCAACAGAAAAAGTATTACCAAATAACATGTAAAATATTCGACCATGGAAAATAAATAATAAAAATAAAATCTATAATCCCATTTTAGTAAGTCATAATTAAATAAATCTCACAAATTTGGATTTTATATTATCATTCTCAAAAAAAATATCATCTATTGATAGGGGAGACACTCAAACTATCTATAAAATGATACTATTAATCCCATGAATCATTAGAGTCTACATCTCCAAGATAATCATATATATGGTTTCAAACACAAACTTTTACAATGAGATATAAAGTATAAATGATTCCTATAGAGACCATTAAAGGTGTCAGTTTGAATTCAGTATGCAATCACTTGTTATTTACCAAACTAATATATCAAAATATAAATATTTATGTGATGAAAAAAAGTAGAAAAATATCACATCCTACAATCAACAGATCTCATGTTTTAATAAAAAAGAGTGAACCTTTGAATACTTGAACCATAGAATTAATGGACTGTTGTTTCCATATATTATTGACCAATAAGCTCCCTCAATAATCTAACTTATAACATAATACAAGACATCAAAAAAATATTACAAATGGAACAATTCATGAGTTATACATGACACCATAACAAAATATCCACAAGCTATATCACATGTCCCATAGTCTTCTTATACCATTACCAATCACTAACCTGTCACATCAAAAAAATATTAGGTATACAGTGAGCATCAATCTTTCATCCAATGATAACAATAGTAATAATGATCTAATGGACATGTATAGTGTATCAGTTTTCTATAATTATAGTCACCAACATAACCCATAGTGTAATTATTATATAGAGGATATGACCAACAAGACTGTGGAAAAGTCACTTCATGGGATGATTTCTTTGTTCAAATTACTATAGTGACCCTGACACCCATGTTGAAACATAATCACAAACATCATACTTCTATATCTTGATGAACCTACATCACCACAAAAAATAATTTAAAACAAATTCAATATCACACAGAATAAGTATTTTTCTCAATTACTAGTGAACAATATAACTAATAGTGAAATACGTTATCCTCATAGATATACAAGGAACCACATAAATTAATAATTTTTATGAAATATTATCCATGATATAAAACATCATTCCAATATAACCCTATAACCATAAATTTTGTAAAAATAATATATAATTGTTTAAAATCATCATTCAGAACTTTAAAATTACATAATTAAAAACTTCTTAAAATCATAAAATTAAATTGGTTATATTCCCATTTTCTTATAAATAGCTCAAAAATTTCACATTTATAATATAACACATATCCAAAATCTAACATATGAAATATATTGGAAACAACTTAGTAGTCATAGGAATGATCCATTTCAAGATAATGAATAAAAACCATATTTTTGATCTGAATAAATCAATTATTCTACAAAACCTGAGAATTGTTTCCCAACTGATAATGGAAAATGAAACAATTTAAGAAAGAAAAAATATACATCCATGGTCAGATAGTTTTACCCAAAACTAATAATTGTTATCGATGACATTAAAATAGAATAAAATCAATAAATATTTATCAATAAGGAATGTTCAACTAGGGAAAAAAGGATAACCGAATGCTCAATATGTTTTTTTCAAAAATGAAAGGAACTAATTTAAATATTTATTTAAATTCATAAAATAATCATTTTAAAAAATTGTATATGGTTGGTCATTGAAAAGTTATTCCTCCTGGAATTATCATCCCTCTACACCATCAACCCACATCACAGAAACACCATCTAGTATTATGTTGTGGTTCCCCATTCAAGGATAAACCTTATAGAATGAGCTCCCCTCAACATGGCAATACACCCCTCCCCTGAGGACTAGAAGAACTATGACCTCTGTTCCCATGTTCATGTCATAGTTTGATCCCTTGGATCAAGTTGTGATTTTACCCTTTAGACTTATGCTAAATTTTTTACAATTTCACAGACCATTCATATCACCCATCCATCTTGTACTATACCAAAAAACATTATGTTTTAGGAGTAACTCAATACATATTTGGAAATTTCCTTTTTTCCAAATTCTCCAATTTTTACTCTATGCTTCCCCTTTTCCAAAATGTGAACTATTTTTTTTAAATATCCAATAATTAACCACAATCCATCCAAACATCTATATCCCTTAGTTAATAACTGACATATTCTAACCCTAAAAATGTATTTTACAATTGATATTTTGGATCCTCTTGTCTAATAAATAACCTTATTCTATCATAGAATTCAGGAAACACATTCACCACACTATGATCTCTTATATAATGAAATCATTTTATTCTTCCTACGGAATTATTTCCCTATGCATCAGAAAACATCAAAGACATGACTCCCAACCAAATAATACACCCTGACACATTTAATGTGTCAAAAAAGATAGATTTGTTTTGAAATCTTAACAAAATTACCACACTAAAATAATTGAACTATTAGAACCACCCCACTATATGATATGAAAATCTATATTGGACTATAGATAACTACCCATAGTGAAAATCAATCTACCAACTCCCAGTATTCTTGAAACACTAATATAAATTGGGATAGAAATATTTAATCCATAATATATTAGCTAATACAATAAAATAGGTTGATTTTATCCCATGAAACTACCCATAGTTGAAATATTCTACATTGTAATTTACAAGAAAAAAATAACACATATAACGAAAATGTCATCTGCATCCATCATTCCGAAGAAGGAACATTTCATCAATCAATTCCATTATTCTATTTGATACTGATTCCCACCATCAACCTAAATTTTCCTGATGCTTATAATAAACCTACATCATATTAGATGGTCACATCTCAACCAACATCACTCCATTCCACCAATCACATATACAAATCATATATGAATAACCATTATGTATAAAAAATCCCAATATGATAATATCATACCTAGGGCTAACAATAACACCCCATTGAACTATGTATATGTTATCCCAATCTCACAGATCTAGAATGAAGATATATTTTTATATAAATGACCCCCTTATGTACTTTTAATGGCTATTTTTCACTTCCACAAGTAGTTTGAATCCAATCTTCCTCCTTGACACATAAATGTGATGAAGTCCTACCTACGAGCTCCTAGAACTACTCTAGGTCCATGTACTCCAATTTTTACAAAGAAACACCCATGTTAGACATTGTCAAATACCCCCATATATTGTGAACTTATCCAAAAGATATAATCTAGCTACCCTATCTGGTTTCATGGAAACTACAATTTCATTGGTTGTTCATAATATAATTGAACATGAACTACACACCAATAGTGGAAACACCCCAATGTTGACCCAATCTGCCGCGTAATCACCAGACCTTCTCTCTTTCTACTCTATTTTTTCTTCTCGTGTATCCACTTAATAATACTAAGATTTCCACTACATATATCACATGAAACTCTTATATATCTTAGTATACACATATATGTTATGATTTAGTTACATAATATCACCCAGTTCAATATATCTAAATATTAGGACACCTAGATGATTCTAACCTATCCCCCACAAAGATTTATTTAACTATCCTTGATTCATCATACCATGTAAATCTTACATCCTAATAATAAGTGTGCAGACAATAGAAAATAGATAAAATTCATAGAATAATCCATGATCGATGACTCCCCTACGACATTATAATGAACACATGGTCCTTATTCCCCCTATATGTATTGGGGAATAATTTCATAAGGATAAAATCCATGAAATATTTCTATTACTTCCCCATATATTTACCTACATGCATGTGTACACCCCAAAAATCATTTCATTGGTCCTCTTAGTATATATATTGTCAACAACACCCTCGAACCAAGTGGCAACTAAATTTAAAAAATTATGATCTTTATTATCTTAGTCATATACTATGTTTCGTATGTTAGACCATCCCCAATATTAAAGGAGGATGTTTTTTCTTATACATCATGTTGTGTATATAAAATAAGGTTCATCTCCCTCACATCCTTTGTAAATGACCTGTATAACCTATTGTATGAATTATTTAACATTATCATTCTATAATTTCAATAGATCTTCAAGTAGGTATGAATATATTTCTCACCTCAGATCATCTACCGACTACTCATCCTCACATATACCATGTGAAGACTCATCTAGTTCATGGACTAATGGAAAGATTTCTCCACTCAATTGGAACCCGAATAGTGCATGTCTTAGTTAAATCTCATCAATAATAATATTTCATGAAATAAATATAAATACATATCTAGATATAATACATATGGAAATCTATAATATGAAGAATAACCCACTAGTCCTTATATGACCCTTCTTCGACCAGGTCTCATACCATTGATTCTCACAACCCACCATTATTTCAAGATAGGCATGTAACAATAACATTATGACCATGCATGACCCACAAATAGACCGAAATATAGAATCACATCACAAATTTTGATTTGTAAAATTATATCATGATGATATATTTGAAGATATAAGATATGTACTTTTTAAAATGTATAACGACCATAACCCTTTCATTGTTTGTATCAAAATAGAAATCATATGTTGTACATGAATCCCATGTAAAAGTTATGTTCTTAAAAATTATGAGTGAGTACTAACATATTTTCACTCTAGGATAAGAGTTTGGATAGAAAAATAAAATCCAAAAACTATTTACCTAGAATAAATAAATTAACTCAATCCATGAAAAACCTAAAAAAACCCACGTACCCCTAGTAATGTAAAATTTAATCTTTCCATGTTTTTATAGGAAATCATCATAGATTCCATAAAATGTTCTATTAATGGAAACATGTTCCAAAATATCGATAAACCATAATATACCATATAAAAAATAAGAAAAAAATCATAACCACACCCACTAAAAATTGTACAATGATATATAATTTTATCTTTCTAACATAACTCACATTACTATAAATAGATCAGAGTGAGATTAATAATTTGGAATGCCGCTACATATGAAAAAACTATATAACAGTACTGAGGGTCTATGTAGTTATATTATGGAAGATATTCATTTTAATAAAAACTAATTTAACAATTCAATATTAATATAAGAATCACTAAATATCATCTCAAATAAATAATAACATACATGAAATATTAAAACTAAAATATGCAACTAATTATTTGTGATCAAAAGTAAATTCAAAACAATACATTGATATAACTTTTTATCATCCTAACATAAATCAAAATATTTTAACTATATCAGAGTGGCACAAGATATTATGGGGGCCTCTATTTATGAAAATGTTTCTATAATAGTAGTGATTGTATAAGAATTGATAGTTGAGAGAATATATATTAAATAATATTATAATCACAAAATAGAAAAAATATATCATGCACTAAATAGATTGTTAAATAAGAATGAAAACACATATGCTATGAAATTTAATATTAATAATGACTTTTATATTAAAAAACTAATTATATTTCCGATTTTCTGATTATATATGTTCAAACAAAAAAATTTATTTGTTATCCTAACACTAAGAAAACACCTAACACATCTATAAAACAATATCATCATACCTATTAATCCTCAATAACACTATCTCCACAAGGATATTTATTATGAGGCATTACCATTACCAATTTTACATGAAAAATGACTTGAAACATCACCTAAGGTCTACGAAATGTGTGAGTACGAAATATTTAGGCCCTACTATTGGTATGCATCTGAAATATCGATATGAAAAAAAGATCATGCAATTCAAAAATAAATTAAAATAGAATCTCACAGTACAACCTACTCTATGCAAGATCATATATCAGTGAGTGAACATTTACATACATTGTCCAGTTTTTATGTAAAATAATTTAATTATACTCTATCATAAAAAATTTCCCCCTATATTTAATCGAACTACATTCCTCACATATATACATTCATACATTTGATGCCTAAAAAATTTCCCAAATCAATATCAAAAGTTCCATAGACAATTGTTACCTTTACCAACCACTGACACATCAACCGTAATATATAATGCATCTATGATGACTGTATTTCTCTCATTCTATGATCAAAATCACCACCACTAATCCATGGTTATCTTTCAATTATCTGTTCCAAAATAAAATTTTCATGACCAACATCATCAATCCACTGAATATACAATGTATATTTACAAAATCCAATGATAAAAACCATTTCATTGGATTTATCCCATAATTAAAAAACACTAATGGCTTTAGTTCCCATGTTGAGTTGGAATCACCCACATATAATATCCACAACATATAAAACCATTATCTCAAACCTTGTAATAACTCAAAATCATCGGCATCAAAATTTCCAAATATATCATCCCCATATCAATTAACAACATTATGTCTAACCACTCATGTTACATCCATTATGTTCATTTGGAACCAAAATTAATAAGGTATCTTAGGAATCATTATCATTAACATATGAAATCAATCCCAAAAAACATTATCACAAATAAATAAATAAAAATAAGACATACTTCTATACAATTGGAACTTTTCACATAAAATTACCCCATGAACCTCTTGTGAACATTAAAACCAAAATTATCTTCCATCCATAATTACACATAAACAACACTACACTCTCCAATTTATTAATTGATTTTGATAACTAATATAATATATATAATATCTATGATCCCTAAATAATTAGCTAGTATAAATCTTCCCTTGAGGAAACCATGGCCTATTTTATTCTAATTGAATGAAGTCAAATAGTCATTGAAAGACTCTAATATTCTTCACAAATTATAGATTCCCAAGAAACAAGTTCTGAATATAATATTATATAAGAATGTTAGTTATCCATAAGTATAAAAACTACATATATTTAATGGAATGATGAATAGAGTAAAATCACACAAGATCTCTCTTTTTGGGAAAGATGAATGATATCATCATCATAATGTAAATTTTTATTCAATGTAAAAAAAGAAGATACAAGGTAGCCGAGGACGAAAAATAAGTAGGCCGAAGAAATTGAAGAAACTAAGGGGTTCTAAAATAGTGAAGGCCGAGGGCATCACCTCTGATAATATTCACCCCTTCCACATTCAAAATAAGAAGATCATGAATGACTAAGCATTACAGAACAAGAATATCCACTGAGGATAAATAGTCCGCCACCTTGTTCCCCTCCCGCCAAGTATGAGAGACCTTGATATTATTCCCGAGAAAGACATGACAACTTCTAATGGTATAAATATTTGACATAGGAATCCTGCCTATACCGATAAGGGTGTTGTGTAGAAGCATAGAGTCTATTTCCGCTTCCCTGATGTCTAAGCCTCTATCCTTGCAAATTTTCAGTCCATTGAACATGGCCATGGATTCTGCCTGAAGGGACGAACCCTGACCATGCCGAATGGAGAAGGCCAGAATGACTGATCCGCTATCATCACGCACAACCCCACCGCCACCAATGCAGCCTGATACAAAGGACCTGTCGCTGTTGAGATTCAAGCCCGTTGAAGGGGGACGCCAGCATACCCAGTTGCCCAAGCGGTGGATGTTCTACTAAGGGGAGCCGCGAGGACCAGACATTAAGCGCTGCAAGGAGGGAGCCTTTATCCAGTTATCCAGAGCCCTAACCAAGTCGATGAGCAGACTTCTAACCTTGAAGATGATCAGCCGACCGGTCGAGACTACCCCCTCGTGGATCCTCTTGTTGCGAGCATTCCACATGCACCAAAACCCTGATTGTAAGATAATAGTATGATCTGACCTCTCCAGGCCTCCATCACCCAAACCATGGTACCATCGATCGAGGAAGGGATGATCTGCCATGCTCGGAGTGGAGATAGTAGTATGTTCACCGAAAAAACCTCAAACTTCATGAGCCCACTCACTTTCAAAGAACAGGTGGCTCGAACTCTCCACATTATGCTACTTACAAAAAACACATCTTGAAACCATGAAAATACCACAATGAATAACATTATCGTCCATGGTAAGTGCTCTGTTCCTTATTCTCTATACAAGAAAATTAAACTTGGTGGGTATACTCTTGGCCCAAAGGGTAGAATTCCATACCACCCCATGGTCCTTCATAAAGAATTTCAGACGATAGTCCCACGACGTGAATTGGCCAGAGGAGGAAGGAGTGAAGACACACCTATCCGATTCTGGGGAAAGCTCAATGAGGTTACAAAGATCATATTGGGCGCTGTTTAGGATAGCCTTTGGTAAACACCAGGTACTGGAAGGAATCCTTGAAAGAAATCTTAGTGGCTGGGCGGAACGAGTAACCAATGATCTCGCCACTCCAGTTGTGATGCCAGAACGATACTTCGCCTTTACCAATGATCCAACGAGAATGGATCCTGAGAGAATCTATGATGGGCTCAATCTCAGTCCAAAATGGGGAAACACGGCCTTCCAAAGAAACTTGGTCTCCTGTAGAATTACCATGCATGGTGCGCCCCCATAAGGTACGGTTCTCCAACACCTCCCATGCTAGCATAGCGTGCATGCAAAGGATGATGTCCTCAAGACTTCTAACATTAATCCCACCCTAGATAACCGATCATTCCATCTTCTTCCACGAAACCCAGTTCATTTTTCCCTCCGTTTTGGGGTCCCAAATTATTTTGGAAAGAATTATATCAATGTTTTTAATGACACCTTTAGGAACCTTGACCGAAGAGAGAGCGTGCGTTGGGGTGGACAATAGCACACTATTAACTAGCACTATTCTACCACCAAAAGACAGGAAAGTATTTTTCCAATTAAGGACCCGGACAGTGATTCTGGTAAGAAGAGAATCAAAATCACGAATACAGAGCCTTCATGGAGATAAAGGGGTCCCGATGTACTCCATGGGAAACTCCCCTCTTTGCATGTCCAATATGTGGCTTACAGAAGAAATATGGATCAAAGGACAGTTGCATTGAATATAAAAAATAGTATTTCTTTTGTTAACACTCTGGCCACTCCAATGACAGTAGACTTCTAGCATCCTGATCAAGCTCCGCAAATATCGACTAGAAGCATTTAGAAAAATAATAGTATCATCCACGAACATCAAGTGGGATACTAAAGGTGACCCCAATATATGACGATATGGAAGGATGGATCTACAACACAGGCTCCTGTGGATGAGGAGACTGAGGACATTTTGGGCAATGATAAAGAGGCTCGGAGAAATATGGTCTCCCTGACGAAGACCTATAGTAGACTTGAAGAAGACATAGGCCTTTCCCATAAACGATACAGCAAGCCAAGAAGAGCTAACACATTTGAAAATAATGTCAATATTCCAAGGAGAAAACCAAATACCTGCTACAACATTGTTGAAGAAACTCCATTCCATGCAATCATAGGCTTTGTTCATATCTAGCTTGATGACTGAGTTAGCACCATGAGTTTTGAGGTTGATATACCTGATCATTTCATGGGCCAAGGAAATAGCCCCCTGGATAGATCTCCCCTTCACAAAACCATGTTTTTCGATAGAGATCCACTGGGGAAGATAAGCTGACAGCCTCGAGTTGATAATATTTGTGAGGATCTTGTAAGGTACATTGCACATACTTATAGGGCAGAAATGGAGGATGGATGTGGTATTTTTGGACTTGGGGATGAGAAAAAGGGTAGTGACATGTGGAACACGAGGGAGATGCCCACCCCGAAAAAAGTCCTGAATAGCCACAAGAAAATCAGCTTTAAAAACCTCCCATGAGTCTCTATAAAAGGAAGCATGAAACCCATCCGGACCAGCCCCACTATCAGGATTTAAATTCATTATAGCATTAAAGACCTATTTCCCCTGAGGAAAGGCCCCCAAACCATCATTATCCTAGGGAGAAACACATATAAGGATAATGTCAAAGAGATTTATCGGTTCACTTGGATACCCCCTCGGCAAGTGAACATTGGGACCTGTAAGAAGATCCCTAAAATGCGAGTTATCCAAAGCACCAACAACATCCCTATCCTCGGTGAAGGACCCATCATCAAGCCTGATATTTGGTTTAAAGAACCTCCTTTTCTCCTTGATACATGCATGAAAATATGCAGTATTCCGATCCCTATATTTCAACCACTTGGACCTTGCTGCTTCCCTGGAAAGACGTGCATGCATCAGTAACAGGTCTACCAGGGTATCGTTTTTACCCGCTAGATCCTCAAAAACGCGATCATCCAATAACTCTTCTAGGCGCCTTTCGAGGTGATCGACCTGCTGCATAATGACATCGAAGTCCCGGTCCATAGGGGGAAGATCCCGCGACCACACCTGTAGCCTACTCTTTAGGTGCCTCAATTTTTTATGAAAAGCAGACCATGAGTTCCCTTGGACAGGATCGCTCCAGGCCATTCTAACAATGTCATGGAAACCAGGAGCATCGACCCACAACCGAGAAAACCTAGAACTCACTCGCATATCATGCTCAGAAGAGAGACATATGAGAAGTGGATAATGGTCTGAAATACCATGAACTAGATGAACCACACTCGTGTCATCGTACATGGATAGAGCCTTCAAGTTGGCCAATCATCTGTCTATGCAACTCCATGATCTATGACCACCACATTGGTTGTTGCACCACGTAAAGTTATCCCCTGAATAACTAAGGTCCAGAGTACTTTTTCCGGCCATGAATTGGTTGAAATCAACACTGGACCTTCTGGTATAAGGAACTCTCCCCTTCTTCTCGTCAGAGTTCACCAAAACATTAAATTCATCACCCACAAGCCACAAGAGATTTCCCGAGTCGAACAGGGTGAGCTATTTCCCCAGGATCGCCCTTTGTTGGGGATCACATCACCCATAAATGAAGGAAACAAGAACGATATGGAAACCATGGGTTACCCTTTCTGTTATTTTCACATAAATGGAAAAACACACTTTAAATTTAATTAATAATATTAATTAATTGGTTTTCTGAAGAATTGATATTTATCCATTGATCATGGTGTGATATTTCCTCCATACCATTACACTTCACTATGGTATGAATAATATAGCTCAAGGAATGACACCCCGTGAGGTTCTGGGGCCTGAGAAATGAAACATGATTCTAAAATCAATATATTTTACAAAAAT
This sequence comes from Viscum album, assembly GCA_963277665.1. Classification (NCBI taxonomy): domain Eukaryota; kingdom Viridiplantae; phylum Streptophyta; class Magnoliopsida; order Santalales; family Viscaceae; genus Viscum; species Viscum album. The sequence goes on from OY728156.1 coordinate 120,319,398, forward strand.
GATTTTATATAAAACCAAAATATAATGATAATACAATATTTATAACAAGATTACTTTTTTGGGATTTGTTTTTGATAATTAGAAACAATATTAAAACTTTTAGAACCAAAGTTGTTTGTGTAATATGAAAATTTTTGCAACTATATAAGAAACCACTAAATGAGAAAAATCCGCCAACACCTTCAATAAATCCTCCACTCAAGATACATATCTAGATAAATCCTACCTATTAATTTTTATTATTACCTAGGGAAAATAAATCATTATAATGTGGTAATATTAATAGATCATAAAGGGAATACTTATCCACATGTCATTAATGGTTTGATTATAAGAATATGAGGAAACATGGGAATGGAATAAATTTATTAATATAAATAATATTCCAAACATTATGATATAATGGTTTGTAATATAATCATATACTTAAAAAATATTTTTTATTCTTGAGACATTGAGAATTATTTATGGAGAAAAATCATAGGCATAAGATTATAACATAAGACTTTAGAATTCACATAAGTATAAAAATTATATTTTAAGCGACCCACTAAGATATTTATCACATAGTAGTCATTATCCAACCACTCATGTAGATTCTTGGGGTTTGGATAATCCTCTAGTTCACCATTTTTCATGTGATAAATCCTTATGTGTAACCATTTTTTGGAATAAATCTTCCCATGTATATGAAATTTGGTAAAAACCGTCTTCTGTACCATTTAGTTTGGGATAAATCCTATTATGTACCCTTTTGATCTCATTAGAACACGTGTAAAATTTAGTTTCAGGTAAATACAATTATGTACCCATTTTATCTCATATGAAAAAAAAAATAAACCAAATCATTGGGTGGAGATATATTATATGGTAACCCTTAATTTTATTACTTGACTATTACATAATTTAAAAATCCAAACAACATATTAGTGTTATAAAACCAGGATTAAGAGGTTTACCGTCCTAAAAAAATTAGCCATTCACATAAATTTTTAAAAAATAAAATATAATAAATTTTTTATTCTTTCGTTTGTAGATTCTTAGTTTCCCTTGCATAATCCTTAGTAAATATAATCACCTGAGGATATACATCAAGGAAAGGTGAGTTCTAAAAGCCTAGTAAAAGGATAAATAATGACATTAATCAATATAACATGGGTGATAATAATAAAAAACATAACATAATGATCATGAGATTAAACATTAAATGAAGTCATGTAAGTAGTCAATGCATAAAAATAAGACATCATCTTATAGTGGTTATATACCACACATGGTTGTGAACAAAACTAGTATAATGTTAACACATAACATTTGTGCATAAACATATCATAATATTTTTCAACAATGAAAGGATCATATTAACTTATATTTAACATTATATCATTAGAAAAATCACATAACCAAATTCATTAGAGTCCTATATAATTATAGTCACAACAATCACATCAAAACATTTACTGATTCGTATTTTCCACATAGAACTTATGTGAATCTTAGATATAAAATAACCCATTAAATGAAAATGTGTTTCGTAAAAATTTCATTAAGCATATATCCATTTATAACATTTCGGTTCACAAATTTAAAAGGGAATAACAAACATGGTATAATAATAACCAATTTTTAGTGAAGAAGAAGCAATCTCAAGATATGTAAAACATGAGTATTTAGAAATAAGAGTACATTTGGAAAATTATTTCATTTTGTCATAAAATAATATTTTAATAATGTATATCCTAGAAATTAAAAAGTTATTTAATATTAAAATATATTATATAAATGTTAAAATAACATCCACAATGAAATTAGGCACAAAATAGGAATACTCCAATGAAAGGAAAATGTGTTCGAGAATTCCCTTTCCTTATATCTGAATGATTTATTCACATTAGTACCTTGAATAATCAAATTAAATCCATTAATAAAAAATAAATAACCCAGTATACGTGTATGTGATTTTTTATATATTTATTAACATCATATATGACCTCTTTAATGAGTTATGTAGTTTAATTTCACTATTCAAGAGCCTTTGTATTCTTGGTTTTCATGATCATTTTTCTTATTTATATGTATGGAATGTCCTATGGAATAAGAATGATTCTATTGAATTAAAATTTTATTTTATTAATGAATGTAATTAAATTAAAAATTTTATATATATAATTTTTTATGTAATGTGGATGATTTATTAAATAGAATTTTAATAAAAAAAATTATTTTATTTGGACAGTTTTTACGCCCATTTTTATCTTATATTGTTTTATTTAAAATTATGTTTTTATATTTTCTCTAGAACATCAAAAAACATATAATACATAAAATAAAATCATATTTAACCATAATAATATTTTATAACCATCTGGGAAGGAGGTAGTGAAAAATGAAAAAACATCATCTGTAGTAGAGGTAAATTGACACACCACGGATGATATCGGTGTTTAAAAAATCTCAATAGAAGAGATTTCAAGATGGAATATTCAACTAAAATATCAAAATTACAATATATAATATATAATAGTGTTATCATGAAACTAGGATATGTTTATTTTAATGGATTATAATAAAAGAAATGTAATTTAAAAGAAATTAAAAGAAAAATAAAGAGGATTTTACCTCTTAAACTTATCATCTTTGAGAACCTCCTTAGAAAAAAGGGTTTGGTCTATTGATGAGAAAAAAAGTAATCGGAAGAGGGGGTGGGAGTTGAAATATTATTGGGATGAAATTGGAAATGAATCAGGTATGAAAATCTGTGAGGATAATAGGTGGTGAGGGGTGTTATTTATAGAGGAGTGGGGTGTTTTCTCATTATCTTATTAATAAGTTTATTATTCTGGATCATGACTATGAATAGTTTGATCCTTATCGATAAATATAATAAAATAATGAAGTGGATTTTGTGATTATTGTTCTTAAATCCCTTATGAGTCAACAAATTTTTTATTTAACGTATAATGTATACATACTGTAAATTACCGTATTGCACTATTTACAAAAATAATGTATTTTAGAAAACCTCCAAAATTAACCATAATCATTTTTTACATGTATAATTAAAAAAGAACACTATTTCAGGAAAATAATTATCTAAATATGTAAACTTTTATTTTTAATTTAAAAAATCATTTACTTTTAAGAATATTATTTTAAAATTAAAACTAAATTTATAACACTTTGAAAAAGTTATTAAGATCTCATAAAATAATATTATAATCCAATGATCAAAAAATGATAATTTGAGAATCTATTTTATGAAAATATATTTTATTTTAAATAATTACATTAAATATAATATTATACACAAACATATTTTTTATAAAAACTCTAACACTTAATAAATATTTTTTAAAATATTAATTCATTTATACTATGGTATAATTATATCATATTATTATTTATAAGATGACTAAATTTTATTTATTATTTCATATATTTTCTTTCTATTATGTGAGAAAATTTATCATTTCTAATGGTTATGTCACTATCCCCAGATTCATGTTACTATTCTATTGGGTTATCTTCAATCATTTCTTGAAATGTATATTATTTTATTTATTATTAACTTGTAATGTTTTTATTTTGTTTTAAATGTGATTTTATGTGGTTTATACTAATTTAAAATTTTATAATAAGGAAATTTCCATTGATAAATTTTTTTGTAGTTTCATTCTCCCCCCTTATGAAATTTCTCCCTATAAATTTTGTTTTGCACATTATGGGGAAAACATTTGTACTTCTCCTTCATCACATATTCTGATTCCCATGTTGCCTATTCATTCATATGGTTCTTTCATAGTAAATATACATGGTGATTAGTCTTGATGTATATGATTTTACTTATATTATAAAGGATCTCTATTGGATACTCATTAAAAGAGATATCATATTCCAACCCTACAACCTATGGATTCAGTAAAAGTGAGAGATATAGTATGTACTTTCTTAAGAGGGATACACAGAATGCATAGTGAACATGAGACATAGAATGTTGAAGTGAAAATTGATAGGCAACATCTCTGACTTGATCAATAGTATAAAGGGGAAGATGTACCTAGGAAATATCTTTCCCTTCATTTGAAATCTCATGATCCAATTATAAGGAGATATGTAGAGGAATGGAAAGCCTCCAGCGTTAAAATATTGCTCATGTTGATGATTGTGGACAATGAACATCATATTAATTAGGCTACTTTAGGTGCAACTAAATTGGTTTCACCTTCTTCTTCATTTCATTGACCATTATAGGTCTCAAAAACTTACGTTCAATGATCTCATCCAGACTTGTTGGTTTTCAACATCTTTTCGATAAATGGATTCATATGGATCCATTTGGATTCTCAAGTGGAATGGTTTGTTAAAAGAGAAATCATGTTAAGTCAGATGTTGGTACCATTCTTTATTGAGGAATATATAACATGCTCTCAACATGTCTTCTAGTGTCTGCATATTTTGTTCATATTGGACATCATTTGATGTTGATAATCCATACTAAATTTTATCTTAGTGTATAGAGAATGTTGGAAACTTTTATAGATCATCGAGGTGAATATTGGATCTTGATCAGATACAATTTATTGTGGTACTCCACGAATCCTTACAACTTCTCTAACGTATATATGTGCATGATGATCTTGTGAGAATTCCTCTTGAATTGCGATAATGTGGGTTTCCTTTATATGATGATCCAAAAAAAGGCATATAGCATTGTTTCCTCTGGATGTCTTTGGAAGTCAAGTGAAAAATTCCATGGAGATGTATTTGCATTTCAATATTGGTATGTGTAATGGTGGCATAATCCCTTTAGAATTTTTACCTTTTAGCCTTAACAATTTGAAATACCAGATATTTTGATGTATATTCAACTATCTCCTTCTTGATATTTTCCCACCAATAGTTTTTTAGATATCTAAATACATCCTTCTAATACCTGGGTGAATAATGAAGGTAGATATATGTACAATATGTAGAACCTCCTAATTTAACTCTATATTGGATGGAACACATACTTATTACCCAAATATTAAAATTCCAACCTCATCAATTTTAATCCCAAATGATTTCTCCTTTCTCATAGATTCCTCATTCAGAATATAGACATAATTTCATTTAAAATCCTTTATTTTCTACATCAGGTAAGGTTGAGAAACAATATAATATGTTTTGGTGATGTTTCTACCTCAATTATTTTAATGTCCATCCTTTTAAAATATAAAAAGATTGGATCCTTTTCAATTCTCATCGTTGATAATGTTGCATGATCCTTTCTACATAGAGCATCTACAAATTTATTTCACTAACTAGGATGATAGTATATTGAGTTTTCATAATCCTTGATGTGCTCTAGAATCCTCACAGGAACATATAAATATCTTTCTATGTGAATATATATTTTAGGCTCTTATGATTTGTATATATTTCACACTTCTCTCTGTATGGATAATGCCGCTATATTTTCAATGCAAATATCACATCTTCCTACTCCAAATCATGAGTGGGATAGTTTTTCTCAAGAATTTTAAACATCCTTGACACATATACTATAAATTTATAAATTTTCATTAATACATATCCTTGTGACTTTGTTTGAATAATCGATGTATGGCATAAAAATTTCCCCACTTACCATAATTGTGAGTACTGGCACATTCATAATCATATTTAATAAATTTCTAAAGCAATATTCAGATTCACTGGTCCCAGAAAACTTTTATCCCGTTTGGTTTAGCTTGGTTTTGGGGTTTGGGAATCATGATAGTTTCTCAAAAAATTCCCTATATTACCTAGATATACAAGGTAAACTATAGATCTCTGCTATAGTTGTTTTCTTGGGCCACTCTTCAATTGCTTTTATATAATAATGGTATATAGATATTCATTTGTTGTTGATAAAATTCCCCATGAATTATACTTCATATATCTAGAAGTAAAATTTTATATACTTTTTTTATAATATTCTATTCATAAAACATTACTATAGTATTCAAATGCTCATCATATTCCTCCTTTCTCTTGGAGTGTATTAGAATATTATCAATAACGATTATGTCAAATTTTTTAGGTAATTTATAAAGACTATATTCATTATTCCTATGATTATTTCTCAAGAATTTTTGAATATAGAAGGCATCAATATGAACTCATAGTGTTCATACCTTTATGGAACAGCAGTTTTGGAAATATCTTCATTTCTCACATTTAATTGGTAGTATCCAAACAGATGGTCCACCATAGAGAAATAATTGCCACATGCAGTGGACAAAAAAATGTATCTATCCATGTAAGGGAAAACATGTTCCTTATCATGTTTTTTGGAATCATGATAATAAATGAAGAGGTGCATTGTTTCATCCTTTTTTAGGACAATGAGGACATGTATAACCCATGGTGAATCACTCAGTCATATAGAACCCTTATCCAGATTTCCTTGGAACTGGTTATTCATTTCCCCAACTCATGGTTTCCAAACATTAATGTGTCCCTGAAATAGGAAGAAATACCTGACTAATTTCAATTGGGAACTCAACCTCTCAGTTATAGGTAATACCATTCATTTATTAAGGAAACATATAAGTGTATTCCCTTACAATGGAAATGTCTTTTATCATGATACCCTCATTTGTCACATTAATTTTAGCTATATATTCTATTTCATATAGAAATAACATCCACAATTTAGATTATTATTATTAATTAGATTCATCCTCATCCATACACATGTACAGAATTGGATAATGCTTCAGGCTGTGGAGAGTTATCTCCCTTTTCTGAAAGTTCATGTAGTCTTCATATAACAATTTCCAATCCATTCCTAATATAAAACTAATCTACACAAAAGGATATAGGAAAAGATATTTTGGGATATTAATTCCATACACACTAACTGAAGTGGAGTTATATACTTGGGATTCAATAATATTCCATTTTTTGTTCTCACAGATAACTCAACCATCATATTATGATGTGGGTTTTCAATTATTATAATCTACCTTCATGATATTAGAAAATTTTTATAACCATAATCAAATAGTATGTTATATATTATTCAATGAATTACCACCATACCCATAACCACATCATTTTTGGGAACCACCTCATTTGTATTAATGGTAAAAAAAATCCATATCTCCTTTGGCATTGATGGCTGCTGATACTGATTACCCTTGATAACACATGGATTATTGAACTGTCTTGCATAGTTCCCTTTCCATAAATAATGGAAGTAATGAACCATAGATTTTAGACTCCTTTACTCCACCACATTTTACTTCTTCCTAATAAATTTTCATCATTAGTGTGTAGGGTGGCATTCTCCCCTACACTTGCATAATTTCCTCATCTCTTTGTGGCATTTCCCATGATTCTTCATCCCACATTTTTGACATGTTAGTGGTTGAAACATCACTCCCCTATCTCATTAGTTCCCTAACCTTGCAACTAAATAATTCATTTCTTATCCTCAAACAATTGAGACTATTCTCCAAAATACATATCCACTTTGAGTTCACATTAAACAAATTTCATCATGACTTCCAAAGTCTCGAATTTATAGAACCTTTTAAGGTGAGGTTTTAAACAATAAATCAATCTATCAAATTTTATATAGTTTTTATAACAAAAAATTAATCTAACCATGTAATACTTTTGAAATTTTTTTCATAAGTCAATTCAGAATTACCTTCCTTTTTCTTCAAGCATATTAATTAACTCCCCATCTTTGTATGAAATTTATGAGTGAAAAATTTATTACGAATCATTTTCTTAAATACTTCCCACACTAGCTCATCAATTTTTTTCCTTCATACAAGAGTTCTTAATCAACGCCCACCATTGGCTAACCTCTCCATATAGATGATAAATGACTAAAGTTTTTTTTCAATATCCTTCAAAAAAAGTATAGAAAACATATTCTCCATTGAGATGACCCACTATCTCATGAATAGTGGGTCATAAGATCCACTAAATTATAGTGGTCATTGTCATATAAAATACAAGATAGTTTGTTCTTCATTCATAGTTGAATGAGGATGGTCAAGATTATTCAAGATATTGTTCATAGCCCGAGATAGATGGGTAATCAACAACATTATATTATTCCCTCTACATCCCAAAGAATTATGGATTAATTTCATGAAACAATTAAATTTTCACTTTCATGGTTTGTTTTCCTGGTATCCTGTGGTTCACAACTTTTTTTATAAATTTAAAAGGTTTGAACAAAACATAAGTCAACATACAATGAATAAATAGTTTATTCTATTTTGAAATTAACACTGAAACCATATCTAGTGGTATCCAAATGTTTATCATTTTTATAAAAAAAATATTCATGGCCGCATTAAAATATATTGTCCCAATCAAATCATTTTAACTATATTTTACTAATCCAAATTCTGAAATTAACTAAACCATTTTATAATACCAACTATAGCAACCCTAAATTTTCCAACATGACTATTATGTCATTTAAATGATAAAAAAATAGCATTCATTGAAATATAGGATTGTTTAGTGGATAGGGAAATTTAGGCTTATACGGAAATTTCAACCTAATAAAATATAAAAATTATTTATTTCATTATTTTCTAGATTCATAGTGGCCTTAAAATTCTCATTAATTGATGTAGTAACCTAATGATATACATCAATGAAAGGGGGTGCTAGAATCCCTTTAATGGGATAGATAAAGACATAATTTAAAATAATATGGGTGAGAATAATCATCAAAATGAAATCATAATCTGTAGTGGAAACATTAGAGAAATTATTGAAATGTTTCAATGCATTAAAACGAAACAACATGTCTTAGTGGTAAAATACATACCAATTATTCAAAGAAAGGTAAAATCATGTTTACACATAACATATGTGCATAACCATATCATGATCATTTTGAACAAATATAGCATCATTTGAACTAATATTTCACATTATTTTATGAAATATATAACATTACACAATGCATTGGGGAAATAAAGAATTTCTAGTAGAATTGTCACATCATAACATTTATATAATCATGATTTCCACATAGAATGTATGTCAATCATAAAAGTAAGAATACCTAGGGAAACCCATGGAATGGAAATGGTATTCATTATAATTTCATAAAACATAAATTCCTATGCAATCCTTGGGGTTACCAAAATAAAATTTCAATAACATACTTGGTATAAGAATCATAAATTTTGGGTGAATAATTAATAATATCAAGAGAAGTAAAATATGTGGTTTTAGAAAGAAGAGTTCTTTTGGAAGAATATTGGAATTTTTCATAAAATCATATTAGAAAAATGTATACCCATGAAATTAAAACAGAAGGACAATGAAATTATTTTTTAGGAATATTAAAAAACATCCATTGTGAAATATGTTAGGAATATGAAACAACCGAATGAAATGAAATTGGACATGAGAATCTATTAACTTAATGTCAGAATTATTTATTAACGTTAATATTCTGGATAATAAAATTAAACTATTTATTTACCAAATAAATAACCTTTTATATTGTAATTTAATTATATATAGAAATATTAAGTTAATTTATGGCATCTTTGATGAGTGATAAAGATAAATTTCATTATTTAGAAGAATTTGATTTCTTGTTTTTGATGATCTGATCATCTGTTTATAAGTATGGATGTTCTTGTAAAATAGGAACGGTTTTCCATAATTGTAATTATAGATTTCTAATAAATTTTAATATTTTTAATTATTCTTATAAATAATTTTTTATTGTATCAAGGATATTTAGTAGACATAACATTAATGAAAATTATTTAATTTATTTGGACAGTTTTTACTACCATTATGAGCATATATTATTTTAATTAAAATCATGATTATATATTATTTCTAGAAAACTATATGATATATTATATATATAAGAAAATATTACATAACCATAATAATGTTTTTATAAGTATTAATGAAGGTGTTATTAAAAAAATAAAACAAATTGTCTACGTTGGTAGAAAATCGACATGCCATGGAAAAATTATACATTTTTAATATTAATGAAAAAGGGATGTGATTTGAAGATGTATTATTCCATTAAGATGATAAAAATATAGTATTAAATTTTTTATAGATTTATCAATCCACTTGGATAATTGGAGGTGGGGGATAGGATAATAAAATAAATAAAATTTAAAAAGTTATTTAATGAAATAGAATGAGGATTTTATCTCTTGAATTTATCATCCTTGATAACCACCATAGGAAAATATTTTTGGTATTTTTATGAGGATAAGATCTCTTAGATGAAGGGTAAGGTATTTAGAATATTATTTCATATAAATTTAAACAGATTCTAGGATTGAAATGTGTTCGTAGAAGAGGTGTGGATGGTGGTATTTATAGGGTAAGAGATGTGTGTTTTCTCATTATTTTATTTATTACTTTTTTATTTGGTCTTAGGACATTGAATAATATGATTTTTATCACAAAATATATAAAAATAATGAGGGAGTTTCATAAATTTTGTTACTTACATTAGTTATGACCCAAGGAATAGTGTTTTTAACTTATACTTTTTATATATCATAAATTACCATATTTCACGATTCACTATAAATTCTACAATTTTAAAAACATCCCAAAAATATAGCATTTCCATTTTTTGAAGTTCAGAATTAAAAAATGAACTCTATATTATGAAAATAACTTTCAAAATTTGAGAAAAATAATTTTTAATTAAACAAATAATTTACATAGGAAACACTAATATTATAATTATAAATTATTTAATAACACATGGAATAGTTAATTAAGGTCATATGAAATTATCTAATAATCAGAAGACATAAAAATTTATTTTAGAATGTATTTTATTAAAATTAACATTCATATGATGTATTACATTAATTATAAAATTTTAAATAACCAAATTTTGTTCTATAAAAATACCAACACATAATTAATAATTTTCAAACCAATTATTTTATTATAATATGATATAATTACATCAAATTATAATTTATCTGATGAAAAAATATTATTTATGATTTCCTATATGAGGATAATATTCTATTCACCAAATTACTATTCTTAATTGTCATGTTACATTCCCAAGGGTCTGGTTACTATTCTTCATCATATGTTCCTTAATTTCATGAAATACCTTTAATGTTATAAATTAATCATTTATAAAATTATTGTTGTCTTCTAAAAATTATTTTATATTATTTATACTATGTGATATAGTTATAGGAAGGGGATTTTCATTGATTAATTTTTGGGTGGTTACATTCTTCCCCCTATGAAATTTCATCATCAAAATTCCATTTTACATACTATGTTGAAAACCAGTGAGGGTACATCTACTTAATAGCTTCCTCTTGTTTGGATGTTTCTTCTTCATTATTATGGTTTCACAACAGTACTATCACCAGGTGATTAGTATGTTTGCATAGGAATTTATATCTACTATCGATGATCTTCACTTTCTATTCATCATAAGATATATCATTTTCTAACCATCCCACTTATGGATTCAGTACATGTTAGGGATCTGGAATGTACTTCATTAAGAGGGATACAAGGAATACATTGTATACCTGAGACATGTTAGGAGGAATTTCTATTCGATAGTCCATAACTCTAACTCGATCAAGAATCTTTAAGTGGTCGATTTACCTGGTATGTAGCTTTCACTTCTTCTCAAATCTCATTATCATATTCCATATAGATATATTGTGGAATCCCATGAAAATACACTTAATCTCCTGGTCATGAAGATGATATTTTTTTCATATATTTTATGTCGAATTTTGGATTACATTTAGATTTGCTGATTTGTTTTGACTTATCCACAATTTCTTTGACTATTTCAGGTCCTAGCATCTTATGTTCACTAACCTCAACCTATTATACTAGTATTCTACATATTTTCCTATAAAGGCATTCATATGGATCCATTAGGATTCATTTGTGTAAAATGTTGTGGTAAGAGAACTCTAGGAGAGGCGAATAATGATCCCACCCTCCTTTGAAGTCCATTGAACATTCTCTCAAAATGATTCTAATATATTAACAATACATTCATATCAGAAATCATTTTTTTGATGATAATCCATAACAAATCTCATATCTCTGAATATATCATGTCATAGAAATTTCCAAAACATCAAGGTGAATCTTGTATCTTGATCAATTACAGTTGATAGTGCTACTCCAAGAATCCTTTAAAATTATCTAATGTATATATTTTAAAATTGATCTAGTGGGAAGTCCTCTCAAATTTCAATAAATTGAGATGTCTTTATAAGATGATCCAAAATATCTCCTATACCATTTCCTCTTATGGATTTATATGAATTTCTGGTGACAAAGTCCGTAGTGATGTTTTCCCATTTCCATGTTGGTATAGGTAATGGTAACATTATCCCTTTATAGTTTTTCCATTAAACCATCACTTTCTGATATATGGGGTACTTTGAAGTATATTCCGTGATCTCATTCTTTATATACTTCACCAATAGTTCACTTGGATATATCGACACATCTTTGGGCCCCCTATTTAATAGACATGTTTGGGATACATGCATCATTCAAAATATCAACCTTTATCATTGGATTGGATGGTACATATAGTCTAGGACAGAATCATATAATTCCTTCAACATCAATTTTAAAATTTATGGATATCCCCTTCCTCATTGCTTCCACCTTCCTCATAATTTTCACATCATTTATTTGAGCTTAGTTTATTTTCTCCATGGGGGATGGTTAGGAAATCAATTTAGAAATTATTAGTAAACTTCATTCCTTAATTATTTCAAAGTCCATCCATTGAAATTATAAGATGATTGGATCCTTATCATGTATCATCATTGATAATTTTGTAAGATCATTTTTACTTAGAGAATACATAATATTATTTTCCTTAACAGTATGGTAATGGATTGATCAGTCATAATATTAGATGAGCTGTAACCATCTTTGTCGAGGAATATTATTCTATTTCTATGTGAATATATATTTGAGGCTCAAACAATATTTATATATATCACACTTATCAACATATAGATATTTCCATCATAATGACAGTAGCTTCTAACTTCAGATCATGTGTGTGGTATTTTTTCTCTTGAATTTTCAACTGCCTTGAGGCATACGCTATTAATTTAACATTTTCCCTCCTGAACAAATCAATGTTCTTCTTTATTTAATAATTTTATAAAAAAAATATTTATTTACATGCTAGAGGTGTGAGTAATGGACCTTTTAAAAACCTTTTTATAGTTATTTGAAGCAATTTTCACATTCCCTGGTCTAGAAAATCTTTTCTCCCTTCTAAGATATCTTGATTATTTGGTTGGACAATAGTGATAATTTATTCAAAAATCACCAGTGATACCCAACTATACCAATGAAACTATTAATATCCTTTTTATATTTTTCCATATTCCACTCTTCTATTTACATTATCTTAGAATGGGTATAAAGATATTATTTTTATTGTCAAAACATGCCCCAATAATGATAATTTCATTATCCATAACTCACAATTACTATAAATTAAAAATAAACTATCTCATTTCCATTTATTTTTCACAATAATCATATTATACTCACATTCATTATTTCTCATGGACTATATTAGAATAACATCGATAAATACTAGAAAACAATTTATGTAATCTCTAAAGACTAATAATAATGTTCACAATTATCTCTTAAGAATTAGTCAGTTCAAAATGAATCACTATAAACTCATAATGTCTACACCTCATTTGAAAAGAAATCATGGGAATATATTCCTTCTTCAAATTTAATGGTTGATATTCGCACCAATGGTCCTCTATAGAGATATAGTTATCCCCACATAGTTGATAAAACAATCCATCTATCCATGGTAGGGGATACATGTTCTATATCATGATTTTTTGAGATCAAAATAATCAATGCAGATGGACATTGATCCATCATTATTCTCGATGGAGAGGAATGATTCTCCCCATGTGAAGCACTAGGTCCTATAAAACACTTCTTTGTATTCTCTTGTAACATAATCTTCAATTTATCCAACACAATGTTGGATATTTTAGAAGGTGTCTATGATATAAATAGGAATCCAAGTATATGTTTAGTTGAGAACTCAACCTTTCAACCAGGAGGATCATAAATAAAATATATAGGGAACACATCAGTGTAGTCCCATACAGTGGGAATGTCTTTGATCATGAATCTCAATGTTCTGTCATTCATTTGATCTACATATTCTTACTCATAAGTTAATAACACCAGTACATGATATGATGATTCTAATGTAAACTCATCCTCCTCCTTACACTTGTATAGAATTGTATGATTTCTTGGGATGTGAAGATTGAGCTCCCTTTCACTACATTTGATTTTGGAATTGTATTAATATAGTTAATTTATGCCTAATATAGCATCAAACTCCTCCAATGGAAGTAATACAAGCCTTTTGGTAATATTAAATTAGCACACATAAACTAAGGATGACTTATATACTTTGGATGCAATAATTTATCCATTTGTTGTTCTCAGAGATAACTCAACCTCAATATTTTGAGGTGATTTTTAAATAGTTCTATTAAACATGCCAGATATTAATGAATGCATTGAACCAAAATCAAATAGTATATTCTCTATTGATGAATTAATCCCCGTCATGCTTATGACCACATTAATTTCAGCATAAAATCCTTAACCCGAGTGCCACTATATCGGCTGCTCGAGCCGGGTCATATTATGACCTCAAGCACACCTCTCCATCTACCAATGTTTTCCATCCAGCATCAAGGGTATAGATTAGTCATATGGAAGACTATACTTTCATTACTAGAGTAATAAAAAAACACAATATGAATAGTGGAAACAAGAATAAACAACCAGTATCATGTATAACCAAACATCTCCCAAACTGGGTATAAACCACAGGAAATAGTAAATATGTCACGTCATGTTATAATACCAAATGAATAAAAACCCAAAAAAGAAAAACATTAGAATTCCAAAATAGGTCTTCACTCCTTTTCTAGAACCTCATCCATGAACGTCATATTTCCAACTCAACTCCCTAGTATAGGGATCATTCCCTTGTCCTCATCTTCAAGCATGAAATCTACTCAGGTTCCCAACAGAGGCCCGATAAGGGTTTGAGTACTACTCATTTGGCCACCACTAATGGGGTCTACACAATATATAGTCTAATAGATAGTGCCTGGAATTATAATTAAATATAAATTAAAGGAAATATAGTTTTAGGGCCACTCGTTAACCTTTATCTTCATTTTTATTACTATTATGATTATTTTCCCATGTTCATTATTTACATCATTTCGCCATTTAGTTCATCATCAACATGTAATCCATGATTCACTCATTTACCTTATTCCCATAATATTCGTGGAATTTATCATTTAGAATAAGAGAACATGCAATTTCCCTATCTCACTAGGGATGCGAATATCATGTAATCACCACAATTACCATGTAGCCTCTATCCATGTATTTTTGTTGAAAAAAACCATTTGGAAAATAGAGCATCAATCTGACTCCCCAACTGATACATTACTTGGTAGGTTAGAGCCTCATTCTTACACTACTTATCAGAGGAGAATTAGTGCTTTATCCCACCACCAAGACATGTGGACATGATTATTTATCTTTTCACCATATTTATCAATATCACAACCTATAAAACTAATAAATATAATAATCATGAGTCATAAAAAATTAACCTGGAATTTAATGTTATGCCATATCCAATTCACAATGCTATTGGAAAATATAAAAACTTTTATCCTAAATATTTTTCCCAAGTCACATCCCATTTACCAAGTTCATCAATTAATAAACCATTACAAATCCCACATATCAACATTTCATATAAACCCACCCTCATAATGTTTTCAACACAATTCATTATCCCTAAAGCACATTTCTCATTTAACTAATTTAACCCATTTTTATTACAGTGACATCAATACCTTATTCCATTTCTTAAAATAAGCACATGAATATAAATCATTTTCACTCCCATTCAACATTTAAACATTATTATAAAGGGATATACATTTTCACATGGAAACCATTATCATACATAACTAACTTCTATGTCCATAATGTATTGGTTCACCCCATGGGTGGCCCAACAAAGGTAAATTCATCCTCCATGTGTCCCATAGGAACCATGAGGGTTTCCATTCATCATTTTCACCCACATCTCTCTAAATCTCATCAAGGGTCAAATGAAAAACAAGGGGAATACAAGAAATAAACCAAATAATGCAAAAATATCAAATGAAACTATATTATAGAACATATATACCACCTCCCTTGGATCTATTATAAAACAAAAACTGAATGCTAGAATTGAATAAAGATTCAACTCCCCTTTGAAGTCCCAACCTAGATCTAACTAGGAATGAAGGATTTACAATCTTCATAAGTAGATAAGGTTGAAATGTGAACCAAAATCCAAAAAAAGAAGCAATATGGGGATTATCTTTACCTAGATGTTTGATTCACAACAGACGGGACTCCAAACAACTGATAGAAAATGGAGAATCACCCTTGAAAGATCTTGGGAAATTTGGTTTGTCACAAGGGTTTCATGGGGGTGTAAGGTGGAAGCCATGAGTTGGGGTCTAAAATACTATAATAGATTTTTTTATATTTCTCATCTTTACTGAGCTGCACCGTTTACCCGCACGATTTTCCAAACTATGTGCAAACTGTGCAAGAGATATTGTCCCAAATATCCCCCTTTCACACGGTTTCATAGGAATTTCTCATGGTTAGATTAATTGTGCGATATCCGTGTGAAATCCTCTGTCCAAGGATGAATGGTTACATAATATGATCATAACATTTTCCAATAATGAGGCGCAAATCATACAACATGACTAGAAACTCAATTTCCTCCATTTTCATGTCCCAAACCCTAGGAACACCTTGTTGCTTCCCATGAACAGTAGAAAAAACTTATTTAAATAAATGAAAGGAATTAAACTGAAACATAAATAGAACATAACTTAATAAAGGTCGTAGATCTCACAACCTCCCCATTATAGGATAGCTCGTCCTCGATCCACTCTTCCAAAGAATCCTTGAGTTTACGAAGCAAAGAGATCAGGCTATTGGGCCCGCATATCTGACTCTCACTCCTATGTGTCTTCCACGACGATTCCATGCTTCCATAGAACATGATCCAATTGTATAACCTTAAAAATTAAAACCTTCTCAATATGAACCACAATACGAACCAAAAGATCCTCAAAGGAAGCATCTGGAACAAGTTCATCATGAGAAATGTTTGTCACATGAGACTGATAAGGATTATACTTCCGGGGATGTGAAACATAAAAAACATTGTGCATACCACTGTTACATTGTGGGATATCCAATTAGTAAGCCACCAGTCTGATCCTCTCCACAATATCAAATTTCCCCAAATTCCTGGGAACCAATAGTCCCAACCTCTGAATTCGACAGTGACCCAACCTTGGTGACAACTGTAGAAACCCACTATCACCTAACAAAAACATGAGTGGTCTACGATGTTGATCTGCAGGTGACTTCTACCTACTCTTAGCCATCATCATGCACTTTTAAGTCAATAAAAACATATATATCTTCTAATTCACAAGACTCAATCCTTACAGCTCATACTCTACAGCTTCCAACCAACACAACGATGATCCACATTGCCTCCATTAGAGTGAGTCAAAAGGTGCCATCTGAATTGTATCTTGATAGTTATTTTTGTAAGAATATTCAACATGTATCAATTTATTTCCCAATTAACCACTGAAATCCTAGGCACAATCTCACAACATGCCCTAAAATACTGGAATCATTTTCTCAGAATGCCCTTATGTTTGCGGGTGGTAAGTCTTACACAACAAAACGTGATACAAATTGCCTTTTGTAATCTCTGTCAGAAGCATGATGTGAAATGCGTATCATGACCTCAAAATATGTTTATAGATACAACATGTTTCCACACTATCTCTATAACATATAACTCACCCAAGCGATCGACTGTATAGGTTTTCCTGATTTGGAAGTAATGAGCCACTTTAGTTAACTAGTCCATAACGACCCGGATTGCATCATTTTTTCAAGGAATCATTAGATGAAAAACTACGAAGTCCATCACTACTTCATTATACTACAACTCTAGAATAGAAAATGGTTGTAACAACCAACATGGATGTCGATGCTCGACCATCACTTATAGATAGTTAAGGGATCACACCAAGAAACTCACAACCTATTTCTTCTTTTTTAGCCATCAATAAAACTAACTATGATCAAGATACATTTTATTCAAGAAAGGATGTACCGGTCACTTCAATGCCTAGAACTCACACATCATCTCTTTGTGTGCCCCCACCAATACCAAAACACAACCATAAATATAAAAAAATCCATAAGAGCTAACATCCCAACAAGAAATTGAATCCACACCTTTAAGACTTTACTTTATGGCCAAACATTCTGGATCATCCTTATGACATTCTTTGACCCAACTCAAAAGTGTAGACTCAAATTCCATAGATGAAGGGGTCATATCTCTATGACCATACCAAACCTATTGGAGTATCCCAGAAAAAATGCCATCATTTTCGATTCAGATTTGGATTCCTGGACCACTTGATTATAAGTCTTCTGGCTTAGAAAATCTGTGACACTATTCCCCTTTCTCGGTGTGTAAACCAAATCATAATCAAAACACTGAAGATACTCAACCCACATTAATTTATGAAGGCTTAAATATATATAAGAGAAGATATAATTTAATGTTTTATCATAATAAATAATCGTAATAATACTCCCAACAAGTAGTGCCTCCAACACTTTATGAGATAAACTACGGTAGGTAGATCAAGATCATGAGTAAGGTAGTTTTTTTCATGCGGTCTGAACTATCTCTACCCGAAAGCTACAATTAGACCGTCTTACATCAAGAATACCCCACATCAAAAATTGGATACATCACCGAACAATGTGTACTTCATACCAGGTTCAAGTAATTTTAAAACAAGTTATGTAATCAGTCGCTTCTTCAATTCCTGAAAATCAGACTCGCATGCCTCCGACCACTCAAACATAACATCCTTCATGATTAGTCTTTATATTTTCTCTTCCAAAAAATAGAAATCCCTAATGAACCTCTTCTAATTACTGGCCGAAAAAATAGAACTCGAGATATGAGAAACAATCTTGGGCTACTCCCAAGACACCACAACCTATTCCTTCTCTAGATCTATCGAAATCCCTGGCACAGAAATGATGTGTCCCATGAAATTAACTTTATCATTCTATAAATGACAATTCTATAGATTAGAATAAATCTGAAACTCTCTTAGTGTACTCAAATTTATGTCAAGATGTTTTGAATGATCTCCAAGAGTTCGTGAGAACACCAATATATCATCAATAAAAACTCTACAAACTGATATAGAGAAGGTTGAAATATGATGTTCATTAGTACCATGAACAGAGCCGGTGCATTGGTAATCCTTTACAACATCACCAAAAATTTATACAACCTAAATCTACTCCAAAAATATATCTATTGTGCGTTAGAAGGTATCACCCTTAAATGATGGTATCCTTCTCTCTTGTTGATCTTGGAGAACATTGCAGCACCATTCAGTTGGTCAAACATGTACTCAATTTTGGGATGTAGGTATTGGTTCATAACTATCATCTGATTCAACTTCTTGTAATCGACACAAAACCTCAATGACCCATCATCCTTCATAGCAAACAGAATGGGTGATCCCCCATGAATATTTGGTAGATCAAATGAATTCCTTATGATCCAATTGTTCTATCTAAGCTGTCTGAACTAAGATTTCTCCTAACACCCTTCGATACTATGGAATTGAAACTAGCTCTTCCCCTAGTAGTAAATTGATCATAAACTCAACATATCACTCAGGTGGTAGCCCCAAGATAACCATTGGAAACACATCCACAAACCAATCCACCGTAGGCGGAAAGACATGTTGCTCACTTCTCCATCATTAAGAACAATGCATGCCACATCGGCCATAAGCTCTCCCAACAGATGAAAAAATGTGCACGCACAACCTACTCGAACATCCAGCTCACCAAGAAGAATAAATTTTTCGACATCATGAGATATAATTATTACCCGACGTCGAAAACAATCGATATGGTATTGATAATCCCCTAAACAATCCAAACCCGGATCAGGTCAAAACCTATCATCTTCAAAACAAACATATCCCATAGGAAAATATATTCACCCACCTCTAAGGGACAACCATTACATAACCCTATATTCTAAACTGAAACCCCCAACGGTTTATAAATAACACAACTCCACTGGAAATTTCTAAAGATAGGCCTAAAACTAAAATAAATTGTTCCAAAATAAAAAAATGTGTGAAACCTATATAAAATTGATCATTTCAATGTGTGGAAGCTACTAAAATCATACCTAAAATAGTAGAAGGTCTAGCCTTGCCTCTTCTGTGTGTAGATTGAACTGTGTGTAGATGGAATATACCTCTACACTGGGATCCAACCTGAGTACCATCTTCCGCAATTCTCCACCATGCCGGTATGACTTGAGTCTCCTCGAAGTTCCACGTCCACCACCCCTACTAGTACAGTATTTTGAACTCCATGTAACTCTCTAATATGGTTTAATCGATCTCCTACCTACACTCTGCACTAATCTCTTTCCTCCAACACTTTCTATTTGTCGTGGGTTCCTACAGAACCTCTGCACATGGACCCTTTTTTCCAATGCTCTACACTCTATCGGTGGGCGAGAAAAATGACTTTGTCTGTGTCCCGGTCGTCCACATTGATAGAAGCAAACATGATCACTAACCTGCAAGACTGGTTCCTTTTTTGTTTGTGTTTTCCACCTCATCCCTATTGTAAATTCTTGAAACGACGCTTCATAATATCACATGTCATGCCCTCAGTTCTCCCAACTAGAACCAAATGTATATTTCTGGAGGCCTCTTTGAAGATTCCTTCTGAGGTGATGGCCTGATCCATCAACTCAGTAAACCAATTTTTTTGAATGATATTAACTGTGGATCTGATCCCATGTCTAAGTGTTGAGTCAATAAGGTTTTCCTTATGAATTTTCCATTCTTTCTTGTTTTGAAAATCACAAACACCTTATCTTTGAGGGAAATTTCTTTTATAAGAAAAATTGCTTTTATAATTAAAATTGCTTTTATAAGGAAAATTGCTTTTAAAAGGAAAATCGCTTTTGTAAGAAAAATTATCCTTATCATATTGTCATCCAGATTTTTCTTAAAGTATGAGATTCGTATTCATTTCTATTTTCTCGGAATTGTTTTAAACTTTGATATGAAGTATTCTGTTTTAGGATCTAAATTCTAGACAAGAACTGTAATAAAGTATTACTCCGAAATCCAGATGGGAACTGTAATAAAGTTTCATTCCGAACTCCAGATACGAACTCTAATTATGTTCTACATCATATTCAGGATGTGAATCCTTATGAAGTTCGATAATGAATTCTCATTACGAATTCTAATGATGAATTCTCATTACGAAACCTGATGATGAATTCTCATTACGAATTCTGACGACGAATTATCATTCCGAATTCTCATTCCAAATTCATCTATTAAACCGAATCTGATCATCTTTGGTGTATACACTCTGAATTTATTCAGACTCCGAATATTTCACTCCAAACATTCATTTTGCTTATGCCTTTATATTTTGACTACTCTTTATTATTTTCCTTACACTCCGAACATTCACTCTGAACCATCACTCCGAATATATTGAGTTATATTTTAAACGGTGTCGTACATTCTGTTACAATTGTTTTGTTATAAAACGATGTCGTCAATTTTGTTATAAACTAACCGTTGACTAAGTGACACGTGTATAGGTCCCTCCGATTTTTAAGGAAAATATGACCGTTGGGAAGGAGGCCAACCTTACCTATAAATAAGAGCTCATTTGAAAGAGCTCACAACGGATGGGTGGACAACTTGGTTATTGTGCATACATGTTGTTTAAGTGATTTCTAGAGAGAGAGGATCTGATTAACTCTCAATGCTTCGTGCGACTCCGAATGTTGGTGATTACATTCGAGGACTTCTGGGGATAGGAAGACAGAGGTGCCAACACCGTGAAGTTGAGGGATTCCTTGCTGAGGAAGACAGAGGTTGCCAACTACCTTGAAGTTGAGGGCTTGCAGGGATAGCAAGACAGAGACTCTGATCTTCGTATTGAGGGCTTACCATGGTGTGGGTAAGACAATCTTGCTTGAATGTATAAATCAAGGGACCCTTATCCAAGGTTGATGGATACCCTTCTCTTTGGGTTAAAAGACATACATCTTGTTACTTGTAGTTTTACTACTTGTTTATTTCCGCTGCATTTTGTATTATAAGGAATGTATAACTTTCTTATACTTCCTTACTTGTACACTATTTCATTTAGATTCTATACGTTTAAGGTAGAATCTCATATTGTAATCTTTTGTTACGTTTCAATTTCCGGAACCATCTTTCCGGAATCCACTTTCGGAATCCCTTTCCAAGTTTTCATTTGGCATGTGAGGTGTTGTGAATTTGCTTAGGTTTAACTTTGTTAAACTTAGAAATTTCCTTTTCTTAAGGAAAACATAGATATTCATAACTAACTTTAAAGGTTCCAACGGAATTTTTAAAGTATACAATTCACCCCCCCTCTTGTAAATTGAGAATCTACATCACTATTTCGATCCTACAATTGGTATCAGAGGAGGTATCTGAAATACATGTACTTACGAATAAGTTTTTCTTGCTCACTTTATCATTCCGAACTTTCCCATTCTGAAATTTTCCATTCGGAACTTTCTTATTCCAAACTATGTTATTACAAATCTTTTCTACTAACAAGTTTGTGTGCCGAAGGTTATTTTAAGTATGGCAGGAATTAATGTTGGTTCCATTGATAATATAAATCCTACAAGACCACCAAGCATTGATGGTAATGATTATGAGTACTGGAGAGATCGAATGAAGACTTTTGTTATCAATACTATAGTAGACAATTTTGTTATGCTTACTGGTGATTATAAGATTCCTGACAAGGAAGTTAGAACTTTTACTAACCAGGAAAAGCAAGAATATCAACTCAGTTACATGGTACATAATACTCCACTTTTTTCAATGACTAGAAATATATATAGCCAAATTTCTTCTTGTGAAGTAGCTAACTGTGTCTGGAAGAAGTTAGAGGTTACACACTTTGGAACTTCTAAAGTGATTGAGACTAGGAGAGTTATGCTTAGAGATGAATATCATGGATTCAATTTTCCTTATGGAGAACCAATCTATAATGTACAATAGAGATTTATGACTATCGTCAATAGCCTACAGTCTATGGGAGAGAAAGGTTTAGATGATGAAGCTCTTGTGGATAAGATAATTGATATCATGCCCAATGAGTGGGAATCCAAAAGAACTTCTATAGATGAGAACGGGAAAGTGACTCAGATTTCTCTTGATGAGCTTTTTGGAACTCTTCTCCAACATGAAACCAGAATGAAGAGAGATGCTGACAACATCAAAAAGAAAAATGGAAATGGTACTGTTGCTTTTACAACAACATCAAATCATATGAAAGCTAAGACTCCTGAGAGAGTATCCAGAACCAATATAAGAAGATGTTAGTTCAATCAGATTCTAGTGAGAGTGAAATCTCTGAAAAAGAATTGGTAAATCTTGCTCGAAGGATGAACAAGATAGCTGGCCATAGAAATTTCCAATCCAAGTATAAGAAAAAGGAAAGGAATGATAAGAAAGATGGAGAAGTTACTTGTTATGAATGCAAGAGAGCTGGACATATAAGACCAGATTTACCTATTCTCAAAAAGAAAGAAAGGAAAGAAAGGCATTCAGACAAGAACGGAAAGAAGTATTATAAAGCCAAATCTAAGAAAGTTTTGAAATCTAATGATACCTGGAGTGCCATTGGTGGTGACTCATCAGATGAATCTTCAAGACAGAAGAATCTTAGTATTATATCCAGATTACCTATTGATAATCATTGTTTTATGGCTAAGGTACGAAATGCTGAATCATTTACCAATGTTTCTTTAAATTCTAATGATAGTAAGTATTATAACTCTTATGATGAAGAAAATACTTTACCTACTTATGAAGAAGTCTCCAGGTTTGTTGAACTTCATGAAATTGAGAATTCTAAACTCAATAAAAAACAAGATAAGAAAAACTCTAGGAAATCTATTCTTACAAAAGAGATATTAGATATTTCTAAAGATCTTGATAGGAAAAATGCTGATTTTGAAATTATTTAAAAAAATCTTGAGGAAGTAAGTTCTGAGAAGAACAAAACTTCTAAAGAATTAGAAAAAGTAATTTCTATTAAAAATGTTTTCGACCCTAGCTCTATTTCTAAAACTAATGATTTTGTGGATAAAAACATGGTTATAAAACTCAAGTCCGAAATTTTTTCCTTAAAGAAGTGTTTATCAAACTTTACTAATGGTAAGGAAAATTTTGATAAAATTTATTCCCAAATACGGCCTTTAAGAAATAAATCTGGATTTGGTTATTTCCATGCAAAACCAACTTTCAGTAACAATTATTTTGTTCCTCAAAGTGCCCCATTTTGTACCAAGTGTCAATGTGGTGGTCACTGGGAAATGGATTGTTCCTTAAAAAAAACCCAATCTCTAGGATTTCACAAAGCTTATTTCTCTAAGAAGATGTGGGTACCTAAAATTTTGTTATCTAGAAATCTCGGATCCAAACAAGTTTGGATTCCGAAAGTCTAATTTTCTTCATGATTTCAGGAAAATAAAGAGAGTACCAACAAAAATACATGGTACATGGATAGTGGATGTTCCTGGAACATGACTGGTAATAAAAGATATTTTGAAAAGATTATCAAAATTAAAGGAGATATTATTCTTCATTTTATCAGAATGCAAGATCAACTTGCTGATATTTTCACAAAATCTTTACCTTCTGATAGATTTGAATTCATTAAACAGAAGTTAGGAATGATAACCGTAAGGTAATCCTTCTTAATTAACTTTCTGATAAAAAAGTCTCCTTACAGCAATAAACTCCTTTTCATAGGGGGGTATCTTTGATTGTTAGTTTAACAATGTTTTTCAAAATCTGTTTTCAAACTTTTCAGAACTAAAATTCTGGAATGTAATTTCCGGATCTAAAATTTTTCAGAATGGATATTTTCATATAGAAAAATCCTAGAATGAAAATCTTCATATTGAAAACATCCGGAATGGAAACTTTCTTACTGGTATTTTCATAACAAGATTTTCATACCGAATCTTTCATAATGTGTTTTTAGTTTTCAAATTTTATAATAACATTTTCTTACAGAGTTTTCTTTACTGAGAATTTTTTTCGTAATGAGTTTTGTGAACTATTTTTTAGTAAAGTTTTTTTTCTTAGTTTTTGTAAAAATATTATCAATTACGAATAATCCTCCTAAGCCAATCCTAAAGGTATGATTTCCTTACTCAAGTTTTCGTAATCATATTTTACTTGCTGGCATTTTCTTATATTTTGTTTTCAGATTATAGTTCTCTTAATTCTTTGTTTCAATAAAAACCTCAAAAGATCGGATTCAAGAAAATTGGTTTTTGACTATCAGATTTGATCTCAGCTTATCACAACCGTTCGATCAACCGTGGAAGTTCAACCGTTTTCCCGTTGACTATATAAAGGGAACCCCAAATTGTTGTCCCACATCGGTTTTCAGGCTCCAGCGTCTCGAAGTTCTGCCTCTATGTTTTAAGACCGTTCCAAACCTCAGCCTTTTCAGTTCCGAACTTCTCATAGGTCTTCAGATCCGAATGTCTGTGGAAGAAGCTTCTCAAGACATGTCTCTTCTAAGCCGATTTCAATGTTTTTAGTATATAGAGAGAGGCTGGTTCATCTGGATTTCTTCAACAAGTACGATTATCTTATTTCCAAGAATATCAAGCTTAATGGTTGGGAAGATGTAGCGGTGTCAAAACCCGGGAATCAAGATGAAGTGTATTCAAATTTTCTTATAGAGTTTTATCAGACACTCTCCTTTCTTAAGGAAGATGGAAGGGAAAAGGTTTCTTTTAAGTCTTATGGTAAGACTTATAAGCTTTCATATTCCAAGGCAGCCAGCTTGGTAGGGATGACTAATGAAGGTGAAGATGAATTCCTATCTCATGTGTCTCCGGATTCAAAAGGTAGCTTCGACAAGGAAAAAGCTTTTAAAACTCTCGGACTGGCAGATGACAAGGCTCCGAAGATTACTAGTTTATCTACAAATTTCTGGATTCTCGAGTTATGGGTACAAGGTCTTATCGTACTGAGGAAAGGTGAAAAATATAGCTTGAAGAAGAGTGAGATCTATATCCTAGATTTTCTGATAAATCTGAGGATGTTTAACCTAATGAAGCACATTCTCATTACTCTTGAGAATGTTTAGAAAGGGAATCTGAGAGCTCAGGTTATTATGTATCCAGCAATCCTCTCGAAGTTGATAGTTTGGTGCCTTGAGTCATTCAAGGAGAATTTCAAGTCTAAACCAAGAGTTTGCAAGATTATGATAGTCAGTGATGGTACACTTAAAAGAATGGATGTATCTTTTGACAAGAAGACTGGTCAGTTTGTTGATTCTCCTGCTCAAGAAGAAACTGTTTCAAAAGTTGCTGATCTGGAATCCTCTAAGCCGGTAAGGAAGATAAAGTTGAAGGAATTGGAAGTAGAAGTAGAGAATCCCAAGTCAAAGGATGTTCATTACGCACCTCCAAAACCAAAGAAGAAGAAATCTTTCCCAGATGTGGTTGTTGCTAAATGGAGGGAGATGAAAGAGAAGAAGATGTTGCTGAAGGAAGTGGTGAAACCGGAGATGTGTTGAAGCAAGTAGATGATTAAAAGGGGACACCTTCGGAACACTTATCGCTCTGAACCTCAGAAGATGATTCTTCTATACTAGTCACTCCGGCAATAGAAGAATAGAAAGGAGAAGAAGAAGTAGCTTATAATGTATAAGAAGAACAACTTCTACAAGATATTTCTCAAATGGAGAATGTACAGGTTGGTGCTCAGAAAGTTCCTGATGAGGAAGACCATATTGTTCAAGACTCTGATAGTGAAAAGAGAACTCTGGAACATGATTCTATTCCAAAAAAAGACAACGGAAAGAAAATTCTTGCTGATACTCCCAGCTCAGAAGTGGTGAAGAGAAAGGAAGTTGGTAGTTCTTCAAAGAGAAAGCTTGACCTTGTCAAAGAAGAAAATTCTATAAGTAGAGTCTCGGATTCGGAGTCATCTTCGTTGGGGCATGACTTTGTTGTTCAGTCATTAAAGAAGTTGGTGGGAACTATTCCAACTTTCTCAAGTATTGATTCAAGAGGCCAAATGCTTCAACATGCTTTAAATCAGAAATCAGACTCAGTATCTATGGTTATGGACAAGTGTGTTGAAATAGAGGCTCAGTTCAAAACGTTCTTTGTTGGATATGAAGCCCATAGAAAATCTTGCAAGAGGATGACAAATTGGTCGAAGAATACTGTAGAAGAAATGAGGTTATTTGATGAATTTAAAGACAATGTTAAAGATGATTTTGAGACTAAGGATAGGAAAATAAATGAGCTGAACTCTTTCTTTGAAGAGAAGCTGACAGATGAAAAGAACTTCCGGATTCAAGAAGTCAGAGATCTGAATGGGAAGCTGAATTCCGTTTCTCAAAACTGGAAGTTTTAAAGGGATCATCAGATTGAGTTTGAATAGAAATTGAAGGCTCAGGACGAAAAGATTAAAGCCCAAGAGGAAAAGTTTCAACCCCAGGAAGAAAAGATTGAAGCCCAAAGTGCAAGAATTGTTTTATTAGAGAAGAAAGCTGAAGAAGATCATAAAGACTTAAACAAGATAAAGACTATTCTAAAAGGTCTCATGGCGAAGGAGAAAGATCCCAAATAGACAGATCCGATCTTTTGTTGTACCTTAACTCTTTTGTTGTTGAAATTTTTCAAACATAATGAAAAATTTGTGCTTTCTCGTTTCTTTTTGTTGTTACTACTAATCTTTCAGGTACATTGCTATATTTTCCATTCCCTTGTATTCTTTTTGAAATTCACAAAGGTGGAGAAGGAAAATAACTCTAATGAAAGGGAAAAAGAATCCTAATAAAGGGCGAGAAAGAAAAGAAAATATAATAAGAGTTTACCTAAGGGGGAGTTTTTCATTAAAGCAGAATTTCTTATACATAATGAAGTGTCACTATGGAAATCTAGAATACGATCCTTAGAGTTTCAAAGCCTATGGGGGAGTTAGTCGTATTCATCAATATCCTTAAAGCAAAGGGAGACAAGCCTTAATGTTTTTCTTTCTTCTTAGATTTTCTATTTCAAGGATGTTTGTGCTTTCCAAAAAGGGGGAGATTGTTGAGTCAATAAGGTTTTCCTTATGACTTTTCCATTCCTTCTTATTTTGAAAATCACAAACACTTTATCTTTAAGGAAAATTGCTTTTATAAGAAAAATTGATTTTATAAGGAAAATCACTTTTATAAGGAAAATTTATTTTATAAGGAAAATATCTTTTGTATGAAAAATTATCCTTATCATATTTTCATCCAGATTTTTCTTAAAGTATGAGATTCAGATTCTTTTCTATTTTCTCAGAATTGTTTTAAACATTGATATGATGTATTCTGTTTTAGGATTTGAATTCTGGACAAGAACTGTAATAAAGTTTCACTCCGAAATCCAGATGAGAACTATAATAATGTTTCATTCCGATCTCCGGATACGAACTCTAATTAAGTTCTACATCAGATTCGGGATGCGAATCCTTATGAAGTTCGACAACAAATTCTCATTACGAATTCTGATGATGAATTCTCATTATGAAACCTGATGATGAATTCTCATTACGAATTCTGACGATGAATTCTCATTCCGAATTCTTATTCCGAATTTATCTATTAAATAGAATCTGATCATCTTTGTTGTATACACTATGAATTTATTCAGACTCCGAGTCTTTCACTCCGTACTTTTATTTTGCTTTTTCCTTTATATTTTGACTACACTTTATTATTTTCCTTACACTCCGAACTTTCACTCCGAACCTTCACTCCGAATCTTTTCATTTATAATTTAAACGGTGTCGTACATTCTGTTACACTTGTTTTGTTATAAAATGATGTCGTCTATTTTGTTATAAACTAACCGTTGACTAAGTGACACGTGTACAGGTCCCTCCGATTTTTAAGGAAAATATGACTGTTGGGAAGGAGGCCAACCTTACCTATAAATAGGATCTCATTTGATAGAGCTCACAACAGATGGATGAACAACTTGGTTATTGTGCATACATGTTGTTGAAGTGATTTCTAGAGAGAAAGGCTATTATTAACTCTCAAATATTCGTGCGACTCCGAATGTTGGTGATTACATTTGAGGACTTCCGGGGATAGGAAGACAGAGGTGCCAACACCTTGAAGTTGAGGGCTTCCTTGCTGAGGAAGACAGAGGTTGCCAACTACCTTGAAGTTGAGGGCTTGAGGGGATAGCAAGATAGAGACTCCGATCTATGTATCGAGGGATTACCCTGGTGTGGGTAAGACAAATTTTCTTGAAAGTATAAATCAGGGGACCTTTCTCCAAGGTTGTTGGATACCCTTCTCTTTGGGCTAAAAGACTTACATCTTGTTACTTGTAGTTTTATTACCTGTTTATTTCTTCTGCATGTTGTATTATAAGGAAAGTATAACTTTCTTATACTTCCTTACTTGTACTCTGTTTCATTTAGATTATATATGCTTTAAGGTAGAATCTCATATTGTAATCTTTTTTTAAGTTTCAATTTCCAGAACCATATTTCCGAAATCCACTTTCGGAATCCCTTTCCATGTTTTCATTTGGTATTAGAGGTGTTGTGAATTTTCTTAGGTTTAACTTTGTTAAACTTAGCCCTTTCCTTTGCTTAAGGAAAACACAGTTATTCATAACTAACTTTAAAGGTTTCAATGGAATTTTTAAAGTATACAATTCACCCCCTCTTGTAAATTGAGAATCTACATCACTATTTCGATCCTACACTAAGTACATATTGAAAGCACCATTCCATATCTTATTCATCTCCAACTAATGTAGGAATAAAATTTTTCAAGTCTGTGAACCAACCAGCATGCCCCATTACTGACATCATCCCATACCTCAAACTCATATACTCCACAGCCTTCCTATGCTTTTACGGTTTCTAGGTAGTAATGCTCTAGAAACATTTCCGAAGAACTCTTCCACGTCATTCTCTCTACTTATTCAGTGTAAGATATGTTATCTCACCAACACTTTTCCTATCCCCACAACATATAGTCTTCCAACATAACTCGCTTCTTAGAATGTGTCTCTATATGTTCTGTAATTTTATGGATACAATCTATCTAGAACTCACCAGCCTCTAGCCCACCCTCTCCAGTAAAGGTTAGATGGTGCTATATCAAAAACTCCCTAGTCAACTCGAACATACACAATGTGACCCGACCTAGGTCACATTCCATACTCTACACAAAATGAGAAATGATCACACAGGACTACTATACCCTATCATCCTAAACCACTAGGTCATATTTCTACACAACTTTGGGACAATTCTCAGTAAAATCTTTTTTATCACCTAATTGGCACAATCCTTTGTGGTGTCATTTTTCTATAATGCCAAACACAATATTTTTAGAACACAACCCTAAAATATTCTAAAGGAATAAGTAAATGATCATAAATAGACCTAAATAACCATTTCTCATACACATCCCCCTGGGATATAATTTATCTACAAGACTTCCCTCATCCATCTTTCCTTAGGCTATGGACAACCCATGTTAACTAACTCACATGGTTACATGACCTACCCTTATACACCTTTTAAAATGATTTCCATACCCTAATTTACACCTACAACATTTTAATTCACTTACCTTTCTTTATCAAGAATCAATCATTAATTACTTCATAGATTTATTACCTCTCATTTTAACCATTTATATCATCCCAATAGACAAACTTCACTACATTAAAGAAAATAAAATGCATTCTACACATTATGTCATGCACGCCGTTTGTGTTCCAACTATAATGAATGTCACTTATATACAATATAAATTAATAATTAAATAATAATAATAATATAAATTATTATAAATTTAATAATATAAAAATATAAAAAATATAAAAAATTTAAATAAATAATAAATAATAATAATATAAAACAAAATAATATAAAAAATATAAATATATTATAAATATATAATAATAAATATATAAAATATAAAATAAATATTATAATATAAAAATATTATAAAAATATAAGAAATATATAAGTTATTATAAATAATAAATAATATATAAGATAGAGTTTGGAAAAAAGAGAAATTTCATTCCATCCATGAGAAAAATATCATAAATTATTCAAATAACACAACACGTACATCACCTAATTGTGAAGTAACATTAAACTGTAACAACACACATCATGAATAACAATTCCTAGAAAAGGTGACATGGGTTTGTCCCTTATACATGGGTTAGCTACTCCCATTCATTTGCTCATTACCAATCCCTAACTCTTATTAGCCTCAAATATTACATCCCCAAATAGTAGATAATGGAATGAGAAATGAAACACCTCTGATACCAGTTTGTTACATCCCTGACCTAGGTTCCACTAAATCGGTGCCCAGGGCAGGGTCATCACATGACCTCAAGCATGCCTCCCCATACGAAAGAGGTTTCCAACTAAAAATTATTGTCTAGATTAGTCATGTGGGGTTACTATACCCTCTCTAATTGAGTAAGAGACAACGTAACAAAATATTAATTTTATAACTAATAAGAAAAGGCCAATATCATGCATAGCCAAACATCGCCCAAACTGGGTATAAACCACAAGCAATAGTAAATATGTCATGTCATGCTACAATGACAATTTAATCAAAACCCAAAATAAAGAAAAACATCAGAATTCCCAAAATGGTCCTGGATCTATGTCTGGAACCTCATCCATGCATGCCCCGGGTCCAACTCAACTCCCTAGCATAGGGTCCTTGTACTTATCCCTACCTGCAAGCAGGAAATCTACTCGGGCTCCCAATGAATACCTAAGCAGGGTACGAGTACCACTCAGTAGGCCTCCATTAATGGTGTCTACATAATATCAAGTCTAACAGATAGTGCATTAATCTATAAATAAATAGAAATTAATGAAAAGATAGTTTGAGGGACACTCGTTAACCTTTATCTACTTTTATAATACTATTACTAATATAATTCCATGTTCATTATGTACATCATCTCGTTATATAGTTCATCATCAACATGTAATCCATGATTTATACATTTACCTTATTCAGACAATATTAATGGCATTTTTCATTCCGTAGAAGAGAACAAGATATGTTTCTATCTCAATAGGGATGGACATATCATGTAAACACCACACTTACTATAGAGACTCAGTCTAGGAATTTTCATATAATAAAATCATTGGGGGAATAGAGAATAAGTCGGACTCCCCAACCCATGCATTCCAACGTATGTTAGAGCACCATTCCAACCCTACCCATAGGAGGAGTGTTAATCATTTATCCCACAACCAAGACATGTGCACATGATTATTTATCCATTAACCAAAATTATCCATATCACTACCAATATAAAAAATAAATATATCAATGATGAGACGCAACAGTATACAAGGGATTTTTTGTTATTCCACAGCCCATTCACAATGACATTGTACAATACACAACCAATTATCCTAACTACATTTCCCTTGTCTCATCCAATTAATCATATTTATCAATTCACAACCCATTACCAATCCCATGTGTCAACATTTCACATACACCAACCCTCATATGGTTTTCCTAATATTTCATTAGCCACATGGTATAATACCCATTTAACTAAATTAAATAATTTTTATTACCATGCCAAAAATCCCTTAGTCCATTAATATGAAAAAGCACACTCATATAATTCATTTTTTCTCCCAATAAACATTTCAAAATTCTTATAAAGGGATCTATATTTTCCCGAGGAAACCTTGTGCATACATACCTAACTTCTATGTTTGAATAGTATTGACACACCCCATGGGTGGCCCTAAAAAGTTGAAGTCGTTATCCAAGGGTCCCTTGGGAACCTTGTGGGTTTCCATTCATCATTTAGACATCCATGTCAACAAGTCTCAATGATGATAAAAATCAGAATAAGGGGTAACCTATAAATAAACCCAAGCATGCACAAATCTCAAACGAAACTATGGGATATAACTCGTAGACCACCTACCAATGATTTATTTGAAAACAAACATCTAATCGGGGCCTTGGATCTGGATACATCACACCTTAGAATCCTCCACCTAGATCTCAATGGGTAAGAATGATTTTAGAGCTTCGTAAGGAGATTATGAAGACATGTGAACCATAAACCAAAAAAGAGACGCATTAGGGGGATTAGCCATATTGGGATCAATGATTCACAATTGAAGACACTCCAAATGACCTACAGATGAGGAAGAATCACCCTTGGAAGCTCTTAAGAGATTTGGTTTATCTCTAGGATTGTATGGTGGTAGAATGAAGAAAATACCGAGTTGGGGTTTAAAATACCATAATTTCATTTTTGTAAATTTCTTAACATTACTGGGTTTCTCGAATAACCCAAAAGGTTTTCCAAACCATGCGCAAATCCTTCTAGAGATATTATCCCAAAATCTACCATTCACACAGTTTACTTGGGATTCCACATGGTTATATTAACAATGCAACAACTATGCCCAAACCTCTGTCCAATCTTGCACGGTTACCTGGAACGATCTACACATTTTTCACTAACTGTGCAAAACTGTGCTTCATGCCCAATAACTCATATTCCTCCTTTTTATGTCCCAAACCCTCGCATCACCTCAAGCATTCACATGATCATTGGAAGAAAGTTATTTAACTAAAAGATTGAATGTAAACTGAAATATAAACAATATATACCTTAATATTGGTCTTAGATCATACATTTGGGATCCACCCCATTAGTAGTGATGGAAAAAACATTCCCCTTATCCCATGTATTTAGGGACAACTAAAGATGGTTACCCTTGAGAAATCTTGGTTAAGTGCACTAGATTACATATTTCCCCTTCTCCCTAAAATTGATGAATTGATCTAGAGGTGGTGATATCCTTTCCTCCCCCATATTAAATTACATCTTCATGTATTTTGTAGATTTATCAGTTTGGTGGTCCTCTCTCCCACACTTATAGCATTTTCCCCTCCATTTGATGAATTTCCCATGATTCATATTCCCATATTTTTACATTTCAAGGGTTAAAATTTCATTCCTCTTTTCTAATTAAATCCCCCATCCTGAAACATAAAAAATCATTTCTTATCACCATATACATGGGATCATTATACGAATACCATATAAACATTAATATCACATCAAAAAAACTTCATCATAACTCCCAATGTCATGAATTTATATAGAAATTGAAGGTTTATATTTTATCCAAAAAATAATATATCAATATTGTTCTCATTTTTACAACAAAACTCAAAGTATATGTGGATAGACTTGTGAAATTTGATCTGTAGGACATAAAAGATTCACATTCCTTTTTCTTCATCTCTATAAATTCCGTCCCCAACTTTATATGATGTTTTTGATGGAAATAATTAACAAGAAACATTATCTTATAGTCTTCCCACACCATATCATCAATTTCTTTTTTCGTCTTGGTGTTTTCAGTCAATTTCAATCGTTCGAAAACCACTCTATCTAGACAACTAACGTCTATATTCGCATTCTCCATATCCTAATGTAGAAGTGCTATGAATATCATATCAATTTATTTTCTCACATTTCCCTGACTAGTGGATCAGAAGATCAACCAAATATCGGTGGTCATTTTCACATAATATTATTGATATCCACTTTATCCCTATTTGCTGAAGGAGGACGTTCCACATTGTTCAAGTAATTGTTCATTACTTTATAAATATGGGTAATTAGTAGCACAAATATTTTAACTCCACCTCCTATAGCATTGGGGATATCATTCATGCAATTCTTCATTTACCCTCACATGGGTTTTGACCTGGCTTCTCCTCGTTCCCACCATTTTCTAAAATTGAAAATGACTGAACAAAACCTAAGTCATCCATTCTTGAATATATATTTATTCCATTGAGAAATTAACTGTATATAGATATCTTGTGGGATCACTCTGTTTATAATTTTTCTATACACAATTATTCTTCAACACGTTAATATAATTAGTCTCATAGTATAGGTTTTCACTAATGTTCTATAATCCAATTTACCAAATTTACTAAACTATTCTTTAATACCATCTATATTGTCCTTACATTTTTTTGACATGACTAGTACCTTATTTTTAAGATAAAAAACCTAACAGTGTAACTAGTCCTAGATAATTAAATTTAGTATCATAGGGAAATTAAGACTATAAATAAAATTTTACTAAATAAAACATAAAAAATATTTAATTCTTTATTATGTATGATCCTAGTGGCCTTCACATTCTCCATAGATTAGTTAATTAGCTGATGATATACATCAATAAAATGGGTGAGCTACAAGACGTGTAAGAGTATAGAAAAAGACATGAATTAATATAAAATGGGTGATCATAATCATAATAATAACATCATAATCATGAAATAATACATTAAATCAATTCATGTAATGTGGAATTTCATAAAAATGAAACATAATTACTTAGTGGTCAAATACCACAGATTTTTGTGAACAATGATAATATCATGTTCATGCATAACATATGTGCATAACCATATAATAAAAATTATCAAAAAATATAGAATCAAGTTCACATATATTTCATATTATCTTAGAAGAAGCTTCAATTTACACAATTCATTAGACTACTATATAATCATGGGCACACCCGTCATATCATAACATTTACATATTCGTTCTTTCTACATAGAACATATGTCAATATTAGACATAATATAATCCATGGAAAGGAATTGGGTTTCAGAATAATTTCATTCAACGTATATACACATATAAACCTTGTGGTTTCCAAAAAAACAGTATTTCCATACATGGTATAATAACCATAAAAATTGAGTGAAAATGTAACAATCTCAAGAGAAGTATAACTTGTGTTTTTGGAAAGAAAATTTCTTTTTAAAAACTAATTGAATATTTCATAAAATAAAATTGAATGAATTTATAATATAGAATTTAAAAAGGTAAGGACAATGAAATTATATTTGAGAATAATTAAAATTATAACCTCACTAAAATATCGCATGAAAGTGGAATATCCTAATAAATGGAAATTGGATTCGAGAATTACCTTCCGTAATGTCTGAATGATTTAGTCACTTTAATATCATGGTAAATTAAATTAAATAAATAATTTTAAATATAATGAAAATAATATAAATTTATTTGACTATTGTAGATCTAAGAAGTTCATTTATGGACTTTTTGATGTGTTATAGAGTTCAATTTCATCATTCGAGAGTGGTTGTTTGCTTGGTTTTCATGATCGTTTCGCTTGTTTGTTAGTATCGAAGTTCATGTAATGTGAAAATTATTCTGCAAAATTGAAAATATATTTTATTAATGAAATTAAATAATTTTAATTGGTTTTATATATCCTTTTTTATATTGTATTGGGGTTATTATATATATATAACATAAATAAAAATGATTTAGTTTATTTGGGTAGTTTTTCTGACCATTATGATATTATATAATTTTATTTAACATCATGTTTACATATTGGTAAGATAAATTTATATGAATTAAAATATGTATAATAAAATATTAATTAAACCTAATAATATTTATATAACCATCATCGAATGTGGTATTTAATAAATAAAATGCATCATCCATGGTGAGGGTAAAGTGATGCACCATAGATGATTTCATCTGTTGTTGAATAAAAGGAAGAGGGAAGTTATTTGAAGATGAATTATTCAATTAAAAAAATAAGATTATACTATGTAATTGATACTATAGTTATCCTGACACTTATATAATTTTATCTGGGGATAAGATAATAAATGAAATTTAATTGAAAATAAACTATATGGAAATGAAAGTGGACTTAATCGCATCAATTAATCCTCCTTAAGAACCTAATTAGGGAAAAACATTTGGTCTTTTGATGATACAGAGATCACCTGGATTAGGGGTTGGTCATGGGAAGTGTATTCGTACGAAATTTTACATTCATCAAGTCATTGGATTTCTGAGGATAAGAAGTAGTAAAGGGTGGTATTTATTGGGGAAGAGAGGGGTGTTTTGTGATTATTTTATGCATTAGTTTATTATTTTCTCTCAAAAATGAATATTTTGAACCTTATCACTAAATATATTAAAATTACTAAGTTTAGTATGAGCTTATGGTGCTTACATCTATGCTAACATGAGGAATAGTGTATTTAACATATAATGTATATGTACCGTAAATTACAGTATTTCATTATTCAGAAAAAATCATGTATTTTACTTAAATTACAAACAAAAAAACTTAAAAAAATAGAGCTATAAAAAAGAAACTCTATTTTAAGAAAAAATTGAAAAATGTGACATTTAAAGTTTAATTAAAATCATCATTTACTTGGAAAATACACATTTTAACATTATAAGTAATTTTAAAACACTTTGAAAAATTAATTGAGGACTTATATAATTATATTATAATCATAATGGAAAAATTATAATTTAATATTATATTTTCGGAAAATAATTTTTATTTTAAATAATTATATTAATTATAATATTATTAATAAACATTTTTTTTAAACTCTAACACTTAATTATTAATTTTTAAATTATTTATTTAATTATACTATGATATAATTAAATCATCATATCAGTTAAAAGACGCATAAATTTTATTAATAATTTCATATATATGGTTACCATTGTATTGGCCAACATACTATTCCTAATGGTCATGTTTTTATTCGAAGGGTCATGTTACTATTCCTTCAGGAGAGGTTCCTTAATTTAATGAAATACCTATTATATTATTCATTAATCATTTATAAAGGCCTGATTTTTTTCTCAATGATATATTATGTGGTTTATACAATGCCACATAATTATAAGAAGGTATTTTAAATTGATAAAATTTTGCAACATTACATATAACCCCACTAACATCATCTAAAAATATGTATGACACATAAAATAAATAATAATTATATAACAAACATACTACGGAATGAAAATGGATTTACGATCCTTTTAAAATAGATTAATAGAAGGATGAAATTAATAATTCCATCAATAATCATAACATTATACAATCATATAAAATTAACATGAATTTAATGATATTCTAGAATATTCTTGGAAAATATCATTTAATCCAGATAATTAAGAATATTGTTAAACGATATACAATTATGTCAATAATTTCATAGATGGATTGATGTATAGGAATCTAGAATGAAATTAATAAATGAAATAAAAAATATTGTATTCAAGAGAATAGGGAATTAATGAAAAAATTGAGGTTATAAAATGATGATTATGATACAGGTTAAGTGAAATGATGGATCATGTCATCTTTATAGATTTAATGTTTTTAATTTTTGAGTCTATAGGTAATGAATCCACTTTTATTTGAGGAATTAATTTTGATTAATATTATAATTTTGCAAATAAATGCATGTTCAGAGTGAATCTTTTTCCATAAAACCCCTTTTAAATAATTCTCATAGGGTAATAGAAAAAAAATTTAATATATTAAATCATTTTGTAAAATTTCCAAAATGATGGACTGTCTTTTAATATAAAATCATTTAAAAAAATAAACCCCATATATTATGTTTAAAAACTTATTATAGGGGTTAAATTCTTTTTTATATTTCTAAAATTCATTACAAAAAAGGATAAAAATTAAAAATATAACATATATTAAATCATTAAATTTTATAAAATATTTATTAGCAGAGTCTTCAAAATTAAAATGAGCTTATCTTGAGATAGTGTGGTGTGAAAAATAAAACCATTGATTTTTAAAAGGATTAGTGACTGTTTAATATTTTTAAATTCAATTTTTTAATTTTAAATCACTTAAAATGATTTTAAAATATGAAATTCCAAAAAATGATAATGAGTAAAAAAAAATAAATGATAAAAAATGTTAATTAAAATCGTCGTGATATATAAATTAAATGATATATAAATTTCCATGTTGTTTTATGTTGTTTGAGAGATATGAATTTTATAGTTTGGTTGGTAAATAGTATAATATAAAATAAGTAACATTTAAATCCAATCCCCTAGAATTAGAGAAAATGAAACACAATATATAATAAACTGATTCATTAGTGGTTAATTCGACCAAATATTAATATAAATGTATAAAAATATTACCAAATAAATAATTCTGGTATAAAAATAAATATTTCTAATAGGTGACAAATGGGACATGGATTCCTTAGGTTCTACGTAAAACTTGAATTTAATGATGGTTAAAGAAATAAAATTTATTTATCATTTTACATAACATGAATTGGAAATAAAATATTGTATAATAATTTCATTGTATCTCAATCAGATAGTCCCCTGATAAAAGGAAAATCGGTTCACAAAATAGAACATGGAACAATGAGAAATAATTAAGACCATGAATCCTTAACATTTTTCATGATTCACTATGTGCATGGACTTAACCTCATGGAAAATGAAGATCAATAAATTTAAAACATCCCTCGAAACATTATTAATTATAATTTATATCAAATGATTATCTATTATCTTATGTTATTTAATTATTAAAAAGTTTTCACATATGTTGGTTACATTAGTTTGTGAGTTCAATTTACACATTAAATGATAGAAAATGGTCCTACAAATATTGTTTTATTTAAATTGTTTTCTGATCAACAGAAATATAGAAACCAACTACCATAGTTAGTGTGATAAAATTGTTATATGTTTTTTAGGGATATCCTATCACCATGGTTTACACAAATATCGATGCTAGTCTAAAATAAATCCATATTTATGTTAAAACATTGTGGTAGGGGCTATGAGAACCATGAAAATTTTGGGGAACCCCAAAAACAATGAATTAAATTAAAAGGGAAATCATAATTCAAAATTTTATGAAAACCATGATGGTATAGCTAGATATGAACATAGTTTTAAATAAAAATGTAAATAAGCTTTTGTGCCAAAACTTATTAAAAAGGTTCTATAAAAGCTCTTAAATAAGCCTCAGTGGGATCATCTTCTCCCATTTTATTTTAATATTCGTAAATATTATTCTATAGATTAATCGATATCCAATATTTTAATAAACCATGGTACTATGA
Organism: Viscum album; assembly: GCA_963277665.1. NCBI lineage: Eukaryota > Viridiplantae > Streptophyta > Magnoliopsida > Santalales > Viscaceae > Viscum > Viscum album. The sequence goes on from OY728156.1 coordinate 120,359,790, forward strand.
CCCCATGGAATGACTTATATTAAGAGTCCCCAAAATAATGGAAACTTCCTTCCCTAGAATTTTCTACAAGAATGATTTTTCCAAAAATATAAATTTGCCCACTATCAAGATAGGATTTTTAAATTTTTCAAAAAATAATAACTATTATTATTAAATATCCTTATATCTTCATAGATATGTATATTTAAATAAATATTGTACTTTATCCTATTAGCAACGTTTTGGGATAATTGAGGAATGGGTTGCACGAAAAAGGATTTACGGTTTCATTTAATTTTTAAAAATCCATGTTGACGGTTTTTTAAATCATGATATTATGTCCCATTGGTTTTTGGTGTATTACCTATTCTTATTTTCCATATATATTATGTTTATAAACATACTATGTCAATATTTGTGTAAACTGTTGCAATATGTGTCCTTGAAATATGGTGTTGAGCCTTAGGTTATTGTAGATATGGATCGTGACCGTAGACTACCAAATGAAATGGTATTATATTATGTATATATAATGAACCATATTACATATTTGATTGGTTATTTGTTCCATGTACACCATTAACATTAGCTATGACCATGTCCTTTGTGCATCATTCCATACTTTAAAACCCTAGGAATATGATGATTTTCAACTTATGAAAACTCATTCTGATTATTTAAAATGGTCAATGGCTTTGAAACCATTATTAATAATATGTATATTTATAGATTTTTATTTAATTTATTTTTATTAATTAAAAAATTCATATAATTCTATAGGATTCCAAAATGAACCTCATATATGAATGATAGCTCAAAAGGATTATTTTTTGTTGTAAAATAAGGTAAGAATTTGTATTGTTAATATAACAATAATATTTACAAGTATTGTATTTCATGAAACAATACATAAATTCATATTTATTTATTATAATACGAAATTACAATTGACTATGAGTCTATTGTAACACATGATATATATGTATAACATTGTTCACATATGTGGTTAAACTGACCAAAACACAAACAAACTATAATTCATGGATAAGTAAGAATATGGGGATATTAAGATGTAAATTCATTATTCAATAAGTAAAAAATAAATTTTATATTTTTATTTGGGTGCATAATATTTTAAGGTAAATGGAAAAAAGTTAAAAATAATATATGAAATTAAAAAAAATATTACTTTCTCAGAGGTAGTAGTTTGTACATACGTATTGTAAACATTATAATTTATCAGAAAATGAGATGGGATAATCGTATAAAAAATTACCCTTTAATAATAATAATAATAACATTATATATATGTCATATAATTTAATCATACCCCTCATTAAAACCATTATTGAGAGATAATGAAAGAAAATAGAAGTCATTGATTTGTTGAGGTGGTTGTTTACACCTATAAAATGTGGACGTTCTTGTATTTTTCATAGTGTACTGAAATGAATATATAATAGTTGTTTAATTAATATAATAACCTCTTTATATATTAATTTCAATTATTTAATTATATTCATTTACTTATAAATGTTTTGGTGAATAATATTAAGAATAAATTATTAACAAGTTGACAATACTTAAATCAGTAGATTGATTAATCTAATAGAAATATCATTGGTGATTAATCCATTATGATATATAATTGTTATTGGATGCTTAATAAATTAGGATAGGGATATTGAGTAAAAAATATCATATTTTTAAATATATACTAAATGGTAATGGTGTGGAAAGAAAGGGTGGATGTGTCCCCAATTATAGGTCAATACATGGTGGTTTTGAAGCATCATTTTCATTATCAATAATATAAATTTATTAAACAAGTACAATGTTAAATATATATATATATATATATATATGATCATGTTTAGGTGAGTATTAACCAACCCAATCCTCAAAAATTAATTGAAATAAATTTTAATAAATTTTATATTATTTCATCTATGTAAATAATTTTTTACATTTTTACTTTATCCGAGGTCATGAATTTTTTATGTTGGTAACTAATTTTAATGTAAAAAGATTAAAATTAACCTATAAAAGAAATTTAAACATTTAGAGTTCATATTATTAAATAATTTTGTCAAATTTAACCTCCAATATTGTGAAAAATAAATTTTATGAATAATACACACAATGTATTGAATTATTTTTTTGGAAATGTGTGTTTTCAAGAATTATATAAATAAAAGATAAAATTAATTATGTGTTTTATTATAGAGTAAAATATTGGTTTATTAAAAAATAAAAAATTTTATATCACATTTAATATAATTCAAAACATAATATTTCAATCAATGTTTATAGTTAAATGAAATTAAAAATTTTATAAATCATTTTTTTATAAGTATAAATTTTGGGTTTATAAAATAAAAAATTATCCTTAACATGAATGAAATTAATTAAATAATAATTTTTTATTTAATAAAAAAACTTATTACTTATTTACTAATAAGAAAATAAAATAACTATTTTGGAAAATAATTTTTTTTTGGAATTCAATTAAAAAAAATTCAATTATAAGAAATCCATTAAATTCATAATTGGAATAAATTTATATAAGGAAAAAAATATATCATTTAGTTAATAAAATTCCAAATATAATATTTTTCTTATTTTTTTGAGGAAAATTCAAACTATAAAGAAAACAAATTTTATTTTATAGTATGTTTATAACCATTAGGGACCTTTAGAATTATTTTATACTAATTTATATTTTTGAGAATGAGAATATATTAGTAAATATACCAAAATAATATATATTGTTAATTTAATCTATTATATGTAATTTCTATTATATGTTTAAAAATTTATTTGATAAAGAAAAATTAAATTAAATCTATTATTTATCATCTAAATTTAATCATTTTTAGTAATATATTTTCTACTAATTTACTATATGGTTAATTATTCATTTAGTTTTTTAACAAATTTTTTCTACATGGTATTTATTTATTTTTGATTAGTTATCGATATAATAAATGTTATTGAAAATATTTTATATTTAATGTAAATATTATATAATTAATTATCAGGTCATTACCCTCCCCCTATAAATAAATTGTTACATTGTAATTTATAATTTTGAAATACTAATGAATGTATGTATGGGTATTCATAAAATGTTTATAATTCTATATATAAATAACAATATCACATATAAATTACTCTCTTAGGCTATATCAAGTTACATATAACTTCTTAAAAAATGGAATACTACTCATTTTTATGGAGGCACATTCACCCTCCCCAATAACCGATTCTGAAAACAGATCCCCAGAAAAGCGAATATTATTCATGATTCATCATCCAAGGGCGATATCTCAAAAAGGATTTATCTCTATATATATTTTTTTGTTTCTCTTATTTCTCCATCATAAGGTATGATGAATTGGAAGGTTTTAGTAATAGTTTCTTGTTTTTCCTCTATTAGGAGGTTTTGAGATTTCAAATATTTCTCCCTTGGTCGAGGATGTTGGAACCATGGTCGTTCTATGCAAGAATTGCAGTATATTTTGTGTTTGTTGTCAATCCTTAATAGAAGTTCAGAATGATTTCTAGTAAATTAATCATACAGTCTCATCAGATAATAGTATTGGTGGTGTGTTGGAATGTAACTAGCACGCAAAAGGGTAGGTGTGTTGGAAACATGCATGCAAGGCATGTTTTGGGATCAGATCACTGAAAAATGGAAAAGGCATGAGCTGCGCGAAATGTTGGAGTGGTGCGTGAAAAATATGGATTGCACACTAAATTGTTTTTGCGCTCAATAGTGAATATATTTTGGTTTTTTCACACAAACATTGTTTCGGGATCTGAACAATGAAAAATCGAAAAGTCATGAGGTGGTGAAAATTAGAGATGTGTGCAAAAAATGGTTCCAGCACGCAGAAAGAGTGTTTTGTGTGACACGATGGGTTTTGGGTGTAGTGTTCAGAGACACCTATAAATAAGAGGACACCCTTTACTTTCGGCATGGCTGATGACTTAGAGAATATCTGAGTTTCCATGCGCGTAAAGGGTGTTCGTAAAGGGAGTTGCATGGAAAAGATTAAACTGGGTGGAAACATAGACATTGCAGGTAAAAATTGATATTGAGGGTAAAATATAAAGGAGCGCCTAAAAATTTATAGTGTGTGTAAATGTTCATGAAGCTAGAAAAAGTCAAAGCTAGGAGAAAAATTTTAGGCTTCATGGAAAAGTGAAAGTTGCGTAAAGGTGTTTGTTGGGTAAACTATTTTCCCCGCGAAAATATACTATTGTGCGCAAAAGTGAGTTGTTGCGTAGAGAGGGTAGTTTTTGTGAAAATTCATCAGTATAACCGATTTGCATGTTCCGAATATCTGGTTCAGTGGTTTGGTACTTTCAAGTGCGTCTTTTTATGACTCCGATGCAAGCAGTGGCTCATGCTGAACAGAGACAAATAATTCAATGAAAATATATTAGAGAGTCCTTCAAGTAAATAAACTGAGATTGACTTCACTCTAGGGAGTGACCTAGGCGGAGTAAATGGAAGTGATATGAGGGATGTAGTGAGTGTTCCTTGAATGAGTGTAAAGGTAGTATTCTAGGAACAGTGTGACTGTGAACAAATCTTGTAATCCATAATCTAGTGAAGATTGTGGGATTTTGGTACAACTGACACTCTATCAGTGTATACTCTGTGGACGTATCCCTTTGAGGCGAACCATGTAAAAGTGATGTGTTAATTTTATGATTTCATTTTTTTGATAGATTTAATAGGTTCCAACAAAAATTGAATCAAGATCAACAACATTAGAAAGAAAAAATTGACACCTTTATTCACCCCTCCCATCTCAGGGGATCCCGGGGTCCTTTAGAGGACTCTACCATGTATTATTATCTCTTATAAATTTGAATTGGAGTGCTTGTGGTATTTGTTTGGTCAATTAATGGCCAGTTACACTATAAGTCCATGATTTGATTTTGAACATCAATTTGAATGATTTTAGAGAAACAGTCACATAATTATTGATAAAATTTTATATTTTAAATTAATGCAACTGGATTTAAGAATTTATTTAGGATATTTATTCTATGATTATAACACCATTTAGATAAATAATTCCACTAAACATGCTCTTTATGGCCAATATATAAGAGTACTGGTTAGAGTACATGTAAAATCAAAACATTTCTAAAAAGTAATTTTATCCACACCGCATGATGAGGTTAGTCTCAAAATTTAGTTTGTAACCCCCACATTGTGAATCCCGGGGAAATATTGTTAATTTGAAGACTACCAATAAAAGGTATCTTGTTTTCCCAAATAGTCAAATTAGAGGACAGGAAAATCAACATTATCAAAGGAATAAAATTATTAGGCCTACAAAGGTCCCTAAATATCATGTTGATGTTCTTTATAGTGATCTTCATACTTCTTCTATTACATGTAATTTAAATACATCATTTTTTCAGAAACATGTAAATATTTAAACCTCATATCATGGGTTGAAGACAACATATAATGATATTCTTCCTTGGAAGGATAGGTGCAATGCGGAATCTAATAATAGATCCACTCCATTACTTCATGATGAAGTGGTTTGTATTCGTAATGAATAGATAAAAAATGTTTTTTGCAATGAAATCATGGGAAGACATTGTGGGTGATAGAAATTTTGTTAATTTTGATGTTTCCTTTATAGTTGTATTGTCTATGCGTATATTGACTAACTAGGATAATGATTATTCTGATGAAATTGAAGCTACAAAAGATAAATGTACAGATGGTGATGTGGTTTTCAACATATACAAAGAACATAGGGTAATTTCATCCAATATTAGCGATGGTAAGTCTAATATGGATGCATCCACCTTATTGAAATCTTAGTATAATAATATTTCAATCTTCAAGGAGATTACTTGAAATACTATATCAATTTTTATGCATGGAAATCCGGAGGTATTTTCACCAATTAATCAATCCACCACATCTTCCATGCAGTTCTTAAATAGAAACCTTGATCACAATGAATTGATGGTACTTAAATGTTCTTCATTAGATTTTGATCATTATGTTTAGGGGTTAACAAATATAATTTATAAAAAAAATGTTTTTTCTACATCTATAGTAATTATATCCCATCAGGGAGAAATATTAGTTGCAATAATTACACTATAGAGAGCGATTATTTATAATTATACTACTTCATATGACATGAACATCTAGTTGGGACATTTATTGTCTATAGACCATGAACATTAAATGGAAATTCTTGATACTAATAATAATTCTCAAATCAATGCACTTTAGGGTTAAATTTTAGTAGAAGAAATTGCACGTCATATTAAAATATCTTATGTTGTTTCTTCAATAGGTGATGAAGACAGATTTTTTTTAAAATTAGGTGATATGATCAAATATGAGAGATCAACATATTCAAAGGTGGAAACCCTGAGGATATTTTAACATAATGATTTATTTTTAACAATGAATCTGGATCTTGTTCAATTTCTTAAATATAAAGTGAAAATGAATGTAACCATGGATAATCCATTTTAAATAGTTTCCTTTGGATGAATTCAAGTGGATGGTATAAAAAATAATGATACTATGAAGGAATAAGATATAAGGTAATATGATGATGTGGGTCCTTCTGATGATGGATGAGGAGCATGGATTCAGGTCAAAACATATAGGATAAGATGAACCCCCCATGGTAGGGGTGGCTGCAGTTCTCATCATAGTATGAGTAAACTATCATTCATTTCATAGTGTATTTCGTATTTTTTTTATTTCTACGGATTTTTTGTTCATATACATTCCTTCTCTCTATATCTGCCTTTGTTATAATTTAATGAAATGGGTCACCGAACATAAGTTTTAGGAAAAAATTATTATCTAAAAAATTTGATAAACATCACAACATATATCATAATAAAAATTTAAATTATATTAATAGTCAGTTTCAAGGCTCTCAATAAAATATCTATAAATTTACTCAAGGTAGATACACCTTTAATTTCCTAAAAATTAATAATATATTAGTCCTAAGAGTTATCCATAACTCAAAAAATATTTCTTCACTAAAAATCCTAAAGAATTCAATCTTCTCATAAAATCAACTTTCATGGATATTAAAACATTTAATAAATATTTCCAAAGCATTAATGTAAAAATAATAAAGAAAAATCCATATAATCTTCACATAATCCTCATAATAATTAGAATATACTATAATATCATCGAAAAATATCACTCAATTATGAAAATTTAAAAGACAATCTAGAATTAATTTATATGAAGATATCAACTGCACTAGCTTATGTAAGATAATTAAAATGAAATTTTCTATAATAAATAATATATGTTTATATTATAAACCATTTATGATTTCTCGTTTACAATGATTTAATAAATAATTGATTTTCTAAATATAGAGTTCTCAACATCAATTTTTCTATCATGTTTCAATAAAATACTAAAACCAAAAAATATTATGATTAAAACCATAGAATGTGATAATATGAATTTGAAAACCCAATCCTATTATGTATTATATATTTATAACATCTATTAATCCATAGAAACATTTATCTCAGTATAAGTTTCATTAATTTATGATAAATTATTCTTCTAACACTAACACTAAAATGAAATTTCCCCAAATTATCATGATATTTCATAAAATATTATAATCTTGAAAATCATTGAAATATACTCTATCAAATTCAATATTAACATTTAACCATATTAACACATATAAATTAATATGTATAATAACTATTGAATCTCATTATTTAATTCATTGGATTATATGGTCATTCCTAATTAGGTTTTCTAACAAAACTGATTTCAAATCTATCGTAATGGATTATAAAAAGAATTTGAATTTAATATAGTATATCCCCTCAGTGTGTTAAAAAAGGTGTGTAGTTATAAAATTTTTCATGAACTAGGATATGACTGAGTTACTAACCAATATTAACTTTTTAGGTTTACTAACTTGAGGTACATTTGTTATAGAGCATGAATCCACTTATTTAGTCAAGATATGGATGATATTTATAGGAGAACCACAAAATATCTTCTTTAATAAATCATCAGGATGTTTTCCTAAAATATACAAATTAATAGGGTTGTCCATAATTTTTTCCAATCATAATACCCAAATAACATAAAATATTATATAAAACCAATATAATGGTTTATCCATACCCTTGATACTATAATAATCCTAAATATATCAATCTTTAATGACCCCTTTAACACTTAATATATCTTTAACCAATTAAATCATAACCTCTTATGGAATCTATATAGTCTTATGATAAAACGTTGGGTTCCCTAGGTCCATAGTCATGGATATAGGGAAAAACAAATATAGATTAAATATTGTCTTTTATACTAATCTATAATTACATGATAATGAGGATATTACAATAGATGGAAATATTCAAGATTATAAATTAAGAGAATGATGACTAATATTTATTCAAGTAGATACCATGTTATTTGTATTGAATTAATAGTATTTATACTATATATGAATCAAGTTTATGCAATCAAGCCACCATCATCTCCTTATAATACACAAACCAAGATACTCTTCTAAACATATGTTATGTAATACATTTTTAAAAAACATGAGGAAATTAAAAAAAATAAAGCGTTCAGCACAAATATATAGGAAAGGAAAATTAACATGATGACATCATGGATTAGTTCAAATGAATTTAATATAACATTGGATGGTGATAAATTTCATTCTAAAATATACAAGTAATAATAATAATTTTATGTATTTAATGTTAAAAGGATATGTAATATAATATAATATCATAGAAAATATGTGTATAATTATGATACACAAAATGTAAATCCCTGAATATAAACATTGGCCTAAACTTATGATATAATATTTTTGGATAAATATAATCTATGAAACTATATCTTATGTCTACACACCAATAAATTATTCACATATTAGGCATTGGATAACCACCCATGTAACTTCATAGACATGAAATAATACTCCAATGAACCATATGAATAAAGTTAAATGCAGTCATTTACCACATTTTATTCAGATAAATCCTCCCATATACCCATTGGATTGAGATAATTCCCTATATGTACCCTTTGGTGAATAAAAAATCATTTGATCTGAATATAGGACCCCACCCATTATAATACAAACATACGTAGGCGATATAAAATTGGTTATCATTATATAATAATGTACCCATGAAATGGAAATGTGTTTAATATATTTTTCACATGTAATCAAATACATTAAATAATATTAATTTCATTTTTAATCATAACATGATATAACCCTGGGTAGGAAATGGATATTAAATTATATTTCATAAATTTCTATGTAAACCCCATTTAATCATGAAAATTTATCATATATTGTTTACATTATAAATATAAATTGAATATTATTTTGTCTTTAATTGATCAAATAAATTTATTTGATGATATATCAGTGAACACTCTTCAATCAATGTATGAAAAATTATAGTAACAATAGAGGAAAATCACTAGAATAAAATTGTGTTGTTATAAAAAATGATTATTAAGTAATATAAGGTGATATATTATTTATCTTATATATATTTATAATATCTCAAATCTTAAAGCATGTGTAATTAATAAACGTGTTGAAGAATAACACATTTAAAATAATACGATGATTTTATTTATAAAGGATTGAATAAAATTAAATGTTCTCAATGATAATTATTTTAAATAATTTTAATTAGAAAATAGAAAAATAGTTTTGATTTAAAAAAGATGGTAATGAATTATAAAAATGATTATAAATCCATTCCAGTGAAAATGTTTCACAAATAATATTGTTTTCTTATTTTTTAAAAATAATGTCTCTGGGAAAAAGTGCTGAGTCTATTTTGAAAATTAAATTTCACAATAATATTTCATGGAAAACATTAATGTTATAGTAAATCATTAAACAGTTTGAAATATAAAATGACATAGTATTTAAAAAAGACATGATGGTTTTATAAATAAATAATGGAGTTGATGAAATACATTTTATTATGAAATGATGAAATACTTTTTAAATTTTTAATTAAACATTATTGCATATAAAAACTCTAAAAGTATTATATAATATCCAGTTAAAAAATAAATCATAATTTTTTATGAATGATAACTAGATTGGAATACAACTTATTGTGAAATTTTACAGAAATACATACAAAATTATCCTTATGAGCTATCACATTTTGGAGACATAATTTTGAAAATATGGTTTCGAAATAATCCATAAATCCTGAGTATCATTTGAATAAATACCCATTAAAAGATAAGGAGAGATAAATTAAACTTATAATAACATTAATTATGATATTAAAATTATAAAAAAAAAATATTATTAGAAACTATATTCTAAATAAAATAGTTTATTTCATAGTAAATATCATTTAATGGATGAAAATTTGAGACATAATAACCTTACGGCCACGGTAACAATTTAAATGAACAATGAAAGAATAAAAATAATTACTATTATTATTTCCCAGGAATTAGAAACAAAATTGGAAAAAATATTGTAGTATGTAAATTTTATGTACAAAATATATAATAAAAATTGAAAAAAAAATCAATATCTATCAAATTATATGAATTGAAAACAAGAATCTATTAAATCATTCTTAATTTAGTATTCACATATGCCTAACCACATTGATAATTAAAATATGTTTTTTGACTATATTATTTAGAAATTCATTCATCAATATTTCATATTTTTTGGTTTATCTATTATCATATGTTGTTGGTTTATTAAATAGTTTTCATGTATTTGGATTAACAATGATTTTTCAGCAAATTATTATATAAATATTCGTGAATATTATCAATTTAAAAATATGTTACAAAATTTCTCCAAAATTTCCAATGATAAATATTTTTTTTAAATTAGTATTCTATTACTAAAAGAATAATTATTTCACATTAGGCTTACAAAATAGACTCTATGTCTGAAAGGTGACATGAAATGCTACATTTCATCGATTAATTTAAAATTATATTTTATTGTAAATATCACATGTAAAATGTAAAATAATATAATTCTATAACCCTTGAAATGATTTATTTATTTATAATTATCCAATATAATGTCTAATTATGTTTTAATAGTTACCCATTCTAGATACTAATAGTATTATTCATGTAACATGTTTAACCATTGAAGACCTAAAGATTCTATAATTAATGGATAAGTATGATTATGTGGTTATTTAAATTGAATATAATTATTATTTAAGTATTTATATTATATAATTCTTCTGAACAATACTTGGTATGAGTTGGAAAAATTACAGATGACTAGATAAAAAATACATTACATTCCTGGAAACAGTAGTCTGTATGTTCCACCGATTAAAGCCATAATTTCTCAGTATGCGAGGGAGAATAATTCTAGGAAATAATTATATTTCAAGAATATTTATTAATGATTAAATGTAATTATTATTTATATTTCCATATTTAAACGTACCCATGAGTGATGGAGATGAGAAAAGGGAGACGTCAATTCATGTAGGGCTATTATGCATGTACACTATGAACATTCATTTGTTTTTCATCGTGGGTGGAAATGAGTAAATAAGGGTTGTACAATTAATATAATAAAATATTTGACTATTAATTATATAGATTTTATTATATTAATGCATTTAGAAATGGTTTGGAAGTGTAATATTAATAAGAAATTATTAATAATGGGATAATACTTGGGTTGAGTGCTATATTTTTATCTGAGAAGTCTATATATAAATTATTTTGAGTAGATTATTAATGGTTAACAAAGTCATAAGGAAGTGGGAGAGGGTTATATTTGAAAAAATAGCAGTTTTATTAATGTAATTAGGTGAAAATGGTCAGGAATAGAGGTATGGATATGTCCCCTTTTATAAGTAAATAAGAAGGAAATTTTGGAAGGAACAACTACATTTTCAATATTGAAATGTTACCCTTGATGTTTGAAAGGATCCATAATTTAAAAATGAGTATTGAAAGGTATTTTTTTAAATATAATCATGTTAAACATTTATTTCAAAATAATAGAAATTAGGGTTATTTCATCTTTTTAAACGAATTTTTATCAATTTTTACTTTTTCATGTATAAATAATTTTAAACCTTAAAGATGAATTTTTATTAGAAAAAATTAAAATTTTATTTTCACCTATTTTTATACTTATAATATAAAATATAAAAACAATTATATGAAGTATATTTTATAATACTGAGAAATAGAAATTCTCAAATAAATGCACATACTGTGAAAAGAAAAGTTCTCTAGAACTATGTTTTTATCACTATAATTATATATATAATAAAATTTTCAACTTTTCTCAATTTAAAAACATATATTTAATTATTAGTAAATCAAAATATTATTTGGATTCAAAAAAACTATTAATACTTATTTCTCCATTAAAATTCATACTGATAACAATATCGAAAACTATTTTTATTAGAGTGTAAAATTAATTTTATTTTATAAAATAACTAAATATTATATGAATTTTTGTAAAATATATTTCTGTTGAATAAATTTATTACATCAATACATATTTGAACAATTGAAAATATAGGTAATTATTATGTAATTTAAAAGTAATTAAAGTCACAATTTTTAGAAAAAATGTATGTTGAATTATTTCTCTAATAATAAATTATCCCCGATAAATCCCATAAAATTCATACAATGTTTTTTTATTAGAGGAGTAACAAAATTTAATTTTTAAACAAATTAAATATGTTAAATTTATAAATTTAACTTTTATTGTAAAATAAAAATAATTTAGAAAATCATTTTTATTATAAATGTTCATTTTATGCATTAGGTCCAATTAGAATTATTTTGTGTTTTATTTAAATTGTTAATATATTTGAAAATATATCACGATATTGCATACTATAATTTAAAATATCTTAATTTAATTTATATAATAATTTCCAAAATTATTGTAGAATGGAAAATTAGACAACATTAATTATTTATTATGTTAATTTATCCTTTTTAATTCGAATTCATATATTTTTATTAATATTATTTATCGATTATGTCACAAATTGTTTTATATTTTTGGTTCACATAAAAGAGATTATCATACATATTTTTATTCCAAAGAAAAATTATGTAGTGAAAACATGGGTCTTGACACACCCTACAAAGCTAACCCCCTAGGGGTAACTATAAATCCCAGAACCCACGCTTCCAGATTTAGTGCTAAAAACATGTTTTCTGTTATTTAATAAAAGATAACCTAAAAATACAATGTGTTTTATACAAAATATGACCTTTCAATTCTAGGTTATGAGGGATTAGAATAAACACACCAATTATCAGAGATTACAAAAAACCAGTTTCCTCACATGTGCTGATTACATATGTTAAGAGAAAACCTTCAAAAAATTCTACTAAAACTGTGAAAAATAAAGTTAAAATAAGGGTTAGAAATTATTTTCTCCAATAAGAGGTTTTGGAAAAATTAATACTTTCATTTAAAAAAATTTATTTGAATAAATATATGTACATAAAAATAGATTTTCATAATGTTTTTATATTAAATTAATAATTTATAAATCCATTATTTTATCAAAATATTTTTAATTTAAAAGACCATTGAGATTTCTCCATTTAAATAACAATTATTGGTTGGTCATTATTGATACATGGTATACCATATTAAAAACAAATGGTTTCTAGTAAAAACTCATATGGATCAAAGTACACATATGATTTATGGCTTCACTCCCCATATAATAAAATATATTATACTAGAGACACTTTTTGAAAACACATTTAGTAGACCATCCTTTCAGAAACCTTACTATAAAAATATAAAAGTGCATAAATAAAATTTAATTTCTTTAAAATAAAATAACATTTCATATACCTGTTATAAAAATATTGATGAGTTTTTCTAAAAACATTTTTAGGAGAATACCATGATTTAAAATAAATGTTATTAATTAAAATTCATAAACTACATGAATAATAAGATAAATTCACACTGAAAAAAATCATGCAATGTCAATGATACATATAGTGCATGTCCAGTGCTATTTTCAAATGTTACATCCAAAATTTAAATTCACATATTATGATAAAATTGAACATGAATTATTATTTTTTGAAATGATTATGAACCCTTAATGAAAAATAGGTTGATGTTCATATTCATTGTTATATGAATAAACTGGTATATTTTGAAATCAACTTCAAACCCTTTCATAAAAATAACAATTCCCTTCTATTAAAATTTCAAAAAATAAAATATTTATATGGATTTAAATGAATATATAAAAACATATTTTCATATCAATATTAAAACTATTAATAAAATTAATACCACAAAAAACAAACAACCTAAAATGTAAAAAAAAGTAATCCCATACAGTCAAAGTATATAACTACAGATAGAATCAAAATTTTAAATAAAGACACTATATGAAAGAAAATATTTTAAATAAATTTTTCATAATAATTACATCATAATATTATAATATGTTTTAGAAAATAAATTACTTACACAAAATTAAATTAAAACATGAACTGGTTAATAAAAAAATAACAATTCCTTATTAAATTTACATTATGCCCATATAATTATAAAATCTAACTCAAATTGATAGAATAAATAAAAACCATATAACAGAAATTAAAAAATATAAGATAATAAAAAATAAACATAATATCACCCTTATAAACCATAATCATTAGAAATTTAAATTTAAATCAAACCCATACTCTTAATTTCTGAAAAATATTTTGATATAAAAAATAATACTATATACATATAACATTGTAAAATAGATACAAAATAAATTAATCCATACTGTTCTAAATTTTTTGAGAATCATAAATTAAAAAACAAATAAATTAAATATGTCCCATACACGATAATTATAAAAAATTAAATAATTAAATACACTTACTTATTTACTATAAATCAAAATGAGTTATGTCTCCTTGAATGAAGTTAAATGAGTATAAAAATAAAGGAATGAGTTTGGAAGTGGAAAGTTCCCTTCTAGTGGGTGAATAAGGGTTTCCCTTAATTATATATATATATATATATATATATATATATTGGATGGTTTAAAGTGTCCATGGAAAGATGGAATTTTATTTAATAATTGGATACCCATTCATATCTAGAATCACAAAATAAAAAAAAATATCAATCAAAACAGACAAAAAGAACATATATATATTATTATTTTTTCGTGAATAGAAATCAACGAACTTCAATAATGATGTTATTGTTCATATTCTATAACAAAAAAATACCAATGATGGACCATAGAAAGATAAATATACGATTGATTCATAGTCCCTAAAAACAATTGGTGAAAAATGAATAAACATGACAAAAATAATATCACATCTAAAACAATCCTAGATTCAACACTAAGAAATAATGACAAAAACCTACCTAAAAAATATATGTGGAGAATAGACTGTTCTGATCCTTAACAGCATATTAACCACATCAACGCCATTCAAATATTCGAAATCCCTCTCCAATTTTTGTCTCCCAGTCAAACTCATCGCTGGAACTCTATTCACCTTGGTCAAAACAATCATGTAGTACTGACCCTATCACAATAAACTTTGATCAGTCTATGTGATTTTTCTCGACCCCGCTTGATGTCTATTTGTTACTCATTCAACCTCTCCCTAAGGCTCTGCATGACTCTCCCTCTGCACCTCATAGAACCCTCAAAAACATAAATCATCAACTCAATTTTCCCTTTGTTATCCCATTGATTTATATTTTAAAAAAGCATAATTTTTTTGTTAATTTTTAATATATGTTTAGTTTTTATTATTATCTAATAAATATATAAAAAATTAATTTATTAATCAATTTTTTTGTAAAATAAATTTAAAATTGTATTTAATGCATTTATAAGAAAAATACTTAATAATTAATATAGCTATAATTTTGGATTAAAAACATAATCATAATATATTACCTAAAAAAAATTTAATGTTTTATTTGAAGGTTTGATTTAAATAATTTATATTATATTTATTTAACACCTAATATTATTATTAAAATTTTCTATTTTATAGTTAATAAATATTTAATTATTCAAAATAGAAAAATAATATTTCAGTGTAAAATCTAAAATTCTCAGGAAAACTATTATTTCTTCATTCAAAAATATTAATCGATATTAGGAATAACATTAATTTTTAGTAACATTTTATTATATTAACATGTATTCTTATTTTTTCAATATTATAATAAATTTATAATCCTTATAAAATAAAATGTATTTATTTATTTCAAATAAAATAAATCATGAAAATATTATCTCACATATTATCACTTTATGTAATTTAAAATATTAAATTAGAAACAAATTGTATTTTTAGTTAACAAAATATCTTATAAAAGATTTTATTTAAGACCTTTATTGGTTAATTAAAAGCAAACCAATAATTGAAATTAATTGGTATATGTATTTATGTATTCTAACATAATTTTTTCATCTATCTAATTTTTTTTTAAATTTCAACAATCTTAATTTAAAATATATTAGATCGTTAAACACTTATAATATTCTTCTTAGTTGACAACGTCTAATCTCCAATGTTCTCTAGACTGTTCCTATGATATGAACTCTGAAGCCCCAAAAATGTACTTCTTGATTCAGATCTAAAAACACGTGTTGTGTTTTTTTCTAAATGATATCCAAAAATACACAGAGTTTTATGCAAAATAAATCCTTTTTTATCAAGAATTTTTATGATTAGAAAAAATGTTCAACTTATCAGAGTTTGGAAATAAAATAAAAGATGTTTCAACACATGTGTAAACACTTTATGTGAAGCTAACTCCTTAAGAATATTCTACTAAAACTATAATGAAGATATTGTAACCATATGGTGAGGAATTATTTTTCCATGTAAGGGGTTCTGAAATCATCTATAAATTCCTTTAAAATAATAAATTGAAATAAAAATAAGTACATTTACATAAATTTTAATAACATTTTTATATTAAATTAATAATTTATAAACCTGTTATTTTCTAGAAATTGATTATAAAAGAAAATATCATTGGGATTTATACATTGAATACATCAATATTTGGGGGTCATTCTTGATACATGGGAGACCATATAAAAAACATAATGATGATAGTCATTACTCATGTGGATCAAATCCCCCTAAATATTTATGGGTTCACTTCCTATTATATATCTTTCCTTATACTTGATCCATTTTTTAAAAAAAGATTAAATGGATCTATCTTTCTCAATCATAACAAAATACATTTCAAAAAACATACATTAAAATTATTTACTTTTAAAAAAAGTTTTATTTCATATAGCATGTCATAAAAATTTTCACCTAATTTTCCAATTATATTTTGAATATAATCCTAACCATGATACTTCATGTTCTTAGTTAAAAGTAATAAATAAAATCAATAATAAAATAGATGCATATTTCAAAAAAAAACATGTAATGTTTATGATTTCAATAGCGCATGTCCATGACTATTTTGAAATGAGACCTCCATAATTTCAATTCATAAAATATGATAAAATTGAACCAGAATAAATTATTTTATAAAATATTATGAATACTAAAAAAATTACATAAATTCGTATATGTGTTTTTATATTCATAAATTGAATGATTTTGATATCGACATAAAACCAATTCCTAGAAATAACAATTCCCCCGTGAAATAATTTATTAATATAAAATAGGTAGATGGATTGAAATGAATATATACAAAAAACATTTATAATCTAACATAAATATATGGTATAAAATTAAAACCATAGAAACCACACAAAATAAGATGTAAAAATAAAAAATCTCGTATAGTCAATGTATATAAATAAATTATGAATCACGTTTTTAAATACATATGCAGATTGTAGAGAGTATTTCAAGAAATTGATCAAAAAATTATATCATAAAATATTAATAGATTTTAGAATATAAATTCCTTATGTGACTTTAAATTAAATCATGGATTAGTATATAAAAAAGTAATAATTCTTTATGTAATCAAGAATATACACATATAATATCTAAATCTAAATAAAACTAAAACAATAAATTAAACCATTAAAATGTGTTTAGAAATTCTAAATAAAAATAACTATACATAATATAACCCTTACAAACCATATAATTTATAAATAAAAATTTATTCAAAACCCTTATCCTATGTTGTGAAAATAGTTGGATATAATATATAATCATATATACATATATCTTTTTAAAATAGACAAAAAATAAAAATAACCATTAATAGTCTGAAATTTTTGAGAATCATAAATCTAAAAAAAATAAATTTAATATCTCCCTTAAACAAGAATGTGAAATCATAATTTAAATAAATAAATTTAGTCACTTATATTATGTAAACCAAAATGAGTTCAGCCTCACTGAAAGAAGTTGAACTAGTGGAAAAATAATGGAAAGGGTTTAGATAAGGAAAGGTCCCTTCCAGCAGGTAAATTTTGTTGTCCTTTAATCATAAATACATGTGTGTGTGTGTGTGTGTTCATTGGGAAGTATCTTCTAAGGGAAGAAATGATTTTATTTAATAAAGGGATACCAAATCACATCTAGAATTTTTACATTCCAGAATATTCAATCAAAACATAAAAAAGTAGTCAAATATATATATATATATATATATATTATGTTGGCCTAAATAATAATTGATTTCGAATAATAAATTGGATTCTATTCATAGTCCGTAATAAAAACAGAATCCAATGATGGACCAAAGAAATATAAATAGGTAATAAAAAAATATTCTTTGAAAACGATTGGGGAAAAAATAAATACAAATAAAACACCACCTCATAAAAAATTATCCAAAATTGGACACATAGAAACGAAGAAAATAACCTACCTCAAAATGATATGTGAATAATAGACCTCTTCGAACCCTGACAACATAAAAACCACATCAACAACATTCAAATCTATGAAAGCCACATTGTCGTTTCCCACTTGGACTCCTCGTCGGTACTTGATTCAACATTTTCTAAACCCCTATAGTGGTTCGACCCCATCATGCTCAGTTTTGATCTGCCTTGTGCTGCCGCTCGACCTTGGTCTATCTCTATCAATTACACAACTGAACTCTCCTAAAGGATTTGTTCCACTCTCCCTCTATACACTCGAGACTCCTCGAAAACCTAAACTATAAATTGTATTTCCCACTTTTTTATCCCATCTATTTCTCTTTTTTTTAATAAAATCATTCCATATTTATTTAAATATGATTCGTTTATATAATGATTTAATTAAAATATAAAAAATTACCAATAAAAATTTAGAAAATCTAACTTGGTAATTTTACTTAATTAATTTATAATAAAAATTATCACTAATTAATATATATATATATATATATTATTTTAGATTTATAATATAAATTTATAATATATTACTTTAAAAAAATATATTTTTTCCTAAAATTGTGTTTTAATTAATCTATATTATCATTTTTGGAAACATAATATTATTATTACAAATTTTGTTCTTATAATTTATATACATTTAGTTATTCAAAAGATATAAATCATATTTTGGTGTCAAATTTGAAGTTATAATGTAAAATATTACATCATTATTATAAAATTTGAATCGATTTGAAAATGAATTTTAATTATTAGAAACATTTTTCTATATTTATGAATATATTCTATTGTTTTAAAAATTAAATTATTTTTATAATCCTTCTGAAATAAAATTTATTTCATTATGAAAATCAATGAAATCTATAAAATATTTTTTTAAAATAAAACCATACTATATAATTTTCAATATTAAATAAAATATAAATATTATTTGAAAGAAATATCTTATAATAGATTTTATTTAAACCATTTCATAATTAATTATAAAAAATATTAATTAAAATTACCGGTTCATTTTATTGGGATGTTACAATGACCATTCATGATTCTTACATGAAAACCTTCCAATATTCCATATAAAACTATTATAACATTGTAGTATGTAATAGGTATGAAATTATAAATTATACTACAGATTTCTACATGTTTATCATTTAATTTTTGTGATCCATCCTAATTAGAACTCCATAAATATGTGGTTTTCTAGTAGTAGTGATCATGATGGGTGACCTTTTATGAATCTTCCCACGGTATGTGTAAATGAGAAAAATTATAGTTAGAGAACAAGTGTTAGAATGTTGGGACAATAATTAGTCAGTTACACATTTGGGCCTAAGGGTGGGCCTTGGGGAGGGGACAACACATGTTTGGGGGTCAACAGGGGTGTGTGTGAGTACTAGTTGTAACATTGGTAATAGAGGGTTAACTGATCCATAAGTGTAATAGAACATTCTATGTTGAGATTATGGTTGAAAATGAGGACATTTCTTTCTAGGGGTGTATGAAACACCATATAGTGTTAATGTAATAAAAGGTTGATAGTTACTATAAGAACCGGGGTTTTTATAATGGGTCAAAATCGCGACCCTATTTGAATTTTTGACTAGTTTCCGAGGAAACTAGAGAAAATGGGCAGTTTCTAAAAATTTACAGACTACACGACGTGTACTTTAAGTACACACCATGTATGTGTTAAGAGAGTGACCGGCAGTGTGCTCGCTGAGTACATGCCGTGTGGTGACCGTGTAGAAATTTACTACTACATGACATGTAGTTTTAGATAGGCCGTGTACCCCCAACTGCGTGGCGGCTATACATGGTGTGTAGGCCTGTTGGAAGGGGAGAATTATTGAAACCAAGTACACATCGTGTCACCCTTGGACACACCGTGTAGTCTAGAAGAGTATAAAGGATGCACATTTCATGTGGGTAAGACAGAGAGGAAGAGAGGGGAAACTAATTAAACGCCGTGTACCCCAAGGTACATGCCGTGTACTCTTGTCGGAAGATTCAGAATGGAAGTCGGAAGAATTACAACCACCACATTAACAGTTAAATGATATACACAGCATGTAGTTCTAATTTACACGCCATGTAGTTTCTTTTTTTCTTTTAAAATGGGCATTAGCATCGTTTTGTGGAAGAACAAATATGTTCCACCTGGTTTCGCGAACCAAGTCGGCCGAAGCTTCTTTCTTCTCACAATCGTCTGTCTAAACCCTAATCTGAACACTAATTGTTTCTTTATATCCCCCTCGGTAAGGCCTCGATTCTTGTTGAGATGTTTTTTCCGATTTCTATTATAGAAAGGGTTATAGGGGTTTGATCGGTTTGGATTCGTTTATAGATCTACCATGTTTTAGACCTAATTATAGACTGTTACCGAAGGAGTAACATTGTACGAGTATCGGGTTGGTGGTGCATACATTTTTTTGTGTTTTTGTGGTCATTTGGGTGATGCGACCTTCAGCGCATTTTCATGTATTTTTAGCTGGACCCACTTCTATCTGATATGGAATTTTATATTCTTCATTGGACAATGGGATACCTTGGGGTATGCACTGTTACTTGTTTTTTTGAGCAGGGATGGGTGAGGGGCCATTCCTCATTGGAGCATTTTGGCTGGTGGATTCCAAAATGATTTAAATTGCAATATTAATGGTTTAAACTATTGAGTTAAATTTATTAAGCCTCATATAAATTGTTATACGCATTCAAGACCTCAGTACTGTTGACTGATAGCCGTTCAGTTAGGGACATTCTACTGCTTGAATGTTTTTTTGTATATATGTAATTTTTAAATTGGTAATATATATAATTGTGTAATTTCACATGCTAAACCCTTTGGGTTGTGTTGGGCATGGCTCGAGTATTCTTGAGTGATGATGATCACAGGTTGTGCTTGGACTGGGTTATGGTGGGTGGTACTGAACATGGGATCGGGCATCATGGACGTCAGTTTGGGGTTAGATGACTGTCAAGTTGGTCATGGCCCAGGTTATTGGGATGGAGATTCCATCAAACTTGACCGACATGGTCGCAGGGCCATGAGGTGTCAGAGGTGTTGTGGCTTGGGTACTATTTTAGGTGATTACCACTAACCTAGAAACATTGAGTAGTGTGCACACAGAGATACTCCGTGATGAGGTGGTTGTGACCACTCATGTGGGTAGAGGCCCCCATAGTTGCGGTTTAGGTATTTGGTTCGGGGTTCTTTCCATAGGAATCCACGTGGAAGGTGAGGAGCCTTCGAGGGATAGCATCGAAACTATCTGGTTGGGGGCTGAGAGTCGTCATTATTTGAAGGAAAATATCGTCGTCCCTCTGGATACCTTATTTGAGGGTAGACATCGCTATCCCTCTGATTACATTATTTGAGGGAAGACATCGTTGTCCCTCCGGTTTCATATTTGAGGATATACATCGCTATTTCTTCATGTTACTTCTTGGTCGTGCCTTCGGGACATCAGTACTTGAGACACGTGGTGTCGATGGGCACATTATGCCGAGTTACATGACATAAATTCCAGCATTGGCTGAAGTAGGTGACAAACTGTGGTGACTACTGAGCACCAGTGGAGTTAGTGTTTATTTGTGTATTGTACTGTTTACTTAATTCCTTATAAATTCATGATTTCTTAATCACTCATATTATGTACGCAACGTTGGATGGTATCCTACTGAGATTTTTCTCACACCCTGCATGGGCCCTTCCAGACGCGTGTAGACTTTATGAATTTAAATGTAGGAAAGAGTCCTGCTTCAAGAGCTGGGATGCGTTAGTTGTTTCTTGGAGATGGTATGGACGTTGAGGTATTACCTAGCCGGGGTTACTCTGTTTTGTTTTCATTACTTGTATCAGCATGATTACTTGTTTGTAGCTACTGTTGGTTAGCCACTGGAGCCTCTTTTTTTAGTGAATTGTTATAGATGAATCTCTGGGTTGTTTAGTAGTTACCATTTATCCACATGCTATTGTGTTTACTTTACGCTACTTTTTTATACATATTTCTTCCACTGTTAATTGATATTGAATGTGCTTCCGCTCTGTAGGTCTGGTTTGAGTCTTCGTAGCCTTTTATTCCGATGCATCTCTACTATTATACTTGGACTAGTACCCTTTTTATTATCCTCCAAGAGGGTATAGCCTCACCACTATACATATCAGACCCTCTCTGTAAGTCGGAAGCCTTTGGAGTTTAGGGAGGTGTGCCTAAGGTAGTATCACCTGACCCGTTTGGCACTATTCAGGTGCCTGATCGGATCTGGGTCATTACAGTTACTATATATGTCAACATGGTCAAGTTTCTTTTGGTCAGACTACATGATTAAAACTCCAATATTAATGATTTTTTTCTTATAGTAGTTATCATGATTGGTGACCTCCTGGGATTCTTAATAGGGTATGTGTGACTATTGAAAATTTACAATAAAATAAGGTGGCTTGGCCATTTTGGAAAGACAATAATCTAATAACCCATTCATGATGTTGGGTATGAAAATGGAAGGAGATTATAGATGTCTATTGGGATAATTTTTTTCCAGTGGGGTGCAATTTTTAGAGCTATCATTTAAATTCCCAAAGTCCCGACATTGTGAGACCCCATATTTGACAACCATATTTACAAATCGTTCCATATGTTAATTTTTTCATAAATTTTCAAAAACATATCTTTTATTTGGAAGTTATGTAAAATAGTTAAAACCCTATTGTTGATGAATAATTATTTATTTATAAGATCATATCATTTTTTAAATTCCATATAATTTATGCTATGGTGATCTTAGACACTATGTGTTTCTCTATTATCACCAATAGAATTAATAAACTCCATTTCTTTGTATCATGGTCACCCTAGTCCATTATGTTAATTCTTACGAACACCATTTTTAATTAAAACCCATACAAAATTATTCCACATTTACCTGTTATGACCTTGGACCCACATAAAATTATATAACTACTTAACCACACCACAATCAACAATTTCATAACACGGTATTCCACCTTTTACATAATTCTACCCATAATCGTAGGTCAACCCCTGGAACTCAATTTTCATCCTAGTTCGAGTCCCCTAGAACCTCTATAATGTCTAAATACACAAGTGGGAAAAAGCAATCTACCCAAATTACTACTCTTGAATTCCTAGGATAATAAAATTTTCACAAAATGTTTTCAATGAATAGGTATGATTCAGTATGATGATTCATATGGGACCCTAATTAACAAAATGAAACAATTTTTATTCAAAATGTGGTTATGTTGTTTTGATTGTGAAGTCATAACATAATTAATCTTTGAAAATTCATGATTTTGACTAATATTAAAGGATGAGATAACTGATGAATAATAAAATATTGGGACTAATATTTTATTATAATAACGGGATATGTCACACAATAAGGGTTTCTACATATTTCCTCACAAACATATAGTATTGAGAAATTAGATTATATGGATGTGATGGGAATGATTTATAGGAAATTATAATAGGAGATAATTTTATTTATTTTATTTCAATTATAATATATGAAATCTACATTGATGGTAAAAATTATAAATAATAATTTTGTAATATATATATTGACTATATTTAATAAGAAATTTTGGATAAGATTATGTTAACAAGATTGAATGGGATTTTATATCTTCAAATTTTCAAATAATACTCAAAACATTTTGAGATGATAAAAATTGAAAAGAAGAAGATAATTTTTCAAAAGGGAAGAAAATGATAATATAGGATTGCTGAATATATTAACTAATTGAGAAAGGTATGTGAGATAGGGGA
The DNA here is from genome assembly GCA_963277665.1 of Viscum album. Lineage (NCBI taxonomy): Eukaryota > Viridiplantae > Streptophyta > Magnoliopsida > Santalales > Viscaceae > Viscum > Viscum album. Next base: position 120,384,494 of record OY728156.1, read on the forward strand.
TAATTTTTTCTAAATTCCTTAAAAGAACTAAGTTTATCATAGTGATATTAAGACGATCTTAATTCAATATAGTACATCATGTTCACCAACAATGAATACGAAAAAAGTAATTATGTAAAAGGAAAATTTTGAGAAATTCCTTATCCTATAATATCCATATATTTTAGAATCCAAATTCGAATTAGGAATAAGTATAGTTCTGTAGTAAATTCATTACTACTCAAAATACATGTTTGGTGTGTCAAGATACATTTTATGTGAGTTTATATGTATATAAATACTGATCCTAAAAAATATTCATATACATTGTTACTATTATAAATATGTCTTCTGTGCATAGCCCAATAATAAAGTAACGTGTTTCTACAAATGAAATTTTACTGAGGATGAAGATCCTTCATTATTAATATATTTTAATCATAATTCATAATATAGATATTCTACAAAAGAGGAATTTGACGGTACATTGAATTTTAGTGGGATCTACTATAATATATGTTTAACCAATAAAATTTCATTACACTAGAGGGATATATTACTAAGATCCTATCATGAGATATAAATATGCTTGTGGTTGTGGATGTCTACTCAATGTAAAGAATTTATATTGAGTAAAAATAATGAAAACTGGTTATATTTTACGTCTGATACTACAAAAAAAATTAGTTACAATTCTATATTTTCAATAAATATATATCTTGGAACACAACTCAGATAAACCTAAAAGTATATTCTCATATAGGGGTGAACCATGGCTGAAATATATTGTTCTACTATCAGTTGTTTGTTTTATTATTTAAATATGATTATGTGAATTTGAAATATATATATAGACCCATAAAACATAACCACTATTGTGTTTTCATTTTTATGATGAATAATTAATATTAAAATTGATTGATTCAACACGGATAGACTTATTTACCCCCTCTAAGAGGGATGAGATAATCAATTGGGAACTTCACCAAACATAAAGTTTTTTTCCCATTAGATAAAATCCTCATAATAAAATAATTAATTGATAAGATATATGAAGAAATAAAATAGGAATATTCATTTGATTAAGAATCATATTGTACATTCATAACATAGGAACAAGTATTCAATCTCTTTTTCAATATACAATATTAAGAGGTAGATAACATTTTTTTATCCACCTAGAAATCTTTTTAAACTCATCATCAATTTTTTTCCTTTTCATTTCAAAATGTTTCGTTGATATCAATATGGAAACAAATAAAACTCTTTCCAATGTATATTTTCCAAAATCCCCAAAATATGTTTTAGAAATAATGTGATATTAAAATTTAAATTTTCATAGAACAATTATTTATTTATTTTTATTTAAACTTTTATAAATTCAAAAAAAATTCTCCTTCACCTTAGAAAATATATACTCTTTATAATACCTTTCAATTAAAGAAAAACACTTTTATTCTAGAAAAAAAAATTATTTTTTATTGTGGAAACAATTTCAATAATAAAGATGGAATTCTCAATGGGGTTCATCATTAAATATAATGAAATCAATGGAATTATTATATAGAAAATTTATTAATTTAGACGCATTCAATAGGATTTTGATGAAATTCATAGATCCCAACACATAACTAAAATTGATATTCACCTTAATATAATTCATTAATATCTCATCTGAATGATATTCTAAATTGGAACATTCATATAATTATTGTTTTTTAATTTTTTATTAATTCATTTTTTTTAAAAAGTCACCCTCGATGTTAATAGATTTTATTAATAGTGTATTAAAAGATTACAATTATATGTTTTTTATTATATCATTATATATCCTATATTATCTATGAAGAATGAAACCCAGCTATAAATTTTGATTGAGGTTTTGTGGAAAATTTTCTTTTGTTGGAAAATTATTCAATGTGAATTTTTGCATCAAGTAGTATCTTTCCATATCTATAATATATATATATATATATTAATGGATTTTATATTATTTAACCCGTAAAAAGAATATTTTGTCAAGGAATGGCCAATATTCATAAACAAAACACAAAATAAAATTTTCATTACCTTATCTTGATAACATTATTGATTTAATGAACTATTTAACTTATTTTGAAATCTATTAAAAATTGATAAAAGGGGTTTAAATTTATAGGAAAAGTGTAATTTTATGATCGCATTGTTGAAATAAATAGGAAAATTTAAAATTCACACATATCAACTCTATCATCATGTAAGGAATATTTTTTTTTTATTGGTTCATCTAGGAATGGTCATAGATGTTGTAACACCCAGATATTTTATGAGATATATTAATTTCATTGATATCTTATTTTGTAAACTACACCAAGATTAGATTCCACCATACATAAAACTATATTTTCATGTAGTATATGCATCAATATTCTGGGATTTTGTTACACACAAGAGTGACCTTACTTGATAACTTGTGTTGTACGCAATACCGAGTTTCACTAAACAATGATATATTATTATATTATTATAAACTAGCCATTATGAATTGTATTAACCAAGTTTTAAATTATATAACATTATAATTCATCATACACATTTTCTATAACACATTAATTGAACAAAATCTATTTTTCATATAAAGGATGTATTTTTCAAAAAACTGCAGTTTTTCCACCTTTTGAGGGAGAAACCATTTTAAATCTATTTTTTGACATATTTATAATTAAAATTTGAAAAATTAAACATATTACGAGGAATTAGGATATAAAAATTTACATTGGAATTTTTTTATATTTTTCTGACAACATTCATATTTTAACGAATTGTAAAAACACTCTAAATTTAAATAAAAAACTACTTTTTTCATCGAGATAATTTATATGCTAAAATTATAATATTTAATGGTTTAAGACTATAAATAGAATATATTTTTACCATTTAAAATAATATATGTAATTAATATTAATTTTACATCGAATTCATAGGTCAAATTATTTCAATCTTTTGCAATGTTTTAAACAATAACCATTTTTTCGATAATGGGATTAATTTAAAAATAATTTCTACAAATTCTTTTCCTAGAATATGGAAAAATGGATTCCATATTTGGAATAAGTAAGTAAAAATTATTTTAATAGGATAATTTATATTAATGGCTATTATAAATAGTAACTATGGTAAATTCTATTTACCATAGTTAAAGGTAAATCTTGTAATTAAGGGTAAAAATAATATTATAAATTTACACTAACAGTTGTCCTAATATAATGGGATGATTATATTTCCTCATAAAACATAATTGGGTCTAAATGCAATCTATTGGAACCCACTTGGATGAGATTAAGATATTTTATTTATTTTTTTTAATGAAAAGTGAAATATGTCTCACTCGAACATTAATAATTAAATTACTGTTAATATACAGTTATACGAAATATAAATTTGATTATAAATTCTAATTGGAAAGATAAATTTTTTTATTTATCATGGTAATTTACCAGAAATTTTAAAAAAATATATTATTTCTTTAATAGATTAAACATTAATGATGCAGAAATTTTTTATTTTTTTCAAAATTAATAATATAGTTTTTATTAAAATAATAATACCCATAAAAGACCAAAAACATGACAAAAAAATATTGGTAGAGGATATCTAAACCATATGAATCCATGGGTGTACTTGTTGATAATTTGGTTCCTTATTAAAGTTATTTTGAAACTTATATTATTTTATTTTAAATGTTCTCTATGTTGTCACCTTCATAATTTTATAAATTTAAAATTTAAAATTATGGGGTTTAGAAGATAAATACGAATATAAGTATTATTATGAAATTTAATAGATTTATATTCATCAAAGTATTTTATTTTTAATTTTTGGGAAACAAATAAGTATATTAAATAATTATATAAAAATGTTTTAGTAATTAATTTATCTAGAGAAATATCAAATAAATGGTTTTAAAAATTTTAAAATAAATAATATATTAACTATATAATGTGCCCCGCGAAATTTATAGATGAATATTTTATGTTAGAAATCTATTAATTTTTTTTAGAATATATACTCTGTGTGGATTTTATTTAAATTCAAATAAATAAATAGAGTCAAAATTGACACTATTGATATTTTATAAAAATAAAGTATTATTAAATTGTTTAAAAATCACAAAAATATTTAAAAATTATAAATTGAAAATTATATTTTCTAAAATGTCATAAATTATCCAATTATGAACAATTCACAACACATAAGAATGTATTTATAACTATTTAAAATTTTGAATATTATTACAATAAATAAAATTAAATATATTAAGTAATGATAAATCTAAATAACAAGGTCAAATATAAATTACAAACATGTCTATAATTTATTGGATGATGCTTTTTCAAACCTATATCATCCTATCTTTGAATTTGAGTCATTTTTGGAGGTTTTTAGGTGGGGTTTGAGTTTATTATAAATTAATATTCTGGAGGTTTCCAAAAGTTCCCCTGTCCTCTCTTGTAAAAGGGCTCCACCTCCCTCTTCACTTCACTCCATTTTGAGCTTTCAAACTCAGCCAAACCCTGCCCATTTTCTATATCAACTTCCCAAGAAACATACTAGAGGTCCGGCTATTCTTCCATGAAAACTTTTAGTTTTGTAAGAGGAGGCTTAGAAGAGGCACGTCGATGAAGACGTAATATCCTTTACCGATTCATTCAAACGTATTTCTTCTACTACTTCCTCTATACGAGTTTTTTCATTTTGAAGTAAAAACACCAGTATCACTTGTATACTGATATTTTATTATGAAAATGAAACAACCATATTCAAATTTCTATCTATCCAATCTAAAATGAAATCACCACACCTGTGTACGTACGGTCTACCGTCTCCACGCCGTGATGTAATATGTTATTCATCACCAAAATACATGAATGGGTATAATTACGGATGAAATAAATATATATGATTATTGTAAACTTATATTGACTATGTAATATTATACAATATACTCTTCAATACAATTTTTTAATCATTGGAATGAAATCGTCGGTCATGTGTACGTACGGGTTACCGTCTCCACGACATGATGAGATTCATTCTCCATGTTAACCATTAATGAATGATTATAAAGTATATATATAATAAATAATCATGAAATATATGACAGAATAATGATACTGTATTTTTTATATGTCATTTACTTACTTCCATAGAATTTAATAAGGATACAAAAAACAACATTCATGCGTACATACAACCTACCGTCTCCATGAATGGTGTATCTCATTCCATTTATCGATCTATTATATACATTTATATGAAAAATATATGTAATATGTAAATAATGTTTTACATTATGGAACTAATAAATAATGATCTAACTAATCAGATGAATAATTAAAATTCAAAACACGTACGATAAATGAAATGATTTTACACAAAACGCTTCTTTAACATGAAATCGACAAATGAACAGGAAATATAAAGTGTTAAGTGAATCATATATTATATCATAAATATTATTACGGTACTTTTAAAAGTTAATAAGATGATTAAACCCACTATACAAGAGTTTTAGACACATATGGATGAAATTGGACAAAAGGTCAGGGATAATTTTGCAATCTCATTTTTATACAAGATTGCTTATAAATAAGTATTAATTATAGTTATATTTATCATCCATTTCCATGTTTTATTAAAATGTTTTTATATAGTATTTAACATTTTTACATGTATGTTTAATGTCATGTTTACCCTTTTTTGACTTTTTTGATGTGGTATGGAAGGAATATTTCTCTGGTTTACCATACAAGGTACTTTTGGACTTTTCCGGAAAAAGTACAAGAATATTGTTTTATTTAAATTATACAGAATGGACAAATTTTTATGGTTTTATAACACATTATTTCCAAGAATCTTACTCTACATGATTTCATGATTATTTTCAATAAATTATATTCTTTTAAAATTTCATGACATTTTGAGGAAAGAAAATGTATTTGAAGAATAAATGACATTTTCCTGAAGAATTCATTTCAAGTGTTTTATCAAAACTATTTTCCATCTATGATAACATTCAATAATATGGTTATGATACATGTATAATGTCCCTATTATTTACATGGATATATATTGTTTATTATAAAATTATATCAATTGTTTTAATATGGATTATGTTATGATGGGACGATGTTTATGAACACCATTTTATTGGTTGGGTTATGATGGATGATTTATGCTTATTTAGTGGCACATGGAATAATGATTTAATTTTGATATGGGTGGGACATATATCTCACTCTAATTCAAAGGGTAATGATTTAAATATCATGAGATAGACAAGGCTGGAACGCAACGTAAATCGGGTTTAGTAATACAGGGTTGTAACGACTTGTAAAGACGGTTCAGTAATGGACTTCGTCTGCTATGATGGTTTGGGAACCAATAACTTAGTTAATATGGAAATGATATTTTGTTTTTAATGGTTTTACACCATTTCCATAATTCCATGTTTTATTCCAATGAAATTTTATCATGATTAATGTTATGTTATGATCTTTTCATTACGTACTGCCAAGATTTATTTCACGACTCCTGATTTGGATGTTTAAACATTTTTTCATGTTTTTATGATAAAATTTATATTTTTTGTTTTATTTTCTCTATAAATACCATTATTGAGAATTTCAGTACATACATTTTATGTTTTATCATCCCCAGGATATAACGGAAGGTTTTAGGTAGAAAAAAAAGAGGTAGATATTTGTGGGAGATGATAAAGATATTTCACAATGATTAGAAAATTATGTTCTAAGTTTCCAAAGACACTAAACTAATACGGTAATTGCGAATATATTTGTGTCATGTATTATTTTTTTCATAAAAAGTAATGTAATTTCCATGTACGTAAAGTTAGGTTCATTATAGTTGGTATCAGATAAAAGGAGTTTGGAATGAATCTCATCTTTGAGAACACTCACATGTGAGCGTTATGCGAAGCATGGATCTCCGCCCAAGGGCTTCGTGAGGAAATGGTTTCCATTGGGGATGGTGGTGTGTCCCTACTTGGGGGTGTAGCCACTCATGGAGTTATCTGATAGGTATCAATTCTAGTCCACTGGAAATAATTCCGGACCGTTATAGTTGGTATCAGAGTGATGGTTTAGTCAACCCTTGGAAACTAGGATGTGAAAACATCAGTGACATCCCTAGAGATATTTCTCAATTGTGTCTAGGGATATTAGTAAGGTAAAGTATAAGTATAGTATACAATAATAGAATTATGATAATAATCATGAATAACCATGTATTATACATGTGATGTTAGAGATTGAATGTTCTCCCCTGGATTATGTTGTTTTCGTAGTTTGATTTTTTCCTGCCACACTATTCTTTTTGTGTATTAGTAAATAAAGGGAACTGGAAGGAAGTGGGTGAAAATTGAATCTAATGAACAAATTAGTGACTATGAGCAACAAAATTGGGTAATTGCTAAAGTGAAAGATATTCGTATTATGCTGAATCAGTCATTTCGGTATATGATTAACAAGGTGAACATTACTGGTATTCATATGTCATCGAATAAGAGGAAGATAGAATTTCATGCTTGTTCTCATGGTGAGGAACATAGGGGAAATAATATTATGCTTTATAAATATATTTATGAAGGGAATAAGAATCTTGAGGAATGCCTAAATTGGAGATAAAGATGATATTTGTGTGGGAAAAAGGGTCATAGAGTGGTAGGCTGTCCAAGAGTTCAATGTCTTATCTGTGGAGAACACGGTCATTACCCATCTCAATGACCCTACAATATTGGTTACATATAAATCAAGGTGAAACCTATTATATTCCAATCATTGAAGAGGATGTATTTAATGGTTTATTTACTGTAATTCATGAATAATGTTTTTGAGGTACTTTTATGGTATATTGGAATATATATGTATTGGTTTATTGTGGTTTTCAATAATTATATGGTGACGCATACCATGAAAAGTGATTGAAATATATTTAGAACGCAGATGATATATACATATAAAAGGGATAAGGAGAAAAGGATTTGTTTGATAGTGTTAATTAGCTCATGACTAATATAAGAAAGAAGTGATATCATGGTTTGAGTATGTAGAATTTTTCGGATTTTTAGGTGGAAATAGTAAACTTTTTATGGGATTCATGTTTTCTATTAGTTTCCATATTAATTCATGCTTCAATAGAATAAAAAATGAAGGTATTCACATGTTTTGAATGTGACCAAAAAGATATATCTTATGATATATGGGGGGTAAATGATGGTGTGTTTAGTAGATGACCTTTCTAGTAATTGTTTTCGTTATACAATGAGATTGGATAAAAGTATTTTGGATAAACCAAAAGATTGGAATGGATTATGTTGGAAATCTGATATTATTGTCTAAGGATATAACTTATTTCAATATTATTTCTGGATTTTATAAAAGAGTAGTTTTAGAAAATTGACGACCTGCAGGACGGGTGACAACCCGTTGCGTCAGACAAGGATGTGGGAATCGAACTCAAAACTGAAGTGAGACATGACTTTATTACCTACCACTGGCCTATAGGAAGTCCCTGGTTTGTAGAAATTAGTTTTATTTTAACAGGAAGTGTGATATATGAAGTATAATTCCATTTTTGGAACCATATATGATTAATCTCACCATAGATCGACTTGTGTATATTTAATAACTTCTGCTAACCTTTTTGTGATAGAGACAGATGGAATGACCTATCATTCTATCACATGATCTGATAACAATTCATGAATGAAAAATTCATCTTAAATTGATTAAATAATAAATTAAGTGGAAATTTATCATGGAATGACCAACGATGATGTTACACTGAAGTCAGGTAAGTATTTATCCTTATGAAAAAATTCATCATCTTTAGGGAAATGATCTTGAAAACCAAAAATGTTGTCCAAGTACCCTCATATCTGATGAAATAGATGGTACCTTAGATCATCACAAATTTATTTCTTTTTTATGGTCAGATTTTTCATATCCTTGTTCTCTAACACTCTTTATTAGAAATTGATGGTTAGATTTCTCTTCAATATCCAGGTATTCACCTATGTTCTCCTATGTTGAAACCCAATGATGAGCTAATTTGGGTAACCATTATGATTCTTACTTTACATTTTAAAATTATATTTTAGTATTCTTTTATACGATGTGGGTTTCTATGAAAGAAGTTTTCATGTATTAAATCATTTATAACCCAGAAAAATTTCGAGGGCGAAATTCATTTTAAGGGGGTGGAATGTAACACCGTGAGATTTTATGAGATATATTAATTTCTTTGATATTTTTTTTGGATGCTACACAATTATTAGTTTGTGATATATGCAACAACGTATTAGATTTCAGTATATGTACCAGTATATTTGGCTTGTGTTACACACCAGAGCGACCTTCCTTGATAGCTTGTGTTGTACGCAATACCGAGTTTCACTAAACAATGATATTTCATAATATTATTATGAACTAGCCATTATGAAAAGTATTAACCACATTTTAAATTTTATAATATTATAATTCATCTTACACATTTTCTAAAATTTACTATGAGAACAAAATCGATTTTTTGTATAAGGGTAGTATTTTTAAAAAATTCAGTCTTACAGCCTTTTGATAGCGCACTGATTTCAAATCTAGTTTTGACCTATTTATAAGTTCAATTTGGAAAATTAAACATATTACTTAGAATCAGGATATAAAAATTATATTTGTGTAAATATTTGATATTTTTCTATTAACATTCAAAATTTAATTATAAGTAAAAATACGGTAAATTAAAATTAAAAACAACCTTTTTCATTAAAATAATTTAAATGGATAAATTATAATATTTAATGGTTTTAAAGTAAAAATATAATATAATTTTACCATTTAATACAATTTATGTAATTATAATTTCTTTTACATTGAATTAATATGTATAATCATTTCAATCTTTTTCATTGTTTTAAACAAAAAACCGTTTTTTCCAAAATGGGATTAATTTGAAATTATTTCTGCAACCACTGTGTCATGAATTTGGGAAAATTGATTCCACATTTGGAATCCTTAGTTAAATATTATTATAATAGGCTACTTTTTATTTTTGGGAACTAAGAATAGTATCAACAGTAAATTTTATTTACCATAGTTAGAGGTAAATCAGGTAATTAAGGGCAAATGAAATATTATAAAATTACCCAAAAAGTTGACTTAATATAATTTGATGATTATATTTCACCCTAAAACATACTTGGGAGGAAATGGAATCTAATGGAACCCACTTGGATGAGATTATGAGATTTTATTTATTTTATTTAATGAAATGTGAAATACGTCTCATTCAAACATTATCAATAAAATTATTTTTCAAATAAGGTTTTAGAGAATATAAATTTGATTATAAATAATCTTTTGAAAGATATTTTTTTCTTGATCATGGTAATTTATTTGTAATTTTTATGAAATATATAATTACCATAATAGCTTATTCATTAATGATGCATGAATTTATTTATTTAGTGAAAAATAAAAAATATTGTTTTTATTAAAATAAAATTTGCCATAAAAGGCCCAAAAACGTGACCAAAACTTATTGGATGAGTATATATAGACCATAATCAACCAAGTTTCTACTTTTTTATCATTTGGAGCCTTATAAATGTGATTATTAAACTTATTTTGTTTTATTTTAAATAATGTCAACGTTTTCACCTTCATAATGTTATAAATAAAACATTTAAAATCCTGGGTTTTTTAGAAGATAAATTCGACTAAAAGTATTCTTATGAAATAAAATAGATTTATCTTCATAATAGTATTTTATTATTAATTTTTATGAAACAAATAAATATATTAAATAATGAAACAAAAATTTTGTGGTATTTATTTTATCAATAGAAATATCAAATAAATGGTTTTAAAAATATTAAAATTTATAATATATGAAATATTAAATATTCCCCAAGAATTTTCTAGATGACTATTAAATATTAGGAATCTATTAAATATTTTTTTTCTGATATATCATATTTGTGGATTTTATTTAAATTCAAATAAATAAATACTGTCAAAATTGACACAATTGATATTTTATAAAAAAATAAAGTATTATTAAATTGCTTAAAAATCACATAAATAATTAAAAATTACAAATAGAAAATTGTATTCCCTAAAATGACATAAAAAAATAAAGTTATGAACAATTAAAAACACATAATTTAGTATTTATAACCATTTAAAATTTAGAATATAATTACCACAAACAAAATTAAATAAGTTAAATAAGGGTAAATCTAAATGACAAGGTTTGAAATAAATTCTATACTTGCCTAAATATTATTGGAGGATGATTATACAACCCTATATTATATTATAATTTAATTTTTGTTATTCATTAGGTTTTTATGAGGGGTTTGAGTTTATTATGAATTAATATTTTGGAGGTTTCAAAAAGTGTCACCCTCCTCTCTTATAAAAGGGAACCTCCTCGCTCTTCACTTCACTCCATTTTGAGCTTTAAAAATCAGCCAAAACCTTCCCATTTTCCATATTTAATTCCCTATATCAATACTAGAGGTCATGGAATTCTTCAAAGGCTATCTTTAGTTCCCAAAGAGGAGGTTTAGAAGAGGCACATTGATGAAGAGGTAATATCCTTTACCAATTCTTTCAAACTTATTTCTTCTTCTACATCATCTATAATATTTGTTTCATTTTTAAGTAATAAATCTAGTATCACATGTAAAATGATTTGTTATTATGACTATTGAATAAACATATTCCTTCTTCTATCCATCCTATGAAAAATGAAATCACCATGTGTGCATACGTACGGCCTACCGTCTCCAAGTCGTGGTGTAATCTATTTTTCACCACCAATATACATGGATGGGTATAATTATGTAAGAAATAAATATATATTATTATTGTAAAATTATATTTAAAATTAATAATTATACATTATACACTTCAATACAATTCCATAATCATTGGAATGATAAAATCGCTCATGCCTACGTACGGGTTACCGTCTCCACGACGTAATGAGATTCATTCTCCATGTTAATAATTAATGATTGAATATAAAGTATATATAATAAATAATCATGAAATATATGAAATAATAATGATAATAGATTTATTTATATGTCATTTACTTACATCCATTCAATTGAACAAAGAAACAAAAACAACGTTGATGTGTACGTACGGCCTACCATCTCCATGAACGGTGTGTTTCATTCCATTGATTGATCTATTATATTTATTTATATGAAGAATACATATTATATATAAATCATGTTTTACATTATAGAATTATTTAATAATTATCTATATAATCATATGAAGAATTACAAGTCAAAACGCGTACGATAAATGAAACAATTTTACCCAAAACGCAACTTTAACATGAAATTGACAAATGAATGGGTAATAAAAAGCTATATATGAATCATATATGATATCATAAATATTATTATGGTTCTTTTACTAGTTAATAATATATAAAAACCATCTATACAAGAGTTTCAGACACATATAGATGAAATTGTACATTAGGTAAGGGATAATTTGGCAATTTCTTTTTTATTCGAGATTCCTTATATGTAAGTATTTACTGGGGTTATATTTATCATCCATCTACATGTTTTATATAAATGTTGTCATAAAGTATTTACCATTATTCCATGTATTTTTAATTTCATTTTTACAATTTTTTGATTTTTACTATGTGGAATGGGAGGAATATTTCTTTTGTTTACCATAGGAGGTACTTTTTGAATTTTCCAGCAAAAGTACGAGAATATTGTTTTTTTAACTCATACAGCATGAATGGATTTTTATGGTTTCATACCGTCTTATTTCCATGAATCTTACTATACAATATTTCATGATTATTTTCAACAAATTAATTTATTTTAAAATTACATTGCATTTTGAGGAAATGAAATGATTTTGAAGAAGAAATGATATTTTCCTCAAGAATTCATTTCAAGGGTTTTATCAAAACTATTTTTCATATAAGATAACATTATTTAATATGGTTATGTTTCAGGTATAATGTACCTATTATTTAAATGGTTTTACTTTTTTATGATTAAATTAAATCCATTTTTTTAATATGGATTATGTTATGATGCGATGATGTCTATGATTCCCATTTTATTCATTGGCTTATAATAAATGATTTATGTTTCTTTTGGGGCACCCAAAAGAAGGATTTCATTATGAGTTGGTGGGAACTATATCTACTTCCAATGAAATGGGTAATGATTAATATCTCATGAGATATACATGTTGGAATTATAAGTAAATATGATTCAGTAATATAGGGTAGAAACAGCATGTAAACCCAGTTCAGTAATGGACTTCGTCCACTATGATGGTCTTGGTAACAATTTCTTGGTTAATATGGAAATCATATTATGTTCTTAATGGTTTTCCACCATTTCCACAATTCCTTTTTTTATTCCAATGCTATTTTATCATGATTAATGTTTTTAATGATCTATACCTTACGTACTGCAAATATTTATTTCAAGACTCAAGATTTTGATGTTTAATATTTATGTTCATGTTTTTATGATCAAATGTATATTTTTTTTATTGTTCTCCATGATTACCCTTAATGAGAATTTGATATCACCCTTTTTATGTTTTATTTTCCCTAGGATATAAATAAGGTTTTAGGTAGGAAAAAAGAGGTATATATTTATTGGAAATTTTAAGATCTTTCACCATGATTAGAAGATTATGTTTCGAGTTTCCAAAGACACTAAACTAATAAGGTCATTAGGTGTCTGTTTGTGTCATGTATTATGTTTTCTCCCAAAGTAATGTAATTTTCATGTAAATGAATATTGGGTCTTTATATATGTGGTCTTATATAGAATGACATAAGGTTTTTATAGACTACTAGATATTTTATACCCCCTAATATTAATTATCTATCTAAAAAATGAAAGTTAACGGTGGATCTTTTCACACTAATGATATGGAGTAATTATATCTAGAGATAGAAATGTGATATATATATATATATATGTATATATATTTTCTATAAAATTTTGAGAATTATATTTCTTCCAAATTATCATAAAAAAGAATCCAAAGTATACTTGGAACTACTTATGTAATTTTATTATGTTCTTCATTATCCTCCAGGTAAAGTAAATAACATAGAATATGCATTGAGTATATAATCCCATTGCTTTGTTATCCATCATATTGGTAGAGAATGATGATACTAGTATCTATTTTTTATGAATGGACTATCTTATTATAATAAAAGGTTAAAAATTAATAAAATTTCTTATAATTAACCAACATTATATGTTTGACCCTACTAAACAAAATCAAAAAAATGATGAGGACCAAAAACTGAATAAAAAGGTTGTGATATATGTGAAATTACCATAGATTAAAATTATTGAGGATGATTTTTTTTAGTTTTATAAGATTTTGTTTGTTCTATAAACTATATTTGAATGAATTTATTTTTTGGTTGAGCCCCATAGATCTATGTTGTATACATATCTCAGACATACGAGGATGTGTGACAACACTCAAGGGAATTTTATATGTGATAATATATAGTGAGAGATTTCATATTAAACTACATGATTCACAGTATTATAGCAGGTTAATGTCAGAATAAATGATCCTAATGAAATAATTCAACCATTTCCTAAAATATAGTGGGGTGGATATAACATTAACATGGATTTCATTACAAGTCATCTAAAGAATATAATGCTGGATAATATAAACTAGACCACTATTTAACATTATTAAATTTCATACATCTTACCAGAAATTAAATAATATTCACTAATTTATCATTATTCTTGATTTCCGATAATTTTTATAATTATAATTCTTGGTACACTAGTTTTATTAGTATCTTATCTTCATCCAATATTAATAATACATTTTTTAGGAGTAGTTTGAATGATTTAAAAACATATGTTAGTGATAGACAAATATATCATCCTCAAAAGTAAGGATATTATTAAAAGACTATAAAAATATTAGACAACATGTTAATGTATTTTTCAATCATCATTGAAGGATATTGAGATTCATTTTTACTAATAATTATGTTTCAATACGTTAATAGTTACCACTAATGTATTCAAATGGAACAATATAAATCCATTAATTGGAATATATTTTATACTCTATATCAAATATATGAAATTAATATATGTACGTTATTAGGAATATATAATTTGTATTTGATAATAGTGAAGCTAGTATCTATCAAGAAGAATATCATAGTGGTATAAAGAATACCAACAATTAATTAAACAAATATTCAAAAGGATAATGAATTCTAATTAGATAATTATATAATTATAATGTTATTGAAGAGTAAAAGGTCTATAAGACTTAGAATGTTTTTTATTATAACTATAATTTCTATAGGGATGCTTAAAGCATTGGAGTTGATATAGGAAATTTTTTAATGAGGATCCTCATTAGGAAATTGCCAAAGGTATGGAAAACATTATCATAGAAGTGATATACGGAATACTTCAAGCCATTGATAAGGGTTTGATGAAACATATAAATGATATTCATGACGTATGAGAGAAATTATTTTTAATTCAAATTATCCTACTTGTGAAGCTTTTTTTTGTGCAATCGAAAACAAGAAGAGGCATCATGGGAGACTATGGAAGTAGGGAAAAAATTATTCTCATTTTTTAGTGATTGAATTATTTTTTATGGAATTATTATATGTAGGAGAACATGATACTTGAGAATTTATAGTGGATAATAAAAATATTAAAAAATGATTCTCTTCAAAAAAATTATATATATCCAATAATATCATAGTAGATATGGATGGATAACAGAATACTACAATTAATGTTTAAATTCTATAAATGTCTCATGGATTATAATCATTAAAATATAGTAATATGAAATATTTTTTCCCTTGTTAAACTCTACTATATTTAATAGTGTATTTTCGAGGCTAGGTGATTTTTCAGTATATGATTCATGGGCTTAGGGATGCCTGGAAATAATATAATTAAAAGATTAAATATATTATATCAGATGACCATATATTTTTATAAATATTTTAAAAACCCCAGAATGGTGTCCTAGATGGGAAATCTATGACATCCTTTCAATATGGAATACATATTTTACCATAGTTATGTAATTTTTTTTAATGTTGGGTTTAGTGTTGTCATGGGATGATTAGTAATTTAAAAATGAATAATTGAATTTATTTATTATTATACTGATACACTGAAAATCCTTTATTTAAAACTAATAAATTGAGGACTATATGGATAACCACATGACCCTATGGATTTTAGGGGACACATTAGAGGAAAGCCTCGGTAAAAAGGGAATAATGTGTTGGTGATCAATTTTCCTAGGAGTTCATCATCAATAATTGTGTTTTTTAGATTTCACCAATGATAATGAACTGTGACCACTCTTTATCATATATCAGGCCAATTTCATGGTAGAATATTTTTCAATTATTTATTTAATCATCATTATATTATCATATGTTCAATGTTAATTAATATTTCTAAATAATTGATTTGTGGGTCTATTTTTGTAATATGCATATGGATTTATCATTATATAAGTAATAATTGATGTTTCATTTTTATTTCATCTATGTTCATCATTATTAGTGAAATGGATTGTGGAAAACCCAATAAAATGGATGCGATTATTTCATGAAATTTTGTTTTGTACATTCCACCCATTATTCATTTCTCCTTAATTGTCAACATTTTGTTAGATCAATGTTTATCAAATACAGGATGAATGATCGATTTGTAGTTTTTATTTAAGGAAACGGATCAATACTACAAGTTCATATTCATGTTTTTTTGCATAGAATGATCTGTGATGACAATTATATGAAATCAATATCCCATATTTAGGGGTTTGGAATTCAGTAGTGCAGCATGATGGCGAGTGTTCATGAGTGGATTTGGCCGGAAAGAATCTAGCCACAATCGAGGAATATGGTTCATTAATTAAAAAATCATGTTCTATAATGAGAATCATTAAATAAGTAATGGAACCGGATGATCATGAAACATTTGGGTGAGGTTTCTTGATGTCCGGAAAAATTATGGCACAAATAGAGTGTTTTTTGACGAACACATTCTCAATAGTCCCCTAGTTGTCATGTATAGGGTTTAAAATAATTAATTTTCTCATTGAGTGTGAGTCCTACCACATTCTATTTAACCAGTGATGGGTGACTTGAAAATTAACCGTAGGTCACATGATCATTGACAAAACTATGTACACGATTATTACTAGAGTACATGGATATATTCCAATAATCATACAGGTTCAGGAATCTAAGAACATCCAGGAACACAACCTGGATAGTTTACATGAAAATGGCCTGGTAAAAACATGTAGGGAGGCTCCAAAAATAAAACTATAATCATGAGAATATCCACTGTACACATACATAACCTAAATTACATGGGAACATAGTGCAGTACAAATTATTACCTGGGGCATAAAAGACACACCGTGTACCCCAAAACATACAATTTAGTTTCCCATAGAAGGTAGAAGACATTGTTCTCTTCTTTGTAGACATGTTCTTGAAAGATCAGTTCCCTTGGACTTTTTATATGAGGGTTCTGTGAGTCATCACATACTATCTATTAGGAGGGATCATCTCTATAGTATTATTCTCATATAGAGATTTGGAATCATTTATTATGGTCTAGGTTATTATCCTTTTTCATTTCTCCATACATAGAAATGTTTTTAGGAATCCTCATGACCAACATACATTGGAATTTGGTGACATACAAATATGGTTATTCCTTAAATGGTCAAGTATACCTCACTCTACTTAGGTATAATATCCTAAATATGTATCTATATCTACTTATTTCTATTGTAAGCTAATATGTGGCTGTGTTAAATGAGAATTAAATTCTAGAAGTGATCATTAAGTGTTATCAGAATCATGGAGAGATTTCTCCTAGATTAGTGTTACATTAAATCTTCACCAGGTTAGTAGTCTTGTAGTATTAGTGTTGATTTACCTTGGGACATAATTTCAATCAAGATTATATATGGTTTATAAATGTTTTGTCTAATATATAGATTTAAATTCATATTAGATGATAATAATACCAATCACATAACTCTATAAAATTGGTTATTTTAGGAAATCATATTGGGATTTTTTATACTCTTACCTACTTGGGATCTTTTAATACGTGTTTTGTTTTATGTAGAAGAAAATCAGTTTGATAGATTTCTAAGTGGACTAGGAATAATAATTGAATAAGTGATATTGAAAGTGTATGGTTTACCAGTTTTTGTATTTGATAGTAGTCAAATCCATCCTTGAGGGTTTGATGATTATTAAAACTATGGTGGATATTTATATGGACCTTTATGTTTTCCAATAATTTTGTTACTACTTTGATCTAGAATATTGATGTATACAATCATTTTTATATTATCATTATCATTACACTTCATTTTTTCTTCGTATTTGGAGATGTGTGCATGTATGAAGGTACCTTCGGCTACGTCCTCCCATGTGGTGATATTTCTAATTTGGAGTCGTAGCCATCCCATGGCCAACTATATGTGTTTTTATGATCTGAATCATGGCTTATTGATGTCTAGAAGGGATCCAATTTTTCTAGTTGTTACTTATTTGTATAAAAAAGGGTGCATTCATGGAAATGATTTTATATATTTTTTATTAGTGAGGATTGGTTAGGGAAATAGAGAAATAATATTGTAATGTTTAATGCTTAAATCATTGGTCAGTGAATCCAGTGTTGGTTTGTTATCTAATGTTTTAATTCTGATTAAGCATTATAAACTACTACTTGAATTGATACATGTAGATACTAGTTTCATGGGACCATTTTTCATGCATCATATAATAACTTGATTTGGATTACAAGTACATTTTAGACAACTTTCTTGATATAGTCATCACCATGGTACATGTTTTCATTTCTAAAAAGCCTCCATGATATCCAGCATTGCATATTCCACAGTCGAACCTCTATGATGACCCTCCCTAGGATGATTTTGTGATATAAGGACTTGTCTATGAAGTGATTTTGATGATTTATTAACTTGTATTACCACTATATATTAAATAGATTTATTTTACTACATTTATAGTGTATGGAACATGTAGGTTGAGTGAACATCATGATTTTTAGAGGCATTGACTGATCAATAATATAGGAACCCCACAACCCCATTTGTGTTGGTACTTGATTGAACTATTTATATATGTTTTATAAAATGTTAGGATACCTATCGGTTATATGGTGGTCATAGGGTTGATCCATCATCATGGATTCACTATGCTTCATTGGATTCTGGAGACCATGAACTGGATGAGGTGGCTCATTTTTAAATATATTTTTATAATATTTTGGGAGTTTTAATTTATCATGATATTTTGTTAGTGTTCCAAGTCTATGAGCTTTTGAAGCTTTAGTAAAGAAGTATAAAAATGGAATAGTATTCATTTAGTTTTACTAAACAGTCATGATATTCCATGGTTATTGTTTGAGATTAATTCATTAACGGATATAACATTGATCACGGACTACATAGGGATATTAGGGATGTTGTGATATCTATTTTCATTCATAATTTTGATGGAGTGCTCAAGGAAGCTTAAGTGGTGGAAAACATAATGGTAGAGGAGTCACCGATAGTTAGTGTAGTCATTGGGAAACCAAGACCTAATAATATGGAAGATGGTAGATACTATTAGAAACTCTGATCAATGAGTGTTTATAATAAATAGTCATTCCCAAGATAAAGTTTTTGTAGTACATTTCTCATAATATGTCTCTAGTCTGAAGAGAGAGAGAGGTGGTGTTACTCATGGGATGAGAAAGAACATATCGCTTGGGATTATTCGACCCACAAGGTAGCTGATAGGGATATAGTTTATTAGATTTGTATATAGAGGTTATTTATATAGGAAGGTGGATAAATGTATGTTAAAATGGATTAGGGTATGAGAGATTAGTAAAAGGAGGAAGGATATTTTATCTATTTCTACTAACATGCACATGTGGTAAATTCTTGGCTCTAAGAGCTGGTGGTCAGAGACACTGATTGCTTTTTTCTATAGTGGATGATGACCTAGAGGCTCTAAGAATGGTTATATGTATGATATAGTTCATTTTTATCATAAATGTAGTTTTAATATATATATTTATAAGAAATTTATTTCACACTATGTATATCGTTTTATTCATAGATATTTCAGGATAACCATTAGCCAGATCATTATTCTTGAAGTCTCTTACAAGAGGATATTTAGGGACACACACTCCTTCCGATAGTATGTATTGTATCCTAGAGAGTAAATATTTCTTTTAGATCTATATATATTTGTAATGAGGCTATTCGATCTATTTCTATGTATGTGTTAGCTCACTACATTTCATGCATCAATTGATTATTTTAGTTAGAAGAAGAGTTTTTTCCATGTAGATGGGTTGAGTATTTCCATCATCAGTTAGAAAGAAACACATTTATAGTCAGATAGGATCAAAACCCAAAATATATGACTAATCACTCAAAAATTGTTCTATGTTACTCTTTGAGTAGTAGATTCTATGTGTTTCTCAGAATATTTTAGTGTTGGTCAAGTGTCATGACATATTCTATATATACATGTTCAAATTTCCACCCTACCAAGATATTGAATTACATATATAATTTTATCTAGGTACTACCAGGTTATATGTTTCATCATATCTAATAGAAGTAAAATAGATTAATAAAAAAAATATTTATTTCAAGGACTTATTAATGTACGGAATTGACAGACCGTTGTATCACCTATTGAAACCCATGTTTTGTCTTAAATTAAAGATCATGAAATGTTGAAATGGTTTTGTATTAATTCCACATGAAGGATCTATGTATTCTAAGTAAATATCCATTATCGAGAATATATTTTCACTCCAATAAGGTGAATGGGATATGTTCTTATAAAATATTGTTATCATATTAGGATATCACCAACAATGATTTCAATATATAGATATACTAAAAAACATTTTAATGTCACTATAAAAACTATGGGATCATGGGGATTACATTTGGCATAATTAATTCCCTTATTTTTTTCGTGGGACTC
The DNA here is from genome assembly GCA_963277665.1 of Viscum album. Classification (NCBI taxonomy): domain Eukaryota; kingdom Viridiplantae; phylum Streptophyta; class Magnoliopsida; order Santalales; family Viscaceae; genus Viscum; species Viscum album. The sequence continues at coordinate 120,405,632 of OY728156.1, forward strand.
ATGAACTAGATCTTTTAAAACATCATAGATTATTTAGTTGTAGTCTTCATCGAGGACATCCTAATATACTCAACACCCAAGAATGTACATTTGAGACAAAATATTATGGTTCTAGACATACATTGAGAGAAATAACTACATAAGACACTCTCTAGGTTCTAGTTATGGATTAGTGAGTTTCACTACCAAGAAAATTTAATTTCAGATGAGAGGGAAACATTGGTCCAATTAATGGTTGAGGAATGGTGGTCAAGGGATTAAACAAAGGCTGTCACAAATGTACAAAACTTCCTTGGGGTTTTATGATAATATTAAAAATTTATTCCCAGTTTCTCTTCCATATTATCACCCATAACATGTTTTATAAGAAAGGGGAAACCATTCATTTATATGGATATTTTTCAAGAGAATTTTAAGGAGTTGAATTAGATGTTAATGAGATAATCTATATTGATACTTCCATAAGAGGTTTTTGAGTACACGATGTTTGGTAATTCCTCCATGACTAGTATTTTATATGATCAGTTGTATAAGTAAAGGGCCATTCTTTATGGACCTTGGTAGCTAGGATCTGATGAGAAGAACTATACATCACACAACTTTGAGCATTAAATGATGGTTTCCACTCAAAACATATGATGATATTTCCATATAGTTTATGGGTTTATTTTCAATTCATACCACTTGTGCTTCTATTATATATTCGCATAAAAGGATCTCAAAATTAGATAGAGGCTATTCATATAGTTCCTATCGGATTATGAATTCATGATAGTATATACTCTTATGAAAAGTAATTTATTAAAAATTTCTCTCTATAAGAGGCCATGTTAACAATTTTTGAGTAAGGATTTGATTAGTAGGACTTGATAAAAATTTCTTTATTAGAAGAATATAGTGTCTCATAAAACATGTTTGTGGTTTTTAACCCATGGTTTCATTATCTCATTAGGGAGGATCATCATTGAGATACCAACTATGAGACGTTGTGTGTTCAAATATATATAGAACGTACACCCAATAGAGATTCTAATGTTTGTGATCATGTCATCATTTTTTTAGTATGAATAATGGAACTAGTGTTTTTGAGAAATGTGGGGTCGATGGATATTCACACATCACCCTTATTAGTACATACATAAGTAGTTATGTTGTAGAGGTACCTTTGATGTCATTTTTTTATCCATGTATAATGAAATTTTTAGGGGAGTTTTTCTATTTATTACACAATTTACATTAGGGAAAGGTTTAGAACTAGTTACCTATGTGTTTTTCTCAACCAATTGAGGATCTATAGTGTATGTGGGATGGAATCCCTATGAACTTCATGGATGGTATTCCATGATCTTCTAAACGAACCCATGTTTTCTTGTTGTTCATAACATGACTCTCCATCTCTTCCCACATCACATCAATGATATATAAATGTTTAGAACAAAGTATTGAATAACATTATGTACATTAAATTTGTCTATTTTTATATATTTACTTTAATATCAATTTTAAACTATGATTCTTGATTCACATTTTCATTATGAATATGATTTAATTATCCCATTTGGACTTATTTGTTGTTGATCGTGACATTTAATTCACAGAAAAAATGGTAGACTGATAGGACCATTCATGAATAATTGTAAATGTGTTGGGATATCATTTCAGACAATGCCTATAGCTACATGGGTCATGTAACCCTGATATATTTAGTGTACAAAAATATTTACCACTCCACTATCGGTATTACACTATTCATGTTATTTATATGGGATCCTACATGTAATGAATGTGTTAGACTAATAAATGGGATTAAACAATCATGGTCCTAATGTTTGAGGTAATGAAAGTGAAGAATACGTGGATCATACAAAAGTTGATAAGGATATCCTAGTCCCATCAGAAGACTTATGCAAACTGAAAATGTAGTCCTTTGGAGCTTAGAGATGGGGACCATGTTTTCTTCAACATCTCACAGTGGAGTGTTTTGCTATTATTTTGAAGGGTGGGACATAGTATTCATGATTCATTAGACTTTTTATGATAATTTTATGGTTAAGCATATGGAATATCACAAGGACATAATTTCATAGTTATGCCTTGTAAACAATGTCTTCCATGATTTATAGATGACGAGCTATGTCCATGACATATTGCCTGTTTTCAACATTAGCATGATGGACATTGAATTTTGAGATACCTTCACAAAGTACCTTACATATATTTAGGATTAGTAGAAGAAGATCATAAATGGGTGTGATACTCCTTTTTTGTGTGTCAAGTGGTGGAAAAATATTCAAGGGAGCACCAAGGAGTGTGAAAACAATATGTGAATCTAGTACGCTCAAGTTTTTGTGTATGATTTTCTATTATTGAGAATGAAATTCCATGAGATGGTAAAAATGAAATAAATTTTGTTTTTTAACAAAAAAAAATTAATATATACATGAATATATTTATTGTTTGGCACTGAATCTGTATAGGATTCATGGACTTGAGAATCATCATTAATTATATAATAAAATTATTAAATATATTATTCATTAAAATGATAATTTTTGGGATTAATAGAATAACCAAAAATAGAGTCTTGAATAAGAATTAGATTCCTCCATTAAATCTAGAGTACCATTGTTACATAAGGCTTAACACAATATACATGTGTGTCAGGTATTTTTGATAAGTGTAACATGGATGGATTAGTAAAATAATACATGAATTAATTAATTAATTGTTAATTATATCATCAGAAAAAATATCCTCTATTTAAATATTCTTATATAAAATCCCTGGGGTTATCTATATTATCTTTTGTGATTGAGAGGATATCTTGAAGGAATCCCATGGAAAAGAAAATCATACCATGGGTACATTATCAGTTTCCCTATTTATTGATCATCAACAATGGAGTTTGTGGATCTCACCAATCTCAACAACCTAAAATATTTCATTGTCAGTAATCAACCTAAGAACAATGTAGGAAATTTGATTAATTTGTTTAATATCCATTTAATTAAATTTTTATAATCATGAATCAATATTTATAAAACAAATTGAGTCCAAGTAATACGTCATGAAACATGTATTGTAATATTATACTATGATTTAGAATTTTTGTTCTTTCATTATTTCTTCTTCATCTGCCTTTCTCATGGTAATAGTTTACGGTCAACTAGAATAATGGAGGAGGATCATTCCAAAAAAATTGTGTAATCCCACAATTACTCTTTTCTCAAGAAACTTCAAATTTTTCTACAGTCTATCATATTCCAAATACTCAATTAACAATAATTGCATATGCATTATCTAGTGCAACTGATTATTATAGTATGATTGGAATTGGGGTTAATGACATGAATGATTTGAGATGACCACTGTAAAATACAATGATTTCAATATAGTATCCACAATTTTTACCTTTGGATATTAGACACATAATGCAATGGAGGGTTTAGTAATAGAATTTTGGTGGATGGAATATAGCCACTAATAATGAACAATGATCAGTAAACCTAGATCTGGGTACTATGGTGAGATTCATAACTAGAGTGAAGGAAGAGGTGGGGTGGGTGAATATTCATCATGTTTATGGATTTATATAGGAAATTTAAACAAATATACTGTGTAGTCTGAAGGGAATATTCAATATAGTCTCTTGGAAGTGATATCTTGGGTTCTGAAATATAAAATTTCACACACCGTGTGGGACCTACGCATGTTGTGTGACCCTTTAATGGGGAATTAGTATGTACCCATTTAGTTCATGGGCATGGACATGACATAGTACCAAGAAATATCTAGAGTATATGGGCATGACCTGGTACTCATACATGACCACGTACCTGGACACATCCATGTACATGAGAATAGCCAGAGTACTTGAGATTGACCCTATACGTAGATATGGCTCAGTACATAGACATGGACAAGTAAATAGGAATGGTTACAGTAAATTGTAATTACCCAAATTACATGGTAATGGGAAGTAATGCAATGCTATACTCAATCCATAAATGACACTTTATGTACCCAAAGTACATGTCATGTACTTGCATTAGGGACGGTTGTGACTCATATTATCATTATTATAGACTATTTTATATAAGTCTTCTTCCCTCTATCTATCTTAATGTGGGTGTTATAGAGAATCACAACCTGCATATACGATGTTATTTATTATATGGTGTTTTTATCAGTTGGAATTTTTGAATCCCTTTCTATGATGATGAGTCGGATGCTATATAATTTATCATTACCTCGGGGGTTGAAATTATCTTGACCAACATACTAGGGTGTTTGATCCCCTACAAAGGATGTTATTCCAGATTTGGTTACCAAGACCCCCAAACACTAGTTGAGTTCCCCTATATATTTTGATATTTTTTTATTTCAAGTGTATAGTTATTCATGGTTATGTCATTAAATAATTTGTTTTAAGAGGGGTTCCATATGGGTTATCCGTCTTTTGGAGTGAGATATCTTAGATGAGTTTCACATTGAATCATTGATAATGATTATAAGAAGGAATTATGGTTGTGTATTTACCATGAGAAATATTTTATATCTAGAGTATGTTTGGTTCATTATTATTATTTCACCTCTTCTAATTGATAGTCTTTTAGGATGATGGGATGACTAATATCTGTATTTCTTTTGTTTAGTGATTTTCTGGTACCATACAATGTATTGTGATACTCACCCCAACATGTGTCTCCCCTACAAGTTTCTTGTCTTATAATGAAAAACGAACTTCCAAATGATCCACAGGAATAACACAAGTTGGTGGAAAATAGTTTACTAAAAATCCATGGTTTATACTTGGTGTTTCATTAGAAAAATTCTCATCCATCCAAGAAGGTTGATACCTTTTTATAGATTTTGTGGTATTCTATTTTCCCATTTATGGAATCTTGATTTAATGTCTCACTTTTATGTGGTATACAAGTTTTTTACATCCATTTTATTATCAATTTAATATTTTCTTTTGATATTTATGTGGTTATTTGGAAATGTTTTTCTGTATACATGTATGAATGTCAAAGGACTCCCATGTGTGTGGTATACCTACTCGGTGCTGGTCACCAATCTCTCTCGTATTAGAAGAGGGTGTGTGGTGTCACAGTTATCATATCACCATCTAATAAGGAATTAGTGGGTTGGGTCATGAAAATCATAGATATAAAAATTATTGTTCATGGGATAAATAATAAAGGAACATAATTGAGCTTTTGAGTAAACTAAAAATGAGAAATCTTATTTAGTGGATTTTAATAGTTAGATTTATTGGAATTAGATATTTATATGGATACTCTATGAATATTATCCATTACTACTATTGGTAAAATAACTATTATAGTGTGATCATTATTGTTTAAATATGATAAGGTTATTTATTATAGTTAATTAATCTTATCTATATATAAAGAAAATAGGAATACTAAAAACATCTCATATGAAGTACAGTTTATGATAATTTAAAAGCTGAATCATAACATGTATTATTCCTTAATAGTGTCTAATTGTATAAGTGAAAACATATGGTATCAATATATTTAATTATGGGGAAAATAAATGTTATTATAAATCTATAAGAGATCAATCTTGACTAAATCAACCCATGAATGCACAATAATTACAAATCATACCCGTATGTAATGTTTTGCTGTAATAAAGGGATATATTTTATGTTATTAAAGAGGATAAGTGTATAAATTAAATTAGCAAGTTTTCATGATGTAGAGTATCCATGAATCACTCTAGTGCATGATAGAATTGAGGATATTGATATTCCAAGTAATTTTTTGACAATTAATGATACCACTATGTTTTTGGATCTACCCACTATAATTTTGAGAAAATTAATTATTAATTTATTCATGCTTCGGCAGTGCTTCCATCATTTTCAATAGTTTTCAGTGTGATTGTGTCACAGATTGGTGTTAGAGTTGTATTTCTTATTGATTATCCCCTGTGTTTGTTGGTCTGACCTTCCCATTGTAATGATACAAATTCTCCATATAATAATCTCTATTGTTGATGCATAAAATATCAATTTAAAGGTTCTCTTGTGTTCTTGGATCACCAAATAAGTTATATATTTCTGAGATCCATCATTTGGAAGGTTACATAATTTATTCCTTTTTGGCATAATTAGTTTTTTTTTGTTTAATGGATTGTGGAAAGAGTGTTACTATTAATTATTTACACATTTGACAAGGTGGTTTCATTATGAGAGGATTAAATTTTTCCTGATGTATTATGTCAAATAATCATACACTATAGAGAAGTAGTGATCCTTATGGTTTGGAAATAGTTTAGATATAATCCCTAATTATTATTTTATAAATAACATATTCTCCCATATTTGTGGTGATATTGTAACTTATTAAACATATTTTTTAGAATTTTATTTTGAATTTTTTATTCTTTTTTTATTGTTGTGACTCTAGTATAGTTTCCATTGATTTTTATATCATAGTCAACTTTTAGTATGTTTTATATAGTTCAGCTGTTAATTAATTTAAAGGTGATTTGGTCCCATTCACACATAATCCAATGAGGATGAACAAGGAATTAATAATTATATTAAATTGTGGGATCATTTGATTCTATACCAATTTTTAATCAATGTGACTATGAACTAGGGACTTAGGGATGGTGCGACCATCAAAACCATCAAATTTTTATTGCTGATTGAAATACTACATTTCCTTTTCTATTCATTGAATACTTCTAGATAGATATAGTTAATGGGAATCATTCATTATCATTGTAATTTTTTATGTCATGTGGTTCTTATTTTTTATTTATTGTTGTATGTTCACTATTATTTTTTAGATTGGTAGATTATTTTTATTAGAAACTACATTATCATTATGTTGTTTTTATAGTCATGGTGGCTATCGATATCAATGATCATTAGTCTGTTGGTATTTTATAGTTGGTTGATAGATCCATGATGCTAGAATTATTATGGATTCTACTTCCTTACTGATAGTATGGGGCCCATGGGTTCGTGATGGGATAGTGTATTTTAATATTTTTATCATGTCACGAGAGGTGTGGGTGACCTAATTTTAGGGTTTATTGTATATTTGTTTCATTTTTTATTCAAGTATCAATCCATAGATGGTCATCCAACATTTCAGAACCATTTCTTGTATTATTGGATTGGTAGATAATCATAAAATTTGAATATTTGGATTAATTTTATTAGTTTATTGCAGTCATTTTTATTGTTTGTTTTATTTTTTATTTAATGAAGGAACTGTATAGAAAATTATTTAGGGAATAAAATATCAATATTTGTTTCAAGAAATTTTTTTTACATCAATACCATATTTTAATAAAATTCATTACATTTATTCAAAAAATGAAATTCAAAAAATTGTGATATTTTGATGCTAAATTGGATTTTACATTTTTTTTTAAGATAAAAAAATTAGCTAATGGGTGAAATTTTCTTAATTTTTTAATAAAAATAAATCATGGTATTGATAATTGTAAAATATTGTAAAAATATATCAATCACTTAAAAGTAATCTTGAATAAAATCATCCAAGGTAGTTATTTTATATCTAATTTTTGAAGTAACCATCCTATTTGATCATTAAGGGATGTAATAAGTAATAATAAGTATTATTTGAGTGCATGTATTGAAGAATAAATTATTTAACACATTATTTTATATAATTATATGTTCCACTAAATAAATTCACACCTCGCTTCTCATATATCCCAATAATAAATTTTACATCACACATTATACCACTAAATAAGTCTCTCCCACATATATCTCTTAAATATTTAATGGGTTTTTTCAATCAATTTGTCATATCTAGGCTAAATTTTTTAAGTTATATTAGTATAATTTTTCATTAACTATTCTATTCATATTTACATTTCTGTTAATGTATCTTATTGCATTTCCTTTAAATTATTCCATAATTTTTTGTTAATCATTATATTTATTTTCAAATCATATCATGAGTATGTGAGATGTGATTTCAATTACTTATTAATATGTTAATAATCTATTGTAATAATGAAATTATTTAATATGGAATTTAATTATATATTTTCCTATGATCAAAAATATATGTGAGTTCTATGTATTTGTGGGATTATGGATGATTTATTTAAAATTCGATAACCATATCTAAGTATAAATGATGGTTATATTTCCAGATGATCATTTACTAGGCCCCTAGATGGTTAATCATGATTTTGGAACATGAAGAGAATATCCTTCAATGAATATGGGAAATGAGTTATCTTCTTAATGAATTATATGACTTCAACATATCATATTTTAGTACTCTTATAAAACAAATTTTAAATGGTTTTTATTTATAATTAAGTTGGTCACTTAATATTACAATTTCTTGTATATAATTGACTAAACTCATTAATCATATTATCCACTATATGTAACATATAATTATAAGTTGTTATTATTCACTTGAAAAGGATAGTAATTATTACATTATGAATCCATAGTTATTTCATATACGATGAAAGGAAATTGTAATGCCCCATTTATGTATATCATAAGTAATTTATCCTGTGTGCTCCATGATTCCATGTATTCCTCATAGATTTCATTGGTTGTCGTTAACCAGAGGTGGTCTAAATCATACATTGATGAGACTATTCTATCCATATCATAACTATAATTATTTATAAAAAATTAATATTCATCCATTGAAAATGGTCATGTATTATAAGATTAATAATAGAACCATTATATAATAAATAAAAAATCATATAGGCATATATCCTATATTATCACCTACTGATGGGATAAAATATGTATATAATTAACATAGTTTAAGAAAACAATGAGGTTCTACTAATATCTATATTCCTCACCCACCTCTAATATATTAATCCTTATCAATAAGAATGATCCTGATTTTATGCACAACTTATGATTAAACATATATAATTTACACATTGTCTACATGTGAAGTTGAGTGCCGATATAGGAAGTGATATATTATTCTTAGAATGGTCTCTCCATATTTAACTAAATTACACCATTATATATAAATATATATGTATTAGAATGAGGGAGATAATAAATAAAAATAATTAAGAAGCGTGTGTTTCATGTCATCATGTGCTAACTTGGTCTGCATGAAACCTAACCCCATCGGCTCTGCTGCCACCCGAAGAAGTTTACTCATGCCAATAATAAAAAATAATTGCATATAACTATATTTAGGAATAATATAGTTCTATCAAAAACTCAACATAATAATACCATTAGGGGAAATGTTAAATAGTGTGGGACACAGTAAGAAACAAAAAATTCATTTTCATAATGTAAATTGTTCCCATACATTGGTATGATGAATATGTAGGCTCTATAATGACCATACCATTTTTTTATGATCTCATTCCTACTATATCCCATAAATTATAATCTCATATAGTTCATCACATATGTAGTGAATCATAAGGATGGATAGAATGGAGACAATATCTCATGGAATCCAATCCATCATCTCCCATGGGTAGGTTCCATAACTAAACATGTATATCAATATCAATGGATATGATATATTTAGGGAATCCTAAAATATAACCTCATTAACATGTTGAACTTCACCATCACTATATGGATTTGATTGATGATCACATATCTCAGTATCAATAGTAGTGATATAGGAAGGGGAAATTAGTAGATATCCACTCACATCAGTCGTGGCTCACAATTTCTTAGTGGGTCCAGTTGATGATAACATATAAAGGGATGAAAAATAATTTATTTGTAAATTGAATCAGAACATTCATCCACTCAACAATGAAAAACTATATTGTAATATGATGGGTCCCACATATAACTCCATACATTGGGTATCATAAAAAGGGATATGACATAAAAATTATAATATCCAACCTCACACAAAATCTAAGCCACATATTTACATTTTCAGTGGTGAAGATAGTCAAAATTTCCTTTATAAAAAGTAATATATAGTTTTGTACTATATTTTGGTCTTACTATAGACGATAAATTTCATCATTTATGGTTATAATCACTTAGAAAGTGAGACTAAACACGTCAATTCATTATGACTCCTGACACCATCATCTCAACACATGCATTAACATGGAAGGATGAATATAATAAACATAAATATCACAACCCTTTATATAGATAACTAATAACATATAAAACATTTTTTTCACATCATATCCACACTAACTACCAGTGCAATAGTAATAAGTAACTCCCATATGCATTATAATAATATCTCCCCATACATCTCATCATATAGGATAATTTAAACATAATTGAACTGATACCATATAATTAGATACACAGAAATATCAATATTCCCATCATTCATATGATGGAATAAAACATATTCCATAGACACAGATCATCATATGCTAACTAGGAATAACTCATAAAAAATACCCCTCTATGATTCTCACAAACTGTATGACTTATATTAAACTATGCTCATGAATTAGGTCCTTTTTTGTTATAATTAACTATTTTTCATCTCATTCATGCAATTCAGGAAAATTCTAAACCAATCCCCATGTACAGTATCCTTGGAAAATCCTTACCAACAAAAATGAAAATATTCTCCATATTCCATAAACGGGTCTCAAAACACATATTCATTTAGTGTACTCTTAATCCCATTGTTATAAGAAAACCCTCCACACCACAATTCATTGAGTATTATGTGACATATCCCACTCATATAATACAATATGACACCCTTCCCTATCAGTAGGGTTTCCAAAACCATATGTGTGACAAAAAACCATCTAACTTTCCATCCATAGGGTGAAGCCTTTCATTCCCATGATACTGATCCTAGGTGGTCCGACCTGGGATGCTAATAAATCATCCCTATACATATATTTAACTAAAGGCTATCGTAAAATATAATATCTTACAAAACCCTTTCAAACATTCATCATCAAGATTTTCTAAAACAAGACATAAGATGAGGAAAACATAATTTATATATAGAAGGATCAAGGACACCCTATCTATTTTCCTAAGGTTCCATTGGTTCTTACCCATTTTATGTGAACAAGAATGGTCATTTTGACCTGATCAATCATAATTCAATGACTATATATATTAGATATATGTGAAAAAATAACCATTAAAAAAGAGTTTTAATTCATTACCAAATCCCTTCCATGCCTATCCCAAGCTTCTTCTAATGAAATAGTACCTATCTAAAGTGTCCATATCTATATAATAAATTATTAAAATATAAAATTAATTATACAATTTAAACTAAATAATAAAAACTGGAAAATCACCAAGAAATATATACTTATTAAAACACAAATAAATTAAATTACATCCATAAATAAAAACCACTGATGTAACCTCAAAAAATATCTCATCACATAACAACCACCGAGATTATGATACCTTTATTAAATGGATGAAATCCTAAAAAATTAAATTACTTCCATATATCCATTAATTCAAAATAAATCATGTATATTCTTAAATCTATTTATGTATAAAATCCACCACAACATGAATCCCCATCTTATGAGCACTTTTCCACCAGACTCAGGTGGAACCTTTATCAAAAACCATTATAGAACCACAAAAAATTTATCAACAGAAAAAAAAATAACTTGAGGGAGAATAGAGGGAGGATCATATCAAGATCCATCACACCAAAATGACTCCTCATTAAACATGAATAAATTTGACGGGGAACATAGGCGATCCACGTGGAATACAATTGGGTGAGAGGACACCCCAAAATCCCCTATAGTCTAATTAATATATGTGAAGTCATAGAAATTGTATCTCTTCCACTTTTAAAAAAATAAACTTTTAAAGGGAACATCAATACCTTACCCTGATAATCTAAATGTATTTGTACATTCAGGGTCCAGGTTACGATGTGACCAAAGAGGACATGTCATAGTGGTATAGACCTAGTCAGAACCCACAACATGACCTCTCTAGAAACAATTGACCACAATTTTAGGAGTCTAGCATACCTATCTTATGAATACCCCACATAAAATACTCTAGTATAATAGAACATGGAATCTCAAGTAATGAACGGTCATCATGCCTCTGGAAAAACCATAATGATCAGAGATAATATCACCTTATGATCATAACCATGTGGTGTATCTCTAGTGATCTACAACATGATTCCATCCAATAGAAAAACATGCACCAAAAAGAAAATTTCACATTTCATGACCAACCATAATCATGTCAAATTATGAAATGTCATATTAAAGGGTTTATAAACTCCAAATGTATGGGTTACTATTATATATTTATTCCAACCTTTTATAGTGTGATATACTATAAAAGGGTCCTCATCATGGTATGATTCACTCCATTGTGTTATAATCCTCAATCCAGAGAGAATATAAACACGTATGTAAGATGGGTTTTCTCTAATACAACACAAATCCTAATGCAAATCCATATGTCATGGTGTGGTATATGATGAGCCCCTCACTAAAATGTGTCAATAACATGTCACATTGTGAAAAAATATTTATAAAAAAATCACTTCACCACACTAGATATTTCTCCTATAATCTCCCCTAACAGAGTTGTTAATCCCCAATACACATAACCATATACAAAAATATATTCCACCAATGTTTCAAATTACATGATTTTTATTCAATACAAATCATGAGGGAAACCCACATTAGAAATAAAAATTAAAATTTTCTATAAATTTCAAAACACATAATGACGTGGGTTATTAAAAACTACCCACCATATGAAATTATTCACATGAGAATAACCTGATAGACTCTATATATTTCTATCCCATCAATCGTAAGATGATATTTATTCCCATAAAAAATTATTAATTAAACATTGTATATCTCCATTTCCAATAAGACAATATATGATACACCATAACATTTCTAGAATAGTCCATGTTTGTTCCATGTAAAACAATAGTTATAAACAATATGATGCACCTAATATGGTTTCCTTAAAAAATAATGATATTATATACATAAATAGAATTTTTTCTTCCACTAATTTTTTTCTAAAAGTGTATAGCCACCCCCACCAACACAAAACATACCATGTGATCATGATACCTTTGTTAAAGGAGGCATCATAAAATTTTCCAAATAACCACACTTATGAAAAAATATAAATATTTCAAAAAATTCTTATATGGATTCTCAACAAACTAAATATACCATCACAATATCCCAATGATTTTTGAAAAACCTAAAAACCACTAAAATTTTAGAAAAAAATACATACACCCCAAGCCCAATGAAAGAAATAAAACTTCATCTAAAACCGTTTCTGAATCCCAAATATAGTATTTAGAAAGGAACAAGATAAAATTTTGTCAATCATTGGTATAAAATCATTATTTTATATCAATAGTAATATAAATTATATCACCACATCAACGAACATTTAATCATGGGGGTCACATAATCACTATTGATTTAATAATCCAGATGATAGAATAGTTATAATATTCACTATGCTGAACCAAAAAACTAAATCTCTATTGTTTTCAACCTATACATTGTTCGAAAATAAGAATATAATCTTATTACCCTCTCATACGTTATCACAAACATGAAGTACATATCACAATACATTCCAGACATACATGAAACGTACTCTTTAATGGTCACATAATGTCAACTAAAATTGTATTCACTCCCTCAAATTTCTAATGGTTTTATCCCCACCATATGGGTTCCCTTATACTTTTTTCAATCAAAATTCATAAAATGATGCATCATCACACATGTATCACTTATAGTATACAAATATTCTCTAACTAAGGACCAATCTCTGTTCGAACACACCACTATAATCTAATCTATCAATGATGATACATCATTCAAAAATGGAATTGACTCCCACTATCATAAATCTATTAGGATTAAGTGATCATGAGTATTATACAAATCACTCAGGTAAAACCACTGTATGGGTATCCCAAAACCCATGGTCCCAAAATATCCCACATCTCACCAGTAATAAATTTTGTTTAAATGGGTATCAATTGACACACTATAATATATATGTATCTATGACTACATAGAACCCATAAAATACAAAATTGACACCAAAAAACCTACTCACTATTATAGAAACCACACTAAAACTATGTATAATCAGTGTTATTTTGTAACATGCATCAATAATTTTCAATGAAATACATTCCAATAAAAAATCTATTATTCCCATTAATGAGTAAACCTATAAAGAACTTCTAAACATTTTATCAATAAATATTAAATTAGATATCATCAACACTAAATTATTTTACAGAATTATAATACTCAATCACTAAACATTGGGCATACTCCAATAATTTTTATTCCATTATTCATAGGATCATGCATCCTACCTAAATAATGTGCCTTCTCTTTATGAAAACAATAGAAATATGAGATTCAATTTTAGTGCTTCCCTTCCATCATCCCCAATTCATATGACTCATTACATGGTTTACATATATTCATCAACCCCATATGTATCATTCCAAAATTATAATGTCCCAAACCACTATCTATGAATCCTTGACTAAATTATCTACTATCAATCTCTATTATTTCATTAACCCCCTCCTTCCAAACAAAAAGATGTATTCATAAAATCAATTATTCCTCCCAAAACCAATTTTTTTTCCAAATTCACTATTTTACACCCCTATTAATTTTTGATGTATTTCATTAAAATTAAATTCCATCTAGTTGATTGATTTCAATTTACAAAACATTGATTTTATGAAAACATGATAATATATTAAAATTTTATAAATAAACACTCCATTATATCCTAGATGTTATGTTGGTGGGTATGAATATTATTAAATAGATCAAGAAAATGATATTCTTTTACACATGAATAATATATATTTACTGGTTACCAAATGATTATAAGATATATATGATCAATTATAATGAAAAAGAAATGTATTGTGAAAATACGTATTTTTTTCTAAAAGGTTGTCTAGTAGTTCATTTTCCCCTAAATTTAAAAAATATTTATATATTTTAAAAAAAATTATTTTACTATATAAAATATTTTTTAAAATATCTAAGTCAAAATTATCTTTGGGTGAATGTTTTAGAATTTTTTAACCAGATCATCGAAAAGATAAATTAGTGGTTCATATTAAAATGTTTCATTTAAATTAAAATAATTATAAATACAATTTGTTTAATATGTCACAAAAAGTGTCATTAGTTTAATTATATATCTACTAATTCAATTTATGTCATTTAAACCAATTTCATGCTAGACAATGATATGATATAGATATAAATATCAGAATATTATCTCTTTGAACACCTACACTCTTGTCAGATTTGTGAGATTAATTTTAAATTTAATTTCAAAAATTATGATACTATAATTAGGGAAAATGGATTAAATAATTGAAATCTGAATAATATGTATTATCTAATAAGATAATATTAATTATAACATCAATTTATTGTAAAAATTTTGAAACTTATTTACGAAAAATTAGGAGAAAAATTGGTTTATGTGGGGTTAAACTGAAACGATAAGGGTTAGAATGACACAAACATTTAGAAACTCCATTACATGGAATTAGTTATAAGATGGAAATTATAGTATTAATATTGAAGATTTTTTTTCTTATTTCATGGAAAAAACCATGGTATACATTTTTATTTTCAAATATCAAAAGTGTGACACCATGCTCTCTTATAAATGGCCAATCCTTATCCTCTTAACTTCACACATCCAAAACCCATTTGTTCAAACAATTCGTGACCAAATAACATTTTCATAGCTTTCCCCTCATCTTGGAAGCCATATATTTATCATTAATACATCATTTGAATTCTTTTTTTTTTCAATCCAAATGACATTCTCTAATGAAGATATAACATCCCTAACTGAGCATTTTATATTACATCATCCTTCATATACGTAAATAATTATTAAACCATTAATATATGATATCGAAAATATCTTAAATATACTTATAATTTTTTTATTAATTTTATGACCCACATCCATCTTATCTTCCATCAAATGCGAAAAAATCATCAATTGTGTGTAGGATGGGCTACCACCATATGGGTTGATGCATTTAGTTGTCCATCACCACCTTTAAAGGATGGATGAAATTATGGATTTTCCACAATTTAAATATATTTATTATATTTTTATATTTATTTAATTTTAATTATACATATTTCTTTTTAGGTTCTATTCTGTTTCAATTGAGATAATATTTTTCATATGTACGGTAGACAACCCACACATGAAGTGTTATAATTCATTTTTCATATACACTTTACATAGAATTTAATAAGTATATAATTAATGAATATATGTTATATGTGTGATATATAATTGATTTTGAAAAAAAAATATCACCCACTTCATTTACCTTTAACTCATTAATAGAATGATATCATCGATCATGTGTACTCTGACCTACCATCTCCATGAAATAATGTGAATAATTTCCAAGTACAACATTAATATATGTCTAAAAAATGAATACAATGATTAAATTTGATATTTATAACATTATTAAATTTTTTTCAAGAGTACTTTTGTATATTATATGCACAAACGCCAGAATAATCATGAGAAAACACCGATGAGAAAACAATGAAATTAATAACCAAAATAATGAATATATTGATACAATATTAAAAAATGGTTGGTAAAATATTTAAAGAGGGTCATATATAATATTATAAAAAATATTATGGTATATTTATAAATTAATAACATTATTAAAACTATTATACTTAAGTTACAAACACATACAAGGGAAAACAAAATAGAGGTATGTGATTCTAGTCTCAGTTTTACTTTTTGGATAAATTTATCATATTAACCACTTATTTATTTTTTTGGTTTATATACTTAACCATTATATATTATATCATGAATATATTAACAGTAATGTCACTTATTGTTCCATTGGATTATATTTTATTTTCAGGGCTTACAATTTTGATGTTAATAATGTGGTGATGGATTATTTCATAATCTCATCATTATTCACGATTTGTTATGCTTATGTCTCCTTTGGGTGGGATATTTAATTTTTATAGAAAAAATAAATAAATTTCCATCACATATAACTATTCATTAACTATTTCAATTAATAGGGTTATTTTTCCACTATTTTTTATTTTAAATTATTGAGAAAATGTTTTTATTAATATCGGACACTATTTCTCTCATTAATCAAAAATCTTTTTTCATAAAATCCCATTTTTTATAATTTTATTTCTTTTTTAAACTATTTATAAATGATTTATTAAAAAAAAATTCATATATAAACTTTAAAAGATTTTTTTAAATAATTATAGAAATTGTTTTCAATCCAATGCTTGTTTTTTAATTAACAAAAATGATAAAGGACTCATTGTTTTAACATGTATGACATGAAATGAATTTTGAACCATCATGAACAATCAATATTTTATTTATTATTTAATGGGATTAAAAAAATAATTTCAATGAAATGTATTTTCAAATTTTTTTGAACTTTTAATTTTAGAAAACCACTTGTTATTTTTCTCATAATTGTTTTTAAGGAACTCTTAATTATTTTTCTAATCATCAAAGAAATAAAACAACTTTTAACATATGATGAACATAGTATATGTTTTTTGTATTTCATACTTATTATTTATCTATATGGTTTATTATAATTTTTATTTGGGATTTATAATTTTAATACCTTTAACTATTTTACTCCAGATGGTTTAAGAGTATTTTAATTTATTGTAATAAAAAATAATATTTCGAATGATATATTTTCATTACCAAATTTTATGTTGATTATATTTCTCCCAATTCATTTGATGAATTAAATAGAATTATAATGTAATGGGGGATAACCACTAAATCCCATCCATGTACTGGTAGGACTCATTAGAGAAACCTGATTCAGTTTTGGATGAGGCCTTAACCATTCATTCATATGTCTTAGAATAGGGCTTGGAAATTATGATTTATATATCCATAATCATCAATTGCATAATTATGAATTAATTTTTTGATATTATACATTATTGTTAATTTTTTCATAATATCTATCATTATGTTTTCAAGATCATGTGATTATTTATATTGAATTATTTTATCATCATTTTATCCTTCCATATTATCCTAATGTTGTTGATAAAATGACATGTGTTTATATTGTTTTCCTTTTTATAATAATTATTCATTATTTATTAATATATTGAGCTATATTCTAACACTTAATGAACATATGAGCTCACCCCGTTCATATGTTCAATTTTACCCAGATATGAGGATGTCTTTAGTGATTTATATGTAAGGAAACGATAAGGGGGAGATGATATTCACAAATAAAACACATTGCGTATTTTATAATGAAAGTTTTATATAAATTTCAGTTATGTGTCATGTTCACCATGACTATTACTCAAATTAGTTCATCCTAATGTTATTACTTTTATAATATCATAATGTAATAAATTATAAAATTTCTTTGAGGTACAATGTTTGGGGTCACTAAATTCAGTATCAATGACTGTTTATTAGAATCCATTAGAATTATATATTTGAAAAAATAGATTTGAATAAATAACCCTATGATGTAAAATTAGGATATAAAAGGAATAATAAATTAGTTTTCTAGTAAGGAAAATATCATTTTGTTTTCCAAAATAATCATCCTTTCATATAGACTACAAGTGGTTGTGCTTCTATAATAGATGTACCAAGGTGTAATAACTTGGGAAATGGTGAATTTGACATGTCCTGATTGTCAACTAGTGCATGTGCATGGTTCATACTATGCATCTAGATTTTCACTCGTTGTTGTATATTCTTAGTATAATTCAAATTTTATTTAACAATAATAATTGTGGATTTATGAATAATGATATCTCTAAATAATATATCTTTTTCTCTATGAGATTATAAATCTATATATTTTCAGATTTTCATTATTTGTTTCAATAGTTTTGGGATTATAACTTCTGTTTCATATTATTATGTTATAATATACTTCATGTCATCATTTGGAAATTTCACCTAGAAAAAGGAATTAGAATAATATCAATGAAAATAAAAGAAATTGGTAAAATTATTGTATCTCTTGTGAGATTAATATAGTATTTCAAAATAATATTTCATCCCAAACATTCATATCATATTAGGAAATAAAATCATTTTCAATCAAGATAATGATATAGGTAACTACATAATATGGCATCGATGGGATGACATAGAATAAGTGTCAATATTATAAAAAAATGAATATGGGGAATAAGGTGTAACATCCCATTCTAGGAGCCACATACTGTTGCCCCGAGACGGATAACCACATGACCTCAAGAACATCACCACATACTCTAGAGAATATTGACTATTAGATAGGTTTTTATATATCGATTATAGAGAGACTACACCCTCTTTTATAAGATAAAAATTGTTACAATTAATGGTATCCAATGAATTATGATATATGATATCACTTTGGGATGGTTCAAACACTAGAATGGGCAGAAGTAGGTCTTAATATTCTGGTGTCCTTGGGAACCTATGTGGTTTTGTGGATAAATAAATAATAATTGATGATGTTAAAACTATTTACTTATGCATTTTAATTATTTATTTTTACAACTCCATACACTATTTATACTTGATATTTTTTATACACCATTGGTGGTGGCCTAATGATTTTTTTTCTCACCCAAATTTGGTTGCATGATCGGTACCTGAATGTTTTCTTGGATGGTAAAAGGTAAAAGGCATTTTGTTAGATATCTTATTTAGGTTGGATTATGGATAGGGGAACCATAAATGATTCAGGATCCTCATCTGGGGCTAGAAGATTCTTTATACTAGGTTTCATTATAGTCATGTGACAAGTACACTGTAATGGCATATTTTAGGAATTCGTTTTTCTTCTAAATTTCTAGTTTTGAAAATCTTTTGATATTGGTATTGTTTTGTTTATTATTATTTGTTATACATTGGATGATATTTATTTTCCATATGTTCATCACTCTAATAAAACAAGGTTTATTATCCCCATGATCTATATATTAGTCCCTCACTTCTAGTCAGCATCCACTGTTGTATGGGGAGGCGGGCATATGGTCATATATTGGTCTGACTCAGAGGGCTGGTGTGTGGAACCAATGCCAGGATATTTCAAAGTTGTATTAGAGTGTGTATTCTTTTTTCATTTTCTTTTATATTAGAGTTTGGGAATAGTATATAGAAGAATAGTTGGAGTCAAACCATGGTTATGAGCTCATGTGTGGGAATTATAAACCCATGAACGCAGGAAAACCAAAGTACCTAGGGTAGGATTATTGTTATTGCTATTTTCTATTATATTTGTATATTATTTCACCATGGGTGAAATAATTTTTTTGTGATCTGAATAATATTTCTAAAAATATTTTGATAATTGACTCAATGCCCAGTATGTCATGTGATATTAGTTAAATGAATTATTATAAGAACTCAGTATTATTTTCATATGCCACATTATTTACATGCATGGGGAAATAGGTTTTAGGTATGTTGTGAACATGAACTATTCTTTCATTCATGTAAAATTTAAATGAAAATGGTTCCAATCCTGATATTGAGAAAAATTGAAAAATGTTGCAATATAAACTTAATGGGGTGTCTAATGAGTATATTTCATTGAGAATTTCATTACCCATGATAACCAAGATCATGGTGTATGGTGGTTATGAGTTGTGATATCGCCTTGGTTTTGACTGCATGGTGAGTTTTGGGGAAAATACATATTGTGATATGTTGTTATTTTCCTATTACATAAATATGATAAAGTGCATTTATTATTCCTAATATATGTGTTTATAATAATATATATATGCATCCATGAGGGGGAATATTAAGATGATTACATGAGGATATTTCTAGTGATTCTACACTTGTAGTGAATAATGAGGCACTAATAATTCTAGTTGAGAATGTTAGAGTGGAGTTTTATTAGAACAATGCCTGGTTTAGGAAATCCATTGAAGGTGTCCCACATAGGATTAGGAAATGAGCGTCTGATTTGATGACATATTTTTATATGAATGACCCACCAATTTTTATTATATAGGGTGGACCTGATTCTGATGTGTACTATATTGAGTCTATCCAGACTATACATTACCCCTTTGAGACTATTATTTAGAATAGAGTAAAATAGGATGAATATATTTTACATGGTCAAGTCAAAAGTTGGTGGGACAATTAGAATCATGATGGACTACAAGATACTATAGATTGGGTGGAATTTCAAGATAAACTAATTGAAAACATTTATGTAGAAATTGTTAGAAAGGAGAGAGCGTCTTAGTTCATATGATTGTCTTAGGATAGTATGTATGTGATGGATATGTTGTATGCTTTACAGATTTTAAATTTTTTTCCAAAACATTGGAATTGGATTAGGATACTTCAGAATAATTATTTCAAGTTGGGATTATGTGTTAAATTAAGTCACAACTTAATATCTTCATGCTGAAGAGGTTTTTATATGTTGTAAATCGGGTTCTCATGTTGGAGGGGAACCTGATGGCTTATTTCATTGGTGGGTAGGTTGTTTAATTTACATAGTTAGATGGTGAAACCATTGAAACAAGTAAGGGTTTAATGAGAATTTATCCCAGATCATTGTTAAGAATAGTTTCCAAGGGTAAGGTTTGGTTACATAGGATCATAACAATGTCATTATCCACTAGTGGAGTAGGTCAAGACACTTCCAAAGATATTTTACCGAATCACTGGTAGGGTACTGAGGATTCTAGAAGATGGGAAAACTAGAGAGGTTCTGCAAGAACCTGTGGCCGATGGTTAGTGATGGTGGAGATGGACAGAACCAGCATGTGGAAAGGGGGACGTCATCACTATATCAGTATGGAAACTCGAGTTCTATTGAATGAGGTGGTAGAGGTAGTGGATGTGTTTTGTTTAGGAAAAATAACTCATATCAGTAGATTGGGGCATATCTGGGGAGTCATAATACATAAAAGGGAAGAAAATAATGATTTTTATATGCCATTCATCCTACACTTGTAGATAGCAAGTCTGGGACATCGATATTGAGAGGTTTTATTCATGTACCTTGTACATTATCTAGTTCCTTATTTGATACTGGTGTCTCTCATTCTATTATTTTTGTAAACCGTTTTAATGGTTTGAGCCTAGTTGAAGAGGATTTTAATAAGGTTATGATAACAGATACACCACTAAAAGTATGATATATAAACATCTTTATGTGCAAGGGATGTTCTCATGAGGTAGGGGAGTATCATTTGCTATAGGATCTATGTATTATTGACATTTTAGTATTCGACCTAATAATTGGCATGGACTGTATAGTCATATATCAAGACCATGAGAATTTTTATAGAATGAGAGTTTCTTTTACGTGTCCTATGGGTGACCATTACATTCACCATGGACAATACGATATATAGGAAAGTAGAACATGAAAAATTACATAGAAACATTCAGAGATCACAACATAGGTTTCAAGACTATTGCTAGATGATTAAGGTGTATATAAGGATTTCCTTCCACCTATAGAGGAATATGATTATGATTCAGTTCCTAAAGACTTCTCAGGGATACAACTTGAGAAAAATTGGGAATTTATTATTTAACTCATGCTGAGGGCTGAGCCAATTTCAATTTTACTATAACTAATAGCACCAAAAAGATTTAATATCTCAAAAATCAGCTATAGGAGTTGGAGGATAATGGATTTATCCATCCATGTAAGATTCCATGGGGTTCTCTAGTGTTATTGTAAATAAGGATTATGATATATTGCACATATGTTTTGATTACTAGAAGTTGAACTGGATGAATTTAATAAACTGGTAACCAATTTTTTGTATCAATGATATTTTTGAATAGTTGAGGGGAGCTTGTTGCTTTTGTAGGAATGACTTGGGATCTAGGTAATCTCATCTATGTCTTTGTACTTCTTATATTCTAATGTCTAGTATTAGAAGCAGGTATGGACTTTAAGAGTTCATCATAAATCCATTTGATTAAATACCGTTATGGAAGTTACTCGAAGTTGGTTATTATCTTTATTACAATGGTATGATGGAAAAGATGTTTCACTCCAAAGGACAAATTATTTTATATGTTTTAGAAGCTATAATAAATTCATGACTTTTAATTTCTACTTGAAATAAAAATAACATAGAAAATTCATTGGAAACATCAATAACTCCTAGATTATCCCTACAAGTTATTAAAAATATACATCTTCACGTCATGGGGAAAAATAAAACATAAGAATGGGGTGATATTATATATAAATTAATGGTATGAAATTCAATAGAAGCATAAATAATAAGAAATAGTGATTAACTAAAAATTCACATGCAATAAAAACATTATCTAGAGAATAATATGGTAGGAATGAAAGATGAATAAATAATTCCATTATAAATGATAACCAAGGATATTATAATATTATAATAATCACATGAAATTTCAATTACTAGTTTTATAATGAGGTAATGAATAATTTAGTACATTATAAAGATACCTTCCAGGCTTCAACCAAGACACCACAAATAATTGGGTTAGACATGAGCCGATACTCAATCTAGTTTGTCTCAGGATACCTGGTGATGCAGTAAGGGGTTATTACATGCCCCAATTGATTCTTAAATAGTCCAATACATTATTAATATGAATGGTGTGAAAGATAACTAACATATCCAATCATACAGAAACTAAAATATGAAATTTAAATAGCATTCCCCAGTTAAAAAACATAATCACTAACCATTCTGAGTTATATGGAGAATGGAATCAAGATAGTACATCAAAAATCAATAAAATCATAATGAATTATATAAAATATTGTTGATAATGTCATAAAATATTAATCTAAATTAAGCATAAGAATAAATAATTGGTTTAAAATAGACAAAAATACTCTTATAAAATAATCATTGCATTATTGAGATAAATACTTGTTTTACATTACATTCAAAAGTTGTTTTGGATTTATTATTTATAAAATCCAAACTAAAAAAAGAAACTTATTAAGGGAAAATTATTTATTCTTTAATAACATGGTTTCCTAAAATATATTATAGATGATACTTGAACATGGGTAAAAAATTGAGATTCTCCCTTTAATCAGACATGAGTATCGGGATGATATGAGAAGGGAACCTTTTAAAATATGTATTTACCCGTAAAATATAGATGAACTGATTTAGATATATTTATTTGGAATATATAATAATAATATAGAAGAAGTTAAAAATACGGAATCATTTTATTGTGGTAATCATAGTGGAGGAAAAACCCGAAGGAAAAAATGAAGGTTTAGGTAGAATTCATACCTTACATATGAAAGTGTTCTATAGTTGACATTAATGTCCTGGATAGTCAAATTAAACAAATTAATTAAGTATTTAAAATTATTTAATACATTTATTTTTAATAATTTGTTTATTTCATTTTTATGAGTAACAGGATACAATTTTATCTCTCATGGGCATTTATTTCCTTGTTTTTCACGATTTGTATACTTGTATTTGAGTATGGATGTTCATGTGGAATGGGTATAATTCACCAAAATTGAATTTATATGATATTAATGAATATAAATATGATTAAATGGTTATAATTCAATTTTTATATGAAATTATAATGATTCATTAGATAAAACATTTTTGATAATCATTTTGATTATTTTGGTTTCTTTTTCGATCATCATGAACATTTTTGTGGTATACCTTAATATTATGTATCATTACTTGTTATAGAAAAATAAATAGATTGTATGAAATATATTCAATTCTAGTTAATCCATAAAAATGGTATCATTACTATATTTTAAGGATAAATTTATGAAAAAAATATATCCTCCAGAAGGTTGTATAGAGGCACCTCATGAATGATGATTTTGTAGTTAAAAATAAGAGAGAGAGAGAGAGAGAGAGAGAGAGATTGAGAGGAGTTTAATGAAGGATAATACATTAACATGATATAATTTTTGTATACAAATGATATTAGAGTTATCATGATCATATTTATAAAAAAGGTTAGGATACGATAATAAATGAAAATGGAAATTGAAATGAAAATAAAAGAAAACAAAGGGGATTTACCTTTTGATTTGTCCTCTTTGAGAACGTCCTTAGTTGGATTGGTTTTGGTATTTTTATGAGACCAATAGTGCCTAGATGTGGTAGATGGAATTATTAAGGGTATTTTGGTGGAATTAGGACAATATTAAAGGCTTAGAGGTGTAAGGAGAAGTGGTGATGAGAGATGATATTTAATGCGGTTCATAGGGGTGATTTTTGCATATTTTATTAATTTCATTATTACTTTGGCTCAACACTATGACTAGTTTGAGCCTTATAATAGAATATATTTAAATAATTAAGTGGTGTTTATTAGGGTTCTTACATCATTCATGATTCAATGAATGTTTTATTTAATATATAATGTATTTACACTGTAAATTACCATAATTTTCTATTCAGAAAAAATTCACGTAGTTTAGAAAAATACAAATAATTAACCCTAATAGTTTTACAATGCTTATAATTTAAAAATGAACTATATTATATGGAAATAATTTTATAAATATTAGAAATTTTATTTTTAATTAAAATTATTTTTATTTATAAAATTAAATTTTTTAATATTAAAACTGATTTTATAAAACTTTGTAAAATCAACTAATGTATAATAAAATTATCCTATAATAATTAGTCAACCATATATTAAATCTTGAATAATTTTTAGGAATATTAATTTGGTTTCAAATAATATTATTTATTATAATATATTAATTAAAAATTAATGAATAAAGAAATACCATTACTTAATTAATAATTTTAAAAATATTCATTTACTTATAGTATAATATAATTCTATAATAACTTCATTTATAGAATTTCCAAATTTTATTTATACATTCATTGGTGAGGATGTAATTCTATTGGGTGGATCATTATTCATAAGGTTCACATTATTATTCTAAAATTCATGTTATTATTATATTGTTATAGGTTCCTTATATTCTAGAAATACCTATTATTTCATTCATTACTCATTTATAATGTTATTATAATGTTTTATATGTGATTTTACGTGATATACACTATATGAAGTAAACATAAGAAGGGATATATCAATGATATAATTCTAGGTCATTAGATTCTCACATCCAACAAAAATTTCATCCTCAAAATTTCCAATTTGTCACCCTACAGAAAGATTTGTGTAGTTCTTCATCTTAAGATCATCAGGTTCCTACATTTAATCTCCAATGTTATGATTCTTCCAAAGTACATTTACCAGATAAGTCATAATATTCATCAAATTATATACATTAGTCTCTTGATCCTATAGAGGCTCTTCATAGTATGATAAATCAGGTTCAAATTCTAATTCTTCAAAAGTTAGAACATGTATTGGTTCAAGAAGGTACTTCATTAAAGAAGAGATGAAGAAGACACTATGAACTTTGTAAAGGCTTGGAGACATTCCCAAATGATAAGCCACAACTCAAATTATAACATGAATTTCAAAAGGAAAAATATACCTACGAATTATTTTCCATTTCTCTCCAAATCATATAACACCCTTCTATGGAGATACATTCATGAAAACATGATATCACACATGAAATTACAATTAATTCCTTCGATTATTTTCATAAAACTTTTTCCAACATTGAGATGCTATTATTTGTGTTTGAATAGTCTTTACATTTTTTTTGTTTCTACCAGTATCTGTGGGACTATAAGCATCATTTCACCAACTTCATCCAAACATGTTAGTGTATGATATATTTTTACGTATAATGCTTCATATGGTGCCATTTGAATAATAAAAAACCTATTATTGCAGGAAAACTCTATCAAAGGTAAATACTGACCCCACATACCTTTAAATTCAAGAGATAATGATCTCAACATGTTCTCTAAATGTTGGATCATCCTTTCAAACTTCCCATTAGTTTGAGGGTGCTACGAAATACTCAAATGATGCTCAGTATCCAACCAATAATATAGAAATTTCTATAATTTTTATGTCAATTTTGGATCATGATCAGACACAACCGAGAGAGGATCTCCATGAATTTTTAAAGAATTATTAGAACAAAGTTTTACGAGGTTCTCCAAGAATAAATCCACCTTATTTTGATGAAATATGCATATTTGTTAGTCGACCAATAATTACCTATATTGTATCATTTATCATGAAGTTTTTGTAAACCAAAGCCAAAATCCAAGGTGATGTCATCCCATTTTTGTGTTGTAATAGGTAGATGTTTCATAAATCCTATAGGATGTTTTATTTTAGCCTTCAATTGTTAATAGACTAAACACCCTGATATATAAATAGAAATTTCCAATGTCATGTTAACCCTTTAGAAATGTTCCTTCAGGTATCTATAGATCTGAGTTCTACCATGGTGTATAGGGAAATTCAAACTATGGGAATAATCCAATAACACTTTTTTTATCTTGGGTATGGAGGTAATACATATCCACCACCCAAATATACAACTTCTATCCTTACACTCTATGTTTAGATACTTCCCATCATTCAAAACATTAATTTTCGTTTTAACATTCTCATCATTATACTTAGAACTTTTAATTCATTCCCATAAATTTAGTTGGGATACTAGTTGAATAATTTAGGATTTTTCAACTTCAATGGTAATTTCTATATATATATTTTCTAGATCCATGTACGCATGATACTTTTAAATGCTCATTTTTTTTCAGAACTCGGTGATCCCAATTTTTCAATGCATCTTATACCATATTAATATTTCTTAGGTGGTATTTAATTGATCAGTCATAATCTTTTGGTAGCTCAAACCATTTATTTTTTCACATGTTTTGTTCTTTCTATGAGAAGATATATTTTATTGTATTTTGATCTATATATATCTCACATAATTCACCATAGAGATAGTGTCTCCATATATTAAGAGAAATGATTATAGTTTCTATATAAATATAATGAGTGGATGGTTTTTTTCATGATCTTTTCACTTTGTTGATGCATATGTAATAACTAATCTATTCAGCATAAGGACATAGCAACATCTGTTCTTTGATGCATTACTATAAATCACAAAATACCATTTCATGATGGTAGATATAGGATCAGAGCATTCACCAATATCCTATTTAATTCTTTAGAAAATTCATCACATTCATTTATTCTATAAAATAATGACCCCATTACAAGTAATCTTGGATAACTATTAGGTGATTAGGGGAAATTCTGAATGAAACTCTGATAATAACCTTCTAATTCAATTAAACTACATACGATTATTACGTTCATTACTGTTAGAAATTCATGAACCACCATTTTATTTAGAATCAACTATGATTCCATATTTATATACAATATGGAAAATAAAGGAAACTATTTCAAGATTCCAATCACACATTCTAAACATCCCATATAACTCATTTCTTATAGGAGGCATTTGAACAATGTAGGATTTATTCTCTTGATCGTCATAATTTTTTTAGTATACTTAGATATCATCAATATATTCCACAAAAAATTTATAAAGATATTCCCTGAAATAATTATTAGTTAGATCCATGAAAATTGGTGGTATATTAGTTAGTCCATACCGAATTACTATAAACTCATAATATCGATACCTGGTTGGAAATTTTATTTATGGAATATCTTCCTCCTTCAAACGCTATTGATGGAATCAAGATCGAGGATCAATATTTGAAAAATATTGTCCTAATTGGTGTTGATAAAATAAATCATCAATCCAAATAGGGGATACTAGTTCTTTATTATAATAGCATTGTTTTTTCAATAGTCAATGTAGATCCTCATAGATCTAATTTTCTTCATGACAAAGCCAATAGGGGATCCCTATGGAGAAACACTCAGGGTGAATAAATCCTCTATCACTTAATTCCTCTTGAAATTTATTCAACACTACTAATTCCATTACTATCATTCTGTAAGGATTATTTGATATACACCTTGCACCTAGAAATAAATCAATAGAAAACTCAATTTCCCACTCCAGAGTATGTCTTGGTAAATATTTTAAAAATACATCAATGTATTCATTAACTATAGCTACATACTAACTTTTAATAATTCATTCCAAAATTATGGATATTTTTTTCTCTTCCTCCCCATGAATTGTAATATGAAGAGCTATAGTGGGTGGGTATGGATAAGGGTTGGTTTAAGAGGTTTTTTTTCTAAAGATAAGGGATTCTACATCATTCTCAAAAATTGTAACTTCATTCGTATTACAATATATTTTTATATCATAATTTGAAATCCCATACATACCTAGAATTATATCAAAGTCAATCATAAGTATGATGATAAGGTCAGAAACTAATGCAAATTTATGTTTTATAAAGGGTACTGATTAACACATCTTTCATGCAACGATACTTCTCTATGTAGTTTTAACTGAAAAATTCTTTATGAAATCAAATTGTAAATGTATAATTTTCATGGAATATGGAAAGATATAATAGAATTTAATGATCATGAATCAAATAATACATGGGCTATGTTTGGTGAAATGATTAATGATCCTACCACCACATAGTTATGGACTTCAAAAATAGAACTTGTGACCGCATAATCATGTCATTTCGCCCTTGGCCTTCTTCGAGGAAAGATTCCTTGACATATAGGATAGTCATGTTCATAATTTTCCATCTCCCTAGAATTATATAATTAAAAAAATTCATATTATTTATATCCTTTGAAATCATTATCTTGGTGGATTTTTTCTCCCCACTTGTAAAAGACTATCATTTCTTTCAGACATGTACTAGTGTGTTTCTGCCAAAATTTTATTTCTATGTGTATATTCAACTCTTCCCTTCTTCCACATTTTCGTATTTACTTTTACAAAGTGTTTAAAATTCCTATTAATATTTTTCTTTACTCTGAAGTCATATGACTTAGAGTATTATTTTTTTATCTTGATAGTATGTGATCCTATATCTTCATATGATGAGAAATTTTGGGACACCAATACCCTTTGGAGGAGTGGTTTAGAACCATCAAAGAATAGATCAATAATTCTCCTTGTATTACTTATGTAGTCCATGGGATTCCTTCCTAAACATGTATATATGTCTTCATACATCACATATTTTTAATCTTATTTATGTATTAGACTTAATAATTGCCTCTCTATATCCACTAGGTGTTTGTGAGGAAAATATTTTTCTATGAATATTTTCTAAAAATCCATCCATTACATATATACAATTTCCTCTTCTAGTGTGTTTTTAATTAGTGACCTCCACTGTACACATATCCCGATACATGAAAAATTTTCATTAAAACCATCTCACTTTAGTTACTTCTAAAAGAGTGAAATATCCTTTCTAATGAAATTATCCACTACTCTGTTGAAAATGAGTTTTTAGTCACATTGAATGTTGGGGGGTTTTCTACATAATGGGGTCTAACATTTCTCCTCCACATTGTGGTTTAGGATCCTCTATATGGGTAAGGTTATTGTTCATAACCTAAGTGAACTATCCTAGTACAGTTATAACTAGATCAACATCGGTCGCATCTCAAATACCAAAATCATTATCTTTTATATGAGGGAAATCCCTACATGGGATATGTTCATTGATATGGTTTCCATATCTTCCACTACAAACCATTTTTAAATAATAGCATACATAAGATTATGTTTTGAATTGTAATGTATAATCTCAAATAAGAAATAAATTTAACATAAATTGATATTTTATGCATATCTACTCTCATAATAATAAAAATGGTTTCGTTGGGTATAGATTTACATTCAAATCCTTGATAACGGTTTGTAATTAAATTATGACATATCATAAAAATATCACATAGTAGTGTCAATTCTAGTGCATAGAAAGGCATGTTTTCATATACTAGATTATGATAAGTCAGGATTAGGGAACCTTATTAGAGTTTTTACCTCTAGGTATATCTGTTTTAGAACCACATTGACTTATATTATCTAGACAGTGATGTATTTATAGATATATCCACATAATATCTACCTCAAAAAAATATATGGTATTCTTCTATTTTTATCCTAAAATTCATAAGTTGGGGTTATGTTCACCTATCTATTCTCTCTAAATCATGATTCCAAGGTCTTCACTAAAATTCCTCTTATTCCAACTATAATGACCTGAAACCTATTACAAGGAGCCAGTGCCTTTATTTATTAATTTGGCATGATTACAAGGAATTCAAAACATGATTGAATGACTAGTTTTGATGTTTAAAAAGCTATATTTCATACATGAACTTTACATTACAACTTGAAATGAAATAAAAACATAGAAAAAACATTTTAAACATTTATAATTCTAATATAAACAATGAAGTTAATTTATAATATACCTATTCACCTCATGGGATTAAATATAAAATAATAATGGGGTGAGATAAAGATATCATTAAGGGTAAGTATTATAAAGGAAGCATAAATAAAAATAAATGGTGATTAACTAAAACTACACATGCCCTTAAATCATAATCTGGATCATAATATTGCAGGAATAAAACCTGATAAAATAATTCCACTATAAAACATAACCGTGGATATTATACTAGTCCAATAATCAGATGGAATATAAATTAAAAGTTCAATAATGAGTTAATTCATATTGTAGGACATCATAAACATGCCTTCAATGCTTTGTCCACAACACCATACATAATGGGGTAATATGTTATCCTATACACAACTCATTTTTCTCAAGATAACTACTTATGAATCGAGGTGATATATAGGGGACCAACCAAACTAACTAAGTACAATGATGAATGGTATAAAGATAGAAAATACATAGCCAAGATAATCATAAAACAGTAAATAAAATCTATTATGTTATATCATAAATGATTAATCCAAATTAAACATAATAATCAAGAATGGTTTTGAAATATTTGAAAATACTCTTGTAAAATCATCATGGAATTCTTAAGAGAAATAATATTTTTTTTTATTTGCAAATACGAGTTATTTAAAAAATATATTTGAATACAACTAGAAATAAACTATGATAGATTTTCATGTTAATAATAGTGATTTAAAAAAAATATGGTTTCCTAAAACAGATTATAGATGGTACTTTAAAATTGGAATGAAATCGGGATATTCCATTTAATCAGGCTTACGTATCAGGAATAAATGATAAGGGAACCTTGTGAAACATGTATTTCATCATAATATATATACAAAATGATCTGGATATATGATTTTGAAAAATATACACACAATATATAATATGTAAATTAAAATAAAGAATCATTAAATTGGGGGAAGAGATAGTGGAAGAATAACCTGAAAGTAAAATAAAGGTTTCATTAGATTCCCTTACCCTATTCCTGAATGTGTTCTGTACTTGACCTTAATTTCCTATATAATTTAACAAAATACATAAATTTATTAATTAGTTAACATTAATTCATGTATTTAATTTATTATAAATCATTTATGTCATTTTTGATGAGTTATAACATACAATTTTACCACTTGGGTGTGTTCATTTCCATAGATTTCACAATTGATATAATTGTATGTGAGTATGGAAGTTCATATGGAATGGGTATAATTCTTTGAAATTGAATTTAAATGATATTAATGATAATGCATATGATTAAATGGTAATAATTTAATTGGTTATATAGTATGATGATGAGTCATTACATAAAACATTTCTTATAATCATTATGACTATTTGTGAGGTTTTTCAATCCTCACGAACATGTTTGGTCCTATGAAATAATATTTTATAAATACTACTTATAGAATATTAAATAAGTTAAAAAATATTATTTTCTGTTTTTACCATAAAAATGTTTTCATTTCCATCCTTTAAGGTGACATTATAGAACGAAAATATGCAATCCATGAAGGTTATAAATCAACACCTCACGAACGATGATTTAATTTTTAAAAATAGAAGGGAGAGAGAAAATAATTTTATTATTTTTATTTAATTAAAATGATAAAATTGTGGTATATATATGATAATTGTGAAATTATTCTCATTTGGAAATATGTGGTGAGGAGAGGATAATAAATGAAAAAGGAAATTAAAAGAAAATTAAAAGAAAACAAAGGAGATTTAACTTTGGAATTATTCTCCATGAGAAAATACTTAACAGGATTATTTTCGGTCATTTGAAGGTACCTAGATATCATGGATGTGTGGGGGAAACATTTTTAGATGATTTGGAAAGAATTTGAAAAATCTTCAAGGTTTAGAGGTTTGAATAGAAGTGGTGGTGAGGTGATTAATTTATTGTGGAGAATATGGTTGTTTTTTGAATATTTAGTTTATTTTTTTACTATTTTAGATCAAGAATATTAATAGTTTGAGAATAATCATATAATATAAAAACATAATTAATATAAGTCTGATATTATGGTTCTTAAATCATTAAAGACTCATGTTATAGTGTATTCAGCTTATAATGTATTTATACCATAAATTACCATATTTTATTTTTCACCAAAAATTCATTTATTTTAGAAAAATACCAAAAATTTACTCTTACCATTTTTTGATATATATAATTTTAAAATAAAATGTATTTTAGAAACTAATTTTTTATATATGAGAAATTTTATTTTTAATTAAAGTCATTATTCAATCAAATAATATAGTTTTAAAAATTATAAGTTCTTTTATAACACTCTGAATAATTAACTATGGTCGCATAAAATTATCCTATAATTAGAAGTCATAAAGATATTAATTAATTAATAATTTTATGAAAATTAATTATATTTGAAATCATCTTATTAGCTAAAAAATCATAATTAAATGTTTATGAATCATAATTATACTACCACATAATTAATAATTTTTAAAATATACAATTACTTACCCTATGATATATTTAAGTCATAATTTCGTTCATATAATGACAAAATTTTATTTATAATTTCATTGGTGAGGTCACTATTTTAGTAGCATGTTTACTATTCATAAGGTCCACATTACAATTCTAATGGTCATGTTACTATTTCATCGATATATGTTTATAGACTTCATGAAATACCGCCTATTTAATTCTTTCTTCATTTATAATGATTGTATTGTGTTCTATAATTTATTTAATGTGATCTATACTATTTGAAATAAAAATAATAAGTGAAATATCATTGATAGAATTTTGGTTCTTTACAATTTGGGATAACAAACACATCGGTATTGTTTATAGCCTTGATGAATAGAATCATTAATCTGGACCAAGATCAGTTTGTTTGAGTATTTGTGGATGATACATTGGTGTAATCCATGAATCATGAAAATCATTCCCAAATCCATGAATTCATCTTGCGTACACTGAGAGAGAATCAACTCTAACCCATGTTATCTTGGTGTCAATTTAATATTGACTAGGTACGATATAGGGATCTCATCATCTCAGAGGAAGGTGTGTTTATTGACCAAGAGAAATTCTAGTGAGTTTTTTCTTGAGAGAGAACCAAGATTGATTTCAATATCTGTAGCTTTTTAGGGTTAGCTGGATAATATCTACGGTACATCTATAATGTTTTTCATTTGGCAGTTTCACTTTTGGGATTGACCAATAAGAGGATAACATTTGAATGGTCTAAAGCATGTCAAAATGAATTCCTAGATCTGAAGAAGTGATTCACATTGAGGACTATCTTGATCCTACCTAAGCTATGTAATGATTTTACAGTGTATTGTGACGCTTCTAGGAATATATTTTGGGCTTTTATGATACATGTCGATTGATTTTTGGTGTATGTTTATTTGTATGTTAGGATACGTAACAGAATTATCATACGCACAACCTTATGTTAGCAGCAGTGGTTTACGGATTTAATTGATCGAGACATAATATTTCAAGAAACAAGTTTATGTTTTATACATATCATAAGAGATTGAGGAATATACTTTCTCCCCAATATTTGAATCTCTGGTACAAGAGGTGGGTTGACTACATGAATTAATTTTATTTTGAGCTAGCGTATATTCCCGAGAATGGAAATAGTGTGGTTGGTTCTTTGATGAGTGAAACTCAGACTCAGATAGTTCATGAGTCTAGTCCTGAGTAGAAGATATTGACATTCCTACTTGATATGCATGTTTTAGTTCAATATAGTCAATAGAAGATGAATCTCATGTTAGTTTGAGTGGAGAATACTTATTTTATAATAATTAGAGATAAGAAGTATGAGGATATAGATTTGTTGACGTTGATATAAACCCTTTGAAGGAGGGGAGTCACCATCATATTGGACCATATTTGATGATGAGATCATCTATGGAAATAATTAAGATGTTTTGACTATAATAATCTAAGAGGAGTTGATGTGATAATTTCACATCAGGAATTGGTTGGTGAAGTTAGGTGTGACCATTAGTTATTGCGACCATTGGTGATAATTTTGGTGGCCTTTCTTGATAAGTGAAATAATATTGTTTGTGACGTGATGTTATACCTCTCACCATGTGGAGGCTTCGATTAAAAAACATATTGGTTTACTATATTCATTTATAATTACAGAAAGGAATTGTGAAAATGTTAATATGGACTTCATGGTCGGTCTCCCGAAGATTCCTTAGAATAATTCTACTATTTGTGTTATTATGGACAAACTGATCACTGTAAAATATTTCATGCAAATATGGGATTCTTTCTCAGGGGAGAAACTGTGACATTTTTTTGTTCAGTATATAGCACATCTGCATGGGGTTCCACATAAAATACTTTCATACAGAGACTTCTACATCCCATCACACATCTTACAGGGATTATAAAAAGTGCTTAGTACAATGGTTTTATTGAGAATGGATTTTAACCCATAGATGGATGGGATGTCAGAGTTTACTATAATGGTTCTTGAGGATATTCTATAAATAAGTGTTCTTAAATTTTATGGATCTTGGGAAAAGAACATTGATATTGTGGAGTTATCCTATAATAACAGTTATCAGGATAATATATTGATAGAACTATATGAGGCCCTTTTTGGTTGTCCATACTGATCACATCTATTCCAAATGGAGGAAGGTGGGTCAGAATAGATGGGACCAAATCCTGTGGAGGATAAATTAGTATATGTACAAATTTTTCAGAAACACATGGCTACATATTTACATATATAGGAGTCACATGCAGATAGACATCAATGACCCATATAGTTTACATAGGTTGATCATGTATTCCTTCATGTGAAACCATTAATGGGACATCAATGGATATGGAGTTAGGGAAGGATGGAACCCAGGTTCATTCAACCGGTTGAGGTAGTAGAGAGGATTAGGATTTGGGAATACAAATTGTCTCTTCAATATATATATATTTCCACAAAAGATGGTTTCCATGTGTCGGAAATTTGGTGGTATAAGCCCAAGAATTCTAATGTGATCAATGTGGATGTTGTTGATCTTTGTATTGATGCATCAATTGGGGAGCATATGATATGTGTGTTTGCCATAGTGAGAAATTTTTTCGTGATATATCATGCTGATAGTTTTTTATTGTAGAAACATGGGTGTGTGGAGGAGTACACATGTGATAGGGAAGCAGATATATGGGCTCAGTGCATAATATGTTTTACTAAGAATCGTTGAGATTATTGGGAGTGCTACACGGGTACGAGATGTTATAAGGTGGTGGATTGTAAAATTATGACCATTTTTAGATATGTATTAGTGTCATTTATAGGTACTCTATCACATAATGTTGAGTAATTTTCATTTTGTTTACCTTGGGGAGTCTTTGGGTTGAAAATTTAGAAAAAATGGAAGAAATAGGGAAGTGCATAGTAGAAACCTAATTTCCCCTAACCGTGTGCACCAACAAAGAAAACTATACAACCCTTGATAGAGGGGAATTTCGTGGTTGGAACCTAGTTAGTAAAACAATGATCCCTTTTAGGAGTAACCATTCACCATTATAAAATAGGATCACATTTTAGGTGCATGGTTAGGGAAACTTTTGCGTCCCAACCAAACAAACCATGCATGACTATTTAATTCACCTGAAAACTAGATTTGTAATTACCTGAACCCAAATATTGATCCCTAATAGTCCCCCATTACAACCATTATGATTTATCAGTATTCTGAACCCTCTTAGATAGATTGTGAGGCATCTTGAACTTTTTTATTGATGATTCAACACCCAGATCGATGATCCACACCTCTCATAATAAGAGAATTATATCCCAAATACTGTATTATTCATCTAAATTTATTATAACCTTCGGCATGGATATTTATTTTCTTTTTTTTTGTTAGATATATTCCTAGATTTGTGGATATAAATCTATGGTAATAGATCTATATTTAGATTTAATATATTTTTAGTTATCCAATCTTGATTTAGTTTATAGGTTCAGATCTTGTACCACACCATTATTCTGCTAGATTTTGGGGTTTTCAATTGGTTGATTTTTCATCAACAAATTGGGGAAGGTGGTATATTATTCAAATATCAATGTAATTATATCAATTATGTGTTTGTGATTATAGATTTTTTAAGTTTTTGTGAATAATTATAATTCCTAAATTTAATTTGTTAATGGGTCCAGTTATTTAATTGGGGATTTGAGGATCATATTGATTAAATGAATTGTGTAATAATGATAATTTATTGATGAATTATTTATTAAATTATTGAATAATGGAATTGGGATAATTAATTAAAAAATTAATTACAAAAGTATTGAATTGTGTAATTGGGGACAATTAATTACAGACATAGTTTATTGGAATGTTGAATTGTGATTTGAGAATAATTAATTGGTGAATCAATTATTTGATGTAGACATTGGGAACTGCTTAATGAATTCATAAATTAATAAATGCACTGGATATGGTTAATTAGTTATTGAAATAATTAAAAGAATATATTTGATTAATTAATTTCTAAATTAATTAATATGGTAGATATGATTAATTAATTGTTTACTTAGTTAATGGAATGTTTTGTGAAATGGTTATCATTTCTATATAACTTTGCTATGATTATGTTATCATGGAGTAGGACATAAGATAATTGGGGTGAAAGAGAGTGATTACGCAAACACAACCTAAGGAGAATCCTAAATGAAAATTGCTCAACATAATGCGAAAGAGTTCCTATAAAAGATCATGTGGAATATCCAGAAAAGGTTGGGATCCCACATAAGTAAATGATTTTTTTTCACATATGATAATTGTTGAATGAAACACCATTTTACATTGTTGAATGGAAGATTTTTTTACTAAATGTTTTGAGTTAATGTAAATATTTATATATGGAATATAATTGATAATGTTAGATTTTATTTTTTATAGCATGAATCTTTTCATTATGGTTTTATTATTATCATGGTATTCACAAATTTTTAATTTAACATTAAGAGAAACTTTTTTTTGCTGAATATAATTTTGATTTAGTTCCCTTGATTAAAAAATCTTGTACATTACACTTGCAATGATATAATTTTGATGAGTATTACTGTTATCAGTATATTTAATGGATTAAGTTAGAAATCAGCTGTTAATAGATAAGTCATGTTAACCATTTTTATTTTATGAAATATATCGGGATAATATAAATGAATTGTAATTATAATGTCCTATTAATTGTTCATGAAGATTAAAAATTCATTTTATGTATTCATTTAATTGAGTAAGAAAGGATGTGGGTGTTGATCAAAGAAAAAGAAAATGATGAAATTGTTCCTAAGAAATAGATGTATATCATGTATGTATATTTCCTTATATTCAAATATTGTTAATAATTCCTAAACAATATGAAAAGGACAATTAAATAAAAAATTGATCCCAAATACATTCTGTTTTGTTGAACTGAACCCATTTTTACCCTTTATAGATTTATGGTATTGATAACTTTTACCACATTTTGATTACACACTTTCATATGATCAATGATCTCAAAACATCTCTTCAATTAATTATGATTTTATTCTTTGTACATATCTTCACGACCCTCCTATGATTTACAATATGGAAACATGGTTATGAAATTATTCTAGATGTCCTTCGTACTTCCCTTTCTCACTTATCAATATGTTAATTTATTAACAATTCTCATGTTGTAGGATTACAAAAAGGATATTTTCAGTTTTCAAACACAAGATTACCATCAGCAGGATTAAATTGTGTGAATAAAATTTATTTATGTGCAGTAGAATATAAAACCCAAATATATTATTATCTTCTTTAATTAATAGAAATTAAATTTCTCTGATATATTTCAATACACCAAACACCAGTTTTAAATGAAACATAATACTCTATTAAAATATTATTATTAACATGAACATTATAACATAAACATTAAGTTTAAAGGTATTAATTGTAATAACTATGTTACAAAAAATATATTTTTTACACAATTATAAATTAAATTAAATTATAATATATTTATCATAAATCAAATAAGAAGTATCTGAAATAAAATGAAATTGTTTTCTAAAAACATTATATTTTTTCAAAAATGTGTGCTTCTCAGGATTTTCTCAAATAATTTAAAAATTCTTTTTATGAATTTTAGAAAACATATCTTACAAAAATAAATATTTTTTGAAGTCTCTATGTGGAAATTATCTTGGGGATAATGTTTATGAATATTTTGAAAAGATAAATTTTTTAGTGAAGAGTATAAAAAATTTATTTTTATAAAACAATTCCATTCCATTCAAATATTTAAAAAGATGATTTTTATTTTAATCTGGTTTTAAAAATAAAAAATAGTTTAATAATAAATATATTAATCTAATTTGGGTCATTGGAATCAATTTCCAATTTAATGTGTATTTAAAAACATTGAAAAATTTGGGCCTTTTCGCATTAAAACCCCACATTGTCATCATGTGTATAAGATTAATTTTAAATAAAAAATATCCAATTTATTGAATGGAATTTGGAAAAATCGATTCAATATTTATATTAATAATTATATATATTATATATTATATTTGAAATAACGTTTAAAAATAATGAGTAGTAAGAGTTATAAAAATTATTTACTATAGTTGAGTGAATAATGGGTTTACATGGAGGTTGAACTAAAATTATAATGGATAAAAATTACACAAAATAGGTTCAAAATTCATTGTCTATCCATATTTTGAATTTATCTTCTTTAGGGTCGACCATGGATCATTTTGAAGCCCTGTGTTATATGAAAATTTTGGTACATATTGATATTCTAAAAATTTACAAGTGAGACACCCACCTCACTTATAATAGATTAACCTATATTTATTTCACTTAAAACATAAAAAAACCTCTATCTTGAATCATACCATCCCAAATCATCTCTTTATTATCAATTTTTTGGGTGTTAATTTTATTCATTTCTCATTTGTGTTTTATCATGAATTTTCTGGTTCCTTTTTATAGAATTTATAAATTATTCATTTAAAGAAATATAATAATGTTATAAATATAATAATTATTCATTGCATACATTTTCTTGACCATGTAAAACTTTTATAAATTAAAATTGAATTTCATATCTATTTGGAGATGGAATTCCATACATGAACATTAGAAACAATGTTATTTCCTTAATGGGTTAAAAGATACTGAAGTCAATGATATTTAAATTTCAAAGAATCAATATAATATAATATATATATCACATATACTCAATAATTAAACACTTATTAAATTACAAGTGAATTGTATGTGAAAAAAGAAAGCACATCGCTTTTTGAGGCGATAGTCCACTGTACACATGACCAATGATATCATATTTAAATAGAATTAAAAGTAAAAATGAATATGTGATATTAAAATTCCATAGTTATAATAATATCACAAATAACATATAATTTTTTTAATCCATTATAATATATATCCTTCAATTTTGGTGATGAAAAATTAACAACATTGGTTCATGAGGTGGTAGATCACTATACACAAGATCAATGGGTTTTATTCCCTATTGACATATGAGGCTATTGATATAGCTCATTCCCTTAACATAAAAAATATGAGTATGTTTATTATAATTTTTTTTATTATATTAGGGTGGTTTAGTAATAATTCGACGAGGTGGAAAAATAAACAAAATATATCACTCAGTTAGGGATTTTACATCTACTTCTTTGACCCCATTTCGTTTTTACAAAATCGATACAATGTTGTACTTATAACCAAACTAAGGATACTAGGATATGAAGAGGGAAATAAGGAAATTATTTTTATTAACAAGAATTAATATCACATGTTGGTGATATTTCATGTCCTTCTAAATGAAAAACACTTGGTTGATGTAATCTTAACACCCCAATTCCCAACACACATGCCAACCCCATCCATTTAATTATCATCATAGCTAAAATATCACATTCTCAAAAAAAATTGAGGTGAAAAATAACATAAAAAACCTCTCAAAAAATATAACCCCCATACTTTGAGTTTAT
Source organism: Viscum album (assembly GCA_963277665.1). Classification (NCBI taxonomy): domain Eukaryota; kingdom Viridiplantae; phylum Streptophyta; class Magnoliopsida; order Santalales; family Viscaceae; genus Viscum; species Viscum album. The sequence continues at coordinate 120,447,082 of OY728156.1, forward strand.
TACATTAATAATAACACTTATCCATATCATAGAAAGTTATCTAGGGAAGGAATCATAATTTTTAACCTCTCCCACAAAAAATAACAACATCATTATGTGATTCACGTGACTAATCACATATCTGGACATCATATGAAGTGACATATGGAGTTTATATTAAAAATCCAACTCTCACTTAATTTGGGAAAAAATCCCTATATTAGACCATATAATGTTCACATATCTCAGAAATATAGGAATTGATATAGGGGGAGGGGAATAATAGTAACCTACCTCTCATAAAACTTAAACAACATAACTGATAGGTGGGAATCAAATATGATAAAAATGTCTTAGTAATCATTTAAATAAATCTATGAAGGTAATTATAATAGAAACCCACTTGGAATAATTAAACCAAAAACACTAATAGGAGGCAACAATGATAGTCATTATTTCACAAGGAAAAAAGTTATACAACATCTCAAACCTGCATCTGATCTGACAATATATGTTAAATATCATCTTTGATGGACAAAATATCGTGGGTGATGTTACTCAACAACCTATTTCTCGAGTCCCTATAACGAAATCCCCACAATAACAAAATAATCATAACCGTATGAATATAATAAGAATTATAATATCAATAGTGGAAAATACTTATAGTATTCATCAAACATATAAAACAGAACCCTCATTGAGTCTCACTAACTAGGAATTTGAAAAAAATAAACTAAACATTCTTCATAAAGATTGTATCTTCATTTTTAATAAATATATACTAATCATCCCATACCGAACTATACCAAAAATTAATAACACACTAAACCCATCCATTTAAACATCTCAACCATAAAGGCATCCACTAATTTATTGAAACCCATCATGGTTATGACTCACTATAAATAACTTGTACATAACCAAATATTGATCTTATTTCCCATAGGCCTTAGGTCATAGTGGATTCAATATATAGGGGATTTTGTCTTCGAATATCCACATTGGTATCCCAATCCTACAATCGTATACCTAAAAAATATATATCTTTGAATATATTCCTAGGTCGCATATCCCATCCTAAATCAGTGAGCTTTAATGAAAATTATCTTGAAGACTCATCTATATGACACCACATCATTCCCTAGAGGACTTGTCACATTCATAACAAGAACCAGGACAAAAATCACACTCAATAGGGTATTCCAATCCACACATGAGATAGAAATCTATATGTTATAACATCATAATCCTAATCCTCTCATGAATGTGATAATAAAACTGAGAGGTACAACATAGGCTTCCTAAAACTCATACTAGACATGGGTCTTAACTTGTCCATATTTTAAAATAAACTCACATCCTATCCCACTTTTCAAGGTCATTACTTCAGAATTCCCTGATACCAAATGAGTGGATAATAAATATACATTACTCATGGATACTCAAATCCACACTATCTCATTTCATAGTGATCCCTGAGTCTCAATCTATTTTAGTAAAACAAACATTATCAAGTAGGAATTCATAATAATAAATGAAAAATAATTTTTAACAGTTTTATTGGGTCCATATACCGACAAAACTAAGATATTAACCTCAATACTTGACCATTAATGTATCTTCCATTATTTGACTAATTCCAAAAAAAATTATACCATTTAACCACATCTAAATAAATAATTATTAAAAGTTATATTTATTTAGAATTTAAACTCAATAAGAATAAATAAATAAAACTATATGAGCTAATATACTCACTTAAACCTCAATAAATAACATCATAAAAATCCATTATATTCTTCTAGGACACTAAAAAACAAAATTCCAAATACATAATATCCAAACAGGTTCCAATTACTCAATAAAAAGGAGAAAAGCACTAGAAATACATTATGTGTCGTAACATTACATAAAAAAGTGTAATATAGGGTATCTCATACCGTTAAATTTATTCGATACATTGTATTAGAAATACTGATAATATGATTATGATTCTACTATTATAAAGTTATACAATAATCAATAACCTAGCCAAAACTACCTAAAAATTTTAGAAGATCCAAAATAAAAATGATAAGTTATTTAGGGAGATTTATTATATCTAATGAACTAAAATGACTACTTATAACTATAAATAATATCTAGGGTTTTGGGATTCCATGATAAAAAATAACTAGGGATACGATGGACAAATGGACTCTCTCAAGAGCCTATTAAAATTGGGAGGATAATGGGCCAATATAGAAATGAAACAACCATGGTTATGGTATTTTAATAATATAAGGGAATGTATTGTATCGAAACACCCATATCCACACCTTAATATGTGACCCCACTCGTCACAATGTGTTACACCTCACCCTAGTAAATTTGATATGTTCATCCCTATGAGATCTTGGTGTGGCCATTATGGCCATGATGTGACTCCCTAAAACTGTGAAGAATAAAAAATCTAATTATATTAATTTCCCGAATTATTGGATCTACATGATATATGTATCACCCTCCACATAAAGACACTACCCCTTGGTAAATCAATTTCAGTGAGGCCATGGGGTTGTAGATTAAACAACCCTTTTTCTGTAAAATTTAACAATGGTATAAATATGTTTTCTTAGACCACACATGTTAGTGCTACCATCATGGTGTGAAATCCTCCTTCAGATGAATTATACAATATAAGTCATTTCCCTAATGATATATAATGTTAATTATTATTGTGTGATTCCCTCTTCCATGATGTGATTCTTAAACCCTATAGAAATAAATAAATTATATAATATGCTTTCAATAATATATAATAACATGCATTTCATGAATACCAAATTTATGTTGTTGATCTCAGTAATCTCATCACTATTGTGTGACACCCATGATGTTTTGACGATACTCTTGTAACAAAAATCTAGGACTTACACCATGTCCAACATGTTCATCTTACCTTCATTACCCTAAGAACCACCAAAACACTTATCATCATAAATAATTATCTCCCAATGATATTTATAATCTTAATATTATAATCTGAATCCTAATTATTTTAATTCCCTTAAACTATGAAGATATATCTGAATTTCAATTTAATATACCAAATCCCTGTGATGCAACTGATTATAGTAACTGAGCATGAGAACCTTATAAGTTGATAATATGGTAAATATATTGACAATATATATAACCAATATATATATATATATGATATATCTTAAGAAAAAACTTCTTTGAGAAATGACACTATGTATTTATAGTTTTTTCATTCTTGAACACTATTATAGTTATAGCCTCTTATATATTAGTATATGATGGAAGGAATTGAATTGTATATGTTGCTTGTGGGGAATGAAATTTTGTTACACCTTAGTGCCCCATTAGGTCATATTAGAAAACAATGATAGGGTAATGGGATCAAACCACTACTACAACTATTTCATTTATCAGTGCTAAAAACCGACATTAAAAGTGCTATAAAACCACTGTTAATGCCGGTGTAAATAAAGGGGGGTCCCATTTTTGAGCACTCCGAGATGAATTGATAAAGGAAACCATTATCAGTGCTAAAACAAGCGCTGATAATGGGGGTCCTTTATCAGTGCTTTTCTAGCACTGATAAAGAAGACCACAGTTTCTCTACCCTGACATTAACAGTCCTTTTCTAGTGCTGATAAAGGGGTGCCTTTATCCATGATACCTTGAGCGCAGATAATAGGTCCCTTTATCAGTGCTATTTTAGCGCTGTTAAAGGTTTCCTTTATCAGTGCTCAAAAAGTGCTGATAAAGTCACCTTCCCTTGCACCTGCACAACCAGCACCTGTACACCTACACAAACCAGCACACCTGCACAAACTAGCACACCTACACAAAATATCACCTTCACACAATCACAAAATAGCACCAACACATAATATTTTTTCAAACAATACTCTATAAATTTACATAACATCATGAATACAAAAAAACACACTGCTATATACATTTCAAACAATGTTTTACATGGTTACAATTACAATTAACGATCAACAATTATAAACATTAATGTTTCATCCTTTGATATCTATGATCCATTCTCAAAAACTGTCATATGTGGTATTTGTTGATGAAAAAATAATCCGAACTCAAGGAATAACATTCACCTACATAAGAAAACAAATATTATGTTAGTAAAACAATAATGAAATAAATTAAAACATTAATATGAAAGAATACATTAGTATGGAAATGTGAAACTAATATATTGAAATGATAAACACAAATGTTTTCATTATGATAACAATGAAAGGGAATAATGTAAAATCAATATGTTTTTAGATGATTTATCTCATTTAATAAATATTGATTCTTTATCTAATGAAATGCATTATCAGTCACACCGTGCGTCAGATTGAGGTGTGGTTGATTCGTAAATGTCACAAATTACTCATGGATCATATTCCTAATGTATCAGAACAATCTGAAAGCGTTTTATCGGGTTTTTTATGTCACTTGTGTTGTTTTCTAATGTTAATGTCAATTTGAAACTGATATCCGACACTTTTAGCCACACCGGTCACACCGTGTGTCGGATTGAGTGCGGTCAATTTTTCGATGTCACAAATGACTCATGGATCATTTTCCTAAAGTATCAAAACAATCATAATGCATTTGCTTTGTTTTCTATATGTCACTTGTGTTGTTTTCTAAAGATTATGTCAATTTGAAACTGATATCAGAAACTTTTATCCATACCGATCACACTGTGCATCGTATTGTGGTGCAGTCGATTCAGAAAATTCACAAATGCCACATGGATTGTTGCCCTGAAGTATCAAAATAATCTGAATGTGTTTTCTCAGTATTCCGTATGTCAGTAGTGTTGTTTTCTAAAGTTAATTTCAATTTCAAACAGATATCAGACACTGTTAGCCATACTGGTCACATCGTGCATCGGATTGAAGTGCAGTTGATTTGTACACCTCAAAATGACTCATGGATAATTTTCCTAAAGTATCAAAACAATCCGAATTATTTTTCTCTGTATTCTGTATGTTACTTGTGTTTTTTTCTAATGTTAATGTCAATTTCAAACGGATATCAAACACTTTTAGCCATATCGGTCACACCGTGCATCGGATTGGGGTATAGTTGATTCTTACATGTCAAAAATGACTCACGGATCATTGTCCTAAACTATCAAAACAATCCAAATGCATTTTCTCGGTTTTTCGTATATAAATTGTGTTGTTTTCTAAATTTTATGTGAATTTGAAACTGATATAAAAACATTTTTCCATTTCGGTCACACTATGTGTCATATTGAGGTACAGTCCATTAGTACACGTCACAAATGACTAATGGATCATTTTCCTAATGTATCAAAACGATCTGAATGCGTTTGCTCAATTTTTTTTATGTCACTTGTGTTGTTTTATAATGTTAATGTCAATTTGTAACTGATATCAGACACTTTTAGCCATATCGGTTACACCGTGTGTAAGATTGAGGTGCGTTTTATTCGTACAGGTCACAATTGACTCATGGATCGTTTTCCTAAAGTATCAAAATAACTTGAATGTGTTCGCTTGGTATTATGTATGTCAGTAGTGTTGTTTTCTATTGTTAATGTCAATTTCAAACTGATATCAGACAATTTTATCCATACCGGTCACACCGTGCATCGGATTGTGGTGTGGTCGATTTGTACACATCACAAATGACTCATGGAACATTGTCCTAAAGTATCAAAAAAATCCAGACATGTTTTCTCGGTTTTCAATATGTCACTTGTGTTGTTTTCTAAAGTTAATGTCAATTTGAAAATGATTTCAGACACTTTTAGCCATACTGGTCACACCGCGCGGCGGATTAAGGTGCGGTAAATTCTTACACCTCACAAATGACTCATGGATTGTTTTAATAATGTATAAAAACAATATGAACTCATTTTCTCGGTATTCTATATGACACTTCTATGGCTTTCTAATGTTAATGTCAATTTCAAACTAATATCAGAAACTTTTAGCCATACCGGTCAAAACGTGCGTCGGATTGAGGTTCGGTTGATTCGTACACATCACAAATGACTCATGAATTTTTTTCCTAATGTATCAATACAATCTGAATGCATTTTCATGTTATTCCATATGTCATTAGTGTTGTTTTCAAATGTTTAAGTCAATTGGAAACTGATATCAGACACTTTTAGCCATACCGGTCACACTGTGTGTCGGATTGAGCTGGGTTTGATTCCTACACATCACAAATGACTCATGGATCATTGTCCTAAAGTATCAAAAAATTCTGAATGCGTTTTCCCATTATTCTTTATGTCATTAGTGTTATTTTCTATTATTAATGTCAATTTCAAACTGATATCAGACACTTTTAGCCATTCCGGTCTCACCATGCATCAGAATGTGGTGTGGTCGATTTTTACACGTCAAAAATGACTCATGGATAATTTTACTATTGTATCAAATCAATCTGAATGAATTTGTTCTGTTTTATGTATGTCACTTGTGTTGGTTTCTATAGTTAATGTCAGTTTGAAACTAATATCAGACAATTTTAGCCATACCTGTCACACCGTGTGTCAGATTGAGGTGCGGTCGATTTGTACACCTCAAAAATGACTCATGGATCATTTCCCTGAAGTATTAAAACAATTTGTACGTGTTTTTTTAATATTCGAAATGCCACTTGTGTTGTTCTCTAATGTTAATGTAAATTTCAAACTCATATCAGACACTTTTAGCCATACCGGTCACACCGTGGGTCAGATTGAGGTGCGGTCGATTTTGACATCCATCTATAATGTACATGACCACATAGTTGAATCTCTCTCACCATGTGGACCATCAAATGAACCATCATATCAAAAAATGACAGTTGGAAGTGCATTTCTAATTTACATAATATGCTGGAAATTTCCCTTTCCATAGTTGGAAATTTCACTAGGTATATAACTATGCTGCATATAGCATTGAATAAGAAACATAGTTTCATTAATTTATGGCAAGCATTCCTATTAAAAATGCAATGTAAAGAAACATCAATGAGATATTGCTTAAAAAAATGAAAGTCATGTGATTTCAGACCATTTAACATCAAATCGCTCATTGACACGAGGTTCCAGATATTTGACAAATACACCTATAGAACCATTACGTCATTAAAGAAGATTCAAAACCAATATCTCTCCTTCCTAGAAAGAGTGTAAGTAGCAGGAGGAAGAAATGTTTATTTTTCACCCTTCACTAGGGCCAACTCTTCTCGTATTCCCATTTCAACCATGTCCAACCTAGCCTTAATTCTGTATTTTTTTTTCAGGTGTATTTAGAAACGTGTCGATGACACTATCATGTACATATTTTTCTTCATGCATAACATTAAGAAAATGAATGACATACCGACAATTCCATTATGGTAATTCAAAAATACTGATCTCTTTTTCCAACCAATTTTCATATTGTTTTTTGAAGCCGGTTTACCAAATGTAGTGTCAACATTTTTAACATTCTCAAACAATTGATCGGCTGTTACTGGAGATGGTGGTGTATGTTCTCTTGAACTTCCATCGAATGATGTCATACAAGATCGGTACTTATGTCATTGAGGTAGAAATCTATGATATCATAGAATCACAGTTTTCGATGAATGATTCAACCTAATTGATTATGTACCTTGATCGCAAATGGGACACCCTTCAGTTCCATTAATGTTATATCCTAGAAAATTTCCATAAGCAGGGAAGTTATTTATCGTCTCGTACATCATGGCTCTCAAAGTGAAATCATTCTTTTTTTAAGCATCATACAATATAACACTTGAATCCCAAAATAATTTCATCTCTTCTACCAATGGAGCTAAATAAACATAAATATCATTACCCGGTAGTTTTGGTCCTGATATAAGCATAGATAAAATGATGTATTTTATTTTCATTCATAACCACGGTGGTAAGTTATAATTTTCCAACATAACCGGCCATGTACTGTGACTGATGTTTTGAAATCCAAAAGGATTCACTCTATCTGCAGATAATGCAAGAAGAATGTTTCTCGACTCATTTCCAAATTCTGGATATTCATGATCAATTATCTTCCACTAAGGAGAGTCTTCCAGGGGATGTAGTATCCCATATTTAATTCTTGTATTTTAATGCCATGTCTATTGTCATGTAGTCTCTTTACTTCCTTATAGGCGCCTAAACCTTGGAATGATTGGAAGGTAAAATTGAACTTTAGTTGGACTGGATTCATATTTTGTGTATCTAAAAGCACCACATTATGGGCATTCTTTAATTGATTGTTGGACCTTGAGAAATAGTATACTGTCATTTGAGAAGGCATCTATTCTTTCAGAGATCATACCCATCGAGCGTAGCATTCGTTTGGCATCGTATGTTCGGATCATGAGTTCATTATCTTTTGGGAGTATCTCATTTAGGATGGAAAGTAGTTTTGTAAAACTGGTGTCACTCCGCCCATTTTCTGCTTTCAAATTATACAGCTTCAGTACGGTTGACAGTGCCATATATTTAGTGCAACCATCATACAATGGCGTCTTTGCACAACTTTTTAACTTCCAAAACATTTTTGGGAAATAATGATGTTCATATTCGATGGTCATTGTCATTTCCTTAATATGTTCTTCACCATCATTAACATCTATAATGACATCCTACATATGGTCATCTTCATTGTTCATACTTCTAATTATATCAGATGATCCATAAAACACTGTTTGATCCTATCCACTACCTACATTCGTTGTTTCCCCATGTTTATTACAACTTGTATAACTCTGATCTATTCTGTGACAGATCAAGTGTTTTTCCAACTCCTCTGGACTAATTTGTTTTGAATAACAATAGCGTAAACACGGAAAAAGGATTTGAGAAGCGACATATGCATGATCTTTTGCAAACATGATAAACTCCTTCAAACCTTATTCATACTCTTTTTTCAACCGATTGGCATTTATCCATTCTTTATTTATATTCATCCTATTTGAAATCCAAAGGATGGGTATATAGGTTAGGGGAGATGGAATATAAGTATAATTTAGGTAAAAAACTAGATACTTCACAAAATTTGGGGGCGTGCTCATTAATAGAAAATCTTGGGTGCTTCATGGGATTCATCCATTCTCTTCCTTGCTTCGATCCCCCCTTATGAGGGGTGGTTCTGGGGAGTGTTTTATAGTGCATTAGTGATTTCATCCCTCATACATACTCCATTATTATTATAAATTATTTCCCTATGATTTGGGATGATTTTAAATTGGATTTTTGTGATGATTTCACTATATCATCTTCAAATCTATTAGATGATGTAGATTTTGTTTGTATGGGCTAGAGGTTATCATCATATGATGATCGCACCATGTTTTGTGTGGTTTTGGTGGTGTTGTGTTCCCTAGTTAGTTTTTAAAATATTATTCCTAGTTATATTAAGGTGAGTAATTAATTATAAGTTTCTAAAATTAATTATTTTGGAATTGTTCCTTGGGATTGGGTCTCAATCATTGGTACAAGATTGGATAAGGCTTGTATACTCTTGGTTAAGGATGAGTTGATCTTGGTGAGGGGGTAAGTCCATTTTTTGAGGTAGGTGGACCCTATAATACAAAACCATGTTTCAATTTATGAATAATTGTGCAATCATTCATGAGTATATGTGTTCTAGTGAAAGGGATAGAAATCAAGAGAAACCTAGGTAAATAAATAGGGTGTTTTTGATCCACCAAGAGATAGAGTGATGGTTATATTTAATGTTTGTTATTTTGTGATCATCCAGATATTATTTCTCCATGGAGGTGAGGTTTCTAGTAGTTTTTCTAAGAGGATCGGGTTTGTTATGAGATTTGTATAGCCTAGTTTGGTTTTCTAAGGCTATTTGAGTAGGTATTAGAGTCTTCGGCCTAAAGAAGATGGATAATATAGTATTATATATCACGTATGATGGGGAACACACTCTTAAGGATATATATAAGAGTCATGGTGTGTGTGATGAGTAGGATATTCTATATTGGGATTGGTGAATTGTTACATAGAGGACTGCATCCTTATATTTGGATTAAAAGATCTCCAAGGGGAGATATGATATAAGTGATCGTCATGGTAATAGTCTGGATGACATAGCAATGGGTATCCAAGGCCCACTTATGCATTTTATACATAATACCATCATTCTAATCTTGTATGATCACTTAAAATATGTGGTAAAAATCATTAATCTTTTATAAGGTCCATGCATACACTAATGATCTTGTGTAGGTTGAATGATAAAATATTAGTAGGAAACCAATAATAGGGAACCTAATATAAATCATTATATACTAGGTTATCTTTATGAATGAAAATAAATAAACAACACACATTATGAAAGAAATAAAGTAAGATTGTTTTATGGTAACTAATAAAACAAAAAACCAAATAACACTATATTCATTGAGAATCAATACATTAAACCATTGGTTCCAAAAAACAATCTTATATCCTAATAAAACCATAACACATACATCACAAATATTTTCTGAAACCCAAACATACCCAAACCTTGGGAACTATGCATATCATATGGGTTGATAAGAAACTGATACACATGAACCAGGGATCATATTTAGGAATCTGAAAACCCATACATTGAGGACCATTGATCTTATCTAGACACCTAAAACCCAGACACCTCAGAAACTATGGATCCTTTCTTGTCTCTTAACAAACCACAACATTGGGAACCATGGATATAGTTTGTGACCCAAAAATTAAAATACCATTTTCACTATAAATCAAGTCTATACCTCTAATATACCAATACAATGGTCAATATTGGTATAATCCATGACTGTAGTGTACATATAAGGGGAACATGGATCACAATTATCCCCTAGAATATGATCCCACTTAAATAGGGAAACATCAATTTATAAGCATGTTGTATTATCATGGCCTGATGAAAAACCATCACACATATAAGACATACACAAACCCTTTACTATATCTCCACTAGAATTATTTAATATTACTTTTATTGTTTTTAGACCCATACACAATAATATAGTCACTCCTAAAATATACCTTCATATATAAAACAAAAATGAAGACTTACTAATTCATATATTCCATCTCCACTATAAAACAAACAAACAAACTACTTAAACTGAAATGGTCAAAAATATCATCACATTAATGGGAATGAATTCCAAATTATTCCCTAGAATATCTATTGGGTTTTTACTTGTGGATATCCACCCATATCCATAATCTATTTTATAATCTCATATCCCATAAGATTTACCTGATTCCCTCTCAATACATCAATTCAAATTCCACCTTCTAAATAATATCACTTTTATTATGGCTATTATACCATATGACCATTTCACAAACAAATCATGAACAAGTCATAATAGCGAACACATCATAATTCCAACCACCCAAATTCAACTACGAAGGATAGTTACCCACGCAAATAAGCGAAAAAACTAAGTGAGAGTAGAAAACTACTTAATGGTGGGGGTGAATCAATTGTTACAAAAAACTTATAATCTAAACACATTTTCGAATACTGATTAGTGAAAAAAGGATCTTGATATTGATGGTAAAATGATGACAGTAATTAAATGAAATAACTCACATGGATCAAGGGATAATTACATGGTTCAGAAACTCTTGTTATAAAAATATCATTATCCTTATAGTTCATGATGTCCTGAATCATGTTATTGGTTTATTATCAATAAGAATAATGAACAGAGTAAGGATATAACCATATAGTCCCATGTACATGAAATAATGATGTAAATCTATAAGTTCATCGATTTCCCCTTCATCGAACACAAGTGCCTATAGAATTTTTATTATATTTGCACCCCTATTATTCTCCTCAAATGTTAACTAAACCATCATTGGAACAATCCAAGGATTGAATGGTTCGTTAACTGAAGGATTCTTCATTAAAATCCAATCATTGATTCGGGTCATGTAACACTATATTTATAGAGATTAAATGTTCTTTTATTTGAATTATTTCTATAGGGAATGAATCCTAATTCCTAATGACCTAGAAACTAAATCCCAAAGATACTTCACCACCTTTATAGCCTAAGATCAAATTGGATATCACCCTTTTCAATTAAGTTATTGAGGGGCTTCTTCATACAACAAAACTCATTAATTACCCCAAACCATCAAGGGCACTTAAATATCCCAATGCACCCTCAACCGACCTATATAATCCATTAACTGATGTCTTATCCCTTTTGGATTATAGGATGTACCTCTAAATGGATCCTCTATCTCTTGAACCATATACTTTTACTCATCAATAAATAAAACCCATGAGGCAAGATTGTCTTTTATCATTAACCAACCAAATCGCTCAAGTGGACCTCTTGTAGAATTTATAACAATATATGGAAGAAATACACCACTCGGCGTAATATGAAACCTTCCAATTATCATTGATATTTTTTTCTCATGAACATTCAAAAATCATTATAAATAGATTAAATTTGAAATTACCATAAACACCCAATTTCATTGAAAATTCAATTTTACTCAACATAAGAAGGAGGACCCGGTGGAGGAGGAGGAGGAGGCGTCGATAGTGGAGGAAATAGTGGAAGTAGTGGTAGCGGAGGCAGTGGGGAGGCAGCGCAGAGGCATGGCAGAGGTAGGATGGAGGCATCTTGGAGGCAGTAGAGGCAGCTCAGAGGCAGCAGAGGCAGCAGAGGCAGCAGAGGCAGCAGAATAGACGGAGGAGGAGGAGGAGGCGTTGGTGGAGAAGGAGGAGGAGGAGGCCGTAGTGGAAGAGGAGGAGGAGGAGATGCTATGAAGGAGGGGGAGGAAGAGGAGTTGTGGCAGAGGAGGAGGAGGATAAGTAGGCACCAGAGGAGGAGGATGAGGTGGCAGCTGTGGCGTCCGTGGTGGAGGAAGAGGAGAAGGAGGTGGCGGCCTCGGCGGAGAGGAGGCAGCGGTGTAGGGTAGGGCATCCGCAAAAGCTTGATAGGATGCGGGGAGGCGGAGGAGGACCTGGTGGATTTTATAAATCCCACGTAGTCCTTTATCAGCGCTTGTAAAAATTGTTGATAAAGGGGGTCTTTATCAGTCCTAAAATGAAAATCGCTGATAAAGACCCCCCTTTTTCAGCAGTTTTTTAGTGCTGATAAAGGTTGGATTTTATCAGCGCCTTTCAATTTAGCACTGAAAAATACACTCTTTATCAGCTCTTTTGTAGCGCTGATAAAGACATAATTTATCAGCGCTAATAAAAGTGTTGCTAAATGTATAAATTTAATAATTTTTTTATATTATTATATATTTATTTAAAATAATATTTATGGTAAATATATATTATATATTTATTAAAAATTATAACTCTAAATAAATATATCTTTATTTATACTTATAAAATTATTTAAAAGGTATATTCATATATATATCATTAAAAATATAAAAAACTATATAATTATTTTTTAAATATAATGTAATTTTAATTATAAGTGTACATTCTTTTGAACATATATATTTTATGGGTAAAATAATGAATTTTAAATCAATAACACATCAACCTGATATGTAATTATAATCTATAACGAACATTATTCATGCACATATATATACGCATGATATATTCATTGAACCGTATTCATTGGACAACACAAATATAATCAATAATTTTAATTATACATTTATATTGAAAATTATTATATATTTATAAATAAATCAAATACATTAAATCTAAAAAAATATAATAAATATATATATTAAATATAATGAACTAATAAATATAATAAATATAAGGAATTAATAAATCTAATAAATATAATAAATATATTTGTTTTTAATTTTTTAAATAATTTATTATATATATATATATATATTTAGTTATGACATGTGTTTTTTATTTTATATATACAATAAACATTATCAGCACTAAGAAAAGGCCTGATAAATGTAGAATTTATCAGTGCTAAGAAAAGCGCTGATAAAGGGATATTTAAAGAGCTGATAAATGTACCCTTTAACAGTGCTAAAAAATCACTGATAAAGGGTACACCTTTATCAGCGCTTGTTTTAGTGCTAATTAAGGGTAAATTTTTCAGCGCTTTTTTAGCGTTGATAAAGGGTACATTTATCAGCGGTTTTTTAGCACTGATAAAGTCCTAACCCTTTATCAGTGCTTTTCCGTTAGCGCTGATAAAGGGAAGGGTCTACCTTGCCCAGTTTTGTGTTAGTGTACTTATCATTTCGATGTGATAAACTTGAATAATACCCCAAAATTAAGATTATAACATCCTAGAATATTTATTCTCATCATTTCAATCTTATTTTATCATTAATTTTTAACATTATTATTATTTATTTCTCTTTGTCATCAACATATTATTTTTTTATTATATTTTAATTTATATGAAATTAGTTTTTTATATAATCCAACTATATTTGGTATCCAATTTATAATCCATTTTTTCTTGTGCTCTATATTATCCCTTATAGAGCATCTAATATCACCATTTTATTTCGATTTTCATTTTATATAGAATTTTATAGGAATGTTTTATATGAAATGATATATGGATTTCATCAATAATTAAATATTTTTCAATAGATGATGTACTGTGGTATTATTTAATTTAATGCCATCTCTTTAGTGACTTAATGACTAATAAACCTTTATCATAGCTATGTAATCTAATGTAGTAGGATTATAAGATAATAAATAACCCACTAACTCATGTTTAATATGTTCATGTTAATTATACATTTTTTTAAAAAATTTCATATTAAATTTAATAATTAAATGTTAGATAATTTTTATTAGTAGTTGATGAAAAAATATTATAAAAGTATCATGTAATAATGAAGATATTGAAAACTATATTAAATTGATATGACTAATAACAGTTTGAATATGAGTGGATACGAATCATACATATTATATATTACATCTAAATAATGATCTTGAAAACTAACAACATTCTTCCCCAACCAGTTATTGATTTAATTTTTTCAAGTTTTCTATTTTACTAAGCACATGTATGTTCTCAATTTTACTATTTGACATATGATCTATAGATAATATCATATTAGTGGATAAATCTAACACATACATAAAAAACATATTATCATGTAACATGTTCCATTTGATGAATTGATTCATGTTTTTAGTACTCAGTATGGGCATTTTCCAACACATATATTTTTCTTTTTTTCTAAAAATGGTTCTTATATTTCATACCTATATTTAAAACATAATCATTAATAATTTTATATTAGTATTTTTATCAAATTTATGTTTGATTATGGCAAATCTATTTAGTAAATTTTAATAACTTTTATCAAATGAGTATAATGTGTCATAAATATTTAAAATTGATTTTTTCTAAAAAAAAATTCTTATTAAATGATAACCCCTTTAAAATATATCCTATATTTTAAAGGGTAATAATCCATATTTCACAATTTAATTAATAAAATTGAGTTATATACTCTTAATTTATCGATTTTGGCATACCTTTAGGCAAATATTCTCAAATTTTACTCTCGGATAGATGATTGGAAAACACTTATACACAACAACGATATAAATTAACATAACACCATTCATATAGTATCATAAAACATAAGGTTTTATATCTATGAATGACCCAAGGATAATTAAAATATTTTCATACCAAACTCTAAGGGTTATCCCTTTCAACCATTCAATATAATAGTTAATTCATGGGGGTCGTGTATTAGTATGAATCTAGTAGTTGATATTGCTGAACACATAAAATATTTTAGGTTTAAAAATAAAATCACACTAAGGGTTTTTAAGTAGATTTTATTATCTAAAAATATTATCTATCATATTTCATTTATATGTATTGATGCATCAAATAATTTAGTTTTGAATCATTCTTATTTTACTAGATAAATATGATCAACCCAAATTGATGTGTAATTATTTACAAAAGTGAAAACTAATTTTACCAAAAAAATTATTATTAAACTTCATTGAAAAATTTTCAAATGCATCATATGTATAGGGAACATGAATCATTTCCATGGAAAGTCCCCCAATAAATATAAATTAGTAATATTCACTAGAGTGGGAATAGATTGATAAGCAACAAGAAAATTTATTTCTAGATAATCTCTATACTCCCAAGACAATACGAAACATGACCCATAGTCCATCCAACAATATTTTTGTACTTAATAGGTTCTTAAATTACCTTACAATTATAACAACTATTATCTTTAAAATTAAATAACACAGAAATCACATGGTAATATCCTTTAATGACCCCAAATTGGGGTATATAAAGAAACCATTTATCTAAACAAGTATATAACTCCATAGATCCATGTATTAAATTTATGTAATCAATTTAAAAAATTAAATAAACTATAATACCGGTCTGAATAATAAATTTTCATAATAATTAAAAAAATAAGGAATGTTACAAAATAAATGAATATTTCATAAATTTATACATCAGATAAATATTTATAAACAATTAAAAAATAAATAATTTATTAAAAATTAATTTATTAATATATTATTCATATATAATAATTGAATAAATATAAATACATTATATTTATTCCCAATATGTACATTTAAAATTATTATTCATATGAAATGTAATTATATTTTTGGTACAACATAAAATATTAACACATTATATTTTAAATGAAATGAGTAATGAAAATAATCAGAATAACAAATATTTAATATTATATGTTCCTTCTTCATATGAATTATAAAAACAAAATTTTGATATGGTTCAAAAAGATTCCTCAAATAAAGAATTTTAATTACAATATTTATTATTTATAATTATTAAATATTAAAATTTTAATATAAACTCGTATTTTTATTTTACATTCTTTTTTAATTTATCATAATGTTGTCAATTCATAATTTTGGTACAATAAATTTATATCTAAATTATAAGTCATCCGATATAAATCAAATGATATTTTATATGAACTATAAATATCAAGAATATTTGTTTAGTAAATGTTTCCTAATGTTTCAATGATTAACTGTAATCATTTTATAATTAACGGATTTATAAACATTTAATAATTTTAAAAAAATATCATAAAATAATTTTTGATTGTTTATAACCTGGTTAAAATTCAAATAAATCACTAAATAAATGAAAACCACAAAAATATTATATATATATATATATACCTCATTTTTAACAATATCATCTATATCTAATATATTAGTTAATTCAAAATCAAATGCAAATATATTATTTTTATACAATTTTTTATGAGAAGTAATATGTGGTATTTATTGAATTCTTTGATATCCTCTTCACCGTAAGTTGTATAATATTTTATTACCATTCTTTATGATAGGTACCCATCATTTATTATATCTCAATCAGTGACTATCTATCATATTTTATGAAAAAAAACTGTATGATTATTATAATATGATGTTCTATTTTTCATATAATGTACTATTAATATCATAATTGTGGATAAAAATGAATCCCCATGTTATATCTCAAAATATACCAATAACCAAAGAATTATATTAGATGGTATGTTATGATGTCATATACATTATAGTGTAGATCAATAATAGATTATAAAACCGTGTGTCATAAATATATCCATAGATAAATTTATATAAAATATTATTATGTGGATTATGAAATTAATTTTCTCTATGGATATCTATATCACAGCTTTTGATAAAAAAAATTGATATCAATTCCTTCATTATTTAAAGCATGTTTTTTAGAATCAAGAATCATAGTAATTTATCAAAACCAATTATGGGTTTCTACGGGTTGAATAAATTTTATTCGTGATTAATAAGTATTCATGAAATATTTTACTCAATATCTATATGTATAGTAACAAACATACTATTTTATATAAATTTAATAGAAATGATATGTCAAATTGATGATGGATTAACATGTTGTCTTTGAAAAAAATTATAATCCTTTGGATGATTCAAATGTGTTCCTTCTTTTATCTAGTATCCACGATATAAAATAAATCACTCTATATTTTTGTGGGATCATCATTAACTCTAAATGCCAATTGATAACAAACTATGAAAATGATTAATGAGAATATATCTTAATAATATTCAATTAGGATATAAAAAATTTGTTGTAATACCATTACAGTAAGTTCCATTATATCATTTCATGATTTTATATTCGTAATATATATTGAAACCCATGTATTTTAATGGTTTTTATGTGTTCCAAGAGTGGAGAGTTATGTGAGGGAGGTTCCTTGTGAATTCGAGCAGGTTGTTGTGGAAATGAATGAAGACTACATTCATTCACATCTGGAATAATATGTTCACAACTATAAATGTGTTATAAAAGGATAGATTTTTTTTAGAGAATTCAAGGTGAGAAAATTTAGTTCAAACAATGAAACAGTCTATGCATTATAAAATAAAAAAGATAACGAGATAAATAAGTATTGATAATGTCCATTTGACTAGGGAGGATGTATGTTTGTTTATCCTCTATTATTAAATATTGAAATAGAGTTTTCCCTCATATCATACCAGGTTTTAGTGTCATTCATCTCAAGGGGAATACCAAGGTCAGTCTAATACTCCGTAATTATTTTTCTTTATTTTCATTGTCTCCTATTTGGTGTGTTGCATCTTTTATGGTATTGTATAAAATTTAAAGGTTTTTTTCTAGGTTTCTAAATCCATCCAGCTAAAACCAATATATTGGTTGGTCTTTGATGTATTGAAACCAACCAATATATGGTATGTGGTTATAGTATTTCTACAGATTATACATGAAATATGTGATATGTGGAAAATAGGTGTGAGTGGGGTGGTCCTTTTCTCATAATATTTACACAAACTTATTTTTTTTTTAATGGTGATGTCGAAGGGTAGTCATATAGTTTACTAAGTATTTATAAACCTTGAATGGAATAGTGAGGATGAAACGATGTACTATGATTGGTTTGTCAGGATATTTATGGTTGTTTTTTATTAATGTTGTCATATGACTATGGTTATTCTATTGGAATGGGTTGTCTTGGTGCATGAGACCATGGTTAATGTTGTTTTCCAAAATTAGTGGAAACTGAGGATTTATGGAGGGGAGTTTTTGAAAAAAAAAATTACGCTCCTTGTGGTTTGTAGATAGTTTTGTCAAGGTCACGTACAAACATTATAATGGCCCAGTTCTATAGTTTTCTCTACCCAATGTTAGTAAATGACTCCGTATATCAAGTGGAATTAAAAATGGTGATGACCATCATATCGTAAGAGGATATCACCAAAGAATTAAATACTGAATGGATTTTTAGTCCATTAGAGGGGGTGTGAGGCTCGTCTTTATATTGGGGTTATTAATGGATGGGTATCATCAAGACTTGTGACATCTTTCTATTGAGCCAATAATTATTAATCTAGTGGTGTAAATTTGTACGTGTGGTGATAGTTGGAACATGATGTATTATTTTATGTTAATTGATATAATTTGATGTGTTATTTCAGTATTATATATCAACGATGAAGCGTTTCACTCTTGTATTTTTCAAAGATGTTATAGATTCACTTTTTGATGTTGAGAACAAGTGATGTGGGTTATATGATGTGTGAGTAATTTCAATTTATTTATGTTTTTCAAACCCTTGTACCTATATTGATGTAGTCTAGTGACACAATTGATGGTGGCCTAGTAATTTCAATCTCATACATTGTATAATCCCCATGGGATGTGTGCAGATATTATTTCATTAAATGGTGGAAGAATATCATCTCATGTTTTAGACCTTAGTGGGTAGGGATGTGTTGGGGGTGCCTGGGATATATGCCATAATTTTTAACCAATGGACCATGTGCCTCCAATATTCTAATCTGGAAATATTTTGGGATTTTTACTTATATATATATATATATTCCGACCATGGGTGATCTATAAATGTTATGTATAATTTTAATTAAATGTAGATATTATCTAGTGTGCATATATGGTTTACATATGGATCATTAAAAATTTTGATAAATTTTTTCCATATAGATTTTGGTGGAATACTTTTGCAGAGATGTTGTTATTACCATTACTATTATTATTATATCTAGATATTACCTTTATCCGACTATCACCCAAATATATCATTCCTTTTTTTGGATGGATATTGAATTTGGGGAGGTGTTTTTAAGTGCATATTGCACACTGACACTGTACACCAGTTATGTGGCATCTAGGGAGGGGTATTACAATTTAGTAATAGAGTTTTAAAGGTCTCCATGTTGTATTAATGGTGGGTTTTTTAAAATTATCTATTATTTTAAATATACTAGATTTTCTCATATGAATGTTTCAGAACATGGGACAGATGTTTCATTGGGTGTCTGGCCAGCACCTTCATGATCTAATATCCATATTAATAGGTAAGAAGGGATTTATTATATGGATTCCATGGTCAAAGATGAGTTATTTGAGGAAAATTATGTTGTATTTGATTTTACTTTTTTTACTAATGGACTAAGATGAATGAGTATAACATTAATGAATCAGGACTAAATATTAATCTCATTTTGAATTTTGTGGGTTACTGTGTTTTTCTCATGGAACATGGAATAAAGAAATGGGTTGATGGATTTAATGTGTCAACAATATTCTAAACCTAATTTTCCTATTTAGAAACATAGATGAATTATACTACACTATAAATTATATGAGTTAAATCATATGATTAGTATATGATCCTATGTGTATATTATATATGTCAGGTCTGCCTCTGATATAGGTAGTCTATTGGCCACAAGTCTTGATGATATGTGATTTGGTTGTTGTATGTAATATAAGGGTTGTGAGATTTCATCCTATTATTGTTTTACCTATTTTAAATAATTGTATCACTATAATTGGTGTTGGTCATTGAATTTTGAACTCAAATTGTGAAACCTATATTTTCTCTAATGGAGAATAAAGGGGACAAAGATGTGTGTTTTCTAGGGAGAGAAAATTATATGTAACATGAAGGATGGTATGGTTATCAACCCCATCCAGGGTTTTGGGGAGACTATGGAATACAATATATCTTTATCGGGAAGTGTATATCAGGAAATGGAAAGTTAAGTAGCTTGGGAAATGCTCTGTGTGGGATATTCAGATAAACGACAAATGATAACAAGGAAATTAGTTGTGTATGGAATATATGTTGGGGGTGTTCATTCATAGACCCCCATTGAAATAGGATGTGGTTTCATTATAGATGGAAGTGTTTTGGGTATATTCATCTTAAAATATACCTCATTATATTGAGGAACCCCCCCCCCCAAGTGGAGGGTTTAGTGGTCTACTTATATAATTGTGGGACCGGTAAAGCGCTAGTGGAAAAAACATGAATAAGTGTTCTGGAACGTGGGACTCATGTGGATGGACATAAAGGATTTGTTAATTTAGATAATATTCCTTGAGGCATTGATTTAATATCAATATAATTAAATTATAATCTTATAATGAGGAGTCATCTTAGTCAATGTGTGTGGTGATAGGTTTATAAACATATTCCTCTTTACAGAGACCATTGTAGGGGATGGTAACTCCAATGTATGACTGTTCGAGGAAGTAATGTGGCATGTATTCAGGTTATAGGTGATCTAATAAGGTTGAAATAATTTTTATTGGTAGTAAACCATGATGTGATAGATTAGGGTAACTTGAGAGTATGTTTTTTTTACATTCGGATGATGGTATTTGGATATATTAGTAGTGGTTTTATGGGTAGCAGGATGTGAGTCTGTGAGGATACATAACGAGAAGTGATGTCAAAGACTTATGGATTCCATTAAAGAGTGGATAATAGACTCTATTCTTATATTGATGGAATTTGGGATATGTTCTGTGTCACGGACTAACCCGGGTTGACCCCTAACAGGTCACCCGAGATGATCTGTGGTAACACACTAGAGGCATTCCCGATCTTCCCGGGCTACCAACAAGTGCAAGGGCATCGACAGAGGTTATGTGAATGATTTAAACCTATATAAATAAACAAAATAAGAGGTCAATGTAGGATAAAACACTTTCAAAACTGTATTCTTTTCATTAGTGTTAATGAAATTTTTAAGGGGAAATTGATTTTTATATTTTCATATTTGTACAAAGAGTATAAAACACTTTCATTTGAAAACCATTTATAGAAACCTAATTTAATGTCAGCTCACCACATTCCAAGAAAAACAAAAAAACAAGAAGTTAAAATAGGAATCACACAGCAAGGGTAATGTAGGTGTACAAGCAGGAACCATAATCACTAATTCAAGAAAAAAAATCCAGATAGACATGGATGAACCTAGGGGATTAAGAATAATCCAAAAGACATCAGTACATGATACCTTATCCCTATTGACATGTCACACATGATTAAATCCAAATGCTCATAACTCTCGGCCATCCTTTCATAGGTAGGTCGAGGTAAAATCCCATTCCAATAAACCAAAACATATATGCCTAATATGGTCCACTGGTCAATACCATAACCTACCAATGAGGAAATCAGTCTCAGAATATTCTCTTAATATGCTAGGTTCCCATGTCCCATGAATTTAAAAAGGGGGTGATCCAACCGATTAAAGGTGAGCAACAAATCAATTTATATATAATAATAATTCACAACAGGTATCACCCTCAGTCTCCTATAGGACCATTATCAAGCATTAAAATAAAACAACTATAATGGGTTCCAAAAAAAGAACCCAAACAATGGAATTCTTGTAATCCCCTAAGAAGGACCTTGAAACCATTGCATAAATCTGAGGTATGACGAACAACATACATTGGTTTTCATAATAAACAAAATTTCACAATTCTCATGAAATGGACAGACGGGACCTTAGACACTCACAAGAAAATCTTATCATAAAATTTGAATACTTTTCAAAAGTGGTGTTAGGCACACCATTTCCACTCCAAAATATTTATAACCATTATTCAAAACATTTCCCATCGAACAAATTTTAAAGATTCAACTACTCCTTTTCATTTAAAATCATTTAAAACATTTTTCCCATAACCCACATTTACCCACACACACGATAACATTTCAGAAAGGTGTGAAAGATCACAAAAACACTTTGAGAACTGAGACTCATTATATTATATATCTTAAAACATTCCAAAAACCATACAATTATCCCAAAAACTTATTTCGCATGCTGCATCCACATTTAGAAATTTACAGCAACTATTTGTTAAATCACACTTATCCCATAAAAGCCAACTGTGAAATATGTATATAAAAGAAAAAGACACAAGACATGGGAATTTACGAAACCAATTTCTATTTAATATAAAACAAATAATAACACCCAATATCCACAACTCAATAAAACAATCCATTTCAAACTATTCAAAAAACTCCCCAAAACATTTTAAATCACACCCTGATTCAAAAAAATCATAAAAATTCCAAGCATTCCATTTATCGGTGGCACATGTAACATTTCCAAAAAACAATTTCTAATTAATACCCAACATAGTGAAATAAAAATTTCACAACTTAAATAGATTTAATGTGCTAAAACTCATTTTAATTCTCAAAAAATATGTGTGAATACCAACACATATTTTGTTTTCCAAATTCTAATTGTGAACATTTAGAGGGAAATAATGCTAAAATTACATGACACTGAATAAATCTATATAGATCACCAAGAAACTCATCTAAGAATCATGATACACATATTTAGAATATAACTAATGTGAAAAGGCATGAAATCAAAATTTATTAAAATATAATGGTGAGTGTAAGGGAGGCCTACCTATGAACAATGGTGCAATCAAACAACACATGTTTGGAAATGATTCACATGGGATTCAAAACCCCTAACATATGAAGATAAACATTAGTAAAAAACCATAATCTAACAAGGATAAAAAACCCATGAACAAAATAAACCATAAATAAAAGTATAATGATGGGAATGAGATACACCGGTAGAGGCGATTCCATGAAGGTATGGTCTGGTCCGGGCACTACCAGTACTGTTCAGAAAGGTAGGGAGATGGAGGAGAGGGCATCGGGGTTGGGGGGGTTACAGGTTGGCCGGAGAGGCTGCTGCTCCCCATGTAGGTGGTCTGAGAGGGATTTGTTTTTTAGAACAAGAGGCACCCAGACAGGGGGAGTGGCACCAGTAGGGAGAAGATGTTGGGTCGTGGTGGCGTTAGTTCAATGAGGAGGGTCACGATGTCGGGCTGATGCGATAGGAGGGAAAAGGGGAGGTCGGAGGCATCCGGGTGCGCTGGGTGGCTGAGCAAGGAGGGATGATCCGGGATTCGGTTGGCTTCTGAGCATGGGAAATATGGGATATGGGATGGTAGAGGATGAGAGGTCAGTGATAGGGTCACAAGTTGTGGTGCCCAGCCAGAAGCAGTGGTGTGCATTAAGATGGCGTTGCACACACAAAGATGGATAAGGGGGAGATGGGGTGGCCGCATATGGAGGAAGATAGAGGAGAGAGAGAGGGTTTCTGAAACCCTAAAAAAGAAAAAATTAAAAAAAAGATAATTAAAATTTGCAATAACATAATAATAATATTAATAATAAATGGAATAATAATAATCATCATTATCATTATAATCATAATCATAATAATAAAAACTATAGAGGTATTCGTATCATTTTTATAATAATTAAATTATTAGTAATAAAAAATTTAATCGATGAAATGAATAAAAGATTTAATTATAAAAAAATGTTATTTTCATTATCTAAGAATGGATGGTCGTGCAGTTTTCTCAGAGAAGCCGCACAGATTCCAAATTGTGCTCCACCCGTGTGACCGATGACATCCACACCAAAAAGAGCATTTTTTAGCATATCTTAAAGAAATAATTCGTTCTATAAACTCTCAAACCCCAAAAAAATTTATTTAAGTCCTAAAATAATTAAATATATTAAACACACAGTTCGGGGTGTGACAATTCCCCCACCAAAAATCATTCCACCCCATGAAATCCACAATACTATCCAGTCGATTGATCAACAACTAAATATGTCACTAAAACATTAACCAAGGTTATTCCATCGAATACCAACGGGACTCAATGTCATCACCCAAAACAGATCACTAGCAGAGGGGAGGTTTTAGTAGACTCCCCACCATAAGAATTCAACTAGAATATGATAACTTCATAATAGACAACCCAATGAGACTCGTGGTGGGTCTCCCCACCATAAAGAACCAACCCACAAGCGACCAAATGGAAAACCAAATTAGACCTGAACCGAGCCTTACTCAAGTTAAAAGAAACACAACAAGAACATTTAAACCACACACCCCATCAAAAAGGGTTAAGACTTGAACCAAAACTCAATACAAACCTAAAACCATCACCCCATGGGAGGGGAGGGAGGGTCACAAGAATGGATCAATGAAACTACGAAGTACAACTACTCATGACTCATCACATTGAGATGGACACATAGAAAAACCGGAACTGATTCTCAAGGGTGGTCCATAGAAGGACACTGATTAGTAACTCAAATCCAAAAGTCCCAATTACTATAATTGCATGAGGGATAAGACCATCACGCTCTATGTGACATGGAAAAATTTATAGAGATATGGAAACCACAACGGAAACGTGAAAACTATCTGACGGATGACGTGTCACTTTCATCGCATTCCGGTTCTGATAATTCTAATAAGAAACATACATATTTTGATCTGATAGATGAATGGATATAATTTTTAAATAAAACCCCATTGGCATTGAAAAGTGGAGTTCATGAGAAGGTCCTCGACATTACCATATATTTCTTAACAAAAAACTCAATCAGTACAATGCAACGATAAGATATCCCTTACACTGGATGGAATAATACACATGAAACATTAAACTAAAACCATACATAACATCTATTCTGAGAACGTTTTCCGCGATGATTTCTAGAAATTCCCAGACAGAATCACCGCAAGTGACATAGGATTCCAAACACCTGGCAGGGATTTGGATCATTTATACAAGATAGATTATTGTAACCCATCATTCCACACTCATGAAACATGAGGATATCTTGCTGTAAAGAGGTTGATGAAAGATCTTGAAGCCTTCTGATTCAATAACTTACTCCATCAACATTAAATCAATTCCTCATCTCCTTTCTAGAATCCTCATCACTACTCCTAATTACTGAAGGAGGGAAGACTAATTAGAGCACTCCCGCCATCATGGATTTTACATGAAAAGATTGCCTCAACACATCGGTAAATGAAGTTAGGTTGTACTGTGACACCTTCTCCAATAGATAGGGGAGGAGACCCACCTCGAAATTTCAAGCCTTCATGGAGTCATCTATGAAATACCCAGAATCATAAGAGACTAGCTTCACAAAGCACTAGAAATATTCCAATAGAGATCTATCAATCTTCTGTAGATAACACATCACCATCCCATTTATCACTCTTTCTTCGTTAGAGAAATACTGATGAATAAACAAAGCCTTGAAAAACCATGATGTAATCTTTTGACGGGGCTTAATCCAAGACACTAACATCCAACACATCTATGTTGAATGATCGAGAATGAAGGTTTCAATCATGACATTCAACGACTCAGGAAACTCAATGAGGTTAATTTCATTATCTATCTTTAACATTCACTCCTTCGCTATGTAAGGGTCAGCTTGAACATAAAAGAGTGGTGTATATAGCTTCCAAAACTCAAGAACAAAATCCTTAGTTTGATCAATCATACTACTATCATTTATCTAAGCTAAAATGGGATAACAGTTGGACAATAAAAGTCAAGAACCCAATCAAGGCTAACTCAATAAATAAAATTCTCATGATCAAACACCACATAGGTGAGAAAATCTAAACACCAGAAATTAAGC
Source organism: Viscum album (assembly GCA_963277665.1). Lineage (NCBI taxonomy): Eukaryota > Viridiplantae > Streptophyta > Magnoliopsida > Santalales > Viscaceae > Viscum > Viscum album. Next base: position 120,473,906 of record OY728156.1, read on the forward strand.
TATAATAACCTCAAAACATTCCTTTTTGAAAACACCATTAATATAAAACAGGCCTGATGGGTTAAATCATTGACATAGGTATTCTTTTGATTATCACTCACATGCAGGTTTCCATGCAACCCTGGGAATCCATCCTTTATACCAGACATCTGTTCATATTCCAACATACCACAAATCTTGTGAGCACCCCACCTAACACCAATGAAAAAAACAACTTCATTTTAGAAAAACAAATCATTCATCCCATTTAATTTAAAACAATCCACAAATTAAACATGTCATTTTAAACAACCATTTTTCAGAACCAATTTTTTTCTTTATGATTCAAACCACTTTTCGAAGTTATTGGAAACACAAAAAAACTCCAAAAGTGAACTAGTGTCAGTGGGTTCCTTGACCATATGGTTGGTAGCCATATTCCAAACATGTCCCCTACAAGAAGAGCCTTTTAGCACAAAACCCCTAGCTCCATATGGCTTTCCAGACTGTGCGGGCACATGAGGAATATTATCCTTACTCCCCTTTTCATATCCTAATCACTAAAAATTACATAAAACCCCAATGAAATTAATTAAACTGGACACCCATGGAAACCAGAGGATCAGAATGAGCAAGAGTTCGTGACGCTCTTCCAACACCAACACCTCAAGTCCAAAAAATCCTACTCCATCTACCTAGACATCCCAAATAGAAAAGGTTTCTATGAAAAGTGAGGTCCACTAAGAGCCGACCTCCTCAGATTCCATTTTGTCACAATCCAACCTGGGTCGACCCCGAAATGGTCACTTGAGTCGATCTACAGCAAGGCCTGAGAGGAATTCTTGATCCTCCCATGCTAGCGAAAAGCACCAGGTCATCAACAGAGGTGATGCGAATGATTTCTCCAAATATAAATAAATAATAAAAGAGGAAATAAAAAAGACTAGCTCAGAATAAATAATCTAAATAATGCAAATAAACATGAACTGAATGAATTAAAACATAACAAACACACCAAATACTATCACTGTGTGGCCCCATGGGTCCCTCCTCAAATCAAAGATCCAGCATCTCCCAAGGAGATCACACCCAAGCTGGAGGCTGCAAAAAAACAAAAAATAAAAATTAACGTTAGATGTTAGTATTAAACCTCTGTAGGATACCTTGATAATCTATTCATTATTCACTACCTTAAAAATAAAAGAAACATCCATTTTCATGTATGAACCACAATCTATAAAAGTATGTTTTTATAATAATTTTACAGAAAAAAAAAGAGTACAAACCATTTACCTTAACAAATTTTTGAAACTAGATTATTTTCATTAGTGTTAATGACATTTTAAAAGGTAATGTGATGTCTAAATTTTCATATTTGTTCAAAGAGGATAAAACAATTTAATTGGAAATCCTTTTCAAGAAACCTAATTCAATGTCAGATCACTACTTTCCAAGGAAAACAAAACACACTAATGTACAATAGGAATCACATAGAGAGGGAAATGTAGGCATATATACAAGAATCATAAACACTACTTCTAGCAACAAAATCTAGATAGACCTGGTTGAACCTAGGAGATGATGAATAATCCAGGAGACACCAATAATTGATACCTCATCCTCATTGACATGTAACACGTGATGAAATCCAAAAGCTCAGAACACTCACCCATCCTTTCTTAGGGAGACCGAGGGAAAATCCCATAGAAATGAACCCAAACATATCCTCCAACTATGGTCCACTGGTTAGTACTATAACCAACAAGTGCGACAATCAGTCTCAGAATATTCTCTCAATATGTCAGCTTCCTATGCCTTGAGTATTTAAAAAGGGGTGAGCCATCTGATTCCAGTTTATCATCCAATCGTAGTATATATAATAATGATTCCCAATATATCTCACCCCAAGTCTCCCCTAAGACCATTCTCATGCCTTAAAAAACTAATTATAAATGGTTCCATCCGATGAACCCTATCGATCGATTCTAAGAATCCCCTAACACTGACCTAGCACCAATTGAATACAAATAAGGCATGAGGAACATCCAACATGGGTTATCATAATAAATACTTTTCACAAATCTCACAAAATGTCCAAATAATCCCTAATACATTCACAAATAAAATCATATCTCAAAATGAAAACACTTTTCAATAGTAGTGTCAGCCACACCATTTCCACTCAAAAACATTTATAACTATTCTTCAAAACAATTCCCATCATATGGATTTAAAATGTACAACTACTAATTTTAATTTAAAACCATTTAAATCATTTCTCACAAAACCAACATTTACCAACACACACAAGCACTTTCACAAAGGGTTTTAAGCTCACCAAAACACTTTGAAAATTGAGACTCATTCCTTTATAAAACCCAAAAAATTCTAGAAACCATATAAGTAACCCAAAACCTCATTTCGTAGGTTACCTCAATGTATATAAATTTAAGGAAACTATATATTAAATCGCACATAACCCATAAAATTCAACCAAGAATTGTGAATATAATATAAAAATACACAAGACAGTAGAATTTACCAAACCAATTTATATTTAATACAAAACAAACCATAACACCCAGTATCCACAACTCAGAAAAACACACCATTTCAAACCATTCCTAGAAACCCCCCAAAATATTTTTCATTACACCCTGATGAAAAATATATCACAAAATGCCAAACGGGGCATTTATCCGATGCACATGCAACATTTCCTAACATAATTTCTAATAAACACTCAAAAAATATCAAAACAGAATTTTCATGCCATAAATTTATTTAATGTTCTAAACATCATTTTAATTATCATAAACTATGTACGAATGCAAAAAAAATTTGTTTTCCAAATGATAGGTGTGCATATTTACGATGAAATAATGATGAAATTTCATGAAAATGGGTATCTTTCTATTCAACATCAAGAAACTCATCTAAGGAAGATGAAACACAAATTTAGAATATATCTAATTTGTGAAAATCATGAAATCAAAATTTCTTAAATTATAAAGGCATGTGTAAGGGGGGCCTACCTTGGGACCGTGGCGTGACGAAATAATGCACGTTCAGAAATGGTTCATGTGGGATTCAAAACCCCAAATCGATGAAGATAAAACATAATAAACAAAAAACCATAATCATACTAGTATAAAAAAACAAGAAAAAAATAAATAAAGAAGAAAGGTATACGGATGGGATGTAAGCACACCAGTAGAGGCGATGCCGAGAAGGTGCAGGCTGGTCGGGGAACTCCCGGAAGGGTGAAGATTGTCTGGGAGATGGAAGAGAGGGAACCGAGGGGGTTTATGTCGGCTGGAGAGGCTAAAGGTTGTCTAGAGAGCCTATGTGTACCAATCTAGAGGTCTGAGGGGGGCTACGCCACTTGGAGAAAGAGGCTCCCAAAAAGGGGGAGTGGCGCCAGCATGGATAAGATGCTGGGTTGCGGTAGTATCGATGCATGCAAGAGGGACACGATGACGGGCTGTTGTTATAGGAGGTATATGGGGAGGCCTTTCGCATTCGAGTGCGCTAGGTTACTAAGAAAGGGGGGATGATCTGGGGTCCAATTGGCCACTGAGTAGGGGAAAATGGGATTGGGGATGGCAGAGGCCTAGAGGCCGATGATAGGGCCTCTAGTGGTGGTTCCTGACCACAAGAAGTGGTGTGCATGAAGATGGAGCCATAGACACAGAGGGATAATGCTGAGAGGGGGCAGCTGCGTATGGAAGAATAGATGAGGGAGGGAGAGAATTTCCTAAACCCTATAAAAAATTAAAACCCAACTACAAAAAGAACATTAAAATTTTAAATTAATTAATTATAATAATAAAAAATTTGAATGAAATAATAATAATAATAATAATGATGATGATGATGATAAAATAAAAATAATCAAGGTATTCGTATCATTTTGATAATAATAAAATTATTAAAATAAAAATTATAAAAGAATATATTAATGGTTTTTAAATTATAAAAATTATTTATTCTCATTTTCCAAGAACATACGGTCTTGCAGTTTCTAGTGAAAATCCACGCGTCATCCATGTCATGCTTTTCCCATTTTATTAACATCATTGACACAAAAAAGTAAATTTTTTGACATTACTCAATGAAATAATTCGTTCAGGACTCACCCAAATTGTAGAAATATTTATTTATTTAATATACTAATTAAACAAAATAAACACATGGGTTTGGGTGTGAGATTTAGACTCAATGTGTTTTTCCTTCAATGGAATGAAATGGATATGGTAATATGGGGAATTTGGAGAGGATTTATTGGGATTTGTATTTGACATTTGAGATTTAGGGACCGGGTCATTCTCAATTAACTGATTTTGGAAGAGACATTGTACTAGGAGATGGTCTCTAGGATTCAAATAATCATGGTTGGTAGAGGGATAACATGAATTGGTAGCTGTTGAATTTATGAGGTACACATATGTACGAATGTCAGGTATCACAATGTCATAATTCTAGTAAACTTCATGTTTTTCATCTAAAAGGTTCAGAGTATGCTAAGAATCCTATAATGATTCGCTGTTTTCCAAAAGGTGGGGATTGTTCCTTTTTTTATTACATACATTGTATTATGAAGGGAAAATGGTGGGTGAATTTACCATGTTTTGGATAATATGTGAGCATGAAGAATTATGTATGACTAAAAGGGGATGTTTTGGTATTAGTGAAAAATTACAGGAATCAGATATTATGAGAGATCCATTGGGTATTATTTATGTTTTGGGACTCTTGAGAATCTATGGTGATGAATGAATTTTTTTGAGACATATGTAATGAATAGGTAAGATCATTTCTTGTTTAGAATAAGTAATATGATTATATAATGTTTGATTCATGTTTTCTAGGGGGGTGGTCGTTGTGTAAGAATATGTATGTCATTAATTTTGTTGTTAAGTTATTGTTTAGGTTATTATGATGGTGTGGAGTGGAAATGAATGAATTTACATATTGTGTGATTAACCAAGGTAGTCTGGGATGTTAGAAATGATAAGGATATATAATCTATCATCTCATTATAAGGGAAATTGTAGAGTAGGATTCTCGAGATGAGTGGTATATTTGGTTTATGTGTGGTTAGATAATTAGTGATGAGAAATAAATGATGGGTAGGATTTAAGTTCCCTGATCCCAGGGGATGAATGCATATTAATTAATATCGATAAACCCCATGAATTTGAATTCTTTTCAACTAATTTTGTGGTTCGGAGTGACCCTGGGGAGGATTTAGGTGAATCATAACATCCTAAAGGTTAAATGGATGACTGTTATAGACATTCATGACATGAATATTAGGTTACCTACATGAAATAGGATAGAAAAGAGAGATCCCCTCAGTAACAAGATTCAATGGCATGAACCTTTAGTTCTCATCATGTTATTGAAAACTGATAATAAATTAAAAATATAAATAGTTTTGAGGAAAATACACTTTTCCATATTGAAATAACAAATGATTTTCAAATCCTCTTAAGGTTGTAAGGAAATTTACGCATCATATAATATAGAATTTTAGTTTTTTAAAATTAATTTGGTATCGTAGAGAATCATTAGCACATAGTCTTTTTATTTCTTTGACTTCTTTGACTATTTTGATATACTAAATCATTTCTATTGTTTTCCCATATTTCTAATGTATTAATCAATTTTTCAGATTTTTTCCCTTTAAAAATAAATCAAAGGATTTTATTTAAAGTTAATATTTATTTTGGAATAAGGTAGATGGTTCCTATATTTCTCATGATTATACATTAGATATGTAATGCATGGTAAGTAGGAAATACTTTTGTAGTTCGAGTGTGATGGATTTTATTCATCTTCTATTTTTTTATCCGGAGCTAATAAAGGGTAATCACATGTTTCCAATCATAAATTTCATTCTGGTATCAAAGGAAATGTTTGAAATGAGTTTTCAAGATTGATTTGGAATGATTTTTCAGGTTATGTAATATTATTAATTTGATCCTATAGAGATGTTGGTTTTGTGGGAACACAAGGTCCATGACCAATGATACCATGGGTGACTTGGATAAAAAAAGTGGGGTTGATGGATTTATGGATGCATGTTATTGGATTTTTGTTATATATGATCATTATTGTTTGATAATACAATTGTTGGGATCATGTTCACATATTATAAGGGTTTAGTGATGTCTTTTTGACCACATAATATTATTGGATTCCATTATTTATATAGATAAATATGGGATTCATATTAAAAAATTTACAATAGAGAAAATCGATATATATTTACAAGGGTGACGATGTGTCATACCAAATATGGGGACTGAGTCTCACTATTATGCTTCGGTCGATGATCCAAAAATATTAATGGATATGTATCAAAATACCATGGGATTTTAGGATACTAACATGATAGTGGTTTAACAGGTGAATGTATAAGGCACTTACGATATGTCTATAGGAGTAACATTAGAATGTTAGATAAAAAAATCTATTAACTCGATATAGGAGATGGTAATAGAATTTAGTGAATGTGGTAATGTTTGGCACAAGATTTCATGTGGTATGGTAATGGATGGGAGATAGAGGGTTCTTTCAGTGTGATAGATTGTAGATTCATTATTCCACTGTGATGTAGGACGAATAATGTAAAATTTCTCTTGTGTATATAGAGCACATGATAATTAGGTTATGCAATGTGTCAGTGTATGCAATTTGTTTTGAAGAAACTGATAAATTGATGGATGTGTTCCCAGTACACTATTGGCGATGTCTTGTTGGGTTAAAACTCACACCCTGTATGGGATACTATAGATATAAACATGATTAATAGATTAAATTTCATAAAATGTATTATGATCTTTTTTAGACCATTGTTGTGGTTGATGTTCTGAGGGTCCACGTGAAGGATGAAACAGTTTTTTTACATAAGGATCAGGTGGTTTCTATATATCGAGAAGGTTAAATTTTATCATATTTTCTTATATACATATATGATTTTCCCATGGGTGATCATGCATTATTTTTTATGACTCTAATAACATAGAAATATTATCTTGTATGTACTATTTATTTACATTTCCACAGAAAATTCTATTGATTTATATTACATTAAAACAGTGTGGTTGATATCTTCCACTATGATATTTTTATTACCATTATTATTATTATTATTACTACTATTATCAATAGGTATTGTATCAAAACTATTATCCAAAATAGACAGTTACTTATATTTTACATTCTTTTGTGTATGGGAGGAGATACAAATTCCATGTTTTGCATCATCCCAAATCATCGTTGTACTGGCTTCAGGGGCGGGGATTTACAATTCCAATGGTATAAGAGTCATAAGATGAGTAGGGGTTTACAATGTTCTTGGATGGTAATAATTGTTGTGATAGTGATGACTTAGATGAGATGCACCATGTTTTTTGACTTGATATCCACTATTTTGAAAAATGTAAAAGATTCAAATATTTTTTACGTTGATTAAATCATTATTCTAGTAAAAAAATTATTATATATAGATAATTGATATTTTTTATCAATGTTATCATTATTTCTATTATTTTAATGGGATTAATTACATTTTTACACTCAATAGACTGAAAGTGAAGTGGAATATAATCAATCTAGATTCGTTGTTCATCCATGTGATAAGAAAAATATAAAATCATTTTAAAATTTTTTTTCATGAAATATTTGAGAGGTCACTATGATTATTTTTTATATGTTTACCATTCTATAGAATTAAACTTTAACACTAAATACTACATAGAATCTATTATACACATCCTCTACCAATATAAAATTATATGTGACCATATTATGCTATTTAACATATTTAACATGATCTAAAAAATGATAATATATATTAGGGATGATTGTTAGTTTCTCAATCATCATATATCTTTTCATATTGATAAAATAATCCATTTCCATATATGGGTTAGGAATGATATATATTTATGAGATTGTAAAATGATATTTAGGTTGCTCCTAGTATAATTTTTTGAATAAAAACACTACTTTGAACAATTTTTAGGTGTTATAGATTTATCTTGGAACTCCAGTAAATCGTAGTATGAAATAACACCACTAGAATAATGGGTTCTCTATTAAATTACTATGTAATTTTTAATACTTTATTAAGGAATATTTTGTAGATTTTTTATGTTTATCAGAAAACAACATAATATTATTGGATTTTTCAAGTATTAAAATATTTTTCATTTAAATTTAGATTAATCATTAATGGCGATCTATGTTAGGACCTATATTAAAAAAATAGATTGAAATAGAAATAAATGGTTTAATTGGGCTTAATATATTTTTTGAGATAGTTAAGAATGTGAAGCTATTTAATAAAGAGATAAAAACTAATCAATGTCTCTAAAATCATATATGAGTATCATGATATGATTCACATAATTTACGATTGGTGTTCATGTATTCATTCACGAATTTACTAAATTTTTCTTCTAATAGTCATGATAATGTAGGATGTTAACATTATGGCTAAGTGGACTATTTATGATTATAGAGGGAAATTTGGAAATAAACTATAATATTAATTTACCTCCAAAATATAATGTTATTAATGATGTGTTACATGTTTCATGACTAATAATGTATATAAATTATTCTTGACAGAATATCTAATACAATGGCATCATGTTAGAATAAAATGATAAATATATGTAGCGAACTATCTAGATTGGATAAAAAATGAGTTATCTGAAAAAAAATAATACCTATTGAGTTTTTGTAGTAGAAACATGTAATAATTCATAATTAATCATGGGAACATGAGATTAAAATGATAATTTATTTATAAAGATCATTTTCTAAATAGGATTATTGAATATTATTGGGGATGAGAAGCCTGATCATGGATATTTTTCAGGTATATGCATATTTTCTTATATATTTTCAATTAATTTTGAGAAATTAAATACGTTAAAATATTATATTTTAATTATAAATATATTTTGAGTCTAATTATAATATAATTAGTGGAATAATATAAAAAATGTAAGAGAAAGGATCATTTTGATAACAAAAATTGAACTCTAAAGTTTACAAAAGAATGTATAGTTAAATTTATTAGACTACTAAAATTCTAGAGGAATCCCAATAGGAATTTTACTAGTTTCTTCATGTTATTATATTTAATTTTTTTTATTAACTAATAAAATAAATTATTAAATTCATAATTTTTTTATTTTTATAATTATATTACCTATTCTATATGTCCACATTAATTTCTTCTAACCCCATGGTGGATCCTTGAAATAAGCTGATCTAAGGATATCACTATCTTGTGAAAGTGATTTCCCTTTGAAAATTTTGGTTTTTATCTCACTATATCATTTTTAATGGTGTTGTGTCGTGAAACAACCTTGGTGACCACCGATCATGGAACCCAAGCTGTATCATGAAATTGATGATGATCATTCTGAATCCATATGGTTAGGTTGTTATACAGAAGAAATATGATAGAAGTTTGTGGGAATGATTTCACCTGGAATTTTTTTTTATCGTTAATTATAATTCCCTCAAGAAACATTCATAGACAATACTTACCTTAGAAACCAATACATAAATAGGATATTTAGTATTATGTATGATAGATAAAATTAGTTATCTCTGAGAAACAAAAAATGTTTTCAAAAAAAACAAAAAAATCTATGTCACCGATACAATCGAATTAGCTTGTGAAACTGCAACCTGAAATAAAAACTAGAAACTCGTGATACCATCTCCGAAGGACTTAAAGTCACATTAGATCTCCAAAAATACATCTAGTCCAAGATTTATCCAAATAAAGATCCTAAAAATGAAAAAGATCCATATGGTCTATAGACAATTATTTTTGTGTGTAGGTTGTCAACTAACAATCCATTGAGGTATCACCATAGATTACATGAATTAAATTTTTCAAATAAAATTAGAGACAATGTTTTGAAACATATTTCTTATAATATATGGGTTTCTTAATTTTAATATAGGACTACAAATTATAATAATTCAATTTAAACCTATAATGAGCATATAAATTTTATAAAACACATATTATGTTTATATTATATAATATATTCCTCACATTCCATTTTTTGATAAATTGTATTAAAAAATAAAAGGAATTGATTTGAAAAAATGGCTAAAAACATTATCTATAGCCCTAACCAAGAATATATTGTGTAACATCCCAAACCAAGTTCTATAATTCATTTCCCCAAGTTGGTTCACCATATGACCTTAGGAATACCACTATGTATTCCATAGGTTACTTAGTAGAATAGAGGTACTAATATCAGACATAGGGAGACTATATCCTTTTTATCATAGTAATACAACAGAAGAAATAATAACCCATATACAAATAATAATACCAAAACGAAAATGATAACAATATCAAATGATGGTCAAAGATTAACACACAATACCAAAAACTGAATAATATATATTCCATGAAAACATATGTGTCATGTGTCAATATGAAAAATCCAAATTAAATTATGAAATTGAAAAATCCCCAGAAGCTCCTGAACCACTTCAATTTCCTCCATCCATGCTATATCACAAATCATCCATCTAATATATATCCCTTTCCCTAAAACTATCTTTCATCCACGAAATCAATTCAGGTACTAATTAGTCATCCCAAGTAGGCAGTGTGTACATCTTAGAAGGCCACTAAAAATGGTGTCTACAACAATATCCAATAAATATAGCGTATGTAGTTTTATAAGGAATAACAATGTAAATTACTTAAACGTATTCAATTACACATTATTTATCAACATAACACCCATGTTTTTGAGGACACCTAAAATCTAAATACCTTCTTCGGCCCATGCCAGAGTCTAAACTATCCACAAAGGATATCATATATCATAATTCCATTGAGTCAATTATTCACCTCGATTCACATTTAAATTCCATTTTAACCATATATTTTTTAAATTAACAAATTAATTCCATTATTTCCATTCATTGAATCAATCACATATGAATTCCATTTCTATCAATCATCATTTCAATTCACAAGTTAGTTCTATTGTTAGCATTCATTATTTCAATTAACATATTAATTACATTGTTACCAGTCATCATTTCAGTTCACATATGAATTCCATTGTTACCACTAATCATTTAAATTCACATATGAATTCCATTTTTACCATTCATCATTTCAATGAATAAATGAATTTCATTTGTACCATTAATTATTTACATTCACATATAAATTTTATTATTAACTTTCATTAGTTCATTAATTCATTAATTAAATAAATTATTTATTAACTACATCTATCACATTAGTTAATTAAAAAATTAATTAATCACATATTTTATATTAACTAATAGAAAAATTATTTAATCACATATTTCTCATCAATTAATTCAACAATTATTTAATAACAAAATCTCATTAATTAATTAGATAAAGAAATAATCCCAACATTATAATTAATTAATTCAATAATTAAGTAATAACATCTATCACATTAATTAATTCAATAATAAATTAATCACACCAATTAATTAATTAATTAATCAATTATTTCATCATGGAATTCTCGATATTTAATTCTTGAATTAATTATAAACATTAAATCCATTAATTAATCATTTTATTAAATAATCCAAATCAATTAATCACATAATAATAACAATCTCTACTAATTAATTCAATAATTAATTAATCATTTCAAATGATCAAAAAATATCCATTATTAATTACAAAAATTATTTATTCTAACTCAATCAATTTTATAATCATGAAAATTTTAATTAATTAATTCTACAATTAATTAATCCAATTCAACAATCACAATGTCAAAATAGCATAATTAAATGACCTTACGAAAATATTTATTCCAATTTAATAAATTCAATTGACAATCATCCAATATAAATTCTACAATTAGATACATTTATTTAAAATCAAGACATTGGGATTTGAATTATATGCCACCTAACTCAAGGTTGATGATATACACTCACCAATGGAAATACCAAATTTGAAATGGACAATGAAATAGAATGATATCTAGATCTAAAACACAAATTCATGAATGAATAATCTAGACACCATAATTCTAGGTCAAGATCTAATAATTCTGCAACTTGATCAATCGTTATAGAGAATAACTTCCCTCCAAAATGTAGGGAGAGATGATAGAGAATAAGGAAACCACATAAGAGTATATTTTGTTACTTGGTGGGATTTAGATCATTAATATTTCCTTCGATTCAACAATAATAGAGGTATAAATCCCGATGAATGAATATGAGAACCAGCAAAAAATGATAGGAATACTTTATGTGTGAATTAGGGTAGATTTTGGGTTAAAATGTAAATTTTGTTATTTTAAAAACAAATTTTTCAATTAGTTAAAAATACACACACAGTTTTTTGGGAAAGGTTTCACAATTTTCAAAATTATGGGCCTAATCATGGGGGATATGTTTTCTCTTAATCGGGTGTAATATTTGGAAAACTAAGCTCTTACCGTGAAATACAGCTTTGTGGTGGGTTGATTGGTTTGCTAGGATAGGGAGCATTGTTTGGGATAACCATGGACCAACCACGCACATTGCCTCCTCCTTCCCAAATCCCCATTTTCTGCCAAATGCTCCCAAAGGTAATAGCTAAATTTGAATGAATCTGCAAAAGGAAAAAATGAACCTATAAAAGCTACCCAGACCTCTCCATAAACATTATGAATCTTATGATCCCCCCACCTTATAACAGATCATCCTTCAAATATACTTCAAATAATTTATAAGAGCCCATGTAAAAAATACCAGGCTATTGATCCCTCACATTGGCTTCTTTCTCCCATGTTTTCTGTTGTACATTTCTATGATACCACAAAACAAGAACTATTGGCATAGTCTTTCCCTAACACACCATCTCACAATGATGCATCACACATATCTGATTATATTCAATGTATTCATCTATCTCAATCACAACATCATCCACACCAATCACATGAGAAGGTTCAGGGTGATACCATCATAGCTAGGACACATGAAAATTGTCATGTGCATCATTGTATCACTATAGAGGATCTAATTGTTAAGACACTCTCATGATTTTCTCCATGACCACAATTAGTACAACAGTCCTATGATCCATCTTACCGTACAATTGCATCTTGTGGTAAGTCAATCTAGGTGTCACTTGAAGGAATACACGATCACCCTAAAAAACTCTAAGGTTCATCGATGTTTACCAGAATATGAATTCTTCCAGATCTAAACATTTTTTATATGTTTTCAGATCAACAGCACATACTCTGAAATATAAAGCAAGAGATTCAATCCCAAAAACTATGGCTCGCCTACCTCCATCTATAATAGATGTGGTGTACATAGACTTCCATAATGTTATTATAATTACGAAATAATATTATTTTTCTAATAAAAAATATATTGGAAAATTAAATAAGTGCTAAGTGTTTCTCCCAAGACTCACTGAAGTATAGAATACATGCTCACAACATTTCTTTGAGAACCTGTATATTAATCTCTCACTAACCATCTGTCTGTGGGTGGAAATCCATACTCAATAAGACTTGTCCACCAACCACATTATGAAAGCACTACCAGAAGCATGAATTAATATGATGTTGTGATATGAAACTATTGTTCATGGAACCCATTGTAGTAAGACTATCTCTCAATCGTACAATTCTCCCATCTGAGCCATTAATACAATTTCCTGCACTGGAAAAAATGTTCTACCTCTTTCAAACAGTCCAAAATAATACAATTAGACTCATTCATATAAGGATTACTTAAGAGACCCACTGAGAATTACATAATCATGTCACCCAACGTCTATTCTGTAATGGTAAATGGATAGGGAAAACTACCATAACATTAGTTCATAGCCTTCACTTGCTGATAGATGTATCATTGTTTCACAATCCCTTATATTTCTTTTTTCATGCCATGAAAAAACAATTGTTGGTGAATATCATAGTATATTTTGGCCACACCAGGATGCACCACCAACTTCTACGTATTAAATTCATGCGTTGTTTCATCATGGATAGATATAGGCACAATAACCAAGTTATTAACTGAGAGGGTCTCATCCTCATATACGCTCTAATTACAAGGTGACTCCCCATCATCAAGGCTTTCCCTCAAGACCAAAAATTATAGATCCTAATACTTCATGTACCTGATATACCTAAAATGAGTAGACTCTACTAAAACTGATACAAGAGTCATTTTCTAAAGACATTTTTAATCTACATCAAGTATCTAATAAAATAAGGAAAGAATCTTACACATAGCCCCAGAATCCCAAACTGCATGTGTTTGCGTCTTACTGCTCAATGAATCAAAAACACTATTTCCCATTCCGAGTGTATATAGTAGCTCAAAATAAAATTAATTCATATACTTGATCCATATGTATTGTCAGAGATTATATTCTCACTGCTAAAATATATAGTTTAGTATCTTGTGATCTGTGCACATAATAATTTTCTCACCCAAAATATACTGATTAGAACACTTTGAATCATAAACAACTATACATAATTTGATGGTTTTTGTAGTGTAATTTCATTCATGAGGAATGAACTTCTATGATGAATATTCCACAACTCGGTCTCCTTGCATGAACACTATTCCATGCCCAATTCTAGAAGAATCACAAAACACTGTATACTCCTCCCCACGATTGGGTATGAACAAGATACATTCTGATTTGAACAATTTTAATGAACTCTAGGAAAGAATTGTCACATTATTATTACCAGCCATACACTATCCCCTTTTCTAGACTTTATGATGTTCTATAAATTGGGAAATTTCATGGATGATTCTATAATAATATCTAGAAAATTTGAGAAATCTGAAGTCATTAAAAACAAGATTATGTTTCTCCCAACAAATAACTTCCATGATATTATTTGGGTCCACAAAAACACCTTTCTCCAAGATAATGTGGCCCATGTAATGTACCTAATCAATTCACAATTGATAATGAGATAACTTGGAATATGGAATATTCTATTTCATGGTTCTCAGAATGTTGTCAATTTATTGGGAATGATCATCATGATTATTGGAGTACACAAACATGTCATCCAAAAACGCATCCACAAACTTATCCAAGTACAGGTGGAAATATGAATCTATCTAGGCCATAAACAATGTTGGTTCATTTTCCAAAAAAAATAAATTTCAAAAAAATCCTCTAATCCATACCATCTATTCAAAGGAGTCTGAGGTATATTAAAATTTTTAACCCTCATTAGTTGATCCCCGGATAAAAAGTTGATCAAGGGGAAAACACAATTTCCACTAAACTATTCAAATAGATCATTGATATGACGAAGGGGATATTGGTACTTCACTGTTATCCGGTTAATCATATAATAATCATCACATATGTATAGAGTCTTATCAGACTACATAGAAAACAACACAAGAGAATACCAAGGTATTATACTCATATGGATAAATCCATTATCCTCAAACGCACCTAGTTGAGTCTTCAGCAGTTGAAGATCTGCATGTTCCATTTTCTAAGATGGAATAGAAACTATGTCCGCTTATGACTTGAGATCATTTGTAAATTTGACATCGTTCTCAAGTAGAAGTTCAGATATGTCTAAATAAAACACATCTTAAATCCAATCCACTATGGTTGGAAATACATCATACTTCTCAACCCCATCATCCAAGAACATACTTGCATCCTTGACAGTAAGGTCCCCTAGTTTCTAATGAACTGGACCTAAATGGCCTGCTAGGATTTCCCATTCTCCAAAGTGAATATACGTTCCACACTAATGACACCTAAAATTTTCTCTCCTATTGTAAAGATCAATTTGTTATTGGTATGAAATTAGCTATTCCAACCCCCTAATTATAATTAATCATGACATTTCAAGGATGTATATATCCCATAGAAAATCATACTCCCTAGACTTCTGGGAAAACACCTTGAAAAAATGGATGTATCTTGATAGTATTCCAAGAGGTGTGTCTATCATCAACACCCCTCTCATGAACTACACTCTTATGTTCAGACCATTCACATGTGGTTTAGAAATAAATGAATTTGGGAACCAATATCTAATAAGTAACTAAGTATAATTAAATATATAATAATAGTACCACTAATTGTCGATGGTCCATCCTTCCTATCACCAAGTGTGGACTGAATGAAACACAAATATCCTTCCCATATTCCCTATTATGCAGTCTGATTCCTCGGAATTTCACTACACTAATGGTAATGGGGCTCTTCCTAGAAGTGCCACATCCATACGCTCTACAGTTAAAGATAGTTGAACTCTAACTTCTATATTGATATGGTGTAGAAGATCCCATTCCAAAAATCTGGTTTTTTTTATCTCCTCCATCACTACTTTTCTGTCATAGGTTCCAAGAATACTTATTATAGATGTCACATACTATCACAATATTGGAATACTACCAGTAGTTGTTAAAGCTTCTTATGTTTGTTGACCATCCAACCACACTATTAAAAATAAACATGGTCTATATACACAATTACTTATCATTTCCCCTATCCACTCGTCCACTTATTCCCTTGTCTAACACTCTCTTTGAAGAAATTTGAACTCTTGAAATATGTACCTCCAGATCATTGAATAGTAACCATTTATCATGTACTAGAAGCCTCTTTTAGGTTCCCCTGAACTATGAGATTCTGATACACCAACTCATAAATCATATTTAACTAAAATTGGTAAATATAGGATGTATAATCACATTTAATTCTTATACCTTCCCCGACCCGGATTCCACTAAATAGTGTTTTGAGCCCAGTTTGTCACATAGTCTCAAGAAGGTGTGCATGGTTTTCCAAACAATGTTCATTAACTGTGTCTCTCTTCTAGGTGGGCTGTATGGTTTCTCTTAAGAGGGTGAATGGTTTTAAAAACCATGAGCTTGCTATTCAATACCTCTCTATGAGGTGTATCACGATTTTATGGTCCAGGGCGCATGGTTTTGGAAACCCATGTGCCATCCCTGCACATGCCCTCCTTTATCCAAAATTCTCAATTTTCACCCAAATGAACACCAAGGTAAAACCCAAAATAATTGTACATAACAAAAAGAGAAAGAGTTCATGTAAAAAATACCAATACATCTCCAGATATGTTTGGGATCTTACATAATTTGTATATGTACATTGAAAAAATAATCATACACTACGATGGTAATAAAATAAAGAATTTATTCCAAAATATGTAGTCACACATGTATAATATAAGAAAGAAACAACATGTAAAATACTATATAATTAAAATAAAATAATTACTTACGATATTGTGGTAAAATCTGAGTCATCTAGTGATTTGGTTCTATGAGTACTCATGTAGAACCCTCTATTGACTTATTAATTTACCCATAGTATAAAACAAATGGTTATTCACAACAAGTATTCTTGGAGGAACTTGCACATGGGATTGGATTATGTCATAATGAGTGGATATATACATAATAATAATGGATAGACTTTATCCATCTAACATTTTATCTATATACTACCTTTCATTCCTATGATAATAATATAAGTGGGTGAGTAAGGATGCATGACATTTCTGATAAGCATTAGTAATTATTCTGAATCCTAATGGTCACCTGAACACATCACCATACAAAATATTCTCTATATCCCCTACTCTAACTCATATAGATAAAACAAATAAACCTATCCAGAATCACACTCTTTAAAAATATAAATTCATCAAAATTTATGTTATAGTGACATTTATAAATTATGAGAAAATAATGAAATAATGTGATGATCAGTTTCCTTAAACATTAAATCAGTTTGAAGACTCCATTTCAATATCATTTTTAAAAAACAATTTGAAATCAATTAACCATTGTAAAACTATTTTAGTAAAATGTGAAAATTTATTATCAAACTATAATATTTTTTATCAAACATAAAAAATATAAAAATAGAACATAAAATAGTTACAAATGTTTATCAACATATGAAACTAATAATGAACATTAATATATTTTGAATCACACTACAATTCTATCATAATTGATTTCCCAAGAACACTATATAACCCATAAAAATTAACAACGTTTTAATTAAAATTATTATATCGTAAATGAAAATATTTTAATCCCATATTCATAAAAATTACATTAATTATATTAAGAAAATTTAATTGAGAAAACCCAGGTATAAATGGATGGTTGGGAAAAATGAAGGAACACGGAAACGCCAATGATGAATAATATTATATTAAAAGAATACATCATAAATAAAGGTAAGATGACATGGGGATGTATTTTTAAACCCAAAGAATCAATAGAAACATGATTCAGAAAAAAATACACATAGGGTTCAACCAATGAGAAACCACAACGATGGAATTATAGTAATAAATGAAAGGAATGATGTAAAGGAATGTTTGAGGTTATGATGTAGATAACAAAGATAAAAAAAGATAAGACGTCCAAAATCCCTAGAAGGGGGAAAGCGGGTGGTCAGTGATTACCAAGTAATTTCTCATGTAAAATATAAGGGGATATGAGTTTTTGAGGGTTTTAATTTGATATTGGGTGTCATATTTTAAAATTATATTCCAATTAGACGGATACAACATGTTTACTAAATAATGCACCTATTTTAAAACCTTATCTAGAAACAATGGGATATGATACTTGGTTTGGGGTATGGTTTGATAATATATTCCCCATCAGTGTGAATTTATATTTATAAAAAATATAATTCTCTCTTAAATAGGCACAATATTTTTAGATAATAAAATTGACTTACCATATTGAAAAAAATAGTATAGAAATACAAAAAATTCATTATAAGGCTTAAAATGATTTAAAATTTTTACAAACTTATAAATATATAAATAAATTATATTAGTTAATGTTTAGGTGTGATAAAATTCCACACCATAACACTTTATTCACCAAGAGATCCACTAATGTATTATAGAGTAATATGAAGTTTGAGAAATTGGAGACAACCAAACAACATTTTAAATCAAAGTGCATACTATAAGAAAAAATGGACACTCTCAATAACACATCTTTAATAATATCTCCTTAAAATAACTATGAACAAACATTATAAATATAGTGTTTTAATGATTAATCCATTAGTGGATATCCCTAACATACTAGGTTTTGACATAATTTGGTGGGTTAGGTAAGACAAATAGTGAGGGGAAAACACAAAAAAAAACTATCTACTGTATAAAAAACCAAAACATTCTTATTAACTACATCAAAAATTATCATGTCTCTATAAATTATCATAAGGGATAATAACCCAAAATTAAAACAACAAGATCCAATAATTAGAAATGATTTATAAGTGAAAATAATTAGAAATTAGATACATCATGATAGATCTTTTGGACCACCATAAATATCTAAACTCAGGTACATATCAATTCATTTATATATCACTAATAAAAAAATAAATTTTAATATTTAAAAAACTGCTAAAAAATTGGTAAATTTTTGGAAATTTTAATTATGAGGGATTATAATGTCGAAAAAGACTACAATGATGGAATAATGTATACCAATTTAGTATTAAAATAAAAACGCCATATGTAGATCATCCCAATTAATTAAGATTAACTTACTCTATGTTGTATTACAATGAATTATTATAAGCACTTGAACCTTCAATTGCACTGAAAGGAATATGGTCTTCATTACTTCTAGTATTCCCCACCCATTGAGGATAACTCATCATGGACTCACTAATGAAATACTTAAATGATTATGGAATGTATAATGGAATCTAGGAGATGAGTTATGAGATAAAACTCTTGATTAAAATCGTAACCATCAACAATTCCCCAAAAACTATCTCAACTAATAATGCTATTAATTAGTTGAAATATGAGGAAAAAAAATTTATAGACTAGTCACCATATTATTGTTTCATCAAATCCATATCCCTCTCCATGTTCACTTTCATAAGAAATTGACACAAATGAAGTGTAGTCATACTGAATTCCCAAGACACATTACTCAATAAATGAGGTATCCACATAGAACGTCATCAATTTAGATTCGGTTCTATTAATAAGTAGGAGACATTTCTCACTCATTAGGATTTATATAATGTTATTTTATTGAAGAAACAATTGATTTTTTGAACACTCTATTTCCTTTTGGAATCCTTGGTCACAATAGATGAAATGAAAACATTGATTAGGGGTTGGATCCACTACTCTACATGGAGTCTAGTAATGGTTTATTATTTGATGAAACACATCCAAACTATGAGAGGCATCTATATGAGAATCAACACAGGAAACATTAATTTTATTGTCCAAAAAGACATTATTGGGAGGAATGATTTAGAATAAAACATAATAACCAAATAATAAAAATTAATTTTAAAACTCAATATAATGAGATGCATATTTCAATTAAAAAATAATTCTCAAAATAAAGAATCAAAATCATGATTCCCAAAGTCACATTTATTTCATCTTCAGTCATGGTGATTAGGAACATGATCATATCCAACATCCAAAGCTCCAATGTTTCAATATCCCATCTACCAGACATACCAAATAACATAAATACATCATGGAAATTGGATATGATACTAATTTTCCATTAACCAATATGTTCTACCACATTGTCCCGGCACCCAAGCCTAGCCATGACACACCCAACACACCATCTCGATAAAGATGGACTAGTGTCAGAACAATGGAATCGAATATAAAAATGTTGGCATTATTTCTGCCAAATAAAAATATTTTTTCTAATTAAATAATTCTACCAAGAATATATGTTTGAGAATCTATTCATTGTGTACCCATACATAAATAGAATAAATAGTTTATATTTGGTAATACCATATGAGGTATTTCAAATAACTAAGTGTTACCGCATAATAAACAAAAACTAAAACCCATCTACAAATTCAATTGAAAGAGAGAACATTCAGGTATAACAACGACATGATTTAATAAATTAAAATACCAAACCCCATCTCATCACGACTTTGAGTCACTGTCCATCATTATAAACATATATAACAACTATATGGGTGATCCAATGCTTGCACTAGTTCCTAAAGGAGATACACTGAGTCTATAGACATCAAGTTGTGTATGTAGTCTGAGGTATAAAAACACTATATCACTTAATCAATTATATAATGATTTTCTATTTTCAAAACATTCTGAAGACACTTATCTGAAATAATAAATTTATAAAATATATTTTTCATCATTAGAAATAAGAATTGAAACCTATTAATTAATAAACCATTTTAAATATACTTTTATCACATGAAATATGTAAATTCACAAAATGTATTTTTTCAAAAAACCATATATTAAATACCCTTTTTAATGCTACTTAATTTAAAAATTCAAATAATTGAAATACAATAATAACCAAAAAATGGTTGGATAACTAAACCTTGATATAAAGTTCATATGTAAACCATATGAATTTGTTAGACACAAAGAATCTAATAAAATTATAAAAATATTCTAAAATCCCTGACAACATAATCCTAAAAAATATGTTAGTATAACAAAATTAACTAAAAAATAAATGGAAAATATGAAGAATATATATTCCATCATGGTAAACTCCTTCACATCCAATGATATGATCTTAGGTGTAATTAGGTTGAATCAACCACCAGACAATCAATGCATCTATAGTCTATAACATACTGTATTCTCTCCATGAGCGACACTAGTTTCACTCTTCCAGGGCTTATGTCCAATGTATATCAAGGGGGTCTGGTGAATCCAATAATTTCATGATAGTAACTATAACTCAATATTTCTATATAAGTCCTATGGATTCCATGTAAAAAAATGCAATTGGAGGAAGTTCACAGGACATATATAAAATAAACCAGAAATAAATCCTTACAAATTATAACCTCAACTGAAACTCATTAAAACACTTCAATAAATATATTGGTATAAATCATATTGAAATAACATATTTATTACCATATGTATTTCAAAAATAAATCCATAGAGATTTAAGTATAGTTTTCATTCATTTTATTTGAAAAAACATTCACATAATGTGATGATTGAGACTTGAATTTAAATACTAGTTATATAAATTTGGATATTCCATTTGAAAAAATATTTGGAATGAAAATTTGAATTAACGTTTCTTTTGAAAACCCTATTAAACTAAGGATATGTTCACTTTTTAAACTAAAATAGCTTATACGTGAAATAAATAATAAATAAAAAACTCATTAAATAGTATCATATTCATTAAAAACATGTGAATCCAATATATAAATATATATTTTATAACACACATACATGTCCATATAAAGTTAAAAGCCATGTAAATCCACTTATAACACAAATAAATCAATTGAAAGATTATGGAAACTTCCATTCTAAATAGTTTGTCCTTGAATAAAAATTTATAGGAATATAATAATATAAATTTAAATCATAATATTACGGAAAGTAATTTCAAATCCTATATTCAACATGTATTATTCATAATCACCCAAGAACATGGAAATAACTGCCAATTACATTTTTTTATGAAATAAATCCACAGAAAATGATGGGAAGAATGCTTGATGAGTATTGAAAACATTATAGAGAGAAAAAAATGATTAAGAACTAAAAATCCACAAAGGGTTCATAAATCCACAAATCGTGATATGGGAATAATGAGAATCAAAAGGAAAGAATTTAATAGTGTTGAATAGGGGATAACCCTAATAAAACACAAGGAAATAAAGATTGGAATAATAAAAATCCAAGGTAGGATACTAAATGAGTTCACTTAGGGTGACCATGTCATTTTATAATGTGATATATTAGAAGAGATATGTGACATATGATTTAATTCAAGAGGAATATGTCAGAGATTATCATATTTTAAAATTCTCTACATATTACATGGGTTTTATCAATTTTATAAAATTCTTGCCAAACCACGAGCCCTTCCCTAAACACAAATGATGGTTTTTCATGGTTTTTCCAAATAGTTTTACAATATATGCTATAATCATGTAGAAAGATATATAAAAATCTATATACGCTCCTCATGAATAATATGACTGTTAACACTAACAATGAGATTTTAAAATGACTTTAAAATTAAAAGTATTTCAATTTAAGAAGTTCCAATATAGAAGAAAAATTAAAACTAAAAATAAATATATAAATAAATAATAGAATTTAAGGTTGAGTGTTACATTTTGTGGATAGAAATAAAATCATTGAATCCATCATCATTAATCATATAAGATCCAATGAGTCTATTGATTTTCTATTCATTATGAATCAAGGAATATTTATTCTAATTACTTTTGATGAAGGGTTGGTTTTTTATATTGTTTTATGTTTTCTATTTATTTATTGTATGAAAAATTAACTTCCTCTAATATATGTTTGTCTAAACATTTAAACAATAAAAAAATAAATAAAATGGTCATTGAATGTGGTTTCAAAAAAACATTTAATACATAATCCCTACTCCTGTCTCATTTAAATGTCATAGGTATAATAGTAAAATCATTGTGTCAAGGAAATATAAATTGTTTTAATATTTTTTTCTAATTCAATATTTATAAAATATATCGTTGACAATATTTAATTAAAGATTTTATATGGGTTTCTTATATTATTTTAAATACTTGTATATCCCTGTGAAATGGAATATACCAGATTAAATTTTATTTAATGTTATGAATTTTTGGTTTATTGATATAGTATAGGCCAATTATGGATATACCAATAATGTAATTCATGAATAGACAGTTTCTATATACACATTTCCTCCCATATCTAATATGAAGGAAAATTAAACTCAATTATTTGATTTGGATATCAAGATCCATAAATAACATAGACATATATATATATTGTCTAAATAAGAATTTTACTATGTTATAATTTCATTTTTTACAAGAAAATATAAATTCAAATACATATTTATACCTCAAATAAATTGTAAAAACTCAAAAATATGTAATCATGAAATTTATTTATTCATTATAGAAATATATATATTAATGAAAGGTATAACATCCCAACATGAGGGCCAGACAATAGTGCCCTGAACTGGTCAGTCAGATTACCAGAAGCTTGCCTACCAGTACACCAAAGGCGTCCGACTAGTAGTGAGGGTCCAGTAAGTCTAACATGGGGAGACTATATACTCTTTTATCTGATTAATACATCATCTTATGAAAATAAAATATATCATTAGGATATATATAACCACAAATTGTCCCAATATTATAAGATGACCAAGACTTGAAATACATAGTCAAAACCAAATAATAGATATTCCATGCTAATTATGTTCCAAGTGTCAATATACAAAACCCAAAATAAATAAAAAACTGAAAACTCATACAAGTGGGTCCCGACACCATGTCTGGTTCCCTCGCCACGGTTCATCCCAACTTAGCTATCAAAATAAGGTAATTTACCCTTACATGTTCAGAAAACACATTGTCTATTTGGGTACCGATCAAGCATCCATAATAGGGTGTGATTACAAATCAGAAGGCCACCACCAAAGACGTCTAAAATAAATCTTGTCAGAAAGTGTATGTAGTTATATAAATAAATAAGTACAATGCATATATAAATAGTTATCAAATTATCATTTATTCTTTATTTATATACATTAACTATAGGATTCATGGGGAAACTCATACATCAATAATATTTTCGGCTAATGATGGATCCCAAAGTGTGCCCTAGGTAATATCATATCTTAATACCTTCTTCGACTCATGTTGATGATCAATGTGTTAAAGGTAAAATCATATATGATTAACTAATTCGACTCATACTATAGTTCAAATTATTCTCTAGTGAGGCCAAACCTCAGAGTACAATTATTACCATTTCGATTTCACAATAAATTCCCATGTTACAATCCATTAAATAAAAAAAGTGGACAACCATGTTACTATTCTAATTTCAGAATTGATTGACCATGTTACCATTCATATAATCACATAGATGACCATGTTACCATCCTTATATAACATATTAAGGACCAAGTTACCTTTTAATTAATCAGAAAATTTGTCTGAACATGTTACTACAATTATTTCAAAAATGAATGACCATGTCTCCATCCATTAAATCCCACAATATTTGATGAGAATTTTACCATCATTTAATTCATGATTAATGACCATGTTACCATGATACCATTCACCATTTAATAATAAATAATTTAATGATCATGTTACCTTTCAAAATTGTTGGCCGAATTATAATGTTACCATTCACCATTTCACAATATCACATGTATCTAATTTTTCAATTTTAATCAAAATTAAAAACATTATCACATATAGAACATCGTCACATCATGTAGGATTAATCAACATTAAAACTCTTTCCAAAATATGTCATTAATTAATCTATCATCAAATTTATCATCTCATCCTTATGGGTAATTCAACAATTAGACATCACATTAAATCCCTTAATTAATATCCCAATTAATAATTCACATCAATCTCATTAATTAACATAGCCATTAATTAATAACTTATAATATTTTGTAAATTCGTCAATTAACTTGTCACAAACAAGCCCAGGTTAACCTCGAACCGGGCACCCAAACCGTCACATGGCATGGCCGGAAGGGCATTCCCGATCCCAACTATCTGGAAACTAGTATCAAGTATCATTGAGTTGAATAGAGACTGTTTTATCCTAAATATAAACAATAAATAAAATAGTAGAATGTATGGAAAACCCAATAAACATTTATATAAAATTGAACTGAATGTTATTTATACATGAATTTGAAGTTAAAACTAAACAATAAATTCATCCGACCAAACCTGATGACCAAATTAACACCACCAAAACCCACTGGTCACTCTCAAACATAATCATCACACATCACTCAAGGTGATCAGACTCAAGATGAAACCTACACTTGGGATAAAAACAGATGAAAACTATAAGCGTGTGTATTAAAACTCTACAGGTTAGTCTGATATTCTATTCCCAATGCATATACATTAAATTAAAACAACAAAAATTTAAATTTTGAGATACAATATATAATTTTTTTTATCTAAATGAGGTTCCATTCTATAATAATTATCAGACAAAAATATACAAGTTTTATAAACAAGAATTCTGGTAATTATTTTTCAAATAGGTGCAACATCAAATTAAAAATTATTTTCAAGAGGGGTGCTTTAAAGAATATAAAAATTTAAATAAAACATACACATTGATGAATTTACCAAATAATAACTCCATATGAAGATAGTGAATACAATATATCCATTGATCATGATCCATAAGAACCCCCTAGGAACTGGTTCGTTGTGGGCCCTAGGTACCTCGTATCTCAGTGTAAATGTAACTGTAAAAAATATCTATTCACACGCAAATGATCCACTAGTAGGAGAATCATCCAAAACCTAGTGGTCACCAACATCATGATCATCATAGTTTAGTTAGTGTTTTCATCTTTAAACTTGTTACAGGAAATAGGGACATAACCCCTTCGGATCTCTAGCATACTTGTACATGTCTACCCTCATAGATACTCGGGTGTTCTCTTTTTTTCTCAAACAAGAAGAAAAACTATAAATACCATTTTATCATGTAGATTAAATTTAAAAATCATACACACATAAAATATCCCACAAACATGTCTAACTTTTCTTTCACGGTACAATAAACCACCTAATTTTTCATAAAACAATTTCAAGAAGAATGATGCGAACTTTCACATAAAATTCATTCCAAAATGTTATTTTAAGGACAAAAATTCATCAGTACCATATGAAAAAAGATTTGGAAGCCCCAAAACCATTTAATAAATTAATTTCATGGACTATAAAATTTCCCCAAAAGAGAGAACCTCAAATACACATGGAAACCATTTTTACTTGAAAAATGATAATCCGACATTTAAGCCTTTTTCAAAACAATCATTTTACTAAGGTACGCATTTAAATTTTATTAATGATGTTATAAACACAATTTATAGTGTAAAAAGAAATCATAAATCCCTTAAAACAACCAGGTTGCATATTTAAAACACAACCATTTTCATAAGGATGTGAAATAAGACATTTTCTGGAAACTCGGGCCAAAACATATTGTAGACCAACACCCATTTGTTTGTAAAACCAAATACACAATGGAAAGCCATAAATGGGCCCAAAATACCTTTTATCATTCTTTCAATTTATTTATAAATCCAAACTAATTATTTATAAATCATACTTAACACATAAAATCCAACCAAGCAATTTACCGAACACATGACTTTCACTTTTAAACAAAACAATTTATTTTAAGCACATGACATGAAATAAATGACCAATTGAATTCTGTAATTTTAATCAATATACTGAAAAATGTTAAAAATACCATAAAATGTGTTTTAAAACTCCCAAACATGGTGTGAAAGATAACAGACCATTTAGGAAAACACTTGGTGAGCACTTGTATGGAAAAAAACACAATTTTTTTTTTAAACAAGGATTAAACTACCATTTTTCACACAATGAAAATTATTAAATGGATGAAAAAAATAATAATCATATATATCAGGTGCAAAAAATAATAAAATTATGAAACATAAATGATAAAGGCATGTTCAAGGGAAATCCTACATCAAATACTGGGCGGAATAAAAATGCAAGCTCGATATCACCATCTGAGGTTTTATATACCATAAACCTATGAATAACATCAAAAACAAAAAAAAACCCCCAAAAATCATGGGATAAAAGAACCCTAGGTTGATCATTACTAGGGTATAATATATAACCATGAAATAATGTAAGGATAAGGAAGAGGGAGGAAAAAAGAGATAGAATATCACCTTAGAAACTAGAAAACTCGTTGTCTTCACTAATATATACACCCTTAAGGGAAAGGGAATGGATTAGAACGACTTTGAGAGGATCCTATGCTCTGGATGAACTAGTTAAAGAAGATTTTATTGAATAATGGTATGCTTTGAATGATTTATTAATGAGAAAAATTATCTTTGGAAAATATAGAAAATCTGAGAAACATTTAGAAGCTTTTTCGTATTCCAAGACCAATATTAGATTCAAAGAGAGAAAAAGTAATATTGGGGTGATCCTAGGGTTCTTGATCTTGAGTGGGAGGTAGAATCATTGATAATTATGAAACAATTAATAAGGTATAAAATGAAAAATTTATTTTTTTAAAACTGGAAATGGTCCCACGGGATAGCCCAATACCTAAATAAATAACCCAAATTCACCATGCCTATGAATTCCTAAGGGGTCCAAAAGGATGTGGTGGTTTGAATATATAAAGGGAGGATAATTGGGGAGTGGAATGGAACAACTATGATGAAAAAAATTATTTAGAAATGAAGCAAAATTTATTTTTAAATTTTGAAATTGGCTCACACTTTTGACCAAATCATGAAGTAACCACCCTTTCTCCAAAAACTACAAAATAAGAAATGGGGCACAACAAGTATTATTATATGACCTATATTTTAGTTCAAAACAAAAAATTAATCTCACCCAAAAACCATGAAAATGATTGGGATTTAAAATGATTCTGATCAAAGCCAAGACATGAAAAAATACCCTATTGTGACAATTCCCCCCACCATTAATGCTTTCCGGCCCCGGAAAGCCATAACACATTAAATATGAACGAAAACCACATAAGTATTACTAATAATCATGGTTATGCATCTCATGATAATGAAATATCATCCCCCATCAATGGAACATAATCATATTTTCCTAAAAAACACAAACTCAGAACCACTTCCTGAGAATCAATGAAAAGATAAATCCACCACCTCCATAACGAAGCCTTGGACTAGATTGATGGACCTTCTTACAATGAACCAAATGATCAACCAAACCAAATTTTACTCATGAAATAAAATGATAGAGTGCGGAGGCTGGAACGAGCTCCCCACCATTAAACCAGAACAACCATCTGTCAAATTCTTAAATGAATGAACTTTGAGACCCATAGAGGGTATCCCTACTATTAGAGACAAACTAGAAATGATCAAAAAATAACTCAACATTAACTAAAATATGGCCTCACCTGAACAGGACCACCAAAAATCTCCTACAAAAACCTACAAACCAAGTTAAGAGGGTTATAACATGATCAACTAAACCACCCAATCCCAAATGGTGTGGAGAAGAACTGGGCCAATACATTTAGCACTGATTGAAACCCCCACCACTCGGGGATCGGAGGGAAGGGGACCCAATAGTTGGACAACTAAAATGAAAAAAAAATATATGAAACACCAATAAATCTATACCTATTAATAGTTAAAAGAAAGACATCACCCAATTCACATTGGCAATCCACAACGAAAAACTAATTAGAATCCCACATCAAAGAAGGCATAACCATAGACACTATGTGAGGGAGAATTCCACCACACTCATTAAGATAATAGTATTAACATAGTGATGATGAACCAAAATAGAAACATAGAAACTAACTCTCCACAATAATGGAGGCTGGATCTTTGTTGAGTTTCCCACACCTCTTTTGATTTCCTAACTATGTGAAATTCATCACTCTAGGGCCTATGGATGGAGCCTTGATCCTTGAAGCATCTGCTGCACCACATTAAAGATCTACAAATCACATTACCTCATTAAAAACACTAGCTAAAAACGACTATCTAATAGAGAACGAGGAATAAACACCACCATTTTGACTTACATAGAAAGAGGAGTGAAATGAACTAGGAACATTATGAAACATACTAAGAATCTCCAATCCCAACTATTATGACTGAGAGAATAATCATTATTGTACGGCACTATAAATGGATCCCAAATTACTCTATTTTTAAATAAATGGGCCGAGGAATTATTTAAATAGGTGGATTTAGCTTGTGATACATAATAAAGAATTCTTAGTTTGATCAACTAGAAATATTGAAAATAGAGAACAATCTATGGACATATCACAACATCTAACACATATTTGGAAACTCACATAACATTGCTCTAAAACCAAGCCACCAATAAGATCCCATCTCATGGATGAAAAAGCGTATAACTCCTAGATTAGAAGAAAACTTTCTGAATAAACAACACATATAAGGAATAAGAAAAATAATCCATACAACCATTCGTTTATAAATAAATTCCCAAAATTTTCTTCTAAAATATCGTTTAAGAAGAATATAACTTGTTGTATTTTCACATTCACCAATGGTGTTTAATCAAGTCGCACTCACAGGCATATTTTTGTGCAACCCCGTGCACTCAACCACCATGACATACCACCCATCCATCCACATATCCATAAAACCAAGCATGTGAGATCCCATGAATAAACCAAAGGCTAAAATACAACATCATTCCAAGAAAAATTATTCAACCCATTTCAAAAATCATCCTCCATCCAAAGGCACACTAACCAACAATTAAAAAAACATTTTTTAGATTTCACAAAATAAACCAGACTTCATCAAGACCTCTTTGATTAAAAACACAATCCATTTCATTTAATAGAAATTTTAAAAACGTCCATTCTATTTTAAATATCCCTATACATTTTAAAAAAATCACCAAGGCCTCTCTTCATAATATGAAAACCACAAAGGCTAAAACCCCCTTCTAGAAAAAAAAACTAGCCACTCATAAACAGATTTCCAAAACCGATTGACCATATTCAAACTCTATTCAACTATCCAAAACACCCCATCTAAAATAATGTTCATACTAAATTTTAAATAATCCAAGCTTTCCAAACATTTCAATTCAAGAAACCATATGTTTAGAT
This sequence comes from Viscum album, assembly GCA_963277665.1. NCBI lineage: Eukaryota > Viridiplantae > Streptophyta > Magnoliopsida > Santalales > Viscaceae > Viscum > Viscum album. The sequence goes on from OY728156.1 coordinate 120,504,679, forward strand.
TCAGGAAATTCAATCCAATTAAATATTTTCCTCTTTATCCGCAATATTTGTTCCAAAAAATCCAATATTCCAAAACCTCTCTCATATTAAATTTTGAAAACCCATTTTCCACTTTTCAACAACCATACATTCCATTAAAACCCATTTTCAAAATTCTCACACAAGGGTTTTCATAAAAAATATGAATTCAAGATAAGTCCAAGGGACCAAAAAATGGGAACTAGTGTTGGTGGGTGACTTGGCCATATGGTCGGTGTCCATATATCAAAATCACCACTAACATAGAAATAATTATTAAGTCATTCCATGGCTCCACATGGATTTCCAGGCCCAACGAGCTCAGAGGGACCATTAGTCCAAATCCTCTTGTCATATCCCAACACCAAAAAATCAATAATAACCAAATAAAATAATAAACCTAGACTTCCCATAGACAGTCGAGGGTCGGAATGAGCTAGATTTCACGAAATCATCTAAGAATCTACTCTCGAATCTCCACTTCGATGACCCATCCATGACGTAGGCGTCCATGACTGCCGCCTCTGCCCCTCCCTTGTCGGAGGGGGAGGGCTCTACACTTCTCTTCCATCAGATAATTCTCCTTCATGTACCCCATTTTCCAATCCTGCCTCTCTTCCATCATTCCCTGAAATCTCTATTTTTTTTAATGTTCCAGATCTCTATGATTCCTACCCTCAACACGAGCATTCAATATCAGAATTTACCAATGCATCGGCTCTTCTGTCATTGACCCTGTTTGATTGGTTCACCTATTTCCATGCAACGGTGTATGTATTCATTAGATTTTCCTTTTAATCATTAGGGAATCATGAACCAGCGACTATCAGACTCCTGGACATGGAGCACATCATGATTAGATTCACGACTTCAGATGATCTGATCACCATGTGGTCCGAGGATCTTGTATCCTACAATGGCTACCACTACCATCTATTGAAATGGTCTTTGATCCTCGTATGAAGTGGGACACCACATAAATGGATTTTTGGGTGCCTATTTATGAGGTCTCGCTCCCCTTTAAGAATCCTATAAATCATTGAGTTCTTGGGAACCTAGTTGGCCGCTTTCTTTATTCGGATTGGAGAACCAGTTCAGTTTGTCATCTAATTTCTCCAAACATCTGTTTCAATGTCAATGTGTCATTTCTCTTGGTTTAATTGATTTATAATTCTATAGGGGAAGAATTACATTGGAATAAACTAATGGTATTTGAATATTGGTCATAGTTATGTATTTCATGCTAACATCTTTAGCACTTGTCCACTATAAGCCGACGAAGTGAATGGGAACACCAAGGGGGGTTGACATCCAGGGCTTGTGTCCCTCCCTTGGGATCAGTAGGGACTGAGGATGGGTCTATTTCAAATTAATTTAGACATCGATTAGGGGTTGATTTCTCAACCTCTCTTATTCTCAGGTCCCTATGTGAATAAGATAATGTTCCCTAAAAGACATCTCTGGTTTCTCAGGTTAACCCAAGAGTCACTGATATTTTTTATCATCTGAAACATGATATGGGTGTGGTATGCTCAAATGTGGTTGGTGTTACACCGTTATGTTGTACTAGGATTTGAGGTTTTGAGAGTGATGGGGTCAGGAAGCATGCGAGACCAGAATATGATGGGGTTGGGCAGGTAGAGTGGGTGGTCCACCTGGATTCTTTTCAAGCAATGAAGATGTCCATGCCAAATACAATAAATGAATCTATAGTGACTAGACGTGACTATGAGGACCAAAACACTAGTAAGGATTACCAGTGTCTGGTAATGGAGGATTCCAAAAATCATTTACAATTTTTGGGTCAAGGCTTTGAATATCCAAGAGTTTCAATGAAGTCAAATACATGCTCATATACTATAATCTCTTTTATAGAGAAGGATGAATCTAGGGGATCAAATATGACTTCTCAAAACCTATTTATTGTGTTAGGGGAAGAAAAAAAAAGAATACATCCATACTAGTGAGTAATTGGAAGAGGAGGATGTCATCTACTAAGAGGGCCCCCCGGTGGATGTGAAATATTTTCAAGAGGAAATGAACTATGAACTAGAATCTGCTATGAGCATGGACTTGGCCATTTCGGAGCACTATCAAAGATCCTCTCCACGAAAGGGAAATATTTTTTTTATGGAATCAGATGGCCTCAATATGAAATATAGGATGATGAAACATAAAAAGTATTAATCCACCCTTCATAGTTATCATATTTAATGATCTAAAAGAGAGGTTATAATACCCCAAAAGCTTCTACAATCGAAGGTATCACCCCCATGAGTTGGTGAAAAGGTTATAGAATGCTTCAGGATGACAGCATCTCCAACGGAACAGTGTATGCCGGTTGCAAGCCTTCTGACCCTAGTGATAAGACGGAATGACAACCTAGGAAATAGTGTTAGTTAGGACCCAAGGAATACTCTTAGTGACATTTTGCTTCGGTGTTGGAACACATGGATCTTTTTATGCACTTTGATGAAGAAATTATAGAGGAAGCTGTTGATATTATGACATCAATGAAGATGCGAAAATAAAATCTTGTGATCATTACAATGGAACATGGATAATGGGTTGATAAGAAGGGACGTACTATTTCTAGAGGCTTTAATAAGGGGAAGATTAATTATGAGGAATAGATGCAATATTAGGACAACATAATGAATCAGTATAAAGAAATATTGAAGGACTGCCTAAAAACTCATGTAAAATCTATTCCCTAGAAATTATTTTAGGATATTGGTTACAATAAACTCAAGCTATTATTTAAAAAATATGTAGTTTATTTTGGTGTTGAAACTAGTAATCTATGAGGGTTCTCACTTTCCTCTAAAATGTGTTTGAAAATAAAAACTTTTTATTGGAGGAAGAGCAAGAGATCATTAGACTCTTCCAAAACCAACCCCTTAAGTCCTGAAAATCCTTCAGTATCAACCTTGACATCCCCAAATAACAAAGGGTGATGTAAAAAAGGAATTTCTTGCTAGGATCTAACCTCATTCGATAACATTTTTTCACAAACCTAACTAGGTCGACCCCAAACCGGGCACCTGAACAGATTTTGGCCATGGTCTGAAGGGGATTCTCATTACCCACAGGCTAGAAACTAGTGTCGGGCATCATTATAGAAAAAAAGGGAACTATTTCACCCAAATATAACCAATATTTAATATAGAAGAGTTAATGGGCACTAGATACAAAAGTATATAAAATTTAACTGATCATTATTTAAACAAGAAACCGAATGTAAAACTAAAAAATTCAACATACTGACTAATACTGATGACAAAAATAAGACCATCTGAACTCACTGGTCATACTCCAAAAAACATATCACACATCGCTCAAGGAAATATGACTCAATATGAAACCTACATAAGGGTTTAAAATAGAATAAGACTATAGGCATGAGTATTTAAACTCAGTAGGTTAGCCCAATATTTTATTCCCAATGGACATCCTTTAAAATAAATGAAACATAAATTTCCTGTTTGAGATATAATATGTAAAAATATGTTTCTGAAATTAGATTCCCTGATATAAAAATTATCAAACAAAAACATGAATGTTTTATAAATAATAATTCTGGTAATACTTTTTCAGAGAGGTGAAACTTCTAAATGAAAATCATTTCCAAGAGGGCTCATTTTAAGAATGTAAACTTTTAAATTAAACGCACATGCTTCTGAATGTTCCAACTAATCACACCATATATCGATGGTGAGTAAAAATATCCAATGGGAATAAGTCACGGGAGCACCCCTAGGCACTAGTTCATTGTGGGCCCCGGGTACCTCGTATCTCGGTGTAAAAGTAACCATTAAAAATATATGTTCTCGTGCACACGAAACACTAGTAAGAGAGAAATTAATTACCAAGTTGACACCAACATCATCATCATCGTAGTTTAGATATTTTTTTCATCTTCATAATTGCTACATGAAAAATGGATAAAACCCCTCTGTATCACTAGCACACTAATACATGTCCGCCCACCTAGAGACTTGTGTTTTCCTTTTTTGTGATTAATCGAATTTGAAATATATAAATTACAATATTATAATAATGATTCCATTTAAAAACCATACAAAAATCAAACATCCCTCACACATGACTGATATTTATTCCACAGATCAATAAACCACAAAAAACTTTATAAAATAAATTCAAGAAGTATGATGAGGCCTTGCACATAAAAACCATTCAAAATGATCTTTTAAATAAAATATCCATCAATACCATATCAAAACATATTTTTAATTCCCAATAAAATTTAATAACTAAATTATATAGACTATAAAATGTTCCCAATCGATAGAACATGAAATATACATGGAAACCATTTTAATAAAAAAAAAATTCCAAACGGGCCTTTAAGGCTTTCTCAAAACTAACATTGGACTAAGGTACAAATTTCAATTTTATTAAGGTGGTGTATAAACACCATTTATTGAAGAAAACCACTTTCAAAAATCCCTCAAATAACATAGGTTACATATTAAATACAAAACCTTTTTCAAAAGGATGTGAAACGGGCAATTTTCCTGAAACTCAGACGAAAACATGCAGTAAACCAAATCCCATTTGATTGTAAAAAAATTACACATTGGAAAGCCAAAGAAAGAACCAAAAATAAAATTTTTAAGGCTTAAAATGTAATTATAAATCCACACAAATATTTTTTAAATCACACTTAACATAAAAAATTCCACCGGGCAATTTACTGAACACATAACATGCCCTTTTAATCAAAATAATTTATTTTAAGCACATCACATGGAATAAAACACCAATATCATGACACAATTTTTTTAAAGCTACTTAAACTTGTTCAAAAAACCATAAAACAAGTTCTAATACTAACAAAATATGTGCAAAAGAAAACAAAACATTTTACCAAACACTTGGTGTGGACTTTTATGAAAACACAACACAAATTATCACAAACAAGGGATAAAAAACCATTTTTCACACCAAAAAAATATCAAATGTCTAAAAAATAATAATAAAAATATATACTATGTGATTAAAATATGATAATGACGATTCTAAAATGATAAAATCTTGTTCAAGTGATAGGTTACCTCAAATCTTCAGTGGAATGGAAACGCACACCTGATATCACCATCCGAGGGTTTATAAGACCTAAACCTATGATGACCTACCCAAAACAAATAAAAACCATCAAAATAATGGGTTAAAAGAACCATATATCTATCTGTGGGAGAATATAAAACCTTTAAATAATTCATGGATGAGGAAGATGGAGGAGAAAGGAGAAAGAATATAACTTTGGAAATTGGAAAACTTTTTGTCTTCCCATAGATCTACACCCATAATGGAATGGGAATGGCTTGGAACTCCTTGTAGAGTCTCATAACGTCATTATGAACTATGTGAAAAAGATTTTAGGGAAATATAGTACTAATTTAATGACTTATTAATGAGACAAATTACCATTGTAGAATCTAAATGATTTAAGAAACATGGAGAAGTTTATCCCTAATCTATGTACGAGATGAGCTCTAAAGAGGGAAAATGGAACATGGGGGTGAGATTAGTGTTCATGGTCTCTAGTGGGAGTTGGAATAACTGAAAAGTATTAATAAAATAATATGATATAAAAGAACCAAATTAATATTTTTAAACTAGAAATGGGCTCATGGGCTGGCCCAATGCCTAAATAAAAAACCCAAATTCTCTATGATTACGAATTCCAAAGGGGTAAAAAAGGATATATTGATTTGAATAAATCACGTGAGGACAAGTAGGATGTGTAATAGGTATGAGATCTTGAAAAAAGGCTTTATAAAAGAAATACATTGTTTTCAAATGTGGAAATGGGATCACGGTTTGACCCAAATCATAAAGTAGCCACCTTTTTTCCAAAAAACATCCCAAAATGAATTGGGGAACCCAAAGTTGGATTATTATTCATATATGATAGTTCAAAACTAAAACATAATCTCACCCAAAACCCCAAAAAAAGGATCAGGGTTTCTAATGAACCAGATCAAACCCAAGACATAAAAAAAATCAAGTGTGTCATAACTAATCACATTTATTACTCTAGTTGATTCAAAAATTAAGAAATAACATTAAATCCTCTTGTTTATAAAACAATTAACTAATTACATAAATAGTATTAATTAACTCATAAATTAAATAATCACATCGAAAAAATTAATTAATTCAACAAGTAATCAATTACATCAATCATATTAGTCAATTCAATAATTAATTGAAAACATTTATTACATCACTAATTCAATAATTTTTTTATCACATAAATACAATTAATTAATTTCCCTAATTAATTAATAATATCAATCATAGTAATGAATTAATACATTAATTAATCAATATCCTTAAACTCAAAATCCCATAACTTTTTCACTATTTAATTGTCTCCCTCAAGATCTTAATAACTCATAATTAATTATAAAATCAATTATCTCCAATCATATATATCAATATCACATAATTAAGTCTATAATTAATTATATTAAATTTTAAACTAAACATCACATGATTAATTCTACAATTAATCATCTCAAATAAACAAATCCATATCAAATTATTAATTCTACAATTAATCATCTAAAATCAAAACCTAATATCCAAATGATCGACAATAATTAATTCAGAAATTATTTAATCTAATTAACTCAATTGAATCATCACAATAATACTCATTAATTAATTAACCAATTAATTAATCTATATTATTCAATTGTATTAAAACATAAACCCCCATCAATTAATTCACCAATTAATAAAACTAACATATTTTTCGTTATTTTTTTTATAATTAATTAACACATACGAACGCTCCATTTAATTACAAACTAATTTTTTGCATTAATCAAATTAATTAATTAAAAATTAATTTCTATAATTCAACCCCTTCAATTAATTCACAAATTAATTTCACATGTCGCATTTCATTATTTAATTCGTAATTAACTAATATTATTCAATCCCCTTTACTATAACACCAATTTTTGGTCCATGTCACATTCCATTAATTAAGTTACAATTAAGTAATCCCTTTATTTAATTCAAAAAATAAATCATCCCATTTCACACATTAATGAATTATTCAATTAATTAATTCATTTATCTTATTCAATAATTATATAATCTCATTACTCACATTAATTAATTAATCGATTAATTAATTCAAACCCACAATAAAAAAACCAATATAATTAATTCAAAAATTTATTATTCCAACATTATCAAATAAATAACTCACATTAATTTATCAATTAAATTTTATATCCTAATCAATTCAATATCCCCAATTTCATAAATTACATATTCTCCCACTGGGAATTTAATAATAATAATAACAATATCTAAAAATTACCCTAACAATTAATTATCCCCTTTCAACAATTCATATATAACAATAATTAATCCATCCATTAATTATTCAATTTCAAAAGTCCCTGTCTCACAATATTAATTCATCAATTATTTATACAAATCACAATTTCATAGTCTGATAATTAATTCGCCAATTAATGAAACAACTCATAAAACCAACATCACTTGATTAATTCTACAATTATTTATCTAAAAATAATAACGTCGATATCTATAAATTAATTTAACAATTAATTATAGATGATCTAAAATCTCAATCTCCAAATGTCACATATCATTTAATTAATTAATTCCCCAAAGTAAATTATTTAAACCACTATGTAATTTAAAATCATATAATAGAAATTATATAATTACATTCATATAATTGAAATCAAGAATATGAAATTTGACTTTTAGACCTCCTACCTCATGAAAAGTGATGAACTCTTGCCAACAGATAATCCCAATGTGTAGTAGATCCATCAAGAACACAGAGATGAAAAATATATATATCTGAAACCTAAATCCATGATTAAAAAAAACAAGATTTCTTAAATATTGATTTAATTATATAATCCTAGATCTATATTCAACAAATATAGATCTATATTTGACATTGGATAAATATCTTTATTTGATATGGGAAGTGGAAAAAAAAGAGAAAACAGGATGTAAATGGGAATAACTCTCATACCTATGAGTTTTTCAGATGGTCTTCAATCAAAGACGGTGGTGCACAGAGGTTATTTGGTCCCCGGTGGAGGTGAACTGAATACTTTTGGTCTAAGGAGGAGGTGCACGGAGCATCTACGATAAGGAATAGAGGATGTTTAGGGTTACCTAAACCTGGATATGTTTTTTTTAAAAAGTCATTTGTGACAATTACACAATCTGAATCTTCAATTCATATAGTGTGTTTATTGGTAGTCGATTTCCCCAATTTCATAGAGGAAACCCCCTCAAACCATTAATGAAAATCACTCAAAGTTTACACGTCATGAAATCCAATTACATGTGGTGAAATCACACATGTGTTGAAATATAATTACACATTGTGAAATTTTATACTTTTTGAAATCCAATTAAACATGGTGAAATATTACACATGGTGAAATATTATTATATGTGGTGAAATATAATTTCTTTACATATCTTCTTGTGTTGAAGAATAGATACCGAGGGAGTAATATACATTCATGAAATGTAGACCTGAAAAGAAACATACATACATGGTGGGAAATTTTCATTTTTTTGGATAATTTTGAACATTAATTAAATTCAAAACAACCCATATTGACCAAAAAATTTAGAAGTTTCATACCAGAAAAAATATGGGATTTTTAAATCACCCCTCCTTATAAAAGATTGTCCTCGGGCTTTACTCTAAGGTATCCCTATGAAAAATTATGTTCTTAAAATCTCTCCACCTTATAACAGCTCATCCTCAAGTTTTACTCCAATGTATCTGTAATATTTCTATTAAAAAGGACAATAAAACTAAGAACACACATTTGTTTCACTCTCCTATATTTCCTCATGAACCCATCCATGTCTCCACAATACATAGACTATCTTCAATGTCCTTTCCCACAACACCATCCCACTATGACCCATCACATGTTTTGTTTGATCCTCAATGGATGCATACATCTCAGGATCAACTTTAACAAACTTTACATCGACATTCCCAACACACATTTCAAAACTACCACAAGAACACAATCCAACATTTTCACTCACCTTGTCATCAAAATAGCATAGTACGGACATACATCAAGCACTTATATGTCCCACAATATTTATCGACCTATGTACCCTCCTATGAACCTTATATGTAAACTTTCGATTGACTATCTTTCACCATCCTACTCTATATATATACTACTTCATAAGAACAACATTCATGGGGGGAATATCTAACTAATGCACATTTAGGTAGTTTTGTGTAAATCTAGAGATTTATCAATATAACCATGATGATGTCAATGTCGGGGAAAACACCGTTAGTAATTAAAATTATAGTAATAATTTATTAAATAATTCCATAACCATTCATTCAATATCTATGTTTCCTCGCAATATAGAAAAAACAGAACATGTTGATGTTCTTGGGAATACCTTCCCGCCAACATCGACCTAAACTGATCCAAAACAGGATGTTCTCTAACAAATCCCACAAGTGATTTCTCAAAAATTGGAATTCTCACTACCCAATATACCAATATTAAGGTCCAATTTACTAAACAAATGATTCTGATTTCACAATGATAACTTAATTATCATGATGGATTTACACAAAACAATATCATGTCTTCCCCCTTTTTACAGACACACAGTCATAACCGAGGCATTATAACTACCCTTAACCATCCTACTCCTAGTTCCTATTTATCATGTTTTAACAGATTATTATTATCAATGCTTCTCATTGAAAAACCCATTTATTATCATCATTGTATCACTTACCACTTCAAAATTAAATATGAGGCACCAATTTCATATCATTTTATCAAGAATGGAAAATATTTTATGCTTAATAACTTACCTATAACCTATTTTCATGTGCATTTATAAAATGATTCAGGACATAAAATAATCCTGAGTTCCTTGAATGATACATGCAGACTCAACTCTCATTCCATTCTGGGCCACAAGTAAATATTAAAAAATCTCAAAAATAATTAGCACATAATACCACAACTGTGTCCCCCAAGGTGGAATAATATTCAACTACAATAGAAAACAACAATAACAGCAATCCCACACTAATTACGTCATTTTTACCCTATAAATGAGTCTCCATATCCCATGCAATAAATTTTTACAAATCCCTGAACCTTCTTAGTCTCCAATCTATCTTTCCCAAAAAAATAAGACAAAATAAGAAGAAAGAAATCGAGAGGCTCTGATACCAACTTTGTAACATCCCAACCAGGGTTCTATGTAATGGTTCCCTAAACCAGTCAGTCATATAACCTCGTGAATGCATCCCAGTATGCCAGAGGCTACTGAATAGTATCCAGGATTTGGTATATTGGTCATGGGAATACTATACCATCTTTTATCATAGTAATACACCATCAAAATTAAATAATCTATAGTGTAAGGAAATATATAACCACAAAAAGTTCCAATATATAAACGTGAACAAGATTGAAAATACATAATCAAAACGGAATAGTAGACATACCAGGATAAGTATGTTCCAAGTGTCAATATGAAAAACACAAAATAAATAGGCACTAAAAACTTATCCATGTGGGACCCAACACCAAGTATTTTTTTCTCACCATTCTCAATCCCATCTCAACCATCAATCAAAGTGTATTCTCCCTAAATCTATCCAGAAAAAACAATGTCTATTTCAGGATCGATCAGGTAGCTTGACTAGAATGTGAGTACAACTTAGTAGGGAACCACCAACTACATCTAAAACATTGAATCAAACATTATATTTACTTTTAGAATGAAATAAGTACAAAGCATAAATAAAATAAATTCACATTATTATTTATTATTTATTTAACTACATTTCTCCATGCTTCGTGAGGATACACATACCTCAGTTCTAGCTTTGACTCATTCCAGATCCTGAAGTGTTACCTTGGTAATTTTATGTCTTAATACCAACATGGATGCATGCCAGAGGTCGAAGTGTTCAAAGGTGATATCATATCTTAGTACCTAATTTGAATCATGCCAAAGTTCGAAGTATTCTCATGTGTGGCCCCATCTCAAATCACCATTATTATAATTTTGTTTCACATTTAATGACCATGTTATGAACCATTAAACAACACAATTTTGAGGACCATGTTACCATCCTAATTTCACAAGTGAATGAATATGTTTCCTTTCATTTTATTAAAAATAATTTATGACCATGTTTCCATCTTCATTTAAAAAATGAATGACCATAATACCATTTATTTAATCACATAATTTGATGACCATGTAACCATACTTATTTTACAAATTAATGACCATGTTACCATTCATTTGATAACAAAATTTAGATGACCATGCTACCATCATTTAATTTATGTTGATTGACCATATTAATATTCACCATTTAAGAATACATAATTAAATGATTGTGTGACCATTTATAATAGTTAGTCAAATGAGAATGTTTCCATTCACCATTTCACACATATCACATGTATCTCATTCATCATGGATGATCAACATTAACCACATTATCACATATATCACATCATCACGTGAAACATGATTAATCAACTTTAAAACTATTATCACAATATCACATTAATTAATTTATCAATTAATTTACCAGCTAATCAATTTTTATAATTCAACAAATAGTCTTCACATGAATCCCCTTAATTAATTCACAAATTATTTAATCACATCAATCTCTATAATTATCCAAACCATTAATTATTCACATAATTTCTATTATTAATTCATTAATTTTCTAATCACACTCATTACTATAGTTAATAAACAATTAACTAATCACATAAAATAATCTAGATAATTCCAAAAATAAATAATCACATCAAAATTATTCATTAATTTTACAATTAATTAATCACTTCAAATATAATAATTATTTCAACAATTAATCCATTACATCAATCCTATTTTTCAATTCAACAGTTAATTAAACACAACAATTACATCACAAAATCAAAGATTACTTTATATCATAAATTACTTAAATTGATTTCCCCAATTAATTAAACATGTCAATCCTATTAATTAATTCATGAATTAATTAATCGATACCCACTAACTAAAAATCCCATAATTAATGACACATGTAATTATATTACTCATGATATTAATAACTCATAATAAATTCTACAATTAATTATCCCTAATCATATATCTCAATATCACATTATTAATTCTACAATTAATTATCTTAAATTTACAACTCAATATCACATGATTAATTCTACAATTAATCATCTAAAATCAACCACTCAATATAACATGATTAATTCATCAATAAATGATCTAAATTTAAAAATAAAGTATCCCAACCATCCTCATTAATTAATTCACCAATTATTTAATCTAATTCACTCAATGACACAATCATAATAATCCCCATTAATTAGTTCACCAATTAATTAATATAACTCATTCAATTTTACTAACATAATAACCTCCATTAATTAATTCACCAATTAATTAATCTAACACATTTCCTATTAATTAATTTTACTAATAATTAAAACCAAAAAAACCTCAAATTAATTTCCAATAAATTTTACACATCAATCCCATTAATTAATTCACAATTAATTAATCCCATTAAATCCCTTCAATTAATTCTCAAATTAATTTCTCATTTCGAATTTCATTAATTAATTCATAATTAATTAATCTTATTCAATTCCTTAAACTAATTTTATAATTAGTTGTCTTTGTAAAATACTATTAATTAATTTAAAAATAAATAATTCATCTATTTAGGTCAACAATTAAATAATAACATTACATGTGTTAATTACTCCTCTTATTAATTAATCCCATTATTTAATTCAATAATTAAATAATCTCATTACTCACCTAGATTAATTCATTGACTATGTAATTCAAACCCAAAATAAATAACCCACTTAATTAACTAATAAATTAGTTTTACAAACATAATTGAATCAATAACCTCAATTAATTCATCAATTAATTGTTATATCTTAATCAATTTAATATCCCCAATTAACTCATAAATGGATTTCTCTATCTCAATGAACATAATATGTTAAACAATTTCTAATTATTTACTCTATAATTAATTATCCCCATTCAAAAAATTCAATATAACAATAATTAATTTTTCCATTGATTATTCAATTTCAACAATCACTATCTCGCCATAATTAATTCAACTATTAATTATCCAAATCACAATTTCATTGTATCATAATTAATTATAAAATTTATTGTTCAATTAAGAACACCAATATCTCATATGTAAATCTATAATTATTAATCAATAATCAAAAATCTAGATATCTCAAAATAAATTTCACAATTAATTAATCATGATCTAAAATACAAATCTCCCAATTTGACAGATATTTTGATTAATTAATTCACTAATTATTTCATTCAATCAAGAACACAATTGATAAAAATAAAAAATAAATTGTCAAATTACATACACATAATATTACTCAAGACTATTGGATTTTAATTGAATACTACTTTTCTCAATAACGATGAAAAACGCTTGCAAATAGATAATTACTATTTGAAGAAGATCCATTAAGAACGTGATGAAGAGAACAATTTTCAGCCGAAAGCTATATCCACGATTAAATGAAAAAAGATCTCTAAAATATATATCTAAATCCAACAAGCCATAATCAAGATTCATCAAATATAATATTGATCTGACAGTGCATAAATAACATTCTTTTATCTGGGAAGAGGGGAAGAAGAGAAATAGGGATCAAAATAGGTAGAACACACATAGCCGAGAGGTGCATGGATGGTCTTTGATCAGAAATGGTGGTTCAGGGAGGATCTTTGATCTAGTTTTGAGGTACTCCAAGGAGTTTAATTTCAAGCTGGAGGTGCATGGAGGAGTTCTAGCCAATGGTGGAGGTGCGCTAAAGAGTTTTGGTCCAATGCAAAGGAGTGTGGAGCGCCTACTGCCAGGAAGAGCGGATGGAAAGGGTTACACAGTGCCGGATATGTGTTTTTAAAAGGATGTGCATGAAAATCACACAATTTGAATACTCATTTCCCATCGTGTAATGATTCGTAACTGACATTACTTTTTTCACAAGGAAATCCTGTCAAACAATAAAAAAAATTAATCAAAGATTGTATATGGAGAAATCCAATTACATGTGGTTAAATATTACATGTGGTGAAATTTTATTACACATAGTGAAATTTTACACATGGTGAAATCCAATTATAGGTGGTGAAATCTAACCCTTTGTGAAATATTTTTACACATGGTGAAATATAATTTTTTGGCATGTATTCATTTGGTGAAAAATAGTTATTGGGGGTGTAATCTACATCTGTGACATGTTGACATGTAGAGAAATGTCCTGGAAGAGGGTGAAAATTTTCAAGGTCTTTAATTAATTTAATATCTAATTAAATACAAAACAAATCATCTTCACCATAATTTTAAATAGATTCATACCTATAAAAATATGGGATTTTAAAATATCCCAACCTTATAAGATCTTTCCCTAGGGATATACTACCTATCATGTCTAAGAAAATTTAGGTTCCTAAAGAAATTCCACCCCATAAAATTGTAAATAGTACAATGGTAAATAAAAAAATAATATTCATATACTATGAACTTTCATATGTTTATGGATGCCATGAAATATCACTCCTACAAACATCTCTCTAAATATAAAGAAAGTAAATTAGAAGTATTAATTGAATTTTTCTAAATGATGTATAGAAAACCGAGATATAACCAAATATATGACAAAAAAATGAATAAATCAATCATTATAGGATGAATGACCAAAATATTCCTTTTTTCCATTTTAATTTTAATGCTTGAAATTATAATAAGTATTGTAAAAGTATCATCACTATTAAAATAAAAATATTAAAAATAAAATAGTAAAATGAATATTATATATTATTTTATAAAAAAAATTGATATATATTAATACAGATGTTATGTAGAATAGAGATATAAATTTGGAATATGATATAAAGTATAATAAAAATCATTAAAAATATATATTTAAACATATTTTTTATAATCAATAGTTTTATATTCATTTTTAATTATTAAAGGTACCAATGTTAAAAATGTAGTTTTGAAAAATGAAGGATATTTTTTAAACCAACGTCTAAGAATTATAAATTGGGTTTTGGATAATATTCTCAAAATACATTAATTTATAATTGAATATTAGTAGTACAGGTGTTTAAAAAAAATTTCTCCATGATAAAATAGTGATATAAGTATTTATTAATAAATTTATTCAAAAATTACTCAACTGTATTTTCATTTAATATTATATATTATCCATTCAAGTTAATAATTATAATTTTAATCCTTTAATTTATTTTCTCATGCATAAAAATATAAAGTATTCCATTAATATATTATCTATTTTTCCTTCAATTAATTTTTATAAACTTATTATTTGGTTTTGTAATGGTTTGAAGAAAATATTATTATTTTAATTTTATCAAATTGATTTTATAATTTCAATAAACATCACAAATGAATTTATATCTTTTTTTATAATATAGTATTCATTATTTTTACTCAAATTGCCAATCATGTTCATTTTTAAAAACCCCACTCATCCATCATAGAGTATCAAATCCAAAATACTACTTATTTCATAATATATAGATTAATTTTCCTTTTCCTAAGACTCTATGTATAGTTATAGATAATTTGTCACATCCAACTTAATGATTCCAATACATTAAGGTCATAACAATATAGAAACATTCAAGATCAATGTATCATTTCATAGTTCCTCATTAAAATAATAATCCTTTTATAATTATTTTCCAACACAAAATTATTAAATCATATTCCAAAATTTTTTAATCGCTAAGAAATTTATTTAAATGTTTCTATGAAAATGTGGAGTTATTTATATCATCTCTACCCAACCTTTGAAAAAATATTATTCATATTCATCTGACCAACAGTGATTACATTTTTAATAAATCAGATATCACCACCTTTATTATAGTTTACAATATTATATATTTTATAATTATTTAATTTGATATATTTTTATGCCACATCATGTAATTTTTCAATAAGATAAATAACCATTATTCCACATCATGAAATCAAAGTATATTGGAAAAATTCAATGAATGAAACCATCATACCATTTCATCCTTGAAAAATAATTATTAAATACTATATATTGATTAAAATTTATCCTGGATAAAATAAATAAATGAAAATACTTTTTTATTTTTTAATAAATTTTGGTTTATTATATAGGAGGTATTAACATAATTGAACAAAATGGGACCTATGTTTAGGGGACTCTTCGCACAATATCAACTCATTTTGTTTTTTTAACAATTTTCAATATACAATAATTTATGATTTGAATATAATTCTATATTTTAGTATGTTTATATATTTTTCATGAATATATTGAGATATATATGTAATTTTAACTTTCTACAATATTTAAATTCATTATTCATATCAAATTAAATATATAATTTCATTCTAATCTAAATCAAATCTGTAGGTGTTATGTCTCATATTATTAATTTAAAATATTTTATCTTGATTGTATACTCCAATATAAAATTATCCATCTACATTTTACATTTATTTATTGATATATCCTTTAATTATGAACCATTATTTTATTGATTGATCAATTATTCTTCTTTTATATAATTTCTATGGTAATTCTCAGCATATCACTTTTATATTGAATTTATTCTCTAATTATGACTATATTTTCAATGAAAAAACATCACATTGATTATCAATTATAAAAAACAATAATTTCATTAAAAATAACTTTTATTCTTATAGGTATTTTAATTCTTTAACTGCATTGGGATATAGTCTATCTTATCAATATGATGATTGGTAAAGTTTTTATTTCCAAAATCCCTAATTTATTCTCTATTTTATTATATTACATGCAAGGAAATATGAAATTTTCAAAAAAACTATCTTCTTTAAATGTCAAAAATTATATACTCCTCTATAATTTTCGGATAATACATATTTATTATTTTCTATATTATTTATGAAATCAATATAAAACCCATCACTTTTAATGGGATTATTTCAATGAATATGGTGTACATTATTATAATCATATTATATTGTGTTTTTTTAATTTTGTATCCCTATAATAAATTGGTAAATTCTACATGTCTCAAAATAGTTTAATGAAGTAATGTGATGTTTTCATGTTCATGTGTTATAGATAGCCTTATTCATATATGATAAGTGAGAATGATGTTATATTTGGTCAGATTTTATTCATGAGAATTATAATAGTAACATTTTCCAAATTAATTTTATGGTTTATTATTATTAATGTGCCATGTTCCAAAGAATGTAATATTTTTATTCTATTCCAATATTTATGATTTTTTCACCTATTACGATTCAATTATTCACTCAAATGTCTTGTACTATTAAATATTCAAGTACAAGGTTCTTCTACTATAAGTTATGATTACCCAATGTTATAATTCAATATCATAATAGATTATGTCATAGTATATATGATTTATTATGTTCTAAAATTTCAAATGTTTTCCCTTTGTATCTTTTAACACACCCTTTCATTAATGTATTTAATTATGTTACCAATCTATTTTACCATCTCCATGAGCTAAATATTTTCTATGAAATTCATATATGACTGTAAATATTAAATAATCTTAAAAACTTTATTCAGTATCAAAATATAATAGTGAAATATATAGTATCAACAAGTATAGATAACCATTAAATAGAATAAATGAAATATCCTTAAGAAGTCTTCACAATATAACATCTACATAAGATAGATGATGTAATTGAATTCCCACAAATTGTAAATAAACACAACATGATATATAAAAATTAAAAAGTATATATGTCACACGTTTATTATAATAAAAATAATGCTATCATATTGGATGATAACATTATATCTGTAAAAAAATCAGGAAAAATAAGGATAAACACAAAATTAGTATGCAGTGACCATATAGTCTTACATCCCATCTCTCACTAAGAATAACTAGACTAATAGTCAATACTTTCATGTCCCTTTCCATTACAGGGGCCAAAAAACATGATTATTACATCAGTATTAAGGTTCTAGGGTAATTAGTGAGTAAAACACTACATTCTATCTCTAACAGTCCCTTTATAAAGTTTGGTGAGTGTAAATGAATATTAATATGAAGTGTTAATGAGTAATAAATAGATTACTAGTCTCAAAATAGATTTAACCCTTCAATATTTTCTTGAACACTCATTCTTCAGCTAGTTCAAAATTATTTTTATATACACATTGGTCAATTTTTCCATTAGCATGAAAGATATATCACTCATCATATAATAATCAGGCTGAAAAATGTATCACGAGGACAACCAATGTTGATGAATGATTTATAAAAAATCATACATCAATATAGAGATATACATTTATCTATGATTGAGTAGTGACAAATCTTAGGTGGATCATAAAATACCACTATTCAAAAGGGATTCAATTACACTATTTCAAAGTAAGGGTACTCGGGGATCCACCATGATATATCCACTAAGTTGACGATATAGATTTAATATCAATATCAAAGTGGATTAAATATTTTTTAAGTAAGTATCCATGTATACTATTCAATATTAAGATGAAATCCACATATTTATGATGTACTAGAAATAGAATTTTGTAATTGGATGATGTTACAGAAGTTTTATATCACAATTGGTCAACACACCACCATCATTAGATCAGTGGAGGGTGATGTTCTATTATAACAAATCACAAAGTAGATATTCAACCACTAGGTTAGATTTTATTAGATTACTATAACACACCCTTACGAAACATCATCATAATAATACATCATGAATACAACATTCCAAATGATGAAGTTATTCCCCCATCGCAATGGCCCCACTAACAATGACGGATAACCCACACAATTTGTTGGACCGAGACACCACCATCTTACTAGTAGTAGATGACTCCCCATAACTAGAAAAATCTACATGGATGGAGTACCACCACATATTTCAAAATCATTTGTATAATAAATTTGTCATATAATATTAATTTAAAATATTTATAACCAATAAAAATTTCATGTTTTAATCACTCAAGTAATTATCCTTCTCAGTTTTCTATGGGTAGGAATAAAATTCTAGAAAATATAATTCGCTCATGATTTATTTCCACATGAAACACTAGGACACCCAAAAATTATTATAGGGTTGGGTTTCATGAATAGATCTCCCCTTTTCTGTTAAATTGTATTTGTATTCATACTAGTTCAAATGAAAAATAGTCATTATAGAACTATGGTGTCCAAAAAAACTCCCACAAGAAACTCAATGTCCATTACATTCCAAAATCACCTTAGGAAATTAATAGAACCTATTAGATTTATATTTAACAGATACAAAACATATATGAATTTCTCAAATTTCATATGATGAATTAAACAAATGTATAAAATTATGGGCAATAAGTGGGCCACCAACATATAAAATGAATGGTCTCCCACATTATATACCCCATACCATTTTTCAGTAAATAGATGAAATCATAACACCTAAAACCCC
Source organism: Viscum album (assembly GCA_963277665.1). Classification (NCBI taxonomy): domain Eukaryota; kingdom Viridiplantae; phylum Streptophyta; class Magnoliopsida; order Santalales; family Viscaceae; genus Viscum; species Viscum album. The sequence goes on from OY728156.1 coordinate 120,524,330, forward strand.
CCAAAAATAGGGAATAACATCATATTCATGGTGAAATACTGATCAAACCTATAACATATAAAAGTGGTGTGGTCAACATATCAATTATAGTCTAACACAATAATTGAGTGCATGATGTGAAATTCTATGAGATAGATCTATTCTAGGATGTGGAATAACTAGAGAGGCTATGGAGAGTTGTGGAATATCTTATTCTGGGATGATTAGGTGTTAAAACCAATTCATAAAGCATAAGAAATTAATTAACATATTAAAATTAATGTTTTAAAATAAATCAATACCTAAGACCCTATGTAACCCACATGGAACCCAATAGATATCTTGTGGCCATAGAGGGTTTTACATGCATTTTAGCCGATCTACCAGTCATTGTGGAAGTATCCTTTAACACAAAAACTAGATTTATAATGGTCTCCAATAGTAATTCCATATTTAATATGCTACTTGGGAATATTCTCTATCAGAATCATGTTTTTAGAAATCATTACCCCAAGTTATATATAACCTCAAAACCCCATAAATACCATAATACATGATAATTGGGATAAAATGAATAAATTTTATACCATTAAGAGTGTTGGTGTGTTAAACAAACTCATTCATATTACTACGTTCCCAATATATGCACTGTAAACATCATGAGGAATCATAAATGGAAATAACTAGCCACTATTGATGAATTTTAAACCCCCACATACACATCCCCGCCTATATAAATTTATGAAAACCATTCACCAATTCCATAGGAATTGTCTTTCTCACATAGTATTCACCATATAATCAATTTTAATAACTAATAAATTTTTGAACATTGAATAATTTTTTTTGTAGCCATCAATTTCAATCTTTTTTATTTAGGATCATATTTCTTCATATTAGATATTTAGAAGATGTCATGCAATGAATTTTAACTATATATAATCCGTATAAGATATGAAATTGTACAAATCCTCTTAACAATATAGAATATCCAAATAAACCTAGGCACTACCCTCCACTTCCACTAAATAGTATTATACTATAACGAAGGTGACACTCATATAAATTCTTCGACAAAAATATATAATTCTACATGGTAATATCACAATTATTCATTCTAGTTCAACATAGAATTAGTGCTCATTGACTGTAACCTTGTTAGTTGAAAATTAGTTGATGTATCAAGAATAAGAATTGGCTTGGTAATATTTAAATTTAATAGAATATTAGATACAGATTATTATTATGAATGACCAAATTTTTTAAGCCTCATAATGAACTGTCTGAATATATCCATGATAACTATAATTATAAGTCAAATATATGAGATATAAAAGGTTCTCATATTAATCGACAAAAATAAGGTTTTTTACCTAAAAAAATCATTTATTTAAATAATGGTAGTTTAATACATCCCATCGGACTATGGGTGGAAAAATGTTCTCGAATTTACCTTCATACCATGTATCATATCATTCCCTCACAAGAAGAACAGTGTTAAATTTGTATATAGGTAAAAATATATACTCATAGGAAAAAATGTATGATTAAATATATCTCACTAATATATCAAAACTTTCTTATCAATGGAATATGACTCCCTTATTAGTCAAAAATATGTGACCATCACTAAACAATCAATAATAATGAATATCGTGTCATTTAAATGAGAAAACCTCTACAACCCCATTATGAAATCCAAAATTATATCATCCCACTACTAATATGGAATGGGAAACGAAAAAAGATGACATCTAGGTCACTTATTACAATCTATTTCATTCTGGACTATAATGTATCTTCGAATAAATATCACTATCTGATTCATCATCCCAGAGCACCAGTACATCTATTTAATGTCATGATAAATCATGGAATGATCTAATTTACTAACGTATCTCAGTGTAAGTCATTTTTATATGAGATACATATTAATATTCAAATTTATTACCACATGGAATCATACATGAAAACAACATCAAAGTCAAAGAACAAATTACGTATATCCTTCCAACTATCTCTATGTTCCTGCATCGAAATACAATTTTTGTTAGATAGAGGTCACTCCATTTCCCACTCAATGTGTGATTATGTGATACTATTAGAAATATTTTTCACTCAACCAAGATACACAAGGGTATCATGGTGCATCCCAGGGAATATTTTTATCAACATCCAGTCACAACTTGAAAAATACACCCCATGTGGATGAGTCTTCCTACTCAATAAAACAATAATTTTTTTTCCTTTTTTCATTGATATATTATATTTCATAATAACACAAACAAGATCCACTACTGAAGGTTTCATCCTACGCAAGAAATTATATTCTTTAGGATCTGATGGTTATTGTTCACCATGAAACATTCAAATAGAATATAGTGATGTAATCATCAAAATGAAGGCACTACCACCCTTAACTCTAAATTGTGAGTTAGTTAATCCCACTTATGTGGCCTCTACTACATTAAATCAAGGACAAACACTCACCTAATATATATTATAATACCCCAAAAAACCACTCCAAAATCCTCAAAATAAAATGAATACTTCATACATTTATTATATAGGTAGAATATAAAAATGAATACAATAATACATTTCATATGTTAAAAGTCATTTCACATGAAACTTAGTAGAGGAAAATCAACTAATTCTAGGGATATTTCTAGTTCTAAAAATGGTTGATATATAGGAAAACCCTAGGATAGTGACCTACATGGCCCTGGAAACTATGTGTATAAAAATATATCCTAGGTTGTTTCTAGGAATCTATATCCTCATCCTTATATAGTTCCAAAAACCATCCTTCCATGAATATATCAAGGCTCATCTTTTTCACATCATTGCCCCATAACTAAAACATAGAGTGGGTATAAATAATTTTATTCACTCTATGTGTATATATAACGATAATAAAATGATGAGTATTATCCCCACGTATAATTAACCACTAATAAAGACACTAAATTAGTAATACAGATCATTGAAGCCCATGAAAATAATAATTTATCCCTGTAGGGAAGACGTTATTTTATTTTAGAGTGAGAGAAATTTTGTATGGTAGAGAGACTATACCTACATATTAGAGTAACTATAACATAGAAAATAATAATATACATATAATACATACCAAATAATCATCACATATAAATATGTGTGAGTACCACTAAATTAAAAAATTAATAATAATGTTATAAACTGGATAATGTTAGAAATTCTATACTTAACCCCCATGGGATGATCACACACAATGATGAAGAAAATAAATAAAACATAACTAATTTAATACCTAAATCATTCATGTGTCTTTCTTTCTCTAATAATCCACAATCCAAAGATGCCAAAATAGTCATTGAAATCAACCACCCCGGGTTCATACAGAATCCTAAGCATACAACCAGATAGTATTCTTCATAAGTACCAGAGAAATATTTTGATGAATAAAGGGTGTAAGTAAAACTCTGTAGGACACCACCAATGATCTCATTAAAATATGCACTTCATATAATAATTTAATACATACTTTTTATAGATAATAGATAACTACACCAAATATAAACATGCAGAAAAATTAATCATAGATTATGATTGAAGTCTCTCTGATGACTCCTTTGGTTAGTCATACCTACATCTTCTTGTGTAGGATTATCTATTATTAGGGTGATTTATCTTGTTACTTATTCTAGTTCTAGGGTGAAAAACTAAAGAAACCATAATCATGAAGAAATTATAGAATCCATGGGGTACACAAGGAACTACTCTCTCAAAATGTTCATCTTTAATAGGAGGAACCCTTCCATGTCATGACCTGTCCCTTGGGGCCTGTGTCGTGACTACCCTAAGAAAACCTTTCATAGTACATGTTTTGGAGACAAGTAATAGATAGGTGTATCCCTAAAATGAGATGACATTGACTTTAAACCTGTACAAACACACAGTCCCAGAACACAACAAGATGCAACCACAAATTAAAAATAAAGAAGTAACAGTGTGTACTGAATGAAAAGGAGTCTAAATAAAAGCCCAAATGAATGATATAATACAACATAAAATAGAAAATAGATCCAGACATGGTCTCTCGAATGCTGATCCACATAGGGTGGGTACACATCATCTCCAAAAATCTCAATGTTAACTAGTCACCTCCATGTACCGCCCATTCTTGGATTCCTAAGTCTCTGCCAATATAATCATCATCTGTACAATACATAACTAGGTGCGGTCTAAGTCCGTACATAGTCTAGAATAAAAATACCCAGTAGGGACCCTGAGACCCGTGAAGGTCTCTCAGAATTCAAAAATGGAAAACTAAAAATGATGATCTCAATCACAATGCACAAAGAAAAAGACTCATCTCAAACAAGTATACAACTCAGTGTTCTAGAATAAATATGATAAATCTTAATATATATCATTTCATTCCATTAGGATGTTTCCAGAAGAAAACCATGAATAGTTTGTTACATTTTCGATCAACATAGTTTCGTAAGTCGCTGATCCGTGATGGGTTTCTCTAAGGATGGACCTTGTCAGGTCATGCACCGCTAATCCACACATGGTCTCTCGAATGCTGATCCACATAGGGTCTCTATGATTCTAATACACACAGGGTTCTCATGATGCTGATCCACATAGGGTGGCTATGATTCTGATCCACACAGGGTCACTGTGATGGTGATCCACACAAGGTCACTATGATGTTGATCGACACAGGTTTTCTATGATGTTGATCCACACAGGGTCGCTATGATGTTCATCCACACATGGTTGTTATGATTTTGATCCACATAGGGTCTCTATGAATTCCAATTCACATAGGGTCTCTATGATTCTGATCCACACATGGTATCTCTTCAATTTACAGCCAACCACAGGATTCCATGCACCCGGTGCGCTTCAGTCCAATTGAATCTTCTCCTCAATATATCAGTTGTGCCTAACCCACCATGAAATTCCACATAGGTGTATGATAAAGAACCTTCATGTCATAAGGGTCCCACCGGGATCGACGACACGTCAGTTGGATTCCTGGTCTATGAGTTATAGGCATTAGAGTGTAGAGGTCCCAGTTGGATTTGGGTTCAATCCAACCCGACCATACTCAAGCATTCTCTAAAACTCAGGTGGAGTTTCTCTAAATAACCATCTCATTATAATAATTCCTACAACATAGACGATTTGTCAAATGAATGTCTGGTTTGTGAGATATGACCTTTTAAGCATTTCTGGACCCAAGAGGGTCCGAGTTCGGTCTGACCCAGTGGGACCGAACCGCCCTGTCTTGGGTCGACCCGACCTGCTCCGAGTCTGACCTGACCTAGTCCGAGTCCGACCTGACCCGACCCATGTCTGACCTGACCTAGCCCGAACCGGCTGGCCGGCCCAAGGGGGCTGGACAGCGGACAGCCCAGCCCGCCTCGGCTGGGCACGAACCTCCGGGTGAACCGGCACTAACGGCAGGCATGGTCCACCAGTAGGGTGGTGGACCACCTTCCCAAATTTGGAATTCGTTTGGTTTATTTAAATGGTGGCGCCACATGGTTCTTCCCTCCTGTCAGTGGGACCCGTGGGGTGTGGCTCCCCTTTGCCTCCATTGCGTCTCTGATGTCGCATCCTCCTCACTGCAAGGTGCAATGGTGCGCCGCTTTCAGACAATACAACCGACTGAGAGCCAGCCAGCCCTACTAACACCATGGCTTGATGTCGCGACTACACTTTGTAGTGTGCGACGACATGCAATGTACTACCACCACAGGTTGTCGATGTTGTCTGCTACCAACGGATCCTCCGCAGGCCACCAGGTGAGCTTCGGTTGTCCATTTTCTATCCCCGAGCACACCTACGGGCCTCCCTGATTGCTTCTATCATAGTGTGGCTCACAGGATCATGTTTCCGCAAAGTTAGAAATATTCCACCCCATGAACGCGTCAAAATATAAAGCAGAAGAGGGTTTGGTCCTTCTTTGTTTGGTCGATGCCCTCCCTGTTTGCATTATAACAAGAGAGATTAATTAATACATAACATAAAATAATTTTAAATCCCTTTCAACACTTATATGATTTTTCATGATTAAAGAATGAGGAAAAGAGACAATTCTCTTGAATTTAGATATAAACAACCCCTACCACGGAATTGGAGGTGATTTCGTGGATGTGGAAGACGAATCCATGCTTGATGAAGCCGCTGGAATTCATTGATCCCTAACCAATTCCTCCAATGACGTCGTTTGAGCCTCCCTTCCTCGTTAATGGAAGATGTCATGGTACTTCGCCAGAGGTTCTTCACTCCCATGTCAAAAAACCAAACCAGATACTCGTTTAAATATAGGGGAAAAGAATATTAATGCAATGAGAGATTAATGAGGTTGATTAATTAACGAACCTCATAATCTGTAAACTGTGTGGTTACAGAAACAAAGAGTCAAGCCATTGAATGGATTGACAACTCACCGGTCCTTCCACACCCACTCAATCATTGGTAGAAATATAAAAAGACAATATTATGTTAATTTATTATTCTTTAAATAACCCGTAAAACTATATTTTTATGCCAGCCTACTATGGAAGAATTTATGTCTCCTTTAAGAAAATCCCAACTCTGCATATTCAACGATGCCCTCAGATTTCAATTTTGTATAGTTATTCAAAAGATAGGAAATTTCTCCAATATGTTTATTAAACGTACCATTAAAAATGTTCAAAAATCAATTATTTTCACACCGGGCCTTAGAATCAAGTATCGTCAATTTTCGTAGACTTGTAATAATCACAAATAATTTAAAAACAATTATATTGAATTTTTGGGTCTTTACATTCTCCCCACCTTAGGAATTTTCTTCCCTAAAATCTAAAAAACAAACTGGGGGAAAATGGGGTATACTAATCATGTATATGATCCTCCCACTCACATGTGCACTCGTGGAGATTCATGTGCTGCCATTGAACTCGCGCTAGAGGAATCGACCACCCATGAAGTACACGCTCATATCGATCCTCTATCTCTACGGAGAAATCCACAAACGTCCCCCCATCGACGATGTCTAGCTTGCACCAGTCAATAAAGGGTGATGAATCATGCACGTACCTCCTCATCTACGAAACATTTGAATCATTATGAAGCTGGTGCATCTTTGTAGGAAGATCTAGATGGTATTCCAGCTCGAAAACTCTGATAAGGATCTGGAGTGGTCTGATGAACCTCATAGATAGCTTTCCACCCCGGGAAAAACTCTGTAATCCTTATTAGGGTGAGACCCGTAGGAATAAATGTTCTCCCTCCTCAATCTCAAAGGCTCTTCCTATTCTATATCCATAAGACTTATATCTGCTCTGTGTATTCCTCATCCTCTTCTTGATGATTTGTACCCTCTCCATGGTAGACTATACCAACTCTAGTCCCAAAAGTACTGACTCCCCCAGGTATGTCCATCCCAGTGGTGATCTGCATGGTCGCCCGTACATGGCCTCTAACGATGCCATGCCGATGGTGGAGTGAAATCTATTATTGTATTCAAAATCCACCAGAGGTAGGTGGTCCTCCGAACTACGGCGAAAATCAACGACACAAGTCCATAGCATGTCCTAGAGTGTCTATATGGTATGCTCCATCTAACCATCTGTATGAGGGTGGAAGGAAATGCTCAAGCGTAGATGAGTCGAAATTGCATCCTTTAATCCCTTACACAAGCGAGATGTAAAACTAGCATACTTATTCTATACGATCGTTGATGGCACCCTGTGAATCCATATAATCTCATGTACATATAGACGTCGCATGATCTCTACTAATGCCTACTCTTGAATGTGTAGGACGTGGGACGACTTGGTGAGTCGGTCAACAATCATCCTAATGGAATCATGGATCCTAGACGTACGAGGTATCCCCATCAAGAATACCATGGATATACCGTCCCACTTCCACTATGGTACATCAAGTGGCTAAGAAAAGCCTACTGGCACCTGATGCTCGACTTTCAGTTGCTGACAAGTGAGGCACCATGAAATGAACCCTGCCACCTCTTTCATCATCCAAGACCATGAGTACTGATGTAATAGGTCTGGTTACATCTTCGCCACACTAGGACGAACCCCCAAAGGTGATTAATGGAATTCCCTCAACACCACCTCTTATATAATCATTGGTACCATGGTGCGTCCTCTGAAGAGGTTGTCGTGCTCCCCACCTTCTGAAAATCCGTCATTAGTCTGTTATGAGGATATATAAGCACGTCAAGCCTTGCAGTAAACAATCCCATGTTGTTCCTCCCTGACTCGTATATTGACTGGTGGAGTAACAATCATAGACTGGAGGTAAACTGCTCCATCACTATCCATGAAGTATTACTACAACGCAATAAATGCTCTGTCATCTCACTCAGCAACTACAGACCATACCTCCTGCTAAGTGTGCAAGCTACTACATTCCCCTTCCCATGAGTGTAGACTATAACAAAGTTTTAGTCATAGAGGAACTCTAGACATCGTCAATGTCTCAGGTTCTTGTCCTTCTATGAGAAGATATTCTTGAGACACTTGTGATCCCAGTAGACAGTAAAATGTTCACCAATCAAGTAGTTCCTCCCCATATTTAGCGCAAAGACCACTACAGCCAACTCTAGGTCTAGGGTAGCATAGGTTTTCTCGTTTTGTCTTAACTATCGTGAGTCGTAGGTGATCTCAACTCGCTTTGGTATCAGAAAAGAATCAATTTTGGTCCCTAATGTGTCATAGTAGACTACATAACGAACGCACTCTTCTCGTTGCCTTGAGATGGGGTCACTCGTCAGTTTGTTCTTCAATTCCTGAAAAATATATTAGAATCTTTCCATCCACACGAATAGCTGACCCTTCTTTGTCACAGCTGACAAGGGTGTCACAACTACGGAAATGTTGGGTACAAATCTCCGGCAGTACCCATCCAATCCCAGGAATCTACGCGCCTCGGTCACACTTCTGGGTGGCTCCCAAGTAAGCACTGCCTATATATTTACTGGATCCACTGTAACTCTATCCACTAAGATAATGTGCCCTAGGATGAGGAAATCACATATCTAGAACTGGAACTTTGAGAGATTTCCATAATGCAGGAGCTCTTAGAGTGAATCCAGGACAATCTATTTGTCCATGTCGTGTAACTCCTCTAATGCTGAGTATATCAAAATTTCGTCAATGGAGACTACCACAAACCGATCGAGGTATGGCTGGAAGATCCTATTCATGATCCCCATAAACACTTCCAAAGTGTTGGTAATACCGAATCACATCAACAAGAACCCATAATGGCCATACTAACATCTGAAGGTTGTCTTCGGTACGTCCTCATCTCGTACCATGATCTGATGATCTCATGATATGAGGTCAATCTTTGAAAACCACCATGCTCCCTTCAGATGGTTAAAGAGATCATAGAACCATGGTTGAGGATACTTGTTCTTCATGGTCACCTGGATCATGTTCTAATAGTCCACACAAATCCTAAAACTCCCGTCTTCCTTTTTGGTGAAGAAAATCGATGCTTCCCTGGGAGAAAAACATGGCCATAGGAAACCCTTTCTCTACTAGTCCTCCAACAATAAATGTAACTCACGAAGCTCTATAACAGCCATCATATATGTTGGTGTAGATATCAGTTTTTTCATGTTTTTTAGGATGATGTATAATTATACCTCTCTACAAGGAGGTAGTCCTAGTACATCAAGGGGGAAACCATTTTACACCCCAATTCTCCCAACTAAAATGTATCTTTTCAAAAAACTATAACATTCTCAAATATTTGATGTTTTTGAATGTCCATATCACACTCCTAAACCACAATCATAGTTACCCCATTATGAATTATGCATAGGAAATAATTTTTCAACCATATTAATTTTATTGGGAAACCCAGACTATAAAAATCCCATATAGAACTAAAATGTTCTATGATTCAATTCATATTAATTAGGTTAATTAAATAAGATTAATATATTTTTAAAACATTTATGTCATCCTAACTTTTGGAACAACATGGAATTCATAACCACCCAACTATATCGCCATCCAAAACTTGAAGAATTATGGGTTAGGAATAGGAACAACCAACATCATTCTTATAGAGTTCCAATCATCCATATTAAGGATCTAACTCATCCAAAATCATAATAAAAAGAGAAACAAAAAATTACATTAAAATAAAGAATGATATGTAAACAAAGAATGAAAACCCAAAATAGTGGAATAGAAAAAAATAGTTGGGTGTAGAATCTCATAAATACATATAGGTATCCAATGCATTCTATGATTCTTGAATCAGAAAAATAATATGTAAGATTAGTCATGAATTAGAGGAGGAAATTTTAGTGGCATGTAAAAACTATAGGTTTAAACAATGAGAAAAATTGGGTATGATATTTTAAAGGGAAATGAGGAAAATATTATTTTCCCTTTGATTAAAAGAGACCTATATGGAAGATCCATGTGGGACAATGGCCACCATTGGATGGTCTGTTAAAGGATCAAAGGCTAGATGGTGATCCCAATATCCCTCCCTTGATATATCAATATCCATTGGCTATCCAATAGCAATAAAAGAACTTGGTTGTAGGCCCCATACACACATTAACCATTCAATGCTTATATAGTCCCTCCGGGATATCTTTCATGACCCATATATTTACGGAACCTATATTTATAAATGGAATTCCTTATTTTAATGAATTAATTTCTTATCACGTAATATAGTTATTGAAATCACAAGCACGACTTTGGGTGTTTAGTATAGATATAGTATGTCTAAATTATAACTCTGTTAATAATATTATCAATTGATAATATATTCAATTTATTGTGAATATTAATATTTGAATATATTAATGGTTTTTGTATGGTCAAATTGACATAAATAGAGGAATCAATGTCCTCAAACAGTCATATAATTCACTATGAATCCAATTTATTTTATCTTCCAAGGAAGATGGAATTGCATGGATTTTTCCTTGTCCAAGCCCGATCTTATATTCACCAACTAAAGAATGTGTGAAAAACATTATGATGTTTTCTCAATAATATCTTGATCACGGCCCAAATCATGTTCATTTGACCACTATAATAAAGTATTGACATCTCACTCATTACCTGTAGGGTATACATTGGCCTAATAAGGTGTTAAATATCTGGACCCTAATAGTATGAGTGTTTATATAATTATACTAAGTAAAATAATTATTATATTTTTTATTATTACTTTAAAATGGCTAAATTATAATTTTCAAAATATTATATTTTTACATAAAGAAATAAAAATGTATTTATGGGAAATAAATAGTTTTATTCATCAATTTTTTTTGATGAAATTGTAATTTTTTGAAATAAATGTTATTTTAATGAAATATTATTATTAAATAAAATTTATTTTTATATTAATGATAAATTAGTTTTTTGTTGTCAACAATAATTTTTTGAAGGGTCATAATCTCATAAGCTTCGTAAAAAACTTTTTTTTCAATGGAAAATGATTTCTGATATAAAATTATAAATATTCAAATAGGATGTATTTTTATAAAAAAAATATGTTTTTTTAAATCATCACATCAAAATTAAACTATAATAGATTTTTTTTAATTGAATGAGGTTGTCAAATTTTTGTGTGAAAATTATATAATATAGGTATTGTCACAACAAGAATGTAAAAAATTTATGGACTAAATTATAAAAATTATATAGTGATATATAATTATGTTTCCCCTATTAAATAAATTAATTGTATTAATTTTTATAATTTGATAAACACATAAGGAATCGTCCTAAAAATATAGTATATTTTAATGTTTTAAAATAATCTATTTATTATAAAATATGGATTTAAAATTAGTTCTGTATAAACACAACTCTCTTCCAAATGACCAAAGAAATTATATTAATATGTTTAGTTATTTTCATTATAATGAAATAAAACAAACTCCACATTCATTGAAAATATGGACAAAACCTTATGATGATTTTTGGTTTGGAATAATTTATTATATAGATACCAAAACCTATGTTTTGAAATTAATGATAAATATTATTGTCTCTTCCATTAAAGAACCACCCAACCTACCATTATACTTATCTAAAAACCCTTTTTCATGTTGTTACTCTACCCTCCCATCTCTAGAGACCCCGTGGTTTTCCCAAGATCTCCCTATATTTTAGAAGTCCCTTTCCAGGTAATGGTTTATATCCTTATCCTTTTTCTTTAAGAGACATGTTTATATTATTCCTTTTTATTTACAAATGATTATGTTGGGATATGTGTTCACATATCCCTAGTACTATACTTATGATTTCTATGTGATTATATTCCCCATTCACTAATATAAAACCCTAGAATGAATATTTTTATAACCCCATTATGCTTTGAAAATTACCCTTAAATTTTCATTAAAAATTATTTATTTAGTGAAAAACATACACATTTTAATTCAATCTAATTCACTTAACAGATGATTATGATGTTCTGTTTTATGTTTCTTCTATATTCATATTTTCTTTTTTGTTAGTATCTTATATTACACTTAATTGTTTATGTTTATGATTTTCACCACACTTATCTTACCATGATATGATTAACAGATAACATGTACTTCCATACCTTATGTTATACTTTGACTAATATCTTACTGTGACTTATAACTCACCCCTTTGCAAGGAATTTCCCAATGTTATTCAATATAGTTTAAGAAGTGTAATTGAATTTTAAGTCCAATTTTTTGAGTTTTTAAATAATTTTGTTGTACCCATATTTAATGTTTTTCATCAATGTACTCAATTTCCCAATGATAGTAGGATGATCATTATTCAAGGATTTTATTATGTGTTTGTTTATGTAATATATATTATAGTTAGTATTAGTGAAATATTATGTTATTTTCATGTGATTAAGAATAAAATGCCTTAGTGTAATCTTAAGGGATAAGACTAAATAAAGAGAAATATACATAAATTTTTTAAATTTATAAAATGTGTTTTTTCTCAAAAAATATATCCAATTTTTCATACTAATAGTGGATATAGATTTGTAATAGTTTAATATATGGTTCATATACTTGAAAAAAATGAAAATTGGGCTTAACATGATCATAAACTAGTTCATGAAAAAGAGGCATTATTTCACCAATGGTATGACACTTTTGTAGAATTTTCATTGGTATATTAAAATTCAATTTATTTATTATTATGAAGGGAATACAAATAACCAAACGAATATTTCTGAGGAAACTGGTCTATGAAAACATATATTGAAACCTATAAATTCATAGATTAACAAATATATTTCATTTATTCGTTATCCCTAAAATATTTATGGATTATCTTTTATGTTATTTTTATTTTTTAAATTCTCAATCCATAGTTTATTTTGGATTATATTATTGATTATAATAAGAATAAAATGGTGAATTAATGACCAATATCCTAGATTCTTACACATTTATTTTTATTATTCAACTTTAGTATACCTAATAAAACACCACTATAAAACATGGATATATAGATATTGAAAATATGGTAAATGGGGAAATTATTAAATTCCAAGTATATAACATAACAAATATCCAAATTTTTGGGATGAACATACCAGTGGAAAATTTGATAATCCACTTATATGAACTATAATTAATTCATCATTTATTTTTACATTCCTTATATAGATTCATAATAAATTGTTGAGAGTGGGAAATTTCAATTTTTATTGAGAATAAACCTTTTCTTATAAAAAATGTCAAGGAAGATGATAAATTTCCATTGGTATTATAATCTTGAAAATGAATATTATTGTCTTATTACCATTATTATCTAGATTAAATGAATAAGACCACTAAAAAGATAATCCTTGATGAAATCCCAATATATTTGAATATTCTAATGTCTTTCATGAATAATTTTTTAATCGTACACCATTCTGTGGGGCGGTGTTCTCAATTGAACATATTCCTTGATCATTCCAATATCTAAGAATCCATATAGAATGGAAATTATTGATCATGAGGTGGTTAAAAAGAAAGTAAATGAGATTATAGATAAAGGGTTTTCACATCAAACTGGTTCACAATGGATTCCATTAGACATTTTCTTTAAGAATAAGCTTAGATCAATGATCCATTTCATTAAATATCATGAGAGATATTAGATTTGGTTAAATAAACTGTATCATTTGTCTCAGATTGATGACTTGTTCTACTATCTATGTGGATCATAATGCTTCTCCATATGGATATTCAACCAGGTTATTATCATGTAATGGTGAGTATGATTGACATTCCATAGACTAGTTTTTATACAATTTACGTGAACTATTAGATTATAGTGATAAAATAGGGACTTTATAATTCTCTAAATATCTTATTATACTTTATTAATATAGATTTTAGGTATTAAATAGACATATTTATGGTATTATTTAAAGATGATAATCATCTCTACTATAAAATCATGTATGAACATGAGGATCATTATGATGTTGTACGAAAGACTATGAGAAATGAAATTTTATATGTGATATATAGTAAATAAAAATTTCTTATGTGGGTAGAAACATATTTGTGGAATGTTATCAGAAAAAATGGATATATATATTTATACTTCAAAAATAGTGGAGATTAAAACATTCCCCTGATGAACATATATGAATGAAATATATTTTTTCGTTAGAATATCTAGTTAATATCATCAATTTGTGGGAAACATATCTCAATTTCAAAAGACACTTACCTTGTTAACTCAGAAGGGAGTCATATGTTTCCTTACTAATGAATGTGAATATATATTTATATAGTTAAAGAAGAGGATAATTACTACACCTGTACACACATTTCCCCAGATTGTCGATTTTTTTGTGATCTGCAATGATGTATCTGAAAAGGGAAGGAATTTTGTACTATTGAAACATTACATCATGATAGCCTATGCATCTAACCTATTAATGAGATATGAGAAGGACTACCCAACACATGTTATAAAATTGGGTATAGTGATATCTATGATTATGATTTAAAAAGATTTACTATATTTTGATTTTTGTGACAGATATAAACATTACAAAATCCTCAATTATATATTCAAACAAACGTAGATCAATATGACCCAGCGATAGTGGATCAATTAGATCTACGATTTTGATTGTTTAATCCATTACTATAATACGATGGAAATTTTTTTTAATATAATTAGAGTATAAAAGATCATTCAGCCCTATCCATGATGGGGATGACAAGGGATCCTATAACACAGACGCGAAATGAATTTTCACGAGGGTAATAAATGAAATTTCATCTCATATTTATAAAATAACTACTCGAACATATATTCCTAAGAGGATTATAGAGGACTAAATATTTTACTAGTTAGTGTGGAAAAATGTTGTGATTATTTCTGTGTACAACATTGCTAATAATAGATTTATATGTTTTGGAATTGGTACATGTGTCCCATAAATACATGAAATGATGTTGTATATTATATTTGATTCCAATTTATAATAATTATCTATTAATATAGTAAACAGAAAGATGTAAAGATATCTAAAGAAAATCATTTGGAGTGGAAACAAGATGAGAGAGATTTCATAATTAGCCTCTTGATGTATAATATACCAACATGTAAAGGGTGAATGAAATAATTTTAATGGTATAATTCCACCATTGAACATACTCGTATGGAAATGGAAAAACACAACCACAAATTTAAATATGGGACTCCACAATACATCTAAAAAATAACACCATCAGGATGGTAGACAATCTAATTAAAACTATAGGATATTTCATTACCATTAAGGATGATTTATCTATATACCAACACATGAAGACATATGGAAGGTAATTTTTTTGGGATTTCATGGATCACCAAAAACTATATTATCTAATTGAACTATTTATTTTCACATAGAGGTGCTATAAAATCCTTCAGTAACCATTAGATACAGATCTCAGTTTAAAAAAATTTCTAATAATCTTGATATTGATGATCCACCTGAGTGGAAAATATAAACTCGATATGATATACAATGATAATGTTAAATTAATTCCCAATGATGTTTTAATTAACACATTACCCTAGTGTGTTTCTCATAAAACAACAGTTTGCATTTTTTTAATTTAAATATCACATTATAAGGCTCTATATTGGAAGTGGTGTTGGGTACCATCATGTTGGAATGAAGTTTGATATAGGAGTCTGAGGGGATATGATCAAATCCAAGAGAAGACATAGAAGGATTAAAACAATACGTTTTAGATAAAAACCATTCAAATATGATAGAATTTCTACATAGGCAATCATCAATAAAACTTAATGATTATTGTCAGAGATAAAGAGTTACCTCATATATTTCTATTGACTAATTTCATGAGGATTGGGTAGAATGGAATGCATATAAAAAGTGATTTCCACCCTCTTGAGATCCTTGATTGAATCGAATTTTCGGCCTAATAATTACCACTCTCACTAAACCCTATCTTATGTACATGATGTGTTCCATGTATCTATCTTGAGAAAGTACATACAAGATCCCTCATACAGACTAAATCTAGAGGTGGTACTATTAGGTAATCATTTTTTATATGATATGATTTTTTGGTAGATCCTATATTATAGAGACAATGTTCTATGAAACATGAAAACTCACCTTGTAGTAGTAAAACCAAAGAAACACATGTTTGAGGAAAAAACATGGGAACTGAAAGAGTTGAGAAAACTAAATCACCCTCACCTCTTTTAGTGCATGAAATGTAAATTTTGAGGGATGAAGTTTTTAACTGGGGAATAATGTAACAACCTAATTATTTATAAATTATATTCCATTTTAAATGAATAAATTCCTTATCATATAATGTATTTATTGAAAACATATTAACAGTTTTGGATACATTTTACATTTATAGTCTATTGGATTTTAAAGACTACTAATCATCATAAACATTTATATTAAAACCATTTTATAGTGAACATTATCATTTATATATATTGAAGGGTATGATAATGTCCAATTTGAATAGATGTAAGAATTGATGGACTCATACAATAGGATAATTCCCTGTTAAGCACATTTATCAGAGCCTCCATATAAGATTGATTAATAGGGATTTTCCTCAAACCATTCCTATACATGGATTTGTAATCTAAATGATGAATGAAACCGTGTAAAAAATAAGTTAATGATTATTTTAAAAAATAATTGTTATTAAATATTATTTTTAAATGTTAATGATAATTTAATTTTATGAAGTAATTTTTTTATCAGGGTATAACATGTTAATGTCCTAAAAATAGTATTATTAAGCAAATGTTCATTTTTGATTTAATCGTGGAAGATTAAAAATTTAAACATTTATTTGGATTAAATAAATATTTTTTTCAATTAAAATGATGAAATTATCCAATAATTGATTTTATGAAATTTTAGGGACATTTGAATATTTGGGTTAAATTTAAATAAATTATAAATATATGTTTTATTTTATAACAGAATAAAATTAAAAATGTGTGATAATAATTAGTTTATAGAATATCCACTACAAAAATTATGTTTTCCCAATTATAATATGTGTTTTTGTTATTATCTGGTCTATCTTATAAACCGTTAATGAATCCTCCACATCATATATTATATTTTTTGGTTTTAAAATAATGTTTTTATAATCACGACACTCTTATACATAAAAAATAATTTTATTTTAATGAGTATTTTTATTATATTTAAAAATTTATGAAACCCAAACACCATTGGATAAATCCATGTGAAAACCCATGAAATAGTTTTTTTTGGAATAGTCTATCACTTTGAGTCGAAATCATATTTTCAGAAATTAATATAGATTTACCTTATCTTTTTCAATAAAATTATATCTCTCCTCCCACCCTTCTTAAATAAAAGCCTTTTCTCATGAAGATACTAATAATTTATACTATAGATCCCTTCTAAGGATTTCCCATTCTCTTAGGCCTCCCAATCATTTATAACCAACATCTCAAGGTAAGGGATCCTATCCATCAGCTCGTCATTGTTGTGCCTTTGGTATATTATGACTTTTTATTTATAATTTTCCATGATGGAATATATTTGAAAACATCCCTATTACAGCCCATATGAATTACATGTGTTGATAAACATCATTCACTATCAGAAAACCCTTCCATCAATTTTTATATTCCCCCATTATGCTTCCAAAATAATCTTACAATTTTCCTCATAAATCATTTGAGTAGTGGATACCCATATCTATTTCTAATAAAGGGTATTCACCTAGATTTTTCTACCATTAAATTTTTTAGGGAATCCATTTATTTTACAATAACTCCATTTTCTTCGTGTTAATATAGATTAATGGTTTTTTATGTCTTATTCTATATGTGGCACACTTAAACATATAAATGATATATATGTGACTGGTGGCCCTGAAATTATATACCCCTCCAAAGCATTGGGTAATGTTTTTATCTAATTTGATACATTGTATGGTGAATTTGATGATATTATATTGACATTATGTTATAATTTCATGGCCTTTCTCCCTGACTAATTCTTACGATTCCATGATTTATGTTGTTTCCAAATTCTAATGTCACCTTCACATTATGATTATATATCATGATTTAATGTACATGATTATGATTTCCACCCATCTTAGGATACCATGATGTTCCTCTTGGATAACATGTACTACATTATCTTAATATATTACATGATTATACACATACATTGATTTATATCTCAACCCTTTATTATTGACATCCATAGGTTATCCCATGTAGTTTTAAAAGAGAACCTAATTTCTAAGGGTATATTGTGGTGTTGTAAAATATTATTTTTATAAAAATGATTCATTTAATTATTAGATACACACAATTTCCAAATGGAACAAGGCCTCATCAACTTATAGAATTTCATTATGGGGATATTTTTGTAATAAATCATGAATTAATGTGTCTTTAAGATAGGGGTTATCCTATATTCACAATTAATTACAAATTTGTGATGGTTTCAAAAATTCAAATTTATATCCCAATGACCAGTTCAAAAGAATCCATTAATCCAAACCAATGTTTAAAAGTATCACTAAGACTCTATACTACTCAACACACCTGGGACATAAATCCATAAATAAGGATAATTTTTTAATATAAACAATGTGAAACCCCATTTTAAAATTAAAATAATTATGGAAACCCTATTCATCGTGTTATTAAAAAACAAAAAAATGTTTTTTAATCCTAATTGTATCATGATGTTCGTAATAGTATATAACAACTCCTAATATAAGTAAAATGAATATCATAGGGTATCACCCTCAACAGATGATACCATAACCTAAAATAAATCCTATAAAATCATTGGGAATATATTAGCTACATAAATATGGAATTCATATAATGAATATAATATTGATTACTCATTATCACTTGAATTATACATTTTTAATCCACACATAAAAATGACGATCTTTCCATATTCTTGATGAACAATATATGATCACCCCTATTTTCTTATTGAAACAAAGAAATCCATTCTCCTAAAAATAAAAATTTCTGCCTCAATCAATTAGATATCTATAGAAGTAATAATGTAAATAGAATAAATATTGAGTGAATTCATTGAATAATATTGATTATAAAATTTATCTATTTCTTGTCATTAAAATCTTTGATATCATATAAGAACACATCTTAGAATATATCAATGATATGAGGTAAGACCTTCTAATTTCTCTTCTAATATCATAAAGAAAAAACATCCAAATAATCTATGATCACATAGAGATATTACTGAAGAGGTCTTGAAATACCTTCCAACAAATCCAACTCAACAACTTTTGTATGATAATCACTCTCTAAATATTTAAAAGATAACCATCGATGATTTTAATTTATTTATTCCAAAAAACAATTCATCTAGTTCATGCAAATGGGCCATATAAAAGTTAAATATTTAAAATATATTTAATTTTTAGAGGATTAATCACTCATTAATTATGTAAATTATATCAAAAAAATATTGATTACATCTAGTCACACTTCTGTGTGCATATGTTCATGAAACACAACATAAAAATACTCTATTGCATGACAAGATCACTAAATTGTTGAGAATATGTTCATGTGGGTGAAATAATCATATCAAATAGTTATCAATAACAGATTAATAATAGTATAATCATTCCATGTATTCATGATGGATCCCCACCCAGTACACATATATTCTTCCAAAGTTTGCGATGAAATCCAAACTGTGGCCGTAATCTCCATTAAATTTACTCCCCAATGGAGACTCAGTCTATTTGTGCTACTACCCACAACTCCATGGAACATTTAATCCTAAACTAGTTGAATAATTAAATAATCCACAAATTCTTTACTGAAATATGACACTAGGTTCTTATCATTAACATATTGCATGAAAAAATCCACTCCTTATATTTGGAAATGGTAAAATTACACATTTCTCCTATAGATTCTATATATCCTCACAGGAGAAGAACACATTCATTATACTTTTAAAATCAAGATGTATATGCCTTGGATAAAGACACCTATGAAATGTGACTCAGGATGTCCATTTAATGGGATGAAACTCACCACTTATATAATAGATTTTTCTACGTCCACTATAATAATACATGTCAAACTACAATTTCTAACTACTTTATGGGACACTTGTAACCCCTGAAAAAAGCATTTTTTCTGAATACCTTCACTATGTAAACTAATAATGAAAAACATGATTGTATTTATTATCTCTGGAAAAATGATTTCAATTTAATGATATTAATTATGTATAGAATAATTTACCTCATTCCGTCCTCAATATGCATGACCATAGAAATCACATCATCCACTAGTACAATTGTGAATTATAAAAAATCAAAGAAGTAGGTTTGTTTAAACATCATTAATATTTCCTTTCTAAAATATTAATTATTTAATTGTGACATTATCCAATATAATCATTGATAATTAGTTTTTGAGAATGAGTGATCAAAATCCCTTGTTGGATAACCCCATATTTTGTCATGACTATATTATAATGTACCAAAAAATCATTCATTATCTCATAACAATATATTCTACTAGATTAACCCACCTATTAGAGTTTATTTCTTTGTGATAATAAAATATTATACCTATTCTCTACCTAAAAATATATACTATATGGCCCATTTCCCCAAACAAAATAGTTCTTACTTTAGATTGAACCCATATGGGGAAATATGACATGGTCAACCCAAATCTTCAACCCAATTACCGCAAAAACTTCACTAACTAAAGAGATCTAAATTAATATAGGGTATTACTCAGAGGAGTTGATATAAAAGGATAATTTTGATCCTCTTTCAGTGGTACATGATCAGTGAAGGGTAGAGGTGTTCAGTCATTTCAAACTCCTTTATTATTTTATCCTATATAATTTTGTAAATAAGAACCCCAGGCTATCTCCCAATGAGGTTGTATTTTAAAATATTTTCTTCTCAGGAACTTTAATATTTATTTTATGTTTCTAATATTATTTTTTGGGATTTAAATTATAATTAAAGACGGAAAAAAATATTGTAAATGATATAATAATGTAAGTTTCCAAAAATGGTATTTTTCTTTGTTCAATCTTTGTTCGTAGCATAGAATATATATTCACACCATTAGATCCCTCTATGCATGAATTATAATTACAATTAATTATTCTCATTAGGCATGAAATTTTGGTAAAAATTTTATAAATTAACCGTTATTCTTTATTATTTATGATATGGGAAATTCACTCTAAAATACCTTATTACATAGATCGATTAAAAACCAACTATACTAATTTTTTTTGAATGTTTATTAAGAAATTAAAATAAAATGTGACTACACCAACATATAACAAAGCCTATAAGAATAGGAAAATATCATCAATAAACACTCTTTGATCATAGTTGTTGTGAATTAGGAATTGAATGAAGAGATTATTTGAATGAATGAAAATATAGTCATCCAGATTTAGTCTAATTTAAATGTTTATAAATATTTCGAGGAATTGCAATATAAGGATAAAGATACATAATATTAAAAAGAATAACCATCTTAAAAAATATTATTTTTCAATAAAACATTTTCAAAAATGATCATGATGTAGATTAAAAATATCCAATTAAGCTTCATTAATGCATTGGTGAAATTCTCAACGACATTCCAAATAGAGAATCCTAAGGAAATGTTCTCTGGATGTTCTTCAGAATATTTTTATGTTTCTAATGGTTAATTTCCCAAATAAATCTCCTAGAATGATACATATATAATGATACATTCTAAAATCATAATTATTAAATTATTATTATTAATTTTTACTAATATCTAAAAGTAATGATTATATTCTTCAAAATTTGTAAATACTATTACTTTCCATAATTTATATAAATTATTACATGATTTTAAACCCAAATTACTATCGGATATGCATAAATATTACCCATATTAATTCCATATGTAATTTTCTTCCTTGAAAAAAATTATTTACCATAACTATTCAAAAACATATCATCCATAAACATTGCATCCACTCTTCCATCATTCATATAAAATTAACCCATAGTGAAACTCATCTTCCCATTATTCATAGTTTTATCAGCAATTCATCTTATATATCCCTCAAGATTGGATTATCATGTTCACTCACCTCCTTGTATCAATATATAAAACATGAACCAAAATAAAAAAGCTCAAAACTCGAATAACCACAACAAAAATTGTTGATTTAAAAAAATTATCAGGATCTTCAACTCTTCAGAAGAACAATGTCCAACATACATTGTGCATCTCTATGATGAACCATATAATTAATATACATAATTTCATGATTTATTATATTAAAATAAACATAATACACACCAACAAAATAATTAGTCCTAGTGTGTTTTGTAAATTATTTATAAGGAATGATTATATAAGACATGTGAAAATCCACATTATTTTAAAAACTATTAAATATTCCCTTATATTCATTGCATATAATAAGTCTTTTTCAGATAGCATGGGATGTTTATAAGAAATGGGTTAGAAATAAATAATAGTAATGGAATAATAAAATTATTAAATGATTAAAGTAATAAATGTGATTCAATAGGCATATCATTGTGAAATAAGAGGTTTGAGATTAAATAATGTTAACATAGAAGCATAATATATGGGGATAACATAAAAGGTAACATAGGAATTCCAAAATGTCATAAAATGTAGAATCATAAAAACATTTCACGTATAAATGAAAAGACAATATAACAATTTGTACTTTGTAAAACCTCTGGTACACCAGACATGTAATTTCGTGAGATAAAAATTTTACTCAATTCACCAGAATACTATATAATTCACGGCCCACCGGCCACAATCATATATTTTATATCAAAATATTCCAATATGGATCATTCAACATAAGGTTATCTTTGATATAAATTAATTCCATGAATAAGGATTTTGAGTAACACAATTTTATTTCACTAATAAATGAATTATAGGAACATTTAGGGAATACGATGGAGTGGAAACGATGATTGGTATTCACAAAAAATGATTAACATGGAAATTTGAAGGAATATATCAGAAACATAATTGGGTGAATAATGATTCGTGGATGGGTTAAATGAAAAATAAATGGGTCTCTAATAATTTATACAGAATTTGAACAATAATACGAATTGGTAAAATCATTTCTCAACAAGAATAATTTGAATAAAAATGTAATAATATAAATATTTTTATTTAATTAATAGGATAAGTACATGACCACTTACCTTGAGATAGAACATATTAATTCCTTGGAAGAGCTTATTATGTTCTTGGGAAATCATGGGTGGTATTTAGAGAGTTAATGGAAGATTAAATTTGTGATCCATGGGATTCTAGTGAAGAGGAATGAGATTTTTTGGGTATTTTTATAGAAAAAGAGAAAAGAAATAATTATTTATCTCTAAATATATAATTTCAACTATACTTGTTAATATAATCTGAACAACAATCCATGCAAGTGGTTTTCCCAAGGATTGATTCAGGTTTTATAGTTAATGGATTTAAATAGCATAAAATATAATATAGGGTTTAGTGGATTGATTCAGGTTTTATAAGAATAATTAAATACCATAAAAATAGTTTTATTTTAAAGGGGAAACACAATTATGGTCCTAGATACTCATTCAAGTATTTATTATATCAATTTATTTCTTTTATTAAGTCACAACACGTACAATATAATTATATCACATTTAATTTTTATAGAAGAAACGAAATGTATGAGAGAATTATGAAAAAAACACAGATGGATAATTTTTAAATAATGGTTTAAAAAAATTGTTTCAAGAAATGATTTATCTAACTATTATAATTTACAATTTAAATCAATATTCACAATTTATTGATTTTTTTAGATTATCATTTATATGATCCTTATAAAAATTATATTTTCCTTCATAAAATTATAATAAAATTTATATTTTATAAATACAATTTAGAAACTATATTTTATTAAAAAAACATTTATTTGAAAATTTATAGACTTCGTCAAATAGAGTGTCATCTTTTAATATATCTACTTCACAAAATTAATATTTTTATTTAATCATGTCAAACTCTATTTTTTCAAACATGTTATTTATTCATTATAAAGAAGTAAAAATTATAAACATAATAATTATTTTATTAATAATATTAATATAAAAATTCATAATGTAAGGGACTAGATACATAGAACATTATTATACCAAAAAGCTCCATAATGGTAAGGTGTGTGATGGTTCCATTTTCTTGATGTCATTTGAAAAACGTGGTTTTCGCCATGATCTTAATGAGCATGAACTTATCATAAAACATGATTCACGTATGATATAGATGTTGAATCTTAATTGGGATTCATAACGGGAAAATCTCACTGACATATCTTCATCAATATTTTTGATAAATGGGATTCATAGTGTATAATCATACTCGTTAAGGAAATCACATCCATTGTCTATATCAAATGGATTTATCATAACAAAATATATATAAATATAATACCACCACTATATAAAAGCAATAATAAAAATTATTATTATGTTTAATGTAATTTTAAATTAGATGGGATATAAAATATACTGATATAAAATAACATATATAGTTAATGTGTTTTCTAAATCAAAATTACATAACTAGGGGTTTATTCCTTCCAAATGGAATTTAATTTATAAAAGTTTCGAATATTAAATTCACCCTTTCTAAAATGTGGCCATACATATATTCATTTAATACACTAAAATAGTTGAGGATACTTATATTTAATTTCCTCTCATAGTTCCCTTGATTCTTCCTAAAACATGATGTTCATTCACAACAATTTGACGAGGAGATATTTCACATTTCATATAATTTTTCTCTATGATCCTAGAAATTCACCAATTTCTTCTCATATGAAATATCATTTTGTAATGATTCCACATATAGATAGTAGTATGTAGGGGTGTGGTATGTACTCCATCAAGAGGGAACCATGGAAAACATAATTTATGTGAGATATATTAGGTGGGAGTTCTTCTCGATAAGAAATAAATACAATGTGATATGGGATCTCAAATGAGATTATGTACCATAGAATATAAATTCCCTTCTTCTTAAACAATTTTAAATTATTAAAATATTATGTACGAAGGGAATAATCACCTATGACCTCAAAATCTTGTATTCATCATAAATTTTATCCATAACTTTTCTATTGAGTTTTTGAAGAAATCAATTGATGTTGAATGGTTCGATACTTCATAGCCATCTCATTGGTGATATTATATCCCATCAATTTAAAATCTAAAAATTCATCCAAAAGTGATTTATTTGTTCCCCTCTCCCCATATAGAGCCTCAAGAGGATCCATTTTTATAATATAAGGGAATGTTTTTTATATGAGTTGTCAATTATGGTAAGGTGTTGATCCTAAAATAATTGTAAGTCCATTTAACATGATCTCAACATATATAATAGACTTATAATGGTCAATTAGGAATTAAATTATACCTATGGGTGGTAGGAATGTCAAAATATCTTATCTATATCAACTTCTTTTGTGAATTATACTCAAAATACTCTATGTAAACATTTGTTCTTGATCAAATATAATACAGAGTGAAAATCTGTGTTATCATACCAATTCCCTTTTTCATAACATTATGTGTTGGTTAAGAGATAATTATTCATTGATAACAATGAATGGTGTCTACATTGTATGTTTATTAAGTACATCAAAAATGAAATTTTTTCCTTTAGAAGACATAAAGAGTGATGAAGTGAAATTCATGGTAATTTTTTCACAATTCCATAGAGGTATGGATAATATATTAAAAATTAAATTATAATTAGTCTTTCCTTCATTTAATTTCTATCAATAAAAGCATCATTATGTGAATTTTACAATCTCCATAATCATATTATCCCAAAAATATTTTATTTCAAATTACTATTCATCATAGGGATTCTTAGATGAATAGAGAATGATGATCTAATCACATCATCCAAAAGATCCCACTTTATTTATGTTGTTAATGTGTCACATATTCATGATACAAACATAATATCTCTTTATTTTGAATAAATAAACTCGTAACACTCGAATCCCTTTTTATAGAAGTGCATTATCATTCTAGACATCTATGTTCATCTCAAGAAAGGATGTTTGAGAGGTTATATTATCAAGATAATATGATGATCCTTTAATAAATAAAGTGTCTATATTTTGAATTTCCATGATGATTGTATCCATATAAATCCTTATAATGGAGTGAGTTGTATGATTCATTATACTCAGAGCATCTTTTGTGTTGTTTTCCTTCCTTGGATTCTAATGGATTAATCAATTTTAATAACTGGTTAGCTTTATCCACTTCTAATTTCCTATTTTAATCATATTTTAGGTGATTATATAAATATGGTTTTTGTGATCTATATATATCTCACACTTCTCCCTGTGGAGATAATATCTTGAAAACATAAACTTGGGGATCATTATAGCCTAATCCAGATCAAGTGTGTGGTAACATGAATGAAAACACTTGATGTTATGACATGAATCATTTTTAAATAAATTTTATTTATTTTATGGATTTTATTATAGGAAACAATAGGTTTAAATTGTAGAGTCCCCAAACATGAAATACATGGAAATTGAATTAATTTTTCGGAATAATTAATATATAAAAAAATCCAACACTCAAGGACTATAATAGTTTAGTGTCTTTGGAAACTCGGAACATAATCTTCTAATCATGGGGAAAGATCTTCAACATCTCCCATAAATATCTTCCCCTTTTTGTTTTCTTACCTAAAACCATTTTTTATATCATAGTAAAAAGAAAAAATATAAAGGGGGTGCTCAGTTGCCCAATAAGGGTAAGCATGGAAAAAATAAAACAAACCATATATATTTTAACATCAAAACATGAACATAAAGTTTACACATCAAAATCTTGAGTTGTGAAATAAATCGTGGCAATACGTAAGGAATATTTCATAATGGAACATAAATCATGATAAAATAGCATGGTAATAAAACATTTAATTGTGGTAAACCATTATGTGCATGATATTATTTCCTTAGTTTCCAAGGCATTACTTCCATGACCCTTATAGTGGACAAAGTCCCTTTTAGAATCGATTTCACTCTTCGTTCCAGTACTGTATCACTGAACTGGATTAACTTTCCATTCCAGACATGTCTATATCATGAGATATAAATCTTTACCCAATGCAGTGGAGGGATATATAGGTCCCACCAATCTCGTAATTAAATCATTCTTACTCGTGCCACAAAATAAACATAAATAATTCATTATAACCCAAAAAATAAAATGGGTTTCATAAACATCATCCCATCATAACATAATCCATATAAAACAAATGGATATCATTTCATGATAAGAAGAATCAAACCATGTAAATAATAGAGACATTATACTTGAAACATAATCATACTAAATAATTTAAAATTAGATGGAAAATAGTGTTGACATAACACTTGAAATGAATTCTTGAGGAAAATATCTTTTCTTCTTCAAAGTCATTTTCCTTTCACAAAATGCCAGGCAATTTTAAAAGAAAATGATTTTGTTGAAAATATTCATTAAATATTGTAGAGTAAGCTTCATGAAAATAATTTTTTATGAATCCGTAAAAGTATGTTTATCTCGTATAAGTTAAAAAAACATTCTCCTCGTACTTTTGTTTGAAAAGTAAAAAAAGTTCCTTATATGGTAAACAAAACAAAGATCCATTCCATAACACAAAGTAAAAGTCACAGAGGTGTAAACATGACAGTAAACATACACGGAATAATATTAAACACTTTATAAAAAATATTTTATGGGCATGGATGAATAATAGATCCTCAGTAAATACTTACGTATAAGAAATCTCATATAAAAATGATATTGAAAAATTATCCCTTACCTTAGGTCTGATATGCTTCGTACGTATCCAAACCTCCTATAAAATTATTTAAATAATTTAATTGACTTATTACAGAATCATATTCTTGTTATGATATCATATATGGCTCACTTATGTCACTGCCCGACCCAACGGGGCTCGAGCCGCGACTCCCCAAGCCCGCCTCCAATAGTTCAGGGGATAGCGACCAGCGCCGAGTAGGCTATCACACACATGGGAGGAATTAGCCTAAGGTACCTATAAACACGCACCCACATACTCCACCATGCAACAGTGCAGAGATATATGAAAACTGAAAAGAAAATGCATGCATACAACTATCCAACACCAAAGTGCAGCACAAGTACAAAAGGGAAAAACCGGGCCCACCAAAAGAAAACTGCAAAGTGTCCAACCTGCTCAGAAGGAGGGAAAACACTGCCAAAACACCTCTCGGTAAGCTAGTCGACACAGCTCTGGTAAACAACCCGATCAAACCTGTTCAACAAGCTCCTCCTACTCCGGGTCCTCCTAGGACTCCATTGAAATGCCTATGGACTACACAAGACACAAACATGTGCGGGAGAAGCCCGTGCAGGGGTGAGTATAACAATACACAGTAGGTGCCCCAAAAACGCCAAACAAAAGAGAGAAACTGAATGGAAGCATTCCGCACATCCCAGCCAGAGGGAACCCAGATGAGAGAGGAACTCCATCTCATGATCATCCTCAGCTAAAAACAACTAGTCATCTCAGCTCAGGTGTACGCCCATGCATACACCTTGAACAATCTAGATATACCAATCTCACACAACAAGCCACATGAGGTACCAACCTCATCACCAGCAATGGTTCACAACCAAGAGAGCACACTCCACAATCACTGTCATCCTAGATGACACTTGTCTGAGAGATACACTCCATTGGGTCTTAAACAAGCATCTTAGACGCTCACCTGAGAGACCATGCTCGTCGGATATCATCACTGAGAAAACCCAGCTAAACAACATAACTACCGAACTCCTCGGATGGCGGATCACTCCTAGGGTCCACTAGGTAATACCAGAACCCACACCGATATACAAATCTCTCAGATAGGGGATCACTCCCAGGATCCGCTGGGGGATACCACAACCCGATCTGGAACTCAACAGAAATATGTCACTAAGATAGAGGATCGTCGCCCGAGTAAAGGTGGTCACGACGATACCGGAACCCTATCTGGTACATCTCACACTGTAGGGGATTGAGTTGATGATGTCACAACCCTATCGAAACCACAAGCTAAGTAGGGGATCGTATAACCAACGATAACATAACCCTACTATACACCTCATGCTGAGTAGGGGATCATATACCTGATGATGCCATAACCCTACTGAGTACAGCCCACCGCATATGGGATCATAATCCTGATGATTCCACAACACAACGAGGTTAACCAGCTAGATAGGGGATCACGGCCCACGGATAACCGGTCACATCGATACCAAGAACCAGATAAAGGGAAAAGATGCTAGTGGATCTCGCTCCGGGCCCACCAGAGGGATGCCACAACTCTAACAAATTAAACATACCATCGAGAGGATCACAAACCTATAATAAGGTTGTGATGCCGCGTGAACCCTCGTAGGAATAAACCAAGGGAGTACCCTGAACCACTGATGGCTCAAACATCGCTAACCCAAGCGACCCACTACAATGCCACATTGCGCACCTCCTAGGCCGATACCGAGTCCACCATCGCAATCCATACGGAAAAACACGCAGGAAAGGATGATTACTCGCCCGAAACAGACAACTGGTGAATAAGGCACTATTCACCGTAGCTAGATCGTGCGAGGCCCACTCAACGATCCCAAAACTCAACAAGAGGATCATACCACATCGATCCGCTCATAAAAACACATGAGATCCACTACATGTTCGCCCGAAAAGGACCCCCGGTGAAAAAGGCACTATTCACCGAGGCCAGCCCAGGTGGGGCCCACGACTCAATCCTGAAACACATCAAATAGATCACAGCATTGTGATCCTCTCGGAAAAGCACACATGATCGACTATTCATCCGCCAAAATCGGACTCCTGGGGAGAATGTTGTGTTTCTCCGCAAATGCCAAAACCCAGCCTCATGGGGACCGCACCCCGAACTCAGACCCATCGCCCGAAAACCAACAAGAAAAGTTCGTTGTACCATCAAGGCCTCAACACCACTGACAGCACGTCAATCGGATGCTCCGTGTAGAAGATACAACGACGCGAAGTCCAATAATAATAAAATATTACTATTAAATCGACGTTTCAATACACTGGGCCAAAATCCTGTCTCACCAAATTTCCAAAGCGATTTCAAAAGTTCTGTCTTGACGCAAGTAACGCGTTGCCGCAAACGGCTCGCAAATCGGGGTTACGGTTTGCGAGTTATGGGGGTTTAAAGAATCCCTAGAAAAAAATCTGGCCAGACCACTGCAGGGTCGCCGGAAACCACCGTGCCGCCGCCGCTGTCGCCATAATCCGCCACGCCGCCGCCACACCTCGCTGAATTCCTCCATGGCCACCGCCCCTTTCCACCGGAAAACTGGGATTTCGCCAAAAAATTTCCGGGAGCCACCGGCAGCACCCCGGTGGCTCCAAATTCAGATCCGAAAAATGTTTCAGAAACCATAGGACCATAGCTACATAACCCTTATGACGATTTTAAGAAAAACAATGCATAAACGTGGTCCGAGATATTAAAATTCAAACTGCCTACCTGTTGGCGGATCGCCGAAGTTTCGGGTGCAGAACGACGCCTGCGACGCGCTGGAGCTCGATCTGCTGACGATCGGCGCTGAAAATGGACGCCCGAAGCTCGAATTGGCGAAGAATGGAGAGGGGAGGGGTAGGTTGTGTTTCCTACGTGCATAAGAGGAAATTAGGGTCGGGGGAGTGATTTATTTATGTTTTAATTTTTTTTAATAACAAACTCATTAACTCGCCGCCATCTCGCCTTCGACCCGGCACCCGATGCAGACAAAGGTAAGTTCACCCCTAGGGTAAATGATCCATTCTGAACGCAACAACGAACTCAGATATGCAATCTGAGACCCCGTTCAGAATTTTCTCAAGCCGAATCTCATAAACTAACTTCTCCACTTTTTTACGAAAACGCCCATGGTGGCGCTTTCTACCACAGGCCCGCGACCGCAATGTTTATACCTCTCCTAGGGTAAAAGGCACATTCCAGATGCAATCATACCCTCAAATTCCCATTCTGACATACCGTTTATGATATATCTCACTCCCACCAAGTGCATAGTATAAAAATACTAAATATTTTTATAAAATTAATTCCGGACACACCCAGTCTCAGGATTCGCATGCCGTCTTCGCGCCTAGCTCTACAATTATTCATAGAAGTATTCCAAAGTCTGATAGGGCCAAAAAAACCAAGTCACTACATCTTATGACTTTATATTACCCATTATTTTGTAAATTCCATGTTAAATCGGCATTTTGGGTAAAATCGTTTTATTTATCGTACATTCTTGGACTTTTTGTTCTTGGTATTATTTTGACATATATCATGATTTACTTACTTCCAGAATTTAAATCATGATTTATATATCATATATATTCAGTATATATTTATATATATAATAGATAGATAAATGAAATGAAATACACCATTCATGGAGACGGTAGGTCGTACGTACGCATGAATGTTGTTTTCCTTTCCATATTGACTTGAATGGAAGTAAGTAGATGAAATATATATATACATAAATCCAGTAGGTTTATGGTAAACAAAAGAAACATTCATTCCATAAAACAAAGTAAAAGTCAAAGAGGTGTAAACATGACATTAAACATAAATGGAAGAATATTTAACAGTTTATGAAAAACATTTTATGGGCATGGATGAAAAATATAACCCCCGAAAATACTTACGTATAAGCAATCTCGGATAAAAATGAGATTAGAAAATTATCCCTTACCTTAGGTCTGATATAATTGGTATGTATCTGAACCTCCTGTATAATGATTTAAATAATTTAATTTACTTATTACAGAATCATATTCATTTTTATGATATCATATATGGTTCACTTATGACTTTATATTACCCGTTCATTTGAAAATTCCATGTTAAAGCAGTGTTTTGGGTAAAGTCGTTTTATTTATCGTACGTGCTTGGAATTGTTGTCCTTGATATTATTATTACTTATATCATGATTTACTTACTTCCATAATGTAAATCATGATTTATATATCATATATATTTAGTATATTTATATATGTAATAGATGGATAAATGAAATGAAATACACCAATCATGGAGATGGTAGGTCGTACGTATGCATGAACGCTGTTTTCCTTTCCTTATTGACATAAATGGAAGTAAGTGAATGAAATATATATATATAAATCTAGTAGCTTTATCATGTCATATAATTCATTATTATTCATTATATATTCTTTATAATCATTCTTGAATGGTTAACATGGAGAATGAATATCATCACGTCGTGGAGATGGTAATCCGTACATACGTACATGCGATGATATCGTTCCCATAAATATTGAATTTAATTGGAGTTGATTATATAATATCTCATAATCAGTATGATGTTATAATAACTATATATAGTTGTTCTTTACACCATTATACCCATCCATTTAAGGTAGTGGTGGAAAAATAGATTACACCACGGCGTGGAGACGGTATTCCGTACTTACGCACGCACGGAGATTTCGTTCTCCATAGGATGAATAGAAGGTGAAATGGTATTGTTTCATATTTATAATATCATATCATTATATTAGTGATACTTATTTTATTACATTATAATTAAACAACTAATGAAGAATAAGTTGAAGAAGAAAGAAAACATGAAAGAATCGGTAGAAGAGATTACCTCTTCTTCAACGCACCTCTTTTAAGCTTCCTCTTAAGGCACTATATTTGTTCATTTGAGGAGATAAGAACCTCTATAATGTTTCTAGGAAGTTGAGAAAGTAAATGGGAAGGGTTTTTCTGAGCTTGAATGCTCAAAATTGTCTACAGAGTATAGGGAGGAGGTACCCTTTCATAAGGGAGTCGAGGGGCACCTTAGAAAAAACATAAAATATTATTTTATAATAAAGTCTTATTCAGTTTATAATAGCTCCAAATTCATTTATTTCGAATATAAAGTGGGTATGGGTCACAATTATCTCAACATATAGGTTTTATACAAGTTTAGGTTACTATTTTAAACTTATCATTTAGATTTAACTGTAAGTTAAATTATTTAACTTTTGTTGTGTCTTCTTGTTTTCTAACACTATATGGTTAATAAATTTACTATAACAAGCCAAAAAAACCCCAATTGGTTACTTTTTAATATATATAACCATATATAAGTCATTTTGCGTATCCTTATATATTTAGGAAGAGAATCACAATTATTAATATAATATTTGTTTTAAAAACTATTTTATGTAAATTTTGACACTATTTGGTAATTGATTTTTGTGAAATTTATAACAGCATGATTAATTATAAAAACAATAATTAAATCAATAATAACATGTCATATTAACCTAGAAAATTATTTTAATTCATAAAATGTCTCAGATTACATTTATTTGGTTATTTATAACATCAATTTTGTTAATATTTCATTAATAAGGTAATTACTACATCATCAATGTGTCAGAAATAAATTAAATTATTTAATGTTTAAAAATTATAAATAAAATATCATCATGTAGGAAATCTTTTTATATTTCTAATGAATATTTATAGTCTAATTTATCTTATGTATAACCCTATATTATAAATGTTTTAGTTATTAATCATTGATTTTAACTGTTTTGACTCTTGATTAAATAAAATAATAATAAGTGTCCTAATCTAATCCAGGTGGACCTAAAAGGTAATATTTTATTCCTGAGGTTGTTTTTTGTCTAATTACACTTATCCAATTGAATTAGGACATGTTTTAGGGTAATAATAATATAATTGTTACCCTTAATTACTCTATTTACATTTTACCGTGTTAAATAAAATTAAAATTTTACTATTCAAAAAAATTATTTTTATCTTATTGAACCACATTTTACTCCTTGATATTAACTGTGTATCTTGTATTTTCGAAATTCCACTAACATAAGTAGTAAAATTATGTAAATTTTCAAATTCTTCTAGGAGGTGGGTCAACGACGGTGAAAAGTTCAATAAAATTTTTATATGTCTAAAATTATTATAAAATGACTCCAATGAATTAAATTGAACTTTTATAAGTATTATGTATCTACATTGACATAAAAAAAATTTAAATAAAATAAATTATTATTTAAATTAAAATTCGGTTTTAACTAATAACTCATTATTTTCACTATTCATCAAAAATTGAATGTTTTCAGAAAAATACCAAAATCTCACCCTAAGCTAATTTCGATATTCTGAAACCAAAAATGAAGTCCGTTTTGAAAGATAAAATATATAAATTTTTAAAAAGTATGTATTTCTATTCATAACGGATAGTTAATATAATATTTTAATAACATATAGTTGTTTAGTGAAACTCGGAATTGTGTACAACACACGCTATCGTGGAAGGTCGCGATTGCGTGTAAAGAAAGCCAAGTTAGGGTTGTGTGTTGTGAAAGATGACATTTTTGTTGTGTATAATATAATACAACAATATTTCATTGATAAATTTAATATATATATATATACACTATATTCTGTGTAGAATAGATTCTATCAAACGAACATGAAATTTTGTGTAACACGATCCAAAAATAGTTTTGCGTATACTGAAAACTAATATGGTGTTGCATATAGCGCAAGCTAATCATGTTGTAGTGTAAAAAAAATACATAAACGAAATTAAAAATAATATATCTCCTAAAATATCAGGGTCTTACATTCTACCCCCCTTAAAATGAATTTATTCGTCAAAATTCATTGGGGTTATAAATCGTTTACAACTTGAAAGTTTCATTCGTAGAAACCCACATCGTAAAAAGAAATACACAACCTTAATTTTAAAAACTAATTTATGAAATGTAATGGTTACCCAAATTATCTCATCACTGGGTTTTTACATAGGATAACATAGGTGAAAATATTTACATGGATGAGAAATATAATCATCAACTTCTGATGAAGAGTGGTAGAGGACATGGCTATGAAAAATCCAACAATCATAAAGCCATAAATTTTTGATGATCTAAGGTACCATCTGATTCATTAGATATGAGAACACTATGACAACATTTCTGGTTTTCAAGATCATTTCCCTAATGTTGATGAATTTTTTAATTAAAATAAATACTTACTTGATTTTGGTCCAATCATACTGTTGTTTGTGCCTTGAATAATTTCCACTTCATATCTTAATGAAATGAAGTTGAATTTTTCTTCCATGAAGTATTAGTAGATCATGCGATATAATTATAGGTCATTCCATCTATCTCAAACCTAAGGTTAGAAATATTTATATACATAAGTCCATATATAGTGAGATTAATCGTATATGGTTCCAAAAATGGACTTATACTTCATCTATTGTACCTCTTAGTAAAATAAAACTAGTTTCTTTTAAACAGGGACTTCTTATAGGCCAGAGGTAGGAGATAAAGGCATGTCTCACTTCATATTTGGTTTCGATTCTTGTAACCTTTTCTAACGCGATGGGTTGTCGCCCGTCCTGTAGGTTTTCCTTTTTCTCAAACTATACTATTATAACATTCCAAAAATAATATTGAAAAAAGGTTCTATCCTTAAACAATATTATCTTATTACTAACATAATCCATTTCAAATATTTAGGATTATCCAAAATACTTCTATCAAAACTCATAGTGTAAAGAAAACCATTACTTGAAAGGTCACATAACAAGCATATGAATACCATCATTTATCCCCCATATATCATCAGATATATCTTGTTGGTCACATTCTAAACTGGTGAATACCTTAATCATGTATTCCTTTGAAACATGAATTACCATATATCTTTAGTGAAAACATGAATGCTGTCAAGAGTTAACTCATTCCACATACCAAAATCCCAAAAGTTCTATATACTCAAACCATGATATCACTTTGTCCTTATATCATTCATGAGCCCATGAATACTATCAAACATTTCATTTTCTCATTATCCCTTCATTATGCGTATATGATCTTTTTTCCAAAAATATTTCCATCACCTTTCATGGTTACCAGTACCGTATTATTATTGAAAACCATAATGGAAAAATTCATAGATATTCCAATATACCATAAAAGTACCTCAACAACATTATTCTTGAATACAAATACATAAAAATTCAATCCATCCTATTCAATGATTTTCATGGAATAAGTCCTTCCTTTATTTAGAAGTAACCTCTTAGATCAAGGCATTGAATTGGGTAATGTCCATGTTCTCCATAGATAAGACATTGAACTCCATAACAGTCTGTCACTCTATTACCCTTCTTCCCACACAGATAACATCTTCCCCTCCATTTTATGTATTCATTAAGGTTCATCTTCCCTTATTTAGAAATATCAATATTCATTTCTCTATGAACCTCACCATCCAAACAAGAATAAAATTCCATCTTCCTCTTATTTGATGAATTAGGAATACCAAAAAAGATCACCTCGTTAATCATATATCGCGCTGACTGATTCATCATAATCGTAATATCTCTCGTTCAAGGCATTACACAATTTTGTTGCTCATAATCACCAATTTTTTCATAGGAGTCAATGTAGACCAAATTCCTTCTGGTTCCCTCCATTGAATAAAACAAAAAACCATGGTGTAAGAAATAGTTAAAATAGTGAGGAACCACATAATCATAAAATGTCACTTATGGGATGTCTAACATATCACACATTCATTAATCCTTGACAACATAGGTTCACCCTAGGTTATTCATGATTGTCAACATAATTCTAGGATTGTGTCCTATAGTTATACTAAACCTTAGGGACATTCCTAGACATACCTTTGAAATATCTCTAGGGATTTCACTAAAGCTTTCACATCCTAGTATCCAAAGGATAACTAAACCTTTTCTCTGATACCAACTGTAGAGGACCCAAACATTACGTACATGGACATTACATTACTTTTGTGGAATACTTAATGCATAAAAAAACCAACACTCACGGACTGTAATAGTTTAGTGTCTTTGGAAGCTCGAAACATAATCTTCTAATCAAGGTGAAAGATCATCAACATCTCCCATAACGATCTTCCCCTTTTTGTTTTCTTACCTAAAACCTTTCTTTATATCCTGGGGAAAATAAAACATATAAAGGGTGAGCTCAAATTCTCAATAAGGGAAAGCATGGAGAAAATAAAACCAACAATATATATTTGAACTTCAAAACATGAACATAAAGTTTACACATCAAAGTCTTGAGTTTTGAAATAAATCATGGAAGTACATAAGGAATATGTCATAAAGGAACATCGATCATGATAAATTATCATGGGAATAAAACATTTAATTGTGGAAAACAATTATCCACATGATATGATTTCCAGAGTATCTATGTAATTGCTTCCAGGACCATCATAGTGGACAAAGTCTCTTTTTGAATCATGTTCACTCCTCGTTCCAGTCCCGTATCACTGAACCAGATTAACTTTTTGTTCCAGCCATGTTTATCTCATGAGATATAAATCATTACCCAATTCATTGTGGGGATATATAGGTCCCCCCATCTCATAATTAAATCATTCTTACTTGTGCCACAAAATAAACACAAATCATTCATCATAACCCAATGAATAAAATGGGTTTCATAAACATCATCCCTTAATAACATAATCCATATAAAAAAATGGATATAATTTAATCATAAGAAGAATAAAAAATTTTAAATAATTGATGCATTATACTTGAAATATAATCATACAAATAATATTCCATCTTAGATGGAAAATAGTTTTGACAAAACACTTTAAATGAATTCTTGAAGAAAATTTCCTTTCTTCTTCAAAATCGTTTTCTTTTCACAAAATGCCATGAAATTTTAAAAGAAAAGGATTTTGATGAAAGTAGTCATGAAATTTTGTTGAGTAAGCTTCATGAAAATAAGGTGTTATGAAACCGTAAAAATCTGTTCATGCCGTATAACTTAAAAAAACATTTTCCTCATACTTTTGTCAGAAAAGTCAAAAAAGTCCCTTGTATTGTAAACAAAAGAAACATTCATTCCATAACACAAAGTAAAAGTAAAAGAGGTGTAAAAAATACATTAAACATACATGGAATAATATTAAACACTATATTAAAAGCATTTTATAGCCATAGATGAAAAATATAACCCCAGTAAATACTTACGTATAAGCAATCTCGGATAAAAATGAGATTGTAAAATTATCCCTTACCTTAGGTCTCATATTCTTAATATGTATTCGAACCTCCTGTATAATGATCTAAATAATTTCATTAAATTATTACAGAATCATATTCATTGTTATGATATCATATATGGTTCACTTATGACTTTATATTACCTGTTCTTTTGTAAATTCCATGTTAAAGCAGCGTTTTGGGTAAAATCATTTTATTTATTGTACGTGCATAGAATTGATGTTATTGATATTTTTATTACATATATCATGATTTACTTACTTCTAGAATGTAAATCATTATTTATATATCATATATATTTAGTATATTTATATATATAATAAATGGATAAATGAAATGAAATACACCATTCATGGAGACGGTAGGTTGTACGTACGTATGGACACTGTTTTCAATTTCTTATTGACTTGAATGGAAGTAAGTAGATGAAAAATATATATACATAAATAAATTAGCTTTATATTGTCATATATTTCATTATTATTCATTATATGTACTTTATAATCATTCTTGAATGGTTAACATGGAGAATGAATCTCATCGCGTTGTGGAGACGGTAATCCGTACGTACACACGAGCAATGATATCATTCCCATAATTATTTAATTTAATTGGAGTGGATGATATAATATCTCAGAATAATTATGATGTTATAATAACTATATATAGTTGTTTTTTACACCATTATACCCATCCAATTAAGGTAGTGGTGGAAAAACAGATTACACTGCGGCGTGGAGACGGTATTCCATACTTACGCACGCGCGGTGATTTCGTTCTACATGGGATGGATAGAAGGTGAAATGGGGATGTTTCATATTTATAATAACATATCAGTATATTAGTGATTCTTCTGTTATTACATTATAATGAAACAACTATAGAAGAAGAAGTTGAAGAAGAAAGAAAACTTGAAAGAATGGGAAGAATATATTACCTCTTCTTCAACGCACCTTTTTAAGCTTCCCATTAAGGCACTAGAGTTGGTCTTTTGAGGAGAAAAGAACCTATATAATTTTTCTAGGGAAGTTGAGAAGTGAAATGGGCAAGGGTTGTCCAAGAATGAAAGCTCAAAATTGTGTAAAGAGAAGAGTGAGGAGGTGCCCTTTTATAAGGGAGGAGAGGGCCTCCTTAGAATAAACATAAAATATAATATTATAATAAAGTAATATTCATTTTATAATAGCTCCAAATAGATTTATTTATAAGCTAAAGTGGGGATGGGTCTAAATCCTCTCAATCAATAGGTTTTAGACAAGTTTAGGTTACTATTTAAATCTTATCATTTAGATTTAACTCTATGTTAAATAATTTAGCTTTTACCGAGTCTTCTTGTCTTCTTACACTATATGGTTAATGAACATACTATAACAAGCCAAAAAACCCCATGTAGTTAATTATTAATATATATAACCATATCTAAGTCATTTGGACTAACCTTATATTTTTAGGTATAAAATAACAATAATAGTATAATATTTGTTTTAAAAACTATTTTATATG
The DNA here is from genome assembly GCA_963277665.1 of Viscum album. Taxonomy (NCBI): domain Eukaryota; kingdom Viridiplantae; phylum Streptophyta; class Magnoliopsida; order Santalales; family Viscaceae; genus Viscum; species Viscum album. The sequence goes on from OY728156.1 coordinate 120,564,594, forward strand.
AATTTTTGGTAATTGATTTTTTTGAAATTCATAACAGAATTATTAGTTAAAAAAATATTATTAAATCAATACTAACATGTCATATTAACCTTGAAAATTAGTGGAATTCATAAAGTCTCATCTTAAATTTATTTGGGTATTTATTACATAACTTATGTTAATATTTCATTAATAAGGTAATTACTGTATTATCATTCTGTCATAAATAAATTAAATTATTTATGTCTAAAAATTATAAATAAAATATAATTATGTAGGAAATATTTTTATCTTTATAATTAATATTTATAGTCTAATTTATCATATTTATAACCCTATATTATAAATGTTTTAGTTATTAAACATTGATTTTAACTCTTTCAACTTTTCTTTAAATAAAATAATAATAAGTGTCCTAATCTAATCCATGTGAACCTAAAGGGTAATATTTTATTCCTAATGTTGTTTATGGTCTAATTAATCTTATTCAATATAATTAGGAAATGTGTTAGGGTAATAATAATATCTTTTTTACCCTTAATTACCCTATTTACTTTTAACCGTGGTAAATAAAAGTAAAAAGTTAATATTCAAAAAAAAATTATTTTTATCTAATTGAGCGACATTTTACTCCTAGATATTAACCAGGTCTCTTGGATTTTCTAAATTCCACTCATTGAAGCGATAAAATTATGGAAATTTTCAAATTCTCCTAGGAGGTGGGTCCTAGACGGTGAAAACTTCAATAAAAGTTTTATATATCTAAAATTATTATAAAATGAATCCAATGAATTACATTGAACATATATAAGTATTATGTATCTATTTTGATATAAAATAAATTTAAATAAAATAATTGATTATTTAAATAAAAAGTCGGTTTTAACCAATAACTCAGTGTTTTCGCTATTCATAAAAAATTGAATGTTTTCAAAAAAATACCAAAATTTCACCATAGGCTAATTTCGATATTCTGAATCCAAAAATGAAGTCCATTTTGAAAGATAAAATTTATAAAATTTCAAAAACTGTGTATTACTATTCATAACGGATACTTTATATAATATTATGATAACATATCGTTGTTTAGTGAAACTCGGTATTGCGTACAACACATGCTATCATGGAAGGTCATTATTGTGTGCAAAGAAAGCCAAGTCATGGTTATGTGTTGTGCATGATTCCTATGTTGTTGTGTATAATATAATCCAATCATTTTTCCTTTATACATTAAATATATATATATATATATATAAACTCAATGTTGCGTAGAATAACTTCTATCAAATAAACATGAAATTTTGTGTAACACGATCCAAGAACAGTGTTGCCTATACTGCAAACTAATATGGTGTTGCATATAGCGCAAGATAATCTTGGTGTAGCATACAACAGAAGACATCAATGAAATTAAAAATTATATATCTCATAAAATCTCGGGGTGTTACACAAATAAAGTAAAATATAATATTAAAATAGTATAATGTGATGGTTATAACATAGAATTTAAAATTTATGAGTATTAATAAGAAGAAAATTTTTATTAATAATATATTTTTTATTATGAAATAATTATTTATCATTTATATATAAACTAAAATAAAAATTATTTTAATGTAAAATAAGAATTTTTATAAAGAACTATTTTTATGCCGGCAAAGTTATTTATATTAAGAAATTAAATTAATCACTCTAGATGACTGATTTTACTAAATATATTATAATATATATGAATTAATATATTTTAAAATTTATTTAATTTTTTTAATATTAGTGGATATGAATAAATTAATTTTTTTTTCTGAAAACAATTTTCTTTCAAATGAGGATTTCATCACCTTTTGAGGGCTTATTTAAAAAATAATTTCTCACACTTATACCAATTTAAGGTGATAGAATATTTTCCATAGTTGCAATCACGAGTCTCTAATTTTCTAAATAGGCCCATTTTATGGTCAAATTGAATAACAACCCAGGTAAAATTTATAGCCTCGATAATAGATAAATCAGGTTAATCAAGGAAAAAACCAAGTGATAAGGTTATAATATTTCATGTTAATTTTCATTGGGTGAATGAAAATATTATCTTATCAAATTATATTTTAATTTCATTAGTGGACATTATTCAATTAATATTACTTATATTATAGTAATATTATATAAAGTAATATAATTTCACTCTCTTAGTTTTGAAAAAATTTATATGTTCGTATAAGGGAGAAATAATGTTATGAATGAATATAAATTAATTTATCTAATAATTTATTTATTTTCTTGATAAATATTTATTATCATATTTTGGAATGATATAATTACTTATAATTATTTTACTACACTAACTCGTTATTTATTCAATTAATGGAAAAATTGAATAGAATAATTTAATAATATTTATTATGGTATAATTAGACTGAGTTATAGAGTTCCATGATTTTTATAAATTAATATGATATATTTTTTCAAGTATAAAGAATTATATTAAAATATCACCTCATAATTTATTCATTTTTTATGATATTATAAGGATAGAATAATATTGATATTATTTATAATTTATAAAAATAAAATTTTATTACATATTTAAAATAATGAAAATCTAGAAACTGGAAAGAAGGGTTTAGATATGGTAAAAAAATTATACTAATTTTTAATTTATTGTTTATTTTTTCCATATCGGTAAAATTATGAAATTTTATCTGTGAAAAAATGATATTGTGATTAAGTATAAAATAGGTTAACTAAGGGGTTAAATCAAATGATATGATTTAATGTGGTATATATATCTATCCGAATTTAATTTTATGATTTTATTTTGAAAATATCATGCCTTATCTATTAATATATGTCTATTTATATGTATTTTACCTTGATAATTAAATAAATAGATTTTAATATTTTATGAAATTTTAATAGTGCACCTCTACTAAATTATATAAGGGACCTCTTTCCATCATTTCATAGACAACATTGAGAAATATATATCCGTAAATACTTATCCATCACACATCATTACATTCCTATCCACATTATAGGGGTCTTTCCATCCCAAAATTCTAACCCTATTACCCTTTATTGATATTGGATTAGGTTCTTTCATTGAAGATTTAATCATATTTAACGTCATAATCCTTTTTTACATCATCATTTTTATAAGGCCCCAGCCTTAAACCTTACTTAGTCTTGAGTTATTACAAGATTACACATTGAGGATCTTTTCAGGTTTAGAGTTTTAGAGAAATAGATCATGAAACTTTCATTACATTCCACATTTAAACAAAGTGGTTACATAAAATACAATATTCATTCTTCCCATCAACGTAAATATATTTAAAATAAAACATGGATTCTTTCTTGACACATCCTTGACATTATCATCACATCATGTACCTTTCCCTTGACCTGTGAAAAACATTTCAAAAAACATGGGATGAGCATGAAAAGCTCAGTAAGGGTTATAAAAAATATGGAAAGGAAACATGAGTTCATATATACATAAGAATGAAATCATACTTTACCCATAAAACATAGGCACTTTAACATACCTCATCAAACCATGAATAAATCAAATAAATCATAAGACAGAAAGGTAACATGAGGCATTCATAACATCCTTATGTAGGGAGTAACCCTCTGGGTTACGTTTGGAATACCCATCACAGTATATTCCCTAAATCTCTTCGGAGAAACCTTAACGTTTCACTCCTTCACGTTACCCAATGCATTGGAGAGCTATATCGGGCTCACCCACCCATAGTTTATCACGGAACCACCCGTCGTCATAATAATGCCCAAGAACCTCAACATAATCGTATCACATAAAACATGCATAAAGGAAACATAACATTTCCACATTTCAATCACAAGATATCAATACAACACATTGATATAAAAACATCATGAAAACCATTTTCAATACCAAAATAAAATAAAATTAAAACATGGTATTTATTTTTCTTTTAAAAAGAAGGTATGGCTTCTAGAGGAAGCTGAAACTCAAATAATGGTCACGGCGGCGGAGAAGTCGTTGTCCCCGCATACGTACGACAAAAACATTCCCCTTTGTAGTTCAGTAAAACGCTTCGTATAAAAAAGATTCCTTTTCGATAAATGTAAAAGTCAAAGGGGTTTATACACTGTATAAAATAAGGTTATGTATAAAACAAAATATGCCTCAATGAAAGGAGATTGAGATGAAGTCCCATACAAAGACGATATCCTTGGTTTAAGGATAAATCAATTAAATAATTATGTGTGACAAACGAATACACCAAATATAAGTGGATATTAAGTGTAAAATAATCACAGTTCATTCACACATATTCAAAATATGACATATTCAATAACTACATGTTAAACCCAATGAAATCGAAATTGGGATAAGAAGTTCCCTTGATAGCCTAACGGCGTCACATCAAAATGAGTTGATGAGAGATAAAAGAAAGGGTATCTCATCACATGGAAATAAAATTTACATCAATAAGGATATATGAGAACATATCACAACATAACAATATGTAAAATAAAAGACCCAACAAAATAAGTCTTTTAAAAAGAGGAGGGTGAATGGTTCCCTTACCGATATGGGTATCTTTCGAAACATACGCCCCGTGAAAGAAGGAAAATACAACATTGATGTAAATAATCATAAATGAAAGAATATTACACAATGAGTAAAACAATGGTCAGTACATACACCACTCAAAGGAAATTGTGGAAAATGTAGCATAAATCTCACAGGAATAAAAGTGAGATGAAAAATCCCTTACGAAAACTCAGCAGCCTAACGGCGCCACTTAAAACTTCCAAAATGGATTGATGAGAGGAAAATAGGGTCTCTCATCATATGAACATAATAATTACCGTAGGATTAAAAAGAAAATCCCAATCATAAGAAAGATGATCTTAAAAGGAATGACATAAAAGAGTAAACTTAAAAAGAAAGAGAGGTGTAGGATCCCTTACCTCGGGTCCGACTTGACTCGATCATTCTTTAACATCCTGAATAATAAATTTGAGTTAATTTCCACTTTAATAGGAACCATTTTCTAGTTCATTATTCCTTTTAGATCACTTATTGTCTTGTTATAAACATTATGTAATCATTTAAGTTAATAATGTTTGTTTTGCCGATATTTGGTTCTTAAGTCGAAAGTGGACTTCTTACAATTACATGTTGTTCATGTGGTCAAAGGTTCTTTATATCCAGAATGAAATTCCTAATTTGGATAGCATATATATCATATATATCCAGCATATACATGTATTTATAATATTACATAATCATTTAGAGGTAAGAAATGAAATGCACCGTTCATGGAGACGGTAAGCCGTACGTACGCATGAACGCTACTTTCATTTCATTATCATATTAATGGAATTAAAACTAAATGAGAGGTATGTATATTTTAATTACAGAATTATATTCATCATTTAGATGTATAATTCATCATATATATCCATTATACACATGTACTTATAATAGTACATTACATTTGGGGATAATAAATGAAATGCACCGTTCATGGAGACGGTAAGTCATACGTACGCATGAACGCTACTTTCATTTCTATATAATACTTTAATGGAAAGAAATAATAATTATATATAGGTATATTATATTTCCAGTATAACATCATATATAATAACATTAAATCCATCCTTTATACGTCCCACGTATGGCATTAACGAATCACATCACTTTGAGGGGGCGGTAGTCCGCACTTCTTAAACTGAAGATATCGTGTATACCCATAATGGAAACAATAATGGTATGCCATAAATGAAAAATACAAAAGCTTAAGGAAATAATAAACATATTATATATCATATATAAAAATATTGACATCATAATGGCCACCTTTGAAGGTGTTAAATGAGTATTGAACAATCATCGTTTCAGGAGGCAGAATTTTGCCATCCACGGAAACCGTATGTTCCTTAACCATTTGATGTAGTTGTGTGAGAGTGTAGCTCGAATAAATATTATAAAAACATTCTAGTATATTGAAGATACTGGTGTTGTAACAAAATAAGTAAATAAAATGATTTTAGGGGGTTGGAGAAGCAAAATAAAACAAATGAACATGAGAGAATGAATTACCTTTAAAAGTGTAACTCCTTTTGATTTGAGCCTAACGGATTCCTTTCAAAGGATTATGCCCAAATTAAATCCTCTAGGATGAGGAGAGGGATGTGGAGAGAGTAAATGGGCAGCGGATGGCCGAGACAAAGGCTTGAGGAGTGTGTGAAATGAGGTAGAGGTGGGGGCCTTTTATAAGAGGAGAGGAGGGGCACTTTTGGAAATCATGAAACTATTGTTTTATTTTCAAAAGTGTTTCTAATTTATAAGGTCCCACATTGATTTATTTCGAATATAAGATGATAAGGCTTCGAAATATTCTCATACAATAGTTTTTGGACATGTGTAGGTCTTAGAATTTATATTATCATTTCATTTTATTTAAACTGTTCATTAATGAGGTCATCGTTGCATCATCATGATGTCATAATTAAATTAACTTATTTAATGTATAAAAATTATAACACAAATATCCTGATGTAGGAAATCATTTCATATTTCCAAAGAGTATTTATAGACAAAGATATTATTTGTATAACCCCTTCTAAATTTTTTTTTAGTAAAACAATTTATGTTAGTGTCATTTTCACCTTTATTTAAAAAAAGGCATTAAAGTCATTATCTCACCCAAGAGGCTCCATTGGGTCCCCTAAATCGACCCATGGGTTGTCGTGGTCGTACATGACTCATCCAATAGGGTTAGGACAAGTGTCATGGTGTTTTCATATTTTTATAATATCATTTTTACCTTAAATTACACTAATTACCTCTAATCGCGATTAATGAAAAAAAGCTACTATTCACCAAAAAATTATTTTCATCCCATTGAACCACATTTTACATAATAATGACAACCATGCATGTAGGATTTTCAAAATTCAACACACATTAGTGGTAAACTTTCATTTAACTGAAAAATCAGTTTGCTTGATTACAACTTAGTGGTTTCACTATTCATCAAAAATTGGAGTTTTTCAGAAAATTACCAAAAATTCACCATAAGCTATATTTGATATTCTGAATTCAAAAATGATGTTTATATTACCTAATTCAAAGAATATAAGAATAATTAATTAATTTAATAATTAACTCCCGCTTTCAAAACAAATAGCATGTTTTTAAGAAACAATATATATCAAAAGATTGATATTTGTTTATGTTGAATTTCAAAGTGAAATTAATTCCAAAGTCCACCATTGAATAAAATGGTAAAAATATTTTATGGTTTCACTTTAAAACCAATTCAAAAGATAATCTAATCATATAAATAAATTAGATTAAAAGAGGTTTTGAATTAAAATACAACATTTTAAACTTATTCATAAAAAAATGAACTTTATCGGAAGAATAACAAAAACATACACAAAGTAAATTTTGATGTCCCAATTATAAAGAAGGATTTTATTTGGTCCAAAATAATGTATAAGAGTGACCAAAAATATATTTAAAGAGGGTTCTCCATCAAAAGGTGATAAGTGAACCTTTAGTGAAAACTAGGGAATAAACGCCTAAAATTGAATTCTTTCCGTATTTTAAGCCTTTATCTTTTATTAGATAAATGTAAAAACATTTAAAAACATATATAATCATATTTTAGTTATTTCTATCCATTCTCGCCAATACAATAGCTACATGTTAACTGCCATTTAAAATAATGTTATTTTATTATTAGAGTGCAACGTAAGATTCCCAAGAAACTCGTTGTTGCGTGTTGGGTACGCCATCGAGCATAGCGTCCCCTTTAAAGTAATATTAATATTTTATTCACAAATATGGATAAATATGAAAATTTCATATTCTTTATTTACCTGGGGTGTTACATCCTTCCCCCCTTTTGGGAATTTCTTCCTCGCAATTTTAAAATTGGGCTCGAAAACATCCTTGAAAGTCCCACATCGGAACAATAGTAGGTAAAACAATCACTTTAAGATAGAGAAAGATAAGTACAAAGGTCACCCGAGTTAACCCATACTAGGATTCCAAGTATAAAAACATGGACATGGAGAAGAAAACATAGGGTCATGTTCTGTTGGAGAGTGATAGTAAACATGTCTAGGAGAATGTTAACCATAAGAAAATCACAAACTTTTGATAGGTTAAACGGTATTCGATTCCCCAGTAGGAAAAGTTAATAGACAGCATTTTTGTTTTAAGATACTTTTTATTGGGGAATTTACTCATAAGGAAACATAATCACTTATCATGTTGACTTTCAACTTTTATTAGATTCCTTACACAAACTCATATTTTCTCCAAAAGGCGAGTATTTAGGAAGACTTGTTCACATTAAGAGTACTATAATCAACTTTTAGAGAATCACCTAATCCACAAAAGAGAACAATATACTTCCCATGACTTTAGTCTTTAACCAAAACCAAAACCAAAAAGGATAGTATAAGACCAGATAATCCAGAAATGGATAACCCTTTTATAAAAAGAAAATCAATTCTTAACCTCCAAAATTTGTCCATAAAATTCTTCAAAGTAAACCAATCTAAGATTGAAACCCAAATATTTGAAGGATTTAGTCACATAGTCTTCCAAGTTAAATCGTAACATTTATCTCCAAACAACATCAGTTGCTCCTAAAGTCTCGTATTGAAAAGTAATTAACCTAATCACATATCATCCATGATAGGTTAATCATTTTCATAAATAACCCAAAATCAACTTACTCTTAATTCATAAAATCATATAACTAGAAAGAATCAGTCAAACTAACCAGGGACTTCGCGTAGTCCAGTGGTAGGCGCTAAATACCAGTCGCACTTTGGTTGTGGGTTCGATTCCCGTAGCATTGTTCGACGTCATGGGTTGTCACACGGTCTGCGTGTTGTCCTTTTTTCAAAACTATATAATTCTCAAAACATTTCCCAAAACGAGATAAAATCTTCAAAAATAAACATAAAATATTTTAACGTCAAGTTTATCTCATGCCTTTCATTTTCCATCATAACATATAATAACCCATAATTACCTCAAAATTAAGGATCATATAAACCCCAATGGTTACCTTTTTAATTATTACCTGAACTTCCACATCGATTGGTCATATCGTACATGATGCATTATAGAACATACCAAGGTTCACGTGGTTGATCATGACTCCTTGATAGTTGGTTTAGAACAACCACGAGTTTCCTCATTGAATACCCCATTTCATTGATTCTCTTAATCAGATAACCACCACAGTTTCCATCAAACCAATTGTCACTTTGGTGCCTGCGAGATCCAGCCATTCACTAAAAATAGAAATGTCAGTGTGAGTATATCAACAAAACCATCATGTACTAATGAGGAAGGTAAACACTAAGATATACTTACTCATTCACTTTATCTAAAACTAGGACTCTTTCTGAAATCCTAACCATTATGGTAATGTCACTTATTCTTAGAGAATACCCTAACCTCTAAAGTTATCTAAACCGACCTTTGACACCAACTATAAGGCCCCAGCCTTAAACCTTACTTAATATTGAGTTATTACAAGATTACACATTGAGGATCTTTTTATGTTTATAGTTTTAGAGAATTAGATCATGAAACTTGCATTACATACCACATTTAAACAAAGTGGTTACATAAAAGACAATATTCATTCTTCCCATCAACGGAAACATATTTAAAATAAAACACAGATTCTTTCTTGACACATCCTTGACACTATCATCACATCATGTACCTTTCCCTAGACCTGTGAAAAACATTTCAAAAAACTTGGGATGAGCATAAAAGGCTCATTAAGGGTTATAAAAAATATGGAAAGGAAATATGAGTTCATATATACATAAGAATGAAATCATACTTTGCCCATAAAACATAGTCACTTTAACATACCTCAACAAACAATGAATAAATCAAAGAAATCATAAGACAGAAAGGTAACTTGAGGCATTTATAACATCCTTACGTAGGGAGTAACCCTCTTGGCTACGTTTGGAATACCCATAACAGTATATTCCCTAAATCTCTTCGGAGAAACCTTAACGTTTCACTCCTTCGCGTTACCCAATGCATTGGAGAGCTATATCCGGCTCACCCGCCCTTAGTTTATCACAGAACCACCCTTCTTCATAATAATGCCCAAGAACCTCAACATAATCGTATCACATAAAACATGCATAAAGGAAACATAACATTTCCACCTTTCAATCACAAGATATCAATACAAAACATTGATATAAAAACTTCATGAAAACCATTTTCAATACCAAAATAGAATAAAATTAAAACATGGTATTTATTTTTCTTTTAAAAAGAATTTATGGCTTGTAGAGGAAGCCAAAACTCAAATAACGGTCACGGCGGCAGACAGTCGTTGTCGCCGCATACATACGAAAAAAACTTTCCCTTTTTTCTTTCAGTAAAACTCTTCGTATAAAAAAGATTACTTTTGGATAAACTTAAAAGTCAAAGGGGATTATACACTGTATAAAATTAGGTTATGTATAAAACAAAATATGCCTCAATGAAAGGATATTGAGACGAAGTCCCATACAAAGACGGTATCCTTGGTTTAAGGATAAATCAATTAAATAATTATGTGTGACAAACAAATACACCAAATATAAGTGTATATTAAGTGTAAAATAATCAAAGGTCATTCAAACATATTCAAAATATGACATATTCAATAACTACATGTTGAACCCAAAGAAATCGAAATTGGGATAAGAAGTTCCCTTGACAGCCTAATGACGTCACATCAAAATGAGTTGATGAGAGATAAAAGAAAGGGTATCTCAACACATGGACATAAAATTTACATCAATAAGGATATATGAGAACATATCCCAACATAACAATATGTAAAATAAAAGACCCAACAAAAGAAGTCTTTTAAAATGAGGAGGGTGAAAGGTTCCCTTACCGACATGGGTATCTTTCGAAACATACGCCCCGTGAAAGAAGGACAATAAAACATTGATGTAATTACTCATAAATGAAATAATATTACACAATGAGTAAAATAATGGTCAGTACATACACCACTCAAAGGAAATTTTGGCAAATGTAGCATAAATCTCACAGGAATAAAAGTCAGATGAAAAATCCTTTACGAAAACTCGGCAGCCTAACGGCACCACTTAAAACATCCAAAATGGATTGATGAGAGGAAAATAGGGTCTCTCATCATATGAACATAATAATTATAGTAGGAGTAAATATAAAATCCCAATAATAAGAAATATGAGGTTAAAAGGAATGACATAAAAGAGTGTACTTAAAAAGAAAGAGAGTTGTAGGATCCCTTAACTCGGGTCCGACTTGACTCGATCATTCTTTAACGTCCTGAATAATAAACTTGAGTTAATTTACACTTTATTTAGAAACTTTTTATAGTTAATTATTCCTTTTATATCACTTATTTTCATGTTATATACATTATGTAATAATTTAAGTTAATAATTTTTGTTTTGTCGATATTTGGTTCTTAAATCGAAAGTGGACTTCTTACAATTACATGTTGTTCGTGTGGTCAAAGGTTCTTTATATACAGAATGACATTCCTGATTTGGATAGCATATATATCATATATATCCAGCATATACATGTATTTATAATATTACATAATCATTTAGAAGTAAGAAATGAAATGCACTGTTCATGGAGACGGTAAGTCGTACGTACGCATGAACGCTACTTTCATTTCTTTGTCATATTAATGGAATTAAAACTAAATGATAGGTATGTATATTTTAATTCCAGAATTATATTCATCATTTAGATGTATCATTCATAATGTATATCCATTATATACATGTACTTATAATAGTACATTACATTTGGGGATAAGAAATGAAATGCACCGTTCATGGAGACGGTAAGCCGTACGTACGCATGAACGCTACTTTCATTTCAATCTCATACTTTAATGGAAAGAAATAATAATTATATATAGGTATATTATAATTCAAGTATAACATCATATATAATAACATTAAATCCATCCTTTATACGTCCCATGTATGGTATTAACGAATCACATCACTTTGAGGGGGCGGTAGTCCGCACTTCCTAAAATGAAGATATCGTGTATACCCATAATGGAAACAATAATGGTATGCCATAAATTAAAAATACAGAAGATTAAGGAAATAATAAACATATTATATATCATATATAAAAATAGTGACATCATAATGGCCACCTTTGAAGGTGTTAAATGAGTATTGAACAATCATCGATTCGGGAGGCAGAATTTCGCCATCCACGGAAACCATATGTTCCTTAACTATTTGAGGTAGTTTTGTGAGATTTTATCTCGAATAAATCTTATTACAACATCCTAGTATATTGAAGATACTGTTTTTGTTACAAAATACGTAAATAAAAAGAGTTTAGGGGGTTGGAGAAGCAAAATAAAACAAATGAATATGAGAGAATGAATTACCTTTAAAAGTGTAACTCCTTTTGATTTGAGCCTATAGGCTTCCTTTGAAAGGATTATTCCCAAATGAAATCCTCTAGGATGAGTATAGGGATGTGGAGAGAGTAAATGGTCAGGGGATGGCCGAGCCAAATGCTTGAGGAGTGTGTGAAATGAGGTAGAGGTGGGGGCCTTTTATAAGAGGAGAGGAGGGGCACTTTTGGAAATCATGAAACTATTATTTTATCTTCAAAAGTGTTTCTAATTTATAAGGTCCCACATTGATTAATTTCGAAGAGAATATGATAAGGCTTCGAAATATTCCCATCCAATATTATTTGGACATGTGTAGGTCTTATATTTTATATTATCGTTTCATTTTATTTAAATTGTTCATTAATGAGGTCATCGTTGCATCATCATGATGTCATAATTAAATTAATTTATTTAATGTCTAAAAATTATAACAAAAATATCCTGATGTAGGAAATCTTTTTCTCTTTCCAAAGCGTATTTATAGGCAAATATATTATTAGTATAACCCCTTATAAAAATTGTTTTAGTAAAACAATTTATGTTAGTGTCATTTTCACCTTTATTTAAAAAAAGGCGTTAAAGTCATTATCTCACCCAAGAGGCTCTGTATTGTCCCCTAAATCGACCCATGGGTTTTCTTGGTTGGCCATGACTCATCCAATTGGGGTAGGACAAGTTTCATGGTGTTTTCATATTTTTATAATATCATTTTTACCTTAAATTACACTAATTACCTCTAATCGCGATTAATGAAAAAAAGATACTATTCACCAAAAAATTATTTTCATCCCATTGAACCAAATTTTACATACTAATGACAACAATGTATGTAAGATTTTAAAAATTCAATAAACATTAGTGGTAAACTTTCATTTAACTAAAAAATCAGTTTTCTTGATTACCACTTAGTGGTTTCACTATTCATCAAAAATTGGAGTTTTTCAAAAAATTACCAAAAATTCACCATAAGCTATATTTGATATTCTGAATTCAAAAATGATATTTATATTACCTAATTCAAAGAATATAAGTATAATTAATTAATTTAATAATTAACTCCCGCTATCAAAACAAATAGCGTGTTTTTAAGAAACAATATATATCAAAAGATTGATATTAGTTTTTGTCGAAATTCAATGTGAAATTAATTCCAAAGTCCACCATTGAATAAAATGGTAAAAATATTTTATGGTTTCACTTTAAAACCAATTAAAAAGATAATCTAATCATATAAATAAATTATATTAAAAGAGGTTTTGAATTAAAATACAACATTTTTCACTTATTCATAAAAAATGAACTTTATCGGAAGATTAACAAAAACATACACAAAGTAAATTTTGATGTCCCAATTATAAAGAAGGATTTTATTTGGTCCAAAAGAATATATAAGAGTAACCAAAACTATATTTAAAGAGGGTTCTCCATCAAAAGGTGATAAGTGAACCTTTAGTGAAAACTAGGGCATAAACGCCTAAAATTGAATTCTTTCCGTATTTTAAGCCTTTATCTTTTATTGGATAAATGTAAAAACATTTAAAAACATATATAATCATATTTTAGTTATTTATATCCATTCTCGCCAATACAACGGCAACATGTTAACTGCCATTTAAAATAATATTATATTATTATTAGAGTGGAACGTAAGATTCCTAAGAAACTCGTTGTTGCGTGTTGAGTACGCCATCGAGCATAGCATCCCCTTTAAAGTCATATTAATATTTTATTCACAAATATGGATAAATATGAAAATGTCATATTCTTTATTTACCTGGGGTGTTACAATTTTATCATCTTCATTAATGGTAGTTATGATAAAATAATATCATCGGTATCATAAATATACCAATACGTTATTATGGTAATGTAAACACCATTATCCAACCTCTTTCGAATCACATGGGAAGTGAATGTATTGCTCGTGTGAATGTACGACATACAGTGTCCACATAGTGATTCAATTCATTTTCAACCACAATATATCACAGGTTGTTATTATAATGGATTTAATGTTTATATATGATAATTATAAAATTATTGTGCATATATATTTATAATTTCACATCGAAATTCTTAACATCGCATCTTCTAGAAAACAATATCCTATCTCATGTGTACATGTGGACTACCACGTCCATGATGCGATGCGATTTGTTTTTCATTTTCCTTTTACATGGATGGAAATTAGGATATATGTAATTAATAATTATTATATATATGATATAATAATGATTTTTTTTCAAATATGAATTATTATTTACTTTTATATAATTAAATTGACTGAAAATAAAAGAAATATTATTGGATTCATATGACCTAACATCTCCCTGAAGGGTGTGATTCATTTTTCTATATATAATTTTTTATACTGCCAAAACTATTTTTATATTTATTATAATTTTATTTATATCATTAATAAAATTTTATAAATGATTAAATCATGATCATATTACATGAAAAAAAAAATCCAAAATATACATGAAAAACAATAGAATTATTACCTGAAATAATGATTTTCATAAATAATTGGTAACAAAAACAAGATTAAGTATCATTAGAAAATAATATATAGTTTAATATATGTGAATATAGTTTAGAATATATATATATTTCATTGATATTTTTTTTATAAAATATGATCTACACATATAAATTAAATCATTCCTTAAGAAAAGGTTTATTTCAAAATATCATCATTATTTGATATTGTTATGTTTAAGTATCTGTTAGGGGAATTAAGTGAGGCTTATACCATAAAAAAATATTTTCTTCTCCATTTTTTATTTATATGAATTAAACATCTTCTATTCATTTTATTCTTATTAAGTACTAAATATATAAAAATAATGTTTTTAGGGATAAATGACTTTATTTATCTCATTTGTCGATAATGGAATCTCTCCAATGTCAATTTTTTCATATATATTTTTAACAATGATTTCACTATAATACTGTTATTTTTTATTCCTCGTTAACAATTATTGAAATTCTTATTATTTTTAAAACAAATCTTTGTTTCCTTTTCTAAATGAAATACTATTAGGTATTTTTACAAAAGTGATAAAGGAATGTATTTTTATCATATAATAATTGTAAGGAATTTATCTCAATCATTATTTCCCATTAAATTGACACATAAATTTCCAGTTTACACGGATGTTTTAAAATTTATATTTTCAATTTTATTTGGAAAGTATTTAGACTAAAAATAATGGGTTTTCAAAAAGAACAAGATAATTTTACTCATGAATTTTTTAAGTGAACGTTTGAATGTATTTTCATCAATGTCAATATCCATTGTAAAATTGTTTGAATTACTAAGGAAATACTATTTAGATACCATCCTAAATATTTATATGGATGATTTATAATCAGATTGACATGGGAATGTATTTACAATATATATTCTAGTTATTCCAATTCATATTCTAATAAATTTTAATTGATTTTTGAATAATTTTTTTTATTCAAATATTAAATTTACATGACTTATTATGTGATGGGAGTATCTTGATATACCCTTATATGGATTTAATGCTAAAATGAGGCAAATTATATTGAGGTTTTTTTAAGGCAATACAAAATATTTAAATTTCTTATCCCAAGGCATTGATAGAACGTTTTAGATATCCAACACTATATATTCCACCATTTTTTAATGATTCATTGATGTCCACGTGATATATTTATTTTAATGTATATAAATGGTTATGTTTATAGATCATCATAAAATTTATTTGGAATTATTTTATAATAATTTATACATTTTATATTATTTATGAATTATTTACATTCCACTGTATGCTGATCCTTAATATGAATTTTTTCTCACCCCTTTCTTGTATATGATGTCCCTAGGATGTTCAAACGTGATTCATGATTGATATGTATTAATATGTTGAATTAAAAATTTGTTTTCTTAAATAAAAAACTCTGTATTATTTTATGTTTTCAAATGAAAATTTTAATTCATGTGTATATATAATTTTTCAAAAATTGTATACTATTTTTCATTTGAGATTTGATTTCATATATTTATGAAACTCTTGTAAACTTACCAGAAATTTGAGGCTAATATATTATCAGTCATTATACTTGGTGTCTATGTTAGTTTAGTAGAAACCATGGGAACTATATTTAGAAAAATGTGTATTAGAAAATGTAACCCTATGAAAGACACTGAAAATATTCCCAGAGAAACCATGCTTATGATTTTAAGGTAATTTCTACATAAATTATAAATTTAAATCAAGTGGTTCATTTTTAATGAAAATAAAATGGTCTTATATATTATATTTAATTATTTAAAAATGGAATATAGTAAAATTAATTGAAATTATACCAATGTTTATAGTACATATACTATTCTCCCTCCTGTATAAGATAATGAATTAGGAGTGGACTTTAGATCAAGAGTTGAACACATTATAACTATTATAGGGAAATTAATATTGTTATGACTTGTAACATTTCAGTTATATAATAGCATGTTATTCTTTAATACTGTGTAACAATGTTACACAGTTTCTTGCATGGGATACCTCAATCGTTCAATAGATCTATGAATCCATTTGTAGCTGAAAAGGATAAGTTATAGGGAGAAGTATTCTCGCTCTATTGAATGTAATAAAAGGGAAAATAATTTCATATGTTTTTATCATCTATTAGGGGAAAGAGATCAGTAGTGGACAAATATTCAAAAAAATAATGCTTGGAAATGAAATTTCGGACAAGGATTTGAAGGATTTTAATGTATGCCTCCTAAAAAAATATTTACATCCCATGGTATAAGAAGATATAAGGTTTCAATCCCTATGTATATATTATAAATATGATACAAATTATTTTCAGTAATGAAGACATGGATACACAATCAAAAAGTAATTTTATAGACTACATATGTATTCTAAAGAGAATAAATTATAATTTTTTTGATTGTATAAATCTAATTAATCCAAGGGAACTAGTTTTTTGAAAATTATCCCCATATGAGGATATATTATCAGGTAATATTAATGTAGATAAATAATTATCCAAGTCTTATGGATTTGAATTAATGAAATAGAAGAATATGCTGGTGAAGAAAAAATTGTTTAGGGGGATATAGATAAAGGAATTTTTCAAACATGTGATACCTATCATAGGAAACATCACTATATATTCTTCAATGAAAAAATAATTTTATTAAAATCTATAGAAAATTTCCATCATGATCCTGACTCTATGAACAAAAAATATGATCACCTTGTTCCTTGATTTAACTATAAGTAAATGTCACACTATGAAATTGATTTTCCTAGACATCAATTAAATCTCTCCTAGAAAATTCCAAGGGAGAAAGGCCATACATAAGTGATTCCAAAAAATAAGGTTAAAGATAATATGTATTTAGGGGAAGTTATTTTAATAATATCCCAAAATTGATCAAATCTTTAATTGGATTCATGATCTCCTCCCTCTCTAATGTCTTCACCACATTCCAAGAAATACGGATATTTCTCTGTAACATTCAGATGGGAGTTATCAGTTAGTATTCATAGTTGATGTCTCAATGAAACAATGATGTTATTATAATTTCTATTTATGACACTTATTTGTGCCCAATTTTTATAAATTATTATTCTACCTATTTTTTATTTTGATTAAATCATTTAAATGGACATACATTTAAAATATAATGAAAAACATTATTTACAAGGGAATGAAATTATGATTCATGGTGATGATTTGAATTACCTTTGTTTATAAGGGATACATTATCAACTATTTAATTTCATGATCCACCCAATAACTCTTATAAATATGATTTTTGGTGAATAATAGAAGAAAAAATCTCTAAATTTAAATGATAATGAAAAAATTGAGTATGTACCAATTGCACATGAATTAATTGAATTATTTATTGATGACTTTGCAGAAAATAACATATTTAATAATGATTAGTTTTACATTGACTTAATTCATGATTCAAAAAAATCAATGACTCCCCATAGAATAGATACAGTGTAATTAGGTAAGTTGACGAATTAACTAGAGTTTTGTGATAAATGATTTATGCAACATAGTGTTTCACCATAGGGAGGACTTATTTTAGTTTTATAATAAAGATAGATCTATGGTGTTTTGAAGTTATTATATATAAATCAAGGATATTATTGTTAATAACATGTATTCCTTTCCTCATATATTTAATCATTCAATAAATATCAATGCTATATATTTTTAAAAGATGTATCTTCCTTCTTGGTATAATTAATTGTATTTAAATAATGAATATATTCAAAAGATAGTGTTTAAAATGAGGTTAGAAAATGTGGAGTATATTATAATGCCATTTGGTTTAACTAATTCACCATCTATTTTTATAGACCTATTGAATAGAGTAATTAAGGAATATATTATAGATTTTTTGGGATATTTATTTATGATATCATAATGTACCCTAAGAGATATGATTACTGTAAAAATCTCATATATATTATTCTATAGACTCTTAGAATTGTATAGTTATACATTAATTTTTTTTTAATTATTTCTTTAGAAATAATATTTTCATGGCCATATGAGGTATATGTGTGGAATCTCAATTTGATATTGGGGGTAGAATATAGGTCCAATAATTTCATACACCAACAAACATAATCACGTAAGATATATTCATTATTTTGCAATGTTATTTTTGATGAATTGTTAAAAACATTGACTATTTGGATAAGCCATTAATTAAAAATACAAATAAATGGTTTCTATTTATAAGGGAAAATGAGAATCAACAATATTTTCATAAAATGATGACTATATTGGTGAATGATCTGATTTTAAATCTTTTAATAGGAAATAATGTATTTTAAATATATAGTGATTAATCAAAGAAGGTACTTGGTAGTGTCCTTATAAAAATTGATAAATTTATTTTCTATGGATCATGGAATTTGATGAATCATGAAAAAAACTATATATATGATGATATTTAGTTTTCATTCATAATGTTTCGTTTCATAAAATAAAGATATTATCTATACGGTGAAAAGTTGATATATACATGTATTATAAGATCATGAAATACATCTTTTCAATGAAAGTGCTCAACATGTGTAGAAGGAAATGGATTGAGCTACTCATTGATTATGATTTCATAAAACACCACCACCCATGGATAAAAATAACATGGTAGATATATTGATCAAAAAAGATAATTGAGTTCAAAAAAGATGGTGATCTCCAAAGATTCAATGTTTATGGACTAAGAAAATATACCGCTGGGAATTACATTGTAATGGGAAACAATAGCCCTTTTTTAAACGATTTAAAAAATAAAAATATTTGAAATGATAAAAGTTTCATATATTGATGATGATAATCATAAAAGAAATTTTTATGTCATGTATAATGGGAAATTGTATGACCATATTATTAGTGATGTCATACAAAAATTCAGAATAAAACTATGTGTTTCATATATACCAGAGTTAAAGAGGGAATTTTTTTATGATACTGATATTACAAATATAATTACACACCCTAGTAGTACTAATATGTATATATATTTTAAGGAATATTTTTTGGGAAAATATATAGTAATAAGTTTTTTACATTGTTTCATGATATTTGGTTTTTTAAAATTTATATTTTGAGAAACCAAATCCTAGAAGAGACACAACACCTATTCCAATTTCAATCTGTAAATGGTGTGAAATTGTTATGGATTATTTCATTGGATTACTAGATACCGCTAAAATGAATGATTCTTCCTAGGTTATTGTTTAATACTTCACAAAATAAAATATTTTCACAATATAAAGGATATTTTTCCTCTTATCAACCACTAATGGGTCTATATTAATGATGGCATAAGATATCATGGTGAACATATTTCAATTATGTCGGATTTCGGTCCATCATTTTCATTAAAATTTTCAGAAATTATTCAGAAAAATCATTATTAAAATACTTTGTGAGTACTTATTATCTTCTATAAATTGATGTATAGTCCAAAAGTACTGTTACAATGTTTGAAGACATGATAGAGTCATTCCCAATTGATATTAAAGGTGTATGCGATATATATATATATATATATATTTAAGTTTTATAGAGTCCTTCTGTTATAATAAATTTCGTTCATGTGTTCCAATGGATCCTTATGAAACATTTTATGGAATGATATATCATACTCCAACTTGTATAGATGTAGTTGGTGAAAGGATGCTTGTATTCTGAAAACATTTGGAGGAGGAAATGTAAAAGGTAAATTTAATTCAAATACATAGCAAAGTAACTGAAATTAGTAAAAAAATTTAAAATGACAACAAACATAATTTTTTATTATTTATAGTGGGAGATAATGTTTTACTTTGTTAATCTAAATTGAACAGTATTATAATCAATAGATGTATTGGAAAATTTATGCCCAGGTACATTGGGCCTTCTGAAATCATGGAAATTATTAGAACTATGGATTACCGTTTGAAAATTCCTCAAATTCTCTCAAAATATCAGGAAGTGTTTTAAAAATAATTTCAATATAAATACATTATATTCCCAATGTTTATGATAACCTCAACAGAAATATTGGGAGAACTAGATCTAACTTACTGTGAAGAACGTATCCAGATTATGGACATTTGAGAATAAGTGTTGATGTATCATATGACTCAACTAAAAAATATATGTTGAAGCAATAATATGTTATATGAAACTATGTGGTAACCTAAAGAAATTATTATGGAAAACAACCCAAATCTGTTCATGAGGAGACATATTGGATATTTTATGGATTAAATTTTTCTATGAAAGGAAAATGTTAGACCTAGAAATTTTATCATATGTTTCCATTTAAATAACATAAATTTATTTGATGGCTTTAATCACAAGAAACATCGTGTTTCAGAAAATTAAAAATATTCCTTTAAAATATTATTATGTGATTATTATAACTTATCCATTGAAAATGGTTGGAATGAATAGTATGATCTAAATAAAGAAAAATATATAATTAAAAATGAAATCATAAGTTATCCTTTAATTTAAAATAAAATTAACAAAAATTAAATGTAAATGATTTCTTGTTGAAATACTATTTTTA
Organism: Viscum album; assembly: GCA_963277665.1. NCBI lineage: Eukaryota > Viridiplantae > Streptophyta > Magnoliopsida > Santalales > Viscaceae > Viscum > Viscum album. Next base: position 120,586,146 of record OY728156.1, read on the forward strand.
TTTGTGAAATGGGTTTTTATGATAACAAATTATTTTAATCACTATTTGATACATGAATTTATTTTATAGTTTTTTATATAAAAACAGATGGATTTTGATAATTTTTTTGTTAATTTAGTCTTTTACACCAAATATATTGATAATATTGTCAGACATGTGATATTTATTGGGAATTGAGAAAATGAAGATAGAATACCCCCTTATTTCCATAAAAAGGATTCCTCCCATAATGAATGATGACCAAGAGATACTTTTAGAGACTATAAAGATTTCACAATCTATAAATATATATGGTCCTGTATTGATTTAATATTGTAAAGACAAAATTTGGAAAAAAAGATTATGAAAAAATTTAGAGAACCCCATGAATTTCACATTTTGAAAGGAATATCGGGCCATAAATAATCTATGAAATAGAATAAATTCCATGAATGTTTGACATCATTCCCAACCATAATTTTTTTCTATGGGGATTTCAATGTATAAAAACAAATTCCTCGGTTCCCATTTAATACTAGTAAAACCCAATCCCATTATGGGAAATTTTAATGATCACCATGATGTGAATAAATTCCCATATAAGTCAATTAATAGAGATTTATGGTGTTGTAATCCAGTAGAAATAGTGGGAAAAATCATTGGTTGGGAAGATTCATTGTGTAGGGTCATCACTACTTCAACTTCTATTCTCTATATATTATATTTTCTTTTTCATTCTTCATTCTCCCATACTCCCTCAACACTAGTATTAATGGGTAATTCCCACATTGTGTTAGTGCAATCTAGTAGAAGTTGGAAGGTTGTGTTAGATTCTATTCTTTAATTTTATTCACATATTTTTACCCATAGGATATTTATCTAATTCCACACCATTTATTCTCTATTAATCATGACCATTATCAAGTAAATTAGAAATTAATCATTTAATTTCAAAACATGTTTCCCTAACTTGGTAAAGATCATTATCTTATTTATGTTAACCATCTAAATATATAGATTTAATAAAAAATGATTTGGAAAACCCTAAATTATTGGGAAAAAGAAAATAGAGGATCTATTAATTGAGAAGGGGAAAACATAACCAATAGATCCACCTCTTCTAAAACATGATTCCATACATGTGTTATCACATTATTTTATAAATACCTAATTTATCTGGATCCATGAAACTACAAAACCCTATCATGGAATTTTATAATTGATTTTAAATAATCCAATCATATTTTTTTCTCACTTCCATTCAAAATAAATCATTCAACATTCATTATGTTGTCTTAAAAAATTCATAAAAGAATCATTATATTAATAATCTAATTAAACTAATTCATAGTCTCATGGGTTCAACCTCATATTTCCATATAATGTATTTTAATTAATTATATTCTCTATTTGTTTTCAATAATTTTTTATTCTTAAAATAGCCATTGTGAATCAATGTTTCCCAACATGCTTGTCAGAACTATTTCTGATTCCAGAGATTGTTTTTGAATTGTTTTTTGGTTAATTTTAAATTTTTTATTTTGTTTTATTATCATTAATTTACATTGGGTATTTTACGATGGAATTTTTAGATTAAAATCATTGATGAAATAATATAAAATTCTGAAAAATGAAATTCATCATCATGTTCAAATATACTTTTGAACCTATCTCCAAGATATAAGTCTCTAAAACATGGATGTCACATAGATCAATAATGTTTCTAGATATGATTTACAAAGTGATCCATGGTTTTGTAATATCGCTGACTACAAGTGGAAATAAAATACTAGGCTGAAATTGATCATCCTATAAATGTGGTAGTAGAAAAGCATTTATATATAAACCCTACCATGATCTAGATGATCTTAAAAAACATGAAATTCCATAAACTATAACATGAATATCTGAATCTGCATGTGGAAATATTTTAACATCTCAATGATTCCGTCGAAATAAATAATGCTTCAAGTGACATATTAAGTATTTTTTGATTATATAATCATTATAAGAGTATGTTCAGGATTGTATCCAATGACTTATTACACATTCCATCATGACATGGTACGATCATGCAAGGAACATTCTCACTCTATAATTCCCAACTCCAAATAAATGGACATATGGGTAAATAATATAAACATTAGTCTAGTTGAAGATAAACCAATCTACACTTCTTAGGGATAATAAAATTATATGTCCAATAAATTCCCCCATAATTATATTAAACTATGTCTTCTAATACAAAACTTCTTTAAGTGACATTCATATGGAAATAGATTGATTCTATACACTACTGCTACAGGATCACTGATGATGAAATCAATGTAATATAGTTATTGATTCTAGAAAAATGAAGTGAAATATATTCTATTTGAAAGTACAAGGGACATAATGCAGTTTCATCATTGTGGTCAAAAAAATATATGGCATCACAGATGGATTACATAACTATAAATATATTAAAAAATATGCTCTTGAGAAAAATATAATGGTATATATTTGGAAGAAGTAAATTATAAAGACTATAAAGATGGGATTAATTCCCATGGTTTTATGCCTAAAAAGGATATGGATATAAGTAGATAGAACCTTAATTCTGAGTACCCCAATTTTCATCACTCACAGTCTAATACAACACGATATAGGGGACCTTGGATAAATTTATAACATCCACTAAAGATTCTATAAAATGAATTATGGATTATTCATAAGATCATAATCATTCAATTTAGGAGAATATTATTGAATCAATAGAATAGAGGGTAGAAATTTTAAACCTCAAATGCCTATTTTTATAATTCATTGAGTATATAAAAGGAATTCCAAGAAGATACCTACATGGAAGCTCGAAAGTGTCCCAATGTGAATATATGAAAGATATTGATTTGAGTATTGGAAAGGTCATCCAATATTTTAATTATACGAATAGATTCAAAAGAATAAATAAATTAATCATTTTAAAAAGATAGAAAAATGAACATGATAATGTTAGAAAATAAGAACCACTATAATTCTAGCTGAGAGAGACTTTTACAATATTAATGGGGAAATAGAATATAAATGCACAAAACAGAATTTTTCTCAAACTCTTTAAATAAATTCGTATTAATATTAATATTTCATCGGATCTCAAATTAACAGTTTACTATTAATAATTCATGACTAATATGGCGAACAATAAAAAGAATTCGAAGATAATTAGAACCACTCCACTCAAATAGGAGTGTTCATTAGTTGTATTAAAGGACATACATAAGAAGAAATAACTTCTAGGTAGCACTATGAATCCTATGTTTATGAGAGATAATAAATTTTTAAATGTTTGATATGGCTTATGTGCGACTTTGAACATCATGTAAAACACCACCAACAAGATCATTAGAATAGATAGACTGATGGTCATAACCATTTCTCTTATATTAGTAGACTCAACAATGATGTACCCATGAGGGTTCATGAAATATACTCTGATCCACTTTGAAAAATTGACTCTCAAGTTGAATTCATTGAAATGTTTATTGTAGAGTAAATGGCTCCACTCATTCCCGGGAGATATATTTTTCCAACAGAAAAGTGCTAATAAATGTAAAAAAGTGGAGAACAATGTCTAGGGGAAGAATGTTAATATGTATTATTCAATAGATAAAAGGGAATGTTTAACTATGATGTGAGAAAATAAAACTATTTTATAAAAGATAAAATACCCAACACATAGGAGATTATTAATATTAATGAATTGTAGGAGGTTGCTACTATTTTCAATGAGGATAATAAAATTAAATGTATTCAGAAGAAGAATTAAAAGTATTCAGAACAGTAACATTGAATGGGGAATTGATAACAATATTATTTAAAAAGATCAATATATATGGAAGATGCATGAAATTACATTTATTTCATCATGATTTATAATGAAATGGTGGATCAACCCAATATAAATCATGTAATTGGGGATATGAGGAGAAATAAAGTTGTTTGTAATAGATAGACATGGTCTGAACTACATAGAAATGTCAAAAAAGAGACCAATTATAGACCCTAACCGACAACAATGTTTCCTATCATCTATCATGTTTTATAATGATAAAGAAGTTAAGGTCAATCCAAAATTACAAAACAAAATCTATTCTGGTAAGAAACTTGAGTTTTTTTATTTTAAAATTATTTTTTATATTTATAGGCGCTCATGAACTCACCAAAAAATCATTAAAAATTAATTGGTAGTGGACTAGTATTTAATCTATTAATTTTTAATTTTCTGGCCTTTCAAGACACATTATGTCTGTAAGAAGAAGAAAGAACATGATAAAACATTAGAACTAATACACAACATGAAACCTATATACATCGTTAATCCAAGGAATGGTATATCATGAAAACCATTCACATCATGAATTATGAGATGTGATAAACTACCCAACCATCATTGTAGAATCACTAAATGGGCATTGTGTGTCTCAATTTATAATGTTTCTACATTATTCTGGAAATTTATTTTATTTATACCATTGAACTACAAGTTATTGTGTGCACTTGATTTAGGATTTAATCATATAAATAATGAGTCATTGCGTGATAAGAACTATTAACCTGTAATGAATTTAAATTTCATTATCAGTAAATTTGAATGGGAATAATTGTTAAAATAAATTTTGGAGATAAATAAGTGGAACATAATTTTTAAAATCATGATTTAGGAGAGCATTTTAGTAATTCCAATATTTCATATTCACTATATATTATATTTCTTTTCAGTCTCAGATATGTTCTTTACTATAACATTTTTGGGAACTTATAAATAATGTGACTACACAAAATCACTTTAAATATGGTTAATTACACATTTTACTAACCCTTAATCCTTACACCCACAATAAATTATTCTATATTATGCTCATAAAATCCATGAAAGTAATTTTTAATATAATATACAAGTTATGGTGCTATTTTATCATTTCTGACCTTCCCCTAAATGTATTGTTTGATATTTAAATGAATAAGTGTTGGGAGTGAGACTATCAAGGTTAATGGGGTTATAAAATAAAGAGGATATTTAATTTCTTCGTTTTTAATGTTATTTGGGTGGGGGTTACCTGATATTATTCACTATATTTTATCATTATTCCCTTCCTATTATAGTTCATTTAAAAAACAATAAATTATGTGTTTTTTCATTGGACTAAAAATAACCATTACAAGACTGATGATATTTTAATCGTATGTGGTTCATTTTTAGATGTTTGATTTTAATTAAATTGTCTTTTGAATTATAAAATAAAAAAGGACAAAAAATAAATAGAGGATGATAAATTCATTGTTCATGCTTTTTTCATAATACCGCTTTCAGATTTTTTTGTGGAAGAGATAATTTAAATTTGGGGATGGATCTTGTTATATAACATATATTTTTATACAAATTCATATTTTCTTACAATAGGATTTCTTTTTTGAGTATTAATCTTTTTATTGTTTACATAACTATAATAAAAAAAGAGTTGTTTGATCCTAAATGCAGAATCTATCTAGTGTAATTGTGATACCTATTGTTCCATAGTAAAGATGATTGATGTCTTGAATGACGATGGAATATTACATGACATTGATATTTGTGTTCAACTATATATACAATTTTACAATTATATTTAGTGGAAGAAATAAAAGAGGGTTAAATTGAAAATGGTCATCATATTAATAATGAATTCAAAACAATGGTTGAATGAACAACCTTGATTATATCATAGAATATAATTAATATACATGAATCATTGGTATCTTTTATTAATGAGGTGTTAATGTATTTTCATGTGTTATAATTGAATATTTTAATTTTTAATTTATTCAATTTTCATTTATTGAAAATGAATTCAAACATTATATGGCTGTTTCGCACGGAATCCGGGGATGACCTCCTGGATGGGAGATTCAAACGTTCTGATCAGTTTCTAACGGGTTTGTTTGTAGAACAAGAAACATCCAATGATTCCACATCCGTTTGGACCTACTTTCCAAAGGTAGGCGCTCATTAGCTTGTGGGCTAATGTGGCTTAGGAATTTGCATTGGTCGAAAGGATGGGAGGTCGGACTCATCACACCTTTTTGAGGGGAATTATTGTCTACTCCGGGACTCTCTTTATAGATTTAAGTTATGTTCGTGAATCCTTATTACATTACCAAGTATAAAATGATCTTTCCTTCAGTTTAACAATCAATGATTAAATATGTGAGAAATTTAGAGAATCTTTTATATGTATTCGAGGTTCGTCATCAATAGAGAATCATCTGTATCTATTTAGAGATTCTTGGTCAATGGTATCCTTCAAAACATTTATATAAAAGTCTCTTGGTCATTATGATGACCAGGCTGGTTTTAAAGCCACTCAGTGGGGCACTTGAAGTTTATCGTCATTCAGAAGGACAATGAATTACTTCAGAGTTGGGATCGAACCCATAAATGGGCTACCTACGTATCCTTTGTTTTGGAAAAGGAATCATAACCCACGTAGTTCGAGTAAGGGAGTATGACGTTTATGATTGATGGCTCAAAGAAAGATTTCATAATTACTTTTACACTCTAAGCTCACGTGAGTCATGCTCGGTGTGAGAAACAAGAGGTATTGGTAAAAAAAATAGACAATTGTTCCATGAAATATGCAATCATAAGAAATGGGTTGGGGATTATGTATCTATGACTGACCAGATATATGAAGGTTTCAGATTCACTTTTAGGAACAAAATCCATGAACAGGGTCCATAAAGGTATATGTGCTTCATGGAGACTTGAATAATCTAATCTTGGGGATTACTCCTAATGAGGATGCCCAAGTTAATAGGGGACTTATGATTGGGTTTTACTCCTGAAAAGGAAACACAAATCAAGGGTAAATTACGACTGGTTAAAGAGAAATTAGGGGACTTGGGGCTTATTCCTGAAAAGGAAGCCCAAGATTATAACTAGGACTTATTCCTGAAATGGAAGCCCAGGTTAGGGTACTTGGGGCTTATTCTTGAAAAGGAAGCCCAATATTATAACTGGGACTTATTCCTGAAAAGGAATCCCAGGTTAGGGGTTAAGGTTCGGGGCTTACTCTTAAGGAGGATGCCCAAGTTACGGGACTCGGGGCTTATTCCTAAGGAGGATGCCCATATTTGAGATTGGGGATTACTCCTGAGGAGGATGCCCAAGTTAAGGAATTACGGTTTGGGGCTTACTCTTGAGGACGATGCCCAAGTTTGGGAACTTTAAGAATTTGGGACTTACTCCTGAGGAAGATGCCCAAGTTAAAGGACTTATAACTGGGGATTATTCCTGAAAAGGAGACCCAAGTTAAGGATTCTATCATCTTAAAGGATGAGGTTGAATGAATGAACTCTCCATATTTAGTGACATAAGGATATTTAAATCACTAGGTTTTGAGAGATATTCCACAGAATTCCTTTCAGATAAGGAAGTAAAATTAAGAAATCATGCCATAAATGGATTTGAAGAGTGTCTTGAAGACTGAATCTTGAAAAGGAAAGGTTTGATGGCTTAAGAGGGGGAAAATGGGAAAGATGGGCACCCAAAAAGGTAGGGGCGTGCAAGTCTTGAAAGGCACGCAAGTATTGCGGCGGCACGCAAGTATTGGTCGCGCAAGTATACTTGCACGACATGAGGGGTACTTGCGCGATTCTCAAACATCATTATAATATTTGATCGAATCTTTATAAATTCCTTTAGAATCCTCTTGAGGTTCTTCCAGAAAAGGGACATGCGAGTTTTATTGAAGGAATAAGGCGGCGCACAAGTTTTGATGAGTTTCAACACTTAGACCTTCCTTCTTATCTTTAAATCTTCCGTTCTAGGTAAGAAATTACCTTTATAAGTGTTTTGGAAGCTTTGAGAAGAGACTTGGGCGTCGGGAGCTTCAATCCGAGTTTCTGGAAAAAGATCCTCTCGAATGGGAGGCCCATAGGGTCTATTTATAGGCAGGAGAAGACCCCGGGCGGTTACCGGGTGGTTTATCACTTAGGTCGCGCAAGTCACTTGCGCGGTGCAGTTGCTTTTGATCCTTTGTTCATGCCTTTGTCGATTTTTGATATTTTATTCAAAGGTTGAATCACTTTGAGCTCAGGTATTCCCCTTTTCCAATTTTTAGATTCTTGTGACAAAAGGAGCGTCAACAAAAGTCCCCCCTCAGAGTTGAATCCGGAGAGAAATGAGGATTTGACTCTGAGGAAATCAAATCCATCAAAAGTAAAAGGGGGCACGCAAGTCCTCATGGCACAGAGGTCGGCGTGGAAGTTTGTGTCGCGCAGGCCTTGAGCACACTGGGTACGGCGCGCGGATAGGCAGTGTGCAAGTGTGCTGGAACTTGACTTTTATTCATAGTTCCTTTTTCTTTTGTGGGCAGTTTAAAGTCATGCATGCCAGACATAAAGGGGATAATGATTAAGGTCGAAATAGCTTTTGACCAAAATGGATTAAAATTGATTCAATTCAGTGACAATTTATCTGAAAACATATTACCATACTCAAGTATGAGAGAAAATATGTAAAATATGGCTTAAGAATATTTGAATCTGAGGAATGATATGAAAAAGAGCTAAAAGGCATTAGAAGAAGTAGTTTCCAAGAATGAAGTTACTATTATTTAACAAAACCCGTTAGGGGGTTGAAATATGCAGTGCCACCTAAGGGCATTGGCTGCATGGTCAAATAAATAGTATCTTTCGGCTGACAAGTCTGTTATGTGGACTGTTTATGCAAGGCCACCTATGGGCACGTGCTGCATAGTCAGGCGAAAGAACTCTCAAAAATTTACTTTCCTAGTGCTAAAATCCAGTGAACGTTTATGTAGATTCAAATTTTCTAAAGTATAGAGTTTGTTGTATGGAAAGTGGTACTTGAATATGGAGAAGATATTTTCAGACAAGATTACCGAAGAACTGGATGAATATCACTCCTACGAAGGTCTGACCCAAACGTAGGGAAGAAGATAAGCCATAGACCTGAATACTTTCAGATCATGAAAAAGGATATGGGAAAAATATGTTAAGGATGAATATTTTTTTCGGATCCCTACATACTGTCGTTTAAGACAAATAAAGACAAAAGATGCATTCTTCCCAAGAATGAAGTTACCATTATTTAACAAACCCGTTAGGGGGTTGAAATATGTAGGGCCACCTAAGGGAATTGGCTGCATGGTCAAATAAATAGCATCTTTTGGCTGACAAGTCTGTTATGTGGACTGTTTATGCAAGGCCACCTATGGGCACATGCTGCATAGTCAAGCAAAAGAATTCTCAGAAGTTTGACATTTTTGTGACTAGAAGTCATGAAAAGGGTTATGAAGATCTAAAAATATTTAAGGTTAGGATAATAACACATGAAGCTGGGTATTGTCCAATATATATAGAGATACATGGGTCAATGATAACCATAATCATGTTGTGGCTGGGTCCTGAATTGAAATTTTGGACTTCACTACGTATCTCATAAGAATGAGAATCAATCCATACATAGTTCTTGAAATGCAGTTTAACGTCGTGAAGGACGAAAGTATAAGAGATCTTAGTTTAGGGTCATAGAATTCGGACCATAATAATGAATACACAGTGTGTTTTCATGAGGACTTTTCAGCCAAGGGACTGAAAGTGAAATTTGGGGTTAGGCCCAAAAGACTTGGGACTGGATTCGAGGGACACTCGAATGTTCCTACGTATCCCATAGGGATGGGAATCAAGTCCACATAGTTCTAGAACTACCCTTTGTATAAATTTGGTTTGTACATGTGAAGGGTGAAAGGGGACTTTAGTGAAATGATGGTTTAATCTGAGACAAAAAGTTTACGTATTACCATGTATGCACGTAGTCTTTTGAAAATGAAAACCATGATTGAAAAATCAATGTCAATAATAGTTCTCTCTCAAATGAGGAAATCATAGAGTATTGTAGTTTATTGTCGTACCGGACAAAAGTGTTGCATAGTTTAACATCATATAACAAGGAAGAAATTGAATCAATGTAAATATATTGATTCTAGGGGTGGTTTCACGAATCAACATCATATGAGATGGTGGTGAACCGATGTGAAGAGATTGTTTTCGGGCTTGAACCCTGGGAGGTTGCCTACATACCCAACCTAGAGGGAAAGGATCAAAATCCGTGTAATTCAATTAATGAATTAATTAATGATCAAGTTGTTCTTGGGGACAATGATCTAAAAAAAATTTGTTTGCTGGGACTTATACATGGTTAGCGGACCAAAGAGAGTGTTACGGTTGAGGTTTTATCTAAGCTCATGTGATTCATACTCGGTGTGAGAAACAAGAGGTAACAACAACCTTAACAATGCATAGTTTAATGTCATGTAGAACATAAAAAAGGGACTATGCAGTTTAAAGTCTTGCAATTAGGACTATTGGTGCTGCACAATTTAGTGTCATGTAGCAGGGACAAAATAACAGTTTAATGTCATGTAGGACATATCAAGGACCTTCTTTACAGTTTAGAGTCATGTAGTTAGAACGATGGGGACAAAACAGTTTAACGTCATATTGGACGAAAGGGGGATTGTGCAGTTTAATGTCATGCAGTAAGGACAAAAGAGTGTACCATTTTAACGTCATGTCGGACGAAAGTGCGAATAGTTTAAGGTCATATGCATGGACCGTGAATGGTGCAGTTTAATGTCATGCTGGACCTTTGAGATTATATAGTTTAATGTCTTTCCGGACGTAAGGGACTTTTATACAGTTTAGTGTCATGTAGTTAGGACGTCACAGTTTAACGTCTTGCTGGACGTAAGGGACTTGAAAATAGTTTATGTTTATATGCATGGACCAGGGAAGATGCAGTTTAAGGTCATACTGGACGGTTTAGGGAAATTTTTCACAGTTTAACGTCGTGTGGGACAAAGTTGCAGTTTAAGGTCATACTGGACCATTGATGTATAGTTTAATGTCATATAGCAAGGACGAAATGGTGCTGCACAGTTTAGTGTCATGTTGCGGGAACATATTCTTTTCTATAGTTTAACGTCATGTTGGATGAAAGTGCGAATAGTTTAAGGTCATATGCATGGACCGTGAATGGTGAAGTTTAATGTCATACTGGACTATTAAGTGCTTATGTAGTTTAACGTCTTTCCGGACGTAAGGGACTTTCCTACAGTTTAACATCCTGTGGGATGTTGTTGCAGTTTAAGGTCATATTGGACCATTGCTGTATAGTTTAATGTAACACCCCAGGATTTCAGATTGTGTTATTTCTTAAAAATAATTCAATAACTTGCACTACACACAACACCGAGCTCAATCACACCATTAAAAAAGGTCATGAATAGTATTAACTACATTTTGAACTTTATATAATCCTTATAATTTTAGAATCCCTATTATGAGTTTCTTAGTCATATTGCAAGAACAGATTCATTTTCAGTATTTCACTTTTATCAACTTCTAATAGTGAAACCTTTTTAAATACAATATTTTAAACTTTTTGACTAAATGGGGACATCAAAAATTTAAAATGAAACATCCCAAGCTTCCACGGTACGCTTTCCTTTGAATAAAACAGTAGCGTGTGTTGTACGCAACTTCGAGTTCTAACACACCGTAACCAATCAAACTAGCTGTTATAAATAGTAATACCTACTTTTTGAAGTTATATATATTTTATATTTTAAAATTGACTTCATTTTTGGATTCGGAATATCAAATTTAGCCTAAGGTGAAATTTTGGTACTTTTCGGATAACTTTCATATTTTGATGAATAGTGAAAATTACTAAATTTTAATTAAAAACAACTTTTTTAATCAAAATAATTAATAGTGATAAATTGTGAATTTGAGTGGTTTTAAAGTATATTTAGAATATATTTTTACCATTTAATATAATGTTGGTCATTGGACATAATTTTACAATTAAAGCGAACATAAACAAGTGTCAATCTTTTGATAGTTATTATCTCTTAAAAACACGCTTTTTGTTTTGACAGCGGGAAATAATTTTAAATTAATTTCTGCCACTTCTGTGTTTTGAATTTAGAAAAATGGATTCCATATTTGGAATCAGGATGTTCAAATTGTGTAAATAGGTGACTTTTATTTTTAGACATTTTGAATAATTACTGCGGTAAATATTTTATTTACCATGGTTAAGGGTAAATCCGGTAAATAAGGGTTAAAAAATAATATTATAATAATACTAAATTACCCTAAAACGTGTCTTAACCCTATTGGTTGATACATGGTCGACCATGGGCATCTTTGGGTCAATTTTGGGACCCCATTGATCCACTTGTAAGTGATAATGGCACTTTATTTTAATTAAGTTAAAATGAATACAAAAATGGCATAAGCTTACATCTTTTAAAAGAACAATTTTTACATAGGGTTATACATGTTGGATTTTCGATTATAAATATTCATTAGAAATCTAAAACGATTTCCTACATAATGATATTTTATTTATAATTTTTAGACATCAAATAATTTAAATTATTAATGACACAAAAATGATGCAATGTTTACCTCATTAATAAATCATTTAAATAAATAAGATTATAATGATTAAAATATTATCTAAAACCTGTCCAATTCTTATTGGTTGATGTTATTTAGAATATTAGTCATCTTATCTTCGACCTCAATGATTTTTGGACCATTATAAACCAAATATAATTATATTATAAAGTAATACTTTCACTCTTTCCTAAAGAGCCCCTCTTCTCCCTTATAAAAGGAGACCACTTCTACTCATTCCTCACACCTCTCAAGCCACTTGGCTCGTCCAAACTCTGCCCAACTAAGCTACCCACATCCCTCTCCTCCTCCTTGAATCTTCCACTTAGGCAGAAAGCATTTCAAGAAGTCCTTTGGTTCCAACCAAAGTGAGTTACCTAAATTAAAGGAGGTTAACCGACCCCAACAAAGGAAAAGTACAAGGTAAGGATTTATTTCGCAATCTCTTCATTATCCGAGATTGTTTATACATAATTATCTACTGGGACCTTGTTATCATCCACGTCCATGTTCCTTCAAAATGTATTTCAAAACATTTCTAATATTTAAAATAATATGGGTCAAAGTAATTTATACCCTTGTTTGACTTTTTATAAGAGGTTTATAAGGGAATCTTTCCGTCGTTTTCCAAACAAGGTGCTTTTAACCTTTTCGACAGAATTAAGATAAGAATGTTTTTTTAACTTATACGGCGGGTGCGGTTATTTTCCGCCGTTATAAAATCGTCAAAGCTTCCCTTACAAGTTTATAAGAACATTTTCAAGAAAATGTTTTATTTTATATGGCTCTTAAATGGTTTCAAAAATAGAAAGAGATATTTCTCTAAAAAGTGTTTTGATTTCATCTATGTCAACATCCTTTAATGGATTTTACGCTTATTTGAAGTTTATTTATTATGATACAAAACTTCCATATTGTAATAAAGTTTTGTGATATGTTTGACTGTGGATGTGCCATTTATATAGCATTCATGGTTTATGAGTAAAGTATTGACATTTCGTATGCTAGTTCCAATAATAATGTTTATGTTATATTTCAACCTTTACTTCAAATGAATGTGTTGGACAAGTATGTTCCAGGTTGGGGACTGGTTAAAGTAAGCCCTCCAGGTTGGGGACTGGTAAAAGTAAGCCCTCCAGGTTAGGGACTGGTAAAAGTAAGCCCTCCGGTTTGGTCTCCGGTTATTAGAAGGACTCCGGGTTGGTGTCCGGTTATTAGAGGCACTCCGGGTTGGTGTCCGGTTATTAGAGGCACTCCGGGTTGGTGTCCGGTTATTAGAGGCACTCCGGGTTGGGTTCCGGTTACAGTTAGCCCCAAGGTCTTGGGATGAGGCCTTGACAAAGAAATTAAAGTTCAACATTATGCATTCCAACATTATGAAAGTGGTTATTGATTTTTTCATGCGATTATTCGATTAGTAGAATATCCATGTGAATAAGTAAATGGAATTATTTCATTTTATTTATGCCATACCATGTTGAAAGTTCATGTTTTAAAGGCTTTTGTTTTAGTTATACATTGCCTTAAAAGTTTATTCTTATTTATGAAAGTTTCCGCTATTTTGTTATCCTTACTGGGCATTTGAGCTCACCCCTTTTATATGTTTTATTTTTCCCAGGAAGTGAAGAAGTAAATTATGAATGACCTGCAGGGATATTATGTGGGGATATGAGTGTGGATTATGGAGACTTTATGTTGTTGTAGTTGTTTTTCATTTTATGATGTAATGTAAAACCTATGAATATATCTAGTGTTTCCAAGGCTACTAAACCAATCGGTCTTTCGAGATTTGATCTTTTTGTGATCATGCCAATGTTATGTAATAATGCACCGACTTTGGGTAGCTGGGGTCGGGGCGTTACAGTTGGTATCAGAGGAAGTTTAGTACAAACCTTGGAAACTAGATTTAGGTAAACTCTGATTAGAGCATGTAGACCTAAGATGAACTTTGAGGATTAGTATAGAAGAACTTCCTAGAAGTTTGGTATCGTAGAGATTTTGTGAGTTTTCCGAGCAATACATCCCTGTCTGGATACGAGCAGGTAGAGGCGGCTCTGGCACAGATGTACCTAGGGGTAAAACCCGAAAACACCGCTTTGAGCTAGACTCGAATGGGAACTGGTGCACAACAACGGGCCTTGCTGCACTCTTGGTTACGACACTCCCGTGGGATATGCTTAGGATAACTCTCATTTTCTTTAAAAATCATTTTGAAGGGATTATGAGTATATACTTCCTCAAAGAAAACATTCTTATGATTATGGATTATATCCATAAATAGTTCAATTTATGTTAAGTGTTTTATAAGTATGGGATTATGTGTTTTGATTCATAAACTGATCTAGTTTATGCCATGGTATAGAAATGGCGCCCAGTGGAAGGAATGAGAACTCCAGAAATACACATGATTCAAAGAGAAGGAAGGATCATATCTTTCATGGTCTTAAGCTAGAATTTATAAGAGAAATAGTCTCCCATGTATTATCATCATATGAAGAAATAATATCATGTATTGATAATATAAGTAAAGATTTTACTAAGTCCTATGGCTTTGAAGGGAATCAAGAGAAGAAAAGGATGGAAGAGAGAAATATGGATAAAGGGAAGAGGGAAAAGAAGAATTTTCCCATATGTGGTAACTGTGGAATGAAACACCCTGGAACTTGCCTGAAAGGAATGAGAGTTTGTTATAAGTGTGGAGGAAAAGGGTACAAAGTACGTGACTGCAAGGGTAAGAAAATGGTTTCAAATGTACAATGCTTTATTTGCAAGGAGTTTGGACACTACGCGAACCTATGTCCCAGTCATCAGTCTATGACGCAAATGATGCTATTGGATAATAATCAAGTTATAATACTACCACAGATGAAGAGGAATGATTAGAGTTCTTATGTTGATTATGTCAATTGAGTGTTGTATCAACAATGTACTTGTTATAATAATTATAGAGTATATAAGGATTGTACTGCAGTACTATTTCATTAAGGACTTGAGATTGTGTGGAACAAAGAAAAGTGACTCAATAGCAGGATAAATTTTTGGAAAATATATGGTTGAGAGAATGATAAATCATAATATAGTTCTGATATTGAGGTAGTGATTTTGGAATAATATGTGATTGTTTTGGATAAATTATATTGGATATTCTTGACTACCTTGGAACTGATTAATGATTTGTATATTCCATCATTGTTGGGGTTTAAAACATTTTTGGATTAATGAAGTATATCCAGCATTCTATATGGAATAAGGGATCATGAATGTAATCAATAAGGAATATGGTAATAGATGATGAAGGTATTTATATGCTATTACGGGGTAAAAAGGATCTATATTATGTTTACCTTCCTTATAAATGTTGGACTGTGAGTTTGGATAGAATTATTTTGGATAGTTCTTATTTGGATTATTTTGGATTTCCATAAAAGGACAACCCGGAGGTCGGGCAACAACCTGTTGCGTCCAGCAAGGCCGCGAGACTTGAACCCGCAACCGAAGGGCGACAAGGGTGTATCACCTACCACTGGCCCAAGAGATGTCCTGGATTAAATAATGTAGATTTTTTAAAAGATCTGGTAGATGAATTATAAATTCGTTTATTTTGGAACCCTGTACGAATAGTATAAATATAATTTTTTTTACGAGTGAGAGATGAGTTTATGGTAGAAATTTATTAATGGACAAAACTCTAATTATAAAGTAAGTATATCTCCTTATGATCTTAGCCAATCTCATAAATAAATTCCTCAACATTAATAATAGAAACATAGAACAAAAATGTTGTCCTAGATGGTACCTTAAATCATCACAAATTTATGGCTTTGGGATTGTTGGCCTTTTCATAGCCATGTTCTCTACCACTCTCCATCAGATAATTGATGGTTAGATTTCTCTTCCATATCCATATTTTCCTACATGGAACCCTAGTATGTGTTATTTTCGGTAATCTTCATACTTTCCACTCTTTATTTTAAATAGAGGCCTCATTAATTCATTTTTCGATGTGGGATTTCAACTAAGATATTTTGAAATGTCAAAAATGTGTTGTCCCAATACCCTATATTTTGTTGAACGGATGGTACTTCAAATCATCATAGATTGATGAGTTTAAGGACCTCAATTTTATACTTGTTTGTGATTGATGACCTCAATCACTACCTATAAATATTTACTTTTTTCCTCCAATTATATGTCTCTAATTGCCACCAATGTTCTCCTAATCGAGATCATAATTTGGTGGTGACCCTTTCATTTATCTTTTCCTCATATTAAGACTAAATTTTAGTAACCCAATTTCCGATGTGGGTTTTCCCACAAATATATTTTCTACTTTCAACCTTTTATTTTAGAAGAAAAATTTCAAATTGTGAGAACGCAATTTATTGAAGGAGGGGAGAATGTAACACCCCAGGATTTCAGAGTGTGTTATTTCTTAAAAATAATTCAATAACTTGCACTACACGCAACACCGAGTTCAATCACACCATTAAAAGTGGTCATGAATAGTATTAACTACATTTTGAACTTTATATAATCCTTATAATTTTAGAATCCTTATTATGAGTTTCTTAGTCATATTGCAAGAACAGATTCATTTTCAGTATTTCACTTTTATCAACTTCTAATAGTGAAACCTTTTTAAATACAATATTTTAAACTTTTTGACTAAATGGGGACATCAAAAATTTAAAATGAAACATCCCAAGCTTCCACGGTACGCTTTCCTTTGAATAAAACAGTAGTGTGTGTTGTACGCAACTTCGAGTTCTAACACACCGTAACCAATCAAACTAGCTGTTATAAATAGTAATACCTACTTTTTGAAGTTATATATATTTTATATTTTAATATGGACTTCATTTTTTGATTCGGAATATCAAATTTAGCCTAAGGTGAAATTTTGGTACTTTTCGGATAACTTTCATATTTTGATGAATAGTGAAAATTACTAAATTTTAATTAAAAACAACTTTTTTAATCAAAATAATAAATAGTGATAAATTGTGAATTTGAGTGGTTTTAAAGTATTTTTAGAATATATTTTTACCATTTAATATAATTTTGGTCATTGGACATAATTTTACAATTAAATCGAACATAAACAAGTGTCAATCTTTTGATAGTTATTATCTCTTAAAAACACGCTTTTTGTTTTGACAGCGGGAATTAATTTTAAATTAATTTCTGCCACTTCTGTGTTTTGAATTTAGAAAAATGGATTCCATATTTGGAATCAGAATGTTCAAATTGTGTAAATAGGTGACTTTTATTTTTAGACATTTTGAATAATTACTGCGGTAAATATTTTATTTACCATAGTTAAGGGTAAATCCGGTAAATAAGGGTTAAAAAATAATATTATAATAATACTAAATTACCCTAAAACGTGGCTTAACCCTATTGGTTGATACATGGTCGACCATGGGCATCTTTGGGTCAATTTTGGGACCCCATTGATCCACTTGTAAGTGATAATGACACTTTATTTTAATTAAGTTAAAATGAATACAAAAATGGCATAAGCTTACATCTTTTAAAAGAACAATTTTTACATAGGGTTATACATGTTGGATTTTCGATTATAAATATTCATTAGAATGATAAAAAGATTTCCTACATAATGATATTTTATTTATAATTTTTAGACATCAAATAATTTAAATTATTAATGACACAATAATGATGCAATGTTTACCTCATTAATAAATCATTTAAATAAATAAGATTATAATGATTAAAATATTATCTAAAACCTGTCCAATTCTTATTGGTTGATGTTATTTAGAATATTAGTCATCTTATCTTCGACCTCAATGATTTTTGGACCATTATAAACCGAATATAATTATATTATAAAGTAATACTTTCACTCTTTTTCTTAAAAAGCCCCTCTTCTCCCTTATAAAAGGAGACCACTTCTACTCATTCCTCACACCTCTCAAGCCACTTGGCTCGTCCAAACTCTGCCCAACTAAGCTCCCCACATCCCTCTCCTCCTCCTTGAAGCTTCCCCTTAGGCAGAAAGCATTTCAAGAAGTCCTTTGGTTCCAACCAAAGTGAGTTACATAAATTAAAGGAGGTTAACCGACCCCAACAAAGGAAAAGTACAAGGTAAGGATTTATTTCGCAATCTCTTCATTATCCGAGATTGTTTATACATAATTATCTACTGGGTCCTTGTTATCATCCACGTCCCTGTTCCTTCAAAATGTATTTCAAAACATTTCTAATATTTAAAATAATATGGGTCAAAGTAATTTATACCCTTGTTTGACTTTTTATAAGAGGTTTATAAGGGAATCTTTCCGTCGTTTTCCAAACAAGGTGCTTTTAACCTTTTCGACAGAATTAAGATAAGAATGTTTTTTAACTTATACGGCGGGTGCGGTTATTTTCCGCCGTTATAAAATCGTCAAATCTTCCCTTACAAGCTTATAAGAACATTTTCAAGAAAATGTATTATTTTATATGGCTCTTAAATGGTTTCAAAAATAGAAAGAGATATTTCTCAAAAAAGTGTTTGGATTTCATCTATGTCAACATCCTTTGATGGATTTTACGCTTATTTGAAGTTTATTTATTATGATACAAAACTTCCATATTGTAATAAAGTTTTGTGATATGTTTGACTGTGGATGTGCCATTTATATAGCATTCATGGTTTATGAGTAAAGTATTGACATTTCGTATGCTAGTTCCAATAATAATGTTTATGTTATATTTCATCCTTTACTTCATATGAATGTGTTGGACAAGTATGTTCCAGGTTGGGGACTGGTTAAAGTAAGCCCTCCAGGTTGGGGACTGGTAAAAGTAAGCCCTCCAGGTTAGGGACTGGTAAAAGTAAGCCCTCCGGTTTGGTCTCCGGTTATTAGAAGGACTCCGGGTTGGTGTCCGGTTATTAGAGGCACTCCGGGTTGGTGTCCGGTTATTAAAGGCACTCCGGGTTGGTGTCCGGTTATTAGAGGCACTCCGGGTTGGGTTCCGGTTACAGTTAGCCCCAAGGTCTTGGGATGAGGCCTTGACAAAGAAATTAAAGTTCAACATTATGCATTCCAACATTATGAAAGTGGTTATTGATTTTTGCATGCGATTATTCGATTAGTAGAATATCCATGTCAATAAGTAAATGGCATTATTTCATTTTATTTATGCCATACCATGTTGAAATTTCATGTTTGAAAGGCTTTTGTTTTAGTTATACATTGCCTTAAAAGTTTATTCTTATTTATGAAAGTTTCCGCTATTTTGTTATCCTTACTGGGCATTTGAGCTCACCCCTTTTATATGTTTTATTTTTCCCAGGAAGTGAAGAAGTAAATTATGAATGACCTGCAGGGATATTATGTGGAGATATGAGTGTGGATTATGGAGACTTTATGTTGTTGTAGTAGTTTTTCATTTTATGATGTAATGTAAAACCTATGAATATATCTAGTGTTTCCAAGGCTACTAAACCAATCGGTCTTTCGAGATTTGATCTTTCTTGTGATCATGCCAATGTTATGTAATAATGCACCGACTCTGGGTAGCTGGGGTCAGGGCGTTACATTTAACGTCATATAGCAAGGACGAACTGGTGTTGCACAGTTTAGTGTCATGTTGCGGGGACATCTTCTTTTCTACAGTTTAATGTCATGTTGGACGTAAGTGCGAATAGTTTAAGGTCAAATGCATGGACCGTGAATGGTGATGCAGTTTAAAGTCATACTGGACTATTAAGTATGAACCAATTGTAAGAGTCTTGGTTATGGGGACCATATTTTTTGTTTATACAAAATATTTCTTCAGAAACTGGCATTGGTTGGAGTCGTGATGAGTTCTCCATCCATTGATATTAATGAATAAGCTCCATTGGAGTAGACCCTATGTATTGAATAAGGTCCTTCCCATTTTGGCTCAATCTTGGGAGGTTTCTTTCCTGGTATAATTGGAGTTCTGAGAACTAATACCAATTCTCCCTGATTGAATGAACTAAGACGAACCTTTTTGTTAAAAGCTCGTGCTATTCGATTCTGATAGATTTCCAAGTGGTGCAAAGTGCACAATCTTTTCTCATCTAACTGTTCCAATTCATTCAATCACTTTTGGGATTTCTCATCTGTAGATAACTGGTCACAAATGGCTACTTTGAGTGAGGGCAATTGAACTTCAATTGGCAAGACTGCTTCTGTTCCATATACCAACGAATATGGAGTTGACTGCGTTGCATTGCGGGTGGTAGTCCGATAAGCCCATAAAGCATGAAAGAGTTTATCAGTCCATGACCTCTTATCTTTATCCACCATCTTTTGCAGTATATTTGAAAGAGTCTTGTTAAAGGCTTCTATTTGGCCATTGGCTTCCGCATGATACCTAGATGAATGGTTGGATTTAATGTTGTATTCTTGATACAATTTCTTCACCTCACAAGAACAAAAGTTGGTGCCGTTGTCCGTCAATATGGTATGAGGGACACCAAATCTAGTAATGATGTTAGACTTGATGAAGCTAACAATGCATTTAGAACTGACTTCTTTGAGCGGTACTGCTTCTGCCCATTTGGAAAAGAAATCAGTAGCAGTAAGAATGTACTTAAACTGCTTGGCCGTAGCTGAAGGGTAAGGTCTCACCACATCCATTCCCCATGTGGAAAATGGCCATGAGTATTAAGCTATATGAAGCAACTCAGGAGGTTGATGAATGAAGTTGGCATATACTTGACATGAATGACACTTCTTTGTGAAATCAACACAATATTGTATCATTGAAGGCCAAAAGTATCCAAGCCATCGAATTTGATCAGACAATCTATGTCCAGACCGGTGGGCACCACATACTCCTGCATGAACTTCTTTCATGACAGCCATTGTCTCTTCACCATCAATGCATCTGAAGAGAACTCCATCAAAACCACGTTTGTAGAAAATTTTCTCTAGGTGGTTTGGGCTATCATAAAGAGTAAAATTGACCATACGTCACCGGATTTGTTCTTTCTCGGCTCTATCAGGTGGAAGTGTTCCATTTTGAAGGTATTCCCTGATAGGTATCATCCATCCTGTAGTATGACCATACGGTTCGGGAATGGGACTAATTTAATTAATTTCCTCTATTCTGGCTTGAACATAAGGTGAAATTGCATGACGGTGGGAAATACTGATGGTTGTCTCATCCTGATTTGGATTAGCTAGAGCTGTGGCTATATTAGCCAGTGCATCAGCTTTAGCATTCTGTGATCTTGGGACATAAGAAAATGTCGGTTCTGTAGGGAATTCTGCCATTAACTCTCTGACATAATCATACAAAGTGATTAATTCTTCTTTTCTGATGGAATAATCCCCATTGACTTCTTTGATTACCAGGTCTGAATCACCTTTCACTTTTAAGTGATTCACTTGTTCTTGAAGCGCTAACTCCAAGCCTGTAATGAGAGCTTGGTATTCGGCTTCATTATTGGTACCACCTTCCCACAATAAAAATGAATAAGGTAACACTGCTCTATCTGGAGAAATGAGCACAATTCCTAAACCAACTTTTTTGAATTTAGGATTTTCCATTTTCTTCCCTGTTGGACTTCTGGAAGCACCATCAAAATACATTTCCCATGTTTGAGGATTCTCTTGAATAGAGAAAACTTCCTCATCAGGGAGTTCAATATCTGAAGACGTGTCCTCCATGGAAGGATGTTCAGCCAGGAAATCAGTCAGAGCTTGACCCTTTATTACCTTTTGAGACACATACTGAATGTCGAACTGTTGCAAAATAACTTCCCACCTTGCTAGATGTCCTGTAATCATTGGATGACTAAGGATGAATTTGAGCGGATTATTGCAAGATACCAATTGGACCTCGTGATGTTGCAAGTAGTGTCTCAGTTTCTGAACTGGAAAAATTAATGCCAGCTAGCACTTCTCAATACTAGAATACCGGGTTTCTGCTTCAAGCATAGTTCTACTGAGATAGTAGAGGCTATTTTCATTCCCAGCATCATTCTTTTGAGCAAGAAAGGCCCCCAATGATCGCTCTAGAGCTGTCACATAGAGGATAAGTGGTCTTCCTTCAACAGGTGGCATGAGTACTGGTGGACTAAAGAGGTATTTCTTGAAAACATCAAATGCTTCTTGAAATTCTTCAGTCCACTGGTAAGTGACTCCTTTCTTCAATAATTTGGTAAAGGGTAAACTTTTACCCACCAAATTGGCAATGAAACGCCGAATATAGGCTAAGTGTCCTTGAATTCCTCTTAATTCTTTCAAATTCTGAGGAGGTGACATACCAAGGATTGATTTGGTCTTCTCAGGATCGACTTCAATACCACGATGGCATACAACAAAGCTGAGGAATTTTCCTGAGGTTACCCCAAAAGCACATTTTAAGGGGTTCATCTTCAAATTATGTTGTCCAAGCTTGTGGAATATGACTTCCAAATCATCCATGTGATTAGAACGTTTTTTGGATTTAACCACAAAATCGTCTACATAGCATTCAACAAATTTCCCTAAGAAAGGTTTGAAGATACGATGCATGGCGCGTTGATATGTTGCACCTGCATTCTTTAAACCAAAGGGCATCACCCGGTAACAAAACACACCTTAAAGGGCTATGAAGGCTGTAGATTCCTCATCTTCTGGGGCCATTCAGATCTGGTTATATCTGGAATATCCATCCATGAAGGAAAGTACTTCATAACCAGTCGTCGCATCAATTAAGAGTTCTGTAATCGGAACTGGGAAATCATCTTTAGGACAATACCGATTAAGATATCTGAAATCGATGCAAACCCTAATTTTTCCGTTCTTTTTCTTTACAGGGAAAATATTAGCCAACCACTTGGGATATTGAACTTCTCTGATGAAGTTATCTTTGATCAGCTTATCCACTTCAGCTTCAATTTTGGAAGCATAGGTTGGTTGTGTTCTTCTCGCGGCTTGCTTAAATCCTCGATGTTCTTTTGGTAAACCCAAATGATGAGTAGCAATATCAGGATCAAGCCCAGGAATTTCTATATAATTCCAAGAAAAAATATCTTTATTTTTCTTTAGAAAAGAAATATACATCTCTTTCTCTTCAAGGGTCATGGCTGCACTAATTAAAGTGGGGCGTGGATCTTTCTCTGTACCCGGATTTATTTCTCTGAGTTCATCCACAGTGGTAGAGATAACCTCTTCAAATCCTGGAGGAGCATCTCTAGAATCTTCCTCTTCCTCTTCATCATGTGCTATTTCTTCCATTTCTACTTTCATAGTAGATGACAAAACGAAATTTTCATGATCATAAGAGATATCAAAATTTTCACATTTTGAAGAAGAAGCTTCCATTTCCGACCCTATTGATGATAAAGGGCCTTCTTTGGGAAATAAAGAGGAGATGATGGATTGAGAATCGACATCATTATTCACCTCTGGTGTTGCTAAAACTTCTTCTGGACTGATTGGAGAAGAATAGACTTGTTGGACTTCAACAGATGAAATGAAAACGTCACCACTTAGGCTTTCATCACTGTTTGGTAGGTTACCAATTTCTCCCATGTTGTCTGGCTCGATTGCCGTAACTGACATTATGGATCTTTCCGTAAGAGTTTTTTGATTTGGGCCTATTTTTTCAATTTTACTGATAGGTAACACATAATCTGTATTCACATGTGTAAATGGATTTATTGGAATTTTCTCCAAACCATATGGAGCATTAACTTTGGTAATTTCCTTCATTGTATATTTTTCTCTTCCCTTCATGTGATAAAATTATTCCTCAATGTATTGAGACTCACATTTCTTGAACGGGGCCTTATCACCATACAATGTTCCAACTTGAACATTGAAACAGTATTTGAGACATTGATGGTATGATAAAGGAATAGCTGCATGTTGATGTAGCCAGGGTCTTCCAAGCAAGACGTTGAAAGCTGAGTCATGATCAACAATCATGAAATCTGAATTGGATACAAGATCTCCAAACTGGGTTCTGACTGTAACTTCACCCAGTGGTTCTTGTTCATTTTTATCATATCCTTGTAACATCATGGTAGAAGGAGATAAATCAGATTCCGTGAGGCCCAGTCGACGAAGTGTACGAATGGGCATGAGGTTGACTCCTGAACCATTGTCAATGAAAACTCTTCGGATATCTACACCATTGACTTTGCCAGATAATTAGGGAGGTTTTATGTGCCCATGCACAACATCATTTTCATCTTTATTAGTAAAAGATATCACTGCATGGCATTCTACAGGATTATTCTCTATGTGATAGACTTCAACTGCAGCAATTTCAGCTTCAAACTCCTGAGGACTTGACAAAGCTACGATGAGTGCATCTCGAAGATCTTTTGACAGATTCAAAGCATCCAAAATTGATAACTTGGCTGGTACTTGGGACAAGTGTTTCAATATATCATATTTTTGATCTAGAGGTCTGCGTTTCTCAACAGGAATATGCGGTTTAGCAGGTACCTTGGAAGTAGATGCTTTGGAAGCTGATGAATCTTGTATTGGGATAGAAGTTGGCAACATCCTTGGTTTTGGAAGATTAGACTGATTAGATCCATTTACTTTCTGAGATAAAGAAGATGGAACCATTAATCGGTCTTCCAAAATAACTGCGCCAAAACTGAGTTGGCCATTGGCAGAAGAACTTGCTTGTTCTTTTTGAGCTCGCAGAAGGGCTCTACCACGAGTTTCAGCTGCATACACAGTGCTAGCAGGGGTAGAATTGGAGTAGTGGCTTCGGAAAGATCCATGTCTTCCTCTGTATCATGAACCTCTGGAACTTCCTCGGATTCCCTTATTTGATACAGGGAATTCAGGCTCATCAAGACTGGAATATGGATCTGTTAATTGAATCATATTAACAGAACCGAAGATTAACACTTCGTCTGATAAAGTCCCTGCCTACTAGCCTGTTTAGGCTGTGCCGTTTGATGGGGCGGTGCCCGTTGCTTTGAAGTAGATGGCATGAAATCTTCCAGAGTCAAAGACAACTTAGGCCTCGATACATACTCATCTTCTTCTGATTCATCTTTCTTCTTTGAATTGCACTAACCTTTTGAGGATTTGTCTTTTGATGGAGGATTCACTGTAGCTTTTGTAGGAGACACAACTAGCTTCTTCAATTGTGTTCGAAAAATGGCATGGGTCCGATTGATTGTCCTTCTGACCATCCAATCATCATATTTTTGCGCAGTTTTGCTTCTGACTTCCTGCCACTCGCCTCCTTCCTCTGGATCTGTAGCGGTAACACACGCTACATGAGCTGAAGAACCCTTCAATTTGACTTGTCCCAAGTCAACCATCTTTTGAAGGAGGTCTTTAAAGACAAAACACTCCTTGATGGGATGCCCCAACATTTGATGAAAGGGACAATAATTGGGACGGTCTTCATCTCCTTCCTTGTTTGGCCTCTTGGGCACTGGTAATTGAACCAAATTATTTTCCAGAGCTGAAATGAAGTAACCAGGAACTTGCTCATTTCGGAAAGAGTATGTTTTACTCTTCATATCCTCAAATTGTTTTCGTCGTTGATCTCTTTGATCATTTGGACGAAACGGCCTTTGTTGTTGGCGTTCAGGAGGTGGAGTCCTTCGAGAAGATGAAGGTTTTGAAGTAGATATAGGTACAGGTGCTTGATTAAGCATAACTGTAGCAGTTTATTCTTTACCCATTCTTCTTCCTGGAGCTGATGGAATTACACGAGATTTAACCTTAGCCTGTATAAGGGAATCTTCAATCTGCTGAGAGATTGAAGTAAGGTCTCGAAACCCTCCTGTGTATTTCACAGGGATCAATGGCGTGCGTAATTCGTCACGCAAAGTTTCCACACAGATTGGTAACATCTCTTCTTGAGGGAGTGCTAAACTCAGGGAATACGTTAATCCCTTCCAGCGAGCAATGAAATCAGAGAATCTTTCATTCTCCCTTTGCTTTCAGTTTGTAAGATCGAAAACTGTCATTTTTGGAAAAGTTGAGTTGAACTGAAGAAGGAATTTTTGACGAAGATCCTCCCATCCGATGATTGACCGGGACTGCAAGCTTGTATACCAGACAAAAGCTGGTCCTTAAAAGGTTCGCACGAAGCATCTGATTTTCACTGCTTCTTGCTGCTCTGGAGTTCCCATCATAGGATCACAACAAGACACGTAATGCGTCAAATGTTGTTCAGGGTCGCCTGATCCATTGAAATTAGGGAAAACAGGGTTTCCAAAACTGGATGGAGGAGAAATTGAATCTACCCATTCAGGGTAAACATTATTTTCAGGTTGAACTTGCGCCTGTTTCCCTTCCATAGTTTCTAACCGAGCTGTTAATGACTCAATAGTAGTTATTAACTTTTGAGAAACATCAGGTTGAACTTGGTTTTGGGTAGGTGCAATGAATGGAGCATGGACAGACGTGGTGGTTGGTGCTGCAACTGATGGTAGCACTGCCAACCGTTGTTGCGCTTGACCCGTAGGATTAGACCTCTGAGGGTGTACTAATAAAGGAGGATATTCTTGATCCATCTCAGTAACAGCAACAAATTCCTTCGGCTGTTGGACTTCAACATTCTTAAGAAGAAGACTACTCTGAAGTAGTTCTACATTCATTCTTCTTAATTCTTTCATTTCTTCCTCCTGTTGTGCAAAACTTTGCTCTAATGAGAGTGACTGACCTTCTCCAGAGGAAGGATATGTAACCTGATTCTTTCCCTTCCCTTTGTTGGATACCTTTTGGATGGAGGGAAGTGGATTACCTAGGTTCTGAGTAATCCTTTGACTTCTTGTACGTACACCTTCTTCATTTGTATCGGTGCGTACATTTTCTTGAGCAGGATGCTCTTCATCTGAGTCCCCTGAGTGTGTCTCCTCTGGTGAATTAACAACAACGGCATTGATGACATTGATTGATGCATAATGCATTGCATCCCTTTTATCAACATTTTTATGATATTGTCTTCTTTCATATCTTTGATGAGACATTGCCTTTTGTTGATTCAATCTTTTAGGAACATCTTGACGAGCTATAATTTGGAGGGAATCTCCTGATAATTTGGCTCTTCGTTCCTCTTAGGGCTTCTTCCCCAATTGAGAAAAGACCGACATTCTCTTAGAAAGGGATTGATGATTTGAAAGAGTCCCCAGTCTCGTGAACTGGGGATGTTCCTGCTGATTCCGCTCAACTCCTTGAATCTCATTTGTTGACTCTGAGGGTTGGGTTAGAGAAGTCCCCAGTCTGACAAGCTGGGGTGGCTCTTGACATTCTATGTCTGAGATCTTCTTAAAAGATCTCTTGATCTTACGAATCTTAGTTCAGAAATTAGCTGGATTCATTAAGCTGTATCCACTTTTATCACCTGGTTCAACAGACAGTTGGATGATTTCTGAGACTTCTGTCATTTGATGACGTGTTTGCTCCATACGAGAGGCTTGTGCAATATTCTCACCTGCTTGATGTAGGAGCAATTCAACAACTTGTTCTCTATATGCTTGATTTTGAGAGGAACTAGTTGATGCCTGTTCTTGAGCAATCTTTTGATTATGAACAAAGCCAATTGACTGTGGCCGGCCATGGTCAATAACATTGCATGAGACCATTTTCGGCGAGCTTTGCTGACTGGAAAGCACTATGAAATGTAGTGCCCCGTGAACACCCCATCCTCTGATATGAACATCAGATGGAGCATTGAAAATTAACTGATGCAATTTTATTAGTGCGCCAAGGCATGAACGTTGAAGGGTTCTCTGTTGTTTTTCAGCATTCAGATACAGAGAGACTGATAGAGATTCCAAATCAATCTGACGTTGTAGCCCTTCTATTATCTTAATATGATTTTCATATTCATCACAAGATAATACCTTCTTCTTTATTTGACAAATATTTTTCCATATGTTGAGACGAATATCATGGATTCCATCATCCATTAACATCTTTGGAATGTCATACTGGGAGTCAGCCAAAGGCCAAAACATGACTGGTACTTCACCTTTTTCCAGATTTTTCCTCATGTTCAGCATTTCGTCTTTGTCATTAAATGAAGATTCTTCTACCTATTTTGACCAGAGTTGGTGTTTCCTTGTTGCTTCATCGGATTCAACAAGATTGGTAGAGAGATCATTGGTCAAACGAGAAGATGCATGACTTACGGGTGGTTCGAAGAATGAACTACACCCTAGGCTATCTTCTGATTGAGAAAGTATTTCACTTGTTAGCGATAAATCATCAGACATGACTGGTTTCGCATTTGCAAGTGCCTCAAGATAAGAGGGCTTTCTCGGCACTACAGTGTCCACTGGAGTATTTTCCAGGCAATGTGAATCACTACTGCGGAGAGGACTTTCGCAGCGAAATTCATCATCATAGGGAGGACCACTATAATGGGTTACATCAAAAGATGATATCTCTTGCTCCTTGGTCTTCTGACCAAACAGAGGGTTCCTGTGGCTCTCATCTGAAGAAGAAACTTCATGATTGACCGAATTTTCATGAAGAAAGTCTTCATGAGGAAGTGTCTGTTGAAGACCTTCAGAATTAATGTTCCCGTTATTGGGAACTGAGGGAGTAGAATCTTGAATTCCGACAGATAAATGTCTGAGGGCTTCAAGAACTCCAGCATCGAGCAAGGCCTTGTTGCTGATTGGCCTTTGATCTCCTAACTGTGTTGGGAGGATCTTTTTCTTAGATGCCTTCTTACTCACTTTAGAAACCACTTGATGACGAAAGTGGTTACTCTGAGCAGGTGTATGTGCCTGATCAGGAACGATGGTCAGGTTAGGCTGACGATCTCCACTCAAATCCGGTGTATGTGCCTGACTTGGTTGTCCGTATGATATGGGGGAGTATTCCCCATGACCCTCTTGGACTGGAACAGATGTGTGTGTCTGTTTCGGAGTGAATCGTTGATGTGTCACTCCACTGCTAGGGATAGATTTATGTGTCTGTCCCTGAGATGATGCGGAAGCTGTTATGATATCCTGGCAAGCATCCAGAATATGAGCAGGAATTTGCTTCTTCTCTTTCACCATTGATAAAATATGTTTGGTGACTTCAGCCGCCGGAACAGGGATATACGTCCATTCCAGGTTTGTAGTAGGCGTATGTGCCTGCTCCTATCCTCCTTTTCCTGTCAGTGAATCCTGACAGTACTCAAGTGTGGAGGTAGAGAGTTGAGTCTGCCTCCTATTTGTCATCGGGGCTTTCCGACTGACTTCTACGTGCGCTACCAAACGAGACGGTTGGTAGGCTTGATTAGTATTAGCAGGTGTATGTGCCTGCTGATTACACTTCGCCAAACGCGGGTGACAAGATCCATCATATGTAGTCAGACAAGCCTGCTGACTAACTGGTGATGTATAAGCATGTGTATGTTCCTGCCTATAGTACTCCGCCGGATTTGCCTAGCGGGATTGGCCTGATGCTGCCAGACGAGTCTGCTGGACAGCGGAATTAAAACGGACAGGTGTGTGTGCCTGTTCGTTGTTCGCCACCAAGTTAGGTTGGTGGAATCCATCATATGTAGTCAAGCGAGCCTGCTGAATAACTGATGATGCATAAGCAGGTGTATGTTCCTGCCTATAGTACTCCACCGGAATTGCCTGGCGGGATTGGCTTGATGCTGCCAGACGAGTCTGCTGGACAGCGAAATTAAAACGGATAGGTGTGTTTGCCTGCTCGTTGTTTTCCACCAAGTTAGGTTGGTGGACTTCTCCAGAGATGGCAGGGATGACAACCTGCCTATTGTTAACCGGATTCTGTCTCTGGCGGTTCATCTTGCCTGCTCGGGTTCGAGGAACCTAAGCTGAATGCCTGGAGCCGGTACCCTCATCATGTTGAGGGTGCACTATCGCACGAGTCTGGCGGCGATTGTTGATGGGAGCCCTCGGGAAGGACTCCTATCTTTTTGAATTAAGGCCCTGCGGGACCTGCTCATTCACTTCCTCAGAGTAAGGGAGTTAATGGAAACTGCGTTCCGGGGATAACGACCCGAAACGGTTGGAGACGGTAGTCAGCACCGTCTGCTTCTTGATCACTGGCCGACGTTGTCTGGAAAACCAGGTAGAGTTGTTAACTTGTAGGGCTTGATGAGCGGCCTCCATAGTTGGGATAGTACCGTTGCGACGATACTCCTTAACCAGTGCATTAGAAACCCAGCGTTGAAGACGCTGAGTTGGTGATGTCATCCTCAGAGCGGACGACGTTCCAGCAGGAGTAGCATCATTGGTTTTCACAGCAGTAGACCTCACAGTAGAGGTGTTTACAGCAGTAGTATTCACAGGGGTGAATTTGAGGAAATCCATTTTGCAGAAGATCTTGAGAAAAGAGTGCATGTTCCATATAACAGACATAATCAAGATGAATCTGGCCGCTGCATCTTTTGGATGAGAACATGTCAATGATTGCTTTGTTGGACCAAGGGGCCTAACAAATAAGAAGAATATCACTTTAACTTGGTTAAGGATTCACGTCGGGTTCACCATTTTTTGTTTCGTACGGAATCCGGGGATGACCTCCTGGATGGGAGATTCAAACGTTTCGATCGGTTTCTAACGGGTTTGTTCGTAGAACCAGAAACATCCAATGATTCCTCATCCGTTTGGACCTACTTTCCAAAGGTAGGCTCTCATTAGCTTGTGGGATAATGAGGATTAGGAATTTTCATTGGTCGAGAGGATGGGAGGTCGGACTCATCACACCTTTTTGAGGGGAATTATTGTCTACTCTGTGACTCTCTTTATAGATTTAAGTTATGTTCGTGAATCCTTATTACATTACCAAGTATAAAATGATCTTTCCTTCAGTTTAACAATCAATGATTAAATATGTGAGAAATTTAGAGAATATTTTATATGTATTCGAGGTTCTTCATCAATAGAGAATCATCTGTATCTATTTAGAGATTCTTGGTCAATGGTATCCTTCAAAACATTTATATAAAAGTCTCTTGGTCATTATGATGACTAGGCTGGTTTTAAAGCCACTCAGTGGGGAACTTGAAGTTTGTCGTCATTCAGAAGGACAATGAATTACTTCAGAGTTGGGATCGAACCCATAAATGGGCTATCTACATATCCTTTGTTTTGGAAAAGGAATCAAAACCCACATAGTTCGAGTAAAGGAGTATGACGTTTATGATTGATGGCTCAAAGAAGGATGTCATAATTACTTTTACACTCTAAGCTCACGTGAGTCATGCTCGGTGTGAGAAACAAGAGGTATTGGTAAAAAAATAGACATTTGTTCCATGAAAGATGCAATCATAAGAAATGGTTTGGGGCTTATGTATGTATGACTGGCCAGATAGATGAAGGTTTAGGATTCACTTTTAGGAAGAAAATCCATGAATAGGTTCCATAAAGGTATATGTGCTTCATGGAGATTTGAATACTCTAATCCTGGGGCTTACTCCTAAGGAGGATTCCCAAGTTAGGAGGGGACTTATGATTGGGTTTTACTCCTGAAAAGGAAACCCAAATCAAGGGTAAATTAGGACTGGTTGAAGAGAAATTAGGGGACTTGGGGCTTATTCCTAAAAAGGAAGCCCAAGATTATAACTGGGACTTATTCCTGAAAAGGAAGCCCAGGTTAGGGGACTTGGGGCTTATTCCTGAAAAGGAAGCCCAAGATTATAACTGGGACTTATTCCTGAAAAGGAAGCCCATGTTAGGGGTTAAGGTTTGGGGCTTACTCCTGAGGAGGACGCCCAAGTTATGGGACTCGGGGCTTATTCCTAAGGAGGATGCCCATATTTGAGATTGGGGCTTACTCCTGAGGAGGATGCCCAAGTTAAATAATTATGGTTTGGGGCTTACTCCTAAGGAGGATGCCCAAGTTTGGGAACTTTAATAATTTGGGACTTACTCCTGAGGAAGATGCCCAAGTTAAAGGACTTATAACTGGGGATTATTCCTGAAAAGGAGACCCAAGTTAAGGATTCTCTCATCTTAAAGGATGAGGTTGAATGAATGAACTCTCCATATTTAGTGACATAAGGATATTTAAATCAATAGTTTTTGAGAGATATTCCACCGAATTCCTTTCAGATAAGGAAGTCAAATCCAGAAATCATGCCATAAATGGCTTTGAAGAGTGTCTTGAAGACTGAATCTTGAAAAGGAAAGGTGTGATGGCTTAAGAGGGGAAAAATGGACAAGATGGGCACCCAAAAAGGTAGGGGCACGCAAGTCTTGAAAGGCGCGCATGTATTGCGGCGACGCGCAAGTATTGGTCACGCAAGTATACTTGCGTGACATGAGGGGTACTTGCACGATTCTCAAACATCATTAGAATATTTGAGCGACTCATTATAAACCCCTTTAGAATCCTCTTGAGGTTCTTCCATAAAAGGGACGCGCGAGTTCTATTGAAGGAATAAGGCGGCGCGCAAGTGTTGATGAGTTTCAACACTTAGGCCTTCCTTGTTCTCTTTAAATCTTCCGTTCTAGGTAAGAAATTACCTTTAGAAGTGTTCCGGAAGCTTTGATAAGAGACTTGGGCGTCGGGAGCTTCAATACGAGTTTCTGGAAAAAGATCCTCTTGAATGGGGGGCCCACAGGGTCTATTTATAGGTAGGAGAAGACCCCCGGCGGTTACCGGGCGGTTTATCACTTAGGTCGCGCAAGTCACTTGTGCGACCAAGGGCGTCGTGCAAGTGTACTTGCGCGATAGTGATATAACTTGTGCGGTGCAGTTGCTTTTGATCCTTTGTTCATGCCTTTATCGATTTTTGATATTTTCTTCAAAGGAAGAATCACTTTGAGCTCAAGTATTCCCCTTTTCCGATTTTTATATTCTTGTGACGAAAGGAGCGTCAACAATGGCAACCATCCATTATATTATGTTGAGATTCCATTTAGGAGGAAAATTATGAATTCTTGTGTTGGGGATTTGATATGTGAATTTATTTTATTAATTTTTTATAAATAATAAAATGATATTATAATTTCATCTTAATTTATTTCTCTACTGTTAATATTTTATTCATATTGGGTAGCATGTGATATTCTGTGACAAAAGGGAAGATGAATCAAAAAGATAAAATAATATTTAATTAATGGATGTGTCCTATGATGAAGGATGGTCATAAGACACTTTATGTGCCTATAAGGGTTTCAGGGCCTATAAATATTTCAGTTCCTTTAAATATTTCAGGGCCTATAAAGATTTCAAGGTATGAATAAATGCAGTGAAATATATAAAAAAAGGATGGGGCCAAAAACATTCACAACAAGAACATAATTCAGGGAAATAAATGAATAAAGGGATGATAAACAAGCCATGAAACTCAGGTCATGTCATGAATGATAGAGTATATTTCCAATAATTATTTATTCAATGGGTATTTCCAATTATGATAACAAATTATTTATCGGGATTCCATTTAATGTGGGGAAATACAGGAAAAAAATTATGGAATATTTTAATGATTACATAATTGAAAAATGAGATGCACATGTGTCTATAAATATGGAGTTGTGCTACTGTAAAATAGGAGGAATCTACAAACCAAAGCATCAGTTGAGTTGTATTTCTGTGCAATGTCCTCACGAGTACAGAAAAATATCTTTTATATATGATTTATTATAATTCTCTCTATCCCAATTAATCACTAATCACCGTGATGGGAGGGTAATTCATGTTTTGTTATAGGGTAATATATATGAATGGGGACAGTAAACATTGTTTTTTATTCATTTATTGTATTCATGTATTTAATTTTTATAATGTATTTATTCAATTATAATCACTTTATTAAATTTCAATCATTAAAACAGGTTAGTAAATCTGAAATAATCCATTTAATTGTGAAACAATTTACATTGAATTTGGAAAGACCTCAATTTTGTTTAGGGTCACTATACATAAATATGGTAATGATACAAACTTGGTTCATCACAACCCTAATTTTCTGGAACAAGGGAAACATGAGATTACTTTGTTGAGGAGGTCATACAACGATGATTAGATCAAACTCATCTCAAATCTGTCACATCACATGTATTATCATTTTAATTTAAAAAAATAAAACTACACCATAACAATGAATCTATAACTCTTCTAAATCATTTTTCCATTTGATTACCAAACAAACCAAATAATCGATGTTCACCTCAAATTCAAAATAAATCAATCAACATTAATTCTTATGTGTTCAAACTATATTTTAAAAAAAGTTCTATTAAATCCATAATTAAAAAAATTAACCATCTCATGGGATATATATAAATATTCCATATACTATAAGTTAATTAATTAGTTTCATTTGTTGATATCTATAAATTTTTAATTGGATTATCACCATATGGAAATAACGACACCCCATGGGACTATAACTATTATTGGAATATTTTAATGAATTTTATATGTTATATATTTTATAAAATGTTTTAAAAATCTTCTAATAATTTTTTCTAGGTACGGTATAAAAATAAATAGTGTTTTATTCTTAAAAAATTATTTCTATAAATAGGTTTCATTGATTTTTTCACTCTTATTTTTAAATTTAATACTTACAATATTTTAAATTGAATGTCATAAAATGGAATTCATAATTTTTATCAATATTTAAATATTAATAATATAGGACCCTTTAATTTTTGGTTAATATGAATATTAATTTTGGTAAAATTTATCACATTTGTGAGTGGTAAATCAGGTTAATATATGACAAAGATAAGTTATAAGATAATGATATATCATGATAATTGTATCTAGATTAATTATATTCTACACCTATCTTTATATGATTTAAATAAAAAAATTTATTTAATATTTTCTCCAAGAAATTTTCCGATATAATATTTAAATCCAATAATGTTAGAAAATGTCACAAAGTTAGTTTTAAATGTAATTTATGTGTTCATATAAGTACATAATATAGATATGAATGAATCTAAATATCAATATTTTGATACTTCAAATAATGTTATTTATGGAAATTTAAATATATTTTTTATGTATTACATAATTACCTTAAATTCTTATACAATACCGACACAACATTTTTAAATTAATGGAATAATAAAATAAATTGTAATAAAAATATTAAATTTTATATAATATTATTAAGCTGTATTATTCCAATAAGATAATTAATAAATATTACATACTAGTGTCATTTTAATGATTAAATTTTATTTTCAACATTGTACTTATTCTTCTTAAGTAAAATTTAATGAATAGTTTTAAAATTTCTTATTAGTAATAATATATCAAACTAATTATTTAATAAATCATTTCAATGTTATTAAAATCATCAATGTAGAAAATGGCGGCTAATATATGGTATATAATTTTTACCCCAGTCAATTTATGTGTAAATAGTTACCTTATATGTAAAATTATAACCCATTAAGAGTGAAAAATATATTAATGCAGTTAGTGTTAAAATAGGTTAACTAAGGCTATAAACAAAATAAAAAGGTAAAAATCTTATGTAAATTCGTAAAAATATAATTACTTGATGATATATCAACTATATAATACCTTATCTTTTAATCATTGTCCATTCAGAGGAATTTCGAATCAATGACCATTTAAAGTATTTTGGGTCTGAGAATGCGTTTGTTATATTTTAACCATTTATGAAATTCCAAAAAAATTCCTCCTATAAATTATAAAAAGGAAACCATTTCACCTCTAATTTAAACCACATTGAGTAACCTAGCTCCACCATAATCTACACATTCATCTTCTATAATTCTTTATCCACATTTTAGAGGTCAGGATCCTCCCCAATAACATTCTTTATGTCCATTACAATGTTATATATATTATTTTTTCGAACAAATATGTATTCAATATTATTAATATTTTTCAATTTTCAATTATTACATACCTTTTCTAAATATATTATTGTTATCGTTAAGACATATATTCAATATCCTTAATATACATAGAATCTTTTATTTTTATAAATCCACTATTAACCACCCTATTTCCATCTAATGTGATGTCAATATATCGCTTGTGCGTATGTAAAACATACCATCTCCACATAGAGATACAATTAATTTACCACAATAATATATCATGTATTGTTATTATGTTGGGTTTTGATTATTATATTTGATGCTGATAACATTTTTATATTTCAGGAATTATAACATAACACCTACCTTGTTAATTAATGATCCTGGAAATTATGGATGTAAGTTATTATTTAATTTTTTGTTTTAATCCCCTAATGTGGTTAATTAAATGTTTACCATGTGTATTTGTATTCTCAGTGGTTTTTTGGGGGTTTAGGATGTGAATGAAAATGAAAACGGTTTATTGGACATAAGATTCTCAATTTCTACATGGTTAGAGTATAACATGAGGGGGGGGGGGAACCGTGTGACTAGAGACCGAGTAATTTCCAAAATAGGCACAAGGTTTTTTGAAAAGACAGGGATTCAAAGGTTATCGTGCTAGTTTTACACCTCTTGTAAAATTTTTGGTGCACAGTTGGTCCACGGTTGGGAAAACTGTGCCGGAGAACTATGATACCCTTAAAAAAAGTGATTTTCCCAAAATTCATCATCGAGAATTAAGTGATCTAACTCATGATTTCTACATATTTTTCCTCCTTCATTCCTAGTGATGAACTAAATCACCCCAAGATTCACAAGGTCCATTATCCTTTAATTCATGGTGTTTGGAGTGTCATTGTGTACAAGTCGATGCTTCATATGAGTCAAATCCACCTCATTCTTCATTTCTTTGTATTAGGGTTTCATTAGTTTCTATTAATATCCAAAATACCTAAAGCCCACTTTTCCCATGTATATAATATTGGGTCTTCAATTAATTTTTGAATATTTATCTATGTCTATGGGGAAATGTTATTTCCTGTTCGAATTTGAGATAGGTAGGCTATCAGTTATATCCCATGGTCTAGAAGATGGTTTGTTCTTGTATGGTTGTGTGCTTAGCTTAATCTACTTGTTAATTTTATTTCTTTGTTTGGTTTTGGTAAAATGGTCTTCTAAATGATAAAATGTACCCATCATGGTCCTCATGGGATGATTTGAGGATTACATGACCTCTGTAGGGACAACCATGGGGTGTGCCAATATTTTCAGACATAGAAATTGGTAGATTCAGTCCTCAAGTATTATTGTATTGAAATACAACCCTTTGATAAATGTGTTGACATGTTATATTAATTATAAAGAGGACCTAATTGTATTTGTGTCTAGTTGTAAGTATGGGATAAGGGTGTGGTATGGTTAATGTCAATGGGAAAATGTGTTATGGATAATGGATGATAAATGGGTAAATTTAGTTATGGTATTTAAATGTGAATGTGTAAATGGGTTAATGAATGATGATTGGTAAATGTGATAAATTTTTTAATGAATTGGAATTATTGACTATGATAAATGCATAAGGAATGAAAATTGGAATTAGGTTAAATGGGAAATGAAATGTAAATTGTATGTGTAGTATTGGGATAGAGAATGATGATAGATTATATAGAGAATGGAGATGAAATTGATGTAAATGGAATTTAATTGGTAACATTGAATATGGGATATTTTTTAATAACATTTCTTGGTAAATGAGTAATGAATTGAAAATGGAAAACATGAAATAAGGTAATGGAATGTGAATGAATTATTTATTGAACGCTTTATGAGTGGTGAATATTTTGTATATTATTTGACCATGATTTCTGATCTGGTATGTGTGGTTAATGGATAAATAAGATTTTGTACATGCCTTAGATGTTGGTGGGTATTGTACATTAGGATATACTCTCATGGATCGATTTAGAATGAGGCTCCAAAACAAACCCCATAATGCATGTGATAGAGAAGGGGACTGATGTTCTATGAACCTAACATATGAATTTGATGAGAATACCAAGATAGAGGATCCAAGGTAAGTCTATTGTATTTTTTATTAAATTTTTATTCCTAGTGTGATAAGGAACATGACTTATTCCTAAATGAATAGT
Source organism: Viscum album (assembly GCA_963277665.1). NCBI lineage: Eukaryota > Viridiplantae > Streptophyta > Magnoliopsida > Santalales > Viscaceae > Viscum > Viscum album. The sequence goes on from OY728156.1 coordinate 120,624,522, forward strand.
AATTTATCAACTTTTTCTATAGTGTAAATTTTGTAAAGAATAACCAATAGAATATTTGATGAATATGAATTTAGTAATGTTGATAGTATATGTGAAAAACCATAACAAATGATGAAAATATTCAAAGTGTAAAATGTTCACTAAATTGTCACGACCCGCCCTCGGGGTCTGTGCCGTGACTACCCCAAGCCCGCCTTCCATAGGCCAGGGGCTGGCGACTAGCACCAAGGCGTAAATCCCGGTAAAAAGGGAAGGCATTACCTTTGAAAAGTAAACACACACTACAGAGTAAACAAGCGGAATGTAAACACTAAACAAAGCAGAGTACGACTGTAAGTGCGGAAAAGTAAATGGGCCAGAATACAAACCCAAACTGAAAGTAAAGTACAACTCGAAAAGGGAAAAACAGCAACTGAAAAGTAAAAGCCGCTACTCCGAGCTGTCCACTAGAAATCCCACCTGAAGGGTGGGTACTGATAGCTCCTCTGCTCCACGGGTCCCGCCGTCCGCTCCGTGCACGTCCCGCCCAGTGGTCTACCTCCGGGTACCGTCCCGCTCTGCAAGCCTCAGCTATGGTCAACGCTGTCCGTCGTCTGCAACCAACACAACGTAGTGCGGGCAAAGCCCGTGCAGGGGTGAGTATAAACTACTCAGTAGGGACCCCGAGACCCCTGAAGGTCTCTCAAATCCACAAAGGATAAACCACGAAGAAAAGTACAATCACGAAGTAACAACCGACACTGCTTAGGTATATGCCCATACATATACCTAAGTCATCAATTCAAAATACGCTCCAATCTCCGAGCCCAAGTAAAACTCAGTCCACGCAGGAAAGTATACGTATTCCACATAGGAAAGCAAAACATAATCCACACATGATTGCACAACACAATCCACACAGGAAAGCAACAGGATTCAGCTCACACAGGTATACTTCTTCAAGGATGATAAAGATGATCACTGATCCATCTAAGTCGTCGGACCCACGAAGGATCGATAGGTAACTAACCCCCGCAATGACCCACACAGGATCGGGCCCACACAGGACCTGTTGGCGCTGGCTCACACAGAACCGCTGAGCGCAAGGACCCACACAGGATCGGGCCCACACAGGACCTGTAGCACTGATCCACGTAGGATCGCTGAGTGCTGTAGTCGTCGTCGTCGAATCCACACAGGATCTCTGTACTGTCGTCGTCGCAGTCACAGTAGCAGTCGTAGCAGTACTAGCAGTCACAGCCAGCACTAGGGTTCCCGCATATAACAAGCTCGTTCGGAGGGTCCGCTCCACGAGCCGAGAGGCTGATACATCAACTGTCACAAAGACCAGAGTTGATGTATCCAAAAGTTCCGTATCGTCAACAGGAACTCAACGCAACAGACGGCGCGTCGATCGGACGCCCGGTCTGAGATTTATTGGCATTTTCGTCTCTGGGGCCCGGTTGGTTTTTAAGGCAAACCCAACCCGACCGTACTCCACCTGCGTCCAAACCTCGGGCGGAGTATGCCAAAAGATCCGTCTCACTAAGAGGAACACAACGCGACTGACGGCGCGTCAATCGGACGTTCGTAGCTCAAGATATGAGCGTTTCCGCTCCGAAGGCCCGGTTGGTTTCGTGAACGAACCAATCCGGCCGAACTGAAAGTTAACCGAAACCTTGAGTGCGATATACCGAAACGACCGTCTCGATCCAAGGATCGCGTTGCCGCAGACGGTTTGTCATTCGGAGGTCCGAGGCTCAAGTTATGGGCCAAAAACCGAATCTGGTTCGAAATGGGGGGTCCGGGTCCGGGCCGACCCGACCCGACCCCCCCCCCCCCCCCGGGGGCGGCGCTGCGGCGCGGCGGGCCGCGCCGGCCTATTGCCGCGGGATGGCTGCATGCGGGGGGGGGGGGGGGGGGGGGGGGCGAAGCCCCCCGCTGATTAGGGTGGCGGCGCGGCCTTTGTGCCGCGCCATTTTCAAGACACGGCCCCCGCACGTGGGGGTCGGCTGGGAACAAACCGGGGGGCCGGCTGCCCCCCTTCCTTCAAGGAACCGCCCCCCTCATTAAGAGGGGGTTTTGTTGAACCGGTCGGGGGATTTATTCCCCCGGTTTTCTGTCATCCGGCCGGCCAGCTGGCCGGCCGGTTTTCACCAACAGGACCGGAAATTCCGGTCCCGCCTTCGTCTTCCGACGCCGGCGGCCCGGCCGCCGGTCTTCACTTCCCGCCGCGGCCCGGAACCGGCCGCGGTCTCCTCGTCCCGCCGCGGCCCGGAACCGGCTGCGGCGTTCGTCATCCGGCGCGGTGCGACAGCACCACGCCCCTTCGCCGTGTCTTGATTCCATTCAACGCGGCGCGACGGCGTCGCGTTCTTGAAGATTTTCCTCGGCGTAGCGCGACGGCGCCGCGTAAAATATTTGCACGATCATCCGCGTGGTGCGACGGCACCACGCCACTTGCTTCCTCACGCAAGAATAATCAACATGAACTATGGAGGGGGGTTCGGCCGTGTTCATGCGGTCCGGCCCCCCTCACGTTAAATAAATAACTCAACTTAAACATTCAAGCCTCAAGTTTGACATGTGAGATCCACGTTCAAGAAATGGAATAAATAAATATTGAATCAACAACCCCTACCTCGGGTATAAGATCGAAGACTTGACAACGTCCCGCGGAAGACAACGTCGCGGTGGTCGGGTGTCGCGGTCGTCGTTCGTCAATCCGTTGACGAAGAGATATGCTCGAAGAGTTACGTCGTTGGCGAATCTTCGTATGCCGACGAAGAAGGTCCGAGGAGGAAGCGGCGTTCCCTCTTGTTGACACCGAGGATGAAGAAGAGAGGCGTCGTTCTTCGTCGGAGTTTGACCGTTCTTCGTTCTTTGTCAGAGCTTGAAGATGAAGAAGAAGCTCTCCAAAAGCTCTCAAGGAGACAAACAAACAACCCATAATAAAATAAGACAACATCTTATTTTATTATTACAAAACACATTAGAATTTCAAAAGTTTGAAATTCAAAAAGGTTTAACTCCCATAAATAAATAAGTAACATAAGCCATTAAATGAGGCGTTAAGGGAGTTGGGAGAATTTGAAAGGTTTAGGGGCTCGTGTGGGCCCCACCACACTTAATCCTCCCAAGGGAGGTTAAGTGGGTGTGGGTCCCACTCCCAACCTCCTTTGATAGGTTTTAACAAGTTAAAAATAAAATTGTTCTACACAATTTTATTTAACTCAAACTAAAAACCCCTAAAACTAACTTTCAACCCGCAACAAACGCAACTCCCGAAAAGGTCTCTTTAAGCGAATATCAGTGCTGCGAGTTCATCGGTGCCCTCAGATTTCAATTCCGAGCACCGGATCAAAAGTTAGGAATTCCCGCTCGTTCGTTCACTGAACGTACCCGAGCCAAACTTCGGAAATTAATTCTGGGCACTCCGGGCCTCGGAATCAGGTGCCGTCAGAAACCGTGCTCTTGTAAAATTCTAAAGAAAATTATGAAAAAATTTCCCTTGAATTTTACGGGTCTTTACATTATTCCCACCTCAGGGCTTTACGTCCCCGTAAAGATACATCAAAACTAGGGGAACAAATGAGGGTACTGAGCACGCATTTGAGCCTCCCGCTCCCATGTGCTCTCCTGGAGATTCCCGTGCTGCCATCTGATGCGCACAAGAGGAATCGATCGCCCACGCAGGACCCACTCCTGTCGATCCTCTATCTCCACCGGGACCTCCGTAAAAGTCGCCCCATCGTCAACGTCAAGTTCCCCATGATCAATGATGTGCGTCGGGTCGTGCACGTATCTCCTCAGCTGAGATACGTGGAAGACGTCGTGCACCCGGTGCAACTGAGGTGGTAGAGCCAGGCGATAAGCCACCTCACCAATCCTGCTGAGAATCTGGAAAGGTCCGATGAAGCGCGGAGATAACTTGCCGCCTCGGCCAAATCTCCGAATACCACGTCGAGGTGAGACCTGCAAGAAGACGTGGTCGCCATCCTCGAACTCCAGTGGCCTCCGCCTCCTGTCAGCGTATGACTTCTGCCGGCTCTGAGCTGTCCTCATCCGCTCCTGGATGACCTGGACCTTCTCTGTCGTGGCCTGGACCATCTCCGGTCCCACCAGTGCTGACTCCCCAGGGTCTGTCCAGCACAAAGGAGATCTACATGGTCGGCCGTACAATGCCTCGTACGGTGCCATCCCGATAGTGGAGTGGTAGCCGTTGTTGTACGCGAACTCCACCAAGGGTAGGTGGTCCTCCCAGCTACGACCAAAGTCGAGGACACATGCGCGGAGCATGTCCTCGAGTGTCTGAATGGTCCTCTCCGTCTGACCATCCGTCTGAGGGTGAAAAGTTGTGCTAAGACGTAGCTGCGTCCCGAACGCTTCCTGCAACCCCTTCCAAAGCCGGGAAGTAAACCGGGCATCTCGATTAGAAACGATAGATGATGGCACGCCGTGGAGCCGCACAATCTCCTGAACGTAGAGACGTCCCAAGCTCTCCACTGAGCCCTGCTCTCTGATGGGTAAGAAGTGTGCCGACTTGGTGAGTCGGTCAACAATCACCCAGATGGAGTCGTGACCTCTGGAAGTGCGTGGAAGTCCAGTCACAAAGTCCATAGATATGCCGTCCCACTTCCACTCCGGAACCTCCAAGGGTTGTACCAAGCCTGCTGGTACCTGATGCTCTGCCTTCACCTGCTGACAGGTGAGGCATCGAGAAACGAACTCTGCTACAGCCTTCTTCATGACCGGCCACCAGTGCTGTCGTCTCAGGTCCTGGCACATCTTCGCCACTCCAGGATGTACCGCCAAAGGAGAAGTGTGAAACTCTCTCAGAACTTCCTCTCGCAAAGCTACTAGTACCATGGTATGTCCTCTTAAAAGGATGTCGTGCTCTACTCCAAGGGAGAAACCATCAGGTGCCTGTCCCGAGGATATCTGTGCACGCCGTGTCTCACAGTCAGCGTCCCCATGCTGTGCCTCCCTGACTCGCTGCAGTAGTGGAGGAGTGACTGTGAGAGACTGAAGAAAGGATGCTCCATCTCTATCCACGAAGGATATCTGCAAAGAGGCTAGCTGCTCCGTTGCCTCCTCAAGTAGCTGAATGCCCGTCCTCCTGCTGAGGGCATCGGCTACTACGTTCCCCTTCCCAGGAGTATAGACTATCTCAAAGTCATAGTCCTGGAGGAACTCGAGCCATCGTCACTGTCTCAGGTTCAGGTCCTTCTACGAGAAGATATACCTGAGACTCTGATGATCGGAAAAGACTGTAAAGCGCTCGCCCATCAGATAGTATCGCCATGTCTTCAGAGCGAAGACCACTGCTGCTAACTCCAGGTCATGGGTAGCGTAGTTCTGCTCATCCGGCCTCAACTGTCGTGATCCATAGGCGATCACTGCCCGCTCCTACATCAGAACACATCCGAGTCCGGTCCCTGATGCATCGCAGTAGACTACGTACCCTACTCCCTCCTCAGGCAACCTCAAGATAGGTGTGCTAGTCAATCTCTGTCTCAGCTCCTGGAAGCTCTGCTGACATCTGTCTGACCACACGAAGGGTTTCCTCTTCTTCGTCAAAGCTGTGAGTGATGCCGCAACTCTGGAGAAGTTCGGCAAAAATCTCCGATAGTATCCAGCTAGTCCCAAGAAACTCCGAACCTCAGTCACGCTCCTGGGTGGCTCCCATGCTAACACAGCCTCAATCTTCGCGGGATCCACAGCAACTCCCGCCTCAGAGATAAAGTGTCCCAAAAAGTGGACCTCACGTATCCAGAACTGGCACTTCGAGAGCTTACCATAAAGCTGGTGCTCTCGGAGTGTGTCAAGAACAACTCGCAAGTGATAGGCGTGCTCCTCCTCTGTCGTAGAGTAAATCAGAATGTCGTCGATGAAGACCACGACAAACCGATCGAGGTATGGCTGAAAGATCCTGTTCATGAGAGCCATGAACACTGCTGGGGCATTGGTTACACCGAAAGGCATAACCAAGAACTCATAGTGGCCATACCGACATCTGAAGGCCGTCTTCTGCACATCCTCGTCTCTGACTCTGAGCTGATGATAGCCTGACCTGAGGTCTATCTTCGAGAACCACCGTGCTCCCTTGAGCTGATCAAAGAGGTCATCAATCCTCGGTAGCGGATACTTGTTACTCACTGTCACCTAGTTCAGGCGACGATAGTCAACACAAAGTCGCAAGCTCCCGTCCGCCTTCTTGGCGAACAATATCGGGGAAGCCCAGGGTGAAACACTGGGTCGGATGAACCCCTTGCCCTGCAAGTCCTCCAACTGTACCCGTAGCTCTCGAAGCTCGGCGGGGGCCATCCGATATGCTGGAGTGGATATCGGGGCTGTCCCGGGGTACAAGTCAATATAAAAGTCTACCTCTCTGCGAGGAGGTAGCCCTGGAACATCGTCGGGAAAAACGTCCGCAAACTGATCCACCACTGCAGGAAAACCAGGACTCTGCACGTCAACTGCTCCAAGGATAAGGCTAGCCAACTGATGAGTGATGGGCTGTCCTCTCCTCCGCGGATGTCCATCCTGTGCTGCTAAGGCTCCCTTCTCGCCGGTGAAGGTGAACCTGCTCCCGTCGGTGCGTACACATCGCACCTTGCGCCTAAAACAGTCAATCTGTGCATGGACCGTAGATAGCCAATCCATGCCCAAGATGACGTCGTAAGGCCTCGACGCTGCTACAAGAAGATCACAGCCGAAGCTCTCGCCTCCTAGAGTAAGCTCACACTGCCGGCACCAGTGCGTAATCGTCGAGTCTGCTCCCGTAGGAGTCTCTAGCCGTAAGGATCGAGCCAACGGCTCTGTCGGAATCTCCGAGCTCCGAACAAGGGCAGCGGCTATGAAAGAGTGACTCGCTCCTGTGTCTATAAGAACTGCAGCAAGGGTGGAATAGACACAGATAGTACCTCGAATCATCTCAGGTGCGCCGTGGTCGTAGGCCTCTGCTGCCTGGAGCTGTGCCTGTCGCTGCCCGCCAGCTCCCTGTGGTCGGGGTGGACCTCCTGGTGGTGGTGGTGGTAGAGCCTCAAAGCGTCGACCACCACCAGCTGCTCGTCCAGCTCCTCTGCCTCGTCCGCCTCCTCCCTGCGGACCGCCACGGTCGATCCTCTGCCTCTACCTCGGTGGTCCATCAACTGTCTGCTGCTCCTCGGCACGACGGGTCAGGCAGTCACGAGCCATGTGGCCCTGCCCGCCGCACGAGTAGCACTGTCTGCCTCTCATAAGACTGGCTCCGCGCTGTGTGCCCCGCACTGCTGAGCCAGTGCCCTGAGATCGTCTGCCCGAAGGTCTGGTCTGTCTGGACCCCTGAGTCATCCGTCGACTGCCTGCTGCGGATGACTCTGCCACGTGCCGCCCTGCGGTGGGTCGCTGTGCTGGTGTAGACTCAGCAAGGAAGCTCTCGATCAGAAGGGCCCGCTCCAGTACTCCTGTCTGAGTCGGTATGCTGAGGGAGATCAGCGATGCCCTGATCTCGTGTCTCAAACCCTGCTCGAAGGTCCGGGCCCGGAAGAATGGGTCCCGTACCATGTCGGTCGAGTAGCGCGAGAGATCGGTAAATCTTGCCGAGTACTGAGCGACCGTCATGCTGCCCTGCCGCAGCTGTAGAAGCTCCTGGATACGCACCGCACGTAGGGTGGCTGGGACGAACTCCGAGCGGAAGAGGCTCTCAAAGTCCGTCCAAAGTAGAGATGCCTCATCGTGCACCTGGAGCATCAAGCTCCACCATAGTCCTACTGCTGCGTGTAGTAGGCTCGCAGCGAGGATCACCATGAGGTCTGCTGGTGTCCTCACTAGCCTAAACACTCGAACCACTGCCTCCAGCCAGTCCTCTGCTGCCTGGGGATCCGTCTCCCCGCGAAACCAGGGCGGTCGCTGGCGCTGAAACGCATGCAGTGCGCTGAGGCGACGTGCATCGTCAGCGGCTGCTGCTGGAAGCATTGGGGGCTCGGCGGGTAGAGCTACCGCCGGTGCCACTACTGGCAAAGGGCCCTGTACCGAGGCCTCGTCGCTCGGTGGGCTGTCGTCACGCTCGACTCTCGGAACCCTAGCTGGCTGCCGTCGTGGGGCCATCCTGAAAAGGAAACAGGTGCGCCACGGTTAGAACAGTATACCTGGTGAGCTGATATAAGTAATCACAAAGAAAACTTTGAAACACACACGCAATCAATGTTTTCGTGCATTAAGTCGGAAATCAGAAGTCAGGGTCCTGGTGTACGGATACGTCGGCCGCCGCACCAACACTGGACTCCCTGGACTGATATCCACACTCAATATGCTAAACATTATTGCTTCACATAGAAAAGATCAGAGTTCGCGGTAGAACCGAACTCCTTTGATACCAATTTGTCACGACCCGCCCTCGGGGTCTGTGTCGTGACTACCCCAAGCCCGCCTTCCAAAGGCCAGGGGCTGGCGACTAGCACCAAGACGTAAATCCCGGTAAAAAGGGAAGGCATTACCTTTGAAAAGTAAACACACACTACAGAGTAAACAAGCGGAAAGTAAACACTAAACAAAGCAGAGTACGACTGTAAGTGCGGAAAAGTAAATGGGCCAGAATACAAACCCAAACTGAAAGTAAAGTACAACTCGAAAAGGGAAAAACAGCAACTGAAAAGTAAAAGCCGCTACTCCGAGCTGTCCACTGGAAATCCCACCTGAAGGGTGGGTACTGATAGCTCCTCTGCTCCACGGGTCCCGCCGTCCGCTCCGTGCACGTCCCGCCCAGTGGTCTACCTCCGGGTACCGTCCCGCTCTGCAAGCCTCAGCTAAGGTCAACGCTGTCCGTCGTCTGCAACCAACACAACGTAGTGCGGGCAAAGCCCGTGCAGGGGTGAGTATAAACTACTCAGTAGGGACCCCGAGACCCCTGAAGGTCTCTCAAATCCACAAAGGATAAACCACGAAGAAAAGTACAATCACGAAGTAACAACCGACACTGCTTAGGTATATGCCCATACATATACCTAAGTCATCAATTCAAAATACGCTCCAATCTCCGAGCCCAAGTACAACTCAGTCCACGCAGGAAAGTATACGTATTCCACATAGGAAAGCAAAACATAATCCACACAGGATTGCACAACACAATCCACACAGGAAAGCAACAGGATTCAGCTCACACAGGTATACTTCTTCAAGGACGATAAAGATGATCACTGATCCATCTAAGTCGTCGGACCCACGAAGGATCGATAGGTAACTAACCCCCGCAATGACCCACACAGGATCGGGCCCACACAGGACCTGTAGGCGCTGGCTCACACAGAACCGCTGAGCGCAAGGACCCACACAGGATCGGGCCCACACATGACCTGTAGCACTGATCCACGTAGGATCGCTGAGTGCTGTAGTCGTCGTCGTCGAATCCACACAGGATCTCTGTACTGTCGTCGTCGCAGTCACAGTAGCAGTCGTAGCAGTAGTAGCAGTCACAGCCAGCACTAGGGTTCCCGCACATAGCAAGCTCGTTCGGAGGGTCCGCTCCACGAGCCGAGAGGCTGATACATCAACTGTCACAAAGACCAGAGTTGATGTATCCAAAAGTTCCGTATCGTCAACAGGAACTCAACGCAACAGACGGCGCGTCGATCAGACGCCCGGTCTGAGAGTTATTGGCATTTTCGTCTCCGGGGCCCGGTTGGTTTTTAAGGCAAAACCAACCCGACCGTACTCCACCTGCGTCCAAACCTCGGGCGGAGTATGCCAAAAGATCCGTCTCACTAGGAGGAACACAACGCGACTGACGGCGCGTCACTCGGACGTTCGTAGCTCAAGATATGAGCGTTTCCGCTCCGAAGGCCCGGTTGGTTTCATGAACGAACCAACCCGGCCGAACTCAAAGTTAACCGAAACCTTGAGTGCGATATACCGAAACGACCGTCTCGATCCAAGGATCGTGTTTCCGTAGACGGTTCGTCATTCGGAGGTCCGAGGCTCAAGTTATGGGCCAAAAACCGAATCTGGTTCGAAACGGGGGGGGTCCGGGTCCGGGCCGACCCGGCCCGACCCCCCCCCCCCCCGGGGGCGGCGCGGCGGCCTTTCGCCGCGGGATGGCTACACGCGGGGGGGGGGGGGGGGGGGGGGCGAAGCCCCCCGTTGATTAGGGTGGCGGTGCGGCCTTTGTGCCGCGCCATTTGCAAGACACGGCCCCCGCACTTGGGGGCCGGCTGGGAACAAACCGGGGGGCCGGCTGCCCCCCTTCCTTCAAGGAACCGCCCCCCTCATTAAGAGGGGGGTTTTGTTGAACCGGCCGGGGGATTTATTCCCCCTGTTTTCTGTCATCCGGCCGGCCAGCTGGCCGGCCGGTTTTCACCAACGGGACCGGAAATTCCGGTCCCGCCTTCGTCTTCCGACGCCGGCGGCCCGGCCGCCGGTCTTCACTTCCCGCCGCGGCCCGGAACCGGCCGCGGTCTCCTCGTCCCGCCGCGGCCCGGAACCGGCCGCGGCGTTCGTCATCCGGCGCGGTGCGACGGCACCGCGCCCCTTTCGCAGTGTCTTGATTCCATTCAACGCGGCGCGACGGCGTCGTGTTCTTGAAGATTTTCCTCAGCGTAGCGCGACGGCGCCGCGTAAAATATTTTTACGATCATCCGCGTGGTGCGACGGCACCCCGCCACTTGCTTCCTCACGCAAGAATAATCAACATGAACGATGGAGGGGGGTTCGGCCATGTTCATGTGGTCCGGCCCCCCTCACGTTAAATAAATAACTCAACTTAAACATTCAAGCCTCAAGTTTGACATGCGAGATCCACGTTCAAGAAATGGAATAAATAAATATTGAATCAACAACCCCTACCTCGGGTATAAGATCGAAGACTTGACAACGTCCCGCGGAAGACAACGTCGCGGTGGTCGGGTGTCGCGGTCGTCGTTCGTCAATCCGTTGACGAAGAGATATGCCCGAAGAGTTACGTCGTTGGCGAATCTTCGTATGCCGACGAAGAAGGTCCGAGGAGGAAGCGGCGTTCCCTCTTGTTGACACCGAGGACGAAGAAGAGAGGCGTCGTTCTTCGTCGGAGTTTGAGCGTTCTTCGTTCTTCGTCAGAGCTTGAAGATGAAGAAGAAGCTCTCCAAAAGCTCTCAAGGTGACAAACAAACAACCCATAATAAAATAAGACAACATCTTATTTTATTATTACAAAACACATTAGAATTTCAAAAGTTTGAAATTCAAAAAGGTTTAACTCCCATAAATAAATAAGTAACTTAAGCCATTAAATGAGGCGTTAAGGGAGTTGGGAGAATTTGAAAGGTTTAGGGGCTCGTGTGGGCCCCACCACACTTAATCCTCCCAAGGGAGGTTATGTGGGTGTGGGTCCCACTCCCAACCTCCTTTGATAGGTTTTAACAAGTTAAAAATAAAATTGTTCTACACAATTTTATTTAACTCAAACTAAAAACCCCTAAAACTAACTTTCAACCCGCAACAAACGCAACTCCTGAAATGGTCTCTTTAAGCGAATATCGGCGCTGTGAGTTCATCGGTGCCCTCGGATTTCAATTCCGAGCACCGGATCAAAAGTTAGGAATTCCCGCTCGTTCGTTCACTGAACGTACCCGAGCCAAATTTCGGAAATTAATTCCGGGCACTCCGGGCCTCGGAATCAGGTTCCGTCAGAAACCGCGCTCTTGTAAAATTCTAAAGAAAATTAAGAAAAAATTTCCCTTGAATTTTACGGGTCTTTACATAAATACACTCGAGTTTTTTCCTATTTATGACTCCATTTATTTAGTAAGTTGATGTACTATCTGGATAGAATTTTTTTGGTTACTCTATAATGTATCTTCTCTATTTTGGATTACTCTAGTAAAGAGGGTGTATTTTCCTTACATGATTCATTAGACTTGTGATGAATGTTGGAACTCATTGGTGTATTAGCGCATGTGCTTGAGGTCATGTGGTGGGCTAGCTCGAAGCACTGATTTAGTGGAATTCGGGTTAGAGAAGATACCATGTGGCATCTGATCATCCTTTTCAATGGTCATACTACTTTTGATAGTAGACAAGAGGTTCAAATGTTATGGGATTAATAAATGATATCATTCTTTGGAGTAGATAACCCATATACAAGGGAAAATCCAGATACACTAGGAAGGAAATTGTTGTTCTTGATATGAGTTATTATAGTTTAATTGTGTTTCACCATTGGGTAATACACTTATATTGTGATGTGACTGTTTCATGATAATTTTCAAATGTCCAAAATGAAATGGGATTGTTCATTAATGCATCATTGTAGGAACGTAGGGATATCAGTGGCATGAATCATGATAGGAAAATACGAGACGAGCGTGTGGTACAAGAAGGGAATGATGCATTTTACTTCGTAAAAATATTAAATAAAGTTTTTTTTCTAATTATGATGATGTAAATGGTTAAATAATAATTATTTTAATGAATTGTTGAATAATTTATCTTAATGATAGGGATAAAATGAGTTAAAATGTTGGTCATAATGAATCATGAATAAGTTAGAACGTTAGTTTTAATGAACATTAAAGGTAAAAATGTCCCTAAAATGAATGTCATAAAATATGAAAGTAAAAATGTTTTAAAAAGAGCTTATAATTATAGACTAGTGACCATGCATGTTGAATTACCCTTTGTTAGACATGACCCGCTGTGGAGATGGTTGTGGGTTTTGTTCTAGACCCGACGATGTCCATTGGGATAGTGAATGAAAAATTGTTTATTTATGGATTGGATATGGCCGTGTTTTTGTGTGTTGGGGATGTTTCAGGTTTAGTTTTCTATGATGACGGTTTGGCATTGTAAAGGAATGCCACATCAATGATCTTTTCATGTTGGGATATAAGAGGACATCACTGAGAATCCTCTTCCAGAGATGGGAGCAGTGGTTCTCATTGTTCAAGGGGAAAGCAGAGATGAGTTTTTTTGATAACATATCTCATTTATGAAAATGATAGAATAGGGCCCAGTGTGATTCATTCCATTTATGATTGATCTAACTTGATATTTTTGCTGTTTGACCCTCCAACATTTTTTAGAGAGGGTGTACTTGAATTTTGGACATGTGGTTGGTTGGAACATCTGGGGACATGATAGGTGGGTTTCTCTTCTGTTATCAAAATATTATATATATGAATAGTTTGGGTAATGAGAGTTCCTTTTGTGTAGACCTTGGAAATTTTGATGTATTATATATAAGGGTGTCCCTTTCCATTCCTGTGGTTAGGCTTCAGTCCTGAGGTTGGGAGGTATCGTCTGATAACATGAATGAGGTAACACTTTTTAGTGGTGATTGGGAATGATACATTGGGTTTAGAATGGATGTCTTGGTTTGTTATGTCATGGGTGGTATTTTTGTTTTTATAATGTGAAACTTAAAGAAAATGGTCATTTGTTGCTCTAGGTGTTGTGTGCTTCAAAGCCTGGGTAAGAGTGACACCCTGTGAGAAATGATTTGTTTGTGGCATTATATATATTTGTTATAGAGATATCCAACGACTTAAACATGTTTTCACTCCATTTTAGTGAGTAAGTATTGTTCGACCTTCTAGGTGACCTATGATAGAAGTCAGATGAGGTTTCTAGTGATTTTGGGTTTTTATCATAGGGGCTAATGTTTTGTACTTTTATAGTGGAACACAAAGAGTGTTTCCTAGTGTTGGTTTGGACTATTGGGCTATGTTGGAAGTTTTTCCATTTTGGTTATGTGGAATGTGATGTGGTTACACGTTTATAGTTTTAGTGAAATTGAGGGTATCCTCAATGGAGGCTATCGTAGTGTGGATGATTTCCTCTTATGTGAAGCACGGGTGGTTTCTTCAAAGGTGTAAATAAATCACCATAATTTTCATCTTGTTTTTTTGTCAAATTATATTGTTACGACATGGTTCATTTCACCTGGAGGAACCTAAGTGTTGTTAGAAGTTATAACATTGTTGTCAAATGATTTTTTTGGTTAATAGACACATATATTTTAACGGCGATTAATGAATGCCTCAATGCGGGTTTTTGGAGGATGAGAAAAGAGTGATTGAAGCATGGTGGATGCTTTTGTTATGATGGTGACACCCTAGGTGATCATGGTCATGTGGTGGAGTATGTTTTTATAAATGGTTTTGTTTTTGTGTGAGATGATGAGAATGCATTGAGGACGATGAGGCCGAAAAACTAGGAGGCTGGGTGAGGTGATTAATTTGGAGTTTGGACAAGGCTCTTGTGACGTTTCACTGAAGTGGTCTGATGTCAGTTTCTGTGTGTGGTCACTGGAATGTGTGCTTAATCTAGGTCTCAGAGGAGTTCTAGATGTTGTAATATTTTGGGATGGAATATTTCCACAAGGTATGAGTACATAGGTTGCACGGAAGTAGGATTCTATCATTTTTTATGAAATTAGTAGGAATTACCCATTATGAGAGTTATTGTTTGGTTCTAGTATGTTAGGGTGATCATTTTTTTCACTTGATTTTTCAAAGACATGATGGAATAAACTGAGTGTTGTGGTTGTGGTAGGTCAAATGGAAACATTTGTTCACGACTGCTTAGTTGAGAGTCAAGAAACAGTGTAGTATTTAGTTAGTAAAAGAAATTGAGTAGTGGTTAAAAGGTATTGATGAGACGTTATAGGTAGTGGTCCCACAACAATCAGTAGGTGATAGTTTCAACATAGTGGGAGGATTCATTCATGATGGATAATTTTTTGTGGTGTTTCTAATGACTTATTTTCATACTTATAGCTATATATGGTCATTACCAACATCTTGACATAATCCTGTGTACACAGAGAAAGCTCTGTCTATACACTTAGACACATAAATATATTTCTATTGGATGTGGTACATCATTAATATTACTCTCATGGAGCATTGTATGTGGATATGGATCATCAGATTTACACCATCAATAATCTATAGGTGAGGTCCTCGGGATTCACCAAGTGTCGAAGAATTCCATGGGTGTAATTATTCGTAGTCAATGATGTTTATCTGGTTAATTTTTGGGAAAATATAAATGACCATGTCCACGTTTCGTAGTTCAACATATGATCGATGTGTGAGATGTGGTAGTTATAATTGATTTGATAAAAAAGAGATAATGAAACTTCTAGGGTGGGGAGTGATGAGTCAGTCATGGATGTTTGGAGAAGAGTGTTGAGTTGATGGTTGAATAAAGATTCCAAGGGGAAAACTATGAGGTGGGTGTTGTGTCACGACCCGACCCTACCCGGGCTCGAGCCGCAACTACCCCAAGCCCGCCTCCATAGGCCAGGGGATGGTGACCAGCGCCGAAGGCACAACAACTCAGGGAGGCCTTTGCCTAAGTACCTGTACACACGCACGCAACAACCTCAATGAAAAAGTGAAGAGTAAAAGAAAATACAAGGAGAGTAAAAAGAAAGGGCAACTGCTATATAAATACCACAAAGTGCATCAACCTCTACAAGTACGAAGTACAAAATGAAAAGAAAAGGGCAAAACACGCGCCCAACCAAAAAGTGCCACAACCCGGAAACAGGTAAACAAAAAGAAACTATTGATGGGTCTCCCACCTGGAACCCAGCCACGACCACCGCACGCAGTCCAAGATCCCAAGCTCCTACGCTCCACTGATGTCACGCTCCACTTGTCTGTCGTCTGCAAGGGCACACCAAGTGCGGGAAAAGCCCAAGCAGGGGTGAGTATAAAAATACTCAGTAGGATGCCCCGAAAGATCGAGGGAGAAACAAAAGGATGTACCGAAGGGTGACCAGTAGAGTGAACAGAAAAGTAAAGGAGTACAACAGAGAGTACAGTAAAGAGTCCAGCTCAACCCAACAAGAGGAAAGAAGGTAGACCCATCCAGACACAAGGAGCTAAAAACGGTGAGAAGATGAACTTATCATCGAGTCTTCGCTACCTATAGTAGGTGAGTAGACTCGTCCAATCGTGAGAAGCTAGACACGGAAAGCACGTGACATACCCCGCGCATCTTCACCTTTCCTGGAAGGAGAGTAGCCAAACCCAAAAAGTGGGTGCTGGAAACAAGGTACATACATATGTATGCTCTATCAAGAAACCCGAACAAACTCGTAAGGGGATCTCTGTCCCATAGCTCAGCCCAAGAAAGAGAAGCAAACAGTCCCAGAAGTAAACTCCATCGATGTCCAGCATCCCGCACGTCTTCCCCGAACCGAAAGTCAAGGGGTTCAATCACCACACCTCGACACTATCCGCTTTGGGCGGCACTGACTCGCCCGCACGGTTTTAGGTCACGTCACAAGGACACGTCTCGGTGGGGGAAAGTGCTCCCCGTACTTGAGAGTTCTGGGGGAACGTCAACCACAACTCGTCACTGCCCCGCAGTCGAGAGGTCTGCTCACAGTCAAGTCGTCAGAACGTCGACCCATACAACCAAGGGTCCCGCTCCGGTAACCACGGAGGAAAGACACAGACTAGCCTAGTCGAGAGGACTGAGTCTGGAATGCCAACCGGTGTCCCCACTGCCCAGCCCTGCTGGAGGGTAATTCATAACCACATATCTGGTGACCCACTGCCCAGCCCTGCTGGAGGGTAAACCTTAATACATCATCAGGAGACCCACTGCCCAGCCCCGCTGGAGGGTAAACCATATTCAGACATCGGGTGACCCACTACGCAGCCCTGCTGGAGGGTAAACCCTAATACGTCGTTAGGCGACCCACTGCCCAGCCCCGCTGGAGGGTAAACCATATTCAGACATCGGGTGACCCACTGCCCCGCCCTGCTGGAGGGAAAACCCTAATACATCATCAGGTGACCCACTGCCCAACCCTTCTGGAGGGTAGACCTGGAATAAGTCGACAGGTGACCCACTGCCCAGCCTTGCTGGAGGGTAGACCTGGAACTAGACGACGGGTGACCCACTGCCCAGCCCTACTAGAGGGTAGGTCCTAAGAGGTCGTCGGGTGACCCACTGCCCAGTCTCTGCTGGAGGGTATACCCTAAGCGCGTCAGGTGACCCACTGCCCAGTCTCTACTTGAGGGTAGACCCTAAAAGTGTCGGGTGACACACTACCCAGTCTATGCTAGAGGGTAGCCCCTAGAATCCGATGAGTAACCCACTGCCCAGCCCCGCTGGAGGGTAAAACTCAGAACTTCTCTGGCAACATCCACAGGAGGGTACAACACTAGCCAACTGAACACGGAGTGGGCATCACGCGACCACCCAACTCCAGCACAACTCACCCAAAGGGGTTCAACACCTGTTCCATCACTAGGTGACACTGGCCCCACCACCGGCCAATCCATTGAGAACGAAACCAGGGGAGACCACTCAACCCTGCTGGTCAACAAACGAGCACCGATCCAGGGGAAAAACTCCACCTAGCTGGTCAAAAAAACACACTGAGGGACCCTCTACGTCGCAAGAGGTCAAAGTACGTAAGGCAGAACACGGAACACACGTGGGGCCCACACGACGTGTGGCCCCAAATCAACCCCAACCAAGCGCATGAACGTCTCAGGTACGAACCACAGATACCTCCAAGCGCTCTCGTATACTCCCAGAGTATACCACGTCTCCAGCCCAAGGGCTATCGTGCACACGGCACCCAACGTCAATGCGAAGGCGTGACGTAACAACTCCAACCTGCCACCTCGAAGGCCCAGGCATGGCCAACCAAATCTCATGAAACATTTACATCACTCTCCCAAGAGTGTGCGATCACACGCCAAGGTTCCGCTACAGACAAAGTAGGGAGAACCACCACTGGAGCACCTTCCATTCTCCAAATTTAATAAGATCACATATAAGGCTCCACAGAACCAAACAGATTGCACTGTTGTAATCCTCGTGGAAAAACACGTGAGATCGACTACTTACTCGCCTCCAACGGATATCCGATGGAAAATTCACCAACACCGCCTCATGCTCAAACGACGTCCCGTGATCCCTATCCTCGGCCCCGAAAACAGTCGGGCACATCGCACCATTGTGATCCCCTCAGAAAAACACGTCAAAAGCACTAATCACTTGAGTGCAACGGATATCCGGAGAAAATGATGCATCCCGGCGCACCGCACATGAGCAGTGCCACGTGGTACCTACATCCCGGTCCCGAAACTCAACGAATGGATCGCACCGTTGCGATCCTCTCGAAAAAGTACACGAAATGGACTACTCACTTGTCCAAAACAGTCGTCGGGTGATAAAGCTGGAAATCACCGTCAACTCCCGAAACGACCCTCGTGGGCCCCACACCATCATGCTGAATTAGGGCGGGCGGATTTCACCACTGCAATCCCCTCGGAAAAACATCCAAGAACGACTGCTCGCACGCCCCGAACGGACGTCTGGTGAAAAATTCGTGAAACGCTGCCCGCAGCTCAAAGGACTGGCCGTGGGGCCCATGCCTCAACTCCAGCCTCAACGCCTGGAACCACACTGGAAACCTCCGCCTCAGTGCTAGGGTCACAATGCCGCTAACGGCGCTCAAAACGGATGTCAGACGTGTCCGCGCCGTCCAAAACAAGAATTTTCTAGAAGAACGCTCGTCCACATAAAGACGCGTCGCGTCTCCGAGACCCCTATTTTTGGGAATTAAAAATTCCTGAAACTATCTCAAAAAGTTCGCCTTGATTCAAGCTCCACGCTGCCGCAGACAGCGGGCAAAACAGACGCTCGTAGCCCGAAATACGGGCGTCCGAAGGCTGAGGGGCAAAGCCCCTTGGGTCGGACCGGCCCGGACCGGCCGGTCCGCCATGATTGGGCCGGCCCGCACCGGCCGGCCCGTTCCAGCGGAGCCATGGGCCGTCGCTCTGCAGCCCGCTCCCCTTCACACGCGCGTGCCCGCTGCGCGGGATGCTCCACCGACTGGCCACGAGGGCCGGTCTCCCACTCCAGGCAACGACCCGCAAAGTGCGGGTCGTTGTTGCGCCGCACGGGCCCGCCGCCTCGCGACCCCTCTCCCTCTCGTCGGTGACCTTCCGGCGCCACCGGCCTGCCGCCGCCGCTCCAAACGCCGCCGCGCCGCCTGCCCGGAGCCAAATCCAGCTGCTTCCGCTGAAGGCACCGCCGCCAGCCGCCACCGCCGGGGGGTGCCGCCGCCAGCCGCAGCCCCTGCCGCCGCCGGAACCCGCCGGAAACACCCAGAAAACCCGAATTTCCCACAAACATCGGCGAACGATTTCGGATGCCTCCGACCTCCGATTTCAAATACGAAACAAGCGCCGGGAAGAGAAAATTGTATATTACGTTTCCATGAGATTTGTTCGAAGATTAAACAACAAATCGATACTAAAATTGCAGTTCAAAGGGAGGTTCGGGAATAAAAACTCAAATACGTAACCCTACCTCGCTGGCGTTGCCCAGAACTTCGCCGCCGAACCGCCGCCTTGCCGGAGTCGCCTTGCCGGAGCTCGCCTCGCCGGAGCTCGCCTCGCCGGAGGTGAAAGATTGGGAGGAGGGTTTGAGGAAGAAGAGGAAGAAGAAGAAGGGGGGGGGGTTAAGTACAAATCACTTAAACGCCCGCCCGACAGCCCCGAACCTGAACTCCCGACGGGGTCGGGATTTTGCCTCCCCTAGTATAAGAACCACGCTCTGAGCACAACGGCGGTCTCAAAAGTTTATTCTGAGACTCCGTTCAAAAGTTATCAAACTTAGCGCCTGAGGCCGCCAAATTACAAAAACGCCCCGGGAGCCATTTTTCACAAACGGCCCGCGCCCGCGAAACATATACCCCTCCAAGGGTAAACAACACGCTCCGAACTCAACGGTGCCCTTGGTTTTCCAATCCGAGCCACCATTTAAGAGATACATGTGTTTCAAAATTAAACGAATTAATTAATTAATTAATTTATCTGTATAACCTTCTGAAAGCGAGCGAGGGGTCCAAACATCCCGTGCCGACAAGTTTTATGTCGTTCCTAGGGTAAAAACCCCATTTCGGACTCGTCCGTACACTCAGATCCCTGATCTGGAACTCCGTATAGGAGTTATCTCATTTATTTGGTGTTTCCAGTGTGAACGCACTGGAAATTTTATTCCGGCCACTCCGGGGCTTGGAATCGCACAACGTCTGAAGGAACTGCTCTGGAATATCTCCATGAATATTCCAAAGTCTTTCTCAGCAAAAACCGGGTTCTTACATCATTCCCTCATTCAAGCTTTTCATCCCCGAAAAGAAAAACTAGGGAGCAACACAGGGTATTAAGCCCACACCTGGCTTTCCCATACCCAGGAGAACCCACACACAACTCTGCATCACCACACATAGACCAAAGAGTCGATCCGTTCACGCGAGGTCGGCCCATGTCGATGTCGTGCACCCACTATAGACAATGGGGTTAGGGCATGGCGGTAGGGTACCTCGCCATCCCTTCTCACTGTCTCAACCGGCCCAAAGGCCCTTGGGGGTATCTCACCTCCCCGAATGAACCTCTACACCGCACGCCACGGCTGGAATCACCTCCCGCACCTGGAACAAGGCCCGGTGATTCCCTCCTTCAGAATATCCATATGTTGGAACACCCAAGGATATCTGGTCACGGAAGATTCCACAGTCGATGCTCTTTTACACGCTCAAAAGGCGAAGGAGTCAACACCATCGACTAATGGAAAAGGTCTCACGCCTTTTTCCTTACCAACACAGGGTTACACCCGATGCCCCGCATCACCCTGGTAACACCTCAAACAAGGAGCAGGGAGAAAAGCATTTCCCATGAAGAGCCTATCAATTATACTGCAAGCAGTAGAAGGGTTTCAAGGGGTACCTCTCACCATCCCATGCTCTGTAGGATCGTAGACATCCAAAGATCGCGGCTGTCCGTGGTCCCAACACTCAGCTCCCGGAGCCTGACGTGGACTACCTAGTGGTGATGGGGAGATCTCGTAACGTCGTCCCCCCTCTACCAGCTCCTCCCGCTCCTCTTCTAGCACCGCCTCTCTGGGTAATACCCAATCACGGCGTTGCCTCTGCCGTTGTGGTGCGCCAGCTACCTACCCGAAGCTCACAACAACTCGGGTCGGGCAGTCTCGTGCCAAGTGACCTCGCCCATCACAAGCATAGTACCGGCGCTCTCTGGGCTACCCTGTTGCCCTCCGGTTCCACTTTGGTGTACGAGCACGGCCCAGGATCCACTCATGGAAGGGCATCCTCAACTGAGGCCCCGCACCTTTTCGACACAGTGGTAGACGACCACGTCTCCGAAACCGGCAGTGGGAAGGCCACCTTCATCGAGGTCCTGTCCTCCGGCGCCTACTAGCTACGACATACGTCCCGTCTCCGTCGCGCCCACTGCCACTACCAACCGCAAAACATGACAGGAATCCCTCTGTCACCAGCGCCTGCTCTAGACCCCAGAATATGTGGAAATTCCCAAGGTTACCCTGACAGCACGAATCTCTCGGCGGAGACCCTGCTCAAACTTCCGCGCTCGGAAGTTGTCGTCATGGACCAAGTCCGGGTAAAAGCGTGCACGATATGCAAAACTAGTCGCCTACTCGGCCACCGTCATCCCTCCCTGCTGAAACTGCAGGAGCTCCTGAATCTGAACGGAGCACATGCAGGAGGGGAAAAAATCCTCACGGAGCAAAAACTGAAAGTCGTCCAACGAAAGTGACGACTCGTCGAGAAGCTGAGTCACCAGACTCCACCAACGCCAAGACAATCCAAGGAAAAAGGCTGGCTGCCAAAGCCACTATCTGATCTATCGGTGTCTGCACAATCCTGAAAAGGAGAACCACTGTCTTGAACCCAACCTCTGCTGCCTGAGGGTCTGGCTCACCACTGAACCTCAGCGGTCTCTGCCGCTGGAACTCACCGAGCGCGCTCAACCTGCGCTCAAAATCAGCCTGCTCTGCTGAAACTGCCTGCTACTCAACAGGTGGGGGTGCTGCTACCGGCCCACCCGGAGAAAGGGCTCGCACGATGGGTTCTGGACTGAGGCCTCGTAGCTCACATGGTGTTCGTCACGTACCCCAAGCTCGTATCATGGCTGGCTGTCCTCGGGGAGACATCCTTAATATTATCAAGGAGTGCCGCGGTCAGATGAGCATATATGTATATACCACAACAACAACGATGGGGAGCTGACTCAAGAAGGACAGTCATAGACTCGATCCTATGTGATGCATAAACAAATTTTCCCTGCAACAAGTGTCTCAGCATGCCGAGTCGACAAGTGGGTTATCAAGGTCCTGGTGAATGGATACGTTGGCCGCCGCACCATCACTAGACTCCCTGGCCTGAGAGCCGCTCTCAAGACACATCCACATTTTTGCCCTATATCCCAACAAATTCCTCTTTTAGGGACGTCCGTACAACGTCCCAAGGAACGAACCACCTCTGATACCACTTTGTCACGACCCGACCCTACCCGGGCTCGAGCCGCAACTACCCCAAGCCCGCCTCCATAGGCCAGGGGCTGGCGACCAGCACCGAAGGCACAACAACTCGGGGAGGCCTTTTCCTAAGTACTTGTACACATGCACGCAACAACCTCAATGCAAAAGTGCACAGTAAAAGAGAAGACAAGCAGAGTAAAAAGAAAGGGAAACTGCTATATAAATACCACAAAGTGCATCGACCTCTACAAGTACGAAGTACAAACTGAAAAGAAAAGGAAAAAACACGCGCCCAACCAAAAAGTGCCACAACCCGGCAACAGGTAAACAAAAAGAAAGTGCTGATGGGTCTCCCACCTAGAACCTGGCCACGACCACCGCACACGGTCCAAGATCCCAAGCTCCTACGCTCCACTGAAGTCACGCTCCACCTGTCCGTCGTTTGCAAGGGAACACCAAGTGTGGGCAAAGCCCAAGCAGGGGTGAGTATAAAAATACTCAGTAGGATACCCTGAAGGCTCGAGGGAGCAACAAAAGTAGGTAACAAAGGTTGAGCGGTAGAGCGATCAGAAAAGTAAAGGAGTACAACAGAGAGTACAGTAAAGAGTCCAGCTCAACCCAACCAGAGGAAAGAAGGTTGACCCATCCAGACACAAGGAGCTGGAATCAGTGAGAAGATGAACATCTCGTCGAGTCTTCGCTACCTATAGTAGGAGAGTAGACTCGTCCAACTGTGAGAAGCTAGACACGGAAAGCACGTGGCATACCTCGTGCGTCTTCGCCTCTCCTGGAAGGAGTGTAGACAAACCCAAGAAGTGGGTGCCGGAAACAAGGTATATACATATGTATGCTCTGTCAAGAAACCCGAACAAACTCATAAGGGGATCTCCGTCCCATATCTCAGCCCAAGAAAGAGTAGCCAACAGTCCCAGATGTAAACTCCATCGATGCCCAGCATCCCACACGTCTGCCCCGAACCGCAAGTCAAGGGGCTCAATCACCACACCTCGACACTATCCTCTTTGGGCGGAATTGACTCGCCCGCATGGTTTTAGGTTGCGTCACTAGGACGCGTCTCGGTGGGGAAAAGTGCTCCCCGTACTTGAGAGTTCTGGGGGAACGTCAACCACAACTTGTCACTGCCCCACAGTCGAGAGATCTGCTCACAGTCAAGCCTTCACAACGTCGACCCATACACCCAAGGGTCCTGCTCCGGTAACCACGGAGGAAAGACACAGACTAGCCTAGTCGAGAGGACTGAGTCTGGAATGCCAACTGGTGTCCCCACTACCCAGCCCTGCTGGAGGGTAATTAATAACCAGATATCAGGTGACCCACTACCCAGCCCTGCTGGAGGGTAAACCTTAATACATCGTCAGGCGACCCACTGCCCAGCCCCGCTGGAGGGTAAACCATATTCAGAGATCGGGTGACCCACTACCCAGCCCTGCTGGAGGGTAAACCCTAATACGTCATCAGGCAACCCACTGCCCATCCCTGCTGGAGGGTAAACCATATTCAGACATCGGGTGACCCACTGCCCAGCCCTGCTGGAGGGTAAACCCTAATACATCATCAGGCGACCCACTGCCTAGCCCCGCTGGAGGGTAGACCTGGAATAAGTCGACATGTGACCCACTACCCAGCCTTGCTGGAGGGTAGACCTGGAACTAGACGACGGGCGACCCACTGCCCAGCCCTACTGGAGGGTTGGCCCTAAGAGGTCGTCGGGTGACCAACTGCCTAGTCTCTGCTAGAGGGTAGACCCTAAGCGCGTCGGGTGACCCACTACCCATTCTCTGCTGGAGGGTAGACCCTAAAAGTGTTGGGTGACCCACTGCCCAGTCTCTGCTGGAGGGTAGACCCTAGAATCCGATGAGTAACCAACTGCCCAGCCCCGCTGGAGGGTAAAACTCAGAACTGCTCTGGCCTCATCCACTGGAGGGTACAACATTGGCCAACTGAACACGGAGTGGGAATCACGTGACCACCCAACTCTAGCACAACTCACCCAAAGGGGTTCAGCACCTGTTCCATCACTAAGTGCCACTGGCCCCACCACCGACCAATCCATCGAGAACGAAACCAGGGGGAGACCACTCAACCCTGCTGGTCAACAAACGAGCACCGAGCCCGGGGAAAAACTCCACCCTGCTGGTCAGACAAACACATCGAGGGACCCTCTACGTCGCAAGAGGTCAAAGTACGTAAGGCAGAACACGAAACGCACGTGGGGCCCACACGATGTGTGGCCCCAAGTCAACCCCAACCAAGCGCACGAACGTCTCAGGTACGAACCACACGTACCTCCAAGAGCTCTCGTATACTCCCATAGTATACCACGTCTCCAGCCCAAGGGCTATCGTGCACACGGCACCCAACGTCAACGTGAAGGCGTGACATAACAACTCCAACCTGCCACCTCGAAGGACTAGGCACGGCCAACCACGTCTCGTGAAACATTTACATCACTCTCCCAAGAGTGCGCGATCACACGCCAAGGGTCCGCTACAGACAAAGTAGGGCGAACCACCACTAGAGAACCTTCCATGCTCCACATTTAATAAGATCACGTATAAGGCTCCGCAGAACCAAACAGATTGCAACGTTGTAATCCTCGCGAAAAAACACGCGAGATCGACTACTTACTCGCCTCCAACGGATACCCGATAGAAAAGTCACCAACACCGCCTCACGCTCGAACGACATCCCGTGATCCCGAGCCTCGGCCCCGAAAATAGTCGCGCGCATCGCACCATTGTGATCCCCTCGGGAAAACACCACAAAATCACTACTCACTTGAGTGCAACAGATATTCGGAGAAAAAGATGCATCCCGGCGCACCGCACACGAGCGGTGCCACGTGGGACCCGCATCCCGATCCCGAAACTCAACGAACGGATCGCACCGTTGCGATCCTCTCGAAAAAGTACACGAAATGGACTACTCACTTGTCTAAAACGGTCGCCGGGTGATAAAGCTGGAAATCACCGTCAACACCCGAAACGACCCTCGTGGTCCCCGCAGCATCATGCCGAATTAGGGTGGGCGGATTACACCACTGCAATCCCCTCGGAAAAACACCCAGAAATGACTGCTCACACGCCCCGAACGGACGACCGGTGAAAAAGTCGTGAAACGATGCCTGCAGCTCAAAGGATGGGCCTTGGGACCCGTGCCTCAACTCTAGCCTCAACGCTTGGAACTGCACTGGAAACCTCTGCCTCAGTGCCAGGGTCACAACGCCGCTGACGGCGCTCAAAACGGATGCCGGACGCGTCTGCACCGTCCAAAACAAGAATTTTCCAGAAGAACGCTTGTCCACTTAAAGACGCGTCACGTCTCTGAGACCACTCGTTTCGGGAATTAAAAATTCCTGAAACTATCTAGAAAATTTCTCCTTGACGCAAGCTCCACGCTGCCGTAGACGGCGGGAAAAACGGACGCCCAAAGCCCGAAATACGGGCGTTTGAAGGCTGAGGGGCAAAGCCCCTTGGGCCGGACCGGCCCGGACCGGCCGGTCCGCCCTACTTGCGCCGGCCCGCCCGGCCGGCCCAGTCCCGCCGAGCTGCGGGCTGCCGCTCCGCGGCCCGCTCCCCTTTAGAACTGTGCACCCACCACGCGGGGTGCTCCACCGACTGGCCACGAGGGCCTGTCGCACACTCCAGGCAACGACCCGCAAAGTGCGGGTCGTTGTTGCGCCACACGGGGCCGCCGCCTCGCGGCCCCTCTCCCTCTCGTCGGTGCCCTGCCGGCGCCACCGGCCTGCCGCCGCCACTCCAAACGTCGCCACGGCCTTCCGAAGCCGTGGCCATCGCGCCGCCTGCCCGGAGCCGAAGCCAGCCGCTCCCGCTGAAGGCACCGCCGCCAGCCGCCACCGCCGGGGAGCACCGCCGCCAGCCGCAGCCCCTGCCGCCGCCGGAACCCGCCGGAAACACCCAGAAAACCCGAATTTTCCGCAAACTTCAGTGAACGATTACGGATGCCTCCGACCTCCAATTTCAATTCCGAAACAAGAGTCGGGAAAAGAAAATTGTATACTACGCGTCCATGGGATTTGTTCGAAGATTAAACAACAAATCGATACTAAAATTGTGGTTCAAAGGGAGGTTCGTGAATAAAAACTCAAATACGTAACTCTACCTCGCGGGCGTTGCCCGGAGCTTCGTCGCCGAACCGCCGCCTTGCCGGAGTCGCCTCGCCGGAGCTCGCCTCGCCGGAGGTGATAGAGGGGGAGGAGGGTTTGAGGAAGAAGATGAAGAAGAAGAAGAAGGGGGGGTGTTTAAGTACAAATCACTTAATCGCCCGCCCGACAGCCCCGAACCCGAACTCCCGATAGGGTCAGGATTTAGCCTCACCTAGGCTAAGAACCACGCTCTGAGCGCAACGGCGGTCTCGGAATTTTATTCCGAGACCCTGTTCAAAGGTTATCAAACTTAGCGCCCGAGGCCGCCAAATTACGAAAACGCCCCTGGAGCCATTTTTCACAAACGGCCCGCGCCCGTGAAACTTATACCCCTCCTAGGGTAAACGGCACGCTCCGAACTCAACGGTGCCCTTGGGATCCCAATATGAGCCACCGTTTAATAGATACCTGCGTTTCAACGTTAAACGAATAAATTAATTAATTAATTTATCTGTATAACCTTCCGAAAGCGAGCGAGGGGTCCAAACATCCCGCGCCGACAAGCTTTATGTTGTTCCTAGGGTAAAAACCCCATTTCGGACCCATCTGTACACTCGGATCCCTGATCCGGAACTCCGTTTAGGATTTATCTCATTTATTTGGCGTTTCCAGTGTGAACGCACTGAAAATTTAATTTCGGCCACTCCGGGGCTCGGAATCGCACGCCGTCTGAAGGCGCTGCTCTGGAATATCACCAAGAATATTCCAAAGTCTTTCTCAGCAAAAAATGGGTTCTTACATGTTCAGTTCTTCAGAAAAGGCCAGATGGGCCTTGGATGTGATGGTTAAATGTGACAATCATTGGATTGTTCTTAGGTTAGTTCCATATAAAATTCGAGATGCATGTGTTAATGTTATTAAAGTGTGTGGTAATACATGGATTTGGTCTGTGTAAATGGAGGTTGTGTTCTAGAACCTCATCGAAGATTGGGAATGGACACCAGTTGGTGATATTATATGACCATAGAGTGTCCTTAGGTGTGAAGGAATAATTTTCATTTATCTTAGTGGAATTCCAATGGTGATTTTTACAGTTTCACTGATGATCCATTTGAGAGATATCTCAACTCATTTATTAATAGGGAACCAAAGTGGTGAGTTGAAAACCACTTTTGGTTATGGTTTTGGAAGTGAAATGTAAATTTCAATGTTTCAAAATTGGTTTTGAGTAAAACCATAGTCATATTTAGTCAATGTTTGGATGATTTATGTTCTTATGTTTGGAATATTGATGGGTGCATTAGAGAACAATGATGTTTTTGAAGGTACTAGATTCCATGTTGGTTAGGTTTACTAGATGTAGGGGAATGGCACCATTAGGTCTATTAGATGATAGTGATAGGCCTTAAGTGAAAGGTGAGGGTAATGTCAAAGGGTTGTGTGATAATAGTGGAAGATGGATGTTATTGGGAAATCCATCTGGGGGTGTTCCAACATGATTTGATATATGGAACATATGTGATATGTTAGGACATGCCTCTGATTTTATGTTCTTACTAGAAAGAACTTTATGAAGAAAATGGTAATATTGATGAAGTTCAAGTGGAACATAGATCAAAAAATGGGTGATGGATGCATGTTAATTAAGTGTGGATTTGATATAAAGGATAGATGACCATGTAAGATGGTTTTCTTACTGATGTTTGGGCATGATGAGTCAGGAAACACACTAGGTATGTTGTGATTTTGGAGCTGAGGTTCTGTTGGTCTTTTTCCAAAAGTGGATGAACCTACCACTAAAAGGAGGAGGTGGTACAATAATGTATATGGAGGGTGCACACTAATGGGAGGTAGTTATTTGATGATGTGATTAGTGTGCAGTGTGGATGGGATCTAGGAAGAACCATTTTGGTATTTCGGTACTGTTGAAGGGAATTACCTCAAGTTATTACCTGATGAGCACCTTGATATGAATGTTATCCTTTTTGTGAGGTTCATATATTTTTGTGTTGAGTGACGCCACATGGCCTACAGGTGTGGACAAACATAGGTTCGACAATTCATTGGGTACAACCATGAATTCCTTGTGTAATGAAATTCTTGGGTCATGTTGATATTTTGAGAAAATGGGTATGATGGAACGATGTGAATTGGTCCAAGAGTAAGGGATATGGTCATGTTTTTAGATTGCTTATTGGATATTACTTGGTGGTATGATGATTGGTATGATACTTCCCTTTTTTCATTTTATGTGGACAGAATATGCTTTCCAAAATATTTCTTGTGGTTGATGTTTTTTTAAGGATGATGCATCCTTCCGGGAGTATTCGATTCATGTTGTGGATCACAGTGAGAAAGCCTTGTGGTGTAATATTGAGCCTTTATTTCGAGTTTTGTGGAAACATGGAAATGATCAAAGAAATAAATTTGGAGAGTACGTAAGATGTGCAGACCCAGTGGTCCAATCTCTATACCTTGGGAGCTCACTAATTCTTGGTAAGTGTGGCTCCAAGATGATCCATTATAAGGTAGGGAGGTTGAAAGATAAAAAACATAATGGTTTAATGTTGTTGTTTAATTTATTTCAAAATCACATGAATTCATGAATTTAATTTCTAATAGATTTATGAAGAATATCAGAGGTCTTATAGGGATTCAAGACCTGAAATAATAAAAAATCAGACATCATGCACAAGCTTCATGGTTGGGGCATGGCTATAGTAAACTGTGTGAGGGGGAAACCAATCCATTCGACTTTGCATAGAGACATTTCATGTAACACCCCAGGTAAATAAAGAATATGAAATTTTTATATTTATCCATTTTTGTGAATAAAATATTAATATGACTTTAAAGGGGACGCTATGCTCGATGGCGTACCCAATACACAACAACGAGTTTCTTTGGAATCTTACGTTGCACTCTAATAATAAAATAATATTATTTTAAATGGTAGTTAACGCCTAGCCATTGTAATGGCGGGAATGAACAGAACTAACTAAAAAATTATTATATATGTTTGTCAAATATTTTTAATTTTTATAATAAATGTTAGAGGATTAAAAATGTGAATGAATTCAATTTTTAAGCGTAAACATTCTAATGTTCTTTATAAGGTCGATTAACCGCCTTTTGATGGCGAACCTCTTTTAAATCCACTTTTTGACAAATTTATGTGTTATATTTGAAAAAATAAAATTCTTCTTTATAATAGAGACATCAAAATTTACTTTGTGTAAATTTTTGGTATCTTTCCAATAAAGTTCATTTTTTAATGAATAGTGAAAAATGTTATATTTTAATTCAAAACCACTTTTTAATCTAATTTATTTATATGATTAGATTATCTTTTGAATTGTTTCTAAAGTAAAATTAGAATATATTTTTACCATTTAATCCAATATTGGTCATTGGAATTAATTTCACATTGAAATTGGACTTAAACTAGTGTCAATCTTTTAATATATATTGTTTCATAAAAACACACTATTTGTTTTGACAGCGGGAAATAATTATTAAATTAATTAATGAAACTTATATATTTTGAAAATTTTTAAAATAGAAATCATTTTTGAGTTTGGAACATCAAATATATATTAGGGTGAAGTTTTGGTATTTTTCTGAAAAACATCAATTTTTGATGAATAGTGAAACCACTAAGTGGTAGTTAAAGAAACTGATTTTTTTGTTTAAATGAAACTTTGGAACCTCTGTGTTTTGAATTTCAAAAATCCTACATACATGGTTTTAATTAGGAAGTAATATGTGGTTCAATGGGATTAAAATAATTTTATGGGGAATGTTAACTTTTATGTTCTTAATCGCGATTAGAGGTAATTAGTGTAATTTAAGGTAAAAATATTGTTCTAATAATGTGAAATGACCTAGAAACATGTCCTACCCTCATTTTATGTGTCATTTCAGACCAATAAAATCCATGGGTCAACTTGGGGACCCCATGGAGCCACTTTGGTTCGAAAATGACATAAATAACTTTTTATTTAAAGTTAAATTAAAAATGTCACAAGCATGAGATGTTTCACTAAAACAATTTTTAAATGGGGTTATACAAGTCATATTTTTTACTATAAATATTCATTATAAAAATAAAAAGATTCCATAAATCATTATTTTTTTATTTATAATTTCTGACATTAAATAAATTAAATTATTTATGACATCATGATGATGCAGCGATTACCTCATTAGTAAAGGATTTAAATAAAATGAAATGATAATGTTCAAAATATAACATACACTTGTCAAAAACCTATTGTATGAGTATATTTCGAACCCTTACCACCTTATCCTCGAAATACATCAATGTGGGACCTTTATTATCCGAAGCTCATTTGAAAATAAAGTAACATTTTGTAACTTTACAAGAGTGCCCCTCCTCTCCTCTTATAAAAGGCCCCCACCTCTTCCACCTTACCCACACCTCTCAAGCCTTTGGCTCGTCCAAACCCTGCTCATTTTGCCTCTGTACATCCCTATATTACTCCTATAAGCCTCACATTGGGCATAAGTTTTACCAAGGATGCATTTGATCTCAAATCAAAAAGAGTTACCCGATTTTAAGGTAATGTCTTCACTTGTGTTCTTTTGTTTTATTTTGCTTCTCCAACCCCCTAAACTCTTTTTATTCATTTATTTTGTAACAAATCCAGTATCTTAAATACACTAGGATGTTTTTATAAGAATCATTAGAGCTAAACTTAAACAAACCTACATCAAATGGTAAAGGACATACTGTTTCTGTGGATGGTGAATTTCTGCCTCACGAAACTATGAATGTTCAACACTCATATAACACCTTAAAAATGGCCATTAAGATGTCACTATACTTATATATGATATATAATATGTTTATGTTTTACATAAGCTTCTTTATTTTTCTTTTGTGTCATACCTTTATGGTTTCCATTGTGGGTAAACATGATAATTTCATTTTAGGAAGTGCGGACTACCGCCCCCTCAAAGTGATTTGATTCAATAATGCCATATGTGGGATGTATAAAGAATGGTTTTAAAGTTATTATATATTATGTATGTTACATATAAATGATGAATATAATTCTGGAATTAAATTATACATACCTCTCATTTAGTTTTAATTCAATTAATATGACATAGAAATGAAAGTAGCGTTCATGCGTACGTATGGCTTACCGTCTCCATGAAAGGTGCATTTCATTTCTTACCTATAAATGATTATGTAATATTATAAATACATGTATATTCTGGATATATATGATATATATGATATCCAAATCATGAATATCATTCTGGATATAATGAACCTTTGACCACACGAACAACATGTAATTGTAAGAAGTCCACTTTCGACTTAAGAACCAAATATCGACAAAACAAACATTATTAACTTAAATGATTACATAATGTTTATAACATGGAAATAAGTGATATAAAATGAATAATGAACTTGAAAAAGGTTCTTAATCAAGTAGAAATTAACTCATGTTTATTATTCAGGACGTTAAAGAACGATCGAGTCAAGTCAGACCCGAGGTAAGGGATCCTACTCCTCTCTTTCTTTTTAAGTATACTCTTTTATGTCATTCCTTTTAAGCTCATATTTCTTATTATTGGGATGTTATTTTATATTAAACCTACTGTTCTTTATATTTTCATATTATGAGAGACCATATTTTCTCTCATCAATCCATTTTGGAAGTTTTGAGTGGCGCAGTTAGGCTGCTGAATTTTCGTAAGAGATATAACCTCTCTCTTTCTTTTTAAGTACTCTCCTATATGTCAATTATTTTAATATCCTCTTTGTTATGATGGGGGATGTTCTTTTATATTCCTCTTTCCATAAATTTTATTTTAATATGATGAGAGACCCTATTTTATCTCATCAATCCATTTTTGGAAGTTTTATGTGGGGTCGTTAGGCTGCCGAGTCTTCGTAAAGGATTTTTCATCTCACTTTTAGTCCCATGATATTTATGCTACATTTTCCACCATTTCCATTGAGTGGTGTATGTACTTATGATTATTATACTCTTTGTGTAATATAATTTCATTTATGGGTATTTACATATTCATTGTATGACCCTTCTTCAATGGGGTGTATGTTTCAAAAGTTACCCAAGTCGGTAAGGGAACCTTTCACCCTCCTCTTTTAAAAGACTTCCATTGTTATGTATTTTAATTCACATACTATTATGTTGGGATATGTTCTTATATATCCTTATTGATGTAAATTTTTTGTCCAAGTGATGAGGTACCCTTTTTATCTCTCATTAACAATTTTTCGGAATATTTATGTGACGTCGTTAGGCTGTCGAATTTTTGCAAGGGAACTTCTTAACCCAATTTTGATTCTTTGGGATAAACTTGTACTCCTTGAATATGTCATTCTATGAATATGTGTGAATGTCGTCTGATTGTTTTTCACATAATATCCACTTATATTTTGTGTATTCGTTTGTCACACATAATTATGTAATTGATTTATCCTTAATCCAAGGATACCGTCTTTGTATGGGACTTCGTCTCAATATCCATTCATTGAGACATATTCTGTTTTATAAACAACCTTATTTTATATGGTGTATAAACCCCTTTTACTTTTACGTTTATTAAAAAGGAATCATTTTTATATGAAGCGTTTACTAAACGACAAAAGGGAATGTTTTTGTCATACGTATGCAGCGACAATGACTTCTCTGCCGCTGTGACCATTATTTGAGTATCGGCTTCCTCTACAAGCCATACCTTCTTTTTAAAAGAAAAATAAATACCATGTTTTACTTTTATTTTATTTTGGTATTAAAAATGGGTTTCATAATGTTTTTATATCAATGTGTTGTATTGATATCTTGTGATTGAAAGGTGGAAATGTTATGTTTCCTTTATGCATGTTTTATGTGATACGATTATGTTGTGGTTCTTGGAAATTATTATGAAGACGGGTGGTTCCATGATAAACTAAGGGCCGGTGAGCCCGATATAGCTCTCCAATGCATTGGGTAACGAGAAGGGGTTAAACGTTAAGGTTTCTCCGAAGAGATTTAGGGTATATACTGTGATGGGTATTCCAAACGTAACCAAGAGGGTTACTCCCTACGTAAGAATGTTATGAATGCCTCAAGTTACCTTTATGTCTTATGATTTATATGATTTATTCATGATTTTTATGAGGTATGTTAATGTGCTTATGTTTTATGGGTAAAGTATGATTTCATTCTTATGTATACATGTACTCATGTTTCCTTTACATATTTTTATATCCCTTACTGAGCTTTTTATGCTCATCCCATGTTTTTCAAATGTTTTTCACAGGTCAAGGGAAGGGTACATGATATGATGATAGTGTCAAGGAAGTGTCAAGAAAGAATCCATGTTTTATTTAATATATGTTTCCGTTGATGGAAAAAATGAATACTATGTTTTATGTAACCACTTTGTTTAAATGTGGAATATAATGCAAGTTTTATGATCTAATTATCTAAAACTCTAAACCTGAAAAGATCCTCAATGTGTAATCTTGTAATAACTCAAGATTAAGTAAGGTTTAAGGCTGGGGCCTTATAGTTGGTATCAATGGTCGGTTTAGATAACATTATAGGTTAGGGTATTCTCTAATCACAAGTGACTTTACCTTAATGGTTAGGATTTCAGAAAGAGTCATAGTTTTAGATAAAGTGAATGAGTAAGTATATCTTAGTGTTTACCTTCCTCATTAGTACATGATGGTTTTGTTGATATACTGAAACTGACATTTCTATTTTTAGTGAATGGATGGATCTAGCAGGCACCAAAGTGACAACAGGTTTTAAGGAAACTATGGTGGTTCTCTGATTAAGATAATAGATAAAATGGGGGATTCAATGAGGAAACTCGTGGTTGTTCTAAACCAACTATCAAGGATTCATGATCAACCACTTTAACCTTGGTATGATCTGTAATGCATCATGTACGAGATGACCAATCGATGTGGAAGTTCAGGTAATAATTATAAAGGTAACCATTAGAGTTTATATGATCCTTACTTTTGAGGTAATTATGGGTTATTATATGTTATGATGGAAAATGAAAGGCATGAGATAAACTTGAGGATAAAATATGTTATGATCATTTTTGAAGATTTTATCTCGTTTTGGGGAATGTTTTATGAATTATATACTTTTTGAAAAAGGACAACACAAAGACCGTGTGACAACCCGTTGCGTCGGACAAAGCTGCGGGAATCGAACCCACAACCAAAGTGCGTCTGGTATTTATCGCCTACCACTGGACTACGTGAAGTCCCTGGTTAGTTTGACTAATTCTTTTTAGTTAGATGATTTTAGGAATCAATAGTAAGTTTATTTTGGGTTATCTATGGAAAATATTAACCTATCATCGAGGATATGTAATTAGGTTAATTCCTTTTCAATACGAGAATTTAAGATGAACTGATTTTATTTGGAGATAAAAGTTAATTTGTACCATGGAAGACTATGTGACTAAATCCTTCAAATATTTGGGTTTCAATCTTAGTTTGGTTTACTTTGAATAATTTTATGGAAAAAATGTTTATCAAATGGTCCTCACTGAACTTTGGGTTTTGTTAGACTAATTTTGGAGATTAAGAATGGATTTTCTTTTTATAAAGGGTTATCCTTTTCTGGATTATCTAATCTTGTACTAACCATTTTGGTTTTGGTTTTGGTAAAATTCTAAAGACATGGGAAGTATATAGTTCTCTTTTGTGGACTAGGTGATTCTCTAGAAGCTGTTTATAGTGAAAAAATATTCCTAAATACTCGTATTTTGGTGAAAATATGAGTTTGTGTAAGAAATCTAATAAAAGTTGAAAGTCAACATGATAAGTAATTATGTTTCCTTATGAATAAATTCCTCAATAAAAAAAAATTTCTATTAACTTTTCCTACTGGGGAATCGAATACTGTTTAACCCATCACAAGTTTGTGATTTTCTTATGGTTAACTTTTTCCTAAACATGTTTTCTATCACTCTCCATCGGAACATGACACTATGTTTTCTCCTCCATGTCCATGTTTTCCTACATGGAATTCATGTATGGGTTAACTCGGGTGACCTCTGTACTTCTCATTCTTTATTTTAAAGTGATTATTTTACTGACTCTTGTTCCGATGTGGGACTTTCAAGGATGTTTCCGAGCCCAATTTTAAAATTGAGAGGACATAATTCCCAAAAGGGGGGAAGAATGTAACACCCCAGGTAAATAAAGAATATGAAATTTTTATATTTATCCATTTTTGTGAATAAAATATTAATATTACTTTAAAGGGGACGCTATGCTCAATGGCGTACCCAATACGCAACAACAAGTTTTTTGAGAATCTTACGTTGCACTCTAATAATAAAATAATATTATTTTAAATGGTAGTTAACGCCTAGTCGTTGTAATGGCGGGAATGAACAGATCTAACTAAAAAATTATTATATATGTTTGTCATATATTTTTAATTTTTACAATAAATGTTAGAGGATTAAAAATCTGAATGAATTCAATTTTTAAGCATAAACATTCTAATGTTCTTTAGAAGGTCGATTAACCGCCTTTTGATGGAGAACCTATTTTAAATCCACTTTTTGACAATATTATGTGTTATATTTGACAAAGTAAAATTATTCTTTAGAATAGAGACATCAAAATTTACTTTGTGTAAATTTTCGGTATCTTTCCGATAAAGTTCATTTTTAATGAATAGTGAAAAGTGTTGTATTTTAATTCAAAACCTCTTTTAATCTAATTTATTTATATGATTATATTATCTTTTGAATTGTTTTTAAAGTAAAATTAGAATATATTTTTACCATTTAATTCAATAGTGGTCATTGGAATTAATTTCACTTTGAAATTGGACTTAAACTAGTGTCAATCTTTTAATAGATGTTGTTTCATAAAAACACACTATTTGTTTTGACAGTGGGAATAAATTATTAAATTAAATAATGAAACTTATATGTTTTGAATTTTTTTAAAATAGACATCATTTTTGAGTTCGGAACAATAAATATAGCTTAGGGTGAATTTTTGGTATTTTTCTGAAAAACTTCAATTTTTGATGAACAGTGAAACCACTTAGTGGTAGTTAAAGAAACTGATTTTTTGTTTAAATGAAACTATTCCACCTCTGTGTTTTTAATTTCAAAAATCCGACATACATGGTTGTCATTAAGAATTAATATGTAGTTCAATGGGATTAAAATAATTTTCTGGTGAATAGTAACTTTTATGTTCATAATCGCGATTAGAGGTAATTAATGTAATTTAAGGTAAAAATATTGTTTTAATAATGTGAAATGACCTAGAAACATGTCCTAACCTCATTGGATAAGTCATGGCCGACCATGAAAATCCATGGGTCAACTTGGGGACCCCATGGAGCCACATGGGTTGGAAAATGACATAAATAACTTTTTATTTAAAGTTAAAATAAAAATGTCACAAGTATGAGATGTTTCACTAAAACAATTTTTAGATGGGGTTATACAAGTCATATTTTTGACTATAAATATTCATTAGAAAGATAAAAATATTTCCTACATCAGGATATTTTTTTTATAATTTTTAAACATTAAAAAAATTAAATTATTTATGACATTGTGATGACGTAGCGATTACCTCATTAATAAAGGATTTAAATAAAATGAAAATATAATGTTAAAACTATAATATGAACTTGTAAAAAACCTATTGTATGATTTTATTTCACACCCTTACCACCTTATCCTATAAATAAATCAATGTGGGACCTTTATAATCCGAAACTCATTTGAAAATAAAGTAACATTTTGTAACTTTACAAGAGTGCCCCCCTCTCCTCTTATAAAAGGCCCCCACCTCTACCACTTTACCCACACCTCTCAAGCCTTTGGCTCGGCCAAAACCTGATAATTTTGCCTCTAAACATCCCTATATTACTCCTAGAAGCCTCAACTTGGGAATAAGTCTTCCCAAGGATGCCATTTAGCTCAAATCAAAAAGAGTTACCCGATTTTAAGGTAATGTCTTCACTTGTGTTCTTTTGTTTTATTTTTCTTCTCCAACCCCCTAAACTCTTTTTATTCATTTATTTTGTAACAACTACAGTATCTTAAATATACTAGGATGTTTTTATAAGAAGCATTAGAGATACACTTACACACACCTACATTAAATGGTAAAGGACATACTGTTTCTTTGGATGGAGAATTTCTGTCTCACGAAACGATGATTGTTCAACACTCATATAACACCTAAAAAGGTGAACATTACGATGTCACTATACTTATATATGATATATAATATGTTTATGTTTTACTTAATCTTCTGTATTTTTCTTTTGTGGCATACCTTTATGGTTTCCGTTGTGGGTAAACACGGTAATTTCATTTTAGGAAGTGCGGACTACCGCCCCCTCAAAGTGGTTTGATTCGTTAATGCCATATGTGGGATGTATAAAGAATGGTTTTAAAGTTATTATATATTATTTATGTTAGATATAAATGATGAATATAATTCTGGAATTAAAATATACATACCTCTAATTTAGTTTTAATTCCATTAATATGACATAGAAATGAAAGTAGCATTCATGCGTACGTATGGCTTACCGTCTCCATGAACGGTGCATTTCATTTTTTACCTCTAAATGATTATGTAATATTATAAATACATGTATATTCTGGATATATATGATATATATGATATCCAAATCATGAATATCATTCTGGATATAATGAACCTTTGACCATACGAACAACATGTAATTGTAAGAAGTCCACTTTCGACTTAAGAACCAAATATCGACAAAACAAACATTATTAACTTAAATGATTACATAATGTTTATAACATGGAAATAAGTGATATAAAATGAATAATGAACTTGAAAAAGGTTCTTAATCAAGTAGAAATTATCTCAAGTTTATTATTCAGGACGTTAAAGAACGATCGAGTCAAGTCAGACACGAGGTAAGGGAACCCACTCCTCTCTTTCTTTTTAAGTACACTCTTTTATGTCATTCCTTTTAAGCTCATATTTCTTATGAATGGGATGTTATTTTATATTAATCCTACTGTTCTTTGTATGTTCATATGATGAGAGACCATATTTTCTCACATCAATCCATTTTGGATGTTTTGAGTGGCGCAGTTAGGCTGCTGAATTTTCGTAAGAGATCGAACCTCTCTCTTTCTTTTTATGTACTCTCCTTTATGTCAATTCTTTTAAGCTCCTATTTGTTATGATGGGGGATGTTATTTTATATTCCTCTTGCTGTACATTTTATTTTAATATGATGAGAGACCCTATTTTATCTCATCAATCCATTTTTGGAAGTTTTAAGTGGCGCAGTTAGGCTGCCGAGTCTTCGTAAAGGATTTTTCATCTCACTTTTAGTCCCGTGAGATTTATGCTACATTTTCCACCATTTACTTTGAGTGGTGTATGTACTTCCAATTATTATACTCTTTGTGTAATATAATTTCATTTCTGGGTATTTACATATTCATTGTATGGCCCTTCTTCAATGGGGTGTATGTTTCGAAAGTTACCCTAGTCGGTAAAGGAACCTTTCACCCTCCTCTTTTAAAAGACTTCCTTTGTTATGTCTTTTAATTCACATACTATTATGTTGGGATATGTTCTTATATATCCTTATTGATTTCAATTTCATGACCAAGCGATGAGGTACCCTTTTTATCTCTCATCAACTCTTTTTCTGAATTTTTAAGTGACGCCGTTAGGCTGTAAAATTTTTTGCAAGGGAACTTCTTAACCCAATTTTGATTCTTTGGGATAAACTTGTACTCCTTGAATATGTCGTTCTATGAATATGTGTGAATGTCATCTGATTGTTTTTAACATAATATCCACTTATATTTGGTGTATTATATTGTCACACATAATTATGTAATTGATTTATCCTTAATCCAAGGATACTGTCTTTGTATGGGACTTCATCTCAATCTCCTTTCATTGAGGCATATTTTGTTTTATACACAACCTTCTTTTATACGGTGTATAAACCCCTTTTACTTTTACGTTTATTCAAAAGGAATCTTATTTATACGAAGCGTTTACTAAACGACAAAAGGGAATGTTTTTGTCGTACGTATGCGGTGACAATGACTTCTCTGCCGCCGTGATCATTATTTAAGTTTCGGCTTCCTCTACAAGCCATACCTTCTTTTAAAAAGAAAAATAAATACCATGTTTTACTTTTATTTTATTTTCATATTGAAAATGGTTTTCATAATGTTTTTATATCAATGTGTTGTATTGTTATCAAGTTATTGAAAGGTGGAAATGTTATGCTTCCATTATGCATGTTTTATGTGATACGATTATGTTGTGGTTCTTGAGCATTATTATGAAGACAGGTGGATCCGTGATAAACTAAGGGTGGGTGAGCCCGATATAGCTCTCCAATGAATTGGGTAACGTGAAGGGGTTAAACGTTAAGGTTTCTCCGAAGATATTTAGGGCATATACTGTAATGGGTATTCCAAACGTAACAAAGAGGGTTACTCCCTACGTAAGAGTTTTATGAATGCCTCAAGTTATCTTTATGTTTTATGATTTCTATGATTTATTAATGATTTTAATGAGGTATGTTAATGTGCTTATGTTTTATGGGTAAAGTATGATTTCATTCTTTTGAATACATGTACTCATGTTTCCTTTCGATATTTTTATATCCCTTACTGAGCTTTTTATGCACATCCCAAGTTTTTGAAATGTTTTTCACAGGTCAAGGGAAGGGTACATAATATGGTGATAGTGTCAAGGAATTGTCAAGAAAGAATCCATGTTTTATTTTAAATATGTTTTCGTTGATGGGAAAAATGAATACTATCTTTTATGTAACCACTTTGTTTAAATGTGGAATGTAATGCAAGTTTTATGATCTAATTCTCTAAAACTCTAAACCTGAAAATATCCTCAATGTGTAATATTGTAATAACTCAAGATTAAGTAAGGTTTAAGGCTAGGGCCTTATATTTCACATGATTGGAGCATGGTTTGTAAAACCATGTCAGATTCCTAGGTAACAATGTGACTTGGAACCCTCCTGGATAAAGGCTAGCCCATAGTTGGTGGACGGGTTTGAAAACCGAGAGGCCAGGCCTCTTGCTATATAAAAAGTTTGATTTTCCCAAATCCCCCCATGATTTATGTTCGATATATATGGATTTATCCCCACCATTCCTCCCCCAACTCTACTGACTAACCAAAACACCCTAACCTTCTTCATAGTCAGTTTCCTTCGATTCGTGGCCATTTAGATTGTCTTTGGGTTCATATCGTAGCTTTGGGTGAGTTTAATCCTATTTTTTCTTCTCTTTTTCAAACTAGGGAGTGTGTTGTATCTTCTAATAAAACCCAAAAAACCACATTTAATGATGGATCATAGGTTGTGGCTTCAATGTTTTAATCAATATAAATCTAAGGGTAACCTTAATGGTGTGTTCATCTTCAGATTAGAGGTAAGTTGTCTACAAGTGATATTCCTTGGTCATATAGTTGGTTTCTTCATGTATGGTTGTTTTCATGGTTTCTATAATTTTTGATTTTATTCTCATGATTGGGTGTGGTAAAATGGTTTTCTAAATGAATAATGTAACCTTCATAATCCTTGTGGGATGCATTGATGTTGACTTTACACATTTTGTGCCATCCATGCGGTGTTCCATTATTCAAGGACACAGAGAATGGTAGAATCAAGACGAAGGTTGCATTGTTTTGATATCTATCCCATTAAAATTTGTAGAAATGTTATTTTAACAATAAATAGTAAATAATATTTTTTTGTCCAGTTTCATATATGGGATATGGGGGTTGTTTGTTTAATGTTAATGAGATAAATGTGTTATGTATTAGGAATGTTAAATTGGTAAATTATATTAGGGTATGTAAATCAGAATATGTAAAGTGGTTAAGGTTAATGGATTGGTAAATGTGATGAATTGATTAATGAGTTATAATTAATGGTAGCTCTAAATGGTGATGGTATTAAATGTGTAATGGGGTTAAATGAGAAATGTAATGTAAATGGTAAGTGTGATAATGAGATAGATATTTCATATGTGTTACATGTAAAATGGACATGAAATTTATTTAAATAGCATTTAATTGATAACATGTCATAATGGAGCATTTTTAATAACATTAATGTGTAGATGAAAAATGAATTTTAAGTGGTAAATATGACATCGGGAAATGTCATGAGAAGGAATTTTGTATTGAATGATTTATCACTCGTAAATTTTTTGGTGTATTTTTTGAGGAGGATTTATGTTATCGTATATGTGGTTAATATATAAATAAGAACGTGCACATATATTTTTAGTTTTGGGGTGTTTTACATGAGGATCTATGAACATGTGTTAGGTTAGATTGAGGCTCTAAAACCCACCCCATAATGCACGTGTTAGGGAAGGGGACTGATGCTCTCTACCCGAAACTGAGGCATTTGGTGAGTGTTCCATGATCAAGGCTCTATTATATATGTTATTTATTTTTTATGAAATGTATGTTTCTAGTGATATAGGAAACATGACTTTTTCATTTTTACATAGTAATTTTTCAGATACATCTGTTGTGTAAAGTTTGTAATGCATACCGTGTGGAACTTTTGATGAAGATGAATTTAGTAATGACTATAGTATAAGTGATGAATTGGAACAAATGATGAAAATGTTAAAATTCTATAATGTTCAATAATGATGCCCAGGTTGTTCATTGTTTACATAGTCTTTAATATAGTGCATTAATGCACCATCTCTTTAGACTGAATATTTTGTAGACATCATTAGTGGTGGCCTACGGAGTTGTACTCACTCACTACTCGGACCACCAATGGGTACCTGATAAGACATCATTATTGCGGTTTAGGGCATGGGAAATGTCCATATTCTAGGGATATGAGTGGGGATTTAGATTTTTATGGATGATAATCCAGTATTATAATCATGACCTATTTTATGGTTCAATTATTGTCTTTTTTGGGGATTTCTTCACATTTTTCACTATTAGGATAACATGGAATATTCACAGGTCTATTCCATTTTGTACCTTGTTTAGTGAATTTTTTTGTAATTTATCTTTCTAGTTATTGATTACTTTTCTATTTTTTTATATGTTCTCTATTGTGGCTTCCACTGGTAAAGATGGTATAGTATCCCCACCGGATCCATTAGACCCTCACAACTACTTGAAAACCTCTGGTGTGTAGAGATGTGTGCTTGAGGTCAAGTGGAAACAAATCTTGAAGCACTAATTTAGCGGCTTCTAGGTCTGGGATGTTACACATACCATTTAATCCATTGGAAAATAATAACGTCTTTCATTCATACATGTGGAATACAACCACCAACAAATGATGTGATTTATTTCCTATTTTTATTTTATATGGATGGTACTAAGAAGATACATAATGTATATTTATTATATGTATGATATTATTTAGATTTTTGATGATTATTTTATTCAATATAATTTCATTCCATCCATCGATAAATTAAAACTACATTTACTCATATTTATGACATATCATCTCTAAGAATAGTGTAATATATTTTGGTATTTAAGACTATCATGGATGACTCAAAATTTATATAAAGTAAATATATAGTATATTTATACAGTAAAGACCCCAACCCTAGAATTCAAGATACAATGGCTTACTTTTTACCATTGAAACTATGAAAAAAAGTTTTCCTCGTAATTGATAGAAATTTTTTGTATCTTTGGGAACCAAATTAAAACATTTGTTTTACATTTGAACATGAAAGGAAAAAATATAGAATATCTATTTTAAAAATCTGTAAACTATTATATTATCCATGTAATTCAATCATAATTTAAATATTCACATCATGGGGAAAAATAAAACATAAGAAAGGGGAGAGTTCTGATGATCGGTAAGGGTAAGAAATACACAAGAATCTACAAATGAAAAAATTAAATGATAATGTAGAGGTGATTAATTAAAACACATTCTATTTAGTCGATAACTTAATAATAAAAGTGAAGGAATAAATAATAATTTAATAATGTCATATAAACTGTCATATGAGAATGATACTTAACCATGGTTATTTTACTCGATATGTAACCACACAGTTTATCGATTAGTAATATCATAATTTGGCAATTCATAATCTTGGAAATCATAAAAATACTATCAAGTCCATGGCCAAGAAATATTTCTAAATGGGTAGCGCCATAGCCAAAACCCAATATAGTTCATCTCATGAGACCTACCAATGCATCAAGGGGATGTAGGAGGCCCCAACCATCACATATTATGTCCAATTGATCCCTCATATAAAAATGGTGAAGCCTACACAATATAAAAATTCATATTAAATACTAGAATTTTAAATATGGATATGTTAACATAAACCATTAATTGTATAAAAATAACACATCCATAGTCAAAATGATAATAAAACCTTAAAAAACTTATGGTATATGGTATCTTAAATGATAAAGATCAATTATTTAAAATAATATAAAATGGATGTTGAAATAGATGAAGATACTTTTAAATGAGACCATTGAAAAATTCTTGAGGAAAATAATCAGTAAACATTACAAAGTGTCTCATACCACTTGAAACAATTATATAAATATCTCTATAAGGGAAAAAATTAAATTAAATATAGAATATCATGATAATATATAATTCTTGATATGATGTAACAAAGTTATTT
Organism: Viscum album; assembly: GCA_963277665.1. Classification (NCBI taxonomy): domain Eukaryota; kingdom Viridiplantae; phylum Streptophyta; class Magnoliopsida; order Santalales; family Viscaceae; genus Viscum; species Viscum album. Next base: position 120,668,626 of record OY728156.1, read on the forward strand.
ATATACACAATACAAAAGTAATAATTAGTGAACAAGGAATATATATCCCTAAAATAAAAGTGAGGTGAAAAAACACCATTTTAAATTGGATAGAAGTGTTTTTTGGAAAACAATTTATATTTGTTATAAATTAGGATTGTAATCATTTATATACATGAAAAGAAAGGGTATGGTCAATGAAACTATATTTGAGTTAGAAATGATTTGGAATGTGTAAAATAATTTAATGAAACTTTAGAATTTTTCCATCTCAATACGGTTTAAGAGAAAATATAAAGTGTATTTCAACAGGAAAAGGTGATAATTGTTTGTATAATACTGATATTGAAAAAATATATTTTTACATGACAAAAATATTATTTTTTAAAAAATACTAACAGTTTCCTAAATCTAATTAAGGATTGTATTTAAAAAATAGTATGAAATTGGGATGTTCTATTTTCATTGGGCTTTTTTTACAAGAGGAATTGTAAATGGTGCCTTATAAAACACATATTCACCCATCAATGAAAAATTAATTGATCTACATAAAAGATTAAAAAATATATAAACAAAATTTATAATAATTATATAAATTTTTTGAATAATTCCATTACAGAAAAGAGAGAGAAAGTGTATCCCAAATGAAAAATGGATGTTCAGGAAGAAACTCTTATAACTTTTCTAACTTCCAAACAGTGTTCCTTCGTAGAATTAATGATCATAAATTAAAACATTTAATACCAATAGTATAAAAATATTCATTATATGACACATAAATTGTGATTGTAAATACACCACATATACACAATTGTGGTGAATAAGGAATATCACCAAGAAATAATTATGGGATGAGAAAACTCTTACCTTATGTATGAATGCATTCTTCACATGTACATAACATTGTGGGTTATAAAATTAGATTAATTAATAAATTATTTAATGACCTAGTAAAATTTTGTTTTATTTATTATAATTTTATTTTTTTCATTTGCGAACATTTTTATGACTTATAATCTTCACTTTTATCATTTAGAAGTGTTCATTTCCTTGATTTTTATGATTGGTTCTCCTATAGGCATGTATGAAATATCATGTGAAAAGGGAATAATTATATGAAATTATATTTTACTAATTAAAATATATAATATTAAATGGTTATATAAATCATTTGGTTATTTGGGGTGGGGATGAATCATTATATATGACGTTAGTGATAATTGTTTAGATTATTTTGGGGGGTTTCGATCATCATGAACTAGTTTTCATCCATTAATTAAAATTTTTAAAATATTATAGATCGATAAAATTAAGTAATATATTATATATATATATATTTATGGCTCTTTTAAACCTAAACATGGTTCTATGAAAATCCATGAAGGCAGTATTGAAAAACGAAAACACGTCATCCACGAAAGAGGTAAATCATCACCTCTGAGATGATGATTCCAAATATTGAATGAAAGAAAGAGAAGAAGATAATTTATGAGGGATTATTCCATTAAAAAAATTAAAATTATGTTTATACATGATTCTATATTTATCATGTCACTTTGTGATAGGGAGCTGAGGAGATCATATGAAAATAAAAGAACATGAAAATAATCTAAAATAAAATAGAAGAGGGTTTTCCATCATCAAATTATTCTCGTTGAGAACCTCCTTAGTGAAAATAGATTTTTATTTTAATGAAACCAAATGAACCAAGAGGCAATGGAAATGTTTTTGAGAAAAAATATTAGAAATTAAACTAGATTCAAGGGTTTGGAAGAGTGAGAAGAAGTGGTGGTTGGGGTGGTATTATTAGTGGAGGAGATTGTGTTCACCCATTATTATATTCATTTGTTTATTATTTTGGCCTAATACTATGAATAGATTTATTATTATCACTAAATATATTAAAATATTAAATTTTATTTTGATATTATCAGATTAAATCATCCATATACCATTTAAAACTCAATAAATCTTGTATTTGATAAATATAGAAAAGAACTGCATTTTACTATTAACAAAATTTAAACAATTTTAGAAAATTCCCAAAAATCCACCCTAAATATTTTTCAACATGTATATTCAAAAAATAAATCCATTTAATGAAAATAATTTTATAAAATGAGAAATTTACTTTTTAATTAAAATCAACATTTATTTGAAAATTACAAATTTTAAAATTATAACTGATTTTATGACACGTTGAAATTCTAATTATGGCCACATAACATTTTATTTTAATAAAATAGAAAACAATTAATTTAGGAATATATTTTACAAAAATAAATTTTATTTTAAATCATTATATTATTTATAAAAGTTTAAATAATATTTATGTTTTCCAAAAATACCAACACTTAATTTATTATTTTAAAGCATTTATTTAGTTGTTCCATGATATAAATATAAAAAAAATTCATTTATATGATAATTACATTTTATATTTACACATTCATATGTATGTTTACTACTAAAATCATATATAGTCTGTTAATATGTTAAAAATGGATGTTTTATAAGAAATATTTTTTAACTGTTCACTAAAAAAAATATTTTAAGAAAAATACCAAAATATCATCATCAAATAATTTGAAATTTGAAATTTTATACATTATTTTGTTCATTAGACTTAAAAAAGTATCAAAATCCATATTTAAAACAATTGTTCAATTAGAAGGAGGAAAAAATTGGATATTTGGAAAATATAGCTTTTCTGCTTCAAATTGGTTATAATAATATCTTAAAAATATTAAACCATTTGAATGAATTTAAGATTACCATTTGATTGGATATATAAAAAATATATTTCATTAATAAATTTCACTTATTAGTGATTAATTTAATTTATTAATATCAAGTATAATTATGGGAATGAAAATAGATTTTTTATAAAAATAAATCAGTCATGCTCAGTAGGATTTCATTTTTATTAATTGGTAACTAGTATATTAATTTAATATACATGTGTGATCATAATTTATTTAATATAATTAAGTTATCCCATTCCCAAAAATTTCAATCATATTATTTAATCATTTCTTATGCTCATATGCTATCGAAGAAGGTAAATTTAAAAAGTGACATATCGTAAAATCATGAGGTGTTACATTCTCCCTTCTTTCAATAAATTGAATCCTCTCAATATGAAATTAAATAATGAATAATAAAATTTTGATACATTTAAAATCATTTATGGATAACCTACATCGAAAATATGGACAATAAAATACCAACTTAATATGAGGGAGTGGGAAAAGTAAATTTCAGTGTAAAACTAGGAATTTGATTTGGAAATCATTAGTGGAAATTGCTAAAATGGTCATGTAAGAATAATATAACTATCATGTTCTAAGGCAGTAGAGTAATCTTGACCATGATTACATTTCTTCTTCTAATCTATATTCGCATGACTCTTGGGAAAATAACTTGCATTGTTCCTAATATACTTATTGTTAAAGCATTGAATATTGGAAAATTCTATCCATCTCTTGAAATTATAAGCATGGTTGCCTTTTTCTACACACTTAAAGATAACCCATTTTTCTCTTAAGATAATACCTAGTTGTTTCCTTCCACAATTATCACATGTTATAAAATACTTCCTTCCCTTCATCCCTTTATCTATAATTTTCACAATTTTCCTCGTCTCCACATTCGTCGAATTGAAGCCATAGGACATGGATGTTTAGTTATTTGTCTTATTATAACCTGATATTATTTCATAATTTGATGACATTATTTGGGAGGGTACGTCCCTTAGAAATATTTTCATAATATCATTAAAGATTTAACCATTTTTATTATTCATATCACATTCATTTGTGAGATATACATTCTTTATTTTGTGTTCCATTTCTAAAAAATAGAATACAAAAAGTTAGGTTATGAATCATATTGAATCATTCCAAACTAGAAAAGAAACATAAAAGCAATTGAAAATAAATATAAATATAATATCATAATAAATAATTATTTGGGGACATATTTAATTTTAAATTTTTTATAGTGGTTTTTATAGAAAATTTAAATTATCCTAAGCATATCCCCTAGGAGTGTCAAACTAAGTGGGCAGTAAGGCCCATTTTCATATACAAGGATATGCTGATATATTCCCAATGCACATTATCTGGGTTGTTACTTCTAGGTACATATCTTCCAAAACCAAATCTATAGGTATTATCTTGAAAATTTGTATCTCTAGGAAGACCAAAATAATCTCTATGTTTTGAATATTTTTTGATATTCTTCTATGCTCATCCTCAATGTATATATTAGGTTTTTGTTCCTTAATATTTTCTTTTCTAAATCTATATTATAAGGATTCTACCTAACTTACTATGATAGAAATAGTAATGACCCTTACCCCAGTAGCCCAGACTGAATAGCTTACTTTATTACAAAGGTACTAGAAAAAGTGTTCACTTCATAATGAACTAAATAGTTTAATAGATTTGGAAAACCAGAAACAAACATAAGTTTTAAATTACATCATGAAATGAAAAACAACATAGAAAATTAATTAGAATCATCTATAAACTCTGATATTATAATTAAAATATATTTATAATATACATATTTTAATCTTGGGGGAAAATAAAACATAAGAAATGGATGATCCTACATTTACAGTAAGGCAATGAAATACAGAGAATGGTATCATGAAAAAACATAAACAATTATTTAAATGTTATTAGGTAGAACAAATTCCATTTAATCAAAATTACATCACCGTAAAATGGAACAATTTTTTTTGATAAGGCCATATAAATAATCACATGAGAATGAAACATAACCCCGAATATTGTGAGGAACCAAATCAGGTCTCTATCAAATCGACCCACAACCTAGTATATGGAAAGGCCCACATGGAATTCCCAACCCACATGGGATAGAAAAAGTTTTCAAGTATCAAAATGTAATGTGAGGGAATGATTTACCCCAAATAATAAACACAAAACAACTAATAAGAAAAATAAATAAAAACTAATATAGGAAACAAAACATGCCCTTAAACTATGATCAGATTTAAATTTTACATTATGAACAAAAAGCACCAAAGAAACTACTACAACAGAAACAACAAAACTCCAACATAACCATCTATGCAATATGGGGTGACACACCCCCAATCCACCAATACCATCCTGCATGGGAGAAACCACCATCAAACAAGACCATCATCGCTAATCCAAATTCGTTGACCAAGAATAGACAATGAAAGAGATCTACATACACCCAACGGTATATATAGGGTGTAATCCAAGAGCCCAATAGGATGCCACCTGTTAAAAAGATTCTATGCCACAACACCAGAGAGATAATTTAACATGCTTATTCAAACTCTTCCTTTATAAATATTTTATGGAAAACATTTACAAGATAAAAATTAAAAGGAACACTTAAAGAAAACCATTTCCCAAAAAAATCTTTAAAGAGGAAGATAAAATTGATAAAGAACACAGATACACTCATGTGGATTTAGATATACCAACGAAAGGCATCACATAATGAATAGTAGAGAAACTGTGGGTAAATCCCTTAAGGTAGCCATCAAAAATGGGACCTTAGAGACGTCGTTTCTCAGTGTTTACATTGCATAGGAGCCACATGAATATATATTCACATTAACGAGCCACCAGTATGGAATACACCCATAACCTAGAGGTCTCTAATAATCACAAATGTTTAGTTAGTGTTGTATCATCTATCCTACAAGAATAAATCAAGATGAACCACTTCTGTATCATCTAGAGAACTTGTCCTAGTCCACCCACCAAGATACCCATGGTTTCCCTTTTTCTTGAGTTAACTTTAACATGGAAAGACACCACATATTTCATTTCAATGACCAAAAATTTAAAATAAAACAACATTCATTTCAAAACAACTTATTTCCATTCACGCTCACCATTGAAAAGTGACATTCAAATACTTTGGTCATCACTTTACAGTAATTCCCAATTACACTTTCTTGAATCATAAGAAAAATAACCCACAAAAACCATCCCAAAATAATTGGTCTATCCCCTTCACAAAACCAATGTTACTTTGAAATATTTTTAAAATAATGATTTTCCTTTCAAACAGGTCACCATTTACACACCAAATTCATAACAAAGATAACACGCTTAAAAAGATCCATTTTCCATTGTAAATTCTCATTTAAACACACACACACCACACATTCCCATCAATATATAATTTTCACCTTCTAAACAACCCTTAAAACCCATTTGAGAAACATTAAATGAATACACAAAAAATGAGAGCCATTTCCTTGGTAAAAAATTTAATTCAAACTTATAAACACGCAAATCATTTCAAAACACCATAAACACAACATAATTAATCCAAAGAACACATTTATATGAAAAAATTGTCTCATTAAATTTATCTAAATATGTTAGGGTATAAAACCATTAAACAATTAATGGATAAAAAATTAATTAAAAACCGTAAACAATTAATTAAATACTTATAATAATTACCACATAAAGAACTAAATGAAAGACACAAACATTTCAAAAATAAAAAACAATTTCATCACACGTGCATGTCAAAATATTTATGAAACTCATTTCACATCACCAAATTTAACCGTAGAACCGGTTAAACATAATAAAATAAACAAATTAAATCCTACGAGAATGTTAGGGCACATAACCACTTACCTTGGTGTAAGAAAACATCACAAAGTCCATGCGCAAAATCCATCGCATGCCAAACACACCTCAAACAACACAATTAGACCCTGAAAACAAGGTACCAAATCAATTTCATAAAAATACTACCAAGAAAAACCTAAAACCCCATCCAAAAATCTACCAATTGGATGAAAGAACAATCAGAGAGAAGGACACCTACGATGAGGATTTTGAGATCCTATTTGAGAGTGACGAAGTGCTATCGACGGTGCGCTGCACTAGAATATCCGGAAGGGGGGGAAGATCAGCATGAGGGGAGGGGTATGTGGACAAAGGGGTCAGTGTGGGTTGTAAGGGAGGCATGTAGATGATGTGAGGGAGGTAGGGTCTATGCTGTGTAGCTCACTGTGAATGGAAGAGGGGTTACCTCTGGATTTCTGGAAGATGAGAGGAGCACCAGACAATGAAATTAGGAAACAATTCTAGGGTTAGGGGAAGGAGCCATCTCGCTACTGGAGAGGGGAGGGTTCGGGTTTTCCAGAGAAGGTCGTGGCCGGAGAAAATCAATCACCTGGAGAAGGAAGTGTGGTGAGGTCAGGGCCTCCGACGTAGTTTGGTTGGCTGGTCGGTGTAACTCATTGGTGTGGGTGGGGTTGGTCACTCCATCGGTGAAAGGGGGGTGAACCCCCCCCCCATTAGTGTTTTCAATTTTTTTTTCATATTTAATATAAAATTAAAAACAATAATTACAATAATTATTTTAATAATAATTGCAATTATAATAATAATAGTTCAAATTATAATAATAAAAATAATAAGAAAAATAATAATAATAATAATAATAACAACAATTTTTTACTCATTTCATTTAAAATCATGATGATACAAAAATATATTAATAATAATTGTATGAATTACAATTTTAGTTTTAATAATATTATTAACCACTACTAATAAAATTATTTTTATTATTTACACAATAAGAATAATATTAATATCATGTTTTAAATATTTACCGCATTTTATTCTAATAAAATCTTATTCTTTTATGTAGTGGGAATGGGAAAGGGATCTCGGGCTGACCGCATGGATAACGACATTCGTGCTGTGCCGATACACCTATCGTAAAACCCATAAATATTATTAAAATTAAAAAAAATTAAAATTTGGACACCAAAAAAATATTTTTCAAATGATGCAAGACTGTGAGAAGAATAAAAAAGAGCATTCGAAGTCCGGGTGTGAGAATTATCCCCACCACAGTAACTTTCTTCCCCCAGAAAGTCACTATGACAACAGTTAAGTCAACTCGAGTCCATGTCCGGACATAACCAAAGGAAATTGAGATTATTTGGGTAACCATTACCAACACATGTCACATCTGAACAATTCATAAAGAAACCATAGTAGTATAATCATGGGATAACATGAGGGGGTTATCAACACTATAGGAATTCCACTAACTTGAAAACCATGAAACCCGAAGACCCCCCCCCCCCCCCCCGGGGGGGGGGGGGGGGGGTGAAGGAACTCCTAAAAAATAATCATTCAATTTATCCAAGTGGACCGAACAAATCCCTAGAGAATTAAGCCGGAATATTAATATGAATGAAACCAACAACCTGAGGATGAGGAAATAACTCAACACCAACCACACCATCTAAATAGAATACTCATCGCAATCAGAGACAATGAAATTCCTAGCCTTAACTCATCCCACATTCTCAACACTAACAGAACAATTCCACCACTAGGTTTCAAACCATAGCCGGAAAAAACTGAACACCGAGACACTGGGACAGAGGATTTCCCTAAAAAATTGAAACTCGCTAGTGGAGAACCCACGAAGAGGAACCTGAACATAGAAAGGTCCCAAAAACACTGACCATATATTTCACGAAACCATACATCCCCCTAACAAACAAATCTTTGAACGAACTCAAAATCAAAACAAATCTACTCTTTCATGGGCACAATACCCTTCAATGAATCTCAATGATTTAGAAACCACAGTAAAAGTAGATAAGGTCTCTTGGATTACAGTGGAATGACTTCATCACACCACCACAATAAGGATGATATTATGATGACCACATGAATTTAACAACAAAACATTGAATATTTCCATCCTAAAACTGAAAACATAATTCAGTACGGGTTTCCACATACCCTCAGCATCACCTGACTATGAACAAGCATCACACTAACATTGATGGATTGGGCCATGATAGATGAAGAATCTCCTACCTCACAGTCTAGAATTTTTATCCTCTGGTCCCTAACTATTTCTTCCTACTGATGATTCAAATGATGACAATGGTGGAAAATTTTCAAAGGAATGAAGAATGATGAATTATAATTCCCAAATGGGCCATACTGGTGGAAAACAAGAGAATGGTCCAATAAACTGGGAGTCATCACCAACTGTAAGATTCTTCTGAAAAAGGTTCCTCTAGTGCTCCCTGATTTCCAGATTGGGAACCTTCATAAAGACTAAATTCCCTTTAACCACACCCAAAATCATAACAACGATGTGGATCCTAACCTACATTGGTCCAAAACCGGACCCTCCATTAAATCTAAGACAAAATGGCCTCTAAAAAACCTAAGAGTTCACAACCACCCGAAGACATTCTCAGTTTTCACAAAACATACCTAATTACTTTAGTGAACTAGAAACACTCAAAGTAATAGTAAACTGGCCATAGCTCATTAGAAACTGTTGGAAAACATTATGTTTGGAACCTCCATAAAAACACGAAAAACAAAACTAAAATCGGCGTCAAGAAAAAACAAAATCAAAGCAACATCCCAAGACATGGTAAATAGGATCATAATCTAAACATATACAAACACAGGCAAAAATTACATTTCCAAAATCTGCTATTTCATAAAAATTTTAAAACTCATCTATGGAACCATATGAACCATCACATGTTTGTTCATACAATACCCCTCACATCATTCACTAGAAAGTGCCCCCACACACTCTCCATACCTACTGACACACATGTGACCCTCTATAAAGAAGTGAATAGGTCCAAATATATCATTTCCTTATCAAATCCAAAACACATAATTTTTTTTTGAATTGAAACATTTCCTTTTTAAAATCCTACTTCCCATATTTCAAAACAATTTGATAGAAACCCTTTTCCATTTATAAACAATATTCCTTTTTTATAGACACTCACATCAACTGAAATAAAAAAACAGACAACAACTGACTATCAGAATGTGGAACTAGTGTCTATGCCTAACCCGATGACATGGTGGTGATCGATTCCCCAAGTATGGTATAACACTATGTTGACATTGAATAGGGCACTATGACTTCAGATGGGTCACCACCCTATATGAGGCTGCAACATAACATGATTCACCTTCGTTTTCATTCATCAATCCAATAAAACCCAAGAACCAAGACTCATATCTCATTCTATCCTTGGTAACTCAAGGATCAGTGTGAGAAATATTTTAGGACACTCTTCCTGCACCTACCTGCAGAGTCCCAAAAGTCATAATCTCCATCTACCAGATATCCCAAATAGCATGAACCTCATATAATACCATTTTTTCACTAACCAAATCCGGCCTCCCCCCAATTTACACCCGACCCGGTCTGTGGAAAGGCCTAAATGGAATTCCCAATCCCCACAGTCCGGTACAAGTTCTTGGGGATCAAAATGTATAGTTAGGGAAAATTTTATCCAAAATGATAAACACAAAACAATTAACAAGATAAATAAATTTAAACTAAAACACACAAACCAAATCGGCCCATAAACAATGATCATATTTAATGTCTATAACATGATCCCAAGACTCAAAATAAACTACAATAATAAATACACCATAACAACAACTCAAACCTATGTTCTACATGAGGAGCTAGACCCCCAAGATACGAACACCGACCTGCAAGAGAGAAACCACTAACAACCCAAACCATCATCAAAATCCCCAATTCCTCAAAATGAATACCCATGGAAAAAGATACACAAGAACCCAATGATGTATATAGGGTTTGATCCAAGATCCCATAAGGATGCCTCCTAATAAAAATTTTCCATGCCACACAATCGAAGGGATAATTTAACATTCTTATTCAAACTCTTTCTTTTAAAACACTTATAACAAATTCATTTACAAATAATAATTAAAAAGAACACTTGACGAAAACCCTATTTCACAAACACTACTTTAAACAGGAAAAGAAAATTCACAATGAATACACACAAACTCAAGTGGTCCTCCATATGCTGACAGAAGGTACCACATCAGAATTAGTAGAGAATTGTGGGTATATAACCTATGGTAGCTAGCACAAATGTGACCCTAGAGACATTTTTCCTTAGTGTTAACATGGAATAAGAGCCTCAAAAATCTAAATTCTTTTCCATAGGCGACTAGTAGAAAACACTCCTATAACTCCGTAGTCTCGAATCATCATAATTATTAGTTAGTGTTTTAGTGTAAATCCTACTAGACGAAATCGGGATGAACCACTTTTATGTCATCTAGTGTACCAATCCTATTCCCCAACATAGATACTTGAGTTTTTACTTGTGCTTAAGTTATATTTCACTTGAAAAAACACCATATCATTCATATCGAACAATATGCATGTAAATGAAAACATAATTCCTTTCAAAACAACTCATTTCCGTTCACACACACCATTGAAAAGAAACTTTGAAATACATTTTTCATCACTTATAAATAATTCCCTCTAACAATTTTTATAGTAACAAGAATAATAAACCATACAATGAAACCAAAAAAAATAAACCAAGCCCCTTCATGAAATCAATCATACATTAAAATATTTTTAAAACCAACTTTTTGCCTTTGAAAAAGTTCACCATTTATACACACAATGCATAAAGAAGCAAACATTCTAAAAAATATCCATTTTTTCCTTTGGTAATAATCGTTTAAATATACACACCTAAAATTTCATAAAAAATATAATTTGATCCCTCCAAACAACCTTTAAACCCAATTTGAGAAATATTACACAAAAATACACACACTGACATAACCATTTCAATTATTAAATATTCATATCTAACCTATAAACACAAAAATAATTTCAAAACACCATTCAAACTACATAATTAATCAAAAGAACACATTTATAATCATAAAAACACATTACACTCATCTCAAGGTATTATGAAACAATAACCTTAAAAAATTAATGGTTAAAAAATTAATGAAACACTTATAATAATTACCACATCAAGATCCAAATCAATGACACAACCATTTATAAAATAAAATGAGATTTCATCCCATACACATATCAATAAATAAATAAATCACATTCTATATAACCAAATTTAACCATAGATCATTTAAAACTTAATTAAATCTTGTAAGAGTGTAGTGCACAGATCCACCTACCTATGTGTAGTAAAACCTCACAATATCGGTGAGAAAATTCTGTTTCACACCAACTGTACCTTTAATGACATAATAAGTCCCTAAAAACAATTTAACGAGTCAAATGAATAAAAATCATACCAACACCAACCTAAAACCATAACCGAAAATCTACCAAATTAGGAGAACGAACAATCGTAGAGGAACACACATACAGGGAGAGTTTTGGGTGGCTAACCGAGAGTAATGGAGGGATTCCAGAGGTGATCCTCACCAGAAAATCAGACAGAGTGGGAAGATCATCTTTAGGGGATGGTTGTGTGGTTGAGGGGTTGTCTGTGGTTCAAAGGGGTGGCATGAAGATGATGATAGGGAGAAACGGGGGGTGTTGTGCTGCTCGCTCGGATGGGAAGATCGGTGTTGGTCGGCTTGCAGGAAGATGAGGAGAGCACCGACCAAGGGAAGGATAAAACAACGCTACGGTTAGGGGAAGGAGGAAGTGCAATACACGGGAAGGGAATGGTTCACGTTTTCAAGAAAAATCTATGACCTAAGAAAATAGATCGTCTAGAGAAGGCAGAGAGGTGAGGTTAGGGTTCCCAGTGAAGGTCAGTGGGTTAGTCATCGTTGCTCGAAATGTGGGGATAGCCTTGGCCACATAGTGGAAGAAGGGGGGGACGCCCCCCTCCCCTTAGGGTTTGCACTTTTTTTCTTTTTTCCATATAATAATAAAAAAATATTACTATAAAAATTATAATAATAATTAAAATTATAATAATAAAAATTAATATTATAATATAAAAAATAATAAAAACATCAAAAATAAAAATATTAATAAAAATATTATTATTATTATTAATTTACTTTTAAACTATGATTATATTTATAAAAAATTAATTATAATTATATTAATAACAATTTTATTTTAAATAATATTATTAACAACTTTTAATAATAATATTATTATTATCTACACATGATTATTATTATTATTATCATGTTTTATATATTTGCCCCATTTTATTTTCATAAAAACTATTTATTTTTATAAGTGTGAAACTGCAAGGGAACCTTGGCCAACTTAATGGCCACCGTAAACCATGCAGTGCCAACACCCCAGTCTAAAACCTATCAATATTATTAGACTTCAAGAATATAATACTGGGACACCAAACCAATCTTTTTCCAAATGATGCCAGACCGTGAGAAGAATAAAATAAAAGAGCATATGAAGTCAGTGTGTGAAAAATAGTCTAATATAATAAAAATAAAATTGATTAAAAATTACTAATATCATATTGAGTAAATAAATAATTTTGGCATTATAAACATATTGTAATTGCTTCATCCAAGAATTCTACATAAATGGGTAGGTCCACGACCAAAACCAGGTTTAGTTTGTCTCTTGATATATTTTGATGCATCAAGGGGATATAGTGGGTTCCTCATATCACATAATATGTCCAATACATTGTTCATATAAAAATGGTGAAATATAAATAACATAAAAATTCATATTGGAAAATTAGCATATAAAATTTGGATAATTTAACAACAGACAATGAATGAAATCAAAATAGCACATCCACATTCAAACATATCATAAAAACTTAAAAACATATGGTAGATGGTATAATAATAGAAAAATATCAATTAATTATAGGAATCCAAAAAGGATGGTAAAATATATTAAGATACATTTAAATGGGACCACAAAATAATTCTTGAGGGAAATAATCATTAAATATTCCAAAGTGTCTCATACCACTTGAAAAATTTAAATCATAATAAATTAGTAGTAATAAAATTAAATGAAACTTAGAATATCATGAAAATAATAATAATTGATATATAATATATCCAAGACCATTAAATACACAATACACAATGAATAAATAATTAACAAGGAATACATATCACTCAAGTAAAAGTGAGATGAAACCCCCCCCCCCTTTTAATTTTGATAGAAGAGTTCTTTTCCACAATGATTTTTATTTTTCTTAAAAATATAGTTTAATCATATATATACCAAAAAATTAAATGGCAGGATAATGAAATTTTTTTGAGGCATAAATTATTTTAATGATTTAAAAACTGTTATAAAAAACGTTATAATTGGGCCCCTTAAGTGCGGTTTAAGAGATAACATAAAAGAGTATTTGAAACAAAAATGTTCATCATTGTATATATAAAACATGAAAATAAATAATAATGGTTTTCCTGATAAAATTGATACTTCAGAAAAAAAACGGCCTCTTAAAAAATATTATGGATGGTACATTAAATGGGTAAGAAACAAGGATGTTCCATTTAATCGGGCTTGCTTAACCGGAGGAATTGAAGAGGGGACCTTATAAAACATGTATTCTCCCAACAAATAAAGATGAAATGATCTGAAAACATTATTTTAAATCGTATACATATAATTTTTATGATTTACATAATAATAATGAATAAATACATTGGGGTAATGAGAGAGAATCCATAACCTAAATGAAAAATGGATCTTCAGGAAGAAACCTCCACCACTTTACAAATAGTCAAACTATGAGCCACATAGAATTAATGATCATCAAATTTTAGTTGTAGGTACTCGTGACACAAGGTCTCTTGGATGCTCTGTATTTTAAATTGTCATCTCTGTTTTTGTCTACTTTGAATCTATAACCCGCACTTGTTGTTCCGATTACCGCTCACCCAAAAAGCGGACTTTTTGAAAATCAAAAAATAAATTGTCATCAATGATCATAAAATTGAACATTTAATACCATAAATATAAATATATTAATTATATAATACATCATTTGTATATATACATTAGCCACATGCAATAAATAGTGGTGAATAAGGTATATATCACAGATTTATATGTGAGATAAGAAAACACATACTATATGTCCAAAAGTATTCTTCACTAGTAATTAACATCAGGTATAATGATATTAGATTCATTAATAAATTTTCTAAAAATAAATTTTAAATTTATTTGATTTATTATAGTATTATTATGTTATTTTATAGAATTATAGATGTGTTATAAGATTCGATTTAATCATTTATAAGTGGTTGTTACCTTGATTTTCTTGATTGTTTCACTTGTATACATGTATAAATGATAAAATGAAATGGTAATAGTTTTTATGAAATTTAAATAATATTTTACAAATTAAATTAAATTATATTAAATGGTTATATAATTCATTTTGATGTGTGGGGTGAGTATGCACCATTAGATACGACGCTATTGATAATCATTTACGATATAGTGGTGGTTTTTCGATCAACAAAAAGTTATTTTATTTGATTAATTAATATTATGATTATATAGCATTTTTATATAACATTAAATAATAATTAATACTTATATAAAATTTAGTTTTGAATAACTAAATTTTTTTTTTGAATGGCCTTGAAGGTGGGATAGAAAAATGAATATGTGTTATCAATGAAGGCTATAAATTGGAACCTCACGAACAATGATTTCAAATTTAGAATAAATGTAAGAGGTGATAAGAATTTATGATGGATTATTCCTTAAAAAAATACATTATAATGTATAAATTTTACTAGAGTAAACACATCTCTTTGGGAAAGGGATTTTAGGGGAATATAAGAAAAGAATAGAACATGAAAATAAATGAAAATAAAATGGAAGAGGGTTTTACCTCTTGAATGTATTCTCTTTTAGATCCTCCTTAGAAAAAGAATATTCGTATTTTAATAAATAAATGATCTCCTAGACGTGGGTATGTTTTTTGGGATAGGATTTGGCATAAATTGGAAAATCCTAAAGATTTTGTAGGTTTGAGGAGAAAGGGGTAGTGAGGCATGTTTTCTCATTATTATATTAATTTGGAAAATATGTTTGCTAAAGAATATGTATAGCTTAAAAATTATCACTAATTATATTTAAATAATTATTTATAGTTAGATATTATGTTCTTACATCATGAATACATCATTTGTGACTAAATAAATCATATATTTTTTATATACTGAAAAATACCCTATTTCCCTATTCACAAAATAAAATCATTTAAATTTGAAAAATCCAAAACAATTACACCAAACCATTTTTCATTGGGTAGAATTCAAAAATAAAATTCTTGTTATTAAATTAATTTCATATATTATAATAATTTATTTTTTAGTTATTATCATCATTTATTAAAAAATTTCAAAATTTCAAATTTTAATAAATTTTTTAACACTTTGAAAATTTAGTTAAGGTCTCACAAAATTATCTTGTATTAAAAATTTTAATATATAATATTTTATGAATTTTTTTAATGAAAATAAAATTTACTCTAAATCATTATATTAATTATAATAATTTAAATAACATTTATGTTTAAAAATATTACCAACACTTAATTTATCATTTATAAAACATTTAATTACTCACTCTAGGATATAAAATATATCATATTTTCAGTTATAATATTCCTAAATTTTATATATACATTCATTGGTGAGGTTACTATTTAAATCATAAATATACTATTAATATGAAAAAAATGAAATTTTTATAAAATCCATATTTTTCAGTATTAACTGGAAAATAAACATTTTCCAAAAATAATAAAATCTCACCTTAAGATAATTTTGACATTATATTTTTAAAATGAAGTTTATTTTGGTAAATAAAATTTAAAAAAGATTAAAAAAATTCAATACAACTACACCCTTAAAATGTGGTAAAATTGGTTTTTGAGAAATATAGATTTCATTATTGAAATTTGTTTTATTCTAATATTAATCTAGTAATACATATTGAAATAATTTAAAAACACGTTTTACTGAATATATAACTTATAAATTTCATTAATAAATTTCACAAATTTTTGTTTAATTTATATCATTAATATAAAATGGCATTTTGGGAATAGAAATAGTTTTTTTATAAAAAAACCATTATGCTCAATTGGTTATTATTTTTTATTCATTGGTATCAAATGAATTAATATTATAAACAAGTGTAATCATAATTTACTTAATATCATCTATTCATGAAATTCCCAACATTTCAAACAATAATATTTAATCATATTTGAGCTTGTCTACTATAAAATATGTTATATTTAAAAAAAGACATTTTGTAAATATTTTTGTCTTATATATATAATGATTAAAAAGATGGAAATGATGAAACCATAATTAATTTACATGGTCCAAAAGAAAACAAACCAAAACATTCTAAAAAAGATAGTCTTATAACCTAGAAAATTGATTTTAACAAAAGAATTATTAAGAAACATTTGATAAATGATCATAAGATAATAATTTATAGTTATATATATATATATATGAATATGGTTATGGAATATATTAATAACAAATATATATTAATTATACATGATATTAATACACATAATAATGAAATAAAACTTAAGGTTACGGTTTATTTCACAATCTCATCATTATTAGACATTGTTATGTTTAAGTTTTCAATGCGTAAATTATTTGACGTTTCATCAGTAAAACCAATATAAGTTTTTATCCTATAGTTATTTCTATAAATTATATTTTTTCCCTTTAATTTTCTAATATTTAGGTACGTAAGATACCAACAAAAAATTTATGGATAACCGAATTCATGTCAATCAATGATTGAAAATCATATATCATATATGTCCTTGTTTCAGAAAAAAATTGAAAAAATATTTTAGAAACCTATAATGATTTTTGAATTTAATTTTTATCTATGATTAATATTTTTAAAATGGTTTTAATTGAATATTCTTTTCATTTTATAATTGTAGTACTATTTGAAATTATTTCGATGGTGTAAAAGGGCATTTTTTCATGTTATATGTAATGAATGTGATTTCCAGCCATCTTGAATTTTAATTTCATTGAATAATCTATTACATGTTTACATAGTGATTGAAAGAAAATATTTTTATTTTTTCAAAATTTTTATATGTTAAATATGTTTTTTCAATGTTAAAAATGCTATTTTCCTTAGTTAATTTTCTAATTAACTCTTGAAATTTTTATTCTATGTCAATATCCTTTGTTGAATAATTTGATTTATTGATGATCTGATATTGTTACACTAGACACAAAATTTCACTTTATTTTTTATTATCTTATTTAATAGGGGATGTATTGATAATATGTAAGCCAGTTCTACCAATATGGAAAATTAATTATTTTTAACAACAGTTGATTAATTTGTATTGACTATTTATTTTAGGAATGAATTGAATATAATATGTGATTAGAGGGTGTGCTATAGGCCCAAGATGCATCATCTAGTATTATGATAAAACTATATTGGCTTATTGTTGAGCCCTTACCAATTTATGAAGATTTCTTAAAACGCGGCCTCAATAGTACATTTTAGATGTTCAAATATATGCACTCTATCATTGTGAAATTAGTTATTTATTTCCATTTGATTATTTGAATTTCTATGAAATACATGGATATTTTTATAGTTAGTGATATTATTTATATTTTATTTTATTGACATATTTTATTCATTTGGTATTATTCATTTCTTATTTATCATTTGTTGTATGGAAAACATTATTATGAATATTATCTCTCCACTTTTTTATGTTTCCTTTCCCCTGGATTCCAGTATATGATTTATTATAGATATGAAGGAATATGATAATAGGAATAATGATGTTTTAGAGGGAAATACTATGTTTTTTATTTTAATTTTTATATTTAATTCATGTTTTTAAAAAATTATCTAATACTAATTAACTATTTGGTCATTTGGGATGTGATTTATTATATCAATGTCAATTTAAAAATGTAACAAATGATTCTCCGATATTGGATTTTGGGTTATTACATTTCTTATCGTGGATATTTAATTAGTGGGAGGCATAATCTATAACATTTTCATGTAGCGTGAATACAAAACCCAAGCCATTTTTTGATACATCTTTTTAGATCTCAAATCCAACCCCACTTGTCTGTAATGTGAGCACCGGTGCATTTAATAACCTATTCTTCTACTCATTAAATATATCTTCAAATTAATAAATGATACTTTCTCCTACTGTATGATTGATTGAGAAGAAATTATATAGTTCCAAAGGATGCCTAGAACATTATTTAAGGAACATAATCTATCACAACGTACATTTAATTAAGATTGTTATTTTCCACAGTATCAATCATTTTTTTCAAGACATGATTTTTCATAAAACCCTAATAACTATTTTTGTGATGATGATATTGATTGAGATAGATCATCCTCCTTAAACTTGTATTTAATCCGAGGGTGATGAATGAGAGTTGTTTTAGATATTTGAACAAATTGAATTAAATTCTTATTTACCTATGAATATACCATAGTGGAACACCCTAATCCAAACTCAATATTTTGAATAAACTAGAAATCAATGAGACTAAAAATTAATAAATTAGGAGGAAGAAAACAATAGTAAACAGTATGGGGAGACCACTCACCACAATCAATTTAACAAATATAATAATAATAGAATTAAATATGAGAAATCATTAAATTAAAATAAAACCAAATACCACCACTCCCCCCCCACATCAAACATCAGTGTGTGTTATTTCTCTATAAATATGGAGTTAAAAGGAATAATGAAGAGATAAACATGTAAAATAAAAGAAATAAGAGAAGAATAGAAATTTATACATGAAGAATACATGCAATGGTAATATATATTTAAATTATTATAAAATTCTATAGAATGTAAACTCCATATTATCCATAGATAATGGCTACCATTTAAAATGGTAGAAGAGATACATATATATTGGGGGAAGGGGTGAAGAAATCTTGCACAAAATTTGATCTCAAATGGTATCAACATGGATGTACCATTAAATTGATTAATTTGTCATATTTTTCTTCCTTAAAGTTGTTTCATAATGTCTCATGCGTTCAAGCAAAAAATTTTAGAATCATTGGTCCTCAGAAGGAGTTATAGAATTAATACATAGGTTGACTTTCTATGTGTGATAATTCCTGAAATCTTCCCCCAATGTATAACATCCAATGATCCTATTAATGAGTGAAAACCACCATACAATACATTTAAAAAAACCCAATATTTATCTATTTTCTCATTAATTTTCAATCACCTAAATTGGATGTGTTTATCATGACTTATTCTTTCATTATAATGGTGTGGTCCACGCTTTCCGCCAAAACAAATATTCAACATGCATGATTTTTTTAAGACTCTAGATGTTTGAATTAGATATTTTTCTAGAAGAAATAATTAAAGAATATATAAAATTTAATTAAAAAACATTTAATCACTTGAATAAGAATAATATTGTAAAAATTATTCCCAAAATTCACCTATGATTAAAATCATTCAAACAAACAGAATTGACCACTTTTTCATTTAAGATCAAAATACCATAAAAATAGAAAAACACGTCATGTGTTCCTAAAATAAAACTAGGGTAAGATTATAAACATTTAATTACAGAATAAATTAATTGAAAATATTAACTTCATCATGCTCATACAATTAACTGTTGCACTCCTGGGAAATCAATATATATCCAAACCTAAACCCATACAACAATAAAAAATGAGAAAACCTCAATGATAATTTCCAAAATAAAATTACATCATGTCTCTTCATTTATTCAATTCCTTTTACATTTCCCTCATCACATTAAATATTTCTTCAATCTAAAAAATTCATTCATATACTAATAACTACCTACCTCACCATGAATTTTATGTCACTCTTCACTCAACAGAAATTAAATCTGGAGTTATTCCTTTACCTAGAAATTTCATGTACCATAATAGGCTTGTGAAAATTATAATTTATCCATAGCATGAAAAATTAAAATAATATAATCATGAGGAATTTTCAATGTGAATTCTATGTCTTTGGGTTGGTGGAAAAATTATTAAAAAATTAAATATGAGAAATAGGAGGTTTGGATCCAAATACATGAATAATAAAATGAAATAATTGGATGAACCTAACTCAACTAACCTAGATAATTTGAAATAAAACACCATACCCTTTTTTTAAATTGGAAATAAGAAAATTATTGATTATAAAGAATGATATCATCCATGTTCTCCCTTTTTTCAATTTTTTTAATTCTCTTGAAAGGCACAACACTATTTTCATTTTTATTATTTTTTTAATAGAAGATGCACTAAAAAAATAATATTGTGGATGAATAAAAATAATTACCTTTATTTATGATTGGTACATGAGTCCTAAAATAATTTATAATGTGGAATTGAAGTGAATCTCAATTTTTTCATTTTTAATAAATGAATACCACATGAATCAGATGAACCATTATGAAATGGGGACTCAAGACAAATTATATTTTTATCCACCACAAAAGATATTGATACACAACTCATATCACTCATAAACGGAGCACATCCCACAACACATTCACAAAAGGACCTCCCCCCATTCTTAAACTTGAAATATCTATGTAAAAATACTTAGAGTGTAGGTAGGTAAGGAAAATCGTCTCTTAATGTTGGCTAATTCTATAAGTCAGTTCTAGTAATCTACAGGATAATAAAGGATATATATAAGGGTATGTATCAAATTAAAATTTTGTAGCCAAAGTAGTTCCTCAACCAAATAGGAAACAATCCATGAAATCCAATGCTTCGAAAGAGACAAATCTCATGTTATGGTTTTTACACAAAATCCATGTTTCTCTCAGGAAAGATTTTTTATTATACAAATTGGGTAATATTGGTTCAAAATAACTCAAATTATTTTAAAATTAATTTGAGTTAGTTTTTCCTTGGAATGGATTCCCAAAAATTTTCAAACTCAAAACAAATTCTTAAAAATCCAAATCATGAAAAAAATATCACATAAAAAATAATTTATAATATATTTTTTTCAAAAATCACATCAATTAACTCAAAACCAATTGAAGGGTGAAAATTTATCAGAATAATAATTTTAGCCGAAGGACCCTAAAAATATGAAAAAAATAAATAAAGACAAAAATAAAACATGAAGTTTGATCCTCCACCTGCACATAGATTTAACTACCCCTCTTATCATCTCAACAAAAAAAAATATAGGGTTAGAAAAAATAATGAGAGGAATGATACATACTAAATTTATTTTCCAATGGAATCCATTATTTAAGATCTTAAAAACTGGTACACTACCTATAAATCATGAAACAATGAAAAACATAATAATAATAATAATAATAATAATAATAATGAAAATTTAAAAAAAGAAATATGAGGATAAATCTTGGTTGGAACCCCCATTTGGGAGCTAGGATTTTACTAATCCTAGTCAGAAAGTTGTAGAAGTTTAACACCAATATGAAGATGGATTATGTCTCGTTTTTTAAATCCACCACATTTAATTTCTCCCAATATCCATCAATAATTGTGGGGAGTAAGAACCCCCAAAAAAAGAAAAATATCTCGAACCCCCAAAATAGATGAAAAAGAAAATTTATTGTTTTGAGGGTGAAGAAATAGAATATAAGGGTGATCCCTATTTTTTCATTTGTATTAGTGGTTTCAACTTGTAAAGATGGTATTAGAATAATTAATACATTATATTATTGTTTATAATCAGTAAATAATTCCTCAAGTATTTCATTTTTGGTATCATCATACTCATTGGAACTAGTATAAAAATCCAATGGGTCCTCCATTCTCCCATCATCGCATGGAACTTATTCTTCTCCATCATCAAGGTCTTGAAGTAATTATATTTAATCATTATAATCAACCTAAGTAATAATATTTTTCAATTAAGAAAAAGTAATATTTTGATGAGTTGAATGAAAATAAATTAAATCTCCCTCAAAGATTTTAGTTTCAGACTCCTTTTCTTCAAATAAGGTGGTTGAGAATCCATTTCTTAGAGAGGTAAGTGGATCTTGAAGATTTGATTCAACATCACCAACGACTTATTCAAATTATGGATGACTAGTTACATCAATATCCTCATCTTTCCTTTTTTTTCGTTCCTTCTATAGGACTTCTGTTTCATCAACTTTGGTGGCCATCAGTGTATCCATTTTCTTTCTTTTTCAAGAACATAGAAATTTTCTTTAAGCATCAATGAATTTTTTTTCATTTTCTTTGCATTCCATGACAATTTAATCTCCAAATATTCTTCCTTATTTGAAATTTTTGTAATATTCCATGCATATGAAAAAACACTAAGGTAATACATGATCAATATAAACAAATATATGCTATGAAATTATTTTTATATTGAGTTTTTTGATGAAAAATACTATATGTAGGAACTATTCTTCTCCTAAAATGGAACAAATTGATGATAGTGTTTTTTTCCATTTTACCCATTTTAATTAAATAATTATTTACTAATGATTATACCATATTTTCACACCCTAGGGTCCATCACATGGATGCGTCTCACATGAACTGCATTCTTATTATCATTATTAATTTTTATATAATATAATAATATAAATAAATATATTTTCGGGGGGTTTGAAATTAAAAAAATATAAATATAATATAAATATATGAAATACAAATCACAAAGAAATTGGAGAAAATATAAAAGGAAGTTAGTGGATGAAACTTGATGTTCTCGGCGTTAAATGGATGTGTTATCATTTTTATTCATAATGTTTCCTCATTATTTTACTCAATGTAGAGTTCATGAATTTTCACTCTAGACCCCATCATTTTTATAGTATTACCATATATAGATAACTCTACATTAAGTAATACTTTTTTCCACATGAACACCAAATCCAAACACCCAAGTTTGAATGACATAGATATCAATGAGATAGAAAATGATTAAATGGAGAGGAATAAAACAAAAGTAGAGAATTTGGGGAGACCGCTCGTAACAATCAATTTAAACACTACATAAATATTAGAAGCAAATATTAGAAATCATTACATCTCAATAAAATAAATACCACCACTTCCCATCTAAAACAATGGTGAGGGTTAGTTCACCACAAATATGGATTTAAAAATAAGAGAGTTGAAAGACATACATAAAATAAAAAATATATGAGAAGAATAGTATTTCCCAAAAAAAGAATAAAAGATACACTAATATATTTTTAAAATATTAAAAATGATCACAAAAAATTAAACTCCACCATTGTCCCTAGAAATTGTTATCTTGTAAAATGGGATAAGATATACATATTAATATAGAGAATGGGTGATGTATTTGCAAAAAAAATTTAATCTCCAAACATTTCCATATTGATTTATCCTTAAATGGATGAATATTTAACAATTTTATTCACTAAATTCATTACATAATTTCTCATTAAAAAATTTTCCAAATTTCAGAAACATTTTAAATAGAAAGAAGGAGGTATCAAATAAATACAGATGTTTTTTTAGATGATAATTCTAGAAATCCTCCTCCAATGTATAACATAAAATGGCCCTATTAATGATTTATAACTTATATAAAACTCATTTTAGAAGCGCAGTTATGTTTCTTTTGTAACATATATATTTATTCACCAAACACGATGGTTTATTGCCCATCATATGATTTTTTTATAGAGGTGTGGTCCACACTCTCTTCCCGAAATATTATTCAACTTGATTGATTCTTTTTGTCTACTAGATGTTAAAACCAGATCCTGTTCTGGATGAAAATTTGAATCCAATAAATCAAGATATTATAAGAAAATAATCACTCAAATTTGAATAATAGTGTACATGTTATTTAAAAAATACCCTTATGATTAGAATCTGTTAAAATTTTGGAATTCACCATTTCATTCATTTAACTCAAAATACAACAAAAACATGAAAAATTACAATTTCTCACAAAATAACACTATGGTGGAATTATGATCTTTTATTTACATAAGAAATTATATGAAAATTTTAGCTTCATCAATGATTGGGGATATTAGGGGTGAATTCCTTCTCAAAGAAATTTTTGTTGCATCAATATAAGGAAAACTAACACATAGCTTGGATAAATTAGACTTCCAATAAAAGTTGAATGATAATATTTTAGAGAATAAAAACAATATAAACTTCAATATTTGGTTCAATATTCATATAAGTATTTCCTGATAATAAGAAATAATTATTTATGGTGATGTGATATTCTCAGAAAAAATACATGATATGATAGTGTGGCATGAATTGAAATATAAAAATACATACAAAACACTAAAGTATACGGTATGTACACTTAAATAATCATGATCCATCTTTATATATGAACGTACTTTTTCCCTATTTCTTAGAGATAAAAAAGTCTTATTATCCCTTAGAATAGATCATTATCCTGGATAAATCCTATAATATTGGTATTTTATAAATTAAAATATTAATGGTTCCTTTGATAGAACATTATTTTTTTCCTAATTGTTACCTAAATTTATCATTTTTCCTAAACAACTGACTACATTATTCCCTATGTTTTCACACATAGAAAATCAGTCAATTCCCTTTTAAAATTTAGTATTGTTACTCTTTCTATGGTTTTCACATATAAGAAATTAAATCACTTTTTTTGTCACCTTTAAATGAAGGAAATCCAATAAGAAATTATCCTTAATTTCCTTGTTGTTCTTAGAGAAAAAAATATGTGTCTATTTTTATTATCATAAATAATTATACCTATTTTTTCATAACAAATAAATATCTTAAATTTTCTTTTATCCTGTTAATAATCTCATTTGGTAGTTTTCAAATAGGTCATCACAGTAGTTGTTGACATGATTTGTTCTATTTCCCGACATTGATTTAAATAATGGGGATATTTGGGATAAAAGATTTGAAATAGTAGTGAAATAAATGTAAAACAGAAGGCATTAAAATGATAACATATAAATTAAATATGTTCTATTGCATATGAATTTTTTGATTTCGATCTATTTTACTTATAATCAATATCATATCATAAATTATTAAGGGAATGTTTCAAAATAATATTGGTTCATAGCAAACATTGAAATTTACCCAAAATATCCCTGGAGAATTTCAACATAGGCATGATGAAATGAATCCTTCACATGAAATACGTTATGATTGATCAACACTAAATAATCTATTTTTAGGGTTATTACAACCAGGTACATCATTTCTACAGATACACCCACATATGGTGCCCCAAAATTAATGAATATACATGGAAACTAAATTCAATGTACATTAAAAAAATTTATTGATGTTTTCATATGATTATTTTTATTCATAAGGTTTTCACTAATATTTTATAATACTAATCCCCAAAAATAACTTTACTCTAATCTGATACCGAATAATGAAAACTCATATATTTATTACAACATATTCCATGATTTATTATAATAAAATACACATAATAAAAGCCCATAAAATCATGATGCATGGAATATTTTGAAAATTAGTAACATGACTTGATAGCATAAATAATGGGTACAACATCACCATTTTAAGAACTAGTAAACATTCCCTTATATTCCTTTGATATTCTAAAACTGCATGAGATGTCTTAATGTAGTACATAAAAATGGGATAGATGTAAATCCTAGTAAGGGGATAATTAATTAATATAATTATTAATTTAAAAAAAAGTGTGTACATAGGAATATCAACATACCATAAGTAGGGAGAGAAGAATAATCATTAACATTATTGCATTCTATATGCATATAACATTAATAAAACTGATGAATGAAGTAAAAACATGAAACATGAATACATAAACATATGTAAAGGATAACCAAGGACAATATAACATGGGGTTATGAGGATAAAATCCCATTAACCATACATGGGATATCATATTATAAAAAAATTACCTAATTCTTTGGAGGGTATATAATTCAAGTAACACCTATTACATTCATATCATGTACACGTATAAGCATCCCAAATATTTTATACAACATAAATATAACATTCATAAAATTTAATCTCATGATTTAGTAGTTTTTTTTTGTAAATTTATTTCCATATTTAATGAGGTATAATTACATCTAGGTGAAACCCCTTGAGTTTAAATGACGATGGGTATTCACTATAGAAGTTATTAACTTGGAAAATCAAAAAAGTAACTTCAACTTAATAATGTGGATATATGAAGATTCATGGAAAGGTCAAATGATTATGAAAAGGGTGTCTGAACATATGGAAATCATAAAAATAGTAAGAGCTATGTGTAAATAAATTTCCAAACATGATCATTTGGAATTAAAATTTAATAATATAAATAATTTTCTTGTAGAAATTGGATATGGAAAGGATCTATAATAACTACAGGGTTCTTCTAAATGTTTGGGACGTGCTTCACAATAGATTTGGGAAACCATTGAAGGAATATAAATAGGTAAGTGTAGTGTGACATCATGATCCAATGTTTTTGAGTGATGAGAAATATGATATTGAGTGGGTTTTTGATGAAAAAGTGAGTGGGATTTTTTATTGATTACTTAATATATGTTTTGGACCTTATATGTTAAAATAACCTAAACCAAAAATCAAACCATGTTTTTTCCATGATTTCATCGATAGTGGAATTGAATTAATTATTTTATATATACATGAACCAAACTCACTAACATAATTCCCTCAATGATGGTTAATTTAGTCATGTTTACAAAGAATTCCTTTTAAAAAGTAATAATAAAATTAATTTTTGGATTATTATTTATGTTTTTTTAGAAAAAATCAAAAATTAATAAATTTTTTTAAGGGGGTAATGTAATATTTTCAATGAAAACTCAATATAGATTTTATTAAACCATTTTTCAGATTTTATGATATTATAATATATACTTTATAATTATATCATACAGAAATTTTACACAACTATTTAGTTAAAATAAAAAATTATGAAATTTTCTCCATTGGGAAATATCAATGTGATGATGTTAAAAAATAATTATTATCTTGATATGAGAATTTATAAATTAAAAAAAATTCCACATTTTTTGAAAAATATTGGTATTTTACAGGAACCGTATTTTTTCCCTTATAAATATTATATTTGACTTGGTGAATTTTCATTGTCATATATATTTAATAATTATTATTTATTTGTAATTTATATCTATATTATATTTAATTTATAATCTTTTTCAATTACTTCTGCTATTTCGAATATCCTTGCTGCAACACGCTTGGTTAGCCTACCTAAATTACATTTCTGCGCCAATTCTATGAATTATTTCTCCGTGCTTGCTCGTATTGGTTTTAAAGGTAATTTTAGGCCCTCTTATAATACTTTTGAAGTTATTTGGCAACCACCAATGTTTGGTTGGTTGAAAATTAACTCTGATGGTGCATCAAAAGGAAATCCAGGGCCTTCTGGATATGGATATGTTTTCAGGGATCATATGGGTCAGGTAATTGGTTGCTTTCATAGCTCCTGTGGGTTTTCTTCCTCATTAGAAGCTGAGATGATTCGTATTATTGTTGCGGTGGAGCAGGCTAAAAATCATGGTTGGAATAATCTTTGGTTTGAAAGTGACTCGACTGGTATTGTGTCTACCATTAGGGAATGCTCTTATCACTTATCTTGGAAATTCCATAATTGTTGGATAAATTGCTTGGACTCCCTTTGGAATTTGAATCACATTATTACTCATGTCTATCGGGAGGCGAATTATATTGTGGATGGTTTGGCTAACAAAATAATTGAAGATGCTGATTTCACATGGTATGACAATCTCCATTCTGCTTTTCTACCCCTTATGAAAAGGTATTTGAAAAAAAATCATGTGTTTAGAATTCTATAAGTTGGACTTTTTTATCTTAATTTAGGGGACTTTCTTTTTTGGGTATGGCCTCATATTCTTCTAAAAAAAATTTATTCAAAATGTTATTTCATTCATTAAAAATATTTTTTTCATAGAAACTATATTTTTCCCAAAAATTCAATTTATGTTTCATCATCAGTAAATTAAATTTTATACATATATATTATTAAAATCAATATAAATTAATAATAAAACGGTTAAATAAGAACATTATTGTGATAAAAATTAAAATATTCAATATTATAGTGTTTCGTTCAAGGAACATAGCTCGTTATTTAACGCATCAGATAAACAATGTATAAGGTATGTGAACATAGATTTTATCATGATGTGGATGATCTTGGATATCTCACATAAATTATCTCATTCAATATTTTTTAAATGATTCATGGTTTAGTCTTTTTCAGGAGAAAATCCCATTTATGTTATCTCCCATAGAAGCTCCAATAAATGGGCATCGTTTTGTACAATCCAACTTGTCGATTCCATCACAACCTTTTTTAATATCAATTGGATTTATCATAACTTAATACATATAATAATCATGAGATCACATTATAACAAATATACAATCAAAAATTTTATTGTTTAACCGTATAATAAATCTAGTTGTATATTACTTTTAATCATAAAAAATATCTACTATAGTTAATTTTTTTATATAACATAATTACATAATTATGAACTACTCATAGATTATAAAATTTAATTTATAAATTTTTTAGTCTGAAAAATAAGAAATTAAAAATATTTAATCATTTTAACCAGAGAACGTGTGATCTTTTTCTTCTTCTCATATCCAATCATGTAACCTACAAAATCACACAATTGATCTAAATATTTTCAATCTACTTATTTGGTCATCATCATTCCCAAATACATGGAAACATATTAATATTCTTCGAGATTAAAATTCCACATATTTATCCAATATTTATTTCAAATAACCCCAATTTAAACTCTAATTTCCTTCAACAATTCCATCACAACTCATCCAACTTTAATGGAAATGGAATTATGGCTTAGTAAATCAGTCTCATTAGCAAATAATGTAGTTGAATCGGTATCGACTAACTCAATAGCATAGAAAATAACCATAGTATCATATTTCTTTTCTTTGATACTGAAACATTTCTACTCAACAACTTCATAAATCACTAAGTGTATTCATCATCGGTAATAAAAAAATGGATCTCAGTTAGCATCATGATATGAGAACAAAGAGACTTATATTCATTGAAGGATGGTTCTAGTTGAAATCCATTTGTGTTCAAGGTTTTTGGGTGTGAGTTATTCTTCCGATTAATGGTATCATCGACTATTCATGATTTCTTGACCTCTATCAACATTAATTGAATCCTAAATAAAAATTTGTTTACACTCTTTTTAATCTTCATCAAAATTGAATTGAGTTTCCTCATCCTTCACCACTTATTTATGATGAATCATACTTTGATCTTTCCAGATCAAAAATTTAATACATTGAATATTTTTAAATTCAGATATATGGGTACTAATTTAGAATTCCATTAAATGAGGTATCTTGTTTTTTCAACGTGAATACAATTACGCATATAAAAAATTCCCAATGTGAGTTAATGTGGAATTTTGATACATGTGAAATGAGATATTAAACTATGTTGAAAAGAAGCTATATAAATTTGGCACACTTGGAAACATGAGAAAATGATTACATGATTGTGACTCTTTTTCCCAATACAATATTTGTTTTAAATAATTTATGAAAATGTAATATCAATAATGAAAAAGTATATACTAGAATCCAAAAATACAAAAAAATAATTATTATAAAATTAATAAAATAATTGTTTATACATTATTTAAATAAAAAATTATGAAAAATTTAAAAAAATATTTAATAAAATATTAATTTAAATAATTAAAAAAATTAATAACCTATTAAATATGCAACAAATAAAAAATGATTAAAAAATCTTACAAAAATTGTGAATAAATATTTAAAAATAATGGTTTTCAATAATTTCACATTCAACAAAATACTTACAGAAAATTAGTATTATCCAACTTGAAACAAATTTTAATATATATTTTTAAATCTTAAAACTACTAATCTATAATTAAAATTTATTTAATAAAAACATTAATTTAGTTAATAACCCACAATTAAATTAATGTAATAATATCATAAAATAGTATCAAGAACTAGACCGATCACTCACCCCAACAATCTATGCTCAAAATTATATATCATTATGGTGGAATAACCTTTAAATTACCATAATTAAATATATAACAAATTTCTGTGATATTGGTATAAATCTTTTTTAGTGTAAAATATTTAATGAACTGACAATGCTACCCAGAATCCACCCCCTTTTATATAATCATGTAACAAATCGGTCCCTCAGTATAGCCTTACTTGCCCACTTTTTGATATTCTAGAATTCCTATAAGGGTTAATATAACAATAATATCTTATCATAGTATTATTCAGTTCTAGTGGTTTAATCAAGTAAACAGAAACAAATATATTATATAAGAAAACTATAATTTTATACTGAAACCTTATTATTAACCAAACTACATAGAATCTATAATATAAATCATATTAAACCATAAAAATGTAATCAGAAACCAACATTCCAAGTATGATTTATGATTACACACTCTCTTACCAACGAAGGCTATGAGTAAAACAAAATTAATTGTAATTCTAATATCACATTATAAAAACCACATATTTATAATACTTATAATGATTTAAATAGATCAATTGATAGTAAAATATACTGTCCTCATACCAAGGTTAATTACTCCCATGAACATGGTTTATAATTTTATCTATAAAATATTATCTCCTATCTATCATATTTTTACTAGTAAGACAAAATAAAAAAAAATCCATTGATACAACTTTATAATGTCTATATTAGGTTCACCATTTTCCCGGAACGAAATAGGATTTATGAAACATAGACACACAATACCATATTTTCATTCTGAATAGGTGGATATATTGTACCCTCAAGTATAGATAATGATCAAACCCAACATAAATAACATCATGAATACTAGAGTCTATCAACACAATGCTACAATGTTGTAGGATATGTAAAAAAGTAAATTCTAACTAATTGTAAAAAAAACCAATAAAAATTGAATAGTTTTACATGTCACACATATTATACTAATTTATAGAGAATCTATCTTGTGTATATTATATGAAATATATCGAAAAAGTAAACCAAACTAAAGAAAACAAAAACAATTATTTTCTATTCTAGGACAGTCGCATCTCCCATTTGAAACGAAGCTACTATAACAAAAATATCAATATATACAAGACCCATTACCATTCCAAGATAAATGAATTTAATATTTTAATATACAATAGGTAACTCTATATTTGTGTGAGTATATATATGAATTCCACCACCAATAGTGTCCCAAATTAGTCTTGTAAATGTAGGTGTATGCGTGGTATTTAGGGAAAATTAAAAATAAATATATAACATGTAAAAACATGGATTTCTCCAACCACGCAATAAGTGATCATACCTAATTGAGCTGGTGGAATGGGGTGATATACCCATGGTCTAAAGATACATTGAGGATCAATGATATATCACATATATAATAATAATATTTAATGCTTGATCACCATCAAAACCTATCCATGTGAAACATCTACTACCAATAAAATATCAATGGGGAAGTAGAAACCACCAGATGAATGTG
This sequence comes from Viscum album, assembly GCA_963277665.1. NCBI lineage: Eukaryota > Viridiplantae > Streptophyta > Magnoliopsida > Santalales > Viscaceae > Viscum > Viscum album. Next base: position 120,701,055 of record OY728156.1, read on the forward strand.
GAATAGAAAATATTGACTTGGTGATGCACCACATATATTAATTATTTAGCAGATGATATATCATTTTTTTACAACATTGGCACATGAGAACTCACAAATACATCTCAAATTGGGTGATAACATACCATCAATATCACTCACTTTCGGTGTTAGAGATCATGACCACAAGTCTCCAAATGAATTCCTTCTATCTGAGATGAAATCCTTATATCGATGATACAATATAAATATTTTCCTCCCAGTTGAGGATGTAGAAATGGTATTATAGAAAATTTTCGTGATGCAACATCAATATCATATAATATTTTAATAGCGTACCAATATAATAAACCCCGAAGTGGAATGGATATTACAAGGATCCATTCAAATATGGGAAATAATTTATAATTTCAAATAATTTTGAAGATATTCCATCATTTCATTAGACTCTTGGTGAAAAATGGATAACCATCCTAATTTGGGTGGACAAGATACCACAGTTTTATAAAGGGTAGATGATGCCCCATCACTTATTAATTTTATTTTTATTATGTACTAATAAGTATTAGAAATCTATTTATATGAGCAATGCAACATTCAAGGAATATTTAAGACATTTATCACTAATTAGTATTTAATTTGTCATTATCTAAATAACTATACCTTGTGTGATGATCAATTTTAATGAAACAACACCTCTAGAGTATCCCATCCCGATATTTTTCAATTCCATGAGACCCACTTGGAAATTAAAATGGCCCTGTAGGTTATGTCTCATACATAGTTGAACCCTCTCTAATCCTAATTCCTTAGTATCCATAAAAGTTTACAGAAAAATGGTCATCAGTAACCAATAGTTTCAACAGACCCCACACATGGTATAATTATTTCCTAATAGGTTTCATTTACACCATGTTAAAATAATGAATCCATTTTAATTAATTTTTTGTCCATACACATCGTATATTAACTTATTTTATTTCATTTGAATCAATCTATACCATTTAGAGGTCCTGGGAATGAATGATGATGCCTATATATGAATTTTTGGGCCATGATCCTTGAAGATCATCAACCTAATGACATTAAAATGGAATAAAATATGGATATAGTACCTCCCAAGTAGTTACTAATTGATAATGTGTGGCTAAATAGCGATGTAAAAGGAAATAGTGAGATATAAAATGTATCGTTACCTCTGGTTATCCAAAACAATGACAGACTCATTGATCTGAACTCACATTAATGAGACCCAATCTTAGAAGTAGAATAATAAATTAGAGTATAGAGGGAGGTGATGCTACTTATTTTACTATTAAATGCTGTTTAAATATCTTATTAAATAACTTTATTCATGTATTAAATTAAATTTACCTTTGAAAAACGTTTTTAAGATAATTTGTTTTATATTAAGAACCCCCCAAAGCATAGTTAGACATATAAAAGTTCAAATGAACATGTTGTGGACTCCATAAAGCAGTTATAGTTTCCACTACGACACCCATTTCAACTATATTGAGATCCCACATAACATGGAATGGAAGTATATTACTGGGGCATGTTCTTATTCACTGATTTCCTTCCAGGAAATATTCTCCCCAACCATCCCCGACCCTTCCAACACTAAGAATAAGTCAAAAATTCATATGGTTGGACATGTAATGGATTAAATGCATACATCATAGTTGGATCCAATGTAGTATATGTCCCTGTATGATCATATTTATTAATAAGGTTTCAATCAACTTATTAATGGTCAATGGGAAACAATTTAATTTATAATATTATTTTTTCTTTTTTGATTATTATTTATTATCTATATTGTTAACAATTATAGTAAATTTATTTGTATGGGACATATTAAACATAGTAATTTTTCATATTACGGATGTAGTGTGTGTCAGTATTGTTCCAGATTTGGAAGTGCCGGTTTACATGAATATCATTTTGTGAGAGAATAATTGTTTTTTTATGATATAAAATCTTTCACAAGATAGGGATTAATTAAATAACCATTAGATCAAGTGAATGAGTAATAACATAAGTAGTATAAAAATAATTAAATTAAAATTATATCCCTACTAATTTTTAGTCATTTCATGAATTAAACTTACTTTAGTTTAACAATTTTGGATTGAAACCATTATGTACGTGTTAATTGGTTTTTGAAATAGAGGAAAAAATTGATAACCCAACTGCATTAAATGAGTCGGGGTGAGAGTTTAACAAACTAGTTTTTCGATACACATATTATTCTATGAAATATATATGAGAAAAATAATTAATTTAATTATATTAATGATATGAACCACAAAATATATTTTTTTTATTCTATAAATATTTTATTATGTGAAAAAATTTCATGTTTATTTCTAAAATATGAATTGAAATAAAAATTTTAACTAAAAATTAATTTTATTAAAAATGAATATTGGATTAATGATATTTTATTTATTTATTATAGAAACTATTATTAAGAGGTAAAATACACCATATAATATTTTAAAAATTAAAATACGAACAATAATAAATGTTATAAGTATTATTTGGTTTTCAATAGGGCCATGGTCACTTTGATATATCACACTCAAGAATAATATTTCAAATAAAAAACTATAAATTTATATTATTATTGTATTATTTGTATGTGATGTATATAACCTTATTATAAGAATATGTTAATTATTAAATAAGGATATAAGATATTTTAATACGAGGTATAATGATAATATGAACTTTTGAATGGTAATATAATAAATAGATACATAATATTATTGTTAGAATAATAAAATGAACAAATGAATTGAAAATTGACTTGTAAAAAATATTTAATACGAATAAAATAATTATATATAATATTTTAGTTCTATAAAATGAATTAATAAATCATTAAACACAAATAATGAATATGTTCATTAAGATAATAAATTATATTTTATTTTATTTTTGTAATAAAATTTCAAAATGAAGTATATTAATTTTTTTAGCCTTGAAATTAATATCATAAAGTGAATTTTAGTTTTGGAATAATGTTTTTAAATTTTCAAAGAGTGATTTTCTTCTAATTTTTTTAAAATTAATTCTTATTGGAAGAGTAAAAACATGTTTTTTCAAATAATGAATGTTTAATGACATAGATATTATGTAAATCTGTCCTAGTAAAATTTATAGGGTTTTAATCAATTGAAAATAATACTAATAGTATATCTTATTAGTTTAATAATAGTATACATTAATTGCACTCCCATAATTTAATTTCTATCATTTTTTTAAAGGTTGGGGATGAAGCCTCATTTATTATTAAAGAAATGGAAAGACCTCTTTAACTGTATAGAGGGAGACCCATTATATAGCCCAAAGGCCCAGTGGAATTTTTTCCCATTACATGGCTCGTAGGCCCAATTTGTTGGCCCATGTCCCATTCTTTGAATAGTAATGCTACAGTACCCACGCTGCTAAAGTTCCACACAGTCCCCACTACTGTTATAGTTCCCTGCCACCGCTATAGTGATCTTCCACCGCTATAGTGCCCACCGTTTCTATAGGGTCGTCAATGTTACAGTACACTATAGTACTTCAACAACACCTGAATCCAATGGGTTTTGAACGCCCATATTTCATGTAGGATTAATGGGTGCTTACCACTAATCCAAACCCCAATTACAATTTAATTTCTAGTGCCTAAAAAGACAAACTATATAATTAGAAAAAACTATATTTCATTTTTATAAATTTAGTTTTTATAAACTAATAAATTAGATTTTGTAAGTGTTTAATAGTCATACATATTTATAAAATTATTAAAATATAAATCATCATTTCATTAAATTCCATTATTGAGTGTTTTATTTTTTCAATAATATTTCATTAATTATTTTTAAATGAAATATTTTTTCTCTTAAATATAAATACCCATCTTACAACCATGGTAAATAACTTCAAAAACACTACCTATTTTTTAATATCATACTAATTAACTTCTTATAAGATTAATAGGAATCATACATATTCTATGGTATCGTAAAAAATGATTCCTCTTAATAATTAAGATCGTAACAGTGAGAAAACATTTAGAAATTTTTTAACCATCCTCAATTAATTTCTTTTTTTCTTATTCATTTATTCCCACATTGTATTCTAAGGAAAATTTATCATATACATATTGTCTCTATCTTCTAGTCTCTATCAATGTCACTTTCATGGTTTATTAACCACCCATGAGGAAATTGAAATTATGTTAATTAGAATTACATTAATGGATGACAATAATCAACTATCCAAAATATTAAAATATATGATATTAGGTATTTTTACGATTCTTGGGGTAATTATACATACCAATTCATAATAAATAAATAAAACCACGTCATTAAAAAAATGGAATAATTAAAATAAACTAGTAATAAAACCATTAAATCATTAAAAATTAAGAATAAATAAAATATATCGGTTATTGTTTTTAATTACTTTTAGAAATTATTGAAATTTAATTCATTATTCATTTTTTATAAGAATTAATTAATTATAAAGGTGGTGTAAATGTGATGAAATAAAATAAGACTTATTGTAAGGGAAATATTTCCCCAATCCCAAACTCGACATTCAATGTCTCCATTTATTGATATAAAATTATTTATTATGAGCATACAATGATCTATGAATTTATACATAGTATTTTTTTGATTGATTTAATTAGATTTAAATATATTTTTCATTTTCTAAAAAGTATTAATTCATTATTCTTACATTATAAAATATTTAACAAGATTTTAATCTCAACCTCACTTGTTTGTTTTATGTGGCCTATTATTAATTTAATATATTTATAATTATTTTCAAAAACCATATGAAAAAATCCATATAAAAATTATTTTAATATTTGATGATTTAAATATTTTATTCAATATTCTGCATTTATTTGATCTATTATATTTATGTTATGAAATGTTTAAGGGGGATCTCAGCCAATCCCAAATATTTTGGTTTTATAACATCATTTTCACTATCATTTCCATATGAATCATCCATAAAATCATTAATCCTTATATAAATGATATTAATTTTAAATTCCCATTAATTATTATACAGATATGAGAATCATTAACTTGTTTAAATAAATTTCCTATTATATTAAATATTATTTATAGTGAATTTATTTTAAAAATATAACTATTATTATTCATATTATAATTAATCTTTTTACAATGAAATATGTTATTTTCCATATAATTTTAATCATGAATGTCCATAATTATGTATTCGATTCTTATTTCTGAAACAACCATGTTTATTATTTGAAATATTATTTATTCCATCATTATAGAACACATTATTTTCTAATTGGTTTATTTTTGGATTATTTTAGGTTTATTTTTTTATTTTCAATATGGTGTACATGATTATGATAATAATATAATGTGGTGGGTGGTAAAAATATTATTTAAAACTCAAATTAACTGGTAATGTTTAATATATAAATGAAATATTATTTGTGAACATGATTCAATATTTCTTACATGGTGTAGTTATCTTTATAAACATATGATGCTTGGGAATTATTCCAAAATTGTTCACATTATATTTTCGGACATGATACCATTTGATTCTTAAATATTTTTATGATGGTTAATTATTATTATAATGAAATATTACATTATATATTTCAATAATTTTTTATGTTTAATATATATTCATATGAAATATTATTATTATTGAAAAATCATTATTTGATTATTTACATTTCTAACATATAAATATTTTTTGATATTAAGCTTCAATCATTGATTTAATTCTATTATATATTTCAATAACATGATCCTCTAATATTCCTTTTTGTATCCTATTTAAGGATGCAATAGAATATTCTATGATATATTATTTTATCATATTGATTTTGATCTTATATTTTCATTATTTTAAATATATTATTCTTTTAGATCTCACATTCTTGGATGTATTCCACACATGATAAATTTTATTATGACGGTTTCAATATAATTATAAGAGTTCAATGTTGAATGGTTTGTTTAATAATTTATGGTTTTATTTAGTATGATAATGTTTTATTTACTACATTCCGAGAGATAATAAATATAAAATTTCTGGAATGTATAATGGACATTTAAATTAATTTTATGAATGTGATATATGTATGTGTTTCACCATATTGAAAAGTGTTGTTTTTTGCGGTGTTTCACATTATATCAGATAAAACTCTTGTTATTTATGGGAAATAAACTATAAAAATGCTTGGGATTATGGGATTAATTAAATAACTATTGGTACATGTGAACTATAAATGTATAAATACTATGAATAAATATGGAACACATTTCATCCCTATTAATTTTGATTCATATCAAGAATAAATAATGAATTAAATTTAATTTTTTTTAAAACCCTAGAGAAACCATCAATTGGTGTTTATCAATGAGTAAATATATGAGGAAAAAATTACTTTACGAGGTAGAATATGAATACACAATTTTTATATGCACATTATATCTAATAACTTATTTTTGTGAAAATTATTTTTATTTCGTTTTTATGATATAAAAAACGGATATATTAAATTTTTAACTAATTTTCAAGTGACTATTATATTGGTTTATTCATATAAAATACGAGTTTCAATAAAAAATTTAACCATAATGAAAATTTATTAAATATATATTATGAATATCGATATTTTGTTACTAAATTATAAAACATCATCCAAAAAAGATAAAAACACCCCATAAATTTTGAAATAGTATTTTTAGTTAATAAAACTACATAAATAAAATTATTATAATTTAAAAAACAATTGGTTTATAGACTCCAAGACAAATGACCACATCGAACAACACAATAAATTGAAAACAATAATAAAGGATATGATTGGAATTACAAAAATGGGTTTTGAAACCCTATAGAGAAAACTAAATAAATGATTAATGTTTGAATGTTGTTCTGTTAATATGATTTATAAATGAAATATAACATTTGGAATAGTATCTGGGCCAATTATATAATCGTTTGAAAAGTTATATGATATTTAGAATAGTATCATAATAACTAGATTATAGGAAATACATTTAAATAATATATAAAGTGAATAAAATATATATATATATATATATATATTATGTTATAAAATGAATACATAAATTTGGAATCCAAAATAATTTATAAGTGTATATTTATTATAAACTTTATTTTAAATTTTTTTTATAAAAATATTATTTTTAATGTTAACTTTTAAATAATTAATTTAAATATAATGTAAAACTATTTAGATAAAATCAAATTAACTTTTGGAATTAGGACATATAAATAATCCAAAAGTGATGTTTTTATAATTATTAAAAAACAGGATTTTTTGATTAAATTGTAAAAATGATGATTTTCGAATACCGTATGTTATATAATATAGTAATAATATATTAATGAGTTAATACATTCTAAAATAATTAAATTGATAAAACAAATATGCATAATGAGATGAATTATAAAATTATTGAAAATAAACTATATTTTCAAACATAAAAATAATTCACAAAGCCTAAAAACAAAATTTTTACCTTTAAAACCAATTTTTTATTCATACATTCATTTTTATAAACTAACATATTTGATTTTATTATGTTGTATCTTATATGCCATGATTTTTTCATTTTAAATAAATAATATTTCTCTGATAAGTTGTGATACACCCAACATTGGGAGAATGTGAAAAATGCATTATTATAAAAAATATATTAAATTACAATATTGACAAATTAAAAAAATAAGAAAAATAAATTAATTATGAAATATTTAAAATTTTCTAACTGATTTTTTAAAAATAAATTTGATTATAAAGAGTTTTTTTATTTATGTAAATTTGATATATTTATTACACATTAATAACGATATAAATAAAATGTAATGATAAATTTAAAATAATAATAATTAAATAATTTAGTAATATTTGGGAAATGATATATTAAATATATAGACAACAATTTGTATTATTTATTTTTAATCCAAAATTCCTTATTTAGAGATGTTATTTTCATTATGTATTTTGTTATTTGAAAGATACAAGTCCGAAATTTAATGTTTGGAATTTAAGGGAATGTATTTTTTATTTATTTGTAGAAAAATTAATTAAAATAAATGCATTAACTACAAATTAGTAAATAATAAAGAAATAAATTTCAATGTCAAGAAGAATTATTCTTCAAAGAAATGTGTTTACTATATGAAGAATATTTATTTGATAAATAAAAAAAAATCACTGCTAATGAATTATATTAATGAAATTTATTATTTTAAAATATATTTAAATAATACATAAATAATTTAATGATTATTACATGGTTTGGAATTATTATAGTTTCTTTATAATTCCTAAAAATATATTTTCATACAAAGTGTCTTCATTATTTTTTTCATATTTATATTTAAATTAATTTTTACCCATCTAAATATTTAATCTAACGAAATGATATTTGCATTTTAAATCAATATGTCCAATTTCTACATTAAATTCAATTAAATTTATAAGTTTTAATATATGTTAAAAAAGAAAAATTAACCACTATTAAAAAATATATTATTAGGTAAGTCTATTTAATGATGGGATAATTTAATATAATATCAGAAAACCATATCACTTAAATAGTGTATGAGGGAGACTACGACTATCAATTATCCAATTTACATTATTATTATGTAAGGAACATGCCTTAATGATTACAAATTCTAGTGTTTATGGACACAGATTTAATCTCATAAATTAATGAGGATATTTTTTTAGGTATTGATTATTTGGGATAAATCTTACAATGTAAACCGATAAATTAAAATTATACACCTATACTCGGTATCGATTTTCCTATTAAAATACATTAGAATAAAACAGAGATTCTCTTAATGAAAAAAATATACAATATTTTCCCTAGAACTCAACCATATTCAAAGCCTTCGTTAAACTATGTGAAAAAAATTTTAAATCATTCTATGTGCAAAAATATCATTGTAAGGTACATAAAAGATATGAGACTATTATTCAAGTGAAACCACATAAAAACATTTTCCAAAAAAATTACTTAGAAAAATTATTTATAAAAGGATAATTATATCACTTTTGAAAATAAAATGATTTCAATGATAACTCATTATAAAAAATATAAAATTCGTTTATGTTAATTAGTACATCATCATTATAAATCCCTTACAAAACTCTTTCAAATAGTATAACTATGTTGTCAAATTCCAAATATGGAGTGCCCAATGTATTAAAGCACTATCTCGGAGCACTGATCATATAGTCTATAAGGGGATCACCCAGTTCTATCTCTATTCACCCATTGCTAATAATTTCCATGGACAAATAATGAATTAAACAATTGAAAAATATTTTTAAACCATGTGTGAAACTGTTTCAGATATCAAAATACACTAATCTTGTAAGAAATCACTATTTAAATAAAAAAAACATTCATATATTTATGAAACCATTTTCTTTGAGTAAAACTATGAAAAACAATTATATAAACAATAATTCAATAAACAATCATAAAAGAGGGAATTTTTTTTCATGTAGTACATGTTTAAAAAAAATTCATTTGACAATTGTAAAAACATCTGAAAGAGGTAAGTTAAAAGTGGATTCTAAAATGAAAATATTTTAAATAAAACAATATAAATATTAATTTTATAAATAAATGGAGATAAATTATAATCTTGTTTTTCTTAAACATTAATTTCCTTGTAAATAAATTTAAAAATAACATTTATATGTATATAGCAGGAAAGATAATGATTTAGTTAGTAGATCATCATAAAATTTTAAATAAGGATTTTTAGGTAAAGAGTCTCTTACCTTGAGTATGACACATCACATACGATCTTTATTTTCATCAATAATAAACATAGGATAATTATTTTCTTTAATGAAATTTTTTTTATATTTTGTTATTCATTTAATCTTATTCATTTACAAGTTATAAATATTATATAATTATTTCTGTTAACATCTGATGCATTGACGCTATTCAGTACTTGAGTCCATATTGGCATTGTTCGGTTGACTATGGTCAAATATATCCGAATTTCATCATCTCGAGAATAATATTGGGGAATTTATAAAAATTATTATACATAGATTATACTTTTTAATTCATCAATTAAATATGGATATTAAAATTGAACTGTGTAACAATCATGGAGTTAGTAGGCCATATGTATTCATGAGTAATGATTCATTTATTAAGTGATCATGATCAAAAATGGATCATAATTATTTTAAATTAATAAAAATACAATAAAATCATATATATATATATATATATATCAAATTATCTAGTTTTATATACATTTATATATCATCCATTTTATGTGGTGATGAAAAATGAATCCCATCGCTTCATGAAGGTTATAATTCATTGGTACATACGAATGGCATTATCATTTATATTTGCATGGAATGATAATAACTAAAATACTATTTTATCCTTTCATCATGATAAATATTTCATGAAAAAAATATTGAAAATTTAAATTCAACATTATAACTAATAATTACTAAAGGCGAATCATAACGAATTATATCGGCTCGTGAGGTTGTAGTATATCGTACACATGAACGATAAATTCTTTTCGCATTTGATAGGTGTGGAAATGGATATGGGTCATAATAATGAAATTATAACTTATCAGTGAATTTATTATACTATATTTATTATTTATTTCATTTTTGACGAAGGTTTTTTGGTTGTTGAATAATAACAAAGAAAAAAGGATTAAAAATGATACCTCTTCTTCGTAAAAACGACTCTTCTTAACACCTTAAGACCAATAAGAATGGATTTCTACCTAAACTAAGGCCTTTGTAATGATTAAAGGGATTATATAAAGGGACATGGGAATATCATGGAAGATTTTCTATTTTTTTATTTTTGAGGGGTTGAGAAGAATATATTCACTTTAATAAGAGAGGGGAGGGACACACGAGGAATTCCTAAAATACTTAAATACAATATGACTATTTTTGAAAAAAAATGCATAAAATGTTCTATAAAGGAACAAATAAACAAATAATCGATTGTATATTATCCCATTGTATTTATTTAATATTTTTATGAAGTATCTATTCTTTAAGAAATTATTATTTCTATAATATTACATTTTTGTACAATTTGATACTATCCACTATTTTAACATTATATAAATTAATGTAACATGTAAAATTAGATCAAAATTTTTATATTTTTCCTAAAAATGTCTTGTAAATTTATAATTTTTTTTATTTATATTAATTAGATATAATTATATTTATTTTTATATTTTTATTATCACTAATCATATTTTTCCTTTAATTAAATAAATATTGAAATTGTATTGTGAAATACATAAAGGTATTTAGTTATTCATTAAAAGTTATAAATAAATTTATATAATGAAGATGAAAATTTTATATTTTAAAATATTTCTTATATTTGATAATATCTTCTAGATTACCCAATATAAAAACATTTATACTTATTAAAAACCATAGTGTGACAAGATTGAATATTCTAAGAATAAATTACATTAAGTGACTTAATGTCAACCAAGTGTATCCAAAGAGTAATAAATTTAACCCATAGATTATTTTGGTCAATTAATAATCATTCACTACAGTTTGAACAATTTTTTATTAAATTTAATAATCTTTATCATATTATTTTTATGATTAATTTTCCAATTTACCCATAACCACAATGACAAAAAATCGCCATGTTTAATATTCATATTGTCCAAAAATGAAAGGGAAAAAACTAATAATTTTTTACATTATGATTGGAAATAAGAAATATATTTTTGATAATATGAAACATATAAGTGGAAGAATTTAATTTAAAATTAAATTGTAAAAATCCAATGAAAACTTGTTTTTTCAGAGAAAATCCCTTTTAAATGTGAATAATTTTTATATTAAGTTCAACTATATAAAATTATAAAAACATAGTTTTATTATATTAAAATAATATTATTTATTTGAAATTTTATAAAAATAATAATAATAATTTTACATTTTAAATAAAATATAGTTTCTGAATTAAAACTAGTATTATTCAGTATTCTTCGAGAAATTATTATTATCATAGAAATATCAACAATTATTAATATAATAATTTTTAAATAATGAAAAGAATGAAAAATTTTATTTAATTGTTTTTCTAAAACATATTAAATTTAATTATAATATTTATTAATGAAATGAATAAAAATCAATTTTTGATAAAAGCAAACTTATGATGATTAGAATTATTTTATTTTATTATTACATTCTAATATTTTACCTATACGTTAATATTAATTTGGCCCACTATATTTATTTATTTAATATTTTATTCATATTCATAAAATCTAATTTAATGGTTATGTTATAACAGTGTAGTTGAAATAATAATATTGTGTTCTTTGTTTAAGCTCGATGTGGCTTTTCTTGTATGCTATCGAAAAAGGTATTTCCTTTTAAAAATACAAGATGTTATATTATCCATACTTCTAATAAATTTATTCCTTATATTTTGATCATGGAATCAAAACATAGGAGTTTGAATTTTAAAAATTCAATTTTTTGGAATCTGACATCGTCAAATTAATTAATAAATATTCATCATGAAATGTTAAAAAAGGATTATGAATGTTACACGAGATTAAAAAATCATGGTTTAAATGTAATAAATCATGTACATGGAGTATAAATATAGTTCACATGGACTTATATAGGGAGATATATAAAAATTTCTTGAGAAATTTAACCATCCTAAAAACATAAATATGTGATTGTTTAAAAGGAAATTGATTTTTATGTAAGAAAATAAGACAAATAACATTTCTTATTCCAGGATTAATCTATTACCTAGTAAATTAACATGAGTATAGATACTTACTAGACATGTATAATTCCATACTTAACTGAATTTACACCACAAACTCATCTTATTATCCAATGAATGAGTAATGAGGATGAAATTTTCATTCCCAAAGCAAGATAAACTAATTTTACATATAAGAAAATAAATAAAAGAATAAAATATTTTCAACCAATCTTTAGACATTATCCAAAACAGAACAAAAGAGTACAATATTAGATAATTCCCCAAAAATAATAATCAATTCTATGATGAAAAACTACTCTAATATTATAAAATGTACACTAATACCAATTTTTCTTCCTTATTCTTTCAATAAATAATTGTCCTACAAAATTTTAAAATATATTATAGACTAACATTTAATCTGAAGTGCCCAGATCAGTGTGAATCACTGAGAGGGGGAGGGGGTGAATCAGTGATCCCTTAAAACTTTTTACTAATTGATTCTTTATCAATTAAACCTCTATGGCTGGTTAAAGCCTCGATCCACTCTTCTTGTATCTCTCAACCTTTCCCGGATAATGCAGTAATGAAAAGGCACAGGACACAAGGATTTACAAGGTTCGGCACCAAAGGCCTACATCCTTGCCATGCTCTCCAAGCATGGATTCTCCCATTATAATCTGTTAGTATTACAATGGTCGATACAGCTTCCCACCGTATCTCTCCTGAGTCCCACAGGAGGGTCTTTATACTGCGTCCCACAGTGTTACCAGAGTCCCACTGGCCTGCTCCAGAATCCCACTGAAGACTTCTTCTCCCTGAGTCCCACAGGGTCTTCTCTTGGCTCCTCGAGTCACACGAGTAGCACTTCTTCACTTTAAGTTCTTCAAGTAACTTCAACAGCCTGGGATAAAGGCTGCTGGCCTTGCTCGGTACCTCTGATCACTTCAGTTGATCAGGTCTTCTCGTCTTGCTCAGGATTTATCTCCTTCTTCTGAGGATGACCTGGCTTCTCTCCAACTACTGAATACTCAGACAAATGATGTCTTTAACTTCAGTCTGGTCCAGTCTCGGATGCACACCACTGATTTGGCTTTCTTCACGTGTGCACGTGCATGCATGCATGCATGCACTCTCCTCTTTCTCTTGGTACAATAAACCCACAAAGTGTGTAATCAAATATAGCACACACACCTTCTTTCTCCTCCACACACTTTAACCAATTTGTTTACACACTTAGAGTGTGTTCTACTTTAGTGTGGGTCACTCCTTATTTTACTTCTAGGTGTTTACACTTTTAGTGCACACACTAGGTTCGGCCTTTTAGTTCTTTTGCACACACAAATGCCTATGGCCTTCTTCCCTTCTTGTGCACACACCTAGGCTTCGGCCAACTTCTTGCTCACTTTATACACACACTTAATGAGTGTGGTCTTCTAACCACTTGGCATACACTTGGCCTTTCACTTTATCTTGCACACAAAAATGCCCGTAGGGTGTATTTGCACTTTTCACACACAATCTTGGCTATGACCTCTTCTTTCTTTGACACACACTAACTTAGGTTTAGTTGTGGTCTTCTTGTTCACTTAGCACACACACAAGGCTACTGCCTTTTCTTCAAATGCACACACAGAGTGCAAGTCTCGGCCAAGGTGTGTTCATGTCCACTTTGCACACACAATGCCCATGTGCTTCTCCTCTTCTCCACTGCCGCGCAAGGCTTCGGCCTTCTTTGTTCTTTACTGTGCACACACAAGAGGCAAGGCCTCGGGTCTTCTTGTTCACACCTACTGCCCAACTTGCGCAAAGGGGTGCGGCCCTCCTTCACTTCACAGCCGCGCTAATTCCACTGGTCGTGGGTCGCGCAAGCCACAAGGCGCGCAAGTGCAAGGCACAAGCCGCGGGTGTGCAAGCCTTCAAGCGTGCAAGGAGCACGGCACAAGGGCGTGCAAGACCTCGGGTGCAAAGCACCTCGGGCATCAACCGTGGGCGCGCAGAGTGTCGCGGCCCCGGGTTCTTCCTGCCGCACAAAGATTAGCGCGCAGGGGTCTTCCCCTTTCTTCTTTCACGCAAGGAGTGCGCGAAAGGGACTCAGCCGCACAAATGGTATTTGCGCGGGGCTTCGGCTTCGCGAGGCACAAGGTGCACGCGGGACTCCTCAAGGTTTCAGCAAAACTTCAGCCAGCATTACCGTGCTTCGGGTTCTCTTTTTATAGGCAGAAGATGCCTCACATGATCCGCGTGTTTCCAACTTGAATTCCCGAAGATTTCGGATCTTTGAAATCTTTAAACGAGTTAAAAAATCCTCCGCGTATCTTGATTTTATCTTCTATCAATCGCGGGTTCATTCACCTTCGGCCTTCTCCACGTACATGCATTTTAGAACACATGCATGGCTCTGGTTAAACTCATGCATGCAAAGCATGCTCTCCACGTGGCCTCGCACCTTCGGTTTGCTTCGGCCTCGACCGAATTCATCCACTAGTTGCATGCATGCCTTTTTTATTGCATGAATGTGATCAGTAGGCTCAGACGATCCTCAAGGAGCTTTCATCTTCGAAAATGGTGGCCGGGAGCTCGAAAACTGTCTTCGGGAGGCTCCTGGTTCGAACGGAGCTCGCGGGAGACTTCGGATGGCCTTCGACTGAGCTCGAGGAGGAAGACGCCTTGGAGCCGTCGGATCAGGTCTTCGGACGGCCCCGATCAGATCGCGAGAGGCGCGATTAGATGAGCGGCTCAGATCTGGCGCGCGATGGATCGTGCGGCCAGGATCGCTCCCGGGTGAAATTTCGCCGTCCCACATCGAAACGGCGCGGGATTCTGCCGCGGCTTATAACCCAGCCGCTCCCTTGAACGGCCAGTTGAAACTCCTCCCTCCACGGTGCCGCCCCGCACCGTGTTCTCCCTGCAGGCGCGCTCTGCGCCCACTCTTGCTCCCGCGGGCGCGCTCTAGCGCCCACTATGCACACACACGGGCGCACTGCGCCCACTATGCGCTCCTCCGGGCGTGCCCCTGGCGCCCTTGCGGTGTCCTTGGGTGCGCCCTGCCGCTCTGGCTCGCCCCACGGGGTTCCCCCGGGCGTGGTGCCCTAGTGCCCATGCCTTGGGGTTGAACCCCCCAAGGTGCCTTGGCTGGCCAATTTTTTGGCAAAGGGACAGAATAGGACTTTGTGAAATACAAAGTTCTTCTCCATATAAAACATGCCAAATGCCAAGCGCCACTTCAAGCCTTCTTCCTCATTTATCCTTCTTCCTTTCTTCTTCTTCATTTTGAAATTCCTCCATTATCTTCAACATGTATTCATCACTTATGAATGGAATTTCAAACGGTTTCTTCTTAATCTTCTTCATCTCCTCTTCCATATGTGTTCAATACTTAGGAGGGACTTCTTGAAGGTTTTTTCATCTTCAACCGAACTCCTGAATCAAATAACTTCTTCAATTCTCTTTGTTGATTTAATCAGAGATCAAATTGGAACTTCTTCAAATTCTCATGCACTAAGTGATAGTGCATGGACTTTATTAATCCACTTCATCCACTTAGAAGTTGTGGATGGATCTCTTCAACTCCTCATGCATTGTCAGTACAATGCATGGTCTTCTAATCATGTTGTGACTTTGTATCCAGTTGATACAAGTTCTATGAACTTAAAGAACAGCTCCACAATCGTCAGATGTTACTAGAGAATGTTTCAACCACATCTCCTATGTCACTGAGTGAATCTCCTAAGTGACATGCCTCTTAGTACCATGGCCATTCTCCTTCATAACCATCACCATCACAACCTTTGTCATTCACATCTTGACATTCCCTGACTTCCATTCATTCCAAGACAACTTCATGCCTCATTGACAACAAATGCAACACAATGTACTTCAATCTCCCCCTTTGTATTTGTTGTCAATACACCACTTCAGCACATATGAATGGGTCAATATGTGTGCCAATATTTTCTCCCCCTTATTGGCAATCAAATGCAAAGGTGTGGTGTGGTTCTCTTCCAGAAATATCTTCCTCCCTTTGAATAGCATCTTCTTGAAAATCACTAAGAGAGGGATGATGCCACATGTTCTTTTTAGCAAAGAACCTTTAGTAAATCAGCTCTAAGTCTACTTGGGCTAACCCGGTGTAGAAAACAAGAGTGATGTAACCAAGGTACTCAATGCTATCCACAATTCTCTACACATGTGAGATCATGCTTCAGGGGTTTGAAATTTTTTTTTTCAGATATTCAATAAAGTGCTAAATCCTGCACATACTCCACAAAACTCATTAGAAAGTTCAGTGCAAAGATAAAGCTCCCCCTTTCATCCATTTGTCTTCAATCCATACTCCCCCTTAATTGACAAGATAAACTCAATTAAGAAACAAGGGATGAAAGTATTATTGGAATACCTTCAGCTTTTCTCAAGATGGTATTAATCTAAGAATGCCATCTTCTTCAGATTGGCTCCCCCTCAAGGGGTGCACTCCATTCTTTCCAAACCACTCTCCAGATGAGAATGATCATCATCTTCAATTCCCTGCAATGTTAGCACATGTATATACCAAGAGTATAAGGGAATAAGATGGAACCTCCTTGGTTCATCAATGTGAACAACAAGGTTGAGAAGATTCTCTCAACCGAGATGTCCCATTTTCACCAGTCTTCACACTTGCACATTTGATCTTCATTGATGTCTGTGCTGGTGTGGTTCTCAACCCATCTTCATGTGAAATCTTTTTCTTCCCTTTTGCTTTAGCAAATGCCAGAGCTTCATCTTCAGCTCTTTGTAGTTCTCTGGCAAGTTGCAACTGATGTGGCCATATGACAAGTATATCATTTGGAAGAGTGGCCTCAGTTTTGGAAATTCCACATGGTTCTTTGGATGCTGCTAAGCTACCTCTCTTAGGCAACTTATTTTTAATCAATCCCTTCTTCTTCTGGATTGATTGTCTTTTGGAGTTCAGTCTGCTTCTATTTAGTTTCATGGCTTCTTTACAAAGGCCCATGATGTGTCCTTTCTTTCCACAGTAGAAGCATTTCTTGGTGGTCCTTCTGGATGCATCACCCTTCTTGGACTCAGACTCCAAGGACTTCTCTTCATTTCTCAAACACTTCTTAGGAGCATTCTCTACTTTCTTCTTGCTTCCCAAGGAATCTTTTTGAGCCAGGTTCTGTGATCTTTTCATCTTTTGAGCTCTGGATACAATTGGAGATTGACATGTATCTTTTTGACCACTTTTGCAATCATCCCAGATGTTGTCAAGTAATCCAAATCTGTTAGCAGTAAACAGATGTCTCTGGACCTGTGGATGTTGCTTCTTTTCCTCTGGCTTGCTCCCCCTAGGCATGGGCTTCCTCTGTGCTTTGGCATTCAGCGGATTGTACCAACAATCCTTTGAACAATGCCCATACTTGTTACAACACCAACATTGACCCACAAATCTTGACCTCTTGATTCCTTCCGATTGTAGGGTACCTGTCTTGAATTGTTGTGCTGCTTCAGGAGAGCTTTCTTTCTTCATTGTCTTCATCCATACTTGTTTGGAATCATTCTTCCATCCTGCACTTTTTGTGGAAACACATTTAGAAACATGAGTACAATATGGTATGGATGGTACCTTCTTG
Organism: Viscum album; assembly: GCA_963277665.1. Taxonomy (NCBI): domain Eukaryota; kingdom Viridiplantae; phylum Streptophyta; class Magnoliopsida; order Santalales; family Viscaceae; genus Viscum; species Viscum album. The sequence continues at coordinate 120,719,485 of OY728156.1, forward strand.
TTAGAAGTTGTTGCACTTTCACTAGAGGATGTCTTTCTTTTAGAATCATCCTTCTCAAGGCATACTTGAGTAGCAACATGTCTTCTTCCAGTTTACTGGGAGGCTTTGGCTTTGGGTGATTGCTGATTTGTCAATATCACCTCCAATTCTAAGCATTTCATGTTAAGGGAGTTCTTCTCATCCTCAACAGTTCTTAGCTTTCCTTCCCAACTTTCTTTCAGCTGATTCATCTGGTCATCATGCACTGTCTTCAATTCAAGCAATGAATTATCAAGCTCCTTCACCCTTTTTGCTTTGTCTTCAAGTTGAGCATCTTTGACAACCATTGAAACTCTGTGCCTCTTTTCCAGTGCATGGAAAACATCTTTGACTATTATCATAAAGAATTCTTTCTCAGAAAGGCTTCTTTGCAATTCTTCAGCGGTGTCTTCATATCTTTCATTGCAAAGAGATATTGTTTCATCTTTGGCATTTACCAGCTTTCTGAGAGTGTTGGTTATGCCAACCCTTTTTGCCAATTGGACTTCTAGAGAATTGGCTTCATCTTCTAGCTGTAATTTTTCTTCTTGAAGATCAAGGAGGCCTGTAGCTATACACATTGCAACTTCCTTGGGGACTCTCTTCTGAAGATATTTGATTGCATTTAGAAGATCATTGCTCCTTCCATCTTCATCACAGCTAGAGCAGGCTTCATCAGAAGAATGATAAAAGGAATTGTCATCTGATGTGACTTTCACATTTCTTTCCATAGAAGGAGTTTCTCTGATTGCACCAGCCTTCTTCTTCATCTTCTTTGCCTGTTTCTTCATTCTGTTTTTCAGAGTCTTGGCAGATATCTCCATTTGAGGCTGTTCTTTCATTTCCTCAAATCTGCACTCCATATAGACTCTCTTGGATCTTTTAGAGGGAACCTCGCTCTGATACCAATTGAAGTGCCCAGATCAGTGTGAATCACTGAGAGGGGGAGGGGGTGAATCAGTGATCCCTTAAAACTTTTTACTAATTGATTCTTTATCAATTAAACCTCTATGGCTGGTTAAAGCCTCGATCCACTCTTCTTGTATCTCTCAACCTTTCCCGGATAATGCAGTAATGAAAAGGCACAGGACAGAAGGATTTACAAGGTTCGGCACCAAAGGCCTACATCCTTGCCATGCTCTCCAAGCATGGATTCTCCCATTATAATCTGTTAGTATTACAATGGTCGATACAGCTTCCCACGATATCTCTCCTGAGTCCCACAGGAGGGTCTTTATACTGCGTCCCACAGTGTTACCAGAGTCCCACTGGCCTGCTCCAGAATCCCACTGAAGACTTCTTCTCCCTGAGTCCCACAGGGTCTTCTCTTGGCTCCTCGAGTCACACGAGTAGCACTTCTTCACTTTAAGTTCTTCAAGTAACTTCAACAGCCTGGGATAAAGGCTGCTGGCCTTGCTCGGTACCTCTGATCACTTCAGTTGATCAGGTCTTCTCGTCTTGCTCAGGATTTATCTCCTTCTTCTGAGGATGACCTGGCTTCTCTCCAACTACTGAATACTCAGACAAATGATGTCTTTAACTTCAGTCTGGTCCAGTCTCAGATGCACACCACTGATTTGGCTTTCTTCACGTGTGCACGTGCATGCATGCATGCATGCACTCTCCTCTTTCTCTTGGTACAATAAACCCACAAAGGGTGTAATCAAATATAGCACACACACCTTCTTTCTCCTTCACACACTTTAACCAATTTGTTTACACACTTAGAGTGTGTTCTACTTTAGTGTGGGTCACTCCTTATTTTACTTCTAGGTGTTTACACTTTTAGTGCACACACTAGGTTCGGCCTTTTAGTTCTTTTGCACACACAAATGCCTATGGCCTTCTTCCCTTCTTGTGCACACACCTAGGCTTCGGCCAACTTCTTGCTCACTTTATACACACACTTAATGAGTGTGGTCTTCTAACCACTTGGCATACACTTGGCCTTTCACTTTATCTTGCACACAAAAATGCCCGTAGGGTGTATTTGCACTTTGCACACACAATCTTGGCTATGACCTCTTCTTTCTTTGACACACACTAACTTAGGTTTAGTTGTGGTCTTCTTGTTCACTTAGAACACACACAAGGCTACTGCCTTTTCTTCAAATGCACACACAGAGTGCAAGTCTCGGCCAAGGTGTGTTCATGTCCACTTTGCACACACAATGCCCATGTGCTTCTCCTCTTCTCCACTGCCGCGCAAGGCTTCGGCCTTCTTTGTTCTTTACTGTGCACACACAAGAGGCAAGGCCTCGGGTCTTCTTGTTCACACCTACTGCCCAACTTGCGCAAAGGGGTGCGGCCCTCCTTCACTTCACAGCCGCGCTAATTCCACTGGCCGTGGGTCGCGCAAGCCACAAGGCGCGCAAGTGCAAGGCACAAGCCGCGGGTGTGCAAGCCTTCGAGCGCGCAAGGAGCATGGCACAAGGGCGTGCAAGACCTCGGGTGCAAAGCACCTCGGGCTTCAACCGTGGGCGCGCAGAGTGTCGCGGTCCCGGGTTCTTCCTGCCGCGCAAAGATTAGCGCGCAGGGGTCTTCCCCTTTCTTCTTTCACGCAAGGAGTGCGCGAAAGGGACTCAGCCGCGCAAATGGTATTTGCACGGGGCTTCGGCTTCGCGAGGCACAAGGTGCACGCGGGACTCCTCAAGGTTTCAGAAAAACTTCAGCCAGCATTACCGTGCTTCGGGTTCTCTTTTTATAGGCAGAAGATGCCTCACATGATCCGCGTGTTTCCAACTTGAATTCCCGAAGATTTCGGATCTTTGAAATCTTTAAACGAGTTAAAAAATCTTCCGCGTATCTTGATTTTATCTTCTGTCAATCGCGGGTTCATTCACCTTCGGCCTTCTCCACGTACATGCGTTTTAGAACACATGCATGGCTCTGGTTAAACTCATGCATACAAAGCATGCTCTCCACGTGGCCTCGCACCTTCGGTTTGCTTCGGCCTCGACCGAATTCATCCACTAGTTGCATGCATACCTTTTTTATTGCATGAATGTGATCAGTAGGCTCAGACGATCCTCAAGGAGCTTTCGTCTTCGAAAATGGTGGCCGGGAGCTCGAAAACTGTCTTCGGGAGGCTCCTGGTTCGAACGGAGCTCGCGGGAGACTTCGGATGGCCTTCGATTGAGCTCGAGGAGGAAGACGCCTTGGAGCCGTCAGATCAGGTCTTCGGACGGCCCCGATCAGATCGCGAGAGGCGCGATTAGATGAGCGGCTCGGATCTGGCGCGCGATGGATCGTGCGGCCAGGATCGCTCCCGGGTGAAATTTCGCCGTCCCACATCGAAACGGCGCGGGATTCTGCCGCGGCTTATAACCCAGCCGCTCCCTTGAACGGCCAGTTGAAACTCCTCCCTCCACGGTGCCGCCCCGCACCGTGTTCTCCCTGCGGGCGCGCTCTGCGCCCACTCTTGCTCCCGCGGGCGCGCTCTAGCGCCCACTATGCACACACACGGGCGCACTGCGCCCACTATGCGCTCCTCCGGGCGTGCCCCTGGCGCCCTTGCGGTGTCCTTGGGTGCGCCCTGCCGCCCTGGCTCGCCCCACGGGGTTCCCCCGGGCGTGGTGCCCTAGTGCCCATGCCTTGGGGTTGAACCCCCCAAGGTGACTTGGCTGGCCAATTTTTTGGCAAAGGGACAGAATAGGACTTTGTGAAATACAAAGTTCTTCTCCATATAAAACATGCCAAATGCCAAGCGCCACTTCAAGCCTTCTTCCTCATTTATCCTTCTTCCTTTCTTCTTCTTCATTTTGAAATTCCTCCATTATCTTCAACATGTATTCATCACTTATGAATGGAATTTCAAACGGTTTCTTCTTAATCTTCTTCATCTCCTCTTCCATATGTGTTCAATACTTAGGAGGGACTTCTTGAAGGTTTTTTCATCTTCAACCGAACTCCTGAATCAAATAACTTCTTCAATTCTCTTTGTTGATTTAATCAGAGATCAAATTGGAACTTCTTCAAATTCTCATGCACTAAGTGATAGTGCCTGGACTTTATTAATCCACTTCATCCACTTAGAAGTTGTGGATGGATCTCTTCAACTCCTCATGCATTGTCAGTACAATGCATGGTCTTCTAATCATGTTGTGACTTTGTATCCAGTTGATACAAGTTCTATGAACTTAAAGAACAGCTCCACAATCGTCAGATGTTACTAGAGAATGTTTCAACCACATCTCCTATGTCACTGAGTGAATCTCCTAAGTGACATGCCTCTTAGTACCATGGCCATTCTCCTTCATAACCATCACCATCACAACCTTTGTCATTCACATCTTGACATTCCCTGACTTCCATTCATTCCAAGACAACTTCATGCCTCATTGACAACAAATGCAACACAATGCACTTCATAATCCCAAAAACAAAATTTATATTATTATTTTCTTATATGATAATATTTAACTTCTATTTCCAAAAAACAACAATCACTCCGAAAATACTTGTATAAAAATTTATTTTCCCAAATAACATAATATCCATGTTATTATATTTACTTACATAAATAATATCAAACACAATAAAATTCTATATTATTCTAGAAGTTAAATTATCCTTTATTCCACAAATAAAATCCAATAGTATCATACATGGTTTCCTAAGTAGTGAACATCTTCTAAATTAGTATTGATCACATATTAAGAAATTAATTTTCCATTCCCATATGTTTCCGAAGTGAACATTAACATAATAAGTCATATAGATTAAATTAAAAAAATTCTTGACATGTGATTACTTAACTTAGTTTAAGGTGATTCACCATTATCACCATTAGGTTGTGGGTTCTAACCTCACAACGTTGCTGACCATGATGTATTTTCATCCATTTAACGGGATTTCTATTTTATCAACTACATTTTTATAATCCATATAAAATTATGGAAAAGTATGAAACACCATTAAAACAAAACAAATTATAAGAAATAATAAAGAATAGTATTAACCTCCTAGGTTATCTCATACTTTGATGTTTTAGTAACAAAAATGTAATGAACTTTAATTAAATCAAAAATAAATGTCTCTTAGAAAATCATCAATCAACGTATAATTTCATAACATAAAACCTAGAAAGGGGTATTTGATACATTGAACTAATTATCATAATTAACATTATAATCTTATAATGATATCCATTACTAAAAAAACATCATAATCTGCAATGATTTTTAAACCATCCTCGGATAAAAAATTTATGGAGTGTGCCAAAATGATTACAAATTCTATTTTTTATAAACTAAAATTCACATTCATAAAATTATGAGGATATTTTAATTTTGTATTTTTTGATTATTATCTAAAAATTAAAAAAATTAAACTCATTCATTGCAATGGGATGATTATACTTGTCATCAACTTTTTCACAAAAATAGAAGTAATCAAATAAAACGTGGTTTCTATTTTTGAAAAACATTTAATTTTTTCACATTATATCATCTTTATCCCTACTCTTACATAAAAACCACGGTTTTTTGTAAAACAAGTGATGATCATGAAAATATTAGATAGGAAAATAAAATAAATGATACTGTTAGACTAGTGAAAAATAAAAAAATCATTTTTTTAAAAATAATAATTATTTAATATGAAAATTACATCATAAAAATATCATTACATATTCATTTTAAAATAAAATAAATTCCACAAAAAATCATTTGAAAATATATATAATTCTTGTATTATCAATCAGAAATCATTATCATATGAAACATATTAAACCCTTACAAATGGAATAACCATATGACTAACTTCCTTCTTCAGAGTACACATTTAATTGGATATTATCTTGGCACACCAAATGTATAACCTATAACTCGATAATCCAAATCAATCTGGTGAACCCATTTTAAATATTTTCTGATGAAAAAATAGTGAATAAAATCCATGAAAACCCATTCAAAAAAATCCATAAAACATTTTCATATATCAAAATAAAATTCAAGAAAAATAACTTTTAATATCTAAAAATACCATGCATAAAAATGATACAACTATCATTTAAAATAACAATGATTAGATATGACATAAATATTAATAAAATAAATATTCTTAAATGAAAGAAATTCTATTCAAGTCATATTTTTTAAAAGTCATTCTTTTTTCCATTTTAAAAATAACTGAATGAGGAACATTACATGGGGATATTTGAAAGAATACCAATTATATAAAAAAATAAATTCTATCCTTTTTGAAAAATTTTGAGAAAAATTATTAAATAATATTAATATTATATAAAATTCTATATAAACACATTTTTAGAAATCACATCATAAACATGGACATAAAATAATCTTTTTTAGAAAATTAATCATTATAACATTTAAATAGAGCTTTATAGTTAGTGTCCATTATCTTGAGGCTGAGCCATCAGATTCATTATTTATCATTAAAAATAATGCACATTAGTTATTTTTTTGATGTACTAAGTTATTTTTGAATTTTATTATTTATTTTTATTACACTCATTATTAGGTTATAAAAGTTTTTTAGTTATTTATATTCATATTAGACACTTTTACGATATTTGATACGTGATCCCATAATATAATTTGACAATTGACATTACCCAAAGTTATTAACATTTAATATTATCATGAATTATATTCTTCAAATAATAATAATTATTATTCATCATGAATACTATTAAATCCATCAATTAAAATGGTTATGAAAAATGAAAAACATTACCTTTATAGAGACAGAAGGTCTTACGTACATATGGGTAACATTTCAATTATTCTATAGTCATTATGGAAAGATGTTAAAAATTATTTCATATTTATATAATGATAATGATATTATATATATTATTATTTTTTAAAATATAAATTTGTATATCATCTATGTGGTGTGGTGAGGAAAAATGAATCACATCGCTTCTTATAGGTGATAATTCACTTGCATGCATAGACAACATTTTTATTTTTCTATGCATGGAATGGAATTATTGAAATTTTTATATTATATTCACATAATGTTAATTATTTAATTAGTATAATATATTAATAATATATTTTAATCATTATCAATTTTATTTGGGGATGCAGGTAGAAAATTATTTACATTAGTTCGCGAGGGGGTAATATCTTGTACTCACGAATGAAAAATTATTTTGAATTTTTTTGGATGTAGAGATAGTTATGGGTCATGATACATAGATAATAACATCTTATTATAATTAGGATACCTGATTTATTATTTTATATTCGATGAAAAATATTCGGGATGTGTTTGGTTAAATAAACCAGAAAAATTCGATTCAAATCGATACCTCTTCTTCAAACAACCTACTTTGCGTAGCACTTTAAGAGCATTATGGATTGTAATCTACCAAAAAAATGCCAGTATAATTAGGGGATGGATTCTTATATTTTAATTAGATTGATATTTATAGAAAAAAAATTGTTTCTATGTGTGATATATTGATAATAATAGTTCCCCTTTTATAACATAGGGGTGTGGCACTCTAAAACCCTCTAACATTATTAAATTATAATTAGATTATTCTAGAGACAATGACTATAAAATAGAACATAACATCACATTGGTCAACTATTTAGAAAATATATTATCCAACTTTTCTTATTTAATATTTTTATATTTTTTAAATAATTATATAAAATATTTAAACCATAAAATACAATTTCTGTCAATTTTGATAACAAAAACTATTTTGACATTAAAAAAATCATGAAAACAATTGTAATTCAATCCTAATATTTTATTATATCAAATGTTTTCTCAATTCCTTTTATAAAATTAGTTTATTACATTATTTATCTCTAATTATATATTTTTAATATTTTTAATATCATTTATTTTATTTCTTCATTAATTAAATAATTATTTCATCACTTTTATGCATTTCATTAAGGTAAATATTTATTCAAAACAATTATAAATAAATTACCATGAAAAAAAATATAAATTATACTTCATTATAATATTTTGGGGTATAAATATCTTCTAGATGACTACATATTAAAAATGGTAGATATTTTAAAATCAATATTCTTATATGTTAGACTTTTCTTAAAATAAATTAGTATAAAGGGTTTAATGTCTACAATGTTTTTAATAAGGGAAATAAATTCGAACCATATCTGATTTTGGTCAAACAATACTCATTCAAAAGAATTTGGCTATGTGTTAGGGTAATAATATAATCATTATTATTTTGACATGTAACTACCCAATTTACCTTTAATCATGGTATTAATAAATACCATGTTTACTATTAATATTACCCAAAAACAAAATATACCTAATTAATAAATGTTTACATTATGATTAAAAATAAAGAATAAATAATTCAATATCCATAACAATTAATTTTGTTGATATAATTTAGAATTAAATTTTAAAAAGCCTCCGAAAAACTATTTTTTTTAGGAAAATTGAATTTCTCAATATAAAATGATTTGATAATAAATTCATGAATAAAATAAATTTATAAACTATTATTAGAATATTTTAATTTATATATAAACTAGATAAATTTTAAAAATAATACAAATCATAACTATTCCTTCTAAATAAAATATATTTTTTGAAAATAAAACAAGTATTTTTCATAATTAATCGAAAAATTAATTATTTATGAAAATAGATAAAAATAAATTGTATAATAATTTCGAATTTATGAAAAATATAATCAGACTAATTTTTTGAAACAAAATATATAATATCTAGATATTTATTATAAAATTAATTCATGTAATGAAAGAAATCAATTTTTTTAAAAAATGTATTTCAAAAAATTTAAAAACAACATTAACATAATATATTTCTATGATAATTTAACAATACATTAATATATAGTTGGAAATTTATATTAATTTGTTAAATCATTTATTACTGTATATAAATAACAATTTAATTTAAATATTATAAGGTTTACATTAAAATAATATTATTTTGTTGCTTGTTTAAGCTCTATATGTCATATCTTATATGATATTGAACATAGTGTCTCCTTTTTAAAACAATGGATGTTAAATATCCCATTTATATGAAGTTTAAAATTATCTTACATCACATTTTTAATAAATAATGTGAATTTAAAAATATTACACACTTACATACGTATAAATGGACCATGCTTCTTCCTACATAAACCCCATACATTAATAATGTTTTCTTTTGAACCCATGATTAAATTATTTCTCTAACAAGATTAAATAATGATTTCAAACCTCTTTTGTAAAATATTAACATAATTATTTATTATTTATTTTATATTTTATTTATATTTATCCCATTTCATCGTTTATGTGTCCCTTTATCATATTTTTATGAGTCTAATAGTTGTTTATGGAAAATGATTTTCTATTCATTAAAGAAAATCTTGTCACCCATTCAAGAAAAGGACCACAACATATTTAAAATCATATAAGAGGATGATGAAAATTTTATCTAAATATGCATCCAAACATTGTATCTACATGTGTTGAATATGATTTCCACTTTATAGTTTGTGTATGATATGAAAACCATGCGACCAAACTATGCAATATTCATAGGTTTTTAATTTTCGGATCCACCCACATACCCATTTTAGATTTAATCCCCTCATTTACTCACTTCTAGTCCCTCATGAATGTCTTGGACATTATTTCCCTGGGATTTACTCTCAAATATTCATCTATGGATTTCTCAGCCTCCTCCTTAATTCAATGTTAATCTCTTAGTGATAAATCTTTATTTCTTCTCATTTATTAATTTTATCATGTTTCTTATACATCCTCTAATGATGTGACCCTATTTACAAAAACACGACTGAGGGTTTTTTTAAAACATTATGAGTATTTATGGTTAAAGTGTGATGACTATTCATTTGGAATACATCTTCTCTTCATCAAATGAGCTGGGTCATTTATTCTTGACCTATAATAGTGTTTCCTTGCGATTTCATATAGTTGTTTGGGAAATGAGGTAATTATTCAGTTTTTGAATCCATTATTCCTTAATTTAATGGTTTTTTATGTTTGCGATAATTTATGTAAGAGGTTTTTCTCAAATTTATTTGTATATTAAAATGTGTTGTAACTATTAAAATGTTTTTGAAAGAGATATTTCATTGTTTCTTATGGGTTTTTAGTAGGTATTTCAATAATTTTTCACTTTAATGATGATCATTTATATATTCAAATATTTTCTCTAAATTACATATGTATATGTGGACTTATATAATATTTTTTTTAATTTTAATGGTCTTTATATACTATTTATTGGACTTTTTTTATTAATGATTATGATAAAAAATATTTTCAAGAATTATTCCAAAAGGTAGTTGGTTTTTAAATTGGGTTTCTAGGATGATTTTACATATATGGTGACTATATTAAAAGTGACATCTTATATAATAATTTTTATAGTTTTTTTTCATTAAATGGGTGACACCCTTGGTTTAAAAAGTAACTGTACATTTTTTAAGATATGTTTTGGGATACTAATAGTGTATTTTGATTATTTAATGTTGTTATATGAACTATTAATTGATCATTTATAAGAAAGGTGTATGAAGGTATGATGAGTTATGAAAATCGAATCCTTATCAATGTGGATTATTTCTGATATGTTCATTAATTTTAATACATGTTTCCCTACCCCCAATAATTAATATCACAAGAATCCTAAGAATATATTTGGATGATTTAGGAATGAATTATATGATAGTCATGTCTACATATTGACTTGAATAATTTTGTAATTGATGTGTCATGATTAAGTGGAGTACCTCATGGGGAAGCTGTGTTAGTATAAGTTGGGTTGTTATTTTCTAAGTAAATCATCATCATAATAGATGATGGTTCCCATTGAGTGTGTTTAGAATCATATCTCCATATTTATATACATTTATAATGATTACATATACATTATGTAAACTTCATTTCTACTATTCATTCTTTTTTCCTTCCGTTTCATTCATAATAATCTCTCATATTGTGATAGATTAACTAGTCTTTTTAGTGTTTAATTCAAATTTATTACTTTTCAAGTGTTACTCAGTGAGGTTGGAAAATATTTATATGGAATTATTATCATAAAAAATTAGTTTCATGTTTCCATATATTGGTTCTAAGATATAATTATTCACACGATGGTTTATTTTTAAAATTTGATCACCTAATATATTTTTTATAAAATTTATTATGAAATTATTTCATGAATGTATGTTTTCAAACATGTTTTCAAAGAAAAGGTAAATATATTTGTTAAGAACTTCTTCAATAATTAAATTGTATTTGATTAATAATTGGGAGTCTATTTTCCCTAAATTATTATAATAATATTTTCATGTATCGTATTAAAAACCCCCTTCATTGGAATTTTTTATGATGTTATTTATTTGAATATTTTTTGGAAATATTACTGAGATGTTTATTTCATATTCTTAATATATGACTTATTATTGGATGATAGAGTATATTTTGTACGTTTATATTGATAAGAGTTCCACTATGTAGACTCATATCTTAAGTATCCTGTATAAAAGATTTTGGTTATGGTTTTGGATAGTGATCATTGATCATGATGATATCAGTCTCGAGATAGTATTTCTATCTAATTAGCAGTTTTATCTGCTAGTTACTATGGGTTTTTTATTGGAAAGTGATGATATTATTAATTAAATTTACTTATATAAGATATATTTTTATTTTTATTATTGATGGTGTTTGTTATATTGAGGTTATATTGTTTTTTTATGTTTTCCATTTTCCTGATTAGAAGTGGATTCAATCTATAAGAGAATAGTCTTCGAGCATTGTTTGAAATGGATTTCGAACTCATTATGCATGGTTCTATGAATACCATGGAGGAGTTTCATTTCGTCGAAATATTTTGTCAAACCATGTGACTAAAAAGAATAAAATATTAGTAACCCCTTTAAATTTTATATTAGTTTTTATTTTGGGTTTATTTTATGATATTAACAAGCTAAAAATGCATAAATTTCATATACATTTTCAAGTTTAAATAATTCAATTTTGAATATGTCAAACAATATTATGAAAAATTTAAACATAACATTTCTTATACATGTAATATTATAGATTTTTCCTCAAGAAAATAGTGAAAAAATGGAATGAGCTCAAATTCATTTTATGGTAAAACAAAAACATAGGGGAATTTGTAATTAATATGTACTCTCAAAATATAATGGGTAGTCATAATTACTGATAACACATCATGTATCATGGAAATACACTATAGAATCATATATTATCCAATATTGAATATAAAAACACAGAATTTATTTGATGATGAGAATGATTTTTTTCTATAAGATGTTGAACATTGGAGATAGAGTATAATATTTAAGCCAAATTATAATATTATTTATCAAAAATATTTTTTTTTCATTGGTTAAAATGAAAAATATACGAGTCTCTTTAAAATAAGTATACTTACAATAAAGATAAAGGATATATTATATATATATAACATTATTATGACAACATATTTCAATCTATATGAATAATTCAAACATTACATAAATAAATGATTAATAGAATATATCAGTGTAATAATATATACATTTTTATGTTTTCTGATTATTTGTATTTAATCTGCCATCAATAAAAGTAAAAAGTCATTAATTTTGAATACAGGTAAGGATATTTATAAATATAATTTGATATAAGATATATTTTTGATTCAAAATAATAAATAAATAAATTTATAAAGAAAATTTATTTATTAGGAGGACAAAGAGATTTTAGAGAGTTTGAGAAATATTAATAAGGATGTAATATTTTCTATATATAATGAATCCATCAAATAAGAATATAATTTTACAGAAATTTAAATTTACCAAATAGAATGATGAAATTCCATCTGAAATGAGAAAAGTATGTGTATAATAAAATTTTAATTATATAGTTTTAAGATAATGTGCTTACCATAAGACATAAAAAATAAGTCAAATAACCCCTTAAATATTTTATAAACTATGGATAAAAATCCATTGGATGATACAATGTGATATTATTTATTATATAAGATGAATAAAGATATAATTTAGATATATAATTTCAACAAGGTTGTATACACAACTTATAAAATATATTAGGTTCCTTATACCAAAAATATCTCTCAAAAAGAAATTTTTATTTGAGTTATCCTTACATTGGATTCCATTTTTCTAAGATTAAGTCTACCCTTGTATATAGAAAATTTATGTTTGTTAAATACTTTGTTCAGAATTAATGTAATTTAGATTTAATTTCTTAATGTCAATTTCTTATTATATTACACAAATTTATAATTATATTTTCTCATGTTGGCCACATCAGGTTTCCTGGTTAATTTATTAAAAATTGATACACCATACTGAGTATGGTAAATTTTGTTTTCATATAGCTTTATAATATCCTAATCTATAGAGAAATTATAACTTTATGAATCAAATAACACATAAGTTATACAATTTAATGGGTTGTAATAATTATATTCAATTAGGGAATAATATTTCAATATGATTATTTTGGATAGTTAAAATTTCAATAAAAATTACATATTTTTATCATCAATATAAAAATAAAATTTACAGAAAATATTTTCAATCATGATATAAATATTTTTATTCCATTGAAAATATTTTAAAAACAATCTATTTATGGTGGTGATAAAAATGTGATTTATGTTTTTGATGTGGTGAACCGACCCTAATATGGGAGACATTTTTAGTTTCCCAGTAATAGAAGAGTGTATGTTAGATAAATATTATTCCATAAATATAATTAAATTTATATATATTATTAAATCAGATGTTACAATACATTTATGAATAGAAATTTTTTTAGGTGTTATAAGAATTTATTAATTTATGATATATCAATTCAGAATATTACCCCTTTTATTAATATTTTTATTATTATGTTAAACATTATGAATGCTTATTTATCCTTTTAGAATTTAACATTGGTTTAAGGATGTATGGGGAGGGGTTTTGAGAGATTTAGAAACATTTAGTATGAATTATGAATTATAATGAGTTGAAAATTGGTTAGGGGGTTTTAAATATTTATAAGGAGGTATAGGGGGTTTTTCAGAATTGGATGTAAAAATATGTTTTATATCATCAAATAGCTGCACATATTTGGACAAAAAATTATCATATTAATATATAATCATTTTATTTTTGTCTTTATTATTTTGAAATAATCCTACCTTATTTTCATATAGATGGTGGTAATATTAAAACATTTGTTCTAGAAAAAAATTATCTCATCCTAAATGATCAAAAAGCTATGTTTTATTAGTAATTTTGAGAAATACATGAATCTCAAAGTACATTAAAAAACATGAAATATAACATAGTGATATAAAAAATTTATTATATTTTAACTCATTCAATGATTCCTTCTTTATAACCTAGGGAATGGAAACAAAAAAAGTTTCATCTATTATTATCAGTAAGAATTACATAAATGGAAAGATATCAAGAACTAAAAAAGAATATAAATAATAAATAATCAATATGGAATGGTATATTTTTTAACACACATTACATTTAATAAATTACTTGACTATCATGCTTATAAAATACATTATCAATATGGAAAGGTAAATAAATTTATAGATAAGGAATTTAATCAATAACACAATTATCATGATTAGATAAGTAATAATCAATATAGACAGGTAAATAATTTAATACACAATCCATTTAATAAATAATATGTGAAAAAATGAATATATGAATAATATAAATGATAATATATCATGTATAATAATAAAAAATTTATAAATGAAGAAAATCATTAATTTTGTACTTCATGATCATAAATATCCTGATATCCAAACTATAAAGACCATTTGTAAAAAAGGATTAGAACTATGGGTAAAATCCTAATTATTTATATGTTACTAGTTCTCCACATGAGACTATTGATAAATCAAGGGCTTATATAATTATGGGCCATATCTGTAAATACATATCTAATGGATTTATCAAATATCCATTTGTCGATTTTATTTAGGAATAATATTCCTTATCAATAAATACCTTCATTTAATATTGAATAGAAAATGTCAATAATTTCCTAGTTAACAAAATATCCATTAAAGTAAAATAATTTATGTATAATGCTATACGGTTTATGAAATAAATATATACATGATAATTAATATGGATATTTAGGTGTAAATTTAATGTCTAATGACCATATGAATGTGAATATTTCAAATGAATTGTAATGAATAAAAAACTAATCATGTTTGTGAATGTCAATACATTTTCTATTAAAATATATAATAAAATATCTACATAAAGGATATTGAGAGTATCATTACAACATATCCCTAAGGGAGTATAAATAAAATAAATGACTATTTTCATTGATGAATAGATATACCACTAATAAATAATTAATTTTTTTTATTAAAATTCAATTTTCACTGTGAAAATAACATTTAAAAAATATAGATTTCTAAAATATTATGAAATAAAAAATAATTGAAACTATAATTATAAAATTTTAGATTAATCATAAAATAAATAAACATCCACGATGGTGAAAAGGATCCATTCATGCCGAGTATGATATAAAAGAATATTCCTTTCTACATTTCTTGAAAGAAAATTCCTTGGTACCTTCTATTGAAAATAAAAAAACTATTATGGTTAAATAGTTTTAGGAAACCCCAATTATATGTGTATATTTCATTAAATAATTATTTGAGAACATTTTTTGAATTTTTTTTTTGAAAAAATAGATTTGGATGACATATTATTTTTGATAGAATAATGAAATAAAGTGACATCTCATTAAAAAATCACTCAATAATTTTAATTACCAAAGAGTGGAAAATGGTATCATTAGTTAAAAATCATTAATAACCATATGAAAATAAAATTAAAATGTTCTATCATAAAATAATTAAATAGTTTCTCAAATATAAATTGAAGTATAAACAATTTATGTAGAAATGATATTGAAACATAAATATAGTTCCAACATGGTATCATTTGAATGATAATCCGGATGAAGGGATTAACATCAAATGAAACATTTAATGCCTTAAATATAAATAGATTAAATATATAACATATAAATGGTTACTTATATGAAGCATATAATATAAAATTGGTGTATAAAATAACATATGTCCAAAATAAGATAACTTGAGACCAGAAACCCTTAAAATGATCAGTAGATTGAAAGGAGAATTATTAAATTAATAAATATTATGTATCAACATTAAATATACCATAAAATAATGGATATAAATAATAATATAATCATAATTAATTACGAACATTTTCTTATATTATTTTTAAAATGAAATTTTAATATTATAATATTAAAAGAAACTATTTTACGATGAACATTATATAACACCCCAATACCTCTCAATCATGTTATTTTTGACTATTTAATTTGGATTCATTTTTTTCTGGTTTATTAATTAGAGAAAAGTTATAGAATACTTGTACTAATGAAGATAGTGATTTATTTCAAATTGTAGCATAAACCTATAGATTTTAATATTTGATGTTAAATTACATGCTATGAAATATAAGTAGATGTCATGTAATGCATGTTGGTAAAACACCATGAACTAGATGGATAGTGTGATAGGTTAACACACCATGTGAAATTTTAATGTAATTTATTCAAAAAATTTACTTTATTAATAAAAATTCAATGAGTTTTTGGTTCATTTTAGCTTCGAGTAATAAAATATAAGTTAAGTGATTACATGCTACGTGATACTCATAATATGGTTTTAAAGGTGTTTCATGATTTATTCCTTATTTAATTTCTTACAGTATTCCTTATCTTACCTTAGATATTATCCCTAAGACATATTGTGTGAAATATTCTATATGGATTTCTTTGTTCATTGATTGATCACCATTGTTGTTGGGTTGCTTCACTCTGAGTGGGTAATCCTTCAGGCACTTCTTTGGTTTTGTAAAAAACATTTGTATTAGTGAGGGTTGGGTCGAAATTTGTGATTATATAGTAATTTCAATCGATTATTTTCAGTTTCATGCTATGCCTTGTCTTTTTATATCCATTATATTTTTTTCATTGTTGTTGAATTCAGGTAGGTTTCCACAATGCCTAGGTATATGTTTATATTCAATGCATAAATTTTAGGAATTTAATTTTTATATTGATAAATTCCATTGAATTTTTCATTGATTTGAAATGATACGTAGTTTAAAATGATGTATTGGAATGTATTTTTTTTCAAAATGTGTATTTCATTGAAAATTTATTTTACTAAAATGGAAATTGGTTTTCCAACTCCAAAGTGGATAATATTGTCATTGAAAATATTTTATAAAATTGTGATCATTGTTTTGAAATATATTTGTAAAAATGAACCTCAGAAACCTGGGGTGCATCATGAACAGACACATGTAACATTACTATGTGTTTGGCACCACCAGAATGTATCTTATTTGGATATCGACTAGTATAACATGAAATAAATTGGATCTAAATTGGTTCCTATTTATGATTCCTATTATTTTTCTAATAAAATTCTTACCATTGGGTATAACCCACTATGTAAAGTTATTTTTCATATTTGGTTATTAATTTATTGGTCTTTTTTCATGAATTATTTCTCACAAATTTTTATATTATGTTATATCATATAGATTCAAATTATATGATATTTCATCGATATGGATTTACATTTTTACCTCCTGATTCATAGATATGCATTCATGATTTACCAATTCTATTTGTATATTTATATTTGTATAATTGGAAATGCGTTTGTGAAAACAAAATAGAAAATGATTAAAATTTGGATTTAATTTCTAAATTTCCCTTTTGAAACAATTTTGTTTTGAAAATAAATAATTGTTGCATTCTAAATATCAGACCTTATATATAATTTGTGGTGGTTTCCTACTCTAATTTAGATCAGACCCTATTTGCGCCTTTAGAATTTTGTAGAGGTTTTATTGTAGTATTCAAAAAAAGTAAAGATCATATTATAGAATGATGAATTCTCTTGTTTTTTAAAATATTTTTTTCAGTTGTCCAGGAGGTGACTTTTGTTCATATATAGATTTGACATAAATTCACGTTCAGTCTTTTTTGGATTAGATTTTATTTAATTTTTTATATCATTAATTTTTCCTTTGTACTTTATTTTTTTCCTTATTTTTATTATATTTGAGAAGGTTTTTATAATATTTTACTTATAACATATGATGGGCTTGTTCATGTGGCTTTTCCAGTTAACCCAGGATAGTTCGATACAATTTTCCATCAAAATGATTCCTAGCATGAAATGTGTTAACACTTAATGAGTTTTGTTAAATTTTATGGGTAGATATGAGTTAGAACCATTATAATTCATAATGTACGTGAGGAAATGGGGCCTCTCAAGCTCACACATATGACTAAAACTGAGTTTCTGTGGGTTCTCATTGAAATTCAATAGGTTTGATATATAGATTTTGAGGTCATATCAATTAATTGTATGGGTTTTTTTAGACATACATGTTTTTTTAATTAAGGTTTTTCATGGTTGAATTAAATTATTGTTTTTTTAAATCATTTTTATATGTACCTGAATATGGTCCATTGGTATTCCAATTTGATTGGAAATGATTAGTTTTTGAATTTTTGTAAGCAATTCCTCCATGAATTGCTTTTAATATAATGGAGAAGAAGATATGAGAAAATTTACATAGGAGAATCATCCAGTGAACCCTTCATTGGAAGATGTTGTAAATCAAACTATTTATAATATGGGTCATCTCGGTGATAGGAACCTAGGATGCATGGTGGATCAATCATTCATGGTGAAAAAGGACCCATGGGATCTATAGAGTGGATTGATCAGATAAAGAGTATATTAAATTATATTCCTTCAAAATATCATTATCTAGTAGTATCATGATGAGAAATTAATTTCGGAGAATACCGAGGGGATTATGACCATAAATTAGGGGGAGTTTAATGTTATAAAATATTGTACTCGTTTTACTGAGTTGGTGAATCCAGCACCAGAGCTTATCACCAATGATTATATGATGGGTCAGTGGTTTGAGTTAGATCTAACACCGAATATTTTTTCGATGTTGATACCCATGATCCTTCCATCCATTGTGGATATAATTGACAAGGAATCATTAGATGAGGGATACAGAGAAGTGATGGTAGGTTTGGGTGGAGATACTGATGTTTGAGTTGTTATCTATGGTGTATCTTCTAGACAGAAAAAGAAGAATAAGAGTGTTTAGTTTTCTTTAAGACCTATTTTAGGGAATACGATAGTGAAAAAGGAGGTTGTCTATTAGGATTGTGGAAGGTGAGCTCATTATTAGAGTAATTTCTAGGATTCTAATAATTATTTTCATTCTATTGGATGATCTAACCAAATTCAATTTTTTTGAAATGATATCTGACGGAAGTAGGGAATGATCCACTCTCATTGATGTTTCAAAGCTTCCTACAGATTCTTCTGAGGGTGGTGGTTCTAATAATTAGGATAAGGGATATGTTCATGAATCTATGACTATAAACATTTATGATGTTTTTATGTGGATATAATATCTAAATATGTTCCTGCTACTATTATAGGTTTTGTGTTTTTCCACCAATTTAGTGCTAGATTTTTCGATACAGTCTCTAACCATTCAGTCATATAATCAAATACAATTTTCATCTAGTAATTGTGATAAAAAAATATTCCATTTTTGTTGGTTCTTTTCATTCATTTGAGAATGTGGTCTAAACATGGATTCTGATGTCCCATGTTTTTTGCGGTTATAGTCGAATTTGATGTGGAGTGGGATATTCCTGTGATTGATCATGTCATATTCGGCTTGATTATAAACATATATTAGATTATTAGTGTTAATACCTAGAAATATTGTTATAACTATTAGTTTTAGTTTTTATCAATGGATGGGGCCACTCATGTTTTTTAGGTAGAGTTGGACTCTTGATTAAAAAGGGCATGGGTTGTTAATATTTATGCTAGGGAAATCTCATGGTAGTTGATAGTGTTCTTTGTAAATTTAATTGAACCATAATTTTCTATCCAAATTCATGATAATTTTTGTACATACCCCATGGTTTTTATTCATTTTTTTGTCATGTTTTCCACACCATATAAATGTTTAAATTACTACAGACCTTCTCCCTCATAAAATATATAATTTTATCACATCATACACGATGGAAATATTTGATTTTTTGGAACTTATGGTCTAACTGGAGGACCTAGAGGATAAACTATTTACACATCCAATCATTTCACCATGCTATTTGCATGTCTTAATTACTAAGATGGCAGGTAGGATCTTCAATCTTTTTGTTGATTATAAAAAGATGAATTGGTTGACCCTTTAGATTATATATCCTTTTCCAAGGATGGATCATCTCTTTAATCCTCTTAGAGGGGATCCCTAAATATATAATATTTATCTATGGTCAAGGTATCACATGTCTATATCCTAGAAGTTTATATACCTAACAAAGTGTTTAAGAGTCAATATGAAAATTTTATGCTTCTAGTTATTCCATTTATTCTCACAAATGATCATATGGAACTTATGTTTTATATGATATGGTTCTTTCATTGCGTTTTAAAGCCTTTTTCTTTTTTGTCCATGGATGAAATTTTGGTGTACTTCAACATATATGTGGAGCACATTGACCATTTCAATATCATTCTTCATACCATAAAATAACGTCATTTGTACGGTATAATGTCCAAATTTGAGGTTTGGATATTTTATGTGATATTTTTGGGGAATTCTATTTCTTAAAGGGTTGTCTCAATAGACCCTAAAAAATTATGGGATGTTATTTCATGGGATTAGTCCAAATGTGTTTAAAATCTAGAGATTATATAGTTTTTTTTATACAGTAGAGGCTATGTTTAGAAAATCTAAAAAATTTCTACATCGATAATAGAAATAAACTATTTGTGTTTAATGTTTAAATTTAATGAAAAGATTCAAAAATAATTTGAGGATCTATAAGTGAAGTTGACCTAAACCCTGGATTGTGTTATTCTAGAATCCCCATTGGGTTATGATGTTTTACGTGATTTTTATGGTATAGGTGTGGGATATGTCATGATGTATGAGAAAATAATTGTGTCTTATGTCTCATGATAGTAACATCCCCATGTGATGAACTACCCAACCCATGATCTTCAGTTGGTAGTGATTAAGTATTTAGTTAGAACATGTTGTCAATATATTTTTAGGGAGAAGTTTATATTGTATTCAAATCAAAAGATCTAGAAATAATTTTGTTACTCAAATGGATCATAATTTGTTTCAAATATTGTGTTTAAAGTGCCTTCAGACATTTGATATTGATATTTCATATACCCCTAAAAATGTTAATATGGTTTTTGATGTGTGGAGAAGAAAATAAAAGACACAATCCTTGAAGGTATTAGTAGAGGAGTGGTATTTGATGAGTCATTTTTTTATATTGGCCTGAAAGTGGAAGTGGATTTTTGACAGGTATTCTTAGATTTGATGAAGGCTAAATCCTATTTTGATGAGAGATTTTTGGTTAAGTATGTGATAAAAAATAAGATAAAATGCTTGGTTAAAATTAATTTATGGTGGGGAGAACTCAGGATAGTTGTCTATGTCTCCCAGTAGAGCTATGTGCTTCCATAGTCGGTTGGATATTCTGTATTTCATATGGAAGGAGATTTTCATTTTAGACACATTTCTTGTTTGTCTATTAAACTATATACAACTAAGATATATCACGAATTGTGACGTTTGTATTGGTTTTAGGGGATGATACATTTGTAAGTGGATTGTGTATCATGGTGCCTTAAATTTCATAATTCTATGGAAGAACACCACATACCTCTAGGGTTGTTTTATCCATATGCCATTTAAATATAAAAGTGGTATGAGAAACTCATGTATTTCACTGTTGGTTTTCCAAAGAATATTATATGGAAGGATGAGATTTTGGATATCATTAAATGAATCATGAAATCTATGAATTTCCTACGAAAATGGGAGATGGTGAAAGTTGAACAACTTGGGAACTTGTATGTCCGAAAAATTTTCATACATCATTTGCATATGAATTGAATAAAAGTGATGACTATGTAGGCTCTAGTGGATATGGTCAGGGATTATGTGCTTGATTTTATAGGGTCAGACAAAATCTTTTTCATTTGGATGAAGTTTACTATAAAATATTTAATCATGATTTGATGAAGATGGTTACCATTGATTCGTTCATTATTAATCATGTAGGTCTCTAATCTGGTTGGAAGTGTGGGGAGAGTAGTTATTGGTTAAGTCTGGTTTTGTTCAAGATATGAAATATATGGTGTTGTTGATCCCAGAAATAATTATCGTGACATAGACTAATCAATAATTTTATTTGGACCATCATCGATGGGAACATGAGTTTGAGGTAGGAGATCAGGTATTTCTCACAGTTTCACTTCTCTTGGGAAATTTTAATTTGGGGGAGCATGGTAAGTTTGAATCAATGTTTGTGGTACCCATTGACATCATCCCAAAATGTGTTTTTTAGTGGAGTAGGTATATTACTATTTCTTCCCATGTTATTAGATTATATAATATTTAACTTGAACCTAATCCAACTTTGGTTGATCATCCAGTTTAGATTAGGGATTTCTATTACATGGTATTGTGAAACAATATGATATCCTTGATCTGAGTATTGTGAAATTGAGGATTGGATATATATGATACATGATATTAAGATTCGTTGTGGAAAAATAAGTGTCCTAATCGGTTATTGGGTCTATAATCATGATAGATTTTGGGAGAGGTGAATCATTTATGGTGGCGACATTTTAATGCCCAGTTACATTTCTATCAATTATGTTTTTAACCTTTTGTTTTAGTTTTATTTTTTGTTGGATGAGTAATGTGGAAATGTAAATTGGATGAAATGTAAATTTAAAATGGAAAATATATACATTATATAAACTGAATTATATGCATAACATTACAATATTCCTCAATTAAAGGAAATTAAGACAAAATACCTTACATTATGATTCCTTTTTGTTGAACAATAATTATCCTAAAATATGATGTTTTTTGAAATATTTTTAATTTATACAAGATCAACATTGTTTTATTAATATCATATATGATCCTCTTATAACATATTAACACCCATCCATTAACAATATTTTGTTACTGTTTTTGTTTCTGGTGTATTTTTTGATTTTCCTTTTGTGCTTGGTCATAAAAGTTAAATTTATTATGTATAGGATATAATTATAAGTTTTATAGAATTATATGGATGTTATAAATATAAAATTTACTTATTGGATGAATTTTAACATCATTTTTCAATTTTATAAAAGTATAATGGGCCTCATCGCATTGTGGATATTGTAGAAAATATGTATGTACGAGCGACAATATCATTCCCTTAAAGGGTGAAACTGTAAATAAATTTATGGTATATTATTTTTATATAATTAATATCATATAATATTTATTATATAAATTCATTATTTACATCATCATGATTTACCATATGATTCGGTGATAGAAAATAATCTACATTGGTATGTACGGTTATAGTCTTTCGTAGAGATAAGAGATAAATATTTTTCCATTTGATGGAGGAGGCTTTTGATGGGCATTATAACATAAAAATAACATATCATTATATGATATATACTGGTTTTAATATATTTTAATTGCGAATACATAATTTAAAGTGTAAAATAATATTAAAAAAATGAATGATTCACGAAGATAATTGCATTCTCATAGAAGAAATGATTTTGGATAATTTAATAATGATTACAGGGTTGGTTTTGGAAATTGAAACACCTATAAACGTTGTATGATGGTGTTTTTGAGAGATTTATGTATGGTTTTTTCACTGATAAATATATTGAGAGGTGAGAATAAATGAGGGGTGTGATTTTCTTTTTATAACTAATGAGGAAGATATACAAGGTAATTTTGAAAAGAATAAATTTTACACAAATTTTTCACATGCGAGGAGGACAAAAAATCGATATTTATCAAACCATAGATATGATGTCGTGTATATAGGGACATGAAATTGTATTTGTATATTTTTTTACCTCTATTTTACCCTTATCTTCATAGCTTGACCCTCGGTAAATCTATTTTATCCATAAGTGTGATACATAAGTTTTATTATTTTTCATGTATATTATGATAAAACAATTTGTTGACCTTATTATATAATATTTATTATTATAATTAATAACATTGAATAATTATTACCATATTATGTTAATATAAGTTAAAATGTGTCATTCATAGTTAAACCCATAAATCATTATGAAAAAAGGATTTTTCAAGAAATAATTTTTTTGAAATAATAATGATATGTTATTAACATTGTTATGATTAATATTCATGAGATATATCTAAATAATTTTAGTTAGTTATATAATATATATATTTCATGTAATTCATTCATAATTTATTATTAATTTAATTAATTAAAATTCCTAAATATTATGCACTTAGAAATATGTTTTCTAGAAATTATGACTAAGCCTAAAAAAACTGACATTAAAATTTATTATAATGTTGATTAAAATTTAATTTATTATTTTATATACAAATAAATATACAATTAGTTATTTATAAATCAAATCCATTGAATAATAAGACATTAAAACTACCTAATTTAATTAAAAGAAACAAAATTATTTGAAAAATTTGTACTTTTGACTTTACACTAGGTAACAACATTTAAAAAAAATTACACTAAGATAATTCTCATATTATGAATTCCAAAACAATATCATTTTTCTAAAATAAATTTTCTAAAATTATAATAATTTATTTACAAATTGAATCATAAAATAAAACTATTTTTGAAGAAAATATTTTCTTTATATTAAAGTCATTCCCCAAAACAATTTACGGAATATTTATCCAGTATTAATAAATAATGTTTTGTTTATTAAAAACTCAATATTAATATCCCAATTAAGTAATTCTTATTCATATACACCAATTCAATGTCTACGTTATAGCATTCATATTTAAATATTAATTGTTCTAGTTAGTTTAAGCTGGATTTTGTGTTTCCAATAAAATATTGACCAAAATGTAATTCTTTTAAAATCATAGGGATCTACATTCCCACCCACTATAATAAATTATTTCCTAAATTTTTTAACTTTTTCATAGAGAAAAAGTTCCCGGTATTTGAAAATACATCCATTGTAAACCCACATCATAAAAATTGTTAATAAAACATCCTCGTAAAGGTAGATAATGTTAATATAAAGGTCATTTGGAATAAATCATAATTATGTATCCATGTAGGAGAAAATTGGTGGGATATGAAAATATTGTCATTGAAGTGAAGTGTAATTAATTATAGAGAGTGATATAGATCTTGAATCAAAATAAATTGATTGACCCAGAGAACGATAATGACCACAAAAACATAAATATCTGATGAGTTTGAATACCATACACTCAATAGATATAAGAATAATAGGATATATATTTTGTTTCAAGAAAATTTTCCTTGATTTGAGAGAAAATCTTACTATAATGATATAGAATATCATAATATATACTTACATCATAAAATTCTAATTTCATAATAACAATTTTATCCTTTCGTTGGGCTTTGATCAATTTTCACATCATCTCATACTCTATGAAATGAATTTATTATATGATTTTTTTACTAATGAACTAATATTAAATTTTAACAGACTCTAGGATATATAAAAAAGTTGAAATTATGTCGTTTTTTCTGCAAACAATAGTCAGTACTGATATTGTTTTCACTTGTTATGAAATATAATACATCACAACCTAAACAAAAACAATAACACCATAGGATCATATATAATTTTAATCTATCAAATAATTAAATAAAATCATATTGTTATGGAAATCACATAGTCTATTTGTAATAACTTCACCCATATTACCCTTTGGTTTTGGGTACAAGTCCCTTGGCCTTACTAGATGCAACATTTATTCACCAATCATTTGAGATATCCTTTTTCCAAAATAGTATTAATATAATTCTATAATATTATATAATATTAATGGCACATAATTACCAAAGCATAAAATATACGATAATCAATAATGGTTACCAATATCATTAATGTTATTCTGACTAAATATAACGGCATTCTTCCTAAAATTACAATTTTATATAGTAAACCAATGGTTTGTATTTCTATAGTTGCCTATAAAAATAAACTTATTCATGATAATGTCTCGTAAAATAATCCTCTGAAATTTTTTGTTTTAGACATTGAAAGTTTCAATAACATTAAACACATAAACCTATTATGGAATTGATAATTTTAAATATAATATAATATTAATATAAATAATCTTTCAAAAATTAACAATATCATCATATTTTTGATGATATTTATTAAAAAAATACCATTATAAAAAATAGTTCTAAAATTTTTCTCTTGAATCGCAATAGATAAATAATTTATCAATTTTACTTCATCTTGGGACCTAGCTTACTCAATGAGTTAACAATTAAAATATTCTACATAATTAGATTATTCTTAGGTTCCCCACATTTAAGACAATGATATGTAAATAGATTCTTAGGAAGAAAAATATTTCTCTCCACTGAGAACATAAATTTTACATAGAAATTCTATATTTTTGCTGTTGGCATCCCTAAATTAATAATTTTCATATTTTTGTTATTTTGTTATAGTGGGTCACCGTATATATATTTCATATATGTTGGAAATTGATCCATTTTCCCCCTATTGTCTCCACTACTAAGGTTCTTAGAAGTCACCATCATTCTCTTCTTTTGTTAGTCCAAAAGTTGGTTAATTCATAGATTTCCAATAAAATATTGGGATAAATAATTATGAATAATCATGGTATCATCCAATTTTCTCATTAGCCAATTTGGTTTCACATTATCATCAAATATCGTTTCATATTCAATGTTTACATGATTCCTTCTGGTTTATGAAATTGAATTAAACCAAAATTCATAGTGTGATAAATAAAAATCATAGTTTTAAAAACATATAATAATTTATATAATGTATAAATACCAACAAATTAGTTTCAATATATGACACTATCAGTTTAACCAATGAAATTAATTTTCATCATCTATTCAATAATTTCATAATGGTTAGTAATGAAATTGTGAATTATCTAACGAATATACCCCATGATTGTCAAACCATGTGAAGAGTAATCCTAGTTTTCAAGCATGAGGTAAAGAATTAGTCAATGTCCAATTCCTCCTTTTCATAGCCATTACTAGTAAGTAAAATAATTCCAGACCCACATCTAATTATATTATAAGGACATGGATGTATTCTTGTGAAAACTATATATTACATTCCTCACCACAAAATTATTATGTTAGTTGATAATTATTCTCAATGTATATCATATGTTTATATTCTCAATTAAATGATTTCCTAGATATAATTCTTATATAATCCACTAAACATTCATTTATAACAACTATAATGTCCAGAAACTGAGTAGCCTAGTACTAGTTGTTATATTACAACATTACTTCTTGATACAAGAAATCTCATATGAAATGAAAGAATAATGTACAAGTCTTGGAAAACTATATACATACATGAATATCATGTTACATTTTAGTTCATTAAATACAACATAGTGAATGTAAAAAAACTACATCCCTGAAGTCATTTAAATATTCCTTCTTCATATTAAGGGGGAGGGATATATAATAAGGGTGGTCTTATATTCTGAATAATATTTATGTAAATAAGACGATATATTGAATTAGTAAGGTATAAAAATAATGACTAATCAATATGGGTATATATTTATATTAACAAAATTAATATATAATAAATAACTTGGATATCATTATTAAATAATATATACTAAATAATTCAAGGTAAATAACTATACCAATATTCCCTTTGATCAGTAAATTTACTAGAATAATTAGATAAGGAATAATAAACATGGAAATTTAAATTATATAACACAAATTAAATTTAACCAATAATATGAAAATTATGTTTAGGTAAGGTGTAATCAATATGGAAATATAGATAATGTAACCAAAATTATATTTAATCAATATCTTTTTATCAAAATTCAAACCTGGATAAAATTAATTAAATAATCATACTAATAAAAAATTATTTTTTAGTTCAAGAAATGATATGAATTGGACATCACGATCCCTATACCTTCATGACCATTGAAAATATGATTTAAAACTATTTTAAAACACCATTAAATGTTATCTTATTGATTCTCTTCATGAGACTGTAGATCCAACAAGGGGTTATATAATTCACAATTAAACCCATCACTACATGTCCAATTTATTCCTCATATATTTAATGATAGATTTAATTCATGAATAATTATTCTTATCTATTAAAGACTATATTTATTGAAGAATAATGAATATCAATATTTTACGAGTCAATAAAATAAACCTCCAAGTAAAACATAGTTTTTATAATTGATATATGGTTTAATCAATAATCAAATAAATGATAAATAATTTTTAAATTAAGGTGACATGTAATTTCAAATGACTATAAGGATTTTAATATTTCAACTTAAAGTTAATTAATTAAAAGTAAAATATGAAACTTAATGTTATTACATTCCAGAGAAATATTGATCATAAAAAATCTAAATATATTATAAGTATGGTATCATTACAAAACATAACCCCAATGGAGTATAAATATAAAAAAGGGTAATTTTATCGATGATTAATAAACCATGAAATAATCATTAAAATCATTTTTGAATGAAATACAATTTTCACGTTGAAAACATATTTTAAAAATATGAAATTTTAAAAAATATATATATAAAAGAAAAATAATTTTATATTAAAACAACCAAAAAATTATTTAATGAATTATTTAATTAAATGGGTTTTCATCACATTTGAAAGAAACCATTAATGTCTATTCCATTAAAACAGAAGATTCATTTCACATTTTTTGGTGAAAAGTGACATGTTCCATTTTTTAAAATGACTGGAACATTTATTTAAAAACATTTTCTAAAAATATAATTGGTAAAAAATAAATTAACAAATCATATTAAAGAATTTTAAGACAATTTTTTAAACATTGTTTTGGAAAAAATGTATTTTGGACTAAAATGAGAAATGATGTCGAATGTTTTTAAATATGTTATCAAAATAATTTAGTACAAAAGAGTGGAACAATGTATTATTACATGAAAAGATAATAAATGATAATAGGAAAATAAAATTTAATTCCTTTATTTGATAGGTATAAAATAATTATGTGAATGTATAATCATGTAAAATTAGTCCACATTGATATGATATTGAAACATATATCTCTTACAACTTTTGTAACATTTGAATCATTATCACCATGAAAGGGGAAATATCAATAAAATTAGAAAATTACAATAATATATTTGGATTCATGATATAACCTATAAATGGATAAGTATATATACACCCTAAAATGAGATACTTTTATAACATAACATATCTCCCAAAAAAGAAATTCTAAGACGAGAAGCCCTTACAATGATCATAACATTGATGTGGGAATTAATAAATTAATATAATTTTTTTATGAAATGTATATCCACATAATAAAATATGGAATACAAAATTATATAATCTTTAGTAATTACAAATACAATCATAGAATATCATAGATAATGAATAAGTAATATAAAAAATTGAAAATAAATTGAGTTACAAAATTCATTACCACATAGTGATGTTAAATTAAAATAAAATATGATGAAATTCATTCTATTAAAAATTATTATATCATGAAGTATGATAAATTCATGATATTAAATGAAAAATAAAAAATATATGCACTATATAATATAAATTAGGTGAAAAAATTTCAATATTCCTTAATAAAAGAATGTTGAGGAAATATCCCTTACCTCAAACAATATTTTTATTGAATTCTCTTAAACCATAGGAATAATAAATTTAATAAAGTTTTTATCTTTCCCAGAAACTATATTAATGTTAATAATATCATGTATTTTCATATAATAACATCATAACCCTCATTCATTAATTATATATTATTATTATTACTATTTTGGGTGGTAATTGACTTGTTTTATCAAGTGTGTATTATTATAAAAGTTCAAGTTATTTTCTATATGATAGATACTTTTCATAAGAAGAATGTTATTAATTTTATAAATACCTTATTAAACTCTTCGATTATTTTTTAAAAATATTATTCAATGTTGGACGTGGAAAATGATTTTCATCGCTTTATGTAGATGGTAGGTCATACATACACATGAGTAGCAATATCATTCAGTTTATGGGTCATTGGGAATGAAAGTGGAAAAAACTAATATAAATAATTAATATAATTTCATATTTGTTATATGTATTCATTATTTTCATCTTTATGAGTACTCATGTTATATGGTCATAGAAAACAATTTACATCGGTTCATGTTGCAATAGTTCATCATACACACAAGCGATTGGTTTTTTTAGGATTTAATGGAGGAGGTAATGGGTAAATACTATTCCATAAAAATAATAAAATAAAAATATATGGGATATAATATATTTTATTATATTTTAATTTTTCATACATAAATGACGATTAAAGAAGTATAGTTAAAAATAATGAACATAGTTAAGACAATTTCATTCTCGTAGAATGAGCCTCAATAGTATCTCTCATTATGGACCCTAGTGTTAGTATTCTGAGAATACATGCACATCTATAATTTTTCTAATAATTTAGGTGAGAGATGTTTTTAGGTTTTTTTCAATCCAAATTTATTTATAGTTGTGAATAATTTCAGGGAGGAAGTTCTCTATTATAATTGACGATCAGAACACACATGGAATTAATGAAAGAAATAAATCATTCCTACATAATTCACATGAAACAATGATCTAAAATGGATCATTGATGAAGATTAGTTGTGGTAAGGTCGATTTATGTCATTAAAATAACTTTATATATGTTTATAGGATATTTAAACCCCTAAAAGTTTTGTTTATCCCCGCGGTAAACAAATGTTAACCTTAATTGTGGTAATTAATTTTTACTGTTTTACTATTAATTATAATAAAAAATTATTTTGAACATATTATAAAATATTACTTTTTATGATTAAAAATTTGAACTAAATTTGAAAAATTTAAATTATCGTAAGTTTAAAATATTAATTTATTGGTAAATAAGAAAAACATGTATAAAAACATGTTTTCAAGAAAGGCAATTTTCAATTATTAGATGATATTTTATTTACAATATGACTAGTAATCAACATGAAATATATATATATATATATATATATTATAAATTCAATTAAAATTATTCCAATCTAAGGATTATTTTATTTTATTAAAATTATGGAAAATTATTCATTGGAAAAGAATTCTATAAATTGTATTTTAAGTCTAAAAATAATCTCACATCAAAATCAGGTATAAATATGATTTAAATATAATTATTTATTCTAAATTTAACTAAAAAATACATTTATTAATTTTAAATTAAATTAAATTAATAATGGGATTTTAACATTTATTAATTTAAGGAAAATAAATAATATATTTCGAAATTTTTATTTTTCACTATTCACTGAACAATCGTCTATTTCAAACAAATCTATTTTTCCACTAAAAAATAATTTTGATATTATAGTTTAAAAACTTAATTCATTTCATGAATTAAAACATATAAATGTGGGATAATTTTTTGTAATTCATAACAAAAAATAACACCATTTTTGTTGAAAATTTATTTTGAAGCATCAAATTTATTTACTAAAACATTGATTTATTATATAGTAATAATTTATAAAAAAAAATTTATTTATTCTTCCACTCTATATTTGTTTCATATATCATATAATTATATTTATACCATCAATTAAATGGTTGGGTTATAGTTTTTGTTTCCATATAATATATTTCCCATTTCATTTATTGTCGGTGTTGTCTCTCATACATGCTCTCAAACACAATGTTTTATTTAAAAAATATGGGGTGATACATTGTTTGTTACAAAAGGTGTCACATGGAATATTTTTTAATGATAGTTTACCTAGTAAAATCATGGGTTATTACATTCTTATATATTTAAAATAAAATTTTCCCTTCAATTTTTTTTACATATATAAAAACAATTGAGGGAAGTTATGTCTCATCACTACTTTTCTTTTCCCCATAACAATAATTATTTTTTGAATTCACTATTGAACTATGAGCATTTAGAGTAAATGTTCTATAAGAAGATTTATATTTGATCTATAATATCCACGGGTGGTTCCTCATAGGATAGTTCATGTACCAATTGCATAACCATCTCGTTCAGTACATGAAATGTACACACATATACATCCTCAATAGAGATACATGGAACACATTATATAATTGAAATATGTTTTCTATAAGAACTAAGAAATAAGTTATACCCATAATGAGATAAAAAATTATTAATAGAATAATGTATATAGGGATTATATATTCCTACATTACAAAACTCATATACCTCATGTAGTGAGATAATCAATGAAAAACTTAATCACCCAATTCAAACTGAAAATATTACCAATGATTATTAAAATATCTCTTATATTAAAATTTTTATATTTTTATATAATATTTATTGGTTTGGAACATCTACTTTTTTAATAGAAAACATCTAGTCATAAAATCGTCATTTATTTGACTTCATCCAAATATATTATATTTATATATCTTTTCCAATATATATACCTATATGGTGTCATTTTTATACATGATTAAAAAATATTGTTATATAAAAAATCCTCTAGAGAATTAAAATGATCCAGAAATCCTTTAAAATCCATATATATTGATCATAGAATATATTTTAATGTCAAAATGGTTCATTAATATTAAAAATATGTTTAACGGTGGTAATATATTTGATTTATTATCTTTGTATACAATTTCTTTTGAGAATTTTGTAGAATAATGACTTGAATCATAGTCCTCATTTATATATAATTTGAAAATGTACATTATGTTACCTAATTATATCATTTATGTATAAGATAAATTGTATAATGAATAATAAATCATATATAATTTGAATTCAGTCTACCTAATTTTCATGTTAATACACACATATAAATATGGAATTTCTATCTTTATTATAATTTAGAAAACTGGTAATGAAATCATTGGTGATATTTTCTAATTTCCATAGTAGTTTTGGTAATTTATTAACCATCCCCTTTGATTTCAAAATCTCCTAACTAACATTGTAACATAAAATGTATCAAAACACAAACATATAAATATAGCTTATTAGGTTTTCCCACTATAATTTATTTTAATATCTCTCAACATCTACTCGCTTCTTAGATTCATAGAAAATGAATTGTTATGTGCACCATGAAACAAATCCTTTATTAAATATGGTTTTTATGGGAGATATATATACATAACAATTAAAATAACATATAAATTATTTAATTTTAACTCTATTGTACTTATTATCATATTTAGTATCCCCATATCATATTTTCAAAGCTCATATATGTTCAAATAGATTGTTTGACTAGAATTCATTTGATAAAGGTATGATTTCATCCCTTATCTTTTGATTTAAATGTACATATATTATATATCTTAGAATATTGGGTCCCTTTCAATCGTCATTAATGATAGAGTATCACATATCATTCTACATAGGACATTAGTAAACATATTTTCCTTCACATAATTGAAATTTATTAAGATATCATATTGTTATTTTCCAAAACATCAATTTAGGAACATGTTTGGATTTATCTATTTAAATGTATTATTTAATATTTTTTGATCGATATATATATATTCACATATTTAACTATATAGTCACTTCCAAGAAATATTTTTTTACAATGTTAACTATTTCAATCTCAATAATTTCAACATGTAATGTTTCCCATGGCTTTGATATTTTTATAACACATATCTTCTTTCATTGTCAGATTTCATTAACACAAAACTAAAACCATTCAATTAAAGATCCTATTATATGAAAAATCATTCTATAATAGTGAATCTATAATTTTACACATATTATTATAAGATTCTGACAATAATTAACCATCAAATACAAACTAAGGATTCTGAAGCCTAGATTCTTTTGAATACTAGGTACATTATTAGAATACATGAACCCAAAATAAAGAGATATTTCCAAGAAACTATTTAATGATATCCTATATTCTATTGATATCTTATATCAGAATAGGGTATCATGGGGAATGTATGGATAAATAGATGATCTAAAAATCCCAATAAGGGGATAAATGTTGTAATAAAGCATAGAACACGTGTTAAAAGGAAATAAATAGTGAAATGGAAGGGAATGTAACATGACTAAACAAATATAAGAATACTGTATAGAACATGGGATCTTGTAATAATGGATAGATCGGAATTTTAAAGCAACATATATCTTAATATAAACATTTGTCCATGATAACTACCAAGACTATATAACATGGTGGACCAAGTCCCATATTGGAACTAGGTTTACTCCCTATCCAAACATGGAATATCATGATAATAAACATTACCCAATACATTGGAGTTCTATCTGGGTGCACCTATCATAAAATTTTCAGGAATGTGTGTTTCACATGAAGAATTAAACATAAGGAATAAACATAAGGATTTCCTATGTAAAAAATAGGTATTATAATCATGTCATATGGACTAACTAATTGGTGTATCATAATTGTGACCAAGAAAGAATTGATTTAAATCATACATTGAAATTTATGAGAAACAATTGGCATAGATTACAAAAAACAATTTCCAACTAAATTCAATAGAATTTAAAAGAAAGAGTGTTTAAGAAACATTATAAATGATCCACTTTTGTGTGGTTTAAGGGAAAAATTAAAGACGTTAAAGGGCATAGAGGTATAATTAATTACCTAGAACAAAAAATGATCTACCAGTGGTTTTTATTATAAAAGTTTTTTTAGAAAAATATTGGTGTAATAAAATATATTATATATTGTACTTGAATATGGGTATAATATTTGGATGTTCCCTATAATCTGGTTTTCTTATCTAGAGGGGATTAGAAGTGACCCTTTTAAAGTCATTTATTTATCAATAAAATAAATAATATTTGATCTATGTAAAAAATTTGAACATAATACCAATATTCAGGATTAGTAAATAAGAATAAACAATAATTCAATTGGGGTAAATAGAGAGAAATCATAACCAGAATGATAGATAGGGGTTTAGAGGGACTCCCATACATTAGGTACGAAAGTGTTCTGCACCTTTAAATATTGTCCTAGACAATAAAATTAGATCCATTAATTAATATATTAATAACATATTCTATATATATATATATTATTTATTATAATTTTATTAGGTTCATATATGGCTATATCGATTAGATATATAATTAAATTCTGTCATTTGGGAGCGTTTGTTTCATGGTTTTATGGTTGGTTCACATATGAGTAGTTATGGAAGTTATTTTTAAATTGGAATAATTATACCACATTGAAATTTTATGGTATTAAGTCACTTATATAAATATATTTTTTCTTATAAATCGTATTATTTTTTTACATACGGCTGATTCCTTATATAAAACATTAATGGAAATTATTCATTTATTTTGTTGGTTTTCTATGACCACCATGAAATTTCGTCATTTAATTTAATATTATGTTTTTATATTGGTTCTATAATATAAAAAATATTCCTTAATTCACATATTATAGTATTTTCTGTCCATAAAAATGGTTTTACATTCACTAATGATGGCTGTAAAGAAAAATGAAAACTCATCATCCACGAAGGTACTGAATTGACACCCGGCGAACAATGTTTTCATTTTAAGAATAAGAGAAGATGGGACGATATTTTTTTATGGATAATCCATTAACACAACATAATTAAATTATATGTATTATGTTATAGTAATCATGTCCCATTAGAAATGAAACATGAGGGGTGGAAAAAATAGAAATGAAAATAAATGAAAAATACCGCGGATTCAACCTCTTGAATGTAGTTTTCTTGAGAACCACCTTAGGGAACATTGTTTTGGTGTTTTTATGAGATTATAAAGAAGAAGATATGGGTGACAGGACTGCGTCTGGAATTTGGATGAATATAAACATGATATATAGATTATAAGGTGTGAGGTCAAGGAGTTGTGATTGGTTGTATTTATAGTGGGAGGAGAGGTGCGTTCTTTATTATTTTATTTTTTTGATTCTTATTTCAGCTCAAGAATATCATTATTTTTTATTATTGTGACTATTTATATTAATGACTACATTTTATGTTGGAATAAAAAGTTCTTATATCGTTCGTGACTCAAAAATTCATGTACAGGGCGTAAAAATTTTAATACCTTAAATTAAAGTGTTTCACAATTCACCAAAAAATAAACAATTTTAAAAAAATTCCAAAACATATTATTAAACATATTTCAATGTTTAGATTAAAAAAATAAACATTATTTTATAAATATAATAATATATATATATGATAGATTTAATTTTTAATAAAAATCATTATTTATTCGAGGAAATAACAATTTTAATATTATAACTGATTTTATGAAAGTTTGGGAAATTAATTAAGGTATTATAGAATTATATTATAATCATAATAAAAAAAATATATTATATTATTAATATATTTTATGAAATTTAATTTTCTTTTAAACCTTTATATTAATTATAAAACAGTAAATTGAAATTTAGTTTTTACAAAGATAACAAAAATTAATTTATCATTTTAAAAAAATTTATTTATATATTCATTGATAGAAATATGTTATATTTTAATTTATATGATACAAAAATAATAATAATTTCATTGATTTGGTAATAATTATATTAGATGGTTAACTTTTCTTAGTGGTTATATTAATATTCCAACAGTCGGGTAATTATTTCATCAATATAGGTTAATTAATTTCTATAAAAACCAATTAATTCATTCTTAATATATGAAAATGTTGTTTTTATTAGATTATTTGTGTTATGTATGTGTTTTATACTATATAACTTATTTTTTAGAAGGTAAATTTCAATTATTAAATTCTATTTCCTTACATTCTACTCACATTATTAAATTTGCCCCTCAAAAATTTATTTTACAATCTACGATGATAATATGTGATGGTAATTCTACTATATTTCTTCCTTTCGTTTCCATTTAACTTCTTTATGTGTCACGACCCGCCCTCGGGGTCCGTGCCGTGACTACCCCAAGCCCGCCTTCCATAGGCCAGGGGCTGGCGACTAGCACCAAGGCGTAAATCCCGGTAAAAACGGAAGGCATTGCCTTTGTAAAGTAAACAAAGACCACAGAGTAAGCAAGCGGAAAGTAAACACTAAGAAAAAGCAGAGTACAACTGAAAGTGCGGAAAAGTAAATGGGCCAGTATACAAAACCAAACTGGAAGTAAAGTACAACTCGAAAGGGAAAACAACAACTGAAAAGTAAAATCTGCTACACCGGGCTGTCCACTGGAAATCCCACCTGAAGGGTGGTATAGATAGCTCCACTGCTCCACGGGACCCGCTGTCCGCTCCGAGCACGTCCCGTCTAGTGGTCCACCTCCAGGTACCGTCCTGCTCTGCAAGCCTCAGCTAAGATCAACTATGTCCGTCGTCTGCAACCAACACAACGTAGTGCGGGAAAAGCCCGTGCAGGGGTGAGTATAAGCTACTCAGTAGGGACCCCGAGACCCCTGAAGGTCTCTCAAATCCACAAAGGATAAACCACGAAGAAAGGTACAATCACGAAGTAACAATCGACACTTCTTAGGTATATGCCCATACATATACCTAAGTCATAAAATTCAAATACGCTCCAACCTCCGAGCCCAAGTATAACTCAGTCCACACAGGAAAGTAAACGTATTCCACACAGGAAAGCAAAACGTAATCCACACAGGATAGCACAACACAATCCACACAGGAAAACAAAAGGATTCAGCTCACACATGTATACTTCTTCGAAAGACGATAAAGATGATCTCTGATCCATCTAAGTCGTCGGACTCACGAAGGATCGATAGGTAACTAACCCCCGCAAAAGACCCACACAGGATCGGGCCCACGTAGGACCTGTAGGCGCTGGTTCACACAGGACCGCTGAGCACAAAGACCCACACAAGATCGGGCCCACACAGGACCTGTAGCACTGATCCACGTAGGATCGCTGAGTGCTGAAGTCATCGTCGTCGAATCCACA
This sequence comes from Viscum album, assembly GCA_963277665.1. NCBI lineage: Eukaryota > Viridiplantae > Streptophyta > Magnoliopsida > Santalales > Viscaceae > Viscum > Viscum album. Next base: position 120,757,721 of record OY728156.1, read on the forward strand.
CAGGATCTCTGTACTGTCGTCGTCGCAGTCACAGTAGAAGTAGTAGCAGTAGTAGTCATAGTAACAGTCGCAGCCAGCACTAGGGTTCCCGCACACAGCAAGCTCGTTCGGAGGGTCCGCTCCACGAGCCGAGAGGCTGATACATCAACTGTCACAAAGTCCAGAGTTGATGTATCCAAAAGTTCCGTATCGTCAACAGGAACTCAACGCAACAGACGGTGCGTCGATCGGACGCCCGGTCTGAGAGTTATTGGCATTTTCGTCCCCGGGGCCCGGTTGGTTTTTAAGGCAAAACCAACCCGACCATACTCCACCTACGTCCAAACCTCGGGCGGAGTATGCCAAAAGAACCGTCTCACTAAGAGGAACACAACAAAGCTGACGGCACGTCAATCGGACGTCCGTAGCTCAAGATATGAGTGTTTCCGCTCCGAAGGCCCGGTTGGTTTCGTGAACGAACCAACACGGCCGAACTGAAATTGTTCTGAAACCTTGAGTGCGATATACCGAAACGACCGTCTCGATCCAAGGATCGCGTTTCCGTAGACGGTTCGTCAATCGGAGGTCCGTGGCTCAAGTTATGGCCAAAAGACCGAAACAGTCTCGAAAACGGGGGGTCCGGGTCCGGGCCGACCCGGCCCGACCCCCCCCCCCCTAAGTCGGCCCGAACCGGGTCGACCCGACCCGGTCCGCTGGACCCGGCCTGGCCGGTGGCGGCGCGGCCCGGCCAGCGGCGGCGCGGCCAGGGTGCCGCGCATGCGCCGCACGCGGGGGGTGAAACCCCCCCCCCTTTCGGATCTCGGCCGGCTTTTGCTGGCTGTTTTTAATAAACACACGGGACCCGCGGGTCCCGCCTTCTAACCGAACCGGCGGCCGGCACAGCCGGCCGCCTTCCCCCTCTCCGCCGCGACCATAGCCGCGGCTCATCTGAACTCCGGCGGCCGGCGAGGCCGGCCGCCCCTGGCTGCACCGCCGCGGCCGTAGGGCCGCGGCACTTCTTGATCTCCGGCACCGGCGGCTCGGCTGCCGCCGGTCTTCCCGTCTCGCCGCGGCCCGGTACCGGCCGCGGTGTTCGTCGTCCGGCACGGTGCGACGGCACCGCGCCCCTCCGCCGCGCCTTTGATTCCCCTTGACACGGTGCGACAGCGTCGCGTTCTTGATTATTCTTCCATGGCACCGCGCGACGGCGCCGCGCAATATAATCGTACGATTATCCGCGTGGTGCGACGGCACCACGCCACCTTGTTTCCACCCACAAGATAAATCAACAAGAGCGATGGAGGGGGTTCGGCCGTGTTAATGCGGTCCGGCCCCCACACGTTAAACAATAACAAAAATTTATAATCCTCACGTTAGTCATGCTAGAACCACGAACAAGGATAAATAAATAAACAATAACAACAACCCCTACCTTGGGTATAGGTTCGAAGATTTGTCAACGTCCCGCAGAAGACAACGTCGCGGAGGTCGGGCGTCACGGTAATCGTTCGTCAAATCCGATGACGAAGAGGTACGTCCGAAGAGGTATGTCGTTGGCGAATCTTCTTATGTCGACGAAGGGAGTCCGAGGAGGAAGCGGTGTTCCCTCTCGTTGACACGGAAGATGAAGAAGAGAGGAGCGGCGTTCTTCGTCGGAGCTTGAGCGTTCTTCGTCAAAGCTTGAGCATTCTTCGTCAAATCTTGAAGAAAAAGGAAAAGCTCTCAAAAGCTCTCAAGATGTCTAAACAAAAACTAACCAAATAAAATAAGATTGAGACTTATTTTATTCACAAACTTAACAAATGAATTTCAAAGGTTTGAAATTCAAAAAGGATAACTCCAAAATTAAATAACAATTGTCATGTCATTTAAAGAGGGGTTAAGGGATTTTGGGAGAAGATGAAAAGTTTAGGGTTCGTGTGGGCCCCACCACACTTAATCCTCTCAAGGGAGGTTAAGTGGGTGTGGGTCCCACCCCTAACTTCCTTTGAGAGAAGTTAACTAACAAGTTTAAATAAAAATTTGTAATCCACATTTTTATTCAATTCTTTATAATTCTCCCAAAAATTAACTTTCGTCCCGCAATAAACGCAACTTCGGAAAAGGTCTCCTTAATCGAATATCGGCGTTGCGAGTTCATCGGTGTCGTCGGATTTCAATTCCGAGCACCGGATCAAAAGTTAGAAATTCCCGCTCGTTCGTTCACTGAACGTACCCAAGCCAAACTTAGGAAATTGATTCCGGGCACACCGGGCCTCGGAATCAGGTGCCGTCAGAAACCGCGCTCTTGTAAAATTCCAAAGAAAATTAAGAAAAAATTTCCCTTGAATTTTACGGGTCTTTACATTACTCCCACCTCAGGGCTTTACGTCCCCGTAAAGATACATCAAAAACAGGGAAACAAATGAGGGTACTGAGCACGCATCTGAGCCTCCCGCTCCCATGTGCTCTCCTGGAGATTCACGTGCTGCCATCTGATGCGCACAAGAGGAATCGATCGCCCACGCATGACCCGCTCCTGTCGATCCTCTATCTCCACCGGGACCTCCGTAAAAGTCTCCCCATCATCAACGTCAAGCTCCCCATGGTCAATGATGTGCGTCGGGTCGTGCAAGTATCTCCTCAGCTGGGATACGTGGAAGACGTCGTGCACCCAGTGCAACTGAGGTGGCAGAGCCAGGCGATAAGCCACCTCGCCAACCCTGCTGAGGACCTGGAAGGGTCCGATGAAGCGCGGAGATAACTTGCCGCCTCGGCCAAATCTCCGAATACTACGTCGAGGTGAGACCTGCAAGAAGACGTGGTCGCCATCCTCGAACTCTAGTGGCCTCCGCCTCCTATCAGCATATGACTTCTGCCGGCTCTGAGCTGTCCTCATCCACTCTTAGATGACCTGGACCTTCTCTGTCGTGGCCTGGACCATCTCCGGTCCCACAAGTGCTGATTCCCCAGGGTCTGTCCAGCACAAAGGAGATCTACAAGGTTGGTCGTACAACGCCTCGTACGGTTCCATTCCGATGGTGGAGTGGTAGCTGTTGTTGTACGCAAACTCCACCAAGGGTAGGTGGTCCTCCCAGCTACGACCAAAGTCGAGGACACATGCGCGGAGCATGTCCTCGAGAGTCTGAATGGTCCTCTCCGTCTGACCATCCGTCTGTGGGTGAAAGGCTGTGCTCAGACGTAGCTGCGTCCCGAACGCCTCCTGTAACCCCTTCCAAAGCCGGGAAGTAAAGCGAGCATCTCGATCAGAGACGATAGATGATGGAACACCGTGGAGCCGCACAATCTCCTGAACGTAGAGACGTCCCAAACTCTCCACTGAGCCCTGCTCTCTAATGGGTAAGAAGTGTGCCGACTTGGTGAGTCGGTCAACAATCACCCAGATGGAGTCGTGACCTCTGGAAGTGCGTGGAAGTCCAGTCACGAAGTCCATAGATAAGCCGTCCCACTTCCACTCCGGAACCTCCAAGGGTTGTACCAAGCCTGCTGGTACCTGATGCTCTGCCTTCACCTGCTGGCAGGTGAGGCATCGAGAAACGAACTCTGCTACTGCCTTCTTCATGCCCGGCCACCAGTGCTGTCGTCTGAGGTCCTGGTACATCTTTGCCACTCCAGGATGTACCGCCAAATGAGAAGTGTGAAACTCTCTCAGCACTTCTTCTCGCAAAGCGACTGGTACCATGGTACGTCCTCTGAAAAGGATGTCGTGCTCTGCTCGAAGGGAGAAACCATCAGGTTCCTGTCCCGAGGATATCTGTGCACGCGGTGTCTCACAGTCAGCGTCCCCACGCTGTGCCTCCCTGACTCGCTGCAGTAGTGGAGGAGTGACTGTGAGAGACTGAAGGAAGGCTGGTCCATCTCTATCCACGAAGGATATCTGCAAAGAGGCTAGCTGCTCCGTCGCATCCTCAAGTAGCTGAATTCCCGTCCTCCTGCTAAGGGCATCGGCTACTACGTTCCCCTTCCCAGGAGTATAGACTATCTCAAAGTCATAGTCCAGGAGGAACTCGAGCCATCGCCGTTGTCTCAGGTTCAGGTCCTTCTGCGAGAAGATATACCTGAGGCTCTGATGATCGGAAAAGACTGTAAAGCGGTCGCCCATCAGGTAGTATCGCCATGTCTTCAGATCGAAGACCACTACTGCTAACTCCAGGTCATGGGTAGCGTAGTTCTGCACATGCGGCCTCAACTGACGTGATCCATAGGCGATCACTTCCCACTCCTGCATCAGAACACATCTGAGTCTGGTCCCTGATGCATCGCAGTAGACTACGTACCCTACTCCCTCCTCAGGCAACCTCAAGATAGGTGCACTAGTCAATCTCTGTCTCAGCTCCTGGAAGCTCTGCTGACATCTGTCTGATCACACGAAGGGTTTTCCCTTCTTCGTCAAAGCTGTGAGTGATGCCGCAACTCTAGAGAAGTCTAGCACGAATCTCCGATAGTATCCAGCTAGTCCCAAGAAACTCCGAACCTCAGTCACGCTCCTGGGTGGCTGCCAAGCTAACACAGCCTCAATCTTTGCAGGATCCACTGCAACTCCCACCTCAGAGATAACGTGTCCCAAGAAGTGGACCTCACGTATCCAGAACTGGCACTTCGAGAGCTTACCATAAAGCTGGTGCTCTCGGAGTGTGTCTATTATAACTCGTAAGTGATAGGCGTGCTCCTCCTCAGTCATAGAGTAAATCAGAATGTCATTGATGAAGACCACGACCTTCAGATATCGGTATGGCCACTATGAGTTCTTGGTTATGCCTTTTGGTGTAACCAATGCTCCAGCAGTGTTCATGAGAAATGGTTGAACCATTAAATATAGATAATAACTGGTTAAAGAATGGGGTTGGGAAGTTAGTGATTGTTGTTACCTTACTTTATATATCCTTTGATATTATATTTGTGAATTGAATGTGCTTCTACCTACTGAAAATCACAGTCGTTGGGGGCCTTTGCTTACGAAATTAAATGTTGCCCTCTCCTTCTGTATTTTCTTATGGATGGAAACTTCATGGAATGTGGAAATTGGTTAATCACGTAAAGTTGACTTTTTAAATGAAAATATAGGACCCTTGTGTGATCACCCCGGTTGAACCAAAATGGAATAATGAACATGTTGGTGGTTTGGTTGTTTTGTGGGAAATGTTTTTTCTTCTGGAATGGTGTTGTGATGTGATGCTGGGCAGCGGGGCTACGACGTTTGGGTGGTGATCTTATTGGAATGGTTGATGGTGGAAACGTGGAGGTGTGAAATGTTTCTTAAACTATGGGGTTGAAATGGGAAGTGGTTGGTTGTGGAAAATGCCTTTATTTATGAAAAGTGTTTTGATTATAAAAAGTGTTTTGAAGTAAAAGGTGTTTTCAAATGCGGAAATGTTTTGTGTGTGGAAAGGGTTTTATGTGTGGAAATTTGAAATAAATGAATGATGGAATGTCGTATGGTTGTGATAATCTTTTGTAAATGAAATGGCATGTGGTTGCTTGTGTTTTACCTAACCTTGGTTGTGGATGGCAGGGATATGTTTGTGAAAGGTTTTGTCTGGATGATAGTTGCCCAGTAGTAATAATTTGTTAAACCATTGCATTAAACATGAAAAACTAAATGGGGTTGGGGGATGATTGTTTGGTTGTTGATGCATGCTTCGTAGTAGCAGTGCCGAGGCACAAGCACAGTTCCTCTTTTTAAGAAGCCATAGGTTGGGCTGTGTGTTTGGTATATGTATATATATAATTGTATCTTTGTGTTTTGTCTCACCACACCCATGTCAAGCACCTAGTGCCGAACACTCCCATTTTATGGGAGAGGGTGTTCTCCCTTAGTTACTAGCTCCTTCCTGCTCCTTCTTCCATAGGCTATGATGGCTTGAGGTGACCTTACACCCAAGACTCTTCGGGTAGGTCTCGGAGGCTATGATGGCTTGAGGCGACCTTTAGCCCAAGACTCTTCGGGCAGGCTTACCGTTCCCAAGAACCTTTGGGATGAGGCCCAGGTGTCTGCGGGCGGGTTAGTGGTTGTGGCCCAGGTGTGTGCGGGCGAGATGCGTGGTTGTGAGGCCCAGGTGTGTGCGGGCGGGATGCGTGGTTTGGCCCAGGTGTGTGCGGGCGGGAAGAGTGTGGTAGTGTCTAGACATTTTCCGTTAGGAAGAGCAGCATCTAATTAAGTGGGAAATGGTGCGGGGTACCCAATACTTTTGTTTTATATATATATACTAAACTTGTTTGTGTTACTTGGTGAGTGTGACCAGTGAGGCTGGGTGGATAGTTTTTCCTTATTAGTTTCTGGTTCTTCTTTTTTCTCACGGGACCTTAGGGTGTCTCCCCACTTATGCACGAGAGCTTTAGGTTTCCCTACTGAGTATACTTGTATGCTCACCCTACGTTTCCTTTTAGGTTTCCAGGAGGACTACCAGGGTCGTGCGGGACCCTACTAGTTGGGCAGTTGGAGTTGTTGCAGTTGTTGTTCTCTTGTTTTCCTTGGCATTGTACTTTTGAGCTTCCTTGTACTTGTACCTTGTTATAAAAATTGTTTAAACATGCATGTGGGCTTGGTTTGGGTTTATTTATATACACTTGTTCTTTTCCCTTTTTGGTGGTTGACTTGTCCTATTTCCCGATCCAAAATAATAAAAAGGGTAATGCCTCTCATATTTGTGTAAACCCATACCCTTGGTGCTAGTCGCCACCCCGGGGCCTACTGGAGGCGGGACTCGGGGGTCATTATCTCCCTTTCACCATTGCCAGCTCAGGAGGGGCATCTTTGATGGAAGAGAGCCGTGACTACCCCAAACTCGCCTTCCATAGGCCAGGGGCTGGCGACTAGCACCAAGGCGTAAATCCCAGTAAAAAGGGAAGGCATTGCCTTTGTAATGTAAACAAACACCACAGAGTAAGAAAGCGGAAAGTAAACACTAAGCAAAAGCAGAGTACAACTGAAAGTGCGGAAAAGTAAATGGGCCAGTATACAAACCCAAACTGAAAGTAAAGTACAACTCGAAAGGGAAAACAGCAACTGAAAAGTAAAAGCCGCTACACCGGGCTGTCCACTGGAAATCCCACCTGAAGGGTGGTATAGATAGCTCCACTGCTCCAAGGGACCCGCCGTCCGCTCCGAGCACGTCCCGTCTAGTGGTCCACCTCCAGGTACCGTCCTGCTCTGCATGCCTCAGCTAAGATCAACGCTGTCCGTCGTCTGCAACCAACACAACGTAGTGCGGGCAAAGCCCGTGTAGGGGTGAGTATAAGATACTCAGTAGGGACCCCGAGACCCCTGAAGGTCTCTCAAATCCACAAAGGATAAACCACGAAGAAAGGTACAATCACGAAGTAACAATCGACAGTGCTTAGGTATATGCCCATACATATACCTAAGTCATCAAATTCAAATACTCTCCAACCTCCGAGCCCAAGTACAACTCAGTCCACACAGGAAAGTAAATGTATTCCACACAGGAAAGCAAAACGTAATCCACACAGGATAGCACAACACAATCCACACAGGAAAGCAACAGGATTCATCTCACACAGGTATACTTCTTCGAAAGACGATAAATATGATCTCTGATCCATCTAAGTCGCCGGACCCACGAAGGATCGATAGGTAACTAACCCCCGCAAAAGACCCACACAGGATCGGGCCCACGTAGGACCTGTAGGCGCTAGTTCACACAAGACCGCTGAGTGCAAAGACCCACACAGGATCGGACCCACACTGGATCGGGCCCACACAGGACCTGTAGCACTGATCCATGTAGGATCGCTGAGTGCTGAAGTCGTCGTCGTCGAATCCACACAAGATCTCTGTACTGTCGTCGTCGCAGTCACAGTAGCACTAGTAGCAGTAGTAGTCATAGTAACAGTCACGGCCATCACTAGGGTTCCCGCACACAGCAAGCTCGTTCGGAGGGTCCGCTTCACGAGCCGAGAGGCTGATACATCAACTGTAACAAAGTCCAGAGTTGATGTATCCAAAAGTTCCGTATCGTCAACAGGAACTCAACGCAACAGACGCCGCGTCGATCGGACGCCCGGTCTGAGAGTTATTGGCATTTTCGTCCCCGGGCCCGGTTGGTTTTTAAGGCAAAACCAATCCGACCCTACTCCACCTGCGTCCAAACCTCGGGAGGAGTATGCCAAAAGAGCCGTCTCACTAAGAGGAACAAAACAAAGCTGACGGCACGTCAATCGGACGTCCGTAGCAGAAGATATGAGCGTTTCCGCTCCGAAGGCCCGGTTGGTTTCGTGAACGAACCAACCCGGTCGAACTCAAAGTGTTCCGAAACCTTGAGTGCGATATACCGAAACGACCGTCTCGATCCAAGGATCGTGTTGCCGCAGATGGTTTTTCAATCGGAGGTCCGTGGCTCAAGTTATGGCCAAAAGACCGAAACAGTCTCGAAAACGGGGGGTCCGGTTCCGGGCCGACCCGGCCCGACCACCCCCCTAAGTCGGCCCGAAACGGGTCGACCCGTACCGGGTCGACCCGACCCGGTCCGCTGGACCCGGCCCTGCCGGTGGCGGCGCGGCGGCGCAGCCAGGGTGCCGCGCATGCGCCGCACGCGGGGGGTGAAACCCCCCCCCCCCCTTTTCGGATCTCGGCCGGCTTTTGCCGGCCGTTTTTAATAAACACACGGGACCCACGGGTCCCGCCTTCTAACCGAACCGGCGGCCGGCACAGCCGGCCGCCTTCCCCCTCTCCACCGCGGCCATAGCCGCGGCTCATCTGAACTCCGGAGGCCGGCGAGGCCGGCCGCCCCTGGCTGCTCCGCCGTGGCCGTAGGGCCACGACCCTTCTTGATCTCGGGCACCGGCGGCTTGGCTGCCGCCGGTCTTCCCGTCTCGCCGCGGGCCGGTACAGGCCGCGGTGCGACGGCACCGCGCCCCTCCTCCGCGCCTTTGATTCCCCTTGACGCGGCGCGACGGCGTCGCATTCTTGATGATTCTTCCACGGCGCGGCGCGACGGCGCCACACAATATAATCGTACGATTATCCGCGTGGTGCGACGGCACCACGCCACCTTGTTTCCACCCGCAAGATAAATCAACAAGAACGATGGAGGGGGTTCGGCCGTGTTCATGCGGTCCGGCCCCTCACATTAAACAATAACACAAATGTATAATCCTCACGTTAGTCATGCTAGAACCACGAACAAGGATAAATAAATAAACAATAACAACAACCCCTACCTTGGGTATAGGTTGGAAGATTTGTCAACGTCCCGCGGAAGACAACGTCGCGGAGGTCGGGCGTCACGGTAATCGTTCGTCAAATCCGATGACGAAGAGGTACGTCCGAAGAGGTACGTTGTTGGAGAATATTCTTATGTCGACGAAGGGAGTCTGAGGAGGAAGCGGCATTCCCTCTCGTTGACATGGAAGACGAATAAGAGAGGAGCGGCGTTCTTCGTCGGAGCTTGAGCGTTCTTCGTCAAAGCTTGAGCGTTCTTTGTCAAAGCTTGAAGAAGAAGGAAAAGCTCTCAAAAGATCTCAAGATGTCTAAACAAAAACTAACCAAATAAAATAAGATTGAGACTTATTTTATTCACAAACATAACAAATGAATTTCAAAGGTTTGAAATTCAAAAAGGATAACTCCAAAATTAAATAACAATTGTCATGTCATTTAAAGAGGGATTAAGGGAGTTTGGGAGAAGATGAAAAGTTTAGGGTTCGTGTGGGCCCCACCACACTTAATCCTCTCAAGGGAGGTTAAGTGGGTGTGGGTCCCACCCCTAACTTCCTTTGAGAGAAGTTAACTAACAAGTTTAAATAAAAATTTGTAATCCACATTTTTATTCAATTCTCTATAATTCTCCCAAAAATTAACTTTCGTCCCGCAATAAACGCAACTTCGGAAAAGGTCTCCTTAAGCGAATATCGGCGTTGCGAGTTCATCGGTGTCCTCAGATTTCAATTCCGAGCACCGGATCAAAAGTTAGAAATTCCCGCTCGTTCGTTCACTGAACGTACCCAAGCCAAACTTAGGAAATTGATTACGGGCACACCGGGCCTCGGAATCAGGTGCCGTTAGAAACCGCGCTCTTGTAAAATTCCAAAGAAAATTAAGAAAAAATTTACCTTGAATTTTACGGGTCTTTACATTATACTTTTGATTCCTCTACAAAAAAATTTCCATATGATTTGTCCTGTCTCGTAGGTCATTTTCTCTATATTGAATGATCTTCATCATCTTCTCTTAATATGAGAGGGGATTATCTAGTTGTACCTTCCTTATATTTAGTACATGTGAGGGTTTTAGTATTTACATCCATTGAAGAGATTCATTGAACACATCGTGAACTTGATCCATAATTTTTTATTTGTAATCTGATATCCCACTTCTCTAATGAGATCAAGGATCTCAAATGGGTCAATGCACCTTGTTCTAAGCTTCCCATTATTTCCAAACTACAAGACTGTAATGCCCTAAGTCCTTATAATATTTTAAATTTATACTAATTTTAGTTTTTTTCTATAATTATTTATTTGAAAAACCATGTTAATATTATTATACTTGCAAAATTTATTTTATCTAGCATTATAAAAACCATAATTCGTATATTACACTACATGGAACAATGATGTGGCCTTTCTATACACACAAGACTGAGTTTTACCAAACTAAATAATACTATTAATAATATTATTTAATATGATAGTTATCAAATATCCATTTTAATGACATGTACTAAAATTGGAAAATGAAATTATAAAATATTTCCTCAATATTTTTATATATTTATTTGGGGTTAGGAAAAAATACATAAACCAATTGAATAAAAATGATGTGTTTTTATAGAAAACTATTTTAATAACATGAAGGTGTTTTATCTTAATAAAATTGAATTAATTAAAATCATTGGATTATTTTAATTAATTATTTATATTATACATACAATAAAATATTATTTTAAAATTTTAAAATTTATTTTATAGTCATATGATAAGAGCAAGTCCAATTGTACACATAAAAACTATATTTTTATAAATTTAGTTTTTCCTCTTCTTAATGGAGCACATATTCTAAAACTCAATTTTTATTATTTTATAAAATTTATATTATAATATAAACATAATTATTTAAATTAGAATTGAAAATTTTTCTTAGGGTGAATTTTATGTATTTTTTTAGATATATTTAATTATTTGATTAGTAGTGAAAAATAATGAATTTTAATTCAAAACATATTCTTTGTGTCATTTATTTTTAATGATAAATTATATTTATTAATGGTTTTAATTTTTTTAAGATATATCATACATATATTAATCCTATTTAGATAATTGGAATAAGTTACACATTGAGATTCTAATTAAAAATATTTCATACTTTTGACCATTTTTACTTCACCAAACATGGTTCATTGTCCCATCTTAAAGATAAATTTTAAATAAATTTTTACAAAATCTATGATTATAATTTAAAAAAATTAATTACATATTTTTAATCATCAGAATTTATAATTTCCTATGTTTTCAACTCTTTAATTAAAAAAAAATTAGTGAATTTAATTAATATTAGCTAATATAATTAAGAGAAAATATTTATTAACAGGGGAATAAACCATTGAAATAATTGATAAAATGACATAGACACATGTTAAATACTTAAGTTTTAGAAACATTTCTGTCATATAATATAATGGCTCAAATTGTTTTCATTATTGGAGGCACATTTTTTTAGGGAGACCACTAAATAGTGTATATGTTTTTATATTTACAAAAATGACACTCCTCCTCTACTATACAAAGGCACTCACCACACCCATATATCAAAACCTATCATATAACATTATATTTCTATTTTTAGTTAGAAATTAACCCATATATTTAATCATTATTTTTTTGGACTTCATTTTTGGTTGAACCAGGTGTTTTATTTAATGTTTTTAAATCTTATGGACCAGTCCATGGATGTAAAGCTATTTTCCCAAACACTGTCCCCTCTCACGGAATTCCATGAAACCCCAGTAAAGGGGGTTTTTCATGGATTCTAAAAATAATTTCAAACCATTTTCCCTCTTAGGAGAAGCCATGCATCCCATTTAGTGGGGCACATGGTTAGTCCGAACTATTTTTCAAACTCTATGGATATACCCAAGAAATAATGAACACATGTTTTTTTAATATGATGATAACCATTAAAATCATGAATCCTCATTTTAGGTTATTGATAGACCAGTATGAACCCTAAATATTTTATCATTCCTTTGTGGCTCCCAAGAGTAGTTCCTAGACCCTAGGAACTGTCTTGAATGTGATTCAAGGATAAGAGATTGGTGGGGTGTCATCTCTCTATTAGTTTCTTATTATCATTATCTACCTTCTGCTCTCTCCCTCCTTATCTCTCTCTCTCTCTCTCTTAATCCCTAGGGTGGTCTAGATCATTGTTTTCGTTAGTGGATCTAGTACTCTCTCCTTTGGTATCATAATCCTTTGTTTTATTCTTGATTCTTGGATTTCTTTTCATTGTTCTTCATTAGTGAATCACGATTAAGGTTAGGTGAATCGAGATCATATGATCACGAGTTTGGTAATTTCTTTGTGATACCCAATTTTTATTAAGCCAAAAATGATTACTTATTGATTTATATTCATTTTCTTATATAAATTAAATATATATAAATTGATTGATTGAAAATAAAATTCCATTGAATTAGGTTTTTGTTGCAAATTGGATTTTTAGCATGAAATTGGGGAACCCCCCCCCCCCAATACATTGAATTGGTGTGTGATTGGGATATTAATGGAATCTTATGGAGAATTAAATTGTTGAATTTAATTATTGAAAACTGATGATTTAAATTTAAACGTGAATTTATTTTAAGTTATTATTTTAAAAAATTGGCTTAAAATTATTATGATATAAACCTTTAGGTTTTATATTATAAAAGGGAATATTTCGATTAAAATCCATATTTGTTTTTAAATGGAAAATTAGAATTTTTGAAATGGGTGAATGGGATTTAATTTAATTTTCTTGTTTATTAAAACCAACCTCCCATCATTGAATTGTAGTAGAGAACATTTACGACTAGGTATTTAATGGGTTGTTAGGTCAAACACGCTAGAATGGAATTTACATATCCATAGATTGACACATAAAACACCAACACAACCATTTTTTGCACATCTTATGCCTTTTTAGGAAATAGATGATTCCTCCATTTATAATGACGAGGGATGTGTCTGCAGATTTTGTTTATGATAATATGAGTGTGTGAGGATACCATAACCTGTAATTATTGCACCTCTTGGTAAATGACATGTTTATCCCTTTTTAATATATAATATATCAATTTATGTCATTATTTTGAACTATTTTACATTACTTGTTAATTTATGTGAAATATTTTATAAAAATGATTTATTATGCCATTTTTTTCTAACTATCCCATAAATTTGAATTTGAATCAATTGTTAAAAGTATTTTCCATTATCTGAAATGTATGTAATGATTTTTTCAAATATGCTTCAGAACTTACAAACCAATTTATTTAAAAATTGAAAGCTATTTATTTATAATATTAAATTTTCTAATTATTTATTGTAATCCTTGTTGAGACCCTATTGGTATTTTACCTCACACCCTACATGTGAATTTAGGTGTTTGTAGGTTTTCTCCTTCCATGTGTAACCTATGTTAAAGCCTAACATGTGGGTGGTTCTAGATACTGATCTATGTAAATAGAGAGTTACATATTTTGGTACATGTGATCATTATCTATCCTATCATACTGGTAATTTTTTATAGTACATTGTGTTTTTATATGTGTTTTACTTCTAGTAAACATCTCCTAGTGGATTATATTTTCATTCTGATTTGTTAATTTTCATATTCAATTTTTGTGAAAATTCATTCCCACTTTCACTTTGTATGATTCCTGGTGCTAGTCACTAAGAAAAGGGGTTCGGGGATGTTATTCAGGATATGTCTGGATTTTCTTTGTTATCAGATTACTAAGGTATCCCAGATAGTTTTTGACAATGTGGTATAAAGGGAGGTTGAGCATCCTATCTGGATGTGAGTATGAATTTGAATAATATTTTAAGGACAAATGAGATAGTTTGAATTGAGATAATGTCCAGCTCTCGCCATAATTAACATTATGTCACTAGGTGAGGTTAGATAGTAATGTATTTTGGATTATTTCTAGTCTTCTTCCTTACCTTTTATTTGGTTAGATTAAAATATTAATCATATTTTTAATATGTATGGATTAATTTCCCTTGTTTCCTTGTTTTTTTATTTCTATAAATTCATACATTATGTATTCTAAGTATTTCTTATCATTATATCACCAATATGAAATATGACGAAGATACCTGATGAATATTTTGTTGAACATCATCGATAAAATCTTCTGTGTCCTTGAATATTCTTGATGTGATTGCCTGTGTTGACTAAGCTCTATGAGAGAAACCACCACCAGTTGACATTTATGCTCTAGCGGTGGAACCTCATAGGGATTTTCTCTTTGAATTTTTTCAAATATTCCTTCCCTATAAACTAAGGGTGTTCAATGGGTCAAATTAACCTTAGGAGGATGGGGAATGGATACGAATGTGGGAATATTTTTTTGGGTCCTTGGAGATACTAGACAAAATCGAGGTGAAGTGATCCACCTTCATGCTGAAAAGAGAAAATAGAATATAGTGGGACACTATGGTAACAATGTTGAAGATTATTGACTTATAGCAGAAAGACATCAGTGTTCTTATCATAGACTTGTTCGATCCAATGTTGATGTCCTTCACTAAGGCTTTGTATTTTTTCAAACATGAGAAGTATGAAAGTATCGTAACAGAGTATGAAAACCATTTTGATGAGATCATTAATTTATCACCCAAGATGCTATAGAATGAGAATATTAATGATCAAATTATTGAGTTGGGACATCGATATGATATTTTTTCATAGGTTTTCTTGCTGATGGTGACTTCTTATACTGGTGTGATGGATAGAGAACTTATGGGTGAAATAGACCTCACCAGAACGTATGGGTTTTCAACGGTTTCTTTCTCTCATAGTGGATGCCTGATTTCCTTCAAAATAATGTGGTAAAATGATGATTTTCATGGGGATTTTCAATATTAGGGTCATTTTAGACCTCCTAATGTACATGGAAGAGGACCAATGATGTGCGATCAGTGTTGAATTCTAGGGAATTCAATGTTTGTTTTCACTAAAGAAATAATTGTATATTGTTCTTGTGGATTCTTAGGCAAAATATAGAATTTAACCATGTTTATTCCACTCCATATAGTGGCATGAGATCATATCCTCCTCATATCATAGTGGGGATATTATATTTTTCAATGATAAAAGGGTTTTAGCCACTTTCATAGGGAATGCAGCATCTTCATGAAGTGGAATATTCTCTAAAAGAAGTAGATATGGTTCTAGTTACCGTGATATATACCATCACCATATATTCATCATTTTTAACAACTTTATTTGATAAATTTGCATGTAATTAATTTATTACAACATATATTTTAAATAATATAAATCTTTATACAAATATTTTACCTTATGTCATGGATTATACTACACCCTTTGATAGGAAGAGAGATAACAGTCTATATAGTCATGCTTCTGTTTTCCCTCTATAAGCCATAGAGCTTGCCTAATGTTTTCTATTTCTCTATATGAAACCACTTGATTTCATTTTATTGATATATTAACTCATTTCAAATAAATCCCAGACTGATTTTTATCTTCAATGGGAATCTATTACTAAATCCAATGGTTTTATCCATGGATTCTAAGGAGAATGGGACCCAATGTCTAGTAGAGTTAGGTATCATTATCTAGGGTTGGTGAGTTAAATTTATTATTTTAATTTTAATTTGGATTCTGAATCAGTTAAAGGTTATATAGCTTTATTTTTCATTGATTTTACTAACATATTTCCTTCTACATTCTCTAGTTTCCACTAGAATGGGAGGTAGAGTTTTTTATTGATTTTGTTCCATGAACTGAACCAATTTATATTCCTTCTTACAACATTCCAACAGCTAAAATGAATGATATGATGGCTCAGTTGGATGATCTTCTTGATTTAGTTCCATGAACTGAACCAATTTCTATATCTGGGGTGGATCATTTACTTCATTTTAGAGCAATTTTGTAATTTTTTAGAAATCAGCAACATTATTCCACTCATTGGAAATGTGATTTATTCATTTGGGATGTGATGTTTTTTTGGAAATGTGGGGTCAGAACTTGGGAAATAAGTTGAACATAAATAGGTGAAGGTTGTACTAACATGGAATCAATCATGGATGTTTTCAGGATTTGGAGCATCCTGGGTTTGGCTAGTTATTATTAATGGTTCTTTACATACTTTTCAGCGTTTGATTATCCGATTTATACTCTAACTCAGAAGGGATTAAACATTACATGGGATGAAAAAATTTAGATTTATTTTGTTGAGTGGAAGAATATTTTTACTATTGTAACTGTGTTACCTCCTCCAGAGGCATGGTAGGGAACTGTGGTCTTCTGTGATGCATCATGAACTGGTTTGGGCTACTTCATTTTTCCTGGTGATCATATCCTTGCTTATAGTTATCCTCTACATAGTCCACATGAGTTTAGTTATCAGATTGATTAACTTCAAAATGAATCAATGATTCATGCACATAAGAGTTGGAGGTATTATCTTTCAAGAGAAATGATATTTTATTTTCATAGCACAAGATCCTGAGTCATATCTTCTATAAAAAATATTTGAATCTTGGCCAGAAGAGATGGATGGAATACCTGAAATCATTTAACCTTGATATAACATATACCATAGGGAAAGGGGAATTGTTTCATAGATTCCTTCATCACGAAACATGAAACCTATAATCTGAATGAATCATCCGAAGTTGGAACAAAATGAATCTCTTTCCACAGTTTCATGTTGTAGTCTAAGTCACAGGGGGTAACGATTCACTGTCCAGTGTTAATTTTACATCCACACTTCTTGAGATTTATCATTAATAACATCATCTTAATGATGTGTTCTATTGAATTAGAGACTCTATTTATTAGGGGTATAACATTTCTCAAGGTCTGTCCACCAATTAAGGTATTATATGTGATCATAATTTCTTTGTGGTTCCATTAGTATCAAGGAAAGCTGCTTTGGCGGATTTCCATATTTCTCAGTGAGATATGCACCCAAAACCATGAATATGTTCTATGACATGGGAAATAAATTTTCATTTCCATTTATGATATTGGGCATTGTTGAATTTATCGCTCATTTCTATATGTTCCAACAACTTATGGTCGAGCACTATAAACCTTTGAGTTTTCTTCATCCACCTCTATTACCTACATGGAATTGTGATGAGATATTTATGGACATTCTTGATGTGTTCTTGTATACTAATAGAAATAAGAATTTGATATGGTTTGTGATAAATCTGATAATGAAATCATCTCACTTTTTACCTATTTTTGATATAACCAATGTTGGGGAGTTAGGAAATCCCTTTGTGAAAGTGTTTTTTAATTTGAATGGAGTTTTGTCTTATATACTTTATGACAGGTATACTTTGTTCACCTCTCATGTTTGGAGAGTCCTTCAAGAGGAATTGGGATCTCACATCTATTTAAGTACGACATACATTCTACAGTCGAATGACCAAAAAGAAAGTGCTATTATGAATTCGGATGATATACTTCGAGAATGTATTCTTGTATTTAGTGGGGATTGGAATGAGTATTTGGGTCTAGTTGAGTTTTAATATTACAGTAGTTATTAGTCAGAAATCATAATGGATCCTTTTAAGTCCTTGTATGACTGACTTTGTTGATATTTGTTGTGTTGGTCGATGATTGGTGAATTTTCATTTTTTGGACAATGTTTGTTGAAAGAGAAGACAACAACAATTCTGTTGATTCATCAGATAATTTCAACATAATAGAGTTGGTTTATATATTATACTAATAGTTTTCAAAAATGGTTGGTGTTTTTAGTTTGTGACCAGGTGTTAGTAAATGTTTCACCCTGGTTGGGACATCAATGGCCTCAGAGGAAATGTATAATTTCTCAATTTATTGTTGGACCTTTTTAGGTTGTTTAGTAGGTTGTATAAATTCCATGACATTTAGAACATTCATCGCAAATAATGTCTATACATGAAATGTTCTATGTATCTAAGATAAAAAATTATATATATTATCCATCTCATGTTCTTAGTTGGAGAGATCTTGTGGTTTTACATGATTTATCTGTGATTGAATGGCCATTCATGATAGATAATTCTAAAACAAAGTTAATATTTAGTAGGGAGATTCCTTTTGTTAGCGTGTTATGACAACATTGTTCTAATAGCCGTGAGATGAGAGAGATGTAGGCATTGATGAGAGAGAAGTGGCCTCATTTTTTTAGATTGTAAGCTTCTTGGTAGGTATTATAGGGAAAAATGATTCTATTATGGAGAGGTTGTAACATCTTGCTATTATTTTCAAGTATTCATAAACTCCTATTTTAATCTTGCATTGGTTCAGTTTTGTTTGAGGGTGAATATGTGTTTTTAAAATGTTTTCAAATTTATTGGGCAACTTCACAGTGGGCGCAATATTTTCCTAAACCACATGCCTGCTCACGAAAAACCATGGAAACCGGAGTAGTGCGGCTTTTCACAGTTATCACATGGGTTTTTAAACAATTCTCCCTATAAGGAGTAACTGTTCAGGATATTTATTGTGGTTCATGGCTAGTCCATAAGGTTTTTCCAAACTATGTGACACTGTCTAGGAAACCATGTGAATGGGTTTTTCTAATCTCATTTTATATTTTTAAATCATTAAACATTCATTTTAGGTCCCTGGTGGACTAGTATGACTCTAAACTGATTTATCATTCCTTTGTGGCACCTAAGGGAAGTTCTTGGCACCTAATAACCCATCTAAAAGAGATTCAAAGCTAGGATATAGATAGTTGATCCTATTTCGGTTAGTATCTTCATCCTTATCCTTATATACCACTCTCTCTTTTTTCCTCCCTAATATTTTCTAGATCTCCATGTTGGTTGGAGGATCTAAAACCTCAATTTGGGGATCTTAAACCATGGTTCATTCTTGTTTCCCAGATTCATTTTTTATTATTGTTTGTTATTAAATCACAATCAGGGTTTGGTTAATGGAGATACCTTGATCCTAAGGTAGGTGGTTCCATTTTGGTGCTCAATTTTTATTAAATATTAATTTCATGACTATTTATTTTAATTAATTTAATATTATAAATGAAATATCTTGAAATTTATTGATTAAAAGCACAATTCCACTAAATTGTGGTTTTTTGAAATTAAAATTTTGGTATAAAATTGGGAAAAGAAAAAATTATATTAAATTGGGGTGTGATTGTGAAAATTATGAAAAATTATGGAGACTTAAATTGTATGATTTAATTTTGTAAAATTTGATTTTGAAATTTAATTTTTAATTCATTTACATTTCATATTTGGGGGAAATGGATTATATTTTTCGTCATAAAAACCATTGGAATTTATCTTGGAAAACGAATATTTTGATTAAAAATCCAATTAGGGTTTTTATAAAGAAAATTTGCATTTTTGGAATTGGGGAATGGGACTTAATTGTATTTTGATGTTTTTTAAAATAATTTTCCCCTCAATTAATTGTACCAGAGTACAAGAAATCCTAGGTAGTTAGTGTGTTATTATGAAAAACATGCTATGTTAGAATCTCCCTAGGAATGGATTGACACTTATAACAATAAAAACATATTTTTAGAATATCCACTTCCTTAATATGACATATATGAGACATCTCTTTTTAGGGACAAGGGACGTGTGTACCCATTGGGATTATGATCATATGATTATGTGAGGATCCCATAACATGAAATTATCATTACTCTTGTTATATGACAATTCTGCTCACTTGTTTATATTTTTTATATAAATTTGTTCCATTATTTTACAATATATTTTCAAGCCTTGTGAATTTATGTAAACTATTTCATATAAAAGTGTTTTATTCAGCCAAGTTTTAGAAATATCCCAATAATTGAAATGTGATGAATTTGTTGAAGTATTTTCCATAATTTGAAATGTAAATCATGATTTTTGTCAAGTTTTTTTTGAAATACTAAACAATATTATTTAAAAATTGAAATATCTTTATTTGGATAATTAAATGTGGGAATCTTGTTATGGAATCCTTGATGAGACCCTACTGGTCTTTTATTTCACATAGTATATGAGCCTTCGACTTTTTTTTGATTATCTCCTTCCAGTTTGAGTAGCGGTAAAGCAACACTGGTGTTTGTTCACACCATTGATCCATGGACATGGAGATTTGTGTCTGTTTGGATTGGGGTATTTATATATCTTATTTTACTGGTACTTTGTTGTATTACTTTGGGTTTTTTAGACATGTTTGACATCAGGTACACATTTACCAATGGAGTTTCTTTTTTTATGAAAACTAATTTTTTATCGTTCTTTTGATTTTTTTTTGGATAAATAATTCACATATTCATTTTTTATGATGATAGGTTATAGTCTTATACCAATTGGGATCAGGGATGTCATTCTAGCAATGCAATGATAGACTTAATTATCAGGTTTCTAGGGTCCCCATGTAGGTTCATGACATCTCAGGACATCTGAATCTAAAAACCCTAAATAAATAAGGTCTGAACATCCATCCCCTAAACCTATAACCCTCACTACTGGAAAAAAATCAATCCAATAATGTCATTTTGTTAAAATCAATATTAGTTACCTGAAAAAATGTAAAATTCTTCCAAGATTCTCTTTTATTTCATTTACGTATCCACCACATGAATCCAATTTATACCATTATTATATAATTAATTATGTATATTCAATATAATTAGGTATTGTTATGATAATATTTAAACATACAGTTGCACACACATAAATAAAATGTGATGCCCAATCATTATTCTTTTGTATATAGGATTATCGCCTCACAAACCAATGTCATTCATTAATCTATTTACCACATTTCATGGTTGGAAATAATGATAGATAGAAATTTCATATATTATATATATAAAATTTATAATGAATTTATTCATTATGAATTACAATATAATGCATACCTTCATGTTTTCTATTAATTGATAATATGATCACTTTGATTGGGGATGTGTGGTTAATTTCCTCATCAAAGCAATGTGATTCATTCATTATATACATGAAAGGTATTAAGGGATTGTTTTAATAAAAACAAGTTCCATATATGATATAAATATTATACTTGAATTATAATATACATATATATATATATACATATATTACTATGTTCTGTAGATAAATAAATGGAAAGAGATTCATGCAAACGTACGACCTACCATCTCTCTGAATAGGGAATTTATTTTCCTATCACAAAATAATATGGATTAGTATAAATAAATATTTGATAAATATAAATTATAATTAAATCAAGGTTTACAATATGGATATGATTAAATCATTATATTATTAAAAAGAACCATAAATAATAAATCAAAACATACTCCATAAATTAGGAAATTAATACATAAAATAATAAAAATAATTAATGATTACCAAAAAAACAGGTAATAATATATCATAAAAATATCACATATGATATAATAAATATTAATTTGGTTCTAGTATATATTAATAACATTATTCAAAACCTTATAGAAGTGTTTAAAGTGAATTCAACCAAAATATATCTTACTGTATGTTTTTTTAATCTAACTTTTTACATCTATAAGTTAAATTAAATATTAAGAACTTACTTATTTTGGGCGGTGTCCCTACTTACCAATTAGATAAATTATATAATAAATCCGATTTTATTCCAGATACTTTGGTTTTTTCCTTTAATTATATCATCAAAAGGTTGTTTATTTGAAAATAAAAAATTGGTAAAAGTTATTTTGAAATCTCACATTCTTTTTTGATTGTTGTCTTTATCTTCAAACAATAACTTAATTTTAATAATACTTCATTAGAAATTTAATTTTTATTAAATTTACATATTCTTGTCCGATTGATATGATTATTTTCTAAAATTTAATTCATTTTTACATAGGGTGTTTTCTTTTAAAGGTATTTGATTAACATAGGAATTATTAATAAATATATATTATATGTTAAATATAGATATTTTAGGATAAAAAATACTACATATTAATTAAAATGACTATTAGATATACGAGGAATTATTTTCACTGGTATAACATGTGTGGGTCCTGTTACAGATATCCCCTGGATGCATCTCTATGTTCTCAAGAGATGAATTGGTTGGACAAATCATAGTACTTTAAACTATATTGACAATAGATCATGACGGGAAATATACAATGCCCCAAGGAAACGAGCATCCAATAAATAAAAATATGCTTCTTTAATATTCATTTATTACTTATCTAGGATTTTTTTTCATTGTATTTATCAATGGAGATAGTTCATTCTATGTTTATTTATTAAATAGAATGTGTTTCAGTCACATACCATTCTATATTGATATTTCTATATCATGTTATATAAAGGGAAAGTGCTCTTAGTTATTTACCCTTCCATGATTACTTTTCTCATTAATAAATTATTTATTCTACTTACATACCTGTACTAAGCATTTTAACTCACACTTGTTTTGTTTCTTTTCCCCAAGATATGACGAATTAATCTTTGAATGGTATTTCAAGGATTCATTTCATTTCATTTTATTATCTATCATGTTTTATTTTTAACATCCTAACATAAAATTGCTAACATGTATGTAATATGGATTTCTAAAACTATTAAAATTATTGGTCATTTTGGATTTGATTCCATATAATCATTATAATTAAATAATGTATGACGCCTGATCCGGGATTATGGGTTCTATGTGTTACTATTGGTATCATAGGAAGTTTAGTAGAATCCATGGAATCTAGATTTAGGAAAACATTGATTAGGTAATATAAAAATTGGATTGACCTTGATGATATTTGTAGAATAAAATACTAGATTTTTGTTGTGGTTTATATTATACGGGTCTTACTAGAAGTATATTCATATCTAGAAAATAAATGATGATGTGGTTCTCGCATAGATTTACCTTTGGGTAAAAACTCCCGGAAGGTGTGTCAGCAATGACTCTAGAATAACAAGGCACATAAAAAAGAGCATACTATGAACCTAGTTTAACACTCCTAGTATATATTCCCTAGATA
Organism: Viscum album; assembly: GCA_963277665.1. Lineage (NCBI taxonomy): Eukaryota > Viridiplantae > Streptophyta > Magnoliopsida > Santalales > Viscaceae > Viscum > Viscum album. The sequence goes on from OY728156.1 coordinate 120,780,886, forward strand.
ATTCACAATTCCCTTAGATACTATTATGTAAGATTCGAATGATATGATATCCTCAAAGAAACCATGTTTATTATTATGAGATTAGTGGTGAAAAATTAAGTTAATTTATCATAAATGTTTAACTAGTTTTGGGAATATATATTCTGTTACATAATGTTATGATATAATCCAGATTATTCAATTATTTAGAATTTTTTTTTGAAGAATGAATGTTATCAATACTAATGAAAAGTGTATATACATCACTAATGAGAAAACTCATATATCTAGTATTGGATCTGAAAATAATATGGATATGTTTAGGAAGTATAATTATGAAATGACACATAAACATTCCCAAATAGATAATCCACTTCCAAAAAGTGATTATCCGATGTTGTGTGACATTAGGTGATTGATGCCCCCATCATTTAGTGGGACTACTCACCGAATGTTATTTGTTCAATTGATTAAGTATTTGGATAAGATATTAATGGCATTAGGATGTGGAGAAAAGGGTAAGGTCACACTTTGAATGTATTTTCACAAGGATTATATAGATAAATGGTCATATTTTATCTAAAATACTCTAACACCCCAAGCTTCCACGGTACGCTTCTCTTTGAATAATATAGTAGTGTGTGTTGTACACAACATCGAGTTCTAACACACACCTCAACTAATCCAACTAGACATTATGAATACTAATACCCACTTTTTGAAATTTTATACATTTTATCATTCAAAATGGATTAATGTTTTGGATTCGGAATATCGAAATTAGCTTATGGTGATTTTTTTGTTTTTTTCTAAAAACATTCAATTTTTGATGAATAGTGAAAATTACTAAATTTTAAATTAAAACAACTTTTTCAATAAAAATAGTTAATACTGATAAATTTGGAATTTGAGTGATTTTAATGTATAATTAGATTATATTTTAACCATTTAATCCAATGTTGGTCATTTTACATAATTTGACATTTAAACTGGACATAAGCAAGTGTCAATTTTTTTAATAGTTATTATTTCTAAAAAACACGCTTTTTTTACAACGGGAATTAGTTTTAAATTTATTTCTACCACTTCAGTGTTTTGAATTTAGAAAACTGGATTCCATATTTAGAATTATGAGGTAAAAATTGTTTAAATAGGTAACTTTTATATTTAGGCATTTTGAATAATTACTTCGGTAAATATTTTATTTACCATGGTTTAAGGGTAAATCCGGTAAATAATGGTAAAAAAATATTATAATAATAATAATTTACCCTAAAACGTTTCCTAACCCTATTTTATGATACATGTCCAACCATGGGAATCTTTGGATCTATTTTGGTTCCCCATGGTGCCACTTGTAATTAATAATGAAACATTATATTAATTTAGGTAAAATAAATACAAAAATGACATGAGCATATATCTTTCAGAAAAATAATATTTACATAGGCTTATATATGTTATAATTTCAACTATAAATATTCCTTAGAAATATAAAATTATTTCCTACATAATGAAATTTTATTTATATTTTTTAGACATTGAATATATAAATATATTTATGATACAGTAATGATATATTATTTTCCTTACTAATGAAGGAATCAAATAATTGGTATTATAAATGATAAAATAAAAATAATTTGAAAGTTTTGATGCCATACATGGATTTTATTGATCAATATGACATTTTACGATTGTTTAAATGAATTTTTTTTGGAATTAATAATGTTGTTAATAATTTAACAAAAATCAACTATTAAATAGTGTCGAAATTGACATAAATGAGTTTTTAAAACAAATTTTATATTATTAATTGATATTCTATTCCTAAAGATTCTAAGGTTTGTAAAAAGGACTTATATAATGATAGTTTTATCATTAATGGACCACTTGGGGGTCGCATGGATGTATATAGTACGTTTATTATCAATATAATATAAAAATACGAAGAGACATGGAAAATTTAAACTATTTAACTAAGAGTTAAATCAAAAAGGTAAAGTTAATATAGTGACACAAACCTATCTAAAACTGATTGGATGAGTGGTTTTCGACCTATCCCCACCTTAACCATTAAATAATCGACTTTTTATCCATTATAAACTGAATATGAATTTATTATAAAACAATATTTCTAGCTTTTCTTAAGGTGCCCCTCACCCATCTTATAAATGGGCACTCCCCCTTCTCACTAATTCACACCTTCAAATCCATTTTGATTAGCCATAATCTACCAAAACACCCTCTCAAATTTCTTCCCTTCATCCTAGAGGCCTTACTTTAGTCAGAAAGCCAACCTAAGGAGCCCTTTTGATCAAATCAAAAGGAAGAACCCGAAGAAGATGTAATATTTTCACTACCCTCTTTCAAGTTCAATTCTTCTTCCGCATCTTCTTTATTTGTTATTTCCATTATACAATAATAAATCCAGTATATTATATATACTATGATGTTATTATAAATATGGTACAACCATATTCAGTATTATATCCACCCTTTGAATGACTTGTCACCATACGTGTGTACGTACGACTTACCATCTCCACGTCATGGTGTAAATGTTATTCAAAATATTATTATTTGGATTGGTATGATAATGGTGTAAATAATAAATATAACATTATAATGATTCTGTATATATGATATACCATCCAATTATATACGAATTTGATATCAAAAGAATGATATTGTCGCTCGTGCGTACGTACGGACTACAGTCTGCACGAACGCGATGAGATTCATTCCTCATCGTATCCATTCAAGACTAATTCTCATTCGATGATTAAAAATAATGTTTAAGGACTTGATATAATTTAGGATATGAATAAGATACAACCTATCTATAACAAACACGACATATACAACAAAACATATAAAATAAAATGAGTAAGTTAACAATCAAAACGATGATAATACTAAGATATTATTAACAAAGCAATGTTAAAAGAACATATATGATATCATATTAATGTATATGATTCTTTTATATTTTAATAAAAACATTTTTCACCATTATACAAGAGGTTAACCTACTCCCGGCCAAGGAAAATTACAAGGTAAGGGATTATTTCACAATCTCTTCATTATCCGAGGATGTTTATATATAATTATCTACTAGGACCTCTTTATCATTCATATCCATGTTTCTTAAAAATGTATTTCAAATCATTCTTACTATTTTACAGACTATGGGTTAATGTCATTTATACCCTTTTTTTAATTTTTATAATAAGTTTATAAGGGAATCATTCCGTTGTTTTCCAAACAAGGTCCTTTTTAACCTTTTCGACAGAATTAAGGTAAGAATGTTTTTTTAACTTATACGCCATTGGAGGCTATTTTACACCGTAATAAAATCATCAAATATTACCTTACATGATTATAAGAATGTTTTCAATGTAAATATTTTCTTTTATAATTATGTGACTTTTAAATTATTTAAAAAAAGTGATATGTCTCTCAAATAGTTTTGATTTCATCTATGTCAACATCCATTGATGGATTTTAACCTTATTGAAGTTGATTTATTATGATACAAATCTACCATATTGTATTGAAGGTTTTGTGATATGTTTACTATGTATGTGTTATTTTTATACCATTCATGGTTTATGGAGAAAGTATTGACATTTCGTATGCATGTTTTAATACGAATGTTTATGTTATGTTTAAACCTGTTCGTATGAGGAATGAATTGGACTTAATAAGTGATGGTTGGAGCCCATTATAGCTCCTCGATGCATCGGTGGGTCTCAAGAGACAAACTAGTGTCTTGTCACAAGGCCTTGAAAAAATATTATTTGTAGTCTTGGCACAAGGCCTAGACTATGTTGTTATGATATTCTGGCATTATGCATTCCACCATAATGAAAGTGGTTATTGATATTGCATGTGATTATTCGACCAGTAGAATTTCCATGTGAATATGTAAATGGAATTTTTTTCATTTTATTGTTTCCATATTATGCTGAAGTAGATGTTTAAAAGGATTTGGTTTTAGTTATACATTGCCTTAAATGTTTATGCTTATTTATTAATGTTTCTACTATATTGTTATCCTTACTGGGCATCTGAGCTCCCCCATTTCTATGTTTTATTTTTCACAGGATATGAAGAAGTATTTTATGATTGACCTGTAGGGATAGTATGAGGGGATATGAATGTGGACTATGGAGACTATGTTGTTGTAGTATTTCACATTAGGATGTAATGTAAGACATATGAATGTATCTAGTGTTTTCAAGGATAATAAACTAATTGGTCTTTCGATAATTGATCTATTATGATCATGCCAATGTTATGTAATAATGAACCGACTCTAGGTATCTGGGGTTAGGGCATTATAGTTGGTATCAGAGGAAGTTTGGTACAAACCTTAGAAGCTAGATTTAGATAAACACTGAGTACAACACATAGACCTAATATGGACTTTGAGGATTAGTATATAAAAACTTCCTAGAATTATAGTATTGTAGAGATTTTGTGTGTTTTCCGAGCAATACATCCATGTTTGGATACAAGAAGGTAGAGGCGGCTCTGGAACATATGTACCCAAGGGAAAAACCCGAAAACACCACGTTGAACTAGACTCGAATGGGAACTGGTGCACAACGGGCCTTGCTGTACTCTTGGTTATGAAATATCGGGGGATATGATTATGATAATTCTCATTTTCTATACATACCATTATGAAGGGTTTATGACTATATAATTCCTTAAAGAAAACATTTTTTATGATTATGGATTATATCCATAATCTATTCAATTCATGTAAAGTGTTTTACAAGTTTAGATTTATGTATTGTTATTCATAAAATAATCTAGTGTATGCCAATGTTTAGAAATGGCACATAGTGGAAGAAATGGAAACTGTATCAATGAACGCACTCCACATAGGGGTTTCCCTTCTACTCAAGATAATTATAGTGGAACTGGTGATTAAACCGGTGCTGATTAGCTAATCACCTGACTAGGACAAGTCACTCAGGTTATAAATAATAACCTAACCCGTATGGAGCACCCAGATCCACAACGTAGAGGATCAATGCTAGATCACTTCATTAGGCTACAAACACCAACTTTTAATGGGAGTAAAAATCCATTATTATCTAAGAAATGGATAAATTCCTTTGAGAAAATGTTCCTTGCCTTCGGGAGTAGTGAAAGGGAAAAATTTATCATGGAAGTTTACCGCCTCACTAGAGATGCTGATCAATGGTGTTCATTGATTCAAAACACAAAGGAAGATGATGAAGTATCAAATATAGAATGGAGGGAGTTCAAATATCTTTTCATAGAAAAATACTTTCCTTGTGACCATCGAGTTGGTATGGAAAGGAAATTTCTGAGTCTGAGGTAAAAGGACGATGCGAATGTTGCAATTTATGAGGATAACTTTAAAAGGGTAGTGAGGCATGCTAAAGATTATATACGTAACCCAAGATATAAGATTAATCATTTCCTTGATGGGTTAAAAAAGTTTCTCCTTCGACCATTAGTCTCACAATCCTTCTCTTTATATGAAGATATTGTCTTATGCGCTATCAAGACAGAAAAAGAATTCTCTAAGTCTTACAACTTAAAATCAAAGAAAGAGAGGATAATATTTGCTGATCACTATAGAAATGGAAATAAGTGAAGGAAGGGAAAAATATTAATATCCATCATGTAGTAAATGTTGGAATAAACACCCTGGTACTTGCTTGAAGGGAATGAGAGTCTGTTACAAGTGTGGTGAAAAAGGCCACAAAACTTGTGATTTCAGGGGGAAGAAAGAAGCTATTGATGTTCAATGCTACAAGTGCATGGAGATGGGAAATTATGGAAATGAATTTCCTAAGCTTTAGGGGAACTTACCTCAGAAAAGGCCAAGGGATCAAGACCAAGCTTATGATATCACTACTTCTGAGGTTCAATCTCCAAAAGATGTGGTGGCAGGTAATTCAATGGTTTCATCATGTTTAGCCAATGCTTTATTTTATTCTAGATCATCGCATTGTTTCATATCTTGCCTGTTTTCTAAGAAAATTAGATATTTATAATTTGATTTAACAATGGAGTTATCAGTTAAAACTCTTAAGGGAAGTATCATCGCAACAATGTTTTGCAAATCTGTTCCCATTAGAACATATAAATGTTCTTTATCTGCTGATATCATCATCATACCTATGATTGAATTGGATATAATCCACGGTATGGATTCGCTTTTGGACTATGATGTGAAGAGTTATTGTAAAAAGAAGGAGTTTAGGATTTTTGATGATGATGATAAATAACACCTTATCTTTATAGTAGAATCATCACCACCTGATTCATATATAGATCAACCCCCAATAGCTCAACAAAATTAAATTATCAGGGAGGAAGAGAACAAAATAACTGTGTGTGAGGAAAGGAATGTTCAAATAGAGGATGTACCTATTGTGAGAAAATATTTTTATGTTTTTCCAAGTGATTTACCTCGTCATCCTCCAGAATGAGAAATTGAGATTTCCATTGATTTAATTAATGGTTCAAGGCCTATATCGAAGACCCCTTATATAATGCCACTATGTAATTATTTGAACTAAAGAAACAGCTAGAGGAATTGAGTAATAAGGGATCTGTTCACCATTGTTTTTCTCCATGGGGAGCCCTTGTCCTTTTTTTATGAAGATTGATTGATCTATGAGGTTATGTATTGACTATAGAGAAATAAATGTTATAAAAATAAAGAACAATTATCCCCTACCTCGCATTGATGACTTAGTTGACCAACTTCATGGAGCTCAATACTTTTCAAATATTGACCTTCGATCTGGACACCATCTGTTGTGGGTGAAGAAGGAAGACATTACAAAGACAACATTTCATACCAGATATGGGCATTATGAGTTTGCAGTAATGCATTTTGGATTGACTAATGAACCCTCTGTATTCATGGATCTAATGAATAGTGTTTTCAAAGAATATCTTGATGATATTGTGGTTGTATTTATTGATGATATCTTGGTATATTCCAAAAGCTACAAAGATCTTGAGAATTACTTGTGCATTATCATAATGAATCTAAGAAGGCATGAATTATATGGGAAGTTTAGCATGTGTGAATTCTGGATTCAGGAGATTTCTTTTCCTGGCCATATTGTCTCTAAGGATGGTATTTTCGTTGATCCTTCTAAGACCAAGGAAATCCAAGAATGGCTAGAACCAACGAGTATAACTGAGGTAAACAGTTTTATTGGTTTAGAAGGTTATTATCAGTGTTTCTTCTAGAATTTTTCCTGATTTTCTAACCCATTAACGAAACTCACATGTAAAGGGGTTAAATTTGTTTGGACAAAAAATAGGGAAGAATGTTTCGAAGTTCTGAAGAGAAGATTATTCGATTCCCTTATATTGACTCTTCCATCGGGGAATGATGGGTTTGTTATTTATAGTGATGCCTGAAAGAAAGGACTTGGTTTTTTCCTTATGTAGAATGATAGAGTTATTGCTTATGCATCACGACAGCTAAAATTCATGAGCCAAACTATCCTACTCATCATCTTGAGTTATCTGCTGTAATCATTTCTTTCAATATATGGAGACATTATCTCTATGGTGAAAATGTGAGATATATACCGATCAAAAGAGTTTGAGGTATATTTTCTCACAGAAAGAACTGAACATGAGGCAAAGGTGACGGCCTGAACTACTCATGGATTATCACTGCACGATACACTACCACCCAGGGAAGGAAAAATAATGTGGCAGATGCTTTGAGTAGAAAAGATCATAGAGTTTTGAACAAGATGAGAGTTGAAATGGATCCTATTTTTATGGATCTTGTAAATATGGATATGAGAATCACCCTGGAAGACGAAACATCATTACATTTTCAAATGGTTGCCAAACCATCTTTACTAGAAAGGATAAAGAGTTCTCAGACCGATGATGTAGAGTTTAAAAAGAAAATTAAATCTGTGAATGATGGGAGATTGAGTGACTTTGTGTATGAAGATGGAATTTTGAAATTTGAGAAGAGACATTGTGTTCCCAATTTACCTGATATAAAAAGAGAATTGTTGGATGATTCTCATAGTTCAAATTTCTCTATACACCCTAGGAGCACCATGATGTATAGAGATTTGAAAGAACTTTTTTCGTGGGACAACATGAAGACGGAGATTGCTGATTTTGTGTCAATATGTATGGTTTGACAACTAGTGAAAGCTGGAATGCAACAGCCTAGAGGATTTATGCCACCTTTTCCCATACTGGAGTGGAAATGGGATAATATTATGATGGACATAGTCATGGGACTAACAAAGACTCCTAGAAGGAACGATGCAATATGGGTCATTATTGATCGGCTTTCAAAGTCATCACATATTCTTGCTATAAGGGATGATTTACCACATGAATGTCTAGAAAGACTATATATTAATGAAGTTGTGAGACTTCATGGAGTACCCCTATCGATTGTTTCTGATCGTGATCTACATTTTACATCAAGATTCTAGAAAAGTCTTCAGAAATCCCTAGATACTAAACTTCATTTGAGCATTGCCTACCACCCCCAAACTAATGGAAAATCTGAACGGACTATTGAAACCTTATAAGACATGTTGAGATTATGATCACTTGACTTTCAAGGTATGTGGGGTCAATATTCACCTTTGGTAGAAATTTCCTATAACAATAGCTTCCATTCATGTATTCAGATGCCACCATGTGAAGCTTTATTGGAAAAAGATATCACACACCAACCTATTGGGATGATGTTGGTGAATGAAAACTCATAAGACCATAACATGTGGAGGAAATTATGGAAAAGATGAAGGTAATCCAAACCCACGTCAAAGCAGCTCAAAGTAGGTAGAAGAGCTATGCTGATAAATGATGGAAGGAGTTGGAATTTCAGGTAGGAGATCATGTTTTCATGAAGGTATCTCCATGGAAAGGTGTTATACGTTTTGATAAGAAGGGTAAATTGAGTCCCAAGTACATCGGACCTTTCGAAATTTTAGAACGAATTTGGGATGTAGCTTACAGTTTGGGAATGCCGCCAAGTCGCTCCAAAGTTCATAATGTATTCCATGTATCATTGTTGAGAAAATACATACCTGACCCAATGCATGTACTCACCTATGAGGAATTAGAACTAGAACCCGATCTATATTATTTCGAATAGCCTGTCAAGACTCTTGATACGAGAGAACAAGTGCTAAGAAACCGGACGACTCGTCTGGTAAAAGTTCTATAGAGAAACCATAAGATGGAAGAGGTAACGTGGGAACCCGAGAAACATATGATGAAGAACCACCCGAGTCTTTTTATACAGTAATATTCTTAAAATATTAAGGATGAAATTATTTGAAATAGGGGAGAATGTAACACCCCAAGCTTCCACGGTACACTTCTCTTTGAAAAATATAATAGAGTGTATTGTATGCAACTTCGAGTTCTAACACACACCTCAACCAATCAAACTAGCCATTATGAATAGTAATACCCAATTTTTGAAATTTTATACATTTTATCTTTCAAAATGGATTTCATTTTTGGATTTGGAATATTGAAATTAGCTTAGGGATAAATTTTGGTTTTTTCTAAAAACTCTCAATTTTTGATGAATAGTGAAAATTACAATATTTTAATTATAAAACAACTTTTTTGATCAAAATTATTAATAGAGACAAATTATGAATTTGAATAATTTAAAAGTATAATTAGATTATATTTTTACCATTTAATACAATTTTTTTATTATACATTATTTCATATTTAAACTAGACATAATCAAGTGTCAATCTTTTGATAGTTATTATTTCTTAAAAACACACTATTTGTTTTGACAATGAGAATTAATTTTAAATTAATTTATGCCACCTTTCTGTTTTGAATTTATAAAACTGGATTCCATATTTAGAATTAGGAGGCCCAAATTGTGTAAATATGTATCTTTTATTTTTATACATTTTGACTAATTAATTTGGTAAATATTTTATTTACCATGGTTAAAGGGTCAATCCGGTAAATAAGGGTAAAAATAATATTATAATAATATTAAATTACCTTAAAATGTGTCCTAACCCAATTGGATGATACATTTCTGACCATGTGTATCTTTGGGTCGATTTTGGGACCCCATGGTGCCACTTTTATGTGATAATGACACATTATATTAATTATGTTAAAGTAAATAGAAAAATGACATAAGATTATATCTTTTAGAAAAAATATTTTTACATAGGGTTATATATGTTATATTTTCGACTATAAATATTCATTAGAAATATAAAAAGATTTAGTACATAATGGGATTTTATTTATAATTTTAAGTTATGGAATAATTAAATTTATTTATGACACAGTAATGATGCATTATTTTCCTTATTAATGAAAGAATCAAATAATTGGTATTATAAATGATAAAATAAATATAATTTGAATGTTTTGATACCATCCATGGATTTTTTTGTTTAATATGACATGTTATGATTGGTTAAATGAATTTTTTATCAAATAAATAAAGTTTTTATGACTTTATCGAAAATCAATTATTAAATAGTGTCAAAGTTGACATAAATGAGTTTTCAAAACAAATATTAAATTATTAATTGATATTATATTCATAAAAAATATAAGGATCGAAAAAAGGACTTATATAATGATAGTGAAATCATTAATGGACCACTTGGGAGTCTCTTCAAAGTATATAGTAAGATTATTTACTATATAATATAAAAATACCAAGAGTCATGGTAAATGTAAAACTATTTAACTAAGAGTTAAATAAAAATAATAAAGTTAGTATAGTGACAAAAAACTTTCTAAAACCTATTTTTTGAGTTGATTTCTACCAATCCCTGCCTTAAACTTTAAATAATACACATTGAAGCCATTGGAAACCAAATATGAATTAATTATAAATAATATTTCTAGCTTTTCCTAAGGTGCCCCTCACCCCTCTTATAAAATGGCACTCCCCCTTCTCACTAATTCACACCTTCAAAGCCATTTGCCTATGCCAACCTCTACCAACATACCCTCTCAACTATCCTCCCATCATCCTAGAGGGATTACTATAGTCTGAAAGCCATACTATGGAGCCCTTTTGATCAAATCAATTGGAATAACCCGAAGAAGAGGAAATGTTTTCACCACCCTCTTTCAAGTTCCTTTCTTCATACACTTATTTTTCTTTGTTATTTATATTATAATATAATAAATATAGTATATTCTCTAGAATATGATGTTATTATAAAAATTTTACAACCATATTCAGTATTTTATCCTTTCTTTTGAATGACATGTCACCATACATTCGTACGTATGGCTTACTGTCTCCACGTCGTGGTGTAATTGTTATTCAAAACATTATTATTTGGATGGGTATGATAATGATATAAATAATAAATATTACATTATAATGATTATGTATATATGATATAACAGACAATAATATATGATTTTTATATCAAAATAATGATATTGTCTCTCGTGCATACGTACGGACTACCGTCTCATTCATCGTATCCATTCAAGACTAATTCTCATTCGATGATTAAATATTATTTTTAAGGACATGTTATCATTCTGGATTTGAATAAGATACAACCTATCCATAAAAAACAGGTCTTATGTTACAAAACATATAAAAGAAAACGAGTAAATTAACACCGAAAATGATGATAATACTAAGATATTATTAACAAAGCAATGTTAAAAGATCATATATGATATAATATTAATGTATATGATTCTTGTATAAATTAATAACAATTATTTAACCATTATACAAGAGTTTAACAAACCCTCTACCAATGAAAAGTACAAGGTAAGGGTTTATTTCACAATCTATTCATTATCTGAGGTTGTTTATACGTAATTATCTTCTGGGACCTTTTTATCATCCACATCCATGTTTATTAAAAATGTATTTCAAATAATTCATACTATTGTACAGACTATGGGTTAAAGTCATTTATACCCCTATTTAACATTTTATAATATTTTTATAAGGGAATATTTCCGTTGTTTTCCAAACAAGGTCCTTTTTAACCGTTCCTACAGAATTAAGGTAAGAATGTTTTTTAACTTATACGGAGTGTGCGTCTATTTTCCGCTGTTATAAGATCGTCGAAGCTTCCTTTATAAGACTATAAGAATATTTTAAATGTAAATATTTTATTTTATATTTATGTGACTTTTAAATTATTTCAAAAAAAGAGATATTTCTCTCAAATTGTTTTGATTTAATCTTTGTCAACATCCATTGATGGATTTTAAGCTTATTTGAAGTTGATTTATTATGATACAAAACTTCCATATTGTATTAAAGGTTTTGTGATATGCTTGACTATGGATGTTTTATTTTTATACTATTCATGGTTTATGGAGAAAGTATTGAAATTTAAAATGCTTGTTTTAATACGAATGTTTATGTCATGTTTAAACCTGTTCATATGAGGAATGAATTGGACTTAATAAGTGACGGGTGGAGCCCGCTATAGCTCCTCGATGCATCATCAGGTCTCATTAGACAAACTACTGTCTTGGAACAAGGAATTGACAAAATCATTTTTGTATCCTTGGCACAAGGCCTTGAAAATGTGGTTATGATAATATGGCATTATGCATTACATCATTTTGAAAGTGCTTATTGATATTGCATGTGATTACTCGACTAGTAGAATATCCATGTGAATAAGTAAATGGAATTATTTCATTTTATTTTTCCAATATTATGCTGATGTTCATGATTAAAAGGATTTTGTTTTAGTTATACATTTCCTTAAATGTTTATGCATATTTATGAAAGTTCCCGCTATATTGGGATCCTTACTGGGCATCTGAGCTCACCCGTTTCTATGTTTTATTTTTCCCAGGATTTGTAGAAGTGTTTTATGACTGACCTGTAAGGATAGTCTGGGAGGATATGTGTGTGGACTATGGAGACCATTTTGTTGTAGTTTTTCACTTTATGATGTAATGTATGACCTATGAATGTATCTAGTGTTTCCAAGGATATTAAACTAATCGGTATTTCGAGACTTAATCTTTTGTGATCATGCCATTGTTATGTAATAATGCATTGACTCTTTGTAACAGGGTTCAGGGCGTTACAAATACTATAAGTAAAGAAGAAATAAAACTCATGGAATGTTTATTTTTTAAGGACACATTTTCTAACATTTATTTCCCTTGTGAGAAACAAACATAGTTGAATAGAAAGTTCATAGTTTAAATAAAATGTATGAAGAAAGATTTACATAGTGTTAATCATACTCTAAAAGGATATATAGGTATGATATAGATATAGAATGCAATATGATGTGCAATATTGATCACTTCATTGAATTTTTTATTCCATGTATCTGAATGGCGTTTGTTTATCAAGCCCTTTCCTCATACGGTTAAAAAAATTTATTTCCTATCAAGATATAGGGAGAATACTCCACGTCATATAGATTGATGTGGAGAATAAGAAAAATATAAAAGAATGGAAAATAATATTTAAAGTTAATGAAGTATTGTACCATATGTGATAACTACCGAAATAGTCACCCTGGTAAATTATTGAATGGATTGTAATTTATTATATGTATTAAAAAAATTGTCACTAGGGAAAGGAATGTAAAGGGAAAGAGTAAAACACTAGTTTTCAGTGTTAAAACTGCAAGGATATGGGTAACTATGAAGTTCAATTCCCCAGGTGTTAATGGAATATACATCCGAAGAAGATAACAGATCAATGTCTATAATATGTTATTGACACAAATGATGTTGAATTATTAATGATCTTTTGTATTTGGGTCTATGAAATCTATTCTATAATAATTTTATTGAATATTTTTTCATCATATTATATATTAATATATGATTATTTTAATGAATATTTTTTATTAATTTTTTCATATCATATGTTTAATGCTACCAAGAAACGTTATTCATTTACAAGTTAAATTTTTTGAAAGATACATGGTTGGGGGAATGATAATATTTATTTTATTACTCGTATTTCGAGAATGATGTGGGATAAATAGATGACTTACATGGATAAATTATTTTGGATATTACATACTACCAAGGAAATTATTCTTATGTGATGGATCATAATACTGTAGAAAGGATAACCATTTATAAAATACTTGAAGTTAAACATGGGGTGTAATTATAGAGGATAATATATTACTTAAACTTATAAAGAATATTGTTGTAAAATATTATGTAAAAATATTTTATAGAAAAAATGGAAAATATTGTCCTTATAAAATAGAAACATATTGAGTAATTAGATTTCCTTATATTATTATCGAGTTAAATAATTCCTCAACTCTATGAAAATGGCCATGAAAACAAATGAGGTCTTATTATGAAAAAAAAATTATATCAATGTCCTTTTTCATACCTCTAATTCATGGATTTGTGTTCAACAACATTATTATATACATATTATTCATTACTCTTAATCAGATCATGATAGTTAGATTTCTATTCAATATCCAATTTTCACTAATGTTCTGCATTAAGAAAACATATTTTTGCGGTGATGTTTAGATTTAATTTGAAAACATACTATTAATATGAGTTATTAACCCTATGTATGATGTGGGGTTTTAGAAAATAGTATTTTCAAATACCAATCTATAAATTACTAAGATAAATTTTTAATTTCGAAGAAGGAACTTATTTATGTTAGGGAAAATGTAACACCCCATGACTTTATAATATTTTCCTTTTAGAATGAATTTAATTTTGCTGTAGGATTGATTTATAATAAAACCAATATAATATTAGTTTAACTAAATTATTAATTTATATTGAATTAGACACAAAATTATTCTATGATTACTCTACCTAAAACATGAAGTTTATCTGACAATACACATAAGGTCATGTTTTATAAATGTACAATATAGTATAAATATTATTATTTAATATAATTGTTTTCTTCTAGAAAGAATAATATAATTTATTAAAAATAATTATCTAAATTTTAAAATATTATTTAATTTTTTTATAAAATTATTTTTTGTTAGAAATGAATATAGAACCCAATTCAATATAAAGGACATGTTGTAATAAGAAACTATTTACTTCCCACCATGGTATTTTATAAAAATAAATTAAATTAATTAGTAATAGAAAATGATAATAATGAAATATATATATTATATATTCTATAAAATATTTTTTTAAATTTATTTATTATATTTGATAAGCATATAATACGAACAACTCTAGATTTACTCATAAGAAGTTAAATTTTTCTAATTGAAATTTCATAGCCTTTTTTGGGGAACCTATTTTTAATGTAAAATTTGAAACTTTTGTAAATATTATATGACAAAAAAACTTATTTTATGAAATTAGAATTTCAAAATTAGATTATGGTGATTTTTTGAATATTTCATTTGTTATGAGTAGTG
This sequence comes from Viscum album, assembly GCA_963277665.1. Lineage (NCBI taxonomy): Eukaryota > Viridiplantae > Streptophyta > Magnoliopsida > Santalales > Viscaceae > Viscum > Viscum album. The sequence continues at coordinate 120,796,266 of OY728156.1, forward strand.
AAAATTAAGGCATTATTATTGAAAACAATTTTTTGGTCAAATTTATTTATAAGGATAAATTTTTATTTTTATTGGTTTTAATGTCCATTTATATCATTTTTACATATATAAATATAGTTCAGGTCCTCATAACAAATTTTCCATTGATATTGGGCAAAAAATATCAATATAATGAAAATTATTTTCTTAAAAAAATTTCCTCATCATGTCTACAAGATTAGTTTTAAACTAATATCTGCCAATTTTTTTGATTTGAACATAGGGAAATGGATTCCATATTTGTAAAAAGAATAATTTAAAATGTATAGTAACATAAATATTGTATTTTACCAATATAATGGTCTAATAATTTCAGAAATTGATATTACATATTTTTATATGAATATTTATTACATTACACAAATACACACCCGATGACCATAATTTTTTAGTTCCTTTAAAAGTATGGAAACAAAAAAATTGTTCCTAAAATATCGAAATCATATTCCCATTTATTTATTCATAATTATATCCCTTCTTTCATATCAAACATAACACCTTTCATCATATCATGTGGAAACTAAATATTAGAATTGGGGGACCTCATTTGCAATGTAAGGGTAAACATTGAAGATGTCAATTTTTGTAATGAAATAATAAGATTATAAATTATATGAGTATGTGAAAATTATCATAACATAAAATTTCTAAAACTAACATTTCGTGGATCCTAAACCTAGTCCATGGCATAAAAAATTAACATAAATTATAATAATTAAACTTCAACATAACTCATCCTCGAACCAAATGTTAATGCCAAATATTTGAATGGATTCATAATCCATATATAAAAAATTTCAAATATAAATATTTACTACCAAGACTATCATATAAGGACTCATCCCCAGTTTCCCTTAATTAATCTAGAACATATACTTTTTCCCACCACAGATTAAGCACATCGACTTGTTTCCCATCACAGATCTGGCATATCAACTTGTTTCCCTTAATTACATCAGGAGATATAACTCATCACCCAATAAATTGGAGGGAAATATAGGTCCCACCCACAACTTATTGAAAACAATACATAATAATGTCATAGGACATTAAGTCAATATTTACATTGGAACGCATTTAAAGAATTTGGTATCACACACACTTTATCATTACCAAAATCATGGAAAATAAAATTGATTTCATAAATATCATTCTTTAATAAACATAAAAAATTCATAGAAATAATTATAATTTTTATCCTAGGGTAATATCCATAGTTAATAATATGTAACATTATATAATGTCATCATATATGAAAAAAAAAATTTAAAAAATTACCGGAAATAATTATTTAGGAAAATATCATTTCCATTATTATATAATTATATTAAAGAGATGAAAATTTTTAAATAAAAAAAATAGTTTCAAATAACATTATAAGTATGTAATGTAATCATAAATTCGTTAATTATTCATGAAAATAGTGTAATAAATTCATTCTATATATGTTAAAACGTTCAATTCTTACTTTTTCTGAAAAAGTAACAAAGTACCACATTTGGAAAACTATAAAAAAAATACCACTCAAAATTTTTAGTAAACGGTAATATATAAAATTGAATATTATTTTGGAAATAGAAAAAAAACATTTGTAAATTCATTTTAGAAAACAAGGTCGTGGAAGATAAATATTCGATAATAGAAATTTAAAAAGAAACTATCTCAAATATTTATGAGAATGTGAAATAAAATCTTACAAAATGAAAACTATTAGAATTATATTCCCACAAAAGAAATAATATTATATGGATATAAAAAAGCATAATATTAAAAATAGTACTCATAAAAAACATTCATTAGAACTATTTACATGAATAAAACGAAATAATTATTGTATAAGGAATATGTCCCACAAAAATAAATCATAGACAAAAATTCCATACTATTAGAGTAAATTTTGAGTCACGACCAACATAAAAGAATTATATAAATTTAAAATTTTAATATAATGAATTAAATTAAATTAATTATATTACATTTCATAAGGAAATATATACACCACATAATAAGAATAATTGTTGATTATCACATATATATTACCGAAATAATGTGAGACGAGAAATACCTAACCATATATATTGACTCTCATCATATTCATGAAAATGTAGAGTATAATAAATAAAAGTTTATTATAAATATATTAAATAAACATATTCATATATATAATACCATATATTATATAAATGTCACTATATTATACTTGTATATTAACAATTCCATGTTTAAGTTAAGTTTTGGGTAATAACTCATTTGTTTCTCGTATAACTTTGGACTTGATAATCATAGTCCTTATACATATATCATGATTTCATTATCTATTTTATGATAACCATGATATTAATGTCATATATTTTCATAATATATGTGTTTATTTTTACATATAAAAGAGTGAAATAGAAAATTAAATACACTATTCAAGGAGATGGTAGGTCTTACGTATGCATGAATAATACTCCCATTTAATGTTTCATTGAAATAAATAATGTAAATGAAAAATATATTTAAATATAATATTATAAAAGTATAATTATTATGTCATATATATCATATAATTCTACTAACCTGATCCTTAGTACATTGCATGTAAACTGTCAACGAATCACATTGTTCTGAGGAGACAGTAGTCCATACATCTACAAACAATGTTATCATATTTCCACTACATATAAATCAAGATGGTTTGTGTTTTAAAATAAATCAAGAAGCATAAATATATCATAAATATAAAATTTATTATATAAAAATATAAATTTAATCATTATTTCAAAACATTAAAAGTGGAAAAAGGATGTACAAGCGACATCGGTTCGTGGGGAAGTAGTCATCCATATACAAGAATGATGATTTAATAACCCATTTTATTTAAGTGTGTGTGATTTTATGAAGAAACCATTATATAAAAAACTATAATTATATCTATCATATTGAAGTTATTACGTAAACAAGAAATAATAATAATTTAATGATTTTACCTAAAAATTAAACAAAAACCTTCATTGATAAATGTTGCATTTTCATTTGATATATTATTTTGATTTGCACCAAAGGACTCATTTTTTTGTATTAATTCCCAAATTAAGGATTCTATGATGAAGGAAGGTATTTTGGGATGATATTTGGATAGAGGACTTCCTAACAAAACTGGTTCTAATGTTTGAATAAATGAGATCAAGAGGTTCCCTTTTATAATAGAGGGGATGGGCACTCTTGGAAATCATCAAAATATTAAATTAATGTAAATAAATTCTATAAAAAAATTACTCCAAACAAATTAATTATGAGTATTTTATGATTTTAAATTGAAATAATTTAATTCAATAAAAATTATATTTGTTTTGAATATTTTTTAATCCTTATCTTTTATCCTTAACACTTATTTAACTTTTTTTAATAGTACAATAATATCATGTATTTTATTTTTTTAGGGTTAATATAATAACTATAGAATAGAAAAATAGAAATAAATGAGTCGAGGATGATATTTTAATATATATCATAATTATTTAGCGAAATTTATGTTTTTATGAATTTTATATCATTTAATAAAATATTATTTATTTTAAAATGTCATTAATGTCAATTTTTTTACAAGTCATTACAAGACTATCTAGAAATATCAAAAACTTATCTTAAAACTATATCATTTAAATCATCACTATCATATAAATTTAATCCAAAAATTTCATGCAAGACATTAATTAAATCAAATTATATTTATTTTATTACTATCATTTCATTGATTCTTCCATTAATTAAACAATTATGCATCATCATTATGTCATTACTTAAGTTTATTATTATACCCCTAAAAATTATAAATAAATTACAATTATGTAGATAAAAAATTTATATTTATAAATATTATTTTTAATCTAATATATCCATCAAATAACTCCCTATTAAAAGTATTTGTCTTGTTAAAAACAAATATTAGACAATTTTTTGTTTCCTTTGAATATAATATAAAAATAATATATTGTCTTCTTATAGGTAATAAATGTTTTGATAACTGATACTTTAATGTATAGATATGAAAAATATTAGTCCCATAAAATTAGGACAAGTTTTCAGGTAATTTTATAATATTTATAATATTATTTTTAACCTTATTACCTGATTTACCCTAAATCATTGTAATAAAAATTACAAAGTTACTAATCATATTTTTTTTTCAAAAATAAAATTGGAATATTTAATAAATTAGTTCATTTATATTCCATATATGTAGTATAGTTTAAAAAATTAAGAAAATATAATTTTATGAAATTAATTAAGAAATCATCTCGTTGATGGATTGATAAAACATGATTTTAAGGTAAAATTGTCCAAATTATTGAAATGTTTTTATATCCAAAATTCATTGTAAAATTTATTAAAATGACTATAAATAGATAACGGATAAAATATTTATCTAATTATACATTAAAAATATTAAATAATATAATCTATAAATATATTTAAATCAAATCAAAAACAAGTTTTCAATTAAAATACAGTATTTTCACTATTTATCAAAAAAATGATTCTTATCAAAAATACCAAAAATTTATCCAATGTAAATTTTGAAACACCTTTTTCGCATAATATATTTATTTTTTCAAATATAATTTATAAATTTTTCAATAAATATATTTTAAAAAAGTGTTCTATCAAAAGGTGGTGAAACTATTTTCATTAAAACGCTTTTTTTATATTTAAATTTTTATTTTTTTATTATATTAATATGTATATTTTTTGGTATAATAGAAACATGTTCATATTAAAATAATTTTTCGGAAAAACATATCCTTTTTTTAAAAAAATGGTTTTACATTCAGTTATTATTAAGTGGAAATATATTTATGTGTAAAATATAATTCCATAAATCACTTATTCCTATTCATACATTCCATTCTAATATAATGTTTATAATCTTCTTTTTTAATTAATTATACTAATAAAATTTTATTTTATTTAAAAATATTGTTCTATGTAATGACTGTGAAGTAGGTGTTACATATACTTCAAGAATAATTTGGTGTAATGTATAACACAATACATTAGAGAAATTCAATATATTATAAAAATGGTAATAAAAACATAGTTTATTACATTCTACCCACCTTGAAAATAAGTTCTCACTCTAAATTATTCATTATAATACAATCAAATGAGGATACTTCAACCTCATCATATCCACTTGTTACCATGGAGATTATTTAAAATGGTTGTTTTCTCCACAAAACCATAACTAGGTGAGTGGTATGATTTTTAAGATATTTATCTCTACTATCATAAATTTCTACATGTTTTTCTTCAGAACAATGATATTGATCCAATGTTACATCCACTATGTTCTATAGATGTGAAGGATCAGGTACGTACATCCTCAGAATAGCTACATGGAACACATCATTAAAATGAGTGATATTAGGTGGATGTTCCTATGGATAGGCTACCATTCTAATTTGATCAATATTTTTAGAAGGAAATCACATCCTTTAAATTAAAATTTCACTTCAAATATAAAATTTGTATGTTTGAGAATTATATTGTTGGAAATCCACATTGTAAAATGGGTAAATAAAATGTCATATTAATAGTGTGGATGTAAAAGGTGAATATCACCATATTTCTTGGATTAATAGTGAGTGAAATCATAGATATGAATGATTATTCCAACTATCCTATTATGATGGAGAGTCATAGAGAAAATTTTTGTTATAAATTTAATCATTATCGAATGATAAAAATGTGATAATCTAAGGAACCATTTTAGTTAACCCAGATAAATGTACTATGATAATTTTTTTATTTCAAGATACTTTTACAAGAGTTAAATAATCTTCATAAGAAGATATTCTTACTAGATTTCGTTATATATTGTATACAGGATCTCATACAATTATTCTGTGTTGATCAATTTGAACATAGTCTATTACTCCAATAAAGGATGTTGAAATTGTAATGCCTCAAGAACTACTGCATCATAATATCAATAGTGAGATGACAATTCATTCATTTTGCCTCTAGGTATCGTCACAACAGATTTGATAGAACATTTTGTCCAATATTATAAAATGGAAACATTAATATCTTAAACCTCAACCAAAATTCATCAAAAAAATCATAAATAGTTACCCTTAGGAACATTACAAATGGATAAAGTAGATGAATTTAGGAATAATGTCACTGGACATAGAATTAATTTATGAACTAAACAATATGTAGATATTAATTTTCACATACCAAACATGTGAATACCATTATAATTTATTATCTTTAATGATTGAAATAACCTAAATTATTATTAAACCTTTTTCAAATGATGCATGATTTTAAAAATTTACTCTTTCCCCATACCATAAATATAGGAAATCAATAAACTTTGTCCATGACATCATAAATGATAAGTGTATTCCATGCATATATTTATGAGTGTTTTAATATATTTCATTTTGTATTTAAATGATTAATCTTCTCATGTTTGGGATAAATTTACTTGGTTTACTATTTGTGGAATTAAATAAAGAATATTTCAAAAAGAAAAGAAAATTGTATGAAAGATGAGTTGAAAAACCCTTCACACCGCAAGAAAAGGCTAAAGCACGACACTAGATTTTTTAGAAATAAGTGAAGCTGAAAGCGGTAGAAAAATTGTCCACACATCATGAATCACAACTACACGTTTTGACTCTTCCAATTAATGAAGATCTATGTGGTACAAGTCATTACGATCATACAACACGTGAAGGCTATGTACACATCATGAGCCACCAGTACATGATGTGACAGCAGTCAAACTAGCATATGAGATTTTTCAGGATTCAACATGACAGAGGAAAAGAGGATATGTGAAACATTTAATGTAACCTAGGTACACATCGTGTAGGGAATGATGCATAGAAAAACATCAGGTGATGTGGACCACATGTTTCAATGAGAAAATCACATAAATACCAGGTTGGATATCACTTCCAAGACACTCTGAGGTATATGACATCAAGTAGCACCTTGGGAAGGCCTCTAGATGGCGGGGTTAGGATTCAAGGTCCTACATCACTGCCATTCATCCTTAGGTATTAATGATTCTCACCTCCTCCATGAGTTAGTAGTCCCATAGTAGCAGGTGACGTAATTTTTATGGGGATGTGTGCTAAGGGATTTTTTAAATTATTCATTTTTTGGATTATGGTAAAAAAAAATTATTCAATTCCAATATCCTTCTATTTAAAATTTCCCGACCATTGATTGTGATTTGAGGATAATTATTTCATTTCATCAATTAATTAGTTTAATTTTCCCATGACCATTGTGAAATCTAGGATAATTATGTTTAAAAATGGGTTTGGATCACCTATTTCTATAATTTCACTATGTATATAACCATTTAAATGGTGCGGTCGTATCTTTAGGGAAGGATACCATGAGAAATGATCCTCATTGACCCAATTCAGACACCAAACCTAAATAAATATATACCACTGAAATCCCTGTCACACTAACCTGAAAATCAAAAAACATGGCATGTCTCCCCTATGGAATTTCAACCCAACCATTACTACTACTATTTTGGTCATTCCAGTCAAATTAAACAGTTTTAATTTTGGGTTTCTAATTACTTTAATACATATGCGATGTCCATGTGCGATCGATACTTTGGTTCACTATGTACAACATATTTAATTATGTTTTTTTGAGTTTTTATAAATTTCTATATCCGGTTAGCCCCTTGGGATTTAATGTCACCCTACAAGCAGTTAATTATAATTCTTGTAATATTAACAGTCCCATCGTTTTCAATACTATCCCATTTACAATAAAACTAAAATACATTATCTCAACATTAGGATAATAAAAAGGGATACCTTACCTTACCCATGTGTTTTATAGAAAATAGAACCTTTCCATTACATCGCCTATCTAGGTCATCAGTAACATCCAATATAATCCTTCAATTCTTTAACGAAAAAATTACACAATAAAATAATTATATATTTAAAATTTTATTATTATTGATTCAAAATACATATATGCTTAAATCCTTCCTCTTAAATTATTGTCATGGAGTATGTCATTCCTTTATCTAGATGTAAATTCATAAGTTAAGGCATTGAGTTGGACAATTCCCAGGCTCCCCACATATGAGACACTAAACTAATCAACAACATGTAACTCTATGAAATTATTTTCCACATAGATAACATCTTCCCAATATTTTAGATTTTCTTCTAGGTTATTCATCCCACCTTCTTGAAAGAAATAAATCTAGAACATCATTCTGTTATATTCATAGACATATGAAATTTCATAAAATTCCATATTCTTCATTTTTTTGGTGTTAAGTATCTCATTATGGTTCACATTTCTAATAATCATGATAGCTAATTAGGATTATTAGGAATATATATTTTTTATACTCATTATCTGATTTCGTAGTTTATAGTCACCGAACATTCCATCAAATTCAACATTAAATAGATTCCTACTAATTTTGGGAATCAACTGAAACCAAATAAATTATGTGTGAAAAAAACTAATTATAGAGGTAGAAAAGTAATATTGGGAAATTAATTATAATGTTTCAATATAGTAATACTTATGTTTAATACTATGTAATTAGTGATTATTTTGAAAAATATAGGATTGTAACATATTATTTGACTTATCATTAGAGAAAATTCTAAACATATCCATATAAAATATCTAGGGAACAAAATATAGTTTTATCATCCTAGTATTCAATGGTGTATTAAACCATTACTCTGATACTATCTATAATAACCAAGGATTTTCATACCTGGATATTAAAACTTTTTAGATGAATATTCATTATGTTACACAAATACATGGCCATGGACCATAATAGTGTAGTGAGTTTGTAAACATGGGATCATAAACAACTTTTTCATAAAATTTCTACTTAATCATCCAACATTTTTAATAATAATAAAACTTTCTTAGAATATCACACATAAAAACTTTCCTTATATCCTTTGTAGTGGAAACATAAGTGAACGGTGAGATCAAATATTCTTTAAAGGTAAACATGGAATATATCAATTTATAATCATATGAAATGAAAAGATAAGAAATTATATGGGTATGTTACCATAAGACTAATAGAAAAATTCCAAACACAACCATTCATTGATCGAAACATGATTCCCAGAATAAAACATTAACCAGAACAATAATAATTAAACACTCCATAACTCATTCTTAAATTATATATTAAAGTCATAAATCTATGTGGCATCATTATAAGTATAGAAAAAAATTCCTTTTCAATGATTACTGTCAAGAAACTTTGATCTATCCATATCACTTATTTGCTATAATTAATCAAGCACATCGACCTATTTCCTATCATAGATCAAGAACATCAACTTGTTTAAAATTATAGATAAAGCACATCGACTTATTTTACTTTAATATCTCATGTGACATAATTCATTACACAATTAATTGGAGAGATATATAGGTCCCACCGATAACATAATAAAAACTATACATATGTGTTCTACAGGACTATTAATAATTCATCATAACAAATCCATGTAAAAATGGTTTTCATAAATTAATCATCACCAAAATCGTGAAAAAGAAATTGATGATGGACCCCGGGACACCCTGAGAGGGGAGGGGTGAATCAGGGTGACAACTTTTTCTTTTAATGTTATGGAGATTTTTCCCACGTTGGTAGGAACTTGTTGAACCTGTATGATGAAAATGATCAGAGAGAAAACATGCACATGCATAGAGAAGAAACAGCCCTTTTTACTTGTTTCACCACTATGGGCTACATCCAAAGAGCATACACCGACAAGTTTTTGGTCGTACCAAAATCAACTATGCTTCACTAGATGGAGATTACAATTGTTCGGGCACAGCCACTCTATCCCAGGCTCACTGCCTTTACAAAGATTCAGGGATAGCTCACTGCTTCCCTCGGGTCACTCCCGTTGACTCCCACTGGCTCACTACCGTTGGTGAAGTCACACTCTGTTTATAGAAGTTATGGTCTCTTCAATTGATAGACATGAAGTTCATTGCCTCCTGTTCAGCATGAGACTTTGCTTGCATCAGGGTCCTGAGTTAATGCTCTGTTAACGTCCAAATTCCAACGACTGATGAATACCCCCTTTTCCCTTGTCCACTGGGAAAATAACCTTTGGAAAAGGCCTTCACAAAGTACCCTACTTCGCAAGGCCCCTAATTTTGCAAAGCACAATCAAGCCTTCGCAGAGCCCCTGCCTTTTCGTGAAGCCCAATCACGAAGCACTCTCGTGATGCTTCAACCTTCGCAATGCTTGGCTATCGTGGAGCTCCTACCTCTTCGCTAAGCTCACTGAGCCAACGCGGGGCGCAATACTTTCGCGGAGCTAGAATATCCGCCAGGAAGCTCCTCTTTCGTGAAGCACACTGCCTTCGCGAGAGACCTTTTCGAACCGAGAGCAAAGGATTTTCTCTGAAATTTTCTCTACTTCTCTCGAGGGGGTCGTCCTCTATTTATAGGCGATTCCACTGACCCTCGACCCTTCCACGCGAGGTCAGTGCCACATCATCTCAAATCGCGAGGCTCCGAAGTTCCCGCTGAAAAACTATCAAAATCGCGAAGCACTACGGAAATTTTCCGTTTGTTGAGCTCGTTGTAATCATGGAGTATCACAGTCATCATTCCTTCGCACCTTCGCCGCGATGCTCCCTCGCAAATCCCTTCACCACTGCGATGCGATTCAACTCTTCCGTTTGCGAAGCTTTGACATAATCATGAAGACTCACCGCCTCTATTTTTTGGTCTTCGCGATTCCCAAACCATGCATCCTCTCTTTGCGAAATTCATTCCTTTTCCATATTTAATTATTATCTGCATGGAAAGCCACTTTTTGTGATGCTCAACAACTTCCAGATTTTGGACCCCAAAAATTTGGCAAACACTAGGAAACGGTGTCACCTTCAATACTGTTGTTTGCTTGAACGGTATGATCTCTTTGCTGGTACACGATCCGAACTTCCATTGTTGATTGAAAACAAACACAAACCATACTCCAAATCATGAATAGAAGACCATGGTTCCAACAATTGGCTTCACAAATAACATTCCATCATATACATAAACCATTGTATGAAAAAGTTAGAATGTTATAATTATTTCACATCCCTATTAAAGAATATGTTTCCACATAATATTTCATTATATATGAAGAATTATTTTTTAATGTTCACATAAAATAATTCTTGAAAACAATATCATTTCCTTAATAAAATTAATTTTTTAAGAGCTATGAATTTTTAAAGAATAAATTTTCATTGAAAATAAACTTATAAAATTTTAATGGAATATTTAAGGAATAATGTCTTTATTAATGCATTAAAAACTATTCATATCATATATGAAAAACATTACATTCATAGTTTTTATGAAAAATTCACAATGTGCATCATTTGGGAAAAAAACAAAAAACCCTTACAAAATATTTAGTAAAAAGTCAAAAATAAAATAAAATATTCATCTACAAATAGTTTAATCATTTTTTAATACATTTTTATACATCATTTACAAGGATATTAACTATTATCCAATGGATATTTAATATGAAACAATCCCAGATGTTGATGGGAATGCAAAATAAACCATTTAAACATTATTATTAGTATAATTGTATGAATCTTGAATGAAAGAAAATTATATGGATATTAAAATACAATAATCATTAGAATAATACTCATAAACTACATAAATGGGTAGTATATACACCATGAATATGTAAAAAGTAGTGTATATGGGATGTGTCCCACAAAAAAAAATGTGAGTCAAAATCCCTTACTACTACAGTAATATCTGAATAGTGATATGAATTAATGAATAAAATAAATTTAAACATTTAATTTCAAGAAGTAATTTAAATTCCTGATATCACATGACATAGTAAAATACATATAATATATAATAATAATAAGTGCTGATTATTGCATATATCTAAAAGAAATAAAGTGAGATGAGAAATTCATTACCAAATGTATTGACTCTCATTATACATTTGAAAAATTCATGTATAATAAGTTTATGATAATTATATTTCTATTATAGACACATATTCATATATATATATATATAACATTATATAATTGACATATGAGTTTATCATACCCTCTTATTGACAATTCAATTTTTATCTTATGTTTTTGGTAATAACGGCTTTTTTCACTTAAATGTTTTGAATTGTTATTCTTGGTCCTCATTATAAATTTATGATTTAATATAGGTATAATGATAACCATGATATATATATAATATATATTCAATATATATTAATTTTTTGTTTTCTATAAAATATATAAATTTAAATTTAAATACACTATTCATGGAGACGGTAGGTCGTACGTACACATGAAATCTACATCAATTTCATGTAATATTAAATGAACGAAAGTAAATGACATATAATTATTTATATAATATTATTATAGTACCATTATTCTGTCATATATATCTAATAATTCATTGTTATCATTATTTATTCATTCCATGTAATGTGTGAACGAATCACATCACTTTGAGGTGGAGGCAGTTCATACATCCACAAACGAAGTTATCATATTTCCCAAAAATTGAAGGGATGATTGTATGTTTTATATAATAATTCAATAAGAATAAATACATGTTAAATATAATATATTTAATATATAAATATAAATTACATCATTATTTCCCACCATTAATTGTGGAAAATAGATGAAAGAGAGATATCAGTTCGCATGGCGGAAGTTCGTCGTGCACACAAACGATGATTGTCTATCCCATTTGGTGTAAGTTTGTGTGAGTGTAGGTAGAACCCATAATATAAAAACATATACGTATATTTTGGATAATTTTTTTATTATATAAATATGAAATAAAATTTATTGACTTGGTCTAAGGGAGAAATAAAAAAACCATGTTCATTTATGAACGTAACTACTTCTTTGGGTATCGTATATAGTTTGGCACAAAAGGAATCAATTTTTTGGATTTATGTCCAAATTATGGATTCTAAGATAAATATAGGTATTTTTTAAGGATATTTGGATAGAGTTATAATGATGAAAATAGGTTAAAATGTTAGAATAAAATAGAAGAAAAAGATTCCTTTTATAAGATAGGGAAGGGGAACTCTTAGAAATATTCAAAATATTAAACTCATATAAATTGATTTCATAGTCTCAATGTATTAAAAAATTAATTTATATTATTGGAATATTTTGGGTCAAATTACATTCATGAAAAATATTATACATGTTTTTACTATTTTTTTTACATTATATTTTTGTTATAACCATTATTTAACCTTTTTAATTCTTACAATGATATCATGTAATTTATACATTGAGGGTTTATATAATTAATATTAAAAAAAGGCTACTAAATGAGTTATATATTATATTTTATGACTTATACCAATAATTATTCATAATTATATACTTTATGAATTTTTTATCATTTAATAAAATATTATTTATTTTAAAATATCATTAATGTCAATTTTAACACTATTTATTACATGTCTTTTTAAAAATAGCTTCACCAAATGATATATTGAAAAAATATCATTTAACAACTAAATAAAGTATTAAATTATTTCAGAAAATGAGTGGATGACATTAATTATATAAATTATATTTATTTTTTAAATATCATTTATTTGATTCTTCCATTAATTAAGTAATTATTGTGTCATTATTCTGTCACTATTTATGGTAATTATTTAATAACGAATAATTATAAATAAATAACCATGAAGTATATAGACATCATATATTAATAAATACTATTTATAGTCAAACATTTTCCTTATATATCCCCATATTAAAAAAAATTCTCTAGATAAAAACATATGTAAGACAAAATTAACATCCCTTTTGATATTATATTATACAGGTTATATTCTCATCCAAAATCCCATAAATAGTCCCATAATCAATATTTTAAGTCATATATAATAGTTATATTTATAAAACAATTATGATAAGTGTTAGGGTTATTTTATAATATTTATAATATTATTTTTACCATCAATTACCCACCATTCCCATAACCATGAAAATAAGAAGTACCAATGAAACTATTCATATTTTTTACAAAAAAACAAGAATATTTTCAAAATTTTAACCATATTATCCAAATATGAAATAAATTTTTAAAAATTTAAATCATCATATTTTTGGAAATTAATTAATAATTAGTCTCATTAACAGATAGAAAACGAATTTTTATTGTAAATACATCCAAAATATTTAAATGATTTATATCCAAATTAAAAAATAAAAATTATTCCAATGAACTGAACATTATTAAATGATAAAATACTGATATAGTTCTACATTAAACCAATTGTAAAATATAATCTAACAAAAAGATAAACCAAATGGGAAAGCAGTTTTAAAATAAAATATTTTGTTTTTTCACTATTCATTAAAAATAAATCTTATTAAAACAATACTATAAATTTAACAAAACTAAATGTTGATATTAAATTTAAATATAATTTTTTTTAACAAATTTTTAAAAGTGTAAAAAACTATATTTAAAACAATAGTTCCATCAAATGGTGGTAAAAATATTTTTTATAAACACACTTCTTTTATATTATAAATTGGATTTTTTATTATATCATTTTTTAACACAAAAATATGAATGGTAAATTTTTAATTGAATATTATATATATATATATATATAATTAATATAATTCCAAAATTATGATTTGTTTATTTATTTTTATATAACACACTTGGGGACATTTCAATAACTTTTATAGAGAACATTTCCTTGAAGTTTTAAAAAGGTTTTAAAATAATTTATTATTAATTGGTCAAAGAATTATTTTTAAACCATAATTTAATAATATAAATAATGTTGTTCATAAATTACATTCTAATAGCTAGGTTATAATTATCACATTTAAATAATTATAATATTAAAATGATGTTTCAAAGAAACTCAGTGTTGCTTTTAAATAAAGCTAAGCGGATATCGTGTATAGTACAAGCTAAAATTGGTGTAACATATTTCAAAATAAATCAATGGAATTTATTTTATTTTTAAAAATTATAGGTTTATAAAAACTATGGGGGTTACATTAAAAATGTTCTATGAAATTAATTAAATGTAATTAAAATGATTAAGAGAAAATCTAATCATAAAAGGGAATAAAACATAAACTTAAGGGTCAAAATGACCTCAAAACTTGTAAAAAACCTTTTGGATGGCCATATTTCTACCATATAAACCATTTTATATATTTTGGTTCTATTATTGGTTTAACATGATGTAATGGAGACCTCTCAAAAGTGTTTAATATTTTATATTTACAAGAATGTCACTCCACCTCCACTATAAAAAAACTCTCTCTCCTCCCATATATTCACACATATAAAGTCATTTGGAGTGTCCAAACCCTACCCAAAAAAACTCCAAACATAACTCCCCTCAGCATAGATTCAAAAATGTTGTAATAAATCAATCCATGGATATCCATTGGTGAAATCCTAAAGTTGTTACTCTAAAAATATGTAACATTATTCATTGATCATATTTTTTTATCATTTACTTCTGCACCCATTAAATTATAATTATATACTAATTTAAAATAAAATTAGTGTATTAAAAATACTGATATGTTTTAATAATAATATTTTTCCTACACATTCTCACACATCCGTCAAATGGGATACAAAATCATCTTTCTTGTCTATGGTAGACTACCACCTCGCAAACTGATGGCGTTCGTTCATCAATTTAATAACATTTATGTAATGAAAGAAGGATGAATTCTTAGTTTATACATGATATATATATTTTTTATCATGTATTTAGTTTTATTTATATCTTTTACAAAACATTGATTCATTCATACAATTTTTTTTGAATATGACAACATCATTTTAAGAGGTATAGACTACAACCTCTTCAATGTTATGTGATTCGTTCAAAAAAATATATTAAACATATTAAGAGATGGTTTAAATAAAAAATGTTTAATATATGATAATAGGATAATAATATTCACACACATATATATATATATATATCAATAACATTTTAAATCTAATGATGAAATGAAAGTATCAATCATGTGTATGTACGACCTACCGTCTCCATTAGCGGTGCATTTCATATCCAATATCGGAATATTATGTATTATTATAATATTTATAAAATAAATATGTATGATAATTAAATAATTTTTTATATACTAGATATTATTAAATCATGAACTATCTAACATGAACAACAAATAAAATGTCAAAACATACTTGAAAAACTGGGCAATTAACACAAAAAATAGTCATCACTATATAGGATTACTAGAAAATGGGTATTAAGATAAAAGAATAAGATCATATATGATATAAGAAATATTAATATAATTTATTTATAAGTTTATAAATTTCATTAAACCAGTATACTATTGTTTAAACAAATTTTAACCAAAAGATAGCATAAGGTTAGGGCTTTTGATCTCACTTTTTACAGATATGTGATAAATTTCATATTCACCACATACATATTTTTTGTGGTTTATCTACTATCCCTTTTGACATATTATATCATGAATCATATTAAATTATTTGTATTTAAGTTTTTTCTTTTAATTATCTCATCTAGTTGGTTATAATTTTAAAATTACAATGTGGTAAAAGTTATTCTGAATTCTCATTTGTTTTTGTGATTATTAACATTATCGTCAAATAATATCATTATTTTAATAATTTATTATTGTAAATTAAATTTATATTAAATATAAATATTCTTATTTCATTGATATGATTATTTACTAAAACATACTCTAACTTTAAATAAAAATTTTACTCAGACTATTATTTGATTAACTGGGTAATTATTGATAAATAAAATTAGTTATTCAATACATATATTTGATGATAAGGAACATTTTTTAGTAACTAAATTTATTATTTGATATAGGAAGAATTATTTGGAACTGTATTACATGTTTATGGTCCTATTCTATATATATCCCCTTAATCCATCGATTAGTTCTCATGAGATGAATTTTTTGGCCAAATCAGAGTCTTTTAAACATTCATGACAATTTATTATGACGGTAATGGTACCATGTAACTAGGAAACATTGAATCCAATAATTAAGAATTACACTTAATTAGATTCTGTAATTATTTATCCAATAAATTTTTTATTTTAAATTTTCTATGGATATTGTTTATTCTTAGTTTATTGATTAAATGGAATCTATTTCAGTTATATACCTTTCCATATTTATATTTCATTATTCAGTTTTGTTAATTGAATATGTTATCTGTTATTTACCATTCAATAATGATTATTCTCATCGATTAATTACTTGTTATATTGTACATAAAAATATTGATAATTTGATTTCTCCCTTATTTTTTCTTCATTCCCAATGATATGGAGAAAAAATAATTGAATTTTCATTCAAGGATGAAATTCAGTTCATTTTATTATGTATCATGTTTTATTTTATACATCCTAATGTAATATGGGGATCATGAATGTAACATATTTTTTCCAAAATAGATAAAAGTATTTGTCCATTTGTATTTTATTACTTATAATAATTCTAATGAAATAAATTAAGGAATGGACTTTAGGATTCTGAGGTTGGGGTATTACAGGTAATCTCAACCATTTTGGTATTCAAAAGAAGAATTTGTCGCTAACATAAATCTCCAAATATATTGGGTGGTTTTCTATATAAATCATTTTATGAATCTATGAATCATATATATTTTTATCGATGGATTGAAACTTCTCTATTATATATATCATAAGGATATTTCCATGTAACATTCATTCATGAACTTCATCCTGATATTTTGGAGTTATACATAACTTCTTATATAGATCTTCACAAATAGAAATATTTGCAATCGGTTGGAAACTATTGTGGTATAAGAACTCAACCAATGGGATATGTTGATCCCATCCACCTTAAAATTTCATTTATTTATATATCAAAATATCCGTGAGCATCAGAATAATTATTTTAGATCGACCGTCAGTTTGGGGGTGATAGGTGATGCTAATATTCAATTTAATACTAAACAGATATTTAATATATCATAAAAATTTAGATGTCATCCCTGGGTCATGATCATTTATGCTAAAAAGTGGTACCCCATGAATCCTAACCAATTCCTTAACATATAACATGGAATGGTTTTCAAGTGAGAAATATTGCTGGATATAAATGAAGTGGGAAAATTTGGTGAGTCTATCCACCAAAATCCATATCACATTGCTTACTTTGTAGTTATTCATGAGACGAGTGACAAAGTCAAAAGTGGAATTATCACATTCCCATGTCGGTATAGGAAATGGTGGAATCCTCCTTCTAGGCTTCTATAACTCTAATTTATCATGATAACATACCAAACACCTTGAGATACACACTTCAATATTATTTTTCGTATTTTTCAACAATAATTGTTCTCAAATATCACAACACACCTGAGCACATAGATGATTTATAGAGAAGGATAAGCTCATTTCATTATCTTGTAGATTATTGATTATATCAGCTGAAGATGTCATGTAAATCATAGTTAAAACTAAATTGAACCATCATCATAGATGTGGAACTCGGTTAGATTCCCTTCCTTTACTAATTTCACATTCTTTTGTATCTCTAGTTCATCCATTTATGAATCCTTGATATTATCTTGGATAGATGGTTGGGATATAATTTTGGAAGGTATGATATATTCCAAACTATTATTATTTTCATATATTTTTTTTCATTTCTATTAATAGATGTTATTTCTCAATCTATATCATTTATATAGTAGCGTGTTATTTTCATCTAAGAGAATCATCTTGTTTTTTTAACTTCCCGTTATGTTATTGAATATAGATATCACAATCATTGATTAGCTCTAACTATATCCTTTTAAATATGTTGTTCTCTAATTATGTTAATAAATAACTTAGTAATTGTTATCATAATACATATCACACTTCTCTAAATAGAGATAGTGACACTAGATTTTCATAGAAAAAATCAAAAAATCTATCTCCAGATCATATGTTGGGTAGTTCTAATCCTGGATATTTAATTGTTTTGAGGTTTAGGCTATCACATTACCATTATTCATGATTACAGAACCTCTTTTTTTCAAATAAAAACATTATATTACAAAATATATATTCACATCCTAGTTATGACTGTATGGGTGTAAAGAATAGCCTATTCACGAGATCCGTGAAAAATTCTTAACAATCTTCAATCCAAAAATAATTTATCCCCTTCAATTTTAACATAGTTAGTGGGTAAGATAATTTTGGGAAATTACTCAAACAAAATCTGTAGTGTCCAGTTAAGACACAAAAACTACGCATGTCCATTATAGATGTTGGTCTGGGCCAATGTTAAATTTCATTTGTTTTAAAAGGGTCTATATATATACCTTTTTTGTTGATAACATACCCTAATAATGATACTTAATCCATCTAGTAATATAATTTATTTTACATTTCGTTAGCTTCTCCTTTCACATAGTTATTATTATAATATTCATATTCCCCTCATATTCCTCCAACATCATGGAGTATATCATAATATCATCAATAATGAATACCAAAAATTCACTGAGGTAATATATAAGACTATATTAATTAAGTGTATGAAATGTTTTGTATCATTTGAGTGTTTTAAAGGAATCAATATGAACTCATAGTGTCCATGCCATGTTTGAAAGGAATTCATGGAAATATCTTTCTTCTTCACCATTAGTTAGGGATTTATCATCCAAAGGTCTACCTTTGAGAAATACTAGGACCAACATAGATGATTGATTAAGTAAAATTTTCATGTACGGGGATACTTCTTCTTTATCATATCATTAATAAACCAATGATAATCAATACAGAGGACCATTGAACTACCCATCTCCTTTATGAAGTGGAATTGAAAAATCTACAGTGATGGACTCTAGCATTTGAAAAAAAATATCATGATTCTATTATAATGACTTATTTAGTTCTTAAAAAACTATACTGATAATTATTTAAGGAGTATTTGATATTAGTGTAGATCCAAGAATATTTTCATTAGATAAAACTACCTCTTGGTTAAGAGGAAGAACATACCATTCTTTAGGGAACACAGTTGTATATTTTCTCATAATGGGATTGTTTTCCATCATGATTCTCTAAATTTTCTCAATTATTTGAGTTATATTTTATTTTTCATAAAGGAATAATATCTATAATTGAGATGATGATTCTGATGGAGATTCTTCCTCCCCCATACACTTGTATAGAATTAGGGGATGTCTTCCGATATGAAGATTGATCACCCTTTCCTGAAAATTGATGATCTCTTTATATATAGGTAGCCAATACATGTCCAAAAATAAATAAAAATCCACTAAAGGATTTAAGAAAATATTTTCTGGGAGGTTCAGTCTACAAACATTCTCCGAGGATGAGTTATATACGTTGGATTCAATAAATCCCCATTTTTTGTTCTCACAGATAAATCATTGTCCATATATTGAGATGGTGTTGGAATAGGTAAACTAAATGTTCAATATATTAAATAATTTTTTGAAGCATAATCAAATAGTATATTAACTATACATGAAAGAATAACAAACAAACCAATCCAAAAATTATTTCATGATCCACCTTAGTAGTAGAGATAACATATTTCCATCCTTGCATACTTGAAGATTTTTGATGATTTCCTCTGAAGTCCCATGGATCTGGTAATTGGATAATATAATTCCCATGTTCCTTACAGACAAAACACCACACTATAGTAGAATATGTGTCTGATCCATCCTTTATTCTTCTACATTAGTTGGATTATTTAAATACCTTCTACAAAAATTAGTTTTCTGACCTTCTATTCCATATTTCAAGCATCTCCTGCATCCCTTTAGTAATATTTGAGGATGTCGCTTCCCACACATTTGACACATAGGATGTTGGGTTTTCATTTTTTCATGGGATTTATCTATTGATACTAATTTTAAACTACATTTTCTTCATTTAATCTGAAGAACCATGAGAGCACTGAGAGTCACTGATCATCATTTAAACCTTAAGGGAATAATTAGAAATCTCATCATTGCTTTCAAAGTCACTAATTTCAATATCATTTCATTAACTTGGATTTAGTCTAATAATAAGGGATCCACCATACTTTTAGATCTCATGATAAATACAAAGTCATATCATGAAGGCCTTGTTTATTTTACCTCATGCACTTTGATATACTCATCTTCATTTCCCGTTAGTTTGATAAACTCCCATTCCAACATAAGATGAAGTGTTTGGGGAAATTTTTTATTGAAAAATATATTCATTAATTCTTCCCATTCAATGGAATCTTATTCCACCTTAATTTTTTTTCCTTGATCAGAGTTAATCACTAATCATATTCCCCATCAAAATGATAGACCAACATCACAACTTTCTCTTCTTATGATCAATAGAGGATAGATAATATCAATAAAATGGACTTCATTAATTTTTCTATAATGAGGGACTAAAAAAATATACTAAATACTGGAGTCCATTTTCTAATAATGAATTGTACAAAAATTTTAATTTCATAGGATACATAGAATATTTCACACGATTCAAGTTATTATTCGTTACTTGAGACATATGAGAATGTAATATCTCAAAATGTTGATCTCCCATTTCAATAAGAGTGTTGATTACATCAAAAAAATTGCAACATTACCTATCACATATATTTTTGGAATGTGTCCCATATTTATAATAATTAACAAATATTTATTAAAATATAATTAGTGGTATTTAATACAAATCAAATAATCCTACTAAAAGTAAACTATTAACATGCAAGGATAAATATAGAAATGAAATGTATATCCTATATTTTTATTCCCAATGCTTAAATCTAGGTTATCCATGGTGATGGAATTATCACAACGGTTCTTAGCAATGTTAAATATTCATAATATCCCAAAATAACATGACCTTCCTATAAGACCTACTATAGAAAACCTATAATTATACAAATATTATGATATGATTTTAAGACTAATTTACCATCAAATAAAAAACGATTATAATGTTTATGGTCTTTGAATGACTTGGAAGATAATTTGAAAGTATGAAACTAGAAAAAGATATATTTTATTAAAACCATAATGAGATCCCAACTTCCTTTGAGATCTTACAACTTCATAGGATAACCATGAGATTGCATGAACAGGGGGATGGGATAAAAGACCAATTTGGGGAATAAACAAATGAATTAAGTATAGAACATGGGTTATAAGGCATAAAATGATGAAATTGAAAGGAAAGAAATGTGAATAAAAATTTATAATAATTATATATAGATCATGGTATCATGTATTAATGTCTAAATAAGAATTTTTAAACTACATATAACATGGCATAAACATTATAATAGGCTAATATCCAACACAATATAACATGGTGGACAAAATCCCATAATGGAATTATGTTTACTCTCTTTCCCAAATGAAGTCTCATGGGGCGTAAAATTACTCAACGAGTTGGGTGAGAACATGGGATCCCATCACAATATGTTCATGAATATGTGTGAAACATTTATAATCAAACATAAGGAATAAACATAACATTTACCCATTGAATGAAATGGGCCTCATAATCATATTGTAAGGCATAATCAATTGGAATATCTTAATGGTGGCCATGAAATACTAGATTTAAATCATAAATCGACATTTATAATAGAATCTATGCATAAATTATGAAAAATTATGTACAACTGAAGTGAAAACATGTTAAAATTGTTTTTAATAATCTTTAGAAATGAGAAACTTTAGTGATGTTAATGGGAAAATATTAAAGAGCCTACAATGCATACAAAGAAAAAATTAATTAAATAAAACATGAAATGAACTATGATAATTTTTCATGATAAAAATAATGGTTTTATAAAAATATTGGTGGCTTAAAAAATATTATTGAGTGTACCTAAAAATGGGTAATAAATTTGGTTGTTCTCTTTAATCTGGCATGCTTTTTGGGAGGAATTGAGAAGTGAAACTTTTAAAAACATGTATTTATTTATAACATAATGAATAATTGATATAGGTACAAATTATTTCACAATAAAAATAATTTTTTTTTAGGATTACATAAGATTAATTATTAATTACATTGGGGTAATGAGAGAGAAATCAGAACCCGAAGGAAAAACGGGGGTTCACAGAAAATCCCTTACCTTATGTATGAAATTATTGTATGATTGTACTTTATTTAATGTTTAATCAAATTAGATCCATTAATTAATTATTTCCAAAGATATTTTGAATTTATTTTATCTATTATAATTTTATTATGTCCATTTAGTTATATTTCGGGGATCTATAGTGTTTAATTTTGTCATTTCTGGAGCATTCATTTCATGGTTTCATGGTTGGTTCTCTAGTTCATAGTTATGAAAATTATTTTCAAATTTGAATAATTCAACATAACTAAAATTATATTGTATTAATTCAGATCCAAAAATTCAAATGGCTCTATATACCATTTTCTATTTTGATGTGAGGACTATTCATTACAAAACAATTTAGTGAAAAGAGATTAATTTATTATGGAGGTTTTATTATAAACATCTATAACTAGTATCATTTTATTTATTAATATTTTCATATATAGGTTCCAGAAAATTACGTGAGATTTAATAAACATAATATAGAATTTTTAAAAAATTAAACTTGTTTTATGACCAGCCATGATGGTGGTAATGAAAAATGAAAACTTATCTTCTACAAAGGTGGTGAATCAATACCCTAACAATGATATTTTAATTTTTAGAATAAAAGAATAGGTGATTAGATTTTAGGATGTTTATTACATTATAAAAATTATATTATATTTATGATACATGAGTTATCATCTAACTTGGGATATGGTAGTTGAGTGGATGATGAGAAAAACAAAAGAAAATAAAAAATAGCATATTTTAACTCATCTTTGTTGTCTCCTTGAGAACCTAATTAAGGAACATAGGGTTAAAATTTTGGTGAGACCATAAATTCATGGACATGGGTAAGAGTTCTGGGGGATTAATTAGGTAGAATATAATCTATATCGAAATAATATAAGGTTTGCAGAGAAGGGTTGGTGAGGGGTGGAATGTATAGTGGGAGGAGAGGGGTCTTTTGACTATTTTATCCATTTACCAATTATTAAGACTCATAAATATCAATATTGTTGATTTTGGTGACTAGTTATTATATAGAGTTCATGTGAGTTTGAACTCATGGGTTCTTACATCAACCATGACTCAAAAATTAATATATTTTTCTAAATCATTTTAATATCATAAAATAAAGTATTTCACTATTCACCAAAAATTCAACAATTTTATAAAAATCCAAAAAAAGAACTCCAAAAATTATTTGACATGTAAAATATTAAAATGAACACTATTTTAGGGAAGTAATTTTCCAAATATGAAATTTAATTTTTAAATAAAATATGCTTTTATTCATGAAATAATAATTTTAATAATATAACTGATTTTATGACACGTTGAAAAATTAATTATGGTCTCATAAAATTATCTTATAATCATAATAAAATGAAATATTAATTTATTATTCCATTATATGAAATTAAATTTTATTATAAATAAATATATTAGTTATAATAATGTAAATAAACATTTAGGTTTTAGAAAAATTCCAATAATTTATTTATGAGTTTTAAAACATTTATTTACTTATATTGTGATATAAATATATCATATTTCCATTTATAAGATACCAATTTTTTTTTAATATCATAGGTTAGGTTACTATTCTATTGGCTCGATTACTATTTTTAATGGTCACATTACTATTCCAAAGGTCATGTTAATATTCCATCAGCATAAGTTCCTTAATTTATATGAATACCAATTATTTAATTATTAATTTATGATAACTTTTTTTTATTACATTATTTGGATAATTTATGTGTTTTATACTCTATAACAAAATTATAATATTTTTCATTTCATTGATAAAATTATCATCATTCAATCTCCAATGTATAGTAATAAGAGTATAATTGTTCTGACCTATGACATAATAAGTTTTTAAAATATTTTATCATAATATTTGTTTGGATGAATTCCACTCACTTCAATGTTAACATATTTTATTTGATAATGTTGAAAAATAGATATGTCATTCTTAATAGTGTCTATTTAAACTATGAAGCATTTGGATCCTTGCCAAAGTGTTTGGTCTATACTATTATTCAATATCCTCTATCATTAAAGGTTCCATATATTTATACCTTCAATTGAAAAGGATACACAATATAGGTACTTCCTATAGCCAAAATTAACACTTATGTAACTATACATACAATTTCACATTTTTTTAGATCCTTCAAAAAATCCTAAAATAAACTTATTATTATTCAATTATATTAAAATATACAAGAATTTAATAAATAAATTATTCCATTATTTTTTCAAGGTAATCACTATTTTCTCCATTAATCCTGCCAATGAATATTTTTTGGGGTACTAGTAAGTCTAGATGGGATTATTATAAATTAATAGCAAATGTACTAAGTAAAACAATTTCTGGTCTATATCATCCCTCTTCATCCTTATTTGAGGGTATGTACATCAAATATCACCCTTGGGGAAGTACTATGCCCCTATATATTGATTAAATATCATAAATATGTGGTAGAAGATATATATATTTTATCTTATTTTTGTATGGTCATGATAATAAATACAAATATTCACTGACCCACCATTTTCTATTTAAAAGATACTGCACCCCATGTAGATGCACATGGGCATATATATTCCTAGTCCTAAAATTCTTGGAGATCATTCTTTTTTTTCAATACGTTGGGGTAAATGTTTTATAGAATGTTTTAAATGGGAATAAAATGAAGAATGAGTTTAATTAAAAACTCAATACCACATTCTCATTGAAGTCTAACCAATTCTTTTCGAAACAAACCAATATAATCCAATTAAATACATATATATCCAATTTGGATTACCTTCCTGATTATTAGTTCAATTACTCCCTCAATATATGTTATTAATGCCCTTATTATATAGTTGTTAACTAAAGGTTGTTCATATTTCCCCTTATATGTGATGGAAAATGATTTTTGATATTAATAGTGAATCTGTTATCCTAAAAATATATATGATCTCTACATTGATCAATAAAATCCATTGTCAAAACATGGCCTAGAGGGGGAATGCAATGACTACCCCAAGCCCACCTCCAATACAACAGGGTTTGGTGACTAGCATCTAGTAGGCATATCCCACAAATATGATGCATTGTCATAAATTACCTATACTATTGCATCCATCTCGAAGCCACAAATTATGAAATATGAAAACACTAAGTAAATAATGCCTGAAAACCACTATGACCCCACAACAGAGTATGATATGAAGTATATTAATATATATAGGAACAAAATACATTTCTAACAAAAGGATTTTATAACCACATGTCCAACCTTTATGAAAAAAGGTACTAGGACTTCTGTCTAAAATACAGGTGTACACCCTGTCTCTCTAGCATTTCTAAGCACTGTCTGGTCCTAGTCCACCTTGGACTTTGTCAAAGATAAAATCATCTTCATAAGAGACAACACATTTGGTAAAATCCCATGAATGGGTGAGTATAACAATAGTCAATAGGACACCCCTAAACTATAGATGAAATAACATAAATTAAAATTTTTTTAGCTCTACATAAGTATATGTATACAATAAATTTACCAAGTATATCCAAATATACTCATTCTAAGACTCACAGTCTAGTGTTAATCCATTAAAAATTACTAGGCCCATGATTCCTCTCAAAGCCTGATGGTTCTGTGAGATCCCACTCCTTGGGCCATGATATCAACAGAGACACTCACAGATAGTACAAGATCATTTGGGTCCTTCCTAACTGAGAATGTTTTAGTCAAGGAAGATTATGATACCACAGAGAGGGGATCATTCCCAGATAAGCTAGGGGATACCACAGATCATTCCTAGATATATTTGTGGATACAACATACTCAATTTGGAAAATTTATCAATGTTAGGGATCAGGCCCAGACACATAGGGGGATAACATGGATCACACCCAGATACTCTGGGGGGTACCGCAATCCCTACCAATGCGGACCGCTATGTGGAGGATCATCACCCTACTCCTAGAAGTTACGTGATTCCACGGACCCCACTATGAGTGATTGAGGATCCCATCCAGTCGCTGGGTGGGATACCTAGCTCTATCTGCGAATTTGACTCTAGAGAGGATTACAATCTAGAGATGTGGATTTAATACCTTACTGAACCCTCAAGAAAAAGAACAAGGTAATTATCTCAACATATAATGGTTAAAGATAAAACCTTACCACATCATCTCAAAGTTATTGTCTCAATGTCAGGTTTCCAACACCATTGAAAGCTCGTCAAATGGACATACGGCTTGAAAGTTATGGTGTGTTGAAGTTTCAAAAGGGGATTACTCATCCTCTAGACCGACTCATGATCATTCCACCAACCACTGAAATAGACCATGGAGGTCTAACTCTCCCTACATACATGGTAGAACATAGAATTTGACCACCATGGGCTGTCGCAGTTGACCATGATGGTCTACTACCCCAAGGTGTCGTGGCCATGCAGCAACTATAGCTACCACAACACGCGGTCGACCATCACAGTGAACCATAGCCCGGATCCTACCCAGCTGCCCCAGGTATGACCCAAATATGACACGAACCACTGGGTCCAACCCAACCCATTAGTCCGAACCCATTTGTTTGGAATGGAACGCTACGCCTAGGCCTGACGTGTCTCAACCTGGCCCGTCTAGGTTTGCTCTGATCCAACCCGGCATGCTCCCTTGGACCATCCTACTTTGGATAAGCCACCTCTCTCCAGCCCAGCCTTCTATCCCACTACATCATTCCATTTTCATCGTACCTCTACATCATTATTTCAAACCATGATCTGCTTTTTGAATCATTTCTCTAAGAATCGAGGACACAATGATCAAATATTCACATAGGGTTTTCAAAGTGTGGGGATGATATGAGCAACACATAATGAATGAAAGAAAATCATAGAAGAAAAAAACAACTACACATAACGCACGAACCTTATCCTTTGATCATTCTGGCCTCAATCCTTTCTTGTTAGAATTATTAAAAAAATGAAAATCAAGTAAACTATTAAAAATAATCCGAAAAATATAATCCATCCCAGAAATATCATACCACTGACAAATCTATTTATGGATTAGTCTACATTCATCATAAAATTTATGAACAAGGAATACAAATCAAAATATCATTCCCTATATAGATTTTGGAACAATCCTTGATGAATAACTATTTCATTTTTTTATCAGATCTGCCAACTCCATCTGCTTGACAATCCATGATCAGAACTTTGATCCATCATCATTCATCAGAAAATTTCTCCAACGATTGTCTGAATCTATATGGTTTGAGCGGCCATCCCAGAGAAATTTCTATAACTATACATTAAAATGATAAACAGTCACTGCATCAATAAAATAATTTTTCTTTAAATTTTTTAAAGATGATTAAATCCTTTTCATGTTTTTCTAAGAAGACATGTTCCGACTAATGTTAAGTTGCACCTTGGGAGTTAAATGCATTACAAACTCAACGATGGCCTCAGATTTCCATTCTGAGTCACCATTCCTGAGTTATTATGATTATAAAACAAAATAATTTTATTTAATAATATTATTTATAGTTATGTCTTTGGTGAATTTCTCTTTAGTTGACCTGCGCCGACCAACGATAGGTTGCTCCTAGTGTAAAGTTGTCATTCTAAGATCAATGATTCCCTTGTATTTCTGATCTAGGCACTTATTTGAAAGATATTCCATTTTATAAGAAAATAAACGTGTTATTTCTAATAAAAACATTATATTTTTCAAATAATTGTTCGGGGCACACTAAGCCTTAGAACCGGATGTCGTCTCAATGCTTGGCCTCAGAATTTTCCAAAATAATTTCTATAAAGGAAATTTGGAAAATTGGAGTCATTATATTCTCCCTGCCTTGGGTATTTACATCCCCAAAATCCAAAACAAGGTAAACTCAAAAATGATGATACTTAGCATAAATCTAAGGCTCGTTCTCTCATGTGGTCTCATGGAGATTCTCATTCTTCTACCACACATTATCCAAAGAATCAAACACCCCTGGATCATCTCATGCCGATCCTCAATCTCTAGTAGGTACCCTATAAAAGTTACCTCATCATCAATGTCATGGTTTCCCAAGTCAATGAGATGTGATGAGTCATTCATGTACCTCCTCAACTGCGATACGTTGAAGACATAATTTACTCGTTGTAATTTTTTTGGTAGACCCAAGATGGAAGGCACCTCACCATCTCTATGTAGAATCAACAATGGTCTGATGAACCTTAGAGATAGCTTGTCCCCCCATCAAAATCTCTTAAATCCATATCAAGGTGAGAACCTAAGGAAATTTTGGTCTCCTTCCTTGAATGCCAATGTCCTATTTTTCCAATCAACTTAAGACATCAGTCAGATCCCTAAACTCTTCATACTCTCTTGAATGATTTTCTCCATATCAATATTAGCTCATAAAATCTCTTGGCCCATACATGTCGAAACTTTTGGTTCAGTCAAACAAATCGGTGACCTAAAGTGTCTCCCATAAAAAGTCCAAAATGATTAGGTAGAAATGGTGTAATGGTAGTTGTTTAGGTTCAAAAACTCCTCCATTGGTTTTTGATCCTAAAAACAATGGAAAAATTCTAAAGTTCATTCCTGTAGAATGTCCTCTAGAACCTAAATAATCTACTTAGTCTGGTTATCTGTCTATGGGAAGAACATTCTGCTCAATCATAATAGACTCCCACATGCCTCCTACAATCCCTTCCATAGATGGGATGTAATGTTATCATCTTGATAAAAAATAGTCAATTTTACTCCATGTATTAGATCCATCTCCTGTATATAGAGGCTTCCCAATCCCTCTGATGAACTCTACTATTAGATATCTATGATGTTGGCCGACATAGTGAGTATCTCAGCAATCACCCATATAGAATCTTGTCCCATGGATGTATGTGTTAAACCCATCCTAAATTACATTTTTACCCTATCACACTTCAATTCCAAATCCTCAAGGGGTAGATGTAAACCCATTGGATCCTTGTGCATGGACTTCACATACTGATATGTGAGGCACTGAGAGATGAACTCCATAACTCCCTTCATCATCCATGGCCACTAAAACTAATGTCATAGATCCGAGTATACATTTTCCCCACCTGGATGTACCACCAACTGGGATGTATAAAAACCCCACAGAACCTCCTCCTACAACGTCATCGTTACCACTATACGCCGTCCGAAAAAAAAAACATTCTCCCAAATTTTTTAATATCCATCAAGAGCATGTCCTATGGAAATATTAGCATGTATATACTTACCATTTTTATCACCATGTTGTGCCTCCCTGGCTCACTGTAAGAGTGGAGTGGTTAAATCCATTGAATGGAGGTATGCTAACACGTCCCCAACCAAAAAGTATATCTACAACAATTCCAACTACTCTGACACCTCATTCAACAATTTCAAACTAGATCTCCTACTAATATCATCTAACACCATGTTTCCCTTCCTAAGAGTATAGAAAATTTCAATGTCATAGTCCTAGATAATCTGTATCCATATCCTCTATCTCATAGTCATATACATATAATAGAATATATATTTGATACTTTTGTGATCATAGTAGATGAAGAATCACTCTCTTATCAGGTTGGGTCTCCACATATTTAATGAGGAGACTACCCCTACTAACCCAGAATCATTGTTCATGTAGTTCTAATCATGAGAACTAAACTTACACAATCCATAAGCAATCACTAATTAACTATGTATTAGGACACAACCAAACCTAGAACCTTTTGCATAAAAGAATACCTTGTACTCGATGCCCTCTTCTAGAAATCCCAAGATTGGAGAACACGTCATCTTTTTAGTCAGCTTCTAAAAGAACTGTTGTCCTTTCCCTATTCACACGAAATGATTTCCCTTTCTTGTAAAATATTTAAAGGGTGTTTCAAGTCAAGAGATATTGGGTACAATCCTATGATAGTACCCTGCCAAACCACATAAACTCTGCACCTTGGTAACATTCTTAGGTAGATCCTAAGAAAGCACCACCTCATAAATCACTAGATATACAACAACTGTAATCTTTGAGATGAAGTGTCCCAAAAAAAATAGACCTACCGAATCCAGAACTAACAATTCACAAGCTACCCATAAAGATGTTGTTCTCGATGTGTGTCTAAGACCATCCTCATGTGTCTCGTGTGCTCCTACTCATACACATAGTACACTAGGATGTCGTCAATGAAGACCACCATGATCTGGTTCATGTAAGGCTGAAATATCATGTTCATGAGCCCCATGAACACTAATGGGGTGTTCTTTACACCATATTTAATCAACGTGTTCTCACAGTGACTATAACGACATCTGAAAGTCATTTTCAGAATATCCCCTTCTCTTACTCGCAACTGGTGATACCCTAACCCGATATCGATATTTGAGAACCACCACACCACATTCAATTAATCTAAGAGGTCTTCGATCCTCGGTAGTGGATACTTTTCGTCACGGTTACCTAGTTCAAGAGACCAGCGTCCTCACATATCCACATGCTCCAGTCATCCTTCGTGGAAAAAAAACTGGGATTTCCAAGGGTGAAACAATAGGTCTCCTAAATCCCTTCTTCTACTAGTCCTTTAACATTACCCTCATCTCATGAAGCTCTATTGAAGCGATATGATATGAAGGTGTAGATATGGGTGTCTTCCTGGGGTGCAGATCAATGCAGAATCCCATCTCCCTATGGGTAGGTAAACCCAAAACATCTTCATGAAAGATGAATGCCTACTCTACCACCATGGTAAGAAATTGGGGACTCATATCATCCACTTCAGTAATGGTCAGGCTTGAAAAATGATGTGTAATCATTTGAACCCTCTTATTTTTTGAGTCTATCTAATGCTGCATGTGTTTTATTTTCACCAAAAAAGGAAAACATGGTTCCATCTCTGATGACAGACCACACTCTACTACCAAAATAGTCAATATGAGCATGAATTGGGGATAACCAGTTCAATCCAAGAATTTTATCACAAGGCCTCAACGCCACTACAAAGAGATCTCAACTGAAACTCTCACCTCAAAGAGTCAGTTCACACTATTGGCACTAGTGTGTGAACATTGAATCATCTCTTGAAGCTATCTCTAATAATAAGAGTTGAGTAGATGGTTTAACAAGAATCTCTGAGACACATACAAAGTTTGTGGCCAGAAAAGAATGAATAGAACCTATATCTATCAAAATAGAAGCTATGCTAGAAAAGATAAAAATCATACCTCAAATCATCCTTAGAGCCCCTGGGTCATAAGCTTCATCGCCTGTAGCTAGCCTCATCCCTTTCCACTATCTCCTTGAGCCTAGTGTGGACCACCTTGGGATGGTGGCGGTAATATGTCAACCCTCTGACAACCACCTACTGCCCTTCCAGCTCCTCTACTTCATCCACCACTTTGTAGACCTCCCTACTCCTATCTCTACTTCTACCTCATCATTAATTCAACCTCCACCTATCATATGTATGATGGGTCATATAACCTCAATCCATATGTCCCTAACCACCTCATTTGTAACACCGCATGTCCCTAGACTATCTCGAGCCACCCTGGGAGCCTTGTAATATTAATCTTGCATCATGGGTTCGTCCCTTAATGTACTTCACCAACTTGAATCCCTATTTCTTTCGTCCGCTTCCAACTGTTGAGGTCTCAGCTACCAGGTGCCCATTGCTAGCTCCCACTACCGGTGGCTTCTTCTCTACAAAAACACCCCATTATAAGGACTCTCTCATGTACTCCAGCATATGTTTGAATGATAATGGATTCCACTAATTCCTTAATTTTCTGGTGTATTCCCTAATTGAAGGTCTGAGCCCAAAAGAACTAGTCTTTTACCATATCCATGGATTAGTGTGAATGATTATTAAACCTCACTAAATACTCTTCCATCATCATATTTTCCTACTAAAAATGCAGAAGCTCCTGTATGCGATCAAATCACAACATTGCCGGATAGAAATCCTATCTGAATATACTCTTGAATTTTGTCTATGAGAGAGTTGTCTCATCATGGAACGGTGTCACGAAGTTCAACCATCACGCCCAAAATATCTGAAGAATAATTTAGGTGATGATTACCATCTAGTCGGTATGCTTCATTGCAAGGAGGGAAACATGGGAGACTAAATCTATCTAATCCTCAGCGATCTGGGGGTCCAGATTACCCCAAAACATGAGGGGTCTCTACTGTTAAAACTCATGAAGTTCTCTCAACCTTCTCACCTCATCTACTGATATTGGTTGTACTGGGTGCTACTCTACAAGTAGTGGTATAGCTGGTGCGCCACCTGGATGACCTATACTCGATAAAAATCAACGTACTAATTTCTCATCACCCAGTGGATCATCCTCATTATCACACAGTAGAATCATGGCCAACTGTCTACATGGTGTCATATTGAAGTAAAATAAGAGGTACCACTATCAATAGTGTATATCAGGAGTGATGACTCAAGAAATACATGGAAAACACAACAATTCCGATATATGATTCATGTGCCATTGTTTATCCCTGCAACAAGTGTTTTCATCTACCAAGTCGAAAAGCATGAAATCAGAGTCCCGGTCTATGGATACATCAACCGCCGCACCACAATAGAGTCCCTTGCCAAAAATACGAACTCAAAAATTTAACGTGTTTACCCCAATCCAACCTCACAGACTCCCAGTCCTAATGTAGAACCAACCTCCTATAATATCACTCTAGCAAAAAACATATAAGAGGGTCCCATGTTGTGACTACCCCAAGCCATCCTCTAATAGTTCAGTAGCTAGTGACTAGAAGAAAGTATGCATATCCCACAAATGAGAGGCATTATCCTAAATGACATGTACTCACGCAACCATCTCTAAGACACAAATGATGAAATATAAAAACACTGATAAAAAAGTGCAATAATACCACTTTAATTCAATAATAGTGTGAGATAGGAAGTACAATAACATAAATAGGTCAATAATACAAGCCCACCAAAAAGATTCTGTAACCACAAGTTCAACCTGTACGAAAAGAGGTAGTAGGACTGTTGTTTGAACTGCAGCAGCCCACCTCGACTGTCTTTTCTTTCTAAGAACCTATTGGTCTAGATCTGCCTAGGACTCCATCAAATCATAGATATTCAACATAAGACAAAACAGGTGCGGGAAAATCCCATGTTGTTGTTAGAATAAAATTACTCAATAGGAAACCCAGAAACTCCAAAGGAAATGTCACAAAGGAAAGTATAGTAATCTTTACCAAGGTATTTGTCTAAAATACATATAAAAAAGATATACATATACACACATTCTAAGAATCACAGTCAATTGGTAATTCTCAAACAATTACTAGACACTCGATTCTTCTCAAAGAACTCTTGTTCCAGGAAAACTCACTCTTCGAGCCATGAAATCCTCAGAGACACTCACGAAGAGGTTTATCTCATTTGGGCCCTTCCAAAATGATAATGTATTCTTCATGTAAGGTTATGATACCAACATTAAGGGATTGTGCCCAGATAATATGGGTGATAGCATAGATCACACCCAAATATACTGGGGGATACCATGTAGCCAATGTGGATCATTTCACAACACAGGGGATCACGCCAAGACATGATGGGAGGATACCACAGATCACACCCATAAAATACTGGGGATACCATGTACCCAACTAATGGGGAACACTAGGTGAAGGATCAGTTCCCTAGTCACAGAGGTTACACAATTCCAAAAAAACCACTAGGGGTGGTAGAGGCTCACACTTCAGTCCCGGATAAGAATACCAGACTCTATCTGGGACTTGGCCACTAGAGGGGATTACAACCCGGTAATGTAGATGTAATACCATACTGAACCTTCAAGGAATGGAGAAAGGGAACACTCTCACCCTATAGTGGTCCAAGATAAAACCTCCCCACTTTATCTCAAAAGGACCACCTCAATGTCAGCATCCCAACACCAAAATGGCTCATCAAACAAACATGCCATTTTAATTTTATCGTTTGTAAATGTTTCAGAAGGAGGTCATTGGACCTGTGGACCGACCCATTGTTAGTCCACCGACCTATGAGGTCAACCATGTTGGTAGACCTCCCCCTTGATCCATGGTAAAACATAGAGGAATACCACTATGTGTTACTATTGTTTACTGTGATGGTCAAATACCCCCAGCTACTGCAGCTTCACAGTAGTGGGAGCTACTATAGCTCCTGGTCAACTGCTTCAGTCGTTCGTTGCCCGACTCTTTCCCAGTCACCAAGGGTCTGACCTAGATCTAACACATCCCATTGGTTCTGACCCAACATAGTAGTCCAGAGCTATTTTTATGACCGTCCCAATACACCTAGGCCGGACTGGCTCATCCTTGTCTGCTCTACTCTATCCCAGCCTCCTCCACTTGTCCAGCCTACTCCAGCCTAGCCGGCTCCACTCGCAGACGGCCCACTGGTCCTCCACATCACGCCATAGCCATCTCACCTCCATTAAATCTTGTCAAACTCAAATCTATGGTTTTTCATCATTGTTCCTAGAATTTAGGATTCAACGTTTGATATTTCACATAGGATTTCCAATGTGTGGGGATGAGATGAGTAACACACAAAGAAATAAATAAAATCATAAGATTAAATTACAAGAATTCCCAAGTAATAAACCTAATCATTTTTTTGTGTCTCCTCAATCTACTCTTGTTAAAATAATGAATAAATAAGAAAATTGAGGAAACTCCCAAAATTAATTCCACCAATATAATATATCCTACAACAATAGAACCGTGGGCTAATCCATTTATAGACTTCTCTATGTTCAGCACTAAATTTATTAAAAAGGAAAAAACACCAAATATCACTGTCTACCTAGATTTTTGATCAATATTTTATGAAGAACAGTGTCATTTCTGTCATTGAGTGATCATCCAACTTTGTTAGTGTGAGGATACACAGTCAAAACATTGACCCATCATCATTCCTCATAAAAACACTCCATTGGTTGTATGAATATCTAGGGTTTGAGTGACCAACCCTAATTAAATTCTATTACTGTACAATTACGTGATAAATAGTCACTACATCAATAAACTAATATAATATTAAATTATTTAATGATGACTACATCCTTTTTTGGTTTTTCAATGGAGGACCCACAACAACTAATGTTATGTTGTGCCTAGGGAAAAACCACATTACAAACTCAACGATGGAATAGGATTTCCTATTTAAGAAACAATTTATGAGTTATTCATTTTTAAAATGAAATAATTTTCATTAATTATTTTATTTGTGGTTACGCCCTTGGGGAGCTTTTCTTCATATGTCATGTTCCGACCAAAGATTGGTCGCACCTAGGGTAAAGCAGTTATTCTGAGCTCAGCGGTGCCCTCAAATTTCTGATATGAGCACTTATTTGAATTATATTCCACTTTATATGGAAACTCATGCATGCATGATATTAAAATCATAACAATTTTCAATTAATTTGTTTGTCCACACTGGACCTCAGAATCACACACCATCTGAGTACCTAGTCTCGAATGTTTCCAAAATAATTTCAAAAAAAATCTAGAAAATATGATTGACTACATCCATGACCAATATTACATATATTTATAATATGTTAGGAAGAACTAGACTCAAAACAAATATATTCCTCAAACCCTTTATTAGATATGACTTATACACCTTAGATACAATCATCAAACCACCGGGTTTCTTATCTACTAATTCAATATCCAATGTTTGATTTGGTTGATTAATATTATTTGAATGCTTTCATTATATTGATTAGTGTCTATAAATATACTCATATAATTA
Organism: Viscum album; assembly: GCA_963277665.1. NCBI lineage: Eukaryota > Viridiplantae > Streptophyta > Magnoliopsida > Santalales > Viscaceae > Viscum > Viscum album. Next base: position 120,833,322 of record OY728156.1, read on the forward strand.
ATTTAATTTCCATGAATGTATAATAATCATTCATTTCTAAATTTTATTGATGTTCATATTTTTTTAAAAAACAATTATATTGTTAGAGATGAGAATGACGAATCCAATTTTCATATATGGGAATAACGGAATATAAAAAGAATAATTCATAGATGACAAAGATAACCTAACTTATGAATTTATAGTTTATAATATTAGTTATTAAGGGACTATATTATATTATGTTATATACACATACAATAAAATTATATTTAAATACTTCAAAATATTTTAATGACTATTAATAAACCAATGCATTTACCTCATTAATGTAAAAATAAGTCTGAATTTAGTCCCACTTGTTGGGTATCGCGTAATGATTGAAGTATTAAGAAATGAAAATATTCTGAGGATATAACCATTATGTTCACGAGATCCATGGAATGCATGCTTTTCTTGTATCATGTCATGAAATTATACTCTAGAAAACCACTACATCTATATTTTACAAAATATTTTGGTCTTATTCCTATTCTTAGTCTTATGATTAGGGTTTCAATAATTTTTTCTAGTTATAAAAACCTAAAATACCTATAAACTAATTTAATGCCAAATTATATGTCCTGAAAATTACTTACGTCTTTGTTACATTATTTTAATAAAATTACTATTAAGTCTCACAAGTTATCTCATAATACGGATACTAAATGGTTTAGTTTATTTTTTGATATGCTATATAATAATTTTATTATATTTTCTTTCTTCTAAATATCCCATGATTATTTCTCTATAAGACCTCCATCCACACATAATCATGCTGATAGTTCCCTATGATAATGTGGAAAAATAAAGGGTGAGATCAAATGTTTTGTTAGTGAAAACATATAAGTGGATAAATATATACTAAAAAATTAAAATTGATTAATAAAATATAGTCATATGTAATTATAGAACAATAAATATCATGGAATGAGATAATGGGATAATAAAAAGACCATAAAATATGCATAATACTCAGAAATGTATTAGAAAAATGTTACAACATTCCATTAACATGGAAACAGAAGATAAGAATTTGGCATAAGCCTAAGTGACCAAAAAATTATGAGAAATCCCAAAAAATGAAATTTATTTATTTTATTAAAAACCCATCATCTGAACCCAATATTATGTGAGAAAACCTAATAATAATCACACATTTTTTGTGAACAGTCCAAATCATGGCCATGTAATATATCGTTTTCTTATGATATTGAAAATTTTAATAATTAAAATAGAGGGATATGTAAGACCCCCAATAACATGATAATATATGATATATACTTGTTCTATAAGAATTTATTCATTCATTATTTCATGAAAATATGCATGGAATGAAAATATATTTCCAATAGAATCATATAAGATGACATCAATAGTAAATCAATAGATACTGAAATTTAAAATTTTGAAATTAGTACATCTAAAAATCCGTTGGAGTATGAGTTTTTTAATTAACTTATTTGATATATATCTCTCCATTTATTGAGTAAAATTAAATATAGTTCACAGAAATATTTTCATTTTACATTCTTTAATTAATATTTAAAAATTATGATTCTCTGCCTAATAAATTCATTTATATGAAGGATAGTGGTGGGATTTTCAATAAATTCCTCCTACATAATATAATATAATAGAACATTGAGATAAAATTTTAACTGTAACTAAATAAATGAATATTGAAAGATAAAAACATGTATATAAGAATAAATTCCTTTTCAATGAATCAAAATATATTTATTGAAACTCATATAGTTAAAATTATAATTAATATTAATTTTGAAAAGTATTTAATAGATATATGAACTTCCCATGAGATATAATTTTTTTTTTCAAAATATGTCTTAAATTTTTTAGAATGAAATAATCTTTACATAGAGGAATGAAATATGCTGGAGAGGATGTAAATTATTTATAACAATATCATTTTTTTTGGAAAATTAATCGATCCAAGAAGTCATTAATTTGGTTAAAATATACATTTCAAAGAGAGAAAGAAAAAAATACCATATGACATAACAATAATAGAATATATAAATCATATATTATTATATTTAATAGAGAAATTCATATACCAATGAGAATAAAATTTAGTCGGTAGAGCCCATTAATGTTTTCAGTAAATTGAATTGAAATAACATAAAAGAGATAACATGAAATAAAGCATTAAATACTATGGATAATGATAGAATCATGATATATAATTACAAATAGGTAATATGTACACCATATGAAATAATATAGTTGTATAGAGAAAAATATATCTTAAACAATGATATTTTTATAAGATAAAACATTATTTATAATATTGTTAAGTTAGACTACAACTAACATTCAATAAAACATATGTATAATTAATAAATATTGTCGTTATAATTTTTTTCCATTAGTTATTATCTATTAATTTTTATTTATATTCATTTTAAATTACATTATTGAATTGTTTTTTTCTATCATTTCATATGTCAATATTTTTAGTTAATTTCATAAAAAAAGCTTTGGTATTTGGATCATGTAATAATATGACGTTCAATATATACATAATTTCAAGAATTACATAATAATTCATTTATTATTAACTTAAAACAAGATTTATACAATTTATTAAGTAGTAAAATTTCTATTCTAATATATAAAGGTATTTCAGTGTGCTTAATTTGGATGGTTAATATCACTATGTCACATAATTATAATAATCATTATTACAATAATTAATTTTAATTTCCCTAATAATGATGATGATATAATTGTTGTATTTTATATTAAGAAATTTTATTTACATTAATACTTGTAAGGAAGTGGTGAATATGAGATACCTCACGCCCAATGAAATTGAACAAACCATAATTTTGGATAGGTTTTCATAACTGTAATAATAAAAGTTGAAAAGTTAGACAAATGATATTACATATATATAATGGAATTAAAATATATTTACAATACTGATTTTATTATACTATTATAGATAATATATATTTGTTACATTATATTAGTAAATGAATTTATGATAATTCATTTGAAAATATTACATCTAACTTCGGATGTTCCGTATTAGGCCACATATTAAGATTATATAGTTTTTTCTATTGGTGTAACCAAGGATTAAAATTCCTGTGGAGAGGGATTTGGACAAACTTTGTTTTGGATTATAATTCCTTAAATAAATGGAGAATCATGGTAGGGAATACTTGTATTCCTATGGGAGGTAACGAGCTATTTTACATGATAACATTTGAATAAAGTATCATATCATCAAATATTTACTCCTCTTATGACGCAATAGTAATAGAAATGTCAGTCTATAGTAAAGGGTTAATTAAAATATTATTCTAAAATATAGAATCTCCAGAAATTACTTCACATTTACTCTTATTAATAAACATTTTTATTCAATATTTAAATGATACATTAATATTCACATAATTTTTTTTATTAAATGTAATAAAATAAACCGATAGAAATTTTTACGCTCTAATTATGATAATGACATCCATTTTACAAACTATTTGGCAATAATTTAGTACTTTATTATTTTAATTATATACATATTTATTTAAAAAAATTATAAAATAAAAAAATTACTATAAAACATAAAAATTACTTATAATGGAATAATATTATTGTATCATATTTATATATATAAATATTTTAAAGTAATTTCATTAATTAATAATTAGATATTAATTTAATTTTATAAAAATATATATTATATAATAAAATAAAATTTTAAAACAATTTTAATTTTATCAATAAATTATTTACATCCAATTTTCTAAAATTTATTAATTTTTTCGTAAAAATAATGACAAAATTTATATAAATTAAAAAAATTAATTTATAATATAAATATAAAATATACTAAATTTATAATTACATATTTATATAGTTATAGCAATAAATATTTCAAAACACCTCAAACCTAAGCATAAAACTAAAGTGTACGATAAATAATGATATAATTCATATATTTTGGTGAAAATGGAATAAATATCAATGATATTTCCAGGACCATAAACCCTTCCTATAAATGAATTCAATAATTGTTTACTCATTGAATTTCATCACATGCTTGGTATAAAGAATCCCCTAGTGATGTTACACCCTTTTCAAGCTCATAAAAATGATCATCATGACGAATATTCATGTTACCTAATATTAATTCTTCTTATTTTTACATAACAGTCATAACACAGTTTCTTCTATTTATTCCGATAAATTAAATGACTATTTTATAACAACCACATTTCATTATTTTATCTTATTAATATTTCATGGATCTTTTATGATCAGTGTTCTATGCGAGGTTAATTATCTAATGAAATAATTATATAAATGGAATATACATTGTAAAATTAATGGATGTTATATTTTTGGTATAACATGATCATTATTGGAATTAATTAATAGGGTATATGATAATATCTTTTTATATTTTAAGAATTATTGATGCTTTGGAATGAAATTTTTTCATGTGTAAGGGATTTTGTTTGAATCTTTTAAAGGAATATTATATAATGAATTTAAATATGTTTGATGTTTGGGATATTGGGTATTATTTCATTCGTGAATGTGTTAGTCCTAAATTTTTTTTAATTAAAATATTAGTTTTATGATGGAGTTTAAAGATGAAATTTCTTATTATATTTTATTATTGTATTTTTAAAAGTGGTTTTTATAATTTAAATTTTTAGGTTACTCATTTTCGTCTGAATTTATATTTTAGTCATTCCAATAGAGTCATATCCCATTGTATTATTATTGTATGAATACTTGATAGAAATTTCAATATGGATTATAGGTAGTCTATGACATAATGTGAATAACATACCAATATATATCATTTCTTGGATGTAGTATTATATAAATTAAATATACATAGTCTTCTGGTTGAGTCATAGAGATAAACCCTTTATAGTATTACCTCATCTATCATGGAGATCAGGTGTCATAAGATATTATGAAGTGTGTGGATAACAATGAAGTAGTCTTCAATTAATTAAAATATCCCAAATCCTAGTAGTTTTAATCCATGTTGGAACTGTTTGATAGACTGTGTCAAAATGGTGGGAGGCCAATGTTACACGTCAACTATAGAGTAGAATGTATTTGGAAATCCTTATGATAACATTAATTCAATGAGAAAAACTAACTATTTTATTTTAGGGAAGGTGATGTGAAATTTTATTCTTTAGTGGAACTAAGAAATGGTAAAGAAGTATGCTAACTAATTTAATGAGTTGTTCCCATTATCCATGTAGGTTTTATTACAGGATAAATTTAATGTGCATCTCCCAATAAAGGGACTTTTTCCACACCACATCTCAAAAGTATCCTTGTCTGGTATGTCTTTATTTGAAGATATAGTTGAGAAGGCCCTTAATTTTGGAATCGAATTATAATTTAAAACCAAATATGTTAGGTGATAATGCATAATTATTTATTAGAGTGGTGTCACTATATTTTGGGAAATTGAATGAGTGTGAAATTGATTTGGGGAATCCTAGTGATTTAAGAGACTATTCTCTTTTATTTATTAATGATTCAATGAAGAAGTTATCCTTTGTGTGTTTTTAGTTTGACTATCATTTTTATTCCAATCCCCCTTCATCAACAGTTATAATATTCTTCCCTCACTATGGCTATTTGTGATGTATTTGAAATTTCTATTTATTAGGTCCTTAGTAAATGGAAAATTAAAATAAATTTTTATGATCATGATGATTTCCTTATGAATCTTCAAGGAGGTTAAATTACACCCAATTGGTACATTTTTTAGTGTAAATTAATCAAATCCTTCTTCATTGAACGATTTATTTCATTATAATATTTTGAAGAAAATTATAATTTTTTTTGTGATTATGGATGTGTTGTTGGAAGTTGTGTTCCATTGTTTCCTCCATTTTTATATATATTATCTAGTTCTATGTATGGATTTTTAGGAAATCTATATTTTCATTTGAATGAACATGTTGTGTGGAACCCATAAATGGTTTGGTTACTTTTAATAGGTCTCAATCCCTTTTCCATTATTTTCTAGTTTCACTAGTATAATATTATTTTTAAATATGCCATGAGATTATGAGTATTCTTGGGGACATGGAGATTTATTTTTTTGGATCTTTCCCTTTTATTTCATAGAAGTTTGAAAATATTATGATATGATCTTCCTAATAATTATGATATAGGTTTTCCTAGTTTTATGTGTGAGGAATCCTCTATATATTTCATAACATATGTTTAAATTTATTATGAAAAAATGTTTTATGGATGATTTAATAATATTAATATATCAAAAAAATTCCAAAATTTATTAATGAATTTATTTAATATAATCATTGTAAAAAATTTCTAGTTTGATGCCATTAATTGTTTTGGAGTGGGAATGTTTCTCAAGTACCAAGATTTTCACATAGTTAGTGAAAATGAACTATTATAACGAATAATGAAATAAAATATATTATAGATGTTATCAAATTATTATAAAATAATCATAAAATACATGAAAATAAAACATGTGGCTCCTATGGGTCAATCAAGTTTCATTTTAATTCTTCAAATGTGGTTTGGTATACTATGTGACCAAAATATTTTGCCTACCATTTTTTATAACTGGTGAATTCTACCATATTCTGTGAAAATATTTATGCCTGTGTTTTCTTCCTTTAGCCTCCATATTTCATTTATTGTCCAAGAGTAACCTAGATGAGGCTCTATACTATAAATCCATAATTTATGGCACTACTCCATTATTAAATATGAGTTTCATAAGTATATATAATAATTTCTCATATCATCAACTTTTTTATTATTTAATATAATTTCTCTTAACAAGAGACCATGTTGCTCGAACCCTATGTGACGGTTCATTATATGGCCTTATTTTTTTATTGGTCATATATACATATTGTTAATTTTAATTCATTATTTGATTTATCATAGAGTTCATGTCATTTTTACTTAACTGAGGTTGGTTTTTCTAGACACATCTAGTTTTTTTTGAAAACTATGATACACATATGTTTTGTAAACAAAGTATCCTCAAAATAAAATCTTATATCAAACTTTGTATAATGGTTTTTCAGTAAATATGACACACCATTAGAATAAGATTAATTATAACATTATTTTATTTATGTTTGTGGAACCTATGAGAGTATTGTGCTTATATATTGTTCATATTCACTATAAATGGTGTTGTTTTTGAATAGTGTATACATGTAAGATAATATATGATATTTAAATTATTTTCAATTTGAAAAGTAATTTATTTGTTCATGAATAAGAATATGCATTTTGCTATCCCATGTCTATAACATCATTGGAACCCTAGGTATTTATGTGGGGATTGATATATTTTTCTATATTATCCTGGTTTACAAACTAAATAGGGTCCTTTCGTATATGAAATGTTTTGAATTTGGGGAGTGACAATAGGTGAGGCTAGGTTTTAGTATTCCTAGATGTTACTAATGGGTAACATCATTAATTTATTACTAGGTGGTCCCACTAGAGTATGTTTAGGATTATATCATTATAGGGAGAGGATTTTTTTTATTATTTTCAAATTATATTGACATACATATTGATACACAAGAATATATTATGGTGTTATTTTCCATTATCACCATTCATGTCATATTTAATATTAAAATTTCTATTTTCACGTTTAATTTAAATGTATACAGTATATTGTATAACTAATTTATGTTTTTAAATTTTTATAACATCATTAGAACGTTACCTACTAAAATTCAAATTTATATATGTCCAAACATATATTTATATATTAAATTGAAGATTTATAATTGTATTTTTTATCTTACTATATAATTTTATTAATGTGATTTAGAAATTGTTTCATGATGGTGTGATTTTAAACTAGTTTTTCAATGAAATTATAAATGTCGTGGATAAAACATCATTCAGGTATTAAAAAGGATTATGAAAATATTTACGTGTTCCTATTTTATAATCTTCTAAAAACTTATGTTAATGTATTTCATTTAATTCTTGTAAATATGAAATTTTTTTATGAAGGTAATTTAAATAAGCAATTATAAATTCCAAATGTTTTTATCTAACAAACGAATCAAAAAAATCAGTGTCAGTAAATTGAGTGGGTTTCAAAAGATCATTTTCTTAAGATATCCTGTTTTGGACTCTACACTTTGGTTACTTATAATGAGGGTTTTTGTGAAGGAGTTGGATGGAGGAATTAGGATATGATGATATATATGGTGTGGCCTTTTTTCCTTTTGATTATCTAGTTCTATATGTATTTTCAAACTTGACCCTATTACATATTTAAATTGTGCTTCATTTTTTATTAGTTTCTATAAATATGTGATGTTAGATTATGAGGTCTATGTTACATTTTAGTAATTATATTTTTATATTAAATTATAATTTTCAATTTTTATTTAATGTTATTGAAAAATTTATTTTATGAATGCACCATTCCATTTTCATGTTACGAATCTCATTTCATGTTATTCAATGTTTATTGGAAAAAACCATTCCCATGAGGTTTTCCTTGTTTCCCATGGAATCGTTACCAGCTCGTGGAAATAATAGATTTAATAAAATCACTGACTCAAAATTTTTTGAATTTCAGGCTTGGATATCTATTGTTGGACCAAAACATATTTTCAGAAGACTAACTCACAATTTCATCAATTCAATGAGTTTATCTAAGAGGATATTGAACACATCAGTGTAAGTGTTATCTAATACGTAGTTAATTTTCTTTATATACTTCATTTAAATAAAAATTTATAATTTAAAACTATAATTTGATGTTTTTAAATAACTATTATTTTTTAAAAGAGTTATTAATACTATGAAACAATATGTTATTAATCATTTAGTCATCGTAATGCATTCTTGTTTGCCTCAATTTTACCACCTATATGAATGATGTTACAATATTTACCAAATGAATGAATAATAAAACCTAAATACATATAATAAAATTTAACAATTTACTATTTAATATGTTTTAATAAATATAGAGTAGTAATATACCAATGTAAAATAATCAATAAATTCAATTCTAAAATTAGTTAAATAGTCGCTGAAATGTGATATTTTTATTCTATTCATTATACACCATCAGAATATGTTACTTGAACATGAAATATGAATCCAAAACTAAATATAATAATTACATTAAATCATCCTGAGTATTCTAGAGGTGATGAAATTTGGGTTAATGATAATTGAATGTAACCAGCAATCCAATGTGTTCTTTTAAAAAAGAACAATTAACCCTCGAATATTAATTTTTACAACAAAAATTAAATATCTGACGAATAGAAAATTATAAATTAATGACATTATTTTATATTTTTGTTAATAAAGTTCAGTTATATAAAAATAATTAACATAAAATTATCATTCCTATAGATGGAAAATTCTTAATTTAGTGGAAGCCCATGATAATGTTTTATTTTCCAATATCACATAGAAAGACATATTATCCACATCTAAATTCAAAATATTTTTATATTTTATAATGTTTCACTAAATAATTCATCACATTTTTTTCTAATATGTTTATTTTTGGGTTTTCACTATTATATTAAAATTTCAATTATATTTTTTTCAAAATTAAATATAAATGTTTCCAGTATATGTAATAAAACTTATCACATTTTTTTGGTTGATAATCATTTTTCTTCATAACTATATTCTATGTATTTTATTATGGTTGTACTTAACTATACATGTATTATTTGATATGCTATTTTTATATTGATATTATCTATAATTATAAAAGGGTAAGAGGGATATTTTTTTAAGATTATGGAATTACTCATTGGCTATTGATGGGAAATTTCTTTACAAAAGGTTAAAATGAATAACTATTTGTTAAAATTATACCTGATCAAACATTCTCATCATATTCTTTCATATTCTTTATGAATAATATTTTCCATGTGATCATGGTTTTATAATATAACATTAATTATGACTATTTATTTATATACTTCCATAAATATTAGTTATTTAATGTATAAAGGGTATTAATTCATATTTTTCAATATAATATTCTAATACTATTAAAAATTAGTTTTTTATATGTGTAAACATCCCATAAAGTTTCATATCCTTCACTAGGGTTAATATCTAAAAATATTATCCACAATAATTCAATTGATGGATTGTGATTTGGTTTTTTAAATCATTATAAAACTCATTTTTATCTTGTTTTAATTAGTTTATGATTATATTATGGTTCATTTCATGTTTATAGGGAACACATGTTCATGGTTTATCATTATGAAATGGTTGGCCCCGATAGACCTCTCTAATTCATTGGGTATTTTTTTTATATCGTTATATTATTATGGGGCATGAGTAATAATTCTCACTCATCTGTGGGATATAGGTAGTGATTTTGATCTACTATGCTATTGAATTTTATGAGTGATTCTTGATCCACAATTTCATGATGGGATTTTGGGTAAACTATGGAACATTTTTTGATTTATATGATTATTTTATTCCACATTTAAATATTATGATATGTGCCTGGGCTTTTTTATCATGGACCATGATTGTTTTAAAACTCTATCATATTCTTATGTCATTCAACGTACTAATGATATATTTTCATAGACTATAATTATTATATTATGTTTCAATAGTCATATAAATCATTTCTTATGTTATTATAAAAATAGTTTTCCTTGATTTATGATATATGATATATCTTTAATTTTCTATTATTTCCATATGTTATGTTTATAAATATTTATTATATTATCATACCTAGATATTTATCTTCTTCTAATTTTTTTTATCTTCGATTCATATCTTTTATGTTCATCCCATACTAAACCTCATATATCACACCATTTTATTTTCTTAGTTACCAATGTTTAGATGATTAATAGAATGTATAATATTTTTGTAAGGCTTTTTTATGTGAATATTATTTGTATGAGATGTTGAATAATGACTAAAAAATAATTTATTTATATATCTAATTTACAAATGACAAAAATCCTATAGGTTCTGAGGTGTGTTTTGTTATGATATGTAATGAATCATCACGTAAAATGGTATTCTATGTATGTACATTATAATTGGTAAATAAAAATTAATATAATTGTTAGGTCTGGTTAATTTTTTGGATCATGTTATAAAGAACATGATGATAGAACTCCAAGAAACAAATATTGAACCCAAATTGATGTAGGTCGAACCTAAAATGGTGTAGTTTGATTGGAGGGTCTAATAATATAGAAAAAACTATAAATGATTTTCCTTAACATATAATTTCATATAGTAATTATTTTTTATCATACTCACTCTAATCATCTTATTTTCAGTAAATTGTAGGAACTAATAAAAATCATGTTATAATAAAGATAGATGGAAAGTTGAATTATTTACAAAATAAGAAACAAAATTATGTGGTACCTATAGTAAAGAATCTAGTTGTAATTCTAACCAAAATCTATCATTATATGAATAAAAATATTAATTTTGAACACCCAAACATTCAATGGGAGTAAAAACTATGAATTAAAAACATCATATATCAATGCAAAGCCTCCTTTATTTAATCTTTGGATCAACTAGTTTCTTAGAAGTGCATCAAAACCATAGAGGTAATTTTTCCCATTTTCATTGATCATATAATGAAATGGTTTTCTAATTCATTTAACATTTACAAGGTGAAATTTATCAATGGGGGAATCTCATTTTGAACATAGTGAAAGAGTATAAAAATAACTCTATTGAAATGGTTGAGTTTAAGAAGATATTTATTGACAATTATTTACCTCAAACTCTTCAATATAAAATATATAAAGTATTACTTGTCCTTATTAAATTGAAGGATATATTTATTATTTCATATGAATCAATCATCACAAGACTCATAATGTAGACATATGGATTGGTCATTAACCCAGTGAGAATGATCAGTCATTTTTTTAGTGGCATAAATAGATGTATTTAAAAAACTATTATTTATAAGGGACTTTGGTATCTATAAAGAAATATTTTTATGAGTACATAATATTGATATTTAAATAATAGAATATCATGTATTTTAATTTATGAAATTGATAACTATGATTTATAGAATAAATCATGATAAATAACATGGAAAAAATAAAATACAATCACTTATATAAGAAAATTATGGTTAAAGACAGTTAAAATGTCTCAATGGAAAAAGATATTGTTTTAAATGTCGTAAAGTTGTCCATCATGATTAAAATTATTTAAAAATATAAATCTTATGATTTGAAAAATATTTTATAATGAGGCCCCATTACATCATCCATACTTAAATACATGTCATAGATGAAATTTCTACGTTGTGATAATAAAATCCCCAATACAAGGCCCAAAAAAATAATAGATAGTAGTAATAACCTAGGACAGGAGAACAAGGAATCTCCTATGAAATCATTACATGTGAAGTGAATCTTGATAATAATGTGATGAATTGAACAATAATTAGTTGTAGAAAATCTATAAATTTCATGTTTTATTCTAAATCATCACATTTTTTTACACTTTAAATGTTTGTTTTAGAATTTATACTTCATTATTCATGAATTATACATTTAATTATACGTGAAAATTCCTTGTGGTAAGATGATTAAATCCAATGACTATAATTCTTCTCATATCTAGGTTTGTTGAAAGGTAATATATAAAAGTCACGATCATCATCCCTTTTATAGAAATCTATGTGATATGGGGTCTACATTATCTCTAAATAAATCAGGGTCAAAACATTTTTCTAGAAAATTGGGATATCAATTCATATCCCATACCATACCATGTTCCAATATTAATGAATTGATGATTATGAAAAACTATTGAAACTAATTCCCTAATATGGGTCCTGATATCAACTAATAAAAGATTATTAAATCAAATGGTTGGGAAGGAAATCCATATCAACGACAAGTGAATTATATGGAAATATGTGTATTTATTATGTAACAAATTCCCAGCCCCCCCATATGATAATAATGTTCATTTTTAATTAAACTCATATGTGGTCATATTCTTATTTGTAAATGTCATTCTATTATTATCCCAATTAACCTGGATGAAGTATAGAGGAACGTACATTATTATTTAGACATGTGTTTTATACATCCATGTACATCTTCCAACATTTCTAAGTCATATTGGTAAAGAAAAAGTATGATATATATCTTCACTGATAATTATGTACATAACGTGATAACAATTAATTAAAATATTCATGTACCCTATGATTATTTTTTATCTGCTTATAGGGGATTAACACTTCATTAATATGTATCTTGGATATATATATATATAAGGATTAATACATATGATATATGCATGAAAAAAAACCGTACAGAATATGGACACTATGAAATCATAGTGATTTTATTAAAATATATATATATGTCAAAAATATTTTCATGGATATGATGAATAAAGAATTTATAAATAAACATGATATATTTTTTTCAGAATTTTTAGATTATATTTTTATATATTCATTTTTAAATTAATATTATTTGGGGTATTTATGTGTTGTTTTGAAGGCCATTAAAAATGTGAAACTATAGTCCATTTTTTTCAAGTGCGGAAATTTGATGGAAAAGTATCATTCTTGTGTCATGAACTAAAAGAACAAGATCTATCAATGAAGAATTTGATTAAAAAGATAATCATAGAATTCTATATAACAATATCTATATCATAGATCAATAGTTTTCATTAATTAACTGGATAAGGTTTATTCTTTTGAGAATTTTCTCATCGTTACTAAAATATCTCAAAAACGTTTACATGTAAAGGAGTAACATTACTCTGTATGGATGAATTTTAAGAAAACATCATGGATAATAATAATGTTATCTCACTATAAATTTACATAGAATACATTATTGTTTGCAAGGGTTTGTGATATATATAGAATCATTGAATAAGGTATTGGAATGTTTCCTCATGAAATATGAACAACTACTTGTTTATGTATCACATCGATTAAGGATCCATGAACAAAATAATGCAACAATTAATCTGGAGTTAGTAGTGTTAATTTTTTCATTAATTAATTGGTATAATATTATTTATTGAGAAATATGGGATATATATAGATATCCCATGAGCATAAAGTGTAAATTCATAGGGTAAGATTTGAATATATCTAAAAATATACTTTTAGAGTTAAAAAAAATTGTATGATTTCACAATATATTAAAATCCTGGGAAGGTTTAGATGAAAAATGATACTCTAAGTATGAAGGATCATACTAATTAATCCAAGAATATGATATAAAGAGACCCAATACTCACATATTTTAAACATAAATAAATTGAAATACGTAGGGATGTGGATAAATATAACATTTTCTAAATGAATACACAACCATCTATCCATGAGATGATTGAGGATGCATAGAAGGAGTATATTGAGTTATAATGGAAGATGTGGAATGTTCCATAGTTCAAAAATCAAATCTACATAATTATATGATTTGGGAAACAAATATAATTCCCATAAATACCCAAATTGAAGAATGATATTATGTTTGATACACACACCTCATTATACTTTATCCAGCATGGAATATAAATGACGATTAAATTTCTCAAGAAGAATTTTTTGTGCAATACTATGAAGAAGGAGATTTTTGATTATATATCTAAATTATTCATATTCTAATAAATTAATAAAAAATGACTGATGTTTGAGTGTGTGGTCAAATACTTATTTATAAATTATTGGGAATGGGAAAAATCACCAATGATTTTATTAAAATAATTTTTAATGATTTTAATTTATATAATTGCATTTGAGTTATAGTTGACAAGCCTAAAAAGTCAGAACATTCCATTTATATTTGAGAATATGGCGTAATAGATCAACATGCCATGATATAAATTATAAAAGTGTTAAGGAGGCATATAACACAAATTTTTTTGTGTTTAAGAACAAGATTTGGGGATCAAATCAATGTTCTAGAAAAGTCGTCTATAGTCATTAAAATGGATATTATATTTAATGTTTCTAATAATCCATAGAATGATGAGAAATATGAAAGGACTATTCAAACACTGGTTGATATGTTGAGAAAATATTCATTGGATTTCAAAGGAGGTGGGGGTTAATATTATTCTATATTTGATCTCTCATTTAGTAATCGACTCATATCTTGAAATAAAATTGAAAATATGAAGATAAATATTATTAGATAAATATAAATCAAATATATTGGGATGTTGTTAGATATATGTAGTTCTAGGATCCGTTATACTTTGTTAAATAATTGAGATAGTTCAAACCATTCATCTATATAATGAATATGTATAAATTAAAAAAATATCTCGTAAATTGAGATTATGATTTTAATGAATTTGATGAAAATATATAAGTCAATTTGAGTTATATAATACCCCACATCAGAATGGGGTTTTTATGAGCGCGTGTCTTTGTAATTTTCATTTGGAAGATGGGTTGAATATTCATCTGATATTTGGAAAATCATTTAGTGGCTTGGATCATCAAAAAAAAGTATTTCGGGTGATGGATATGTTTTAAAAGGATTCATGTGGGATATGACTATCTTACAGAGTGTATATAGTGGTTCCAATATTGTATATTATAACAAACTACCAACAATATGGAGAATATAGACAATACCCATGTTGTTTACAAAATGTATGCTTATGGGTTTATGTCATTACTATAGAACCAGTGTCCTTGAAAAAACTATCTACTAGTCTAACTAGATCAAGAAACAAGTAATATGATTATAGAATCAAGTAGGCTTGCTTGTAATATCCTTATGATGGAAATAAAAGGGAAATAGGAATATTTTCCACCTCTAAATTTTATGAGATGGTAGACACCTCTTCTTATTCATTTTTATGAATGATCGAGGGTCCAAACCCCTGCAATATCCCCTTGGATACTCTATACTTCAACTTTGATTGTGAGGAGTATTCATTTGTAGATTATACTATTTTTTTATACTCTTTCCACTTCCCCCATGATTTCATATTCCTTCTTGATTTTTTTTGTTCTATTGTAGGTTTTTTTTGATATTTTACTTGAGCATTGTCAAATCAGTTGTGTTCAATTAGGATATAGTTTTCCACTACAATGGGATGGGACAAGATGACATCCAACAACTAAAAATTTTAATTTTGCTCAAGGGAAATGAGACCACAAATATTATTTATAATTTTCAATTAAATTGAAATAAATTTGTAATGATTATAATATCTTTATAGGGTTATCACCGAATTGGGGTTAGGGAAATGATACAAGACTTCCATGTGTGGTTGGTCATTATTGAGAGAACATCAGGATACAGATGAAAATTTATCCTTTTTCCAATTTTTATATTTGTGGATTAATTTATTATAATTAATTATAATTAATCAAGTATGATAAATTTGGGTCTGTTAGGTTTCTAGAAGTGTGGGATGAATCTATTTGATCATTGGTGATCTTGGGAGAGACAAAATATAGAGTATTGGTGTAACACTCTGAGATTTTATGAGATATGTTATTTTAAATTTCTTTGATTTCTTCTATTGTGCACTACACCAAGATTATCTTGCGCTATACGCAACACCATATTAGTTTGCAGTATACGCAACACTACTCTTGGATCGTGTTACACAAAATTTCAAGTTCGTTTGATAAAAGTTATTCTATGGAACATTGATTGTGTGTATATATATATATTTAATGTATAAATGAAATATGGTTGGATTATATTATACAAAAAAACAAATGAATCTTTCACAACACGCAACCCTGACTTTGCGTGCTTTACACGCAATCGCGACCTTCCACGATAGTGTGTGTTGTACGCAATACCGAGTTTTAAAAAGCAACGATATGTTATTAAAATATTATATAAATTAGCCCTTATGAATTGTAGTACCCAATTTTTGAAATATTATAAATTTTATCTTTCAGAATGGACTTCATTTTTGGATTCAGAATATCGAAATTAGACTAGGGTGAAAGTTTGGTATTTTTCAAAAACTTTTAATTTTTGATGAATAGGGACAACACGGAGTTATTGGTTAAAACCGACTATTTATTTAAATAATCATTTATTTTATTTAAAATTATTTTATTTCAAAATATATACATAATACTTATATAATTTAAATTTAATTAATTGGAGTCATTTTATAATAATTTTAGATATATAAATATTTTATTGAACTTTTCACCGTCTTTGACCCACCTCCTAGGAGAATTTGAAAATTAATTTATTTTATCACTTCTGTGAGTGTATTTTCAAAAATCCGAGAGACACGGTTAATATCAAGGAGTAAAATGTGGTTTAATAAGATAAAAATAATGTTATTTGTGAATAGTAACTTTTCACTTTTATTTTCCACGGTTAAATGTAAATAGGGTAATTAAAGGCTCAAAATGATATTATTATTACCATAAAACATGTCTTAATTCTATTGGATAAGCCTAATTTGACCAAAAAAACCTTACGAATAAAATATTACCCTTTAGGTCCACTTGGATTAGACTAGGACCCTTATTATTATTTTATTTAAATAACATTTAAAAGAGTTAAAATCAAGGTTTAATAACTAAAACCTTTATAATATAGGGTTATACATAAGATAAATTAGACAATAAATATTTATTGTAAAGATAAAAATATTTCCTACATAATTATATTTTATTTATAATTTTTAGACATTAAAATGTTTAATTTTTTTATGACATAATGATGATTCTATAATTACCTTATTAATGAAATATTAACATTATTGATGTTATAAATACCCAAATAAATGTAATTTTTGACTTTTTATAAATTACACTAATTTCCTAGGTTAATATGACATGTTATAATTGATTTAATTAACTTTTTCCGAACTAATCATGCGTTTATTAATTTCAAAAAAATCAATTACCAAATAGTGTCAAATTTAACATAAAATAGTTTTCAAAAAAATATTATATTATTAATTGTTATTCTATTCCTAAAAATCTAAGGTTTGGCCAAATGACTTAGATATGGTGATATATATTAATAATGAACCACTTGGGGTTTTTTTTGGATTGTTATAGTATGTTTATTTACCATATATTGTAAGAAAACAAGAAGACACGGTAAAAGATAAATTATTTAACTTAGAGTTAAATCTAAATGATAAGGTTAAAATAGTAACCTAAACATGTCTAAAACCGATTGGTTGAAATTATTTCGACCCATGACAACTTTATCTAAGAAATAAATCAATTTGGAGCTATTATAAACCGAATATGTCTTTATTATAAAATAATATTTTATGTTTTTTCTAAGGTGCCCCTCTCCTCCCTTATAAAACGGCACATCCTCCCTCTTCTCTTTAAATAATTTTGAACTTTCATTCTCGGCCAACCCCTACCCATTTCCCTTTTAAACTTCACGAGAAACATTATTGATGTTCTGGTCTCCTTAGAATACCAACTCTAGTTCTTTAATAGGAATATTAAAAGAGGTGCATCGAAGAAGAGGTAATCTCTTCTACCGATTCTTTCATGTTTTATTTCTTCTTCAAATTCTCAATGTTTAGTTTTTTCTTTATAATGTTATAACATAAGTATCACTAATACACTTATATGTTATTAAAAATATGAAACAACCCCATTTCACCTTCTATCTATCCTATGGAGAACGAAATCATCGCGCATGCGTACGTACGGAATATTGTCTCCACGCCGTGGTGTAATCTGTTCTTCCACCACTACCTTACTTGGAAGGGTATAATGGTGTAAAAAACAACTATATATAGTTATTATAACATCATAATGATTATGAGATATTATATAATCCACTTCAATTAAATTCAATAATTATGGGAGCAATATCATCGCTCGTGCGTACGTACGGATTACCGTCTCCACGATGCGATGAGATTCATTCTCCATGTTAACCATTCAAGAATGATTATAATGTTTATATAATGAATAATAATGATGTATATGACATGCTAAATCTACTGGATTTATGTATATATATATATATATTTCATCTACTTACTTCCATTCATGTCAATAATTAAAGGAAAACAACGTTCATGTGTACGTACGGTCTACCGTCTCCATGGATGGTGTATTTCATTTCATTTATCTATATATTATATATATATAAACAGAATATATAAGATATATAAATCATTATTTACATTCTGGAAGTAAGTAAATAATGATATAATTAATAATAATATCAAGAACAACAAGTCCAAGCACGTAAGATAAATAAAACGATTTTACCCAAAACACTGCTTTAACATGGAATTTACAAAAGAAAAGGTAATATAAAGTCATAAGTGAACCATATATGATATTATAACAATGAATATGATTCTTTAATAAGTCAATGAAATTATTTATATCATTATACAGGAGGTTTGGATACATACGAAGCATATCAGACATAAGGTAAGGAATAATTTTGCAATCTCGTTTTTATCCGAGATTTCTTATACGTAAGTATTTACTGGGGTTATATTTTTCATCCATGCACATAAAATGATTTTCATAATGTGTTTAATATTATTCCATGTATTTTTAATGTCATTTTTACACCTCTTTGACTTTTACATTGTGTTATGGAATTAATATTTCTTTTTTTACCATACGAGGAACTTTTTCGACTTTTCAGCCAAAAGTATGAGGAGAATGTTTTTTTAACTTATACGACATGAATAGATTTTTACAGTTCCATAACGCCTTATTTTCATGAATCTTATTCTACAACATATCATCAATATTTTCAAAAAAATCCTTTTCATTTAAAATTTCATGGCATTTTGAGAAAAGAAAATGATTTTGAAGAAGAAAGGATATTTTCCTCAAGAATTAATTTCAAGTGTTTTGTCAAAACTATTTTCCCGTTAAGATGACATTATTTAGCATGATTATGTTTCAAGTATAATGTATCTATTATTTAAATGGTTTGATTCTTCTTATGATTAACTGATATCCATTTGTTTTACATGGATTACGTTATGATGGGATGATGTTTATGAAACCCATTTTAGTCTTTGGGTTATGATGAATGATTTATGTTTATTTTGTGGCACAAGTAAGAATGATTTAATTATGAGATGGGTGGGACCTATTTATCCCTCAAATTAATTGGGTAAATATTTATATCACATTATATATACATGTAAGGAATGGAAAGTTAATCTGGTTCAGTGATACAGTATTGGAACGAGGAGTGAACTCGATTCAGAAAGGGAAATTTTCCACTATGATGGTATTGGCCGCAATGCCTTGGCTACTATGGAATTCATAACATTTGAATAATTTTTTTCCACAATTAAATGCTTTATTCCCATGCTATTTTATCATTATTTATGTTCTTTTATGACCTATTCCTTACGTACTGCCATGATTTATTTCACAACTCATGATTTTGATGTGTAAACATTATGTTCATGTTTGGAAGTTAAAATATATATGGTTTGTTTTATTTTCTCCATGCTTACCCTTATTGTGAATTTGAGCTCACTCTTTATATGTTTTCTTTTCCCTATGATATAAATAATGGTTTTAGGTAAGAAAATAAAAAGGAGAAGATCTTTATGGGAGATGTCCAAGATCTTTCACCATGATTAGATGATTATGTTATGAGTTTTCAAAGACAATAAACTATTACGGTTCTTGAGTGTTGGTTTTTGTTATGTATTAAGTATTCCTCAAAAGTAATGTAATGTCCATGTACGTCATGTTTGGGGCCTCTACAGTTGTTATCAGAGGAAAGGATTAGTTAACCTTTGTAAACTAGGATGTGAAAAATTTAGTGAAATCCTTAGAGATATTTCAAAAGTATTTCTAGGGATGTCCCTAAGGATTAGTATGACTATAGGTTACAGTCTTAGAATTATTTTGACGATCATAAATAACCTAGGGTGAACCTAAGTTGTCATGGATTAATGAATGTGTGATATGTTAGACATCACATAAGCAACATTTTATGATTATGTGGTTCGTCATTATTTTAACTATTTCTTACACCATGTTTTTTGGTTTTAGTCAATGGAGGGAACCAGAAGGAATTGGGTCAACATTGAATCCAATGGACAAATTGGTGATTGTGAGCAACTAAGTTGTGTAATTCCTATAAAGAGAGATTTTATGATTATGTCTAATCAGTCATCACGGTATATGATTAACAAGGTGATCTTTTTTGGTATTCCCAATTCATCAAATAAGAGGAAGATGGAATTTTATGTATGTTTTCATGGTGAGGAGAATTGAGAAAGGATGATTGAGATTTATAATGGAGGGAAGAAGAACCTTGATGAATACATCAAATGGATGGGAAGATGTTATCTGTGTGGGATGAAGGGTAATAAAGTGACAGACTGTTATGGAGTTCAATATATTATTTGTGGAAAACATGGACATTTCCCAACTCAATGCCCTGACCTAAGAGGTTACTTCTAAATCAAGGAAGGACTTATTTAATGAAAAGCATTGAAGAGTATGGATTGAATTTTTATGTATTGGTATTGAAGAATAATGTTGTTGAGGTGCTTTTATGGTATATTGTAATATCTATGAATTGGTCCATTATGGTTTTCCATAAGAATACGGTACCGGTAACCGTGAAAAGTGATGGAAATATTTTTATAAAGAAGATGATATGCGCATAATGAAGGTATAAGATTATAATGAAATGTTTGATAGTATTCATTAGCTCATGAATGATATAAGGACAACGTGATTCATGGTTTCATGATATAGAAATTTTTGGATTTTGGTATGTGGAAAAAGTTTACTTTTAACAGAATTCATGTTTTCACTAAGGTTCAATGGTAATTATTGTTTCAAAAGAATACATGATTAAGGTATTCACATGTTCGGAATGTGACCAAAAAGACATATCTTATGATATATGAGGTATAAATGATGGTATTCACGTTCTTGTTATGTGACCTTTCAAGTAATCGTTTTCTATACACTATGATCATGGTTAGAAGTATTTTGGATATGCCTAAATATTTGAAAGGGATATTGTTGGACATAATATAATATTGTTTAAGGATTGAACCTTTTTTTCAATATTATTTATGGAATGTTATAATAGTTTAGTTTTAGAAAAAAGACAACCTGTAGGATGGGCGAAAACCTGTCACGTCGGACAAGGTTGCGGGAATCAAACCCACAACCGAAGTGGGACAGACCTTTACCTCCTACCTTTGGCCTACAGGAAGTCCCTAGTTAGTAGAAACTAGTTTTATTTTATTAAGAGGTATGATAGATGATGTTTAAGTCCATTTTAGGAACCATATATGATTAATCTCACTATATATGGACTTATGTATATAACATTTTCTAACCTTATGTTTGAGAGAGATTGAATGACCTATCATTATATCGTATGATCTACTAATATTTAATGGAAGACAAATTCAATGTCATTTATTTAAGAGATGAAGTGGAAATTGTTCAAGGCACAAAGAACAGTAAGATTGTACCAAAATCAAGTAAGTATTTATTTTAATTCAAAAATTCGTCAAAATTAGGGAAATGATCGTGAAAACCAAAAATGTTGTCCTAGTGCCCTCATATCTGATGAACTAGATGGTACCTTAGATAATCACAAATTTATGGATTTATGATTGTTGAATTTTTCATAGCCATGTCATCTACCACTCTTCATCAGAAGTTGATGATTATATTTCTCTACCATATCCAAATTTTTACCTCTGTTCTCTTATGTGGAAACTCAGTGATAAGTTAATTTGGGTAACCATTACGTCTCATACGTTAGTTTTTAAAATTATGTTTTATTATTCCTTTTTATGGTGTGGGCTTCTATGAATGAAACTTTCAAATAGTAAATGATTTATAACCCCGATGAATTTTGAGGATGAAATTAATTTTAAGGGGGTAGAATGTAACACACCGAGATTTTATGAGATATATTATTTTTAATTTCTTTGATGTCTTCTATTGTATGTTACACCATTATTATCTTGCGCTATACGCAACACCATATTAGTTTGCAGAATACGCAACAGTATTCATGGATCTTGTCACACAAATTTTCAAGTTCGTTTGATAGAAGTTATTCTACGCATCATTGAGTGTATATATATATTAAATGTATAAATGAAAGACAGTTGGATTCTATTATACAATACAACAAAAAAATATTTCACAACACCAAAACCTGACTTGGATTTATTTACAAGAAAGCGCGACCTTCCATGATAGCGTGTGTTGTACGCAATACCAAGTTTCACTAAACAACGATATGTTATTTAATTTTTATATAAACTAGCCTTTATGGATATTAATACCCACTTTTTGAAACTTTATAAATTTTATCTTTCAAAATGGACTTTATTTTTGGATTTAGAATATCGAAATTAGCCTAGGGTGATGTTTTGGTATTTTTCTGAAAACATTCAATTTTTGATTAAATAGTGAAAACACTGAGTTATTGGTTAAAAACGAATTTTTATTTAAATAATCATTTATTTTATTTAAATTTATTTTTTGTCAAAATAAATACATAATACTTATATAATTTCAATGTAATTCATTAGAGTCATTTTATAATAATTTTAGATATATAAAAATTTTATTGAACTTTTCACCGTCTTTGACCCACCTCCTAAGAGAATTTGAAAATTTACATAATTTTACTGCTTCTGTGAGTGGAATTTCAATAATCCGAGAGACATGGTAATATCAAGGAGTAAAATGTTGTTCAATAAGATAAATATAATTTTGTGAATAGTAACTTTTTACTTTTATTTACCACAGTTAAAAGTAAATAGGGTAATTAAGGGTAAAATGATATTGTTATTACCCTAAAACATATCTTAATTCTATTGGATAAGTGAAATTAGATCAAAAACAACCTTAGGAATAAAATATTACCCTTCAGGTTCACATGGATTAGATTAGGACACTTATTATTATTTTATTTAAATAAGTGTTAAAAGAGTTAAAATCAAAGTTTAATAACTAAAACATTTCTAATATTTGGTTATACATAAGATAAATTCGATAATAAATATTAATTATAAAGATAAAAATATTTCCTACATAATTATAGTTTATTTATAATTTTTAGAAATTAAATAATTTATTTTATTTTTGACACATGATGATGCGGTAATTACCTTATTAATGAAATATTATCATAATTGATGTTATAAATACAAAAAAAATGTAATTTGAGACTTTTTATGAATTAAACTAATTTTATAGGTTAATAAGAAAAGTTAGTATTGATTTAATTAACTTTTTTTGAACTAATCATGTTTTTATAAATTTCACAAAAATCAATTACCAAATAGTGTCAAAATTAAAAAAAATAGTTTTTAAAACAAATATTATATTATTAATTGTTATTATATTCCTAAAAATCTAATTTTCAGCCAAATGACTTATATATGGTTATATATATTAATAATGAACCACTTCGGGATTTTTTGGATTGTTATAGTATGTTTATTAACAATATAGTATAAGAAAACATGAATACTCGGTAAAAGTTAAATTATTTAACATAGAGTTAAATCTAAATGATAAGGTTAAAATAGTAACATAAACTTGTCTAAAACCTATTGGTTTAGAGTATTTAGACCCATCCCAACTTTATATTAGAAATAAATCATTATAGAGCTATTATAAACCGAATATGACTTTGTTATAAAATAATATTTTATGTTTCATCGAATGTGCCCCTCTCCTCCCTTATAAAAGGGCACCTCCACCCTCTTCACTTTACACAATTTTGAGCTTTCAAGGTTGGAAAACTCCTGCCCATTTCCCATCTAAACTTCCCTAGAAACACTATAGAGGTTCTGGCCACCTCATATCTAGTGCCTTATGAGGAAGCTTAAATGAGGTGCGTCGAAGAAGTGGTAGTCTCTTCTACCGATTCTTTCAAGTTTTATTTCATTTTCAAATTCTTCATATTTAGTTGTTTCATTATATTGTAATAACAATGATATCACTAATATACTGATATGTTATTATAAATATGAATCAACCCCATTTCACTTTCTATCCATCCTACGGAGAACGAAGCCACCGTGCATGCACACTTACTGAATACCATCTCCATGTCGTGGTGTAATATGTTTTTCCACCACTACCGTTCTTGGATGGGTATAAATGGGTAAATAACAACTATATATAGTTATTATAACATCATACTAATTCTAAGATATTATATCATCCACTCCAATTAAATTCAATAATTATGGTAATGATATCATCACTCGTGCATACGTACGGATTATTGTCTACCTGATGCGATGAGATTCATTCTCCATGTTAATCATTAAAGAATGATTATAAAGTATATATAATGAATAATAATGAAATATATGACATGATAAAGCTACTGGATTTATTTATATATATATTTCATCTACTTACATCCATTCAAGTCAATAAGTAATGGAAAACATCGTTCATGCGTACGTATGGCCTACTGTCTCCATGAATGGTGTATTTTATTACATTTATCTATCTATTATATATATATATACTAAATATATATGATATATAAATAATGATTTACATTCTGGAATTGAGTAAATCATGATAAAATATATATATATATACTAATCATAGGTTTTTTCTACCAGCCACGTGTCAACCAATTAAGCCTCCACATCATATATTTCATACGTGTCAACATTCCGTGCCTCCGCGTCCCTCCTCCGATACCTATCTCTAACATTATATCCCTCCTGCTCCTGCTCACGGTCAGCCTGCCCATCATGATTTTCCTCTTACCCATATCTGTTTTCCGCTGCTCCTCCCTGCTTTCTTCCGCGCTTCCCACCACCTTCATCTTCTTCTGTTTCCCAAATCTAGAGTTTCTTTTATTTCTCCGTTCTCTGGCTTCACCACCATCACATACTTTCCCCACTCACGATTTCCCTCCCTTCATCTACTGTTCCTTATACATTTTCACCTCCCCTCGTCCATCTTTGCCTGTAAACCACCGCTGACATTATCTTCACCATTTCCTCTTCCGCTCGCGTACTCACTTTGCCTCTCCAGTTCACACTCCACCGCTCGCGTTCTCCCTACACCACTCACTTAAACCATGTGCCTCTCACATTTACCCTCCACACCATATAAGATTTTGGATGCTCGTGTTCTCCCTCTTATGCTCTTATTCTCCATACACCGCTCACATTTTCGCCTCCCTCCACCTCCATAGGAAATTTCCTCATAATCGTCGTTGACTCACATTAACCCATACGCTACAGAAAAATCTCAGATCCCTGCCTCGAATCCCCCGTCATCTGGACTTTTGTCTCCATCCTCGAAACCCTAGCTCAGTGGGTAAATGAAATTCCTATAGAAAACCAAACATCTCCCCATGACATGTTATCAAATTGCAGGACCAATGATCAACCACAGACTCATCCATCTCCTATATAGGGTAATTTTCTTTTCCAATCATCTATGCAATATTAATCTCTCCATTTCAGTCTATCATTTCAGTATATTAATAAATAATTTCTGTATTGTATTAAAATATATGCATTCTTGCATCTGGAATTAGGGTAATTTTCTCTTCCATGTTGCTGGATGATTTTTAGGCTAGGCGTTACTCATTTAATGACATATGTTTCCCTTATATTCATGATTATATTTTTATTGTTATGTTTGACTACCATGTTGATGTTTTCTCAGTAAATGAGAATACAACATCATGGATTGCAAATGAATGTAGGTATTCTATGGTTAATTCTTGGTGTAAACCTCCCTTTCATGCAGCATATGAATGTAGGTAATTTATTTCCCTATTTAGTACACTCTGTATTTTTTATGCACTAAAAATATATGAACCAAATGTGTTATAAATTTCCAAAATTTTATTCTTACAGATATAGGTGACCATGATGTTGACATAGATAAGTTCTCTGATAAGAACATTCTCAACAAAAAACAAGACTGGCCAATGTTTCCTTCAATATTATTTTGAGCTTAGAAAGGATAAATTTCCTCTTCTATTGATTGGTATGTGATCTGTCACTTATATCAATATTAGGAGTTGACTTAGTTAGATGTTGCATATACACTTTTTGGATTACAGATTTATTTTTTTAAATTCATTAATTCTGTGTATTTTTTTTATGAATTAATAACATATAAAAATTAATACAGGTTTCATTGTTTTTAGGTATCCATTTTATAGTAACAGAGTTTTATTTTACCCCTGTCAAACTTATCCTTTCCTTTTTCGTCCTCTACCCTGTGATTCTTCTTTTTTGTATTACATTTCTATTATTCACTTTATAGGAAATTATTTTTATCTAATATTTTGGTCCTGTATCAAATCCCAGTTAATCCCAAATTACCTTCAATTGCATTGCATCCCAAAAAAATTTACTAAAGAAGGTATTTTATTTCTTTTCTTGATGGTTACAATTCTGTATTACTAATCGGGAACCAATTTATTTAGGTGGTCGGAGAGGATAAACTCAAAGTATGCAACTTTTTCAATATGAGTTGGTTCCTACTTATCTAATTTTTGGTTTTTTTCCTCTACATAAATTCTCAGTAACTAATGTGTTAATTCAGTGTGAAATGTTGCGTTTTTAATTTTCATAACATATTTCTTTCATTTCCTTTGATTAACTATTATTTTTTGCGGAATTAAATTGAACATTCCGAACATTTTTGTTAAACCTAGATTTTCTAGTTTTTAAGCATTTGAATGAATTTCCATATCTTTGTCAATTTTTCACTATCCAAGTAAAATTTCAAATGTGTTTTTCTATCGTGCAAGGCTGTCTTTGGAATTTTCAAAATTTACTTCTTACATTACCTTTGATTTACTGTTACTTTATTCTGGATGAAATTGAACTTTTCCAACATGTTTTTTTACCCAGATTTTCCAGTTTTTATGCATTTTAGTGAAATTACATATCTTATCATGGTTATTTTCTGTAATAATTTTTTATATTTTAAAGGTGGTCATTCAATATTTTTGTCTGTTTCCCCACATTTATTAAAAGTTTGGACCAAGGTCCTGTTTTTTAGGTGGAAGTCATGAATTTATAGGGAAAAAGGTCAATAAATGTGTTTAGTTTGCAATGGAATGTAATATAAAAAAGATATTACTGGTTATAATTAGGTTATCATTGAATATCAATCGTGCTTTCCCCATGATAACCAACAAGAATTACTTTATTTCATATGTAAAGGATTTTCAATCTCCCTCAAAATTTACAAATTACATTTTATTGACATTAGTTTTTCATGTTTTTGGTTGTTGTGTTCATAATATATCCACTCCTATTACATTTATATGTTCCAGTGATTAATATTTTTTCTTCCATGAATGCAGTTTCTTCCATTGGTTTTAGTTGAACATCAAAAATCCAACTAAATGTAGTATAACCCATGGTTTGGTTATTTACTTTAATCTTTTGTTTCCTTATTGTTTGTATTAAATTATAGCAATTATTTACTTCAATGTTTTTCACCGATGTTTTTTTAACAATGTTATTATGATGAATGATTTTATGGGGCTCTTGATGCTTTTTTTATGCAGTGTCTCATTTGATGCCCATTCTATGGCACATGGAAAACTTGACTAAAGGTTTCTCTTTCAATAATGCTCCATTTTGGGAACACACATTCTGTTTTCTTTAAGTTTAAAATGGCCTGTTGCAAAATAATTCTCCACTGTTATCTATACTAATACTATAGTTTTCTAATACACTCTAATGAAAGGATGTTATCATAAAATCATTAATCATAATGTGAAATTTATGTAGATTAAAACAGATAATCCATGTTATGATATGTAATAATTGTTTCCTATAATAAAGTTGTCCCACATTATGAATTGTTATATATTTCTTTAGTTGAACAGATTTACATTTCAAGGAATTGTCACTGTTTTTTGTAGGTTTTGCAGTGAAACACATTTCTCAACAAGTGAACAGATTTACCAGTACTAGAATATTTAAGTTTATAGTTGATGTCTGTTGAAATGAAGTGAGTATATCTCTAAAATTTAACCGATTTACCAAATAACTGATTTTCCAATTGATGCTGACTCATTTATGGGTATTTTATGTTTTCCAGGTGAACATTTTCCAGTTAAATATATTTACATTTCTAGGAAATGTCACTATTTTTTTTGTTTCTCAATAAAACTAATTTCTCCATTAGTGAGGATATTAACCATTAATGGAATATTTATGTTTGCAGTTTAAGTCTTTTGAAATGAAGTGAGTAAACTTATACAGGTTAACAGATTTACCTCTCAACTGAATTTCTTATTTATGCTGACTGATGTTCGGGTCAATTCTGTTTTCCAGTTTAACAGATTTACTAGTTTAATATATTTATCATTATTGGAATAATTTATTTTCCATTAAGATAATCCTGGAAAGACCCTGACAGGATCTGGGAAACCATTACATAGATGGGGATTACCAGTTATGCGATCCATGTTACCCTTAGGTGAGATGTTATATCTTTCACGTAGGTTCATATTGACCATTATGCAACTCAAGATGACCTTTACATGCCACAAAATTGACCCTAACAAGAGTTTTAATACCCTTACATGAATCATGATTATCATTCTGAGTACTGGTACGCGCTAAGGTGGAGTGCTTAATTTTGGACAGTCCGAACTAAATCTCGGTTCTTAAACACATCAACCTCTGACAAGTTGTAGGTGTTATTCCTTATTCCAAACTAAAAGTTATGTTATCCATTCTCAAGTCTGGAATTATGTCTGTAAATATTGGTTCCTATATTAGTTATCTTGATAACTGTAATTACTTTTAATCATAGAAGCAGATGATTTTAGACAATTTGGGATATGTTTTGGAATTAGTACTTCCTCACAGTTTTTATTATGTGATATTTAGTGATTTCTTATCCAGAATCACTTATGACATCAAATCCTTTGAAAGATTTTGAAAGTATCAGTCCACATTAGTTTTAAAACCTTGGAATGTTGCCACATCCTAACCTATAGGCTCTTCTATTTCAGGGATGATTACATAATGCGACATACTGACCTATATCCTCTTATATTTCTGGTATGATTAAATAATGACTAAAATTTATTTCTTCTTATGTGCCTCTTAATTTATTAATAACCTATCGTAGCTGTTTTATTAATAACATATCGGTTTTAACACCAAACCACCGGCTTGAATGGAAGTTGTTGTTGACTATTTCATTTTCTGGTTGGAATATACACCTTTTGTCATGTTACAGACTATTGGTTTTTCATGATATATCACTCTTTCACAATGAATACTATACCAAATGCTCAATTGACTATTTAATCTTCTTCATGATTGTCTCTTTTTTTGCAATCATTAAGGAGTTGTGACATCGTCAATGGGTTAATATCATGGCTAATGGATCTGATGTCTTTTCAAAGGTGCGGATGAATCCTTATAAAATACTTGATTGGAAAACATTCATTATATTTTTCATTTCCTTCATAGACTTCTTTTAAAAGGATATGGATGCTCATGTCTTCTTACATTATTTTTTGTTTTTTAAACCCGTTTAGAGAGATGTAAATGTTTACATGATATTGTCCATTATTGATATTTTTGAAATCAGTTCATTATTTATATCTCTATTTTAAAATCATATAATTGATTACTTATTATTTTCATTGAACTGGATTAAATTATAAATGGTGATATGGGATTCTTAATTATTTGTCTCCTTGACCTGTTATTTATATATTTTATTCCATGAAACAGAATACTTGAAATTCATGCTTTCTGATCAACGACAGTGGACTAAATGGAACATCCCACTCCTGATTTGCATGTAATTAGGTTGGTGTACACCTCCATTTTATTTAGACATATATAACACTATTAGACTAAGAGTTAATTCAATAGGTATTGTGGAAATCATATCTATCAACCATTTTTATATATTTAAATCTAAATGTGGTCTGACTAGATTTTTCCATGCCAATTCCCCTGAAGATGATAACCTAGAAAAATAAGGGGGAGGATCTTTAGAAAATAATTGATTCCACATGATGTAGCTATTCATGTGCCTTGACAACAGATTGAGCAATTTGATTGAGAATAAGGTAGACACTTCAATCTCTACCTATCCATTTATATTCCCTTATTCATTTTAACTGTCCATTATGTTCTGAATCTTTGATTTATATGTTTATTAAATTATGGTTATGAATCATATGGGAGTGAATTATTTAAGGTCCCCAAACAAAAACATCATACCTATTCATTCATCACTATCTCACATAGGATAGGTTTGTTATAAAAACTAAACAACTGAATCTGTTTAATGTTTTATATGCTTGATATTGTGTTTCTGGTTCTAAGATCCCATCAACTGTAGATGTATTCGACGATGCTCTCTCTGTCTCTATCCATGCACTCTTCTTCCTTCCAAATGTGTCATTCATCCATGGTAAGCACACTGTAGTTTCTTTCTCATCCATGAAGCTTCCTCTATTTGTGGGAACTTCTGGTTGAAAAATTGAATTTTATTTCATGTTCATAATCGACATGTTGCTGGTTGTCTTTTCTATTTTCTTTTATAGAATTTTTTCTTAGTTTTTTTCCGCTGCATGAGAAAAAAAATTTATCAAAATTTGCTAACTGTTTTCATGATTTCGATTCGAATTTATTCCAAAATTATTTGTGGAAAAAACAGTCGAACTCTCTTCAAGCCTTTATTCATTTTTTATATCATTTCTTCTGCTTATGGTTTCTATTTAGAATAATTTTCATTATGCATATCTCCCATTCCAAGAATATCTATTTAAATGCTTATTGTTTTAAAAACTAGAAGTTGATTTGTTTCCTTTTAAAAGACAGAGATGAAGGTTGGAAGCTCCTTTTTAGGATTTATTATGAAGAATAAAACATTTCCATTTACCTTGGAGAAGGTATAAATTGTAATGTTTTAATATGATATAATTTTATTACTGTTGTTCCATGAATGGTTCCTGACTAATCAGTTTAATGCATCTTATTGACATGCATCTATTGATCATCTGGAAAATGGTTGTATCATTAACATGCACCATGAAAGAGAAGTTTTGTACTCAGGAAACACTACCATGAATCCAAGAAAAAAGGTATCTTCCAAAGGTACCTACTTGAATCATTGATCATAATATTTCTTCACAACAATATGTCAGTGATGAATGAGATGTGTTATACTTTGAAATTTATCCTCAAATATTCAAATTAATGATAATTACTTCTAGGTTGCATTGATGGAGAGATTGAAGATTCTGTTAGAGGAAGAGATGCATAGAAATTATCCTGAGAAGCCAGTCTTTTGTAAAGTTGACAGTGACTCTGGTTTTGGGTTCTACCACAACCTATTACAACGAAGAATTCTAATTTGATTCCTCTCCTATACGGAATTTATGGTAAGGATCAGAATTTATATTTATGATTATTCTAATTGTTCTTTTTCTTGATGAATCTATCATGAAACAATCATTATGTTTCCATGCTTCTTTATGGATCTATTTCCCATTCCCATCAATTCTGTAACTTCTATTCATTATATTGTACCCCTCATGCGTGATTTAAATATTACCAATATTAATATGAATTATTATGTTTGAAAAATGGTATAAATTTGTTGAATATAAGAATTGTTTTATTTTACCGTGTGAATGCATGGGCAGAGTACTAGTTAATAATAATATCAAGAACTACAAGTCCAAGAACGTATGATAAATAAAACGATCTTACCCAAAACACTGCTTTAACATGGAATTTACAAAAGAACGGATAATATAAAGTAATAGGTGAACCATATATGATATCATAACAACGAATATGATTCTTTAATAAGTCAGTGACATTATTTAAATCATTATACAGGATGTTTGGATATGTACTAAAAATATCAGACCTAAGGTAAGGGATAATTTTTCAATCTCATTTTTTTCCGAGATTGCTTATACGTAAGTATTTACTGGGGTTATATTTTTCATCCATGCCCATAAATTGTTTTTCATAAAGTGTTTAATATTATTCCATGTATGATTAATTTCATGTTTACACCTCTTTTACTTTTACTTTTTGTTATGGAATGAATCTTTCTTTTGTTTACCATACGAGAAACTTTTTTTTCTTTTCAGACAAAAGTATGAGGATATTGTTTTTTTAACTTATACGGCATGAACAGATTTTTACAATTTCATAACGCCTTATTTTCATGAATCTTACTCTACATGATTTCATGACTATTTTAAACAAAATTATTTTTTTTAAATTGCATGGCTTTTTGTGAAAAGAAAATGATTTTGAAGAATAAAGGACATTTTCTTCAAGATTTCATTTCAAGTGTTTTGTTAAAACTATTTTCCATCTAAGATGACATTATTTTATATGATTATGTTTCAAGGATAATTTATCTATTATTTACATGGTTTTATTATTCTTATGATGAAATGGTGTCCATTTGTTTTATATGGATTACATTATGATGGGATGATGTTTATGAAACCCATTTTATTCTTTTTGTTATGATGAATGATTTATGTTTACATTGTGAAAAAAGTAAGAATGATTTCATTATGAGATGGGTGGGACCTATATATCCTTCCAATTAATTGGGTAAAAATTTATATCTCATGAAATAGACATGGCTAGAATGGAAAGTTAATCTGGTTCAGTGATACAGGACTGGAACGAGGAGTGAACTCAATTCAGAAAGGTACTTTGTCCACTATGATGTGCTTGCAGCAATGCCTTGGCTACTATGGAAATCATATCATGTGCATAATTGTTTGCCACAATTAAATGTTTTATTCCCGTAATATTTTATAATGATTAATGTTCCTTTATGACCTATGCCTTACGTACTGCCAAGATTTATTTCACAACTCAGGATTTTGATATGTAAACATTATGTTCATGTTTTGAAGTTCAAATATATATGGTTTGTTTTATTTTCTCCATGCTTACCCTTATTGTGCATTTGAGCTCACCATTAATGTGTTTTCTTTTCCCCTGGATATAAATAAAGGTTTTAGGTAAGAAAACAAAAAGGGGAAGATATTAATGGGAGATTTTATAGATCTTTCACCATGATTAGAAGATTATGTTCCGAGTTTCCAAAGACACTAAACTATTATGGTCCTTGAGTGTTGATTTTTGTTATATATTAATTATTCCAAAAAAGTAATGTAATGTCCATGTACGTCAAGTTTGGGGCCTCTACAATTAGGGTTGAATAAGTAATTATAAAAGAATCAATTGAGGATGTATTCCTTTATACTCTTTGTGTGACATAATTTATTGTCTTTGTTTGAAATGGTATACAATCACCACACCAAGGTGATGAATTAGTCAATTTTTTTTGTTTAATAATTAAAACAATTTTATAATGTAAATTTTAATTCCCATGAACAAAAAAAGTTAAATTTCCATATTTGACCTTCTACCCTTGTTTGATATGACATACACAAATATTGAAAAACATGACATGGTTGTTTTCCCTGAGATATGAAAAATCATATTATTGATGTGATTAGTTACGAAAAAATGAACTATTTTGTGGTCCCTACTATATAATAATTTAGAAGAACATTTATAAGATGTGGTTGACTATTGGGATATATGGCTTATGTCGTAGGCCATGTGATATCCTTAAGTTATCTTAAACCATTTGGTATTGTGGAGATAAACCCGGGGTGATTATACCCTTTTATGGAAACATAAGTTTTATGTGGATGTGACACTGGTAAATGGGTGATAAAATGGGTTGATGGCCTACCTAAGATGTATGAGAAATGAGATTTGAATGGTATATTATCTTGAGAAAAATATTATAAGGTATTACTTATTTTTACCTTTTGGGCCTTGAAATGATATTGATGCTGCTAAGGGTCATGGTTTTCTTTTGTTAGTGGGGGTTGAATTATGGGATTGGAATGTGACAATGACACCCAAATAGGGGCGGTTTTATGGTTGATGAGACTAGGGGGTGCAGAATTTCCTAGTGTTGTGTTATCCTACAGTGGGAACATAAGGGTATACGTAGAGATAGATTCAGGTTTCAATAAAGAACAAACCCTGATGTGTGATAATGATTAGATTTGATAATGGTGATAGGATAGGGAATTCGGCCAATAATTAATATATTTACTAATTATTTCTTGTTCGGATTTGTGATTTTACATGACTCTTTGGAATTGTTTACTAGGTATGTAATTACTGTGATTCTTCCCTATGCTCAAGATTCACTTGTTGAATTCAATGAGTCATTTGGATTCTTGAAAAATATTTGATCAAGTATTATATATTATTGGGAGTAGATGGGAAATTTTATGATACATTGAATATTTTTGATGTATATAAGGATTCTAGGACATGTATTTTAGGTTCCATATTTTTATATGGTGACCTAAATCATATATGAATGCAAGGGATACATGGTAATCCTTCATATTTTGATAAAATTGATAATTTCTTGGTTCACAAAAAATTGAATTGTGATTCCATTAGACCATTTCTAAATCATAAACCCCAAAATAGATTAATGTTTGTATAATGTTTTTTGTGGCTATAAATCCCTAGGGACGAGTGATGTACATCCGAATCCTAGATAATCATAGCCACTAAAAAATACATAGGTTATCCCCTCATATTTGGTGGATGAAGAAAATATGGATCAGTAAAGGAGAATAGTGATTTTGGATTTTCATGTTTTGGATCATGTGATCCCAAGATTCCATTATATATCCTATGACACCCTAGATTCATTTACTCTAGGATTTATATGATATCATAGGACCTCCCCAACTATTTAATAAAAAATAGTCCCGACACTGAAATATCCCAGGTATAACCAGTGGTTAATCCTTTGGTTATGTGGTTAGGGATTCTTAGGGACACACCATGACCCAAAATTCACAAGGGGGAAAAATAAGGATACGATCTTCAATGTGTGTATAATGATCTATGAGAGGAGATGGTCATGCTCAATGACACTTTGACACAACCCAAATAATGTATTGTTGATCAAGGACATATATTTAATGAGTGGAAGTGGTTTATTTATTTATTATCAATTAGTTTTTATTTATTTCTATCGAGAATTTCACATGAACATATCACTACACCATGAATTAGATATTTGACAATAAGTATAGAACCCTAACGATTCTTGTACTCACACCATACCGAAGCCTACATAACACTAGTCTTGTAAAGAATAGTCTCACATGGTAATAGAAACAGAATATTTCCAGGAACAATATTATGTGTTCATGCTGGAATAACATGAGTTAGATAGATGTTGGGAAATGAGGTTGGGGTTTGGAGACATGAAAATTTGTAGTCTTGTTCGATTTTTAATTTACTTTTTATTTATGATCGACCTAGTGGTAATCCGTCTTGTATAATAGTATGATCATTAATGTTGTATGCTTTAATTTTCTTACTTCATTTTTTTCAAGTTCAATTTACCTATAAATTATATATACTTTTATATATATAATTCTTTGATATTATATTATTAATTGGTAGTATAATAAAAGGGGTATAGTCTCCCCAAAAACACTCCCTAGACCTTTGCTTCTAATATGAAGCCTCTGAAATTAATGGAGTCACATCAGATGTCAGGTGGAAGTCATGTCTCGAAACTATTAGGAGTGAGATAGGTTAATGTGTTATAATATGGTATCAAATTCATGTATCATATTTTTTTACTATATTTTAAAAAATTAAGCAGGATATATTGGAAGATGTCCGTGATTGAGAAGGATATGGGGCTCATATGTCATTAATAGTAGTTTCTATGGGAATCTATAAATACCAGGGGAATAAAAATGATATATTGGATTTTGAAACTATGGTTATATTATTTTTACCTTGGGTTGAACATATGATAATTGATGATTATGATCAATATTTGATTGTCATCCCTTGATACATTAGAAATAGACCTATTCTAGATTTGAATCGTGGCATGTAGTGCTAAGAGGTGTCTCATACATCATTCACCATATATCGAGATTGACATGTCATTTGGGAAATCTAGTGTGTAATATATTAAATTAGCTATGACTCCCATATATTTCATGTGTTATCAATATGTTATGTAGTATTTTCCTATATAATATCTTAATGATATTCAATTGAGATAGAAAACATGTATATTGTTGTTTGTAATTGAATTTCATGTGGATTTCATGGTGATATGAATGATGGAAATGATATGGATTATTCTAATCATTATTGAGATATATTATAACATAGGTAATTTGGTGGAGGCATTTGATACCATGACAATGAACCCCTCACAAGTGATTATTTTGAAGGTCATGTTTTTTATATCCAAATAGAATCCTATGTATAGTTTGACCATATAATATGAAATTGTATTCTATTGAAACAAAGCACATATTTGTATTTTAATATATGTGAGATATCTAAGGGAGCAAACACTATATTTTTTTGAATTTAAATGTGAATATATCTTGGTAGGATCATTTTAATGTAAAAATTATCAGACTATATTGGTGGCCTAGTAGTGGGAGGGGGATATAGAGTTTTATGCTTATGAAATATGTTTAGACCATTAATTTTCATGTTTAATATTATATATTCCATTGTATATTTGGAAATATGTGATTATGATTCTAGTTAGTAGTGAAATAAATGACTGACCCATATTGTGTAGTTCAACATGTGTGTGTATGGTGAATTAGAATAGAATAAATGGTGTTTTCCACGAGCTTTAGCCTTCATGAGACTAGTTATGTTCAAGGTGTTATACCTAGTCGACCATATATTAAACTTGTGTTTAGTGTGTCAATTCCCAGAAACATGTGAGGGTAACCAAATAGAGGGGATATAAAGGGTTTATAAGTTCTCATAGAGAAGAGGAAAATAAGTATATACATCAGTCTAAGATCAATTCAAATAAGTTTCTGAGTGGATATGGTATATGAATGATGTTTCAATCATTTTTGTGATAAAATAAAATTTAGTGTTAGTGAAATGATTGAATACTAGTTTTCCATGGATAGATCATTCATATTGTTTGTCCTATTGTTTTTGGATGCACTATTCAGGTATGATGAGAGCATAGGTAGATGGTGATTTTTTAAATAATTCTGGATGGTGGGGGTTTGATGATTTTTAGCATTAGTAAGGTTATTGATTTTGAACAGGGTAGAAAGGGTGCTATAGTTTTATAAGATAGACATTCCATTTGGTATAGTCAATGTTTAGGTTTGTGTTCTAGATCTGGTGACTTGTAACTCATGGGATCATGAGTTGTCTTTCTATTCATGGACTGTGATGAAGTGCACACCCAACCATTTTCAAGAGATATCAAGGTAACACGCATCGTTATATGAAAGTGATTTTAGGATTTAAATCTGGAAGAAGATATGTATTAGTTGAGTAAAATTGGTAATTATAAATTCTAGTTGGAATATTTTCACGTGTCTTTGATCAATTTGAGTATTTACCCAATGTGGGATTGGAGGCATTAATATTGGATCAATTTGTAGTGTCAATGATGATATGGGATGATTCAAGAGGAATGCTCCTTCAATTATAGACAACACTGATTAGTTTCTATAGAAAATTATTATCATTATGGGAATATGGTAGGATGTGAAATAGTATATGGTTAGTGGTAATGGATTTTTTTGGATTTTTTTTTGAAGAAATCGTGGATGATGAACTAGTGGGCCTGAAATGGGTAATGAATTTTTTCCTCTGTTGGTGATCAAGTATGAGTGTAATGGACACATCTAAAAATTGATCAAGGAGATATATATAGGATATAATCTCTTAATATAACATTTATAACCAAATTACATGAGAAAGAATTTATTTCAATGGTCTATATTGGGATTTTGATCATGAAAATATGATACCCCTTTTGAGAGGGATTGTGAATGCACGAAAGCATCCATTGGATGGTTGATCGAGGAATGGGTTTTGGTGATAACATATTTATGATTGTATCTAAATTAATAGTATAATGTCATATGTAACCCCAATAATGATTATAGATAATTTTCATGCATCGTACAAAGCCTCAAGAAGAGATGAGATGATGTAGGAATACTTTATATAAGGGGCGTGATAGTGCTCACTAATAAAACAAGATGTCAATTTTAGCTGGTTGAGAGTCAAACTATTGATTTTATCTAGATTTATGTTCAACAATTACCTTTTATGTTCATATGACCATGGGAGGTCTCTGTGGATGATGAAATCATGATTATGTAATTTACAAGTGATTCAGTGGTTGTAGGTGACCTTATTTGAGGTAGGTCTTCTAGAAATTACTAGAATACAAGTTTATACCAATGGCTTTAAACCGTTGGTATAGCCTATACCAACGGTTTTCCAAACCCTAGGGTAGTAAACCATGAGGAAATCCCTATACCAACGGTTTGATCTAAACTGTTGGTATATCCCACTATATTTATTGATATACCAACGGTTGTAGGCTAATCGTTGGTATATGTTTGTATAACATTTTTACCAACGATTTCTAGAAACTGTTGGTATATATTGAATACTAAACCATATACCAACAGTTTTAAAACTGTTGGTACAATTTTTAAATTTCTCTCAAAGTATACCATCGATTTAAAACCATTGGTATTGTGTTTTTACAGAACTATAATACCAACGGTTTAAAACCGTTGGTATTGTGTTTTTCCAGAACTATTATACCAATTCTTTAAGACCATTGGAATTTTATTTTTACAGAACTATTTCACAACAGCCATCCAGTAGCCCCTCCTGTATACACCTATATAAAAAATATCACAAAAAATCACATACAGACTTAAAACAGCATAAAAACACCTCAAATAGCACAAAAAACTCATAAACCCATCAAACTCATACAACAATGTCATTTACTAAAATTCTCTATTTCAATATTCATATGAACAAAATCATCCATTAGAGTTAATAACAGTTTTAATAACTTAAATATTATTTACACCCATTTCAATCTTCAAATGACAACTACTCTTCTATTAGTAATTCACCTCACCCCTGCACAACCCCCCCCCCCAACCCGCACAACCCCCCACCTCCCCATAAAATTCTAATAGGAAGAATAGTCTGAGAAATACTTATTATAGTTGAATAATAGTTTTAAATTGGCTCAAATCCCAATTTATTTTTTCTAATCCTAGATTTGGGTATGTAATGATTTGTGATGCATTCTGCATTGAACTTGTATATTTTATAATATATGGTGAAAATGTTTTTTCTTATCGGTCTCTTCACTTATGACCCCATGAGTGAAACCACCCAACTCATGAAAAAGAGTTTGTGACTATCGTTTATGAGTGTAAAGTTCAGTTGTTGTATTCACCTAAATTGATGTCCTTTTGAAACAAAAGAAATACACTTTGAGTGGTCTTGGCCACACTACGCCCCAGATTTAGGCGGGATTGACTCGTACATGTCAAAAATGACCCATGGATTGTTTTTCTAAAGTATCAACACCATCTGAATATGTTTTGTCCATATTCATTATGTCGGTTGTTTTTATATAAAAGAGTATCCATTTTAAACAAAAGAAAGACACTTTGAGTGGTACTAGCAACACTGTTCCTCGGATTGAGGTCGGGTTGACTCGTACACGTCACAAATGACCCATGGATCCTTTTCCTAAAGTATCAATAGAATCTGAAGGCGTTTTGTCTGTTTATTGTATGTTAGTTGTTGTTTTCAGTTAAAATGTTGTCCATTTCAAAGAAAACTGTGACACATTGAGTGGTGTCGGCCACAACGCACCTTGGATTGAGGTAGGGTTGACTCTTAGATGTTAAAAATAGACCATGGATCGTTTTTCTAACATTTCAATAGAATCCGAATTCATTTGGTCAGTTTTCCATATGTCAGTTGTTGATTTCAATTAAAATGATGCCCATTTTAAAAAAAGAGAGACATTTTGAGTGGTATCGGCCACACCGAACCTCAGATTGAGGAGGGGTTTACTCGTACATGTCATAATGACCCATGGATCGTTTCCCTAAAATATCAACAAAATCCCAATGCCTTCGGTTGGTTTTAAGTATGCCAGTTGTTGTTTTCACTTAAAATCTTTTCCATTTCAAAAAAAAAGAGAAACACTTTGAGTTGTGTCGACCACCCCGGCACTTGGATTGAGGTGGGGTTGACTCTTACATGTCACATATGACCCATGAATCATTTTCCTAATGTTTCAATAGAATCCGAAGGCCTTTGAACCATTTTCCATAGGTCAGTTGTTGTATTCACATAAAATGATGTCATTTTGAAACAAAATAAAGACACTTTGAGTGGTGCCGGCCACACCGCGACTCGGATTTAGGCGGGGTTGACTCGTACATGTCACCAATTACCGATGGATCGTATTCCTAAAGTATCAAGAAAATCAGAATGTGTTTGGTCAGTTTTCTGTATGTCAGTTATTTTTACTTCAAAGCGTATCCATTGTAAACACTAGAAAGACACTTTGAGTGGTACCGGAAACACCAACCCTCGGATTGAGGCGAGGTTGACTCGTACACCTCACATGTGATCCATGGATAGTTGTCCTAATGTTTTAATATAATTAGAATGCATTTGGTCAACTTTTTGTATGATAGTTGTAGTTTTCACTTAAAATTTTGTCCATTTCCATTTAAAGTGAGACACTTCGAGTGATACTGGCCACACCGTGCCTCGGATTGAGGCAAGGTTGACACATACACATCACATATGACCCATAGATCTTTTTCCTAATGTTTCAACATAATTTGAAAGCCTTTGGTCAGTTTTCAGTATTGTTAGTTGATGTATTCACTAAAAATGATGTCCTTTTGAAACAAAAGAGAGACACTTTGAGTGGTTCCGGCCACACCGCTCCTCATATTGAGGTGGGGTTGATTATTACACGTCAAAAAAGACATGTGGATAATTTTACAAAAATACCAACACAATATGAATACGTTTGGTCGGTTTTAAGTATGAAATTTGTTTCACTTAAAATCATGTCCATTTCAAACAAAATAGAAACACTTTGAGTGGTGTCGGCCACAACAGCCCTCGGATTGAGGTGGGGTTGACTCATAAATGTCACATATGACCGATGGATCTTTTTCCTAAAGTATCAATGTAATCTGAATGCATTTGGTTGGTTTTCCTTATGTCAGTTGTTGTTTTCACTTAAAATGATGTCCATTTTAAACAAAAGAGAGATATTTTGAGTGGTGTCAGACACACTGTGCCTCATATTGAGGCGATGTTGACTCGTACATGTCTCAAATAACCCATGGATAATTTTCCTAAAATAAGAACACAATCCTAATGCGTTTGGTCAGTTTTAAGTATGCCAGTTTTTGTTTTCACTTAAAATCTTGTCCATTTCAAACAAAAGAGAAACACTTTTTGTGGTGTCGGCTAGACCGGCCCTCAGATTGAGGCGGGGTTGACTCATACATGTCACATATGACCCAAGAATCATTTTCCAAACGTTTCAACAGAATACAAATTCCATTGGTTAGTTTTCTGTATGTCAGTTGTTGTATTCACTTAAAATGATGTCCTTTTGAAACAAAAGAGAGACACATTGAGTGGTACTGGCCACATTGTGCCTCGAATTGAGGCGGGGTTAACTCGTACATGTCAGAAATGACCCATATATCTTTATCCTGAAGTATCAACACAATCCGAAAGTGTTTGGTCAGTTTTCCGTATGTCGGTTGTTTTTACAGAAAATCATATCCGTTTTAAACAAAAGAATGATACTTTGAGTGGTACCGGCCACACCAGACCTCATATTGAGGAAATTTTGACCCTTACACGTCACATATTACTCATGGATCATTTTCATAAAGATCTAATAGAATCTGAATTCTTTTGGTTGGTTTCCATATTCCAGTTGTTGTTTTCAATTAAAATCCTATCTATTTCAAATAAAAGTGAGACACTTCGAGTGATACCGCCCACACCGTGCCTTGGATTGAGGCGGATTTGACTCGTTAATGTCACATATGACCGATGGATCTTTTTTATAATGTTTCTATAGAATTAGAATGCTTTTTTCAGTTTTCTTTTTTTCAGTTGTTGTATTCTTTTATAATGATGTCCTTTTGAAACAAAAGAGAGACACTTTGAGCGGTGCCAGC
This sequence comes from Viscum album, assembly GCA_963277665.1. Taxonomy (NCBI): domain Eukaryota; kingdom Viridiplantae; phylum Streptophyta; class Magnoliopsida; order Santalales; family Viscaceae; genus Viscum; species Viscum album. Next base: position 120,876,482 of record OY728156.1, read on the forward strand.
CACATCGCACCTCAGATTGAGGTGGGGTAGACTCATACATGTCACAAATGGCTCAAGGATCGTTTTACTAAAATAACAACATAATATGAATGCGTTTGGTTGGTTTTAAGTATGTCATTTGTTGTTTTCACTTAAAATATTGTCCATTTCAATCAAAAGAGAAACACTTTGAGTGGTGTCGGCCACACCGGCCCTCGTATTGAGGTGGGGTTGACTCATACACGTCACATATGACCCATGAATCATTATCCTAAATTTTCAATAGAATCCAAATGCATTTGGTCAGCTTTCTGTATGTTAGTTGTTGTATTCAATTAAATTGATGTCCTTTTGAAAAAAAAGAGAGACACTTTGAGTGGTGTCGGCCACACCGCACCTCCGATAGAGGCGGGGTTGACTCGTACGCATCACAAATAACCCATTTATCATTTTCCTAAAGTATCAACAGAATCCCAATTCTTTTGGTTGGTTTTAAGTATGCTAGTTTTTGTTTTCAATTAAAATCTTGTCAATTTCAAGCAAAATAGAAACACTTTGAGTTTTGATGGCCACACCGGCCCTCGGATTGAGGTGGGGTTGAATCGTACATGTCACAAATGACCCATAAATAATTTTCCTAATGTTTCAATAGAATTCTAAAGTATTTGTTCATTTTTTTATGTCATTTGTTATATTCAATTAAAATGATGTCCTTTTGAAACAATAGAGGGACACTTTGAGTGGTGCCAGCCACACCGCACCTCAGATTGAGGCAATATTGACTCGTACACATCAAAAATGACCCATGGATCATTTTCCTAAAGTACAAACACAATTCAGATGTGTTTTTTTAGTTTTCTGTATGTCGGTTGTCTTTACTTAAAAGTATATCCATTTTATACAAAAAAAGACCCTTTGAGAGGCACCGGCCACACCGGCCCTCGGATTGAGGTGGGGTTGCCTCATACACATCACATATGACCCATGAATTGTTTTCCTAATGTTTAAATTGAATCCGAATGCATTTTTTTGGTTTTTCGTATGCCAATTGTTGTTTTCACTTAAAATCATGTCCATTTCAAATAAAAGTGAGACACTTCAAGTGATACCGGCCACAACATGCCTCAGATTGATGCAGGGTTGACTCATACATGTCAAATATGACCCATGGATCTTTTTACTAATGTTTAAATATAATTATAAAGCCTTTGGTCTGTTTTCTGTATTGTCAGTTGTTGTAGTCATTTAAAATTATGTCATTTTGAATCAAAAGAGAGACACTTTGAGAGGTTCCGACCACACCGCACATCGGATTGATGCATGGTTGACTTTTACACATCACAAATGCCTCCTTGATCGCTGTCCTAAAATACCAACACAATCCTAATTCATTGGGTCAGTTTTAAGTATGCCAGTTGTTGTTTTCACTTAAAATCTTGTCCATTTCAAAGAAAAGAGAAACACATTGAGTGGTGCCAGCCACACCATCCCTCTAATTGAGGCGGGGTTGACTCTTACATGTCTCATATGACCCATGGATCGTTTTCCTAAAGTTTAAATAGAATCTGAATGCCATTGGTCGGCTTTTCGTATGTCAATTGTTGTATTCACTTAAAATGATGTCCTTTTGAAAAAAGAGAGAGTCACTCTGAGTGGTTACAACCACACCATGACTCAGATTGAGGTGGGGTTGACTCGTACATGTCAAAAATGACCCATGTATTGTTTTCCTAATGTATCAACACAATCTGAATGTGTTTGGTCAGTTTTCCTTATGCTGGTTGTTTTTACTTAAAAGTGTATCTATTTTAAACAAAAGAATGACACTTTGAGTGGTACCGGCCACATCGTGCCTCGGATTGAGACAATGTTGAATTGTACACATCAAAAATGACCCATGGATACTTTTCCTAAAGTATTAATAGAATCAGAATGATTTTGGTTGGTTTTATGTACACCAGTGGTTGTTTTCACTTAAAATGTTCTCGATTTCAAAGAATAGTGAGACACTTTGAGTTGTGTCGGCCACACCGCTCCTTGGATTAAAGCAAGGTTGACTCGTACACGTCAAAAATGACCCATGTATCGTTGTGTGGTTGTATCAACACAATATGAATGCGTTTGGTATGTTTTCTATATGCCAATTGTTGTTTTCACTTAAAATCATATCCATTTCAAATAAAAGTAAGAAAATTTGAGTGGTTCTAGCCACACTAGCCCTCAGATTGAGGAAGGGTTGACTTGTACACATCACATATGACCCATGGATCGTTTTCCTAAATTTTCAACAGAATTAGAATTTGTTTGGTTGGTTTTCCGTATGCCAGTTGTTTTTTCACATAAATTTCTGTCCATTTCAAATAAAAGTGAGACACTTCAAGTGATACCGGCCACACCATGCCTCGGATTGAGGCGGGGTTGAGTTGTCCATGTCACATATGACCCATGGATTCTTTCCTAAAGTATCAATAGAATCCAAATGCGTTTGGTCAGTTTTCCATATGTCATTTGTTGTTTTCACTTAAAATGTTGACCATTTTAAAAGAAATGTTAGACAATTTGAGTGGTATCGGCCACACCGCGCATCAGATTGAAGCGGGGATGACTTGTACACGTCTCTTGGGCATTTTGAGAGCCGTAAAGTATGGATTGAAGATATGGGTGAGTTTAATCCTCTCCTTGCTTCCTCTTTTCAATTAGGGTTTGTACTCTTCTCTCGTATTCTTCTGAAGCTCAGAAACCCGCTTTTCCATTGGAATTTTGGGTGAATCTTGAAGAGAGATTAGATTGGGATCCGGGGTCGAGGGAGGAGGGCTGGGGGGCTTTTCGGGGGGCTTTCCGGGGTCTACGGAGGATAGTATGGGGGATGTCTGAGGGGTTGTCCGGGGTCCAGGGAGGAGGGGGGGCTGTCCGGGGGGCTATCCGGGGTCCAGGGAGGAAGGGGGCTATTTAGGGGGATGTTCGGGTCCAAGGAGGAGGGTGGGGGTTTTTTGGGGTCCATGGAAGAGTGTGAGTAATGTATCTAAAACGTTATCTCGGTATCATACATCGAATTCCAATAGGACTGCGAACAGCCGCAGGGTGTCATCTTGGAGCAGGGCCAAATCACGGCATTACCGCGGCGTGACCGCGGCGTGACCACGGCATGACTGCGGTGTGACCATGGTGTGATAGTGGCGTGACTGCAGCATGTTGGGCCAGTCCAGCGACATCTGCAGGGCATCATCTTCGGGCCAAGATTCCAAATAAATCCTATGCAATTTTCCTTCACATTATAGAAACTGATCTAATGTTATAAAAAACAGACTCTTGATTCGAGATTGTGGTATGATAATGATATATATTTTATATTAGTTGTTTTTAAAATTGGAACTAGGTAGTTGAAACTACTGATTGAGTTTCAAATTATCACACTCTAAACTATCACTGCGAGTTTTCGTAGACGGCACACCTCTGTTGGAAGGGTTTTATTATAAAAACATGACTTTAGTTATCAAATGAAACAATTATATTAAAGAAAACATATTCAAGATATGCAATTCAATATAATTAAGAAGAATTAAGAAATAATCTAAATTCAATTTAATGGATTCTTATATTAAAGAGGCTGCGAGGGGGACTCTACCTCAAGGGGTGTCTCCCATGGGTATCTTGAGGTGTCTAGTGTCTATCTATGATCTTTGTGGTGCTTCCGTATTGTGAGAAATGTGTATTTCATGGTCAGATTAATAAATACATTATTCAATTATAAAATACACCCATATTAAATAGAGATATACCCACTTTTGATAGAGAATACCATCCAAAAAACCAACTCGGAAATCCAAGACCAGCATTTTACTTTACCAATTCCAATTACATAATATATACACCACCAACTTGTGTATTACGAACCAATCAGTTAAAGGGAAAGAAAATCCTCAAAATAACCCATAAAATCTCATATAACATAAATCACCTACAAACCATAATAACATCATTAGGCTTCCCTATTTGGTCGAAAATAAAGAGTTATAGTGAAATCCAAAATATCCATACGAGAGTGAAAAAACATGTTCAAAAATAAAGAGTTATACAGAAATCAAAAAAGTAGTGGATCAATCTTCCCCTGATCACCATCACCATCCCCACTATCATCATCGGCCTCATCCTCGCCACCATTCCTTTCCTCTTCGTCATCCTCATCATCGTCCCCATGCTCATCATCAGCCCCATCCTCGCCCTCGGTCCCATCCTCGTCCTCGAACCCATCCTCGCCATCGTCCTCATCCTCGTCTTCACCCTCATCCTCTTCAGCATCGTCATCATCACCAAGAACATCATCATCTCGACCGCCACTAGAACTGCTACTTGGTGCATTGGATAATTCACCCATCGACGACATATATGTCTGACATGCCACGCTGGCCTCTTGTAGATGTCATGAAGATAAAGCTTTGACCAGTTTTATAAATTCTTTCTCCCTCGTTCGAACATGTTCTTCCAAATTTGTGACCCTTTTCTCAGACTGTCTTACATGCTCCTTGACATGTTCCAACTCAGTGATACTAGAATGGATACCTAGATATGACCAATACCTCATCAGTACTATATTCTTAACATGTTGGTATCATACTCGACCCGAGTTCTCATCTCCCAAAACATGATATAAATGATCGTGTGGACCTAAATTTTCAAGAACCTAGGCCTCAAGAGCCTCTAAAGTATCCTATTAAAAATATAAATAGATTATTAAATTTCAAAATAGATATTAAACTTTGAAATAAACAAATTAAAACTTACAATCTTTTCTTGTGTCGGTTCATTAACCGTAGTTCCATCTTTTTTCCTTCTACTCGAGAAAAACATTTTTTCTCGAGGGATAATTCCTTCAACATTCAATTTGTGGTTATGTAATGAAATTTAAACAATATAAAGTGCATGTATAATCATATATTGAATATTTAATAAATCAAATAATTTATGTAGGAAACAATAATAAGGGCAAGTCCTAAAAAATTATAAACAACTATATCGTACCAGCTACCTCTCATGATCTGACATAGTTGTGCGCCCCAAAGTGTGGAGGTATTCCTTTGAATCAATGTTTTTTTCAGAATATTCCTAAATAATGTTTAATTATAAATTATATAATATTAATTCATATATGGAAATTTTCATTTAAATATCTCAAATGGTATTATTACCTTAAATTTGGCAATCACCCAGTGGGTAATCATTTGGTGATATTGCTCTATCGAGAAGTCATCCACGATAGGTAATATATGCAACTCCATGCCCACTCTATCACACTATCAAACATACATCTCATGATTAAAACCTCTGCAAAGCTCTCCTAGCTCCTTTAAACGTGCGGATCGCGCCGCTTCGCCATCAGGGAAGTTAAACCAAAGGTGACACCCAATAGATTAATTAATATAAATACAAAAAATATTACTAAATTAAATCCAATAACATTTTACCCATATTTATGCCCATGAATTATCCTTGAATTCCTATGGAAGATGTCTCCAAGAGAGAGGGATGACTGGAATAATGTCGGATTATTTCGCTAGAGTCACCAAAAAACCCCGACATTCACCCAGATTTATAAATCATCTATCCATCATCATTGTATTCAACCATCAACTTTGTCTGGCAGTTCCATACCGCACGGAAGAGAGTATTCCCCCACCCCCTCCTCCTATTAGTAGATGAATCTGTTATTAATGAAAAAAAATATCAGTACAAGTTATAATAATAAAAATGGTATAAAATTTTATTAGAGTTATATAAATATACATGTGGTAGTTGAATCAATGGGCATCAATGGATGTGGAAAAGGTGAAGGAATATCCTGTACAGGTGGAGTGTCCCTCCATGTACGCTCCTCATCCACATTTTGTGTCAGAGCAGAAGTTGAAGAAGGTGGAATATAATAGCTCGGAGATAATGAACCAGAACCAAAAGATGATGGCAAAGACATCTGGAAAACTCGTAGTGTAAACATCGGAGGCCTAAATATCCCATGTGTCCCTAAAGACATAGAAGGATAAAAATAGGGCATAGAATATACGTCTGTGGTTGGGGCATAGTCCAATCGGGTATGACCAGTGGATCTTCTAACTCTCACACCACAATACCTTGTACCACCGGCCTCATTACCAGGACTACTAGATGGTTGTCTGATACTGACACCACCCCCCTCTAACCACCAGCCTCTGTAATGGGAGAAATATTAGGCTCCTCGTCAGATATCTATCTTCTAGGGGGTGGATCCTGAAAAAGAGTTTAACAAAAAAGTAAACACATGATATTATAAGTTATTGAAATATATATATTTGAAATAAAATACTCAAAACTGGGATGAGTAAAGGAATCCCCATATGTGTCATGCGAATATTATTTTTTGTCATCTTTTTCCACCATCTCTCTTCAATGGGTGTCATTTCATGCAATGAAAACAAATATGGAAGTAATTAGAAACAGATAACTAATGTGTAACCCAAAAAACAAATTTTAGAAAAACCATTCTAATAAAAAAATATAAAGAAACAGATGATTTATGGTGTATTGAAGGTAATTACTAGGATACAAACTTTGAATGATGTAGGTGAAACATGTAGGTGAGAACATGACTGTATGATTCTATATATTTCCCAACACAACTTCAGGTTCACAATCAACTCTGACAATTGATCAATTGGAGTCATCATAAGTAATAAACGGATTGCTTCCAATTACAGTATGGATAGTGTAAACTTCATCATCACCATCCTCAAAAAATGTATGGGATTTACTTCATTAATTACACCTATTAGGATGACTATGATCTTTGACATTAAAAACATGTTTCACCATTGATTCCAATACATATGGTTCATCGGTGGCAAGAGTGTGAGTCATGCCAAAAAATTTAAAACCACAATCATCAATAAAGGTTCCATTCCCCGCAATTGAATCAAACCATTGACATTTCATCATCGTGACTCAACATTGAGAGTAATAATCCAAACTTTTTATTTTCTCCATGACTCCATAATAAGCTACATTTTCAGAGTGAGTTCTATTATCTGATGAACTAGCATAACAGTCTGTTGTGGCAGTTATCATAACACCATCATTCTGTGTTCCCATGTTTCTTGCTCATTCCGTGATAATAAATTTGTATCCATTTTTCACAAGTGATTTACAAGCACGAACCATGGTATAAGGACCAAAATACAAAGCCCTTAATTCCTAAGAAACAGAGCCTATAGGAAAACTCAATACCTGAAATATAAGAAAATAGTAAACATAATTAAATATTATTTTTATTTAGTTATTACAGAAATATTTATACCTTCAATTTCAACCAAGCAAAAAACACTTTTCTATGAAAAGTCTCTTTCATTCTCAAAGATAAAGAACGATGCTTTCTAAATATAAATTCATTATGTTCCCTGTAGATAAAAATAATAATAGTTTAACAATTATTTAAAATTACAAGAAATAAGATAATAAATACATGTACAATTTACTTACTTGATATACTCATCGAACAAATCACAATTGAACAACACTGTGCGATGTTCCATCTCTCGCTCTTCAAGGCCTAATGTCATCAATGTATATGATCCCAGATTTACTCTTATATGAGGAAGTGATGGAACAGTGGGTTCAATTTTCCCATACTATTCTTATTCATTTCTCATTGGTCTATTTATTCTAGTAGTAAGATCAAACAAATAAATTTTGCATAAATCCATACATTCTTGAGCCAAGTAACCATTCACAATAGAACCTTTAGGATAATTTCTGTTTTGAACATATGATTTCAATGTGCACATGTTTATTTTTTTTGGATACATCCAATGGAAAGAAACTGGTCCTCCAACAAGTATTTCAGTCGGAAGATGGACAGTCAGATGCAACATGCTTGTAAAAAATGATGGAGGGAATATTTTCATTAACTCATGAAAAATTAATGGAGTTTCTGCCAACAGTTCTTTCAATAATGATTTAGAAAACCTCTTAGCATAATGATCTCTGAAATAACAGCTCAACTGAATAACTGAGAATATTACATTATTGGACAAGAGAAGACTGATTGATATTGGAATCAACTCATGAAAAAGGACATGATAATCATGAGTCTTCAAAGATTTCAGCTTCAACTCTTTTCTATTGACCCGTTTTGATATATTTCTTTAATAGCCATCAGGAATAATAATAGTCTCTAGCACTTCCAGAAATTGATTTTTTTCAGCAGGTGTCATCACATATGAAGCACATGGAACTTGCCATTTATTTTCACTGATACAGACCGGATGCAATTCGGGTCTAATCACCCCAATTTACCAAGTCATTCTGAGATCGAAAAACATCTTCTTTATTTCCCTTGACATTTAGAAGAATCAAAAGAAACATTTCACATATATTCTTTTAAATGTGCATTACGTCTAAGAAATGACGTAACAAGTTGGTTGACCAATACGACAACTCAAAGAATATACTCTTCTTCTCCCAATTGTAAAAGGTATCATTGAAAACATTTTTCCTCTTTCAGGATTTCATTACACCCTTCCCAAATGAATAACTGAAATCTTTCAATTCATTAAGCACATCATTTCTAGACATATACTGAGGTGGATCGTCGGTCTCCATAGTATTGTCAAATCATCGATGATTGTTTATATATGGATGGTTCATTACCAATAATTGTCGATGTCCCATAAAACTAAAACTATGACGATATTTCGGTGTTCTCAGTCATGTATTCTTTATACAAACAGGAGAGGACAATTTTACTTTTGTGCTCCTTCCAGACATCATTACATAATAAGGAAAATCATTGATCATCCACATAAGCGCAACACACATCTGAATTAAGTCATTCAAACATGCATCTTATGTGGGAACACCCACATCCTAAAAAAGTTTCAACTCTTTTATTAAAGGATGCAGGTATACATCTATATCATTGATGGGATCAGAAGGGATATATATCTTTATACTCACGAAAGTGTAAGTCTTTTTCACACACAACTATGGGGGAAGGTTATAAATGTGTATGAAACCCAGCCATGTTTTGTCAGAAGTAAAAATCTGTCAAAATGGATTAAAACCGTCACATGAAAGACCAAGTCTCACATTACGCACGTCAGCTACAAATTCAGGATATCGAGCATCAACTCTATTCCATGAAAATCCATATGTAGGGTGAACTAACTCTTTATTATTGTATTTTCTCTTGATGCCATGCCATCGCATTTTTACTGATATTTCATCCGACATAAAAATGTTCTGTAATATGGGGATCAATGGAAAGTGCCACATTACTTTTTGTGGCACACGAGATGGTGTTCCATCATCTTTTGGCTTCCATCAGAAGGTTCCACATTTGATACAATCATTTCTTTCAGTAGTTTCCTCCCAAAATAAATTGCAATCATTCAAGAAACCCTGAATATTTTTTGAGAATCCAAGTTCATCAAATAACATCCATGCCATATAGTAGTTTGAGGGAATATCAGCATCATATGGAAGTAAGTAATTTATGAATGTAAGAATGTAATAAATTTCAGTATTTGAAATCCCATACATAGTTTTCCCATGGAACAATCAGATTAAAAATTCCAACTTTTTAATTTTACCACATTACCGATATACTGGAGTCGTCACATCATCATTCAATTTTTTCACCTTATCAACATCATTTTTTTCATTGGATGCATCATGTGTGCTTGTATCAAAAACATGTTGGATGGACATCCTTTCCTTCTCATGATTCTGAATAAATGGAATCCGATCATATATCAAACTCTCAAATTCAGTCATATCATTTAGATCATCTACATTTTGATATTCCATTTTATCTCCATTGTGATACCACAAATAATAGTTTATTTGAAAACCATATTTGGTTATATAATAGCTAACTGCTTCACAAATTGAACAAGGTCTTCCGACACAATTAGAACATGGGCAGTGTATGCAACCACAATCTGAAGCCTTGTCAAATGAAAATTCTAGAAATCTGTTCAAATTATTATGGAAATCTGTTGAAATCTGATCAGTTTCGTACATCCAACTTCTATCCCTTTTGTAAAAAAATTACAATAAGTCATTTCAAAGTAATTAAATAATATTGAAGTTCAATAAAAAAAATTAGGTAAATGACAATTGTTTACTTTAAATAAAAGCATAACTGACACATTACTCTATATGAGAATCGTATTAAGAAATACAACAAAATATCATGTATATAAGAAAATAAGATGCAGAATTTATAATGCCTATATTCAAGGATTTCCCAGAATGATATTCGACGTGGATGAGGAAATACATAATCCATAATGGTATTGTTGGGAGTGCATGATTTTTATACATTAACATATCCCAAGAGATCAGGATGAGGAGTATGATGAGGATCAGGGGAGTGGCAGGGCTGTCTAAGGGGGTGTGGGGTGTCCAGGGGGTGTGGGGTGTCCATGGGGTGGTGGGGCTGTTCGAGAGGTCAGAGGTGTCTAGGGGCTGTGGGCTATCTAGGGGGGTCGGGGTGTCCAGGTGGGAGGGTTGTCCACGGGGGTGGTCAGGCTATCCGGGGGGGCTTGGGGGAGTCACGGGGGGTGGGAGGGCTGTCCAAGGAGGTGAGAAGGGTGTCAAGGGGGTGGGTGGGTCTGTCCAGGGGGGCATGTGGTGTCCAGGGGGTGGGTGGGCTACCCATGGGGGTGGCGAGGGTGTCCAGGGTGTTTGGGGTGTCCAGGGGGTGGGTGGGCTATCCAGAGGGGTGGGTCGGCTATCCATGGGGGGTGGTCGGGATGTCTGTGTGGGTGGTTTTGTTGTCCATGGGGTTGGCGGCACTATCCAGTGGGGTCGATGGTGTCAAGGGGGTGGGGGGGCTTTCCAGGGGTGGGGGCGTCAGGGGGGATGGGGGTGTCAGGGGGGGTGGTGGTTGGGTGTCCGGGGGTGGGGTGGGAGAGCTGTCAACCAAGGTGTGGGTGGGGGGGGGGGGTTGTTGAGGGGGCACAGGCAGTCTAGGGGGGGGGGGGGTGGGCGAGGTGTCCACGGGGGTGGCGGGGCTGTCAAGGGGGTCGGGGGTATCCAGGGGTGGGGATGCTTTTCAGTGGGTGGGGGGTTGTCCATGGGGTACGAGGTGTCCAGGGGGTGGGCGGCGTGTCTATGGGGGTGGCGGTGGTGGAGGTGCTGTCTAGGGGGTACAGGGTGTCCACGGGGTGGGCAGGATTTCCCTAGAGGTGGGGGTAGTCCAAGGGGGGAGGGGTGTCTAGGGGGTGGGCAGGGCTGTCCATGGGGGGTACGGGGTGGGTGGGTGTGCTGTCCACGTGGGTGGTGGGTCTGTCCAGGGGGTACGAGGTGTCCAGGGGTGGGAGGGATGTACACGTGGGTGGGGGGCTATCCAGGGGGGGTACGGGGTGTCCAGGGGGTGGGCGTGCTATCTATGGGGGTGGAGGGGCTCTCAAGGGGGTCTAGGGGTGCTTTCCATGAGTGGGGGGATATCCAGGGGTACGAGGTGTCCAGTACAGGCCACCACCACCCCCCTTCGACACCCCACACCCCCCACCTAGATATCCCACCCCCCACTAAACCAAAAACATAAAACAAACCCTTTTCCCCCTTCACTAAACAAACCCCACTAAAAATACCATTTACGATGTATGATGTGTAGAAAAACAAAACTTGAAACAAACAAATAGTTCGGTAATCCAACAACAATAACACTAATTTAAACGAAATCAAAACATAAAACATAAAATAAAAAGAGGAAGAACACAAAAACTAAGATAACAATTACGAATTTGAAATGTAGAAATAAAAATTTGATTGATTGAAGAAGGATCTTTGACTGTAAGGTATTTCGTGACCTAAAATACATCGGGAGGAGGTCTGGATTAGGTCTGAAATCAGACCTAATGAGAGCTGGGGCACTGGGTATTTGGGATAAAACATTCCCATGTCAATCGCACCACATGGGTGGATAATTTTTAGGCTTATATAATAATAGGTTGTTCATGGGTCGTAAATAGGTGTATTTTCATAAAGTATAGACATAAACTTTTTTTTAATATGAGATTAATAATAATGTATGTCAATAATACTATACACATCATAAAGAACAAATAACAATGATAATTTTATAATATGGTTTATAAACCATATTCGATATACTCATATACAACTACAAATCATGTATTAGTCATTGATTCAATATCAAATAGTGTGAATCATAAAATTTTCAAAAATCACTAATATAGAAAAAAATGATGTGATATTTCTAGATATTTAAATAAATGTAGAAATCGGAGAAAGAGGGATTCTAGGTTTTTATTTGGGAAGATGTTTAAAGTGTCTAACCAAGAAGGGGGAGTTGTAGCCGATCTGATAGAAGAACTCAGGTTAGGGATCACCTGCGCGCTGGGGCTTCTGGAAATTGGGGGAAACGAGTTATTTGATGTGATGTGGGGGCTTCTGGAAATTGGGAGTATTTTAGGAGACCCTTCCCAACAGTTTGTAAAAACCATTTGGAAATCATGACTTTTCACAATAGTTTGGAAAAACCGTTGGGAAAAAATGGCCTTCACCAACAGTTTGCACAAATCCTTTGTAAAGGGTGAAATTATTTTGGATTTCCCAACGGTTTCTTCAAACTATGGGGAAAGACTTCACGAAACCAAGATTTACCAATGGTTTTTACAAGTCTTTGGTAAAAAATACTTATACCAACGGTTCTGGAGAACCGTTGGTATAAAAGTGTTGGGAAAACCCAACTTTCCAGAAGTGAGAGTCTGTAGGACTGGTCACTTATTATTCCATTGGATATTTTTTTCCATTAAACACATAATTTATATAATTTTGGATTTTAATGGTATGTTTTTGCATTAAAAGGGTGATTTTGAGGAAAATATGTTGTGATTTTATTGTGATTTTATCATGAGAGAACATATTTTTTGGAATATAAATGGGATTTGTATGACTTTACTTGTGTTTTTAAGATTTTATCTTATGGTTTTAGAGTGGTATGATGTAAACCATGATGTTCATGATGTTATGATGTGGTTGGGGTGGTCAAATGGACAATTTCTTGGTCGGTGGTTTTATTTACCATAATTGGACACTTTTATCTTTGTCTTATGTTAAGAAGAACCATGAGGTAAGAGGGAAATTCAATGATGACACATTTATTTTATCAAGATATAAAATATCATGAAAGAACCGTCTTGATCTAAAAATAATGAATTTTATTGTTTTCTAATATTTTAGTTGTTTAGACACCTCAAACTCAATGTTGTTCATCTGAAGTGTGTCTGGTGTTCGAAGATGGGGTATGACTTTGTCAATGGGAATTGATAACCAACATATGTTTGACGATATAATGATATGATAAATGATACTTCTCAATGGAAAAAATTTATATGATGGGGAGATTATAATACTCATTTCTATAAAAATTTTAGGAGGTTATGACATTTTTTAATTTTTTTGGGGAAAACATTTTATTTGATGTTTTGAAGAAGATTCTAAGAATTATAGCACCTAAAAAGATGAATTTAAATGATAAATGATGTTTTGGAAATTACTTATGAATTAGGGGATCCTCATTAGTATCTACATTGGTTTTGGAAATGTGGATTATGGTAAACCACCAATGTGATGGTTGTATCCATCAGCCTGTTAGTGGGATCCACCAGCCATTACGATGGATCCTCTAATCTATCTTTGGATGTGATCACCACTGGTTGGATGGTAGCTTGGTATCAGCTAAAAATAGGACATTATAGAACCTCTTCTTTGTGTCCAGATGCAATACTTTAGACGTTTATCAAATAGTTATTTTCCATATTCCTAAAAATTGGGATTATTATGAATTTAACCAATTAAATTTTATTAGGTGAAAACCCACTCATATCTATCTTTTTTGTACTTTATATGAAATTCTAACCCTATATTCATCCACTTCCCCCCTTTAAATATGTTTCCATTAATGGGAATTTTTTCTATTAGGTCACCGTACTAGTTTATCATCCTTGCTCCAACATCCCACATTATTCTTCCACATGGATTTTTCATTGATCTATTGTTGGGGATTTATGATATTTTACCAGAAAAGATAAAACTCAAAAATGTTCAATGGGGTTTTTATAAGTAATATGAGGTTATAAGACAACATCCACTTATTTCCAATCATTTTTTTATGATGATATGTATAACTATTGAATTTATAGATATTTTTCAGTCAATTTTAATTTTGTTAATAATTTTTTGACACTTCAAGAAAGGTATTATTATCTAATTCATTTTTGGGGAATGACATGTATGTTTGACAAGTGTTTGTTCATCATTTGGGAGAGCATCTAGAACCGAGTATGAATTTTGGAATTATAACTATTTGGTATATTTGTTTATAATTAATTAATTTTAATTCCTTGGTTTGAGGTATGTTCATTGTAGAATGCATAAAAACTAATTGAGGTGAGAATATCTTGGGTATCAATGGGAACAGAGTTTTTAGGATGAAGAGGTAATCCGAAATGATTAAATTAGTTTTTGAAGAACTAATTCGTATTTGTGGTCTTTATATTCCTTGTTATGTATATGTGTGTATTTTTAAACCACTAAGAGTAATGAAATATTCAATTTTAATTTTTTGTTAAATTTTTTTTTACAAAAAATAAAATCCCCCAGCATAAAAAAGAGCACGGGACACATTAGACATTGTGAAATTATTGTATGCCTCATACTCTGATCAGTGATAGAATTATATGGTTTTAGTCCCTATGACATGGAAAACCGTATGAGAGGTGTGATTAATTAAATATAATTTTATTTGGTTTGTGTCCCTAGTGAATGGGCCTTTGGGAGACCATCTAATAATGGTTGTTGGATGATGGGATGTATTTCATAAGAGGTTGGACCTGTGAGAGACTTAAGGTGATTTATAGAATTTTGGAAAGATGATATTAAGTAGGGATATATATAAACTATTGAAACATGATTCCTTTGTGGATGGGCTTGGGGGAGTGATATGTTCGGTGTCCAGTCCTACAGAGGATGACTGAGAAGTGATTATTTCAAAGAGTTATCTCTTGAGTTTGAATCCCAAAGGGATGGACCAATGTGGACCTTATAGGTCATGATATGACATTGATGCTTTCATTAGGTGTGGTTCCAAACTGTTGATTGGGGTTGACTAGAGTGAAATGAATGAGAAAATAGAATCCATGTTTTATTTTTAATACATGATGATATTGAGGGGTCCATGTGAGTGTCATAGTGTTGTATTCACCCCATGTTAGTGCATATGGTTGTGGGAAGAGATGCATAATTGATTCATCCTATAACATGAACTAATATATAATCCTTATGTGATGATATTATAGTAAAATTTGTGGGAATTAAAACATCACATAATGTGGTATTTATTTCTTCTAGATAAAATATATGATTGCCTAAGACACATTCAAAAAGGATGTGGGGTCTGATATTTTATTTATTTCCTGGGATTCCAAATAGTAACCTATTGAGTTTGATGAGACCCTAGTATTAATGGAACATCTAGTATCCATTATTAAAATATTTTGGTGGAATATATCTAGCTTAGTAATAATTCAGTACATACTATTGATTCATATACAAATTCTTAATGATATTTAAGCACTTTTGAAATAAAATTAATAGATGGATTGAATTAAACAGGGATGGGATATAAGGAATTACATGATATATTCATAGTTTGTTGAATCCCATGGTGTTATGGGGCTTGAATTTCTAGGCCATTGAAATATTAATGGGACCCATAACTATCAAATGTTGCTATGAGGTTTTGGGTGGGAATATAACCTGGATCCTAAATGATGGATATCCTAAGGGTGAAATTTTTATCCACTCAATTTATGTTTTGGATACCACTTTGGATAAGGTAAATGTTTCATATATGGATCAATTAATGATTCATGTGATTTTGGATCCCTATATGATTTATTGGGGGATATTAAAGGGTATTTTGATCAATTTCATGGGTCCCCATGAATTAGTAATTCCAGAATGTTTAAGATTTGATACGAACATCCCCACCTAGGAATAAGATATTATATTAACATCAATAATGTAAATATATTACAATGGGGTACAACCATTTGTATTAAGGATGGGGCTTCTTTATGTCACCCTATGATTCACTAATAATCACAGTAGTTGTAGGTCATTGGGATACCAAAGGTGTGTAAAGGGGTATCCCTATAGTGATGCATATACTCACAGACACTATGGAACAAGTCAATGTTTTTAGGGTTGGTCATGGTCACCGATTCATGT
The DNA here is from genome assembly GCA_963277665.1 of Viscum album. NCBI lineage: Eukaryota > Viridiplantae > Streptophyta > Magnoliopsida > Santalales > Viscaceae > Viscum > Viscum album. Next base: position 120,892,751 of record OY728156.1, read on the forward strand.
TTCGACATGGATTTTTTATATATTGAATTTTTTATATTTATTTTATTGTTTTTACAATATCACGTGCACATATCAGTACATCTTCTGCTATCTATGAGGCCACATTGGCATTTCCTTATAGAGTAATGACACCAAAATATAATGTTTTAATATAAATATTATAAATTATTATATTGAAATTCATTTTATATCATTTTAGCCACCACTAGGCCTAAAAATTCATAGTTTCTTATAAAATTATGATACATACAAAATTGGTATATATATTATATAAACCATATCCCATGTAGTTATTCACAACTAGCACTCATATTATACATATCATACAATAAACCTTCTTCCATGTCCTAATGGAAACAAAACATACTAATAGGAGAGCATAGATGATAACAAAGGTAAACATGGGAGATAATAATTATTAGTTTTTATATAGGCATACCATGAGGACAAGGGTTTTAGAATATGATATTATCATTTCTAATTCGTGGAAAATAATTCTAATAATCACGAGGCCTAGAATAAGTATTATTTGTTCAGAAGATATGTATCATATTTTTATAAAAGAACATGATCCTTGAGATCATAATAATAGTATAATATCATGTTATAAAATAATGTCATTAAATGTGTCTTATTCATAACAATATAATAATTATATTAACAAATCCTCTAAAATATTCATCACATCTTTGAATATGGATTACCACACAGGTACTATCATTGGTCATGCGATAACATTCTATAACCACAATTTTTTTCTTGGGATAACATCCCATGTAGCATTTGAGCTCATAAAACAATAATATATATCCAATGAATTAAAGGTTTATAATGGATCTACACATCACATAATATTAAAACCATAACATGTGAAACATCTATCAATACATGATATCCTAAACCATGGAAAAGATAAAAGTTTTCTTAAATTTTTTATCGTCATAATCATGAACCATAAATCGAATGAAAAAGGCTATAACATTTGATCATATCCACTGTAAAGTAAAATAAACAACAAATTTTGTTATTATAGATAAAAGTAACCTTCAAATTCTCAATGGATTAAATGTTTAGGAACATACCATTTTCATTTTTAAATCATTTATTTAAAAACTAAAAAATTAAAATATATCAAAGAAAATATATTAATTAAAAATAAAAAAGGAAATATTTAAATTTAAATTTAACTAAAATATATTTCAAGATGGATGGAAAATATAGTCCTATGATGTATGATAAAACATAAATTTTTTTCACATTTTATGTAAAAGAGTCATAAGTACTTCATTCATAAAAGGAAAATATGAGTCCACTAATTTTTTTATAAATTAATTCAAGTGAAAATAATAATTTTATATATATTTTGAGAATATTTAAAATAAAATTCGAATAATTTTACTAATAATATGTACATGTATGTAAATGATTATTATCCAAAGAGAGAAATGATGCTTGGTTTTATTAAAAAGACTATTTTGTTATATTGATTACATAGATTGCGTAAAATGAAATAAAACATGTATCCTTATAAAATATTAAATTGAAAAAATATATATAAATTTACAGATAAAGGTCATAAGAATAATAGTCATTAATTTAAGCATAATTAATCCCATAAAATTTTGATAGTAACATAAAACCCTTAATGATTGGACAACTTTTGAGTCACAATTAACATGAAATGGTAATATAAAATTAACAATTTTGTAATATAAAAATAAATATATGAATTACACAACATATAAAAGGAGTATAATATACAAATCATAAACCAAAAATAGGGGTATAACATATCGTATATCCTGAAGTAGACAACTTAAGATGGTAAATCATTACCACTTTAGTAATATTGGAATAAAATACACATGGATGGAGTAATTTGAATTTTAACAATTATAAAAATTAATATAAATACATTTTTTATATTTCCTGTTAATTTAATGTTATATATTATTTATAAAACTATATATCTGCATAATAATAAACATGTCTCATAAAATATAACGGATACAAAGAACCCTCAACTTTTGTCTGAATTGATTTTCAGTCACTCTAACATAAACTATATTAAATTTATATGTCATAAAATTATATAATATATCAATTTAAAAACATATACTATAATAAAATATCTTTATTTAAATTTTAACAACATTTTATTTATAATTCATTATTAAAATCACCATTTCTGAGTAATAATTGTTTCATTTTACATGTATGTTTTGATTCAACAATTGTGGACCATTATTATTTATAATTCACCCATCATATAAATAATTTTCATAATATCATAAACATAGTTTTTAATAATTATATTATCATTTATAACCATTCATATATCAGGGTTGAAAAACTAATTACATCATTTCACAATGACGATAGTCCGTACGTACAAAAGTGTAATGATTCCACATTCCAGTGGATGTAAATAAAGAATGATAAATAATAATTCACCTTTATTTAATAATTATAATATAATATATATCATATATATTCAATAAATACATCCCTATTACCAACAATTTATTATGTAAGAAATTATTTATTTTACTTCATGAATGTGGTAGTCCACACATATGCAGGAGTGGGGTTATTTTTTTTAACAAATATAAATATAAAATGTTACAAATGATTTATAATTATTGTAGGATAAATAAATTTGGAATTATATATATATATGTATATATATAATCCATCATAAGTACCTTCCATGAATGATAGTAATGCAAAAGGAAACATATCCACACATGGATATAATAGTCCACATGTACACATGAGTGATACTTTCGTCTCCCATTTGATGAAGAAAAGACAGGAAATAGTTGTTTCATTATAATATATATATCATAGTGTATTTTATATACATTATTTATCATGTTAAAATGGATACAATGAGCAAATAGGATATAAAATAAGAAAATACATTTAAGGCTAATTCTAAAGATTTATTCCTATTCATTGAGAGACATCCTTTGGAATACACCTTAATCAATGAAATAATATCCATAAGAGATAAAAACAAGATATATAATTAAGGTATGTAATCAATGAAAGTCATAGTAAATTTATTGGTAGATTTAAATGGCTCAAATTAGGGGAATAACTAAGGAGAAAAAGTTCCCTTTTTATGTGAGGGATAGGACATGTATATAATTTCTTAAAGGATTATAATGATATAAGGTAAAATTCTTGTGAATGTGTGTCAAAATGAAACCTAATTAATATTTGGGACAATATGAGGTTTAAATTTTCTAAAATAACAATCATTTGAAATTTTTAGGTGGAATTGATATCCTCATATATTTTATTTACTCCCCCCCATGCACCCCATTGATAAACCTGTTTTGACTTAAACTATGGTAGCAAAACATTACTGTTCTTAATATTAATTATGACAAAATAATAAGTTAACCCAATAAAAATAATTTTGACGATTCAAAATATGGAATTCATTTATGAGATTTTATTTCAATTACTATTATAATTTAATATATATATATATATGTGTGTGTGTGTGTGTGTGTGTGTACAAACAACAATGAAAAGATTTTATGAATAATAAATTTTTAAGAAAAAAGTGTACATCCCTAAAATTTCATGAAAAAACAATGAAATGAATGAAAAATTATTTAATTGAATATATAATTGATATAATTAATTGAAACCTATAATGTATGGTTTTTAATTTAATTATTTAAACTTAAAAAACATATTTATTATAAAAACTCTAATTTAATGTTTTTTATTACCAAATATGATCTTATAAAAAAATGATATAGAATTAAAAATGTTATTTAATTTTATAAATTATTTCTAATTTATGGGGACTTATGTTAATATATAATCAAATTTAAAACATAAGGTACTCTAAAATGAAAATAAATGGCATTTTTTTCAATAAAAAATTTCACTATCATTGAAAACATATTAGAATATTCCACAAAATATATATTAAAATAATTTTGAAATGAATATTTCCCAAAATATGTTATTTTATTCAATTAAAATATATATATAATATATAAATTAATTATAATTTTCATGCACAAAATAAAATAGATATAAGTTTTTAAGAAAACATATTGATGAAGCATAAAACAACAATCCTGAAAATGTGACCTTATATATTATGAATTAATCAAAAAAATTAATTATTTAAAATATTTATACAAATGATTTAAAAAAACTATTTCTATTCATACGTTACAATTAAAAACTTTTCTTATAGTATATCACCTCTCATTTTGTTCTGGATGTTGCGTGTCATGCCAGCTATCAAACACATAAAATTAATTTATAGAAAAATATATTCTAATATCTTATGATATTACATTCTCTCCCTTTAAAAAAAATTTATCCAATTTTTTTCTACGTAATCATACTCTTAATATTTTAAAATTCATTTTTTAAAAACCCGCATCATACAATGTGTTATTGAAAAGTTCTTTGAAAATATGAATTTTGAAACATAATGGTTTCATGAAATAACACAAAATTATGTTTCATGATAAAGATAAAATTTTTAGAATGTGAAAATATAGACATGGAAAAAAATTTAATATCCAAAGAATAATATAGTTTTATTGATAATATAGATATGATATAGTAATTACCATAAAACCTTAACTTTCATGGTGAAACTGACTATAAATTATTTATAAATAAATGTAAAATGGAAGAAAGAGTAATTTCAAAGCTACTTTTCATAGAGTTAAAGAAATAATTATCCATATAATATGTGAAAATATACTAACTTGATTTTATAAATAAATAACATCTTGGAAAAATTGTAAAACTAAATTTTTTACAAAATATTTTTTATAGAAATTTTTATTTGGAAAAATTTGTAGCTGAAAATTTTAAAAGAAATATTTTATATATTAAATATTTTAATGAAATGTTTTTAATCAAAATTTCGTAATGAAATTATTTAATTATATTATTTTAAACCAAATTTCAATGAATTTTTCTTTCCCAATTTTTTTTTGAAAAAACAATAATGATTCACATAAATTATATACTCCCCCTTTTTGTGGAGTTCATTTCTAGAATGTTATTGTTCAAAAATTAAGTAGATATAAATTAATATTTTATATTAATCATCATTATATTATATTTAATGTATTAAAATATTTTTTTTATTATGATTTTTAATAAAAATGTATTTCTTATTTCATTATTATAAATTAAAAAATGATGTCTCCTCTTTGTTTAAACCCATTTAAAATGGTATATTATATCTATGTGCTTGACTCATGAGTGTTGTGTGGGTATTTTTTAAAATTAAATTGGACTTCCATTATATCAAAAATATTGGGGTTTTACTAAAAATTGTGCCAAAATTAGTGATGGTGTGTTTTATGAACAACGCATGAGAACTTGTACTTCAAACTTCCATATATTGTACATAAATAGTATAAAGTGATATAGAATGATGTTTCTTATCGAAAAAAATAAATCCCCTTATATAAAATAACATATTTCAGTAATACATTTTATATAACTTTTTAAATCCACTAAAATCATTATGTAAAAAAAATATTATTTTCAAATTCATTTCCTAAAGATTAAAATAATCGAAAATCCATATTTCCCTTAAGATAATGTAAAATTAAATTTACTTCCATAGTATGATAATCTATAATATTAGATAGTTATATAGCACATAAACATATATGAAACATCATATCTTGATGAATAGCTATAAAATAATGTAAACTACTAATCATTACTCAAAAAATTATCAATCAAATAGTTTCATAGATTCGTCAATATATATTCTATTTTTAGTTCTGATAAGAGTTTTATAATTTTATTTTTGTCATATAATAATTTAATAAAACTTTTTTATATACATATATTGTAATATTAATGTTTTTATCGTTTTTATGAAATTAGAAATCATTGAAATAAAATAAGTTCACCCATCATGTGTAACTCAGAATCAGGTTCCATAAAGTCAATAATGGAAAATGTATGATATTATAGAGTTTATTCATATATAAACTAATAAACAAATATTTGAAAAATTATGTATTTTTTAGAAACAATATTTTCAAAAATCATGGGATTATAATTTCTCTAAAAAGATTGGTAATAAATCTCCATTTAGTCTATCAAATAAATCCCTATGAGATTGTTTATTTCCATGATGTTCTTTGATAGGTCTAAATTCATGATCTAAATATTTGGTTTTTAAAATTTTTTGTTTTTTCAAAATAAAAATCTTCTTATACATATCAATTAATAGGGAACACTACACATCCATTTTAAAATTTAAAAATTCAGAAATTATTGACAATATAGAAGTATATAGATAGAATCATGTCTACCTATATGAGAATATGATTATTCATAGTTTATTACTTATTATTGTTTTTAATATAGTACATCAAGTCTTTCTTGATTTATAACTATCACAACATTTTCATCACTCTTTTTTCAAAAAATCATATTTATACCATATAATATGAATCCTTTAGTCATGTAACCATATGATAACATGTTTTCCTTAAAATTAATTGTCTTCATATTTCATAGTTTTTATACAATGTTCATCACACAATGCCTCATAAAAAGTATTTTGTTTGAATTTAGATAAAAAAATTCATTAATCAACATCATTTATTAAGGAATACCTATTTATTTTATGATAATCTACATCACCAATGATAATTTCACTAGGATGATTTAAAATGATTTACAGATTCTATGGGTTTGTAAAAACCAGTTTATAGAGAAATGAATGAATTTATTTTTGTGGTATTAATTTTGATAAGGATTATTCAATTTTTCCCATATAAGAATAACATTTCATAATGTGTTCAAATGTATTTTTTTGAAATACATAATGAAGATATGGTTAGAATTGTTTTAAAAAAAAAGTCTTAGTTTCATCAAATTTAACATGACATATTTCCTCAGCATTGTATATAATTTTATTAAAATGTCTATATTCATACTTGTTAGAGATTAAACAAAACATATTCCTTCATCCTATTTTAGTGGAAATCTATTTACATTATCTGTAATATTCATAATGAATACATTACATCCAAAAAAAATAAAGAAATAATGTTTTGGTTTTCACTAAATACAAAAAATGTAAAGTTTTTTTTCCTATAAGAGGTCTTATTAAAACACTATTTTTAGTTTATTATGATGTAATATCTATTTCTGCCCAAATTATTTACTACTTGAGTATTTTTTTTACATGGTTCGAGTATTTTTTTTATAAATTAATTTTTTTCAATAAAATATATAATTTTGTTATGGATATCATGGCTATGAGATGTTATATATTATACTTTTCTACTACAAAAGATTCTAATTCATTATTAAAAAATTCCACACCATGAACACTATAAATTATTAACAAAGGAAGACTCCTATCATTTTCTAAAAGGGATAAAATAATTTCTAAAATAGAATTATGGTACATACATATTTCTATAAAATAGACCAATGAATACCTAGTGTAGTCATAAAATAAATCATAGAAATAGTATTTTCAACCAATAAATCCTATTTCTATAACACCAAATAAATCCATGGGTACAAAATATAAATAAAAAAACTGAAAACTCCCTTATAGATTTAAAACAAGACATATGTTTCTTTAAAAATTGGCTAGGATCATATAATTTGGAATAATTAAATTTATGCACTGGTGGATCTCTAACATAATCATTATTAATGAGTTTAGATAAATTTATTACATTAAAACGTCTTATCCATCTATTCCAAAACCACGAATGATCTTCCATTTCACTAAGGTACATAAATTCATGGCCAATATAGTCTTCTCAATTTATGGGGAATATAATATCATTCCTTAGAAAAAAATTGAATAAAAATATCTTCTAAACTATTAAAATTACATTTATCATTCATTATTCTAAAAAAGATAACTCTCACCTCATAATTGAATTATTCTAATAATTGTGTTATTATGACCTATAAAAAACGAAAACATTGAAACTAAAGCACTACCAAGATGAAGAATATTACATATTCCAATAATTTATTCTTGACAATTGTCAGTGAATTTGAATTTACATAAAATAATTTTAATAATCCTCCGAAATAATGTTTTATTCCTTTTTTATAGTAATATAAATGTATATAAATATTATATGGCACAATATAAGATGGGGTGAATTGTATTTTTAAATACTTTGTATTTAAAAAACTAAAGAAAGATCTTAGTTTAAGAGATCTTAAATCTAATAAAATTCACAATCAATACTATAGACCATATATTCCCTAGATCCAATAGAAATACTATGATATAATACTACAAGTAATGTAGAAAAAATTGTATATGAAATGAATATAATGATAAGAGTAAAAAATTTAATGATTCGACCATATAGCATATAAAATCAGTTAATACAATATGAATCATATTTGAATCAATTACAATTTAATTGAATATGAAAATAAAGGTGAAACAATACAATTCCATTTCTAATACAAATAGAAAAGTAAATGTAAAAGTATTTAAATTTTTTAACCCAAAGAAAAGGGTATCATTTCACCTAGGATATAAGGTCTGTCTTACCATGACATTGGTAAGCCCTTGATACGTTGATCGGTAAGTCTATTTTCCAAACCTCAGAAGTCCTCTATTTAGAAGGTAATGAAATCCATTGTCCTTTATGCAAATTAATGCCCTTGATATGATGATCAGCTGCGCATCTTCATATCCCTCGAAGCCCTCGATCGTTATTACAATAACTGTTCTCACAAAGCCTAAACAAAGCACTTATAGAAATACAAGAAAAACGAACATGTTTCTCACTTATTGTATCTTAAAGGATTTTGCACGAAGCAAGAGTGAAGTCACATCATCTCTCTCTAGAACATAATAGAATCAAATGTTGTATATTCTGGTTTAAATGGCCTTCTATTTATAGGCTTCAGTTTCTGATGGTGATATTTTCTCCAACAGTCTTATTTCTCTAAAAAACTCGTAGGGACTTAGACACCTGACATTACAATAGCCCAAAAAAAATAATACAAAATATCATTTTGATTGGTAAATAACAAACTCAATGACATCATTTTAGTTAGAAATAATTAAGTAAAAAAGTATAAATCAATGAGTTTGAGATACATGAAAATGGTATTGAAGTTATGATAAGAGTGTAATTAATTTCATATATTCAATACGTAACTGGTTTTCTAGGCTCATCATAACAATGCATATCAATTAAAAATTATAACCTTGTTGCGATTAATAACATGGATATGATGTACTATATTTAATCTCATTGTGATACTTGGAAAAAATACCTTAAGGCATATGAAACATAACCTGGTGATGATTATTAACTTGGTTACGATGTCGTGATTACCAAACATGTTTATGATTCAGTACATAACCTTGTTACGATGTATAAATTTGATGTAGTACATAACCTGTTATGATACATGATACCTGAGATTGTGATACTATACTTATTTTGATTATGATACATGAGTATGATGTGGTACTTATCCTGGTTACCATTTCTAATTATAACGCAATACACAGTCAGATTTCGATTTATGACTATGATATAATGTATAATCTGGTTACAATTCTAAGACAATATATAAAACAAGGTGTATAAAAACAATCACAACGTTCTTAAGGATACGTCAATCATGAAAAACAAAGTTTCTGATTATGATTGTTATAACAACATACACGATAAACAATATATATAATTACGATATGTTTGATTTTTGATTTGAAAAAAAATGACTGATGGAATAGTCAAAACATGTTCTGACTCAACAATCTCTCCCTTTTTGGAAAGCATAAAACATAAAAATACATGATAACAAACAATACAGACTTATATCCCCCTGAGTTTAATATCTCTAGTGAATATGACTAATTCTACCATTGGTTTAAACAACTCAAAAGGGATCATATTCTTCTTAATTTTTCTTATGACATATCCCCCATAAAAAGTCATTCATAAAAAAACAATCTTTTTAGAGCCATTCTCCCACTTTTTGATTTTCAAAAACAATAAGGTAAAGAGGTTATTTCCTGCAAAACGTTAGAGAAATAGGGTATAAAATAATAAATATTTAAATCAAACTTTTATTACAACAAGTATTCAACAATCATTATTTTCAATTTTTTTCAAATGATTAAACAATGATAGTTTCATCTTCATGGACTCTTTTATTTCCTCCATGATCTTGTTATGAAATTCTTGATGAGCCTTTAGATTCTTATCTTGTTCATTAATAATCTTTTCTTTCTTCCAGATCTGATCTTCATGAAGAAGATTAGTAACATTATAGTCTTTATTTCTTTCTTCCCAGTTATTGAAATAATACATTCTATGTTGATAGGCTTTTTCTAAGATAGCTACTCTATTTTAGAGTAAAACTAACTTATTACACTTGTCTTCAATCTATTACTTTAAACACTCGTTCTCTTTTGAGGCTACTAATTTTTTGGTATTAGGTCATTGAAATTCACAATATTGAGTTTTATTAATAGAACAAAATCTTTACCAATGTCCACCATATTAAAATTTCACTCAAAATGGGGCACATTGAGTAACAAAATAGTTATTACTAACAATGGGTTTTGAGTAAGTGTATCAAAATCTAGTAGTATTAATTAAAGGAAGAATTTGAGAATTCATTTTATCATAGTTTTCCATACCATAGGAAATGATTGATAAAATTTTCCTTAGATAATAGATTTCAGATTTGAGTCTAATGACTAAATTATCATTATCACACGAAATTATTTTGTAATTATTTTTGGTTTCAAAAATAGTATTATTTACAACATGTATTTTAAGGTATTAATATTTTTTATGCTTCTCAGAACACACTTTTTTAAGATTCATTGATGTATTTTTAAAATCAAGAGTTTTCTGAAGGAGATCTTTTGACAGATCTGATATTTCTTTTGTAAGAACAGATATTCTATAATTTTCCTTATCAAACTTTTTCTAATGTTTTGAATTTTCATTCTCAATTAATTTGGAAAATCTGGAATTATTCAAATGAAGGTAAATTTTCTTCTATAGATGTAGGTTTATCATCCGAGTAGTAAAAAGGTTTCTCATCTAGGTAATTTTCATTTATAGATACATTTGTAATGGATTTGTCATTATGTACCTCTTCCATGTAGTAATTATCTTCAATTGGTAGTATAGATATGAGTCCTATGTTTCTCTGACCAGAATACTTGTAATCTGAGGATTAATCTAATAAATCACCACCACTTTAACTCCAAGTATCATTTTCCTTCATAAAATTATTTTTATTTGACTTGAAATACATTTTCCTGTTTCTTTTTGAATTTTTATCCTTTCTATCCTTTCTTTTTAGTAAAGGAAAATATAGTCTAATATGACCTGTGCATTTTCATTTATTACAAGTATAATCAGAATCTTTATTTTCATTTATATATTTTGTTTTTAATCTATATTGAATGTATTTATTTACCACAATCTTGTTAATAATCCATGCCAGATTGACAAATTCATTATCTGAGTGATCAATATCACTTGATTCTAATGTAACAACAACTTTCTTAGCTTTGTATCTTATTATCCTCGTTGGTTTTATAACATTATTAGTTGTAAAATCCACACTCATGTTACCATTATTCTTCTGAATGAAATCAGAATCTCTTTTCATTATAGTATCGTGCTGAAGTAATGTTCCAAATAACTCCTCAAGAGTGATTTGAGTAACTTTATTGTTTTCGTCAATAGCTATTTTTTTATTCCCACACATTAGTCATAACAACAATAATATTTTCTATAAGTGATTCATAATCAATTCCCTTTTCACCAATAGATTTTATACTCTTGAATATTTTCATAAACTTTTGTTGAACATTGCATACAGGTTCTCCATATAGAAAAAAAGAAACTCATGATATTCTCCTCGAAGCATTTGTCTTCTTGTTTCTATTAATCTGGATGTACAAAAATGTGTGAAAAACAATTTCTTCCAAATACAATATACTACTTCACAAGAAGATATCAAACGATATATATTCCTTTTCATGGAACACAACAATGTATTATGTTACTTGTGATTCGGTTGACATTATTGTTTCTTTTGATTGGTGAAGGTAGTGACCTCCATGTCTTGGATTTTGTAACCTCCATTAAGCATGATAAAGTTGTCCACTCCAGTATGAATAAAAAATGTCTTCATTCGATCTCTTCAGTACTCATAATCAATCCCATCAAATATTGGTGGTCTAGTTGGATTTAGATTTTCAATTGATCCAATAATCATTCCTGCCATTTTATAAAACAATACTTTTCCACTCCACACATTTGTATAGTAAGTATGTATAAAAAAAATATTTGTAAAATAAATACAATTGTATTTCCAAAATAAATATAGAATGTTATAAATAACACTGTAAACCACTCTGATGCCAATTTTTGGATCATAATATAAATGTATATGTATATTATATTGCACAATACAAGAGGTGGTGAATTTTTGAATTAAAAACATTGTATTTAAACAACATAAGAAAGAGATTAGTTTAAGAGTTATTAAACCAATACAATTCAAAATCAATACAATTGAACATATAGGTCAGGGATTTGATGGAAATGCTGCGATATAATACATCATGTAATGTAAAAAATTGTATTTGAATTGAATACAATGATCAGAGTAAAAAATAATTCAATGATTCTACAATATAGAGAATATAATCTCTTAAAAAACATGATTCGTAATTGAAACAATTACAATTAAATTGAATATGAAAGGAAATTGGAAAAAATACAATTCCCATTCTAATAAAAATAGTGGTGGGAATGTAATGGTAGTACAATTATTTTAACCCAAATATGAGGTTATCCTTTCACCTAGGATAGAAGGTATGACTTACGACCACCTTGGTAAGCCCTCGTTACGATGATCGGTACAACAATCTTCCTATCTCCATAAGTCCCTGATTAAGAATGTAATCGACACCTCTATCCTTCACGAAATTTATATCCCTTGTAACGATGATCAAAATTCACATATTCTTATCCTCAGAATCCATCGATTGTGATCACAATGATCGGTTACACAAAGTAGAAACAAATCAATTATATAAATACAAAATATGGAACTAGTTGTTCATTTATTCTATCTTCAAGGCTTTCGCATGAAGCATGATAGAATTCACAACATATCTCTCTATAACTTGATATCAACCAAATATGTATATTTTGGTTTGAATGACCATCTATTTATAGGATTCAGTTTCCAATGGTCATATTTTCTCCAACGTTCATATTTCTCATAAAAACTCAGTGGAAATTGTACACCTGGAATTAAAATGGTCAAAACAAAATAGAATATAATACATAGTTTTGATTGGTAAATAACCCACTCAGCAACATCATTTTAGTTAGAAACAAGTAAGAACAAAATTATAAAACAATGAGTATGAGATACATGCAAATGGTATTGAAGTTATGATAAAAGTTTGATGCACTTCATAAGTTTAATACACAACTTGTTTTATAGGCTCATCATAACAATGCATATCGATTAAAAATTGTAACCTAGTTTTGATTATTAACATGGTTATGATGCACAATATTTAATCTGGTCATGATGCTTGGATACAATACATAATAAGAGTATGAAACATAACCTGGTGACGATTCTTAACTTGGTTACGATATCATGATAATAATAAACGATTACGATTCAATACTTATCCTGGTTACAATGTATAAATATGACATGGTTCTTAACCTGGTTAAGATATATGATAAATGAGATTGTGATACTATACTTATCTCGATTACAGAACATGAGTACGATGCAGTACATATCCTGGTTAGGATTTGGGATTATAATGCAATACACTGTCATATTATGATTTTTGACTATGATACAATGCATAATCTTGTTACGATTCTGAAACATCATATAAAAAAATGTATGAACAACAAACAAAACATTCATAAGAATACAACAAACTAGATAAAAAAAATTAGTGATTATGATTGATAAAAAACATACACGATAAACAATATATGTAATAATGATATATGTGATTTGTGATTTTGAAAACAAATGATTGATGAGAAAGTTAAAACATGTTTTGACTTAACAATTCTCAGTCGTATTTGAAGACTATTCAATATAATTATAGAAAATAATATTTTTTTATTGTAGTTCTTATTTTCCAAAATTTAAAAATATTAGTATTTCATAACCTAAAAAATAATAGATTGGTAATTAATATAAAATATATTTTTTTCATAAATCACATCATTTTACCTATATGATGATAAGTAATTTCAAGTTATTTTGAGAAAAATTAATTTAAAAACCTAATTATTGAATTAATTTAATGATGATATACTTTATTAATGTCATACACTTAGACAATTTAAACATATTGGGGAAATGTTTTGAGAAAAATACTTTATTTGGAAATTTTTTTGGAGTTAAACAACCAAATTATAGATACATTCATATTAAGATTTATTTGCATGTAATTTTATCAACATTTAAATTACCATTAATAATTTTTTTTCACTTTTTTAGACTTGAAATTTCATAATGTAGTTTAACAAAAAAAATTCTCCTCAAAATTTGTAGTACTAGAGTTATTTTTTTCTGACTATTTCAAAAAAATTCCCAATATTAGATTTCTCAATATATCTTGATTTAAAAAAAATCAATTGTATGTTTAGAAATTCATTAAAAATTTTAGCATGTTTTTGTTCATGAACATCAATGATTTCTGAAACATTTTTTTATCTTTATATCAATATTTAAAATATTGAAACATCATAAAATTGCGCTAAATACTTCTTCACTTATAATGAAGTATATTATTCAACTGATGATAAAGTGTTTTTCTTATTTTTAATATTATGTTAATTTTCATTAAAAGTAACATTTCTCAAGGATTAAATAGATACCTTATCCATAAGGAAATTATCATTCATTAAAAACTCAAAAATGAAATCGATACTCTTTTGATCTTTAACTTCACTATCTGATGAAATTATCTAACTAAAAATAACCTTTACATTACCTTTGTGTGTCTATGTATTTAAAACATTTGTTTCTATTGGTACAATAAAATATCATATAATTATAGTATTTTTTGTATTTTCTCTTGAACTTGTTATAATATGGCATTACATCACAATGTTTCTTGCACTCAAAACATAATATTATATAAGAGTCATTATCCTCATTTATTTCCTTAAAATTATTCTTATACTTCTATTTTATATTTTTCATTACAGTAATATTAGCAATTATCTGTGTTAATTTTTCATTGTAATTATGAATCACGTTTGAAAAACTACATTCTGACAAATCTATAACATTATTATTTTTAGAATATATAGGATATTTTTATAAATATTTTTAATTTATAAAATCATTTTATGTATAAGTAAAGACTAATACACCATTCAACCTTTCCAATTTTTTAGAATCACTTTTCAATCTACCCCTATACTACATGATAATTCCAATTAGATCACATAATATCAACATTTAAATTTAAAATATATCATTTATGGTTTTCATTTTAGATCCCAATTCTTAATGAATTATATGGGTGTTCTTATCAATAAAAAATCATTACTAAGATCGTTATCACCAACATATTGTGTGTTATTAAAAAATTTCTTTGTCCCCTGATTCATATTTTCAAACAATTCACCTCATACAAAATACAAACTACGAATGTCTTCTCACAAAATATATCTTTTGGTCCCATATCAATGAATGTTTGAAAGTGTATAATATCAATTTTTTTCTATATACTTTTAGAAGAATTTCATGAAAACAATTTCCTATAGATATTTATAGTAATATAATAAAAAAAATTAGTTATTAATTTTTATAATATTGAACATTCTCTTGATTTTTAATCATAGAAAACTTCATGTCGATTAATTTGATAATTTTTAATCTATAAAAAATTATCTACCCTAGTATTGATAAAAAATGTTTTTCATATGATCTCTCTAATATTTATAGTCCTCAAATTTTAAGATTTATGGTCCATTAGAAAAAAAAATATCTCAATAATTCCAACATTAAAAAATTCCATATTTATAAATAAAAAATATATTAATTTGATAAATACATTTTATTTTAAAAACAGTGTATAAAAAATGCGTAAAAATTGAAATTTTAATATTTAGAATATTTATTAAATATTAATGTTATAGATATTAAAAAAGAATGAAATATAAAAAAAGTAAAATAGTAATTGAAAAAAAATTAGTATTGAAGAGTAATACAATGGATATATTAGTTTTGAATTTCAGTTTCTAATTTAAAAAAAACTTACCCCCTATTTATAAATTTTTTTTGGGTAAACAGCTCATCTGAACATCAATGTTTATAAATTGGAAAAAAAATTGTCTGAAATTTTTAGTAAATAATAGAATATAATAAGTAAAACGTTTTCAAACAATTTCATAGTGAAAAAATGATAGTTAAAAAAAGAGGTAAAGTAATACTATATAAATATGCAACAAAAAAATATACATAACTATATGATTTAATGGTATATGATTTAACCTTTATCATTATGAAATTATTCGACCCAGAAGTTATGTATCCACAACATTAACCAGAATATAATGTAATTTTTCATTAAAAATGGTAACCATTGATCCTTAGACAAGAAAAACACTACTACCATTTCCATGTAAATCCATGCCCATCCAAATTAGAAAAACCTTATCTTATTATCCCTTGAATCCCATGATTATAAATAGTTTAAAAAATTTAAGAAAATATAAAATCATTAAGACATATAGAAATAATAACCTCACATATGCCTTAGGAAAAGCACACTAAAATGATATGGTTTAGATCTCGCAATGCACCACGATGTTAAAAAATCTACACAACAATTTTTGATAGTCAGTGATGAAAATTATTACCAAAATATTTAATTAAAAACTTAAATATCCTCTTTAACACTGATATTATTTATAAAAAATACTCTAATGGTCATATTTTTTGAATCTTGGAGGTTGTTTATACAGCCTTAAAATAATCATCAACTTGATATCTCAACATTCTCATTTAATGATCATTATTTTATACACCATCATATTTTAATATGAAAATTTTCAGTGGAATGAATGTGTTCTCCAAGATAAATTTTATATCTTCATCTAAAACATTTAACGAGTAGTCTATCCAGGAAAAAATTATACTTCCATCAGAGAAATTTCTTTTCAAAAGTCACAATATTACTTCATTAGTGTGAAATTCATTGTATTCTTAGTTTAAAATTCTATAAATTATAATCTAGAAATAATTTTCAGTGAATTCCTCAAAATTAGAACATATTTTTCAGAATAGTGTAAATTATTCCCTCAGATAAATTAATATTCCTCTATTAAAAATACAAATTTATTGGAATAAAATTTATAAAAATCTTGGGAAATATAAATATTTTTAAAATTTATAAATTAAGGAATCATGTTTTGTATTATATATATAAGTTATAATGTTTTTAAATACATTTTTAATTAAAAACTTCATTATTCTGTTTCATGTTTCAATTAATTTCTACACCATTTATCCCATATTTCAATAGTGAATATAAAATATGAATTTTTAAACTGTGATGCACTGAAATAAACCTTTAATTGATGATAATTTCAATAAAAAAATTCATAAAATATTTCTCAATTATCTATTTTGTTATTAAAAACAAATTGTATAGTATATTATATGATACTTGTTATAAACAGACACTATTTTAAAAGTATAATCTCAAATATTTCAATAATAATAGTCCAAAATATAATTATTTCATGTGATTGATAATTAAATAAAAAAACTCATTATTGAATTCTTTACTAGTATTGAAAACCAAAAAACATATAAAAAGGTCAACAATTTTCCAATATAAATATAATAGTAATCCATAAACAATATAATATAGATCATAAATTCACATACTATTTAGGTCAATACATATATTTTATATTCATTTAAAATATGCTAATATCATGAATGATCATAACAAATTAATAAAAATATATTGGCTTCAAAATTATTACTCTATTATTTTTCCTAAAATAAAATGAAAAATTATCAAATATATTTTGAATTTTTTAAAAAAAATAAACATTATCATTGGAAAAATTAAACCCTACATCATAAAATCACTAATCAATTTCATAGTCTCCAGTAGTATCCAATTTACATTATTGATTATACACAACTATTAATATGACCTAAACATTATTACATCAATGTCATGAACGTATCAGGGTTATCTAACACTCAATGAGGCCTTTAGATAAATATCACCTTACCCCTAAATCAATTTTCTAGTGTATTTGTACTATTGAACATATACATGACAATACTTAATGGAATAATACTATAGATCAACCCATATACGTTTCATTAATATTATAATTATAATATCTTTGATAAAAAAATTATAAATCATAATTCTCAATCCCCAATACATAAACACTTATATAATTCCACTTAAATATTTTTCATAACATATGTCATTCATTTTTTTTCAGTTTTATATTTTAAATTATGTCATTTTAGCCAAAATATTACAAGTTACCCACACATATTAAATTAAACAATAAATTTTGTTGTAGGACCTTCATTATTTTCCTCCTGTATACTCAATATTTTCCCATAACAATTATATTCCATGTGCCCTTGTTTTCTATAAAAAAACAACTTCTCATTACATTTTGAAATTTATTAATATGGTTTTCCCCACATTCTCCACATGTATGATGATTATTATTTTTATATTCATGTTCACTATGATACAACATTTATCCCTTATTTGGTTTATTTATAAAGTGACCTATGGTCATGTTGTTAATAATATATTGAAATAGATAATGAAAATTAATCATTTGATTTCACATTCCCTCTACTATATCATTTTTTCCATAAGGATAATCATTGAATCTTACATCACATTAAAAATTAACATGATTTTCAAAGGTTTTATCAATTAAGTAAAACAAAAACTATTGGGTGATAAATTTTAATGATTAATCATATAATAAAGAAAAATAATTTGTAGGATATCTAAACCATTTCACTATATTTTATATATATTCCACATTCTGTTTATCCAGGGTACTACCTTTTAACTATATATTCATATATTTAATAATTATTGATAATGAATATGTGAATTTACCCAGGAATAGACCATTAGAGTTTGTAGAAATGTTTTCAATCTTAGGCCCACACATCATTCCTCGGTGATTCTTTAGTTAAAACACTATTTTCAATAATTAGATCTGTTACCCTAGGTAAATCTATGTGAGAAGCAAATCTACATTCATGTATCCATGCATGGATACGTTTTTTATAAAAAACACACTTATTTATTTACCTTAACATATGTTTTTATTATATTCTTTGACATCATATCTCATTTTTTATTATTGTTTTCTAAACTAGCTCTTTAAATATATCTACCCTGTACTATGGTGCCATCATTAGAAACCCACAATTTGTATACAATAATATTACATATTATTACATGAATATTCATTATATATCATTCTATCCCACACAAGAAACAAAAATTATATGTAGTTTTTTATAATAGATATATATACATGTGGTATAAAAAGTATTAACACCAACACCATCATAGTTTATCACATCTAGTTTCCTATATACACATATCATATATAAAACCATTCATAATATCATGTGGAAAATGAATCAAAATAAAGGGTGATATTATATGATCAATAAGGATAAATATGGGATATATCATTCAATAATCACATGTAAGTATATCATTATAAATCATTATGCCAGATTAGGTTCCACTAAGATGGGTCGAATGAATAGTAACCTGGCATTATCATTTCTTTCCTTTTAAATTCAATGTATTAAACATGTTATGTTTTTTCATCTACTTAATTGATTTTATCAAACTAAACTCTTTTGTAATAGTAACAGAAGTGTTGTTAATACATGCTATTTACAAGGATGAAAAATGAATATCCTAATCCATAAAATATTACTTAGAAACCCTAATATGGATTCTTTATTATCACACAAGTGAATAAAATTTCTATGGATCCAATTGAGAGAATCTGTTTTATATTTCCCCCAACCAAGAATATTCTTGATCTAGCTCAAACGAAGAGAAACATTCCACTTTCAGTTCTAAATAGAAGACTTCAAATGATCTCGGTACTTACATGATGGATTCCCCTTTGTTAAAGGCTTCGATCCACTATAATTTTATATTTAATAATACTCCACAAGCTTATAGAATCTTACTTTCTCATTTACTAACACAAAAAATTCATTGATTCTTATCTCTAGACTACTTCATGAATTGTAGTAATTTAGAATCTCCTTCTTCAAATGCATGGATACATTTAATAAGATTCCCCATGAATTACCCAGATTTGGCCCACTCTAAATATTCCTCAATCAGAATGGATAAAATATCTATTAAAATTATTGATCATATAATTACCCAGATTTCCACCAGATTTGATATGCCCTATGTTGTGTCTTATTTTAAATATCCAAAACATTAATTATATTTTCCATTTTAGGAGGTCCTTTTCAGGGATATGTTTTTCACATGTAATCCATATTATTTGAGTATATCCTAATGGATTATTTAACCTTCTTTGAATTATTTCATGTGAAATTAATTTTCATATGACCGAGGTTATAACAAATGAAACATTTATTGAAAATTCATACCTCATTTGGTCTCGTTTTGATTAATATGATTGAACTAATAGATTTCTTGTAAAATCAATAGTCTTTTTAAATTCAAAACCTTTACTAATGATGTTCACAAAAAATATATAATGAAAAATATTTGGTTATTTCATATTTTGTGGAATCAAAATTCTAGAATTTTAAATTGTCAAAAACATAATACCAGATTTTATATTTTTGTTTGAATTTCAGGAAGATTGTTTTATTTATACATGATGAGTTTTAAGATACTGGATTTAATATTTTAATTCCTTCTACATGTACATTTTCTTTAGAAACTATTTTGACAAATTTTTTATCATATCACATTTCTTTTTCATTTTGGTAACCATTTTATATAAGTTATGATTAAAGGACACATCATTTATGCCCAATAATATATTTTCCATGGTGAATCCTTTCACCTTTGAATAATAAACATCAAGAAAGAAACTCCATTGATATTATTTTTCATTTCAGGATAATTCCTTGGAAAAAAATTAAATTTTGTTATCTCTTCCTTACCAGAATAATATTTTATTTCTATCTTTATGTGTGAGTCTAAAATAGTACATTATTGATCCATAATAGGGTAAGAATAAAAAATAAAACAAGGCTCAGATTTTAAAATCATTGGATAGAAAAATTCTTGGATTTATTTTTCTTCATCATTATTTCTCAAAAGGGAATGAGATTGATTTCATCTCCACCCATTGGATTCAACATAGAAAAATATTTTCCACCCTTCATCATTTTACCCCATTGGAAATTTATTGAATTAAGGGAAATGAGATCCTTATAATGTTCATTATATTCTATTCTCAATAATTCTAGTATCTCAAGAGGTTAAATATGCTCCAACACCACTTCTATATCCCCATTCCAATTTATGTTCTACTAAGAGGGTGGGGATGAATCAGTGGTACCCTTTTTTTTGGAATTTTTCTCGTTTCAAATTCAACCTCTTGAAAATTCTATAGGTTATTATCCTCTAATATTTTATCTAAAACTCACCCCATTTGTAATAGTAATATAAGTGAAGAAATCTCACAATATATATAAGGTTTTACAATGAAAGGCCTAATCATTTCCATTCTGGTTAAACACATCATCATGGACACTTTACTGATACGATGATGAATAAAATTTCACTATCTCTAATTGAGAGAATCCATTTTCATATAAATTCTTCAAAATAGAATTATTTCTCTTGCACCAAAAGATATACTCATTCTTCTCCTATCAACAACTAGAAGACATCAACTAATCCCGTCACAAACATTAAGTCTTCATGATTGTTGAAGGATTTGACCCACTACAGGATGATTATTGACCTTTTTCGTTGAGATTATAGGATTATACATTCTTTTAAACATCCTCAATAACTTATTCCATGCTGTTACAGATACACTTTTCCTATTCAGTGAAATTTGTATTTTACTTCTTCTAATTATTGGGTACATGCAATCACCTTCTTCAAGAATTATTCATCTTTGTCTCACTCTCAAAATTACACATTAACATTGGAAGTAAGGATACTCAAAATGATCTATAAATTCAGTATATTATTATTATCACCTACGTGAATATATTTATAAATCAATATTTATCTTTAAAATCTCAATTAATTCTATAATTTATATTCTCATATAAAATATCAACTAATTTTTTTAGTAAATAAGAAACATTTAATTTTCTTTATTTATTTATCTCCTAATTTATAATAACCCAATAAAAATGGGAATTTAATTCTCCCTAAATAATTAGTTGAAATATCTTAATTCATTGAAGGATATTTCATTATTTAACTTTTATTCACTTGAATACCCCAATCTATGGGTATTTTTCTTTTCCTCATGAAATCAATACTAGAGGGTATACTCTTTCACATATGAAATTGATTATATTTCATTTTACCTACCATGCATGGCTTTATTCATTATCATTCCATATTCATGTATTTTATCTATTCATTCTCAATGTATAACAAATATTGTTAGATATACCTTTATATTAAACACAATAAAGATCAAGTCCAAATATACATGAAACATCTTGAAAATTATTGACGTCTTAAAGGTTTATTTTTTTTACAATGTTATTAATATAAACAACTCATCATGAATGAATCATCTGGCTCATATCAAATACCTATACAGATTTAATTATTTTTTCTTCACACAAATTATTCTTTTTTGAATACTTACAGCCCCTATTCTCAAAGGTTATTTATATATTAACTAGATTTTCTTACATGAAATTATAAGCCCCATGAAAGCCTCATTTTGACCATCAATATGATTAAAGAGTTTCATTTTTGTTTCCATCTAGGTTTTCTCTATCATTGTATCATATTTTTTCTATTAATTAATTTTTATTCATAAATATCAAACATAAAGAGTTCTTGGATATTTCGTGGATTATAGAAGTTCAATGTGGCCTTATATTTTTTTTAATGATGTTCTGTTTAGTACAAGGAATCTCATATATAACTTTTGTGAATAGAAATGGTGGTATTACCTTTCATAAAAAACCTTCGAATGAGGCTTTGAGAATGATGATCACCCATCAGGATTGGATGATCTTGATCAGTTCATTTAAAACCCAATATTTTATCCATATTTTTAAAGTCTCAGAAACAATTTCAGTTATTCCCGCTACCCACATAAAATTATTTGTCAGTATAGGAATTGTATATTACATAAAAAAGAACAATAGTTACAAGAAATATTTTCCCTGAGGTTTCCACCTTTTATTGTTCCTAGCCTCATGCCTCCCCACATGGTGGAGACTCTATTATCACTTGCACCCTACATGAGTGCACTCCTACAAGTATCTTCACCTATCTCTACCCATTAGTTTCTATGACTGATTCCCACAGGCATTGTGTACCTCTATGTCTAGAATAATCATATGGATGATCATTCTAAGGATGATGGTTGGTTGGAAACATTTTTATTGATACTATTATATGAAACATAGAATAACTATATGACCCAAATATAATTCTCCCAAAATTCCAATCCAACTTACATTCTTTTTTATTAATCTTTTTATTTTATACTTTATGTAATTAATCCTTTTTCAGGAAAAAATGAAGAACCTATTATGTATTCCAAAACAATTTTTTTGGACATAAATTTATGTAAACATTGTGAAAGCTCCTTAGAGCATGTGTTAATAAATTATGACCACTTCATACAATCATCAAATATATATGTGTAAAAATTTTCAAGAATGAAATACAATTCTATAATATTAATCCATAAAAATTCTCCAAGAATCACCAACACATATTCACTCACATATTGACTCGTTGATAAAAAATGAACACATTGTTAAAAAAATCCTGAGCAAAATGGGTTGGAAACGTGATCTTAAAAATTGAAATTCATGAAAAAAATTATATAATCATGAGACATTTTGTAAATATTTTATGTTCATAATATAGGAATCATGAAGGGATCAATGAACATGATCCATGAGATAATTACACTGGAATAATATCATTCTATAAAAAATGGGTCACAAAAGTGACATAATAATATTTGTATATATCTTTTATCAAGTAATTACACAAATACATTCATAACATGTTAGTCATGGCATCACCAACTGTGTACCTAATTAAATAATGGGATAACATCATTTGTACCCCTTTATTAGAATCATATTACCTATCATGTAACCATTTACCACATAATACATTTACCTTTTACCAATGCATTGGGGGGATATAAGATACCCACACATCACATAATCACAATCCATTAATATATATTACAAAATATCAACAAAATATTAATAATTATATAGAAACATAACCTATAGAAAAGAAAAAAAGGTTTTATCATTACTTCTCTATCATAAATAAAATGCATCCAAATAAGTAATAAAGACAAAGAAATTTGATCATATACCTAGTAAATGATTAAAATAAACTAACGATATTGTTATATTTTAATATATCATTAAATAATTGAAATATTTATTGGTATTTAATCATTTACTTTTGAAATAAAATATAAAAAATATAATAATTTTTGATATATTTAAGATTAAAATTGATTTAAAAATTACTATTGAATCATGTAATAGAATATTCAAATATTATAGAATAGTATTTGGTTGGAATATAACTGTGTGTCAGGTATATTATGATAATAATCCCTTTCACATATTCAGTAAAAATTAAGAAAATCCTAATTACAGTAATGACATGAATATTATGTTAAAAAAATATAGAATGTTAAAAATATGTGAAAAATTAATTCATAAATTATTTGATAATAAAATAATATTCTTGAAAAAAAAATTAATCAAAATTTGATGATGGAAAGAAATTATTCCAAACAGAAGAAATATATAAATCTTATTTTCCCTAGAGATATTATTTTAGTATCATGAGTACATAAATATTGGAAAATGAACGGAAATCATGTTATCTCTAAATGTATTCACATAAGAAAAAAATCATATGATTTGAGAGATGCATATCAGATAATATCATCATTATAAATTTAAGCATAAATAATATTGGGATAAATGATATTGTAACCTAAAACCCTTATTGTATAAGTAACTATTGATTCATAATTTACATGAAAGAAAAAACATAAAATTAATCATAAAATTATATCAAAATAATAATATTCATGTTAAATCATATAAATGTGTCTTATGATACATATTGTAAAAAATTATTGGTGTATATCATAACAGATGTCCAATAAAAGACAACATCAGAAAGTAAAACCTTTCCTGATTGGTAACATTCGAATCAGATAACATTGGATGAATAGTTGTAATTATAAAATAAAATACCAATTATACAAATAAATTATTTATCTAACTTATACATGTATCAGTATAAACACCTCAAAAAAATTAGCTGGACAGCATCAAATATGTATCAGTTAATAAAAATTTAGACAGATAATACTTACCTTGAGTCTATCTTGATTCATATCATCTTGGATAATAAATTTAGAGTTTTTATATTTATATATTATATACATTTATATACATATAATATCATATATGATATAATTATAATATTTAAACACAGTCTTGTTTACATATTGTTACTAAAATCTCCATTTCTAGGTGAAAACTATGTTTTTTTTCATGTTTGTGTTGGTTCAGAAGTTATATTTCTCGTACATTGATCATGGAACCATCATCTCCCTAGTATTAATCAAAAAATAACAAAAATATTCAATAATTATATACACATAAATAAGAAATCATACATATATCATAGATGAAAAATGAATTACATCACTTCATTGAGATGGAAGTCCATACATTGGAACGAGTGATGATTCCACTATTCCATTTATGGAATAAAAGAAAGGAATATAATAATTAAAATTTAATTAATAATTATTTATTCATAAATATAATTTACATATTTATAAAATCTATCTTTATTATAAATAATTAAAATATAAAAGGAAAAAATGAATCTCGTCGTTTTGTGGTTGATGTATTTTATATCTATAGACACGAAACATTAAATTTTCCGAATAGATTAGAACATAAGAATATATATATGGTATTATATATAAAACATTATTATTATATCATAAATATAATATATAAATACTAAATCTATCATAATAAATCTCCATGAATGATGGTTCAAGAAAAAAGAGATTTCTTAGTTAAGATTTATAATAATTTTAAGGGACCACCATTGGAATACACCTTATGTAGTGAGTGATTTGTCTTATGAGAAGAAAAAAATATTTGATTCAGTTAAGGAATCATGGAATTCTTTAGAATGTAATTTCTAATATATAACGTTAAAAGTGTGTGAATGATGGTGGATAATTGGTTCCCTTCTATTAGTTAGGGGACAAACCCACAATGAATTTCATAAAAGTTTTCAATGATGTAATTTCAGTTTCATGTTGATTTTACAAAAATGAAAAATAAATTTATGTTGGTATAATATAATATTGAAACACCTTAAATCGACATTAATTACAATGGTTTATGTCACATTCCTTCTGTAATCTATTGGTTTATCCTAACGGTAATCCAGTATTAACCTTCAATGTGGATTTTTTTTTAATATTTTAACTATAGAAAAAATTTATGTTTAAGATATTAAATTATATTAATTAATATGAGAAAAAATATAGAATCAATTTTTAAAGGATCCATTTTTATATGTGTTCGAATATAATTTTCATAAGCAACCAATCTAAAATGGATACCCAATTTTGAATAATCTTTTTAAACATAAAAAATATATTTTCATTTAATGAATTTCAAAAAATCATTAAATCAATGATTAAATATTTTTTGGAATATATAATTAATTCTTTTCATTAAAACTGGTAATCATGGGGTATTAATTTAAATCATTAAGATAAAAAGACATTGCGCACCTAAAAACAGTTATTAGAGAATTGTTTGCTATGATGATTAATAATATAATACAAAAATCAAGTATAATGATGATTACAATATAAATAATTTGATAATATATAAGTAATGTGGGATATTTTTTAATTTAAGATAAAATGGAAAAATAATATATCTTTTACTTCAAAATAAATGATAGTTATTTAAAAAGAGTTATTTTTTTTGATTCATGGAAAACCAAATATTTCTATTTATATTCTAAAAATTCACCATTATCTACAAATTAAATGAATATAATAAGAATGATATTAATTTAAATAATTAAACTTTCTTAAAATAGAATAATATGAATATAATATCAATGAAAAAACATAATAAATTCAATTTTTGATCTAAAAATAATTATAATGCATAAAATGACAACTATAAATTAGGTACTTCATTATTATGTATTAATCAAACAATTTCATTATTTAATACAATAAAAAATATTATTCATAATGTGGTTATTACTATTCAAACCCACCAATTTAATGTATTGGTTATAGAAGATCATGGTTCATTTTAACCCCAATGTTTCATGTTAAGAAAGACATCGAACACTGGTAATATATTTAAATAGAAATATAATTTTATATATCATGGTGTCACGTTATCCCACCATTAAATAAATTTATTCAAAACAATTTTTATCTTTTTTATTAATTTTTCATTAATTTAAAACAAATCACTTCAAAATATTCATAATATAAAGGGATAGTAGCATATCCTTTGAAAAGAGGATGTGGGTGAAATAATGGTTTCCAAAAATAAACAAAAGGTTCATTGAAAATTATAATTTCAATGTGATGTTTTAATATAGATATGGTAGAGAATGATAATTTACATAGATTAATATTGAATAATTGAGAACTAATTAATGAGAAATTTAATGAGCATAAATCTACAAATTAATGGGGGGATAAAGGATAGAAATTCTTTATAAATAACTATAAATTGGGAATAATTTTAATTTTTACGGATTCTATTCCTAGTTTAATTTAATTAGATAATGATTTAATAGGACATAATATAAAAACATTATTTTTTTCAATTCCATAATAGAAATTTATTCCTTTTTTGCTTCAAATAATTTCGTACACTTTTCGTCAAATATTTCTACAATGAATGAACTATATGATTTTTTATATATCAGGAGAACTAAAATAAAAATATAATATACTATTATACCAACAAAATAATGATAACATATTTATCATCTCTTTATTCTGAGTGTTAAAAAAAGGCTAGTACATACTAAGACCACTAATATGAATAAACAATCTTTTTAATTATTAATATCAATGATTTTATTAATAATAGGAAAATATATACTTAATACTTTCTATTGATAGTTAAATCCCAAAAATAATTAATTAATGAATAAAATGTATTCAAAATAAAATAATTACATAATATTAACAAATAAGCTTAACTCTAATTCCCAGATAATAAAAATTATCTCTTAATATAACAAGCCATTATTTATAATACCTTTATATTCTCATATAACATGGTAATAACCTGAGTAAAAATAAAACAAAATTGAATACATGTATTATTACCAAATATAATTCTTTCATTTTACCTAAAATAAGATTACAATATATCCAATATATATCAAAAATAAAAAATATATATTAAAATTCATCAAGGAAAATGTAAAACACTCTCTCTTAAATTAACTAATCAATATCAATGTTACTATTTTTATCTAATTGAATTTATAGATATTAATAAAATCAATATCTCAAAAAAGAATTATCTCAATATCAAGCACATATTAAGGGTTATTGATCCAACAATAATGTGTTTTAAAAAATTAATAACCTTACCACAAAGTCAATTTAAATGGTTTTCAATACAATTCCACATATGAATAATTACACATAATGAAAAAATAATCCTGAATAATTTTGAGATATTTTATGATTCTTATAACGATAATGTCAATGATAAATATCCTTTACAACATAATTTTTAAACCCTGATACATAAAACATTCAATCATTAAAAATTAATGATTAGAAAACAAATTACTTATTCTAGAAGTTATCCCTTAGATTCAGGCATGGTATTGAATAATTTCCAAGTTCCCAATACATATTAAATTGCACTATAAATGGTATATTGTGATGTACAGTATTTCCCCCCATTTAACTCTAATTTTTTTCATAAAAAAAATATGTTCTCCATTTTATTCTTTTTTACACATGAAACATCATTTTATTCAATTGATAAGTTTCCCTTAATACTTATTCCATTGTTCTAAATATGTAATAATCGGAATATTTCTTCCTTCTATGATTTTATGAAACTCATATTGTTTCTTATAATTTTCATTCAAAAAACTCACCAATATTATTATTTCTAATCAAATATCAATATATCATTCTACTAATAATCATATGATACGGAATTCCATATACTATTTTATTTTTATTTTTCATGAGGATAATCATTTCAGAGTATGTCACATCCAGCATGGTCATGATTCCTCCTGGTTCCAACCATTAAATAAAACCCAATTCATAATGTGAGAAAAAATAATGACTGATCACATAATAATGAAAAATCATCATATGATGTATAAAGCATGTCACCATATTTTAAATAAATGACACATTATGTTTATCATTTTTTGTTCATTATCATTATAAATTTGAAATCATTCATTATGGTAGGCACCCTGAATTACTAAATTTATATTTTAGTAACATTAAAAATTAATTTAGATTCCTACCTTCAAACTGATATTAAAATTTTAGGGCATGATAGAGTTATTTAATAACTCATATATAAAAAACAATATTTATTAAAAAAATCCCTTTTAAATAGAATCCTATTTTCTAGAATATAAAAATTTTAAAATTACATAATATTTTTTTCCTGAAAATACTATACAATTATAAACTTTACTTATTTATTTCCCATTCCCATACTTATACCATGTGAAGAAAATTTAAATTTGGGGTGAATAAAAAAATCATAGTAATGTATAGAATAAGATAAAAAAAATTAGTCCAGTGGAAAACATGAAATACAATGATAACCCATTTATAAAACATTCCTTTTTATCTACAAAGAGAATAATTTTCTTATTGTACAACTATTATACTAGTGTTTTAGTCTAAATAGTTTCAATTAAAATTCATATAAATCATAAAAAATTGATGAAGGTTCTTTGGGAGATTATGAGCTTAAAACCTTTACAAACCCCATGCAATTAGAATCACCATACTTCAAATCCCAATCTGATTACACTAAGAACATAATCGACACCCAATGCTTTGGAGTACTATCCTGGTGAAACTATTTTACATATAACATCATGATCACCCATGAACTATAATAGGGACAAACCCTTCCTGAAAAATGTATATTGACTCTATCATGAACATATCAATTGGAGAATAATTTAAAATTGCATGAAAAAATTTTAAAATTTTAAAATACCCACTCTTCCTAAAACCACATTTTCCATACCAAAACAGTCATAAAAGTGAATGATTGGTTTTATATGAGGAAATCATGAAATATTTTAGACGATTAAAAACCCCAAATCATAGTTAAAATGGTGGTAAAATTATTCCCTATATATGATAAAAAAGAACACTCATTTTTTTGTCTCTTTATAAAGAATTCCAATCATTTAGGAAAAGAATAATTTTGAATCCATGTGAAATTAAGCCATATGAGATTTAAATTACCTTTATAATTATTTATGTCCATTTAAATAATCAATAATATAAATTTAAAAATATAGACAATTTAAAATGGATATCATTAAGAGATGATTTAAAAGGGTAATTTTAAAAGAATGATACATATATTTAGTATGACTAGGAACATATATTCTATATCATCTTGAATAAAACAATTTCATTAATTTTAAAATTTATTTTGGTCATTAGTTTTATTAACTATTCCTTTAGTTCATTTAATATATTTATTTTATATAATTACTTAATCAATTGAATTATTTTTGAGAATTTTTAAGATATTCAACTAATATGTAAGAAATGACATTAGTAGGCTGAATTTGGTTAAAGTGGAATTTATTCCAACATATAGAGAATAAAAATCCTAAAATTATTATAATTTTTATCAATAAATTAATGTTTAAAATATAACCATTAAATATGATTGTGAAAAATTAACTTGATTATATCATCTAAGTGATGTGGTGATGAAAAAATAATCATGTCACTTTTAGAGGAAGTCGTCCATACATATGCCTGAAAATCATTATAATTTGTATGGGAATAGAAATTTAATAAGTTAAATTATATATTATCTTCTCATAATAAAAAATATTTTTTAATTGTAATATATATATATTAATTCCATCATTATAACCTATCAATGAGTGGTGTTTATGAAAAAAATTACTTCGGTTCATGATTCAGTAGTATGTCATATACATGAACATTGGATTCATTTCCAATTTGATGGATGTGGAGATGGATAATGGTTTTTATATTAGCATGAGAACACAAAATTATATTCATAATAGTAGTTTTATAATATTAAAATGGTTAAGTAGTATTTTATGGTGCAAAAAGAAGAAATTAAACTAAAAAAGCAGTTAAAAACTATTCCTCTACATTGGAATGTATGATGTGATTAACACCTTAATACCACAATGGTATGTATTGTTCCATATTAATGTCCCCTACAACATGTGGAAGGATTTTATGAATTTTTTAGGTAATATATTTTCTTAAGAATATGTTTTTATTCATGTGATGTAAAGGGAATATTAGATTCCCTTTTATAAGTGAGTAGATGATCACTAAGTGAATTTATAAAAATATTAACAAAATATATGATAATTTTCAACTCTATAATGATACATTGTGATTAAGATTTAATATATTAGTAGTATATATTTATTTATGTCATAAAATCAAAATTATACACGTTTTTATCACAATTTAACCCTTATCTAATTTAAACCGCTCATTAAACATTTCTCTCAGACTGTGGTAATAATGATTTTTACTCCTCCAAGTTAAATATATTAATATAAATAGAAGAAATTTTCATAAATGGAACATGAATGATATTATAAACCATATAATAATCATTTTTATGATGGAAATATTTTCTGAAATTTTATATCATTTAATAAAATATTTTTTATTACAATCTATAATTAATATCATTTTTAGTTCAATTCAATAATCTTTTTTTAATAACATCATTAAAACAACTATAATAAAAAAATTATTTTCATAAAACCTAACATGTATTTTTTATCTTTAAAAATTATTTATCACATTATTTAAGGAATATTATATTAATCATGATTTTCTAATATCAATCATTTTATATTTACATTTATTTAATAATTACTGTTTCATTATTGTGTAAATATTTAAAGAAATTATTTCCTCAATACACATTATAAATAAATAAAAATGATAAATATATATCATCTATATTTAAAAATAATCATTAAAATTGAACATATCCTTTATTTAACCCTATTTAAAATAATTATTGTTATTAAAATCAAGATTTTGACATTTTTTACTTTTCTTAAATGAAAATATTATGAATTTTATAATAATATCCAAACGAGAAAATAGATATATAACTGAATGTTGGATTTTAATGGACCAAATGGACTTATAAAATGAAATTATTGAAATTTTAAGGGTCATTTATAGTCCCTATCAGTTTAATTATAACTTTTATTGGTCAATTTTACCTTTACCATGTTAACAAATATAACCAATGTTACTATTTATATTGAAAAATGGACCTATTTTAAAATTGTTAACTCAACAACTTTTTATATTTAATATATTTTCAAAAAAATCAAAAAATATAGGTGGTATAATTTAAATTTTAATTAATGTAGAAAAAGACGATGAAAATTAGTTTTTAAAAAAAATTCCCTTTTAATGTAAAACAGTTTCCTTACTAAATTAATGTATAAAAATCTTTTTTTAAAACAGAAATTTTTATTAACGAATAAAAAGTGACCTATTGAATTTTAAAACTCATTAATAATATATTTTTACTTTTAAAATACATGGAATGAAAAAAATTACAATTCCAAGTTCAGAAATTATCACTATTCAGTAACAATTCAATCCTTTTTGAAAATTCCCAAATATTCTACCTATAATTATTTGGACCTAACATATATAAAAAAAGAAATTATTAATTTAAAATTAAAAATAAATAAGTTCGAAATTTATTTTTTAAAACCATTTTTTAAAATTATTTAATAAAACTATATGGTTTTGGATTTTATCAACACCTAATATTTTTAAAATGGATATAACTCCTCAATATCTAACTAATAAATATTTATAATAAAAAAGGGATTTATTATAACAAATGTATTGCAGTTACTATCTTCCCCCCATTTAGTCATTTTTCCTCATAATTTTATTTACTTATTAGAAAAGTGAGGATACCTTACAATCATTGTATTTTTAGACTCCCTTCTTGATTCTTCAAAAAAAATTAATCCATAACCTGGTGAATTACATTGTCGTATAATAATTACTCTCTATATCCATGAAAATGAATAGTCTTATCCTCATAAGAAATTTTCTATTCCAAATGACTAACTTCATGACTAAAAACATGAGATGAATATGTAATTTACTTTCATAACATCA
This sequence comes from Viscum album, assembly GCA_963277665.1. NCBI lineage: Eukaryota > Viridiplantae > Streptophyta > Magnoliopsida > Santalales > Viscaceae > Viscum > Viscum album. The sequence goes on from OY728156.1 coordinate 120,926,539, forward strand.
ATACATGAAACAAATGTGAACCTATGATAAACTGGCACGAAAAGTAACTTGTTCAGAAACTCATCAAACATTGTCGATGAATTCTTACAGTCTGTTGGACTGTCGATGTAGCTTCCCCTTTTAAAAAAATTATAATGATATTTCATGGATATAAAATAATAAAATCATGATCACCTACCTGTAAATAAATATCATTCATCTAATTATCCACAAATTTTTTTTATCTACTATAATTTATACCCATGTGCTATGAAATATCATTCGACATCTCAACCATGTTTTCTACCAAATTTGGTCCTATAACATTCATTTATAATTCTTCATCTGAATACACAAGACTCCCACATCACAATACATATAATGCCTCTAAATATGACATATGTACACTGAAATAAACAAAAATTTGTTATAATAAAAGTCAACTAAATAATGATTCTGATATCAACTCCCTAGGTAAACCACTGAACCAGTATTAAGATTATATACTATTATCCAAATTTCACACTCATATTTTCCATTATATTGAGGATAAAAACATATCCAAAAAATTATTTTAATTCCCAAAAACATATGACTTACTATTAAAAAACATGATATAAACCTATGATCACAGTCATATATGATTTATTAGGGAACACTATGCAGCATGGCTATCTCATAGAGACACAATTAAGAAAGTTGTTCCAAATATAGTGTATCTCAAATTGATAGGAAATTCCCAAATATAATCAATTGAAAAAAAATAATCCAACCCACATTATCAGCTAAATAATTCTTTGGATATCCCAATATTAAATGCATGGATACATTTTACCATTCCTATTAAGTACTAGAAAAGGATAAATCATCCCCTTCGGAAATTTTCATTCTACTTTAACCTATTCAAAAGTCAAGCATATCATGATAAATTTAGAAATATATATTTCCATTCCACAACACTAGTAATAACCCTAATGGTCTATCTAAATGTTATTACTATCGGGATAAATGGATAATAAGGAATAATGAGTTTCACGAAATAATTCTTTCATCAGATGAGAATCTAAAGTCACACATATTCAGTTTTTCAACTTCAAGACACCTTTTTTGTCAAAAAATAAATTAAGGTAAAATATCCTTATTAACCAATAAAACTATTCCCTATAACCCACAATCATCCTTATGAAATTATTTAACTCTACCTTTTTAATTTTACATCACTTAGACATGATTAAAAAAAGGAATTTCATGCATCCACAACATGTATGCTGAAATTCATAAAATCAATAATAAATGGGTACTGTTCCAATCCTAACATGGTTAATTAAGCATATTATTATGACTCAATGTATCAAATAATTTTTTTATTTTTTTCAAGATGATAAAGAACCATGAAGTCGTAATCTTTATTTAGTTATAACCATTTCCTAAGTCTCATGTTTAAATAAATCGTACTAAAAATGTAGTTAAATATATATGATCAATATATATTTCACACCTACATTCATATAAATGATTCCTATAAAATTTTAAATAAAAAATCATGGAATATAATTCCATAAAATACATATTTTTAATTAAAAGATTTTTTTTTGTTTCTGTGAAGAATAAGAAATTTCCTAATCATTATTCATCATAACAAAAAAATTACCTTCAATAAAGAAATATTTAAGATGAAAAATTCAGCATATCTTGAGAGGCAGTCCCAAATTGAAGAAATCAAAATTATTCATTATATTTTCTTGAAAAAACATCATATTATTCTATCATTATGAATTAATACTGCTATCAATTTCACTGAGTTACTAGGATAGATAACTGATTCGTTATTTCAACAAATAGAGAGTAGTAAAAAGATATGAAATGATAAAGATGAGTCTATATGATATTGGTAGGTCTTTGAAACTCATCATAAATTTTCCTTTTACTAGGGTAAATTGTTATCCAATCATTAGAGACAATATATCCTTGAAAATAATTTTTTTTCAACAATAATTAATAATTATAAAATTTCCCACAACTATTATTATCATTTATGTTTTCCAAAACAATCCTTAGTTATTTTCTATGATCCTCGTGAATTTTAAAAAAAATAATATATCATAAACAAAAAAAATATAAAATTATTCAAATATTCTTGGAGAACTCAATTCATAAGGTCCATAAATCCATATAGTGAATTATACAACCCAAACATAATAACTAAAAAAATCATAGTTCCTATATATAGTTAAAATGAATTATTCATAATATCTCTCGTGATCACCTTCAACTGATGGTGCACTAACATGAGATAATTCTTGAAAAAAACAAACCACTCTAGTGTTAATCAAGAAACTATTTGATATTCGTAAAATGAAACTCTTTATTAACAAGTCTATTATTCAATTTACTATAATGAGAACAAATCATCATAGAACCGTGATTTTTTTGTTAAACCAAATAATAACTCCATAAGGTTGAGTAGATAGGATAATAAAACCCATATCCAGTAACTCTTGAAATTTATGTTTTTAGTTTTCAGTGTTCTACTTGAGAAATTCTATAACGGGATTCTAAAATTTTCTTAGAAACTATTAATCTATTAACAATAAAATGAACCTCCAAATTAAGAATAAATCCGACTAAATCATCAGGGAAAAAATCCATATATTCACTTAATAATAAGAAAACACTAATTTTTATAGTTTTATTTATTTCAACCAAATATGATAAGTATCATTAACCACAATCCCTAATAAAATTTTCATATTCTTAGTAGATTATTAAATTAATAGAGTCGTTAAAAAAAACATTAACGAATTTACACTCCATCATATCATGATAACCTGAAATCAATTAAATACGCAAAATAATATCCAACACCACCATGGGTAGTTCAAATGCATTTGTCGAGATGGATATTTAACTTATAAAAATAAGAATATTCCTATATATGTTGGATGATTTAAAATTTCCTTCAATGTTTTCCCCAAATGTTCTATCGAACATTTATCATGTAATATTCCTTTTATTCGTACAAATTTCACATTAATTAATTAATGATATGATCCAAATAAAAATATGGTATTGGAATAATTTGAATTAAAAATTAACATACCTATAAACTTTTAATTACATTTCCCTTCACCTACTAATATAATATAACTGTATTTATCAAAATAAGTCTTCTATTGGTCATGTGTATTTCAATCATGAGTATCTGAAATTGAAAACATGTTATAATAATGACCCAAATCATTGAAACTAAAACATCTCAGAAATAGTTTAATATTGGTCACCCCATTCATTGACTGTCTATGACTCTTTTATTTTTAGTCATGTTCTCTAAGACCAAACATTATAAACTGGTAACAAATTCAATAATTTACGATAAATTCCCCATGATAGTCTTTACAACACATATCATAACATGGGAACATATTTTTTTACCACTATATTTTATTTATGAATTATTCTGCATCTCATTCCATCCATTACAGCTATTTTATTGTTTTGATATAATACAAGATCAATGAAGAAATCCATTTATAACTTCTCACCACACCAAAAAATCTTTAGATAACTTTTAATTTCATGAGAAGATAATTAAATATATTATATTTTTTTTCAAATTTGAGTAAAACCAATTTATATTACTATGAAGATTATAGATAAAATTTAATATGTACATTGACAGTCATGAAATGAATTTTTTATATAGATTTTCAGAATCTGCATCCTTTTGTCTCAATAAAAATCAATGTATCTATATTCACATTCTAACTTCCATAGTAAACTATTTATCAAGGAGGAGATTATTAAATTTTTCCCATTCCATTGAATCATGGTCATATCTTTATTTAGTATTCTTAACCAATACCCACCATTTATTAGCTTCACATTCATGATGAAAAATGGTAAGTGTTGCCTTATGATGTTCTGAACACCACCATTACATCATATTTCATCTCAAAAGCACTAATCCATTCATTTGCTACAACTAAGTCTGATGATCTACTGAATTTCTCTAGATGTTGTCATATAAAATTCACCAAAATCATCTCATTCCACTATTTTATATTCAACAACTCTCTGAAATAGATTACACCAAAATTTATATCTTCCTTTAACTGGTCCGCTAAAAAATTATCAATTCAAATTAATTCTATTTTCAGTTGCTTATTTGGAAGGATATCGTCCTCATGGTTCGTTTCTAGTATATCCTCTATGTTTCATCTATTAGATCCCTTTTTGGAAAAAAATGTCATAGTCAATGAAATATGGAAACCTTTAAAAACAATATCATTTAAACTTTACCATTAGGTAAAATATTTTAATTGTATTTTACTATTGTTATCCCAAAGCCTAATGCTAGTTAAAACATGTTATGATACCATCTATAATGACCCTACCTTAAACATTACATATTATTATGACCTTAAATAAGAATTACCTTTCTTAAATTCCCATATAACATTTAGGTTTATTTATTTATATAGTTTGTTCATAAATATTACATAACAAATTCATATATTTACTATATGTACACTTTTAATTAGAGTCCATTTTTCATCAAAATAACACTTTTAAAACAAAACATTATTTTCGTCATGATTATTCTTCATGATATTCAACATGAATTATTGATTAAAAATACCCATCATTATAAAATTTTAAAAACATTTGAAAATGTGGAATGATAATGAAATTCATAGTATGTTACGTAAGAATAAGAAATATATTAGTCCTACGAAAAACATAAAAACACTATAAAGAACCATTTCATTAATATATTACATGTTATCAAAAAAGTGATTCTCTTTTTCTTGATTAATATAATTATCATTACATTTGAAAATATATTACTTCCATGAAAACTGATTATCAATAATATAAAATGAGTATATGTTCATTGGTACATCATCAACTTATATCCCATACAATAATCCTGAAATTGGAATAACCATATGGATGACTTCAAATATAATTCTCTAGAGAACATGATAATTAACCAATGAATTGGGGAACTATATAGTGACACAAATCATATAAGTTATTTCGACTCACCCACGTGGTATAATGGGGCTTATCACTTTATATATTATGTGAATGGGCCATATAATGTCGAAATCATTTAAAAACTCTTTTAATCCACGTTGAAAAGCATTCCAATTATCAAATTAATCTTTCCTCTTATAAATCAATTTTCAACACACAAATACCTAGAAAATGGAAATATAGTTTTTCATTGAATATGACATGATATATATTAGTATAATCCTTAGAGATAATAAATATAATGGGGTGGAAAATGTCATTGTCAATGTATATGCTAAAATAGGGTATTTTTTATTATTATAAAGAAGGTTAAATTTTCCATAAAAACTAATTTTGAAAAGCATTTAAATAAATTCAAATGAGACTTTAAATGTCCCTTAGATAAATTTTATGTCCATATAAAAACATGCATAAAAAATTAAAAATATAGATATTTAAGGAAAATATATTTTTAAGGGAAACATAAAAGAGAAATTTTATATCCAATGATGGAATGCTATAAAGTGAATATAAAATTGAAATTTAAAATAAATTTTGTTACACTGAGTCCTAAATGTCACATACATTATTTATCATATTGAATAAAAAAATATGTTAATTTTAAACATGGTAAAAAACCATTTTTATATACAATATACATTTATTTCACTTAATAAAATTTTATATATATCTATTTAATCAATTGCATTCACATCGAGTGTTTTAATGATGTTCATCTCATATGTTAAAAATGACTTCAGTATATTGATTATGGTCAAATTGTCCCTTATAACAACATATATATATATATTATAAATAAAAAAATAATTATAATTTTTATACATAATCTATATTTTTAAATTGTTTCATTAAATATGGTTATGATAAATGAACTATGTTATAATCATGGTGACAGAAGGATGTACATATGCAAGAGTAACATTCCCAGTTTTAAATAACCACTATTGATCTAAATTAAGTATTATTTATCAATAAATAATGAGAATAATTTCACTATTAACAAATTAATTCTTAAAATATATTTATATATATATCATCTATGTGATTTGTTAATGAAAATCGAATTACATGACTTCGTTGAGGTGGTATACCACAAATACATACAGACAATAATATTTTTTTTAAGTTAACAGAATGGTTATAAGATAAATGATTTATTTAATTTTAATAATGATAGTTATATGATGAATATCATATATAATAATTAATTCCTTAACTATAATTAATCCATGAGATATGGTGATGTAAAAAAATTACATTGGTTCGTGAGATGGTAGTTTGTTGTACACATGAATGTTGGTCACATTTCCAATTTGATTGATGCAGAGATTTTTTATATATGGGATAATTATAATAAAAATAACTAATTTGTAAATTTTATAATTATTATTATTTAATTATGGTTGGGAATATTTTATGAAGATGTAAGAATAAAAAAACTACAACAAACAGTTATAAATAATAACACTTATTTTAAAAGGTTCATTTAATTAACACACTATGTCCATTGAGGTTGGTATTAAGATTTGAATAAGGTCTCTATAAAATGGGGATTATTTTTAAGTAATTATTTCATAAGATATATGTCAAAATTTGGTTTAAATTTGTGATGTAATTGGAATAAGAGAAACATTTTTAAGTGTGGGGAGGGAAAACAATGGAATTTCACAAAATAATAATTTAATATAAATTAACATTAAATTATAAATTGATTGAAAGTGATTTATATTTAATATTAAATTTTTATGGATATATATACTATAATAAATTTAAAATTGTATATGTTTTGATAAAAAATTTACCCTTAGGATTTATTTTATAACCCAGTTAGACCCTTTCACACTTACACTGAATAAAGTATATTGTACTCTTTGAGGATCTGCATAGATAATATAAATGGATTAACATCCAGTAAACTGATAGTGGTGGATATTTTAAACCATATCACAATCCATTGTATGAATCTAAAATTTTTAGAGTCTTTATATTGTTTAATAAAAAATTATTTATTGTAATATATCATTATTATCAATTTTAAGGACTAATCGTTACATTTATTTTAATAACATTAGAAAAATAATTAAAATTTGAGAAAATATTTTAATACATGAATAAAATTTCATGTTCAAGTAATAAATTTTATTTACAAGTTAATTATGAGAAATTATATTAATTTTAATATTTTTTAATGTAATTTATTAGATTTGTCCATTAATTAATTAAATATTGGGTATGCATTTTCTAGAATTTTAATGAAATTATTTATTCACTAAATAGTAATAATAAATTATAATGGTGAAAATAAATACTTTATATTTAAAAATAATATTTATAAATTAAAATATCCTTTAGTTAATCTTATGATAAAAATATAATATTTATTAGAAACAAGAGTTTGTAATATATTTTTTTTAAATAATATATTAAAATGGTTAAAATAACATTAAAATGACAAAAAGTCCATATAACCTATTTTTGAATTCCTATAGTTGAAATTTACTTGTAAAATAAAGTTACGGATTGTGTTATTTTTATTTTAAAATCTATATCATTTTATTTTTAACATTAATTACTGAATTTACCCTTTGTTGTTATGAGAAAAACAACTATGTTTATAATTTGTATTATCCAAAATTAAAAGTAAAATGTTTTGAAAAGTATGAAAAATGTTTTTTAGATATGGAATACTATTTTCAAAATTCATTTCTAATAAATTCTTAATATTATAATAAATTTAAAGAAAAAATGTGATGAAAAATATTTTTTTTCAGAAATATATCACTTTAATATAAAAGTGTTATTATAATAATTTCTAGTATAAAATAAATTTTCAAAAACCCATAAATATATTATTTTAGATACGATGTATCTAATGAAATTTAAAAACTCATCAATAATATATTTGTAATTTTTAAATACTTTTATTATAATATATATTTAAATTAAAAAATCATAATTTTTCACTTTTCACTAAAAAATAAATATTATTAAAAAAAATCCAAAATTCATCATAAAAATGATAATATACTGAATTCCATAAATTAATTAATTTTTTTATTTCAAAATTATATATTTTTAAAATTATATTTTTAAATAAATCTATAAAAAATGAGTCTAATAAAAATATTTTATGTCTAATTTAAAATTTACATAACATTTTTGTAATGAATATAAATATATAATATACAAATAACGAATATTTACAAGATAATAAAATAATTTATTCTGACATTTTATAGTAGGTAACAATAATGGTAAATAAATAAAATTTTAATTAACCTATTATTATTCCCCTATAGTGTCTCACATTGTGTATAGTGTTAGACAGATTCATTGTGCATCCATGATGACCAAGATCATACCCAATCCATCCCATTTATATTTTTTACCCCCAGGTGAATCTATGACACAACCACATCACCATCGAAGTATCTAAAAAAGGATTTATTTGTTGGAAAACTCACTACTTTCATTGATATAGCATAGAATTTATTCATATACATTTCTTTTCCTATGGTTTTTCACATATTTTTTCTCATCATTGATTCAGAAAATAACTACACCATGATCTGATACAATCTATATCCACCCCCAATTTTTATATATAAATTTTAAAATATTTAGAAGGATATTGGTTAAATCTAAAAATGAACCTTGTTATAAACCTAATGGTTTAGTGTCTCTAAAATCATGGATGTATATACAACTTATACATAATTTATCTACACTATATCTTAATATTTCATCGTAATATAATCCTTTCTCATAAATATTATACATAATATATGTTCTCATATCATAGGGAAGATGAAAAATAAGAATGGCTGATCTTGGATTCCTAGTAAGGGTAAATAAGGTATATATCAATCAAATATTTTATGTCACTATATCATTATAATTTTTTATGTTAACATTAGATTAACTTTTGATACTCATACTAAACCACTGACTTAATCATAGTCTATAGAATTAATCTTAGCAATTCATAAGACATGAGTAATAAGGGAATCAGTGAACGTGATCCATGTGATCATGAAATTAACAAAGATCAAGTCCTACAAGAGAGGTAAAAAAATGTGGCATAATCATAATTGTATAAATATAATGTCAACCCTATCCACCATGGATTTAATTACATATTAGTTTTGGGATAAAAAAACCATTTACTTACATAGGGATTTGGATAACCTCATTTCTACCATCTTTTTTATTTGGATAATCTCTACTATACCCCTATTTTGGATTGAGATAATCTCTCATGCACTATTTTATCTCAAAAAACATTGATATTTACCAAATACATTAGACTAATATTCAAGACCCACATCACAATATCCTAATCCATTCATATGTAATCCACAAGATCAAGTAAGCATTTATCACCACATCAAATCCTTACACATAGAAAATAAATTGAGTTTCATAAATATTTCCTCATCATAATAATATTATAACTAGAAAATGACTAATATTTTTTTACATTTAATAACATCACAAATAAAACATATGAAATAAACAATTATGTTGTCAGAGATGTGAATACATTTCAATGGTCACTGAAATATTTCTTGAGGTAAAATTGCGTTTCATTTAGATTTCACCTATTTACAATCTGCAAATATCTAAAATATTATGTTAATCATTTAATGTAAAAATAACCTTAGAATCATGTAATTTAATAAAAAATATTTATAGAAGTATAGATTATTGAAAAACTATATTCTAGTTATGTTTGATAAAAACACATTAACAAATTAGGTAACAATTATAAAGTATCACATTCACAAAAATATAATAATATCCGACTAAAAAATTTATCTAAATTATAACTATGGTGAAAATTACATGATTAAATAATTTTGGAACTGTAAAATAATTCTTCAAAATATTTTATGTAATATATCATCTTGGAAGAATATGATTATTAAATGAAGAGATAAATAATAGCAGTTTCCATTAAAAATATTCATTCACATTCACGAGTAATTAAACATTTGAAAATGAAATGAAAAAATTTTAATATAAAAAATAAATTGAGTAGAAAAATTACATAATATTTTTGAGATATCTATCATATAATATCGTCATCAAAATTGAGGCATAAAGAATCCTAGAAATAAATTACATTATAAAATAAAACCCTTACTACTAGGGAAAGTGTTTACTTGTAATTCCGTTGAAATTAATAACATCTTATGAAACATTTAATACCATATGCATTATGATATTAAAAATATATCATATCATCATGAAATAATATACACCTCATAAAATATGATAGGTTTATAAAATAAAATATGTCACAAAGAAGAAGATTTGTGATGAGAAACCCTTATACCATTTGAATCATTCTAATCAAATCCTCTGGGATTAAATATTTTAAATTATAACATTAAATACAGTGAAGATAAATATATTCATGAATTTACATATAAATTAATTATTATATACGACTCATTAAATTAAATAGGTGGAAAAATAAAAACATATCTCAATGAAAACAATTTGAGATGAAGAACCTTTACCATATGATTGAATGGATTTTTACGCTCTCTGAACTCCATTGTAATTAATTAAAATTTATAAAAATTATAAAATAGAATAATATAAACACTTATAATTTCTTATTTGATCTATTTATATCAATAAAACTCGTGTTTATTTATTATTATTAAATTAAAATCCTTATTTCTGTGATGTAACTATGTCATTTTGCATGTTTTTTTTTTCAGTTCAGCGGTTAATGTACATTAACATTGGTCTAGGTTCAATAGTAACAAAAAATTTAATAATGTATTAATAAAAATATTTAATAATTTTTTTCAACCATTCACATATAGTAGTGATGATAAATGAATTACATCACATTTGGGAGATAGTAGTCCAAGTGTAATGAGTAATGTTTCCAATTTTTGATAAATGTAATGAAAGGATGGTAAAATATAATTAACAATATTAGAATCAAAATTATATAATAATGATCATATATATCTATTAAATCTCATCTTATTACCATTCATGTAAATAATAATGCAAAAAATTAATAACATCAGCTCATGGAGGAGGAAGTGCCAATGTATGCAAGAGATACATTATTAATTTACAATGAATAGAAAGGTAAAAATAATGTAATGATATTATAATTGTAGATGAAATATTATAACATAATAACAAATATAAAAAATAAATATTGTAACACTCTGAGATTTTATGAATAATATTCTTTTTAATTTTATTGATGTCTTGTGTTTTACGCTACACCAAAAGGAGCTTGCACTACACGCATCCCTGACTTGGCTTGCAATACACGCAATTGCGACCTTCCACGATAGTGTGTGTTATACGCAATACCATGTTTCACTAAACAACGATATGTTATATAAACTAGCCGTTATGAATTGTAATACCCACTTTTTGAAATTATGTAAATTTTATCTTTCAAAATGGACTTAATTTTTGGATTCAGAATATCTAAATTATCCTAGGGTGAAATTTTGGTATTTTTCTAAAAACATTCAATTTTTTATGAATAGTGAAAACACTAGGTTACTATTTAAAAAACGACTTTTTATTCAAATAATTATTTATTTTATTTAAATATATTTTAGGTCAAAATTGATACATAATACCTATATAAATAAAAGTAATTCTCTGGAGTCATTTTATAATAGTTTTAGATATTTAAAAATTTTATTAAACTTTTCACCGTCTTTTACCCACCTTCTCGGAGAATTTGAAAATTCACATAAAACATAATTTTATCACATCTGTGAGTGGAATTTTGAAAATCTGAGTGACAAGTTTAATATCAAGGACTAAAATGTGGTTCAATGAGATGAAAATAATTTTTGGTGAATAATAACTTTTTACTTTTTTACCATGGTTAAAAGTAAATATGGTAATTAAGGGTAAAATGATATTATTATTACACTAAAACATGTCCTTAATCTATTGGATAAGTGTTATTCGACCCAAAACAATCTTAGAAATAAAATATGACCATTTAGGTCCATTTGGATTGGATTAGAACATTTATTATCAATTTATTTAAAGAAGGGTTAAGATAGTTAAAATCGATGTTTAATAACTAAATCATTTTTAATATAGGGTTATACATAAGATAAATTCTACTATAAATATTCATTAGAAATCTAAATAGATTTCCTAAATAATGGTATTTTATTTATAATTTTTAGACATTAAATAATTTAATTTATTTATGACACAATGATGATGCAATAATTATCTTATTAATGAAATATTGACATAATTGATGTTATAAATACCCAAATAAATTTAATTTTATAGTTTTTATGAATTCCACCAATTTTCTAGTTTAATATGACATGTTAGTATTTATTTAACTAACTTATTTCGAACTAATCATGCTGTTATGATTTTCAAAAAAAACATTCAATTACCAAATAGTGTCAAAATTGACATAAAAGAGTTTGTAAAACTAATATTATATTATTAATTGTTATTCTATTTCTAAAAATCTAAGGTTCGGCCAAATGAGTTATATAATATTATATATATTAATAATGAACAACTTGAGGTTCGTTTGGCTTGTTATAGTAAGTTTATTAACCTTATAGTGTAAGAAAACAAGAAGACACGGTAAAAGTAAAATTATTTAACTTAAAGTTAAATCTAAATGATAAGGTTAAAATAGAAATTTAAACGTGTCTAAATTCTATTATATGAGAGTCTTTCGACTCATCCCAAACTTATATTCAAAATAAATCAATTTTGAGCTATTAAAAACCGAATATGTCTTTATAATAAAATAATATTTTTAGTTTTTCTAAAGGTGCCCCTCTCATCACTTATAAAAGGGCACCTCCTCCCTCTCTTCCTCACACCACATTGAGACTTCAAGCTCGGCCAAAACCTGCCAATTTCCCTTATCCACTTCCCTAGAAACATCCTATAGGTACTGGTTTTCTTCAAAGACAATCATTATTTCCCTAAGAGGAGGTTAAGAAGAGGCGCTTCAAAGAAGAGGTAATGTCCGTTAACGATTATTTCACCTTTATTTCTTCTTCTACATCTTCTTATTTAGTTGTTTCATTATGAAGTAATAACATAAGTATCACTCATATAATTATATGTTATTATAAGTATGAAACAACCCTATTTCACCATCTATCCATCCTACGGAAAACAAAATCACCGCGCGTGCGTACGTACGGAATACCGTCTCTACGCCGTAGTGTAATCTGTTTTCGACCACCTCCTTACATGGATGGGTATAATGGGGTAAATAAATAACTATATATTATTATGGTAAATTGATATTGATTATGAAATATTATACATATGCTTCAATAAAATTCCACTATCATGGGAATGATATCATCGCTCGTGCGTACGTACGGACTACCGTCTCCACGATGCGATGAGATTTATTCTCCATGATAACCATTCATGAATGATTATAAAATATATATAATGAATAATAATGAAATATATGACAAAATAATTATACTTTATTTATGTATATATATATGTATTTCATCTACTTAATTCCACTCAATTCAATAAAGAAACGAAAACAGCGTTCATGCCTACGTACGGCCTACCGTCTCCATGAACGGTGTATTTCATTCCATTTATCGATCTATCATATATATATTTATATGATGAATACATATTATATATAAATCATGTTTCATATTCTGTAATTATTTAAATCATGATATAAGTAATAATATCAAGAACAATAAGTCGAAATACATACAATAAATGTTACGATTTTACCCAAATCGCTTCTTTTACATCGAATTTACAAAAGAACAGGTAATATAAAGTCATAAGTAAACCATGTATGATATAATAACAATGAATATTATTATTTAATAAGTTAATGAAATTATATAAATCATTATACATGAGATTCAGATACATATGAATCATATCAGATATAAGGTAAGGGATAACTTTTACAATCTCGTTTTTATCCGAGATTGTTTATTTGTAAGTATTTACAGGGGTTATATTTATTATCCATATACCAGTTTTCTAAAAATGGTTTCATGTGTGTTTAAAGTCTTTTTTACCCATTTTTTACTTTTACTACATGATAGGTAAGGAATATTTCATTTGATTACCATGCAATTTTATTTTTGACTTTTCCGACAAAATTACGAGAAGAATGTTATTTTTAACTTATATGACGTGAATGGATTTTTATTGTTTCATAAAAACTTATTTCAAGGAAGTTTACTCTACAAAATTTTATAACTATTTTAAAAAAAATACTTTTCTTTTAATATTGCATGGAAGTTTGTGAAAAGAAAATGATTTCGAAGAAAAAATGATATTTTTTTCAAGAATTCATTTCCATTGTTTTATCAAAACAATTTTCCATCTAAGATGAAATTATTTCATATGTGTATGTTTCAAGTATAATGTCTCTATTATTTACATGGTTTTTCTTCTCTTATGATGAAATTATATCCATTTGTTTTATATAGATTATGTTATGATGGGATGATGTTTATGAAACCCATTTTATTCTTTGGGTTATGATGAATGTTTTAAGTTTATATTGTGGCACAAGTAAGAATGATTTCATTATGAGATGGGTGGGACCTATATATCCCTCCAATGCATTGGGTAACGATTTATGTCTCACAATATAGTTACAGCTGGAATGGTAAGTTAATCCAGTTCAGTGATACAGGATTGGAACAAGGAGTGAACTCGATTCAGAAAGGGACTTTTTCCACTAAGATAGTCTGGGAAGTAATGCCTTGGCTACTATGGAAATCATATCATGTGATTAATGGATTCCACAATTACATGTTTTATTACCATTCTAGTTTATCATGACTAATTTTCCTTTATGATCTATGCCTTGTGTACTTTCAAGATTTATGTCATTGCTCATGATTTTGATGTTTAGATTTTATATTCATGTTTTTGCATTCAAATGTTTATGGATTGTTTTATGTTCTCTATGCTTACCCTTACTGAGAATTTTAGCTCACCCTTTATATGTTTTCTTTTCCCCAAGATTTAAATAAAGTTTATAGGTAAGAAAACAAAAGGGGAAGATCTTTATGGGAGTTTTTGAAGATCTTTCACCACGATTAGAAGATTATTTTTTGAGTTTCCAAAGACACTAAACTATTACAGTCCTTGTGTGTCTGTTTTCATTATGTATTAAGTATTATGCAAAAGTAATGTAATTTCCATGTACGTCAAGATTTGGGTCTCTACAGTTGGTATTAGAGGAAAGGTGTAGTTAACCTTTGGAAACTAGGATGCTAAAACTTTAGTGAGATCCCTGGATATATTTCTAAGGTATGTCTAGGGATTTCCCTAAGGTTAAGTATAAGTATAGGTTATAGTCCTAAGAATTATGGTAACGATATTAGAATTAAACCTAAGATGTTAGATATTGAAGGAACTCCCCCTTAATTATGTTGTTTTCCAAGCATGATTTTTTCCTCTCAGACTATTCCTTATTGGGTTTTAGACGATGGCTGGAACCCGAAGGAACCGTTTTGATCAATGTAATGGACAATGAAATGATTGTACTCCCGAGAAACCAGATTTGATGTGAGATGGAGTGAAAAATATTATTTCTATACATACACAAGCTATGAATCATTCTGGATTTCCAAATCATCAGAGAAGGGAACAATATTCTATTGAGTCCTTCATGAGGCAACGCCCACCGTCTTTCAATGGGTCTTCTGATCCACTTGTTGCTAAACAATGGATCAGTACCATTGAAAAGATATTTCCCAAAATTTTCTAATCAAAACATGAAAAAGTCATTTTAGGTGTTTACCGTTTAGAAGGTGAAGCAAACTAGTGGTGGACTCTAATTAAAAATACAAGGCCCCGAGATGAAATTGAATCTATAGATTGGGATGAGTTCAAGAACTTGTTTTTTAGTAAGTACTTACCTCATATTCTTCGAACAAAGATGAAAAAGGAGTTCCTTGATCTTAAGAAAATGGATGATGAATCTGTTGGTATATACGAGGCAAATTTTACAAGGCTTTCAAGGTATGCATCTGGATTTATCATCCAAACTGAAAGTAAAGTTGATCGATCCTTCAGTGGCATAAAACCAAGTCTTCGAAGGGAATTAGCTATAAGATACTTCAGTAGCTATGAAGAAATTGTGCGTTGTGCTATCAAGGAAGAACTGGAATTTGGTGTTACATATCCATCTCATGGTTTTGACATGAAATGAAAGATGGAGTTCATGGAGAAATCTCAGAACAATTGTGAAAAGAATATGAATGTTTCTTTATGTTCAACGTATGGAATGAAGCATGGTGTAGATTACCGAAAAGGTACTAGAATATGTAATAATTGTGGAAAAGAAGGTCATTGAGGAGTTTATTGTCAAAGTAATGGGAAAAAGGTTGCTAATGATGTGAATAGATAAAAGACTACAGAGAACGCTCCACCAACACTTCAAAGCTTCAAGTGCAAGTAAATGGGGCATTATGCTAATAAATTCCCTAATCCACGGGTTAATGATGATCAATGTGAGAAAACTCTTAAGGAAAAGGATAATGGGAAGTCTCATGCAATCACTATTTGTGATGTTGAGTATGAAAATGATTGTAAGGACCCGTAAAATTCAAGGAAATTTTTTTCTTAATTTTCTTTGGGATTTTACAAGAATACAGTTTCTGACGGCACTTGATTCCATGGCCCGGTGTGACCGGAATTTGTATTCAAAGTTTAGCTTGGTTACATTCAGTGAACGAAAAAGCATGAATTCCTATATTTTGAACCGATTCTAGGAATCGAATTCTGAGGGCACCGATGGAACCGCAGCGCCGATAATTTCTTAGGAACACCGGTTCCGGGGTTGCATTTTCATGAGAGAAGATGATAAAAATTGTTGAAGATTAATTTATAGTTTAACTACAATTTTTATTTTCTTTAAGTGGTTTAAGGCTTTGGGTGGAAGTTGGGTAACTACCCAACATCCCAAGGGAGGTTATGAGGGTGGTGGGGCCCACACGAACCCCACCCCTTCATATTCTTCAACACCCCTCAACTCACCATTAACTTTTGATAAGATAAGTGTTAATAACTTATGTTATTAATTAAGTGAGTTAAATGTGTGTGTGGGTTTGAAATTCAAACTCGTGCCTAGTTAATAAATTAAGTGAGGGCTTAATTTATTTTGGGTTAGTTTCTTGTGGTGGAGTCTTGGGGAGAAAAAGGATAAGGATTGAGGAACTTCTTTATCTTCGAAGAAGAACGTGAAGAACACATCAGTCTCCGACAAAGAACACCGAGTTCTCGGAAACCGATTATGTGACGCCATGTACCACGACGCCAATGACGTCTTCTTTCACGACACCTCTTCCCGCAACGAATCCTTGTTCGATGAACCTCCGTTCAAGCTCGCACAAGGTAGGGGTTTATTTATTTATTTGTTCGTGAATACTACCTTGTCGTTGTTTGTGAAAATACGACCAATTGCTATCAATTAATTAGAGGGGGACGGACCGCACAAACACGGCCGACCCTCCTCCCTTACCTTTGTTATTGTTTTTATTGCGGATTGGAACGGAATGGCGTGGTACTGTCGCACCGCGCGGGATCGTGCGACAAGGAATGTGCGGCGCCGTCACACCACACCGTGAAATAGAACCATGTCGTGGCACCATCGCGCCGTTTCGGAGAACCTAAAAAGCACTGCAGCCGGAGCGGGGTCGCGACGGAGGGGTGCGGCGCTGTCGTGCCGCACCGGATGAAAGAAGGCCGCGGTCGGTACCGGGCCACGGCAGAGCGTGAGAATCGGCGGTCGAAAACCGGGCCGCCGGCGTCAGAGCAGGGAGGGGACCGGCCGACGTCGGTCCCGTGATGACAGAAACCAGCCGGCCGGACTTGAGGAAAGTCGGGGGTTCAAACCCCCGGTCGGCCATCTAGCGGTCCCCATTAAGGGGGGCCGCAGTTACAAAACGCGGGGGGGGGGGGGGGGGAGCCCCCCCCCCCCCCCCCCCCCGCAAACCGAACGGCTCGGATGTTCGGCCGAGCTAGCTGGCGCCGCGCGCCAGACTGCCAGGCCGGCAGCCGGGTCGCCGCGCCCAGCCAGGCCGACCCATGGGCTCTCGGGCCGAGTCGGTCCAGACCAGAAACACCTGTTTTCGGAACCTTTTTGGTCTTTTTCCCATACATCAGGCTACGGACCTCCGATCGACGCGCCATCAGCAGCGATGCGATCCTTGGATCGAGACGGTCGTTTCGGTATATCCCGCTCAAGGATTCAGAATACATTGGGTTTGGTCGGGTTGGTTCGTACACAAAACCAACCGGGCCCTCGGAGCGGAAACACTTATATCTTACGCTCCGGATGTCCGATTGACGTGTCGTTGACTTATTTGGATTCCTATTAGTGAGACGGATCTTTTGGCTTACTCCGCCTGAGGTTTGGACGCAGGTGGAGTATGGTCGGGTTGGTTTTGCCTTAAAAACCAACCGGGCCCCTAGGACGAAAAGGCCAATAACTCCCAGACCGAGCGTCCGATTGACGCGTCATCTGAGACATTGAGTTCCAGTTGACGATACAGAACTTTTGGATACATCAAATCTGGACTATGTGTCAGTTGATGTATCTTCCTCTTGGCTCGTGGAGCGGACCCTCCCGAACGAGCTTGCTGTGTGCAGGAACCCTAGAGCTGGTTGCGTTTGTGACTGTGACGACGATGATAACTATACAGAGATCCTCAGTGGATTCGACGGCGATGACTACAGCACTCAGCGATCCTACGTGGATCAGTGCTATCGATCCTGTGTGGGTCCGATCCTCTGTGGGTCAGCGCTCAGCGGTTCTGTGTGAGCCAGCGCCTACAGATCCTGTGTGGGTCCGATCTTGTGTGGGTCTTTGCGGGGGTTAGTTACCTATCAATCATGTGTGGGTCAGACCCTTCTTGGGTCATTGTGGGGGTTAGTACCTATTGATCCTTTGTGGGTTCGACGACTTAGATGAATAAGTGGATATATCTGATCATCTCTATCGTCATACGAAGAAGTATACCTGTGTGAGCTGAATCCTGTTTTTCTTTCCTATGTGGATTGTGTTGTGCTATCATGTGTGGATTTACGTTATGCTTTCCTATGTGGACTGGGTTGTACTTGGGCTCGGATGTTGGAGCCGAACGAGAATTGATGACTTAGGTATATATATGGGCATATACCTAAGCAGTGTCGGATGTTACTTCGTGATTGTATCTTTCCTTTTTGGATTATCCTTTGTGAATTTTGGGAGACCATAGGGGGTCTCAGGGTCCCTACTGAGTAGCTTATACTCACCCCTACACGGGTTATGTCTGCACTACGTTGTGTTGGTTGCAGACGACAGACAGTGCTGATCGTGGTTGAGGTTTGTGGAGTTGGACGATACCTGGAGGTGGACCACTGGGCGGGACGTACTTGGAGCGGTTGGCTGGACCCGAGGAGCAGAGGAGGCTATCTGTACCCACCCTTCAGGTGGGACTTCTAGTGGAAGGCTCAACGCTGCGGCTCTACTTTGCAGTTGCTGTTTTCCCTTCCAGTTGTACTTTACATTCAGTTTGGGTTTGTATACTGGCCCACTTACTTTTCCACACTTACTGTTGTACCAGCTTTTAAAAAGTGTTCACTTCTACTGATTGCTTGATATGAGGTATTTTTTTACTTTAAAAAGGCAATTCCTTCCCTTTTTATCGGGAATTTATGCCTTGGTGGTAGTCGCCAGCCCCTGGCCTATGGAAGGCGGGCTTTGGGTAGTCACGGCATGGGCCCCGAGGACAGGTCGTGACAAATTGGTATCAGAGGAGTTCGGTTCTACCACAGAACTTGGGGCTCTGATATTTTTCTATGTGAAGGAATATTGTCAAGCGTATTGGGTGTAGTTATCAGTTGAGGGAGTCCAGTGTTGGTGCGGCGGACGACGTATCCGTACACCAGGACCCTGACTTCTAATTTTCGACTTAATGCACAAAAAAATTGATTGCATGTGTGTTTCAAGTTTTCTTTGTGATTACTTTGTGTCAGCTCACCAGGTATACTATTATGACCATGACGCACCTGTTTCCATTTCAGTATGGCCCCATGATGGCAGCCAGCTAGGGTTCCGAGAGTTGAGCATGACGACAGCCCATGAGCGATGAGGCCTCGGTGCAGGGCCCTTTGACAGCTGAGGCACCGACATTACCATTACCCGCTGAGCCACCGATGCTTCCAGCCCCAGCCGCTGATGATGCACGTCGCCTTAGCGCACATCATGAGTTCCAGCTCCAGCGACCACCCAGGTTCCGCGGGGAGATGGACCCCCAAGCAGCCAAGGACTAGCTGGAGGCAGTGGTACGAGTTTTTCGGTTTGTGAGGACACCAGCAGACCTCATGGTGATCCTCGCTGCTAGCCTACTGCACGCGGCAGTGGGCCGATGGTGGAACTTGATGCTCCAGGTGCACGTTGAGGAATCTCTTCTTTGGACGGACTTTGAGAGCCTCTTCTGCTAGGAGTTCGTCCCAGCCACCCTCTGTGCGGTGCGCATCCAGGAGCTTCTACAGCTGCGGCAGGGAAGCTTGACGGTCGCCCAGTACTCGGCGTGATTTACCGATCTCTCGCGCTACTCGACAGACATGGTACAAGACCCATTCTTCCGGGCCCGGACATTTGAGAAGGGATTAAGACATGAGATCAGGGCATCACTGATCTCCCTCAGTATTCTGAATCATGCATGAGTACTGGAGCGAGCCCTTTTGATCGAGAGCTTTCTTGGTGATCCTTCATCAGCAGCGAGACCTACCGCGGGGCGGTACGTAGCAGAGTCTTCTACAGCAGGCAGTCGACGGATGAATCATGGGTCCAGGAAGACCAGACCCTCAGGAAGATGTCCTCCAGACACTGGCTCAGTAGTGCGGGGCACACAGTGTGGAGCCAGTCTTTCGAGAGGCAGGCAGTGCTACTCATACGGCGGGTAGGGCCACATGGCTCGTGACTGCCCGACCCACCGTACAGAGGAGCAGCAGACAGTTGAGGGGCCAACCAGGCAGAGGCATAGGGTCGACCGTGGCGGTCCGCAAGGAGCAGGTGGACAAGGTAGAGGAGTTGGCCGAGCAGCAGGTGGTGGGCGATGCTTTGAGGCCCTACCACCACCACCACCAGGGGGTCCACCCCGACCACAGGGAGCTGGCGGGCAGAGACAGGCACAGCTCCAGGCAGCAGAGGCCTACTACCACGGCGCACCCGAGATGATTCGAGGTACTATCTGTGCCTATTCCACCATTGTTGTAGTTCTTATAGACACAGGAGTGAGTCACTCATTCATAGCCACTTCCCTTGTTTGGAGCTCGGAGATTCCGACAGAGCCGTTGGCTCGATCCTTACGGCTAAAGACTCCTATGGGAGCAGACTCAACGATTACGCACTGGTGCCAGTAGTGTGAGCTTACTCTAGGCGGTGATAGCTTTGGCTGGGATCTTCTTGTAGCGGCGTCGAGGCCTTACGATGTCATCTTGGGCATGGATTGGCTGTCTACAGTCCATGGACAGATTGACTATATTATGCACAAGGTGTGATGTATACGCACCGATGTGAGAAGGTTCACCTTCACCGGCAAGAAGAGAGTCTTTGCAGCACATGATGGACTCTCGCAGAGGAGAGGACAGCCAATCACTCATCAGTTGGCTAGCCTAATCCTAGGAGAAGTTGACGTGCTGATTCCTAGTTTTCCTATAGTGGTGGATCAGTATGCAGAAGTCCTTCCCGACGACGTCCCAGGGCTACCTCATCGCAGAGAGGTAGACATTTATATTGACCTGTAACCCGAGACAGCCCCGATATCGACTCCAGCATATCGGATGGCCCCCGCCGAGCTTCGAGAGCTACGGGTACAGTTGGAGGACTTGTAGGGCAAGGGGTTCATCCAACCCAGTGTTTCACCTTGGGCTTCCCCGATTTTCTTCGCTAAGAAGGCGGACGGGAGCTTGCGACTTTGTGTCGACTATCATCACCTGAACCATGTGATAGTGAGGAAGAAGTACCTACTACCAAGGATTGATGACCTCTTCGATCAACTCAAGGGAGCACGGTGGTTCTCAAAGATGGACCTCAGGTCAGGCTATCATCAGCTCAGAGTTCGGGATGAGGATGTGAAGAAGAAGACCTTCAGGTGTCGGTATGGCCAATATGAGTTCTTGGTTATTCCATTAGGAGTAACCAATTCTCCAGCAGTGTTCATGGACCTCATGAATAGGATCTTTCAGACATAACTCGATTGATTTGTCGTGGTCTTCATCGACGACATTTTGATCTACACGACGATTGAGGAGGAGCATGCCTACCACTTGCGGGTTGTACTAGACACACTCCGAGAGCACCAGCTTTATGGTAAGCTCTTGAAGTGTCGGTTCTGGATATGCGAGGTCCACTTCTTGATACATGTCATCTCTGAGGTGGGAGTTGTGGTGGATCCTTTGAAGATCGAGGTTGTGCTAGCTTGGGAGCCACCCAGGAGCGTGACAGAGGTGCGGAGTTTCATGAGACTAGCTGGATACTATCGGAGATCCGTGTCAGACTTCTCCAGAGTTTTTTCCCCACTCTCAGCTTTGACGAAGAAGGGGAAACCCTTTGTGTGGTCATACATATGTCAACAGAGCTTTTAGGAGCTGAGACAGAGATTGACCAGCACACCTATCTTGAGGTTTCTTAAGGAGGGAGTAGGGTAAATAGTCTACTGCGATGCATCAGGTACCGGACTCAGATGTGTCTTGATGTAGGAGCGGTCCATGATCGCCTATGGATCACGTCAGTTGAGGCCGCATGAGCAGAACTACACTACCCATGACCTGGAGTTAGCAGCAGTGGTCTTCGCTCTGAAGACATGGCGACACTACCTGATGGGCGAGCTCTTTACAGTCTTTTCTGACCATCATAGTCTCAGGTACATCTTCTCTCAGAAGGACCTGAATCTGAGAAAACAGCGATGGCTCGAGTTCCTCTAGGAATATGACTTTGAGATTGTCTATACTCCTGGGAAGGGGAACGTGGTAGTCGATGCTCTTAGCAGGAGGACGGGAATTTAGCTACTTGAGGAGGCTATAGAGCAGCTAACCGCTTTGAAGATAACCTTCATGGATAGAGATGGGGCAGCCTTCCTTCAGTCTCCCACAGTCACACCTCCACTACTGCAGCGGGTCAGAGAGGCACAATGTGGGGACACTGACTGTGAGACGCGGTGTGTGCAGATATCCTCATGACAGGCACCTGATGGTTTCTCCTTTGGAGCAGAGCACGACCTCCTTTTAAGAGGATGTACCTTGGTACCAGTTGCATTACGGGAGGAGGTGTTGAGAGAGTTTCACACTTCTCCCTTGGCGGTACATCCCGGAGTGGCGAAGATGTACCAGGACCTCAGACGACAGCACTGGTGGCCGGGCATGAAGAAAGCTATGGCGGAGTTCGTTTCTCGATGTCTCACCTACCAGCAGGTGAAGGTAGAGCATCAGGTACCAGCAGGCATGGTACAGCCCTTGGAGGTCCTGGAGTGAAAGTGAGATGGGATATCTATGGATTTCGTGACTGGACTTCCATGCACTTCTAGAGGTCACGACTCCATTTGGGTGATTGTCGACCGACTCACCAAGTCGGCACACTTCTTACCCATCATAGAGCAGGGCTCATTGGATAACTTGGGACATCTCTACATTCAATAGACTGTACGACTTCCCGGTGTTCCATCCTCTATCATCTCTGATCGACATGCTTGCTTCACTTCCTAACTTTGGAAGGGGTTTTAGGAGGCGTTCAGGATGCAGCTACGTCTGAGCACCGCCTTTCATCCTCAGACAGATGTTCAGACGGAGAGGACCATTCAGACTCTCGAGGACATGCTCCGCACATGTGTCCTCAACTTTGGTCGCAACTGGGAGGACCACCTACCCTTGGTGGAGTTCTCGTACAACAACAGCTACCACTCCACCGTCGGGATGGCACCATACGAGGCGTTGTACGACCGAACTTGCAGATCTCCTTTATGCTGGACAGTCCCTGGGGAGTCAGCACTTGTGGGACCGGAGATGGTCCAGGCCACGAAAGAGAAGGTCCAGGTCATCCAGGAGCGGATGAGGACAGCTTAGAGCGGGCCTAAGTCATATGCAGATAGGAGGCGGAGACCACTAGAGTTCGAGGATGGCGACCACATCTTCTTGCGTGTCTCACCTCGGCGTGGATTACAGAGATTTGGCCGGGGCGACAAGTTGTCTCCACGCTTCATCGGACCATTCCAGGTCCTCAGCAGGATTGGCGAGGTGGCTTATCCCCTGGCTCTACCACCTCAGTTACACCGAGTGCACGACGTCTTCCACGTATCTCAGCTGAGGAGATACGTGCATGACCTGACGCATATCATTGACCATGGGGAGCTAGACGTTGATGATTGGTCAACTTTCATGGAGTTTCTGGTGGAAATCGAGGATCGATAGGAGCGGGTCCTACGTGGATGGTCGATTCCTCTGGTGCGCATCAGATGGTAGCACGGGAACCTCCAGGAGAGCACTTGGGAGCGGGAGGCTCAGATGCGTGCTCAGTACCCACATTTGTTTCCCTAGTCTTCGATGTATCTTTACAGGGACGTAAAGCCCTGAGGTGTGAGTAATTTAAAGAACCGTAAAATTCAAGGAAATGTTTTTCTTAATTTTCTTTGAGATTTTACAATAACGAAGTTTCTGAAGACACTTGATTCCGAGGCCCGGTGTGCCCGAAAGTTCTATCTGATGTTTAGCTCATGTACGATCAGTGAACGAACGAGCGGGAATTCATATATTTTGAACCGATGCTCAGAATCAAATTCTGAGGGCACTGATGGAACCGCAGCGCCCATAATTGCTTAGGAACACCTGTTTCGGGGTTGCGTTTTCACGAGATAAAATGATAAAAATTGTGGAAGTTTAATTTATAGTTTAACAACAATTTTTATTTTCATTATGTGGTTTAAGGATTTGGGTGGATGTTGGGTAACTACCCAACATCCCAAGGGAGGTTATGAGGGTGGTGGGGCCCACACGAACCCCACCCCTTCATATTATTCAACCCCCCTCAACTCACCATTAACTTTTGATAACTTAAGTATTAATAACTTATGATATTAATGAAGTGAGTTAAATGTGTGTGTGGGTTTGAAATTCAAACTCATGTATAGTTAATAAATTAAGTGAGGCCTTGATTTATTTTGGGTTAGTTTCTTGTGGTGGAGTCTTGGGGAGAAAAAGGCTAAGGATTGAGGAACTTCTTCATCTTAGAAGAAGAACGCGAAGAACACATCGGTCTCCGATGAAGAACGCCAAGTTCTCGGAATCCGATTACGCGACGCCGTGTACCGCGACACCAACGACGTCTTCTTTCATGACGCCTCTTCCCGCGACGAATCCTTGTTCGACGAACCTCCGTTCAAGCTCGCTCGAGGTTGGTTTTTTTATTTGTTTGTGAATACTACCTTGTCGTTCTTTGTGAAAATACGACAAAATTCTATCAATTAACGAGAGGGGGATGGACCACAAAAACACGGACAACCCTCCTCCCTAACCTTTGTTATTGTTTTTATTGCATATTGGAAAGGAATAGTGTGGTGTTGTCGCACCGCGCATGATCGTGCGACAAGGAATGTGTGGCGCTATCGCGCCGCGCCGTGAAATAGAATGAGGTCACGGCACCGTCGCGCAGTGCTGGAGAACCGCAAAAGCACCGCGGCCGGAGCGGGGCCGTGACGGAGGGGTGCGACACCATCGCGCCGCACCAGATGAATGAAGGCCGCGGCCAGTACCGGGCCGCGGCGGAGCGTGAGAACCGCCGGCTGGAAACCAGGCCGCCGGCGTCGGAGCAGGGAGGGGACCGGCCGACGGTGGTCCCGTGATGACAGAAACCGGCCGGCCGGGGTGGGCCGGCCAGACAGGAGGAAATCCGGGGGTTCGAACCCCCAGCCGCCCAGCTATCGTCCCCCATTAAGGGGGGCCGCGATTACAAAACGCGGGGTGGCAGCCCCCCCCCCCACAAACCGAACGGCTCGCCCGTTCGGACGCGCTAGCTGGCACTGCGCGCCAGCTCGCCGGGCCGCCAGGCCGGCAGCCGGGTCACCGCGCCCGGCCGACCCAGGGGGTCTCGGGCCGGGTCGGCCCGGGCCCGAAACCCCCGTTTTCGAAACCTTTTTGTTCTTTCTCCCATACCTCATGCTACAGACCTCCGATTGATGCGTCGTCAGTGGCGATGCGATCCTTGGATCGAGATGGTCATTTAGGTATATTGCACTCAATGTTTCAGAATAATTTTGTTTCGACCGGGTTGGTTCGTACAAGAAACCAACCGGGCCCACAGAGCGGAAACACCCATATCTTAAGCTCTGGACGTCCGATTGACGTGCCGTCGACTTTGTTGGATTCCTATTAGTGAGACGGATCTTTTGGCTTACTCTGCCCAAGGTTTGGACACAGGTGGAGTACGATCGGGTTGATTTAGACTTAAAAACCAATGGGGCCCCTAGGACGAAAAAGCCAATAACTCCCAGACCGGGCGTCCGATTGACGCGCCGTCTGCGACGTTGAGTTCCTGTTGACGATACGGAACTTTTGGATACATGAACTCTAGACTATGTGTTAGTTGATGCATCAGCCTCTCGGCTCGTGGAACGGACCCTCCCGAATGAGCTTGCTGTGTACGGGAACCCTAGAGCTTCCTACGTTTGCAACTGTGACGACGATGACGACTATACAGAGATCCTCAGTGGATTCAACTGCGACGACCACAATACTCAGCAATCCTATGTGGATCAGTGTTATCAATCCTATGTGGGTCTGATCCTGTGTGGGTCAGCACTCAGCGGTTCTGGGTGAGCTAGTGCCTACAGTTCCTGTGTGGGTCTGATCCTGTGTGGGTCTTTGTGGGGGTTAGTTACCTATCGATCATCTGTGGGTCAGACCCTTCCTGGGTCTTTGCGGGGGTTACTACCTATCGATCCTTTGTGGGTCTGACGACTTAGATGAATCAGTGGATATATCTGATCATCACTATCGTCATACGAAGAAGTATACCTGTGTGAGCTGAATCCTGTTTTTCTTTCCTATGTGGATTATGTTGTGCTATCTTGTGCGGATTTACGTTATTCTTTCCTATGTGGACTGGGTTGTACTTGGGCTCGGATGTTGGAGCCGAACGAGAATTGATGACTTAGGTATATGTATGGGCATATACCTAAGCAGTGTCGGATGTTACTTCGTGATTTCATCTTTCTTTTTTGGATTATCCTTTGTGGATTTTGGGAGACCTTAGGGGGTCTTGGGGTCCCTACTAAGTATATTATACTCACCCCTGAACGGGCTATGCCCAAACTACGTTGTGTTGGTTGCAGACGGCGGACAATGCTGATCGTGGTTGAGGATTGCAGAGCAGGACGGTACCTGGAGGTGGACCACTGGGCGGGACGTACTCGGAGCGGTTGGCTGGACCTGAGGAGAAGAGGAGGCTATATATACCCACCCATCAGGTGGAACTTCTAGTAGACGGCTCGATGCTGCGGCTCTACTTTGCAGTTGCTATTTTCCCTTCCAGTTGTACTTTACTTTCAGTATGGGTTTGTATACTAGCCCACTTACTTTTCCACACTTACTGTTGTACCAACTTTTACTTAGTGTTTACTTCTACTTCTTGCTTTCTCTGAGGTGTTTGTTTACTTTACAAAGGCAATGCCTTCCCTTTTTATCGGGAATTAATTCCTTGGTTCTAGTCACCAGCCCCTGAACTATGGAAGGCGGGCTTGGGGTAGTCACGGAATGGGCCCCGAGGATGGGTCGTCATAATGATGTTGTGTAACGATTAAGTGGGATTTCAAAATAGTATCATGGAATCTCATTTATGGTATTGTGGAATTTTAGAATATCTATGTATTGGTTTTCAATAATTATATGGTAATAGTAACCATGAAAAAGTGATTGAAATATTTTTGGATAGAAGATGATATGCGCATAATGAATATATAATCAGAAAATGAAATGAGATCATGATTGATATAATGACTAAGTCATGTCATGGTTTGAGTATATAGAATTTTTGGGATTTTGTTATGTGGAAAGAATTAACTTTTGACAGCATTCATGTTTTCACTAAGGTTCAATGGGTATTAATTTTTCAAGAGAATACATGATTAAAGACTTCGAATGTTTGGAATGTGACCAACAAGACATATCTTATGATATATGGGGATCAATGATGGTATTAACATGCTTGTTATATGAACTCTCAGGTAATCATTTTCACTATAATATGAGATTGGACAGAAATATTTTGGTTAAGCATAAATATTGGAATGGATTATGTTGGACATAAGTTATTATTGTTTAAGGCTATAAATTTTTCGATATTATGGATGGAAGGTTATAATAATATAGTTTTAGAAAATGGAAAACCTGAAGGATGGGCGACAACCCGTCACGTCGGACAAGGATGTGGGAATCGAACCCACAACCGAAGTGTGATAGGCCTTTATTTCTTACCACTGGCCTACAGGAAGTCCCTGGTTAGTAGAAAGTAGTTTTATTAAGTAGTATGATATATGAAGTATAAGTCCATTTTTGGAATCATATACGATTAACCTCACAATAGATGGACTTATGTATTATCTTTTTCTAACCTTTTGTTTGAAACATATGGAATGACCCATCATTATATCACATGATCTGCTAACACTTCACGAATGAAAAATTCATCTTCATTTCTTTAAGAGATGAAGTGGAAATTTTTCAAGGCACGAACAACAGTGAGATCGTATCAAAATCAAGTAAGTATTTCTTTTGATTCGAAAATTATTCAACATTAGGGAAATGATCTTGAAAACCAAAAATGTTGTTCTAGTGCCCTTATATCTGATGAATCAGATGGTACCTTAGATCATCACAAATTTATGGCTTTGTGATTGTTGGCTTTTGCATATCCATGTTCTCTACCACTCTCCATAAGAACATTATGGTTAGATTTCTCTTCTATATCCATATTTTCACCTATGTTCTCCTATGTGGAAACCTAGTGATCAGTTAATTTGGGTAACCATTATGTTTCATACTTTAGTTTTTAAATATAATTTTTGTTATTCCTTTTTTCGATGTGGGGTTCTATTAATGAAACTCACAAGTACTAAACCATTTATGACCCTGATGAATTTCGAGGGCGAAATTCATTTTAAAGGGGGTAGAGTGTAACACCCTGAGATTTTATGAAAAATATTCCTTTTAATTTTATTGATGTCTTGTGTTGTAAGATACACCAAAAAGATATTGCACTAAACGCATCCCTGACTTGGCTTGCATTACACGCAATCGCGACCTTCCACGATAGTGTGTGTTGTACACAATACCGAGTTTCACTAAACAATGACATGTTATATAAAGTAGCTGTTATGAATATTATTACCCACTTTTTGAAATTATGTAAATTTTATCTTTCAAAATGGACTTCATTTTTGGATTTGGAATATCGAAATTATCCTAGGGTGAAATTTTGGTATTTTTCTGAAAACGTTCAATTTTTGATGAATAGTGAAAACACTAGGTTACTATTTAAAAACCGAATTTTTATTTAAATAATTATTAATTTTATTTAAATTTATTTTAGGTAAAAATTGATACATAATACCTATATATGTTCAAATTAATTCATTGGAGTCATTTTATAATAATTTTATATATATATAAATTTTATTGAACTTTTCACCGTCTTTTACCCACCTTCTAGGAGAATTTGCAAATTCACATAAAACCTTATTTTACCACTTCTGTGAGTGGAATTTCTAAAATCCAAGAGACATGGTTAAAATCAAGGACTATAATGTTGTTCAATGAGATGAAAATAATTTTTGGTGAATAGTAACTTTTACATTTTTTTACCACGGTTTAAAGTAAATGGGGTAATTAAGGGTAAAAATTACATTATTATTACCCTAAAACATGTCATTATTCTAATGTATAAGTGTAATTCGACCATAAAAAACCTTAAAAATAAAATATGACCATTTAGGTCCACTTGGATTTTATTAGGACATTTATTATTAATTTATTTAAAGAAGGGTTAAAATAGTTAAAATCAATGTTTAATAACTAAACCTTTATTAATATAGGGTTATACATAAGATAAATTCGACTATAAATATTCATTATAAATCTAAAAATATTTCATACATAATGGTATTTTTTTTATAAATTTTAGACATTAAATAATTTAATTTATTTATGACCAATGATGATGCAGTAATTATCGTATTAATGCAATATTGACAAAATTGATGTTATAAATACCCAAATAAATGGAATTTGAGACTTTTTATGAATTACACTAATTTAATAGGTTAATATGACATGTTAGTATTTATTTAATTATATTTTTTAGAACTAATAATGTTGTTATGAGTTTCAAAAAAATGAATTACCAAATAGTGTCAAAATTGACTTAAAATAGTTTGTAAAACAAATATTATATTATTAATTGTTATTTTATTCCCAAAAATATAAGGCTCAGCCAAAAGACTTAGATAAGGTTATATATATTAATAATAAACAACTTGGGGTTCTTTTTTCTTTTTTATAGTAATTTTATTAACCTTATAGTGTAAGAAAACAAGAAGACACAGTAAAAGTAAAATTATTTAAATTAAAGTTAAATATAAATGATAAAGTTAAAATAGAAAACTAAACTTGTCTAAATTATATTATATGAGATTATTTCGACACATTCCCACTTTAGTTTCGAAATAAATCAATTTGGAGCTATTAAAAATCGAATATGACTTTATAATAAAATAATATTTTTAGTTTTTCAAAAGGTGCCCCTCTCCTCCCTTATAAAAGGGCACCTCCTCCCTCTCTTCCTCACACCACATTGAGCCTTCAAGCTCGGCCAACCCCTGACAATTTCTCTTCTACACTTCCCTATAAACCTCATAGAGGTCCTGGTATTCTTCAAAGACAATATTTAGTGCCCTAAGAGGAGTTTAAGAAGAGGCGCTTCAAAGAAGAGGTAATGTCTATTACCGATTCATTCATCTTTATTTCTTCTTCTACTTATTCTTATTTAGTTTTTTCATTATGAAGTAATAACATCAGTATCACTAATATACTGATATGTTATTATATGTATGAAACAACCCTATTTCACCAACTATCCATCCTATGGAAATCGAAATCACCGCGCGTGCGTACGTACGGAATATCGTCTCCACGCCGTGATGTAATCTGTTTTCGAAAACCACCTAACTTGGATGGGTATAATGGTGTAAATAAATAACTATATATGATTATTGTAAAGTGATATTGATTCTGAAATATTATACATATGCTTCAATATAATTCCATGATCATGGGAATGATATCATCGCAGGTGCGTACGTACGGACTATTGTCTCCACGAAGCGATGAGATTCATTCTCCATGTTAACCATTAATGAATGATTATAAATTATATATAATGAATAATAATGAAATATATTACATAATAATGATACTGTATTTATGTATATATATATATATATGTATGTATTTCACCTACTTAATTTCATTCAATTCAATAAGGAAATGAAAACAACGTTCATGCATATTTCATTCCATTTATCGATATATCATATATATATGTATATGCTGATTATATATTATATATAAATCATGTTTTAAATTCTTGAATTATTTAAATCATGATATAAGTAAAAATATCAAGAACAACAAGTCCAAACATGTACAATAAATGAAACGATTTTACCCAAATCGCTTCTTTAAATCGAATTTACACAAGAACGGGTAATATAATGTCATAAGTAAACCATATATGATATAATAACAATGAATATGATTCTTTAATAAGTCAATGACATTATTTAAATCATTATACATGAGGTTCGGATATATATGAATCATATCAGACATAAGGTAAGGGATAACTTTTCCAATATAGTTTTTATCTGATATTGTTTATTCGTAAGTATTTACTGGGGTTATATTTATTATCCATGTACCTATTTTCTAAAAATGGTTTCATGTATGTTTAAAATCTTTTTTACCAATTTTTGAATTTTATTGCATGATATTTAAGGAATCTTTCTTTTGATTACCATGAGAGTACATTTTGACTTTTCTGAAATAAGTACAAGAAGAATGTTATTTTTAACTTATATGGAGTGAATGGTTTTTTACGTTTTCATAACAACTTATTTCAATGAAGTTTCCTCTACAAAATTTTATGAATATTTTCAACAAAATACTTTTCTTTTAAGATTTCATGGAATTTTTGGAAAAGAAAATGATTTTGAAGAAGAAAGGATATTTTCCTTAAGAATTTATTTCAAGTGTTTTATCAAAAAAAAATTCCATATAAGATGACATTATTTAATATGTGTATGTTTCAAGTATAATGTATCTATGATTTACATGGTTTTACTTCTCTTATTATGAAATTATATCCATTTGTTTTATATAGATAATGTTATGATGGGATGATGTTTATTAAACCCATTTTATTCTTTGGGTTATGATGAATGTTTTAAGTTTATTTTGTGGCACAAGTAAGAATGATTTCATTATGAGATGGGTGGGACCTATATATCCCTCCAATGAATTGGGTAAATATCTATATGTCATTATAGAGACATGCCTGAAATGGTAAGTTAATCTGGTTCAGTGATACAGGACTAGAACGAGGAGTGAACTTGATTCAGAAAGGGACTTTGTCCACTAAGATGGTCTTGGCAGCAATGCCTTGGCTACTATGGAAATAAAAACATGTTCTTAATGGATGCCACAATTACATGTTTTATTACCATGCTAGTTTATCATGACTAATGTTCCTTTATGATCTATTCCTTGTGTACTTCCAAGATTTATGTCGTTGCTCATGATTTTGATGTTTAGATTGTATATTCAAGTTTTTGCATTCGAATGTTTATGGATTGTTTTATATTCTCTATGCTTACCCTTACTAAGCATTTGAGCTCACCCTTTATATGTTTTCTTTTCCCCTGGATTTATAAAAAGGTTTTAGGTAAGAAAACAAAAGGGGAAGATATTTATGAGAGATGTTGAAGATCTTTCACCACTATTAAAATATTATTTTCTGTGTTTCCAAAGACATTAAACTATTAGGGTCCTTGTGTGTCTGTTTTTGTTATGTATTAAGTATTCCTCAAAATCAATGTAATGGCCATGTACGTCAAGCTTTGGGCCTCTACAAATATTTTTGGATCTAAGGTTTTTCACTCCTATAAATGGTGCATTTTTTGTGTTTCCTCTATATTAACACTATGATGATTAAGGGGATATCATGTAAATTGTTTTTATAGTTTATATTGATTCGGTGTAGAAGGTGGAATTTTTTTTATTTGTTTCAAAAAAACTTGTCCAAAAATTTGTTAATTTGGAAGAAAAAAATTTGAAAAGGTTTTCTTTTTGTGCAAGGTAAAAGTGTTTTCCAAATTTTCATGAAAGTGATGTTTCATTGACACCAGATCGAAATATGAAACAAGGAACGGTTTAGTTATTGTTTTATAATTTTTAAAATAAGGATTTTTCAGTACACTGTAAATATTCAAGCATAAAAGAAGTCACACGAGAAACACTCATGTTATTGAAGATGTTAAAAAAATAAGTTAAACACATGAGTAATGTTTCAAGAACAATGGATGGCTTGCAAGGATCATTCGTCATGGTTCATTCAGGAATATAAATAATTTTCAACCCCTTCATTCAAAGGGATATTTCTAGAGAATATATGGTGCATTTACCATGTGATACAAGTTTGCTCCAGAGAATTCCTAAAATAATAATTTCACATAAAAAATTTCTTGTGTCTATGATGACCAAGTGAAATTCACGATATATTTTCATGACTGATAGATATTAATCAATGGTAATTTTGAGCTAAAAATATTACACATGAGTACATGTGTTACATGAATGTTCTCCACATACATTACTAAGGGGTTTTTGAATATCTGGTGTTATTTATTAGTGCTTTAAAGTGCATAAAATATGGTCTATGGTGCAAGTAGTTCCTCTTTCTAATCAAGGAAAAGACATAAATTACCCAATTTTTTAATAAACCTTCAATTAATTAAACTAAGTTAGACAACACCCAAGGTAGTGTGTTATAGGGAGTTGATGGATGTGTTCACAGAGAGGTAGTGTGTTATTCCTAAAAACATGTAAATGTACGGTGATTAGAAAAGAGTGAATATGTATTATTTTTTGTATTTCATGATAAATAGTAAATATTATTGTATTTTTCTATGACTGACATAGTACTAGTGTCTTCTCCTTGGACTTTCCATTAGTGGTGAACCATGTAAAATTTATGGGTTGTCTCTATGTGTGTGAATGTTTAATTACATCATGATTCTATCAGAAAAGTTTATCAAGTTCCTACCAATGTTAGAAAAAGATCCTTCTCAATAAATGAAATAGTTTACACCATGATTCACCCCACCTATATTGATTTTTATTATGGTCCTTATAATACAACATAATTACCATAAAGTATTGGTGGTTGTACAAAATTAATTCAATTGTTATATGATGGTGGTTTTCGACACATGCACATAGTATAAATTTTCATATCTAGTTCGACAGAGAACATGTGGGATTTTTTTATACAATAATATATATTTATATATGATACTAAATTAATGAATTTATGATGTATAAATTAGTGTATAGGATATATATGAATATATAAAATTGAATGAGCTTGGTTAATATTATACCACTCCATTGAGAAACCTTCTATGCAATAAAAATTATTCCTTGAGATATTGTAATTAATAGAATGAAAAGAGAACTAGGATTAATGTAAAAAATGTGGGAATTTTTTAAGTAGGTATTGGATGATATATAACGTACAAATAGTCTGATTAATTGAGGATATAAATTTCCATTTTAAAAATATGGGGAGGGACACAAGTGGAAATAAAAAAATTCAATATTATAAGGTCACTGTTGTGATAATGTTTCCCTTAATTGATATAAATTATATGGTGGGATTGTAACGTCCTAGATTGAGGTTCCACTCAACAGGTGCCTTGAACCCGGTTTGTCACATGACCTCAAGCGCATTTCCCCAACTGCCAGAAGAAGCCAACTAGCAACGTGGGCATAGGTCTGATAGTGGGGAAACTGTGCCCTCATTTGTCAAAGTGTAACGTAGCGGAACAAAATATAAGCATACAAAAGAGAAAGCAGTAAACAATACCAATGATGAAATTAACACAGTATTGATGAAAATAAATGACCAAAAGTCATATATAATGATGCAATATTTCCCTAAGTCTAAGAAAACAGCCAAAATAGGATACACTTAAATCTGAAATAATACAATACAAGGGACAAATACAGAAAAGAAAAATAAAATATCACATTAGCAACTCAGCAGCATCGCAATCCTAATCTCGATCCCATACTCTCATACTCCTTTGCGACAATCAAATTACTGTATAGAGACTCTTTCCCTTATCTTCACCTAGAGAAATATAATCTTTTTGGGCCCAAGACATGACCCAAACAGGGTGTGAGATGTAAATACCAGTAGGCAACAACCAAAGACACGTGCCCAACTGTCTGTGAATTTGTGAAACAATAGTGTGCAGTAATGAAAATGTAGTAAACTTGGAAGTTCTCAAAAGTATCTACTCCTACCATTTCCATTTACATTTAATTATTATTTAACAATTTAATATAATTGAATTATAAATTCTTGAGACTCAGCCTCAGCCGAGAATCTTTTATATAGTGCCGCAACAGAAACCAAAATAATCTATCTAACAAGTACAAGGTAAATCAATAACAAGCCTGTGCTCTAGCCTGGAAGATATAACATGTGAAATCACCATAGTGAATATGAAATGTTAACAGAGTCCTCAGACATGCAAAACCATACCCATAGGTAATTAGAATCGAAACCCTCAGGTGATTTTCCACATGCATAATTAAAATTTCCCTCAGGCATACGAGATAATTCCCTTAGGCATGAAATAAAATGCCCTCAGGAATATGAAACATTACCCTCATGGTAAATTAAACACTTTCCCTCTGGCTAAACAAACACTTTCCCTCAGGCTAAACAAAACAATTTCCCTCTGGCTAAACAAAACACTTTCCCTCCTACTAAACAAAACATTTCCCTCAGGCTAAGCAAGTAACCGGGCTAATCCCAACACATAGAAAGCATTTATATAAAGTTTCTCTCCAGAAAACTCAAATCATGCTAAATCACGGAATACCCTATGGTATCCTGGCCAAATGGATAAACAAGGGAAACGAACCCATGGGGTGGCCTTGGATCCACGTAATGATCCCAGAAAATAGTTTATAATTATCATTAGAATATCTATGAAATTATAGATATCTCAATTTGTAAATGCCTCATCCATACAACACCCAAAACATGGTCATGTAGCGCAACGGTACACAAAAATCACATGATAGTTTGAATTAAACATTAGACCACCTACCTTGATCTCCTCTTATCAATATACGTGAACGGTGCCTTCCAAAACATCCGATAAAGATGTAGATCTGGGATAAATGAAAATGCATTCAAAACCAAATAACATCCCCTCAAGAAATAATTTAAAGGAAGGGTTCAACAAGATAGAAGAACTCATCTGCGCGGTTCAATCAAGATAGTCGATGAAGGATTCTGAGTTCTCGTGTGCGGTCAGGACTTCCTCCAAGCTCTACCCTTCTCTCCTGGTGCTCCAAATGCATCCACTGTATCCTCAATAGAATGAGGAGGCTACATCTTGTTTTGAGTGAAAAAAACATGACTACACTGATTGTAATATAAGGTACACGGTGTGTACTTTTCATTTTTTTAACTATTGCTTTGGCAGCAACTTTTCACCGCCACACTGTTCATCTATCAACATGAGTACACGACGTGTATTTCTGAGTACAAAGCTTTTACTATTGCTCTGGTGGCGGCTACTACCACCACCTTACTGTTCACCTACCGATTGATTACACTACGTGTATATAAAAAGTACACGACGTGTAGTCAGTTTTTACACCAATCATCATCGGCATGTCTACACGCCCTTTGTACTCATACCACACGGCCAAAGTACATGTTGTGTAGAAAAGTATATGGTATGTAATGACAAAATTTGGGATTTTTCACCATTTTCCTTATATTCTCAAAAACTCTTAAGGAAAAAGGAAAAGAAGAAACTCATACCTCAAGAGTAAGAACTGAGTTCTTACAAACTCCCCCCAAAAGCAATTCTTCCGTGAATTGCCCTTCCATGGGTGGTGAGGATAACGATGAGAACAACTTTGGCCACTGAACATGTATTTTGGTCTCCTTCTCCCAGGCTTCGTTCTACACTCGGCCATGCTGCCATAGCACCCATGTGAGAGGAACTTACCAGCCTCGTAGAACCTTCATTCTCCTATCAACAATATGAATCGGTTTATCCTTAAAGGATGCATCGACCTGAACCTCAACCTCCTCAGTATGAAAAATTTTAGATGGGTCTAAGTGATAATGGAGTGGTTGAGATACATGGAAGACGTCATGCATGGCCTAATACCTCTATCGTAACTGCAACTGATAGAAAACTGGACCGACTCTCTCAAGATTCTCAAACGGCCCCACATACCTCGGTGAAAGTTTACCTTGTCTCCTGATCATCCTTTGTCCAAACCTTGGTGAAAAATGTAATAAAACTTGATCCCCGACCATGAAATCCAAGGGTCGTATGTGGCGATCAGCATAAGATTTCTAATGAGACTATGCAGTATCCAACCGCTTCTGATTCAACTGGACCTTCTCTGAAGTCTCCTGAACAAGATGTGGTCCCAGTAAATTTTCCTCACCAGCCTCCAACCTGTACAGGGGTGATTGGCATGGCCTACCATATAAAGACTTATAATTTGTCATCTCAATAGTTTCTAGAAAGTTGTTATTTTAGGCTAACTAGACCAGGGGTATATGATTTTACCAAGATCCCCCAAAGTCCAGGACGCATGCACGAAGCATGTCCTCTAGCACCTGTATCATACGCTCTGACTGGTCATCGGTCTGAGGGTGGTAAGTTATTCTTAGAAGCACATGTGTACCCAGTGCCCTCTGAAAACTATGCTAGAAAAGAGACGTAAAGCCGATGTCCCCATCTGAAATGATATAAAGAGGGAACCCATGAAGACATTTCACCTCTTGGATATACAACTTTCTGAGATCTTCAACACTGAAGGTCTACTTGATCGACCAAAAGTCAGCTACCTTTGTAAGTGTGTCCACAACAACCCACACAACATCACTGCCATGTGGTGACCTCGACAACCTGATTACAAATTCCATAGCGACATCTTCCCATTTCCACTCCTGAATGGGTAACTATTGTAACAATTTGGCTGGCCTGTAATGCTTCACCTTCACCTACTGATAGTTGGATCATCTTGTAACAAAACCAGCTACCACCAGTTTCATGCATGGCCACCAATACAAACGTCTCAAATCTCGGTACATTTTGGTAACTCCGGGATACAATTCCCAAGCTGAAGTATTAAACTCCCACATCAACTCCTCGTTTATATCCCCCGGAACCAAAACTCATCCATGGATATGTAGTACCTCATCATCACCTATCATCCAACCAGTAGGAGGGTCCTTACTTGCCACCGACTCCCACAGAACTTGGCCTTCTGAATATAATAGGTGTCTCATCCTCACTCTATCCAGGAGGGTAGAAGTAATAGCTAAGGAAGAAAGATATTGTATCCCGGGCTATAATGCACCTCCAAATGAATCTCAGAAAACAGAGTCTTAAGCTGCCACTCACCACTAGCCTCCTGAACTGCCTGTAACTGAGTCCTCCTACTCAGTGCATATGCAATTGAGTTACACTTACCAGGTGTATAAGCAAGCTCAAAGACGAAGGAATAAAGGTATTCAAACCACCTTTGTTGTCTTAGATTCATGTAACGCTGGGTAAAGATATATTTTAGAATGTTTTGGTTCGTAAACACCACAAAATGATCTCCCGAGAGATAATGTCTCCAATAGTGTAACACATGAACAACTGTATCCAACTCAAGATCATGCGTCGTGTAATTCCTCTCATGTGGCCTCAACTACTGAGTCACGTAACCAACTACTTGGTTGCCCTACATCAACACTACTCCCAGCCCTATACCTGACGCATCACAGTAAACTGTATAGCTCTTCCCTTTCTCTAGAAGTATCAGGACTGGTGCTAATGTCAACCTTCCATTCATCTCCTGAAAGACTGTCTTGCATGCTTCTGACCGAAAAAACATCACATCCTTCTTAGTCAAACCATCTATAGTGATGGTAAGTGGGATAAGTCGTGTATAAAGCACATTTAGTAACCATTCATCCCCAAGAAACAACTTTTTTCAAACACATTCTTAGGTTTCTCCAAGGAAACTGCTGCTCTCACATTCTCTAGGTCTACCGAAACACATGCCTCTAAGATAATATGACCTGGGTAGTGTAGTTGGTCCATCCAAAAGTGGAACTTTGAGAGATTATCATATATTTGATGCTCTTTTAGTGTACTCAGAATGATCTCAAGTATGGGTAGCATGGTCATGTTGAGTGTGGGAGTACACCAAGATATCGTTTATGAAGACTACCACAAAAGAATCCAGATAAGTTTGGAACACACGATTCATCAGATCCATGAAAATAGCTGGTGTTTTCTTGACTCCAAACGGCTTGACCAAGTAATCGTATAGACCAAATCTTCTACAAAAAGTTTTAAGTGGTATTTTAGATGGTCTAATGTGTAACTGATGATATATGGATCTCAAGTCAATCTTCAGGAACACTCATGCTCCTCGTAGATGATAAAAAAGATCATCAATCCTTGGAAATGGATATTGGTTCTTGACTATAAACTGGTTAAGCTTCCGATAATCCACAAAAAGTCTGAGGGTACCATCCACCTTCTTAGCGAACATGATAGGTGAACCCCTAGGAGAAGTACTCGGTCAAATGAAACCCTTTGCTTGAAACTCCTCTAACTGCATCTTAATCTCCTGAAACTCTGGGGTTTCCATATTTTAAGGAGAAATTGACACCAGTGCTACCCCTTGTACTAGATAAATAGTGAAATCCACCTCTCACTCTGGAGGAAGACCATAAAATTCATCCAGGAATACATCCATAAAATGATCAACAACTAGAGGGTAATCCGTCGGACAAATTTTCCTCGTCATCCAGATATAAAGTCGCAATTTGGGCTGTCATTCCACCTCACTCATGATGGTCAGGTCTAGCTCAGCTCGCATGGACATCCCATTCGCCCTTGTATAGAAACTCTCCTCCCTCTGGTGACGTGAAACTCACCCAGCAAGAATAAAAATCTACAATGACTTGAAAGTGTACCAACAAGTCCATCCCAAGAATGATGTCATATCTCATCATATTTATGACATAGAGGTCCCATAGAATGTGACACCCACCAACCTCTAGGGGGCACTCCCTGCATAGACGCATACATGCCTTTCTAATCCCCAACTGAGTGTTTAGAATCATAACATCAGAAGAAGAAGAAACACATATCCAAAGGATCTCAACAACATGAAAATATATAAAGATATTTGTAGCTCTAGTATCAAAAAGTACTGAAGACAGAATATAAGCAACCTGAATAGTACCTCTGACAGTGGAAGGTCTGGGATCCAAATCATGTTGGGTCTGTTTCACTACATATCTCTGCCCAGTGTCGCGGCACTACGACATAGCCTAGCTACCCTGAGCTGACCCGCCCTGCTATCTCTAAGATCCTGGTGTCTTTCTACCACGGCCATGACCACCAACTCTTCCTGAACATCCTGACATGTTCCAATTCCTAGACTGGTTAGAGGTTTCTGGCCCTACTCTTGCATGCGATGTCTGCACAGAACCCCTCTCACTAGCCACTGGTGGAAACGTCCTGCAAAAACGTTGTAGATGACCAATCTTTCCACAAGCTCGACCCTCCACTAGGTCACGTGGACACTGAGGTCTCTTGTTCCCCTCTTTAACGCACTGGTTGCACATCACCTGGTCACCTGAATAAATCTTCTGGCTAGTACTGCCACTGTGAGTGAAATCTATCGGCCTCTTCCTCTTACCGGTAGAAATAGTACCAGAAACTCGTACCGAACCACCCTGACCTACACCACTAGCTTCCCACAGGTTCTGCTTAGTAATCAGTTCCTGGTTCATAATAACATGCACTATAAGCAACCTAAAAAACATTCACCAGTGCTCCTATGCCATATCAAAGACCATCCTCAAAGCGTCGAGCCCTCAACGTCTCATCTCCCACCAGAACAGGTGCAAAGTGCTGTAGCTCAATAAAGAGGGAAGAATAGTCCATCACAGATATATCGCCCTGTAGTAGATTCATGAACTCTCGAGCTTGATATTCCCTCAGTGTCTCTAGTAAAATTCATAATAGACTTCCAAAAAATATTCCCACGCCATTTATCGGTGATTCTCAGTCTGGGTGGTGACATCCCACCATCTCTGGGTGGAATCATGTACCATGTATGTTTCCCGCATGACCCTAGGCCCTAGAGGCGTCTTCTAATTCTCAATGATAGTCTGCGTAGAACTCATCCAAGACTCTGCAGCCTGTGGTCCTCCAACCCCTGAAAATGTAGGTGGATGCTGCTGCTAGAATATACGAGTCAACTCTTTTATAAATGTGGCAGCCGGCGGTTCTCCCTGGAAGGTCTGCATAAACCGCATTAAGCCTCCATGGAACTGTGACTCCACGCCTATGTCTGGTATAACGGCTGGCGCCACATCTGGTTCTGCTAGAGGATCCATCGGTAGCCCGTGGCCTACCGTCTCTGTAGTATGATGAATGCCGCTCACCTGGTGAACAGCTCGTGGTCGTCTCGGCGGCATGTCATTACAATGTCAAACACACGCCTTAGATTAATATCATCAAGGACTAAGAACCGAAAACATAAGAAGGAAACAACAAAAAGAAAACATTCAAGTTTTACAAAACAAGACAACACAGTGTGTATAAAAACTACATGGCGTGTTCCCTCAAGTCTATCACATGGGTGTGTACTTCAGCCAAGCCGGGTTGGGTAACACCCCAAACACATGGTTTGTTGTCCACACACACAGTGTGTACTTGAATTTTCTCCCATGCCTGAGTCCTTCTACATTCCTTAGCCACACATCTCTCCTTTGAACGAGACTACACGGCAGGTATTTGATCTACATAGCATGTACTGGACGAGCTTCACCGACCCATGTTTTCCACAACACGGCCGAGTACAAAGCATGAACTACATGGCGTGTTCCAAATAGACACGGTGTGTACGGATTAAATTTCTACTGCATGTGTTTTTAGTGACATAGTCGGATACTCGGCTGACACTACCTGACATGTTGCACCGGCACACGTCGTGTACACCAACCCGTTTCCCCAGCCACATGGCCAAGTCCACATTGTCTTTCACTGGTCAAGAATACACGGCGTGTTCCTCAGGTACACAGTGTGTACTAGACGAGCTTTGTCAACCTGTGTTGTTAGAGACACGGATGGTCACACGGCTCACACTACAATGTGTGTTCTAGATGGACACAGAATGTACAAGAAAGGATTACGCTGACCTGTGTTGGTTAGTTACATGGCTGAATTCCCATGTTACCCTAAACGGCGTGTTCAACATTGAAACGATGTGTATAAATGAATATTTTCTCTATCCGTGTTGTTAGTTACACGGGCGGACACAGGGTCAACATGCACGACATGTAAAACTGGTACACGGCTTGTTCCCTATAGTACTTCACCATCCCATGTCTCTGCCCACACGACCTATGACATGGTTAGAGACTACACAACATGTTCATATGGTACACGGAATGTACTTAATTTTTTTTTCTTTTCTTCCCAAATAGAAGAGTACGTCTAGTGTAGTCAAACTACCTGTCATGTATTCCGGGTTTTCCGGACAGTATGCCTTAGAAACTACTCCGGAGCCTAGAAAAAAATTGGAACAAACACCTAAGTTCCAAATTCTGATCTGTGAGGGCCCATTCTCCTTTCAAATCAAATCTTGGAATCTTATTCATGTTATAACAAGGTAAAAAAGTCGATGATCCACCAAATTCTGGTGGATGAGGGCCCATAATCCTCAAAAACCAAAGTTTGGTGTTCCTTCACAAAACCTTACATAATAATGCCCTATAAAATAGTAGGTATTTTATCAAGGAATCTATCGCAACAACATGCATTTTCTACCACAAAATCTATCACAACAACATGCAATTTCTAATGCACCTACATGGCATGGAAACTATGCCTGGCATGTGATTCTAACATGTTCCTAAATGATTCATGAGATGGAATACCCTCATCTCATTATGTTTCAACTAAATATAACCATGGTATAAAAATATAAACAGCACACCACAAGTGTGTCACCCAAAAATGAAAATCAAATCAATTGTAATAATCATAAACAGAAAATTACAATTTAATTAGAGGGAATCCGTTATTTACTAGTACACGAGGCAGCAATTCCCAGGCACAGTTATTACTGAATCCCTTAACAATCTACCTCTTTCTTTCATTGCCAAATAATTAAAGAAATCATATAAAGGAAAAATCCTCTAATACCACTTTGTAATGTCCCAGATCCGGGTGCCACTCAACGGGTTCCCTGAACCCGGTTGGTCACATGACCTCAATCACATTTCCCCAAAGGCCAGAGGTTTCCGACTAGCAACGAGGGCCTATGTCTGATAATGGAGAAACTATGACCTCATTTGTCAAGGTGTAATGTAGCAGAACAAAATACAATCATACAAAAGTAGAAGTAGTAAAGAATACCAATGTCGATACAGACCCAGTACTTTAGTAACGATAGGACCAACAGTCATATATAATGATTCAATATGTCCCTATGTCTATGAAAGAAGCCCAAAACAGATACACTACAATATGAAATAGTACAATACACAGGAAAAATACAACACAGCAAAATAAAATAATACCACAGTAACTTTGCAGCATCACAAGCCTAAGATCAATCCCATGCTATCCTACTCTACAACAATCAAGTACCTATATAGGGACTCTTTCAATTCTCTAAACCTGTAGAAATATAATTTGTTTGGGCCTAAGACCTAACCCAAACAGGCTGTGAGAAATAAATCCTAGTAGGCAACCACCAAAGACCCGTACCCAACTACCAGTGGATTTGTGCAACAATAGTCTGCAGTAATGAAAATGCAGTAAACAAGGAAGTACTCAAAAGTAGTTACTCTTACCAGTTCAAGTTCCATTTTCATTAAATTATTATTTAACAATTCAATATAATTGAATTATATGTTCCCAAGACTCATCCTCAGCTCAAAATCTCTTATATAGTGCTGTAGAAAAAACCACAACAAGCTATCTAAAATGTACAAGGAAAAACAATACCAAGCATGTGCTTTAGCTTGGAAGATAAAACATGTTAAATCACCATAGTGAATATGAAAAGCGAATAGAGTCCTCAGACCTGCAAAACCTTACCCTCGGGTAATCAGAATTAAAAGCCTCATGTGATTGCC
This sequence comes from Viscum album, assembly GCA_963277665.1. Taxonomy (NCBI): domain Eukaryota; kingdom Viridiplantae; phylum Streptophyta; class Magnoliopsida; order Santalales; family Viscaceae; genus Viscum; species Viscum album. Next base: position 120,971,141 of record OY728156.1, read on the forward strand.
CAGAGGTATAATGAATATTTCCCTTAGAAATATGACATAATGCCCTCAGGAATGGATGAAACTACCATCGGGCCTATGAAACTTTTCCCTTAGGCTAAATGAAAAACTTTCCCTCAGGCTAGACAAACACATTCCCTTAGACTAAACAAAAATCATTCCCTTGGTCTAAACAAAACACTTCCATCAGGCTAAACAAAACACTAACATCAGGCTACACAAGTAATCGGGCTGATCCCAACACATAGCAAAAAATTGTATACATTTTCTCTAAAGAAAACACAAATCATGATAAATAATGGTCTACCCTTGGGTATCCTCGCCAAACGGCTAAACAAGGAGAACACACCCACAGTGTGGCCCTGGATCCAAACAATGATCCTAGAATGCAGTTTATAATTATCATTATAATATCTATTCAACTCTAGATATCTCAATTAGTCATGGCCTCGGCTATACGGCACCCAAAACATGGGTGCATAGAACAACACTACACAGAAACCACATGACAGTTGGAATTAAACATCAAAACACCTACCTTGATCTCCTCTGATCAATATACGTTAATGGAACCTTCCAAAATGTCTAAGAATGATGTAGATATAAGAAAAATTAAAACTTGTTCAAACCCAAATAACTTCCTCTCGGGAAAGAATTGTAAGGAAGGGTTCAAGAAGAGAGAATAACTCACCCCCTTTGTCCAATTGAGACTGTCAGCAAAGGAATATGAGTTTCAGTGTGTAGTTGGGAGCTCCTCCAAGCTCTGGGCTTCTATCCCGGTGCTCCAAATACATCCACTACCTCTTCTGGTGAATGAGGAGGATACTGCCTATTTTAATTGAAAAAAATGACTACACGTCATGTACTCTCAAGTACATGGAGTGTACTATTCATTTTTTTTTCTATTCCTCTGGAGGATACTTTTCACCGCCACACTGTTCATCTGTCGACATGAGTACACGGTGTGTATTTCTGTGTACACATCGTGTACTGTTACTCCACTGGCGGCTACTCACATTGCATTAATGTTCACATTCCAACTAATTACAAGGCATGTATATACTATGTACATGGCGTGTAGTTAGTTTTTACACCCTTCATCGCCGGTAGGTCTACACACCCTGTGTACTCATCCCACACGGCCAAAGTACACGACGTGTGGAAAAGAACACAACATATACTATCAAAATTTAGTATTTTTCAACATTTTCAATATTTTCTCAAAAACGCATAAGGAAAAAAGAAAAAGAAAAAACTCATACCATAAGAGTAAGAACTGGGTTCTTAAAAACTTCCCCCCTTAAAGAAATTAGTACCCAAATTTCCCTTCTAAGGGTAGTGAAGATAAAGATGATAATAACAGTAGCCACTAAGCACATACGTCGGTCTCCTTCTCCTAGGATTCATCCTACACTCGGCCATGCTTCCATAGCACCCATATGAGAGGAACTAACTAGCCTCGGAGAACCTTCATGCTCCTATCAACAATACGAATCTGATGCTCCTCAAATGACGCATCAACCAGAAGCTCAACCTCATAGGGTTGAGAAACGTGAGATAGGTCTGAGTGATAATGGTGCCGCTAAGATGCATGGAAGACATCATGCATGTACTTGTACCTCTGTGGTAATTGAAACTGACAGGCAATCAACCCGACTCTCTACAAAATCTCCAATGTCCCCACATACCTCGGTGAATGTTTACCCTATCTTCTAATCTGCCTATGTCCCAACCTCAGAGAAACACGTAACAAAACCTGATCCCAAAACAAGAACTCCAAGGCTCATCTACGATGATCAACATAAGATTTATGATGAGATTGTATAGTAGCCATCCATTTTGAATCATCTGTACCTGCTCTGAATTCTCCTATATGTGACATGGCCCTAGTAAAAATACCTCACCTTCCTCTAACCCGCACATGGTTGATCGGCATTGCCTACCATATAATGCTATGTAAGGTTCAATCTAAACAGTTCCCTAAAAACTATTATTGTAGGAAAACATGACCACTGGTATATGCTTCTCCAAATATCCCTCAATGTCCAGGATGCAAGCATGTAGCATGTCCTCTAGCACCTGTATCATACGCTCTGACTGGACATCATTCTGAGGGTGGTAAGCTGTGCTCAGAAGCACCTATGTACCCAGGGCCCTCTGAAAACTCTTCCAGAAACAAAACATAAAGTTGGCGTCCCTATCGGAAATGATAGAATGAGGGACCCCATGAAGACGTACCACCTCTAAGATATAAAACATTCTTATCTTGTCAACACTAAAGGTCTCCTTGATCAGAAAAAAATGAGTTTCCTTTGTAAGTTTGTCCAGAACAACCCAGATGGAATCACTGCCTTGAGGTGACTTCGGCAACCCAGTGATGAAGTCCATCGCAATATCATCCCATTTTAACTCCAGAATGGGTAGCTGTTGTAACAGTCCGACTGGCCTCTTGTGCTCCAACTTCACCTGCTGACATGTGGAACATCTCGAAACAAAACCAGCTACCTCCTGTTTCATGCCCAGCCACCAATACTGACATTTCATGTCACTATACATTTTGGTAACTTTGAGATGCACTACTCAAGATGAAGCATGAAACTTCTGCATCAACTCCTCACATATATCCCATGGAACCCACACTCATCCATGGATACGTAGTACCTCATCATCACCTATCATCCAACTAGGAGGAGGTTCCTCACTTGCCACCGACTCCAGTAGAACTAGGCCTTCTGAATCAAATAGATGTCTCATCTTTACTCTATCCAGGAGGGTATAAGTCACAACTAAGGAAGAATGATATGCTCACCTCCGACTATGATGCACCTCCAAATGAATCTTAGAGAAAAAATCTATAAGCTTCGACTCACCACTAGCCTCCTGCAAATCCTGTAACTGAGTCCTCCTACTCAGTGCATCAGCAACAGTGTTACCCTTACCAGGTGTATAGGTAAGCTCAATGATGAAGGACTGAAGGTATTCAAACCAAATTCACTATCTCATATTCAAGTGACACTGGGTAAAGATATATTTCAGAATTTTGTGGTCTGTAAACACCACAAAATTCTCTCCTATGAGATAATGTCTCCAACATCATGACACATGTACAACTACAGCCAACTTGAGATCATGCGTTGGGTAATTCCTATCATATGGCATCAACTACCGAGACTCATATGCAACTACTCGATCACCCTGCATCAACACTACTCCAAGCCCAATACCTGATTCATCACAGTAAACTACGTAGCTCTTCTCTTACGCTGGATGTATTAGGACTGGTGTTGATGTCAACCTTCCCTTCATATCCTGAAAGGCTGTCTCGCAAGCTTCTGACCAAACGAAATTCACACCCTTCTTAGTCAAACCCATCAACGAAACTATCATGAGGGATAAGTCTTGTGTTAAGCGCTAGCGTAACCAGACAGCCCTAAGAAACTATGTATTTCAAACACGTTCTTAGGCTACTGCAAGGAAACTACTTCTCTCACTTTCTCTAGTTCTACCGCAACACCTGCCTCTGGAATAATATGACCTAGGAAGTGTATCTGGTCCATCCAAAAGTGGAACATTGAGAGCATATAATATAGTTGATGCTCTATCAGTGTACATAGAATGATCTCAAGATGGGTAGCATGGTCATGTCGAGTGTGATAGTATATCAAGATATCTTCCATGAAGACTACCACAAAAGAATCCAGATAAGGGTGGTTCACAAGATTCATCAGAGCCATGAAAACTGATGGAACGTTCGTGAGTCCGAATGGAATGACCAAGTACTCGCTTAGACCATATCTACTCTGAAAAGCTGTAAGCAATATGTCTGCTGGTCTAACGTGTAACTGATGATATACGGATCTCATGTCAATCTTCGAGAACAATCATCCTCCACAAAGTTGTTCAAAAATCTCTTTAATCCATGGAATGGGAAATCAGTTATTGACTTCCAATTGTTTAATCTTTTGATAATCCATAAAAATTCTGAGGGTATCGTCTGCCTATAGAGAAAACAGGACGGGCGAACCCCTAGTAGAAGAACTAGGTTGGATGAAACCCCTTTCCTGTAACTCCTCCAATTGCCTCTTAAGATCCTGAAACACTGGTGTAGCCATCCAATAAGCAGGAATGGACACCCCTTATGCTCCTAGAACAATATCAATAGAGAAATCCACCTCTTTCTCCGAAGGAAGACCTAAAAAGTCATTCTAGAAGACATCCCTAAAAAGATCAACCACTTGAGGGTAATTCATCTGACAAGTTCCCTGTTCATCCAGATATAAACTCACAATCTGGTATGTCACTCCACCTTACCCACAATGCTCAGGTCCAGCTCGGATCAGCTAGACATCCCATTCTCCCTTGTATAGAAATTCTTCACCCTCTGGTGACGTGAAACTCACCCTGTGACGATAGAAATCTAAAAAGGCTCAAAAGGGCACCAACCAATCCATCCCAATATTGATGTCATAGATCATCATCATTAAGACATTGAGGTCCCATAGAAAGTAGCACCCACCAACCTCTACGGGGAACTCCCTGCACTGACGAACACTTTCTGTTCTAATATCCAATGGAGTGTCTAGCATCATAACATCAGAAGAAGAAGAAACACAGAGCCCAAGTCTCTCTAAAACGGGAATATATATAAATCTATGTGTATCTCCAATATCAAAAAGTACTAAAGATAGAACAGAAGCAACCCGAATAGTACCTCTGACAGTAGATGGTCTGGGATCCTGATCTTGTTGGGTCTATTGCATTGTATATGCCTTCCCAGTGCTGCAGTCCTGTGACATAGCCTGGCTACCCTAAGCTGACCTGCCCAGCTGTCTCTATGATCCTGGTGTCTGGCTACCACGGCCCCAACCACCACCTCTACCTAAACATCCCGACATGTTCCAATTCCCAGACTGGTAAGAAGCTGCAGGCCCTGCTCCTGCACATGGAGTCTACACAAAACCCCTCTCACTAGCCACTGGTGGAAACGTCCTGCAAAAACACTACAGATGACACATCATGCCGCCATCTCGGCAACCCACTGGGTCACATGGACACTGAGGCCTCTTGTGACCCTCTTTACCGCACTGGTAGCACATCATATGGCCACCTGATGAAATATTTTGGCTAGTTATGCCACCCTGAGGTAAATCCATCTGCATATTCCTCTTACCAGTAGAATTATTACTAGAAACTACTGTTGAACCTCTTTGGCATACACCAATAGCTTCTCCCAGGTTCTTCTCAGTAATTAGTGTCTGGCTCATAAAAGCATGCACTGTAGGAAAATTTAAAACATTCACCAGTGCTCGGATGTCATATCAAAGACCATCCTCAATGAATCGATCCCTCAATGTCTCATCTCTAACTAGAAGAGGTGAAAAGCACTGTAGCTCGTTGAAGAGGGTAAAATAGTCAATCACTAAAATAGCTCCCTACTCCAGATTCATGAACTCTTGAGATTGATCTTCCCTTAGAGTCTTAGAAAAGAAAAAGTCTTAAAAGGCTGCCTGAAAATCTTACTGAGACATGTCTCGGTGACGCTCGGTCTGGGTGGTAACATCCCACCATCTCTTGGTGGAATCACACAGCATGTATGTAGAGAGCTTGACCCTTCACCCTGGAGGAGTCTCTAGATTCTCAAAGATAGTCTTCATAAAATCATTCCAAGACTTCGTAGCCTATGGTCCACCATCCCCTGAAAATTTAGGTGGATGATGCTGCTAGAAAATACGAGTCAAATATTCCGTAGATGTGGCAGTCGGCCGTGCTCCCTGGAAGGTTTTCATAAACCGCATGAAGCCTCCACAGAACTGCAATTCTGCGCCTGTGTCTGATATAATGGTTGGTGCCGCTTCTGGATCTACTAGAGGATCCATCGGTAGCTTGTGGCCTACCATCTCTAGATTATAATCATTGCCTCTCTCCTGGAGAGAAACTCATGGTCATATGGGCGACTTGACATTACAAGGTCAAACACACTCCACAAATTAAGATCATCAAGGACTATGAACAGAAAATGTAAGAAGGTAACAATGAAAAGAAAACTTTCATGTTTCACAAAACAAGGCAAAACGGCGTGTATAAAAAAAACATGGCATGTTCACTCTAGTCTTTCACATGGGTGTGTACTTCAGCCAAAACAAGTCATGTAACACCCCAAACACACTATGTTTTGTCCACACACATGGCGTGTACTTGAATTTTCTCCCCTGTCTGAGTCCTTCTACACGGCTTATCCACATGACCCTTATTTGAATGAGACTATACGGCATGTATAAGATCAACACGGCGTGTACTGGATGATCTTCGCCGACCCGTGTTGTCCACAACACGACTGGGAACACTGCTCGAACTACATGGTGTGTTCGAGATAGACACGATGTGTATGACTTAAATTCCAACTACCCGTGTTGTTAGTGACACGGTCGGCTTCTCGGCTGACACTTCACGATGTGTTACACCCACACGCGGCGTGTAAACCACCCTATTTCCCCAGCCACATGGAAAAGTCCACATGGTCTTTCAGCGGTCAAGACTACACAGTGTGTCCCTTAGGTACATGGCGTGTACTAGACGAGCATTGTCGACCCATGTTGTTAGAAACACTGAAGGACACACGGCTCACACTACACGACGTGTTCCAGATGGACACAATGTGTACATGAAAGGATTACACCGACCTATGTTTGTTATTTACACGATCAGATTCCCAAGTTACACTACACGGCTTGTTCGGCATTGACACGATGTGTATAAACAAATATTTCCTCCATCCATGTTATTAGTCACATGGGCAGACACAGGGTCAACATGCACGGTGTGTACAACAGGTACACAACGTGTTCATTCTAGAACTTCCCCATCCCATGTATCTTCCCACAAGGCCTATGAAACGGTTAGATACTATAAGGCATGTACGTAAAAATTATTATTTTCTTCCCAAACAGAAGGGTACGTGGCGTGTAGTCAAACTACATGGCGTGTATTCTGTCTTTTCCAGACAATAAGCCTTAGAATCTACTATGGAGCCCATAAAAACATTGAAACCAACACCTATGTGCCAAATTCTGATCTGTGAGGTCCTGTATTCCTTGTCAATCAAATCCTAGCATCTTATCTGTGTTATAACAAGGTAAACAAGTTGAGGATCCACCAAATTCCAATTGATGAGGGACCATATTCCTCAAAAACCAATGTTCATTGTTAATTCATAGAACCTTACATAACAATACCCTATCATGTAGTATGTATTTTATCAAGGCATCTATCACAATAGCAGGAATTTTCTAGCACGCCATCTATCACAACAACATGCAATTTCTAATGCACCTACATGTCATGGAAACTATGCATGGCATGTGATTCTAACATGTGCATAAATGATGCATGAGATGGCATAGCCTCATGTCATCATATTTCAAGTAAATATAACCCCAGTATAATAATATAAACAACACACCACAAGTGTGTCACCCAACGGTGAAAATCAAATCAATTGTAATAATCATAAACAGAAAATCACAATTTAATTCGAGGAAATCTGATCTTGACCTTTACACGGGGTAGCTACTCCTGGGCACAGTTATTACAGAATCACTTAGCAATCTATATATTTCCGTCATTTACAAATAATTAAATAACTCGGAGAAAGGAAAAAAAATCCTTTGATACCACTTTGTAACGTCCTAAATCCGGGTGCCACTCAACGGTTGCCCCGAACCCGGTTGTTCACATGACATCAACCGCATTTCCCAAAAAGCCAGAGGCATCTGACCAGCAGCAAGGGCCTAGGTCTAATATTGGGGAAACTATGCCCTCATTTTTTAAAGTGTAATGCAGCAGAACAAAATTCACGAATACAAAAGTGGAAGCAGTAAACAATATGAATGCTGAAATGGACATAGTATTGAAGTAATTAAATGACCAAAAATCATATATAATTATGAAATATGTACCTAAGTCTTCGAAAGTAGCCAAAACAGGATACACTGCAATCTAAAACAATACAATACAAGGGAAAAATATAGAAAAAAAAATAAAATAGCATAGTAGGAACTCAGAAGCATCGTAAGCCTGAGCTCGGTCTAATCCACTCCTACTCCTCTGCAAAAATAAAGTACAAGTATATGGACTCTTTCACTTATCTACACCTGTAGAAATATAATCTGTTTGGGCCCAAGAAATGACCCAAACAGGGTGTGATAAATAAATCCCAGTAAGCAACCACTAAAGGCCCCTGCCCAACTATTAGTGAATTTGTGCAACAACAGTGTGCAGTAATGAAAATGAAGTAAACTAGGAAGTACTCAAAATCAGCTAATCCTACCAGTTTGATTTCCATTTAATTATTATTTAAGAATTCAATATAATTGAATTATATGTTCCTAAGACTCAGCCTTAGTCGACAATCTCTTATATAGTGCCGCAACAAAAACTACAACAAGATATCTAACAAGTACAAGGTAAACCAATACCAAGCTTGTGCTTTATCTTGGCATATATAACATGTGAAATCACCACAATGAATATGAAATGTAAATATTGTACTCAGACATGAAAAAACTTACCCTCAGGTAATCAGAATCGAAACACTCAGGTGATTTCCAACAGGCATAATGAATATTTCCCTCAGGCATACGAGATAATTTTCCTTGGCACGAAAGCTACTTCCCTCAGGCATATAAAACATTTCCCTCGGGCTAAAAAAACACTTTACCTTAGGCTAAACAAACACTTTCCCTCAGGCTAAACAAAACACATGTCTTCAGGATAAACAAAACACTTTCCCTCAGGCTAAACCAAACACTTCCCTCAGGATAAGCATGTAACCAGGCCGAGCCCAACACATAGCAATAAATCAAATAAATTTTCTCTCATGAAAACTAAAAGAATGATAAATCACGGCATACCCTCGTGTATCCTAGCCAATCGGCTAAACAAGGGAAACACACCCACGGGGTGGCCCTAAATCCAAGCATCGATCTCAGACAATAGTTTATAATTATCATTAGAATATCTATGCTATTCTAGATATCTCAATCAGTCAATGCCTCATCCATACGACACACCAAACATGGGTGTGTAGCACAATAGTACACAAAAATCACATGACAATTGGAATTAAACATCAGACCACCTAACTTGATCTCCTCTGATCAATATACGTGAATGGTGCCTTCCGAAACATCTTATAATTCTGTAGATCTCGGATAAACGAAAACACGTTCACGCCAAAATCACTTCCCCTAGAAAAAGAATTACAAGGAAGTGATCAATTAGAGTGAATAACTCACCCTCACATTTCAATAAAGACTGTCGGTGATGGAATCTGAGTTCCGGTGTATGGTTAGGAGCTCTTCCAAGCTCCGACCTTCTCTCTCAGAGCTCCAAATGCGTCCACTGCCTCCTCTTCCAAATGAGGATTCTACTACCTATTTTAAGTGAAAAAACATGACTACAAGGTGTGTAATCTCAAGTACATAGCGTGTACTTTTCATTTTTTAACTATTCCTCTGACGGATTCTTTTCAACACCACACTATTCATCTGTAGACATGAGTACACATTGTGTATTTCTGATTACAGATCGCGTACTATCGCTCCACTGGTAGCTACTCCCACCACCTTACTATTCACCTGACAATTGATTACCCGGCGTGTATATACTAAGTACACAGTGTGTAGTCAGTTTTTAAACCCTTCATCACCAGCAGGTCTACTTACCATGTGTACTCATTCAACACGACCAAATAACATGGCGTTTGGAATAGTACAAGGCGTGTACCCACAAAATTTGGTATTTTTCCCAATTTTCATTATTTTCTCAAAAACTCTTAAGGGAAAAAAGGAAAAGGAGAAACTCATACCTCATGAGTAAGAATCGGGTTCTTACAGTGATATTGTATGATTCAAATATATTCATCCCCAATGAATAATATATTTTTTGTGTAATTTATAACCTTATCTATTTTTGTAACCTCAAATATATCTGTTTAAACATTCACAATGGTAATACTGTTTTATTATTCTTACTATTGACTTTGAAAAAATAATTTTAACCTATTAAATTATTTTAATAATGATAATTTAAAATATGGAATCCATTTTTATAGATTAAATATTTATAATATAAATAATTATGTTTTATGTATTCTTTAAAAACACAATGAAAACCGATTTTAGAATAATGAATGTTTAAGAATAAAATTGAATACACAACCATTTGAGGACATGATAAAATGATTAAATGATTGCTGGAATATTTAATTGAATATTTCCTCATTATATTTAATTAAAAATAATAATATTATTGTTATTATTTTGATATTTTAAGATGAAAACACATATCGTGGATAAAAAATGTTTTTAGAAAAAACATGTTTTACCCCAAAAATTATCAAATAGAAAAATACAATATAATGATGACTACAGGGTAATAAATCATAATTATTTATATCAATGTATGATTACATATATTTTAGATATAACACTAAAAAATGGGTTACATAACATAGATAAAATTATGATATTTACAAAAAAAATCATTTATTATTATCCATTGAAAAATAAGTATATTTCAAAATTCATAAATATTATCCCTAAGATAATTTTCAAGTAAAATTTTAATAAATTATATTAATTTAAATAAGTATTATCTATTAAATTCATATAAATAAATTATAATTTTCTTGAAAAAAATGTAATAAAACTATATTTTGAAGATAATATATATTTGTAGTTTAAATTGATTGTGCTTAAAATAGAGTTTTAAATTATAATTCATTAATCAAAAAAAATTAAATATTTAAAAAGTTATTTGGTATTTTTCATAAGTTGGATAATTTTATTCATAACTTACAATTTAATATATCAATTATATTATATTTTTGTTCATTTTAAGCTCAATTTTATATGTCAGGTAAGCTATCAAAAATTTATATCTTATTTAAGGAAAAGTTTATTCTAAAATATTAGGGTGTTATAATTGATTACTCCCAGACTACATGAACTTCCACTTAACTAGGGTAACTAATAAGACTCTCACTTGAATGTATGTACAGGTTATCTTGAGGCCCGATATTTTTTTAGCCAAATTATCACAAATATGGTCCTCAGATGGGAGGTGGGGCATGTAGTTGGTGGAAGGAACTCTTACCTTGTACTTTTTAATTTCTTATTTAGTTTTTTTATTTGATCAAACCAGTTGGAGATCCATTATTTATGCTAGGATTATTTTTCTAGTCACATGCATGTATATCTATAATTCATTTTTTAAATCATGTTTAGTATTTCTCTTCTTTTTCGATAACATAATATGTATGATGCATGGTTATTTTTTGTAACTGATTACTCTAATAGAGGTAGAATATTATTTAAAAAATACATCTAAATAACCAAACAACTAGTCTAATTCCATTGGAATATGGACTGGCGTTATTACGGTCATAATGTTGTCAGGTATGACTAATATTTGGAGTGGCCATGATTGAAGAATTATATGGCTAAGTATGAATGAGTTTCTAACATTATATATAGACTAGAATAAAAGACTATTTAGAGAACTTTTTTTCTTAGTATGAAAATGAAATATATTAATAAATACTTTTGGATCCATTTTTTGAAATTGTGTGAAATTTTGAGTCCCTCTGACCCCAAAACAGATATTATAAAAAATAACTATATTTGAATCAGATGCGCAAAATTTTTCAAAAAAAAGGATTGTCTTGGAAATGGATTCTCAAATAAGAAATGTGAGTCCAAAATTGAATATAGTTAATGGGTTTTACCCAAGGTGTGACCAAAAGATTCTCTTTTTCTTGTTTTCAGATGAGGTAGTCTTTGGTAGGATCATTAATAGGATTAAATAATTAATTAGTTTAATTAATTAATTTAAAATCATTATTTTTAATTGTTTTATATAATTGTTTCTAGAAAAATTCTCAAGAGTTATATTTATAACCATGGTTTCTCAGGGAGAATAATTGTTAATTAATCATTGGAGAAGTAGAATCAGATGAATAACATCAATTGGATCAATTTGAATCAAGAGGCTGTGAAAAAAGAAGGTCTTCTCCATTAATGTAAATTGTGTTCTTAACCAATGATCGATCCATAATCAATGTAGGGATCATAAATTATTCTTTACACACTTTATTATATGTTTGAGAATGCATTATTTTCTACTATTCTTATATTGTGATTTATTTTTTATTATTCATAATACTTCATTCATATTATATTGTTAATTCAATATTAAACTACACGATGCTCAGGTTATCACCCCTAGAAATCCCCTATATGTGATCATTTTCTTTGAAAATAATTATAATGATTGAATATATTTTTTTTAGTTTTTTTACACACTTGATTCAATATGTTCATCACCATTAGCCTATAGAGTTGTGGTTCGACATTGTTAGGGCAGTTCAAAGATTGATCAAACCAGTGGATTCATAACAGTTGGGAAAATGGATTGTGAAATAAGTTTTTTAGATATAATGAGTTAAAATGAATGATAAAAGTGATACATCATGAATTCAAGACCCATATGAGTGACTGGATCAAGTAGTGGTGGACGAGTTGTTTAATGAACCACCACGAGAATCATGATCCAATTTTTTTCCACAAAACGGTGGGAATCTATGGACGATGTTGTATTATTTATATTCTAATAGTTACAAGTTGTGATATGTGTAAAGAAGGGTTTATATGGTGTATATGTGATGGTATTTTATTTCTGTAGAAAATTTGACTACATGGAATGTAGTACAAGAACACAAATAGTATAGCCCCACCTAGGTGTGGTAGCTAGGGTTTTATGGAAGACAAGTATTACACGTTGTGTCTAGAAACCATATTCTTCATGACCATCCCAGAGTGTCTGTATCGTATGTTGTATCCGTATATCCATAACACTATGTGGGAGAATATTTCATCTACATTGGATTACATGAGAATGGTTTGGTACCCATGCATGAAAACGTACATGACCAGGTACATTGGCACATCCCATAAAATAGGGGAATTAATAAGAGAACATAGGTGCAGAATGGCTAGTTGAGAAATGTCATGTGGGATAAATACACAACATGTAATGTGATATGGCCTCTGAGTACATCCAGGAGCTGAAAAAATATAGGCAGTAGAGTAGGAAAAAAATAAATGTGGACACCATACACTCTGTGTAAAAATATTAGAAATCTAAACTATATAAAACTCCTTCAAATAGACACGAATATTGTGCTATGAGTAGCCTATCCGGATAATAGTTCATCATTGAACATGATCATTTCTCTACTTATTAATACTGATATGTGATGTGGAATATTCAGGGCATGATTCTTTTATATGATATGCATAGTGATGGTAGTAATCAAGAAGGATCATCAGTGAGAGAGGTTGGGATCAAGACCCCCCTATTGTATAAGAGTAAGGGTACCCCAAACTCTTTATTCCCGATGAATGAAGCCCCCATGATGTACATTCTGATGTGACCACTACATACATAGTGGAACCCCCTGACTCACTATGGCATGGGTCATCTACCTAGTAAGTGTAACACCCACTTATTTACTAAGGCATGGGTATTATAACTTTTAATTAGAACCCCTCTGTAGTAGGGTGTCGGTTATCTTTCTATTGAGTTGAACCCCCCATATGTACAAGGTTGTGGGTCCTCTTCCAGCTTAGTGAAACCCCCTAACTTACTAAGGAATGGGTCTTCAATCAATATAGTGGATACCCACATATGTACTACCTTATGGGTCCTATATCAAATGATTGGAACCCACTGACTGACTAGTGTGTGGTTCCTATACCTAACATTTGGAAACATGTGTTATAATGTGGAATGAGTCCTCTATCTATCTAGTGGAACCCCCCTAATTTTCCATGGTGTGGGTCCTCTATGGAATATTATTCCCTTTCGACGATGCATCGTAGTGGTGAGGTCAGGGTCCTCAACCTTATTACTTCTACAGATATATGAGATAATTGGAATCAAATATCGACCCCTTTGGATCCATTAGTAGTGTCCTCGTCATGGGCTGGGATAAGTGATGGATATAATATTTCTCTCTCAGTTGGGATTCCTTTATTAGAATATGTATACATTTTTTGGTTTTTTTCCTTATTTCATTGAGTTTTTCTAAATACATTTTTTGTATCTTCTATTTTCATGACCTGTCCCTCGGGGCTCGTGTCGTGATTACCCCTAGCCTACCTTCTGAAGGCTAGGGGCTGGTGACTAGCATCGAAGGAGTCAACCAGAAAGTGGGAGACATGTTATTGAGTACCTGTACGCACACACATGTCCAAACAAGTCCCACACACTTAAAAGGAAATAAGTATCATGAAAAAAAGTTGAGAACCAGTACAACCAATACAAGAGGGATAGAATAAAAACCCAACAAAAGAACAAAAAACTGCAATGTACACAAGAAAATCTGATGGCCATTTACGGAAAACCCCACCTAATCATACGAGTAGTGTAGCTAGTGGAAGATGAATTATTTCCTCTTGAATGCCTAGTCCTACTAGGTCAGTCCTAGTCCTAGGACCCCAAGTCCACCATCGTAGCAACTACCAGTCTCATCTCCCTGATCACCACAGGGTCCTGGTCCACCAAAGAATTTGTCTAAATGATGATCTCCTACATGAGACATGACATGAATGGGAAGATCACATGCATGGGTGATTAATGTGATACTCATTAAGGACAGAAAAACAAAAAGGAAAGATCACGCAACTATCCTCATGTAAATCACGAAGAGCAAGATATATCACACCAGGTATTCATTTAGGGTTGTGATATAAGAATAACCAGTCACATCATCGAAAACCACAACTGTTGGAGAACTCATCCTCTATCAAATATAGCAGTCCTACTAGGTCACATAGAAGTGCTTCCCAATAACATTGGACTTCTAAGGTAAACCTCTTCATCACTTATAGTGGGCTTGAAAAGTCACCCATAAGTGATTCCCACTAATCTTGGCCAAATAAGGTACTTCTCCTCGTCATGTACCATGGGTCTTCTAAGTCCCACATATGTGATTCCCACCATGGTCCAACAAAGTCACATAAAATTTCATCCAACTAGCCATTAGTCGAGTCACACAAAGTTGAAAATCAGCAGTCTTGAGGTCTTAGTCCACTGCAGGCTTCCGTACATAGTGTGCATGGTAGAACCGCTCCTCAATCCATTAGCTACATATCAACATCCATGAAATCCAACTCAAGGCATGCCAAAAGATCGTACTCATCAATAGGCTCTCGATTCCTCAAATGGCTTATCAATTGGATGCCCAATTTGTATGTTATTATCATTTTAGTAAACCAGGGGCTATTCCATCTGGGTCAAATCCGATCCTATCTGACCGACTGGACCAACCTGACTGAGGTGTCCCACATACCACGGTTTAGTTCCAATGGTCTTGACTTGATACTTTTTGTGTCTCGTTTGGTCCGGTCTAGGATGGCCAATAGGCTACACCCAAAGGTCTTCTTTGGGCCCGACTCAGTTTGGGAGAGGGTCCATCCTGTCGGGTCGCTCGGCGACCTGATCTAGTTTGTCCCGGCATGAAGGGTGCATGTCTCACCCACCGGTGGGGTTCCAACCCACTAGAACGGGTCTGAGCCAGCCTACTGGCTCGGGGAACATCCCACCAGCATGAAGCCCGGCCGCATGAGCAGCCGGTGGGGGGTCTGCCTGATTGGGAGGCAACCGGCTACCGCATGCGGTCCCTTATACCATGTAGATGTGTGCGACCTCATCTAACCAAGTCTTGGAAAATGCGTCTCCCTAGCCACCCAGGAGGCTCGGATGTATGCCACACCTCAAAGCAGCGTCAGTCTAGCGGTGCGTCTCCCTACTGTCGCAACCTCCTACCACCGTGACACGTTGTCGTCCTCCGCATGCGGCCGACACCACAGGCCACTACCGACGGTTCCTTTAGCGGGCCACTGGAGATGCTCTGGTGGTTCATTTTTCATTCTGTCATTGCCTAGAGTTTTCAAGGAATTTTCTATTTACCATGAATGTCTCAAATAAAGATTTCCGTAGATTCTGATGTTTGGCTACAAAGAACACATGCGGTAGAGGGGATCTGGACTCGTTTGTGTCAGCCCGCACACTATGTCTTATAATTTTATAATAATGGAAGGTCTAGGGATTTTATTCCAATCAAAAAATGATAATTTCAATGCCGATTAATGAAAAATCCCAAAAAATGTTACCCTCTTGCTTAAATGCATGATTCAAAGATCAATGTGTTTGTGGGTGGATCTACGTTCTCCATTTCTAGAAAAATAACGGGGAAGAAATTGCACAAATTAAACCTTTACCTCTTTTACATTTTTTTCTGCAGTGTTACATTCTCGAGGATTCTAGACATCGATGTCATTCGTCACTTCTGAATCTATTCTTTGAGGTGTGTCAAAGATGTTTGACGTTCATCTGAGTTTTTAATTCTTCAATGTAGAGGAATTTCATCATAGGATCATCAAAGAATCCTTGAATTTTAATTCCTTGTTCCACCAACACGTTATCTAAAATAAAAGGTAAAACATGTCACAATATTTCCTTTACATTGTGATGTCTTGTTGCTAAACAATTTAATTTATGAAAAATAATCATTGTTACACATCATTAAATCATTGTAACATTATATGTTAATGATCCATTAAATAACCTCATCAATATTCCATGTTGCTACACTGTAATGTCACTATTCACCACAAAATGTATGTGAAATGAAAATAAAATTTCTTTTTAAACTTTTTTTTTCAAAAAATATGTAGCATAGATTTTCTTTTCAGCCCTTGTCAGCTGAATATAAATTTGTTCTAGGTAAATCTAAACATTGTGAATTCAACGACGCCCTCAGATTTTAAATCTCAACACCGATTCAATAGTTATAAAAACCCCCTCACATGTTTACTTATGTGTACTTAAAAAAGTTCAAAATTATGTTCTGAGATCATTAGGACTTGGAATCATGTGCCTTAAAAGCGCATGGTCCTAGAATAATTAAATATAATTAATTAAAAAAATTACATAGAATTTCTGAGACATTACATTCTCCCGACCTTAGGGCCTTACGTCCTTGAAATCCAAAACAAAAACTGATCAAACTGATGGAGGTACTGAGCAAGAATCTGAGTCTTCCACTCCAATGTGCTCTCCTAGAGATTCATGGGCTTCCACCGAACTCAGACAATGGGAATAAACCACCCACATTGGACCTGCACCTATGAATCCTCTATCTCCACTGATAAATCTTCAAACGTCGCCCCATTTTCAATGTCCAGTCCTCCATAGTCGATGACGTGTGATGGATCATGCATGTACCTCATCAGCTACGACAAGTGGAAAACATCATGCACCTGGGGCATCTTTGAAAGAAGAGTTGGGTGCTACACCATCTCACCAAAACTTATCAAGATCTGAAGAGGTTTGATGAAATTAATAGATATCTTTCTATTATGAACAAATATCTGGAATCCACGTCGAGGTGAGACATGAAGGAATACATGATCTCCATCCACAAACCCCAAGGGTCTATATCTTTTGTCGGCAGAAAAAATCTGTCTACTTTGTAGAGTCCTCATCTGCTTCTGGACGATCTACTCCTTCTCGGTGGTAGCCTGTACCAACACTGGTCCCATGAGTGCCAAATCTTCTAGGTCTGTCCAGCATAGTGGTGATCTACAAGGCCACTAGTAAAAGTTCTCAAATAGTTCCATGCCAATGGTGGAGTTATAATTTTTGTTGTGTACAAACTCTACCAGTGGTAGGTGGTCCTCAAATCTACGACAAAAATCTAGGATGCAATCACATAGCATGTCCTCCTAGGTCTGTATGGTCCACTCCTTCTGACCATCCATTTGGGATGAAAAGCTATGCTCAAGCATATCTACATCCCAAACACCACCATTAATCCCCTCCATAGCTGGGATGTAAAGTGAGCATCATGATCTAATACAATCATCGAAGGCACCCCATGAAGCCTTACCATCTCCTGGATTAAGAGGCATCCCATTCCATCTTCCGATCCCGCCTACTGGTTGGGTAGGATGTGAGCCAACATGGTGAGTCAGTAAACGATCACCCAGAGAGAGTCATGGCCCCTAGATGTACATGGTAACCCGTCACAAAGTACAATGAGATACCATCACATTTCACCTCTGGTACCTTGAGTGGCTGGGCTAAGTCTTCATGAACCTGATTCTCAGTCTTCACATGCTGACAAGTGAGGCATCGCGAATTGAACTTGGACACCACTTTCTTCATCCCGGGCCACCAGTACTGACGTCAGAGGTCATTGAACATCTTCACCACTTCATGATTTACCGCAAAATGGGTTGTATGTAACTCCCTCAACACCTCCTCCGGAAATGTCACCAGAACTATGGTGCACCCTCAAAAAAGGATGATGTGCTTACCACCTATCCAAAATCCATCAGGAGCCCATCCTGAGGATAACTGAGCATGTCGGGCCCCGTAGTTAACATCCACAAGATGTGCCTCCCAAACTCATTGTAATATTAGGGGAGTAATAGTCATCAAGTAAAGGTAATTATCTCCACCATCATCTATGAAGGATATCTGCATTGTAACTCACTTCATAATCGCCTCACTCAGTACTTGCAAACTAGTCCTCCTACTAAATGAGTCTCCCACCTTGTTCCACTTCTTATGAGTGTAGACTATCTCAATTTCATTGTCTTAGAGGAACACTAGCAACCTTTGATGTATCAAGTTCGAGTCAATTTGGGAGAAGATATACCTGAGACTCCTATGGTCGTAGTAAATCATAAATTGCTTACCCATCAAGTAGTGTTTCCATGTCTTCTTGGAAATGGCCAAAAAAATTAACTCTAGGTCATGGGTCATGTAGTTCTTTCCATGATTTCTAAAATTTTGTGAGTCATATGAGATTACTAATTTCTCTTGCATAAGGAAACTACCAAGTATAGTCCCTAATGCATCACAATAATCTACATACCAAACTCCCTCATCTAGTAGTCTTAATATGGGGGCAATAGTCTGTCTCTTCTTCAACTCCTAGATAGTCTTCAAACATTTATCTGTCTACACAAAGGGTTGTCCATTCTGTGTTAAATCCAATAAGGGTGCTACTACTCTGGAGATTCTAGGCATGAACCTCCAATAGTTTCCACCCAAACCCAAGAATCTATGCACCTCATTCCTGATCTTGGGTAGCTCCCACGAAAGCATTGTCCCAATATTTACTGGATCCACTGCAACTCCAGCGTTAGAGATAACGTGTCACAGAAAGTGGACTTCCCGAATCCGAAACTAACCCTTTGAGATATTTTCATAGAGCTATTTCTCTTGTAGTGTATCTAGGACAATCCATAGGTGTGTAGTGTGCTCCTCCTCTGAATCCGGTTACAATAAGAAGTCATAATTAAATACCACAAAAAACCGTCCAAGGTAAGGCGGAAATATCCTGTTCAAAAGACCCGTGAACACTTCTAGAGAATTGGTCATGCTAAAAGGAATCACCAAGAACTCATAGTAGTTGTACTGACACCTTAAGGATACCTTTGGTACATCCTTGTTTGATACCTGATGCTGGTGATAGCCGGATCTGAGAACTATTTTTGAGAACCACTTCTCCCCCTTCAGCTTGTTGAAGAGATCATCGATTCTCAGTAATGGATACCTGTTCTTCACGGTCAATGGGTTCAGGAACCAAAAGTCCATGCACTACCTCAAACTCATGTCTTCCTTATTGGAAAAAAACCACCAGGTATGCCCATAGAGAAACACGAGGCCTTATGAACCCCTTCTCTTACAAGTCCTCTAGTTGTACCCTCAACTCGTGAAGCTCTGTGGGATCCATCTGATATGCTGAAGTGGATATCGGTGTCGTCTTGGGGTGAAGGTCGATGCAGAAGCCTACCTCCATTTGATGATGTACTCCCGAAACATCCTCATGAAAAAAAATCCCCATACCCATCCACAACTATATGAAAACATGGACTCCTCTCCTCGACTGCACTGATGGCGAGGCTAGCCAACTTGTGAGTGATCGGCTGCTCCCTCCTACGAGAAAATATGTCCTACGCTGAAAATGGTTTCCTTCTTGCTAGTGAAGGAAAATCCGATCCCATCTATATAGGGACGCCGCAATATATGAATAAAATAGTCAATAGATTGTGTATAAAATGATATTATAGATGTTAAATTGGTCTCATATATCATTTTATTAATTGGAATAAAGATGAATCATTAGATAAATAGTTAATGATAATTGTTCGGGTTTATTTTGGTTGTTTTTTATCACAATTTACTCATTTTGTTTTATAAATTAATAGATTGCGTAGAAAATGTTTCCATAACATTACATAAGATATAATAAATATATTATAATTTGGTTCAACAAAAAAAATTATGATCGGGCTTGAATATGGTAGTGGAAATTGAAAACATCAGCATCCTTGAATGTGATAAATTAACACGTCGCAAATGATGCTTTCATTTTTAGTATAAATGAAGCGGGAATAAGATATAATGATGAATAATTCCATTATAATAACAAAATTATATTATATTTAAGGTACTTGATTTATCATGCCATTTGGTTAAGAGAGGTATGGTGTGAAAAATAAAATAATGGAACTTGAAAAAAAATTAAATGAAAACAAAGTGGGTTTTAACCCTTGATACATTCTTCATGAGAACCTCCATAGAATATTGGTTTTGGTCTTTTAGGAATAGAAATAGGACTTAGACATGGGAGGGATTCTTGGGAAGATATTTGATTAGATGTTGGACAAGCCTTAAAGCTTTATAGGTGGGAGGAGAAGCGGTGGTGAGGGATGGTATTTATAAAGGAGGAGAGGGGTCTTTTCTCATTATTTTACTCAATATTTTATTATATTACTATGGGAAAGAAATATTTCTGGTATTGAGACTAAATAAAATAATTAATTCATTTTTATTTGGACTAATGGTCACTTACATCATCCATGACCCAATCATGACTCAAAAATTCATTAATTTACTTACTCTATAAATTACCATATTTGATTATACCCAAAACATTAGTGTATTTTTGAAAAATATAATGATTCACCCTAACCATTTTTCAATTTGATGAATTCAAAAACGAAATCCATTTTGTAAAAAAAATATTATAAATATGAGAAATTTATTTTTTTATTAATATCAAAATTTACATGAAAAAAGAATATTTTAAAATTATAACTGATTTTATAACACTTTGTAAAATTAAATATTGTCCCATAATGTTATCATAAAATCATAAGACATAAAAATAGTATGTAATGAATAAATTTTGTGAAAATAAATTTTTCTTTAAATTATTAAATTCATCATATAATTGTATTTATATATTTATAACTTACAAATATACCAACAGTTAATTAATAAAATTTTAAAAAATTATTTACTTATACTACGAAATAATTATATTGTATTGTCACTTATAATATGGGTAAATTTTATTTATACATTAATTGGTGATGTTTCAATCCAATTTTCAGGTTTACCATTCATAATTATTAGGTTATTATTTCAAAGGTCAAGTTACCATTCATTCAGTATATGTTCCTTAAATAATATAAATTCATTTTATTTTATTAATAATTAATTTTTTATGTTTTTATTCTATTAATAATTTGATTTTATGTGATTATACTATATGATGTGATTATAAGAATGTAATTTCATTGATAAAATTAATTTTTCATTAAATTCTTCTCCCATCATGAAATTTCAGCCTCAAAATTTAATATTACAATCTACGTTGAAAATAGGTGTGGGTAATTTTCCTTAATTTCTTCCTCTATTTCTCATGTTGATTCTTCAAACTTATGGTTTATACATTGTACTTTGGCAAGGAAAGTAGGATTTTTTGTGTATAAATTTATCTCTGTTATCCAAGATCATCGATGGATTCTCTTCTTAAGAGAGAATATTCTCCAACAATACCATCTCTGAATTCAGTACATGTGGGGGATCTGGTATATACTTACTCAAGAAGTATACATGGAATACATCTTTTTCCTGAAATGTGGTTGGTGGAAGTTCTAGTCAATATTCCATATATCTGATATAATCATGGACCTTGAATGGACCGATGTACTTGGGACCTAGCTTCCCATTCTTCCCAAATCACATGATTCTGTACCATGTAGGTATGGAGAGGAATACAATTTCTATGATCATAAGCATGAGGTCTTATCTATGATTTTCATCATAACTCTTCTATTAACAATAGGCTTCCATGATGTGCTACAAAATGGTTTTCACCTTCTCCACCATTTTTAACCTTTTTGGTCATAGTAGCTTACATTCATCGACTTCATCCCAACATGCTGGTGTTCTTCACCTTTTTTATATAGGGCGTTATATGGAGCCATTTGGATGCTCGAGTGGGAACAATTGTTTTATGATAACTAAACCAGAGGTAGATGATGGTACCACTATCCTTTTAATTCCATTGTACATCCTCTCAACATTTCATCTAGTGTATCGATTGTTCTCTCAGATTGGACATCAATTTGAGGATGACAGGTCATACAAAAGTTTTGCTCAATGTTTTGAGAATTGTATAGATTTTCTAGAACATCAAGGTGAATCTAAAATATTAATAAAATAAAATAACTAGTGTAACTCCATGAAACATTACAACTTATTGGATATATATCTGTTCAAGTTGATCTATTAAGAAGTTATTTTGAAATTTGATAAAGTGATATGTATTTGTAAGACAATCCATACTAACCCATTTATCACTATTTTATATGGATGTCTTTGAATGTATAGTGAAAAAGTCAATGATGATGTTTTTAAATTTCCCTGTTGGTATGGGTAATGGTTTCATCATCCCCTTAGAAATTTTCCTTTCAGCCTTCTCTTGCTGACATACTAGACACATTGATGTATATTTAGATATGTCTTTTTTCATATTATCCCACCAAATGTTATCATAAATATCTCAATACATCCTTATGATCCAAGGGTTAATAGAGAAGGTTGAGCTCATTGTGTCATTCAGAAGATTTTTATTTATCACTATATCAGATGATACACATAGTTGTGACCCAAATCATATGACTTCATAATCATATATCTTGAACTGAAATGATTTCCCAATCATGATAGCTTCCACCATTAAATAAATTTCATTATCATTTCTTTGAAAATCCTTTTATTTATCCATATAGGATGGTTGAGAATTAATATGAGGAATTATTGATGATATTCCCCTTAATGATTCCCATGTCCATCCTTTTTAATTCTTTGAATATTGGATCCTTCTCAATTCTCATCAATGATAAAGTTGCTGGATCCTTTCTACTTAGAGCATCCACCACATTATTTTCCATTCCAAGATGGCAGTGGTTTGGGTAGTCATAATCCATGATTATCTTTAACTATCTTTTATAAATCATATTAATCTCCTTTTATTTGAATATATATTTGAGACTCTTGTTATAAATATATATCTCACAGTTCTCCCCATAATGATAATGTCGTCAAATTTTAAATGTGAAGATCACAACCACATATTCTAGATCATGTGTAGGATTATTTTTATCATGAATTCTCAACTTCCTTGAGTCTTAGGATTTCACTTTGTCATTTTTCATTAGTACACAACATAATTAATTCTTTGAAGAACCACTTTACACCATAAAGAGTTCTCCACTTATTGAGAGTGTGAGTATCATCACCATGATAATCCTCCTTTTTATCTCAATAAATATTTCCTCACATTATTGAGTCTAGACAAACTTCACTCCCTTCTGTGTCATCTTGGTTATTGTGTTTGACAATCATGATAATTTCTTCACAAATTTTAGTTAATACCATTCTTGAGCATGGATGATGCGGATCTCCATTATAGTTGTTGGCCTGGGCCACTCATAGAATTCCTTTGTCTTGGAAGGTCCACAGATTTTCCTTTTCTGGTAATAACATTCCCCAAGAATGATACATCATCCATTAAGAACTCACATTTATTGTACATTCGATATATTTTCTCCCTTATCAATGTCTTCACATAGTATTCAATTGCACCTTAGGTTCTTCTTTCTTGTTGGAGTATATCATAATAGCATGAATAATGAATACCAAGATTTTTTTATATAATATCTAAAGACTATATTAATTAAGTCCATGAATTTTGAGGGAGAATTAGTGAGTTGGAAAGTAATCACCATGAACTCAATGTGTACATATGTTGTTCAAAAATTAGTATTGGGAATATCTTCTTTCTTCTCCTTTAATTGGTGATCTCTTGACCGAAGGTCCACCTTTGAGAAATAACTGGAACCAAGTAGCTGATCAAATAAGTTATCTATTCGAGGCAAGGAATACTTATTATTTTTCATTATTTTATTATGTTCACAATAATCTATGAAAATGGAAATTGACATGTCCTTCGTATGGTTAAAGAGGACCATTTCACCCCACAATTAGGCACATGGGCATATAAAACCCTAGTCTTGATTCTCCTCTAACTACTTCTCCTACTCTTCTATCTCAAAGATGTCAGATCAAGAAGTTGTATTTGATATAGGCAATGATCTAGGAATAATTTCAATTGATAACACAACCTCTCGACCAGAGGGATGACCCTGAATTTCATCAGGTAATAAATCAGTGTAATACCTCGTGATGGGTATTTCATCCATCATGATCACCTCATTTGTCTCAATAATTTTAGTGAGATATAATTTTTCATAAGGTAGTAATATCAGCTCTTTATATGATTATTCAAAATGAGATTCAAATTCTTCCTTACAATTTTAAATAATTGGATGATTCTTCGTGATGTGAAGAGTGATCTCTCTTTCCTGAAAATTGATGTTGGCCTTGTATAATGATAGTAAATCCATTCACAAAATAGCATCAAACCCCACCAAAGTAATTAAGAAAATATTTTCTTAGAGTCTCAATCAGCAATAGTTAACTGTGGAGGAGTTATGTACATTGGGTGCAATAATTGACCCATTATTTGATCTCAAAAAAACTCAACCTCCATATTTTGAGGTGGTTTTGAATATTTCTACTAAACATTCAAAATATTAAATAGTGAGTAAAAATGGAATCAAATAGTATGTTTGATATTCTTGAATGAATAACTAGCATACCTGTCACCACATCTCTGTCTGCTTCCACCACAATAGTAGTGATAAGATATAACCTACCTTGTTTACTTAGAGGCTTTGGTTGATTAACTCCTACAACCCTTAGCTTTGGGCATTGTTTTAAAACATTCCCATGTTCCTTATAGTTGAAACAATACACTATTGACTAAGGGTTGATTTGAACCTTCATTTCTTCATCCACATTAGTGGAATTCTACATATCCCTTCAGCTATTCTAATCCATATTTTCCATTCTTCCACATTTAAAGCATTTCATGGTTCCCCTAAGATAGTTCCTAGGGTGCTTCTTCCCACAATTTTATCGCATGGGATATTCAGTCTTCTTTCAATCGTGGTTTTGTTTTGATGATCAACCAATATTAGACTATATTTCCTATTTTTTTACTGTGACTGTGATACCCATTAGAGTATTTCATCTCCATTTGTACCATTAGGGCACAACAGAAAATCTCCTCAAAACTATCGAAGTCTCAAATCACCAATGCTTTTCATAGACACTACTTTAGTCTACCAAAGAAGTGATCCACCTTGCTTTCAGTGTTCATGACAATTCCAGATTCATATCTTCCCATCCTTCTAAATTTTACTTCATACTCCCTAATAGACTCGTATTCCTTTCTCATAAGTCCAGGTAACTCTCTTTCCATCTTGAGATGTAGGGTTTGGTGAAAATATTTATGAAAACAAATTCGTTAATTACTTCCAATACATGGAATCAATTACCTCCTTAGACTTCATTTTTTTATTGGTGCCCACCATTGATCAGATTCCCCATCAGAATGATATACCATGGGCAAAACATTATCTTATTTTCAGATCTAGATGATAGAGAATATCTATTCAATGGAGTTAATCCACTGCTCCGGGAGGAGGGGATCAGAAGATCCCCTAAACATGGGAGGCCTTTTCCACATGATGGATTCAACAACAACCTGATATTTTCTTGGATAAAGAGGGGGTTCTACATAATTCATGTTATTATTCATAACATAAGCAAGATGAGATAATATTTTCATAAAGGTTTGACCACCCATTCCCATAATATTATTAATATCATTATGAAATTTATCACATTGCCTATCACATTGATTATTTTCACATTTTCTTATACATATATCCATTATCGAAGAAAAATAAAGTGAAATTAGGAAGATTTAATACTTATCAAATAAGCATAAAAATGAAAATTTAAACATAAAAGGATAAAATATTAATAGAAAAGTATATACTGACTTGTGATTCTAAAGGTTCAAATCTAGGTTATACAATATTTGATTCCTAACAAATATTCTTATAGTCATTATCATAGTTACATTAATAATGGTTTGTAATTATATTATGAATATTCCAAAGCATATGCCCTAGCAGTGTCAAATAGGGTGCATAGTAAGGCCCATTTCCATGTACCAGGTTACCTGAAGTTAGGTCTAGAACACCTTTTTATTGCTTTTACTCCTAGGTACATCTATGCTAGAACCACATCAACTCATAGTATCCAAACATGGATGTATTTTCTTGATAAACCACTAACTCTATACTTACAAAAATCTAGGTATGTTATCTTATATTATAAGACCCTGAATTTCGATGTAATTGTTTTTAAAATAAATGGAAATTTTACGAGTCTGTGAAAATTGACAGCACCTGATTCTGAGGCCCGGAGTTCCAGATATGAAATTCTGAACATTTGTTTAGGTACATTCTGTAAATTTTTGAGCATGTTTTTTCTAACATTTGAACAGGTGCTCAGAATTGATATCCAAGGGCACCGTTGAACCCGCAGCGCTGGAATTCACTTAAGGATACTTTCACCTCGAAAACAGTTGGTCGAGGGTGAAAGTTACTTTTTAAGCATTTCGTCGAAATAATAAAATAAAATAAGAATATTTTATTTTATTTGTTGTAACCCCTCCATGTAGAAGTTGAGAAGTGGGGACAACTGGACTTTAACCTCACATGAGAGGTTATGTTTGTGGAGACCACCCGAGTCTAAACTCACATGAGAGGTTATGGTGGTGGGGACCACCTGAGGCCTAAACCTCATGAAATATCCTCTTAGTGTGGGAGAAATCTCTCAAATTCCACCACCATGGGTCTGCTATGTCATGTAGAGGCACTCCCACTCGTCTCCTGCTGAGGTACTTCTTTGGTCAAGTGCCATGGGTCTACCGCGTCACCAAGGCGCTTCCCACCATGGGTCGGCCGTGTCACCTTGGGGATCTATATAGGGCCTATCGAGTCACTCCAAGTCTAAATGGTTAGCATTCATCATGTCTCAGCCAGCCACTCAGTTCCTACACTACGCTTGCTCATCTACAGGAAGATATGATCCATGAGCTAATAGTCGAAACTCCAACTGCAACGAATTCCCACGAAAAAGTACCTTAATGGTCTGTCGTGTCATAAGGGTCTAAACGTAATAGACGGCACGACAATTGGACACTCAGTTTGTGAGTTATTAGCCTTTTAGTCTTAGGGGCCCGGTTGGATTCGTGCTCGATCCATCCTGACCTTTATCAATATTATTCCAAAACACATTGGTGTATCTCTCAAAGGGACCGACTCACTCCAAGGATTCCATGGCCGGTTACGGTTTGTCAAACAAACTTCCAGTGCCAATGTTATGAAAAAAAAGTAAAAGGGTTGTAGTGGGTCCGGCCGCAGGGAGGTGGTCCAGCCGCGCGACGGTGGTCCGACCGCAGGGCAGCGGTCCAGCCGTGCGGTGGCGGTCTTACCGCAGGGCGGCTGTTGTGCCACGGGGCGGCGGTCTAGATGAGCGGGTGCGTCCCGGCCGCACGGCGGTGCTCCAGTCGTGGGTCGGTTATCCTTCCGCGGGGTGGCGGTCCGGCCGGGGGGTGGTGGTGCCTCTACCGCGGGGCGGAGCTAAGCTGCAGATTATGGTGGTGGTCGCAGTCGGCGCTCAGGCCGCAGTGTGGCGTCGTCGCCTTCATCGCGGTCGGCGGTGGTGTCATCCACTATTCTCGTGCTCTAACCATGGATGGATGTCGTCCTCCTCCATCTCGAAGAACACCACAAGACTTGTGGAAGGGTTGGGACTTGTTGGTTTGGCCCGTACCCTCCGCATCAGGGTGGTAGTATACGGCTCATCAAGTACATACACCTAAACATCAAATCCTATCCTCTTGAAATGATTGTTCCTATCCTGTAAATGAAAAAGAAGGGGAGTACATGGGATGTGATAAACAAAAATAAGTAAACACCTACCTCGAGTTGTTCGATTGTTGACGACAAAGAGAGAAGTCAAAGTCGGCATTCATCGCGCCCGTTAACACCATCGATCCCGAGCTCGTTCATCGGATTAACGTTCTTCGATGGAGGTGATTCTTCATTGTTGATGATGTCCAAGGTTGGAGGATGTCTCGAGGAAGAAGGTCTAAGTTGAGGTCCGCGTTCTTCGTTCGGAGAAGAAGTTCTTCTTTGGAAAGCTTTCTCCAAGAGCTCTCCCTTTTGCCCACAGTTTCCCACAATTCATCCAAAAATGAATTAGACAGCATTATAAAATATTTTGGCATAATTGAAATTAGAATAATTAATCACGTAGGTTAGCATAATTAATTTTTTGATGGGTTGGCACAATTATGGTTGGAGGAATCTAAAAAGGATACTCCACATTAATGATGGAGTTGAGAGGTTTCTCCCTCATTAAGAGGGGAGTTCAAGAGGTTTAGGCATCATTTGGTCCCCACCACCATAATCTCTCAGGAAAGGATAGGCTCAGGTGGTCCCCACCACTATATCTACTCATGGGAGGTTAAGGTCTGGTGGTCCTCACTTGTCAACATCCACATGGAGTGGTTACAACTAATAAAATAAAATTTTCTTATTTTATTTTATTATTTCCATGAAAAACATAAAAATAAAATTTCACCCACGACCAACTACCATAGAGGGGAAAGCTTCCTTAAATGAATATTAGCATTGTGAGTTCAACGGTGCCCTCAAATTTCAATTCTGAGCACTGGTTCAAAAGTTATAAAAAACCCGCTCGCACGTTTACTGAACGTACCCAAACAAAAGTTCAAAATTTCTTTCCGGGCACTCGGGGCAATGGAATCATGTGCCGTCAATTTTCAAAGACTAATAAAATTTATATTTATTTAAAACAAATTTACCTATAAATTCTAGGTCATTACATTTAATGACAATTCATTTTAATGTAATTTTTTTTAAATAAATGGTAATTTTACGAGTCCGCGAAAATTGAAGTCACGTGATTCCAAGGTTCGTGGTGCCTGGAATGAATTTCTGAACATTTTTTCAGGTATGTTAAGTAAATTTGTGAGTAGGTTTTTTCTAAAATTATAACCGGTGCTCAAAATTGAAATCGGAGGGCACCGTTGAACCCACAGTGCTTGTATTCGCTTATGGAGTCTTTCACCTTGACGGCATTTGGTCGAGGGTGAAAGATAATTTTTAGGTTTTTCGTGGAAATAATAAAATAAAATAAGAATATATTATTTTATTTGTTGTAACCACTCCATGTGGAAGTTGAGAAGTGGGGACCACCAAACCATAACCACCCATTATAGGTAATGGTGGTGGGGACCACCTGATCCAATCCTCCCATGAGAGGTTATGGTGGTGGGACCACCCAAGGCCTAATCCTCTTGAACTCCCCTCTTAATGAGGGAGAAACCTCTCAAATCCTTCATTAATGTGGAGGATCCTTTTTAGCTTCCTCCAACCTTAATTATGCCAACCCGTTAAACAATTAATTATTCCCACCAATGTGATTAATTATTCCTATTTTAATTATGCCAACATATTCTATAATGTTGGCTAATTCATTTTTAGTGTAATTGAGAAAAATTATTGGCAAAATGGAGAGATCTTGAAGAAATCTCTCCAATGAAGAACTTCTTCTCCAACGTATGAACGCAGACCTCAACATCGACCTTCTTCATCAAGATATCCTCCAACGGTGGACATCTTCAACAATAAAGAATCACCTCAATCAAAGAACATTAATAAGAAGAACGATCTCGGGATTGGAGGCGTGTGATGAGCGCGGAAAATGCCGACTTTAACTTCACTCTTCATCATCAACAATCGAAAAACCCTAGGTAGGGGTGTATTTCATTTTGTTAATCATTTCCCATGTACACCCCTTCTTTTTATTTTGCAGGTTGGGAAAATTCATTGTGGGAGGATAGGATTTGACTTTCCTATTCATGTTCTTGATGAGCCATATGCTACCACCTTTATGTGGAGAGTACGTGCCAAACCAACATGGGACAACCCTTCTGCAAATCTTGTGGTGTTCTTCACGATTGAAGAGGATGAAAACCATCCATGGTTGGAGCACGAGAACGGAAGCCGACACCACCACAGGTCATGACGAAGGTGACAGAGCAACAGCTCCGCCCCACGACCACCGCCATCGCCTCGCGGCCGCCGCGCTGACCACATCCCCTACCACCATTCCCAGACGAGCCACCTCCACCCCACGGCCGGACCACTGCCCCGTGGCCAGACCACTGCCATGCGGCTGGAACTCCCCCGCACGGCCAGACCGTTGTCCCGCCATCGGACCGCCACCCCCCAGTCGGACCGCCTCCGTGCGGGGGGACCACCGCCCTCCTGCCGGACTGCCACCCTGAGGCCAGACCACCACCGCATGGCCGGACCACCCCCTCGATGGCCAGACTTCCACCTCAGGGTCGGACAGTGGCCCCGCGGTTGAACCGCCCTCCTCGTCCAAGCCACACAGAGTCCTCGCGACCCTGTGACACTCTTTGCGGCCCTTGCGGCCTACCGGGTAAAACCCAATGGGTCGGACCGCACTGCGGGACGGACCAGACCCTATAGGTTGGGTCGGGTTGACCAGAACCGGGTCGGTCCAGGCCAGGTCGGGCCGGGATGGTTCGACCGGGTCGGACCAGACCGTGGCCCACTACGCCCCATTTACTTTCTTTTGGACATAACTTTGGCACCAAACATCTGTTAGATGATCCATCAGTGGACCTAGAAACCTTAGAGTGAGTTGGTCCCTTTGAGTGATACCCCATTATGTTTTGGATTAAGATGGGGAATGGTCAGGTTGGATCGAGCATGAATCCAACTGGGACCCCGGGACTAAATGGCTAATAACTCACAGAATGGGCGTCTGATTGACGCGTCATCTATTACGTTTAGACCCCTATGGTATGGTGGAACTTTGAGATAAATCTTCGTGGGATTTCATAGCCGTAGGAGTATCAACCAGTATCTTGTGGAGCGGATCCTACCAGAAATGCGCGAGCATTGTGCGGGGAACCCGAGGCGGAGCTAGTTATACCAGGAGCGGGAAATGTTTCACATGTGGCAGGCAGGGTCACATGGCTCATGACTGTCTGACCAGTCGTATAGATGATTAACAGACGGTTGAAGGACCACCTAGGTAGAGACAGAGGTTCAACCGAGGAGGTCCGCAGGGAGTAGGCGATCATGTCAGAGGAGTTGGTCATGCAGCTGGTGGTGTGAGATGATTTGATATGTTACCAAAACCACCACCGAGAGGTCCACCAAAACCGCAGGGAGTTGGTGGACCAGGGATAGCTCAGCTCCAGGCAGCTGAGGTCTACGATCACGGCACTCTGGAGATGATATGAGTTATGATATGTGTCTACTCCACCATAGTTGTTGTACTTATAGACACAGGTTCCAGTCATTCTTTTATTTCCACTTCCCTCGTTCAGATATCAGAGATTCTGATGGAGCCTTTGGCTCATTCCTTACGGCTGGAGACTCCTACAGGAGCAGATTCGATGATTATTTACTGGTTCCGGTAGTGTGATCTTACTATATGAGGTGAGAGTTTTGGATTAGATCTCCTAGTTGGAGCATCGAGGCCTTACAACTTCATCTTGGATATGGACTAGTTATCTACATTCCATGCTCAAATTGACTATATTATGCATAAGGTGTAGTGTGTATGCACTGATGGGACCAGGTTTACCATCCCCGGTGATAAGAGAGCCTTTGCAGCGCATGATGGACTTACCCGGAGGAGAGTGCAGGTGATCACTCATAAGTTGGGTAGCCTTACCCTCAGATCTGTTGATGTGGAGATTCCGAGAAATCCTGTAGTGGTGGACCAGTACGTGGATTTTTTCCCTGGTAATGTCATGGGTCTTCCTCCTCAGAGAGAGGTGGACTTTTACATTGAATTGTACCCCAAGAAGACACTGATATATACACCAACAAATCGGATGTCTCCCACAGTGCTTTGTGAGATGCGGGTACAATTAGAGGACTTGTAGGAGATGGGATTCATCTAGCCCAGTGTTTCTCCTTGGGCAGGCCCAATTATATTCACCAAGTAGGTGGTTGGGAGCGTGAGCCTTTGTGTTGACTATTGGCGGCTGAACCAGGTGATCGTGAAGAACAAGTAACCACCCTCAAGGATTGATGACATCATTGATTAGTTGAAGGGAGAATGGTGGTTTTAGAAGATATACCTGAGATCAGGCTATCATAAAATCAGAGTATGATACAAGGATGTGCAGAAGACGTCCTTCAGGTGTCGGTACATCCATTATTAGTTCTTGGTAATTCCATTAAGCGTGACCAACACTCCAGTAGTGTTCATGGGACTCATGAACGGGATCTTTCAAGCATACCTTGATCGCTTTTTTAGTGGTCTTCATCGACGGAATTCTGACATACTCCATTACTGATGAGGAGAATTCTTATCATTTATAGGTAGTACTGGACACACTCTAAGAGCACCAAAATTATAGTAATCACTTAATGTGCCAGTTCTGGATCCGAGAGGTTCACTTTCTGGGACATGTTATATCGAAGGATGTAGTTACAGTAGATCAATCAAAGATTGAGGCGTCACTTTCTTTGGAGCCACCCAGGAGTGTGACGGAGGTACGATGTTTCCTGGGATTGGCTAGATATCACTAGAGGTTTGTGTCAAACTTCTCCAGTGTTGCAGCACCACTAGAAGCCATGACAAAGAAGGGGAAACCCTTAGTTTGGTCAGAGAGATTCCAGTAGTGTTTTCAAGAGCTGAGGAAGAGGCTGACTAGTGCCTCCATCTTGAGGATACTAGAGGAGGGCGTAGGGTATGTAGTCTACTATGACACATTAGGGACCAGACTCAGATGTGTCCTGGTGCAGGAGCAAGCAGTGATCGCATACAGTTCTCGAAAGCTGAGACAAATTAGTAGAACTACGCTACCCATGACCTGGAGTTAGTAGTAGTGGTCTTCGCCTTGAAGATGGGGAGACACTATCTGATGGGCGAGCGTTTTATAGTGTACTCTAATCACAAGATTCTCAGGAATATCTTCTATCAGAAAGACCTGAACCTGAGACAGCGAATTTGGATTGTGTTTCTCTAGGACTATGACTTCGAGATAGTCTAGACTCCAGAGAAGGGGAACGTTGTAGCAGATGCACACAGCAGGAGGTCTGGTATACAGATTCTAGGTGAGGCGATAGATAATGTGGCTGTTTTGCAGATATCATTTATGGATATAGATGGAGAATATTTTCTTTAGTCTCTTACATTCACTCCCCCACTTCTTCAGCGAGTCAGGGAGGTGCAGCGTGGGGACTCTGACTGCAAGGCTTGACGTGATCAGATATCCATAGGGCAGGAACCTGATGTATTTTTTGAAGGTGGGGAGAACATCATCCTCTTTAGAGGATATACCATGGTACCATTGTCAGTTTGGGAGAAATTTATGAGGGAGTTCCACAAATCCCCTATAGCGGTACATCCAGGAGGGGCGAAGATGTACCTGGATCTCCGAAAACAACACTGGTGGCCAGGAATGAAGAAAGCTGTATCAGAGTTTGTCTCTTGGTGCCTCACTTGTTATCAAGTGAATTCAGAGCATTAGGTACTTGTAGGCTTGGTTCATCCTTTAGAGGTCCCAGATTGGAAGAGGGATGGGATGTCCATGGACTTCATGAGAGGACATACACGTACATCCAGAGGACATGACTCAAAATGAGTGATCGCCGGTGACTCACCAAGTCGTCCCACATCCTACAGATCAGAGGGAAGGGTTTAGTAGAGAGTTTGAGACCCCTCTATGTAAATGAGATTTTACAGCTACACGGAGTACCCTTAACGATTGTCTCAAATTGTGAGGAAAGTTTTACTTCCGGCTATGGAAGGGGTTGCAGGAGGCTTTCGAGACACAACTTCGTTTGAGCACCGCCTTCCATCCTCCGATGGATGGTCAGACTATGTGGACCATTTAGACCCTCGAGGATAGGATGCATTCTTGTGTCCTAGAAATCAGTCACAACTGGGAGTATCACTTACCTTTGGTGGAGTTTTCATACTATAATAGCTATCACACCACTATTGGGATGGCACCTTTTGAGACGTTGTATGGGCGACCTTTCAGATCACCTTTGTGCTGGGTTGTCCCATGGGAGTTTGAATTTGTGGGATTAGAGATGGTACGAGCTACCACAGAGAAGGTGCAGATCATCCAGGGGTGGATGAAGACTACACAGAGTAGGTAGATGTTGAATGCTAACAAGATATGAAGACATCTGGAGTTCGAGGATGGCGACCACATCTTTATAGTGTCTCTCCCCTATGAGGTCTACAGAGATTTGGATGAGAAGGAATGTTATCTCTGAGATTCATCAGGCCTTTTCCTATCCTCAGCAGAGATGGCGAGATGGCATACCGCTTAGCTCTTCCACCTTTGTTGCACCGGGTGCATGATGTCTTTCTCGTGTACCAGCTGAGATGATACGTGCATGACCCATCTCACATCATAGACCATGGCAATTAGGATGTCGATGGTGGGGGAGACTTTTACGAAGGTTCCAGAAGAGATTGAGGATCGAAAGGAGCGAGTCCTTCATGGATAGTCGATATGTATGTTTCTCGTTCGCTGGCAGTATGGGAACCTCCGAGAGAGCACATGGGTGTGGGAGCCTCAGATGCATGCTTAGTACCCCCACTTGTTTAGCTAGTTTGACTTGTGTCTTACGGGGACGTAGAGCCCTAAGGTGGGGAGAATGTAAAAACCCAGAATTTCTATTTAATTTTTTTAAAAAAATGGGAATTTAACGAGTCTGTAAAAATTGATGGCATGTGATTCTGAGGCCCGGAGTGACAGGAATGAATTTGTAAACTTTTGTTCAGGTACGTTCAGTAAACGTGTGAGAAGGGGTTTTCTAACTTTTGGATCCGGTGCTCGGAATTGAAATCAGTGGGCACTGTTGAACCCGCAGCGCTGGTATTCACTTTAGAAGACTTTCACATCGATGACAGTTGGTCGAGGTTGAATGTTAATTTTTAGGTTTTTCGTGGAAATAATAAAATAAAATAAGCATATTTTATTTTATTTGTTGTAACCACTCCATTTGGATGTTGATATGTGGGGACCACCGGACCTTAACCTACCATGAGAAGTTAAGGTGGTGGGGACCACCCGAGCCTAACCTCCCATGAGAGGTTATGGAGTTGGGGAGAACCTATGTTTTAAACCTATTGAAATCCCCTCTTAATGAGGGAGAAGCCTCTCAACTCCCTCGTTAATGTGGAGGAGCCTTTTTAGCTTAATCCAACCATAATTGTACCAACCCATCAAACAATTAATTATGCCAACCTATGTGATTAATTACTCCAATTTTAATTATGCCAATATATTATATAATAATGGCTAATTCATTTTTGGTGGAATTGGGGGAAAATATTGGCAAAAGGGAGATCTCTTGGAGAAAGCTCTCCCATGAAAAACATCTTCTCCGAATGAAGAACGCCGACCTCGACTTAGACCTTCTTCTTCAAGACATCCTCCAATGGTGGACATATTAAAAAACAAAGAATCACCTCCATCAAAGAATTTTAATCCGACAGATGATCAAAGGATTAGAGGTGTGTGATGGGCATGACGAATGTCGACTTCGACTTCCCTCTTCGTCGTCAACAATCGAACAACCCAAGGCAGGGGTTTATATATTTTATTATCACTTCTCATGTATACCCCTTATTTTTCTATTGTGGGATTGGAACAATCATTACGAGAGGATATAATTTGACATTCATGTTAATGTTCTCGATGAACCGTATGCTACTATCCTAATTGGGAGGGTATGGGACAAACCAACATGGCCCGACCCTTCCACAAATCTTCTGGTGTTCTTTGCGATGGAGGAGAACAGAAACCATCCATGGTTGGAGCACTAGAATGGCGGATGGAACCACCGCCGACCACAAAGAAGGTGACAACACAATGACGCCACTCCGCGGCCGGAACGCCGACTTGCGGCCGGACCACTGACTCGTGGCCCGACCGCCGCCCCACGGCCGGACTACACCCGCGCAGCCGGATAGCCATCCCGCGGCCTGAACGCCGCCCCGTGTCTGGACCACCACTGCGTGTCCAGATTACCACACCATGGCCAGACCGCCATCTCGTAGTCTGACAGATGCACCATGGTCAGACTTCCACCGTGCAGACAAACCGCCACCCCATGGTAGGACCGCCACCCCGCGGCCGGACCGCCGCCCTGTGGCCGAACTGTCGTCCCTAACCAAGCTGCCCTGCAGCCTCGCACCCTCACGGAACTCTCTGCAACCCTCGTGGCCTACCGGGCTGGGACAAACCCAACGGGCCTGGCCACACTGCAGGTCGGGCTGGGTCGGTCTGACTGGGTCGGACCAGACCCGGGCCCACTACGACCCATTTAAATTCTTTGGGTCATAACATTGGCACCAGATGTCTATTTAACGAACCTTTCATGGCCCTGAAAACATTGAAGTGAGTTGGTACCTTTGAGTGATAACCCACTGTGTTTTGAATTAAGATGGGGAACGATCAAGTTTGATCGAGCACGAATCCAATTGGGCCCCCGGGACTAAAAGTCTAATAACTCACAGACCGGGCTTCTGATTGATGCGTCGTCTATTACGTTGAGACCCCTACGAAGTGGAAATCCTTTAAGATACTTCTTCATGAGACTTTGTGGTAGTTAGAGTATCGACTAGAAGCATGTGGTGCGGATCCTCTAGGAGATGAGCGATCGTAGTGCGGGAACCCAGTGGTTGGATGAGACATGACGACTGCTGACTGTTTCGACTCGGAGTGACTCGACAGGCCCAATGGGGAGCACCTTGGGGACTCAAAAGACACACGGTGGGAAGCGTCTTGGTGATGCAGCAGAGCCATGGTACTCAAAAGGAGGATTACCTCATCATGCCATGATGGTGAGCACCTTTATGTGATGTGGCATAACCATGGTGGGGAGCGCCTCTGTGTGACGCAGTAGACCCACGGTACTCGACATGAGGAGTACCTTAGCAGTCCAAGGTTAGTGGGATGTCGTGGAAGATGGAGAATCGACCAATGGCATGGGGAGAAGACTCTCCTAGATATGAGAAAGCTTAGTGCGGAAATCTAGTAGCCCGCTATGATGAGAAGAGTGCTCCTAGCTATCCTGTGCGGGTTATCTCCTAGAAATCTTTTGTGGGTCAGATCCGTGCGATATTATGTGGGTCAGCTTCGAGCGATCTTGTGTGGGTCAGCTTCAGTGAACCTGTGTGCGTCCGCTCCCAGCTATTCTGTGTGGGTCAGCTCCAGTGATCCTCTATGGGTCAGCTCCCAACCATCCTGTGTGGGTCAGCTCCTAGTGATCTTGTGTGGGTCAGCTCCAGCGATCCTATGTGGGTCAGCTCCAAGTGATCCTGTGGGGGTCAGGTCCGAGCGATCCTCTGTGGGTCAGCTCCAGTGATCCCGTGGAGGTCAGATCCTAGAGATCCTGTGTGGGTCAGCTCCTAGTGATTCTGTGTAGGTTAGCAGTAGATCCTCTTAACCGAGTAAGATGATTTATTAGTTACATCTAATCATGTCTACTGTTGTACCTAAAGATATACCTGGTGTGAGCTAAGTCAATACCTCTATGTTCCTTCATGATTGAGATGGATTAATTAATATCTTAGGTATATGTATGGGCATATACCTACGTAGGGTTATCTATTGTTTTCATGATTTTGGGTTTGTCATTTGTGGATTTTTTGAGACCTTGAGGTTCTCGGGGTCCCTACTGAGAATCGTTATACTCACCCCTGCATGGGTATACCCACACCTTGTTGTGTTGGATATAGATGACAGACAATTCTGACTGGAGAAAAGGGTACCAGGACTGGGGGTAGCTCGAAGGTGGACCTAGATGAGGTGTACTGCAGAAATGACCAATTAAGAGTTGTACCTACCCTTCAGGTAGGATTCTTGGCGGGTGATCACAGAAGCTGTTCCAGTTACTTGAACTTATAGTTGTCTTGTACTTTCCTTTTTCCTTGTACTTTCCAGTTTGGCTTGTATTCTGGCCCCTTTATACTTACTGTACTCACTCATTTTACTATTCAGTTTACTGGAGTTAGTATCTTGTTGTGTGCTTGGTTGTGTGTGTTATAGGTTTTAAAGGAAAAGCCTTCTCAGTTTTAGGGAATACGTCTTCGGTGCTAGTCGCCAGCCCCTAGCCTATAGATAGCGGGCTTGGGGTAGTCACGGCACATGCCCCAAGGGATGGGTCATGTCATTTACCTAGTCTTATCCCTAAGGTTCTTACTAAATTTCTCAATTCCTTAACTCCAAAAATAAATAGACCTTTACTTTGATACAAAATTCCATAACCCCCAGCCTTTACACATATCATTACATGATTTTAAGAATAATTAACAATCAAATTGCATGCTTAGTATTGTAAATTCTAGTGTTTGGTATATTACGTACATATGTAAATAGTATGATTCAAAAATAAGAACATCATTTATTTAATATTCATAAATATTCAATAACTTAATTTGATCCCTTACATCGACATAAGTTATCTGGGGGATAACATGAACAAGGTGATGAGCTAAAAGCCCAGTAAGGGATTAAATATAAGAGTAATGCTTAACACATGGGTAAAAAGGCTTAACATTATGATATAAAAAGGCATGGATCATGATTAATTATAAGAAATAATTACATGGGATAATATAATCATGGATTCATAATAATTTTTAAGATACGTAAAACATGACTTAAACAAGAGTCAAGGATCATTGCATATAGAAGAGCATGAGTCATGGATAACCACAAAGATCATTTTGTATGTATTATGAGTTAAGGCTAACCACCAAGACCATTGCACATAACGTCTTGTGAGACTAAAAATTACTCATTGAAATAGAGTTCTGTCTGCTTAAAACCATTATAACATGTTCATGAATATTTTTTCCACATAAATAATCATACATAAGCAATCAAACATAAAAATGGGTTACCCATGGAATGAATTTGGTATCCTAATCATGTCATAAATCACAACAATTGGATGTATCATAAAATTGTCCATGAAAAAAATGAATTAAATCATACATGAACATTCATAAAATAAAATAGGAATTGGTCATGCTATGTGATGTCAAACAAAAGTGATAACATGTATAAAGAGTATTGATGAAACTTTATAATTAAAACATTTTAGTGTGGTTTAAGGAAATTATTAAAGAGCATTTAAAGTAGATAAAAGAATAATATTTTCTATAAAACCAAAATTGCACCAAGAATGTTTTAATAATAAAAGTACTGATTTTATAAAAATAATTGTGGATAAAAATATATTACATATTACACATTAAAATGGGTAATAATTCATGAAGATCCCTAAAGGTGGGCGGGCTTTTCATGAATAATTGAGTAGAAAACCTTTACAGAACATTTATATCCCTGAATATAAGGAGTATTGGATCTTGATACATGTTTTTGGTTCATTTAAAAATAATTTATAACATGTACACTGTAACACCCCAAGATTTTATAGTGTGTTATTTCTTCAAAATAATTCAATAACTTTCACTACACGCAACACCAAGTTCAATCGCACCATGACTTACCAAACAAGCCATTCCAAAGAGGTTATGAATAGTGTTAACTAAATTTTAAAGTTTATATAATCCTTGTAATTTTAGAATCCATATTATGAGTTTCTTAGATATAATGCAAGAACAAATTCATTTTTAGTATTGAACTTTTATCAAATTTTAATAGTGAACCCTTTTTAAATACAATATTTTAAACTTTTTGACTAAATGGGGACATCAAAAATTTAAAATGAAACATCCCAAGCTTCCACGGTACGCTAGCGTGTGTTGTACGCAACACCGAGTTCTAACACACCGTAACCAATCAAACTAGCCGTTATGAATAGTAATACCTACTTTTTGAAATTATATATATTTTATATTTCAAAATGGACTTCATTTTTGGATTCGGAATATCTAATTTAGCCTAAGGTGAAATTTTGGTACTTTTCGGATAACTTTCACATTTTGATGAATAGTGAAAATTACTAAATTTTAATTAAAAACAACTTTTTTAATAAAAATAATTAATAGTGATAAACTATGAATTTTAGTAGTTTTAAAGTATATTAAGAATATATTTTTACCATTTAATATAATTTTGGTCATTGGACATAATTATACAATTAAACCGAACATAAACAAGTGTCAATCTTTTGATAGTTATTATCTCTTAAAAACACGCTTTTTGTTTTGACAGCGGGAATTAATTTTAAATTAATTTCTGCCACTTATGTGTTTTGAATTTAGGAAAATGGATTCCATATTTGGAATCAGGATGTTCAAATTGTGTAAATAGGTAACTTTTATTTTTAGACATTTTGAATAATTACTGCGGTAAATATTTTATTTACCATGGTTAAGGGTAAATCCGGTAAATAAGGGTTAAACAAAATAATATTATAATAATACTAAATTACCCTAAAACGTGTCTTAACCCTATTGGTTGATACATAGTCGACCATGGGCATCTTTGGGTCTATTTTGGGACCCCATGGATCCACTTGTAAGTTATAATGACACTTTATTTTAATTAAGTCAAAATGAATACAAAAATGACACAAGCATATATCTTTTAGAACAACAATTTTTACATAGGGTTATACATGTTGGATTTTCGATTATAAATATTCATTAGAAAGATAAAAAGATTTCCTACATAATTATATTTTATTTATAATTTTTAGACATTAAATAAGTTATTTTATTTATGACACAATGATGATGCAGTAATTACTATAATAGTGAAAAATTAAAATAATTGATATTATAAATACCCAAATAAATATAATATGAAACTTTTAATGAATTAAACTAATTTTCTAGGATAATATGATATATTAGGATTGATTTAATTGACTTTGTTCGAAGTAATCAATCTGTTATGAGTTTCACAAAAATCAACTATTGAATAGTGTCAAAATTGACATAAAAGAGTTCTTAAAACAAATATTATATTATTAATTGATATTAAATTCCTAAAAAATCTAAGGTTCGGCCAAGAGACTTATATTATGATAGGTTAATCATTAATGGACCACTTGGGGGTCGCTTGGATGTATATAGTAAGTTTATTAACCATATTATATAAAAATACAAAGAGACATTGTAAAAGTGAAACTAATTAACTTAGAGTTAATACTTAAAGATAAGGTTAATATAAGTACCCAAACCTGTCTAAATTCTATTGGATGAGTTGTTTTCGACCTATCCCCACCTCATACTTTGAATAGTCAACTTTGGAGCCTTTGAAAACCGAATATGAATTTATTATAAATTAATATTTCTAGCTTTTCCAAAAGTGCCCCTCACCCCTCTTATAAAAGGGCACTCCTCCTTCTCATTTCTTCACACCTTCAAAGCCTTTTGGTTCGGCCAAACTCTGCCCAAATACTCTCCCAACATCCCTCACTACAACCTAGAGGCCTTAGTTTGATCAGAAAGCCAACCTAAGGAGCCCTTTTGATCAAATCAAAAGGAAGAACCCAAAGAAGAGGTAATGATTTCACCACCCTTTTCTAAGTTCATTTCTTCTTCCACTTCTTCTTCCTTTGTTCTTACCATTCTGAAATAATAACTCCAGTATCTCACATATACTGTGATGTTATTATAAATATGGTACAATCATATTCAGTATTCTATCCACCCTTTGAATAACATGTCACCATACGTGCGTACGTACGGCTTACCGTCTCCACGTCATGGTGTAATTGTTATTCAATATAATATTATTTGGATGGGTATAATAATGATGTGTAACTCATGTAAATAATAAATATAACATGTTAATGATTCTGTATATATGATATACCATCCATTTATATATTATTTTAATATCAAAAGAATGATATTGTCGCTCGTGCGTACGTACGGACTACCGTCTCCACGAACGCGATGAGATTCATTCTCCATCGTATCCATTCAAGTATAATTATCATTTTATGATTTAAAAATGATGTTTAAGCACTTGATATCATTCTGGATATGAATAAGATACAACAAACATGGCTTATGTAACAAAACATATAAAATAAAATGAGTAAGTTAACACCCGAAACGATGATAATTCTAAGATATTATTAATAAATCAATGTTAAAAGATCATATATGATATCATATTAATATATATGATTCTTGTATAATTTAATAACAATTATTTCACCATTATACAGGAGGTTAACCTACCCCAACCAAGGAAAAGTACAAGGTAAGGGTTATTTCACAATCTCTTCATTATCCGAGGTTGTTTATATGTAATATTCTACTGGGATCTCTTTATCATCCACATCCATGTTTCTTAAAAATGTATTTCAAAACATTTTTACTATTTACAAGAATATGGGTTAAAGTCATTTATACCCTTGTTTTACTTTTTATAAGAGGTTTATAAAGGAATCTTTCCGTCGTTTTCAAAACAAGGTCATTTTTAACCTTTTCGACAGAATTGAGGTAAGAATGTTTTTTTTAACTTATACGGCGGGTGCGGTTATTTTCC
The DNA here is from genome assembly GCA_963277665.1 of Viscum album. Taxonomy (NCBI): domain Eukaryota; kingdom Viridiplantae; phylum Streptophyta; class Magnoliopsida; order Santalales; family Viscaceae; genus Viscum; species Viscum album. The sequence continues at coordinate 121,014,144 of OY728156.1, forward strand.
GTCGTTATAAAATCGTCGAAGCTTTCCTTACAAGCTTATAAGAATATTTTCAAAGAAAATGTTTTATTTTATATGGATCTTAAATGATTTCAAAATAAAAGGAGATATTTCTTTAAAAAGAATTTTGATTTCATCTATGTCAACACCCTTTGATGGATTTTAAGATTAATTGAAGTTGATTTATTATGATATAAAACTTCTATATTGTATTGAAGTTTTTGTGATATGTTTGACTGTGGATGTGCTATTTTTATACCATTCATAGTTTATGGTGAAATTATTGACATTTCGTATGCTAGTTTTAATACGAATGTTTATGTTATGTTTAAACCTTTTCATATGGGAATGCATTGGACTTAATAAGTGACGGGTGGAGCCCGTTATAGCTCCTCGATGCATCGGTAGGTCTCATGAGACAAACTAGTGTCTTGGCACAAGGCCTTGACAAAATCTTATTTGTAGCCTTGGCACGAGGCCTTGGCTATGTGGTTATGATAGTCTGGCATTATGCATTCCAACATTATGAAAGTGGTTATTGATATTGCATGTGATTATTCGATTAGTAGAATATCCATGTGAATAAGTAAATGGCATTATTTCATTTTACTTTTGCCATACTATGTTGAAGTTCAATTTTAAAAGGCTTTTGTTTTAGTAATTCATTGCCTTAAATGTTTATGCTTATTTTGAATGTTCCGCTATATTGTTATCCTTACTGGGCATTTGAGCTCACCCCTTTTCTATGTTTTATTTTTCCCAGGTAGTGAAGAAGTAAATTATGAATGACTTGCAGGGATATTATGAGGGGTTAATAGTGTGGATATGAAGACTTTGTTGTTGTAGTAGTTTTTCACTTTGAAATGTAATGTAAAACTTTATGATTATATCTAGTGTTTCCAAGGCTACTAAACCAATCGGTCTTTCGGGATTTGATCTTTCTTGTAATCATGCCAATGTTACGAAGTAATGCACCGACTCTGGGTAGCTGGGGTCGGGGCGTTACAGTTGGTATCAGAGGAAGTTTAGTACAAACCTTGGAAGCTAGATTTAGATAAACTCTGATTAGAGCACATAGACCTAAGATGAACTTTGAGGATTAGTATAGAAGAACTTCTTAGAATTTTGGTATTGTAGAGATTTTGTGAGTCTTCCGAGCAATACATCCCTGTCTGGATACGAGCAGGTAGAGGCGGCTCTGGCACAGATGTACCTAGGGGTAAAACCCGAAAACACCGCTTTGAGCTAGACTCGAACGGGAACTGGTGCACGACAACGGGCCTTGCTGCACTCTTGGTTACGACACTCCCGGGGGATATGCTTAGGATAACTCTCATTTTCTTTACAAATCATTATGAAGGGTTTATGAGTATATACGTCCTCAAAGGAAACATTCTTATGATTATGGATTATATCCATAAATAGTTCAATTTATGTTAATTGTTTTATAAGTATGGGATTATGTATTTTGATTCATAAACTGATCTAGTGTATGCCATTGTTTAGAAATGGCGCCCAGTAGAAGGAATGAGAACTCCAGAAATGCACATGATCCAAAGAGAAGGAAGGATCATATCTTTCATGGTCTTAAGCTAGAATTTATAAGAGAAATAGTCTCCCATGTATTATCATCATATGAAGAAATAATATCATGTGTTGATAAGATAAGTAAAGAGTTTACTGAGTCCTATGGCTTTGAAGGGAAGCAAGAGAAGAAAAGGATGGAAGAGAGAAAGACAGATAAAGGGAAGATGGAAAAGAATAATTTTCCCATATGTGGTAACTGTGGAAAGAAACACCCTAGAACTTGCCTAAAAGGAATGGGAGTTTGTTATAAGTGTGGAGGAAAAGGGCACAAAGTACGTGACTGCAAGGGTAAGAAAATGGTTTCAAATGTACAATGCTTCATTTTAAAGGAGTTTGGACACTACGCGAACCTATGTTCCAGTCATCAGACTATGCCGCAAATGATGCTATTGGATAATAATCAAGTTATGATACTACCACAGATGAAGAGGAATGATTAGAGTTCTTATGTTGATTATGTCAATTGAGTGTTGTATCAACAATGTACTTGTTATAATGATTATGGAGTATATAAGGATTGTACTGCAGTACTATTTCATTAAGGACTTGAGATTGTGTGGAACAAAGAAAAGTGACTCAATAGCAGGATAAATTTTTGGAAAATATATGGTTGAGAGAAAGATAAATCATAATATGGTTCTGATACTGAGTTAGTGATTTTAGAATAATACATGATTGATTTGGATAAATTATATTGGATATTCTTGACTACCTTGGAACTGATTAATGATCTGTATATTCCATTATTGTTGGGGTTTAAAACATTTTTGGATTAATGAAGTATATCCAGCATTCTATATGGAATAAGGGAGCATGAATGTAATCAATAAGGAATATGGTAATTCAGGATGTTTCAGTGTATTAAAAGAATACATGATGAAGGTATTCATATGCTGTTACGGGGTAAAAAGAATCTACATTATGCTTACCTTCCTTATAAATGTTGGACTATGAGTTTGGACAGAAGTATTTTGGATAGTTCTAGTTTGGATTATTTTGGATTGCCATAAAAGGACAACCCGGAGGTCGGGCGGCAACCCGTCGCGTCCGGCAAGGCTGCAAGACTTGAACCCGCAACCGAAGGGCGACAAGGGTGTATCACCTACCACTGGACCACGAGATGTCCTGGATTAAATAATGTAGTTTTTATTAAAAGATCTTGTAGATGAATTATAAATTCGTTTATTTTGGAACCCTATACGAATAGTGTAAATAGAATTTTTTTTACATTCTGTTATCTTTTAGAGTGAAAGATGAGTTTGTGGTAGAAATTTATTAATGGATAAAACTCTAATTATAAAGTAAGTATATCTCCTTATGATCTTAGCAAATCTCATAAATAAATTCCTCAATATTAAGAAAAGCAACTTAGAACAAAAATGTTTTCCTAGATGGTACCTTAAATCATCACTAATTTATGGCTTTGGGATTGTTGGCCTTTTCATAGCCATGTTCTCTACCACTCTCCATCAGATAATTGATGGTTAGATTTTTCTTCCATATCCATATTTTCCTACATGGAACCCTAGTATGTGTTATTTTCGGTAATCTTCATACTTTCGACTCTTTATTTTAAATAGAGGCCTCGTTAATTCATTTTTCGATGTGGGATTTCAACTAAGATATTTTGAAACGTCAAAAATGTGTTGTCCCAATACCCTATATTTTGTTGAACCGATGGTACTTCAAATCATCATAGATTGATGAGTTTAAGGACCTCAATTATACACTTGTTTGTGATTGATGACCTCAATCACTACCTATAAATATTTACGTTTTTCCTCCGATTATATGTCTCTAATTGCCACCAATGTTCTCCTAATCAAGATCATAATTTGGTGGTGACCCTTTCATTTCTCTTTTCCTCATATTAAGACTAAATTTTAGTAACCCAATTTCCGATGTGGGTTTTCCCACAAATATATTATCTATTTTCAACCTTTTATTTTCTAAGAACAATTTCAAATTGCGAGGACGCAATTTATTGAAGGAGGGGAGAATGTAACACCCCAAGATTTTATAGTGTGTTATTTCTTCAAAATAATTCAATAACTTTCACTACACGCAACACCAAGTTCAATCGCACCATGACTTACCAAACAAGCCATTCCAAAGAGGTTATGAATAGTGTTAACTAAATTTTAAACTTTATATAATCCTTGTAATTTTAGAATCCATATTATGAGTTTCTTAGATATAATGCAAGAACAAATTCATTTTTAGTATTGAACTTTTATCAAATTTTAATAGTGAACCCTTTTTAAATACAATATTTTAAACTTTTTGACTAAATGGGGACATCAAAAATTTAAAATGAAACATCCCAAGCTTCCACGGTACGCTAGCGTGTGTTGTACGCAACACCGAGTTCTAACACACCGTAACCAATCAAACTAGCCGTTATGAATAGTAATACCTACTTTTTGAAATTATATATATTTTATATTTCAAAATGGACTTCATTTTTGGATTCGGAATATCTAATTTAGCCTAAGGTGAAATTTTGGTACTTTTCGGATAACTTTCACATTTTGATGAATAGTGAAAATTACTAAATTTTAATTAAAAACAACTTTTTTAATAAAAATAATTAATAGTGATAAACTATGAATTTTAGTAGTTTTAAAGTATATTTAGAATATATTTTTACCATTTAATATAATTTTGGTCATTGGACATAATTATACAATTAAACCGAACATAAACAAGTGTCAATCTTTTGATAGTTATTATCTCTTAAAAACACGCTTTTTGTTTTGACAGCGGGAATTAATTTTAAATTAATTTCTGCCACTTCTGTGTTTTGAATTTAGGAAAATGGATTCCATATTTGGAATCAGGATGTTCAAATTGTGTAAATAGGTAACTTTTATTTTTAGACATTTTGAATAATTACTGCGGTAAATATTTTATTTACCATGGTTAAGGGTAAATCCGGTAAATAAGGGTTAAACAAAATAATATTATAATAATACTAAATTACCCTAAAACGTGTCTTAACCCTATTGGTTGATACATAGTCGACCATGGGCATCTTTGGGTCTATTTTGGGACCCCATGGATCCACTTGTAAGTGATAATGACACTTTATTTTAATTAAGTCAAAATGAATACAAAAATGACACAAGCATATATCTTTTAGAACAACAATTTTTACATAGGGTTATACATGTTGGATTTTCGATTATAAATATTCATTAGAAAGATAAAAAGATTTCCTACATAATTATAGTTTATTTATAATTTTTAGACATTAAATAAGTTATTTTATTTATGACACAATGATGATGCAGTAATTACTATAATAGTGAAAAATTAAAATAATTGATATTATAAATACCCAAATAAATATAATATGAAACTTTTAATGAATTAAACTAATTTTCTAGGATAATATGATATATTAGGATTGATTTAATTGACTTTGTTCGAAGTAATCAATCTGTTATGAGTTTCACAAAAATCAACTATTGAATAGTGTCAAAATTGACATAAAAGAGTTCTTAAAACAAATATTATATTATTAATTGATATTAAATTCCTAAAAAATCTAAGGTTCGGCCAAGAGACTTATATTATGATAGGTTAATCATTAATGGACCACTTGGGGGTCGCTTGGATGTATATAGTAAGTTTATTAACCATATTATATAAAAATACAAAGAGACATTGTAAAAGTGAAACTAATTAACTTAGAGTTAATACTTAAAGATAAGGTTAATATAAGTACCCAAACCTGTCTAAATTCTATTGGATGAGTTGTTTTCGACCTATCCCCACCTCATACTTTGAATATTCAACTTTGGAGCCTTTGAAAACCGAATATGAATTTATTATAAATTAATATTTCTAGCTTTTCCAAAAGTGCCCCTCACCCCTCTTATAAAAGGGCACTCCTCCTTCTCATTTCTTCACACCTTCAAAGCCTTTTGGTTCGGCCAAACTCTGCCCAAATACTCTCCCAACATCCCTCACTACAACCTAGAGGCCTTAGTTTGATCAGAAAGCCAACCTAAGGAGCCCTTTTGATCAAATCAAAAGGAAGAACCCAAAGAAGAGGTAATGATTTCACCACCCTTTTCTAAGTTCATTTCTTCTTCCACTTCTTCTTCCTTTGTTCTTACCATTCTGAAATAATAACTCCAGTATCTCACATATACTGTGATGTTATTATAAATATGGTACAATCATATTCAGTATTCTATCCACCCTTTGAATAACATGTCGCCATACGTGCGTACGTACGGCTTACCGTCTCCACGTCATGGTGTAATTGTTATTCAATATAACATTATTTGGATGGGTATAATAATGATGTGTAACTCATGTAAATAATAAATATAACATGTTAATGATTCTGTATATATGATATACCATCCATTTATATATTATTTTAATATCAAAAGAATGATATTGTCGCTCGTGCGTACGTACGGACTACCGTCTCCACGAACGCGATGAGATTCATTCTCCATCGTATCCATTCAAGTATAATTATCATTTTATGATTTAAAAATGATGTTTAAGCACTTGATATCATTCTGGATATGAATAAGATACAACAAACATGGCTTATGTAACAAAACATATAAAAGAAAATGAGTAAGTTAACACCCGAAACGATGCTAATTCTAAGATATTATTAATAAATCAATGTTAAAAGATCATATATGATATCATATTAATATATATGATTCTTGTATAATTTAATAACAATTATTTCACCATTATACAGGAGGTTAACCTACCCCAACCAAGGAAAAGTACAAGGTAAGGGTTATTTCACAATCTCTTCATTATCCGAGGTTGTTTATATGTAATAATCTACTGGGATCTCTTTATCATCCACATCCATGTTTCTTAAAAATGTATTTCAAAACATTTTTACTATTTACAAGAATATGGGTTAAAGTCATTTATACCCTTGTTTTACTTTTTATAAGAGGTTTATAAAGGAATCTTTCCGTCGTTTTCAAAACAAGGTCATTTTTAACCTTTTCGACAGAATTGAGGTAAGAATGTTTTTTTTAACTTATACGGCGGGTGCGGTTATTTTCCGTCGTTATAAAATCGTCGAAGCTTTCCTTACAAGCTTATAAGAATATTTTCAAAGAAAATGTTTTATTTTATATGGATCTTAAATGATTTCAAAATAAAAGGAGATATTTCTTTAAAAAGAATTTTGATTTCATCTATGTCAACACCCTTTGATGGATTTTAAGATTATTTGAAGTTGATTTATTATGATATAAAACTTCTATATTGTATTGAAGTTTTTGTGATATGTTTGACTGTGGATGTGCTATTTTTATACCATTCATAGTTTATGGTGAAATTATTGACATTTCGTATGCTAGTTTTAATACGAATGTTTATGTTATGTTTAAACCTTTTTATATGGGAATGCATTGGACTTAATAAGTGACGGGTGGAGCCCGTTATAGCTCCTCGATGCATCGGTAGGTCTCATGAGACAAACTAGTGTCTTGGCACAAGTCCTTGACAAAATCTTATTTGTAGCCTTGGCACGAGGCCTTGGCTATGTGGTTATGATAGTCTGGCATTATGCATTCCAACATTATGAAAGTGGTTATTGATATTGCATGTGATTATTCGATTAGTAGAATATCCATGTGAATAAGTAAATGGCATTATTTCATTTTACTTTTGCCATACTATGTTGAAGTTCAATTTTAAAAGGCTTTTGTTTTAGTAATTCATTGTCTTAAATGTTTATGCTTATTTTGAATGTTCCGCTATATTGTTATCCTTACTGGGCATTTGAGCTCACCCCTTTTCTATGTTTTATTTTTCCCAGGTAGTGAAGAAGTAAATTATGAATGACTTGCAGGGATATTATGAGGGGTTAATAGTGTGGATATGAAGACTTTGTTGTTGTAGTAGTTTTTCACTTTGAAATGTAATGTAAAACTTTATGATTATATCTAGTGTTTCCAAGGCTACTAAACCAATCGGTCTTTCGGGATTTGATCTTTCTTGTGATCATGCCAATGTTACGAAGTAATGCACCGACTCTGGGTAGCTGGGGTCGGGGCGTTACATACATAAAATGGAAATATAATTTTATTAGTTTAATAATAGAGTAAGCGTAACCTGAAAAAACAATGGATGTTCGGAAAAAATCCCTTACCTTAAGTTTAAAGGTGTTATTCACATGATCTTAAAGTCACATATAATCAAATTAGATTCATTAATTAATAATTCAATAATGATTTCGGCATGTATTTTATTTGTTACATGTTTTTTATGTTCGTTTAGGTACCTTTTTATACGTTACGAGGTTCAATTTCATCATTTAAGAGCATAGGTTTCCTTGGTTTTCATGATCATTTTACTACTGTACATGTACAAAAGGTCGTATAAAGTGGGGGTAATTATGTATAATTGAACATGTATGTTACTAATAATATTCAAGATTTTATATTAGTCTTATATATCATTTTTTGTTTTTTTGTAATGAGGATGAATCATTAGATAAATAGGTAATGATAAACGTTTGCGTTTATTTTAGTGGTTTTCAATCACAATTAACTCATTTGGTTTTATAAATTAATATCATTTGTTAAAAATGATTCTAGATCATTAAATAAGATATAATACATATATTATAATCTTTTTCAACAATAAAAATGGTTTTGTTTCCATTCATGAAGAAGTTAATTCAAATTGAAAACATGATCATCCTTGAATGTGATACATTAACACATCATGTAAGATGTTTTCATTTTTAGTATAAAATGGTGGGGAAAGGGAGATGATGATAAATTATTCCATTCACATAAAACAATTACATAATATTTAAGGTACTAGTTTTATCATACCATTTTTATGATGGGAGGTGATGAGAAAAAAAATAAAGAAACATTAAATGAAATTAAAAGAAAAGGAAGAGGGTTTTACATCTTGATTCCATCTTCTTGCCTCCTAAGGGGATTGGTTTCAATTTTTTTTAATACGAAAAGCTCATGTAATATGGGGAGGGGATTTATAGGATATTAAAGCATAGTTTTGATAAGGATAAAAGATTTAGATGTGTGAGGATAAGAGGTGGTGATGGGAGGTATTTATAGTGGAGGAAAGGGGTGTTTTCTCATGATTTTACTCAATATTTTATTATTTTTCTCATGAAAAGAAATATCCCTGATTCATAAGACTAAATTAAATAATGTTTGCATGTTACTTAGAATTAATTGCCACTTACATCATCCATGACTCAATAATAAATGAAAAATGCATTTATTTACTTATACTGTAAATTACAGTATTTTACTATTCACGAGAAATTCAAGTATTTTTGAAAAATTCTGAAACATCCCTTTAATATTTCTTCATGATATTGAATTATCAAAATAAAATCCATTTTTGTAGAGAAAATTTCTAATAATAAGAAGTTTAATTTTTAAAAAAATCACAATTTTCTTGAAAAATACAGATTTGAAAATTATAACTATTTTTATAACACATTGTAAAAATTAACTTTTTTCTCATTAAATAATATTATAAACATAATAAATAAAGAATATAATTTAAGATTATATTTTATGAAAATAAATTTTATTTTAAATTATTAAATTAGTCCTAAATTTATTATTTAATATTTATCACTTACAAAAATACCAAAATATAATTAATAATTTTGAAAATATTTATTTTCTTATACTATTAAATAATTATATCATCTTTTCACTTATAATGAAGATAAATGTTTTTATAGTTTCATTGGTGAGGTTTTTTATTCAATTATCTATTTTACTATTTATAAGGTTCATGTCACTCATCCAAAGGTCAAGTTACTATTTTTTGGTATATGTTCTTTAGCTTCTAGAATTGACATTTACTACCTTAATTATTAATTTAAAAAGAAGTAATTGTGTTCTTAATGTGATTTTATGTGATTTTACTATATGAAATAAATATAAGAATGATATTTTAGTGACAAAATTTTGGGGTCAGTGTAGATTGAATACGTTCAAAAGTCTACAAGATATAGAACACTGAGCTTAAACCAACAATGAAATATTGTTATTTAAATGTGACTATCACAATCTAACAATAAAACAAGAGGGTATTAATTTTAATTACTTATTTATAAAATAAATATGAATTTTATAATTAATATAAATTTAATGAATAATCTGCAGAAATAATTGTTTAATTTAAATTAATATCATTTTATTATTCAAAAATATGTTTTCTAAAGAAATGTGGGATTTATTATTTCTTCAGTGAATATTGCATTTAATTTCTATAAGTAATATGTATTTATTTATAAAATAAATTTATTTTTTGCATTCATTCTGTCAATGATGTCATAAAATTAATTTTTTTGAATTTTTTTTGAAGGATTTATTTTTCAATGAATAGTGAAAATAATGGTTTTTATTCAAAACAGTATATTTATTTTCATGTATTCAGAAAGATAAATTATATTTTTGATTAGTATTAAAATTTAATTTGTTATATTTTATTTAAAATAACTCAATTATGATTTTTAAAAAGGATTTTATAAATAATTTTAGTATAAAAACATATAATATTTAAAAATGGAAATTTGATGATAACCCATTTTTTTGTTTTTTCATAATTCATTTTAAATAATAGTATTCGGTATTTGGGTTCTTAATTTTTAAAAATAGAATCCATATTTCAAATCTGTGGGTCCAAATTTAGTAAATAAGCCCATTTTTTTCTTATTCAATATGAATTTAAACAAATTACATTTTATTATCATGGTAAAGGGTAAATCATGTAATTAATGGTTAATTGTAAAATTTTAGGAACTATAAAATTACCTTAACACATTCATAAATAATATATTATTCTTATATATCATCCATAGTCATTCAAAGGTAATATTTATGAAATTTTTGGCCACATGGATAAGATTATGACTTTTATAATATTTTATTTAATGAAAAGACTATAATTTCACCCCTGTGTTTTTAATAACTAGTTTTTTAACATGCGGTTATCTAGATAATATTCTATAATATAAATATTACATTGAAATATATAATATTTATCTTCATCGTTATAATTTATTTTTAATTTTTGGAGAAGATATAATTACCTTAAATTATTAAATGATTCTCATTATGTAGTTATTCTATTAATGATAAGATAAAAAATGAAATTAAAAATATTATAGTAAATATAATTCTACATATAAAATGTGATAAACGAAATATATATGATAAAATTACATTTTAGGTATATTATAAAATATTTGGTTCAAATTTTACATATTTTATTGATATTATAAAAGTAATCATAATGAATAGTGGTAAAAACTGACATTATTAATATTTTATATTAAATAATATTTTATTACATGATATAAAATAAAAAATATATAAATTCATCCAATTGATAAGGATAATATTTAATCTATACTACATTCTCCATTTATGGGTCCTTTTCCATTTTATATTAAATATATAGATCATGAAAGTGTAAAAAATTTGTTTTAATAGTATGAGTTAAAGTGGTTAAATAAATGTTATAACAAAATTATAGTGGTATGGTTATAGTAAAAAATTGCATAATTTTTAATGACCAATATTATATCGGTCCATCCTCATATTATCAATTAACTAAATCACATTAGATCTTTTTTAATTTATTATTTATTTATATTAATTTATTATTTTGACCAATAAATGCATTTATTTGGAAAATTCATAACCAAATCACTTACTATTAAACATAAAATTATTTTAGAGATGTTATTTTAGACATAACATAAAATTTAGATGGATTAATGTTTTCATCAAAGTATATTATCCAAATAAGAGATATAATTTTTATTATATTATTTAAATTTTTTTATTCATCCACCTGCATAAAATCTTATTAAAAATGAAAAAATATTAGAAATTGTATAATAAACATACTGATATTTTATTATGTTAAAATAATAATTAATATTCATATCCATAATCCATCAAATCTGCGGATGAACGACTCGTGAACTAATGTAATTCATTTTCCATCAAAGTCTCTAAGGAGAATTTATAATGATTGATTTAATTTTTTTAAATTATACTGATGAATTATTTTTCATTATAAAAATGTAGAAAATATTTTTTCTTATTAATATTCCATGCACAAAAATATGATAATGTCATTCATGTCTATGTGTTTACTGTGACCACCATGAAGTGATGTGACTCGTTTTTCACCACCACATCAAGTTAATGATAAATAGAAGTACATTACAAGATTAAAAATGATATAAATTATATGGTAATAATTATTCAAAATTTAAAATAATAGTTATATGTTTTCCATAAGGATCATTGAAAAATTGAAATCTTACTCTTTCATACATACATCCTACCATCTTAGTGATTATAACATAGTTCATTTATCATAACCATATTTAGTTGATTGATTTAGAAGTATAATTGGTATATAATGAATGATAATTATTTAATTATTATTATGTATGTGATGATGGAATAATGACCTATGTGGCCATATTGGACCAACCGATGTCATTCTGGACTAAGGAACAAAATATCGTCAAATATGTTCGATACAAATTAAATGATTTTGTAAGTTTAAATAAAATGGAAATAAATTATAAAAAATAATAATAAATTTTATAGGTTTATAATAATGTATAAATTGTCCATTTTTTATTATTCATAATCATAAATAATCCACATGAGTTATCATTGTAAAGTAAAAATTTCATTGTCTCACATTCATTCCAATCATACATAAGCTATATACACTACTCATTTATTTTATTTGATGTATATAATTATATTGAATTACATTTATGAAAAATATGAAAAATATTATGGAAATTATATATCCATATTTTTTATTTCAACAATAGGCCATAGGATTCCAATGATAACAAATTGGTAAGGAATCATTTTAAAATATTTTAATAATTCAGATTTTTTTAATATTAAGACTCCACTAGGGGTTATTAATATTCCATTCCAATGACATATAATTTTTTTTCAAAATTTTTTCTATTTTTATAAAAAAATTATAAAAAAGTTTTATTTTACCAACATTTTAATTTTTAAAAAACCATTTCAATAGAATGTTTTTATAATTTCATAATGGATGTTCATTGTGGATTTTTCAAAAAAAATTATAGATGATATGTTATTTAATCATATATTTAGATATTGGATTTTACATCAATCATTATTCAAAATTATTTTGAAATATCCATTATATATTTAAAACTTTATTTTCAAGGAATTTTTTTTCATTTTTATAATAATGTTTTTAAAAATATAGATATTATTTTAAAATAAAAATGTATTTTCCACATGAATTTTTCCAATTGATCATTTTATTTTTTTCTCAGACCATCATCATCATAGGTATGTATTGACATATAGAGATCTTAACCATAGATATATGTGATAGATATGGTTTCTGTAGGACTATGATTTTAGATTGTCTATAAACCTAGTAAGGGAAACATGGTGGTAGATTAAATTATCATGATGTCTAGTTCTTGTTTGAAGATTTTGTCTTTATATATATTTATTATATAAAACTGAACGTGATGTAAGATAGGTTTGAAATTCATTTTCATTCAACAGATGTTACCCCTCTACTTCATCAATGTTAGTGGGAGGAATAATTTTAAGACATTAATTGAGATGATTTTCATGACCATATATCCTTAAGAGAAACAAAAGATATATTTTCAAAAGGAGGGGAGAACATCATCCATTTCTAGGTAAGGATAGTTGTTTAAGTCTTTATGTGAGAGAAGGGGATACGATAGATTCAGAAAACTCTATTATCAATTGTTCTTATTATATGGAATACATAAAGGTGAATTAAATGATAGTTTTAATGGGTTTCCCTGAGGAAACATGTGGCTGATACTGTCTCTCAATGTCTCACATATAAGATGGTGAACGCTAAAAACATGGCATAAGTAGGTTTTAAATATCCTCTTGAGATTCCATTGTGTAAATGGGATGGAATATCCATGGAATTTATTATAATAATTCCACAGATAGGGAGTGGCCAATATTTAATATGGGTGATTTTTTTTACAACTCAAGAAGTCTATTAAAATCATTAAATCATATATTAATGTTCATATAAGTTTTTATAATTTTTATATGAATATAATATCATTTGAATCCCTGGGGTACTCTTGATGATTATCTCAGAATATGTTTATTGATTCATGTTAGGATGTGTAGAGGCCTACAGGATGAATTCTATACCTTATTAAGGATGAAAATATTGTTCCACCACCACATGGATGGTAAAATTGATTTAAATATATAGTTGTTGGAGGATATGATGAGAGAAAACATGTTTCCCATTTGAAAGAGTTTGTAGGATTACTTTAAATTTGAAGAGATTGCTTATAAAAATGAATATCACTATAATATTGGCATAAAACCATTTCTGGAATTTAATGGGAGACTGTATAGGACACAATCATCATGGATTGATATTGATATCACATATTTTTTATATATATAGTGAATGTGACAATCGAGGAGTACAATTTGATCAATGAGAATAAGGGGATAGACTATAGCCGATATAAATCTTACCCAGATTGATCTTATAAGACCTTAGAGTTTGAGAAGAGAGAAAATGTTCTCCAAATTACCTCCTCATGATGTGTATTATGGAGGTTTGTATGGGGAGGAAATCTAATATTGAGGTTCATCAGTCCATTCAGGATCCTATTGAGGGTTGGTGAGGTTTCTTATTACAAATCCTTACTCCCAGAGTTGGAGAGGGTGCATGAAGTCTTCTATGTGTCGTATTTGATGATATATGTGCATTTTCATAAACACATATTTGATTTTGTAGATATTTACATAGAGTATAAATCCATATTCATAGAGTATCCAGTGGAAGATAAGGATTTTAAGGAGTTGATCTGACAGAACGGACTATTACCATGGTTCATGAGCATTGGAAGCACCAGAGCATATAACATTTCTCTTGGGGGTGGGAGAGATCGATACGAGCTATGTATACCCAAATGTTTTTGTTATTTTATGATTTTGGGTGTTGAATATCCTTTAAGGGTGAATAATTTATAAACCCTTCACATTCATTATACGTCTTTCACAAAATTGAAGAAATATATTCAAATCTAGGAACTAAGATGGTGCACAACTCTATGGTTTTATGGTCTCAGAATTGATATTATAAACATTTTAATGACATTAGTGTCATATAACTTTAGTTTCCCAAAAATAATATATTATTTATGAAATTGAGTATTTTATAATTAATTTTAGGCATTATTTAAATCATTAATGTGGGTTTTACCTAAGGCATGGCCTATAGTTGATTGGTGCCTAATGTTCAGATGCGACAACTATTAGCAGCTACATTAAATTGATTTCATTACTAATTAATTCAATTAAATCATTTTTTACCCTAAATAATATTTTCTATATATAAATTCCATCAATTCAGACTATATATTTATGTCTTCATAACCCTAGTACCATTTAGGGACGAAATGATTATTCTTCACTAAAAAATCGAAATTGGACAATGAACGACAATTTTTTTTGAGTTGGATCAAGAGGTAGTGAACATAGTGGGTCTTCTCATAGCTGTTGAAAGGCTTCCTCAGTAACGATCTTCATATAATTTGGTAGGTCTCATCGACTTTAGTTTATTACCTCGATTAAATTTTTGATCATGGATTATTATCAATTACTCTTATTAAGTGAGTTATATGTTTTTATGTACGAGATATACTTTCGATAATAGTGTTTATTCAGTATTTACCACCTTTGTTATCATGTTATCATCAATGTAAATCTATGAGATAATTTTTTTGCCCTAAATTCTACTAAAATTGTTGAACCACATTGTTCATATTCTTTTCCCCTCTCAGCACATCACATACTTCAATGATGGCTTATGGGGTTCTAGTTAACATTGTTGGGGTAGGTTTGAGTATTATAAAAACTATAGATTCATTGAAGTATTAAGAAAAACACATGGAATTTTTTTTGTTGGTTTTATTGAGAAATAATGTGGGATACAGGTGATACTTAGTGGATAAAAGATCATCAGTGTTGATCGGATAAAGAAGTTGGTGCATAGGAATCACAATAAAACACTATAAGTGATCAACATCAAATTTATGGCCACTAATGGCTGATAATCAAAGGATGAAGGTATTTTCCCCCAATTTTAGGTAGTCATCATCATTATTCATTGTAATGATTTTGGATTTGTAGAATGTGGGATGATCAGGATTGTTGTGTAAAAGACGAATACGTGACATGTAGCTAAAGAAAACTCTCTGTGTAGCCTCACACTTCATATGTAGCTATGGTTTTGGGGAAGATAAGGATCAGACGCTATGTGGTGGTCCCACATACAATTTTACCTTATAAGGTGTCTTAGACAAGTTCTTTCATCACAAATCCATGGGACTTTGTGGGATGGAAAACCATGTACTCTGGGATTGCATGGGCATGAGATAGTACCAAGGCATAACCAGGTACATGAGCACTACCTGATGAATAAGGGAATGAACATAAGAACATGGGATGTCCCATTGTTTATTTTACATGTCAAGTAGTCCCATTACACACCCTATAAGGAGAAATGTCCTCTGATCCCTATTGAGATGAGAACAAGTCTAGGTTGTGTCATGGGACCACATCCCATGTGGAACCCACTCACACCATATACCCCTACGAAGAGCTTCAATATTTTGTATCTCCTATGTATAGACTTAGATTTATGCATTTTAGTATCCTATCCAATATAGTTAGACATGTCAAATTTTATTTTATCATTTTTATTGTAATTATATAGATGATGTATAATATTTTGTGCACGAATCTTCTTAAGGAGACTTGTGATGATAGAATTGATCTGTAAGGATCATCAGTTAGAGTAGATGAGGCCATAAAACCTCATTTAATATCATGTTACAGGTCCCCCCATACTTTTTACACTGGTTTATTGGGACCTTGTGATGTGACTGGGTGTGGGTCATCCACCAACTGAGTGGATTCCCCATGAAACATTATGTAATAGGTCCTCTACCTACTAATTGACACCCACATGGTGTAATATGGAGTGGTTTCACTACCTACTATGTGTTACCCCCAACATAATCGGGAGAGGTTCTACTATCTACAATGTGGGACCTCTTTGATGTTCTAGAGAATTGGTTATCTACCAACTTTGGGGTATCCCCTAGACTTAGTATCACATGTGTCATCTATCTACTGAGTGGTACCCCCTAAATCACTAAGTCATGTGTCCAAGATCTACTATATGTACCCCCCTGAAGAACTAGTGCATGGGTTCAATATCTACAAAGTGGGAAATACATCAAGTAATAATAAGCGTGTTATATAAATACTTAGTGGAACAACCCCCCACCCCTCCCCCATATGTGATACGTAATGTTTTATCTATTTTAGATTGTTCCCCCTCAAATATGTGGTACAACGGAGAGGTGTGGGTCTTTCACATAGTCACCGTGTGGATACATGAGATGGTGTGAATCACAGATGGAGCCCTTTGAATATAATGGTTGGCTCTTCATTCTATGTTGGTCAGTGATATGGAGAATTCCATTTATCTCTTTTTTGGGTTTCTTTTATAAATATGTATAAATTTTTCGTTTTTATATCCCTTTTACTTTGGGTATAGATGATTACATCTATCATATAATCTATTTATTCACCTTTGTTTCTCATTAATTCCTATGAGGTATTAATATACTAATTATATAATTCATTTTTACCACATGTGTCATGTGTCATTCTGATGGCATACAGATCTGCAGTGATCTTGGTTGAGTTTTGGGACACTTGAGGGCATTGACATTGCATTGTGGTTACGTTTGGAGGTCATGATTCAGGCTCTCTCGCATTTCATTTATTCTAGTTGTGGTCTAGTGGGGGATTATTTTCTGTTTGGGTTTTTATTTATCCCATTTACACATTGGATTCATTATATTTTAATATGTTCTATTCCCTGGATTTTATTTAATAAATTGTTCTAATCTAGATTTTATAGCCCTTTTATTATTTCTCAATACTGTTTCATGGAGACACATGGGATCATGAATATAGGTAAACTAGGAGAACTCCCAACATTTATATTTTTCTATATTGTGTTTTTTCTGTATCCACTATTCTATTTGTGGTGGTAGGGGTTATGGAAACATGACATTCTATGGGTAGGGAGAGCCTTGTTCGATAATATCATTATAGAATGAGTTGGAGTTTATTTTTCGTGATTAGAGAAAAATATTTTAGGATTTATTTGTTTATCATAATTTTTTTTAGTGTAATAAGTGATTATATAAAAAACAATTCCATTTCAAGGATGACATTCCCACCCTTCCATCCTTTATAATTTTAGAGATATAGAAGGTCGTATCAAAGGTCATTACAGGGACTGGTTTGGCTAGTTGGTAAATAGTATAGGCAGAGTTCCTATGAATAGGTAGGCAGGGGTGATAACATGACATTTATGAGGCCCAACCATACATGTATTGTGAAAATAGTGAATTGTGGGCTCCTCAAGAATACCAATTTTCATCTATAAATTGGATAAGGGATTTGGATTGTATATTTAAGTCAATTTAGTTGAAAGAATCATTGATAAGTTATTCACACAAGAATTCAATATATATTTTGTGCTAAAAGATTCAAAATAAAGTCATGTTGTTTCTCATATTGATATGACCCATAAGATTTCCTTCATGCATTGAAGCTTCCAAGAGGATTATTTCACAAAATATAAAATTCACGAACAATAAATTGATGCTGAGGGTCAACCATATGTGAATAGTTGGTATTTACTTCATTCCATTAAATGTATTTTCAATTATGAATATAAATTCAATCAAATTTGAATAGAATAGTACATTTATGACCAATAACAGTATGCATGGATCGTTCATCAGAAATTTCATATATAGATCTTCCATGATGTTGATCTTCCATGAGTTAAATGGAGTTCACCAATATATAAGTATCTTGAAAAATCAATTCCAAGTGAGACTACATAGATGTTTTCAGTCAGTATCAAACATTGAAAAATATTGAGTAAATTATTATGTTATATGAGGACAAAAGTCATTTTGGATGAATGAGCATCATTGGTGTCCCTCCATAGATCCTCCATTAGTTATTAAATAACTAATCGTTGGTGAGTTATGGAAGAACTAATAGATTAGGAAAATGGAAACATTCTATGTGAGTTACTATGATCTTGATAAAGGAATATATTCGTATGTGATCATCACATCTAATCATCATGCATGAATGAACGGATCTCTACAATGTCACTTGGGAGATCGAGTCATAAACATATTGTTATATCCAAATTGTGAGGCGGTGGGTTCAAAAGATCTATAAAACATGAATTCATGAATTTATGTATATGAATAGAATATAAGGAAATGGAGGAATTTTTAATTATCACCAATAAATTATCCACTGTAAATCAATCATTATATGTATGACATGAATCAAAAAAAATTCATGATTTTGATGAAGAATGTTAATGAATGTGGGGTATAAAACATGGATTATCATGTATGTTTCTATAATTGTCGTATTTACTTCTTATCTAAATGAGAAAAGGATAGAAGAATATAGTTCTATATGTTTTTAAATTTCATAATTCATGTGATAAATTATTTATTATTTATATATCATGATAAAATTAAATAATAATGATCCATGTGATATCAAAAGAAGCTTTATCTATGTGTTAATTCCAATAAAACTCGTGGAAGATTCATATTTACCTACAAATCATGGTTTAATAATTTTTTTGAAAACACGGTTTTTGTGGAAATATAGAAGTGATAATTAAAATATATTAAGTAAATGGAATATGAGTGTCTTAATGATACTCTCATAGAATTCATTAACCCATGTTTGGAATAATTTTCAAATGATACTAAATGAATTTAGTGTTGTGAAGCTCTCACTAAAACATATTAGGGATATTCCATAATATGTTATGGAAATATTATTCTTTTTAAATTTGGAAGAAAATATATGTATGATATAATCAATAATGTTTGATATATCTCATTACAAAACCATAGTTATTATTTTTATTCATATCAAAGGAGTGATCCGTATATCATTTAGAAGATCATTTCTATCTTAGAACTATGGTAAGAAAAGATTGTGTGTATTCAATTTAACTAATTTTCAATGTGAATCTGAGGATGGAAAATTGGCCATCATATGACAAAGTATGTACATAGGTGAAGAATAATAAGGCCTCATGTCTCTATTTTGAGAAAATATTTTTGATGGATTGTTTAAGATAATGTAAGTGTGACCCTTAACGAACTATATAGGGGAAGAATAAATACCCAAATGAAAAGTGTCTTGAAGATTAATGGGATATATATTAAATTTTATAGAGGATAGTAGATAGAACCTATCTAGAGGGATATTCTCTAATAACAAGAAGAGTAAACATTTTAGAAGATTGATCATCAATCTTTTTAAAAGACATCTTGAAAATTGAATTCAATATTATTTATAGTGAATATTATATGTAATTAATCTTGGAAAGGATTATCCTCAAAATTAAACAAACACTTGAAAATTCATGTTTTACATATAATATATAGTTCATTACTCATTTATGAATTAGAGATACAAGATAAATAAGAACATTCTCTAAAAACCATCTAGGTTGAATTAAATGAAATGTTCATATAATGAAATGGATCATTGATCCATCCCCTCTCCTAGTTATGATCTCAGTAATGAAATAACTATTAGAGATATTAAAGGATGTTAACTTTGAGAATTTACAAGATTTACTAAATAATTAAAACTATGATTTTGAACACATTCAATAGTTCATGAGTTTTTTCACTATTGGAATGATTTTATATAGATTGAAAACCGTATTCACCCATTGCTGCATACACATGGTTTCATGGAATTTGATGTTATTACATTGGTATTTTCTTCACTATGATAAGAATCTCCCCTTAAAAATATATCAATGATAAATTTTGAAATATATTGGAAAAATATAAATTCCATTTTACCATCAATATCTATTTAAATTTATACCAAGGTGATGTGATATAAAATATATTCGGAAATGTGGGAAAAATAAGAGAATGTTTCTAAAGGTAATGTGATGATATAGAAATATATGATTTAGGTTTAAATAGAATTGGATGAATCTGTTTGGATGGTATATGAAGATAAAATCGATGAATATTTCACCTAATTAAATGATTTTTAATAAATATTAGATGGTATGGTTGTAGCCTATAAAATTTAACTATTGTGAAGATGTTTATGAGAATGTTTTCTAATAGATATGATCCTAATATATCATTATAAGAATATATTGGAGATCCGTATCTTGATGAATTACATAAAAATAATTTCATCTAAGAAATGAGAATATCCCCTAGTTATTTAGAAGAAAATTAAATAAAAAAAGAAATATAATTCCCAAAAAAGTATCAATTCCAATAAAAAGATAATCTAACCATCACTAGAATCATAGGATGATGATTATGTAAAATGTAATATAATTATGTCTCCTATTTCTAAAAATAGCATGATACGAATGGGAATATATAATAGTAATCTACCACTTAAATGTATTAATTGTGAATGTGTTGGAAACCATAAATCAATTTTTCCTAAGAATGGATATAACGAATCAAAGAGTGAGGTTGTTGATGAACATCATTCTAGATGGATCCCCAGAAAAACTCAAATGTTTAATTTTATGGTGAAAAAGAAACATAAAAAAAATTTAATGAAAATATTATGAGTAAATAATAAAGTGATGATTCATAATCCCCATTTGAGATATATGATTATCCTTCCCCTCAAAAAGTTAAAACTCTAATTTCAATGAGAAAAAAGTTGTAGGAAACATCTACTAGTGATGAGGAAAACGTTTATACTGAAAATATATGGATTTCAGGATTACAAGGATACCATACGAAAAAAAATTATTGAGAATAAGAGAAAAAATATTCATCGGGATAATGAAAATGAAGATTAGGATAATAGTGATATCATATAATAGATTCAAATTTTCAAGGTGAAAGGTAAAGAAGAGAAGAAGCTTCTAGAATAGCTTAATACAAAACCAAATTCTAAATATTAAGAGATTCATGGGGCTTGATATATAGAAATTAAGCCTCAAATAAAATTAAGTAATAATAAATAAAAAAATTAAAACATAGGGGTGATTCATGATGACGCATTTAATCCTGTATAGAAAATTAAACATAAGAAATATATATATTATTTCTGAATTATAATGTTTGATTGCATCAATTTTATATATTTTTATAGAATATTAAGTTAAATATAGATATTTATTTGCTAATTTGTTTTTGAAAATATAACTCTTATAGTTAAGAGTGGTAATAATATGTTTTGAAGAGATAATACACTAAGATTATGGTATAAACAAGGCATTAATATCCTAAAAACACATGTATTTCAAAAGGTAGCCTCATGTTTAACATGGTAGATCATGACTATTATTATAGTTTCTAATGATTTATGTAAAAATAATATAAATTTTGGTCTAAAATTACACTAAAATAAAATGGTAATGTATTAAGGAGGAGAAAACCATAAAAGAATAGAAGCATCCCTATGAAAATAAGAAACACCTCTAGAAGAGAAATGTTTGATGCTTAAAAAAATACAACATCGATTTCACAGGCTTCTATAGTGCAAGTATAATGAATAAAATATATATATGTTAACATAATATCTTCTGATAACGATGAAATAGATAAGTATCAATAGATTTATAATGTTATAGGATTTAATATTGCTCAATGGTGTGATGAATTTTCATTAAAAATAAATACTAAATCTCTTTAGCAAAAGAATTTTATTTAAGGGAATATGATGAATTTTTTTTTGGATGATAACAAGAAGAATTGTGATGATAATTGAAGAACAATAATGTTTAGGTTGATCAAAAATATTAGTCATTTAATTTATTCTAAAATAATAAAAATTTGTTCCTAATTGCCTCTTCTTCTTGTCTATTTATCCTAAAATTTATGGAATTGAAGGATATTTTTTAGGCCTATTACACTATTTATAAAAATAGTGGATAATATTCATGGTCTTTCGTGGATTTAATGAAGAATAATTATTCCATTTATGGGGATAAACATGAAAAAAATCTATGTGATTATATCTTTTAGATATTTTGATTTTTCTTGATATATTTTAAAAATATGATTATTGGGGTTTCCCAAGAACTCTGACAAATGTTTATTTTGATTAAATTAATATTATTTATAAATAAGGTTCTCTTTTTGTTTAAATAATGTGGAAAAGTGGAATTAAATTTGTAAATTATTCCTACCTTGAAATTTATAGATACATTTTTTGGGTTGATTATATGATATATATATATATATATATCAAGATAAATCAATTTCATTTCCAAGATATTGATTTTTTAGATGTGTTTTCATATGAAAAGTTTTTTTGGACAACCTTTTTCCCGATGTTATCAACTATTTATTTAAATATTGGGCTATCCTATATGGTCAAAGAGTTATTTACTAATGGATATTTTTAATGAATCACATGAGATTTCATCTTTCAGTCAAATTATAATATTATTGATATTTTTATTTTAAATAGGGATAAGATATTGTGTTAATGTATAACAAATTTCTCAATATGAGATTAACAAATATTTCATTTAGATACACACCAATCTATTCCTATCAATTTATTTTAAATAAGGGGTAGATGAAAATAAATACATAATAAAATATTACAGTGATGCTATTAAGAATACATATAGAGGGGTGGTTTTTAAACCAATGTGTTAATTTCACTTTTTGTTAAAAACTACATTGATAAGTTTTATAGTGTGAATATTTTTTCACTATTATATATCAGAAAAAATTACGAGTTTATGTTGTTTCATGAAGATAAAAGGTGAATAATTCATGACCGATACCTAGTTTAATTTTGGTTGTGTGTTTTAATAGAGTTCCTCAAAAAATAATGCAAGGCTAAGCTAACAACCAAACCCATACCTCCTTGTAAAATAGAGAGAGAGATAACCATCCAACTTGATGTAAATTAAGTGCACTGACTTGTTGGGTGGTTCATAGTTGAGGTAGATCACTTGGGTTGATGTAGGTAGGGAATATATTAGGATATTAAATATGAGCCATCATGTAGGGTGTCATGAGGGATGTTTTTTAGGGGTTCACATAGTGCACCCATTTACATTATTCTCGTGGATAAGGGAACATGAATGTAAATTATGATTCATGATTTTGTGAAAACCCCTTCTTTGTGATTCAAAAATGTTGGGACTATTCCAACACTAATAAAGGATATGAAAAAGAATATATAACATTCATTTATATTGATCTATTCCACTTGATCTTCTTTTCCGATCAGATTCATTGAAATATTGATTCCCATCGTGAGACATTTCTATGAGGAAGAGTTCATTGAATATTTGATTCATCGACCACCCATTAATAATAAAGATCCAGGTCATGTATTGATTTTTTATCAGAAACATGTGATATAATTAAGTTATCTAAACCCGAATCCGTCATGGGAATGTGTTCATATAGATTCTATTTGAAAAGGATGAAAATTCATAGTTATTTTATGAGTGATGAGAAGAACATGTCATTTATGAAGCAGCTTTTCCATCAATATATGGGAGTTAATGATTATTGAACATAAATGATGAATCTATTCTCTGTGATACATTACAAACATTTCATGTGATTGTAAATCATTATATTAATTACGTGAAGAATGATCTTTTTTAGTATGAATATAGAACTATCTTGAAGAATGATATTCTATGAAGATCCTCTATAAATCATCTATGAGTTATAAAATCTGGTATATTCCATGAGTTATGGATGAATCGATCATTAATGCATAGGAGGACCTTCATTGAGTCACCATGATATTGATATAAGCCTACTGTGATAATATTATATAACATCTAATCATATTTCATGAATGTACAGTGATTAAAAATTTCACAAAATCACATGAGGCACAAACATGTATGTTTATCCAGATTATAGGGAGTTTTCAAAACACCTATTCCTGAATTAGAAATTTGTGGAATAGATGTATATTGAATACAGTAGAATAAATAAATTCAATATATTTAATTATAAACAATACTCCATTAAATCAAAATTATATTTCATTAATGAATAAATTATCATGATTGATAATTATTAGTCAATGTCTTGAATATGATGAATAAAAAACAATGTACCATGCATGTTTGAATTACAGTCCCAATAATTATTTATCTTTTCTCTGTAAAGAGAATAAAACATGAGGACATTTTTTATTTAAATTACATTATTATTTTTCTATATTGATCATTCTTTATATAAAATAATAAAATCAAATTCTTATGGTCCTATCACGATCAATGGATTATTTATTTTCGGAATATTTTATTCACACATTATGTTTGATTCATTATTCCATGCATGTGATGGTTTTGAAATGATTTAGAATTATGTATTGTTTTGAAAGTTATAAGAAATCATTCAAATATCACACGTGATTAAAATTTCCATGTCATATGTATATTGTTATGGAAGTCCATAACTATTGTTTTGAATGTGAATTCAACTTATTTTGGACGAATTTAATTATGTGAAAATATCATTGTCATATATCAATGAGTTTCCATAATCTATTATGGAAATACAATTCAAACAAGAATTAGAATATATATAGGTCTAATAATTTGAATAATCAGTGAGTCTTATTAATACCAAAACCCATGTGATTGTTTTATTGTGTAAAGGAATAGAACCAAAAGTATTTGGGATAAGCAATGTACCTTGAACTGATTTAAGATAAAATTTATGGGAGACATTGTGATTCAATATCACATTTAATGGGATAAAGATGGATTGATCCCCATTATATGTGTTGTGTGATTATTTGAAGAAAAACAATCACCACTACATATATAAATAGGATACATATTGTATCACCTATTTCAGGAGTATTCAGGGGGGACCTTGAAGAAATATCAAGTGTTACTATAAAGGCCCCAATAAAATATTGACATTTTCGTTTTGGTAGATAGCTTAAACTGGATGGATTACTGTATATAGAACCCATCTAGATATGGATGTTCTCAACACATGATGAATATTTATTCTATATTATTTTTCTTCATGTTATTTCTAAATATTTCTCATTAATATTTTTTAGAGATATCCTAAATACAATATTCATGTATATTCATAGTGGATAGTCCAAATTATCATACATGGATATGAGTGGGGTCACACCTAGTCTGAATCCTTTAAATACGAATATTTTTCACTTTATTTACAGCATATCTCATGTATGGATATGTTATAAAACAAATAAGGTTTTTGGGTTTATCCTACTATAAAGAATTAATATGAATGTTAAATTATTTAATATGAAAATGATAAATGATTCACCACCTACCACTCTTAGTGATTCAACTTATTTGGGAACATAATACAATAATAATGAAAATATATATTTACATATTTATGTTGGGGAAAATATATTACTTTAACTATAACTATGGAAGAGTGTTATGGTCCTTTGAAATGAGGGGAATATTAACACTAGAAACATCTGCCTGATCGATACTCTTGATCTTCTATAGGCTATAGATTATCACTTTATTCCTCCACTAGACCATTCATATATTAATTATTTGTTCCACGTATTTATTTTGATGATGTATATACTAGATCCACCGCTTGTATTGAAGTCAGAGTTGATAGAGATGGACTATAATCTCTCTTACATGGAACATCAAGTTGAAATCACGTATCGTTGAGATAAAGTAAAAAAAATAAGACCCCTCACATTGTTAATGTTCTCTAGATTGATTGAAATTTTGAGTAATAAATTTTATAACTAAAATAAGAATGGAGAAAGTTGTTCCCTAAAACATTTTCATCAAAATAATGAAATAATAGCTGATTTTTTAAGCGGTGTAGAACATAACACCCCATAAGCTATTCCATTATACACATATATTATTTATTCAATATAATTTCATAAATGAAACATTAAATTATAGTTAACAATTATATATTTATAAAAATAAAATACCATAAATGATAGATAAAAGAAAAAATACATTCAAAAAAATTACTCAAATTAAAATATACTAACTATCTCAGTAAAAATCCCTTGATTACAATGAAACTATTTTTAGAAATTGCACATTTTTATTAAATTAATTAATTTAAAATCATTATATCAAAAAATATCATGTAAAAATTTAATTACTAATTGTTAAAATAATTAAATAAAATCTATGAAATTATGAAGTGATTATAATGGATAAAAATTTAATAATTCATGGTAAAAAATGTTTTTTAAAAAAATTGTCTTTATTATATGTGTTATTGTTAAAAAATTAAAAATAAAAAAAATAATATGAAATATATTTACATATACTATATATATATATATGTAAATGAATAAAAATTAAGTCATTTAATAATATTTAGTTATTAATAATGATAGAATTGTTTAATTTTAAAATGACATATTTCTAAAATATTTTTTTATATGTTGTGTATTCTAATTTAGTCAAAATGAAATTAAATAATTTAAAGGAAAATTGTAATAAAATTAATTATTTATAAATATATATAATTTCCCTTCAATATAATTATTATTAGATAGTTTAAAGTAATAAAAATTCACTTGTATGCTTAGGAATAAATATTTGTAAAAAAAATTATTCGTTATCCATATTGATATTAATATTAAATTTTAATAGTATTTATAATTACATACAATTATTTATTTCATATTTATAATTATAATTTATAAGATATTTAATATGGTTAATATAATTTCAATTCATAAAAATAATTTCAAAACATAAAAAGATTGAAATCTCAGTAAAGGATAAAACTAGGTAAATAAGTCTAATTTTGTGATAATGTGGTACAATATAAAAAATATTATCGATAAATGGGTGGAAAATAGAATAATAAATTCCCCCGTATAATTATTCTATTTTAACAATATTTTATATAGATTAAAGGAAATATTATTCCCTTTTATTATAAAAAACAAGAATTTATGAACATGCTACCTCTACTCCACTCTTAAAGAACCCCTCATATATACACAAAAACACGAAACATTCAATAAATTTTAGTAAGAATTATAATCCAAATTCCATAAATATAGAAATCCTGCATATTTGGGAACCACTAGTCATAATATTAATTCCCCAATGCCACATTTCTATTAGTCGTTATAATAGTAAATATTTGTCTCCAATGAATGTGTTATACTCTTATAATCATTCATATTTATATTAAAAATATAACCCTTAATAATTCTTATTTAACAAATTAATAATTTAATTCAAATATATTTATCCATTTGTATAAAGGCTATTATTAGAACAAAACACCCTATTCACACTCGTTCACTAATTATAACGTGTTTATATTTGTCTCAGGTTTACCACATACAAAAACAAATTAATAATGTCTACCTCATGGATGACTAAGATGAAATAAATACTAATAATATGATATTATAATTATTTAATTATAATATTTATCATAATTATTGAGTATTAAATTCCAATTAATAGTCAAGAAGAGATTTAATTATTTTCTCAACTCAATAATCACCGAAAAAAATGTTTTAAATGAATTCATTGCAATCCATCACTATGGGTTCTATGAAATTACCATGGTTCTTAAGAAATATATTGAAAAAATATATTTATACATTATGAAAAACAATTTGTAGTAAAAACCTCGTTAATGAGTAATGAAGTGTATTTCAAAAATGAAGCATTCATAGAAAATTAAACAATTAACACCCAAATATTAATTTTAATAATAAACAATATATATGTGGGTAAAGAAGAATTATATATGAATCTTATTATGTTTAATATATGTAAATAATTTTATTATATATTTTAATAATGAGTCATAATTTTTTATTTGGGGTGTTAGAATAAATTAAACAAAGTGGATGTCCCAGCATAGAGTTTCTTATCAATATCACATTGGAATTGAAACTATCAATTTCAAAATTCATAATTATTAAATAAATTATAATTTATATCTAAAATCCTATTTATTTTCATAAAATATATTATTTTTGGATTTTACATGTCTTCTTACCATTTCACATATATTTTTTATACAACATAACTAAATATTTTCCTATAGTTGGAGCTAACATTATCTTCTTTTTTTTGTCAGGACTATTTTCCATCGATGTCAATATTATTTACAATTTTCTAGTGCTATCAATCTCATTAATTATATGATTTATTTAAAAGATTTTATTTTGAAATTTACTATATTTACAAATATGCGGATGGATTTTTTTTATTTTGTCTCTAGAGATAATTTTTTATCAACATTGAGTTTTTTATTCGTGGGTGAAATGATTATTTTTAATTTTTTATACATGAAATTGATTTAATACCACCTTCTTTAGTATTAATTACATGTTTCCTTTCCCAAATTTTAGTTTTATCCAATGAAATCTTTATTCTCATTATTGAATAAAATATTTCCTTTGAAATAAATGTTATTAAAAAATTTACTGGTATTTATTTTTTTTCAACAAAAATTTTAAAATATATTATAAATATGTTTTTCATATATCATCAAATTTTATCAATCTTATCATTTGATGATGATATAATCTAATGATACAATCTAACATATTTATATGTGTGGAATACAATATTTTTTTTTTTGAAATTTTGATTAAATCCATTTATTGGTTATGGATTAATCATGCTATTAAGAGGATATTAGTGTTTTAATGTTCAGTAAGAACACTTTTGATTTTTTTTTACATTATAGGATGAGTAATTTTAATATATCCTTCCAATATTTATGAAATATTTTATATCTCATGATATTTTTATTAAATGTGATCATTTTTTTCTATACACTATGGGATATAGGTAGTGGCATCAAGTCATCTATGTTATGTGGCATGGGTGGTGAGGTTTAATCAACTATTTTACTGTGGTTTGAGTGGTTAATTGTGACACATGATATGATTCATTTGAAAAAATTTATGACATAGAATTTTTTATTCTAATTTACTAAATATTTCATCACATTACCTTATATTATTATCCCATTTTTCCATGATTATATATTATAAGACATTTATGGGACATAAAATCATTTTTCTACACTCCTATGACTCGTTTATTATGTTATTCTTAATATTGTTCCATAACTCATCATTCAAATTCCATGATTTTTTTTATTTCATTATGTTATGTTCATATGATATTATTATGGTCTCATACTTATAAGCCCATATTATTCTATCTTATGATATTTGATTCATATATCTTATGTTCAACCCTTATTGAGAATCAAATCATACCCTTTTTTATATTTCTATTTAAATAGTTTATAAATGAAACTATTACAGAATATTTGTCTAAAAGGTTCTCATATATTTAAACAATTTTGAATGCGATGTTGAAGAATATTTTTAATGTAATAGTGTAATATATCTATTCTTCAATGAAACTAGTCCTATATATTTTTGGGATTGCTTTAATGTAAGATTTAATGAATTATAATGTAATGTGATGTACCTTGTAATTATGTTTTGAATTTATTTTATCAGTGTAATGGTCAATAAATTAAATGATAGATTAAATATAAATAATAATTTCAATACAATTTTATTTTATTTCTAAAGTTTAAATACTTTTTTATTAATTATTTTAACTAAAAAGAAACATCCTATTCAAGTAAAAAACACCTATAAAGCCTATGAAAAATCAATTCTAAAACACTCATCATTTCCCTATATCAAAATAATTCACATATCATAAGAAAAATAATTTTCATAGAGGTGTTTTAGATATAACTAACTCTGAACCTCCATGTAATTATAGACATTGAAAATGGTGAATCATTAACGAATTATATAACATTTCATAGTTTATTAATTATATTTTTATTTCAATTTTAAAAATATTCTGTCTCTGTCATCTAATAAATAATTCATAAATTAATTGTTGAGAATAAAATAGGAAAAAAATATATTATCATGATACTAGATAATTATTATATAATACTTAAAAAATTTATATCATCACTCCCCTCATATTTGATAATAACTGATTAATGGTCAATCAACCACCTTCAAGGAAATTTCTAATTCCTCATGTATCAATATTGTAACACTTTTATAATTTATGATATATATTTTTATTATGATTTAAGTGTATATTATATTGATTTACATAGATGCATAAATTTTTGAAATTAATTTTCTAAATTGTAATATAAAAACAATTATTTGATATTAAATGAAATATAATTTTTATAAATAACTTCCATTTCAATTAAGAAATGTTATGATCATAAATAACTATATTAAAATATTTCAATTCATTTATGTTTAGTTAAAAGATATCTCTTTAATTTAAAAAATAATCACAATATTAATATTTTAAAAAATATTATCTTAAATATTTTAAAATTAATTAATTTTTTATGAGTTAGTTTGTAATGAAAATGGTCCACTTCAAATGTAAAAAGTTTCTTTTTTTTAGAAATCTACTTTTATTTACACAATATGTTTTTATCTTTTTAGGAGAAATTATTTAATACTAATAGAATATTTTAATGAATCATATATATGATATTTTCAATAATATATTACAACATTAATTTAATGGTTTTTAATAGTTATAGAATTATAATTAATTCAGTTATTTTGAAAAAAATCTCAATACTATTTTCATTGCATATTGGAAAATTATTTTAAAATAAATTTGTGCCCCCTTTTAATAATTAAATATTATTAAATATATTCAATATTAGTAATCATAATTTAATGATTTTTTAATGAGTTAAAAATTATTTATGGTCATAATTAATAGTATAAATAGTGAAAGTATATTTCAAATTATAAATTTTAATGGTGTTTTATTATGGATAAAATTAAAAAATATGGGTAAAAATTCCAAATAAACTTTTTTTAATATTTTTGTAAATATATATATATATATATTATCAAATCCTTTCATTGAAATATTTTCTATTTGGTTCCTCTTTTACAAGAAAGAGACTTCATATTATTTATTTTTTTATATATTTTCATCAAGCCCCTCCCCTCACTTATAAAAGGGAATCTATTATCTTACCTTTCTCAATAACTTTTATCCCTCTAGTCATAAAATACATATAAATTAACAATTATATCACTATTTCCATTTTTATTTCTCTTATTCATTCCGTAAGATCGCCTTAAGAGGCCTTATGTTGTTATCCAAAGGATGTATCTAAATGAAGAGGTATTCTTCTTACCTAAATCATTAAATTATTATTTCTTCTTATAGATCCTATAAATATAATTAATGAATCTAGAAATGAAAAATTATGTATAATAAATATATTTAAATGTTAATATGATTATATTTAAACCATTTTCTACCACCTTTCCATCAAATCAGAAATAAATTTATAACTTTTTCGAACGTGTAGATTATCGCCTCCACGTAGCATTGAAATTTAGTTTTCATAAGAATCTATAATTTATAGTTATTATATTTATTTTAATGTCTATATATGAAATTTATGACATAATTTAATTTTTATAATTATAATATATTATCTACCATTTCACATTCCCATCCATTATAAAATTATAACACCTCTCATGAAAACATGTATACCACCACCACCACAATGTGATGTTATCAATATTTTGTTTCTCAATTAGATATATGATAATAGTGATATTTTTATTGAATATATATGATATCTAATATGATATAATAATTTTTATATATTGTTGAATTATTAATTGTCATTGTTTAGATCCATCGCTCATATTGATAAAGCGCCACTTGTGTGTGTGTATGGTCTACCATATATATTAAGATATATAATTTATTTTTAATTACCAAATTATATTAATGGTTATAAAATGTAATATAATAAATAAATAAGGTAAAAATTTCATGTTTTTTATTTTGAAAAAGATTAAACCATGATCAAAGTTCAATGACCAAAACACCACAACTAAAACAGAGAGGAAAAATGAAGTAGTCATCACCTAAAATGATAATGAAATGGAATGATGGTTAATGAATGTGTGATAAGAGGTTAAAATTAAACCATTTATGGTATTTTAAGTATACATATTTTAATTTTATATATTTAATATATAGGAGGGTTGAACTCATTCAGATCAAGAAATGATGTGAGGTAATGGTTTATTTTACAATCTCATATCTTTTCAAAAAATGTATATACTAAATATAGATTAATGGTAAATATAAGGATATTTTCATTAAAAACCAAAATATTATTTTACCCACTGGTTATTCCTATAATTTTCATGTATTTTTCCATTTCCAGTCTTTTTCATGAAAAATAGTCAAGAAATTATTTTAATGGAAATCCAACATTATTTCATATTTATTATATTACTATTCCTTCTATATGTTTTTATGAATAGTTAATTATGTGGTTTTATATATAATTGAATCATATTAAAAATATTCCTTTCAATAGAGTTATCATTATTTTTTATTTTTAAATGTAATCTCAAAAATTTATATTTCCATATAATTTTTATTGACTATTTAGAAAAGTGTGAATGGAATGTTCTCTTTTAACAAATATTGAATGTCTAGATTTTTTCACCATTATTAATATTATTTTATATAAATATATTCTTATGTGATTCTATGGTGATTTTAAATAAAATTATTTATCTCAATATTATATGAAATTTTATTTTTTAATGATACCAAAAGAAATTTATAATTTTCATGTCTTCAATGATGCTCTTTTTAGGGTCCTTTTTTATTTTTTCCTGAATCATTTGGGGAAATTTATAAATTACTAGGGGTTTTATCTTATGATATCATACAATAAATTTCATTGGATTTATTATTATTAAGATGATTTAAGGATGATTTTAATGAAAATAGTTTCTTATAAAGTATTATTTATTCAATCATTAAAAAAATATAAATAATTATTTTTTGTAAGTTATATAATGATAAATAGATTTAATTACTATGATTCCATTTTACATTACATGGATAATGGTATTATTAATTTATGTGTGTTTTATTATAATTTACAACATATATATCATTTTGAATATATGATAAGTGGTCCTGAAATAATATTCTTATCTAATTCATTGGGTAATGAATGATATATCATGATATATTAAGGACAAGAATGAGTAGTGAACTTATATGGGTAAGGGAATATATCCATTATGATTGAATATGTAAAATATAGAGTATAGAGAACGCAATATACTGATATTTCCTTGGTTATATGCCTTGACTAATGAAATTATATTCTTTTATTATGTGTATTCAATAATATTTTGTCTTATGTCTAAGATATTATCACATAGATCATGATTAATTTTTAGTGATTCCATGAACATATGACTTATGCATATTGATTTTAAAAAAACATATTCTATAATTCACTATTATTGATCATCAATGGATTGGGTATGTGAGTCTTAATAAAATATTATGTTCTCAAACCCTTACGCTTATCCTTAGTTATGATAATTGACTAATATCTCCATTTTAAACCTTATTGAGAATCTATCCTCATCCATTATTTGGTTTCCATTTTCCCTAGGATATGAATAATGATATTATGTAATAATTCCCCATGACGGGGTCGATGATGTATGAACTTTGTTGGAGGTTAAAAATATCATTTTAAAAAAGTCATTATATGTTTAGTCTATAAATTCTCTATTTATTTGTAGTCCATGGGAATTTATTATTTTCAGTTATACTTAATATTCATCTTAAATTGTGTAATTATATTTATGGTAATGCTTAATTCTTTCATATCATGTGTTGTTGTTTTGGATATTTGTATTTTATAATAATATTGTCAACATATAAGATAAGTCTATGTATGTGATGAAAACCAATGTTATGGTAAAGAAAGGAGTGTAGTTTTCCTTCAAAATATATTCATGTTTGGACAGTGGAATGTTGGTGTAGATGTGGCCCAATGTATTATCTTGATATTTTTATAGATCTATCAGGCTTATTTTTATGCATGACTTTTTATTTGTTTGAGTTTACTTTGATAGGTGTTTTCATCGGTATGTGTTTGGGTGAAAATTGAATGTTTAATAATGAAGTAGGAAAGTGCACGGTTGGTGCACACTTTTCCCTAAAATGTACACCTTTCCCCGGAAAACTGTTATAACCCATGTAGAAGGTATTAAAATATCTTGTGTATTCTTTTCCAAATAGTGCACCCTATAAGGAGAAACTATGCAACCCCCCTGTAACACCATGTGATTTTGTGATTTTTTTGAATTAATGTAATATTTTTTATATTTTGAATTTAAATAAGCACAATATATATCTTATATTATATAAATAAAAAAATATAATTATATTTCACACAACTCCATAGTAATCTTATGGTATATGCGACATTGAGATGGCTTGCGTTACACACAACACTGAGATTCTGTGAAGCATCACTTTATTATTATAATAATTTAAATGAGCATGTTATAACCTCCCTGTTAGGTTTGGTAATATGAATATAAATAAAAACATTTTAAATTTTATATATAATTGTCTCATATAAATAAATCATACTGATAATGAAATATATATGTTTTGGTAAAGTCTTTATATGTTTAAGAATATTAATTTCTAAAATAAACATCTTTTTATGTATATATGTGAGCAATAATAAAATTAATTTTTTACACTCTTATTAATTTAATTTGATAAAATAAACCTCATTTTTTAATTCAGAATTCAAAATTTTTCTTATGGTTAATTTTTTTGATTTTTCTCAGATACCTCATTTTTGGATGACTAGTGAAAAATACTTAATTTTAATTTAAAACTACATTCATGTATGATTTATTTGTGTATTTTAATTATATTTTATGTTGCTTTAAAATTTAAAATAGATCAATTTTATATATATTAGTCAAATATAGGTCATTAGAATATTTTTATATTTAATTTAGATATAAAATCTCAATGATCTTTTGAATATTATCACATTAAAACCCAGGTTTCTCACCACATAAATGTGGTTAGAAGAAAACATATTTTTTTATGATTATTTGAATTTAATTTAAAAAAAATTCATAAATGGTTTTATAATTATTATATTTATATAATAATAATATAAAATTAATTTTTCTCAATACAATATTACTCAAAGTGATAAAAATTAATTACAGTGATTATGGTAAAATTAAGCTTAATAAGAGACTAAACCCTAAAATTTGGTGCCAAATTGACATAGAAACTTGTAAAAAGCCCATTTGATGGGAATATTTCTTCACTAATCCTTAAATTATTGAGTTTTGTTTATTTTTAGGACACGTTTTACATAAATGTGTGGGTATGCCTAACTTCTTATCAAAATTTCCTATGGTGTCCATTCCCTCCCTTAGAAAAGGCCACCACCTCCCCCACACATTCTTCACACCTCTCAATCCACTTAGGTTCATCCAATAACATACCAATACACCTAAAAAACTCTCTCTTACTCCATGAACAATATCTTGGGACATAAATCCAACCAAGGAAGCCCTTGGGTGGAAACCAAAAGCAGTTACCCAAAGAAGAGGTAACATCATTCCTTAAGATCATTTTTATTGTCATTATCCACCACCTAATTACATATTATTCAATTAACATATGATGTAATTAGTATCCAAAATATACTTTTATGTTTTTATGTTATGGTTTTGACCTGAACTTACACAAACTTCCATCTAAATGGTAACAGACATATCGTTCTTGTGTACGATGAACTATCACCTCACAAAATGATGTTGTTATTTTTTACATTACCAACTCTTATGATTGGGAATTATGATGGAAACAGAATTTTTATATTATATATGGTATTTATGATTTATTTATACTTATTTATTTATTATATAAATCTTACCTTTATTCATTCCATTTTGTGTAAATACGATAACTCTATTTGGGGAAGTGTGGGCTACCCCCACCTCAAAGAAATGTGATTACTTCAAAATATAGATGTAATTTATTAAGAATAAATTCTGTAATATGATATTATATTTTTGAAGAAATAATAATACATTAATTATATTATATACATATATACATATATATCATTTATATTCTTTATTTCAATGCCCCATGAAAATGGAATCGACATTCATGCATACGTATGACCTACCATCTCCTTGAACAGTGTATTCCATTTAATATAACAATATTTTATAGATTATTATAAATTTTTATATATCAGATATATATGAAATAAAATTAATTATTCAAATTCTGGAAATATTAAAATATTTATTTATGAAAGTGTATGAAAAATGAAAAGTCAAAACAGGTTCAATAAACCATGTGGTTATTACCCGAAACATTACGTTAACATGGAATTATTAATAAATAGATAATAGAAGTCCATAACAATGTAATATATGGTATTAGATATATGAATGTTATTCTATGATATATTTATGATAATATTAGACTTATTATAAATGATTCTTGTATGTATATGAAGAAAGTCAAAACAAAAGGATAGGAAATTTCATATCACTTTTTATATCCATGAGATACGTTAATTGTTCACCACTATTTTATTTTGTGTGGTGTGTATACTAGACGTGAATGTATTCTATTTTTATTATTCATAAATTTATGGTTATTTAAATATTCAATTTATGATCTTTCTTTGTGGGGTTTATCTTTCAAAAGATACCAAATCAATAAGATAGTTTGGCCTCAAATCTCCTTCATCGAGACACATGTTTTGTTATGAACCAACATTATTTTTCATGGAGTATATACCTATATTTGACTTGTCATATTAAAATATCCCTATATTTCATGATATTTTAGGACCCATTTAATGACATTTTCCTACGTGGGGAATTTGGTTCAATGATACCAAGTTAGAATCAGGGGGTGCGGCAACACAATGACTACGATTCTAGAGTGATGATTCTATGAGGTGGGATTAAACAATGTCGATTCATCTGTTCGAGGGATGATTTTTAAAAATTTTGTAAGGGTTTATGGGATGCCTAAAAATAGGTGTATGAATGAAATAACTACTCTCTTATTTAGATTAGGGTACATGTGAAATACCTTGTGGTGGGACATGCTGGTCTCTTGCAGGGTGGGGGATATGAACATATCTTTGCATACTTATACCAAGAGCATCTTTTTTTACTGGGCTTGAAATGAGGTGAAAGGGGTGGTAGGATTCTTTATGTCTTCTAATGACTAGAAAAAAACTTAATGTGGATGGTTATTACTTACATGGTGAAATTAGAGGAGGAGTTCTGGTTCGTGAAAGTAGAAGCTCTATTATTTTTTGCTTAATTTCTTTTTATGGGTAGGGAAACTCTATAGGAGCAGATGTTATGGTGATGGATAGTAGACTCATGATATGCAGACTGTAAAATTTCTTCATTATGGATGTGGAGTCTGATTCTAATGTTCTGGTTGACTTATTCCATGTAAAGGACATCCATTTATATGAGATTTCTTATTTTCATAGGAGGTACATAATGTCTATTGTTTATAATATAGTTGTCAAACACACATGGAGGGAAGGTAACTTCATTGTGGATTTGTTATAAAAAAAATGGGATCCATGGGATCACATTATTTTTTTATTTCATACAGTTTCCTTGTCTAATGACTTTAATCTTATTTCTAGGGGGACGCCCTAGGGATCCATCATTATTGTCCCCCTAAGCTATTGTGGACTATTTTCTTTTGAAAATATATTTAATTATGGTGATGATGATTATTATTAATCATTCATTGATGAAATATTATCATACATCTCTTAGGAAAACTATGGTATTATTTTCGCCCCCATTTAATCAAGATATATCCATGTATTTCTACCATTTCCCCCTATTTGGTAATAAATATATTAAAGAAACGTTTTTAGAAAATATGGTCATAATTCTTACTTAGCTTAGAAGTCATTTTTATTCAAAAACCATGTTTTAAAAAAAATCAAAAATGTTTTTAGAGATGTTTTTAACAGAAATTTTAATCTCATTTTCAAGGAATATTTTTTCAAAATGTTATACGGTTTTATAAGATTACTTTATAAGCATTATAATCCATTTTCAGTGAAAAATTTTTTCAAAAAAAATTAATTTTTAACAAGTGTTTATATAAATTTAAAAAATTTAATTATATGTTTTCAAATTATTTTCAAATAAATATGATTTCAAAATCATTCCAAGATTCATTTTCAATTTTTGAATGAATTTGGTTTTAAAAAATCATGATTCTTTTATAAATTTTCATGAAAAAAGTTTTTCAAAATGTTTTCTATGTTATTTCATACAGAATCAATGGAATTTTTTTTTAAAAAAGATTGATATAATTTCCTCTAAATTTTAAAATTATTTTATATGAAAATGTTTTTTCAAAAGGATTTCGGTTTTAAATATCCTTTTTAAAATAATAATGTATATTTTTATCAATAATTTTTTTTAAAAGTTATTTCAGACCAATTTTCTATTTAAGATGGAATCCATTTATTCTACTCATGGAATTATGAGAAATGATCCAAAGGTTACATTAATATTCATTCATTAATGGTATATTTTTTTATGGAATGATGATTATTACACCCATTTCTCATCTTAGGATATATATTTATGAAATCCATCTCTCTTTCATGGGTTAAATGTTTATGAAATATGTTTCTTTCTCAAGGGTTATATGTTTATGAAACCTATTTATATTTCATGTGTTATATTTTAGTGAAATCTTTTTCACTTTCATAGGTTCTATGTTTATGAAATATGTCTCTTTTTTTATGGGTTATATGTATATAAAACCCATTTAATTGTAGGTGTTATTCTTTGAAGAATTTATTATGATTCTTAACTCTTTACCCAAGTTTAGGATATGATTACATGTTTATCATACCCATTTCATTTCATTAGTTGTGTTATGATTAATATTTATGATCTTCTAACACACATATGTATAGTTTCATTTTGAGTTGGGTGAGAACTATATTTATCTCAAAAGAATTGGGTAAATATTTAAATCAAATTATACATACTATGATGGTCTTGGGAGTGAACCATGAAAACTAAGATGATCATGGTAGTGAACCATGACTTCTATGATTATATAAGGAGTGAACTAATACTACTAATATGTCTATGTGAGTAAACCATGACTACCAATATGGTATGGGTAGTGAACCCATACTACTAATATGTCCTTGGAATGGATTCCATGACTACTATGTCAATTATTTTGATATGATTATGTGTCTTCCAATGTTTTATATCTTATTTTTATGTTATTCTTTCATGGATTGGGTTTTGAATAACCTTATTATTCTAGTCTAATGAACTGCTAATATTTATTCCATTATTCATGTTTACAATTTTAATATGCATGTTATGATCTCCTAATGTTATGATCAGGTTCTCATACCCTTGTGCTCGTTTTATTCTTACATATCTCACTTATTTACCCTAACAGAGCATCTGAGCTCACCACTTTTTATGTCTTTGTCCCCGAGTTATGAATATATATTTTAGGTGTGATATGTCTAAGAGAGGTGCTAGTCTTGGAGAACATTGTGGTAGATAATGTAACACACTCATGTACCAACATATATGTTTCCATGTTTCTAGAGGAATAAACAAACACAATCTCTGGGAATCTATTGGTGTAACATACTCAGTATTCAACAAAAGTGATGTAATGTAATGGTATATAAAGAAGGGGTATCTATAGTTGGTATCAAAGAAATGGTTTAGTTAATGTTTTGAATTTAATATGTGAAAACATTAGTGAGAACCCTATGGGAATATCTAAGGATAAGTCTATGGATAAAGAAAAATATAGAAAAATGTTCCCGAATATTGGTAATACATATAACAATTAGTTTCCTAGAAATATATCCATTATTAGATAATACAAGTGTATTTAGCTCTGGAATATATTTACATAATATTAAAAACTCTTCCAAGGTGTGTTGGGATAGACATAGTGTAACTTGGTAGATAACAAAAGCCTTGCAACACACCTGGTTTGACACTCTCATGTGATATGCATTAAGAATTATCAAACTCTTAATGAACCATCATGATGTATTTAAAAATTTAATTTCCATAAATAACCTAGGATAAACCTAAGGTGTCATAGATAAAAGAAGAATGTATCATGATTTAGATATTATATAATTCATTTTTCATAAATAGGTGTTTTCTAATATAATAACTATTTCTAACCATTTTCTTTATAGTTTTTATCAAAATTAAGAACGTGAATACACTAGGTTAACA
The DNA here is from genome assembly GCA_963277665.1 of Viscum album. Taxonomy (NCBI): domain Eukaryota; kingdom Viridiplantae; phylum Streptophyta; class Magnoliopsida; order Santalales; family Viscaceae; genus Viscum; species Viscum album. The sequence continues at coordinate 121,055,117 of OY728156.1, forward strand.
TTGAATGTTTCATATGTTTAAATTATGTCCATGATGAAAATTGATTTTCTATGGGGAAATCTCATTATGAGGATCGGGATGAACCATGAGTATTGGTTATAATACTGATGATAAAGAGGCTACAAGCTACATGTGAAAGGTAAGGGATGGTCTTCCAGTATTATTTACATTAAATATAAGAATCATATTTGAATTGAGGTTGAGAAATCATAATATGTGATTCATATTTCATATTATAGGAATGGGGTATTAAGGGATAAGATGATGAATCCTAATTAGTGGTTGGAGAATAAATTTTGATATTTGAAGAGTATATGTATTGGAATTTAATGATTATGTTATATGTTTCATGAAATATATGATAATTTTTAGTTTACATTTTTAATTAAGGATTAAAAAGTATATAATGAAAGGTCCAGAAGCGGTTGAAAAGTGATTTCATTAAAAGGTGTGACTTTTATTAGGGGGGGTAACCCTTAATTATTTGTGGATGTTGATATATTTTTGTTTTGATAAAGATATGTTTGACGGTACTGACTACCACATAGTTGATAATTTATTTGTTGACGATGTAGTCTATGTTATCATGGATGAATTATAAAACTTCTTGGATTCAAGGAATATATACAGTAATCTTTTGAATAAATCTTAATTATATTTTATAAAATTATTCATGGTTATTAATGTTATTATCACGTTTCATGATAATATAATATGAGGGTATTTACGTGTTTTGAATGTGACATCCAAAAGCTACTTTTTGATGTATGGGGGTATCAATGAGAAGATGTTTTGTGGGAAATTGTATTTTAATCTTTTAGAAGAGTTATAAGGTTAACCATTTATGGAATGATTATGTTAAACTTCATATGTGGTTTGTGAGATTAAATTATTATATCAATTCATGAGGACTTATAAAAATTGGATAACCTTCTTTGAAAACATTGTACAGATTGTAACTAAAGAGAAATGTGGTTAAATATCATGGATCTCATGTCCTGTTAGTACTCTAGGAAGGAAGAATTCACCTTCCTTTTTAGAGAATGAGGTGAAGTTTAAATAGTTCAATTCTGGAGAAAAGGGTGAGATTTTACTTTTGAAATGGAATTAAATCAAGTATGTATAACATCTAATGAAAATTTTCAATCTCTAGGGAAATGATCTTGAAATCTAAAAGGTTATATTAGTACCTTCTTTTTTGATGAAACAAATGGTCCCTTTGATTGCCACAACTTTTTGGAATTTTGATTTTTAATTGTATCCTGAACTTGTTCTTGATCACTGTCCTCTAGAACATGATACATATATTTCTCTTCCATGTCCATGTTTCTAATTACCACATATGTTTTCTAATGTGGGAAGCTGGTTATGAGTTATATTGGGTAACCATTCTGTGTTCAGAATTATTTTTTAATATAATTTTTATTATTAATTTTTATATGGCTTTCTATGAAAGAAACATACAAATATTAAACCATTGATAAAATAGACTAATTTTGATGGTGAAATTTACATTAAGGTGGTAGAATGTAACACCCTGATATTTTTTCAATTTTTTCTGTGTTAATTTAATATTTATGATATTTTTCTTTTTAAGAGAAATTATATATTTATTGTATTATATAATTTCAAAACTTTTGACTTCCGTTTCACACAACACCATGTTATGTATATACTACACGCAACACTAACTTGGCTTGCATTACACGCATCACTGAGTTTCTACAAAACATCACATTATTAAATAATAATTTAAATGAGACAGTTATAACCATGAAATTAGATGTAGTAATATTAATAGTAATAAAAAATTTTAAATTTTATTTATAAAGGTCTCATGTAAATAAATCGTATTGATAATGGAAAATATAATTTATGGAAAGGTCTTTAAATGTTTAAAAATAGTATTTACTCAAATAAACATCTTTTTTGTTATTTTATGAAAAATAATAAAATTAATTATAGATAATAATTTAAATTAAATTTTATATAAAAAAATAATTTTAAAATTCATAATTCCAAAATTATCTTAGGGTGACTTTTTGGGAATTTTCTGAGAAACATAATTTTAGGGCGAATAGTTGAAAATAATGAATTTTAATACAAAACTGTTTTTTTCTAATTTATTTATGTAGATTAATTATATTTTTACAAGGTTTTAATTTAATAATATATCAATTATAAATATTTTAATCCTATTTAGTTCATTGTAATATTTTTCTATAGAATTTACATATTAATGCTTATTGAACATTTTAATATTCTCAATTTAAAAACCTGGGTTCTCGCCATGTCTAAGAGATTAGTATTGAAGAGAATTTTCCCTCTAATGTGAATTAAATTATGAAATTTTTTGATAAAAGGTTGTAACAATTATTATATATTTATTCTAATAATATAGACTTATTTTTTCATCAAAAATGTTCTTGAAATTGATTAAAATTAATTAAAACTATTAAGTAAAAAATTAAGCTTAAAGGGGTAATAATGCTTAAACATAAGGGCCAAAAAGAACTATCCACTTGTTAACAGACCATTAAATAGTGATACATAGGTCATAATCCTTTAATTATTTAATATTTTAGTTTTTTTATTACTCTTTTAGGAAAAAACGTGGGTACACATAACATGTTTTATAAAATTCTATCTGTGTCTTTCCCCTCTATTATAAAAGGCCACCACCTCTACCCATTATTTACAACACTAAAACCACTTATTTTCAAAGAAAATACTCCCAATAAAATTCCCAAAATTCATCCCTTCCTCTATTAATACTAATTTTGTGAATAAATCCAACCAAGGAAGCCCTTTGGTGAGAACCAAAAGGAGTTACCCAAAGAATAGGTATCATCCTTTTTAAAACTTCTATTGTTTATTATCTTTATCTGATGTAACACCCCAAGATTTCATAGTATGTTATCTCATTAAAGTAATTCAAAATCTATCATAACATGCAACACCGAGTTCAAGCGCACCACAACTTATTAAAAATAACCGTTAAAAATGTGGTTATGAATAATATTAACTACCTTTTTAGTCTTATATACTCTATATAATTTTAACATTCATATTATGTGTTTCAATGATGTAATACAACAACAAATTCATTTTTTCCGATAAAATAATTATTTTTCAAAAAAATGCAATTTTACCGCCTTCTAATGGTGAACACTTTTTAAAACCAGTATTTGACAATTTTATATATTCAATTTAATTAAATTAAATTATTCTATATAATTGGGACATAATAATTTAGTTTGAATAATTTTTGGTACTTTTCTGATAACTATCATATTTTGATAAATAGTGAAAATTTATAAATTTTAATTAAAAACAACATTTTTTATTTGAAATAATTTATAGTGATAAATTATGAATTTACTGGGTCAGAAGTATAAATAGATTTTATTTTTATCATTAAATACAATGTAGTTCAATATAAGTAATTTCACATTTAAATTTTTCATAAACACATGTTAATCTTTTGATATTTTTTTAAAAACCCGCTTTTTGGTTTTTGACAATGAGAATTAATTTTAAATTAATAAATAAAACTTATATGATTTGAATTTGGTAAAATATGCTTTTTTTAATTCTTAATATCGAAATTATCTTATGGTGAAATCTTGGTATTTTTTTTAAAACATTCAATTTTTTACGAATAGTTAAAAACACTGTGTTATTATTAAAAACTGATTTTTTATTTAAATAATTATTTATTTTATTTAAATTTATTTTATGTCTAAATAGATAAATAATACCTATATGATTTCAATTTATTTCATTGAAGACATTTTATAAAGAGTTTAGATATATAAAAATTTTATTCAACTTTTTACCATCTTTTACCCACCTCTTAGGAGCATGTGAAAATATCTAGAAAACATAATTTTACCACTTCTGGGAGTTGAATTTAAAAAATCATAGAGACATGGTTGATATTATTAATGAAAATTTGGTTCAATAAGATGAAAATAATTTTTGGTGAATAGTAACTTTTTACTTTTATTTACCACGATTAAAAGTAAATAGGGTAATTAAGGGTAAAAATTATATTATTCTTACCCTAAATCATGTATTAATTCTATAAGATAAGTGAAATTCGATAAAAAACAACCATAGTAATAAAATATGTTCCTTTAGGTCCACTTGGATTAGATTAGGACATTTATTACTACTTTATTCAAAGTATAGTTAAAAGTGTTAAATTCAACCTTTATTAACAACACCATTTTTAATATAGGGTTATACACAATATAAATTCAACTATAAATATTCATTATAAAGATAAAAATATTTCATACATAATGTTATTTTATTTATAATTTTTAGACATTAATAATCAAATTTATTTATGACACAATGATGATGCAGTAATTACCTTTTTAATGAAAGAATCAAATAAAAGGTATTATAAATATTAAAATAAATATAATTTCAACGTTTTTCTGACATACACGAATTTTCTAGGTGAATATGACATTATATGGTTCATTAAATGTATCTTTTTAGAAGTAATCAAGTAATGATGAATTTCACAAAAACCAAATACTAAATAGTTCCAAAATAGAAATAAATGAGTTTTAAAAAAAAATATTATATTATTAATTTATATAATATTTCTAAAAATCTAAGGTTTGGTAAAAGGGCTTAAATAATATTATATATGTCATTAATGAACCACTTGAGATTCTCTGATAATTTTAGAGTAACTTTATAAACCATATAGTATAAGAATACAAGAAGACACGGTAAAAGTTATACTATTTAACTAATACTTATATCTAAAAGATAAGGGTAATATGGTTACCTAAACTTGTCTAAAACCTATTTTTTGATTCGTTTTCGACCCATCACCACCTTATCCTATATATAAATCATTTTTGAGCCATTATAAATAGAAAGTTATTTTATTATAAAATATTATTTCAATGTTTTCTTAAAGTGACCCTCACCTCTCTTATAAAAGGTCATTTCCCCTTCTCTCAAATTCACACCACCAAATCCATTTATATCAGCCTAAACCTACCCAAATATCCCCTAATCTATACAACCTTAATCCTAGAGGCCTTACTTTGGTCATAAAGCTAACCTAAAGACCCCTTTTGATCAAATCAAAAGGAAGAAACCGAGAAAGAGGTAAATATTTCATCACATTTTTTAAAGTTATTTTCTTCTATCACTTATTCTTTCCTTGTTACATCCATTGTAAAAAAATAACTCAAGTTTTTCTATATAATTTGATGTTATTAAATATATGTTACAACCATATTCATTTTTCTATCCATCATATGAATGACATGTCACCACAAGTGCGTACGTACAGTTTACCGTCTCCACGACGTGGTGTAGTTAGTTATTCAAACACTTCACCATTAGGATGGTTATAATAATGAGTATAAATGATGTAAATAATAATTATAACATTATAATTATTTTATATATATGATATACAATCAAATTACAGATGATTTCGTCATCAAAATAATGATATTGTCACTCGTGCGTAGGTATGGATTACCGTCTCCACGATGCGATGAAATTCATTTCCATGTTAACCATTCAATGATGATTATAAGAAATTAAATTATTAATAATTATGTAATATATCACATAATAATTCTAATGGATATATATATATATTTATATTTATTTATGTACAAACATATATCCTATTCACTTAATTCCGTTCAATACGATGTGAAACCAGAAACAACATTTATGCGTACGTATGGCCTACTGTCTCCATAAATGGTTCTTTCCATTTCATATATAAATCTATCATTAATATTTATATTATAAATATATATGGTATATAAATCTATTCTTATATTCTATAATCATTTAAATCATGATCTAAGTGATACAATCAATAGTAACAAGTTAAAACACGTACGATAAAGAAAGGGATTATTATCAGAAATGTTAATTTAACATGGAAATTATTTTTAAATGGTAAGTGTAAAGTCATAAATTAATCATGTATGATATAATAAATATTAATATGGTTAAGGAATAATTTTATAACATACTACGGTCTTTATAAAGGAGGTTAAACGTACCCTTGACTAAAAGAAAGTTCAAGGTAAGTGTTAATTTCAGAATATCTTTATTATCTAAGGTTGTTTTTACATAAGTATCTACTAGGACATATTTATTATCTATGTCCATGTTTCATAAAAGTGTTTTCAAAGATATTATTTTCAAGGGACTTTTACAAAAACTTCATTTTTAAATTTTTTCAATGATTTATTCTTCTAAACCATTGTCATTAATGTCTGTTTTTTCAAAACGGTTTTATGGATTTATTTATATGGTCAAGAAAGTTTTAAAATGTTAATTCCATTCAAATGTTTCAAAGTGGTATGGGACACTATGATTCAAAACAATCTTTTAAATTACTTCCTTTATAAATTTGTGACTTTTAAAAAATTTCATGAAAATGGGATATTTCTCTCAAAGAGTTTTACAAATTATTTTCATATATGTAAACATCCTTTGATAGATTTTAAACTAGTTTGAAATTGATCTATTGTGATACAAATAATACATATTTTATTGAAGGTTTTATGATATATTTGATTGTGGATATGTTATTTTTATACTATTCATGGTTTAAGTTTGATGTATTGACATTTCATATGCTAGTTTTAATACAAATGTATGTGTTATATTTCTACCCTTTCATATGAGGAATGTGTTGGACTTAGTAAGTGACGGGTGGAGCCCGCTATAGATCTTAGATTCATCAGTAGGTCTCATGAGACAACTAGTCGTGGAATTGGCCGAGTCCTTTTCCAATTTGATATATGGTTTTGGAGAAGGCCTTAATAATTTTTAGATGACTTGGCCGAGGGCTTGAAAAAATGTTTCAAAATGTCCAGCATTATAGATGCCCTCATTTTGAAAATAATATTGATGGTTCATGTGGTTATTCGACTAGTAGAATAACCAGGATTATGTTTTATTATGGCATTATTTACTCAGCTCATATTCCTACCATAAAAGTTTTCATGCTTATTATTTGTAAAGGCATGAGTTTTCAATTATTCACCATACTTAATATTTATGTTATCTTCCATTGTATTCCTTACCCTTACTGAGCATCTGAGCTCACACCTTTCTTTGTTTTATGTTTCCCAGGATTCAAAGAAGTGTATTGTGATATAAATGCAGGGTTAACTTAAGGGAATAATGGAATTAATAAAGGATTAAATATGTTATGTTGTAAGTTATAAAGTTTAATGTAACATTCATGTATGTAATCTATTTTCCAAGAGAGATAAACTGATCGATCATTCGGGACATGATTCATTATAATCATGCCAATGTATTAAAATAATGCGCCAACTTTTGGAAACTAGGGTCGAGGGAGTTACAGTTGGTATCAGATATTTCTATTAAAAACCTTGAAAACAAGATTTAGATAAGCTCTAATTAAAGAACATATCCCTAAGATAGATTTTGATGATTAGTATAGAATAACTTCCTAGGATTTTTTATACTGTAAGATTTTTTGATTTATCCAATAAATACATCTCTATCTGAATACGAGTAGGTAGAGGCGGATCTGGAACAAATGTACCTAGGGGTAAAACCCGAAAACATTGCTTTGATCTAGACTCAAACGGGAACTGGTGCACGACAATGGGCCTTGATTCACTCTTGGTTACGAAACTCCTAGGGGATATCCTTAGGATAAATAACATTTTCATTAAAACCAACTATGAAAGGTTTGTGAGTATATACCTCCTCAAAGAAAACATTTTTGTTATTGTGGATAATATCAATAAACTATTCAATTTACGTTAGTTATTTTACATGTTTTGAATTATGAATTGTGATTCATAAACTGACCTAGTGTCTTCCATTGTTTAGAAATAGCACCCGGTAGAAGTAATGGGAACATTGGAAATACGTATGATCCAAAGAGTAATAAGGATAATATCATTCTTAGTTTTAAGAAAACATTTAGAAGGGAAGTATTATCCCATGTATTCTCATCATATTCAGAAATAATATCATGTGTTGGTAAGATAAGTAAAGAATTCCTTGAGTCATATGGCTTTGAAGGGAAGAAAGAGAAGAAAAGGATAATAGAGAGAAAGATAGATAAAGGGATGAGGGGGAAAAGGATTTTATTATATCTGATAAATGTGAAAATAATCACCTTGGTAAATTCTTGAAGGGAATGAGAGTTTTTTATAAGTGTGGAGAAAAATGACACCAAGTACGTGATTACAAGGGTAAGAAAAGGTTTTCAAATGTAAAATTATTTATTTTCAAGGCATTGGGACACTACGCGAATCAATGTCCCAGTCATCGGATTATACCTTAAATGATGTTATTGGATAATAATCATGTTATGATACTACCTATAATGAAGTGGAATGTCTATTGTTCTTAGGTTATTATTATAGAATTATTTCATTTGAGTGTTGTATCAATAATATACTGGTTATATGAATTATGGATATAAATAAAGATTGTAGTGTAGTACTATTTTATTGAGCATTTAAGATTATATGGTTATAAGAAATGTGACTTAATAGTAAGCTACACTTTTTGGGAAAAATACATGGTTAAAGGAAATGTAATCCTTAATATGGTCATGATAATGAGGTAGTGATTTCGGAATAACAGATGGTTGATTTGGATAAATTATATTGGATATTCCTGACTTCCTTGGAACTGATTAATAGTATTTTTATTTCATCATTGTTGGAATATTCAATATTTTTGGATATAAAGAATATATCCAGTATTATATAATGGATAAGGGAACATGAATGTAATCAATAAGGTTTTATGGTAATTTAGGGTGTTACCTTGTTTTAAAATAATACATGATGAAGGTGTTCAGATGTTATTACGTGGCAAAAAGGATCTTCATTATGTGTAACGTTTTTATAAATTTTGTACTATGAGTTTGGATAGAAGTATTTTGGATAAGTCTAATGGTAGGAATGGATTAATTTTGAAATTGGATAATATTTTTACAGTTATTTTTGGATTTTTATAAAAAAGACAACACGCAGAGCGTGTGACAACCCATCACGTTGGACAAAGATGCGGGAATCTAACCCACAACCATAGTGAAATTTGGATTTATCGCCAACCACTGGACTATGTGACGTTCCAGGATTGTATAATGTAGTTTGTTTTTTAAAAGGTCTGATAGGTGAATTATAAATTCCTTATTTTTGAACCATATACGATTAGGATAAATAGAATTTTTTTTTGAAATTTCTTGAAGTGAAAGATGAGTTTGTGGTAGGAATTAGTTTAAGTATGTAACTCTAATTGTCAAGTATATATATATATATATATATATACTTTTGTCACGACCCAACCCTACCCAGGCTCGAGCCGCAACTACCCCACGCCCGCCTCCATAGGCCAGGGGCTGGTGACCAGCGCCGAAGGAACAACAACTCAGGGAGGCCTTTGCCTAAGTACCTGTACACACCCACATGCAGCACACTCAATGAAAAAGTGCAGAGTAAAAGGAAGAACAAGCAGAGTAAAAAAGAACAACTGCTATAAATAAACCACAGAGTGCATCGACCACTACAAGTACAAAGTACAAACTGAAAGTAAAAGGGGAAAAACACGCGCCCAACCGAAAAGTGCCACAACCCGGCAACAGGTAAACAAAAAGAAACAGATGACGGGTCTCCCACCTGGATCCCGGCCATGACCACCGCACGCGGTCCAAGCTCCCAAGATCCTACGCTCCACTAAGGTCACGACCAACGTGTCTGTCATCTGCAAGGGCACAGCAAGTGCGGGCAAACCCCAAACAGGGGTGAGTATAAAAATACTAAGTAGGATACCCCGAAGGCTCGAGGGAGAAACAAAGGATGTACTGAAGGGTGAGCAGTAGAGCAAACAGGGAGTAGAACAGAAGTAAAACAGAGTGCAGTAAATAGTCCATCTCAACCCAACAAGAGAAAGGAAGTAGAATCGTCCAAACCCAAGGAGCTGGAAACGGTGAGAAGATGAACTTCCCGTCGAATCTTCGCCACCTATAACAGGAGAGTAGACTCTTCCAACCACGAGAGCTAGACACCGAAAGCACGTTTCATACCCCGCGGGTCTTCGCCCCTCCTGGAAGGAGAGTAACCAAGACCAAGAAGTTGGTACTCGAACAAGGTATATACATATCCATATGCTCAATCAAGAAGCCCGAACAACATCGTAAGGGGATCTCCGTCCCGTAGCTCAGCCCAAGAAAAGAGTATCCAACAGTCCCAGTGTAACCCCATCACTGATGCCCAGCATCCCACACGTCTGCCCTGAACTGTAATCCAAGGGGCTCAGTCACCGCACCTTGATACTATCCGCTTTAGGCGGCACTGACTCGCCCGCACGGTTTTAGATCGCGTCACAAGAACAAATATCAGTGGGGAAAGCACCCCTCGTACATGAGGGTTCTAGGAAAGTCAAACCACACCTCATCACTGCCCTGTAGTCGAGAGGTCTCTTCAAAGTCAAGCCATTCCATCACCGACCCGTACAACCAAGGGTCCCGCTCCAGTAATTACAGAGGTAAGCCAAAGACTAGCCTAGTCGAGAGGACTGATTCTGGAATGCTAACAGGTGTCCCACTGCCCAGCCCCGCTGGAAGGTAATTCATAACAAAATATCAGGTGACCCACTGCCAGCCCTGTTGGAGGGTAAACCCTAATACATCAACCTGCGACCCACTGGCCAGCCCCACTGGAGGGTAAACCATAATAAGATACTGGGTGACCCACTGCCAAGCCCTGCTGGAGGGTAAACCATAACACATCATCCGGTGACCCACTGCCCAGCCCCGCTGGAGGGTAAACCTGGAATAAGTCGATAGGCGACCCACTACCTAGCCTTGCTGGAGGGTAGACCTGGTACTAGATGACGGGTGACCCATTGCCCAGCCCCGCTGGAGGGTAGACCCTAAGAGGTCATCGGGTGACCCACTGCCCAGTCTCTGCTGGAGGGTAGACCCTAAGAGCATCGAGTGACCCACTTCCCAGTCTCTGCAGGAGGGTAGACCCTAAGAGTCAGTGAGCAACCCACTGCCCAGCCCTGCTGGAGGGTAAACCCCAAGAAGTCGATGAGTAACCCACTGCCCAGCCCCGCTGGAGGGTAAAACTCAGAACTGCCATGGCCATCTCCACTGGAGTGTACAACACTGGCCAAACGATCATGGAGTGGGTATCGCACAACCACCCAACTCCAGTACATCTCACCCAAAGGGGGTTCAACGCATGTTCCATCACTAGGTGTCACTAACTCCGCTACCGGCCGATCCATCGAGGACAAAACCAGGGGGAGACCACTCAACCCTGCTAGTCAAACGAACGAGCATAGAGCCAGGGAAAAAAACTCCACCCTGCTGGTCGAGCAAACAAGCACTGAGGGACCCTCTACGTAGCGAGAGGTCAAAGTACGCAAAGCAGAACCCGGCACGCATGTGGGGAACACACAACATGTGGCCCCATATCAACCCCAACTGAACGCACAAACATTCTCAGGTACGAACCACCACATATACCTCCAAGCATTTCCATGTACTCCCAGAGTATACCACGGTCTCAGCCCAAGGGCCATCGTGCACACAGCACCCAACGTCAACGCGAAGGTGTGATGTAACATCTCCAACTCAAAGGCCCAGGGATGGCCAACCACATCTCATGGACCAATTATATCACTCTCCCAAGGGTGAGCGATCACACGCCAATGGTCCGCTACAAACAAGGTAGGGCGAACCACCACTAGAGCATCTTTCGTGCTTCCACATTTAAAAAGATCATGCAAGAGGCTCCACACAACCAAACGGATTGCACCGTTGTAATCCTTGTGGAAAAACACGCGAGATCGACTACTTACTCGCCTCCAACGTATATCTGATGGAAAAGTCGCCAACACCGCCTCACGCCCGAATAGCGTCCCGTGATCCCAAGCCTCAGCCCCGAAAACATTCGGGTGCATCGCACCATTGCGATCCCCTCAGGAAAACATGTCAAAATCACTACTCACTAGAGTGCCACAGATATCTGGAGAAAAAGGTGCATCCCGGCGCACTGCACACGAGCGGTGCCACGTGGGACCCGCATCCCGGTCCCGAAACTCCACGAACGGATCAGACCATTATGATCCTCTCGAAAAAGTACACGAAATGGACTATTCACTAGTACAAAACGGTCGCCCGATGATAATGCTGGAAATCACCGTCAACTCCCGAAACGGCCCTCGCGGGGCCCATACCATCGTGCGGAATTACAGCGGCCAGACTGCGCCAACGCGATGGCCTCAGAAAAACACCCAACATCGACTGCACACATGCCCCGAACGAACGTCTGAAGAAAAAGTCGCTAAAAGCTGTACGCAGCTCAAAAGACGGGCCACGGGGCCCGCGCCTCATCTTCGGCCTCAACGCCTGAAACCACCCTAGAAACCTCCGCCTCGACGCCAGGGTTCCAACGCCACTGACGGCGCGCAAAACGGACGCCCGTAATGAATGTTACGGGCCTCGGAAATTCAAAAACGGTTGGGGGGGGGGGGGCACTCCACTAGCTTGGACCGGCCCGGTCCGGCCAGTCCGCCCTCAGCCGGCCCGCGGCCCGGCCGCAAGTCCGGTTCGGTCTGCCGCGGCCTGTCGCCACCAACCGGCCTTGACGGCCGGTCGCGTTTTCGTCCGCAGTGACCCGCCCTACGCGGGTCGCGGTCGCCGCACGCGGGGTCGCGCACCCCGCGGCCCCTCCTCCTCCTCACGCTCCACCGGTGCCGCCCGAGACCTCGCCGACCGCAACCATCTGGAAGTCGGCCGCCTCCGCTGGCCGATCGCCCGACCGAAGCGCCCACCGTCGCCGCATGGAGCCAGGGCTCGCCGCCACCAGCCGCTTGAAGCCAGGACCACCTCCGTGATGTCAGGCCGCCGCGCTGGATCGCCGGACCGCCGCGATCCCTCGCCGGAACGCCCAAAACCACCGAAAAACAGCCTTAAACCCGCAATCTTCGGTTGATGATTGCGGGGTCCCTGACACTCGGATTTACCAACCGAAACAAGCGATGGAAGGAGAAAAAACTCTACTACGCAATTATGTAGTTCGTTCGAAAATCCAACAACAATTCGACACTAAACTTTGGATTCAAAAGAGGTTCGGGAATAAAACGCAACAAATGAAACCTCCTACCTCTTGGGACTAAGCTCGTCGCTTCGCCGTCAACCCGCCGGGGTGGCCGCGCCTCGCTAGACCGCTTCGCCGGACTACCTCGCCAGAGATGGAGGAGGAGAGGGAGAGGAGGGGCTGCCAGGGGGAAGGGGAAGGAGAGGGGTGGGGTTTAAATAAATTAATTAAAGATTTAATTAATTTAAAACCCCCGAAAAGACCCGCATCCGAAACTCCCGACGGGGACGCGTTTAAGCCTCCCTTAGGGTAAAAACCACCTCCCGAGCACAACGACGGTCTCGGAATTTTAATCCGAGTCCCCGTTCAAAAGTTATTAAACTTAGCGCCCGAGGCTGCCAAATTACGAAAACGCCCCTGGGGCCATTTTTCACAAACGGCCCACGCCCCCCGAAACTTATACCCCTTCTAGGGTAAACGGAACGCTCCGAACTCAACGGTGCCCTCAGTTTTCAAATCCGAGCTACCTTTTAAAAGATACTAGCATTTCTCCATTAAACAAATTAATTAATTAATTTAACTAATCCATTTAACGCTCCAGAGGCGGGCGAGGGGTCCAAACGTCCCGCGCCAACAAGTTTTATGTTGTTCCTAGGGTAAAAACCCCATTCCAGACCTATCCGTACACTCGGATCCGTAATATGGAACTCCGTTTAGGAGTTATATCATTTATTTGGCGTTTCCAGTGTGAACTCACTAAAAATTTAATTTCGGCCACTCCGGGGCTCGGAATCGCACGCCATCTGAAGGTGTTGCTCTAGAATCTCATCAAGAATATTCCAAAGTATTTCACAGAAAAAACTAGGTTCTTACATCATTCCCTCCTTCAAGATTTTCGTCCCCGAAAAGCCAAACTAGGGAGCAACACAAGGTACTAAGCCCACACCTGGATTTCCCCTACCCAAAAGAACCCACACATAGCTCTGCGTCACCGCACACAGACCAAAGGATTGATCTGTTCACGCGAGGTCGGCCCTTGACGACGTCGTGCACCCTCACCAGACATTGGGGTTAGGGCAAGGCGGTAGGGTACCTCGCCATCCCTTTGCACGGTCTCAAACGGCCCGAAGGCCCTCGGGGGTAGCTCACCTCCCCGGCCAAACCTCTACGTCGCATGTCGTCACTGGAATCACCGCCCGCCACTGAAACAAGGCCCGGTGATTCCCTCCTTCAGAATATCCACATGGTGAAACACCCAAGGATATCTGGTCACGCAAGGTTCCACAGTCGATGTCTCTCAACAAAGACACTCTTACACGCTCGGAAGAGAAGGAGCCAACACCATCAACTAAAGGAAAAGGTCTCACGCCACTTTCCTTACCAACACAGGGTGACACCCGATGCCCTGCGTCACCCTGGTAACACCTCAAACAAGGAGCAGGGAGAAAATACTTTCACACGCAGAGCCTTACAATTCTACTGCAAAAAGTAGAAGAGTCGCAAGGGGTAACTCTCACCATCCCATGCTCTGTAGGATCGTAAACATCCAATGCTCGCGGAAACCCATCGTCCCAACCGTCATCTCCCGGAGCCTGGCGTGGAATGCCTAGGGGTGATCGGGAGATCTCGTAACGTCATCCCCCACCTCCAGCTCCTCCCGCTCCTCTGCTAGCACCACCTCTCTGGACACTACTCCGATCACGGCGCTGCCTCTGCCGTGGTGGTGCACCTGCTGCCTGCCCGAAGCTCTCCGCAACTCGGGTCTGGAACTCTCGTGCCAGGTGACCTCGCCCGTCACAAGCATAACACTGGCACTCTCTGGCCTGCCCTGGTGCCCTCCGGCGCCACTGTGGTGTACGACCACAGCCTGGGATCCACTCACGGAAGGGCATCCTCGGGAGAGGCACTGCATCTTTTCGCCACAGTGGTATACGACCACATCTCTGAAACCGGCATTGGGAATGCCACCTGCATCGAGGTCCTATCCTCCGGCACCAGCTAGCTACGACAGACGTCCCCGTTCCGTCACGCCCACTGCCACTACCAACCGCAAAACATGACAGGAATCCCTCTGTCACCAGCGCCTGCTCTAGCACCCCAACATATGTGGAAATTCTCAAGGGTACTATGATAGCACGAATCTCTTGGCGGAGACCCCACTCAAAATTCCACGCTCGGAAGTTGTCGTCATGGACCAAGTCCGGGTAAAGCGTGCACGGTCTGCAAAACTAGCCGCGTACTCGGCCACCGTCATCCCTACCTGCTGATACTGCAGGAGCTCCTGAATCCAAACGGAGCACAAGAAGGAGGGGAAAAACTCCTCACAAAACAACAACTGGAAGTCGCCCCACGGAAGCGACGACTCGTCAAGAAGCTGAGTCACCAGACTCCACCAACACCGAGCTGCTCCACGAAAGAAGCTGCCAAATCCACTCTCTGATCTGTCAGCGTCTGCACAAGCCTGAAAAGGCGAACCACTGCCTCGAGCCAATTCTCTGCTGCCCGAGGGTCTGGATCACCACTGACCCTCAGCGGTCTCCGCTGTTGGAACTCACGGAGCACGCTCAACCTGCGCTCAAACTCAGCCTGCTCCGCTGAAACTGCTTGCTGCTCAACAGGTGGGGGTGCTGCTACCGGAACACCCAGAGAAAAAGGGCTCGCATGATGGGTCCTGGACTGTGGCCTCGTAGCTCACAGGGTCGTCGTCACGTACCCAAGCTGGTATCTTGGCTGGCTATCTTCGCGGAGACATCCTGAATATTATCAAGAAGTGTCGCGGTCAGATGAGCATATATGTATATACCAATAACAACAACGATGGGGAGCTGACTCAAGAAGGACAGTCAAGACTCAGTCCTACGTGATGCACAAACATACTTTCCCTGCAACAAGTGTCTCAGCATGCCGAGTCAACAAGCGGGTTATCAAGGACCTGGTGAATGGATACGTCGGCCGCCACACCATCACTGGACCCCCTGGCCTGAGAGCCGCTCTCGAGACACATTAACACTGTTTCCCTATATCCCAACCAATTATTCTTATATTAGGGACGTCCGAACTGCATCCCAAGGAACGAACCACCTCTGATACCACTTTTTCACGACCCGACCCTACCCGGGCTCGAGCCGCAACTACCCCAAGCCCGCCTCCATAGGCTAGGGGCTGGCGACCAGCGCCGAAGGCACAACAACTCGGGGAGGCCTTTGCCTAAGTACTTGTACACACCCACACGCAGTGCACTCAATGAAAAAGTGCAGAGTAAAAGGAAGAACAAGAAGAGTAAAAAAGAAAAACTGCTATAAATAAACCACAGAGTGCATCGACCACTACAAGTACAAAGTACAAACTGAAAGTAAAAGGGGAAAAAATGCGCCCAACCGAAAAGTGCCACAACTCGGAAACAGGTAAACGAAAATAAACAGCTGATGGGTATCCGACCTAGATCCCGGCCACGACCACCACTCGCGGTCCAAGCTCCCAAGCTCCTACGCTCCACTGAGGTCACGACCAACCTGCCTATTGTCTTCAAGGGCACACCAAGTGCGGGCAATTCCCAAGAAGGGGTGAGTATAAAAATACTCAGTAGGATACCCCGAAGGCTCGAGGGAGCAACAAAGGAGGTACCGAAGGGTGAGAAATAGAGAGAACAAGGAGTAGAACAGAAGTACAACAGATTGCAGTAAAGATTCCAGCTCAACCCAACAAGAGAAAGGAAGTAGACTCGTCCAAACCCAAGGAGATGGAAATAGTGAGAAGATGAACTTCCCGTCGAATCTTTGCCACCTATAGCAGGAGAGTAGACTCGTCCAACAACGAAATCTAGACACGGAAAGCATGTGGCATACCCCGCGGGTCTTCGCCCCTCCTGGAAGGACAGTAACCAAGCCCAAGAAGTGGTTACTCGAACAAGGTATATACATATCCATATGCTCAATCAAGAAGCTCGAAAAACGTCGTAAGGGGATATTCGTCCCGTAGCTCAGCCCAATAAAAGAGTAGCCAACAGTCCCAGTGTAACCCCATCACTGATGCCCAGCATCCCGCACGTCTGCCCTGAACCGCAAGCCAAGGGGCTCAGTCACCGCACCTTGATACTATCCGCTTTGGGCGACACTAACTCGCCCGCACGGTTTTAGATCGCGTCACAAGAACGCGTCTCGGTGGGTAAAGCCCCCCTCGTACTTGAGAGTTCTAGGAATGTCAAACCACACCTCATCACTACCCTGTAGTCGAGAGGTCTCCTCAAAGTCAATCCATTCCATCATCGACCCGTAAAACCAAGGGTCCCGCTCCGATAATCACGGAGGTAAGCCACAGACTAGCCTAGTTTAGAGGATTGAGTCTGGAATGCTAACAGGTGTCCCACTGCCCAGCCCCGCTGGAGGGTAATTCATAACCAAATATCAGGTGACCCACTGCCCAGCCCTGCTGGAGGGTAAACCCTAATACATCAATCGGCGACCCACTTCCCAGCCCCGCTGGAGGGTAAACCATAATAAGATTCTGGGTGACCCACTGCCCAGCTTTGCAGGAGGGTAAACCATAACACATCATCCGGCGACCCACTGCCCAGCCCCGCTAGAGGGTAAACCTGGAATAAGTCAACAGGCGACCCACTTCCCAGCCTCGCTGGAGGGTAGACCTGGAATTAGACGACGGGTGACCCACTGCCCATCCCTGCTGGAGGGTAGACCCTAAGAGGTCGTCGGGTGACCCACTGCCCAGTCTCTACTAGAGGGTCGACCCTAAGAGCGTCGGGTGACCCACTGCCCAGTCTCTGCTAGAGGGTAGACCCTAAGAGTCAGCGAGCGACCCACTGCCCAACCCTACTGGAGTGTAAACCCCAAGAAGTCGATGAGTAACCCACTGCCCAGCCCCGCTGGAGGGTAAAACTCAGAACTGCCCTGGCCATCTCCACTGGAAGGTACAACACTGGCCAACCAATCATGGAGTGGATATCGTACAACCACCCAACTCTAGTACATCTCACCCAAAGGGGGTTCAAAGCCTGTTCCATCACTAGGTGTCACTAACACCTCTACGGGCCGATCCATCGAGGAAAAAACCAGGGGGAGACCACTCAACCCTGCTGGTCAAACGAACGAGCATAGAGCCATGGAAAAAAACTCCACCCAACTGGTCGAGCAAACGAGCACTGATGGACCCTCTACGTAGCGATAGGTCAAAGTATGCAAATCAGAACCCGACACGCACGTGGGGCCCACACAATGTGTGGACCCATCTCTGTCACGTACGTAACCTATTTTAGGGTTATTTTAAATTTATTTTCCACTCATGATTTGTTTTGGTGGTTTCCAAAGGTTTTATTGAGAATATGTGAGTTTTCTTGAATTGGGCCAAACTGCGAGCCCAATTCCAGATTTAAAAATAAATTTTGTTTCATTTATAACTTTTTATATTTTTAATATTTTTGACTCATTCCAACTCCTAATTGTTCTCCCCTGATATATTAACCCCAAATATAAATTTGGGACCTTTATAAATCCATAAGCATGGGGGATTTTTGTTTTTATTTGAGAATTGGGCCAACCCGAAGGCCCATTTTCCAGTTTTAAATTATTTCATTAATTTATTAATATCTTAATCATTAAAATGTATTTTTAGGTGATTCTACCTAACTATCGACCCTAAGAAGCCCAGGCGCGACCCCATTCCCTCCTCTCACAATTTGGAGCTCGATAGAGTCGCAAAAATAGTCGAAACTTTCTGGTTTCAGAAATCGTCCATATTTTGGAGAGGTAAATTGATCCTTTAATAACTCCTTCTATTCTTAATCTTTTCCCTCCATTACAATTCCTAAATGACCTAATAATTATTTTGAGACCATAACCTGAGTTTTGGACGTTTTAAATTTCAGATACTAGTGTTTTGGGGAGATTCATTCTAGATTTCTCAAGTAAGTTTGTCCATTTCTTTTCCCCTTTCAAATTGATTAGGGTTTCATTCTATTTTTTTAGGGTTTCCTCCCTTTTTATTGAATTGAACAATGACCAGTGGGTAGGGGTTCGAACCTAAGGTTTAACCATGGGTTTTCGTGGTCCAATTTTCTATTTTTAGGTTTGATCTACCCTTCTTGAGGTGCGGCGGTGGTGCGTTTGTGTTTTCGCACAAAGGATTCAATGGTTTCATTTGATTTGGTAGGTGATTCCAATGTTGATGCAATCTTTGTGTATTAGAATGCTGTATTTATCATATTTTCAGATTTATATAATTTTATTATTGCTACAAAAATTGGTTCTAATGATGTTTCCATTGCAATTGAATTTAAAATGCCAATTTGGTGTGAAATTGGGGGTTTTCCAAAGAAGTGTTTTGTTTGTTTATTTGGGGATGCCCTATAAATAATTAGTTGTTTTTATTGATCTGTAATAAGGAATAAAATACTGTTTATAATGTTTATCCCCTTTATTAATTGCTGCAAATAATGAGTTTTAATTGTGCTTGTAAAGAAAGTGAAGTTTTGGTTCCACTTTTGTGTGAAAATGAAGGTTTTACAAAGAGAACACTTCTTGTTTAACATGAGGATGCCCAAAATTTGATTTGTTGTTTTAATTGATATTTATTTGGCTGCCTTTAATATTTTGGTAACATACAATTGTGAACATCGTGTACAAGTGGGTTTCTTAAGGGGTTTTGTGTGCAAAACTACACGAGATTTTATGAAATTGATTTATTCAAATTCAAAGAGTTTGTTGTGTGTTTTAAGTGGTAGAAAATGAGATAGCTACTGTATTTGGTGTATGTGACCAGTAGTGGTGTTTTACATTAAAATGGATGTGTGTTAAATCCTGAAATTGTTTGAGCACAAAGGGGGAAGTCCGGGTACCTAGGTGGGGCGGATTTGTACTAGTACGGCTAGTGGACCGGATGGGTTTTGTCCCTGTTTCACTTAGCATTTGGATAACGACAACTCTAACTAACCTATGTGGATGATGATTGGGGACCACTAGGTTATGGGTATGTTCCCTACTAGTGGCTCGTGCACGAGAAAGGATTTTACTATGGTTAGATTACACTGAGGTACGAGGTACATGGGGCCTGAGACTATCTACTGCCTAGGGGTGTTCCCGGTTTTGTTGCTCAGTGGATTTGTGGTATTTGCCCTTGTTTTTGGGTGTCTTTGGAATTATAATGCAGTATCTAATATTCCTATTTAAATGTGTTAACATTCTGAAAGTTTTATCTTGAAAAATGTTTTCAATTTAAAGTTTAATTTCGTGGAATTTGTCACCGCTTTTAATTGCATATTAAAACTGCTTGCTTTTTCACCTTGTATTGCATGCACCGTGGAATCATACGGTGGTATCCTATTGGGCTTAGGCTCACACCCTACTTACACCCCTTGGGTGTAAGTAGACCTTTTTTTTGACCCAGGTAAAGGAAAGGCTAAGGGTGTTGACGGTTCAGGGTGTTAGTCCTCATCCTTGGGGAGGAGTAGTGGAGACGACTTGGGGGTGATGACCCCTTGTCATGTGGAGTCCATGGGGCTGTTTTGTTTCTATTCCATTGTGTCTTTGGACCTTTTGTATTGACTCTAAACCTATGTATTCAGTTCTGGTTTTTTTTAACATCGTTTGGTATAAATTTTTCAGATTCAGTTTATTGATTGTTTTTAATGGCTTATGCTTTCATGTTCGGGTAAATCGTTCCCAAACCTAAATAAATGATACTCGGGCACTTGTGCCAGCCCGTGGGGATAGGGAACGCCCTACGGGTCATGTCACGGGCTGGGTTTGGTGCCGGTTTTGGTGGTGACCAGATTCGGTTCGTGACAAAATGGTATCAGAGGAGGTTCAGGTTAACTCTTTGGGTCATGTTATTTGGGGAAGAGTCAGGATAGTATGGAGTTAGGATTGTTGGGACATGGAATTCTAGTTATGGGTAGTGTGCCTGATCACCACACCTCATAATGGGATTCAAGTTTCCAAGAGAAGTCGGTATTTATCTAAGTCCTTCGGTTTTCTTGGTTCGATGATGATTAAGGGAAATGAAAAGAGAGTTGGGTTAATGGTCCTAGTGAGCTCGCAAGGCCTGGCAAGCCATGTGGAGCCAAGGATATTCCCTATAACACTCTCTGTGACAGTGAGGTGATTGGAATATGGCTGCCAACCATATTTCCAAGTCACCCACTGAAACTAGTTTCCTCTTGCACTGTTTTGTGCTTAGGTTTTGAAACCTTAGCACTTTGGTTTTAAGAAGTGTAATGTTTTTGTGAAATGATTTTCAAATAAAGAGGGAATGGTTTGGTTTATGAAATGGCAGAACTTAATTTTCAGAATTGTTTTGAAATATAAAATGGTGGGCTTACACCTCTTTGAAAGTAGGAACTATATTGATGTTGGTTTTGAAAAGTGTTTCCAATAGAGTTTTCTAAACAATCAGAGTGTGTTTTAATGGGAAGAGATGTTTTGAAATTGATGTGAATATATTGATAGTGAGTTATTTTTTTTAAATGGTTGTGCATTTCTGAAAAGTTTTGTAAGATGTGAGTTGGAATTTGATCTCGTCGTTAGCGGTTTTGAGAAAAAGGATGTGTTGGTTGGCCATTTTGGTTTTTAAAAGTGGAAAGTATTTTTGTTTTAACCTTTGGTATTTTCATGAGCAACCACATGCATGGGGTTATATGGGAAGAGGGATGGTTGATGACATGACTGGATGAGTGTCGGGATGGAAATGAGGAGAGTGTCTGGTGTGGCATAGAAACATGCATGTGTAAGGCCCATGGGGTACCATTGGTGGATGCGCTTACCGCTGAACCATTTGTTTTCAAAGAAATGTTTTTAAATAAAAAAAAACATGATTTCTTGATGATTTTTTTGGGATGGTGTATATTATGTGTTTTCGGAAAATGTTGATGTTGTGGGATGTTTTGAGTCCAAGAACCCCTCCTGTTTGAACTGTGTTTTGGGTTTGGTTTTGTTCAGTAAGTTGTGTTGTAGGTACGATTAGTGGTCTCTTTTGAAAAATGTTTTGGGATGGCTTTACGGTGGTTCCCTTCATGTGTTTGGAGCTGGTTTGAGGCATGTTTTGACTAATGGACCAGATTGGTTGGGTCCTTGGGTTCTCTCATTGGATAAGGTATGCCCCCATTAAGGGTTAATGCACAACTGAAGTGCAATCCATATTGTTTCGCCATTTGAAAATCCTCCAGTTGATCAATATAAGGAATATTTTATCGATCATTGTTGATTGAGTCTACACCCATTCATTTCATTGATTTTTGGATCCTCTTGTAGTGGTAAAGTTATTGTGGAAGGTTGAAAGAAACCATAGTTTCTAATGATTCATGATTCATCGAAGGTGGAAGTGTTCTTTGGTTGTAAGTGTGGATGAGTGTATCGATGGTGTCTAAGAGGACCTTTGGGTTCTTCAAAGTTTCTTTGATGCATTAATTCATGTTAAACCACCGGTGTGGGAAATATGGTCACGATAGGATATTGTGGCCACTTTCTAGAATTGTGTGTTGTTTGGGGATGTTGTATAAGGTCCCTCTCCATGAATTGTTTATATCAGTTGAAATGGTCATGTTTGGTGATGCCTTATGATGTCATGTACTCGATTGACTGTATAGGTGAAAGTAGTGAAATCCTCTGAGATTCCCTATTATGTTGGGAAAATGTATCCCTTGGAAAAACATCAAAATCATCTATTTTAGAGGTATGTGAGTGTAGGTGTTCTTTACTTATATTGTTTCTCACCTAAAGAAACAAGTTGTGATGTGTGTGTATCTTCTCAGCCCTTGTTTCAGTGAAATATCGGGATAAGGTAAAGTGAGTTTGGAATGTGTTATGTCTAGAAAACTAATTTGGGACTGCGGTGTAGTTTTTGGTGGCACCGAAAAGAAGAATTCTCATTCAGTGGGTTTCCAAATATTAACTACGAGGCCGAAGATGCTTCAATATTTTGAGCTCCAGCCATAGGTCTCGGAGAGAAGCTGGCTCGTAGTCAGGAAAAATCCCAGGGCTATTTAAACCCTTGTACAAATTCCTATCCATAGTATGAAAGATGGGAATAGTTCAAACCTATGGTTTCGTCATGGTTGAGCACATAGTTTGTGCACGTTTAGTAGTGGCCGTGTGCTAGGAAGCAATGTAGAAAGAATTATATTCATAGTTAGTGCACAGTTTCCCAAATCATGCAGACTAATCCTGCGCCCTTCCTAAATCTTTGATTTCTTTTCGGGTCTTTCTGTGTCGGCCCATGCTGGTCGGTTAAGATGGTCAGTTCTTATGGTGGGGAGACCCACTATGATTCTCATGAATATTCCTTCATAAACATTTAATGGAAGTATATACCTTTTACTAGAGAGTATGTTTGGGCCTCTCACTATTAGTGTCTTGATTCTGTCTCGGGAAAACAATTTAAGTTGTCTCTTATGGTGGGGAGCCCATTTGTGTCTCTTCATACGAGTAACTCATATTTTTTTTCTTTGGACTTGTCTGGGAAGTAGGTATTATCATCGAAGATATCTGACTACCTACACATTCATTGGGTAAACATTGATATTGGAGAGTTTCCAATGGTTTAGTTATAGTAGGGAAGTGTAACCTTGTTCAATGTTGTTGTTTTTTTTTGGGTAAATTGATTGAGTATTGTTCAGATTGTATTTGAGGAGTTTTCAGTTGGGATAAATACTAAATTTACTTTATTGTTTCAGGAAAGTGGTGTAAGTTTGGTTTGTGACAGTATTCCTTCCATCATTGATCACTGGAGGTGTTTTGACCTTTGGGGGTGAAACCTGGCAAGGGTGTACCTATTGGTTTCTCAGTTGGGTTTGGTTGTTGCTTTGACCTTGCTGTGACTTTCCGGGGTGGAAAGTTTTCAAGGTGGGGAGAATTGTCACGTACGTAACCTATTTTAGGGTTATTTTAAATTTATTTTCCACTCATGATTTGTTTTGGTGGTTTCCAAAGGTTTTATTGAGAATAGGTGAGTTTTCTTGAATTGGGCCAAACTGCGAGCCCAATTCTAGATTTAAAAATAAATTTTGTTTCATTTATAACTTTTTATATTTTTAATATTTTTGACTAATTCCAACTCCTAATTGTTCTCCCCTGATATATTAACCCCAAATATAAATTTGGGACCTTTATAAATCCATAAGCATGGGGGATTTTTGTTTTTATTTGAGAATTGGGCCAACCCGAAGGCCCATTTTTCAGTTTTAAATTGTTTCATTAATTTATTAATATCTTATTAATTAAAATGTATTTTTCGGTGATTCTACCTACCTATCGACCCTAAGAATCCCGGGCGCGACCCCATGCCCTCCTCCCACAATTTGGAGCTAGATAGAGTCGCGAAAATAGTCGAAACGTTCTGGATTTCAGAAATCGTCCAGATTTTGGAGAGGTAAATTGATCCTTTAATAACTCCTTCTATTCTTAATCTTTTCCCTCAATTCCAATTCCTAAATGACCTAATAATTCTTGTGAGACCATACCCTGAGTTCTGGACGTTTTAAATTTCAGATACTAGTGTTTTGGGGAGATTCATTCTAGATTTATCAAGTAAGTTTGTCCATTTCTTTTCCCCTTTCAAATTGATTAGGGTTTCATTCTATTTTTGTAGGGTTTCCTCCCTTTTTATTGAATTGAACAATGACCAGTGGGTAGGGGTTCGAACCTAAGGTTTAACCTTGGGTTTTCTTGGTCCAATTTTCTATTTTTAGGTTTGATCTACCCTTCTTGAGGTGCTGCGGTGGTGCGTTTGTGTTTTCGCACAAAGGATTCAATGGTTTCATTTGATTTGGTAGGTGATTCCAATGTTGATGCAATCTTTGTGTATTAGCATGCTGTATTTATCATATTTTCAGATTTATATAATTTTATTATTGCTACAAAAATTGGTTCTAATGATGTTTCCATTGCAATTGAATTTAAAATGCCAATTTGGTGTGAAATTGGGGGT
Organism: Viscum album; assembly: GCA_963277665.1. Lineage (NCBI taxonomy): Eukaryota > Viridiplantae > Streptophyta > Magnoliopsida > Santalales > Viscaceae > Viscum > Viscum album. The sequence continues at coordinate 121,080,163 of OY728156.1, forward strand.
TTTCCAAAGAAGTGTTTTGTTTGTTTATTTGGGGATGCCCTATAAATACTTAGTTGTTTTTATTGATCTGTAATAAGGCATAAAATACTGTTTATAATGTTTATCCCCTTTATTAATTGCTGCAAATAATGAGTTTTAATTGTGCTTGTAAAGAAAGTGATGTTTTGGTTCCACTTTTGTGTGAAAATGAAGGTTTTACAAAGAGAACACTTCTTGTTTAACATGAGGATGCCCAAAAATTGATTTGTTGTTTTAATTGATATTTATTGGGCTGCCTTTACTATTTTGGTAACTTACAATTGTGAACATCGTGTACAAGTGGGTTTCTTAAGGGGTTTTGTGTGAAAAACTACACGAGATTTTGTGAAATTGATTTATTCAAATTCAAAGAGTTTGTTGTGTGTTTTAAGTGGTAGAAAATGAGATATCTACTGTATTTGGTGTATGTGACCAGTAGTGGTGTTTTAAATTAAAATGTATGTGTGTTAAATCCTGAAATTGTTTGATCACAAAGGGGGAAGCCCGGGTACCTAGGTGGGGCGGATTTGTACTAGTACGGCTAGTGGACCGGATGGGTTTTGTCCCTGTTTCACTTAGCATTTGGATAACGACAACTCTAACTAAACTATGTGGATGATGATTGGGGACCACTAGGTTATGGGTATGTTCCCTACTAGTGGCTCGTGCACGAGAAAGGATTTTACTATGGTTACATTACACTGAGGTACGAGGTACATGGGGCCTGAGACTATCTAGTGCCTAGGGGTGTGCCCGGTTTTGTTGCTCAGTGGATTTGTGGTATTTGCCCTTGTTTTTGGGTGTCTTTGGAATTATACTGCAGTATCTAATATTCCTATTTAAATGTGTTAACATTCTGAAAGTTTTATCTTGAAAAATGTTTTCAATTTAAAGTTTAATTTCGTGGAATTTGTCACCGCTTTTAATTGCATATTAAAACTGCTTTCTTTTTCACCTTGTATTGCATGCACCTTGGAATCATACGGTGGTATCCTATTGGGCTTAGGCTCACACCCTACTTACACCCCTTGGGTGCAAGTAGACCTTTTTTTGACCCAGGTAAAGGAAAGGCTAAGGGTGTTGACGGTTCAGGGTGTTAGTCCTCATCCTTGGGGAGGAGTAGTGGAGACGACTTGGGGGTGATGACCCCTTGTCATGTGGAGTCCATGGGGCTGTTTTGTTTCTGTTCTATTGTGTCTTTGGACCTTTTGTATTGACTCTAAACCTATGTATTCAGTTCTGGTTTTTTTTAACATCGTTTGGTATAAATTTTTCAGACTCAGTTTATTGATTGTTTTTAATGGCTTATGCCTTCATATTCGGGTAAATCATTCCCAAACCTAAATAAATGATACTCGGGCACTTGTGCCAGCCCGTGGGGATAGGGAACGCCCTTCGGGTCATGTCACGGGCTGGGTTTGGTGCCGGTTTTGGCGGTGACCAGATTCGGTTCGTGACAATCTCAACCCCAATTGAACGCACCAACATTATCAGGTATGAACCACCACATGTACCTCCAAGAATTTCCGTATACTCCCAGAGTATAGCACGGTCTCAGCCCAAGGGCCATCGTGCACACAGCACCCAACGTCAACGCGAAGGCATGACATAACATCTCCAACTCGAAGGCCCAGGTACGGCCAACCACATATCATGGACCTATTATATCACTCTCCCAAGAGTGCGCGATCACACGCCAAGGGTCTGCTACAAACAAGGTAGGGCGAACCACCACTAGAGCATCTTACATGCTTCCACATTTAACAAGATCGTGCAAGAGGCTCCGCACAACCAAACGGATCGCACCGTTGTAATCCTCATGGAAAAACACTCGAGATAGACTACTTACTCGTCTCCAACGGATATCCGATGGAAAAGTCGCCAAAACTGCCTCACGCCCGAACAACGTCCCGTGATCCCGAGCCTCGGCCCCAAAAATAGTCGGGCGCATCGCACCATTGCGACCCCCTCAGGAAAACACGTCAAAAGAACTACTCACTCGAGTGCCACAGATATCCGGAGAAAAAGGTGCATCCCGACGCAATGCACACGAGCGGTGCCACATGGGACCCGCATCCCAGTCCCGAAACTCCACGAACGGATCGCACCATTGCGATCCTCTTGAAAAAGTACACGAAATGGACTATTCACTAGTCCAAAACGGTCACCCGGTGATAAAGCTGGAAATCACCGTCAACTCCCGAAACGACCCTCACGGGGCCCGCACCATCGTGCGGAATTACAGCGGGCAGACTGTGCCAACGCGATGCTCTTGGAAAACACCCAACATCAACTGCTCGCACGCCCCGAACGAATGTCCAAGGAAAAAGTCGCTAGAAGCTGCACGCAGCTCAAAAGACGGGACGCGGGGCCCGCGCCTCATCTTCGGCCTCAACGCTTTAAACCACCCTGGAAACCTCCGCCTCAATGCCAGGGTTCCAACGCCACTGACGGCACTCAAAACGGACGTCAGACGCTTCCGCGCCGTTCAAAACAAGGTCCGCCGAAGAAATGACTAACCCCTCGACGTATGTGTCGCGCCACCGAGGCCCATCGTTCCGGGAATTAAAAATTCATGAAACCATCTCAAAACATTCCCCTCGATGCAAGGTCCACTCTTCCGCTGACGGCGCGCAAAACGGACGCCCGTAACGAAAGTTACGGGCGTCGGAAATTCAAAAACGTGGGGGGGCACTCCCATGGCCCGGACCGGTCCGGCCGGTCCGCCCTCAGCCGGCCCGCGGCCTGGCCGCAGGTCCGGTTCGGTCCGCCGCGGCCAGCTGGACGCGGCCTGTCGCCACCGACCGGCCTTGACGGCCAGTCACGTTTTCCTCCGCAGCGACCCACCTTTCGCGGGTCGCGGTCGCCGCATGCGGGGTCACGCACCCGGCGGCCCCTCCTCCTCCTCGCACTCCACCGGCGCCGCCCGAGACCCAGCCGACCGACGCCATCCGGAAGCCGGCCGCCTCCGTTGGCCGATCGCCCAACCGAAGCACCCACCATCGCCGCCTGGAGCCATGGCTCGCCGCCGCCAGTCGCTTGAAGCCAGGACCACCGCCGGGATGTCGGGCAGCTGCGCTGGATCGCCGGACCACCGCGATCCCTCGCCGGAACGCCCAAAAACCACCGGAAAATAGCCTTAAACCCGCAATCTTCGGCGGATGATTGCGGGGTCCCTGAAACTCGGATTTACCAACCGAAACAAGCGATGGAAGGAGAAAAAACTCTACTACGCAATTATGTAGTTCGTTCGAAAATCCATCAACAATTCGACGATGAACTTTGGATTCAAAAGAGGTTCTGGAATAAAAACGCAACAAATGAAACCTCCTACCTCTTGGGACTAAGCTCGTCGCTTCGCCGTCAACCCGCCGGGGTGGTCGCGCCTCGCCAGACCGCTTCGATAGACTGCCTCACCAGAGATGGAGGATGAGAGGGAGAGGAGGGGCTTCCAGGGGGAAGGGGAAGGAGAGGGGTGGGATTTAAATAAATTAATTATGCATTTAATTAATTTAAAACCCCCGAAAAGACCCGCATCTGAAACTCCCGACGGGGTCACGTTTAAGCCTCCCTTAGGGTAAACACCACCTCCCGAGCACAACGGCGGTCTCGGAATTTTAATCCAAGGCCCCTTTCAAATGTTATTAAACTTAGCGCCCGAGGCCGCCAAATTACGAAAACGCCCCTGGGGCCATTTTTCACAAACGGCCCGTGCCCGCAAAACTTATACCCCTCCTAGGATAAACGGCATGCTCCGAACTCAACGGTGTCCTCAGTTTTCCAATCCGAGCAACCGTTTAATAGATACTAGCATTTCTCCATTAAACTAATTAATTAATTAATTTAACTAATCCATTTAACGCTCCAGAAGCGGGCGAGGGGTCCAAACGTCCGGCGCTGACATGTTTTATGTCGTTCCTAGGTTAAAAACACCATTTCGGACCCATCCGTACACTTAGATCCCTGATCCGGAACTCCGTTTAGGAGTTATACCATTTATTTGGCCTTTCCAGTGTGAACGCACTGAAAATTTAATTCGGGCCACTCCGGGGCTCGAAATCGCACGCCGCTTGAAGGCGCTGCTCTGGAATATCATCAAGAATATTCCAAAGTCTTTCACAGAAAAAACCGAGTTCTTACATCCTTCTTATTCTGAGACTAAATTAATTATTAAACATTAATTCAGTGAATTCATCTCAATCTCCTTTCATTGAGGTATCCTTTGATTTCTAAATAACTTTTTTTATATAGTTTAAAAAACCATTTTACTTTTCATTTAACGGGGAATATTTTTCTACGAAGAGTTTTACTAAACGAAAAAAGGAATGTTTTTTTACGTAAGTGGTAATAATGACCTTTCTGCTGCCATGAGTTTTATTTGATCTTTGGCATCCTTAACAAGGCAAAATGATTTTTTTTAAATGAAAATAAATCCAGTATACTCTTTAAACGTATTTTGGTATTGAATGTGGTTTTTATAATTGATTTGTTATATCAATATATTTAAACGATATATTGTGATTGATGACCTCAATCAATACCTATAAATATTTATGTTTTCCTCCAATTATGTGTCTCTAATTTCCACCAATTCTTTCCTAATTGAGAACAAAAATTTGTGGTGACTTTTTCATTCCCCTTTTCCTCTTATTATGACTAGATTTTATTAACCTAATTTCCGATGTGGTTTTTCCAACAAAGGGATTTTTTATTTTCAACATTTTATTTTCGAAAAAAATTTAAAATTGTGAGGAAGAAATTTATTGAAGGATGGGAGAATTTAACACCCCAATATTTCATAGTGCGTTATCTCATTAAAGTAATTCAATAGCTTGTGCTACACGCAACACTGAGTTCGAGCGCACCACAACTTGTTAAACTAACTGTTTAAAAAGAGGTTATGAATATTATTAAATAAATTGTGAATCTTATATAATCTATATAATTTTAACATCCATATTATGTGTTTCAAATACATAATATAAGAACATATTAATTTTTTTCGGATAAAATAAGTATTTTTCAAAAAATACAATTCTACATCCTTTTAATGGAGAACAAATTTTAAAACAAATATTTGACACTTTTATATATATAATTTAATGAAATTAAAATATTTTTTAGAATCGGGACACAAAATTTTTTTTGAATATGTTTTTGGTACTTTTCTGATACCTTTCATATTTTGATGACTAGTGAAAATCACTAAATTTTAATTAAAAACAACTTTTTTAATCGAAATAATTTAGAGTGATAACTTATGAATTTTTATGGTTTGGAAGTATAACTAGATTATATTTTTATCAATGAATTCAATTTATATCATTATAAGTAATTTCACATTTAAATTTGACATAAACACATGTCAATGTTTTGATACTTTTTACTTTTTAAAAACCCACTTTTTGGTTTTGACAACGGGAATTAATTATAAATTATTAAATGAAACTTATATGATTTTAATTTAGTAAATTAGACTTTATTTTTTAATTCATAATATTAAAATTATCTTAGGGGGATTTTTTGGTATTTTTCTGAAAACATTCAATTTTGGATGAATAGTTAAAAACACAGCGTTATTAATTAAAACCAACTTTTTATTTAAATATTTATTTATATTATTTAAACTTATTTTAAGTATAAATAGAAACATAATACCTATATAATTTAATTTAATTCATTGAATTCATTTTATAATGAGTTTAGATTTTTAAAAATTTTATTTAACTTTTTACTGTCTTTTACTCACCTCCTATGAGCATTTCTAAATTTCTATAAAACATAATTTTACCCCTTATGTGAGTTAAATTTAAAAAATATAAGAGGAATGGTTGATATTAGTAAGAAAAATGTGATTCAATATGTTGAAAATAATTTTCGGTGAACAATAACTTTTTACTTTTATTTACCAAGGTTAAAAGTAAAAAAGGGTAATTAAGGGTAAAAATGATATTATTCATACCATAACACATGTCGTAATTCTATTTGATAAGTTTAAATTGACCAAAAACAAACTTAGGAATAAAATATGATCCTTTAGGTCCACTTGGAGTAGATTAGGACGTTTATTACTATTTTATTAAAGAAGAGTTAAAAGTGTTAAATTCAATGTTTATTACTCAAACCATTTTTAATATAGGGTTATAAATAATTGAAATACGACTATAAATATTAATTATAAAGATAAAAATATTTCCTACATAGTGGAATAATATTTAAAAATTTTATACATTAAATAATTTTATTTATTTATGACACAATGACGAAGGAGTAACAACCTTATTAATTAAAGAATCAAATAAATGTTATTTTAAATTTTAAAATAAATATAATTTCAATGTTTTTATGATATACACGAATTTTCATGGTGATATGACATGTTAGGGTTCATTCAATGTATCTTTTTCGAATTGATCAAGTTGTGATGACTTTCACAAAAAAACAAATACTAAATAGTGCCAAAATTGACATAAATGGGTTTTTAAAAAAAATATTATATTAATAATTATATAATATTAATAAAACAATAAGGTTAGGAAAAAGGTATTAAATAATATTAAATATTTAATTAATGAACGACTTGAGGTTCTCTTGGAAGTTTAGAGTATTTTTATTAATCATGTAGTGTAAGAATAAAAGAAGACACAGTAAAAGTTAAACTATTAAACTAAAAGTTAAATCTAAAAGATAAGGTTAATATGAGTACCTAAACTTGTCTAAAACCTAATTTTTTATTATTTTTCTACCCATAACCACCTTATCCTATAAATAAATAATTTTTGAGCCATTATAAACCGAATATTATTTTATTATAAAATAATATTTCAATCTTTTCCTAAAGTGACTCTCACCTCTATTATAAAATGGCACTTCTTCCTCTCTAAAATCCACACCTCCAATTCCATTTGGCTTCGCCATCACCTACCCAAATATCCTCCCAACTATCCTACCTTCATCCTAGATGCCTTAATTTGGTCATAAATCTATCCTAAGGAGCCCTTTTGATAAAATCAAAAGGAAAAACCCAAAGAAGAGGTAAATATTTCATCACCTTTTTCATGTTCTTTTCTTCTTTCACTTATTATTATCTTGTTGGTTCCATTGTAAAATAACAACTCCAGTATATTCTATATACTATTATGTTATTTTATATATATGGTACAACTATATACATTATTCTATCCATCCTATGAATGACATGTCACCACACGTGCGTACGTAGGGCTTACCATCTTTACGTCATGGTGTAGTTTGTTATTCAAACACATCATCATTTGGATGGGTATAATAATGAGTATAAATGATGTAAATAATAAATTTAATGTGATAATTATTCTTTATATATGATATACCATCTAATGACATATGATTTCATCATTAATATAATGATATTGTTGCTTGTGCGTACATACAGATTACCATCTCCCCGATGCGATGAGATTCATTTCCATGGTCACCATTCAATGACGATTATAAAAATATATATTATTAATAAGTATGTAATATATGAAATAATAATGATACTGGATAAATATATATGTGTATGTATGTATGTATGTACTTACATATATCTTATCCACTTAATTCCGTTCAATACGATGTGAAAATGGAAACAATGTTTATGAGTACATATGGCCTACCGTCTACATAAATTGTGCCTTCAATTTCATATATAAATCTATTATAAATCATTATATTCTAAATATTTATGATATATAAATCAAGGTTTATATTCTGGAATCATTTAAATCATGATCTAAGTGATACAATCAAGAGTAACAATTTAAAACATGTACGATAAAGAAAGAGATTATTTCCCGAAATGTTAATTTAACATGGAAATTATTATTAAATTTTTAGTATAAAGTCATAAATGAATCATGTATGATATAATAAATATTAATATTGTTCTGGAATAATTTTATAACATACTAAGGTCTTTATACTGGAGGTTAAAAATACCCTCTACTAGAGGAAAGTGCAAGGAAAGGGTTAACATTACAATCTCTTTATTATCTGAGGTTGTTTTTATATAAGTATATACTGGGACATATTTATTATCTATTTCCATGTTTCATAACTGATTTTTCAAAGGTATTAGTTTCAAGGGAATTTTAATAAAACATCATTTTAAATGTTTTATTGATTTGTTCTTTTAAACCATTCTCAATAATGTCCATGTCTTCAAAATAGTTTTAAGGATTTATTTATATGTTCATAAATGTTTGAAAATGTTAATTCCTTTCAAAAGATTCAAAGTTGTATGGGACACTTTGATTCAGAAGTATCTTTTAAATGACTTCCTTTATAAATTATGTAACTTTTAAACGTTTTCTTGAAAAATGGATATTTCTCTGAAAGAGTTTTACAAATCATTTTCATCTATGTCAACATCCTTTGACTGATTTTAAACTAGTTTAATGTTGATCTATTATGATATAAATCTTCCATATTGTATTGAAGGTTTTGTGATATATTTGACTATGTATGTTTTGTTTTTATACCATTAATGGTTTAAGGTTATTGTATTGAAATTTCTTATCCTAGGTATAATATGAATGTTTGTGTAATATTTCTACCCTTTCATATGATGAATGTATTGGATATAGTATATGACCAGGTGGATCCCACTATAGATCCTCGATGCATCAGTAGGTCTTATGAGACCACTAGACGTGGAATTGGTCGAGGCCTTTCCCATTTTGATATATGGTTTTGGGTGAGGCCTTAATCATTTTTAGATGTCCTGGCAGAGGCCTTGAAAAAATATTTCAGAATGTCCGTCATTATACATTCCCTCATTATGAAAATAATATTGATGGTTCATGTGGTCATTCTAATAGTAGAATACCCATGATTATGTTTTATTATGGAATTAATTACTCACCTCACATTCCTTCTATAAAAGTGTTCATGTTTATTATTTTTAAAGGCATGAGTGGACAATTATTCAACATATTTAATATTTATGTTATCTTCCACTATTTTTCTTACCCTTGCTGAGTATCTGAGATCACCCCTTTATATGTTTGACTTTTCTTGGGATTCCAAGAAGTGTATTGTGATTGATATGAAAGGTTATTCTAAGGTAATAATGGCGTTCATAAAGAATTATATATGTTCTGTTGTATGTCATAAATTGTTATGTAACATTAATGTATGTAATCTATTTTCATAGATAGCAAAACTGATCGATCCTTAGGGACTTGATTCATTGTAATCATGAAAATGTACAAAAACAATGCTCTAACTATAGGTAACTGGGGTCGGGGCGTTACATCCTATATATAAATTAAACTTATTCCATGAAAAAAATATCCTAAAAATACTAAATATTCTTAAAATGTTTTTATTGTATGTTTTTTCCCTTCACATACATTCACATCCATCAAATTGGTAAAGAACATATCGTTCTTTTGTTAAGAAAACAACCTTCTCATGAAATGATGTCGTTCATTTCTCCTTTACTGCATCTTTTCTACCAAAATGTCAATCTATCTCAGCCATCCAATATGGATATTCAAGCATTATCCAGAAATGATGATCTTATAAACATGAAGGAAAAGCTACCCAGATCTTTCTATAATATCAAGTGGTTAAAGGAAGGGGATAGAAACTCCAGTTTCTTTCATTGGCCTCACAATGATAGAATGGTTAGAAGGGGAATAACTTCCCTAAATGTTAATGACAGACAATTCACATCTGAAAATTACACAACCAATGTTGTCACTGAATTTTTTTTTGATATTTACAATGACAATGGTGCTGATAAATCCCATATGGTGGTTGTTAACATTGCCTCATGCATTGATGAGTAGCAGAACAAGTATTTAGTTGAGATGCCTAGCAGGAAGGAGGCCATGGAGGCACTCTACTCTCTTAATGCAGACAGTGTTTCTGGTCCTGATGGATTTAATAATAACTTCTTTATGTCCAACTAGGATATTGTTCATGATGATGTTGTTAATGCTGTTTGGGAATTCTTTGCTCAACTTTCTATTCCTTGTGGTGCAAATTCCAACTTTATTTCTCTCTTCCCAATGAAGTACAATGTTGTGGATATCAGAGACTTTCGACTTGTGGCTATATGTAATACAATCCCCATGATCATTTGTAAGATCATTGTCATAAGGATTGGGAAGGTTGTTTAAGATACCATCACCCCTAATCAGTTTGGGTTTGTTCCAGGGAGAAGCATACAAAATTGTATCTTCACTGCTTCTAAATGTATTAATATCATGAGGAAAAAAGGAAAAAGAGGAAATATTGCATTGAATATTGATATCTCAAAGGCCTTTTATACGATGAAATGGAGCTTTATCCTTCACGTTCTCAAAAAATATAGATTATCCAATAAGATCAACAATCTTATTCATAAAATCCTAAATAGTGCAAGGCTGTCCATACTTATCAATGGACCAGCTAGAGGCTTCTTACAATTCTCCAAGGGTGTACGTCAAGGATATGCCATTTTTGGGCTTCGATTTGCACTTTTAGTAGACTATCATAGTATTTGTATAAAAGTGCTTGTTCAGACTGGTTACATTAGTCCAATTATGGATGGTAGAGATCTTTTGGCTCCATATCATTTTCATTATGCTGATGATATAATGTTTATTACACAGGTGGATAAAAGAACATTCTCCTCTATTAAGGTGGTCTTCATGAATTATGAGGATGTTGCGTTTTAGGCTATTAGATGGAACAAGTATTATGTTTACTTCCGGAGAGGAATTCCCATCAGAAAACAAAATAGGATATCATGTTATCTTGGGTTAAATAAGGGGTCCTTTCCCTTCCGCTATCTTGGCATGCCCTTATTTTGGGGAAGGGTCAAGAGAAGTCACATGGAGCCTATTTTCCTCAAGATCATATTTCAACTATCAACCTAGAAAGGGAAGGTGATGTCACATGCTGGAAGAATTTTTTTGTTTAACTCTATTATAAACCCTACGTTTGTTCATGACTTCTCTAATTATAAGTGGCCCAAGGCCCTTATCAAGGAGCGACAAAGAATCATTAGAAACTACATTTGGACTGGCTCCATTCAAGTGAATAAGCTTGTCATGGTATCTTGGAAGGAGTGTATCTAGCCTAAAAACATGGAGGTCCTTGGTGTTATTAATCTGAGTCTGTTCAGTGAATATCTTCTATCCAAGTCTATACGGAAGCTAATCACTTTATTTAATCCATCTGTTGAGATTATTTCAAATAGATTTGTCTCAATATTGTGGTATGGTTACTATCTCTACACCCCTTCCTCCATTTGGGATTCTTTGCGAGATTAGTTTAATGTCCTTATGAAATACTCCAACTGGGTGGTGAGTTTCCCATTGAACCGTAATGCATGGAGCACTCTGTGGCTGTCAAAACCAATATGTGAGGAGATTGAAATTCTTGTGACAAAGTTTAACACCTTAATATCTGATCTCTTCACTGATAATCCCCACAGATATGGGTTTATTCCTGACAATATTCATGACTAAATTCAAAGATATCATTTCATTGATAAAGATACCCTCATATTGAAGTTGTGTTCCACTAGATTCATCAACAACCGCCTGTGGTACAACAACATGTTCCCAGGGGAACATACACAAAGATTCTTTGGGGATTTTAATGTGAATTTTATCCCTCCATCTATATTCTTTCTGGTCTCGAAAATCTGGAAAAACAGACTCCCTGTGAAGTCTATTTTGCAGACCTTTGGCCTGCAGATTGCCTCTGTTTTCTTACACTGTATGGCAGCAGAGGAGTCTCTAATACATTTTTTTGTAGCTTTGCTTTCACCCTTAGGACATGGATTTATATTGAGGATTCTATTGGTGTTATGTTGGCCTGTGATGGTGTATAAAAGTTGCTCATTTAGATTGATACAACCACCTGTAGTTCAGAAGTGAGGGGTATGCTGCTGTCTACGGTCATGGTTGCTCTTGACTTCATCTGGACAGCTCAAAAAGCCTCCATTTTGGAAATCACATTTCCTTCATTTCAGGATGGTGTTAGAGATATTCATCGTGATGTCATCACTGCTTCTAAGGTGCAGTCTGGGTGTATGAACAATGACATAAATGACCTAATATTCATGATAAATTTCAGCATGTTGGGCCGTGAAAAGAAACCATTGCTGATAAAATATGTCAGGTAGATTATTACAATCCCTAGTTGGTTAAAAGGGACTATTTATAGAGTGGCCTCGAGATCACCTAGCCTTAGGTTTGTGGTGGATTTTTCCACACTTATCGGGGCTTCATTAAAGGCTGTTTATCTCATTTCATTAGGTTAGGCTCAACAATTGAAGTGGAACTCTGGGCCATTATTAAAGTGGTCTCCAATGTGTCCCATCATGAATGGAATTTCATTTTGGTTGAATCTAACTCTGAAGTGGTGGTTGACATACTCAGGAGAAGATCAAGGAATGTTCCTTGGAGGATGTTGGTTCCTTGGGTTGATTTCCATCAACGAATAAATTGTGGCTTTGTCCTTGATGTGACTCATGTTTATAGAGAGTCCAATCAGGTTGCTGATGCACTCTCATAGAGGGACATTGTGGAACCTTTCTCAGAGTGGTCTTTAGTTATCCCAAATGAGTTGTCTTGTCTTGTTGAGGAAGACACGGGTGGTAAATAATACACCAGGCTTTGTAAACCCCCTTGTAATGTCATGAATCTTGTACTTTACATTATTTAATAATGTTTGGTAGGGATGGTCCCTCCTGTCCCTGGACCTCTTATAGTATATAATAAATTCTATCCTTATATTGTGTTTAAATATTATAACTTCGTTTGTGGAATTCTGGACTACCACCTCCTCAAAGCAGTGTGATTCATTCACATGTTACTATTGAATTTATTAAGGATGGGTTTAGTAAATTTATATGATTTAATTGAAATAATAAGTATAATATAATTATAATATATACATATATACATATATTTCATTTACATTCTTTCCTTCAATACACCATAAAAATGGATATAACATTTATGTGTTTCTACGGTACCATCTCCATGAACGATGTATTCCATTTCATATATCTATCTTTTATGGATTGTCATAAATTTTTATATAATGAATATATATTATATATAATTAATTATTTAAATTATTTAAACATTCCATTCTTTATCTAATTAAGATTATAGTAAATAATGTGTCAAAACAAATATGATAAACAATGATTTTTTTACCCGAAACATTATATTAATGTGGTATTATTAATAAAAAAGTGATAGAATGTCATAAGAAAATAATATATGTTATTATATATATTAATATGGTTCATTTATACATATATAATAAACATATACTTATTATATAGCATTATTTCACTTGTAAAATGAAATTAAAGACAGAAGGTAACAGAATTTCATGTCACTTTTTATATCTGTGAGATACATGCCATGTTCACCACTCTTTTCTTTTGCATGGTGTATATAAAAACCATGAATGTATTCTATAATTATTATTATAAAATTTATCGGTATTTAAATATCCATTATATGATCTTTCTTTCATGGTGTTTAGGTTTGACAAGTGTCCAAGTTGGTAAGATAATTTGGTCTCAATTTCCCTTCTTTGAGACACATGTTTTGCTATGCACCTATATTCTTTTTCGATATGAATATAATTACATATGTAATGTTATATAATGAATCTATTTCATTTTTATGATATTTTAGGAACCATGTATTTAAATTTTATTACATGGTGAGTATTATTCAATGTTACCAAGTGGTAAAATATTATTGAAACAATTTCATTGTATATCAAGATTACTTATGATTATGCTTTCATTGATAAAATATTACGACCCATACCACAATAAAACTCATGAATTTTATCCCCCCCTATTTAATAAATATGTATCCATTTATTATTACCATTTTTTCCACTCTTTGGTACTGATGATATTAAGGAAATATTTTTAATTAAACCATACCATATTTCTCTCTTTGTATGGAAATCTGTTGTATTCAAAAACCCTATATCAAAAAATTTTACTCAATGTTTCTTAAAAATATTAAATGATATTTTAAGTTAATATTAAATTATTGGTATTTTAAAAATGTTTTCTATATTTTCAAATCATCCATTATATGTTTTTAAAGCTATTCTCAATTAAAAAAATTCGAAAATATGTTATGTTTAAAAAGTGTTTTAAAAAAAAATTATTTATATTTTTTGAAATTATTTTCAAAGAAAACAAAATTAAAATTGTTTGAATATGAATTTATAATTTTTTTAGGAAAAATGATTTCATTATGTTTTGATGCTTCATTTAATATTTTATAGGGAAATTGTTTTGAAACTTATTTTATAAGTTCTCAATGAAAAAGGTTTTTAAAATGATTTTAAATTTTATCTCTAAATATTCAATGTAGTTTATATGAAAACGAGTTTCAAAATGTTTTATTTTCTGAAGATAATTTTTCAAAGAACAAATGATATTTTCCTCAAGAAATGGTATAAATTATTTTTCAAAATTATTTTCTATCTTATATGACATATTTTGGTGTTACTCAGTACCTTTTGGGAAATGATCCAAATGTTCCATTTATTTAATACTATAACGGTTTATGTTTTGATGGAATTATACTTATAACATCAAATTTTCTTCCATGGGTTACATGATTATGAAATACATTACTCTTTTATGGGTTATATGTTTATGAAATGTATTTCTCTTTCATTTTTTTATGCTTATGAAATAAAATTCTATTTCATGGGTTATATGTTTATGAAATCCATTTCCCTTTCACATGTTCTATGTTTATGAAATTTGTTTCTCTATCATGGGTTATATTTTTTTGAATCCCATTTCCTTTCATGGGTTATTCATTGAAGAAATTATTATGAAACATATCTCTTTTCCACAATTTAGGATAAGATTACATGTTTATGATACACATTTCATTTCATGGGATGTGTTATGATTAATGTTAACAATATTGGGGAAAACATATGTATGATTTTATTATGTGATGGGTGTGTCCAATATGTCCATCCAATGAATTGGATAAATATTTATATCCAATGAGATATTCTAATATTGTCTTGGGAGTGAACCTTGACTACTAAGATGACCATGGGAGTGAATCCAAACTACAAAGGTGATATGGGGAGTAAATTCATACTACTATGATGGAAATGTTAGTGAACCCTCACTACCAAGATGGTATGGGGTGTGAACCCATACTACTATTATGTCATTGGAAGTGAATCATTGATTACTATAGAAATTTGTTTTATATACATGTGTCGAAAACAATTTTATGTATTATTGTTATCTTATTTTTATGGGTAGTGTTCCATATTTCATTATGATTATTTTCTTATGAAATATCAATATTTATACCATTATTATTATTTATAATCCTTAATATGTAGGGTATGATTTCTTTATGTTATGATCACTTTCTCATAACCTTATGCTCATGTTTATTCATACATATCTCCCTTATTTACATTTAATAAGCATCTAAGCTCACCCCCTTTTATGTTTCCTTCCCCATGTTATGAAGATATTTTTTATTTATGATATTTCCAAGTGGGGTTCAAGTATTGGAGAAAATATTTTGAGGTAATTTATGTCACTCATGTACCAGTGTTTACATTCCCATGTTTCCAATGACACTAAATTAACATGGTCTTTTGGCATTTATTTCTGTAATGTTTTGTGTATTCAACAAAGGTGATGTAATTTTAATGTATGTAATGTGTGGTTCACTATACCCCCTAATCATATACAATGTTATGGAACACAGTTACGTAAAACCTTGCTCCCCGAGAATCAAATTGTTTCTACATGATTTTAATCCACCACCACTAACTTTAAAGTTTATAGAGACCCCATTTTAATCCATATTTATCACTAACTTTACCCCTAACATGTTTTAATGATTTTAAAGCATGCAAGATAGATTACAATCCATTCTAACATATGTTCTTCATGACGTAAATCCAGAATTGAAGACATGCTCCCCTCCCGTTAGGATGATCTAATTTTGTGTGTTTTCTTTCACATGTCTTGTATCTACCTCATATTTTAAAGAGAAGTTATCCACTATCTTATTAGATATAAGTCTAGTATTTTATGAACTCGGTCTAGAATTGTGGGATCTTAATTTTTTGATCTTGATATGGGGTTTAATATCTATATCTTATTTTATATCGTTATTCCGTTCAAATTTTGGATTTCCGTAGAGTAGTCGCTCATCAACATGTTGAGGTAGTTGTTGTATTATTAAAATCCCTTATTCATGATTTCAATAAAATTTATATAATTGTATATTTTATAATATATGAGTATAAATTGAGTTTATTAGATTTAATTAATACATTTGGTGAATTATTTAATTAATGGATTGTGTCTGGCGAATAATTAATTATTAAAGAAATTATTAGAATATTTAATTTTTGTATTTACGGAATAATTTCTATTGATTTAATTGAAAAAATTCAATATTGTGATAATTATATAGGTATTAATTTTTTTATTGGGGTCGTTTGTTTTTTCATTATTTATACGATATTGGGAATATGGAAATTGATTAATGAAATATTGAGTTAATTAATGGGACTGAGGTGATTAATTAATTTTTTATTAGATTAATGGGATTGATGTGATTAATTAATTTGGAAATTCATTATGTAGATTGACATGATGAATTAATTATTGACTTGATTAATTGGATTGTGATGATCATTTTATTATTAAGTTATTAAATTTGATTATAATGATTAACTAATTGTTTAATTAGTGATGAGATTGAGATGATTATTTAATTTTCGAGTTAATAAATGTGATTCATTTTAATAATTAATTGTGTACTTAATTAAGGGGATTGATTTTATGAAATAATTGTTGAAATGGTAATAATATTTAGATGATTAATTAATTTTTGAATAACTTAATGGGATTGAGAGGATTAATTAATTATTGATTTAATTAATGGTATTGAGGAGGATAATTAATTATTTACCTAGTTAATGGATGGATATTTAAATGGTGAATGGTAAAATAGATTTTATATATGATATTTATATTATAAAGCATAATAATAGAATTATTATGTGATATTGAACTAATTAATGGTATCAATGGCATTCATATTTGAGGTTGTAATAATGAATGGGAATAATGGAATTCAAGAGTTATATTGAAATGATGAATGGTAATAATGACATTGAAACATGAATTAAGATAATGAATGGGTATAGTGTCATTCATATGTTAATTTAGATGAACAGTGGTAATAATAAAATTTTTAGATTTGATTCCCATAGGGTATAATACAAAATCTAACACAGGTCGATACAGGTATTGAGGTTTGGGTTTCTTCGAGAACCTGGGGGTTTCTGTGCTTAAATAAAGAATAATTAGATAAGTGTAAAATATTCAGTTTATAATGGGTATTTATTTTTATGCAACTACATTCACTATTTGGATGGAGATTTTTTAGACATCTTTGGTGGTGTCCAATTGAATTGTACTCATACCCTAAATGAGAAACATGATCATTAACCGAAACGATTTCATGGTTTTAGGATAGACTAATGTAAAAGGGAATGTGTTAGATTGTTTATTTGGGATAGAGCATTGATGAGGGAACCAGATGTGGTTAGAGACATCATGGGAGTTGTCATTTTATTTACTTTTGATTTTCATTTTGACACTTGACACATACTTTGGGATAAAATATATACTGTTCATCTTTGATATTTTATTTTAACATTGGTCATCTTGTGATACTGGTATTTTCCTGGCTATGTTATGTATTTTTGTAGTTTTTATTTATTTATACTTTTGAGCTTATTTGATAAAGAGGGTATAGTCTCCCTACTATTTACATTAGACCTGTGCTACTAATCAACATCCTCTGGCATATGGGGAGGCGTGCTTGAGAACATGTGACTGACTGGCTCGGGGAATCGGTTTGTAGGACTCTGGTCGAGATGTTACAAAGTGGAATATGATGAGTTTTATTTTTTCCCTTTTCCCTAATATTTGGGAATTTTATATAGGATAATAGGAAGATATCAACCTTTATTATGAGGTCATTCATTGGATTAGCTACCCCATATATGGGGGAGAACCAAAGTACCCAGTGTGGGATTACTGTTACTATTGTTTGATGTTATAGTTGAATACTATTACAACATGGGTGATGCACATGTTGTGTGATGCGATTACTGTTTCAGAACTTTAGTGATATTTGGATCATGGCCCAATAAATAATTAGACATGGGTAGTCATGCATTATTCTAGTATCTCAGGGATATTTTTGGAGATGAATATTTTTATCCATGAATGGGATCCCAATTTCGGGAATGTTTTTGAACTTGAATTTTTTTTAATTTCTTGTTAAATTGAATTGAAAATGTTCCTTATATGAAATAGATAATTTTGAAATGAGCCATAATTAGAATATATGATTGTTTAATGAGAAACCTAAATAATGAGAATGAATATACCATCTGTTAACCATTACCGAGAAGTAGGATGGCTAAGGGTAGTGATAACGTCTCAGTTTTGACAGTGTGGCGATGTATGGGGAAAATACATGTTGTTCCCTATTGTGATTCCCTCTTAAATAAATGTGTTAATGTGGTGTTATGTGTCCTAAGACATGTTTTTTTCATTATAGAGATATGCCTCTATGACTATTCTTGTTGAGAGGACGACATTAGGATATAATTGGATATTATCTACTATTAGTGGAGCCCCAAACACCCATAGTTCCATGAGAGGAAGCATGGTATTGGTTTTAGGAAAACATTTCTCACATCAAGAAATTTATGGAAAGAGACCTGGGGTGGGTTTTGAAGTCTATGTTGGACCATTATTGGGATTTTCAATTACAACACCCTCTGTCTTTTACTATAGATGGTGGAATTGAGTTAGCATAGTTCATGATGGAATCCAACTATATACTATACATGATAATTTGGAAACTCTGGATGAGAAGAGAGTCATGTTGGCTACATTGATTCTATGAGGATTTTCTAAGCACTTTTGGGACATTTTGTCTTGGAATATACTGGTTTATGGTATGTTATGGAAGGAATTTTTGAATAATTTCCAGGAAAACATTTATTCAGAGACGTGGAGGAAGGAGAAAACATGTGAGTTAATGAGGTTAACTAAGGGTAGTATTTCTATGATGGAAAGTTCTAGATAATTTAACAATTTGGAGCACTTTTCTCCCGTGTTGGAAAGGGTTGATACAGATATGGAAAAAATGTTTTCAGGAAGGGATTAGATATGAGATTAATTCCCAAGTTAACTACTTTTGGTTAAATAAGTTTGTTGAGGTAGTGAATCCGGCTCTCATATTTGATGTGAACATGAAGGAGGATACTAGTGCTAGACATGTGATAACATTAAGATGATTTGGGGAATGAATTTGTAGAGTAGGAAGCGTCGCTATGGGAATTTTAACCAGAGGGATTGAAGGAAGTGTAACCAAGGGGATAAGTCAGTCATAAAATACATTTCATATATTTTCTACCACCAATGTGGTAGGAAGATGAAATATATTAGAAATTTTAATTTTCTACTGGTAGAGTACTGGTATTATTTCCTGATGGAACAACTAAAATGGTTTTGTGGGAACCCGTGATCAGCAGGTAGTGATATGGGCCCTAGACAAAATCATAATGCATAATTTGGGTTATCGAAACAATATTAGTGAGGAAGTTGGAGTTATACTGACCATAGCATTACAGAGGGTAGAAATGATGCTTCTAGAAAAGAGTGCTAATATCAGGATGGTGTCATATCTTAGGGGATTATAATTCATCGCAGGGAAAATTGGTAGGACAATTGCATGCAATTTGACATACACTTTTGGATAGCGATGTTGGTCCATTGATATAGATATGTAATATTATTATGGATTCTATGCTATATAGTAATTCATTTGATACTGGTTCTCCACATTCCATTATTTATGAACAACATGTGAATGTTTTGAGCCTGGTGGTGGATTTTATGAGTTGGGTTTAGATGATAGATACATTGTTGGGAGTAAGATCTGTAGAAATCTATTTATGTAAGGGGTTTTCTCATGAGTTTTGGGAGTATCATTTTCTATCATATATTTATATCCTAGACATGTAAATATTTAACATGATTAAGCATATAGACTATCTTGTATAATACTGATCCCACATTGATTTTTACCTTCTGAGATTGAATTTTAAGTCTCCCAGTAGGGATAACAATATTCACCATTGAGTGTAGGATATCCAAGAGGGCCATGAAGGTCCAATTACTCATAAAAATTGGTATCATACCACATATATTTTGAGTCTATTGTTGCATTATAGAGGTTTGAAATAATATGTATTTCCACCAATAGTGGAATGTTTTAGGATGTGTTTCTTGAAGACTTCTATGTGTTTCCACTAGAGAGAGATGTGGAGTTTACAATTGATATCATGTTAGAGGATAATCCATTTTCTATTCCACCATATATAATGGCACTAACATATCTTCAATAGGTCAAGACTCCACTATTGGAGTTAGAGGGTAAGGTATTTATCCATCCATGTACATCACCTTTGGGTTCATTGGTATTGTTTTCTAGGAACGATTATAGTAATTTACACTAGTGTGTCAACTAATGGAATTTGAAATGGATGACTATGAAGAACTAGTATCCCTTTTCATGTATCAAAGATCTTTTGGAACATTTGATTGGTTCTTATGTCATCTCAAATATTAAATATTGATCAAGGTAACACTAGTTGATATTTCGATCTTCTAGCATATGGAGGACTTCTTTCAAAAGTAGGTATCAACTATATGAGTTTGTTGTAATGTTGTTTGGGTTGAAGAATGATCTATCAGTGTTTATGGACATGATGAACAGAATATTCCATCCATACTTGCAACTATTTTTTGTATTGTTTTTGGATGATATCATCTTGTACTCCATGACTAATGTTAATCATCCCTGATACCTTGACGTTGTCCTAATTCCATTGAGTGAGATCACTTATATTCCAAGATATCTAAGTATCAGTTTTTGGATGATCAAGTACACTTATTGAGTCCCTAATCTCAGAGGAAGGTGGGTCTATTGACTTAGATAAAGGGTGGGGAGCGGTTTCTTGGAAATATTCCAATAATTGTTTTGAATTCCACAAAATTCTAGAATTATCGGGTTATTATCAAAGGTTTATTTGGGACTTTTCCTAATTGGACACACAACTATCTAGCATGACCAAGAAGGGGATAAATTTTGAATGGTTGGAAGCATATGAGAATGAATTTCAGTAGTTGAATACACAATTGAAATAAATCACAATATTGATCCTACAAAACATATGAGAGAGTTATATGGTGTACTATGATGCTTATGAGGTAGGTCTTGGAGTAGTGTTTATGTAGGGAGATCGAGTGGTGCAGTATAGTTCTCAATATTATAGAACACATGAATGGAACTACCCTATGAATGACCTCGATTTGACAGTTGTGGTTTATGATTTGATGTGTTTGTGGCATTATATATTTGGATAAAAGTTTACAAGGTATACAAATCACAACAGATTGATTTATATCACATCATTACTTGTTTTGAATATCTAGTAGGAGATATGTGTTGATAATATGCAGTTATTTTATTTTGACCTATTGTATATTCCAGAGAAGGTAAATAGTGTTGTTCCCTCTTTAAGAATTAAAAATCTGACACAGGTAGTTCAAGAGTCTAGTTCTGAGTGAAAGATGATAAATTTTCTGGAAGAGATGTATGTTGTGGTTCATGCGGATTAGTAGAAGATAAATCTCATATCATTTTTATTGGAGTTTAAATATTGGAGATAAATTTGGGAAATAATGTACAAGGAACCAGAATGCTTTACCTTGAAATAATTACTTGAAGGTGGGGTGTCACCATTAGATTAGTGCATAGATGTTGATAATATCATCAATTTCAGGAACTAGGTAGTTGTCCCTATGAGTATGTGGGATGAGTTGATGGATGAGTTTTAGGCCTGGAAGTGGGTGGTACATCATGGTGTGAAAAAATATACCATGAACTATAAAGATAGTTTTTGTGTTTTTTCATGAAAATGGATATAGGAGGGTTAATGACATGGTGCTACACCTGCCAATAGGAGAAGGTTTGGCATCAATGACATGGTGGTTTGTTATAGATATTTCCCATTCTGAAATCGATGTGGGATGATGTTACCATGGAATTTGTGGATGGTTTTCAATGATTTTGTAGAAGAGTTATTCTATTTGGTTAGTGGTGGATCATTTGAAAAGGGTAGAACATTTCATGACTATAAGGAAGAATTTCTCAGTGGATCAACTTGGATATTTTTATGTTTATGAAATATTGTATTTTCATGGGATGCAATGGGATATTGTTTTAGATCATTATTTTTGTATTATTTCATTCTTCAAGAAGGTCTTATAGAAGGCTCTTGGTACTAAATTTTTATAGTTTAAAAATTACCACCCATATATAGATGGGATGTCGTATCATACTATCCAGGTGCATGAGAATATGTTCTAAGTGTGTATTCTAGACTTCGGTGGGTCTTGGGAAAATCAAATAGTTTTGGAGTGGTTTCCTTATAATAATAGTTATCAAGAAACTATTCATATGGAACCATATGAGGCTTTTTATGGTAGGCCATCATGATCTCATCTATGCTAGAAGGGGGTATGTGAGTTGGAGTTATTTGGATTGAGTCTCATAGAAGAGAGGTGAGAGTAAGTTCAGTTTATTTGGAAGTGTATTTATATGGATCAGAGTATACATAATTCATATGATAATAGATGCCAATTACTCCTATATATTATAGAGGGTGGTCATTTAATTCATCGAGTTTTTTCAATGATGGGTCACTATAGGATAAAACATAGCACAATTTGGTGCCCAGGTTTTTTGGACCATTTGAAGATGTAGAAAAAAAATTGAGCTGATGGCATACTGATTGTCTCTTCCAAAAATATAAAATGATATGAATAATTTTTACCATGTGTCACAACATTGGCTATATTACCCTGACCCATATCATGTGATCGATGTGGATGATAATGATCTTGAAAAAAAATGTTTCCTTTACGGAGGAGCTAATAAAAGTGTTGGATCGTAGTGAGAATGTGATGTGGTGAAAGACTATACTGATAGTTTGGGTATTGGGGAAACATGGGCATGTACAGTAAGAAACATGGGATAGAGAAGAGGATATTAGAGATCAATGGACCTATCTTTTTGAATTTTAATTATACAGATGATTTGGAGAACAGCTTGAGGATGAGTTATTATATGGTGAGAATATTGTATGATCCTGAATGTTTTTGGAGATGTCTCAGCCTTGTTTCTAGGTATTCTTTTTTTCATTGTTTGATCAAACTATGATGGATTTTTTCTATTTGTTTCATTTGGGAGAAAATTTGGAAATAAATTGGAAGGGCATGGAAAAGTGCCCTGTTTTCCCAAACTGGGCACCATGGCCCCGAAATCTGTGTGAACCCAAACAAAGGGGGTTCTCATGGATATCACATGGTTTATCAAATCAAGTACACTATTAGAATAAAATTCTAACCCACCCACCCACCCACCCTACCCCATGATGAAGCACACGGTTAAGGTGAATGGTTTTGGAAAACCATCTACCCCCAGTAGCAAATCATGTGTATGATATTTTAACCCACTATAAATTAGATTCAAAATTTCTGAAGCCCCCATTTTAACAACATTTTGGACCTTAATTAGAATATAATATAATTTTATTATTTTAGAGCCTCCCAAATATATTTCAATCCATTCAGACCTTTTATCTTCACCAAATAAAGCCTATATTGAAGATATGCACCACTCCCTGTATGAGAATCTAATCCTATGTGGTTTCCTTCTTCTCTCTAGTCTCCCCCTAATATTTTAGAGAAAATTTATCATCCATATGATTATATCTAAAACAAGTATTTCTATATGTAGATATAGAATTTAGGGATGTTGATTGTTCAATCTTGATTTAGGGTTTAAGATCTTGATCTATTCTTATGTCGTTGTTTTGATGAAATTGTGGATTTATTTTAGGTGATAGCGTGTTAAAAAATTTATGTAAATGGTCTATTATTACAATCTCATAGTAATTATTTTAATCATGTGTATGTAATTGTATAATGTTCATTAGATGGTTTAAAATTGAGTTTATAAGATGGAGATAATTAATTTGGTGAATTAATTATTTAAGGAATGATGAATCAGGAATAATTAATTGTTGAATTAATTATAAGAATATTAAATTGTGGTATATATAGTATAATTTAGATTTATATAATTGAGATATTTTATTTTTTGAATTAATTTTAGAGGTATTATGTTAGTTTATTTGGATAGTTAAATTTTGAATTAATTATGGTATATTGTGATTTTAGAAATTGTTTAATTGATGGAAAAGTTAATTAATGGGATTAATGTGATTAATTAATTATTGAATTAATTAATGGAATCGATGTGATTATTTAATTGGAAAATTAATTGAGGGGATTCATGTGATGAATTAATTATTGATTTAATTAATGGTATTGTGATGATTAATTAATTTTTTAGTCAATTAGGGGGATTTTTATGATTACCTAATTGTTGAATTAGTAATGAGATTGCAATGATTAATTAATAATTTATTGAATTAATAGGAATTATGTTCTTATTTTTTTGGGTAATTAATTAACGGTATTGATGTAAAGGAATAATTTTGAATTTTTAGTGTGATTGAGATGATTAATTAACTGTTCATTTTATTAATGGTATTGATATGATTAATTAATTGTTCATTAAATTAATTAGATTGAGGTGTTCAATTAATTTTTGAATTAATTAATGGAATTACATTGAAATAATGAATGATAAAAATGGAATTTATATGTGATATTGATATAATGAATGGTAATAATAGCATTCATATGTGATATTAAAATAATTATTGGTAACAATTAAATTTAAATGTGATATTGAAATAATGAATGGTAGAAATGGAACTCAGGAGTGATATTGATAAGATTAATGGTTATAATGGAATTATGATATGAATTGAGATAATTAATGGTAATAATGGAATTAAAATGTGAATTGAGATGATGATTGTTAAAAATAAAATTCTATGATTTTATATCCATAGAGGATTGTTCTAACTCTAGAACCTTATGAAGTATTTTTTGAGAATTGGTTTTCCTCATGAACATGAGGGTTTATGTGGTCAATAAATAAATAAATTATTTAGAGTAAAATGTTTACTTTTTTTATGGTTATTTATTTATACAAATACATTCACTATTTGATTAGATGTTGTTTTAGACGTCGTTTGTGTTGGCTGATTGAGTTTTATTCTCACCCAACACGGGATTCTTGAATGCTAACCGAATATATTTTAAGGTTGTAGTGTAGGTTAATGGAAACGGGCTAGTATCAGATATATGAGTTGGGATGGACAGTAGATAAGGGAACTAGACGTGGTTTGGGACACGCTTGGGAGTTTTCAGTGTTTTTACATTTGATTCATTCATTTTTAAAATTAAAAAATACTTTGGCATGGAATATGTACTATTCATTATTGATTAATTATTTCCCAATTTTGGTCATCTTGTGATACTGGTATTTTCCTAGTTATGTTATATCTATTGGTTATTATTATTTAGTTCATTTGTTTTGGAACATTTATAAAGAGTTTATAGTCTCCCCACTATCAACTTTATCCCTTCCCTTCTAATCGACATCCTCTAGAGTATGAGGAGGTGTGCTTGAGGTCATGGGACCGAATTGCTCGAGGAACTAGTGTGTGGAAATAGAGTCGAGATGTTACACATGGATTCACATAGGTGTATCAAATATGAAATGCATGGATTGGGTATGAAATAGATCGTCATGAATGCAATATGAGTGGTCATAATATTACACACCTAGATAATCATTCCTTATGAACATTATTTGGTTATTTAAATTTATCTTTATCTACCATTATGATATAATAGAGGATATAATAGTAAATAATTTATGATAACCCATAGTTATATGATAAAATATAATATATTTATATATGGTTTTAACATTTAGGAAATCTATGAATTATATTAATAACATATGATTATTTATGTTTAATACTCATCTTTGTCATTTTATTAAGATATTTAGGATAAAACAATTAATATGATGTGGTGGTAGGTACACAAAAATGGTGAAATATCATATTTAAATGTAGTCTTATTAATTACATTTAATCCTAGGAAATCTCAAGGAATGTTATTTAATATCCTTGTTGATTAAATGTTGAGCTATAAGAAAAAATCCAAATGGTATGATCCTCAAATATCATGTAAATATCTCATCTCAAATAAAAGGTTTTGGGAATGTGCTTCCTGTAAATCATGTCCCTTTTCATCGATTAATATTTGATATTTTTTTGGGAATAGAATGGATTTCTTAATTTAGGTATCATATCATTTTCCAAAAATTGAAAAGCAAATTTAATATTCCATAAATACCTATGACCATCTTTCAGTGAAAAGATGAATATGATTCTCTAAAGTAAATTACTTCCACTATATGGGTCTTACTACATATTCATGAGGGAAATTTTCTCAAATTGTGGGAAAGAAAATCACCATTATGGTTATGAATATTGTTCAACAATATACCAATGTTTTCCCTGATGAAATTTCTTATAATCTACTGAATCCTTTTGTTGATCTATCAATGTAACTCATACGTACTGCTACACCTATTTCAATAACTCAATATTTAATGTAAGTATTTGGGTTATTAAATTGAAAAAGATACTCTAGTAGAATCTATAGGAGGGATTAATCAATCTCAGTGCTTCACTATAGGGTTCATTAGTTATATTTATTTAAAAAATTAGGTCAAATCCTAAATTTATTTACTATCTAGAGAATAAAATTTCATTACCGGGAAAAACTATCCATTCTCCCATATTTTGGATTTTTTTGATCATCTAAAAGGAGGAAAATGTTATTTCCCAATTGCCCTTTATTTGGGATACTATCATTTGATTGTCAAAACTAAAAAAATTACCAATACTAACTTTTTTCTGAGGTTCAGAATTTAACAATTTATTTTGATTCCATTTGGACATACCAATCCCCCCTATATCAAAATGGATATAATTAATTATATCTCAAGAAATTAATGTGTTTAGTTTATTAAAATCTATATAAATGATCTTTATATATATTAAAAGAGAAAGAAATATCATGAACATAATTTTATTATTTCATTGAAGACCCTTGGGAAGGATAAGATCTTGATAAATTCAATACATTTTAATTTTAGATATAGAATAATTAAATCATGGGTAATATAATCTAACACGAGGTTGTATAATTTTTTATTTCAAAAGAAATAGTTAATTAATAATGGAATAGAGAAACCATGATCAATAAAAACATGTTGCTTTCAAGGGCTGTTTAGAACCTACTAACTAATTTTGAGGTATTTCAAATGGATATCTAATATAAAACCATGTAGACTCATAAGGGTTTCAAGTGTCAATTGAATGATGAATGTGAACAAACATTTAAGGAGATAAAAATAAGGTTAGTTTGTGCACATTTTCCTACACTACCCTATAGTGCATAATGG
This sequence comes from Viscum album, assembly GCA_963277665.1. NCBI lineage: Eukaryota > Viridiplantae > Streptophyta > Magnoliopsida > Santalales > Viscaceae > Viscum > Viscum album. The sequence goes on from OY728156.1 coordinate 121,107,810, forward strand.
TTTTTGACCTATATTAATGCATCATAGAGGGGTTTTAGATGAATCCTAGTGTAGAATGAAATTATGATTTGTTATTCCTTATACCATTTAATAATTCATGAGTTATAGTACCCGAATAATAGTTTGTACTTAGTATTATTATTATTTTCATTGATAATATATTGGCATAACATTTATAGTGAAAAGTGTTATATATATAAATATCATAAAATCTAAACTAATATATTAAAATAAGAAACGTTTTTTGTTATGATAAGTATATGGTTGGGATTGATCAATGATTAGGAACACTTGATACATTACTACCGTGTGAAGGTGAACAAGAAAAAATGATTTGAGTAAAAAATTCAAGGATTATTTTACCATGATAGGGATTTAAAGTGATCCAGTACCTATGGTATTACAAATTATTGATATTGAAATATTGATTATGTATTATATATCTTATCTTTAATAGATGGATGTTCAACAATGTATCCATTTAACGATTAAGAAGGAATACAATTAACATGTAAAACTAAAGAAGATGGTGAAGAATAATCATGATTTCAACCATTGATGTAATATAATCATTATGTTGAAAACCTGAGAATGATTTATATAAATACCAAATGTGATTATGGATTTTTTGAAAAAATCTCATAGTTCATAATTCCATATTCATACAAAAAAAAATAGAGATCAAAATGTATGTTTATGGTGGGATAAAATTAGAAGGGTTATTATAGAGTATTTATCATAGTTCTAGGTGTGTCCTCATAATTATGACAAGATAAAAATATCTAAGGGGCTATGACTACAACTACCACACTATAATGGAAATGGAAAAATATTACAATTAACTTTCTCATTAAACTCTCTAAATCAACTTAATAGAGCCATGATTTTTGGTTTATAGTTGATAACCTTATCTAATGGGATAATTTTATTTGAGTTGGATAATATTTATATCATGATCAGTATACATGGATAAATTTTAATGATGATGTTAGGTTTCATGAAGTACCAAATTCAATTATATCTAATAGGGATTTAAGATTTACTTTATTTTCTAGGGAATAATATAGCGTTATTTGAATAATAAGTTGAACATTGTTATATCATTTAATTGTTTGTAAATGATCAATCTTATAGGACCATTCAAACCCTATACAACTAATTTACTTCATGTTTAATTTTTTATAAATGACGATGATTTAAAAATATTGATTTGGTAATGTATTCCAATATAAATAATTTTCTTTCAATAATTTAGACGGATATATATGAATAACTATTGTAAAATCATCACAAAAATGTATTATACTAGGATGAAGTAGCACTTGGAAGCTATTGGGACATGAACTAGCTGAGGTAATGACAGAAAATGATAGAACCATTTTTTAGAATATTAGGTATTCTCAATGTAGATGGAAGAGTTATACTGACAATCGTCTGGGACATATAGATATTAAAGTTGTTGGAATGTTTTTCCAATGAATATATACTAGTTATAAATGTAAGATATTTAATACAGGGGAATCTTATCCCTTTGTGAATTGGCCCATTTGAGATTCTTGATGATGTATGAATGTTGTCATATCGGTTAGATATTCCATCAATACTCTCTAAATTCTCTCATGAGTTCCAAGAATCACTGTTGTGGATTTATATACATGAACCTTCATATTTACTAAAGTCAAAGGTTATAGTTTTTGAAAACAATATTTTATATAAAGAGGTATAAATATTGGATCTTGATATACAATTACAGAGAATAAGACTACACACATGGTTATTGTTCATTATATGAATAAAAAACCTAAGGATGATACTTGTGAACCCTATAATGTGATGAGGTAAGAGTATCATCAGTTTTTTATAATAGTGTGGTTGAATTTTGATTGAAAATTCATATATTGGGATAGGATGTAATGCCAAGAGATTTTATGATATATTTTAATTTGAAAACATTTAGGTGTCTGATAATGTCATTTACATAAAATCACAATCTTTTGGGAATAATTTTTAATCATTATAAGTTGAAGAACATTATATGGTATTTAAATAAAATCTAACTATTGAAATCAATTTTTAATACACTTATGAAATACTAATAAACCCAAATACCTGTTTTGAAATAATTTTTTTTCTAAATTTATATTCAATTTTAAGGATATTGTATTTTATTAAAAAAAATTATGTCATAATATCGTGTGTATAAATTTTTTTTTTTGAAAAAATTTAAAAAATTAATTACACAATTAATTATCATTACATATCAAATTAAATGCATTAAAAGGTAAAAAGTGATATTATTATAAAAACAACTTTTATGAATGTAATTTGTTTTTATATTAATAAATTAAAAAAAATTGATGAATTATTTTTATGAAACATAATGATTTTATATTGAATCAGTTTTTTTATCATTCATCCAATGTTATTTACTTGGAATTGATTTAGAAAAAATCTAGTTTTATGTATGCAATTATATTTTTATAAAAACTAGTATTTAGTGTGTTTTGTGTTATTATTTTAAAATTATTTTTGATGAATTAATGAAATTGATTCATAACATATTGATTAAATTTTATTAATCCATATTAATTAATTTTTTAATTGGTCTACATTAATTTTTTTCAATAATTAATAATTAAAAATGTTAAATATTTACAATATATATAGTAAAAGCATGTTTTCCCAGGGTAGAGGTTAAATTAATAGATAAGGGTAAATTCCATAAAAAACTATAAATAATATTTCATGAATTTATTTGGGCTTTATCGCATTTTACATTTTAATTAACACACATTGTGTGCCACCTACACATAATATCATTTTATATTTTTTTAATTTTTTTATATAATTTCATTTTCAACTCTCCCTGACTTATAAAAAACCTCTTGTCCTTTATTATTAAAAAATATTGATTTATATATATATAATACATTTCCTATACAAAAAACAATCAGGATTTTTTATCTTAGTTATTGAGACCATCCAAATATGGTTTTTGTTATATGCCAAAGGATGTCACTAAAAGAAGATGTAGCCAACATAACCAGGTCTTATAAAGTTTATTTATTCATATAATTTCGATAAATAATTTATATACACCAAAATAGGTTTAATCATATAATATTTTTATATATACATATTATTATGATTATTGAAAACCCATTTTTTCTATATTCTATGAAATTTGAAATGAAACCATCCCTTATGTGTACATGTGGACTGCCACCTCCCTGTGGCTATATGACTCATTTCTTAAAACCAACATTTATAGATGGTTATTATGATGTAATTACTGTATATATTTGAAATTTATGACATAATTATTCTCCTAGAATTATATTATCATATATTTATTTTTACATTAAAATTCATTGGAAAATGATATCGCCAATAATTCATAGGTGTGGATTCCCACCCTGAAAAATGTGATTCATTTTTTATTTACGCATTACATGGATAGTAATAAATATAGAAGTAATGGATATATATAATATTTGTTATATATTAATTATTAATATATATTTAACTATAATTTATTGTACTTTCATTTCATTGATCATAAATTCATAACATAACTAAGGCGCATGTCTGGACTACTCTCTCCATGAACTCGTGTAATTCATTTTTCATTACATCTTTATTTTAACGGTTTTAGAGGAGTATATAATGAAGTAATTTGGAACTTATTTAAAGGATAGTATCCATTAATATGAAACCATGATCAATTTATAAGAACCATGAATTTTTATTTGTAATACACTAGGAGAACGAGATTGTTATCCCTAATTATGATAATGATAAAATAAGACTAAAATTGAATGGGTGAGAAGTTACTATAAGTAAACCATGAATGGTGTTATTAGTATTAATATATGTCTATAATTTATATAGATTTAATATATATTTATTATGAATTGTTGTTGTAAATGTTCAATGAAATTTATTACTTTAGGTAACAATTTACGATATAATTTCATTTATTTTTGGGATTGTATGTACTAATTTAAGGTTGATGGTATGTATAAGGATCTAATCATTAGAACCCCATATATTATCTTATCCAATTTTTATTCTTTCAGTTTCTATTTAATGGTAAATTTTTATCACTTTAGAACTTATAATGATAGAGAAATTTTTTTTATGTAAAATAATACCATATATGCCTTTCGGTCTATAAGCATTTTCGTCCTCATCCGTACTCTAAAAAATTGTTCTGTTGTTGTTTTTAACTATACATGAAATATTTTAAAATTTTAATTTCAATACCTTAAACATTATTTATAATGGATTAATAATTATTATTTATAAAAAAATATGAACAATTCTTTTTTTAAATTTTCCCAAAATTGTGTAATTAATGTTATTTTTTAATGTATACATAATAAATAGATTTTTCCATTGTCAGCACTATTCTTTTCATTGAATATTATATTAAAATTCATCAATGATATTTTCAAAGATGTTTTTTTCTCAATATTTTTGTAATCATATGCTTTTAGAGATACATAATGAAAATAATATTTCCTATATTTTCAAAGAAATTATTAAATTGCCTTTTAGATGTATTTTTTATCTTTATAAATATCCTAAAGGATTCCAATGATTCATTGGGGATACAGTTTTTTAATTCCATCAACATTGTTTCCATATATGGATTACAATGATTATTATATATGATTATTTATATGAAACACATTTTTTCCCATGGGTAAATTATTTTATGATTAAATAATTAGGAACACTGTTTTATCCATTGGTTTTTCTATGGTGAAATTTGGGAATGTTTGGTAAACCCTTTTTCATTTCATTGTATAACATAAGATAACTATTATAAGGATTTATGATATTTTATAACAAATACGTATAGTTTTATTATATTATATGTGGGTCAAGATTTATATATACCTATAATGTTTTAGGTAAGGAATCATATCTCAAGATAGAATAAAAAATCTAGAGGGGGGTGAACCAATTTAAGTAATGGAATATGTCCAATAAAATTTTATTTGGAGTGGACATTACTAAGGAAATGATGGAATTCTAAGTATACCCAATTCATTATGATTTTCCATGATTTCATACTTTACTAAGAAAAGAGTATTCCCAAATTTTTTGTATTCTAGAAACTTATGTCTTATGGATAATTTATGTTGGATTATGATTATTTATTTATGATTCCTCCCTCTCATGAATTATTCCTTTTTATGAAAATAAATTATTCAATGATTTATGATTAATGACCACTAACTGATTGAGCATAACTTTATTATGTTATGATCATGTTTTCATACCCTTATTCTTATGTTGTCTTATGAACAGTCCTTGATATCTCTTGGGTTTACCCTTACCAAGAATCACATCACCCCCTTCTTATGTTTCCTATTCTCCAAGACTATGATGATTATTAATATGTGATAATATATAATTGGGATACTATTAGAGATAAACATCAAGTGATATGGATAAGATATTTTTGATATAAAATGATGAGGTATCTAGAATGTAATGAAATTAAACATTTATATTCTTTACTTTTTTATTATCATGAAATTTATAGAATATTAATCTAAGAAAATGAAATATTTGTGTATATTTTTCTTCGGTTCCATATACTTATTTCATGGTAGGATTGAATAATGTATCAATAATGTAAAAATATGTAATTGTAGGTATTTTTTTATTCTATTTTTTATTTTATTAATGGTTAAATAACAATTAGTAAAACCATGAAATTAAAACAAAACTGAATACATCAAATTTTCATGTCATAAAATTGTGTAATCACTAACTAAAATATCAATAAATTAATATAATGATATTAATTATTCAATAATAAATGAGTGACATTAACTTATTTATTCATTTTTAATAAATATTTTCTTCTTGTAAAACAGGTGGTTATGTGATGTAATGAAATGGAACCTCCTATAAGGTGACTTTTCACTGAACATCAACTCATTCTATTATGTCTCATATTATTGATATTATATCATTTATAATGTCTACATAATTTCATATTGATATAAATATTTTCTTCTTCCATTAATTTCTTATGATATATGTGTATTTTTAACTATTAATAATTGATTTGTTCATTTTTATTTTCATACAAAAATTTTCGGCTATTCTATTCTCATTATCACCACGTTGAGTTATTTAACTTCCTATTAATAGAAAATATTTTATGATAATATAAATCTAAATTCTAAATTTTAAAATTGATTATGAATATAAATTTTTTTAACATATGAACATAGAAACCATAAAACATGTACAATGATAGATTATAAACTAATAAAATTGAAATCAATGTACAACTATCATTTTATTAAAATCGAATGTAAAAAACATAGAGGAACTCAACTAAGTGAGTTCATCACATTCTCTCTATGTGATAATGTGGTATAAAGACTCTTCATTAGGTATCCCATATTGTAAAACCTTTGGTATATATATCATCAAATGATTGGAATCCATAGATCACCCCGAACAGATTGTGATCTATCTTCCATTTGGAAGGCCTTAATCAACCTAATATAAATCAAAATATTTATCCCAATACATCAATTACCTCTATGAACTTCATTATAACTATATAAAATAAAATGAATAAGCTCAATGTATTTAAATAAATTCCCCACATACATGAACACTAAGGAAATCTCTCTAACTGTAATTCAAACAGAAGAACACTGAACAATAAGTAATAGAAAAGTATCAAAACATATATAAATTTTTATTAACTCGCACCAAATTCTATTTTTCCTTTAGATCATTGTTCTATTCATGGGTGAATTTTAGAAAAAATACAACATCAGGATTCTACATGTCTCATCTTCATTTGTGACTACAATAGCATAATCATATATAATTATGATGGATCTACAATTTTATATATTCTAAAGAAAAACATTGATCAATTAAATTAAATATATACTTTAATAAAATATTAATAAAAACATTATCAACATCTTCCAATAACATTATGTAATGATATAATAGTAGGTATATTATTAAGATGTGAATTCATAAATTTTATGCTGTAAATAATTTATAAATATTTACTTATAACAACCTTCTAGTTAACATATATATATTTTCCATACGTTAATAGGATTAATTTAATATAAAATATTTTGACTCATTTTTTAATGATCAACATCAACCTTTAGAATGAATTCTTATGAATCTTAAAAACTAAAACATTTGATAATGTTATAATATATAGTAATGATATTGAGGATTGTAAATATTAAAAGGTTATCAAATATGTGTATTGTTTTCTTCTCAAAATATGTATAGAGGGTTTTATTTTTTCCTACAATTTATACCTCTTTTATAATCATAAGAAACATTAAAAAACGTAAAAAAACTCAAAAAAACATTATAAACCCACATTTAACATAATAAATATCCACCTTTATTAAAATATTATTTCTATAATTTACCTAGGGTAAAATTTTCTTTCCCTTTATGTATTTCAAAATGAATACAAGGGAAATAAAATTATAAGTAAGAAAACATAAAAAAATTAAGGGGATTTTTCTAAAAATAAATCATTGAAACAACAATTTACAGATAAATAAAACATATGAAATATCATTTCAATAACCAAGAATAAATAATTTTAACCATGTTTTTAAATTATTAATATATAGTTCTTTTTAGAATTTAATTTTTAAAACATTGTTTTCATTAATTTTTTATTTATAAATATTTTCGATCATATCATCATGACCCTTCTTCTTGGAATCTAGACCTTTCTTATCATCATTGTGCTTCATCACAAGAGGTTTTAGATTATAAGATTATTTAGTATTTTTTGCAACATCTTATCATACATGTAACAACCCAAAGTTTTTCAATAGAAATTTATTTCTTATTATTAAGTCATATAATCACATGAAATAAATACAATGAACTAATAAGTACTATGTGACCTTTAAACATAAAATTGACACTTCTATGTTTTGAATTTCGAAAATCATACATCCATAGTTGCGATTAGTAAGATGTTGGAAGTCCGATAAGACAAAAATAATTATTGGTGAATAGTAAAATAACCATATGAATAGTAATATTACCATTATGACTAGTGGTATAACCTAATGAATAGTAACCTTACCTATGATAGTATCTAAATAAAATTCAAGTGGAAGTATGATATACCTTTATCTGAGAATAAGTAAATAATTGTTTTTAAATTGTTATTTTTGAGTAAATTTTGAATTTAATTAAATATTAAATTAATCATATTTGGATAATTATTTTTAAAAAATTTATTAAATTTTTAGATTATACACATTGAAAAAAATTAGGCTGAATTTTTGGGATTTTCATAACATACATGAATTTTTGATGAATAGTAAAATACAACAATTTACAATAAATGCTAAATAATGGATTTATTTAGTCATTGATGATGATCTAATGATAAAATCCAAATTCTTTCAAACTCACATTCACATATTACTAGTCTGGGTCATGGAATCATCACTATTTCTTGTCATATTGAAAAATAATAAACTAATGACTAAAATATTAAGAAAACCCTCCTCCCCACCATTATAAATACCACCCATCCTTACCTATTCTCTTCACACCTCTCAAGCCTTGTTCCTTGTCTATGTTCTCCCCAAATCACTCTCCAAAATCCTCCTCCATGTACAACAATAACTTTCCCCCCAAAATACCAAATACTCTCCCCTTAAGAGGCTCTTAAAGGAGATAAACTCAAGAAGTAAATTCCAATATCCAATTCTTTTATGTTCTTTCTTTTCTTATTTTTCTCCCCACCTCCCTTCACACAAAATTTTATAATAACTCCAGTAACATAGATGTACTGGAATGACATTATTCTAATAGGACAATTCATTATCATCTCTTATTTCCCCAACTTTTGTTTTAATGAAATGGAGACACCGTTTGAGATGTGTTAATTTAGCACAATCAAGGACGATGACTTATCAATTTCTATTACCATATTCAATTATGGAAATGAAAATATTTTTATGGTTAAACCATAATATTAAATATTTATTTTATCTTATGTTTTTTTGATACTATAGAAAACTTGATGTAAAATAATAATGCAAAACAATTTAATTATGAGAAAAATCACAAACTTAATCCAAGCGTTTATCATTAATGTTTTATATAATGATTACTCATCACTCCAAGAACAAAAAATTAAATTTTCAATCATGTAAAATTCTTTATGTTGAATCATAAAATATAACTTCAACTCTAGACAAACACCTTCATCATACATGTTTATTTGAACATGAATATAAGATAACTGATTATTAAAACCATGTAAGCAAACGGACCAGAACAATGAAATTGAACCTCATAACCACTCAAAAATGGTTATAAATGAACATAAAAATATTATAACAAATATTACACATATAGAATTTGTTATTTAATTATAAATTAATTAAACTAATTCTTTTATTCAGGTCATTGATATCATGGGGAAAAAACTATCAGACATAAGGTCAGGGATCCTCTCTATTTCACTTTTATTAAAGATTGTTCTCTATGTTATGACAAATTATGTTTAATTACTAATGGTCAGGTCTGATTTTTTACCTCCCAAAAACTGGTCTCATGATTTAAAAGTGATATGAAACCCCTTTATATCTCATTTATTCCACTTAAGTACACCTGATACCATGCCGATAGTCTGTAAGGAATTCTACCCGAATCCCCTTTATTACTTCAGTTTTCCTTATAATTATTTCACCAAAATGAAATTATCTTATATTTTTATGTTTTTATTCTATATTCTGTGTACATATAAATAAATCATTTATCAAGACACTTTAATAATTCTCTTTTTGGGATATATATGTTTTTAGTGATTCACTCTGCAATACTTCCCGATAAGCAAACTGGTTTTAGGAGAGCTTCACGAATTCTTACCCGATTTCAAGTTAACACTATCTTCTATTTTAATTCTCAATTTCCTTTATAAAATAATTTTCTTTAGTGTAAAATAAATATTTGTTCAATTTTGTTTTTTTAAAGGATTGATGCATTTTTTTAATGGCTCTGTAGTATTTTCTATAAAACCGCTCAAAAATGTTTTTATGGAAACATTTCGTGAATATGTTTCTTACATGTTGTCAATTCTATATTAAATCCCTCACCGTGATAGATATTATTTTTTTCCATTATGAATTTTCATGTATACATTAGTTCCCTTTTTTCATGGAAATTTTTTTTGTTAAGCCCTTCTGTTATGCATTGTTCCATGATTATGGTACCCAATTTTTCCATTGGTAACCCATATGTTTATCTAAAATTTTATTAGGTATGATCACTCATGTGGAATTCATATTTAGGAATAGTTAAGATGGGTGCACTGAGATGGAGCTCCAATGTGTTGGGTAAAGTTATTTCTAATGAGATGTTATGTGCAATGGTCTTGGCAGTTAGCCTTTGCCTGTGCTACTATGTGAAATGATCATGGTGGTTAGACTCAACTCATACTAAAGTAATGTTTTATGTTGTTGTCATGTTTCGGTAATGCCATAATTATACAATTTTTTGTTTTTATTTTAATGTTTCATATGTTAAATTTCATATTATAGCATTTCATGCCTTAAATTCCATGTGTTAACGCTTTGTTCTTATGGTTATTCCCTTACAGAGATTTTTAGCTCATCCCTTTGTTCATTTATCCCCATATTATCCTATGAAGTTTTATGGGAACAATGGAAGTTAGGGGATCTTTATGAAGACTAAATTATGAAATGTTATATTTAGTTCCATGTTTTCAGTTTTATGTAGCTATTCTTCCAATACAATAGACTTTACAGTCCTTTTCTTGTACTCTAATGTATAATTATTCTTAAAATCATGTAATGTTATATGTAAAAGTCTATGTTATCTATAGTTAGTATCCAAGGATTGTCTAGTTATTTTTGGAGATTATGAATGAATCACCTTACTAAGAATATTAAGGATGAGAAGTTGTGTATGAAAACATCCCTAAATTTGGTAAGTATAAATTTAGTGGTTTATCGATAAAATACATCCCTATCTGGGTAAAAATAGGTTGAGGCAGATCTGGAATAGATGTACCGAATAGTGAAAACTCCAACAAGGAGTTTTAGGCTTGACTTAGGGTATCCTGGTATAGGACAATAGGCCTTTCAACACTCTTGGTTGGACACTCCCAGGGGATATGATTTGGTAAATTCATGAGCTAAGTATAAACCATTATTAAGGGAATAAAAAATCCCATAAGAATATAAGTTAACAAATTGATTGAGGATAACCTAGATTTAAACAAATGGAATCACATGTTAGGATATACATATCCTCTACATGTTTATCCTTTTATGTTCAAAATATTCCTTTTTTGGTTCAATAACTAAGTATTCAAGACTTATAATTTTACGTTATTTTTCATAGTTAATGGAGGTAAATTTAAGAACATGTTCCAATAATAAATGTGATAGTAAATATGATGATTTCCTTAATGATAAGCCTAATATGATAGTAAAATGTGCTCAAAACATCATGACAGTAATTTCTTAGAAGGTTAAAGTTATGAATAATAACTTGAATCATGTAGAACACCCTCCTCCTCTATGTAAAGAACAAGTTTCCATTGAATCCTTCATGTGAAAAGGCCTATAATGTTAAGTGGATTTTATGATCCCCTCCTCATAGAACAATTTATTGACTCCATTGATAATATATTCTTTTTCCTCCATTACTCAGAAGAAGAAAAATTTTTACTAGTGATCTATCATTTTGATGGGGAAGCTGATTAGTGGTGGGAAATGATCTAGAAAACAATATCCCAAGAGGAAATTGATTCCATGGATTGAGAGTAATTTTAGAGGATGTTTTTCTATAAATATTCTCCTCAAACCCTCCATCTCAAGATTGAAAGAGAGTTCCTTAATCTCCTACAGAAGGAAGATGAGTCCATTAGGGAATATGAAGAAAGAATTATAAGGCACTCAAGGTATGTATATGGCTCTGTCTTGAACACTGACAATATGGTGGATCGATTCATTATCATACCAAAACTTTGTCGACAAAAAGCATTAGAGATTTAATATTTTATATTTATGAGGAAATTGACTGTTGTTCCCTTAAGGTTGAAATAGAGATTGGATAATTTTAGTGGTCTTATGGGCCTGGTGACAAGAAGAGAAAAATGGAGAACAACTTGGGTGGTTCAACAAAAAAATATCATGATGGAAAGAAGCCTGAATAATGCACTTGTAAATTTTCTGGGAAGATATATCCTGGGAAATGTCTAAAGGGAACCAAGAATTGCTTCAAATGTTGAAATATGGTACATCTGGCTAAAAATTTCTGATGGGGTATTAAGAGTCCTATTAATGTGGAATAAGGATGGAATGTTCGGATCAATACTCAGCCTGTAGTGCAGTGTTATGAATACAAGGATCAAGGGAATTATTGGAAAAAGTTTCTTAAGATAAGCATTTTTAGAGGCAATCAACAAAGCAATCCTTGGAAAAAAGGGAGGGCTTATGATATCACTACTACTGAGGTTGTTCTAGACAATGATGTGGTGACATGTATGCTAATTATTAATTAATGAATAGCAGATGTACTTTTTGATTCTGGTTCTACACATTCCTTCATATCATGCATGTTTAATAAAACTATTTAAACGCCACCTCAAGACATAGAGGATATGTTATCTATGAGAACAAGGAATGGGGTAATTATTATGTCCATGGTTTATAACTCCTCCTCGATTAATGTTTGTGGATTGAACCTCCTAGAAAATATCCCCATAATTACATTATTGGAGTTCGAATCTATCTTGGTCATGGATTGACTATCATTATACAAAGACAACATCAACTGTCATGAATTAGAGATCACTCTTCGCATCCCGAAGCATCTTATAATTCATTACAAGTTAATGGAGGAAGACGAATCTCCTTTAGAATCTTTTTCTCATTTGTGGATATTAATTATTTATGAGAAATCATGTTTAGCTCAAATTATTGGGGCCATTGACATAATCATGCTTGAAGACATTCCCATCACGAGGGATTACCATAATGTATTCCCTGAATAGTTTCTCAGTCTTCCTTCTAACTGAGAGGTTGATTTCTTAATTGAACATATATCTAGATCTTTGTCTATATCAAATACACAATATAGAATGGACACCGCAGAGCTAGAAGAGCTAAAGAAGCAGTTACAGGAGAATCTGGACAAGGGTTATATACGCCAGAGTTCTTCATTGTGGGGTGAGACACTCCTCTTCAGTAAGAAAAAAGGATGGTTCAATGTGCATATGATTTGATAATCATGACCTCAATAAATTAAAAATAAAGAAAAACTATCCCTTACCTCATATAGATGAATTGTATGATCAGATTCCTGATTCCAATAATTTCATAAGGTGGGCATTCGGTCGAGATATCTACAATTAAAAGTGAGGAAGGAAGATATTCCCAATACTGCCTTCCGAACGAGTTATGGACAACATGATTTCATAGTGATTCTATTTGTACTCACTAAGGCTCTAGAAATATTCATGGATTTAATGAATTGATTATTTAGAGATTACCTCGACAAATTTGTGGTAGTCTATATCGATGATATTATGATATACTCTAAGAGCAAGGAGGAACATGAGGATCATTTGAATACTATGTTAAAGACATTGCGAATGGAGAAGTTGTATGAAAAGTATTGTAAATGTGGGTTCTGGATAGAGGAATTATCATTCTTGGGGAATTTTATCCCTTGAAAAGGGATATCTGTGGACCCTTACACGACAAAGTTTATTAATGTGTATCTCAGACCAATCTTTGTAATTAAGATACACAGTTTTCTGGGTCTAGCTGGGTATTATCGACAATTTGTGAAGAACGTACTACAATTTTCAAACCCAATGAAAAATATTATACGTGAGGGAATAATGTTTCTCTAGACTCATGAATGGGAAGATTTTTTCAAGGAGTTGGAAAAGTGGGTTATCACTATACCAGTACTCACCCTCCCAATAAGTGGAGAATTCTTTGTGGTATATAGTGATGCTTTGACAAAGGGCTTCGGTTGTGTGCTAATGTAAAATGATAAAGTGATAGCCTATACCTCAATACATCACATAATACCTGAGAAATATTATCCTACACATCATCTAGAGTTAGCAGAAATTTCCTTTACGTTAAAAATATGGTGGCATTATCTCTATAGGGAGAAGTGTGGTATATATAATGACCACAAGAGTCTCAAATCTATATTCACACAAAAAGAAATTAATATATTCTAGTGAATATGGATAGAGCCCTTCAAGGACTATAACTCCTCAATATAATACTATCATGGTAAGGCAAATAAGTTGTAGGATGCTCTATGTAGAAAGGATCATGTAACATTATCAATGATGAGAATTTAAAAGGATACGATCTTTTTAGATTTTCTATGGATGGACATGGGAATCATTAAGTGAGGAAACTCATACATCTTTTCTCAAATGATTTCTCAACCATCTCTAATGGATAAAATAAAGTATTCTTAATGAAATGTTATGGAAATTCAGAAAAGGTAGGAATCCATCATAAATTAGAAATCCCCCAGTTTCAAAATTTATAAGGAAAGAGTTGTAAGATTAGGGTCGCGATTATGTGTATCATATGATCTAGAGATAAATAAAGAACATCTGAATTATGAACTTAGATAAACCATCACTATCCACCCAGGCAGCATAAATATGTCTTGAGATCTACAAGGGAACTTCTGGTGGGACAATATAAAGAGGGAGATTACTGAATATACATCAAAGTTCTTGGTATGTCGGAAAGTGAAGGTTGAAAGGAACAATTATAAGGGGATGATGAAACCACTACCCATACCAACATTGAAGTGGGAGAAGATAACCATGGACTATGTCACTAGATATTCATGGACATCCAATGGAAATAATGTTATATGGGTCCTTGGGGATCATCTTACAAAGAATGCTCACTTTTTCAGAATTCAATAGGACTTATCATTGGATCAAATTTTATAGATTTAAATCAAATAAGTGGTAAGGATACCTTGACTACCACTATCTATTATATATGATCATGATTCAAGATTCACCTCAATGTTCTGGAAAGTTCTCTAACATGCTCTAAGAGAGGAATTGAACTTTAGTTCAGCCTATCATCCTTAAAAGATGGCCAATATGAGTGAACTATTCAGACACTGGAAGATATGTTTAGAGCATGTTCAGTGTACTTCAAAAGAGTATGGGTACAACATCTTCCACTAGTTGAATTATCCTACAACAACAGTTTCCACTTGAGCATCCAAAAGGCACCATATGAAGACCATTATTGGAAAATATGTAGAACACGGGTGTGTTGAGATGAAGTTAGTGAGTGTAAGCTTATAGGACTTGAAATGGTTGAAGAAATGGTGTAGACGGTGAAAATCATTCAGCAGCATATCAATGCTGCCCAAAGTCGACAGAAGAGTTATGCAAAAAATCATTGAAAATACCTTCAGTTCAATGTTAGACACATGGTATGCCTACACATATCTTCATGGAATATGGTCATGAGGTTTGTAAACAATGGTAATCTATGTCCCAGGTTCATTTTCCCCTTCTAGATCCATGATAGATTCGGATAAGTGTCCTATCGACATGGACTTACACCTACCATGTCCAATGTACACAATGTCTTTTGTGTATCCCTTTTAAGGAAGTAGATACCAGAATTTTCACATGTACGCTCTTGATAGGTGGTATAGTTGGAGGATGATCATTTTTATGAGGAGCAGTTAGTGAAGATATTCGATCGTAGAGATAATGTTTTACGTTACAAGACTACTCACCTGGTCCTGGTACTATGGTGGAATCATAATTACGAAGAGGAAACATGGGAACTAGATGATGAAATGAAGGAAAATCACCCACACATGTTTATGGCTTATTATGTAAAACAAAACTTTGAGGATGAAATTTCATAAGGGGGAAACAATGCAACAACACAATTTTTTTCGACAGAAATTTCATTCTTATGATTATATAAATAATCACACGAAATTAAAATAGAATTAACGACTAATTACTATAATACCTTTAAACATAATTTTGACACTTTTGTGACTTGAATTTTGAAAATATGACATTCACGGTTGCGAATAGTAAGATGTTTGGAGACTGATAAGACAAACAAAATTTTTGGTGAATCGTAACATACCCTTATGAATATTAATGTTACCGTTATGAGTAGTGATATTCTCTAATTAATAGTAACCTTACCTATGATGGAATATAAATAAGAATCAAGTGGATGTGTGATATACCAAAATCTGTGAATGAGAAAATAAATGTTTAAAATTGTTATTTTTCAAGTAAATTGTGATATTATTTAAATATTTAAATATTAATATTTATAAAGTTAATTTTGAAAAATGAATTTCATTTTTGCATTATACACATTAAAAAATGATTATAGTGATGTTTCGATATTTTTCAAAAATACTTGAATTTTTTATGAATAGTAAAATATGACAATTGATGATAGATGCTAAATAATGGATTTATTGAGTCATTGATGATGAACTGATGATGTATGTCAAATTTTATAGAACTTAAATTAAATTACTTCTATTTTTTCCTTGTAATCTTCAATATTTCTAATCATATTGAAAAAGAATAAACTTATGATTAAAATATTAAGAAAATCCTCCTCTCCTCCACTATAAATACCACCGCTCCTTACTGCTTCTCTAAACACCTCTCAAGATCTTTTCTTTACCTTAGAATTTACAAAATCACTCCACAATATCCTCCCCCATGTCCAACATCCCTTATTCTCCTCCAAATACCAAATATTCTCCCCTTAATAGGCTCTCAAAAGAGATAAACTCAAGAGACAAATTCCTCTTTCCAATTCTTTTAACTTCTTTTATTTTCTTGTTTTGTTCCTCACCTCCCATCACCAAAATGGTATGAAAACTCCAATAACATACATGTAATGGAATTATATTATTCTAATAGAGTAATTCATTTTCATCTCTCCTTTCCCCACTTTTTATTTGAAATAAATGTAAACACTATTTGAGATGTATTAATTTAGCAAAATGAAGGATGATGAGTTATAAATTTCTATTACCATCATTTATTCTAGTCATGAAACCATTTTTAGGGTCTAACAAGACTATTAGATATGTATTTTATCTAATTTTTTTTCTGTATCACTCTGGATCAATTTATGTAAAATAATAATGCAATACTTGTTAATTTAGAGAAATATCACCAAATTAATCCAAGCATTTATCCTTAATGTTTTATATAATGATTCAACTTCACTCCAAGAATAAAAATTTCATTTTCAACCATATATCCTTTTGGATTTTCAATAATATAATATAACTTAAATTCTGTACAACCACCTTCACCATTCGTTTTTATCTACACATGAATATAAGAGAACCGATCTTTAATACCAAGTAAGCAAACGAACCCAAACAATGAAATAGAACATCATAACAAATAAACATAATTACCAATGAGCATAAAAATATTATAGTAAATATTCCACATATATAATAGGTTATTTAATTATTAATTAATAAACTTAATTTTTTTATTCATATCATTGATATCACGTGGAGAAAACTATCAGACTTAAGGTAAGGGATCCTCTCTATTTCAATATTATTCAAGATTGTCCCCTAGGATATGCTCATTTATGTGTAATTAATAATTGTAGGGTTTGATTTTGAACCTCCCCCATACTGTTATCATGATTTAGACATGATAATAAACCCCATTTTCTCTCATGAATCCCTCATAAGTACACCTGATAACATAACCGATAATCTATAAGGAATTCTACTTGAATGTCCTTTATTGTTTCAGGTTTCCTTATATTTCTATTCACAAAATAAAGTTATATTACCTTTTTATGTGAATCTTCTAAATTATATGTGCATATAAAAAATTCATTTATGAATACCCTTTCATAATTTTCTTTCGGGTATATACATGTTTTCAAGTGATTCCCTCCTCAATACTTACCAATAAGAAAACCTGTTAAACGAGAGTGCCCCGAATTCTTACCTAATTTCAATTGAACCTTGTAATATGTTTTAATCCACCATTTTCTTTATAAAATAAGACATTTTATTATTAAAATATTCCTTGTTCAATTTTGTTTTTGTGTAAATTATTAATCCCTTCTCTTTTTCAAAGGATCTATAATATTTTACTTAAAACTGCTCAAAAATGTTTTTATGCCAAAACATCTTGAATAATTTTATTATATGTTGTCACTTACACTTGAAATCACTAACCATGATACATAAATATTTTTCCCTTATGAATTTATATTTATACATTAGTTCTCTTATTTCGTGGACACTTTTGTGTTACACCCATCTGTTATGCTCTGTTCCAAGATTATAGTACCCAATTATTTCGATGGGTAATCCTTATGTTTAGGTTAGATCAATTATGTATGATTATTAATGTGGAAAACATATTCATGAAATGTTAATATGGGTTCCCCTAGATAGTTCCCCAAGGTTTTGGGTAAATTTATGTCTCTTGAGATGTTATGTGCGACAGTCTTGGCGGTTAGCCTTAGCTTGTGCAACAATGTGAAACGATCTTGTTGGTTAGCCTTGAATCATACTGAAGTCATGTATTATTTTGCTGACACATTTCTATTACTCCATTTTTATATTATTATACATTTAAATGTTAAGGATTCATATGTTAAATTCCTTTTTATATCATCATGTTATACCTTCTATTCCTTGTGTTAATGCTTTCTTCTTATGGATATTACCTTACAGGGATTTTTAGCTCATCCCTTTCTTCATGCTATCACCAAGTTATCATATGAAGATTTATGTGCACAATTGATGTTAGGGGATAATTATGAAGATTAAATAAATAACTTTAATATTTATTTTCATGATATCAGTTTTATGTGCCTAGTCTTCCACGACACTGAACTTTACGATCCTTTGATTATTCTTTGATTTATAATTATTTTTAAAATCATGAAATGTTATATGTAAAAGGCTAGGTTCACTATAATACTCCATTATCCATATTAGATGAAACTTTATAGGACATGTTTAACAATGTTTTGTAGTTTACCAAAGAACATTTCACAACTCATTTACACACTTATAATGACTTTAATCATATTCACATCTACTTAAGACCATTTCCTAAAGAGTTATCAAAGCATCGTTTTTAAACCATATCAATAACCTTTTGGTTCCGCTTTTCATCCATAAAACTGATTGTTTTTTTATGGAATATGATTTCACATAACTAAAGAATCATCAAAAAATATCTACCATAAAATAAATATTCATAAATATTTTATTTAAATAATTTATGTTCATCTCTATCCATATTATATAATCATGTGTATTATTATTTTAGGAGTAATAAACCAATGAGATATGATTCTTTTCTATTCGTGAAGGTAAGGAATCATCTATGTAATAAAAAATTGATCGAAATATGACATTGATCCCAATATCAACATCATTTTAAAATTATTCCCCTTTATTAGAATAAAAATTCATAGAGATTCCTTCAAAATAATTATTTAAATATTTTTATGATTTCATTTATAATTTAGGTGATATGGTAGAAAATAAAAAATTCAATGAATATTCCTTCGAAGAGTGAATAATATGAGAAGTATTTTCTATTAGCATTGGTACTTAAAATTATTCAAGCACAACATTCCTAGAATCTTAAATAATTTATTTCCCTTTACATTTAACATAATCATTTCCTTTTTTAGAAAGTTTTTTTATTGTGGGGTTTTTTCTAATTAAGATTATTAGGTTCAACATTTTCCATAATATTATTTCCTTATAAAAATTCATGAGATATCATTCCATCTATTTTTCATTTTGTTTCTTCTTATTTTTTTTTTCATATTCTAGACTTTTAAAAAAATTATATTTAAGTGCTAAAGTATATATCTTATAAACATAAAATTACGGATCATTATCATTCTCATTATTCAACTTTTCAATTAATTCATTACAAGATTTATGATACATATTTTATATATTCTTGCATATAATATCATGATATATAACTAATTCATTCTTTAATTATTTAAATTACCTCTTCATTGTTTCAACATTTTAATTCGAAACATCCTTGAATGGTTATTCAAAAAATGATTTATCAAAAAAATCATAAACCAATATAATCTTCACCTGAGTCTCAACACTACAAGGTGATTCACGTTACCATAAAAGTGGTTTAAAATTATTTATTTAAATTACATAAAGAAACATTTCTAACACCTTCATAAAAAATCTAGACCATGAGAGAAATTTCTTCTTTACAACATAAATGTTGATCACCACCATATTACTCCATAAGAATTGAACTACAATGGACTTCCATAAATTACACAAGAAATATAAAATGTATATACCATGAATCATTTTGTTATCTCTTTCCCCCTTGATTGGAATAAGAAAAGTTTGGTCCCCCGGACAAATTATTCTCCCTTCTAGTGAATGATCATTCATTTAACAACATTCATAATTTATAAAAAAACATTTCATCAAATATTTATTTTATAAAATATGTGTAATAGATAGATATTATCCATATATAATTATTCAATGAAGCTCAGCTACCCATCTCAAAATTGTGTTTCCAACAATATTACAATAAACACTATTCACTCCATCTAATTCACTAAAAATAGAACATTAAGAATAATATATTATACGAGTTTAATAATTAAAATCAATATCCTATATGATAGAAAAATTAATTTATATATTAATTACCAGATAACAAATTTCAAAAAAGAATCATACTTTTAAAATCAATATCATTCAATTGGCATTTCATTGATATAATCACATTTATTAAAACGATTAAAATAATCTTAATAAACCTACAGAAAAATTATTGATCCTTGAAGAAAATCGATAAACAATAAAAATATCTAGAAATACATAAAATTTAGAGAAGATATCCATACACAAATTTATTCAATTGAAGTAAAGGATAAACCTTTGGTCCATTAAGTTGGATTTTGAGGGAATGGTTCGGTATACCTAGAAGATAAATTATTAAGATTTAATCTATCAAATTGTGCATGTTTTCATAAATTTATTTCAATATTTCAAAAAAGATTGTAAAATTCTCAAAAAAATTATATTTTAAATTCATCAGGTTATGTAATTTTTATAAAAAAATAAAAATTTACTATCAATAAATTTTATAGTTCATATAATCCAATTTTTTTAAATAATATACTCTATGAAAAGGTATCTAAATTATTCTGTATGATAATTGTTTTAAAATATTACATCTAATTTTTTTTAATGACATGAATTTCAAAAAAAATCCATATCATCCTAAAAATAATTATGAGAATGATATTTAATAAACATTCCTTTTTATAGGATAATATTAAATTATATGACTAGAATTTAAAAACAATGAAATGATATGCAAAAAATGGAAAAAAATTTCTTCCCCTGGTTTTAAAGACTTTTTCATTATGGGAAGAAAATAAAAATAAATAAATAGATTGATGATCACTTTTTATATATCATAGAATGATTCTATTTAATACATTAAATTAAATATTATTGATGAGTTTTTATGAAAAATTTTACAAGTTGGTGGTTCGTTCTGAAGAGTTGAAGAATATTATATCCTTTTTGTGTGTGAAACTAATGGAAATCAAGTATTATAATTTTAGTTTATGATCATGAGTGTTGTGATGGGTATTCTGAAAAATATATGGAACTTGTGATATTATATGGATTTTGGGTTTTGTAAAACACATTCTAATGTTAGTAAGTGTGTACTACATCAACAACACTTGGGTTCAGCAACCTCTTTTTACAACAAATTTACCATCATCGGTGAAAATTTATACAAAATTTGAGTCATTGTTGACTAGGATACTAAATCCCTTACTAATAAGCCAATGGTCCAAAATTTTATTTATTATATCTAATATACATCCACCAAACTAATCATCTGAAATCATTTTTAGAACATAATTTCTTCTAAAGGAATAAAATATTCCATGATCAGATGTTCCATTAAGATAACATTATATTCATTTAAACTATTTGAGATGGGACTCTTTAGGTTATTATTAAATTATCACATAGAATCATAAAAAAAATTAAATAAGTCTAGCTAGATTTATTATATATTAAACTTCTAATCCTTCCTCTAAATATTTTTTAATCAATTTGTTTCTTGGACTCATCAAGATAGATAATTCAAAATTTTCCAATAAAAGTTCTTATATTACTATAATTCATAAAATCAAATACTTTGAGTAAATAATAAGTATATTTTTTAGCAAGAATTTGAAATCCAAGGAAAAATATTTGTTCAACAATCATGCTCATTTCAAACTCATGCATAAAAAGTACTAAAATATAACCATAAAATTATTTATGAGTGGAACCAAAAATAACATCATTGTAATAAATTCAAATATCATGGTTTCTTTAAAAAATTATTAAATTTGATTATAAGAATATCCCTCAAAAATTTATTTTCATGTAAATATATTTTATATTTATCATACTAGGTATGTAGAGATTGTTTATGTCCAAAATGATCCATTCTATGTCTTGAAAACATATTTATCGAATTTTATATCTTCCAAAATGTGTGATTATTCTTCATAAACTTCCAGATATACATATTTGTTAATACAGTAACACAATACATCCATTTCATACAAATTAAAGATGAGATATTCTAATAATTATATAATTATATATAAATATTCAATTATTGATACCACTAAAAAATAATACCCATAATAAAAACATGTTTTTTCCTTATATCCATTAGCAATAAGAATTTATTCTATTCTAATAATGAATAATTTTACATAAAATTCATTTAAAAAAATTACTCTAATCACATAAATATATTTAGTTCATTCCACCAAATTCATAACATCATTTCCATAAAGTTCAATATATTCATCTTGAGTTTACCTTATCCACAATATTCATCACCTAAAACCTCATCAGGTGTTCTATGTTTGAACTAGTAATATAATGTTCCTTAATTACATAATTTTATTAAGGATCGTACATTTTTGACTAGTTAATCTACATCTCCAATGTTACAATTAGTGGGACGATTCCATGATTTTGAGAGATTTCAACGGTAAGTTACAATATCTTTCCCCTTCACATTGGCTTGAAAGGGTAGAAGAAAATTACTTGTCTATAAGTTAAATACCCAAATATCCAAATGATTAAAAGAAATTCCAAGTGATTTAATACAAGTGGGTGATAGTTTTCCCTATTAAAATTAAACTACACAACCAAACACACCTTAATAAATTACTAATAAATGATTCACGATTACAATATAAAAAATCAAGTAAAAACCATTAATATAAAAACCAATCATTAATAATACCACATTGGAAGACTACAATATCAAAATAGACAGCGAATGAAAAATCTAAATAATCCAAGAAATTCTAAAAATTTCACAAATGCACAACTATATAACTGCACTAAACATGCCATGTATCATGATTCACTACTAAAGAAGTGTGATATTTTTCCTTTTCATGTGTCTTGATGAATATTTTTTCTAAAACTATCTCTCTGATAAAGTAGCGGAGAGTAATTAAAATCAGTATACTTTACCCAAATGACATCCATACTCATTCGACTAGGATAGATCAAGTGAGAAAATTTATTTAAAAAAAATATATAAAACATTTAAAACTATTTATCTCCAAACCAAGACTATTTATAAGAAAAGTGGTTTTTCATAAACCAAATTTTTATCGAGGAAAAGGAACAAATCATTTTTTCAGTACCACTTCACAATCCATTTTTCATATCCCATTACAATCCACACATCCATATATGCATTCTTTGTTATGCCATTTCCATACACATATGTTATTTCATGTCAATCTATCATGTTTTCACAGGGCAATTAAATCTCATGTTCCATTACACCATTGACTATGATAACCAAGTCATGTTTATACAAGGCCTCATAAAATCTAACATGAGAGCACACACCATGTATGCCAAAAAAACAAGCCAATATAATCATAGAAAAACTATTTTAGTAAAATAGTGTTTCTAGTATAAACCATTTCATAAAATATTTTTCTATGTATCATACTAAACAACTATTTTAAAATCAACAATTTAAAATCATTTATCAAATATCATTGCACAACAATTCCATTAATACAAAAAAAAATACACAGACCATTAACTACAATGGATTATTTCATATATTTCCCAACAATTTAATGATCAATTTATAGTAAAACAATAAATTTTTAAAATAATTCTTCTTTCTCTTAAATGAGTAGTTGAGGGTGAATTTATATACCTCGGGATTTGTGAAAAATGTGAATAAAGGCATCATTACACCCATAAAACAATGTTTAATCTCCAAAATCCACCTTAAATATCTTCCCCTAACATCAAAAATGCTAAATATAACCATTATTTGAATAAAAGACCTTATATCTATCTATATCGAATTAGATCTATGAATCATATAGAGGAAGTAAAGTATATCTATGAAAAAACAAAGAAATATACTATGAATGATGACTTATTACAACAATCAAGCTTCAACAAACTGAGAAACAACATCATATTGGCACTGGATTGATGGAGAAAGAATCATAAGACTTTGGGAGGGATAAATATCATGTTAGGGTAAATTTCGATCAAACATAGAGAAGATTATACGAGAAAATGTGTTTGATTCACTTATTAAGGATATTGCGCATGGTTGAACCACATAGTTTGAAAAACCATCCACCAACCATGAAAAATCTACCTACCCCACTTTTCACGGTTCCTCCAAGGCGGACACAGGTTTTGGAAAAATTATGTGCTTACCCATGAACCTTCCCGCTTAGCCTTTATATAATTTTGAATGGTTTCCTGAATGTTATTTATTATTTCCAAAAACCTTTTTGAAACAATGAACTGAAATGAAGTTACCAACAAAATTAAAAAGGATTCTAACCCCTCCTTAACATCATCCAAACACATTATATACTTAAAAAAATATAAGGGATGCTTAATTGAAGCTGGGGATTCTAAATTCCCCCCCCATTAGCCATTCCCTCCCTAGAATATAGAATCCCATAGTTTTCCCAAAATGAATTTGTCCCATTTCCTGACAATTTTATTCGCATTTTCACAAGACTATTTTGGAACATGACCATGTTACAAAAATAATATAATAGACCAAGGATATAACCAAAAAATAATTTCTCCCACTTACCCACAATACATACTAGCACATTCTCCAACAATGCTCCTGGATCAAGGTCAATGTTATCCAATTTAATCACTTTATTAGGATTAGGATGATAATTTTTCAAATAAGATAAATGAAACACATTATTCAAAACACTGAACTGTGTTGGAAATGCCAACTAATATTTCACCATACTAACCCATTCAAGTATATCATAATGGCATATTTATCTATTAGATAACACTCTCTTCTTTCCAAAATGTGAACTTCCATTCTTTGGAGAGATACAAAAATACACATGTTCACTCACCTCGAATGAAAATGGACATTAAAGATGATCCACATAAGATTTTGGATGACTTTAAGTCTTCTCTACCCATTTACGAATTTTTTTTTCAGAAGTTTCATTGACAATGATCACCGCAACCAGTGAAGCTCCACATATTTCCACCCAATAAAGTGGAGAATGATGAGTATTCCCATACAATGTTCCAAAAGGATCCATTTTTATTGAGGCTTCATAATAGTTTCTATATGATAACTCTTCTTATGGTATGTTCTCTTCTAATGAGACCCCAAAATCGACTACACAATCCCACAACATGTCTTTCATTTTTTGTATCATCTATATGTATTGTCCTCCCATATGAGGATAATATATAGTACTCAAAATCATTTGAGTCCTAAGGGCCTACTATAAGGATTACCATAAATGAGATGTAAACATCAAATATTTGATTGACACTTTCAAAATTGGTATACCATTCCTCATTACCACTTCTCAGATATATTTTTTCAAAAAGTCCTCCAATGTATGGGACTCATGAATAGGTATAAAATGGCTAGAATTTGTGAAATTATCCACTATCACCCATATAGAATTTTATTTATGAACCATTCTTGGTAGACTTATTAAAAATACATGTATATTTGTTCCCATTTCCAAATAAGTATATGATAATACTACAATATATTTGATTTTAATTGATGCTTTTCTTTAACCTATAGACAAGTTAGGCATCTCGAAACAAATTGTTCCACCTTTATTTTAATACCTTCCCACGAAAACTAAGATTTCAATGCCTTATACATATTTTCTATTAATATATGAACTTCACATCTTGAAATGTGGTTATCATGAAAGTGTTGTTCTGAAAAATGCATAGGTACAACCATCAAATTTACAAACCACCAAAAATGAATAGTCATCCAACATCCAACCCCCAATGGTCTCCCCACCATGGAGTTTTGACCTTATAGCGACAAATTCTACATCAAATGTCGATGAATTTTAACCGTATTACCAAATCATTAACTAACAAAATAGTAAAGAAGGTTGTGACATCAACTCAGTCATCACATTCCTTGTTCATGTTGGCTAAGACCTACAACAACTACCACTCATCTCATTCTTCTTTTGGTAACCAATAATATAACATTGTACTAAATGAATCTCCCATTGTATTTCCATTACTATGTGTATAAATTATGTCCATGTCAACTATTTGAAGACACTCCATCCATCTTATTTGTCTCAAATTCAATGCCCTTTTGAGAAAATATGTTTTCATCTCTTATGATCCTTAATAACCATAATGTTCTCAACAATTTGGTAATGATGGAAATTCACCATTTCATAGACTATGATTTCTTAATCCAAATCATGTGTTGGGTAGTTATTCTCATGAAATGGTAACTTTCTTAAGCCATAAGAAATAATATGACATCCATGCATGATAACACATGATAGACATGAATCCGAATCATCAAAAGACACCTTGTACCCTTATCATGATTTGGGTAAAATCATGATTGGTGTTGATGGAAAGAAAACCTTATTCTTCAAAAAATACTTCTTATATTTTTTATTTAAATGAAAAGGAACATTCATCTTTTTCAATGATGTCATAGGGAAATATATTCATGACTAATAATGAATGAAAAGTTGGTAATAACCAGCTAGAACATGGAAACCTGATATCTCAAAGACATTCATTGGAGGTTTCTAAGAGATAATGGTTTATATCTTCTCTAGATCCAAAAAAACTCTTTTTTAGATATTAAATGTCCAAGGAAATGAACATCTTTTATAAAAAAATTAAATATGGATAATTTTTCTTGAAAAAAACGATCCCTTGAGATTACCAATACTATTTTTAAGTGTTACACATGTTTTTCCCTTGTCATTTAATGCACCAATATTTCATCCAAAAACACCACCAATAATGAATCCAGATTCCTCTAAAATATCTAATTCATAAATTCAATAAATAATACTACTTCATTCTTTAGACCAAAAGTCATAACCACATATTAAAAATGTCAATATCAACACCTAAAATATATAATTGGAATATTATATTTATAAACCCACAATTGGTGATATCCTATGTGCATATTAATCTATGATAACTATTAATCTCCCCGCAATTTATAAAACATATCATCATTTTATGGATGTGGATATCAATTTTTATCATTACTTAGTTAATATTATGATAATATACACACAAATGAATGGTTCCATCAACCATTTAGAAAAACATGATCGGTGATGTACATGGAGACATGCTCATCTGAATGGACAACTTGTTGCCATTCCCTTTCAACTGCACCATTAAATCCCTTAATTTGATTGTTTCCATCTGATAAGATGGAAGGGATATAGGAAAGGTTCCCAGAGGGATATCATTCATAAAATCCACTTATCTTGTGGGTGGAAACCTTGATAATTTTTACAAAAAATAACTTTTGAAAACTAATAAATTATTACTGGAAACATCTATTTTCAGTATCTTCAATCGATACTGAATTTAGTTCTACCAACTAGTACAAGATCATTCCACCGACACATACACTTTGGTCTCCCATAAAGAGATTTTTAGGCCATCTTGGGATGTAAAATTGACCTTTTTGGTATAATGGTCGATGTTATCCTTGAACATTGTCAACCATTTCATGAATTGGGTTATGTCATAGCCATCCATCTACAACACAGATAAATCCATTATCAACATTTCTCCCTCAACAGTTATAGTCCAATATTTATACATAAAGGATCAAAATTATCTTTGACTATGAGAAGATTGAAGTTTAACAGAAATGTAATAATCTCAATGTTTAAAATTAGTAAAGAAATAGAACCATGAGAAATAACGTAATGGGATTCAACTGTATCAAAAAATATTGAATGAGGGTAGAATTCAAAAGAATCATACTTCTCAACGTCAATGGTCTTGAATGATTATGCACAATCACCTTCGTAGATAATTATAATTTCTTTCTCACATAACGTTTTTATTTATATCCTTATTGTATTTTCTTTGTTGAGGACTCATGGTATTATTGGAATCACCATGGAAAGCTCTATACTGATAACAAAAATGATTATTCTTTCCTCATCCCATTGAAGAGTACGATACCTACGACACATAAGAAGGGTCCTGAGCACTCGTCCATAGGGAAATGTGATAATAGCACTGAATATGCCTCATTGGTCATAGACGAAGATTCACTGATCCAGTCGTCTTGTTCAATGATATAATCCCACCTTGAAAATTGGTGTCCTTGTTCTTATTTCTCCATGAATTAAATTTTCCTCCATCTCACATAGGTATCAATATTCGCTATCCACATGTACCTCCTAATATTTCCATTTTTCAACTTTTTCATTATTGACTATATCTGTATAATCCTTTATACCAAGAACACCAATCATCAAGAGAATATCCTACCTTAATACCAACTCAAATATAAAATCCTTATAGGATATAATATCTTAAATTATGGGTGAAAGGAAGACTGAATTCATGAATTTATCCACATTCTCTATTATTATGAGGCACTCCTACTTTAGGATGAACAAATATGTCAATATTGATATTCTGAAAAAAATTATGATAGAATTATTTGATAAAAAATTCTTCATAGATCTCATATTCCTAGACTTGGTCTAATTTGTCATGAAACTCTAAATCCCCAAATTAGAATGAAATATCTTCGAGCCTATAAGTCACCAGATTGAATTTCATCTCAGCTAGTGTGAGAAGGAAGTCAAACATTTCATTCATCCTATTCATCCACACCTCTACCTCCTATAGTTCTGAATCACACCAAATGATGGGTGGATTCTTCTTCAGTAACTAGAAATAATTATCATATATCCATGGTTCATTCCTCATGTTCCACATATCCATAGTTTGAAAATATTGGATTATACTGTGAACCAGTTGTTGGTTCACCTATGGCCTAGGTGTAAACACATTCTTAGTAGCTTCATCTGGTTGGTTTCTCTAATGCCTACAAGGATCATTTTTCTATAAACACAACAAAATACATAAGTATAACTCTCTAGTAACTAAATTCTTAATTATTTAAAATTTTACAAAATCACAACTATTCCAATAGTTATTTAGAAATTCAATATTTACATATTCAAAAAAAATTCCAAAAAAAAAATATATTCTTTTGAAAGTCTACCCATTTTCAAAATAACCATTTCATGCCATTTAAAATTCCCACATTTGAAAATAGAATTATTAATTTTCAAAAATCAAACCATCTGTACCAAATCATATATCATTACTCAAAATAAAATATGAATCATAGTGGGAATTCATTTTTAAAATTATGCCATGCTCGTCTCATTATATAAACAAATGAAAATTATATTAAAATTCCAATAATTTTCTCCAAAACACTTGTATAGACAACTCCATAGAAGCTTTATGTTCAACAAAAAAAGTTTGGTTATTCCTTTTTATGTTCAACCATTCATGTACCTACAAATCTAGTCCTTTATACCAACCCAATGAAAAGAATATACCAGAATGAATTTCAACCCCACGAGTTACATAACTGAAGACCACTTGTTCCATAACGTTATTTAGAAGAACCAAGATGGATACCACTTATAACACCTCAACTATCCTCATTTGATTGATAAGGATAAAGGAAAATACTTGGCCATCGAAACATCCCCATGGTTCTAAAGGATAGAAATATAATCCAAGGTAATCAATTCAAAATGGTGAATATTTTCCCATTTAAAATAAAAAAACCCATCCAAACGCACCGTAAAGATATAACTACAAAATGATGCACAATAAAAATGGAGAAAAAATAAATGAAACCCCATTGATATCAAAACTAACCGCTATCTATCCCACCACAGAAAACTCAAATACTAAAGTATATAGTAGAAGAAAAATCTAATGACTCTAATGAAAAAATCCAAAG
The DNA here is from genome assembly GCA_963277665.1 of Viscum album. Classification (NCBI taxonomy): domain Eukaryota; kingdom Viridiplantae; phylum Streptophyta; class Magnoliopsida; order Santalales; family Viscaceae; genus Viscum; species Viscum album. The sequence goes on from OY728156.1 coordinate 121,138,312, forward strand.
CTCCCAACATGATTCATTATCGAAATCCACAAAAAAACACAAGAATCATGGTGTTCCACTAGAGAGGTGTAATAATTTACCATTTTCTATGTCCCGATGAACAATATCTAAAAACAATTAATATTCCAAATAAGGGGTGAGTAATGAAACATAGTAGGCTTTATCCAAATTACATCCCAATTCACTTCACTATTACATAACAATAGAGAATTATATAAAAAAAATTATAAAATATATTAAAAAACTAATCTCCAAACCAAAACTATTTCTATGAAAAATATGTTTTCCAAACCAGAAATGTTTTCCATGAAAAATAATCAAGAAGTTTTTTTCAACCAATTCAAAACTCATTTGATATATCCCATTCCAATCCACACATGCCCATATTTATGCTTCGTTATGACAGTTCCATACCCACGAGTGGTTTCTTATAAACATACCACATCATAATATGGTATTTAAATCAATTTTTTCATTACTCCTTTGGATCTAAGAAGCAATTCATATTTCAACTAGGCCTCGTGAAATGTAATATGAACACACAAACCAAGTATTCCTAAAAAACAAGCTAATATAATAATGAAAAAATAATTTCAATAAAAAAAAATTCTATTATAAAAATTATCTCAAAAACATTTTCCATTTATCAAACTGGACAACTATTTTAAAAGCATCATTTTAAAATCATTTCCTGAATTACTATTCACAAACATTGTTTAACATCACAAAAATCAAAAAATCACTAATAAAGAGTGTTTTTATAATTACTTTCACAACAATTTCATTATAAAAATATTGCAATTTTTTTTGAAACCAATCATTCTTATTCTAGAAATATGAGTCAAGAGTGAATCCACAAACCTCATGATTTATGTCAAACATGAAAAACGACACAAAAAACGCCTACAAACCTAGTTGAATATCCAAAAACCCACCTCAGATCTCTTCCTAGCACCAAAATTACTAAATCTAACCAATATAAAAACTATTTTTCTAGCCATATTTTACTAGATATAATAATTTGAGACCAGGGGAAAGTATATCTAAGAATGACATCCAAATTCTATAATTAATGATGAGTTACTATGAAAATAAAGCTTCAGTGCACTAATAAAGAAATTTTTATTGGATTTGGATTGATGGGGAAATAATCTTTAGCTATTAGGAGGGATAAATCTCATGTTAGGGTCGATTTAGAGCAAAAAATGAGTGGATTAGAGGTGAGAACATGTTAGATCCACTTTTTAAAGATCTATTATTTAAACCATGGGAAGTTAATCACACGAATAGGAAAAAATTGTACAAACCATGAGACAATATCTATCTCAAGGAGGAACATGCATGGTTTTCCTCTAAGGTTAGATAATTTGTGCCCCAACTGTGAAAAATCCCCCTCCCCACATTGCATGGATTCTCCTAGGCGGCTGCTGCATGGTTTTGAAAAACTTTACACTAGTCCTTATTACTTACCCCATATCCCATGTCTCATTATGAATGTTTTCTTGAAGGTATTTCATGTATTCCACAAATAGTTATAATACCATTAACCTATAAAAAATACTCAAAAAAATCTATTCAAAATTTTTCCTAACCCTCCCCAACATCGCTAAAACACATTATATTCTTATAATAATAAAATAAGGGTTACATGAAATCAGAGGTTCTATATAAGTAAAATGAAATTATTTCAATGTTGAGTAAGACTTCTTCTAAAGGTAAAATATTTGAAACAATTTCATCCATTGGTATTCTTATAAAATAATTATCAACATAGATTGAAAATAAATTTTAAATAAATCATTCTATGATACAACTTACGAATTCATAAAATTAAAAGGATTTTTTTTAATGAAACATACATTACAATATTTCATTCATGGTTTATTTAAATAAACCAGGATATGCCTTACAAGTTACAGAATATCTATGAAATATTCCCTCACTAGCATTTGGATTACATTTTTGAAAATTATATTTAGTATTTAGAATGAAAACATTATGTCTAAGAACATTTATGTTTTAATGTTATAGATTTCTTCCAATCCACAACTCAGAAAGTGTTTTTTTATGAAAGGATCATAATATAACCTGATATATAGTATAGTAAGGATTTATAACATATTCATCTAATAGATTAATATAAATTTAGAATTAAATCCAAATGGTTTTAGTAATTTTTTTAATATTTTTATTTATTTGTCCAAATACTCTATTTTGATGAGGGGTTCGTTTAGATTATATGATTTGAGTAATGCATTATTAAAATAAAAAATTGTAACATTAAAATTTTCAAACAATTCAACGTAATAATTATAATTTGTAACAAAATGTAGTGTTTTATAATTTTTATAAGGGATAAAAACATCCATATAAAACATTTTCCAATTTTTTTATGTAATATAGAACCACGTATATCTACTGCACTCATAAACAAAAAAATATACACATTGTTTTCCTCCATTACATCCAATTTATTTTGGGAAAATATATCCACATGAACTAACTATAAAGAGTCAGTATTTGAGAATCAATAATATAATTAAATTTTGATACATAATTCCTAACATATTTATATGCGTCAAAAACGATTTTTATTAATGTTATTCTATGGTTGATCTCAAACAAGTCGTATCTTGGATTTTTTATCTATATTTATTATATTATTGTGTCCAAACCATTAGTACCACAAACATTATTGATCATTCATTTCACTTAAACATGGTTAAACATTTCTACTAATGTTATGTAGTATTAAAGTGTATAAATTATCATTTTTATATGTAGAAATAATGGAATTATATTTTAAACATTGAAACATAACTTTACCATTGCTAGAAGAAACATCATAACCTTCCACAATAATTATCATATAACAATGACATTATAAAAATGTTCTATAACATATAAACATTATAAATTAATGATTTACTAAGAAACTCATCATCACTAATTTAAATGATTTTTTCTCAAACATTGTTTCCAAATATTAATTTTCCAAAATTTACCAAAAAAGATCAGTGAGAGACAAAATCTCTGACCATTTATTATAATAAAAGAAAAGTAGAGAAAGTGAGTACCACAAGCCAGAAATCACAACTACAAATCATAAAAACCAAACTAGTCGCCGTATTAATGATCAATTTCCTTGTCCGTAGTCACTAACTCCCATTCTGAGCAATTATAATGATTTAGAGTCTTAACATTCTTCTTTCAGAGATTAAAATTTTCCAAATATAGAAACTCTTCAGAAGGTTGTGTACCTTTTACTATGAAAAAAGAAGACCTGGTCAACATCGGCTTCAGCATATAAGAATAGTATTTCCTATGCCTTCTTCTTGGTGGAGAGGTCATTACATCCTCATTCACTGAGACAATATTCTTTACACCTTGAACAATGTCACTGTATGTGGTTCTATCCCTTCCATCAGCATTCGTCTTTTCACTCTTAGAGATGTCTCCCCAATTTCTATTGATATGTTCCTCCTAGTAACCGTCCTTAACTCCCCATTCCTTATTAGAGTGACTATTAGTATCAATCACTTCTAAACATTGTGGATGTTCCACACAACCATAGTCATCGTGCTTCCCCTACTATAGTGATCTTTCTCTATTGACAACATCCTTTGAAAAAAGGTTCATCTTCATGTTTTAACCTTAATTCCTTGAACTTTACTCCTCAAAATAAGGGCTCCTCCCTTGATTTAGATCATGTAGGTAGTTTTCATGGAATTCTCTTGTATCTTCCCATTGCCACTACCACTCTTGTTTCTCTTCTCTTCCAGGCTCAATATCCTGCTACCATATAGATCTTCACTCGACATCTGTCCAGGAGACAATTTCAGTGTAGGATGAACAATAGCCCGAACCAGGTCCACTTCCAATTCATCATTTATCAGGCCCATTAAATAATTAAAAATTTTAATATCGACCACATTATTTTTAGATTGTGGTTGCATCCCATCTTAAACCCTCACCCAACCACCATTTTCATCAAAAGAACCCCCCAAATGCATATTCAAATTGGGATTTTTTATCATGGCCTCAATACTATCAGTGGGATCATCTTCTTGGTTTGTGGAGATCACCATTTCTCCATCTGCCTCAATGATCATAGTGGGTTGAACTGCATTCTTTTCATTGGCCTCCATTCCTCCTGTGTTGAACATCCCAATATCACATTTCAATCTCCCAAACAACACATCCACCCTCAGATTCAGTGGCTCCTCTAATTCCATCACTTGTGAACCATTTACTATAGTGAATTTAACCGGACAAGGCACTGTCAACCTTCCAATACCCGAGACCTTCTTTCCTTACTGATCTTTTGAGGCCACCGTCACCTGTCCAACCGAGGCCACCTTTGGAGCCACACTTCTACCTCAAATTCTTATCGGCTAATGTCCAACCCTATTCTTTAGATTCTCTACCTCAACATACACCTCATATTCATTTCCTCTATCCTTGCTCCCTCTCTAAGTATACTGAGACACCATGTGAAAGAATTCCGGCAAATGACCCAATCGCTTGAATCCCAGACAGAAGTTTATGCAATTTTCGTAGAAAACCCGTTGTTTGCAACAATATTCCTCACCCATGGAAATCCATACATATTCAAAAGGGTCTCTTAACATATCCATTTCGACACACACTCTAGTGTTAATAATATGGAAAAGAGATTCATTTCTACTATTAGAGCACATATATATACCTATCTAGTTTCCTAGCATGTGTATAGCCATGAGATTTTGAAAGGATAAGGAGAGGTTTGGGAAGCTAACCCATGATTCCATCGCTGGAGGATCCCGCTTCATATGAAGATTAAAGGACTGACGAAGAAGGATAAATATGAACCCATTGAAACTAAAAGGTACACATGCCCAGTACATGATTAGTTCTGCCTCCGAAGGGAAATAGATCATAATTTATCCATTATCTAGGAGACCCACAGGAACCCTGTCCATCATGTTCCTAGCTTCTATGAAGTATCTATCAAACAAATCGATTTGGTGACGTCATTTATAAAACCATTCAACTATGGTATGCTTCAAGAGATTAGACAATTCTGAGAACTCCACATACAAAATGTGGAGGTTAGGGCACCCATCAAGAAAATCGAAGAATCTCATTTCAAGCATGATGTGGGGGAAAAATGGGATAAGTTTATGGTTTGAAAAGGGAAAGAAGGGTGTGCCTGCACCTTTGAAAGACGCTGATGTTACCTCCCCCATCGGTGGGGGAGGGACTGACACTTAGACTAGCTTGGTTCAATATTTTTTAGAAAATAAAACTCCCCATATCATTCGACCATTCTTATATAGAATAACTGAATATTATATTTATATATAGGAATTATGTAAATATAATGATTTTATATGATTTAATTTCAAATTAATTCCAATATACTCCTTTAATATTTGAACAAAAGTTTAATTTTTTTGGGAAAAAATAGGTTGACTGAAAATGAGGTTATCAAGTTTTGTAACATATTTTTAATTTTTTCCATGTGGTCTCAAATATATATAAAGTATGAGGAATTTTTTCTCTCCATAGATTCAAGATTATTTAAGACTCTCAATCATGTTATCTCATAAATGAGTTTAGAAAAAACATATCACTATGAGTTTATCTCAAAATAGATTTTTTTATCTGATTTTTCTTTAAAAACTAAAATGTTATGTTTTTAAATTATTTTATTTTTTCTAGAATGATATAGTTTTCAAAAATCATAATATCTGAACAAAATGGAATTATTTTTGTAAATTAAAGTAATATATTTATTTTTTTATTCATAAGATGGAAAATTATCATCATAGTCTAATGAAACAAAAGTTTCTTTTTCTAATAAAGTTTAACTAAATTAGTAATCATATGTGTTAATTTAATTTAAATTTAATGGAAATTAATAATAGGATTAGCATATAACATATTCATGTAACAAGATTATTATAAATAATTCTTGTATCAAAACAAATAACATTTTAGCGATCACTTTTTTCATTAGAATTACACTATGAAGAAGTATATCGTCTCCATCCAGAATAATTATTTAATGTCTTTAGTATTTTCATCCCATATCATTTATAATATTTCTTTAAAAATTACACTTTTAAATTTAACCATGGAAAATCAATTATGATATTCCATAGTTTCTTACACAATAATCAAATCACTTTAGACGAATATCATGTATCACATATATCTAAATGGTTATTCCTATAAATTAAATTAATTTATTCTATAAAAACCGTCTTATTCATTGTATTTTGTAGATAATAATGATCACATTTACATTCCTATGAAGAACTATAATATTATTTAATATTCACATTCCTCTTAGACTATTTATATTTTGAAAAATTTACACATGACTTAGCATTCTTATCTATAACTAATACAAAATTATATTCAAATTATACAAAATTATAATTCTATTATTTCTGTAAATATATTTTATAAAACAATAATACTTTCTAAATGTTCAAATCAAATAATCTAAACTCATTTTTTACATTTTTGGTATCTTCAATTTTTTTATAATAGATTCAACCACTATGGGAATAATGTAAATAATTTTCCCAATAATATCTTCATTAGAAAACTACTTCTCTTCTATTGATTGTAATTTTTTTCCAATAGTCATGATCTTTTGATGGATCTACATATCTAATTCACAATGTAATAAATTAAAGGCTTTATATTATCAAAACAAAATAGATCTTATAGTTTAAAAAACATTATAATTTCAAATGTGAGTTACATCAATAATTATCTTGATATTATTGGATATCCCACAAGATGATATATGACTATAAATATTAACATACATTTAACAAAATAGAGTATTTCAAAATCTAAAACTGAACAGATATTTATTCATTTTTCTATACACTAAGATATCACTTCCAAATTGTGTAATTTTATAGTTTCAATTATTCATCAAACATTAACAACATTAGTGTTTATCACAAAGGTACTCATTCAATCTTTCTAGTATTCATATTTGTAAAGATCATAGATTGGTGGTCAACTTGGATTTTTATTTTCTAAAGCACAATAAGAAAACACCACCATTAGAAAAATAATTTTCTCTACTAACATGGTTAGTATATTAAAATATATTTATTGATCACCTATGATATAAAATATATGATAATAAATGGATATTTAGAACTATGAGGTCATGGTGAATTATATTTTTTCAGCATATCATAAATTTACTATCTTGTAAAATTAAACAATTATGATTGAGTCTTTCTGATATATAAGATAAGTATTTTTAAAAAGTATTTAACAAAATAGTGTAACTTTGGAAAAAATCATAATTTAAAAGTAATGAATATTTTACATAGAGGAAATATAAATGGTTATAATGGTATATTGTAATTAAATAAATTTGATAAAAATGGATGTAACGCCCCGACCCTAGTTACCCAGAGTCGGTGCATTATTACATAACATCGGCATGATCACAAGAAAGATCAAATCTCGAAAGACCGATTGGTTTACTAGCCTTGGAAACACTAGATATATTCATAAGTTTTACATTACATCATAAAATGAAGAACTACTACAACAACATAATGTTTCCACAGTCCACACTATAATCCGCTCATAATATCCCTGAAGGTCATTCATAACATACATCTTCACATCCTGGGAAAAAATAAAACATAGAAAAGGGGTGAGCTCAAATGCCCAGTAAGGATAACAATATAGCGGAACATTCAAAAATAAGCATAAACATTTAAGGAAATGAATTACTAAAACAAAAGCCTTTTAAACTTGAACTTCAACATAGTATGGCAAAAGTAAAATGAAATAACGCCATTTACTTATTCACATGGATATTCTACTAATCGAATAATCACATGAAAAAATCAATAACCACTTTCATAATGTTGGAATGCATAATGTTGAACTTTAATTTCTTTTTCAAGGCCTCATCCCAAGACCTTGGGGCTAACTGTAACCAGAACCCAACCCGGAGTGCCTCTAAAAACCGGACACCAACCCGGAGTGCCTCTAATAACCGGACACCAACCCGGAGTCCTTCTAATAACCGGAGACCAAACCGGAGGGCTTACTTTTACCAGTCCCTGACCTGGAGGGCTTACTTTTACCAGTCCCCAACCTGGAGGGCTTACTTTAACTAGTCCCCAACCTGGAACATACTTGTCCAACACATTCATATGAAGTAAAGGTTGAAATATAACATAAACATTCTTATTGGAACTAGAATACGAAATGTCAATACTTTACTCATAAACCATGAATGCTATATAAATGGCACATCCACAGTCAAACATATCACAAAAATTTATTACAATATGGAAGTTTTGTATCATAATAAATCAACCTCAAATAAGCGTAAAATCCGTCAAAGGATGTTGGAATAGATGAAATCAAAACACTTTTTAGAGAAATATCTCTTTCTATTTTTGAAACCATTTAAGAGCCATATAAAATAAAACATTTTCTTGAAAATGTTCTTATAAGCTTTTAAGGGAAGCTTTGATGATTTTATAACGGCGGAAAATAACCGCACCCGCCGTATAAGTTAAAAAAACATTCTTATCTTAATTCTGTCGAAAAGGTTAAAAAGCACCTTGTTTGGAAAACGACAGAAAGATTCCCTTATAAACCTCTTATAAAAAGTCAAACAAGGGTAGAAATGACTTTAACTCATATTCTTTTAAATATTAGAAATGTTTTGAAATACATTTTGAAGAAACATGGATGTGGATGATAACAAGGTCCCAGTAGATAATTATGTATAAACAATCTCGGATAATGAAGAGATTGCGAAATAAATCCTTACCTTGTACTTTTCATTGGTTGGGGTAGGTTAACCTCCTGTATAATGGTGAAATAATTGTTATTAAATTATACAATAATCATATACATTAATATGATATCATATATGATCTTTTAATATTGATTGGATAATAATATCTTAGTATTATCGTTGTTTCGGGTGTTAAATTACTTGTTTTCTTTTATATGTTTTGTCATGTAAGACATTTTTGTAAAGGATAGGTTGTATATTATTCATATCCAGAATGATATCAAGTCCTTAACATCATTTTTAAATCATCAAATGATAATTATACTTGAATGGATACGATGGAGAATGAATCTCATCGCGTTCGTGGAGACGGTAGTCCGTACGTACGCACGAGCGACAATATCATTTTTTTGATATTAAGATAATATATCAATGGATGGTATATCATATATAAATAATCCTTAACATGTTATATTTATTATTTACATGAGTTACACATCATTATTATACCCATCCAAATAATATTATATTGAATAACAATTACACCACGACGTGGAGACGGTAAGCCGTACATACGCACGTATGGTGACATGTTATTCAAAGGGTGGATAGAATACTGAATATGGTTGTACCATATTTATAATAACATCACATTATATATATGATACTGGATTTATTATTTTAGAATGATAAAAACAAAGAAAGAAGAAGTGGAAGAAGAAATGAACTTAGAAAAGGGTGGTGAAATCATTACCTCTTCTTCGGGTTCTTCCTTTTGATTTGATCAAAAGGTCTCCTTAGGTTGGCTTTCTGATCAAACTAAGGCATCTAGGTTGTATTGAGTGATTTTGGGAGAGTATTTGGGCAGAGTTTGGCCGAACCAAAAGGCTTTTATGGTGTGAAAAAAAAGAAGGAGGAGTGCCCTTTTATATGAGGGGTGAGGGGCACCTTTGGAAAAGCTAGAAATATTAGTTTATAATAAATTCATATTCGGTTTCTAATGGCTCCAAAGTTTAATATTAAAAGGTTAAGGTGGGTATGGGTCGAAAAAAACTCAACCAATAGAATTTAGACAGGTTTGGGTACTTATATTAACCTTATCTTTAAGTATTAACTCTAAGTTAATTAGTTTCACTTTTACAATGTCTCTTTGTATTTTTATATTATATGGTTAATAAACTTACTATATACATCCAAACGACCCCCAAGTGGTTCATTAATGATGAAACTATCATGATATAAGTCTCTTGGCCGACCCTTAGATTTTTATTAATTTAATATCAATTAATAATATAATATTTGTTTTAAGAACTCTTTTATGTCAATTTTGACACTATTCAATAGTTGATTTTTGTGAAACTCATAACAGATTTATTACTTCGAATAAAGTCAATTAAATCAATCCTAATATATCATATTATCCTAGAAAATTATTTTAATTCATTAAAAGTTTCATATTATATTTATTTGGGTATTTATAATATCAATTATTTTAATTTTTCACTATTATAGTAATTACAGCATCATCATTGTGTCATAAATAAAATAAATTATTTAATGTATAAAAATTATAAATAAAATATAATTATTTAGGAAATCGTTTTATATTTCTAATGAATATTTATAATCTAAAATCCAACATATATAACCCTATGTAACAATTGTTTTTCTAAAAGATATATGCTTGTGTTATTTTTGTATTCATTTTAACTTAATTAAAATAAAGTGTCATTATCACTTACAAGTGGATCCATGGGGTCCCACAATTGACCCAAAGATGCCCATGGTCGACCATGTATCAACCAATAGGGTTAAGACACGTTTTAGGGTAATTTGGTATTATTATAATATTATTTTTTAACCCTTATTTACCGGATTTGCCCTTAACCATGGTAAATAAAATATTTACCGCAGTAATTATTCAAAATGTCTAAAAATAAAAGTTACCTATTTATACAATTTGAACATCCTGATTCCAAATATGGAATCCATTTTCCTAAATTCAAAACACAGAAGTGGAAGAAATTAATTTAAAATTAATTCCCGCTGTCAAAACAAAAAGCGTGTTTTTAAGAGATAATAACTATCAAAAGATTGACACTTGTTTATGTTCGGTTTAATTGTAAAATTATGTCCAATGACCAACATTATATTAAATGGTAATAATATATTCTAAATATACTTTAAAACTACTAAAATTCATAATTTATCACTATTAATTATTTTGATTAAAAAAGTTGTTTTTGATTAAAATTTAGTAATTTTCACTATTCATCAAAATATGAAAGTTATCCGAAAAGTACCAAAATTTCACCTTAGGCTAAATTAGATAATCCGAATCCAAAAATGAAGTCCATTTTGAAATATAAAATATATATAATTTTAAAAAGTAGGTATTACTATTCATAACGGCTAGTTTGATTGGTTGTGGTGTGTTAGAACTCGAAGTTGCGTACAACACACGCTACTGTATTATTCAAAGGAAAGCGTACCGTGGAAGCTTGGGATGTTTCATTTTAAAATTTTTTGATGTCCCCATTTAGTCAAAAAGTTTAAAATATTGTATTTAAAAAGGTTTCACTATTAAAAGTTGATAAAAGTGCAATACTGAAAATGAATCTGTTCTTGTATTATGTCTAAGAAACTCATAATATGGATTCTAAAATTATAAGGATTATATAAAGTTTAAAATTTAGTTAATACTATTCATAACCTCTTTTGAACGGCTTGTTTGGTAATTCATGGTGTGCTTGAACTCGGTGTTGCGTGTAGTGCAAGTTATTGTATTATTTTAAAGAAATAACACACTATGAAATCTTGGGGTGTTACATTCTCCCCTCCTTCAATAAATTGCATCCTCACAATTTGAAATTGTTCTTCGAAAATAAAAGGTTGAAAATAAAAAATATCTTTGTGGGAAAACCCTCATCAGAAATTGGGTTACTAAAATTTAGTCTTAATATGAGGAAATGAGAAATGAAAGGGTCACCACCAAATTATGATCTCGATTAGGAGAACATTGGTGGAAATTAGAGACATATAATTGGAGGAAAAACGTAAATATTTATAGGTAGTGATTGAGGTCATCAATCACAAACAAGTACAAAATTGAGGTCCTTAAACTCATCAATCTATGATGATTTGAAATACCATCGGTTCAACAAAATATAGGGTATTAGGATAACACATTTTTGACGTTTCAAAATATCTTAGTTGAAATCCCACATCGAAAAATGAATTAATGAGGCCTCTATTTAAAATAAAGAGTCTAAAGTATGAAGATTACCGAAAATAACACATACTAGGGTTCCATGTAGGAAAATATGGATATGGAAGAAAAATCTAACCATCAATTATCTGATGGAAAGTGGTAGAGAACATGGCTATGAAAAGGCCAACAATCCCAAAGCCATAAATTAGTGATGATTTAAGGTACCATCTAGGAAAACATTTTTATTCTATGTTTCTTTTCTTTATGTTGAGGAATTTATTTATGAGATTGGATAAGATCATAAGGAGATATACTTACTTTATAATTAGAGTTTTATCCATTAATAAATTTCTACCACAAACTCATCTTTCACTCAAAAAGATAATAGAATGTAAAAAAAATTCTATTTACACTATTCATATAGGGTTCCAAAATAAACGAATTTATAATTAATCTACATGATATTTTAATAAAAACTACATTATTTAATCCAGGACATCTCATGGGCCAGTGGTAGGTGATACACCCTTGTCGCCCTTCGGTTGCGGGTTCACGTCTCGCAGCCTTGCCGGATGCAACGGGTTGCCGCCCGACCTCCGGGTTGTCCTTTTATGGAAATCCAAAATAATCCAAACTAGAACTTTCCAAAATACTTCTGTCCAAACTCATAGTCTAACATTTATAAGGAAGGTAAACATAATATAGATCCTTTTTACCCCGTAATAGCATATGAATACCTTCATCATGTATTACCATATTCCTTATTGATTACATTCATGATCCCTTATTCCATATAGAATGCTGGATATACTTCATTAATCCAAAAATGTTTTAAACCCCAACAATGATGGAATATACAAATCATTAATCAGTTCCAAGGTAGTCAAGAATATACAATATAATTTATCCAAAGCAATCACATATTATTTCAAAATCACTACCTCAGTATCAGAACTATATTATGATTTATCATTCTCTCAACCATATATTTTCCAAAAATTTATATCTGCTATTGAGTCACTTTTCTTTGTTCCACACAATCTCAAGTCCTTAATGAAATAGTACTGCAGTACAATCCTTATATACTCCATAATTATTATAACAAGTACATTGTTGATACAACACTCAATTGACATAATCAACATAAGAACTCTAATCATTCCTCTTCATCTGTGGTAGTATCATAACTTGATTATTATCCAATAACATCATTTGTAGCATAGTCTGATGACTGGGACATAGGTTCGCGTAGTGTCCAAACTCCTTGCAAATGAAGCATTGTACATTTGAAACCATTTTCTTACCCTTGCAGTCACGTACATTGTGCCCTTTTCCTCCACACTTATAACAAACTCCCATTCCTTTCAGGCAAGTTCCAGGGTGTTTCTTTCCACAGTTACCACATATGGGAAAATTCTTCTTCTCCCTCTTCCCTTTATCCATCTTTATCTCTTCCATCCTTTTCTTCTCTTCCTTCCCTTCAAAGCCATATGACTCAGTAAACTCTTTACTTATCTTATCAATACATGATATTATTTCATCATATGATGATAATATGTGGGAGACTATTTCTCTTATAAATTCTAGCTTAAGACCATGAAAGATATGATCCTTCCTTCTCTTTGGATCATGTGCATTTCTGGAGTTCTCATTCCTTCTACTGGGCGCCATTTCTAAAAAATGGCATACACTAGATCAGTTTATGAATCAAAATACATAATCCCATACTTATAAAACACTTAACATAAATTGAACTATTTATGGATATAATCCATAATCATAAAAATGTCTCCTTTGAGGATGTATATACTTATAAACCCTTCATAATGGTTTGTAATGAAAATGAGAATTATCCTAAGCATATCCCCCAGGAGTGTCGTAACCAAGAGTGCTGGAAGGCCCGTTGTCGTGCACCAGTTCCCGTTCGAGTCTAGCTCAAAGCGGTGTTTTCGGGTTTTACCCCTAGGTACATCTGTGCCAGAGCCGCCTCTACCTGCTCGTATCCAGACAGGGATGTATTGCTCGGAAAACTCACAAAATCTCTACAATACCAAAATTCTAGGAAGTTCTTCTACACTAATCCTCAAAGTTCATCTTAGGTCTACGTGCTCTAATCAGAGTTTATTTAAATATAGCTTCCAAGGTTTGTACTAAACTTCCTCTGATACCAACTATAACGCCCCGACCCCAGTTACCCAGAGTCGGTGCATTATTACATAACATTGGCATGATCACAAGAATGATCAAATCTCGAATGACCGATTGGTTTAGTAGCCTTGGAAACACTAGATATATTCATAAGTTTTACATTACATCATAAAATGATGAACTACTACAACAACATAATGTTTCCACAGTCCACACTATAATCCCCTCATAATATCCCTGAAGGTCATTCATAACATACATCTTCACATCTTGGGAAAAAATAAAACATAGAAATGGGGTGAGCTCAAATGCCCAGTAAGGATAACAATATAGCGGAACATTCAAAAATAAGCATAAACATTTAAGGCAATGAATTACTAAAACAAAAGCCTTTTAAACTTGAACTTCAATATAGTATGGCAAAAGTAAAATGAAATAATGCCATTTACTTATTCACATGGATATTCTACTAATCGAATAATCACATGAAAAAATCAATAACCACTATCATAATGTTGGAATGCATAGTTCTGAACTTTAATTTCTTTGACAAGGCCTCATCCCAAGACCTTGGGGCTAACTATAACCGGAACCCAACCCGGAGTGCCTCTAATAACCGGACACCAACCCGGAGTGCCTCTAATAACCGGACACCAACCTGGAGTCCTTCTAATAACCAGAGACCAAACCGGAGGGCTTACTTTCACCAATCCCTAACCTGGAGGGCTTACTTTTACCAGTCCCCAACCTGGAGGGCTTACTTTAACCAGTCCCCAACCTGGAACATACTTTTCCAACACATTCATATGAAGTAAAGGTTGAAATATAACATAAACATTCTTATTGGAACTAGCATACGAAATGTCAATACTTTACTCATAAACCATGAATGATATATAAATGGCACATCCACAGTCAAACATATCACAAAACATTATTACAATATGGAAGATTTGTATCATAATAAATCAACTTCAAATAAGTGTAAAATCCGTCAAAGGATGTTGGCATAGATGAAATCAAAACACTTTTCAGAGAAATATCTCTTTCTATTTTTGAAACCATTTAAGATCCATATAAAATAAAACATTTTCTTGAAAATGTTCTTATAAGCTTGTAAGGGAATCTTTGACGATTTTATAACGGCGGAAAATAACCGCACCCGCCGTATAAGTTAAAAAAAACATTCTTATCTTAATTCTGTCGAAAAGGTTAAAAAGCACCTTGTTTGGAAAACGACGGAAAGATTCCCTTATAAACCTCTTATAAAAAGTAAAACAAGGGTAAAAATGACTTTAACCCATATTTTATTAAATATTAGAAATGTTTTGAAATACATTTTGAAGAAACATGGACGTGGATGATAACAAGGTCCCAGTAGATAATTATGTATAAACAATCTCGGATAATGAAGAGATTGCGAAATAAATCCTTACCTTGTAATTTTCCTTGGTTGGGGTAGGTTAACCTCCTGTATAATGGTGAAATAATTGTTATTAAATTATACAATAATCATATACATTAATATGATATCATATATGATCTCTTAATATTGATTTGATAATAATATCTTATATTATCGTTGTTTCGGGTGTTAACTTACTTGTTTTCTTTTATATATTTTGTCACGTAAGACACTTTTGTAAAGGATAGGTTGTATATTATTCATATCCAGAATGATATCATGTCCTTAACATCATTATTAAATCATCAAATGGTAATTATACTTGAATGGATACGATGGAGAATGAATCTCATCGCGTTCGTGGAGACGGTAGTCCGTACGTACGCACGAGAGACAATATCATTCTTTTGATATTAAGATAATATATAAATGGTTGGTATATCATATATACAGAATCCTTAACATGTTATATTTATTATTTACATGAGTTACACATCATTATTATACCCATCCAAATAATATTATATTGAATAACAATTACACCACGACGTGGAGACGGTAAGCCGTACGTACGCACGTATGGTGACATGTTATTCAAAGGGTGGATAGAATACTGAATATGGTTGTACCATATTTATAATAACATCACAGTATATATATGATACTCGATTTATTATTTTAGAATGGTAACAACAAAGGAAAAAGAAGTGGAAGAAGAAATGAACTTAGAAAAGGGTGGTGAAATCATTACCTCTTCTTCGGGTTCTTTCTTTTGATTTTATCAAAAGGTCTCCATAGGTTGGCCTTCTAATCAAACTAATGCCTCTAGGTTGTATTGAGGGATGTTGGGAGAGTATTTGGGCAGAGTTTGGCCGAACCAAAAGGCTTTGAAGGTGTGAAAAAAAAGAAGGAGGAGTGCCCTTTTATAAGAGGGGTGAGGGGCACCTTTGGAAAAGCTAGAAATATTAGTTTATAATAAATTCATATTTAGTTTCTAATGTCTCCAAAGTTGACTATTCAAAGTTTAAGGTGGGGATGGGTCGAAAACAACTCAACCAATAGAATTTAGACAGGTTTGGGTACTTATATTAACCTTATCTTTAAGTATTAAGTCTAAGTTAATTAGTTTCACTTTTACAATGTCTCTTTGTATTTTTATATTATATGGTTAATAAACTTACTATATACATCCAAACGACCCCCAAGTGGTCCATTAATGATGCAACTATTATGATATAAGTCTTTTGGCCGAACCTTATATTTTTAGGAATTTAATATCAATTAATAATATAATATTTGTTTTAAGAACTCTTATATGTCAATTTTGATACTATTCAATAGTTGATTTTTGTGAAACTCATAACAGATTTATTACTTCGAATAAAGTCAATTAAATCAATCCTCATATATTTTATTATCCTATAAAATTAGTTTAATTCATTAAAAGTTTCATATTATATTTATTTGGGTATTTATAATATCAATTATTTTAATTTTTCACTATTATAGTAATTACTGCATCATCATTGTGTCATAAATAAAATAAATTATTTAATGTCTAAAAATTATAAATAAAATATCATTATGTAGGAAATAATTTTATCTTTCTAATTAATATTTATAATCTAAAATCAAACATATATAACCCTATGTAACAATTGTTTTTCTAAAAGATATATGCTTGTGTTATTTTTGTATTCATTTAAACTTAATTAAAATAAAGTGTCATTACCACTTACAAGTGGATCCATGGGGTCCCAAAATTGACCCAAAGATTCCCAGGGTCGACCATTTATCAACCAATAGGGTTAAGACACGTTTTAGGGTAATTTAGTATTATTATAATATTATTTTTTAACCCTTATTTACCGGATTTACCCTTAACCATGGTAAATAAAATATTTACCGCAGTAATTATTCAAAATGTCTAAAAATAAACGTTTCCTATTTACACAATTTGAGAATCCTGATTCCAAATATTGAATCCATTTTCCTAAATTAAAAACACAGAAGTGGCATAAATTAATTTAAAATTAATTCCCGCTGTCAAAACAAAAAGCGTGTTTTTAAGAGATAATAACTATCAAAAGATTGACACTTGTTTATGTTCGGTTTAATTGTAAAATTATGTCCAATGACCAACATTATATTAAATGGTAAAAATATATTCTAAATATACTTTAAAACTACTAAAATTCATAATTTATCACTATTAAATATTTTGATTAAAAAAGTTGTTTTTGATTAAAATTTAGTAATTTTCAATATTCATCAAAATATGAAAGTTATCCGAAAAGTACCAAAATTTCACCTTAGGCTAAATTAGATATTCCGAATCCAAAAATGAAGTCCATTTTGAAATATAAAATATATATAATTTTAAAAAGTAGGTATTACTATTCATAACGGCTAGTTTGATTGGTTGTGGTGTGTTAGAACTCGAAGTTGCGTACAACACACGCTACTGTATTATTCAAAGGAAAGCGTACCGTGGAAGCTTGGGATGTTTCATTTTAAAATTTTTTGATGTCCCCATTTAGTCAAAAAGTTTAAAATATTGTATTTAAAAAGGTTTCACTATTAAAAGTTGATAAAAGTGCAATACTGAAAATGAATCTGTTCTTGTATTATGTATAAGAAACTCATAATATGGATTCTAAAATTATAAGGATTATATAAAGTTTAAAATTTATTTAATACTATTCATAACCTCTTTTGAACAGCTTGTTTGGTAATTCATGGTGTGCTTGAACTCGGTGTTGCGTGTAGTGAAAGTTATTGTATTATTTTAAAGAAATAACACACTATGAAATCATGGGGTGTTACAATGGAAATATATCTTTTTATAAAAAACATAATAGAAAAAATAATAGATCCACCACTATGTGATATATTCACTTTCAACAGAAGTGATAAAGAGTTATATACACCCCTCAGTAAGTATCCCAAAAATGTAAACATGATGACAGTTATAACATCTAATCCATAAAGATCCATGATCACAATAATTAGAATAATATCTCTCTTCCTTATTGAATTCTAATATCAATATAATCATAACAACTCTCTGTCTCCATATCCATGGAATCCATCAATCAAAATAATCATAAAAATAACAAATAAAATGGGTAAAGTCAATGTATTTTTTATAAATTACCCACACACTTATATTCCGAGGAAGGATCATTAATGAAAATTGAAATGGGTGTTCTCTTAGCAAGAATAAATTGAAAATATTAGAAAAATCTCATTTTATAGACAACTTAAAACTATGATCAACATCATCTTAAGATCATGGTTATATTTATAGAGGAAAACATTCATCTCTCCAATGGTCAAAATCTATACTTATCAAGTTTATATATAACTGTATTAGATCCATAATCTCTCATTTATTTGCATCTAAACATTTTCAAATTCTAAAGAAATATGTTGTTCATCAAATATACCGCACACTCTATAGAATACATCAATACAAACGATAATTACTCATTATGGACCATTTATGTATAGATTGAATAATAGATAATTTCTTCCAATATTCATCTATATTTTTTTCAAACGAAAAATTATAATGATTTACTCAAAGTATCCATTAATTATATATAATTATGTTGTTATTCACTTAATATGATTACATTACTGTAAATCATAATTTCAACTTATGGAACTATAAACCTAAATATTGAGATAGTATTTTAGTGAAACTTGAAAACATTAACTTTCAAAATTTTATAAGATCTTGTATAGATAAAAAGCACTATAAAGATCATAATGTTGTTAAAGATGTATATTATGTTTTTCGAAATATTAATAGTGAAACATTTTTCAGCCCAAGACTCTAGAAAAACATTTTACATTTATTTATAATGATTTCCATCCATTTTTTCAACAATAATCCATTTATTGATCAATTCCTCTTATGTTAAAAAATATTAAGTGTTCTCTCAACCAATCACATCTATTTTGGTTTTTTTCTAGTTATTTTCCCTTTTCTATATGAATTTTATAATTCATCTATATTCAACTTTTATGTGACACTTATCTATTGTTTTTCTATTCATATTCTAGTCATATTCAATACATCACACAATTTAGATGAATTCTTTTCCATCATTAGGTTTAATGATAATGTTAATATTCAATGAATATCTCATTTATTCTTCTTATTTTTATTACAATCACAATATGATATAATAACATTACACTGTTAATGAAACTCTTGAATAAAAATCTATATTCCTTATTATTTCTGTAATCTACACGTTTATTATTTGACATATTCATTATTAAATCAGTCTGAAATCCAATCTTTTCTCATGGAATAATTTCATTTTTATTATTTGGTTACAACACTATTTCAATATCGAATTCACGATTATTATTATAATATGATGTTAATAATGGGATAATAATTATATATCTATCTAACTCATTGTGTAATTTTTTATATCTCTTATGTTTTTTGTTTTTTTATATGATTAAATATTTAATTCCATGGTTTATTTACCATTATACACATATGAATCTTGAATAACGACATAGTTTTTCAATGTTTGGAATATGAAAAGGATTATGTAAAAAAAATCTAATATATTATTTATTTTTTTAGAAAATCACATGTAATCATGTTTTATTTCAAAATACACATCACATGAATATAATTTATCTAGATCCTTCTTTTAGAAATTCTATTTGTAAAAAATAATTTTTCCATACATGATATTTTCTAGAAAATAATAATGTTTGTTAAAATTTAAAAGTATTAATATTCATTTTAAATTATTTTTAATTTATTTTATAGAAAAGTTGAGGTTCTAGATAAACCCATTAGTAGATAAATAAAAATGATGATTTAATCCTAAAGTTATAGAGAATAATATATTGTAGTTATAATAGACTCTGATGATTAAGATAATCTAACCATTAAAGGATGTTACATCATTTTGTAAATATATAGCTACAGAAATATTGTTGAAAGAACAACAAGAATAAATAATTGTTAATTTTTATTGACTTTTTCTGTGATATAAGTTATTTTTCTAATAGATATTCTTATTAAAATAATAGTTTTTTTTGACTTTTTTTACTAATAGATAAATATTTTAATATCCCTTTATAAATGTCCTAGAATGTCTATTGTAATTGATTTAATCAAAATTATACATGATCATTGGATTTCAAGAGTATAAATAATTTTCTATAGGGGTATAACTATATAATTACCAACATATTAATTCAATAGATTCTTTGAATAAGATGAAATACATTTTGATAGGTTTTAAAAAAGGTATAACATCTAATAAGTTAAAATAAGTGATACCTCATATCATGTTTATAAACATCATGGACATTAATGTTAAATCATGTGGTTTTACAATATAATTTAACAAGTATTATTTTATTGAATAACCAATAGTCCTCATATTTTTAGGCATATAGTGTATTCAATTTTTAATTAGCATTGTATTTAAAATTTTAATTTATGATTTTTCTATTTCATCTATATGATTTTCATTAACATCTATGAAACTTATTTCCAATGTGATTATTTTCTTTCTTATATTGTCTATTCTTTCTACAAGTAATGTTTTTACTAGAATAAGTAATATAATCAATTTTTTATAAACCCAAACACATACAACAAGAGGGGTTAATGGTTGTAATTTAAATTTTAATAATAAAAATATGCTCGGTATTTTTGATTACCTATATTACATAATTTATAATCCCTTTTTTATAATACCTACTATCTTATTAATTATTAATGTTTCATATTTTGTGATATTTCATCAGAATTTCGTATTAGTTTCCTTTTTCGAGTTGTGTGGGTTGAGAATCTTTTTTAATGTCAGGGTTTCCAAAAGGAAAACATGAAAAGTTAAATCTTGTCAGACAACATATTGTTGAAAGATTCTATTCCAATTAATGTTATGATTTCATCATGACTATTATCATTAATAATATAGTTGGCACTTTTTCTATGATGAATGGGATTCACAATGTTTTAGATAAATATAATCATTATTTTTCTAAAGAAGAAATGTTTTATTATAAGAGAAACCATAAATGTAATAATAATCTCTTTAGTTCTATGAACATGAACATTTATAGATATATATAATATTTTGAAATAAAAAAATTGTATTTAGAATAAATTGGAGAGTGTTTATTTTCAAACTACTAATGTTTTAGAGACTAAAAGGGAAATATTGAGTGATGATTTTTAAGCCTTTAAATTTTGACATGGTAAAAATTTAATAAAAATGTATAAAATTACTATGAATATTATAAATTATGTAAAATTGTTTGTTGGTAATAAATTATCAAAAAATAATATTCAAATGATTATTAATATAGTACATAATGGGTGAAAATGAACCATATATAACAGTATACTGTTGATTACCCTTAGTGATGAATAACTTATTTTTAAATTACTGATATATGAATGTAGACTGAAGAGAGAGGTTGAGAATGATAATTATAAAAATAGAAAATCATTTTCATCTACTTATAGTGATCCAAATTCTGGCCCATTTACTGCATTTATTAATAATTTTATTTCTGATGTCATAATCCAGGTAGTGTAAATGTTATTTTTTTGATTTATTAATGGATAAATATAATATTTAGTGATAAAATGGTTTTCTATAAAAATCATAATGACAAAAATTCTAGTCAAGAAATGATTTTTTCTTGATTTTATGGCTTTAATGTAAGATTACAATTCATTTTTTACTATATTGATGTTAAATTATGAAGAAATATATATTTTCATTTGTATATATTAAATGATTATGGAAAATGTTCTTGATAAATTTATAATGATGGAGTCTATTTGGGAATGATATATCTTTTTATTAATTATCATTATATCGTGGAAATGAATTTTATAAATTCTTGATATTTTATATATATTTTCCTAAAGTTGAAAATTTCCTCATGGATATGGTAATGATTTAATGGTTGAAAAAGTAACTTTTGATCATAAATTTACTTATACTTTTGAGGGTGATTTTATATCTTCATTGTATGATGAAAAATATAAATCATCAAAAAATAAGGAAGGTATTACTACATTTGATTATGTGTCTATCTATATAAATATCATTATAAAAGAAAATTCAAAATTGAATTGTAATATTTATTTTACCTAAAACTAGTCTTATTCTATATCATAAGAGAATATGTAATTTTACAACTGATTTTGCAAAAAAGAATCATAATTACACTCTAAATGTAATTCAAAATATTTTTAAACGATTTAAATTTCATCACTAATCTTCTGTCCAGTGAATGAATTATGAAGAAACATATATCACTAATTGCATGCACTAATGAATGTTTTTATAAAGTGTATAAAAAAAATCCCCTCTAGAACTTCAAATGGAATTGGTTTTAATTATGATATATTTTATTTCCAATATAATTAATTTTTTACATAAATTCTTTCATTTATTAATGATGGGAAAAGGGGATGACATGTCAATAAATCATGAACATAAAATGGATTTGAAATGATTTATTTTATTAAACCATTTAATTTTTATTAAATAATAAAAAATTTAAATATAATATTCAGGAATTTCTGGGATCATAATTTTTTTTACTAATTTAACTCAACCAAAATATTTTTTGTTATAGAAAACAAAGTATTAAAATTTGATAAAAAGAAACATATTAGTAGAATTATTTTTAAATTATATTAGGAAATGGTTTTTATTAAAAAAATATTGGATATAATTATAATCATATGAATATGAAAAATATGAATAAAGGATAAGACACTTTTGGAGGAAACACACATAGAGAAATAATTTGAAATAATAATTTTTATTTTTAATATAATAATATATATTTAGAATTTATTATAAATTTTATGGCTTGAGAGAATCCTATTAATAATTTCTCAATAATGTGATGTGGTTTTTCAAATTAAATTCTTGAATGATTTATATAATATTTATTTCTTAGATGAAACATTCATGTTATTTGTTGATATCCCTAAGAATTTATAAACTCATGTATTTGAAGACTTATATATTCAATTTTTTTATTTTTTTAATTTCATTTGATGATTTATCTTTGTTTTGAAATATCATATTAGGTAACTAAACCCTTCAAACAATATCCAAAAAATCATGGAAAAAAATATTTTAGGGATCCTCCAGAACTTATATTTTATACAAATACACTATATGATCCTTTTAAATTAATTTAGAATCCTATGTCACATTTTATTCCATAAAATGAAGTCTCAACATCACATGCTTTATAATCAGTTCAAATTTACTTATTTTATACCAAAAAAACTATATATATTAAGGGAAACACTTTCTATATTTTTTTGGACGATGATCTGAATAGATTAAATTAGTGTTTTTTACCACAAAAAAAGTATTCCCTTTATCATTTTATGGTTATTGATAATTCCTAAAAAAATAATAAATTAATACCTCTAATTACCACCTATATTGATCAGAGTGGGGAGTTTATGAACTCTGATTTTGGAAACTTTTATATTTAATCAGGTATTACACATAATTTTTCATAACCTATAACACAAATAAATATCTAGTTGAATTAATTTTTTTTTCAGAAAATTAACCCAACATTGAAATGTAAGTATACTATTGATAGCTAGTTTTAGGATGTTCATGTGAGTATAGAATGTTTTATTATAAACTGATTTTAACCTGACCAATTTTTGGTAAAACAACTTATTACTTTTAGATTAAGGGAAATGAAGAACTCTCTGTCTTTATATGGTTTGGTGATAAATTATTCATCCTATATTCTATAGATAAATTATCAAATTTTATAAAAAAATTAATAAATAGTTTTAATTGGATAATCAATGACTATTAAGACATATTGAGTATTTAATAAAATATTTTTTTTGATAAAATGGTTTATGTGAAGATTTATGGAACTAGATTTTTTTTAAAACATCGGGCGGTTTATCAAATATATGATAATTAAAAATAAGACTCTATTTTTATTAAATTTTCATTCAGAACAAATGATAAAAAATCATACATAAATAAGACCATCATATTTAACATATTTTTAAAATAATTTGAATTGATTATAAACATTTTTTAGTTTAATATAAAAATGATCATTTAGTTAAAATCAAACAATCTAAAATTTTCTTCCTACTAATAATATTATTTGTGATATTATTCATGTATTTAAAATAAAAGTTTCATTAAGATAACCATTAGAAAATAATGAATTACAATCATAATTTGAACAGAAAATGTATAATGATGCCTTATGAGATAAATTTTGGATACATTATATGAAATAATACCTTTTCCAATTTGAAGGGAACAATGTTTTAAAATTATATGAATGGCCTACTTTTATTTAGGTAATTGGAAGGGTTTTTTTTTGAATGACATGTTATGAAATTGGAACTATTGACAGGAAATAAGTAAAAAATGTGTTAGAATATTATTCTTAAGTTGAAGGAATATATATTGTTGAATATATTTAACCATTAAATTATTATAATATATCATAATCCACTTATATAAGGATTTGTGAAATTAAGAAATGTGAATTTGACTATAAATTTAATTTAATTTTTAGATTCTTAAAATGGGTCAAATGTTCATTTTATCCTAAAATATATTATCTCTAATAATTATTCAATCCACCTCATTCGCCACATAATTGGTTGATTACCTATGTACATGCGTTTTATAGAATTCTGATATAATCTAATTTTCATAAAATATTTAATAATTATTTATTATTTATTAAAATTATAATTTTATCACAAATTTTTTATATGTGTCTTGATGAGACCATAATATTGAGGTTCTATCTCCACCATTACATCTGTAATGGGGATTTTTTCTAGGAAAGGCATAAACTCATGTTGGGTGCTGGGGTTGGGCCTGAGACATTTTTTATTTTTCATTCCATTTATTCCTTTTATTTTTCCTTTTCCAATTATTCTTTCTCATTCGGATTCTTTTATATTCAACCTTATGGTATTACATCACCATGTAAAATATATTATATTTTCTATAGAGATATAATGATACAAAGTGGAATGGAGGTGAAACCATGGAGATTAGGTAGAGCTGAATCGTTGTGTGGTAGCCATGGATGATAGAAATGCGTGATGCTTTGGTGGATTCCTCGTAAAGGTAAAACATTATATGTTTTTACCATAGTCCCATGTATGTTTAATTATTTCTAGTTTTAAGGCCCTATAACAACTTCTTAGGACCCTTATTCGGTCTATCTATATCGCTTTGTATGAAAAAAAGGATCTCAGTCCAATTTGAGGGGTTTCACATTCGGATATCTCGATCACCCATTACGGGGTTTAGGAACACGATGTATGTGTTCTACCCATTTATGGAATATGTTCTTTTTATAAGTACACACCATGTACATCATATAAAATACCAATACAAGTAATTGGTCATTTATCCAAGCATATAGCTAAATAGCTTATGTGGCTGTACATGTCCTTATAGAGTAGACGTCTAGACCAAGTATGGGTCACACAACTTATAGATGTATAAGGCATGGACAAATACATAGTTTTAAAATGTGAGGTATATCAGTTGGTACCCCATGTAAGTAATACACCATGTACATAATTTAGGCTCTCTATACGTTGTCTAACACACCTTGTCCAACTAAATTACACTCTCAGGTGAGACACCACAGGTACACACCATGTAAAAGGTTATTCATGTTGTGTACTTTGACCTTACTACCCTTTTGAGGGTCATTGAAATATCAACACCAAGGAGACATAATTGGATACATGAATATCCCATTTTTAGTATCATTTTGAGTAGATCACTAGGGTTAAAACTAGGATGTGATATATAAACTCCTAAGAGCCATTTGAGGGTTTTACTAAAAAGAGAGGTTCTTGCTTCATTATTAAAATTCTGATATGACCTTAGAGAGATATAATTGTGGTTTTCATTCACATACATGGTGATATAAGGTATCCTTTGAAGGATTTATCTCACCATTGTACTCCTTCCAAGGATCCCATGTTGGGTTGATCTACCTACCTATACCATTCCAAGGAAACCATGTTGGATGTATTTTCCTATGGAAACTTTTATTGAGGGTGATATGTAGGACACATATTTCTATATATAATCTCTTATAATTATTAGCACCATTCCTTTTTTGTGTCTTGACAAAACAGTCCTATTAGGTTCCCCAATGACTGACTAGACCAAATCTAGTACATCAAGATTTTGTAGAGAGGGTAGTGGGAATCACATTAGAACCCATATTGATCTAGTAATTCATGGGGATATGAAGTGCTGGTGGGATTCATAATTTTGACACCCTCACTCCTTAGATATACATTCACTTTTTTTATTCGGATGCAGTGGTGATTTCCAAAGGTGTTTTTTGGTTATTGGATAGTAATATTAACATGATGTGACATTCATTATTAGGATCCCATGAAATATTTATTAGGATTTGGATTCCAACCATTTTTATTTTTTACAATCTTATTAGGATACCCAAATGTGTTTCCTCATATTTATATTTTGATAGTTGTATTTTTTCTTTATTTTATTATTGGGATGCTCAGAGATACTTCATGGGATCTTTCTTTTAAGTCTCATTCATTGTGATATTCATTAATTTCTCCCATGTGATTATGATATCGAACAATTGTTTCCTTGTGATTATTATGTGTGAGAATGTTATCCCTGTGATTATTATGTTCAGACATGGCATCCCTACTAATCATGATAGTCAAGTGATGGGGATGAATATGTTATCC
Organism: Viscum album; assembly: GCA_963277665.1. NCBI lineage: Eukaryota > Viridiplantae > Streptophyta > Magnoliopsida > Santalales > Viscaceae > Viscum > Viscum album. Next base: position 121,165,652 of record OY728156.1, read on the forward strand.
GTAATTGATTACATGATCACAATGTTGGACACTGTTATCATCACTATTGAAGAACTATATACTTGAAATATAATTATGCTCCCCATGATATATTCCATGAATTCCTCCTATGGTCTGGTGGATTCCCCATTACTACATCACCTATATGTACATTCTAGGCACGAAACTATTGATCAGTTTATATGAAAGGATTCAAATCATGTATGTGGGTCTGGAGATTATTTATTTTTCATATCATCTAAAGGTCATCCCCTTGGGGATTATCTATGTTTTAATGTATTGAATTCTTATACAGAATGACCTAGCATTCAAACATTGCATTGAACTCACATGGATTGAATGGTATGATATTTTTCTTTGTAAACATTGACATGTTCTTCTCTTAGAATACGGTCATATTCTTTATAGTGATTTGAGGTGAGTACAGGTATACCTTGTTCTACGACATCAATCACCCTATGGTTATATAACAAGATTATAAATATTTTTAGCACTAGAAAAATATAGTATTTTCGATCATGATTATGGACTAAGGGATTCAATTAATTATACATGACTTCAGTGGTATGACATCTTGCTTAATTCCAATTTCATGTGATGTCCATATTATCTAGATTAAATACCTAATGATTGACTTCTATAGATTATTTTATTTTTTACCTCATACATGTATACACATATTTATGTATATATATATTTAATGTAATATATAAATAAACATATAAATACATGATGACACATTTCCCAATTTTCTAGGATTTACGACTTAAGGATCAACTATGGTTTCATATTAATTATATTATTTATTATTTTCATTTCTATCACTACTAGACTAAGCATATTGCATGATATTGAACATATGATAGTGGAATTATAGACTCATCATTTGGGTGGACTAATGAGTTTATTTTCCATAGCTATATGTGTATCTTGTTTTTTTACAGAAATTATGTCATTAATTTGAGTTGACAATAGAATCATTATGGATAGGTAGAGGACCATGTTTACATGATCAAGTAGATCTACTCATCTGGATTCTTATGATCGGACTGGTGCAGTTCAATAATGTTTGAAGACTGAGTATTTCATAAAGATCATATATAATAGAGGAGGCTTGAAATTTTAGTTTAGTTTTTTATGTACTCTTTTATGTATGGTTATCCTATTGGGTTGCCAGTTTTTTATTTATGAAATGGATATTTTGGATTTTATATTAATTCATTCATTATAAAAAATGTTCTTTTATTTTTTTATTTTTTTCTTCTGGACACTATTAATTTGCTGTTTGGAATGATGTTTGGTTATTTCCTCTGTTTTTTACAAAGGTATGAGTGAATTTTCACTCCACACACACACCTTAGCTCATTTCTGATTGCAAACATCCTTAGGTGCATAGATAGGCGTGCTTGAGGCCTTTTGGTGACCCAATTCAAAACACCAGATTAGTGGAATCTAGGATGAGACAATAGAAATTGGTTTCATAGGTGTTCCTATAATATTTTCTTACTACATGGGTTTGGTATAAAGGAGAATTTAGAATGTGTTGAAATATTTGATGGATATTGGATTTGTTCTTCGATAACACTTTTTCTGGTTTGATGAAAATTTGTACAGTGTTAGGTGATTACTGTTCTTGGTATGTGATGTAACAGTTTTACAAGACATTCACAATGATAGAATAAGAATTTTTGTGGATTTTATGATTTATTGATGAATGTTTCTCTCTTGACCCATTAGTAAGGGACTAGTGATTAATTTTGACTCTTGGCCACAAAAGTTAATAGGCATCAGAAGAATTATATTTTGAAAGTAGGATTAATTTGTTATATTCATGATGATGTGTGATTATTAATGAGTATATACTATAATTTATTAATGTATTAGATAAACCAATATGGGTTTTTTACATATTGTTTCTTAGTTGTATTATACACAATTGATATGAATTTTACAATAATTTGATTCCGAAGGAAGGCCATATAGGTCCACTATGAGATGTTTTACAATGATGATGAAGACTCATTCATCATGCACATTAAGTATCATGACCTTAGTAGGTGAATAGGGTATATGATTCCAATGTGTTCAACCACTAATAGGTTATTTTTTCTTGTATCAATTGTTTATTATGAAAATAATAATCTATATAGAGCTACAATACATAGTTTGGAATGAAATTCCATATCACTAAAATGTAAAAATGTCCAATGAAAAGAATTATTAAGATATTGTGATTATAATGTTAGAATTTATAGGTCAACCCTTTTATTTGATGAATTTTTTTATTATTACCATGTTGAATCATTGTGTGTGATGCTGATAGGTAGTTGGAAATTTCTATGGAAATTCACCTAGGGGTTGTGTAATACCATGTGTATATTTATGAGTATTGTTAGTTTGTTATCATTTCTTTTTTGTAACATTATTATTTTGGGGGATGTCCTTTATGAGGATTACTATAGAGTATTAGGCCCCTGTATACCATAATGTCATTTTTGACCCCTGTTGGTCACTATTATCCTTATAATTAATTAAAAGGTTAGACGCTTTTTCTAACTGGTCAGTCCTAGTTTAAATACTAAAATATATGTTCAGTAGGTATAGGTGGAAGAATGCGGGACCCTTATATGCTACTCAAATACTTCTATATCAATGTTTAGTTTGATTGAGAGAAACTTGTGAAAGAGTTTGGTCGAGGTTTATGGATTCTTTTTAGGATATTATCTATGATATATTATCCTTTGAGACTAATTCATAGTTAGTTCTTGGGATTTGTGGTATGGGAATGTTGATTCGTTAAATTTTTGTATAAATAACCAAGGCTGATTGTTTCTAAAGAAAATCTTTAGTATGAATGAATATAGTGGTGTATGAACCTATTGAAAAGTGTTTTTACTATTTCTAAATTAGATAGATCGCGTATAATGGATCATGACTTAAATGAAAATGGGTTTTGGGTGGTCCTGGACTAAATCTGGAATCAGTGAAGTGATTGATTTTGAAGAGAAGTTACAAGGGAGATTCCAGACTAATGAGACTGAAATTCTTTGTAGTGTGGTTAGAACGGATTTAGCTGTAGTATGCTCAAAGGAGAATGAGTTGGGTGATAATGGTACTCATTTGTTATGAATGGTAGCATTTAAATTTTTAACTAATGAGTGGCTAGTTATATAATGAGGACATATTGTTTGAAGGAAATTTGGTTGGAAAAGTTTCTTATTAGTTGTAATTAAAATGATTGATGTCCCCCCATGATAGAATTGATGAAAAAAATAAACCGGGTTCCCCAATATAGTTGACTGTTGTTTAGACATGGTCAGACATTGTCAGGAGTCATGGTGATAATATTATGTTTAAGGGAAGTGCATCCTATTTAATGTGACCATTGACTGGGAGAGCTATACACTCCCTTTGATGGGATCATAGTTTACTCATACTTAGTAAAGACCATTACCTATAATGAAATCATCTATAGTATTCCAGGAGTGTGTCATAACTATCTCAGGATTCTTTTCCATTTAAATTTCTTTTCTAATTTTATAGATAAAACCTTTTGAGGTTATGCTAGAGTAGTAGTGTAAAGTAAACCTTATGGTGGGGAGTTCACTATTGAACATTTGAGGTTAGTGAACCTCATTATATGTTCAAATTTTAAATTTCCCATAATATAGGTAATCATATTTGATGAGATGATAATGATACACATATGGTGTGGAGTATTAGATCAGTCATAATTAAGCATATCCCATATAGGATGGTTGTGGACGCATTTTGAATGGTCATTGGATAATAAAGATAGTATAGCTGTGAATATTTTTTGGATGAGAACATTTCATCTAGTTTTATAACCAAGGTTTTTCTAGAATGAGATGGTATATGGGGGTGAGACTATAAGGAACTATGTTTTTCCAGACTGTGAATTTGAGCTGAAATTTGAATATTTTTCTTTTTATTTTATTATAATGGGTAAAATAGACATTTTAACGTAGTAGCAAATACTGGATAATAATTTTTACCAATTTAGTTATCTTATAGTATTGTTTTTACCATAATAAACGAGTTTCAGGAAATTCTGAGCCATTTGAAATTTCATGGAATAATTATTTATTAATATTAAATTAATAATATATTTTTTTTATTATCACAGGTTCATTTTTATATATAATATTAATGGAACATCATATTAATATTATATTTTTTCTATTGAGTCTAGAATGTGGTTCTATTCCTAGGAATGGAATAAATTCAAATTGGGTTCTAGGGACAGGCATGGGCCCCATTCTCCTTTATTTTCAATTTTCTTTTTCCTTTCTTCATTCAACACTGGATTCTCATTATTACCCCTATGTGATTCCTTCCACATGGATGATACGGAATAGGTATATGGGAATATATAATGATGAGGATAATATGGGAGGATACCCCATAGAGTATGGGTGGATTTGGATCATCATGCGGCAACTAGGGATCATAGAAATAGACGATGCTTTGGTAGATTCTTCTCAATGGTAGTTGTTTATTTATATTTTTACATATATCCTCATATATATAATATATTCATGTTTTATGGCCCAATTATGACTATTTTTGAATAAGACATTTTTATATTAATATTACAAGAATATGGTATACAAGTCATGTAATGGTATGCATTTGTGTACCTAGTACTTAGCAAGATAGCTTCTATGGCACAACATGGTTCTGTAGCGTACACAGCCAAACCCCATGTAGGTCTCACACCATGTAAAAGTACTCAACAAAGAAAATATGCATTTATAGGAATTGTGAGGTACATAAGTATGTACCCCATGTAGGGTGCACGACATATACATGTCATACAATCCATTTAAATGTTATTTCATGCCATGCCCATTTGATGTACATGACCTAGTGAGGTTGTAAGGGTACATATTTTTTATTAGGGTATACATACCATGTACTCCTACCTCGAAACCCTTTTGATTGTTATTCTTATATTTATTCTATAGAGTAATAATATTAAACATGAGTTTCCAATTCTAGGTAAAATTCCCTATATATAATGATTGTGAAATCAATTAGGATATTTGAGAAATCTTATGAGGTGTTTCATTCTTTTTACAAAATGGAGAGGTTCTTAAATTATTAATTGAATAATGATATATACTGAGAGTGTGAAAATTGATATTAGGTTGGTTATAATACATATATTTATAGTGTTGTTCAAGTAATTTTCCTTTTATTCAAGGCGTTATTCATCCATTTTGACCTTGAGGACCACATATAGGATACCTTTTTCTTATTACTCTTTTGGACTGTCCCTTATGGGATGTCTTTGCATACAAGATGACATAGGGAACCACTTTTAGGATCCGTCCAACCTATTTGCTCATTTCTAAGGGTCCCATATAGGATGATTTCTCTAATATATATTTTCATAAGGATCCAATGTAGGATGATTATGCCTCTAGAAACAATTACTAAGAATCCCATTAAAGAAGCCTCTAATTATGTACTATCTCCTAGGATCCCGAGTATGGTTCATTTTTTTTTTAAATGAGGGACCCATTGTGTGCCCCATTGCTGAACTAGACCTAAGATATTACCATGGTTTTGGGTATATATGGTAACATGTGTTACCATAGAAACTATATTGAACATGTAAGCCATGATGTTGGGGAAGTAGTGGAGTGTATATGTGTTCAACCACCCTCACTATATATTTATGAATTCACAAATTTACAACATATTAATTGATGATTACGAGGGATCCTTACGAGGTTTTGAATGATGATATTGATGTGATCCCACACACTTTATTTGGACCCCCCTATGCATTTCTTGGGATCTATCTTGTGATCATATTCATTGTTTGTAATAATATTTAGATTCTTAAATTTTTTTTCTTAGGATCCATCTTCTAAGCCTTTAATTTTATTTTTATATTAATATTTCAATTATTACATATACTTCATGGGATCCATATTTTTAGCTTTATTAATTGAACTGTTTTGGCATAGTGACCACTTTATTATGATATTAGGGCATGGTTTCCTTTGGATTATGATGTTCCATCATTTAATCCATAGGATTAGGATGACTTGGTATAATGACCATATTTTTTTTTATTTTCAAGTGATGGGATGAAAATTCTCTATATGGTCGACTACTGGATCATGGTGATGGACATGGGGATCCCCACTATTTATGTGAAATATACATGATATATGATTATTCTATCCTTGAGATATTCCTATGATAGTCACTAGGTTTGAGTGTATATACCATTACTGCATCACCTGGATGTTCTTCCTAGGTATGTGCCTTTTGATCCATTTATATTAATGGATGTTGTGTATGAACTTGGCTTGGGAGAGCTTTAATTTTTTAAATCACCTAAAGGAAATCCTATTAATGATTATCCAAGTTTAAATGTCATGATTTTCTAAGGATTATGTCCTCATTGTTAGACATAAGAATTGATTCTCATGTCTATATTGTTATGTAATCTAACTGAGGAACAATTTACCTGATTTTTCATAGGTACATGTCATTATTCATTATTGTGATTGGAGGAGAGTATGGTCAAATTGAAGGTTAGGACATGTATCTCAAAGTGGTTACATGGATTTCTTAGAGACATATCTGATGCTTAGGGAAGAAGGAATTTTGGATCAGGATTACGGAAAATAGATCACGTTAATTATACATGATGTTTGTGTTAGAAAATATAGCTCAATAAAATTTTCACAGGATACCTACATGATCGGGGTTGCAGACCTAAGGATCCACTATTATATATTATGTTATTTCCACCTCGCTATAGTATATATATATATATTCATCAATATATATATACATGATGGAGAATTTCATAGATTTTTGGAAGTTCATATCTATTAGTAGTTTGTGGTTGGACGTTATTTATTTTAGTCATTATATTTAGTTGTTTCTTGGAGAGGAGGAGCATATTTCATGACCATTCACTTATGATTGTAGACTTATGGGTTCATCATTGGGGTGGCCTATATAGATCATTTCTCCCCCTTTATGTGAACTTTGGTATGTGTGAATAACTTTTTTATGATTTTTATGTTTAGAGTATAAACATTATGGATTGGGTTGAGGCCTAGGGATACATGATCGAGTGGAGCCACGCCAATGGATTCTTATGATTGGGTTGGTGAAATTTGATAGTGATTGTATAATTGGTATGTCATTTTTCTTGGATTTATAAGTAGATCCTTTAATTTTTATTTTAGTCTTATTAATGTACTTGGGTGGGTATGCTCACCCTCGTGGGTGACAAGTATTATATGTATGAAATGGATTTTCAGTGTTTTATAATTGTTCGTTTCTTTTAGAAACATTGTGTTATTTTACTTATTTACAACTGTGATGCACTATTTATATACTACTTTATATGACATTATTTACAATGTTGTTTACATACATATGAGGGCGTAGTCTCTCCATAGACATAAATTAGGCAAACACTTCTAATTTGTAACCTCTTGAATATGTAAAGGCGTTATTTAGGCCCTATTGTGAACTAGATTTCATGATAGCGTAGGTGGAATCTAGGTTAGAAAATTACATCTAAAATTCTCATCAAATAATAATTTATAATGAAATCAAATTTTACAATATAGTTATTTATTGACTAATAATTTCAAGAGGATGTTCAAATAAAAAAACATGAATTTGGATTAAAAAATTGAAAATTTAAATAAACACTGTAAAGTACTCTATGGAATTTATAAATTTAAAATATATTCTAATTATTGATTTACCATATATTTAAATTAAAATAATTTTTTTAAAACAAGTTTTGATCAAAACCATTTTATGAATAATTTTTTTAGTGGAATAATTTTTGTTAATCTTTATGTAAATGAAAATATTTTTTATCCTACTCAAAATTATAAATATAATGTTTTTTCAGAGCTTATGTATAATGAGTATAAAATAAGCATTATAGATGAATTTATCATTTTTCATTGGTTTTCATGTTTTTCAATAAATATAATGAAATAATTTTTAAATCCACAAAATTATTTCTACGACCTACTTAAACATTTATTTTTCGACAATTCATTAACTATAATTTATGCAATGGAAACTTCAATGAATCATGATCATAATGAATTTTCTAAATTAATAGATCAAAAATTTTATAGAATATTTATATATTTTGAAATAACATATAGTAACATGATCAAATAGTATTCTTTAATTATGACTTTGTGTGATGATTTAATAAAATTTATAGGAATCATTTAAAAAAAAATTTAAAATGTATTTTCCGTCACATTAACCATATTTTGGTACAAGTTTTATTTTATTTTTTGGAAATGATTTTTTTCATAAAATAATGTTAGTAAATAATATTTGATGTTGTTGGTTAGATAGAAAAATAAATTCTTGAATATGTCATTTCCTAGATGAATATTTAGTTTAATTTGTTATTACAATTAAATATTTTGTTAAACATATTTTTGTTAAAGAAGAAAATTTACAATCTGGAAGTTGTTGGGATCATGTGTTTTTTATGTAACATAGACTCGCAGATTCTGATTTGAGTTCTACTAAGACAATAATAATTTGTGATAATACATGTTTTATCACAATATGTTGGAATACATCATGTCACTCATGTAAAAAACACATACTCAAAATAAACCATTTTCATAGCCATCACACCATAGAATGAGATATAAACTCTGACTTCAATGGAACTAAAAATAATCATGTTTATATTTAAAAAAATAATTGAAATATTATATATTTGAATATATTAAATAGATATTTTGAATGATCATCCATATGTGATCATAATTTACTTATTGATCAAATTTTACCTAACATCTTAAAACTCATTGAGTGTGGTATATAAAAATAATATTCCATTGGGTTTGCATTTTTGTTATATTGGATTATCATTTTTATTTAATTTTTTTCTCATTTATATTTCATTTTTTTAACCATTATTTAATTTTATTTGTATACAATGACGTCTATGAGTTTCCCTATAAGTTAGAAAAACCATCTCAGTCTATGGTATACTACTATAAACATAATATAAACATAATTATAAGGACACAGCCTTAAAACATTACTTAATCTGCAGTTAAACATATAATTAACATTGATGATCTTTTCAGGTTTAGAGTTTTAGAGAATTAGGCTATAACTATTGCATTATATCTCAAATATTAAAAAAGAGACACCTCTTATCAAACCAAAATTTTTACAATAATAAAACTCCTTAAATAAAACAAGAATTATTTTCATGGTATAAATCTTCTTAAATTATTCCATTATATTAACCTTTTTATAACCTATGAAAAACATTTGATAAATATGGGATGAGCATAAAAAGATTAGTAAGGGTTATTCAATAAGGACAGAAAACATTAGTCCATAAATTCATAAAAAATAATGAAATTATACTTTTCACTCAAATAACATAATCCCTTTAACATACCACATGAAATCATAAGATTTGTGAATAACACTTAGAAATCATAAATTAAAAAGGTAACTTATGGAATCCATAACATACTTTCCTTGTATATTTCACAACTACATAGGGAGTTACATTTGAAATGCCCATCAGAGTATATTACCTAAATAATTTAGGAGAAACATTAACATTTACCTCCATCGTGTTACCCAATGCATCGGAGATCTGTATCGGGATCACCCACCCTTGTTTTATCATGGAGCCACCCATATATGTAAATAATTCCCCAAAATCATAACATATGCATAACACATAAAACAAGTATAAAGGAAAAATTTCTTCTCCACATTACAATCAAAGTATATCATTTCAAGATATTGGCATAATAAAGGCTTTATAAAAACAAATTTCAATAAAAAATACATAGATGGGTAAATTTTATATAATTTTATTTTAAAAACATTACATCCTGTTAAGGAAAACAAATATCAAATAATGCTCGTGGTGATGGAAAGTTCGTTGTCACCACATACATTAATAAGAAACATTTTTTTGTCATTTAGTAAAATGCATTGTAAAACAAAATATTCCCTTCGAAAATCATGTGATTAAATTAAAATAAAAAGGATATAATTATACACCATATAAAAGAAGGTTGTGTATAACATCAAAATATGCCTCAATGAAAGGATATTGAGATGAAGTCCCGTACAAATATCATTCTGTAAATAAAATAGATCTATTATGTGTATTAACTACAATTACACATAATTAATTTATATATACAAGATAGGACATCAAAAGTTATTTCTTACAAAATAATACCATTACATAATCAAAAATTATAAGATTAACCCAAAGAATGGAAATTGGGTTACGATGTTCCCATACGAAATTTAGGCAGCCTACCATTGTCTCTTAAAAATTATGAAAATGAAAATATGAGAGATAAAATGGTCTCTAATCACATGGACAATAAATTTACATAAATAAATATATATAATAACATATCCCAACATTTGAAAATTTAAATTAACAGACATAACATAAAAGAAGTCTTTGACTAAAAGAGGAGGGTGAAAGGTTCCTTTTCCATGAGTGTAACACCCTAAGAATTTATGAAATGGATTACCTTTAATTAATTCAATGTCTTGTGTTATATGAAACCCCAATATTATCAATAAATATACACAAGAATGTATTATCTTGCAATATACACAATAATATACTTGGCTTGTGTTGCACACAATTTCATGTTCTTTTGATAGAATTCATCTCACACTACAATGAGTATATATTTTTATTAAATTTTTAAATGAAATAAGTTCGGATAATGTTATATGAAGCACCAAAAGAATATTTCTCTACATGAAACACAAGAATGTCTTATGTTACATGCAAGAGCGAGCTTCCTCGATAACTTGTGTTGTACGCAATACCATGTTTCACTAAACTATGATATATTATTATTATATTATTATGAACTAGCCTTTATAAATAGTATGAAACACATTTTTAATTTTATTACATCATCATTCATCATACACATTTTTATATCATGGTATGAGAACAAAATCCATTTTTTAGATAAAAGAGCTATTTTTCAAAAAATATAGTTTTTCTCCCTTTTGATGGCACACCCATTTTAAATATAATTTTTTACAAGTTTATAATTTCAATTTGAAAAAATAAAATAATTCGTTTGAATAAGAATATAATTATTTACTTTCGATAAAATTTTCATATTTTTCTGATAACATTCATATTTTGATGAATAGTAAAAATACGGTAAATTTTACTTAAAAACAACTTTTTTCATCCAGATAATTTTTTTTGTAATATTATAATATAGAATTGTTTTAAATTAAAAATAGAATATATTTTTACCATTTAATATTATTTATGTCATTATCATTAATTTTACATTGAATTCACAGGTAAAAACATTTCAATCTTTTGCAATGTTTTAAACAAAAACCTATTTTTCTGAGAATGAGATTAATTTTATATTAATTTCTTCTACTTATGTGTCTTGAATATGTAAAAATGTATTCCATATTTGGAATCTGTTGGTCCAAATTATTTTAGTAGGATACTTTTAATTTTTGGGCATTATGAATAGTAAATACGGTAAATTTTATTTACCACAGTTAAAGGTAAATCAGGTAATTATGGGTAAAAATAATATTATAAAATTACCCTAAAACCTGTCTTAATATAATTAGATGATTATATTTTACCCTAAAAAATACTTAGGTTGAAATTGAATCTATAATAACCCACTTGTATGAGATTAATACATTGAATTTATTTTATTTAAAGAAAAGTGAAATATGCCTCACTCAAACATTAATAATTAATGAATTTTTAAAATAAGGTCATACAGAATATAAATTTGATTATAAATAATCATCGTAAGGCTAAATTTTTTTTTATTTATCATGGTAATTTATTTGTAATATTTATGAAATATAAAAGTACCTTAATTTCTTATACATTAATGATGCACAAATTATTTATTTTGTGAAAAATAAATAATATAGATTTTATTAAAAACAATACCCGTCAAAAGCCCCAAACACCTAAAAAAACCTATTGGACTTGTATATATAAACCATAGGCATCCAATGGTCCAATTTTTGACCATTTGGATCCTTATAATAGATATTATGACACTTATATTATTTTATTATAAATGTTGTCAAATCTGTCACCTTCATAATTTAATAAATATAACAATTTAAATGTTGTCATTTTAAGATTATAAATTAGAATAAAAGTATTATTATGAAATATATTATATTTATATTCATCATTTTATATTATTTTTAATTTTTATTAAACAAATAAGTATATTAAAAAACTATAAAATAATGATGTAATAATTATTTTATTAAGAGAAATATCAAATGAATGGTTTTAAAAATATTAAAATAAATATTATTTGAACTAATTAATATTTTCCAATAATTTTATATATTATTATGACATGTTAGAAATATATTAATTTTTTGGTTCGAATACATCTTTTGTGTGGAATTTATTTAAATTCATAAAATTGAATAGTGTCAAATCTTACACTATTAATACTTAAAAAAAATAACATATTATTAAATTGTTTACAAATCAAAAAAATATTAAAAAATTACAAATTGAAAATTATATGGTCGACTATGTCATAATGTATCAAATTATAGACAATCAACAACACATAAGTAAGTATTTATGACAATTTAAAATTTCGAATATTACTACCACAAATTAAATTAAATAGTTTAAATAAGGATGAATAAAAATGATAAGGTTTAAAATAAATTCCAAACATGTCTAAATTTTATTTTCTGATGAGATTAAAACCCTATCTCATCTCATCTTCTAATTTGAGTAATTTTTTGAGGTTTTTTTGTGGGTTTTGAGTTTATTGTAAATTAATATTTTGGAGGTTTCCAAAAGTGCCCCATCTTCTCTAATAAAAGAGAAACTCCTCCATCTTCTATTCACTACATTTTAATCCTTCAGGCTCGGTCAAACCATTAAAATTACTCTTCTCAACCTCTCTTGTTATATTATAGATGTTTTGGTCTTCTCCAAAGACCAACTCTAGTACCCTAAAAGAAAGTTTATAATAGGCACGCTTAAGAAGAGGTAATCTCTTCTATCGATTAACTCAAGTTTCTTTCTTCATTTATTTCCTCTTATTTAGTTGTTTATTTATACATTAATAACATTATTGTCACTAATATACAGATATTTTATTATAAATATGAAACAAACCTATTTCACCTACAATCGATCCTACAAAAAATGAAATCATCACGCGAGAGTATGTACGGCTTACCGTCTCCACGCCGTGGTGTAATCGGTTTTACCACCCGCACCATACGTGGATTGGTATAATGGTGGAAATAATAACTATATATTATTATTATAAAATTTATATTGATTCCGTAATGTTATACACCATACAATTCAATACAATTCCACAATCGTGGGAATGATATTGTCACTCGTGCGTACGTACGACCTACCGTCTCCACGATGTGATGTGATTCATTCTACATGATATTCATTGAATAATGATTATATAAATTAATTGAATAAATAAATTTTATATATATTATACTAATAAAATTATTTAAATGATATAACTATAACTTAAAATGAGTAATAAGAATTTATTTGACAAAACATGCATAAAGCAGTTAACACCCGAATAACGAGTAACAATGAAATGTTACTAATAAACAGATAAGAATATGACCATATATGATATCATAAAAATGAATAAGATTCTAGAATAAGTCAATGACATTATGAAAACCATTACATAGGAGGTTTGGATATGTACAAAGAATATCGGACCAAAGGTAAGGGATAATTATTCCAATCTTGTTCTTCTCCTAGATTGTTTAATTGTAACAATTTACTAGGGTTATATTTATGATCCATTTCTATGTTTTCTAAAAATGGTTTCATAAAATGCTCAGTATTCTTCCATGTATGTTTAAATTGTTTTTTACTATTTTTTTACTTTTACCACATGGTATAGAAGGAATCTTTCTTTGTTTTACCATGTGAGATACTTTTTGACTTTTCAAACAAAAGTACGAGGAGAATGTTTTTTTAACTTATATAACATGAACATATTTTTATGGTTTCATGAATCCTTGTTTCCATGAATATTCTAATACATTCATTCATGATTATTTTCAAAAAAATTCGTTTCATTTAAAATTGCTAGTCTATTTTGATAAAATAAAATGATTTTGAAGAAGAAATGTTATTTTCCTCAAGAACTGAGTTCAAGTGTATTATCAAAATTATTTTACATATAAGATGATATATGGTTATGTTTATTTTCCTATTGTTACATTGATTTGATTATTTTATTATGGAATTATTTTTATGAAGTCCTTTTAAATTATGGAAAATATTTTGATGGCATGATGTTTAAGAATCCCACATTATTACATGGGTTATGCTATGATGTATGATTTATGATTTTTTGGAACACATAAGAATAGTTTCATTATGAGATGTGTGGGACATATATCACCATCCAATGCATTGGGTAAATATTTATATCTCATGAGATAGACATGGATAGAATGGAAAGTAAATCCGGATTAGTAATACATGGCTGGAATGGCTGGTAAACCAGGTTCAGTAATGGATTTTGTCCACTATGATGGTCTTGACAGTAATTACTTGGCTACTATGGAAATAATATCATGTGATTAATGGTTTTAAACAATTACATGTTTTATTCCCTTGCTATTTTATCATGATTAATGTTTGTTTGTGATCTATGCCTTACGTACTGCCATGATTTATTTCACGACTCGAGATTTTGATGTTTAAACATTACTGTCATGTTTATAAGTTCAAATGTATATGGTTTGTTTTATTTTCACCATGATTACCTTTACTAAGAATTTTAGATCACCCTTTCTATGTTTTCTTTTCTCCAAGAATATAATGGAAGGTTTTAGGTAGGAAAAAGAGATCTGTATGAGAGATGTTGAAGATCTTTCACCACGATTAGAAGATTATGTGTCGACGTTCCAAAGACACTAAATTGATACGGTCATTGGGCATATGTTTTTGTTATGTTTTAAGTATTCATAATAATTAATATACTATCCATCTACGTCAAGCATTTGGTCATGATAGTTGGTATCAGAGAGAGGGGTTAGCCAACCTTTGGAAACTAGGATGCAGAAACTTTAGTGAGATCCCTAGAGATATTTCTATGGTTTGTCTAGGGATATCCCAAAGGGTAATTATAAGTATATGTTTAAATCCTAGAATTATGATAATGATAATGAATAGCCTAGGTTTAAACCTAAAATGTTAGAGATAGAATGTACTCCCTCTTGATTATGTTGTTTTCCTAGTTTGATTTTTGCTTCTAGCACTATTCTTCTTCAGTTTTAGAAAATGGTCGGAAATAAGAGGATTCATGTTAATGAAGAATATGATGTATAATGGAATGGTATTCTTTGTTAGAAACCAAATGAAATGGGATTAAGAAGGAAAAACATTGTTATTTTGCATAATCAGAAATCTAATAATATGATCAATAATCTCAACTTTGGTAAGTTTTCTGGCTCATATAATAAGAGGATGATGGAGTTTCATGGTGATAATAGAAGAAAGAACTTTTAATTTTCCACATGTAAATCATGTGGGAAGAGTCATATAGGGTATTGTTTCAAAGGAACTAGATGATGCTTTGGGTGTGGAAACGAAGGAAACAAATCCTGTAATTGCAAAGGAAAAGGTTAATTTAACATAATAGGCAAGGATAACGGTATTTCTAAGACATAAACAATGGTATATTACATTAAATGTGGAATGTATGGGAATTATGAAAATTGATTCCCTTAAGAAAAATATCATGAAGAGAATCATCATGGGCGTATTGGTAGTTTTTATGTTGATGATGATAAAAAGACTATATATGATATATGAGATGAAAGAAGTGTTGAGGAATAAAATAATGAATCTCGGTCAATGGTTTAACAAGGGAGTGGAATTAGTGAATTTTTTTCAAGAGTATTGTTGTATATGTAATTTTATGGTATTATGGAATAATGAATCATCTAAGTGTTGTTACACTATTTTTTTTCTTATGTATTTGAAATTATATGTTGAATGGTTCCTATAACCATAAAAAGTTATTAAGATATTTTTGGAAAGTACATGATATGAGCATATTTAAGGGATAAGAGATAATGAGATGTTTGATAGTATTAATGATCACATGAGTGGTAAAAGGAAAAAGTGATATCATGGTTAGAGTATATAAAATTTTTGGAATTATGGTGTGTGGAAAGAGTTAACTTTTGAAAACATTCATGTTTTCACTAAGGTTCTACGGTAATTCATGTTTCAAGAGAATACATAATTAAAGTATTCACATGTTTTTAATGTGACCAAGAAGATATATCTTATGATATAAGGGGGATAAATTATGGTATTCACATGCTTGGTAGATGACCATTATAGTAATCATTTTCTTTATACAATGAGATTGGACAAAAGTATTTTGGATAAGACTAAATATTGGAATGGATTAAGTTGGACATCAGATGGTATTGTTTAAGGATATAAATTTTTTTCAATATTATTTCTGGGTTGTTATAATAGTGTAGTTTTGAAAAAGTTAAACCTATAGGATGGGCAACAACCCATCACATCGGAGAAAGATGTAGAAATCGAACCCACAACCAAAGTGTGACATGCCTTTATTGCCTAACACTAGCCTATAGGAAGTCCCTTGTTAGTAAAAATTGGTTTTATTTTATTAAGTGATATGATAGATGAAGTATAAGTCCATTTTAGGAACTATATACGATTAATCTCACCAAATATGGACTTGTGTATATTTAATAACTTGTTATAAACTTTTTTTGATTGAGAGGGATGGAATAACCTATCATTCAATCAGAATATCTGTTAACACTTAAAGAATTGCAAATTTAACTTCATTTATTTAAATAAGAGATTATGTGGAAATTGTTTATGTAATGACCAATGATGATATTACACAGAAATCAAGTATGAATTTCTCCTTTTGAAAAATTTAATAAACTTTAGGGAAATGGATTGTACCATAGATCATCAAAAAATTTATGGCTTTGTGATTATTGGCTTTTTCATAGCCATGTTCTCTACAACTCTTTATCAAAAAATATAGGCTAGATTTCTCATCTATATATATGTTTTCACCTATGTTCTCCTATATAGAAACCCAGGGATGAGTTAATTTGGGTAAATTTTAGGTTTCTTACTTTACTTTTTAAAATTAAGTTTTAGTATCCCTTTTTATGATGTAGTTTTCTATGAAAGAAACTTTCAAGTAGTAAGTATTTGTTACCTTGATGTATTTCGAGGGTGAAATTCATTTTATGGGGGTAGAATGTAACAGCTCGAGAATTTACGAGATGGATTACCATTAATTACTTCAATGTCTTATGTTGTATGCAACCCCAAGATTAGCTTGCGTTATATGCAACAGTTTATTAGCTTGCAGTATACACAATAATATTCTTGGCTTTTGTTGTACCCAATTTCAATTTCTTTTGATAGAATTCATCTAACACAAAAATGAGTATATATATATATATATTAAAATTAATAAATGAAATAATATTGGATTATTTAATATGCAGCACCAAAGGAAGATTTCACTACACGCAACGCTGACATGGTTTACGTTACTTGCAAGAGCGACCTTCCTAGATAGCTTGTATTGTACGCAATACAAGGTTTCACTAACCAATGATATATTATTATAATATTATATTGAACTAGATGTTATGAATAGTATTAACCACATTTTTAATTTTATTACATTATCATTCATCTTAGACATTTTTAGATCATTGTATGAGAACAAAAATAATTTTTTGGATTAAAGAGCTATTTTGAAAAAAAATGCAGTTTTTCCACCTTTTGATGGCGCACCCATTTTAAATAAAATTTTTAACAAGTTTATAAGTTAAATTTTAAAAAATAAAATAATTCTTTTGAATCAATTTATAAAAATTTTATTTGGATAAATTTATCATATTTTTCTAATAACTTTCATATTTTGAAGAATAGTAAATATATGATAAATTTTACTTAAAAACAACCTTTTCATCCATATAATTTATATGGTTTAATAATAATATTTAATAGTTTTAAATTATAAATATAATATATTTTTACCATTTAATATCATTTATTTCATTATAATTTATTTTACATTGAATTCATAGGTAAGAACATTTCAATCTTTCGTAATGTTTTAAACAAAAACCCATTTTTTTGACAAAATGATTAATTTTAAATTAATATCTGCAACTTATCTATCTTGAATTTTCAAAAATTTGTTCCATATATTGAATCCGTAGGTCCAAATTAGGTTAATATGGTACTTTCTATTTTTTGGCATTTATGAATAGTAAATACGGTAAATTTTATTTAACACATTTAAAGGTAAATTATGTAATTAAGGGTAAATATAATATTATAAAATTACCATAACAATTTTCATAATATAATTGGATGATTATATTTCACTCTGAAATATACTTAGGTCGAAATGGAATCTATTGGAACTCACTTTATTGAGATTAAAACAATTAATTTATTTTATTTAATGAAAAGTGAAATATGTCTCAGTCAAACATTAATAATTAATGTATTTTTAATGTAAGGTTATACCAAATATAAATTCAATTATAAATACTCCATTGAAGGATAACTTTTTTATCTTTATCATGGTAGTTTATGTTTAATTTTTATGAAATATATAATTACCTTAATAGCTTATACATTAATGATGCCTAAATTATTCATTTAGTGAAAAACCCATAATATAATTTTTAGTAAAATAATAATAACAATCAGAAGGACCAAACACCAGACCAAAACATATTGGATGTGTATATATAAACCATAATCATCCATTGATAAACTTTTTGACCATTTTAAGTCTTATTAATGAGATTATGACACTTATATTATTTTATTTTAACAAATGTCAAAGTTGTCACCATCATATTTTAATAAATATAACAATTTAAATGTTGTGATTTTAATATGATAAATTAGAATAAAAGTATTCTTATGAAATATATTAGATTTACCATCATCATAGTATTTTAATTTTAATTTTTATGCAACAAATATGTATATTAAATTATTATACAAAAATGTTGTGATAATTATTTTATTAATAGAAATATCAAATAAATGGTTCTAAAAATATTTAAATAAATATTATATGAACTAATTAATGTCCTCGACGAATTTTCTAGATGATTATGAAATGTTATAAATCTATTAAATATTTTTTTTGAATATATCTTCTGTGTGGAATTTATTTAAATTCAAATAATTAAATTTTGTCAAAATTGAGACTATTAATTCTTTATAAAGAATAACATATTATTAAATTGTTTAAAAAATAAAAAAAAATTTAAAAATTACAAATTGAAAATTATATGGTCTAATATGTAATAATGTATCTAATTATGTACAATTCACAACACATATGTATGTATTTATAAGAATTTGAAATTTAGAATATTAATACCACAAATAAAATTAAATAGATTAAATTTGGATAAATCAAAATGATAAGAATTAATATAAATTT
Organism: Viscum album; assembly: GCA_963277665.1. NCBI lineage: Eukaryota > Viridiplantae > Streptophyta > Magnoliopsida > Santalales > Viscaceae > Viscum > Viscum album. The sequence goes on from OY728156.1 coordinate 121,185,250, forward strand.
AAAACATGTATAAATGTTATTTTATGGTGATATTACAACCCTATATCACCTCTTATTCTAATTTGAGTCATTTCTTTTGAGGTTTTTAGGTGGGTTCTGAGCATATTATAAATTGATATTTTGGAGGTTTCCAAAAAGTGCCCCTCACATATCTTATAAAAGGGAACATACTCCCTCTTCTGTTCACTCCATTTTAAGCCTTAAAGACCCAAAACCCCATACAATTAATCTTATAAACCTATTTATTTATATTATAGTGGTTCTGGTCTTCTCCAAAGACCTACTCTAGTGCCCTAAGAATAAGTTTAAAAGAGGCACGTCGAGGAAGAGGTAATGTCTTCTACAGATTCTTTCATTTTTATTTCTTCTTCTACTTCCTCTTATTTAGTTATTTCATTATAAAGTACTAACATGAGTATCACAAATATACTGATATGTTATTATAAATATGAAAACCCCTATTTCACATTCTATCCATCCTACGAAAAATGAATTCACTGCACGTGCTCACATACAGCGTACCATCTCCACGCCATGGTTTAATCAGTTTTTTTCACCACCACCTTACTTGGATAGTTATAATGGTGGAAATAATAACTATATATGAATATTGTAAAATAATATTTATTATGGAATATTATACACAATACATTTCAATACAATTCCACAATCATGGGAATGATATTGTCGCTCATGTGTACGTACAACATACTATCTCCACAATGTGATGTGATTCCTTCTACATGATCTTCATTGAAGAATTGTTATATAAATTAATTTAATGAATAAATATGATATATATTATACTAGTACCATTCGGAAAATGATTTAACTATAACTGAAAAATAGTATTAATAATTTATTCGACAAAACATGCATAAAGTAGTTAACACTCAAATAACGAGTAACGATGAAAAGTTACTAACAAACAGATAAGAATGTGACCATATATGATATCATAAAAATGAATACGATTCTAGAATTATTCAACGAAATTATTTAAATCATTATACAGGAGGTTCAGATATGAACAAATCATATCATAACTAAGGTAAGGGATAATTATTCCAATCTTGTTCTTATCCAAGATTATTTATTTGTAAGTATTTACTGGGGTTATATTTATCATCCATGTCTATGTTTTATAAAAATGTTTACTATTATTCAATGATTGTTTAAAGTAATTTTGACCCTTTGTTTACTTTTAACACATGGTATAGAAGGAATCTTTCTTTTATTTACCATATGAGGTACTTTTAACTTTTCCAGCAAAAGTATGAGGAGAATGTTTTTTAACTAATACGGAATGAACATATTTTAACAGTTTCATAAGTCCTTTTTTACATGAAGATTACTCTACAAGGATTCGAGATTATTTTCAAAAAAATTCTTTTATTTTAAAATTGTATGTCATTTTGGGAAAATAAAATGATTTTGATGAAGAAAGGATATTTCTATCAAGAACTGAGTTCAAGTGTTTTGTCAAAATTATGTTCCATCTATGATGATAAAGGGTTATGCTTCTATCCCTATTATTACATTGATTTGATTATGTTAGGATTTAATTATTTTTATGAAGTCTTTTTATCTTATATAGATCATTTTATGATGGCATGATGTTTAATAATCCCACATTATAACATGGGTTATGCTATGATGTATGATTTATGATTTTGTCAAACACATAATAATGGTTTCATTATGAGATGTGTGGGACCTATATCTCCCTCCAATGTATTGGGTAAAGATTTATATCTCATGAGATATACATGGCTGGAATTAAAAGTAAATCTGGTTCAGTAATACAGGGATGAAAGGGCTGGTAAACTCGGTTTTGTAATGGACTTTTTCCACAATGATGGTCTTGGCTGTATTGCCTTGGATACTGTGGAAATAATATCACATGCTTAATTTTTTTCCACAATTACATGTTTTATTCTCATTTTATTTTATCATGATTAATTTTCCTTTGTGTTCTATGCCTTACGTATGGCCAAGATTTATTTCAAAACTCGATAATTTGATTTTTAAACTTTATGTTTATGTTTTTAAGTTCAAAATTATTTGGTTTGTTGTATTGTCTACATTCTTACCCTTACTAAGCATTTGATCTCACCATTTTTATGTTTTCACTTACCCCAGAATACAAAGAAAGGTTTTAGGTATAAAAAAGAACATTATGGTTGATTTTGAAGACATTTCACCAGGATTAGAAGATTAGGTTTCGATTTTCCAAAGACACTAAACTAATACGGTCATTTCGTATCAATTTTTGTTATGTTTTATGTTTCCACAAAATTAATGTAATGTCCATGTACTTCAAGCCTTGGTTTTTTATACATAGTCTGATTCATCACGTATGTTCTTTGTTATTTCTGAATAATAAATTTAATTTAATTTCTAATTTCTTTAGAAAATTTTTCATGTTTATTATTTTTTATGACACTTATTAACACGTTATAAATATTACACAATTATTTAATTTAATATCAGTCATTTTGTTCATATTGGGTTCTTGAGTCCAAAATGATCTTATTATAATTACAAATTTTCCATTTGGTCAAAATAAAATTATCTCCATATTAGTATTAACGATTTAAATAATATATATATCCACTATATAAGTATTTATAACAGTACATATCATTTGAATTTATGAAAATGAAATGCACCGTTCATGGAGATGGTAAGCCATACGTATGCATGAACGCTCGTTTCTTTTCTTTTATTTAAATTTTAAAGGAATGAAAAACAAATTATATATATATATATATATTATAATTATAGTATAATATCATATTTTATATATGTTAAATAAGATCATTAACACCATACTTTATACATTCCATGTATGGAATTAACGATTCATATCCCTTTGAGGGGGTGTTAGTCCGCACTTCCTCAAATTAAATTCTCATATTTACACATTATGGAAAGAATTAATTTATATTATAAATTATTAGCAAAGAATAATAGAGATAAAAATATCATATATATCATATATCATTAAAATTAGTTCATAATGGCCACCGTGATTGGTGGTAGGAGAATATTGAACAATCATCATTTTGTGAGGTAGTAGATCGTCATCCAAAGAAATACTATGTTCTATACCCAATAGATGGTGGTATGTGTCTCATTGTTCAAATAAATCTCATAAAAACAACCTAGTATATTTAGGATACTAGTGTTGTTATGTAATCATGGAAAACTAATAGTATAGGGAGTGAATAAGTAGAATAATGGAAGGAAATTTTAGAGAAGACACCACCTCTTAAAACGTTTAACTAATTTTTATTTAAGACAAAAAGATTTCTTGAATTTCCTTCATCCAAGGGTAATGAATCTAGGAGTAATAAGGGGATGTTCGGAGCTTCGTGGAGTAGATTTTGGATGATCCTAGGGTCTTTAGATGTGTGTGTAATGGGTTAGAGGTGGTGGCCTTTTATAGAGGGAGGAGGGGCTTTTTAAGAAAGTATGAAAATATTATATTATTATAGAATGTTTTTCGGTTTTAAAAGGACAAAAAGTATTACATTCAAATATAAGATTACTATTGTTCTAAATAAAACCATTAAATAAGAATTATCATGTATTGGATATTTTTTAATCCTTATCGTTTTTATTTAACCATTTTTTTCTCTTACCATTTTATTAAGAATTTAGCACTTTTAGAATCAAAATAATTACCAAAACATGAAAAATATACTGTTAAATATTCAATAATAAATTGTTATGTTTATTGTCACTATTTTGTAGAATAATATATTTGTAGGACTATTATATCATTATACAAAATAATATTTTTTTCAAAAACACATTTATGTCAATATTTATACTATTCATATTACAACTTTCTAAAAAATCCATAACTACTTGATTATTTCTAAAAAATAATTAATTAAAATATAACTACTCATAACCATCCATAAAATTCATGTATGGAATAAAAAGTTTCAAAATAAATTTATTTTAATATTTATAATATCATTTATTTAAATCATTCATTAAGAAGGTAATCACTACCTCATCATTGTGTGGTAAATAAATTTTTTTATATGATGTATAAAAATTATAAATAAAATACCATGATCTAGGAAATCATTTTAGCTTTCTAAATACTATTTATTGTGTAAAATATCACTTGTATAAATCCATATAATTTTTTTTACTAAAAGATACATGTTTATGTTTCATTTTTCTTTACATTAAATTAATTCTTATAAAATGTCATTTTCACTTCCATGTTGGTCCATGGGGTCCCATAATTGACTTAAGGAAGCCCATGGTTAGAAATATCACAGAAAATATGATTATAAGACGTTTTTTGGTACTTTAATATAATTATAATATTATTTTTACCCATATTTACCAGATTTACCCTTTAACCATGGTAAATAAAATAATTACTGATGTAACTTTTCATAATGTCTAAAAATAAAAGGTAACTATTTAAACAATTTTTACACCCTGATTCTAAATATGGAGTCCATTTTTTCAATTTTTAAATAAATAAATTGATATAATTAATTTAAAATTAAATCTCATCGTCAAAACCAGAAAGCGGGTTTTTAAAACGTAATAAATATCAAAATATTGACAAGTGTTTATGTTCAATTTAAAATGAAATTACATCCAATGAAAAAACATTTTATTAAGTAATATAAATATAATCCAATTAAACATTAAAACAAAATAAAATTACAATAAAAATATATAAATAAATTAGATGAAAAGGCAGTTTCGACTTAGAATGCTGTATTTTTCACTATTCATTAAAAAAATGAACTTTATCAGCAAATTTCCAAAAAATCATCCAAATTAAATTTTGATGTTCTGATTCTAAATAAGAAGTTTATTTCATAAAACATATCATATAAAGGTTTCAAAAATCATATTTAAAAAGGGTTCACCATCAAAAGGTAGTAAAATAACCATTTAAAAATATTGAGTATTTCATGCTTAAAAACGTATTCATTTTTATTTTAAGACACTAAAATCTATTGGATAAATTTAAAGACATTTAATAATAATATATTAGTTTATTTTTTCCTTCTCTCCAATAAAATGGCAAGATGTTTACTACCATAATAATAATATTATATTATTTTTCAGTATTACTCAATGTTGTGTGCCATGTAATATTTCAAAGAAACTCAATGTTGCGCGTAGAGTACGCTATCAAAAAATGAATCCCCTATATCGTAAAATTAATATATTATTAATAAGTATTAATAGAAATAAAAAGATATTATTATATAAATACTCGGGTTGTTCCATCCTTCCACCCATTTAGAAATTTCCTCCTCGGAATTTTTAAATTGGGCTCAGAAACTTCATTGAAAGTCCCACATCAGAAAAAGAGTCAATAAAAATATAACTTTAAAGTAAAGAAAGATAAGTACAAAGGTCACCCGAGATAACACATAATAGTATTCCATGTAGGAAAACATGGATATGGAGGAGAACCTAAGTGTCATATTCTGAAGGAGTGTGATAGAAAACATGATCAGGAGAACTATAACTACTAGAAACCCATAAACTTGTGATGGGTTATACAGTCTTTGATTCTCCAATTGGAAATGTGAATGGACATAGTTATTGTTTTATTTTTCTTTTCATGAATATGAGGAATTTATTTACAATATTGATATAGAGTATATGGAAATATACTTACGTTTCTAGTAGAGTTTCATCCTTTACAAAACTTCTACAACAAACTCATATTTTCTCCCAACGATGAGTGTTGAAGATGAATTGGTCACACTTAAAGCTATTGAATCAACCTCTAGAGAATCACATAATCTACAAAAGATGAACTATATATTTCCCCTGTATTTAGACATTAACCTAATCCAAAATGGTCCTTAATTGATCATATAATCCCTGAAAAGGATAATCCTTCATAAAAAGAAATACTTCTCTTAATATCATAAATTTGACAAACAATACCCTAAGTTCAACAAAGAATATTCAATAAAAATTTGTCCCAAATTTTTTTCAAAATAATCCAAACTAATATTGGAACCCAAAATTTTGAAGGATTTAATCACATAGTCTTCAATGATAAATTCTAAAATTTATCTCTAAATAACATAGACTAATCTTAATGTATCATACAGAAATGTAATTATTATAACCACAAATTTTCAAAGATAGGTTAATCATTTTCATAAATAACCCAAATATCTATAATTCCACAATAAAATCATATATTCTTCCAAAAAAAATTCAACCATTACTCCTAAAAGGAAATCCCATTATATAATATTTTACATAGTCATATAGTTTACCAAAAGATTAAGCATCTTCCAAAATAACCTTTATCCCTTTATCAACAACTCATTTTACTATAATAAGAATATCCATTTGATAAAACATAGGTTTCAAAAATCAACTTATTCTTGATCCATAAATTAATTTAACTAAAATTAATAATTCATACTAACTAGGGACTTCATATAGACAAGTGTAAGGTGATTCTCCCTTATCGCCCATCGATTGTGGGTTCGATTCTTATGACCTTTCCGGATGGTATAGGTTGTCTCCGATATTATGAGTTGTCATTTTTATAAAACTAAAAAATAACCCTAACATGATTTTACCTCAATGGTTTTATTATACCTATGATTTTCATCCCAACTAATTATGACCTCAAAATCTTAATTCATGAAGTATTATATATATTGTCATTTTTCACCTCCATATGATAAAGAAATATATTCCCAATAGAAATCAAACAATTACTTGAACATGGTGTCTACATTGTCTCATCCTCTTTTTGGTTATATTTTTATAAGGTCCATGCATTACAACAATGATTTATAGATCCTTAAAATCATTTTTTTCTTTCATCTGAATACACCTTGTACAACTTGTGTCATATGGGTGTTCACAAAAAAATATTTTTGGAAAATAATCATGTATGACATATAATTTCAAAAAATCTGATAAAACGTGGTTTTTATAAAACAGTTGGACCATGTTTGAGTTTAAAATTTCAATCAATAATCCTTTTAAAATACCATAAGAATGTGCTTGAGACTATATTTTCAAAGAAAATATAAATAGGTTCCATAATGGTCTCTTTCTACAACACCTTTTTCAAAATCATAATATTATTCAGAATCTTGTGGTAATGTAAAATATTGGAAAATGCCTTGATAATATTTACCATTCTTGAAAATATGAAAATTTTGAGAAAATAGGATTTGATTAAATACAACCTAATATACACAATGGTATCGAGGTATAGTGGAGGAATTTGATATCTAAAACAACTACTTGCAATTGAGTTGTATTCTAGAAAACGTTTCAAAATCATCCAAACATTACATTCAAATAATTATTGCAAGAATGTCATCAGCAAGAGATGAGAATTTTGTTTGAGATCCTCCTCCTTCCATTTGTAACTGTCATTCCTTGATCTGAAAAAGTTATAAAACAATGATTTAACTGAAAGAAGAGACATAAGGACTAATAATGTAATTTACAAAAAATCCCAATCCCTAAATTTTTCTAAACCATTCCTTTGATACCAACTATAAGGACCTATCCTTAAAACATTACTTAATCCTATGTTAAAACAGGAATTAACATTGTGAATATTTTTAGGTTTATATTTTTAAAGAATTATTCCATTACTATAACATTACACCTCAAATATTACCAAGTATACACTTCTACTCTAACCAATTTTTTCACAACAATAAAACTCTTTAAATAAAAAATAATTATTTTCTTGATATAAATCTCATTTTATTATTCCATTCTATTATCCTTCCTTGTAACCATTGAAAAACTTTTCAAAAACAAGGGATGAGCATAAAAGTATTAGTAAGGGTAATAAAATAAGGAAAGATAACATTAGTCCATCAATTCATAAAAATCATTGATATCAAACTTTTCACTCGTATGACATAAGATCATTAAAAAATGACATGAAATCATAAGGTTTATAAATAACACATAGAAATCATAAAGCATAAAGGTAACTTGTGGTTTCCATAAGAAGCATAAAATGTAGCTTTCACAAAAACATAGGGAGTTACATTTAGAAGAACCATTAGAATATATTCACTAAATCTCTTTAGAAATACATTAAAATTTACCTATTACATGTTACCCAATGCATTAAAGAGAAATATTGGGCTCACCCACCCTCAGTTTATCACAGAACCACCCATATATGTAAATAATTCCCCAAGACTATAACATATTCATAACTCATAAAACAAGAATAATGGGAAAATAAAATTTCTTTATTGCAATAAAAATATATCATTTCATGATATTGACATAATCAATGATTTCTCATAACCATTTTCAATACCAAAATACGTATATGGGTATATGGTATTTATTTTCTTTTTAAAAACATTACTTCTTTTTGAGGAAAACAAATATCAAATAATGGTCACGGTGATGGAAAGTTTGTTGTCACCTCATATGATAAAAAAGAAACATTTATTTTTTAGTCTAATAAAACACATAGTAAAATAAAATATTCCTTTTGAAAACCATTGAATTAAATTAAAAAAAAAAGATATAATTATACACTACATAAAAGAAGGTGGTGTATAACATCAAAATATGCCTCAATGAAAAGATATTGAGATGAAGTCCCTTGCAAAGATCATTTTGTAAATAAAATTGATCGATTATGTGTATTCACTATAAGTAAACATAATTAATGTATAAATACCAGAGAGTAAATCAAAATTTATTTCTTACATAATCATAGCCTGACATAATCAAAAAGGAAAATATTAACATAATGAATTGAAATTGGGTTATGAAGTACCCTTACAAAAATTTGACACCCTAACAGCATCACATAAAAATTTCAAAAATGATTTGATGAGAAAGAAAATGGTCTCATATCACATTGAAATAAAATTTACCACAATAAGGATATATAAAAACATATCACAACATTTTAAAATTTAAATTAAAAGACATAACATAAAATAATTCTTTGACTAAAATATGAGGATGAATGGTTCCCTGACCTTGAGTCTGATTTGTCACGTATGTTCCTTGTTCTTCTTGAATAATAAACATAAGATAAGTTATACATTATTAAGAAAAAATTTCATGATTATTATTACTTTTATATAACTTATAACCATGTTATAAATATTACATAATTTTTTATGTTAATATCAGACGTTTTGTCGATATTGGGTACTTGAGTAAAAACTGATCATGTTATAATTACAAATTGTCAATGTGTTCAAATTTACATTGTCTCTAGAATGTTATTAATGATTTAAATATCATATATATCAAATATAAATATATTTATAATAGTTCATATAATTTTTATATATGAAAATGAAATGCACCGTTCATGGAGACGGTAAGCCGTACGTACGCATAAACGCTATTCTCATTTATTTTTTTAATTTTTAGAAGAATCAATACCAACTGATACATAGATATATTATAATTCCAGTATAATATCATATTTTATATACATTGAAGAAGTTCATTAACACCATCCTTTATGTATTCCATGTATGGAATGAACAAGTTATATCACTTTTAGGGGGAGGTAGTATGTACTTCCTCAAATGAAATTATCGTATTTGCACATTATGGAAAGAATAAAGGTATGTTCTCAATGAGATTTAAAAAATAATATAGATAAAATAAATATGATATATATCATATATCATTATGGTTCCATCATAATGGACACTATGAGAGTTGGTAGGAAAAGATTGAGAAATCATCGTTTCGTGAGGCGGTAGTTATCCATCCAAAGAAATAGTATGTTCTATACCCATTAGACGGAGGTTTGTGTAAGTGTAGTTTGAATAATTCTCATAAAAACCCATTTATATTGAGTATTATGGTGTTTTTATGTAATGAAATTAAAATAATATAATATGGATTGAAGAAGTAGAATAATTGAATGGAATTTTCGAGAAGACACCACCTCATAAAAATTGTACCTCTTTGGATTTGAGCCAAAATGATTTATTAAATTGCCTTATGCCCAGGGAAAAGCTTTTCTATGGAATTGGGAAATTTTGGGAGCTTCTTGGAGCATATTTTGGGTGAGCCAATGGTCTTGTGAGGTGTGTGTAATGGGTTAGAGGTGGTGGCCTTTTATAAGAGGGAGGAGGGTCTCTTTAGGAAAGATAGAATGTATTATTTTGTAATAATTTTTTTTTTATTTTCAAAAGGTAAAAAACTCAATAAATTTGAATATAAGATGATTATTTTTCAAAATATAATCATCCAAAAATAATTGGACTGGTATTGGATATTTTTTATTCTTTATCTTTTTTATTTAACCCTCCTATAATCTTACTGTTTTATTAAGCATTTAAGACATTGAGAATCAAAATAGTTACCAAAATAAGTCAAATATGCAATTAAAGATTCAATAATAAAATTTTAGACCTGTGATCAGTATTTAGCCGAAAAATATATTTTTTGAACTGTTATATCATTTAACAAAATAATATTAGTTTAAAAAAATCATTTATTTCACTTTTTATAATATTCATATCCTGAAATTCTAAAAAATCCATAAAAACTTGATTATTTCAAAAGAAACATCATTAATACAAATAAATCAATTCATAATCATCCATAAAGTTTTTTTATGGCATAAAAAGTTTCAAATTAATTTTTTTAATAGTTATACTCTCATTTATTTAAATCGTTCATTAATAAGGTAATCACTCCCTCATTATTGTGTTATTAATAATTTTTTTATTTGATGAATAAAAATTAAAAATAAAATACCATGATGTAGTAAATCCTTTTATAATTTTTAATAAAATTTATAGTCAAACCTATCAATTATATAACCCCATTTAAAAATTTCATTACTAACAGATACATGTTTATGTTAAATTTTTCTTTAATTTAAATTAATTCTTATAAAATATCATTTTGATATCCATGTGGTTCCATGTGGTCCCAGAATCAACTTAATGAATCCCATGGTTGTTAATATCTCATAAATTATTATTAGGACATGTGTTGTGGTACTTTAATATTATTATAATATTATTAATTCACTTATTTATCATATTTACCCTTTAACCAAGGTAAATAAAATAACTACTAAAGTTACTATTCCTAATTTAAAAATATAAAAGGTACCTATTTATACAATTTGGATCTCCTGATTCCAAATATGGAATAGATTATTCCAAAATCCAAACACATAATTTTCATTTATTAAATTAAATTAAATTCCTATTGTCAAAATAAAGAAGTGGGTTTTTTAGAAATAATAACTATCAAAAGATTGACATGTGTTTATGTCCAATTTAAAAGTAAAATTACATCCAATGAAAAAAAATATTAATTGATAAAAATATAATCAAATTACACTATAAAACTAATTAAAATTATTATCTAAATATATAAACAAATTAGATGAAAAGGCAGTTTTTGCTTAAAAGGATGTATTATTCACTATTCATTTAAAAATGAACATTATCAGAAAATTCCCAAAAAATTATCAAAGAAAATTATAAATTTCAGATTCTAAAGAAGAAGTTTGTTTTTTCAAATATAAAATACAATGCTATCAAAAATTATATTTGAAAAGGCTTCACCATCAAAATGTCGTAAAACGACCATTTAAAAATATTAGAGTATTTCATGATTAAAATCAGATTCATTCTTACTTTAAGCCTCTAAAATCTATTGGATAAATGAGAAGAAATTTAATAATAATATTTTAGTTAGTTATATTCATTATTTATAATACAATGTCCAGGGGTTAACTACCATTATAATAATTTTTTATTATTTTTCGTTATAACACAATGTTGTGTGCAACGTAATACTTCAAAGCATCCCATTGTTGTGTGTTCATTATGCAATTAAAAAAAGTTTCCCTTTAACATAAAATTAACATCTTATTAATAAGTATTAATATAAGTCAAAAATTATTATTCTATAAATACCTGGGTTGTTACAATAATACATATTTTTAATGGTAATACCTCAAATGTTTTTATTCATCTATAAAAATTTGTTTTCATTTTGGGATTGTTTATTATTATATTTTTTATGACTGAAATTTTCTCAAATGGGAAATGGTATTTTAAAATTAAGATATTATAAATTTAATTCACAAAAATAATTCATATGACATATATCATGGATTTATATTTTAATTAGAATAATATTTGACCATTTTTTCTTTAATAGAAAATTACTTTCATGATATGAATTCTAAATTCATGTATAACGATGAAAATATAAAGGTTTTGATTACAAATAAATTTCATATTTTTATATTAAATTTTGAAATAAATTTTAATAAAATTTACTATAGGGGATATTTTTATGAATATACAAAAATTATTTCCTTTATGCTTAATGATCCATAAAGAAAATAGTGAAATTGTAAAATGTAACTGAATCACTCTCATGGAACAATGTTGAATAAATTGAAGACTATAATGTGATAATTCATAAATATTTCATATGTTAGTAAGAACAACCACATATGAACATAAATTCTAGTCTATAATGTGAAGTACAACATATGAATTGACAATATAAAAACATTAACTATGATAGGAACACAATGTCAAAATGAAATTGATGTTGAAAATATTTATTATTCATAAATGTTAAAATTATTTCATAAAGAACTATATTTATAGATCTACAATATGAAATATGAACATATAATCATAAATTTCATAAATAGAACAAAATTTCTAATTTCATATATTTTTTCTCTAATGTATTATTAATTTTTTAATATAATGAGTTCTTTTCTATATAAATTTTTTATGAGATTATATTTGTTCAAGTAATATTCCAACTTAATTTAAAAATAACAGAGTAAGAGATGATTAATGAAAAATTGAAATAGTTAATTTTATTTGAATTTTTGGTCATATATATTATTTATGACTTATGTGTATATTATGATGTATTTTATTTATAAAAAATGATTAATCTAGTCAGTATGAATTCATTGGGAGAATTATTCAGATTTTCAATTATTTATATTCATAATTTTTGAATTCAAACATGGGGGAGATTTGGGGGAAAATAAATCATTTCATTTCATTGTTTTTGAAATAACAACGCACTTTACAAAGAAATGTTATCTTATTCTATGTTTAAGTTTTTATGTTTATAAAAAAGGAATTTCCAATAACTTTAATATTAGAGATCATATTTTGGTTAGTGAAAATTTGGTGGAATCAATTTTATGGAGAAATATCATTACTAGGATTTAAATTCATTTTGTTAGTGCTATGTAAGGAATATTTTTAATTTCATTATAATATGTAGAGACTGTTGATGATAAAGTTCCAAATGAAATATATGACTACTTAAATCAAATTATTTGATATTTTACTACATATTTTTTAAATATATCATCACTTCATGTGTTAAAAAATACTATTGTTAGATAATTATAAAAACATTTCCTCATATTTAATTAGTGTAATTACTTGTTGAAAACAGAGATTCATATCGGTGTAATAATTTTTATTACATGAAAATTTATGTAGAGGTTAATAATTTGAGGATCTTTTATAGAGCTCTTGTTATTTTTTTTATCTAATAAACATGTATTATTGAGGGAATACATGTATAATAATATAGGTTTTATAGTGATAAAAAAATACTAATATAGAAAGGTTATGTCGAGGGTTTATAAGTATGTGATGATATACCTTTGTATATGTTTATAATCAATGATACATTTCGATATGTCAAAAATATAGCATACATATTGAGAGGTCTCCAGTCTTATTTTACAATATTTTTGATTAATTTATTTTTATTATATAATCTTCATACTATATTTTATTTTTTGACTGATATATTGTGAACTATTTTGATATTCCAGTTTATTCATATTTGAGTTAAACCTCTATATGAATTTTCATTCAATGTTGGATTTTTTTTTTATTTTCATAATATTCTAACAAACTAATTTCTTTTTTACAAACTATTTTCCTTACAATTTCTATTTCCACTATGAGAATTTGATTTATATAAATATTTAAATTAATTAATATTTCATAATTTGGGTAAACATAATACTTAAGGGTTGTAAGATTTTTATATAAGTTTTTTGGAAAAACAATCATTCCCACCTTCAGATTACCTAAATTTCATCCTTTATACAAAAATTTCAATATTATTCATGTTCCATATTCTAAGGATTGAAATGTATTTATTAGATTTTATTTTTTAGGACTTGTTCTTCTCTTAAGATCAGATGAATCACAGGGTGATATCATGATATTAAATATTATAAAACAAGGTCTTCATACTATCCCTTTTACATATTCAATTTTTTGATCATTGGATATAATTAATGATATCATGGTTTCATATATTTATTAAATTCCAATATATACATTAAATTTCCTTTATTGGGGTTTTAGCGCAGTCATTCTTTGATATATGACCTCATGTGATTATTGTAATTATGAAGGCTTCGATCAATTTATATAATGTAAAAAATAAATTAATTGATTTATATTATATATTATTATTTATAGTGATAATTTATTATATATAATATTCTCACATGCACTATACTCAACATTCGAAGAATAATTGAATGTAAATAATGTTAATTTTCTTTATTTAATGCATGTTATAGTTTCAAAAAATTCTTATATGTGGTTTTAGGGGTGTATAATTTGGTATCAGATTATAGTTTAGTAATTTTTATTATGTTGGATGTAAAAAAATTGGTTTTAATTCCATATCTATTTATCCATTACCTCCAAATAACTAGTTCATGTATAGATTGAATGAAACAATATGGTGAATATTTCTACCCTGTTAATGATACGTCATGTCATGAATTGATAACTATTTTAGTGTAATTATTGAAGTTAGAAACTGGAAATTAAATATTAATTGGTTTTTATCTACGATTAAAATTATTATTATTGATTTTAATTAAGGTTAGATGAAACCAAAAACATTATTTTTTTATAAAAAATTCATCCATTATCATATATATGTTAAAAATGAATTGATTTTTTTATTTAAAAATTTTAAATTATAAGACATATTTAGTCATTACATAACTCTTTTATATGTGAGGATTATTTCAGGTTTATTTATAAAATATGATTTGAAATATAAATGTTAACAAAATATAGATTGTATAAAATACTAAATGAGAATATCAAAACTTTATTTATATATTATAGAGTTATAAATAATAGAGATATATACACCCTTGAAATTTTAAATAGTATTATTGTATAACAAATTTATAAAGTGGTTTTGAAAATAAATAGGGTCCTAGTCTACTTAAAATATCAAAACCACAAACAACACTATACACAGAAAACTAAAAATTATATGTGGGATTATAATTCATATAAATAATATTGAGAACAATGCGAGAAATATAAATGAATGACGAATGATAGATATAATAGGAATTTAATGTATGTGTAAAAGTAAAATGATAATTGGAATACTAACAAATGTATTCGAATGGTAACCGGATAGTTGGAATAATATCATGGACATAATAATAATATCATTTCAAATTGAATAATAAAATGGAATACAAGTAATGTTTAATAAGAGAAAAATAAGTAAATATAATTATATCTATTCCATTTAATGAATACATAATTAGAAATCTCAAATAATGTATAGTGGTATATTTTTAATTATTAAAATTTTATCATATTTTGTAAATACCATAATTCTATGATATTATATAAATATTAAAATTTCAAATATAAATTTATTATTAATTAAGTATTTATAATTTTGGGAAACATAAAAAAAATATTTTCTAAGAGTTGTTTTTGGAAAAAAGTTATAGAAAACACAATTTTACAAGTGAATAGAAAAAAAAATATTTTCAAGATATTCTGACTTTTATAATATAATATTGACGTAATAATCCAAAAAAAATCAAAAATTTGTTTACAGGATCACAAAATCATTAGAATAATAGAATATTCATCTAAAAATAATAATCTAAACCGGTCAACCAAATATGTAATTTCAAACATATAAAATGATAATATATACAATTTTAAAATTGATTTTTATTTTTTCATCATTTAGTATTCAAGTTCCAAATCAGTGTTAGGTCGCAAATAGGGGTAGGGATTACTCACATATCCTTATTTTTACAAATAGTTTCTTTTCCATTAAACCTTTTTTGGTGGTTAAATCCATGATCCACACTTCCTGTATGTCTCAGCATTACCTCGAATAATTATGTAAATACAAAGGCAAAAAAAATTGTATTTAAAATAATCGATACGAAGACACACTTCATGTCATGATTTTTGTTATCCCTCACACAGATTATAAACTATAATCTTATAATCAAGTACAATGGTCGATAAAGAGTCACACTATGTTTCTCTTAAATCCCACTAGGATGTTATTTACACTAAATCCTATATTGTCAACACAATAAAAACCGGACTAATATAGAATCTTAATTATAGAATTATGCTCCTATGTCACATAAGAGAATTTCTTCTCCTAAATTCAAATGAGAGACTTCATCCTTTCTTAATGGATTTATCCACTATCGGTTGATCAGTTGATCTTCCCCCACAATCTCACTGAATCTCAAAATCCCATTAACTCTTCAAGAAGCTTTTCAAAGATTTCTTATCATTATCAAAATTCTCTGATAATCTGTATATTATTTGATTCCACAGTGAAATATAGCTTGGTCTTTGATTCCTTCAAATGATAATGCCTTGGCCCCACTTTCTGTTTTCCAGTGACGCACACAATTTCTTCAATATTTTTTTAAGTATGATTAATCATGAAAATCAATAAATAATCCATCTTATAAATATCAACTCAAGAACATCATGAAATCATGATTATTACATGGATGTCTCAAATTCTTATCCACTTTATAAACCAAAAACTATACACAAAATAGATTCTTGTAAAATCAAAGGATCATTACATTGAAATTATGATATGTTTTGTACTGTTTATCTTATTCTTTGATTCATTGCTCACTGATTCTCAAATTTTATAGAACACCACATATTTATCACTTAGCATAACATTTATCTTTGGTGGATTTTTATTTTTCAATAAAACAAAAATATGCTCTGTGGAACCCAATTAGATAAAAATATGAACTTCTCATCCCAAGAAATACTTTATCCAAAATTCATGATCCTAAACTAGTCGAGTGTTAACTGGGTATTTATAAGTAATAAAGATCAAGATAATAATGTTTTTATAGGTGATCATCTTGAAAAAATGTGTTAAACCTCTAAACATGTTTCCTCTCTCTATAAACAAAAGTGTCACCGCATACTGCATGTCCATATAGTATTTTCATGAAGTGTTTTTTCATAGCATGTCACACAAATCATTTTCATTGCATATCATCATCGTAATCATCTCCATATAGAATTTTCCCCAGTAAAAAATCAACACAAAACATTCATTGAAATTAATTTTAATTATTTCTTACAAACAATCATCAAAATGAAATTTAATTTTTTGTATAGTACATCCACATATTCAATGCATTACCACAATGTATCTTCTCTATAATATCAATTGTGGTTGATCAAAATTTGAATATTATTTTGTTAACCCAACCGTAAATAATACATTGGGGTTCACCACATACTACATAAATATATTTCCCCACATCACATAGAAGAATCAATGAAGCATACATGTCAAATACACAAACTCCAATAGTATGATATCTGTATATTATCACCGAAAACCATCTAGATCATCCATTAACTCTACTGTATCACTCGTGATGTCTGCATGGAACATCACATGATACATAAAATATAAACGACTCCATCACATAGAAGAATGTATATATAAAATAATTCATTCACAACACATCATTTCTTCTAATCAATATTTCAATTCATTACCACATAAAAACATGTTGCCATGTTTTTCGTTAACTCTACTTCTTCATCCACAAACACCAACAAATAACTCATCACAATACATAAAAAAATCACCGCGTTCACATAAGATGACATCATTCACAATGTAGTTCATTCATCCATGTACCACCTATACTGAATTTGAGTTCTTCAACATCGAAATGAACCTTTTATGTATTGGGGAAAGATATTCATAACGTGTAGAGACCCTAGATTAATGTACGTGTACATTAAATTTCTTTTTAGGATTACTTAATACATGAAAAATAGATTCCCAATGACTGTATTAGTTTAGTTCCATTAGAAACTCATAAAATAATATTCTAATCATGGTGAAAGATCTTCAACATCTCTCATAAAGATCTTCCCCTTTTTTTCTACCGAAAACATTTCATTATATCCTGGGGAAAATAACACATAAAATGGGTGCACTCAAATGCTCAGTAAGGGTAAACATGGAGAACATAAAACAAATACTAAACATTTGAACATAAAAACATGAACATGTTGTTTAAACATCAAAATATTGAGTCATGAAATAAATCATGGAAATATGTAAGGCATGGATCATAAATTATCATTAACCATGATATAAAAGATTTGGAATAAACCATGTAATTGTGGAAAACTAATAATTACATAATATTATTTCCATTGTATCCTAGTCATTGCTACTAAGACCTTCATAGTGAACAAAGTACATTACTGAATCGGTTTTACTTACCATTCCAGCCATGTATTTCTTAACCTGGTTTTCTTTCCATTTCAGTCATCTCTGTCTCATGAGATATAAATCTTCACACAATGTATTGGAGGGAGAAGTATGTCCCACCTATATCATAATTAAATCATTCATACATGTTCCAAAAAACAGAAATCACACATAATAGGATAACCCAAGAATTGGATTTCTTAAATATCATTCCATCACAACATAATCCATATAAAATATCATTCCGTCATTAAAACAATCATATCATATTAACAATAGGATTTAAAACATAACACTATTTAAGATTGTCATCTTGGATGGAAAATAATTTTTATAAAACACAGGAATATAGTTCTGGGGGAATATCCTTTCTTCTTCAAAAACATTTTATTTTCTGAAAATGTCATGAAATTTCAAAAGAGAAGAATTTTTTGAAAATAAACTTGAAATTTTTTAGGGGAATATTCATGGAAATAAGGCTTCATGGAATCATAAAAATCTATTCATTCAATATTAGTTAATCAAAATATTCTCCTCATAATTTTGTTGTACCTATTATGGTAAAAAAAAGTATGATTCCATCCATTTAATGTAGTAAAATTAAAAAAAGAAAAAAATTACATTAATTATATATAGATTAATATTAAATATTTTATGAAAATATTTTTAGAAAACATGGACATGGATGATAAATATATCCCCAGTGAGTACATAGGCATAAACAATATTAGATAAAAATGAGATTGAAAAATTATCCTTTAGAGTGGTATGACATGCTTTGTATGTATCAAAACCTCATGTATAATGATTTAAATACTATTACTGATTCATTATAGAATAATAATCATTTTTATGACAACATTTGTGATCATATTTTCATCTTTTTGTTGTAAAATTTCATTATTACTCGTTTTTTGGGTATTAACGGCTTTATGTTCTTTTGAATGTTTTTCGGATAAGTTATTATTCATCTTTTTAAGTAATAGTTATATAATTTAGAATATGTTTTTATTATAATATATATCATATATATTCATTTAATAAATTTATATAATCATACATTAATGAATATTATGTACAATGAATCACATCACACCATGGAGACGGTAAGACGTACGTAGGCACGAGCGACAATATTTTTCTCATAATTATTTAATGGTATTGAAGTGAATTGTGTATATTATATCAGAATTAGTATTATTTCCACCATTATACCCATCCATGAAATGGGGTGGTGAAAAAAATATGACACCACGACTTAGAGACGGTAAGTCGTACGTATGCACGCGCGGTGATTTTGTTTTCCATAAGATGGATAGAATGTGAAATAGGGTTGTCTCATATTTATAATAACATATCAGTATATGAGTGATACTTATGTTATTAATTTATAGTGAAACAAAAAAATAATAGGAAGTATAGTAGAATGAAATTTGTAAGAATTGATAGAAGGGATTACATATTCCTCAACGTGCCTCCTTTAAATTTCTTCTTAGGGCACTAGAGTTGGTATTTAGAGAAAACCAGAAGCACTAGAATGTAACTAGTGATGTATAGAAGAGATCTTATCAAGGTTTGGCCTATATTTAAGCCTTAATATAGAGTGAATAGGAGAGGGACGACGTTCCCTTTTATAATATAGGAGAGGGGAACTATAAGAAACTCTCAAAATATTAATTAATTATAAATTAAATTTGGACTGAAAATGGTCCAAAACTTATTTAATTAGAGGATAAGATTATTTTTGTTTGAATACCAATCATCCAATAATTTTTATACATGTCTTTCATATAATTGTTATCATTATCTTTTTGGTTTAACCCTTATTTTTCCATTTTTAATCTTACCGTGATATCATGTTATTTACACATCGTGGGTTAATGTATTTACCCTATCATGTCAAATGACCCAAAAAGGTTATTTATGACTTATATGGAATTATATTAAATATTTTTATGAATATTGTTTTAGGAATTTAATATCATTTAATAAATTGTTTTATCTTTTACGTTATGAATTATGTCAATTTTGGACACTTTTCATACTTGACTTTATAAAAATTTATAACAACCTGATTACTTCAAAAAATGAACTAACTCAACCCCAATATGTCAATGTCAAAAAAATTGTGGATGGCATCAAAATGGTAAAATTATATTTATTTTAATATTTATAAATTCATTTATTTGAATCTTTAATTAATGAGGTAATCACTATAACATAATTAAAAAGTATAAATAAAATACCATGAGGTAGGAAATATTTCTATATTTATAATGACTATTTATAGGAATAGATATCAGTTATGTAACCTCATATTAAAATTTATTGAGTTAAAGATATATATTTATGTTATAAGTATCTTTACATTAAATTAATTCTTATAAAATGTCATTTTCAAATACAAGTGACTCCATGGGGTCCCAAAATCGACCCAAAGATGCCCATGGTAAAAAATATATCATCCAATAAGATTAGTACACATTTTAGGGCATTTTTATAATATTAAATTATTTTTTACCCTTATTTACCATATTTACTCCTTAACCATGGTAAATAAAAATAATTTCTGAAGTCACTATTAATAATGTCCCAAAAAGGTACTTATTTACACAATTTGAACCTTATTATTATGAAGATGGAATAAATTTTACTAAATTCAAAACACAAAAGTTTCAGTAATTATTTTAAAATTAATTCCCCTTGTTAAAACCAAAAGGCGTGGTTTTTAGAAGTAACAAAAAACAAAATATTGACGTGTGTTTATGACCAATTTAAAAGTGAAATTACTTCTAATGACCAAAATTGAATTAAATGATAAAAAATAATCCAATTACACTTTAAAACCAAATAAAATGTTAATCTTACTATATAAATAAATAATTTAAAATGGCAGTTTCGAATTAAAATGCTATATTTTTTCACAATTCATTACAATTTTAATTAAAGTAGAAAAATACCAAAAATTTCAACCAAATTATAGTGTTTTTTCCTTTACTCATAAAAAGAAGTTTATTTTTTCATATATATCTTATAAAAGTGTCAAAAACAATATTTAAATTTTGTGTGCTATTAAAATTTGGTAAAAAAACATTTTTTAAAAATAACACTTTTATTCAAAAAAATTGATTTTGTTCTCATATCATGTTCTTTAAAACGTTTATAATGAATGGTAATGATAAATAAAATTCAGAATTCACTTAATACAATTTATAATGTCTAATTTATATCCCATTACAAAATAATATTAAAAAAATATTTAAGGTTTAGTGAAACACGAAATCACGTACAACGCAAGCTATTGAGGAAGGTCTCTATTGCATGAAATTCAATCCATACCAGTGTTGCGGGTAGTGAAATATTCATTTAGGGTATATTATAACATAATCCATACTTATTTCGTTTATAAATTGAGAAAAATATATACATAGTGTTGTGTGAATTGAATTATATCAAAAGAACATGACATTATGTGCAACACAATCCAAGAATAGAGTTGTCTATACTGTATGATAATACAGAGTTGCATATAGTAGAAGAAAATCTTGGTTTAGCGTACAAAAAAAATACATCAAAGAAATTAAAAATAATATATCTCATAAAATCATGGAGTTTCACATTTTACCCCCCTTAAAATGAATTTCTCCATTTAAATTCAACGTGGATATAAATGGTTTAATACTTGAAAGTTTCTTTCATGGAAACCCACATAGTAAAAAGCAATACTAAAACACCATTTTAAAAATGAAAGTTCAAAACATAATGGTTACAGAAATAATCTAATCATTGGGATTCCACATAGTAGAACATTTGTCAGAACTGAAAACATAGATATGGAAGTGAAATCTAATGACCATGTTCTGATGGATAGTGATAGAGAATAAGGTTTCAATAATGTTAACTACCAAAAATCCATAAATATGTGGTGATTTAAGAGAACATATGATTCCTTAGATTAAAAGGTACTAAGATAACATTATTTAGTTTTCAATATCCTTTTGTAATGTTCAATAATATTTCCTGAGAATAAATACTTACTTAATTTGGGTACAATCTCACCATTTTTCATGCCTTGAACAATTTAAACATCATCTCTAATTCAATGAAATGAATTCAAATTTCTCATTCATGAATTTTTAGGAGATCATGCGATAGAATGATAGGTCATTACATCTATCTCTATCACAAAATTGTTGGCACAAGTTATCAAATATACATAATTCCATCTATGATGAGATTAATCATATATGGTTACAAAAATAGACATATACATCATCTATCATACTTCTTAAATAAAAACACTAATTTATACAAACCATGGAATTCTTGTAGGCTAGTTGTAGGAGATAAAATATTGTCGTACTTCAGTTGTGGGTACAGTTCCCACATCCTTTTCCAACGCGATGAATTGTCTCTCATCCTACGAGTTGTTGTTGGGAAAAAATCCATGAAGGTAACATTTCAACATTTTTGAGTTTCTTGTGTTTGTTGAAAATGTAGGGTTCCATGGTGAATTTTCAAGTTCCAGATATGTTGTTGACAATCTATGTTGACAAAGAACCATGAAAATGGAACAGAAGATTTCGAGGCGGTACAAAAGAATAGATACAGGGTGGCGCCATTCTCAAGTGTTTTCCAAATTTCTGGGGTTCAAAAATTGGAGTTTGTTGAGAATCGAAAAATATGTATTTCCTCGATAATCTCATAAAATTATGGAAAAGGCATCATTTTCTCAATTATGGGCTTCTTTATGTGGATTTCGCAAAGACATGAAGAAAGTTGACGGTGTTCTTCGCGATTACGACAAGCTTTGCAAACGACAGAGATAAATATCATTTTGGCAGATAAAGGAATTATGAGTGGAGATTTGTGGTGATGGTGCGAAGGAATTTAAGGAATTCTTTGTGATTATGATGAGCTCCACAATCTGAAAATTGGCGTGGTGCTTCAAGATATAGATAGAATATCGGCAGAAATTTCGAATATTCATGATTTTAGGTGATGTGGCGCTGACTTCGCGCAGAAGGTTCGAGGGTCAGTGGAATTTCCTATAAATTAACCTCAACCCCATAGAGAGAAAGAGAGAGTTTTTCAAGAAAAATTTGTTTCTCCTTACTCACAGAGGTGATTCACAAAGATAGTGTTCTTCGCAGAAGAAGGATCTTTTTGGTGGATAATCTAGCTCTGCGAAAGTGGTGTGTTTCTCATTGGCTCAGTGAGATTCGTGAAGGAAGTCGCTTTGTGAAGACTTGAACTCTGCGAAGGCCTAGGATTTGTGAATCATTGATGTTTTTAATGGTCTGAGCTCTGCGAAGTTGTGTGCTATGTGAGTTAGTGAGCTCTGTGAAGGTGTGTGCTTCTCAAAGAGGTAGGAACTTTGCGAAGGCATGTTTGAGCTTCGTGAAATTGGGAGCTTTGCGAAGTAGGGTGATTTGCGAAGGTATTTACAAAGTGTGTTTCCTAGTGATCAGTGGCCAAGGGTTTTTCATCAATGGATGAAATTTGGACATCAATATAGTATCTATATACAGTGGAGGATGCATTCATTATTGGTAACGAAAAGACCTACAGGTCCATAAACTGGGAGTGGATCTTCTGAAGAAGTAGTGAGCTCACTTCAGTTGAGAGAGCAGTGTGTTCTGAAATTGTGAATTGTTGTAGACCAGGAGGGATGGTGATTCTGCTTCAAACTTGTAAACAGCAGTGTGCATATAGTGGATTTGGTACATTGGCACATTGTCGGTGTATGCTCCTTAGACGTATCCCAGTGAGGGTGAACCAAGTAAAATTGTTGTGTTATGTGCATGATTTAAGATTCATTCATACTCTACAATAGGATGGAGAGATATAAAATGGTTTTTTCTAATAACAAAACAATATCAATAGGGGAAATTTTTTAAATGTTTATAACCTAATTCACCCCCCCCACTCTGGGTATCTAGCCTAGTGGACCTAACAATTGGTATCAGTGGGAAATATTGATATCAGTGTATCTCTCTCAAATGGAGGTCACGAATCACAAAGGGATTCTGATCTTCAACAGGAACAATTTTCAGCTATGGAAGAATCAGATGTAAAACTACTTTTGATCTTTCGGAATTGATGTGTTCACAACAGCAATTCATGGCATAACAACTGATATTAATTTTTTTTTCATTATCGAAAGATGAGCATAGATAATTGGATGATGTTGCAAAGGGATTTAATTCTTTAGGGGGATCCATATCCAATGTTATCTATATGAATGTGATGCCTTCGAAAATAGAACATGACATTTGGGAAAATCTATTGAATGTATATAGAGGAGATAAAAAGGACAGAGAGGAAAAGATGCACGTGTTGTGGAACAAGTATGAAGATCTGAGAATGAACACGTATGAGTCTATTGATTCATTCTTTGACTGGGTAAATGTTGTAGTGAAATACATGTCAGGTCTTGGAGAAGTTATTGAAGACATAAATATTGAGAAGTGCATCTTGAGTAAACTTCCACCTCGGTTCAATCTGAATGTTTCAGTTTTGGAGGATAAATAAATGAAAGAAAAAACATTGGATAACCTGCACAACAACCTTGTTGTATATGAAATGAGAAATGATGATAATGATGTTGTGGAAAAGGGTAAATCCAAAGAGGTAGAATTCAAGGAGATGGAGAAGCTCACCATTTAATATTATAAGGAAGAATAAGAGATAGATGATGTGATTTCATTCCTCTCCTCAAACCTTTACATATGAAAAAGAAAGATTATAGGGAAACTTCCACATAATTGTCTTCTATGTGGGATGCTTCCTTGGAAGGGAAACACTGGGTTTCGTGGAGTCAGATGGCCAAGACTCTCCATGATTGAGGTATCAATGTGAAGAGCTTAGCAGCCTCCATTCAATGCATGAATGAAAAGTTAGTGTGGGAATCGATCGATGGGAAAACCATGTGGGGAAAGGTTATTTACTACAAACAGGGGGTAGTGCGAGCAACCGCCTAGTGAATGGTTCCCCTCTCTGGTCGTCGATCAGCTCCATCATCCCGATCCTTCTTCAAAACTCACAATGGATAGTCGGAGAGGGAAACATCCAGTTCTGGTTTGATAATTGGGCTGGAGAGGCGATTGGTTACCCAGGATGCCCTGCCCTAACTATCTCCTTCAAAGAAGCGCGCAACTACCCCAAATTCATTACGATGGCTTTGAATGAACCACAAAACGAGTTTTTCAATCTGATAAGCACAAATTCAGAACATGATAGATGCATTTTTTCTCCTTCTTCCATGGGGAATTTTAACACCAAGGACTATCGAAGGATTTCAACTCATAATTATCAAAGTGTTAGATGGAGCAATGAGGTTTGGTGCAATAAGATACCTTCTAAATTTTTCATTCTCTTATTGCGGATCAGAAACCAAAACATTCAAGCTGATGAAAACATTAAAAAAATGGGTATCAGCATGGCATCATGTTGTCATTGTTGTAGAAATAAACGAGAGGAAGATGTGGATCACATATTATTTGAAGGAGAATGGGAACAAGCTGTATGGAGTTACTTTGGCGATTTTACAGATTACGCTTCTCAAGATCATCATCATGAACCTTTTATATACTGATGGTTTCCTGGGACGGGCAATGCCAGCACAGAAAAGACGGCTCGTTCCATCATCCTCAATGCAGGGTGCTGGTGCTTATGGAAAGTGAGGAATAAGGAGAGATTCGAGGGGCTTCCTTATACATGGAGTTCCATCATCGCAAGGACACATGGCTTTCTATAGGATCTGTTACCATTCATCATGAACTGGAAAGAAGCGTCTTCACTAAGGTCTCTTCAAGCTCTATCAACTATGGCCCAATCCTCTTGCTCAAGGTCACTGGGTCACTGGGTGTGGTGGATGCCCCCTGTCGACGGTTTCAAGCTAAATTGTGATGGATAAAGCAAAGAGGGCATTTCTCGTGGTGGAGGGGTTGGTCATGACCAAATTTGGAGTGTCCTAATGGATTTTAAGGATCACTATGGTAGTGGTACTAGCTTACAAGCAGAGGCTAAGCCTTTGCTGAATGGAATCAGATTGAGTATTCAGGAAAATATTTCTTTATCTCAAGTGGAGACAGACTCGATGATCATCTATAACTCATTACATGGTAAAAGTCAAACCCCATGGTATATTTATTACGTCATCTGGAAATGCGGAATGCTTCTAAATCATGACACAAAAGTTACCCTCACTTGGTGAGAAGGGAATAAAGTAGAAAATCATATTGCCACCCAAGCTGAGAAAGCCCTAGAATTCATCATGTCTCCTAACATGTCATTCTTCAATCCAGAGGGTGTGTCTTTAATCTAAGGGGATTCCCTTGGACTACATTATTTCGGGCCTCCTTAGGCAAGAGGATTTTCTGGTTTTCTCTTGTTTTATCTTTCCTCCTTAATAAAAATGGACATGTATTAGTAGTTAGAGGCTTCTCTTGAAAAGATAGATATTTGGAGAACCAAATCAATGAAATCCAACAAATTAGTTCATGATGCCAACCTCTCTATATAGCAGCAGGAAGAAGAGAATTCTGAGTTGTTGGAAGAAATTGAGAAAATCAATACATTAACACTAGCGGACTCTGAATTAGTTAGTGAGAATAAAATTAAGCTTGACAAATAGAAAATGGAGATCGTTTGCTTGATTAATACAAGGAAAGATCCAATCAAGCATATTTAAGTACTTGAATGATAATTTTTCAGTTTTTGGAAAATGGTTAAGGATCAAGACAAACTCTTGACTCCTACTAGGACATCTGGAAAGAAGAACATTCAGAAAACTGAGAAGCTGAAAGTGGAGAATTGTGGTTCAGTATAAAGGAGGCATCCATTTTTGTTGATGCTATGACCGATGGGGAGATTTATTGAAAACAAAAAGGTGTTAAAATTGAAGCCAGACTACAACCACCCATTCTGATATAGAAGGTTGATTTGGGAACAAAGAAGTACCAAAATATTCAAAGATACTAAGGGAAAACTAGCTTTGTAGATGTGACATGAAGGAATGCACCTTATATCATGTGTTATTCTTGTGGAAATATGGTACATTCACAATATGTTTGTTCCGTAGCCAAGAGATATCAAATGTGACAAGAACAGAGGTAGAATCGAAACAGAGAACAGTTGTCTAAAACATATTTCAAAGGACATTATTTTGGGTGCGGTGGATTTGGGCACATGGATAGGTATTGTACTTTGACCATATAGTGGAATGTGTCAAAGAGGAATCAAAATTTTCACCAGCAGTAGAACAATGACCCAATCGGTGAGTTGAAAATGTCAAATAGATTTTCATTTTTTCAAGATGAATTTGGTCCATAATACTCTGAGAAAGATTCAAAGCCTCAATCCATGACGAGTGTGAAGGAAGAAATTATGGACCAAGAAGAAAAAAATAGAAGGTAGTAGTGGTAGAAATTTCCCTTAAAGCATCAGATCGCTCTGGTGTGTCGATCCTTGACATCTGTTGCACATATCACAACAGAGGTAATAAGGATCTTATTACAAGAATAAAATATGATAGAGAAAAAGATTTCAAGTTTGGAAAAGATGAAGGCCTAAAGAATATTGGCTCATAAAAGGCCATGTATGGGGGAAAAGAGATGATACATACTGATGTCTTAGTAGTAGAAGGCCTTAGTCACAATTTTCTTATTGTCATTCAACTATTTGACTTAGGATATTCTATAAGGTTTACTAATAAGATGTGTATCATCAAAGGAAGAGATGTGGTAGGGGTTCTACATGGAAAAATAACAATGGGAAATCTCGACCTGGTATGTGGAGAAGAAGATATGTGATTTCTATAGAGGGAGGAAGAAAACATGTTTTGGAATAAATGACTTGTTCATCTATGTCAACCATCTCTGGAAGATCTGGTAAAGTTTGATGTAGCAAGGGACCTCCCTAAGATATCACATGATTGCAATCACACGTGCAATTCATTCACATAAGGGAATATCATCAGAAATACATATAAGGGAAAGGAAAATAAGTCAATAAGAGTGATCGAATTGGTGCATGCTGATTTTTGTGGGCCTATCAGACCAAGATCAATTTACGGAAAGAGATAATATGTTCTTTCAATCGATAACTATATCAGAATTGCATGGATACTTGTTATTTCCCATTAGTATGATGTGTTTAGATGCTTAAAATAGTACTAGAGGGAGTACGAAAGGATGCTTGGATAGGAAATTCTAAAGTATCATACTAATAATGGTACAGAATTCACAAACATTCAGATGGAAGACTATATCAAGAAACATAGGATAAGGAATCATGTTTCCTCAAAGATAACTCCCCAATAGAATAGAGTTATTGAAAGGAGAAATCAGATCATCAACAACATGTCCAGAATGATGCCCATAGAAAAATACCTACAAGGAATATTTTGGAAGGAAACTGTATTCACATAGGTCTAAAATTCTAATAGGGCCCTGTTGTGTTCGAAAGAAGGAAATAATCTGTATAAGATTTGGTATAGAATGAATCCAATAGTAAAATAATTTCGAATATTTGGATGTAAGTTCTTTATCCTCAATAAAAAGAAACATAATAAACTTGAGTCATGTGGAGATGACAGAATAATCCTTGGCTACTCAAGAACAAGGAAAGCTTACAACTGCTTTAACAAAAGGCTAGGAAAAGTAATTGAAAGCAATGATGTCCTTGTAGTAGAGAATGAAGAGATTATTCAACAGCATAGTGATAAATTTTCTAAAAAAAATAATGAGGATGAAAGAAATATAGGAGGAGCAGAAGTGGATGAT
Organism: Viscum album; assembly: GCA_963277665.1. Taxonomy (NCBI): domain Eukaryota; kingdom Viridiplantae; phylum Streptophyta; class Magnoliopsida; order Santalales; family Viscaceae; genus Viscum; species Viscum album. The sequence continues at coordinate 121,214,649 of OY728156.1, forward strand.
GTTGATTCAAAGTAAGATACTAATGATGATCATGAAGAAGTAAAACCTGTATCTACACAAAAACCAATAAGTCGAGAAGAAATTGATAAGACGAATATCATTGTTGATCAGTCAACTCTAATTCAGAAAAGAATAATAAAATCTCTATAGCATACATCTTTCTTATCTCATGTAGAGCCTAAATTTTTTTCTAATGTAGCTAAAGATGAACACTGGCTTCAGGCTATGAATGAAGAGCTGCATTAGATTGAGAAGAATCATACATTGGAGATTGTATTGAGGCTAGTTGATAATAATTTCATTGGTAAGAAATGGGTCATTCGCAATAAGATGAATGAATATGGAACAATTATTCAAAACAAAGTGTGAGTACTACGAAAATGATACTCCCATATAGAGGGAATTGACGTCGATGAGACATTTTCACTGGTTGCAAGGCTTGAGACAATGATATTATTCCTATCCATTTCAGGGAAATAGAAGTTCAAAGTGTTCTAGATGGATTTCAAATCTTTATTATTGAATTGGATTCTGAATGAAGAAGTATTTACTGAGCATCCAGATGTTTTTCTCATTCATGACGGTGTGAACAAGGTTTTTCGGCTGAAGAAGGCATTATATGGGCTGAAACAAACATCAAGAGCATCGTACTCAAATATTGATCATTATTCAAAGAAGCTTGGTTTCTTGCGTGGTGGATTTGATTAAAATAACTATTTCAAAAACAGAAGTAATCAAGGGAAGATGGTGCTAGTTTATGTCAATGCAATAATATTTTGGTGGATCAAATGAAGCATAGTGTAGACAGTTTTCCGAATTCATGACACATGAGTTTGAAATTTCTATGATTTGTGAGCTGACATTTTTCCTTGGATTATAGGTGACACAAAGAAGGAATGGAATATTCATTTCTCAATAAAAATATTCCAAGGATGTTCTGATAATATTTGGAATAAAAATTTCCAAGGATATGAAGTCTTTGGTTGATACCCAGATGAAATTGTCAAAAGATGATGAGGGAAAGGTAGTGAATGTAACAGAATACCTGAATGTTGTTGGAAGTTTACTATACCAGACATCAACAAGACATGATATTAATTTTTCCACATGACTAGAAGCATGATACCAATGCAATCCCAAGTAATTCCAAATACTTTTAGTAAAAAGAATATGTTGGTATATCAAGGGTGTAGTGGATTTCGGATTGATATATAGTGAAAAATCTGAGTCACAGTTATTGGGAAATACTGATGCATATTGGGATAGTACAACAGATGACATGAAATCAGAGTCAGGAGGTTATTTCTATATTGGTGGATTTTGTATTTTTTGGATAAGACATAATCATTATTTCATTTAATTTTTAACTATATAAGTTGAGTATATTTAGGCCACTCAAACATGCACTCAGTTGTTGTGGATGAAGTAGTAGCTTGATGATATGAGAGTTGAAGTGCAGTCTCTGATCAGAATCTAGTGTGATAACTCAAGTGCTACAAACCTCAGAAAAAATCTTTTCCATCACCCCAGGATAATGCACAATGAGATAAAGTATCATTTTATCAAGGATAATGTTGAGTAGGGAATCTTGAAGTTGGAGTATGTGCATACAGAACTACAAGTTTTAGATATTCTGATAAAGGCCTTAACCATAGATTCTTTTGAGAGACATCGGCTAGCTCTAGGAGTCCAGTACACTCCCCGTACTTGAAAACGTGTTGATGTGGGACCCCTCCCTCTCCTCAAGGTGTGGTTTGTTTTTCTCTATTGTGCTACTATATGTTCTTTCCAATGTCTCAACCACAAAGGAGTGACCTATGGGTTCATTGAAAAAGGAAGATAAATATTGACCCCTAAATGGGGATAAACTATGGGTAAGGAAGGGAGAAAATGTCTTATTCAAAAACTTGTGGAGAAGTTTACAGGTGGATCATTGAGTTAGTGGTAGAGAAATGAAATAAGGGGAGAGTTTTCAATCTGATTATGCTAGAAGTGATCGATCAATGAATAGATATCACGATAGCCAAGGATCATGATTAAAACAGATGGTTGATGGTGTAATGGTGTGAGAAGGTTTCTAGCAATCAAAAATTGGTATGAGTTTTGCAATTGGTATCAGTTTGGTTTATCAAAAGTTGGTGTTTGAAATTAAGTGATTCATTGATGAAATTTTTATAATACTCTTGTTTCTCAAACCGAGCATTTCTCATGTGGGCTTAGTTTATGTGGTAAGTGAATATTTGGTCGATGTCTGAATTGAAGGAGGAGATGGATGGTAAATGATAGAAGGAGACTCAGTGAGGTATCAAATTCTAGAAAATCTTTCAGAGAAGAGTTTTCAAAAAACCCAAAGGGGGAGTTTGTTGGGATAAAATTCCTGAAGGTAACATTGCAGCATTTATGAGTTGCTTGTGTTTGTTGACAATGTAGGGTTCCATGGTGAATTGTTGAGTTCCAGAGATGTTATTGAAAATATATTTTGAAAAAGAACCATGATAAAGGAACAGAAGATCTATAGGTATTACACATGAACAAAAACAAGGTGGCGCCATTTTCTATAGTTAAAAAAAAGTGGGGTCCAGAAATTGGAGTTTGGTGAGAATCACGAAATATGGATTTCATTGAAGATCTAATCAAAATATGGAAAAGGAATCAGTTTCATGAATATGGGCTTGTTGATGTAAATTTCGTGAAGACATGAAGAACATTGATAGTGTTCATCATAATTACAACGAGCTTCACGGACGACAGAGTTGAAGATCATTGTGGCGACTAAGGGCACTACGAGTGGAGCTTATAAGTGAAGGTGCAAAGGAATTTATGGAACACTCCACGATTACGATGATCTCCACGATGATAAAATTCCCATTGGGCTTCAAGATATAGAGAGAATTTCGATAGAAATTTTGGAGCATCATGATTTGAGGTGACGTGGAGATGACTTCGCGTGATAGGTTCAAGGGTCGGTGTAATCGCCTATAAATAGACCTCGACCCACTCGACATAAAGGGCGAGTTTTCTATGAAAAATCAATTTCTATTGACTCGTGATGGTGGTTCGCGAAGACTGTGTACTACACGAAGGAAGAAGATTTTTATCAGCTAATCAAGTTCCACCAAAGTGGGGTGTTCCGTGTTGGCTTAGTGAGCTTTGTAAAAGAAGTTTGTTTTTGATGACTTGAGCTCTGCGATGGCCTAAGAATTGAATAGGTATGATCTTTGAAATGTTATGCGCTCCACTAAGTAGTGTTATCCTTATGGTATTGATCTCTGTGAAGGTGTGTGCTTTGTGAAGAGGTAGGAATGTTGCGAAGGCATGTTTGCGCTTCAAGAAATTGGGAGCATTGCGAAGTAGGGTGAATTGAGAAGGTATTTACAAAGTGTGCTTCTTAGTGGGAAATGGAAAAGGGGTATTCATCATTGGATGACATTTGGAATTCAATAGATCATCTACATACAATTAAGGATCCATTTATTAGTGGTAATGAGGAGACCTACAAGTCTATAAACTGTGTGTTGATGTTCAGATGAGGTAGTGAGCTCACTTCATTTGAGTGGGTAGTGTGATCTCAAATTTTGAATTGTTGTAAACCAGGAGGGATAGTGAGGCCTCTCCAAAGTTCTAAACATTAGTTCACTTATAGTGGGTGTGTTAAATCAGTACAATGACAGTGTATGCTCCTTGGACGTAGCCCAGTGATGGTGAACCAAGTAAAATTACTTTGTCATGTTAATGCTTTAAGAATCATTGATACTCTGCAATGGAAAGGAGAGAGAGAAGAGGGTTTTTTATAAAAAATAAAATAAGATCAAAAGGGGTGGTTGTTTAAATTTTTATACATTAATTCACCCCCCCCCCCCCTCAAGGAATCCAGCCTGGTGGACCTAACAGTTGTCCTTTTTCTAAAACTATACTATTATAACATTCTAGAAAAAAAGGTTTTGGGATTAAATAATGCTATCTGATGTCAAACTTAATCGCTTCAAACCATTAGTCCTATCCAAAATACTTCTATCCAAACTCATAGTACAAAAAAACAATTACAAGGAAGTTCATATAACAAGCATGTGAATACCATCATTTATCCCCCATATATCATAATATATATTCTATTGGTCACATTCCAAACATTTGAATCGAATCATCATATATTCTCTTGAGTCATTTTAATAACATAAATTAACATATATCCTTATTGAAAACATGAATGTTTCCTTATTCCAAAACATATTAGATATATTTGTTATTTCCAGAAAAGTTGTATACTTAATCCATGACAACATAACACACAGGTCAACATATCTTTAACCAGTTCCAAGGTAACTAATATCATCCAACATATCTTTATCCAAATATCATTATCTAAACATAATTCTCATATTATGGGTTATCCATCCATTAATAATTTGTTTCAAATGAATATCATCTTTTTATTAAATTACTTTTCACATCCATTATAACTATTCAACATATTCTTGGAAATCCTTAGTGAAAAACATAAACTCATAATTCTTATATAATTCACTATTCATCATTCTGGGTTTCAAATACATAAATAATTCAATCATTCCACTTTAATGGTTGAAATGGAATAGTTCCTTCCTTGATATATAAGTAGATTCTTATTTCTAGTCATTGAGTTGGGTAATTACAATGTTTTCTATAGATGATACATTGAACTCCATAACAATTCATCACTATATGACCCTTTTTCACACAGAGATTACATCTTCCCATCCATTTGAGCTATTCCTTATGGTTCTTCTTCCCTTCTTCTTGACATGATGGAAGGTGGATCTTCCTTCCTCTGTGATTTAAAAAGAACATCTTCATCATATTCTATGTGTAAGTAATTTCACAAAATCTCACATTGTTAATCATATATCTAGATATCTGAGTCAACATAATCATAATATTTCTCTCTCCTCTCACTATCCAATTTCATTTCCCATAATCACTATATTTTCTATCAGACTCAATGTTAATCCAATTCCTTCTAGTGACCTTCATTAAATAAAAACAATAAACACGGGTTGAGTAACACATCTCATAGAAGAAAACCACATAATCAATGTGGAGTACTTTCAATCACTAAAATCATTGGTTTAATCCTAGGATATTCATGATCATTACCAATATTCTAGGATAGTAACCTATAGTTAGACTTATCCATAGGGACATCCCTATACATACCTTATATGTATCTTTTGGGTCTCACTAAAGTTTTTTCATCCTAGTTTTCAAAGGTTAACTAAATCTTTTCTCTCATGCCAACAGTATTTTCCCTATCTTGACATACATGGACATTACATTTCTTTTGTGTAATACTTAATACATGACACAAAAAAACCCAAAGACAGTATTATTTTAGTTCCATTGAAAACTCAGAACATAATCTTCTAATCATAGTGAAAGATCTTCAACATCTCCCATAATGATCTTCCCCTTTTGTTTTCCGACCTAAAACCATTATTTATATCATGGGGAAAAGAAACATAAAAATAGTGATCTAAAATTCTCACTAGGGGTAAACATCGAGAACCTTAAAACACACCATAAATATTTGAACATAAAAACATGAACATAATGTTTAAACATTGAAATCATGAGTCATGAAATAAATCTTGGTAGTATGTAAGTCATGGATGATAAAGTAACATTAACCATGATAGAATAACATTGTTATAAAACATGTAATAATGGAAAACTAAGAATAACATAATATGATTTCGATAGTATCCAATGCATTGCTTCCAAGACCATCATAGTTAGAAAATTCCATTATTGAACTGGGTTTACCTTCTATTCATTCCATTTATTAATAAACTAGTTTTACTTTCTGTTTCAGTTATGTCTATATCATGAGATATAAATATTTACCCAATGAATTGGAGGTAGATATTGGTCCCACCCATCTCATAATGAAATCATGGTTACGTGTTCCACAGAAAATAAATCATTCATCATAGCATAACCAAAGAAATGGGTTTCTTAAATATCATTCCAACATAACATAATCCATATAAAAGATCAATCCATAATTAACTCAAATAAATCCTATTGATAATAGGGATATAAACATAACCTTATTTATGATCATCATCTTATATTTAAAATAACTCTGATAAAAAACATGAACTTAGTTCCTGAGGAATATCCTTTATTCCCCAAAAATGAATTCTTTTCTCAAAATGCCATGTTATTTTAAATATAAGAATTTAATTGAAAATAAACATGAAATAGTGTATAGGAATCTTCATGGAAATAAGAATACATGAAACTGTAAAAATACATTGATGCAGTATAATTTAAACAAAACATTCTCCTCATACTTTTGCGGAAAAAGTCAAAAAAGTACCTTGTATGGTAAAGAAAATAAACATTCCTTACATACCATGTCATAAAAGCTAAAATTGGTCAAAATTAATTTAAAAATACATATAATAAAAGTAAATATATTATGAAATCATTTTTAGAAATCATTGAAATGGATGATAAATATATCCCCAGCAAATACTTACGTATAATCAATCTGGGATAAAAATGAGATTGAAAAATTATCCCTTACCTCTGGTCTGATATGCATCATATGTATCTGAATCTCCTATATAATTATTTAAATAATGTTAATTATTTATTCTAGAATCATATTATTTTTTATGATAACATTTATGATCATATTTTCATCCATTAGTTAGTAACATTTCCTTGTTGTTATTTAGGTATTAACTGCTTTATATTCTTATGTATGTTTTCTCGGATAAATTCTTATTCTTATTTTTAGGTTATAGTCATATCATTTAAATAATGGTATTTTTATAATATATATCATATATATTCATTCAATTCATTTATATAATCATTTTTTATTGAAGATTATGTAGAACTAATCACATTGCACTGTGGAGACGGTAAGTCGTACGTACGCACGAGTGACGATATCGTTCCCATAATTACTAAATGGTATTAAACTGTATGGTTTATAGTATCTCAGAATTAGTATAATGTTATAATAATAATATATAGTTATTATTTCCAATATTATATCCATCCAAGTACGGTGGTGGTAAAAAATAGATTACATCGCGGCGTTCAGACGGTAAGTCATACGTACACATGCGATGTGATTTTGTTTTTCATTGGATAGATAGAATGTGAAATAGGTTTGTCTAACATATATAATAACATATTATTTAATTATTGATACTGATGTTATTAATTTTTAATTAAACAAATAAATATTTAGAAGTAGAAAAAGAACGAAATTTGAAAGAATCAGTAGAAGGGATTACCTCTTCCTCAAAGTTCCTCCATTAAATTTCTTCTTAGGGCACTAAATTTGGAATTTTGAAAAGACCAAAACCTCTAAAATGTATCTAGGAATGTTTATAACATATATTTGTTGGGTTTTTCCATGCTTGAGGGCTCGGAATGGAGTGAAGAGGAGAGGGGCACTATAGGAAACTCCAAATATTAATTTATTATAATTTCTATTTCAATTAAAAGTGGACCAAAACTTCTTTATTTAGAAGATAAGATTATTTTGGTTTGAATAACATTTATCTATTAATTTCTAGACATGTTTTGAATATATATTTCTATCCTTATCTTTTTGGTTTAACCCTTATTTTACCCTTTTTAATTTTACAGTGATATCATGTTATTTAAACAATGTGGGTTAATGTAATTACCATATAATGTCAAAATACCAATAAAAAGTTATTTATGAAATATTTGGTCTTACATTAACAATTTAGATGAATCATATATTTTAAGGAATTTAATATCATTTATTAAATATTTTTATTTTTTAAGATATGAATTATGCCAATTTTGGACACTGTTTATACATGACTGTTTAAAAATTTATAACAACCTGACTCATTTAAAAATAAGGTATTTACTCAAACTTGATATGTCAATTTCATCCAAAAAAGTATGGATATAATCAAAATGGTCAGATTAAATTTATTAGAATATTTATGAATACATTTATTTGAATCTTTCATTAATAAGGTCATAACTACATCATAATTAAAAATAATAAATAAATTACCTTTAGGTAGGATAATTTTTTATCATTAAAATTAATATATACACATTAAGATCGGTTATATAACCCTATATTAAAATAGAATAAGTAAAATATATTTGTTTATGTTGTAATTATATTTACTTCAAATTAATTCTTCTAAAATGTAGTTTTCACATCCAAGTGATTCTATGGGGTCCCAAAATCAATCCAAGGATCCTCATGGTCGGAAATACCCCACAAAATAGTATTATGACATGTTTTAAGGTAGTTTTATACTATTAAATTATTATTATTTTACCCCGATTTACCATATTTTCCCTTTATCCATGGAAAATAAAAATAATTGCTCAAGTTACTATTCATAATGTCCAAATGTAAAATGTACCTGTTTACAAAATTTGATCTTTCTAATTCAAAATATGTAATCCATTTTTTCAAATTCAGAACACAGAAGTTTTATTAATTAATTTAAAATTAATTACCATTTTCAGATCCAAAAAGTGATTTTTTAGAAGTAACAAATATCAAAAGATTAAATGTGTTTATAACCAATTTAAAAGTGAAGTTACTTCCAATGACTAGATTTGTAAAAAATTAAAAAAAAACTTAATCCAATTACACTTTAAAACAAATTAAAACCATAATCAAACAATATATACAAATTATATTAAAAGGCAGTTTCGAATATAAATGAATTATTTTTTCACTATTCATTAAAATTTTATTTTTATTAGAAAAATAAAACTACATTCAAAAAAAATTAAATTTTTATGTACCACTTCCAAATAAAAATTTAATTTTGTCAAATTTTACTTATAAAAGTGTCAAAATCAATATTTAAAATGGGTGTTCCATCAAAAGGTGGTAAAACTTCATTTTTTGAAAAATATAACTTTTATCCGAAAAAATTGATTATGTTCTCATATCATGTTCTAGAAAATGATTAATATGAATGGTAATGTTATATAAAATTCAAAATGTGGTTAATAATATTCATAATGTCTAGTTTATATCCCATTAAATAAAAATATTTTAATAATATATCATTGATTAGTGAAACTCGGTATCGCGTACAACGCAAGCTATCTAGAAAGGTCGCTCTTGCATGCAACGCAAGCCAAGTCAGTGTTCCATGTAGTGAAAGATTCCTTTGGTGTTGTGTATTACGTAATCCAAACGTAGTTAATTTATAAATTGAACAAAATCTAAACTCAGTGTTTCTTGAAATTAATTTTATCCAAAGTACTTGAAGTTATGTGCAATACAAGCAAAGAATAGTGTTGTGTATACTACAAGATAATATGGTGCGGTGTATAGCACAAGGTAACATTGGTCTAGAATACAACACAAGACATCAAAGAAATTAAAAATAATCTATCTCATAAAATCTTGGGGTGTCACATAACTGCATTTCAATCTCCCATATACTTGGTTGATCTTGTAAGGAGTCCTAGAGCACTAGGGTCATCACTTGGTTTCACTACACACACACTTGGGGATTCGGCCTGGGGGCTACATCCTCAAACTCTATGTGCCTATGAGTGTGTTCTCTGTGGACCCTAACCATGACCCTACCATTAGATTATAAACATTACACATATATAAACACTCATATTCCCACCCATCCTTCATACGGGCATTCTTGGGATAGTTCCTTAGGTGTGTTTGATCCTTCTTTCCCACTTGAGCTTGAGTTGAGTTGCCTATTGTAGGTATTTGGTCTGGCCCAACTTGTTATCTAATTCCACCAAAATATATACTTAAATATATTATAGAGCCTTCATTAAATAATATTCCAATTAGTATATCCTCATATTTTATACCTCTTCATCCACTTAATGTAATGCATGTTATTCCTCATGTTGAACAATGCGAAAACTCTTTAAACATGATATTGAAAATTAAGATCAACCCAAATAATTATCACTCTACCAGGACAATAGAATAATTATATCTACAAGGATAATTTTCCAAGAGTGACATCCAATGAAAATAGATGGATCTATAACATTTCTCTTGGAATCATAACTTCTTCCACCAACACATATAGACTTATTAACAACAAATGAAACCAATATTCAATACTCCCCCCTTTTTGTATTTTTTTTATAAATATCAGTACATATTATATATAAATGGTTTGTTATATATTTTATTCCCCTTATTAATAATAAATATGAAAAGGGTATATGGGGTCTTTTCATCTCATCATCATTTCAAAAGAATGATCATTTCTCTTATGAAAATTTAAAAGCTCAATTCTAAGAGACAAATGATCCCACATGGTTATATTATTAAGGACCCTTTAGTTAATCAACTATAAGACTACATTGGAAAACCTAGTGTACAAATAAAGATATATAAAACCATGGTGGTTCTCAAGAATCCATAAATACTACTCTTGTTATATAATCATATGAAATTATAGATTCTCATTAAATAGATTAGAAATTATTAGATTCATTAATGAAATACTATACCCTACACATATTTCAAAAAACACATCATAAAAATCATTTACAAATGATATAACTCCCCCATGTCATATCTTGAAATAAATGCAGAACTACCCCTTTATTCATATGATTAGTAAAATTAAGATTAAGGGAATAAAAGTCTTACAACAATACCCCAACATAAAATTTTATATGGTTCTTTATAAGTTTTACATTCATTATGTATTGAAGATTTAATAGTGTCAACTCGTCGATGCTCACCCTCTAGGGATGAATTAATCTCATTTAATTCAATGCATGTTAATACCCAAGAATTAATATATATATATATATATATGAGGGGGGTTAATGAGGGACATCTTGATTTTAAAAACTTCCAGTGTAAAATCTTTTGAAACAAATATTTTAAGAAGGATTATCATCAGCTTATTCATAATAGATGAATCATATAGCTACTCTATTAAACCCAATATGCTAATAACAATATCATTTACACTTGAGAACTAGTTATAAACACTCTCATCATCACCCATTTTAATATATTCCAGTCCTCTTCTTCATATTTATTGTTTTGAATCTTTGATTCCAGGGTTTCATACATAACTAATTCTTAGATTATCGTAGATTTCATTGAGAGTTTAGAGACCAATCACGTTAGTGTATACATTTTCATATAAATCAAACCTGATTTAATTTTCATTCATTATATCCATATTCATGATCCTATTACCTTCAAAATTCATTCGATTATTTTCAATGTAGGGCAGATATCCCATTATAACTGCATCTCTCACTTCTATCACATGTTATAGGTGATACAATATCATCATATTTTCTCATCCATAAAATTTTCCCCATTAACGATTGAAATACCCATTGTATTTAATGAAGTTATATTCTCCGTCCTCATAATGATATTGAATCATTCAGAGGTGACCTTCCCTATAATACTAATTGAAGAGCCAATATCAGTGTAAGGTTACAGATATGGGGAGGTTTGAATTGGTGATCCCATTTTTTTAAACATGTTTCTTTACAATTAATTCTCTATGGATGTTTAAATCATCAATACACTATACTATTGTGTCTAGTCCTTTACTAGAATGATTTTTTAATAAAAATCCATAGAATTGGTGGTTTCTTCGATATCTCCACCATTTTTCTTTTTTTCCCTTGTTGGTGATACCCTAACGAAAATTTTTGTGTCAAAGAAATTGATTAGGAGGATAGAATGGAAGTTTTCCTAATAAAAATTCACATAAATAGGAATGTTCTTTTACTGATCTGAATATTGAAAATGTATTTGATCACTTAAAGAATGACCTTTTGTTGGACAATTTTATTGAGTAGGAATCTAATCAGGGGGAGTTGTGGGGGTTTATGGTGCAGAGTTGTATCGTCCAGTCCACACTATGGAAGTGCAACCGAGAAGAGTTATTGATAATCAAGTGGTGGTTAAGGAGACATATGAGGGTATTTGTTTTGATATTCAGTTTCCACTATAGGGAAACCCAGATGATCAGGTGGGCCTAAGGGGTAAAACCATAAGGTCTAGTCTAAGGATGTACCCTTTTTGGAAGGTTAAAGGAATTTATAAGGAGAGTGGGGGGGGGGGGGTTTGGACACTAGGTTTATTTTGTGGAAATTGACCTCAAATATTGATGATGTGAGATCTACCGTAGATTCTAGGAATATTCAGAACTAATTTTACATTGGCTCCCATAACTATTTTGTGGTGTTTGGTGAGGGTGACTCCATCCCATATGAAGAAGGGATTAATGAGTAGGAATGGTGTGAAGAGATTCATCCTCTATGATGTAAGACATATTTCAAAGTAGTGGATAATGATTTTACCTTTGAAACATGGTCCTTCGATTTAAAGGATTAAGAACTTTGAGAACAATACATTTGGTTATATTAAAAAAAGAAAATAACTCTATTTTGGATTGAGATTGGTTCATTCATCACATGTCAAGGCCACAATGATAGAACGACTATTCATATTTACATAGTAATCCTGTTACAAGGTCAACTAGGAATGTTAAAATTCCCCAAATCTGATTGACTAATATTTTATACATCCTAAATAGAATACTCAAGGGGTCTTGTATACATGAATAGTTAGAAGCTGATGAGATAATTGGAACACATGTAGAGGCACCAACTATCATCAATTCTGATAATGTGGATAAGGAATATTGTCAATTAGGAAACTATTAGGATATCCTCATAAATTTTAATGAGGAAATGATAAAGGACTCTCTCTTGGACATTGTCTCATAGGCGGGTGCACACTGGATGTTTGAATGACCATTGTGAGTCAACTTGAATAAAGATCAGACCGCTTTAATTGAGATAAAGAAATGGTTTTTTATATTTTCTTTCACTGAGGGGAAAACAACCATGGAGGAGCATATGCATGTTACCTCCATTGAATGTTGATTATTCATGATAAATAATTCAAATCTCCTTAAATTGTTCTAAAATGGGATATTAATTTATTATGAGGTTTGATTCTCTATACTATGGATTTTTTTAGTTTCCCACTATTTAGATAAATGTGCTACTAAAATAAAATTATTTGTTTTTTTTGGAAAGATCCCCAGAACCCAAGGATTTTAAATGTTCAGTAAAAATGCCTAAATAACTACATTGTTTTGTGGTGTATATTCTCCAAAAAGTATAATATACATTATAATATTAAAATCATTTAAAATGGTTGATAATAATTCTCCCCACATCTTACTGAATACAATTAGGATGTTCTTAATACTATATCAAACAATGTCACCAGAATCCACATTGTCCTACTCCAAAATCTATACAAGAGACTCTTTCTCTAGAGTAACTCAAGAAACGTCCTTATCATGAATTCACATGATTGAGTTATTCATTTTTTCTAGGATTTAGTAACTTTATGTTGATCTATTTATCTTAGTAGATGATATTTTTTTCATCAAACATTCTCATGTACTCTTAATGAATATTTATAAAACTTACAGATCTTTCTCAAAAATCCCTGATAATCTGTAATGCTCATATATCTTAATTCAAAAAATATCGGGCTATGCTTACATCAAATTATGAATTCCTAGACTCACTTTAAATGTGTTAATGTACACAATTTTGTTAATTTTATTTTAAACATCACTAAAATTTAAAATATCGGAATAATTCTTCTTCTAAATATCAACACAAATACCTATTGAAATCTGGAATATTACATGGACGTCTCAATTGCTTCTACACTTTGTAAACATAAAATTACAAACTAAATTGGTCTTTAGAAAATAATATTATCATATCATAGAAATTATTATATTTCATATACTTTTGGTCCACATCATTGATTCATTGAGTACTAATTTTCATATTTTATGACACTTATCTTGTATATCACCTAGAATAATATTTCTCTTTTTTTTTAATTTTTCTCTTTCTGTAAAAGAACAATATTCTTTTTAGAAGAAAATTGGTGAAAAATATGAGTCTCTACTCTTATGGAATACTTCATCCAAAATGCATCATCCTACATCTTCTGAGTGTTAGCTGTGTATTTTTCGGAACTGAATAAAAATATTATAAGAGTATTAACACAGGATAATCCTAGTTAAATATGTTTATCTACTAAACATTTTTTCTCTCTCAAAAAACAACAAGGTCATTTCATAGTCCATGTTAGTATAACATTTTGATGAATAGTTTCTGCATTGAATGTCTCCAAATCAATAATCACCTCATTGATTCTTATTAGTCACATTCGAATAGAATTTCCCACTAAAAACACTAACTATAAAACAATGATAAAAAATTTAGGTATTATTTTAAAACACTCACTCTATAGAAATTCATTTTCCTGCATTGTATAACTATAAACTCAATGCATTACAATATTTAATCTTCTCTGCAATATCATTTCCGGTTGTTAAAACATTTCATTTTATTTTAACACACCACACATAAATCGTACATGGGGGTTCATCATGTAATTCATGTATATAAATCCTCAAATCACATAAAAAAATCTATGAAGTATCCTCATCATAGCCACATACTCAAACTGTAATATTTCTGTATAGTATCACCACAAACCATCTGGATTTTCTACTAATTCAATATTATCACCCACAAAATCCTCATGAAAATCAACTGATTCACATAATTTAAACCTCATCATCGCAGAGTATCTTGTCTTTATCGAATATTTCATGCGCAATGAATTTTCTCCATAAAGATACTTTTTAATTCTTCACCATAAACTTACCGGTTCTCATGTGATTCATGAACTCTACTAGTTCATCTCAGAAAACTAAAAACATCTCATCGATACCCATAAAAATATCACCACCTTTTTATATCATATCATCATTCACAAAGTGTATCATTCATCTATATAACACCTATCTCTTAGATGAATTATTTAATATCATAGAACATTTATTATTATTTTTGAAAAACAATACTATTCTTCAATTCAATCTCTTAAAGAGATGTTTGATCTCATATAGTTTTAGATGGCTTTGTGGGTTCTCAGGAAAAAACCATTATTAACATGGAATTTATTCATGAATGTCTCATACATGAGAGGCTATAGACAATCTCCCACATGGATCAGGCATCTCACATTTAAATGACCAATAATATTAGACAATTGATGTCATTTTCATCTTTTAAATGGATGGGTGAATATTAACTACAAATCATTCATCCCAAATTAAATTTTAACTCATTATTTTTTTGGTGAAATGAGTCATATACAAATAACTCAACTTTTAGTCATTACCAGGGTCAGTACACAGATTCACTACACACACCACTTTGGCTTCCGCCCAAGGGCTACTGGCTCAACCTCTACACTCTTGTGGGCACCCACCTTAATGTCCATATGTCTGGCCTTTGAATGGGCTTATACAAGGGCCAATTATGGTCCATTCCAAATATGGGATATCCTAGGAGGATTCCATGGGTTTGGATGACCCTTGGGTTTCACATGGCCCCTATATTATCTATCTTTAGAATGTCTTTGGGATGGCCTATTTTTTTATTTAAGTTAACAAAAATATATATTAGAGAAATTATAAATCCATTATTATATAATATTCTAATTCCAAATTATTACTTTTATATTATTCTTCATGAATATAAAGACATAAATGGTATTCTTCTTGTTGATGAAATATGCATAATCATTAAACATCACGTTGATAATTAAGATCAACACAAATAATATTTACTATATTAGTAGAATACATTGAAAACATCTACAAGAATAGTTTTTCATGTATGAAATACAATTCCAATAAACGGATCCATAACAATTATCCAAGCATCACCACTTCATCCAACACATATTGACTTATTGACAATAAATGAAACCAATGATCAAAAAAAATTTATATACTATTATATTTGGTTTTTTAAAATTCATAAAAATTTATAATTTTATCCATAAATAAGTCATAATGTTATATAAGACCTATATTGTAAGGTTTAAATTGGAAAAAATATTTTTTCAATATTTTAACCAAAAATACCAGTCATCATGACATATAAATTCCTCCTTTACCCCCTGAGAAATCAAATATAAAACATTTATCATCTCCCAATATCTACCCAATTACCTTCTCCTAAACATATTTGTTTTCCAAGATACTTTATGGTCACATACATGTCCAAAACCCCTATGAAATATTTTCATAAAAAAGGTGTATCTTTGAGGAATAAGGCAACCATAATCAATATCATTTATCAATTTTTTATTTTTAAAAACATTAATTCACAATAAATCATAGAAAAATCATTCATAAATTAATTAATAATTATATAATCATTTTACATATTTTTTTATTTTATTTAATATTTTTAATAAACTATTTAAAATAATTATATTCTCTTTATATCATTTTATACTATATACCATTAATTATCATGTATACACCTATGAGGAAATTGTAAATATGTCACTTTTCCTCACATTCATATATAAATAATGAATATTATTTGTAATTTATATATATTTAAATATTATTAATTGTAATATTTTAGAGGTAATTATACTAATGTATTAAAATAATTAATTTAATAAAAAATAATATAAAATAATGAAACATGTACTTGCTATATTATATGCTATGAAAAAAAGATAATGATGATAAATGATCTAGAATAAGATAAATTAATTTACATCACATCATTAATATATTTTTTTAAAATCCTAACTTCATTATATATAATGTATAAATTTGAAGAAAATAAATGAGACCTATAGAAAGGGGACTCTTTTCTCAATCTCCACACTTCATATTTTATTTTCATTTAGTGATATAGAAGTTTATATATTGGGTATATAATTAAATATATAAATATTCTTATTCATTTTTTATTTTTATTTGAATATTTAAATTTAATGAAATCTATTTATTCTTTATTCATACATTGCAAAATATATAACCATATTATGGTATCAATCTCGTCTCATTAGGTTATTTCTCATATTATTTTCCAAAAATAATTATGATAAATTTATACTATAATATGAAATTTTATATACATATTTGACAACTTTTTTTGAGATAAACATATTTTGTTACTTATTCTCCCATTTAATGAAAAATCGTATATACCATATAAATTTTTTTAGGGTCTACTAATTAATAAATTAACATTTTGTTTTATTACAACATTTTCAATATTATTTCCCTATTAGTATTCAATGCCATCATTAATCCAAGTATAAAAGTATTTAATCTAAAATATACATTTTATTATATTATGGATACACAAATCTATACGTCATTGATATTCATTCATAAATATGTTCTTTATTTTTTATAATGAATTTATTTTTAAAATATATCATTGATTCTTATTATTTGTATTCTTCTCATCACCATGTAACCTAAAAGTTTAATTGTTAATAGTACCCTTGAATGTAAACAAATTAAACATTCCTTTATTTCATTATAGAAATTTATGTTTATTCCATGGCAGAGGATTCATAATATAACGGCAAAACCCATTCTTCTCATATAGTTTGATTACATTTTTACAATTGTGGTAAATTTTTCGTTATATGTATTATGCATTATTGTGATTATATTATGATGTGATGGATATCACTATAATTATATATCCCCTAAATTTATATTGTTGGGTTGGATATCTCTTATGGTTATTATACATGAAAATTATGTTCTCTTCATTCACATGATATATTCTGATTTATACACATAATATGTGTGGAGATGATTCATGCACTGTAAATATTATATACAATGGATTTATGAAGTTTATATCATCCAAAATGATATATTGTTTCATTGATATACATGTTATATATTTTTAAGAATGTATTATCTTTATTATTTATTCTATTATTATGAATAATGAAAATCTTGTGATTTTATGATTATGTTAGTGTTCTAATTATAATCTATTTAGATATATTTTTCCCCTATTCTTCCATATGATTTCCCCCCCTCATTATTCCTTGTAATATTTTATGATATATTGATATCTTAAATTAATTGAAATCATATATTTCTATTCTTCTATTTTTTGGATTTTAGCTCAAACGTTCTATGATGTATGTCCCTATGTGATCATGTGTATTAAGAAAAGGTAAATCAACTAATTGAAGGACAGTAATGAAAATTTTGATTGATATTATTGTGGTTTTATTTATTATGATGATTTGATATGTACATACCACCCAAAGACAATAAACATAGTATATTGGAACTAGTTTAATGTAATTAATTTTCATGTTTTATATGTAATATATGTAAAAGTGGTACCATGTATAAAAGGCAGGGTTATGGGGTTTCACGTATGCCTTATCATTAATTTTTTTGGTGATTTTATACACTTTATCATTGATTAAAACAAGATAATTTCAGTGGATTTTACCTAACTTGATAATCCTAGGGAAATTTGATATCACCAGTAACATATATCAGTTAATATAATCCAATATTTTTTTATAGTTCCTAGTTGAGTGCATGAAAAATTGATGTTGGTAATCAAACAAACCATTATATATATATTTTCTATGAGGTTGAATATGAGGGTATCCATATCAAATAATTTCCTTTCCCTTGTCAAAAGATCATTGAGAATTGAATTTTCCAAAATAGAGTTGACTTTAAGATAGGTTTTATTATTTTTTTGAATTTCGTTTTTTGTGAAGGTCCACTGAATATGATTTCAGGTGTAACTCAATGTAGGTATGGTATTGTTTTTTATTCAATTTTTAACTTAAGAGAATAATCATATTAATATTTATATTTTTCATTTATGTTCTTATATACATGATTGATTATGACTAACTTCATAATTCCATGCTTTATCATGTTATATATTATATATTCTCTATATTCTCTTAATATGAATTACTTTTTACATCCTTATTATAAACTTGGTTTTATAACATGCTGTTATGGATTAGGTGGATATCATCTATTGGGTTTGATAAACTCGTAAACAATAAGTATCCTTTATGGCATTTTTTTCCTTTTCCAATGTAATTAGTTATATGGAAGGGAAGAATGATTACTAAAACTTTAGATATAGAATATAGAGTATTGAAAAATGATTTAGGGATTTTGATGGATGACATTAATGTTTAATAAATAATGTATTTTGATATTCAAATTGGATGATACATTATATATGGGACATCACATTAATAAATGGATGTTTATTACTCTCATATAATCAAATATGTGGTTCTTTAGAACTATTATTGGGTTATGGAGTGGAATTATATTTTTGATAAAACATTAATGGAATCATTATATATATAGAGGGTTAGTTATGTTATTTAAAAATTATACCAGGTACTTATAATGTGTAAATTGTATCATCCAGGATGAACATTTTTTGTGTGTGTGTGTATATTTTCTAGTATTTTACTGTGGTCATTATAAATTTCAACAATATCTTCATTTATTTTTAATTAATAATAATAAAGGGGAAAACTCCGAATTTTCTTTGTAATCCCATATAATTTAATCCAACTATTTGTGATTTAAAAGTTCACCTTTGGTTTTTGGCTACCAAATTCTACTAATGATAAGGTGTATGTATTTGGTGCATTAAAAAGGGGTATTCAATCTCATTATGGGCTATTATAAGTTGGAGTTTTTATGATAAAATAATTGCATATATCATAATTCTGCTAATAAATATATCTTATAATTTTAATTATGGTTGAATCAAGAGTTACCAAGTGTAGTATGAATTTTATTTGCATTTTCATTTCATGTAACTTCAATTTTTATTATTCACATATATCGGGATAGGGGTCAATTGGTTGGAATGGGTTCGACCACATGGAATTTTGAATTAATTTCATTATTAATTTAAATAATTTTTGGAATATATTACATATAATATTAATGAAAACCTGAATAAATATAAATATTTATTTTATATTTTTTATTATCGATGATTTGGACAAAATAACATACCATATTGAGTCTATTGATTTTGCCTATTTTCAAAAATATTACCTTTTATTTTCATTAAATCTTATATTTAATACATATTTCTAAATTTTTACCAATTGAAATCAAATCATATAATGAAGTATTCAATATAGAGGTTTCCACAACATATAAACTTGTTAATTATTTAGGAATTCCCTAATGCACCTTCAGAAACTCTGAAATATGTTTCCTATTAGAGAGAGTTTTCTATATCTAATTTAGTCCATGGTTAAGGATACATTAACTATGGGTCCCCACTATAGAATAATTTTCAATGTCCATATTGAATTTTTTTATTTAGATGATGTTATTAGTATGGGTTCCATGAATACAAAAACTAAATTGTCATATAGAAGTAAAAAAATACAACTTATAAGGTTAGTATGAGTATAATATATGGTTTTAAGGGTGTTTTATGATTTTAAATTGGGAAACAACTTGAGTAAATAAACATATAATAGGTTTAATTAAGTGTACAATCTACAAGTAATGGTTGACATGTGATTGAGATATTTTTTAGGAGAGGAATGCAAGATGGTATTTGATAGAAAAGAGATGTTCCTTCATCTAGACAGTTATATCAAAGATAGGCATACATTGGGTGTAGAATAATGGAACTTATTTTATATCAATCCACGACTAATGATTAAGGGTGTCCCTCGGTGGGGTGTGGTTTTTTTATGATAACCTCTATACATTTACATGTTTTATTTAACCCAACATCTAGTCATTATTTTTTATCTACATAATTATAAACTATTATTAAAATGGTTGTTGGTATATCATCAACAAGAATCAGTATCAACATTACTCTTGGTAAGAAGGCTGAAATGACTAATTGATATACAAATTATGATTTTATTAATCGAATATAAATTTATTTTTTGAACTACTCATTCCCAAATATGAGGTAGTTTTTTCTTATTTGTTGAATAAAATTTTAAATATAGTTCTTAACCCATATTGACTCTTATAAATGGAATGTTTCATTCAATTATCTAATCATCAACTAGTCTACCATTAAGACCCTTATATTTTAAAAAATAATCCTTCGTTTTTTTCAGTTTCTTGTAATACGTTCAACAGAGAGTTTAAACCAGCCATGATATATTATAAAAATATAATCATTTGACCGTTATAACCTAGATGTTGAATGATAATGTATGAATATGATTAAATAATTTATGAGATATATTATAAATATCTTACTCACAATAAATTTATTGATTAATTCTAATGAAATAATCATTCAAATTCATGAAAAATTTTATTATACTTAAAAAAAATTTCTATCAAAATGATATTTATTGGGTTTTGTGTAAAAAAATATTATATTTATTTTTCGACATGTTATAAATATTATTTAATAAACTGACTATATTTTTGAATTGATCATATCAAAATTAGGTTATTATGAATGTATAATATTTCATGAAATTATTTATTTTCCAGTGAATATGCAAAATTAGTGAATTTTTAAAAAAATTGTATTTATTTTTTCAAGAGTTATAAATTATAAATTTTATTTTTAAATTGTATTAATTTATAATCATAAATATTATATTTCAAATAATAAAATTTATTACTTTGGAATCACTTTTATGTCTCAATTTGGCCTAAATATTTTTTATACACCAAAATTCATGTTTTTGAGAAACATTTTTTCACATAATGAAATTTTACTAATTAATTAAATTAATCGCTATTTGTTAATAATTATAAAAAAAATATAAATAGTATCTTACTGGTCATATATTTTAAATAATGAAACATATTTTTATAGTCTTGGGATTAGAATAAATCTAGTTTTATGTTAAATTTTTTATCTTATAAAAAGTAGGTATGTTGTATTTAATTCACTTACATTTAAAATAAATTCATCCATTTATAGGTATTAAAATAACTAAAATTATATATATTTTAATAATGATGGTGATAAAAATTTATTAAATAATCCACTTTTATTTTCAATTAATATTAATAGAATCTTTGGTAAAATTTATCACATCGATAAAGGGTTAATCAATTTAATCAGGATTAAAAATAAGTGATAAGTCCATAATTTTTCATATTAATTGTTATTGAATGAAGTTACCAAAAACCCATTATTTTTGAAATTATGTTGTTTAATGGACATATTTACATGTAAATGACTTATATATTTTTTATGTCATTCAATGTTACCAAGTGGTGCTCTCTTAGTTTTAAATATATGTTATGTGTTCAGATAGTGAAAACTAGTTATGAAAGAATAATAATACTCATTTTTTGTATAATTGAATTATATTTATGGTGGTATTTTATATGTAATTTTTAGGTACTTTTTAGTTACCTTAAATATTTTTATAATTCCAAGAGTGTATATTTTTCATTTAATGGCAATATAAGATAACTGATTTTGAAAATATTAATAGTAATATATTTTGGGTTAGATATAGTGTTCCAAAAAAATTATCGGTGAATATGATATATTAGTGTTGAGATAAAATATTCTATTAAAATTATTTATTTCTTATTAATAACATTAAATAAAGTGTCAAAATTGAAAATAATGATAATTTTTCAAAATAGTATTTTATTGAAGAAAAAATATAAAAATTACAAATAAGGGAAGGTGAGTATTATATGTTCAAATATGTATTATCATGGAAATTTTTACTTTAATTTTAATATTATATGTAAAAATTCCAACCCTTTAATAATGAAAATTATGTTACTGTAGTTAAAATTAAAATTAGTTAACTAAGGGTTAATAAAAATGATAAGTTATAAAATGAAACAATTTTTTTCAATTATATTGTTTTATTTTATTACTAATCTATCCTATATAAGACTCTAATATCTAGAAATTATTATTTATTTATAATTGGAATTAATTTATTACAATCTAATATCCTGAGGAATTCTATAAGTACATGTCAACAAAATTATAAAAGGGCACCACCTACCTTAATTATGTACACCACATTGAGCCTTATAGATAAACCAAACACAACCAATATCCCTTCTAATATACACTAGAAACATTATAGTGGTTCTAATATTTGTAAAGTAACAAACCTAAATCCCTTTTTAGGAATTCTAAAGGAGACATTTCAATAAATATTAATCACCTTAACCGATCACATTATTTTCTACTCTTCTATACATCATCTAAAGATATGTTATTTAAAATTAAATAATATATTAATTTAAAAAAAATTTATGTAATTTTATTATAATTATTAAAATTCATTATTCACCCTCTTTCCATTTAAATGAGAACTCAATGTGTCGCCCATGACTACACATCAATAACCATCTCCACATAGTGATACAAATCATTTTTCATCACCATATTTTATGGATGTGTATTATAATGGAATTAATGTTTATATATTATATTTTTAATATAATTATAATTATTTAATTATAATATCCCATATATATATACATACCAAAAAATCCACTAGGAAGTGATAATGTCCTTCTTACGTACGTGTAGACTATAACCTCCACGAAACAATTTGATTCATTTTCCATTTATATTTTATATTATTTGTAATGAGGCATAAATTAATGAATAAATTAGATATATATTACATAGTAATGATCATATAATGGTGAATTAATATTTTCCTTTCTTTTTTCAATAATAGGAAAATTATAACAGAGATCATGTGTATGTACAACCCACTCTCTCCATGAATAGTGTGATTAATTAATTTTTCAATATCTAAAATTTACATTTGACTATAAATATGTATATAATCAGTATACATTATATTTGTATATATTTTTAAATTATATATATTCTATATCCATAAAACAAAAACATGGTCCAAAATTACCAAACCAAAACATACATGCAAAACGTAGTAGACATAAATCGGTATTGTTATTTTAAAAAATTAGTGTTAACAAATAGGAAATAAAGTTTATAATTACTAATATATATTATAATAAAAATTATTATATTAATTTAATAGATTTATAATAAACCTCCATTTATTATTTAGGGGTTTTCAATTTGTACAAAAAAAGGTAGACCTAAGGTAAGAGATTTATAGTCTCATTTTTATTTTTATTAGAATTATGAAAAATTCAATCCTTAATATTATTATGTGGTGTATATACAAGACCTTTCAAATTTTATATCATTAATAGTATTAATTTTTGGATATTTATAGTTTTAATTCAAATTATTATCTCATGTGAATTATTATTCAAATGATACCAAAATGGTAATGAGTTTTATATTACATTATCATTGTTAATTAATATTTTTTATGATTATGTTTTGATGATTAAATGTTATTATATAGAACTCAAGGAACATATTAAATACATTATAAAATTTTTATTTAATTAAAATACATTTTCTCCTTTCATTTTTATCATCTTATGTACTTGAGAGACTTGAAAAAGTTTTTAACAACAGTTTTCTTTATTTTTATCTTCAATCAAAAAAATATTTCTTCCATGTCTCTATTTTATAAATATAATATAATGATGGTTTTTACTATTATAAAATTAATTTCAATGATATATTTAGAAAGAAAATATTTTTTTTTCAATGTATTCATTTTTTTTGTTTTCCAAAAAAAGATCCCTAGGGACATTTCTCAGAAAATTATCAAAAAAAACTTCTCTTACACAACATGAACAGATGTTCCACCCATTAGGAATAATTTTTTATTTAAAGAATCCTTTAAAATATTTTCAGGACAATTTTATAGAAAATATTTTCATTTGTCAATTAATTTTCTAAAAAATAAATTATTTTAAAATAGAGAGGTTATTTTCCTATAGAATATTTTAACAAACTTTTAATGTTATATTTATACATCAAGGAAAAACCCCTTAATTTTACTTATAATTTATAGAGGATTTGATCCAATGATACTTTCCTTATTCTATTTATGTTTGGTATAATTTTATAATGAAAATATTTTTACAAAACCCATTTCATCCTCACAGGTTATTCTTTGATTAAATAACAAAATCTTCATGGAACCAATTTATTTTCTATATGTTATGATATGATGATTTTTTTTGAAAAACATTTCCTTTCATGGGTTTTTATATTATTAATTATTTATGATCTTGTGACATGTATATGTATTATTTTCATTATGGGACTATTGGCACCTATATCTTCCTCTAATGCATTTGGTAATTATTGATATCTCATGATATAAATTTCACTAGAATATATAGTGAACCTAGTTCAATAAGGTACTATATATACTATGAAAATATTGGGGGAGAACATTGAATACTGTGATGGTTTGTTGTGTAAATCCATTCCACTATTATATCTTTAAAAAATAATTCACTCCTAAGGAAATTTTTTGGTATGATTATTTGAATTCCAAAAATCAATTTATTAAGCCTTTGTTAAATATTTAGGGTTCATATTTTCTGATTAAATTATTATTTATGCCTTCATAAAATTCTTAATATATTCCATTAAATAATATTAGGATCACTGACATGAATGGTATGGTTTTCAAAATGCTAAAATCATTTTCATATACCCTTATGATCATGTTACACTTACGTAATAATTGAAACCTCCTTTTTTACCCTTACTAAGCATCTTATCTCACTGTTTTCTTATGTTTCATTACCCTGTGTTAGGAATAATGGTATTATGTATGATATGTCCTAGAATGGTTCTAGTTATTATGATATAATATTGATATTATGTTGAAATTTTATGAACCAGTTTATTTTTTTACATGCTTCCAATGATAATAGACCTTAATGATTCTATCATGGATCATTATTTTATGTAATGATCATTAATATATTAATATTTTATGTCAATTTATGAAAATATTGGGTTACTGTAGTTCATAACATTGGAAGGTTTAGTTAACCATTGTAAACTAGAATAATAAATCAATAATGAGATCCCTAGCGACATGACTATGTATATGATAAAATCCTAATGATTTGGTAATATTTTTCAATGTAATTTGCTAAAATGAATATTTTTTAGAAGAAGGTATAATGATATATATTCCATGTAAATTATTTTTCGGGATTATTTGGTTTCCAATTATGATCATTGTTTCTTATACTATGCTTTTTGAGTTTAGTCAATGGATGGAGCCTAACGAAATCATGTAAATTTTTAATGTTATGTCTAATGGAATGATTTCTCTCATGATAATACATGGGAAATAATAGTTATAATGAAAAACATTTTGATTATGCCAAACCATCTATCACATTATATGGATAAAAATATAAACTTTGTTTTGTTTCCTAACACACCAAAAAATAGAAATTTGTAGTTCATAAAGACCATGGAGGAATAATAATTCATCTTCCTACGTGTCCATACTATAGGAAGAAGCACACATGTTAATGTCTTAGAGGATTGCAACGATGATTTTGAGTGTGGAAAATGGATTTATAAGAGGTAATTATTGATGATAAATGAAGAGATCTGTAAAGTAAATTGATGAGAATATTAGTCTCCATAAGACATCCTTGATAGATCATTATTTTAAATGCTGAATGTATGGGAATTATGAAAACTAATTTCATAGGAGAAAATATTTAGAAGATAATTGTAATGGTTTTATGAGTAATGGTTTTATCAATAATGATAAAGAAAATATAATTTCATATGAAACGTATGGGTTGTTCTAACAGTATTTCGTATCCTAAAAGTAAGAAGCATGAAAAAATTGATGTTTTATAAACATAATACATGATATATATTTTGTATTTTATAAAATACGTATCAGGGAATAATATGATGAATCATAGATAATAGATTAAGAAGAAAGTGGGATTATTGATGTGATAATGTATTTGGATTTAATAATTATGTTGTATTTTTTATACTATTTAAATTATGGTTATAAAAATGGTGAAACAAATTTGGATTTTAATGTATTAGTTTTTTAATTAAGGACTTTGAAATATATTTTGAATGGGATTGATAACCCATAAAATTTATTCATTATTAAGGTGATACTTTTTGAGAAATATAAATTAAGATGATGATAAAATATAATATTAGTATTATGAAGAGTTAGTAATGTTCAATTAAGATAAAGTGATCATTAACATAATAATTTTGATAAACGTGAAAATTATTAGTTTATGAAAAAGTGTTATAGGAATTCTTTGATGATTTTTATTATATATTTTGGATTTACAGAATATATTGAATATTTTGTGATCATATTTGAGGAATAATAATTTTATTAATATTTTTGGAAGAATAAATGTTTTCAAATGAGGCAAAATTAATGGTTAATGATTCCATTATGGTCTAATATGTTTATGGTTGATTATAAGTTAAACTACATAAACAATTCATTTTATTTTTTTATGTGATAGGATTTTGTTGTGATTTTAATTTTAATGGGTAATAGGAATAATGGTCTATTTATGTTTAAATAACACTTTAGTGTTGATATATTATTTGATGTTAGGTTAATTATTTTATATTGTATTATAATATTTAAATAATATTGATGGTTGAAAATTTTATCTTTGATAGGGAGATATTTTTAGATATATTCTTTGTAATGTAAAGGATTACCTTTCATATTAGTATCCAAATATTATATGTGATTTTTTAAGTGATTTTAAATTTTTGTATGATTATATAATAGATTATTAAAATGGTTAATTATACTTACTTATTTTAATCCTTCAGTTGGGTTATAATATTTAATATAACATGAATGATTAATATCGAAGAATAATATTAATTTTTAATATGATGTAATCTTAGGGATTTGATATATAATTTCATATTAAAATATTAATAAATGCTTTTTTAATAAGGTAATTATGATTTTGAAGATTAGTGTTGTATTTAATCATATGGTGTTTTATTAACTTTGAGAATTATTTTAGGTTAACCATTAATGATATTGGTTAATGGATAAACATTATGTAAATATCATGATAAACTTTTTTGATATATTTGATGCTTATTTTAGTGCTTAATTCCTAAAAATCAATATTAATTCTCAATGTTTAGCGAAATACATTATATTATGGAGAAAAATATTTATGAAAGGAATTATACAAGTCTTGTATGTATATTTCCTTATGTTCTTGGTGTATATAGTGAAGGAAAATCTTATCTATAGTAAATAGACATTTATAACAAAATATCTCTATATAACCTTCAATTTAAATGAATTGAAAATATTTTTACCCTCACAGATTAATGGTTCTGTTGCTGTTAACATTCATCTGATTGTGTTATCTATCAATCTCTACTAGTTCATTAGTGGAATAACATTCTTCAATGTGCATTTATTCGAATCCTAGTGATTTTATAATATTTTGGAACCTATTTTTGGTAGTGACATTCACACTTTCCATTCCCCATTTTAATAGGATGTTTTATTACACCTTTTTACGACATGGGTATTCAATAATAGAATTTTAAAATATCAATCATTGGTAACCAAAAACAAAATAAAATTGTGAGGATGATGTTTTCTGAGTGTGCTATCGAATGTAAAACCATTATATTTCATATAATATTTCATTTTGAATAATTTACATTATTTTATACTTTTGTTAGATGAAACAGTGAGGATATATGAATCGAGATATATTATTAAAATATCATTAGTCAACCATTATAAAAAATATATTAAATTAGAAGGTATGGATATATTTAAATACTTATAAATATATATAAAGGATCCGACATAATATAAATTTATTCATTAATTATTAATAATTAATAATTAATTTTTTGGAAAATTATATTATGTATAAAAAATAGTTTTCTTATAAAATTATATTTATTGTGATTTGTGAGAAAAATAAAAATTTAATTTTTGAGAATTTTTCAAATTATATTTATTTAAAATAAATAAATTTTTTACATCATCACATCAAAAAAAATTAGATTAATTTATGGGATTATCCTAAAAATAATTATTTACCCCTGAATATGGGAAATTACTGAACTTTTATTTAAGAACTATATTTTTCATTCATGAATATAGAAAGATACATTTTATATTAAAATGTTATAAAAATAAAATTATATCTATAATATTTTCAATAGTTCAATGATGTTCAATGGAATCTCTTCTATCTTTCAATTAGGTTTAAAAACATTTTTTATATGTGAAAATTCATTTTTCAGAAAAGGTTTTAATGTGTGAAAAGTATTTTTATTCATAAATTTTATTAATCCTTTTTTTATGGATTATGTTAATGAAATTTATATTTTATTTAGTTCATAAGATGTTTTAAAAAGTAAAAAATATTTTCTGAGGCATATGATATAAAAATATATAAAGTTATGCTTACAATTGTAGTTTTTTATCTAAAAAGCAACTTCTTTCTCATTTTTCAAACATACAATAAAAATAATTTTTGAGAAAAATTGGTAATAAATTGTATGAAATTAATTAAATAGTTATAACTAGGATGATAAAATTTTGAAAATTTTTATCTTTTAGTTTTGAAAAAAATGAATATTAACCATGGTAAAATTTGTCACCCCGATAAATGGTAAATCAGATGAATTTTATAAAAAATACGTGATATGACCATAATTATTAATTATAACTACAATTTTAATAATTTAATTCTACCCTAAAAATATTTTGTTCTAAATTGAGTAGATTAAAGTAAAAATTTCAATGAAATAAACTTATATATTATTTAAGACAACAAATAATAAAAAATGTCACTCTCTAAGATTTAAGTATCCATTATGTGTTCAACATAGGGAAATTTTTTTATAAGTGATTATTTATATTAATTTTGAGTATAATAAAATTAAATTCATTATTTTTAATTTTTTATAATATTTAGGTTTTATTTGAATTACCTAAATTCTAGCACAATACAGAAACAATATTTTTCAATTAGTAGAAAATTAAAATATATGATTTTTGAAACATTAAAATTGATATAATTCATGTACTTTATTTGGTTATGCCAATTTTATAGGTTAATATGATATATTATTTTTTTTTAAAAAAAAAATTAAATAAAACATTGCTTTTATCTCTTTTAAGGCATATTAAACAAATAGTGACAAAATTAGAAATACTGATAATTTATCAAATAATATTTTATAAAATTACATAAAATAATACAAATCATGAAATAAGAAAAGGATGATATTATACGGTCGAATGAGTCATCAAATGGAAATTTATGGGACTAACTTAAATATTATAAGTAAAAATTTCAAACCATTAATATTTAAATGTTTTTTAACGTACAAAAAATTAAAATTGGTTATCTATTGACTAATCAAATTTATAAGGTTTAAAATGAGACAAAAAATTTTATAAATTTTATTTTTTGATGCTTTTACAGCCTTATAATACCTTATGTTTGAATATATTTCCATTTTTATTCAATTTTCTTTGAAAATTATTTTATAATAATCTAATATTTTGATGAATTCGAAAAGTTCCCCTCACCTAAATTAAAATAGAGAACCACCTACCTCACATAATTACACCATATTAAGGATTATAGATCAACCAAACACAAACAATATACCTTATAAACTGTCCTATATACATTCTATAGGTTCTATTATTTTCAAAATACCACCCCTAGAGCCCTTTAGAGGAGATTCAAACTAGTTCTTTCAAAAAAGTGGTATTTTCCTTAAGTAGTTACTTTTTCTTATACTCTACATTAACTAATCTCAATATATGGTATTTTCTATAATATATTAAATTAGTTATACTAAATATTATGAAATGTTATTATTAATATTAAAACAACATTTTACATCCTCTTTCCTAAAAAAGTGAAAGCATCGCTCATGTGTATGGACATCTTAACGTCTCCACATAATGTTAAAATTCAATTTTCCAAACTATATTTTATGGATGTGAATTTAATTGGTTATAATTTTTATTTCTAATATTCATGAAATAATTATAATTCTATAAATATAACATAACACTTACCTATCTGTCATCCTATCCTTTAGAAAATTATAATGTCCTTAGTACATACGTGTGGCCTACCCCCACCACAAAGTGATGTCATTTGTTTTTCTTTTATATTTTACTTTTATGGTATTTGGGAAAATTTTTATTAATATATATGATATATATGACATAATTAAAATACTATAATGTAGTATCAATATTTAAATTTATTTTTATTCATCCATTCAAAAATAAAAACAATTTTCATGCATATGTATGACCTACCATTTCCATAGACTCTCTATTTCATTTTTCTATATATAAATTTTATTTCTGATTTTTAATTTTTATATAATGAATATTTATTATATTTATACTATTTTCATCATCTAGGAGATAATTTAACCCTTATTAGTAAATAAGGAAAAAAACTAACAATCAAAAACATATAAGAAAAATAAACAGATTTCACCAAGAATAATGAATTTAAAAGAAATATTTTGAAGAATGGGTGATAAAAGTTTATTAGTAAATAATTTTGGGAATGATATAATTTATTATTTTAATTTAATATATGTTTAATAAAAATATATCTACCATACAATAGTGTCCAATGATTATTAAGGAATTTAGACCAATGATATAAAATTTATGGCCTCACATTTATTTTATGAAGACATATGCCAAATTCACCAGTCATTTATTTTGTGTTGATTATGTAATCCCATTATGACATGATATATCATTAATATCCATAATTTCATTATATTTAATTATTCAATTTATATTACTCATTTATGGGGTTTATGATTCAAACATCACCAAAGTGTTAAAGGGTTTAATGTCAAATCTCAGTATTTATCGTGAATGTTTATGATTAAGATGTGGTAGTGAAATCATATTATCTATAACTCAAGTAAAACATTCTGAAATATGGAAATCTATCATGTGGATGAAACAGGATTTCCACAAGACCTCAAGTGCACCTCTCATATACCATATGCTTCCGACTACCAGTGATGGAGTGTATTGTATAGCAGGGAGACAATACACTCGGGTTGGAAGTGTCATAACAGTAGAAAAAAATTCATAATAAGCATAAAAAATCAGGGTATACAAATAAAAGATGAAAAAAATAAAAACTATTTGAATAATCTAATAAATGATAATAGAATAATGTAATGATGCGATGGAATGTAAATAAATTTCATGGTAGAAAAATATAAGAAAATACTTCCAAACTCAAATAAAAGACCCAATGTCTTGATTTCCAAACCCATATATCCATCCCATCTCCAAACTCCATCCCAATAAGAAAATAAGAAGTCAAAACTGAGGTCATTTTTCCTTGTCCAAACCCGCTTCCAAGAAATATGTTCAGGTAACAAACAACGTCACAAATATGGTGTGAGTATAACACTGTAGTTTGACACCACCATGTATAAAAAAAATCGCCCTATTAAGAAGTTTATTTAATTAGGAGAAGAACATATTTATAAAGTAATTAAATAATTAAATAGATGTAAGAAAATTATTCTTCTCAATGTTGGAATATCTCTAATCATGTATTACATCCATGTAAACCACAATTGCATAACCAAGGGAGGATAACCTACTTCGGCTCCATGTCGTAATATCATTGTTCATTTCTTATGACCATGCCAACCACCACCATATAACCATGGTATAGTCACAACGATCTGAGTCAAATCCCTACAATCATTACAAAATTTCTTTTTCAAATCCCTATAAAAATTATAACATGGTACTAGTCATAACCCACTCTCTATAACCATTACTTCATGGGATAGTTCTAAGCCTGTTCAATATTAGCATTACAACATATAAGTGTGAAAGTTCCTTGGCTGAGCCTGGTATATAAGAATGACAAAATGGAAAACAATCCCTATCATACATCATGGATGTGAAAATATCACAATATAATTATCAATGGTTAATTATGAAAATTACCATTATTTATTTCATATTCCACTTGAAATTCAAGTCTAAATTAATTTACAATTTTATCCATAAGAAATTTTCCCCAATTTAGGGATTCTATGACAATAATTCACCATAGATCACATGTAATGATAAGAATACATTAATTCCATAAAAAATAAATTATAATAAATGGTTTTCTCAACTAATGGATTTAAATAATCCTGGTTAAAAGAAAAATTAAAACAAATGAATTCATGGAATAATACCATTTATTAGTTATTCAATTTGGGTGCACATTTCATTGGTTATGTAAAAATATTATAGAAACATGGTAATATACAAACCATATGGTTAATATTAATACCCCTACCTTTATCCAATGATCCAAAAACACATCCAATGGACAACATCCTTGAGGAAGAATGTTGGATGATTGAAAAAAGGTTTCAAGATCAAAATGGGTCAAAATATATACCAACAATGCAATTGACAAAATAATTTCAGAAAATGGTTAAAGAACCAATGGGAATAAAGAAGAAACCTACATAAAGGATATTAATAGGGATTGAAGATGAAAAAAATAACATTTAGAACAGATGTTAGCACTCCAAAATTGCCTGAAGAATAGAGATTTTCCTTCATCTAGACAGTTATATCAAAGATAGTCATACTTTGAGTGTAGAATAAGAGAAATTGTAATATATCAATCCACCACTAATGTTTAAGGGTGTCCCTCGGTGGGGTGTGGTTTTTTTGTGATAACCTCTATACATTTACATGATTTATTTAACCCAACATCTAGTCATTATTTTTTATCTACATAATTATAAACTATTATTAAAATGGACGTTGGTATATCATCAACATGAATCAGTATCAACAAAACTCTTGGTAAGATGGTTGAAATGACTAATTTATATACAAATTATGATTTTATTAATCGAATAACAATTTATTTTTCAAACTACTCATTCCCATATATGAGGTAGTTTTTTCTTATTTGTTGAATAAAATTTTAAATCTAGTTCTTAACCCATTTTGACTCTTATAAATGGCATGTTTCATTCAATTATCTATTCATCAACTAGTCTACCATTAATACCCTTAGATTTTAGAAAATAATTCTTAATTTTTTTTCAATTTCTTGTAATACGTTCAACAGAGAGTTTAAACCATCCATGATATATTATAAAAATATAATTATTTGACTATTATAACCTAGTTGTTGAATGATAATGTATGAATATGATTAAACACTTTATGAGATATATTATAAATATCTTACTCACAATAAATTTATTTATTAATTCTAATGAAATAATCATTCAAATTCATGAAAAATCATAATATACTTAAATAAAATTCTATCAAAATGATATTTATTGAGTTTTGTGTAAAAAAATATTATATTTATTTTTCGACCTGTTATAAATATTATTTAATAAACTAAATACTTTTTGAATTGATCATATCAAAATTAGGTTATTATGAATGTATAATATTTCATGAAATGATTTATTTTCCAGTGAATATGCAAAATTAGTGAATTTTTAAAAAAATTGTATTTATATTTTCAAGATTTATAAATTATAAATATTATTTTTAAATTGTTTTAATTTATAATCATAAATATTATATTTCAAATAATAAAATTTATTACTTTGGAATCACTTTTATGTCTCAATTCGGTCTAAATATTTTTTATACTCGAAAATTCATGTTTCTGAGAAACATTTTTTTCACACAATGAAATTTTGTTAATAAATTAAATTAATCGCTATTTGTTAATAATTATAATAAAATATAAATAATATCTACCTGATCATATATTTTAAATAATGAATCATATATTTATAGTCTTAGGATAATAATAAATCTATTTTTATATTAAATTTTTTATCTTATAAAAAGTAGGTATGTTGTATTTAATGCACTTTCATTTTAAATAAATTCATCCATTTCTAGGTATTAAAATACCTAAAATTATATATATTTTTAGAATTATGGTGATAAATATTTATTAAATAATCGACTTTTATTTTCTATTAATATTAATAGAATATTTGGTAAAATTTATCAAATCGATAAAGGGTTAATCAATTTTATCATGATTAAAAATAAGTGATAAGTCCATAATTATTCATATTAATTATTATTGTATGAAGTTACCAAAAACCCATTATTTTTGAAATTTTGTTTTTTAATGGACATATTTACAAGTAAATGACTTATATATTTTTTAAGTCATTCAATGTTACCAAATGCCTCTCTCTTAGTTTGAAATATATGTTATGTGTTAAAATAGTGAAAAACTAGTTATGAAAGAATCATAATACTCATTTTTTGTATAATAGAATTATATTTATGGTGGTATTTTATATGTAAATTTTACCTACTTTTTAGTTACCTTAAATATTTTTATAATTCCAAGAGTGTATTTTTTTTCATTTAAAGGAAATATAAGATAATTGATTTTGAAAATATTAACAGTAATATATTTTGGGTTAGATGTAGTGTTCCAAAAAATTTATTGTTGAATATGATATATTAGTGTTGTGATAAAATATTCTATTAGAATTATTTTTTTCATATTAATAACATTAAATAAAGTGTCAATATTGAAAATAATGATAATTTTTCAGAATAATACTTTATTGAATAAAAAATATAAAAATCAAAAATAAGAGAAGGTGAGTATTATATGGTCAAATATATATTATCATGGAAATTTTTACTTTAATTTTAATATTATATGTAAAAATTCCAACCCTTTAATAATGAAAATTCTGTTACCGTAGTTAAAGTTAAAATTATTTAACTAAGGGTTAATAAAAATGATATGTTATAAAATGAAACAATTTTTTTTCAATTATATTGTTTTGTTTTATTACTAATATGTCCAATATTAGACTCTAATATCTAGAAATTTTTATTTATTTATAATTGGAATTAATTTATTACTATCTAATATCCTGAGAAATTCTATAAGTACATGTCAACTAAATTATAAAAGGGCACCACAAACCTTAATTATGTACACCACATTGAGCATTATAGATCAACCAAACACAACCAATATCCCTTCTAATATACACTATAAACATTATAGTGATTCTAATATTCCAAAAGTAACAACCCTAAATCCCTTTTTAGGAATTCTAAAGGAGACATTTCAATAAATAGTAATCAGCTTAACCAATCACATTATTTTCTACTCTTCTATACATCCTCTAAAGATATGTTATTTAAAATGAAATAATATTTTAATTTTAAAAAATATTATAGAATTTTATTATAATTATTAAAATGCATTATTCACCCTCTTTCCATTTAAATGAGAACTGAATGTGTCGCCCATGAGTACACATCAATAACCATCTCCACATAGTGATACAAATCATTTTTCATCACCATATTTTATGGATGTGTATTATAAGGGAATTAATGTTTATATATTATATTTTTAGGATAATTATAATTTTTTAATTATAATATCCCATATAGATACATACCATAAAATCCACTAGGAAGTGATAACGTCGTTCTTACGTACGTGTAGACTATAACCTCCGCGAAACAATTTGAATCATTTTCCATTTATATTTTATATTATTTGTAATGAGGCATAAATTAATCAATAAATTAGATATATATTACATAGTAATTATCATATAATTGTGAATTAATATTTTCCATTCTTTTTTCAATAATTGGAAAATTATAACAGAGATCATGTGTATGTACAACCCACTCTCTCTATGAATAGTGTGATTAATTAATTTTTCAATATCTAACATTTATGTAGGACTATAAATATTTATATAATAAGTATACATTATATTTATATATTTTTTTAAATTATATATATTATATATCCATAAAACAAAAACATGGTCCAAAACAACCAAACCAAAACAAACATGCAAAACGTAGTAGACATAAATAGTTTATGTTATTTTAAAAAATTAGTGTTAACAAATAGGCAATAAAGTTTATAATTTCTAATATATATTATAATAACAATTATTATAGTAATTTAATAGATTTATAATAAACCTCCATTTATTATTTAGGAGTTTTCAATGTGTACGAAAAAAGGCAGACCTAAGGTAAGAGATTTATAGTCTCATTTTTATTTTTATTAGAATTAGGAAATATTAAATCCTTAATATTATTATGTGGTGTATATACTAGACCTTTCAAATTTTATATCATTAATATTATTAATTTTGTGATATTTATATTTTTAATTTAAATTATTATCTCGTGGGAATTATTATTCAAATGATACCAAAATGGTAATGAGTTTTATATTACAATATCATTGTTAATTGATATTTTTTATGATTATGTTCTGATGATGAGATGTTATTATATAACTCTCAAGGAACATATTAAATACATTATAAAATAGTTATTTAATTAAAATACATTTTCCCCTTTCATTTTTATCATCTTATGTACTTGAGAGACTGGAATAGGTTTTTAACAACAGTTTTCTTCATTTTTCCCTTCTACCAAAAAAATATTTCTTCCAAATACCTATTTTCTAAACATAATTTCATAATGATTTTTAAAATTATAAGATTAATTTTAATGAGATATTTAGAAAGAAAATATTTTTTTTTCAATTTATTCATTTTTTTGTTTTCCAAAAAAGGTGCCTAGGGACATTTCTGAGAAATTTATCAAAAAAATATTCTCTCACACAACATGAACAGATTTTACAACCTTCATGAATAATTTTTTATTTGAAGATTCCATTAAAATATTATGAGGATAATTTCATAGAAAATATTTTCATTCATAATTTAATTTTCTTAAAAGTAAATTATTTTAAAATAGAGAGGTTATTTTACTATAGAATATTTTAATAAACTTAAAATGGTACATTTATACTTCAAGGAAAAAACCCCTTAATTTTACTTATGATTTTCTGAGGATTTGATCCAATGATACTATCCTTATTCTATTTATGTTTGGTATAATTTTATAATGAAAATATTTTTACAAAACCCATTTCATCCTCACAGGTTATTCTTTGATTAAATAACAAAATATTTATGGAACCAATTTCTTTTTTATATGTTATGATATGATGCATTTTTTGTGAAAGTCATTTCCTTTCATGGGTTTTGGTATGATTAATTATTTATGATCTTGTTCCATGAATATTTATTATTTTCATTATGTGACTATTGGCACCTATATCTCCCACTAATGCATTTGGAAATTATTGATATCTCATGATATAAATTTCACTAGAATATGTAGTGAATCTAGTTCAATAAGGTATTATATATACTATGAAAATTTTGGGGGAGAACATTGACTACTGTGATGGATTGTGGTGTAAATCCATTCCATGATTATATCTTTAAAAAATAATTCACTCATAAGGAAATTTTTTGGTATGATTATTAGAATTCCAAAAATCAATTTATTAATCCGATGTAAAATATTTAGGGTTCATCTTTTTTGATCAAATTATTATTTATGCCTTAGAAAAATTGATAATATATTCCATTGAATAATATTAGGATCACTGATATGAATGGTATGGTTTTCAAAATGCTAAAATCATCTTCATATACCCTTATGATCACGGTACACTTATGTGATAATTGAAACCTCTTTTTTTTACCCTTATTATGCATCTTATCTCATTTTTTTCTTATGTTTCATTACCCTGTGTTAGGAATAAAGTTATTATGTATGATATGTCCTAGAATGGTTCTAGTTATTATGATATAATATTGATATTGTGTTGAAATTTTATGAACCAGTTTCTATTTTTTAAATGTTTCCAATAGACCTTAATGATTATATCATGGATCATTATTTTATGTAATTATCATTAATATATTAATATTTTATATCAATGTATGAAAATATTGGGTCACTGTAGTTCATAACATTGGACGGTTTAGTTAACCATTGTAAACTAGAATGAGAAATCAATAATGAGATCCCTAGTGACCTGACAATGCATATAATAAAATCCTAATGTTTTGGTAATATTCTTCAATGGAATTTGTTAAAAATAATATTTTTTAGAAAAAGGTATAATGATATATATGTCATGTAAATTATTTTTCGGGATTATTTGGTTTCCCACTATGATCATTGTTTCTTGTACTATTCTTTCTGATTTTAGTCAATGGATGGAGCCTGACGAAATCGTGTTAATTTTTGAATGTGAAGGCCAATGGAATAATTTTTCTCATGATAATACATGGGAAATAAGAGTTTGAATGTGAAACATTTTTATTATGCCAAACCATCTATCAAATTATATGGATAAAAATATAAACTTTGGTATGATTCCTAACACACCAAAAAATAGAAATTTGTAGTTCATAAAGACCATGGAGGAATAATAATTCATCTTCCTACTTGTCCAAACTATAGGAAGAAGCACACATGTTAATGTCTCAGAGTATTGCAAGGATGATTTTGAGTGTGGAAAATGGATTTATAAGAGGTAATTATTGATGATAAATGAAGAGATCTGTAATGTAAATTGATTAGAATATTATTCTCCATAAGACATCCTTGATAGTTCGTTGTTTTAAATGCTGAAAGTATGGGAATTATGAAAATTAATTTCATAGGAGAAAATATTTAGAAGATAATTATAATGGTTTTATGAGTAATGGTTTTATCAATCATGACAATGAAACTATGAATTACATATGAATGGTATGGGTTGTTCTAATAGTATTTCGTATCCTAAAAGTAAGAAGCATGAAAAAATTAATGTTTCTTAAACATAATACTTGAGATATATTTTGTATTTTATAAAATATGTATCATGTAATAATATGATGAATCATAGATAATAGATTAAGAAGAAAGTGGGAATATTGATGTGATAATGTATTTGGATTCAATAATTATGTTGTGTTTTTTATACTATTAAAATTATGGTTATAAAAATCATGAAACATATTCGGATTGTTATGTAGTTGTTTTTTAATTAAGGATTTTGAAATATATTTTGAATGGAATTGATAAACCATAAAATTCATTCATTAGTAAGTGATACTTTTTGAGAAATATAAATTAAGAGGATGATAAAACATAATATGAGTATTATGAAGAGTTAATAATGTTCAATTAAGATAAAGTTATCATTAACATAATAATTTTGATAAAAGTGAAATTTTTTATTTAATGAAAAATTGTTATAGGAAATCATTGATGATTTTTATTATATATTTTGG
The DNA here is from genome assembly GCA_963277665.1 of Viscum album. Classification (NCBI taxonomy): domain Eukaryota; kingdom Viridiplantae; phylum Streptophyta; class Magnoliopsida; order Santalales; family Viscaceae; genus Viscum; species Viscum album. Next base: position 121,254,687 of record OY728156.1, read on the forward strand.
ATTTATGGAATATATTGAATATTTTGTGATCATATTTGAGGAATAATAATTTTATTATTTTTTTAGAAGAATAATTGTTTTCAAATGAGGCAAACATAATGGTTAAGTATTCCATTATGGTATAATATGTTTATGGTTGATTATAAGTTAAACTACATAAACAATAAATTTTATTTTTTTTCTGTGATAGTATTTTGTTGTGATTTGAATTTTTAATGGGTAATATGAATAATGGTCTATTTATGTTTAAATAAAACTATGGTGTTGATATATGATTTGATGTTAGTTTAATTATTTTATATTGTATGATAAGATTTAAAAAATGTTCATGGTTCAAAATTTTATCTTTGATAAGGAGATATGTTTAGATATATTTTTTGTAATGTAAAGTATTACCTTTCTCATTAGTATCCAAATATGATATGTGATATTTTAGGTTAGTTTCAATGTATTTTATGACTATATAATATATTATTATGATGATTAATTATACTTACTTGTTTTCTTCCTTCAGTTGGGTTATAATATTTAATATAACATGAATGATTAATATCACAGAATAAAATTAATTTTTAATATGATGTAATCTTACGGATTTGATATATAATTTCATATTAAATTATTCATAAATGCTTTTTTAATAAGGTAATTATGATTTTGAAGATTAATGTTGTATTTAATCATATCGTGTTTTATTAACAATGAGAATTATTTTATGTTAACCATTAATGTTATTGGTTAATGGATAAACATTATGTAAATATCATGATAGTTTTTTTGATATATTTGATGTTTATTTTAGTGCTTAATTCCAAAAAAATCAATATTAATTCTCATTGTTTAGTGAAATACATTATATTATGGAAAATAATTATTTATGAAAGGAATTACACAATTCTTGTATGTATATTTCCTTCTATTCTTGGTGTATATGGTGAAGGAACATCTTAACTATAGTAAATAGACATTTATAACAAAATATCTCTATATAACCTTCAATTTAAATGAATTTAAAATATTTTTACCCTCATAGATTAATGGTTCTATTGATGTTAACATTCATCTGATTGTGTTATCTATCAATCTCTACTAGTTCATTAGTAGAATATCATTCTTCAATGTGCATTTTTTCGAATCCTATTGATTTTCTAATATTTTTGAACCTATTTTCTGTGGTGACCTTCACACATTCCATTCCCCCTTTTAATGGAATGTTTTATTACACCTTTTTACGATATGGGTTTTCAACAAAGGAATTTTAAAATATCAATCATTGGTAACCAGGAACAAAATAAAATTTTGAGGATGTTGTTTACTGAGTGGGCTATAGAATGTAAAACCATTATATTTCATAAAATATTTCACTTTTAATAATTTAATTTATTTTATACTTGTGTTAGATGAAACAGTGAGGATATATGAATCGAGATATAATATTAAAATATCATTAGTTAATCATTATAAAAAATATATTAAATTAGAAGGTATAAATATTTTTAAATACTTATATATATATATAAAGGATCCAACATAATATAAATTTATTCATTAATTATTAATAACTAATAATTAATTTTTTTGTAAAATTATATTAGGTATAAAAAAAATAGTTTTCCTATAAAATTATCTTTATCGTGTTTTGTGAGAAAAATAAAATTTTAATTTTTTAGATTTTTTTATATTATATTTAATTAAGATAAATACATTTTTTACATAATCACATCAAATTTTTTTTGGATTAATTTATGGGATTATCCTAAAAATAATTAGTTACCCGTGAATATTGGAAATTACTGAACTTTTGATTAAGAACTATATTTTTCATTCATGAATATAGAAAGTTACATTTTATATTAAAATGTTTTGAAAATAAAATTATATCTATAATATTTTCAATAGTTCAATGATGTTCAATGGAATCTCTTCTATCATTCAATTAGGTTTAAAAACATTTCTTATATGTGAAAATTCATTTTTCAAAAAAGGTTTTTATGTGTGAAAGGTATTTTTATTCATAAATTTTATTAATCCTTTTTTATGGATTATGTTAATTAAATTTATATTTTATTTAGTTCATAAGATGTTTTAAAAATTAAAAAAATATTTTCTGCGGCATATGATATGAAAATATATAACTTTTTGCTTAAAATTGTAGTATTTTTTTATAAAAAGAAACTTCTTTCACATTTTTCACACATAAATTAAAAATAATTTCTGAGAAAAATTGGTACTAAATTGTATGAAATTAATTAAATAGTTATAACTAGGATGATAAAATTTTGAAAATTTTTAAATTTTATTTTTTGGAAAATATGAATAATAACCATGGTAAAATTTGTCACCCCGATAAATGGTAAATCAGATAAATTTGTATAAAAAAATAAGTGATATGACCATAATTATTAATTATAACTAAAATTTTAATAATTTAATTCTACCCTAAAAATATTTTGTTCTAAATTGAGTAGATTAATGTCAAAATTTCCAAGAAATAAACTTATATATTATTTAAGTCAACAAATAATAAAAAAATGTCACTCTCTACGATTTAAGTATCCATTATGTGTTCACATAGGGAAAATTTTTTATAAGTGATTATTTATATTATTTTGAGTATAATAAAATTAAATTCATTATTTTAACTTCTTTATTATTTTTAGGTGTTATTTGAATTACTTAAATTCTAGCACAACACAGAAACAATATTTTTCAATTAGTAGAAAATTAAAATATATGATTTTTCAAACATTAAAATTGATATAATTCATGTAATTTATTTGGTTACACAAATTTTATAGGTTAATATGAAATATTATTTTTAAAAAAATAATATATTTGAAATAAAACATTGTTTTTATCTCTTTTAAGGAATATTAAACAAGTAGTGTCAAAATTATAAATAATGATAATTTATCAAATAATATTTTATAAAATTACATAAAATAATAAAAATCATTAAATAAGAAAAAAAGGTTATTATATGGTCAAATGAGTCATCAAATTGAAATTTATGGGCCTAAATTAAACATTATAAGTAAAAAATTTCAACCCTATAATATTTAAATGTTTTTAACGTACATATAATTAAAATTGGTTATCTACTAACTAATCAAATTTATAAGGTTTAAAATGACACCAAAATTTTTATAAATTTTATTTTTTGATGCGTTTACAGTCTTATAATACCTTATGTTTGAATATATTTCCATTTTTATTCCATTTTCCTTGAAAATTATTTTATAATAATCTAAACTTTTGATGAATTCGAAAAGTTCCCCTCACCCAAATTAAAATAGAGAACCACCTACCTCACTTAATTACACCATATTAAGGCTTATAGCTCGACCAAACACAAAAAATATACCTTATAAACTCTCTTATATACATTCAATAGGTTCTATTATTTTCAAAATACCACCCCTAGAGCCCTTTATAGGAGATTCAAACTAGTTGTTTCAAAAAATGGTATTTTCCTTAACTAGTTACTTTCTATTATACTCTACATTAACTTATCTAAATATATGGTATTTTATATAATATATTAAATTAGTTATAATAAATATTATGAAATGTTATTATTAATATTAAAACACCATTTTACATCCTCTTTCCTAAAAAAGTAAAAGTATCGCTCATGTGTATAGACATCTTAATGTCTCCACATAATGGTAAAATTCCATTTTCCAAACTATATTTTATGGATGTGAATTTAATTGGTTATAATGTTTATTTCTAATATTCATGAAATATTTATAATTCTATAAATATAACATAACATCTACCTACCTGCCATCATATCCTTTGGAAAATTATAATCTCCTTAGTACATACGTGTGGATTACCCCTCCACAAAGTGATGTCATTTATTTTTCATTTATATTTTAATTTTATGGTATTTGGGAAAAATTTTATTAATATATATGAAATATATGACAGAATTAAAATACTATAATGTAGAATCAATATTGAAATTTCTTTTTATTCATCCATTCAAAAATAAAAACAATGTTCATGCATATGTACGACCTACCATTTCCATAGACTCTCTATTTCATTTTTCTATTTATAAATATAATTTTTGATTTTTAATTTTTATATAATGAATATTTATTATATTTATTATATTTAAACTATTTTCATCATCTGGGAGAAAATTTAACCCTTATTAGTAAATAAGGACAAAAACTAACAATCAAAAACATATTTGAAAAAGAAACATATATCACCAAGAATAATGAATTTAAAATAAATGTTTTAAATAATGGGTGATAAAAGGTTATTAGTAAATAATTTTGGGAATGATATAATTTTTTATTTTAATTTAATATATGTTTAATAAAAATATATCTACCATACAATAGTTTTCAATGATTATTAAGGAATTTAGACCAATGATAAAAAATTTCTGGTCTCACATTTATTTTATGAAGACATACGCCAAATTCACCAGTCATTTATTTTTTGTTGATTATGTAATCCCATTATGACATGATATATCATTAATATCCATAATTTCATTATATTTAATTATTCAATTTATATTACTCATTTATGGGGTTTATGATTCAAACATCACCAAAGTGTTAAAGGGTTTAATGTCAAATCTCAGTATTTATCGAGAATGTTTCTGATTAAGATGTGTTAGTGAAATCATATTATCTATAACTCAAGTAAAACATCCTTAAATATGGAACTCTATCATGTGGCTGAAATAGGATGGACACAAAACCTCAATTGATCCTTTCATATACCATATGCTTCTGACTACCAGCGAGGGAGTGTATTGTATAGCGGGGAGACAATACCCTCGGGTAGGAAGTGTCATAATAGTAGAAAAAAATCATAATAAGCATAAAAAATCAGGGTATACAAAAAAAAGATGAAAAAAATAAAAACTAGTTGAATAATCCAATAAATGATAATGGAATAATGTAATGATGTGATAGAATGTAACTAAATTTCATGGTAGAAAAAATATAAGAAAATACATCCAAACTCAAATAAATGACCCAATGTCTTCATTTCCAAACCCATATGTCCATCCCATCTCCAAAATCCATCCCAATAAAAAAATAAGAAGTCAAAACTGAGGTCATTTTTCCTTGTCTAAACCTACTTTCAATAAATATGTTCAGGTAACAAACAACGTCACAAATATGGTGTGAGTATAACACTGTAGTTTGACACCACCATGTATAAAGAAAATCGGCCTAATAAGAAGTTTATGTAATTAAGAGATGAACATATTTATAAATTAATTAAATAATTAAATAGATGTAAGAAAATTATTCTTCTCAATGTTGGAATATCTCTAAGCATGTATTACATCCATGTAAACCACAATTGCATAAACAAGGGAGGATAAACTGCTTCGGCTCCATGTCGCAATATCTTTGATCATTTCTTATAACCATGCCAACCACCACCATATAACCATGTTATAGTCATAATGATCAGATTCAAATCCCTATAAACATTACAATTTTTTTCAAATCCCTATAAGAATTATAACATGGTACTAGTCATAACCCACTCTCTATAAGCATTACTTCATGGGATAGTTATGAGCCCGCTCAATATTAGAATTAAAACATATAATTGTGAAAGTTCCATGGATGAGCATGGTATATAGGAATGAAAAAATGGAAAACAATCCCTATCATACAGCATGGATGTGAAAATATCACATTATAACTATCAATGGTTAATTATGAAAATTACCATAATTTATTTAATATTCCACTAGAAATTAAATTCTAAATTGATTTAAAATTTTATCCATATGAATTTTTCCCCAATTTAGGGATTATATGACAATAATTCACCATAGATCACATGTAATGATAAGAATACATTAATTCTATAAAAATTAAATTATAATAAATGGATTTCTCAACTAATGGATTTAAATAATCCTGGTTAAAAGAAAATTTAAAACAAATGAACTCAAGGAATAATCCAATTTATTAGTTATTCAATTTGGGTGCACATTTCATTGGTTATGTCAAAATATTACAGAAACATGGTAATATAAAAACCATAGGGTTAATATTAATACCCCTACCTTTAACCAATGATCCAAAAAAACATCCAATGGAAAACATCCTTGAGGAATAATGTTGGATGATTGAAAAAAGTTTTCAAGATCAAAATAGGTCAAAATAAAAACCAACAATGCAATTGACAAAATAATTTCAGAAAAATGGTTGTAGAACCAATGGGAATAAAGAATAAACCTAGATAAAGGATATTAATAGGGATTGAAAATAAAAAAAAATAACATTCAGAACAGAGGTTGGCACTCCAAAATTTCCCGAAGAATTATCTTTGGTCGATAAGGGAAGAGATACAGTTGATTTGAATGAAAATAATCGGTAAAGCATGTTTGAAATAATAGGCTAGTCATTCACATAGTGTGTAATGTGGTTACAAGTCATATAAATGTTTTAATGGAATTTTCAACAAAAATCATTGCCTTAGATTTATTTAATTAAAATCCATAAACAATTACATAATGAGTAATCCCTTCACAAGTGTATAAATGATTTGTAGTTGATTTTTCAACCCATTTTCCTTTAAAACATCATGAACCCATGAAACACTTAACCTAATTAATTCCTAGACTCAATTAACTCAACCAAGAATATATCCCTAAAATTTAGGTCCTTTTCTTAGATTAAGTCTCTCCGTATTTGAACAACACTCAACCACAAAATATCAAATGAAAAACTAAGAGAGAAAAGTACCTGAAAAAAGATGTTATCTTAAAACCTCCCCTCCATATAATAGATCATCCCTAAGCTTCACCAAGAATCATTGTGAGGTCTTAGTCAACTAGTCTGGACACTATTTTCTCATAATATAATTCCTCTTTTACATCACCTCCTAAACATTCCCATACTTCCACTTCCCTCGATCCAAAGTTATAGTATGACCCCAATGATAATTATCATTATGATCAATAACCCATATTAGATTCTCATAAAAGGAAATTTCATCAATAATATTTAAGTCTGCTAAGTCTATCACATGGTATGTTTTTGGATGATATCTTTATATTTTCAACAATTGAACATATCATTCATAGAGAATTAGTGTTATGTAAGGTCCAGATGGTACACCACTGGACTGACCCAAACCACTATTTCAAATAGTGAAAATAACCTAGTAGATAGCTTTCCCTATTTTGTGATTTGGGTTTTCCCCAATCAGGGAGATACCCAAAGGAAAACATGATGATCCACCATAAATTCCATAGGTCGTATCCAATTTTCATCATATTAATTCTTCATTCTCTGCACTATCACCAAGTCTTTTCAAATCAAATAAACATGTTCAGATGTCTACTACATGATACAATTCCTAACAAATGATTACTCACATGCCTCTATCCAAAAACGATGTGATCCACATGACCTTCCATACATTGCATCAAAAAGTTCCATTTTTATCATCACATGGAAGATATTTTTATATGATAACTTCATTAGTGGTATATGATGCTATCAAGAACCACCATAATCCAAATCACATGCTCATAACCTATCATCTAGAACATGAATATTCCACTCAGATTGACCATCAGTTTTTGGATAATAGGTTGTTTATAAATGAACTTGTGATCCTTGGGATTTCTGAAGACCTTGTCTGAAACATGAGGTGAAATGAGGATCCTGTATAAAATGAAACTTCTCAAAAATCCATGAAACGGAACCACCACATTCATGCAATGATCTCATAGATATTCAAATATGGAGGCTCAGTTAATAGGTAATAAGTAGAAACCCATAGTTTCTAAATCCAAAAAAATCATGCAACATCATTCTTATGGGTCGTGCCGGGTAATCCCATCAATAAATGTATTGTGGAATCATCCCATTTCCACTTTGGAATGGGGAAATGCTATAAAAACCTAAAAGTCCTTTGATTATTAGTATTCACCTACTGACACGTTAAGCATCTGGCCACAAATAATTAAACTTACTTCTTAATTCCTGACCAATAATACTATATATAAAGATCATGATTCATATTTGTTAAACCATGATACACCAACCATATAGAAGCATGAAAATACCTCATCATCTCCTTGCGCAATCTTATAATAATTCATACTCATCCATGGGAAAGAAGACAATTTCCACTATTGAGAGACAATTCTGATAGAATATCCACACAATATAATTTGAATCTATGAAATTATCCCTCTGAATTAGAAAAATACTCAGTATTAATTCAGTAAAAAATCATGGGTATTACGAATGTGGATGTCACAACTACTTGTCTCTGAAATTCCTTAACAGCCATGTTCATTTCTGTAAAATAGATATTTTCAACCACTCGTCATAAGACTCCCAGAATGACTCTCTCTATGTATTACGTCTAAATATTTTGTAAATTATGTTTCACTTTCTTATTGTATAAGACAATTCAACGTCAAATGATTGTAGATACATGACCCACATCCTCTATCGAAGGATTAGGTCTCTCTATGAAAATATGTACATATGTATCTTGTCATTCGTGTATATTGTACACCTATCACCCCTGATATAGTGTCTCTAACTTCTCGTGGAATGTACCACTTCCACTAAATATAGATTTTGATTAAGTTAATTCCTCTCATGTGGCCTCAGATGCCTTGATCTGTAAGAAACCACATGACCCCCCATCATTAGAACTACTTTGAGTCCCACTCTAGATGTGTCAAAGTACAAAGTATATAATTTACCCAACACATGTAATTTTGAGAATGGTTCTGAGGTTATCCTATATTTCATAACATGAAAATATCCCTCTCAAGCATCAGTATAAACTAACATAACCCCTTTCTTGGTCCACCCAGACATTAGTGCTGCTAAACAGGAGAAATATTGGATAAAACAATGGTGATAACCTGCTAAACCCATAATGCTGTAAATTTCGAATATGTTCTTGGGATCTTCCTATGATATCCTGGTAGTTAATTTCTCTAATCGACTGAAACTCCTACCTATGAGATTTTATGGACTAATAAATTCACATTATTTATATAGAAACTTCGTATGGTTATCATGGCATAAAGTCAATAATCTCTCAATGATGTCCAAATATTTGGAATGTATGTGTGATAGTTGGGAGTAAAATGTTATATCACCAAAAAAACCACAAAAAATTATTCATAAGGGTTGAAAGTTCAAATTCATTGAGTCCATCGATACTACAGGTATATTATTCAACCCAAAAGGCATCATTTCGAATTCATATAAACCACACCTGATTCTAAAAGTAGTCTTAGATATTTCTGATTGTATGACCCTTAGTTGATTATATTCTAATCTCAAATCAATCTTGAGCAAGATCTTATCACTACTCAATTGATCTAAAAGTTCATCAATGTGTGTAATAGGATATCGATTCATGACTATCATCTAGTTCAACCTCCGATAATCTGAATATAATTGCAACTATTCATCAACCTTTTTGATAAGTGAACTACAGATCCCTAAGGAGATGTAAAATGAATTTTTAATCCTTTATATTCTAGATCATCCAACAAAACATTCAATTATAAATGTTCTTCTGGTTCCATTTAGTAAATAAAAACTAAAACTAGCTCTACTCCCGGAACCAACTCGATTATGAACTCAACCTATCACTCGAGAGGTAAGCCGTAAAAATTGATGATGAAAAGATCTTGAAAAAGTAATTCCACTATAAGAAAATAATCCAACCTCATTATACCATTATCTTTATAATCACCATATATTTGACCAATGAGACAATCTATTCTGTACTAAATTGGTCCCATATGGCCAGCATGAAGATCCCACTCACCCTTGGGATAATAGTCTATTCTGTCTGTAGATAGAAAGTGGCTCTTCTCCTATAAGAGTTGATATGATCCTGGTATAGAACTAACCAATCCATTCCATGAATAAACTCAAATCGTTTCATTTCTAAAATGAAGGATTCCTAGAAGAAAAAGTAACCACCAATCTCTAGAGAACACACCATGAAATGTTTGATATTTCTAGACCACACTCTCAATAACGTGTAAATGGTTAAAATATATTATAAAATTTCAAAATCCAAGCAAAAAATGTTTTAGAAAAGAGAATATTGAAAAAAATTGAGAATAACTTGTATAAAAAAACATTCTAGGGTAGATGATACCAAAAAATTACCTCTTACAGTTGACAATACTACATCCACATTAGCCAGTGTAGTATACATAACATGAAATTGAATTGTCCCTCTACTCTAGTCTCTAGTCTCACTACTCGGAGCTACATTCCTTGGGTGGTACTACTGCTCATGCACTGGGGTACCATATCCCCTCCCATGGCTGGAACTGCATATGGAACTCCAAAAACCGGCCTGCTATGGGGTAGTGGTGCCCCATCCTGACTTTGGTTCATTCCCTGATCCTATGAAAATGGGATGCTACAAAATTTCTCATAGAACCTTTGAATACGGCTCATTCTTTTGCAGATGCAACATTCAATGGTGGGGAACAAAAACATTAATGTCTTATGAAAAAACTTTCCATAATGATATCACTAGACCGAAACATGGTCTTGATATGGTATTTTAATTCCATGAATACTCTTCCTACTATTACTTTCATAGAAACTATCATAATAAAAATTATTAACACTTGAGGAAGAACTTCCTGATCACCTTACTTAAATAGCATGATTGCTACTTGGGGTATCTATCTGATTCTCTTTAGTGATGAGTTCATGATTCATCATGTATTCAAATTTTATAAAATGGAAGATGTTTACCTACTTCTAGATCTCATAATGATTATCTTCTTCGAAACATCTAACCTTGAATATATCATCATCTTCCAAATATGGAACAATGCATAGTACATAGGTAAAAAGTTTAGCATTGTCCATCACTAAAAACCCTCATTAGTCAGATTCATGAACTAATGAGATTCTTCATCCCTAAAGGTTTGAGGATAGAAATACAATAATAAATTCAATTACAATTACTTCCATGGTACCTTATTCTTCTGCATGGCTTTTCCAGGACATCCCAACAATGCTTGGCAGGTCCATAATGGATGTACACAGCAAGATTAACCCTCCTATTTGTGGGTGTCTTGAGATTATTAAAGATTTTATAGAGTGAATCGATCTATAATATAGATTTATAGGGTCCCACTTACCCAATAAACATGGTATTATACTAATGCAGAAACTATCTTGTAGCTCATACATTGATGGAACAGTACAAATATTCTCCCTCTCCAGGGATCATATGACCCTATGGAAGCATTATGGAAGGTGAAAATCCATATGTTACTGAGGAACTAAAGGAAGTTCTAGCTCATCTATGTTAGGAGAGTTCAAATTTTCACTCTCATGATGCTCATGTCTAAGGCGATGAGGAGACATTTTCTATTCAATATAGACACACTCCTTAGAAAACCGACTAGTAAAAAATCCATCTGAATATGTGAATGAAATATATAACCACTAACTCGTGGTTTCTCTAGATATGGATTACAAGTCTTTTATCATGACATGATAACTCATTTCATTTATCCAATAAAATAGATATCTCATATTATAGGTCAAAAGACAAGTAAATATTACTTACAAATATAAATATGTCCCCATCATGAACAAAGCTTTTCAATATATCCTTATGTTCCCATTATGATGCATGTATCCTTATATTGCACCACATCGAGTCATGATTTAAAATTTCATGAACTAATATGATCATAATACAATAACCCCACACAACATGTGAATCACCTAAGGTGAAATAACACCAACTATGACATGTTCATAACACAAACATCTATACCATCCCTGGGAACTCATATTTTCCCTCATATATGGGTTAGGTACTACCATTCACATGCTATTTACCAAATCCCGACATATCCTAGTATCCATTATACTATTACAAGATTATAAGGAAAATAAAAGAAAATGTGATCCTCTGATACCACCTTGTAACATCCCCTAATCCTACAGTCTTTAATGTGGCCAGAAAGGGTTGGTTACGAGACCTCAAGCTGGAAACCCCACAATCCAGAGGATTCCTACTAATAGGGGTTATGCATAGTTTAGTGGAGAGACTATACCCCATAGTGAAACATTTCATAGTATTATAAATAGTTCATAACATTTGAAAAAACAATCAAGGTATACATATATAAAATTAAAACAATAAAATCCAAATGAATAAAATGATAAATAATAAAGGAATAATGCATTGATGTGTTTTAATGTAAAAAAATGTCATGATATAACTATAAAAGATAAATACTTTCAAATTAAAATAAAATTATCAATGTCCCATGTAAAAAACCCCATGTTGGTTCTATCTCTAGACTTCTTCCCAACAAAAAACAAGCATTATACAACATGGTCCTTCGCCCCTATCAAAACATTCATCCATGAAATCTGCTCCGGAACCAAATCATGAATCAGATAGGGTGTTAGTATAACATAGAAATTCAACACCATTGTGTCATAAAAAATAGTTAGATAGTATGTTTACTCAATAATGTGATGAATATGTGTATAAATTAATTCAAAAATTAAATAGGTACAACAACCTGCTTCATCCTCATTCTGGAATATCTCTAAACATGTATTATAACCACAGATACCGCAATCACATAACCAAGATAAGATAACCTTATTCGATTACATGCTAGAATATATCTGAGGAAGTATTACAACCATGCCAACTCTCTACTATATAACCCTGGTATAGTCATAATAATTTAGGTTAAAGGCCTATAAGCATTACAACATTTCTAGGTCAAATCCCTATAAGCAATACAACATAGGATTGGGGATAGCCCTATCTCAATAATCATTACCGCATGGGACTGGGATGAGCCCACTCAATATCATCATTATAGAATATAAGTGTGTAGGTTCCATGGGATAGATATATAAACATTAAAACATTGGACACAATCCCTATCATACAATATGGATATCACAATATCACATCACCATTCCCAATGGTTAATAATATGAATTACCATCTGTCATACTTATACCACATTAAATTCAATTCAAAACTAATTAAAAATTATATAAATAATAAATAATCCAAAATTTAGGGATTCTACGTCAAGAAATCACCCTAGGTCACATGTCATCGAAGACATACATTAAGACAATATCTAATTCAATTATAATAAAAGGCTTAATCCCCCAATGGGAATCCATAATGTTTGGTAAGAATCCAATTGAAAACATAGGAATTAAAGGAAGAATCCATTTTATTAGTCATTCAATTTGGGAAAAAATTTCATTTTTAAAATTATAATATTCCATAAACTAAAAAATTATCAAACCGTAGGTTTAAGATTTTGAACCATACCTTTAACCTATGATCCAAAAATTATTCTAAAGGCCAAAACCCACAAGTAAGAAGGTGTGGATGATTTCATAGAGGATGCTTGATCAAAAATGATTCTGATCAAAGACAAAAACATAATCGTCCAAAGGATTTCACCATAATGGTTTGAGAACCAAAGGGGAGAAAAAAACATACCCAAATGAAAATATTAGGGATTGGAGACATAAATTGACTGCCTAGAAAGAATTTTAGAACTCCAAAATCACATGGAGAATTCCCTAGGTTTTAGATTAGAGGATCTGCAGATGATTATAATGAAAATCAGTATAAAAACATGTTTAAAAAAATAATTCTAAAATTTTAACATCATGTCATTTGGTTTCATGTCATATAAATGTTTTTAGTGGAATTATCCAAAAAAACATGTCACCTCAAATTTATTTTATTACATTCCCCAGAAGATTACATGATGTGTAAATGTTTTGCAGTTGATTTTTAGCCCATTTTCTATTTAAAAAATCCAAACCCCCTTTAAAGATTCTAATCATATGAATAACCCATTAAATAAATAAAATAATTAATTCTTGGACTCCATTAACTCAAACAATCATACATCCCTAAACATTATTTCATATAAAAAAGGCTCTTTGTCTTTGAACAAGACTCGAACACATGAGACTTATTAATTTTAATATCCTTTGGATATATCATTAATATACCAATTTTTATTTTATTTTCCTAATCATATATAATCAATATAACAAAAATATATTTTTTAGGAAAATTGACATCACTCCTTCACTCGGTGGGAAAATATTTTCATCTATATACATGATTTATAAAAATGTTTTAAAAATGGTATGTTAATATTCTCATATTATTTTATAAATTAACATTTACAAATGTTTTAATTTTAACAAAATATTCTGAAATTAATATTTTTTTATTTTTCAAAATGTTGTACTATTTGATTTTTAGAAGAAAAAAATATGGAAGGAATGTTTAGTTAATATACATGACAAGAATGGATTTTCCTTCCATCATGTCTTATTTCATCTTTGTAGCTTTTGTTACATGTTAACAATGTTATTTAAAATGACAATGCCTTCCTTTATAATTTCACTATTTTTTAATTGGTGATTTAAGATGGAAATGTTATTTTCCTCAAGAAGGTTTTAAGTAGATTTTATTTATATATTTATTAATAAAATTAAATAACCTTTGACTACACTTATTCTTTATTGGGGATATAATCATATGATATCGTACATTTTATTTATTTGGATGTTTTATCATTATGAAGAAAATATGTTTATATAACCCACTTTATTTTCATGGGTTATGCAGTGATGAAATGATGAAACATTTATAGAAACCATTCTTATTCCATGGATTTTGATATTATGAGATGTTTACGAATCCCATTTCTTTACAAGGGTTCTGATATGGTGAATGATTTATGATATTTTCTCACACTTATAAATGGTTTTCATTATGGGGAATCTGGGACAAATATCTCCCTCCAATTCATTTTGTAATGATTGATGTCTCGTGAGACAAACAATATTGGATTTAGGATTAAACCGAGTTTAGTATGGGATTATGTCTGCTACGATAGTCTTCAGAGTAAATATTGAAAATTATAATGGATTAAGGAGTGAACCCATTCCACTATGATATCCATTACAATGAACTTTGACTAATAAGTAAAAACATTCATGTTATTATAATTATTCCAAACATCAATGTATTATGACCATGTTAAACCTTATCGGTTCATGTTCATTGATTAATTTTTGATTTTAGCCTAATTAAATTCAATGAATTATTACATGACATGGTGTTATGATCTTTTATATGTAGGGTATGGTTTTTAAATATTAATACCATATTCTTATACTCATATTCACTTTTTAGTCTTATGTGATCACTGATATCTCCCATGATTACCCTTATAGAGAATCTGATCTCAACCATTTATTATGATTCCATTACTAATGTTATAAAGAATGAAATTAATTATAATATTTCATAGAAGTGTTCTGTGGACGATGAAATAAGTGTGTAAAGATATAGATATTTTATTATCTATTAGTTTTTTTTATGTTTCCAAATATTCTAGACATAAACAATTTTTTATTCACCGTTATGTTATGTAATGATTATTAATATATTAAGATGTAATATATATTTATTAAAATTATTGGTCGCTATAATACAACTACTGGAAAAGGATAATTAAAATTTGTTTAGTCTTGTTTTGACTAGGTACATGCTATTATAATTTCTATATAATTTTAAAATATGATTCATCGAGGTTTTGTAACAAAAAAATAAAATTAATTATAAAAAATGTTCTAACATTTTTCATATGGTTTCCTTAATGAAATCTTGAGGACACCATAGATGTGATAAGTTTATTTTTAATTAATTATTATTTATAATAGAACCCATTTCAATTACCCCTCTCTGTATGGATATAATGGAGCCTAGTGAGATGAAATTGAAACTAGAATAGATTGTGTTTAATTTGATTGTTAGTCCAAGTACATCACCATAGTGGTCTCACTTTTTTCTATAAATGGAATTTAATGTATATATTTGTGTTAATAATACTGAATTTGTAATCATATAATGACTTATAATATCTATCATATTCCCTAAATTGATGATTTATTTTATCAAATCATATAGTTTTGTGATTTTTTTATCAATTAATTATTCTATAGGAGTTGTCAATAATTTTTAAGACTGTAATAAATTTTGAAGATAACTTTTCAATGTGTGTGGGTCTATCATGAATATATTATTATTCCTTTTTATTTAACAAATTATCATTCTGTATTTATGTAATTGGTGAAATATATATTTTATCCCTTATAATGTAGCCAACATAATAGAATTTGTTGTTGATATTCCATAATATTCATGGTATATGGATAAGAATCATAATAATTATTATAGAATTATATAATACATGAAAATTATAATTTTTGGGAAAATAATTCCAAAAACACTATATATTATAGAATTTAAATATATTTGGAATGTAGTCTCAAATATGGGGGGGAAATAATAATCCTAAGAAGGTAAAGGTAGTTATAACATGGAATGTTCCCAATAATGTTTTTATATTGTATGACATTATGGACATAAAAAATTTATCATCACTTCATTCATTATTTTTCTACTATAGGTACTATGATGTATGTTCTAACAAATATGGGGGTTATGTGTGGATATTTTGATCAGTGTGAAGATGATTTTCATAGTTATAGTGGAATTAAAATACATTTCTTGTTATATTATTACTCAAAAATGGTGGGGGATTATGGATATCTTTGAAATAATCATTATTTTAGTTCTAGTGAAGTATCATCAGGTGGAATATAATATTTTAAAATATCTTAGGACTCCTAAAAATGACACCCCAAAAAAATATACAATTATCCTCGGTGATACATGCCTTGATGTGATGTATGGACTGCATATTTTGTAAAAAATTTATAGTGTACATCAACCATATAGAACTCAGGTATATCTACTCATACTATGATTTGATCCTCAATCAGTTTTAGTGGGAGAATTAAATATAGTCTATTTTTTTATGTTTTATATATACCATGGGATATAATATTATTTTTACATCACTTTAATAAAATTCCAATATGTAGAATGTGAAAAATATTGAATAATAAAGTAAGTGGATGTTTTTATGGATGAAACTTATTTGGACTTTCGTGAGGATAGGGATAATATGAATATATTTCATTTTGACTAAATATCATATATTCTTGATTAATTCTAGAAATATCATATTCCCAAATTGGAATATATTATTATTAATGAAAAACGTGACCTTGTGGTGAAAAATTAATGTTTATTTCATGAATATTATTCTTTTTGGTATATCCATTTTGACTTATTATTCCTAGTAAAAACAGAGGAATTGTGCTTATGTAGTATCAATATTCTTGGTGGGTTAAATATATATATATATATATATGTTTGTGTGTGTGTGTGTTTAAAGAAAATGTATCATTTTTTATGAAGGTATTTTTGGTGGACATGAATTTAGTATGAAAACATTGACTATGTTTCTATGTGATTCATAGTTTAGTAGATAAAAGTAAAACACCAGAGACCCAATATTTTCTTTTAGACACTTCCTATTTCATTATGAAGATTTAATGATATATATGGTAGTTTTTTTAATTATATATATATATTGATTTGTAAGCAAAAAAGGAATATTATATATTATTTTTTATTTCATTACCATGAAAACACCATTTTAAAAAACATATTGCCTTTATTTCTAGATTTTATCGAGTAATTATATATTTTATATGATTAATTCCTTATAGAGGTATGTAGCTGTGTTGATTCTAATAAATACAATAAATTTACATCTAGTTTTTTTATGGGTACAAAAATAACTATTTATTAATCTCAAAAATAGAAATATTACCATCCCTAGGCCAATTGTGCATCAAAATGAATTATTCATGTCATTAAATACATGCACATGGTTTGAATTCTAAATAATGGTGGTTTTGTTGGGAATGATATCATTATTGGATTCTTCTAAAAATAAAAATTATTAGTCATCTATTCAGATGGATCCTTTTTAGGTGATCAATGTTAGGCTATATTAATCTATATTGTGCTAGAATATAATATAATGATCAGATTTTATTATTCCTAATAAAATTTCCATGACATTTAAGAATGTTATTCTAACCTCTAAATAGTTCATCACTGTTAAAATTTTCAAACATCATTATGTGGATCACAGAATAAGAAATAATGAATTTATGGTTATGGTATTATATTTTTATCTAGAAATCCAACATGATTAAATAACCAATTAATTTTAAAATGATGAATATTAACTATTAGGTTTTTCAAACAATTCTTAATTTTAGGGATAATTATGGAAAGAACCTATATACATAAATTAAATGAAATGTTTTTCTTTATGAATGAGGTTTCCCTTATTTCACAACTATATAAGTATATATTGTACCCTACTCATGTAATGGAATATAATAATATTGAGTTAGAATCAGATAGATCCAATCTCGAGTAACATATTTTTCTCATTCATTGAGGTGAAATTATGCTATGATGTAATTCTATATCTATTATATATGTATGATATAAATATTAAACAAATTATTATGTGTCTTGGGATTATGAGGAAGAAATGATAATTTAATTTTAAAATTTATTTTCTTATGAGGCATATTGAATCTCCACATGAAAAAGATACCCAAATGATAGATGATAGTTGTGACCATGATCTTTAATGATTTTTTTCGTGATTTTTTTAATAAGTATTTAAATTTTATAATGTTAATTTGAAATTATAGTTAATATGCATGATAATTATATAGGGGAATAAGATGAAATAAAAAGAACATATTGGCTTGATAAAGGCACTCAAACTTTAGATCATAAAACTAGATGATAAATGTATGCTTCATAGACACCTTAAATTTTTTTGTATAAAATAAGAACAACAGTTGAATTATACATATTTGTAAGGGGAAATGGGTCATTTTATTAGTTGGAAAATTAAAACCATAAACACCCCCCTCCATGATTTTGGATTTACTAGTGGTGAAATATCTCCATCTGGATCTCTCCTTTGAATCTTATCCTACAATGGTAGATCATTTTCCAATGGTGATGCATAGATTATTTTTTCTTGTGAAATGGATTTGGAGTGTAAAATCTATAAATATATCTCCCTAAATATATGATTTTATTTAGCTGTTTTTTCTTAAAATCAAATCCATATATACCTTATTATTATGGTTTTTAAAATACATAATACACATGATTTTATCTTCCTATATAGGATAATATAGAGTATCTTTTAGATTATTTCTCTAATTTATATATTTTCATTTTTTTTATTTTTTCAAAAGGGAAGTGTCCTGAACTGTTATTTCCCATAAATTAATTTTTTCTTATAATTTAATATGTGGAATTCCTATATCCATTAGGAATTTAATGTGTGAAAAATATGGTGTTTTTTAGGCGATCCATTCTCTTACCATATATTAGTGTATTGGGAATGATAATAGTGACATGGGGTTAAGGGAACTCCAGATAAAAATGATATTTTAAAAATAAATAGTTTTAAAATATTTCATTTGACATTTTGAATATATAAAAAATATATTGGTTTTATATTCTATTATAATGCCACATAAATCCACTTGTAATTTTCAAATACTAGGAGGACTGTAGGTGATCCAATTATATAAAAAAATTTGATTAAATTTTTTGATTATAGAATATGTGAGAACATTTAAAAAAATTTATTATCAAGGATCATTTCCCAATGTTAGAGACCCTTAATTAAATGAATATATTACTTATGATGTATACATATATATTATTTTTGGGTTGATTGTGTTGGTATAGGATGAATTAAAAAAATGATTGAAGAGATTAATATAGGTATATATTAAACACACAAACACATATAGGCACATGAATAATGGTGAATGAATTTAATAGATTATAATTCAGTATACACTAATAATAGTATTTCAATTGTTTTGAGAAAAATATTTCTTTAAACAGAGGTTCCACGATTCCTCATTTCATTATATTTCATATTCATTTTTTATAGCAGTCAACTAATATAGATAGTAAGTGTGTCTTGAAAGAGATATTCTTTAGTTTACATGGTGCATTTTTCCCCGGTAATCTATCAGAATAATTACTATCATTTTCTATTTTAGTTATTATTCAATAATCAAATTAGTTTCCTTTTATTATTTATATTATTTATTATTTCATGGATTTCATATTACTTTTCTATTACTTATATAACATACTTTCGGATTTTAGGTTACACGCTTAGTATTATAACAGGTTGATAGGGTTTGTGTGGTAACCATTTTATATGTATTTTATAATAAGAGCCTACACATATCATTTTTGGGAAACATATAGACCCTATTTTTCAATCCATAGAAAATATAATGAAAAAGATCATAGTGAATGCTATAATTTTAATTATGTATTAGAGATAAAACAAATGGTTATTTTAACACGTGACATATAAATCGATTGAAGTTGTTATCTAGAATTTATTTTTTAAGGATATGGCTTATATTGGATATAAATTCACTTAATTTTTGGCTCCTATGGAAAAATACTTATGTATATTCCTATTTGGAATATTTTTTGATTTTTTTAATCACATAACATTTTAGATTATACATGATTTGAAACTTATTATATAGAGATGGATTTTTATGGGATAATATAATTATATATGGAAAAACTACCATTAAAATATTTTCATCCATAATAAACATGTTTTTTCATTATTTTTTTGTTTATTAAACCCATCCTAAGGTTATTAAATATTTTCGGCTAACATTGCGATACAATTAAATTAAATGTAAATTATTTGAATCTATTTATTAAACATAATGTTTTTATAACATCATATATATTCTAGGATGTGAACATTTTTAAGGGTTCTGAGTTGTTTTTTGGAAATTTATTCTAGTACCGTTCAGGTATTTATATTAGAGATGATACACATTAATGTTTTAACAAAAATAAATTTCATTACGAAATTTTTTTTTAAAGATTCTTATTTTTTGAAAAGAAAGTTAATAATTATCTTTAAATTTAAATAATCATTGAAATTATATATAATAATAGAAATGAAAACACTGTTTAATATATAGAATAATTACATTTAGGGGATTTATAACATATTAAAAATAAATCAGCAACATTCTGATCATGCATCAATTCTTAATAAAGGAATAAAGGTAATTCAGTTCAATAAATATTATAATGTGTCTCCTCATTTTGAAAGAAAAACACAAAACCAATGGTTATCATCTATATAAAATTATCTGAAATTAATTTATCCAAATAGATGCTTTCCATTATTATTAATTTTAATAAATGATGAATTATCAATAAAAATTCAATAAAAAAGAGATAATAAAAGAATAATAATAAAAATTAACTTCTAACTACGAATATTATATTTTGTGGATACTCATCCATTATCACAACTACATTTATTTGGATAGTATATAATTCGTCATTTGATATATGTGGAACCCTACAATTAACCTCCAAAATCCAAAAAAAATCAACAGCATTCCTTAAGTCTAATTCATAGTAAAATTTTCAAAAAATAATTACTAGTCGAATGATTTATGGTCCTTGCCTTAGGAATAATGTAGATATTATTTGATGAATCTATGAATATTCTATACTAATAAATCTACAAATAAAACTGTTTATGAACATCACAAACACTTTTTTAGCATTAGTTATTCACAATTATATACCAAAAAATTCATATAGGTTGTATAAAAATTAAAATTATTTATTTAAGACATCTACTTATAAAAATAAAATCAAATGATAAAAAATACATGATGTTTTATAGATTATAATCAATATCCTCAATATATATCAAGTAAGACCCAAATATTTGTTAATCAGTCATTTATATTTACGATTAGTTGATTTATTCATATATAATAGGTATAATTTCCTAAAATACTTGTTATATTCATTCATCATAAATAATTTGAATATTAATATTTAATATGATGTAGTATAAGTATCCTTAAAATAAAATCATCCACCAAAACCCTCATATCACTTATCTATACAAGTTTCATCTAGTATGAATCCAATGAAATTTTCACTACTCTGTGTAGATATTGAAATTTTAACTCTACCAATCACTATGGTGGTAATTGAACTACATCCCATAATAATATATCAAAATATTATCCCACCAAAATTCTATTCCTTGAGAAATTTTCAATTATATTAAAGAAGTATAGTATCAATAACATGTTAGTAACTAACAGTCTTCCAGAAAATCTTCTTGAATAATTTTTATATCTCTTCAATAGAAACCTGTTTATCTACACATGAATTGGTCTAATTAGTTATTCATTAAAAACAATCTAATAAATCTAATAATGATACTTTCTAATAAAAAATGAACGAAACTATATGGCTACAATTCCTATCAAAACTGTGAACTAGAATAAAATATAAAATGTCATCTATCTTGTTGTTTCTCATACTATCTAGAGCCTATTGTTTCATTGGATTCTCAATCCTTATAACATAAATCTTTATTTATCTTTTATAACTCATTAAAATAGATGAATATTGTAACCTCTTCTACCATCTATGTGTGTTTTTCATCATATTTCATTGTATCATGTATTTCCTTCCTCCATGGAGGGATTTCTTATGAGAAAATTTATTTTAGATGTTTTATTAGAGGATAGACTCTTGTTCAACTACATGGTAACCAAAAAGGGTAATTGTATAGCTATTGTGATGCACTCTCTATCAGGTACTTCTTTAAGAGGGTTCTTTAATTTTATAAATCCCATTGTCCCTTTGACGGCTAGGGATTAATTCCTACATTCTTACTAGACATTATAGAACACCAGTGCCTCCCAGATTGGTGTCTCATTAATGATGTTCTCCTAATTTTACTCAAATTTAGTTATTAATATCTACCTCACCCAAATATATCACAATTTTGACCAAAAAATCCTGGTTATATTTCCATTGGTTCTCAAGGCACCCCTTCCACTCATATTGGATGATTGAATTCTAGATTGATTATAGGGAATTAATTATGGTTATATCTATCCATTCTATACCTAATTATACCTATTTAATTAGAATGGATCATATATAAAATACTTATTTCCTAGATATATATATCGCCACACAGATCTAATATGTAATTCATGGTCAATTGATAACCTAGTTCTGGTTCATGAATGTTACTGGCCTCCCTTTGACCATTCCTACATCCATAGATGACATAACAAATTATAATATTTTCATGGATTTAATCTCAGGAAGTTTCCTATTTCATAAATTCTAAATATAAAGACTCATTAACAATGGAATTGTTCTTGTTTTAGTAAAAATTATTGTGTATTTATGATCCATTTTTCATTACATGAAGGAACATGGAACACATTTTCAAAAAAATTAGTTGTTTGTTTCATAGCATAAATATCCATTTGATTTTTTTCTTCATATAATTTTAAATTAATTTTTTATTTCAAACTATTCTTGAGATCGATCACATGAATGTGCATGTGTAGGCCATCAGACTCAGGATTGATAGTAATCACATGTGTGTGAATGTAACCTATGAGACCCGTATTTGACTATTGATCCAATTTATGTTCATATATAAGGGTACTAATTCTCATGGTTATTAAGATATATCATTCCAATATGTTTCCATTTTGTGAATGTATGTGTGGCATTCGAAGGATATTATTCTCATAGTGTATGGTAGGTGGACCATTAGGGAATGGTTTGTGCATAGAGGGGGACCATGTGTGATATGTATTGATGAATATGATAGATCAAGACATTGGGTAGTCATGTGATGGACTTGTGTCCTATCCTAGGACACTCCAATAGGATGATAATCTTCCTAGACTGGATATAGTTCAAGGATATGATGACCTTGGGTCAAGGCTTATGATATTTGGAAGAAATAATGACCATTTGGGCCGATCGATTACTCATTAGTCATGTGGATTTCAAATGGAATATGATGTGTCCATGTGGTTGAACAATGATTATGACTCTTGTTATGACCACTCATCAAACATAGATCCAAATAAGGTATGGATAGGGTTTCTGGAAGCCTCTATAGTGCCCATCTTCTAAACCCATGATTAGTTATTTCATGATTGTTAAATTCTATATTATCATGGATCACATATATTTTTAATATGAACATATATTATGGATTTATTGGTGGTGTCCTTCGAGGATTATACTCACAACCTACTTGTATATATCAATGTCTATATAGATATCATGATTGGGGATGTATATAAGGGCAAGGTCTGTGTAGCTTGTTATTAAGGAACATGGTTTTTAGAGATATAATTGTTATTGAAACATACTCTATACTATTTCCATAGCACATTATTTTATAAAGTCAAGGGTCATGTAGCATGTTTCCCATATTTTGGCTATGAATTCGGTTAAAATTTATATGATGTGTGATGTAGCCCATCATATAGATATCAAATGTCATATTAGGGGTTTTGATCTGAGGATGTATGTTGGGGTTCCTTGCAGGGACATTGGTTTTGAAAAGTATGTTGATATGGATAAGATTATATGTTCTTTTTTGTCTTGTCTTACACTAATGGTGTTAATTTGTTATACTACAACTTAGTTCCAATTATAGTAATAAGAAGATGAATGTTGATGAGTTATAACTAAGTTGTAATAAATCATGGAATAGTAGAGTTTATTTATCCCCATATATATAAGGTGTATTTCTTGAGTTTTTCGACTATGGATATAGTAGAAACTATTATAGAAGTTTCTCTATACCTCAAATTAAATTCTTGAATTATAGGATTATGGGACATCATCATCATTTCTTTTTGAGGATGTCATAGATATGCCTTCATATGGGAATGTTGTATAAACCTGTTTTGATATAGGGATTTGTATTGGGGCCTCATTTGTAGGGACTAACACCATAAGAATTGATGAATGCGGATATTCATTCATTATGGTGGAAATTGTTTTGGTTAAAAGAATGGTAGGACTTGTGAAATAGATGAGGTTTTAACCACCAGTGGAGAGGGACCGTCTATAACTAAGGTTAATTTCATGATTTCCACTCCATTATCTAATACATAGTATTATATGGGGGATTCACATTCTTTAATAACTTTTCATGTTGTTGGTATACTATTTTTAAAGTTTACATTATATTTTAAGATGATCTATCATGGAACACAATTTTAGAAGAATTAATACTTAATCCAGTAGTCTCTGTAATGTCCCATTATTGATGTTAGGTACTAAAATTTGGGGGAATTCATGCTCATAGAGATGAAATTTCTTATGTGATATTTGGAGTGGAAAATTGGACCAGTCATTAAGATCACATCAATTTAATTAGGATACATGTATATTTTTCCATTCTTAGAAGAGATTACTTCATATCGACAAGTGAGTGGGCATCAAAAAAGGTAAGATAATAATGGACCTAAGAAATATTAGATATATCACAGTTCATGTTTTATGTATGGATCACAAAATAGGATTAATATTAAAAACCTCTATTTTACCTTAAGTGGTAGAATATTTTCAGAATATCTTTCTATATTTCATCTCTTGTATTCCTAAAAATAGAGGAATTGAGTATTTGATTGGGATAATTCATAGTGTCAAATTGATATCAACCCATACTTACTATGTGGGGACAACTATGTTGAGATATTTAAATTTGTAGTTTGATGATTTAGAGCCTATGGGATTTATCTAAACCAAAAAAAACATAGACGGATGGAAAAGGGTTATTTTCAAGGATGGTATATGGTATTTTATGGATCTGTATTGAATATATTTATATAAATTATGAAATTTTTAAAAATAGATACCCCTTACCAATGATTTATTATTATTTAGATTAGTTGTGGGATACCCAACGGGTAAATATTAATGTTCTCTATTTATGCTACTATAAATATGAGGTCATATAGGAGCATATTCATATTAAATCACCTAAAAGATAATATGAACTATATTTGTATCTTATAAAAATCATGGGAGGAAACATTCTCTAGCATTGTTCAAGGATCACAATAAATATAAATTTACATCCATATCTTTATTCCATCATCCCATTCGTGGAATTTATTAGTTTATTTTCAGACACATTAGATGTTCATACTTGGTATCTTGATATTTTATTTCATACAATTCATTTTAATTATATAAATGAAAAAATATCATTTTTCCACTTCTATATTCAGGATATGAGTTTCATTTGGAATGTGATTTCTAAGGGATAAGTTTTTATAGGCCCGATGATAGAATAGATCATGATGTCTTGGAAATGTTTTAGTAATATATAAAATATCAATGGATTATATGGTATTGTGGGGTACTATCAATTATTTTTATATGGCTTCTCCCATTTTGAAACATCTATGACATAGATGACCAAAAATGGGATGATGTTTGAGTAGTATGATTAGTGTGAAGATGCTTTCCATGAGAATAAGATATATTTTTTTGAAAACAATAGCTTAAATTATTCCATGTCGTAATATTTGATATGTAGTATAATGTGATTCCTCAAGTTTTATGTTGAGAGTTGTGTTGATTTTATAATATTAGGTTGTTTCTTATAGGTAACGTTAGTTGTGACCCCATGAGTGAAACTACCATATGCATGAAATAGAATTGGAAACTATGATCACTGATCTTAAGTGATGGTGACATTATCTATTTCCGAAAAGGTTTATCATCAACATGTAGAATGATAGAATATAATATATCTTCTTTAAATGAAATATAAAACAAATAAAAAAGGCATCGGGTTAGGTAAATGATGGAATTTTCTTTCAATATATCATATTCTTTAAGGAAATGACTATTGTTGAAGATTCTATCAGTAGGGAAACATTTAAGGAACATGCTATTTTTTATTTTCCTTGATATTAAGAATGTTATTTTTTGAGTTTGATGGATATGTGTATAGTGTATGAATGTGAGGATATTTTAGTTATGACATGTAATCCTTTGGTTATATATTCTTATATAGTGGACTGAGTAAAATCTATCCTGGAGGAATAATTCAAATACATAGTGATGGGGGATTACATGGAGGGGTTTGATTTAGTCACAAAATAGTCCTTAGATTATGATAGTGTGATTTAAGTTTGATGGATAATATATTTACTATCTTCCTTAATGGATTATTTTATGAGATACATTGATTCCTCAAAGTGGGAAGCCCATCTTGCAATGATAATTATGTACCATGATATCTGACATTTGATATGGGGGCCAAATGTGAATATAGACATAAATGGTATTGTTTCACGTAGTCATACCTAGAAAATAATAATGGATTATCATAAAATGATAATGGACGTTTTATGGGGTTTAACTAGGACACAAATTAGTTTTGTCTCCCTTTGTGTGATAATGAAATGTCTAATGAAAGTTGACAATTCCATGTTAATTAGGGGACCCTTTTAGTGGACTATTTGGGAAGGATATATTTATATTAGATTAAATGACTAAATTTTTCTCCATTTATAATCATATCATACTAATATTCATTATTCTTGTTATTTTTTGGTAGGTAATATAAAATTCATTGGGTAACCAACTGGAAGTATGTAGATCTTATCATTAAAAAACAGATATAAAATTAGAGGGGATGATCAGTATGTAAGGGGGTATGTTGCGGACATGTCTCATATACCTAGTTATAGATCTCTATGATCTCCTACAATTACTAAGTTGTTTTAAAAAACTTCATTTGAGATTCAATTCAACAGGAATGATTTGAGACTTTTTATTGAAATTCTTGTCTCTCAAGGATATGTTATCACATGATTGGTGATGCATCAATAATGGGGTGGATTATCGTACATGAAACCTCCATGAAAGTGTATTTTATCTTCAAATAGATATTAATCACTTAGAGAAGAATGTTATTATTTTAATACAAGGGTAGAAAATTGTTATATTTTAGGATAGGGGACTGGGTTTTTCAGATACCAACTCCTCAACTAGGGAATATATGGTTGTAGTAGCAAGGGAAGCTACTACTGATATTTTTTTAATCATTTTATGTTATATATCAGGTAAAATAGTTCCCAAAAATTTTTATTTTTTCCCATAGAATTGAGTAATGCAAGATTTTTTCCATTTATATATGCTTCAGAGGAACATATTTGATCATATGCATGTGATTAATTGTATCGATTTTGAGTTATATCTCTGCTCCTATTTTCATGGGAACCCATTTCTGACCATAGACCAGAGCGATAGGGTGTTCCGATGGATGAAAATTCCATATTTCATTCTTGTTTGGAATCATGTAAAAATTAAATATGAGACATAGTCCTGAGATTCTACTACTTATGTGTAGTGTAATGAGTTTTATTATAATGATAGGTAGAGTCACTTCTGAGGGATGATAAGTCCTTATAGGGGTATAATTGTAACATTATTAAATTTAATGGTATGTTTTTTATTATATATTTTTATGTTGTTCTTATTTCAGACATATATGATGTTATTATGGGTAACAATGTCTCATATATCATTTTTCAAAGGGTTGAGGATTATTAGTATATATATTTTCTTAATCAAGGACTCTAGCTAATCATTGGGATGCACCAACTAACTCATTGTATTGGAAGAGAAATATGTATTTTCAAATATCCCACATTCTTTTTTGTTTCCATGAACTAACCCCCATGTGGAAACTATATTAATGAATCATTAAAGTTTTTATCCCATTTTTTACTCAATTAAATTTATTAATGTAATCCTCACCCAAATGAAACCATGATTCAACTAAAACCTATTATAGAGATCTCCCTCAGTGCTCTATGTCCTCTCCTCTTGGATTCCTGAAGAATAGATTTGTTTATGGTTTCAACAGAGGTAACTCGACCTATTAAAAGAATAATTCTACAAATTTATTTTGAATTGATCATGGATCTAATATTTTTATTCTATAACATGGGATTACTACCTAGATATAGTAGATAAGTAAAGATTGATTGATATGTTAGTGTAGGATCATGAAAATTAGCATATTCCCTATGATCAATACTACATATACCATTGAAATTTAATCTATTTTGGTTTGTTGAATTCAATTTTATATAATGGATTAAATACATTATTGAAATCTATATATAGTTACTCACGGATGATGGATTGGGCCTTGATGTAGTAAATGATGGTTTTCATGAAATATTTTGTTGTCATTCCTAGACCGATCATGGAAATAATCTTGTACATGATAATTTTAGGAAGATAAATACCATGTATTTCCCTTGAATATGATTTTTGGAATTAAATGATCCTATATGATTGTGTTATTTGATAATTTTATTTTGTTTGATTACATGTGTGTGCTTGTGTATCCAGTGGGACCCTTTTTTCAAAATAACCACCTGTGTGCACATATGTTTTCCATGAGTCGCATGTTAGATTATTGATATCATGTGTGTGTGTGTTTCCACTGATACAAAATAATTATATAATATGTTATAACTATATGATTTATTCTATATTTTTTATGGATATATTGTTTTGATGGATGACCTTCATAAAGAAAGAAATATGAAACAATGTGGATTGCTTAATTATTATAGGGGGCATTTCTGACATGAAACGATGAAGATGATATTACAATAAACAAGTTAGTGGTATGATTACTAGAAGTAATTACCTAATGAAATTTTTTGATATATGGGAACCATGTGAACTGACACTAGATTGTTCTGAGATACTGTGACATTTTGGTTTAAATAGTGATAGAGATGTGGAATGAAAAACGTATGGCTCGACCCATGACTCTTTGTCATGATGGTTGGCCAGTGTCATATTAGGTTTTATTTTATTATAAACATGATAATTTCTTTTATTATTTCAACTCTCATTGTATAGAGCTATAAAATGACTGAATGAGATTAATTGTGGTATGGTTATCTCAGAAATTCATGATAGGTTATTTATAAATTCTTTATTTCTCTTTCACTTATTATCATGGAATACACCTCATATGAATTTTAAGATATGTTAATCACACATTGGTGGTTTCCTACTAGGAATAAACTCACATTGTATATGATAATATGAGTTCACATGGAGACATCGTGGTTTTGGATCCAGATAAGGGAATGGTTCATGGAGCAAGTTACTTATAATTGTTGTTTTTGGATACGGACATGGTATGGGTAAAGGATTAATATGGGTTTTCGGATTTTTTTATTTCCAGTTTTATTATTATTATTGTTGAACAACCACATTGGGTGTCTATAGAACTAAACTTGTTCGAATTAGTGTCATAATTGTTATAACATTTATTCATGTTATCTGTTATTATCTTTTTTATTTGTCTTATACTTATGTTATCATAATCAAATTATGGACATGAATTTTGAGGGTGTACTATATCTATTTAACTTTATAAATTATCTAATAGTCATCATAATCTTACTTATGTAGATATGTGTATAAAGATATATGGAACTTTATTTTGGATAAGGTGACTTAGGTCAGGGTGTAACAAATTTATTCCCATTTAAATACTCAATACATATTCTAGAAACATGAACACAAAAATGAAAGATCAAAAATCACTAACAATCACTAGCTACTCATCCTTGACTAAGTATACCACATCTAGATTCCATGTAATTTGTGAGGCTCTAGTAAGATATCCCTACACATTACCTCATTATAAACATTGAACACCTGGTGTTAGTTTTGTAATTAGGGATTCATAATTTTTCAAATAGAATTCACTACATTTCCCCAATATGTAAATCCACTGGCCTCCTCCAATTCACATAAATCGATTCTATGACTAAAAATACCAATATAATAACAATGATACATATATTATCATAGTATTTAATATCATTTTCGAAATTATCTTAGTTTTTTATATAATCCCTGTAGATGATGATTAATTACTACTCTAAATTCTCATGATATGATCAGATAAGGATGAGTGAAATAGTGTAATATAAACATTCTATTTTAAATGTTATTATCTTCCATTAATATTCTACTCCATACGACTATGAAACATCAAAATAAGTATAAATCGTGATTTTTTCTAAAATAACTAATATATTATTTTACATTATTTTAAATGATTATCAGGTCTGACTGGGCATTCCACACACAACACAAATTAGAAAAACAAACTTCAATGTAAAATAAAAATATAATTATTTAAATATTATTGTTAGAAACTATAAATTGTATTAACATAATTAATAGGAGTAACTATATATTTTAATATATGTATTGATTTCTCCCATAATAAAAATTAAATTTTAAAGGCCTAAGAAATAATAAATTAAATGAAAATATTATTATATATAATCAAAAGCGTTATTTTTAAAAAACTAATTTATGTGTTAGAGGTAATTTTATTAAGCTAGGTTATATTAAGAACAATATATGATTTATTTTAATGAACTTTATACATCAAAAATTTGATAAAATAAATTAATAGTAATCTAACAATTGTTATTATATATGGAATAAGAAAAAAATCAATTTATACATAAAAAAATCAATTTTTTATTTTAATTTATGAGTAATTAATAAATCCTAATGAAATAATAACTGATAAAATGGAAATAATTTTTAAATAAATCATCCCAAAATATTCATAAAATAAATTCATGGTATTTCTCTACAAATATTGATTTCTGGGTGAATTGTGTAAAATACAAATTTTTCTGAAACCAACAAATATTTTCATTTAATCAATGTAATTTAAATATCTATATTTTATATATATATTTTTTAAAATCACACTAATTATATTATAATAAACATAATCCAATTATATCTATTGGAATATTTATTATGATCTATTTTGTAATAGAATAATTTTCATCGATAAAAGAAGTATTTTTTGAAAAACATTTCATCATTGTCTATTCAGAAATTACATATAATTTAATTTGTAGAAAATATAGAAATTAAATCTTTTGTAATGGATTTATCATTGGGAATCTAGAGGCTCAATTTAACTAATATGGTCTTTTTTATTTTTAATTATAAAGAAAAGTAACCCTTGTAAAATGATATCATGATGGTTAATTGTAAAATGGGTTAAATGTTGTTTAAAATATGAAATAACCTCTTAAAATCATACAAAAAATAAAATTTATTACATTGGATTTGTTGAATATTTACCACATAATCCAATATTTTATTATATGTCATTTTGATACCTCATTCCTTTGATTACATCCTTTATATTATTTTAAAACAGGAGTAATTTCTAACATTCCCTCTCCCTCTATTATTATGATAACATGATATGGATATAGTTAAAAAATTTATAATACATAATATATATTATAAGTTCTATTAACAAAAAAACTATATTATTGAGGTATCCTTAAGTGCATCCAGAAGATCCAGGTTCAAAACCAGGTAGAGGCATATTTCCGGGGTACTCTAGTAGTATTGTAGCAGGTACTGTAGAAGTAATGTACAATGTGCGGGTACTGTAGCAGTACTGTACACTGTGTGGGTACTATAGCAGAACTGTACACTATCAAGGTACTATAGCAGAACTGTACACTGTGTGGTACTATAGCAGGCACTGAAGTAGTTAATGTTGCATGTACTCTTCTGTACTATAGCAGCTGGAACTATTCACCTTGGGCCACCAGTTTGGGCTTGGAGTCCTTAAAGCTTTCGGCCCACCCAGGCCTTCAGGTCAGTAGGGCTCTCGGGCCACCTTTATGGACCTCAGGCCACCTCAAGGCCTTCGGGCCAGATGCAGTTTCCCCAGAAACTACAAAAAAGGAGCATCCCTAGAAGAGGATTCATAGCAGGTGCACTCACCAGAGCAGAGCCAAATAGATTGTCAGAATGAGAGGGTATGACTATCCCATCGTTACCAGCCTGTGCTTGCACCGGAAGCCTATAAATATGTCCATGCAAAGGTGGAGAGCTACTATCATGATGCAGATGCTGGGGAGGGGCAGTTCCTTGTAGATAGTCTGGTTGAATTCCCTAAGACCTTCGGGTCATGTAATCTCTTAAGCCTATGGGCCTTGTAATCTCTGAGCCAACGGGCCTTGTAAGGGCTCCCCCTCATCCCTTGAAATGGGGGTTATCAAAAAATCAATAAAAATAAAGGCCTTAGGGCCATTCAGGAAAAATTAAATTCACTACCCCTAATTTTTGAAACATTACAAAAATACCACTGATTTTTTTTCTATAAAAATTGACTCACATCAACATTTTAATAACATAAAAAATGTTATTATTTCTATAAAATTACTAACTAAATACCTCTAAAAAATTATAATAACATGCCCAAAATCAAATGTATTGAACACATGCCTCTCCCCCAAAGGCAATAATCGTAATTCAAGGGAGGCTATCAAACTAGGAGTTATATTTCTTAAATGGTTTCTTTTATGTTTTCATCTACTTATACCTTCAAAAAATTTATCATCAAAATGATGATATAATATCCTCAGTATATATAATATAATAAAATATTATTATTATTTTGTTAAAAACAATTTTCATCGACTTTTCAATCTAATCTAAAATGAACAGCATGTTCTTATGCACGTGTGGACAACATCCTCAATGAACTGATGTGCTTCTTTTTCCCTCAACAAATCATGAATATAGTTATAAAAATGGATTTAATAAATATATATTTTGATTATGAAATTTGTATTATTCTATAAAGATATTATATTATATACCTTTTCACCTTTTCCCTCATATGAAAAATGATAATTTTTCTCTTTTGTACATGTGGGGGGCCACCTCTACTTGGTGATGAAATTCATTGTCGATTTACATTGTACAAGGATGGTCATGAAGATGTAAATAATTAATAAATATAAAATCTCTAAAATATTTAATAATATATAAATGAATAATTTTATCTACTTTATTTTCTTCTAAAATGTTGAAAACTCAAAACTTTGTTCATACATATATACAAAGTGATGTATCCATGAAAAAAAGTTCCTCATTTATCATTACATACCTTAATAAATGGTCATAAGAGAATATTAAATGTTTAGAAATTATAATTGTAATATTTATATGATTTTATAAATGATGATACTATGACCAAGGTGCGATGACTAAAACCACTGAATCATAACCTGTATGACAAGTGAGATATGTGACATATAAATAATTATTTTAACAAATAATTATAATTAAATGGGTTAAAATAAGTTATGACTGAATATTATCTAGTAACATAGATATAATTATATGTAATATATATAATTATAATAATTCAATATTCAATAATTAGGAGGGTATAATGTGATAGCCTATATGGAAGTGTGAGGTAAGGGATTTGTAGTCTCAACTTCTATTCATTGGGACTTATGCAATTTTAACCATCTATATTATTTTTTGTGGTATAAAAATTTCTATATTGATGAATTTTATCATTATTATTTAGAAATTAAAGTGGATTGCATGTTCCTTTCATGTTTTATCATCTAATATACATTTCATTCAAAATTTACCAATATAGTAAGGGGTATTCCTTTAAAATATTGATTTATATATTTTACACTATTTATACTCCATATCCATGTTATTTATAATATTTATTGAATTAGAATATATGAAATTAAAATATTGGTAAGGAAACTTTTCAAAAATCATTGATTTTGAAAAAAAATTAAAAATAAACCATTTAAATGTTTTCTATATTATTCTCTTTTGACTTTTTTCCAAAGTGAGGAAGAATATATTTTGATTGTATAAACCATTAATGTAACTTCTTAATGTCATGTATTTTATTCATTATAGTGACTCATTAATAAGTTTGAATGTTTTTTGAAAGATTATTTTTTCCATTTTCCAGAGGATTTTTTAGTTTTTAATTTTTTTCAATGGAATAGGATATTTCTTTTCATATTAATAAGGTCGTGTAATTTAATTTTACATATGGGTTAAAATTCTAATTTTATGTATTTTATGATGAAAAGTAAACTTTATCAAACTCTCAAATTTTAAAACCTATCAAATGTGAATAATTGATGAATGTGGGAATGGGTAGTGAACCCAAACCATTATGATACGATGAAAATTATGTGATGGTTGTGTCTGGTAAATCCCTCAAATGAATTCGGTAATGAGAAAAATTTTATTGATGTATGTTCCTATAAGGAGAATGTAGAGTGAGTTGATAACTCATATGATTTTACAGAGTTAATTGTTTTAATTTATTTTGATGGGAATGTGGATGGAGTTAATCACTCTTATGATGTAACTCAATTAAATGATAACATTTTTTCATAAGTGAATGTTAGAGTGACACTATTCAATTATTCTATGATGAGTGTACGATGGATATTATGTCCCTAGATTCATAAATTGTTTTGCTATGAATTAAAAAGTGTGTTTATTGAAATAATTTTATTTTGAAAGTTAAAAAATATGTGTATGATTTAATGTCAATTTTATGGTCTTCTAATATTGATGGGTTTTTTCTACAGTAATGCATTCATGATTTATGATTTTAACTTTATTATTTCTGAAAATTTTATTTCTGAAAATATAAATTTTGGAAGCTGGTTACATGAGTATATAAATGGATATTTTCAGACAAAATGATTAAATTATATAAAATTATCATTATGGGTTTTCATGAATATCACATAGATTAATGAGTTTCCTTTATTTTTATATTACATACTGTTATTTTTATTTCTTATAACATTATATATATTTTTATAGTTTTTAAGAATGTTTAGGGATTAAATAAATATAACTAGTGGAAAATCCTAAAATAAAAAAATCATGAATTGAACATGAGTATCAGATAAGGATAATTATTTTTTTGAAAAAATAGACATTGATTTGAAGTGTCAAATTTCTTATATTAGTTTTTGAAATGTTAGAGTTTTTGTCAATTCCTTAAAACAATAAAATGAAAACCCCCTCAAACTGATAAAAACTATGAACCGTAGTATAAATCATATAATTATGGGGTCTTATGGTATAAGGTGTTATATATATAATAACATCTCTAAACCACCACCATTTTCCAAAGTAATATCTTAAAAAAATTTCTCAAATCCTCTGTGTAAGTATGTAATGGGGTAACCAAAATATTTTATTTTTTATATAGTATAATGGAAACCTTAATGTTTCTCTCCCTTTTCTCTTCATTCAAAATAATGTTGGGAGAATAATTAACTAATTACATGAAATGATTAATGAAAAAAATTATGGTAGAATCACATTATCATTCCATCAAGGGATCTTGATATCACTAATTATTTAATGAAACATATACGTACTATTTATAAATGCGTGAAAGAATAATTTACCATGAATAAGTATTCTTTTGTGAATACCAATATAAAATTTGCTACAAATACAATGATAATAATTAGCGTAAACTATTTTCTGGTTCACATTGTACAATGATGGTGAGTTTACAAAATGGAATGTAATTTTTAGCTCCAATGGCTAACTCATAGTTGTATAATCAAAATATATTTCATGGAATATCATAGTCCCCTAAATTAATAATCATTGGATATTTATATCCTAATGAATCCATTATTTTAGATATCCTCATATATTCTAATGTCTTGTTTTTCTATCTTGGGAACCATATCATTATCCTATTATCTTATGGATTCATATTCTTATGGAACATATATATATAAACTCTACTAAATATCTTCCACTACTATAGTATTTTTCAGTAAAATCCGATATAACATATATTAATTTATAATTCACCATTATATATTCTTTAAGATTGTATCTCTATATTCGAGGTGTCGTGGATACATCTCTATATATTGAAATGTCCATAAATATATCTAGTTAAAACTCTGTTTATATGTTATGAAACATTATAGTAAATATTCTATATAATTGGTAGCATGAGGCAAATTAATTAGAGGATAAATTATATTAATTTTTTTAACAAATAATATTAATTATTCCCTACTATATACCAAAACACTGAATCATTAAAATTTCTTTGTTGTTCATTATTAAATAGTGTACCACTCAGTATCATGTCAACTACCCAAATACAGTATTGTCATCTTAATTAAGAACAATAAAATTTATTATCCATAGTTATAATTATTTAATTCATCCCAACTAAAAACTCATCATGTTCATACTTCAACAACTATTCTATGTTTTGATGCAAATTTCTTATTTACCAACATTGTGGTTAGTGAATATCCTAGACCTGTATTTAAAAGGCTAGTAGAGTAACACTAAGGTAACACATGGATGGAAGTAAATACATAAAAAAACATATCTCGCTCAAAAAATAGTACTGATATAATATTTAATATTATATAACATTCATTTATATAACAATCTAGTAAATAATCTTATATGTCATTAAATCGAAAAAAACATACCATCAACACTATTATATTAGAAAATATATCAAAAAATAAATATATATGATCTTAATGTATTTAGATTAATAAAAACTATAGATTTTATTATATCAATTTCTAATTAATCAAGTGTTCATGATTTTTTGAAAAGACTAATTTTTAATGGAATAAAAAATATCGATGTTTGGAAAATTTTATTTGATCTTAAATGAAAAAGGACCAAAACACAATGAATTGAATCATAAATTATTATAATCATACTTTATTTAAAAATAATCTAAATAATTTGATCTGAATGATCATTATACTTTATTTTACTATAATATCATTTTTGGAACTAAACTATCGATTTTTCAGTAAACCGCTTTTCATCACGTTTTGTTGGTTAAATTTTAGTTTTTTTACAAATTCTATGAATAGAATAAAAAAATGGACTCAATATTCGGAATTATGAGGGAATTTTTTTGAAAATAAGTCCCTTTATCTATTAATATTATTAATAGTAATAATGGTAGACCATTCAAAAATTTACATCCAATCCCGGAAAACATTCCAATTTAGTGCCATTATTCATTGAAATTATCTTTTATGTTACTTTATAGATGTAATGAAAAATATGACTTTTTATACTTGAATTTAATATCATTAATATTTTTTCATAAGGAAAAAATTAGGATATTTTTAGTTTTAAATGTTCATTTGAAAGATAAAATAATTTTGTTATCATTTTATTTTATTTTTAATTTTTGGTGATTTAATTTTTACCTTAATACACATGAAATCGTGATACAATATTTTTTCAATTACTAGTAAAATAAAATAAGTTATTTTGACAATATTTAAAGTAATATAAATTGGATGGAAAATTGTTTTCCATGAATTATTTAGATACAAGTAACATATTAATGATTTATGAAAGGATTGTATTTGAATTAAATAATTTATTTATGTATTTAAAGTCATCTAAAATATATTGTTTCAAAATTAATGTTGTTGATATTTTATAAAAATAAGATTTTTTATAATAATTTGAAATTCAAAAAATATTATTTTTTGACGTTTGATTGTGATATGATTAAAAACAGCATCTATAGTCTATTTATTGGTCATTTTTCCTAATATCGTATCATTTATGACTCTTAATGTATAGAAAAATTTAATATTATTGTAACTATAAAAAGGGAAATGAGGGGTTGCAACTAAAATATAATAGTGAAAAGTTAACCAAAATTTGGAAAAAATTTATTAGAAGATATTATTTTTTCTCATACACATCTTATATATAAATATTTAGATTTATATCGATTTGGATGTGAAAAATATTTTATATTAATTTAATATACTAAGAAACTCCAGGAATGACTCTCCTATCACTTATAAAAAATATATCATTTCTCTTTTTTCCTTACACTACATATACCACCTTATTATGATAGACCCTAAAGCAATTCCCATTAACAAATCTGTATCTATTTTAAAGTGTTGTTTTTTACCAAAAGTTTATCCATTTGTTCATTATGAGTCGATCTAAAGGAAGTGCATCGAAAAAGAAATAATAATCTCTACTGAATATTTCAAGTTTATATTTTCTTATAAATCATTATAATGTGTTTTAACTAGACTAAATTAATTACTCTAGTATCAAATATAAAAATATTTTCTATTATTATTTTTGTTTAACCATTTTCCTTACCATTTCAATCCTTTGAAAAAAAGTATTTCTTGTAGGTACCTAAGAGTTACCATCTCCACCCTTCGATGTAATTTTACATTCAACGCCAATTTACATGGACGGTCATTAAGATGGACCAAAGTAATATATATGATATTTATGGAATAATTTTTCTTATGAAATTATAATGTAATATCATACCCATTACCTTCAAATCCATTCTAAAATGATAATGTTGGTCGTGTGTATGTGGGGAATACCACATTCTGGAATCGATGTGAATAATTTTTCATTTTTGATTTACCTGGATGGTAATAAGGTAATATTTCATGAATATATAAAATATATATGATAAAAATTATTATATAAGGTTAATTATTATTTTCATTTAATTAATTTTATCCATTAAAAATTTAAAATAGTTTTCATATGTGTGTTAGTCATATCAGCTCCATGATCTATATAATTCATTTATATTTATATTTATTTTATGGATAATACTAAATAAATTTTTTTAAAATAAATCTAATATTTAATCCTTTAATGAAATTATGGAGATTATGTATCCATTAGAATGGTTAAAAGTATTAGATTATCAAATCAAAAAATTCATGTAAATCAAAGTAGTTAACACCGTAAATAATGATAATAATAAATCATTTTCATAAAATGAGTCATAAAATGTTATAAATGGATCATATCTAGTATTATAGACATCAATGTGGTTTACTATGTCATTATAATAAACTCAAGATTAATATAATATTTTTTAGATAACCTATGAGTTATGTAAAACATTGTGTAAGGGATTTCTTATCAAATTATAATGTATTTATACATATTTGGTATTAAGAAATTGTTTTCTTATGAAATATATATATTAAAATTTAGAAAATTAAAATTAATATATATTTATTAATTATTATAGATGTTTTATTTTATGTTTTCAAATTTATATTTTAAAATTGTGAATGGTACAAAATAGGAAGGAATTTATTTTACAATCTCATTTTTTGGAAATTCTCTTACTATTATTGAATTAATCATATAACATATACTTATTAATGTTGATATGTTTTATTATCCTCTATATATTGAAATATTTCCCATATTTTCTTCTATTTCCCATTGAAATCATACAATGTAACATTTATAAGAAAATATTATTTTATTTTTCTTTTTGATTGTTTATATTTTTCATCCATGTTTTTATTTTTCCAATTTGATCTAATGTAGTAATTTATATATAATCTAAATAGATTTTATTTTATTCATGAATTTATAATGGTTTTAATATAATATCTATATTTTTTAAAAAGTTTCATTAATTATAAACATTATGAAATTTGAAAATGAATTTTTGTAATGTAAACAGTGTTAATTAAAATTCCTTATACCAAAAAATTATAATAAATTATATTGTAATAAATGTTTTAAATGGTTTTAAAAGAGAA
Organism: Viscum album; assembly: GCA_963277665.1. Lineage (NCBI taxonomy): Eukaryota > Viridiplantae > Streptophyta > Magnoliopsida > Santalales > Viscaceae > Viscum > Viscum album. Next base: position 121,295,126 of record OY728156.1, read on the forward strand.
AAATATTTAATGAAAATTTATTTTTATATATTAAAATCATTTTAATTAATTCTCAAAAGGACATGATTTTATTTCCAAATATATATTTTTGATGAATTTATGGTCTTGTTTTATCTCTTAATAATTTTTATTCCATAAAAATTGTATTTAAAATTTATCTTTATTGATAGCATATTTCATTATATATTGATGTTTGGGGATTAATAGTGTTTTAAGGGCTCCCTGTAATCCTATATCAAACCCAAGATCAAATCTGGGTGGAAGAAAATTTCTGTAATTACTATAGTAGTACTATTGAATACAATTTAACAGTATTATAGAATTGTAACATTTATGATAATATATAAGGTATAGTAGTGGGGTGTTATAGCAACAATATTATTTATCCTGGATGGGTTTTTGAGTAACTAGGCCTTCGGGCCATCAAGGGGTAGTGACGTAGACATGACGTGCAGTTGTTGATGGATGGATGGTGCAAGAGTTGAATTTAGGTCATCCAATGGTTGTTCTATGGGCCATATAATGAGATTCATGTAAATTGGGCCTTCAGTACATGAAATATATGATTTATTAAAGTGATTGGTTGGGTTGGTTATCCCTTAGGAGGGCTATGACCTGCCTTTCATTACTGTGTGTTTGGGGTGTGTATGTTTGTGTTTGAATGTTATTGTACACCTAAAAACCTAATATAATAGTAAATTAATAATAAAAATATATCTTAAATATACATCATGTATATTCTTATTGATTAACTCGTATATCATTTCATCATATGATGTTTTTCAATAAAAGATATTTGATTTACTATGGAGAACGTTGATAAATCCAAATTTATTACTCAATACAAATATTTTTTGAAATGGGATATTTTTTATGAATTAAATTGATCATTAAATATATTAAGAATTTGATAGATATATGGGGATTATTGGGTCCTAGATTTATATATTCCCTATATGTATTAAAAAATTTAATGAAACAATTTTGTTGGGAAAAATTAATTATTTATGGGGTATACCTACCCATTAATTAAAATTTATTTTTAGAAGGCTATGATAGTATCGATATCATGATTTCGGAGATAATAAATTCCAATATTATGAATTTTATTCATTGGGAATTCAGTTATTATTATCCATTATATTACTACATTGATATTATTCAAAGATTCATTTCCTTTTCAAGTTATTGATTAAATTGAAATTGTTGTAGTTATGTAAATTTATTTCTTAATTATTCCTTATTTAATCGAGGTATCTTAAACTGTATGAAACTCTTGCGGGAAAATCTTAATCATCACATACATGATTTATTTTCCAAATGACATGATGAAGGATATTAAGAATAAAATCAAGGTTATAGGAAATGTTTTATACTATATATTTTATCTTCTCAATGTAATATGTGAGTAATGTATCTATCTGGTTCTTTAAAAATAAAAATCTAATACATCCTTTGGGTTGATGTCATTTATATATTATAAAAATAAAATAAATTAGGAACTTAATACATCTTACTTGAGTTGGGGGTTCTACATAATAAGTATCTAAGGATACTATCCCTAAAAAACTACTAATTTCCCAATGTTTCTACAATATGAAAATTATATTTAGCATATACACAAGTTATTAGTGAAAATGAATGAATATCATGGTAAGAAATATTTAATATAATGGTAATCCAAAATAGTTAACTAAAATTTTAATTTTAAATACATGTTCATACTATTAAAAACCATTTATAATAATAAATAATATCTCATAGGTGTTGGTAAAAAATTATATTTCATTCAACACATCATCGTTTTCCACCATTTTATACTAATAAAAAAATATTTATTTGAATATATACATATTAGTGTTATATAATTACACCTTAAAAATAAATCCACCGTTAAACTATGGCCTTATAAAGTCAACTATGAAGCTATACACTTATCACTATCATGATACAATTCAGATATCGGTTACCCAAAGAGGGATAAATGTTGAAACACCGATTCCATTTGATTAAAAATATTAGTCCTCCGTATACTGATATGTTAACACATTAACCCTCATGTGAATGATATTCAAGTAATAAAAAAACTTATCAAAAATTAAGGATATCCACTAACATAAAAACATTAATTCGATTTATAATGAATTAACTATGATATATTTTAATCAAATGTTAAATAATTTCCTATATAATAATTTTGGCTAGAATCATGATTTCATGATCCCTTCCCCCAAAGGAGTATCCCTCCTGGGATGGAAATTAGAGACTAAAGATTGTGATTTCCCAATTCATGCCTTAGTAGGCATGTGGTTGGAGAATACCACTTATGGTATACCATACATATAATTGGTGGTATTACCCTCTAATATAAAAGGTGTATGATATAGAAAATATAGATAAACTAATAAAAACCTACTCAGATATATATATATATGAAATATATCCAAAGTGCATACATTTAACATTATAAAATATTGAAACAGCTCAAACGAAATACTAGTACCAAAAATGTAAACTCATAAGTGACCACGAACCCAAAACTGCTCTTACAAAAAAGTGATCTAGTAATATACAACATGATCTCCAACCCTATACTAATGAATTAAAAAAATTATATATACGTGGGGTGAGAAAAATAGTATACTCAAGTTTCCTCACCAGTTCCCCTCATGCAAATGATAAATAAAGCATGTCAAAGCACAAAGAACCAAAAATGTAACTAACTTATAACCTAAATAGGTATACAATGTTCCTAGACTCACTATGGATATATCTCTCTCTATATCTCATATGATAGATCATGTAGTATAATATAAAAAATAAGGACACCCTACTATTTCATCAGCACTAGTTTTCTACTCTAACATAATATCACACATATTGAACCATTTGTCTCTAATATTAAGCCAACCAATAAACTGTTAGGATATATACTATAATATGCACCTAATGCATGAAATCATCACATCATACTATGTCACATATCCATTCAATAACCAAGTATTATTTTAGATCCACCACAACATGTATGAAATGAATAAAACATGGTTTATTATACCTCAATCCATCACATCCCTTAAACTAAGTAATGTATGCCAATCAAACACAACCCATACATTTCCTAACTATAATTATCCTATGGATAGTATATCTAGAGATACATTTTCTTGATATACCAACATTTCATCATAACCCTCTACAAAAAAAATTATGTAGAACAACTATCCTATGTACATTCTAGTATATGAACCTACCAAGAGAAGATAGTGGCGCCAGAGGTACTAGTCAACCTTCCATCCTCCCACCGTGATATAGAGGAATACAACCTCTTAGATTCTAGAGGGTGTTATTATCCCTAATCGACACTAATGTGGTAGAATATTAAAACACATAATATATATAATGAAATATTTCTCACAACCACACTATTGAAATAAACATTTCTCAAACTAAACTACTACTAAAATATCATTGAATCCTAACTAATCATACTACCTTCTAGGTATTCAATACCAGAAAATATTTTTAAAGTGATAGGAAAAATTGAACTATTTATTTTTTACATTTCAATTCATTAATTAATTCATTATCCATAGTATTCATTATCCTAATTAAATTATTTCACCCATAAAGCCTTGTTTAGGCCTTTTAGGAATAATCCAAACTGTGTCCCCAATTTCACAAGAGTATCATATTCTTTACATTCCATTAAAATTCATCCACATGGGTTAATACATATGTTAAAAATTATTGATATCATTCCATAATTCCAGGTACTCGAGGAAATCATCAAAAGAAACCACCAAGATATATGCAACAAATAACATCTGGTTAACTCAAGGAGTTGAGAAAGTATTTTTAGATAATATGAAACAAATCCATCATTGATTATATATATTCATATCAATAATAAATATATCATAGTAACTTAAAAAGGTAAAAAGAGATTAAACCCATTAGATCATATTTAGTTTTGCCCCTGACACCCACAAGCATATATCCATGCATATCTCGGACACATTCGTCAACTTCTGCCAGAAAATTTGGACCTCCTAGAACATATCTAATTAGTCATCCCTAGATCCACATAGTTGGGATAATATTAGATGGAATTCCTGAAATCTAGAGAAAACAACAAGGAATAAAACAATAATAATAAATAGCTAGAAAATCTTGGCCCTAAATAAAGGAATTCATCCTTCACATGTAAATGGGATGTCATGACCCCCAACACAAGGCATATAGCCTTGACTGAATTATGAGAAGTATTATCCCCAAGGATTTATCTTTATAAAAAACTTTTTATATTCCATATAGAATTAATGGATTCATTATTCACATCTTCCAACTATGGGAAACCTATGGAATCTATTTTAACAATTTATCATTTATTTAACATTGCTCTGAGATTTTGTTTCGAATTCAATAATCATAAAGAACATCTATTCATTATAATACCATTAAAAATCATCAAAAATCATTAAATTTTTTGATTTTTTTAACCAATTCAATTATCACAAGGAATATCCAAATCAATTAAGCATGTATAGTTACATAAATATAATAATTATAAAATTAAAATACCAGATTACAAAAATTACACTTATTTATATCATAATAAAATAAATCAATTAATTCCATATTAATATTATTTACCATTTTCCATAAATATAAACATAATACACCATAAATAACAACATTCTAAAAAATCATATTATAGATATAAATCTAAATGTAAAAACAAAAGGTAAACCAATTTCTTGACATAAAAGCATCGAAATGCTGTTTCTATTGAAATTTTTTGTTAATCTAGTTCCTTCCATATTTGGTTAATTCTACCCCCATCAAATTTTTTATGACATATTAACATTATGTTTTCACATAAAAAATAATATAAATAAGTATTCCAATATATCAAAGGAATTAATGATATTCACATGGTAATAGATCATCATAATGTATTTATTCTCACATATACAATTTTTAGACAATGATTTCCCAATGACATTGTGCCCTTAACACAGTGAAATGAATGGAAACCCTAATAAGTATAACAAGGATTTATTTATACTACATGTAAAATAAAGGAGTAGAAAATGGGTTTGTAGAGGAAAACTTCTAAAAACTATGTAGATCATACCATATATCACTATGGATTAATATCTAATATTAAGGGATAAATGCATCTTGAAAGAGGCTTCATAGAACCTTAAGATACATTATTTTCCTCCTAGCTCTTTAGGGATATAAGTGGGAAAAGAGTGGATCAGGGTGTTTGGGGGTATTTATATAATTTCCTTTTTAAAGTGACAATGGTTTAACCCCTTGGATTATGCCACAACCTATTGAATAAAATGAATATGAAAACCTAGTGTAAGGAGACCACACTAAATACCCCCTAAGACAAAGACCTTCCGAGATCCCCAACCAAACCCTATTAAAGGGGATGTAGTTGATATGGTGAAGCCATAATCTCCATACTGCCTAACCCTCTTGTATAAGAAAGGAACCATGCAACAATATACAACATGTGTCACATATACTCCTCAATATGTAGTAGCCTTAAAATCCACCATTATTTCCCCCTACACCACAACACAGACACCACAATATATAAATAATAGATTTGTCGTGGATTTTCAATATGATACATTATAGAAATGAGATATACATCATAATAATTAATACTATGATGCAACATAGTGCTCCAATATGTATCCATGTAATTTATTTAGGTGGTAATCCCCTTTCTCCCTAAATATTATGAAAACATAAAGGAACCTCCTTAGATCCCTCTAAAAAAATCATCATGGGAAGGGATACCAAGACGATGAACCTTATATAAAATACTTATCAATGTATTATCGTCATTTATAATTCAAATCCATAATATGAGAAAGAAATGTAAATGGGTTTTCTGAATATCCACCATGCGTGGTACATCTCAAGGATCTCTCAATATGTATAATTGAACCATATCAATAGAAGAATAATATAATCACCACATAACCATAAAACCACCTCCAAAAACACTCTCCTGGGAAGATACCACTCAAATGAGATAAATTAATGGAGAAAAACATTATGAAATCATCTCATAAATATGTCAAATGTTCCACAACCAAGTTTATAATTAAAATAAGGGAATAAAAAAAGAAAAAAACTCAGGTTACTAATCATGTATTAGTGAATCCTGTTCATAGGTACTCTCCACCACACCATTGTGCTACCATATTACATGGACCAGGGGAATAGCGTAACTATCTAACACCTTCTCTGGGATGTCCTGGATCACTAACGGTTGCTCCCCAAGGTCATATCATCATCAACAACGATCTTTATCTAATCTATGACATGAGAATCATTATGACTATTATAGACGAGCTAGAAAATTTAAAAATATGGCTATAAACATTAGATAACGAGAAGGAACATGGTGCTCAACCCTCACCTTCTGGAAGATAAAACATCGATGAAAAAACATTACAATTAATTATTTATCCCATCCCACAAAAAAACTAAATCCAAATTCATGTTACATATTTGTCAAACTAGGATTTAACGCCAATAGTGAGATATAAAACTATCAATGAACTAGCTCACACATCACCAAAGTGATGAAATAACTTCCTTGAAAAAACACCCAATATAGATTATCCTCAACCCAGCCAATAATGGAATTCTCCAAAAAAACTAAATTTCTCTATAACTACACCATAAAATATCTGAACTAGGAATATTCCATATACTAAACCAAATATTACAAAAAATCATCAAGAAAAAAAATATTTTCCCTCCATCATCTCCCAAATCTAGAAGCATAACAGATATTTCTACCATAACTCTCATGGATTCCCTATATTCACACATGTAATCATTATGTGACTACTTACTCAGCGCATAAGCTACAAAATTTCCTATTCCTAGTGTGTAGGAAAAATCAATGTCATAATTATTCAATAATTAAATCAATTATTGATGACTCATGTTAATGTGGCACTGGGAGAAGTTATACCTCATTATCTTAAGATCTATAAAAACCAAATAAAAAATTATTATGGGATATTTTAACTAAAAAATAGAGTAAAAACCAACTTCCAACACCTCGAGATCATGTATATCATTTTTATGCTCATGAGGACACATCAATCAATATTCAACATTCAACACATCTCTACTAATTCGAACCATTACCCAAAGGCTAGGGAGGGGCTTGAGAGAGACTTCTTGGGAGCCAGGGGTTCCATGGTAGGATTCTAGAGAGGGGAGGGAATAGGTTTGTTGATCTCCAAAGGTTTTGAGTGAAGAGGAAGTGGGTTCTTGGGTGGGTTTATATAGGAAAGGAGAGGGAATTATTTATTATTTACTTTTGGTACACTACACATTAAAATATAAAAACCCACAAACAAAACCATGGTTTTTTTCCAAAGGGGAGTGGAAAACGTTATTTTATGAGTCCAACGGATGACTTATTAAAATATTGGGCTTGCTTATGTGGAGGTGAGTCACAGTCTCAAGGAAATCATTTTAAATGTTGAAATTTATTGGAATTCATGGAGGGTCCACTAAGGATTTGTAAAACAAACTTGATAAACCAAAAATCACATTATTTTAAACATAAAAAATATATTGTCCGAAAATACCATTTATATTATTTTAAAACATCAATATTTGGACATTTTGAGGTCATAAAAAACATTATATATTTAAATGGTATTGAATTTTTAACCAAAAAATTCGACTACCTCAGAAAATTATGAAAAATTCTCCATTGGATAATTTTGGAACCCTATTTCCAAAAATATTATTCATTTTATTTAAATAATTTACTAATGATGTGAATTTTTACTTTTAAAATAAAAATGATAATTATTGAAAATTCATGGGTTTAGACAAAAAATCTTTTAAACCCTAATAAAAATTACAAATATTTTCATAAAAATTATATGATCATTTATGTATAATAAAAATTACATTGGTAATAACATTTTATTAAAATATTATTTATTCTAAAAATATCTTAACTCAGAAAATTAGATTTCCTAATTGAATATTTACTAAAAATACTATTTGTTCTTTAAAAATTATTTACAAAGTAACAATAATAAAATGAATGTATATTAAATATTCTATACAAAAATAATTCACATAATGATAGTGCTAGGATCTTATTACATAACTCCTTATAACACTGATATAAGACTTAAGGGTAAGGTGTGAGATGATGAAAAACTCCTGGGGAGGCTCAGATAACATCGCTCGGGTGGTAATCTCTATTAACTCCCACTTCTCCCATTGGCAGTTCCGTTCAAGATTAAGGTGTTGAAGCTCATCTTGGGATTGTTCAAGAACGAATCCTTGTTATGAAACCTCCTTTTCGAACTCTGAAAATGGGCTTTGTATGGAGAAATTTTACTGGATGAGGTCATAAGTTCATTTGTTTGAGTAAATTGAATTTGTAAATGCCCTATATTTATACCAGTCTATTGTTCACTGTTCAATGGATATAATAGAATTGGATAAAATTATTAATTGTATTTTGAAATCCCAAAACATAAAACCAATGAAAATGTATATTTTATATAAACATTTTACATAATAAGACATTTAATTAGATCAGGAGGAATTTCCATTAGTAAAATTTTCTGTCATTACCATCGTCCCCCCTTAAGAAATTATTCCTTCAAAATTTCGTTTTCCCATAATAAAACAGATGTGGGTAACTCCGCCTCATAACTTCCTTTGGTTCCCACATTTCTCCTCCAAACTTGTGGTTTCTCCACAACACTTTCAAAAGGGTAATTGTATTATTTAGTAGATATTTTTTCCGAAGATCTATGATCTTCACTGAATTCTCGTCATAGGAGATCTCATTCTCCAATAGAACCGCCTCTTGATTGAGTACGTCGATGGATCAGGTATATACTTCTTCAAGAATGATACATCGAATACATCATGTACTTGATATAGGTTCGGTGGGAGTACTAGTCGATAGGCTAATACTCTAATGCGATAAATGATCTCAAAAGTGCCAATGTACCTCGGACTAAGCTTTCCCTTATTAGAAAATCTCATAACTCTCTTCCATGGTGATATGCAAAGGAATGCCATGTCTCTGGCATAAACCTCTTGGTTTCCTCGACCATTATCATCATAGTTCTTTTTTCAACAATAAGTATCTTTAATGTGTTATTGGATGGTCTTAACCTTCTCCGGAATTTCTTCGACCATTTTTGGACCTAGGATTTCTCGCTCCCCAACTTCATCCCAACATGCCAGTGTTCCCCACCTCTTCCCATAAATGGATTCATAGGGATCCATTTGGATGGTTGAGTGGAAACTATTTTTGTAAGAGAACTCAACTAGAGGAATATGTTGATCCCATCATCCATTTAAGTCCTTTGAGAATGATCTCAACATGTCCTCATGTGTTTGGATAGTCTTTTTAGATTTTCTATCATTTTGATGATGATAAGTTGTACTAATGTTCAGGTCAATATTCAGAGCATATTGAAGACTCTTCCAAAACCTTGAGGTGTATCTTGGATCTCAATTGGTAAAATTGATATTGTTTCTCCATGCATCCATACCACTTCTCTGATCTATATATGTGCCAGTTGATCCAATGAAAATACTCTCAAATTGCAATGACATGTGTAGTCTTTATAAGACGATCCACAATAACCTATATAGCATTGTTTCCTTTGGATGTGTTTGGAAGATCAATGACAAAGTTCATGGTGATATTAGCCCATTTCCATAATGGTATGGCTAATGGTTGCATCGTCCCATTAGATTTCTATTTCACATCCTTCACTTTCTAACATACCAGGCACTTTGATGTATACTCAGTGATCTCCATCTTTATGTTATCCCAACAATAATTCTATCGGAGATCATGATACTTATTTGTGTTTCTTAGGTGAATGGGGAAATTTGATCTATGTGCATCAGCAAAAATTTATTTCTTTATTTCTGTATTTTATGGAACACATAATCTTGACCCAAATCTCACAATTCCTTCTTCATTAACATTGAACATCAATAATTTTCCTTTTCTAATTGTTTCCAATTTCTTCTGAATTCCCCCATCATCTTATTGATCATCCTTTAAGCCTTCCAAAAGAGGCAGTTGAGCTATAATTTGTGAAAGGATTGATGATTTTCCATTCCTTATGATTCTCATGTCTATATTCATCATATCTAAGAATATTGTATCCTTTTCAATTCTCATAAATGATAGAATAGTTAGATCCTTTCTACATAGAGCATCTTCCACCTTGTTCGCTTTCCTAGGGTGGTAATGAATTGAGTAATTATAGTCTTTGAGTAGCTCTAAAAATCATAATTGGTGCATGTTCATCTCTTTCTACGCTAATATATACTTGAGGCTTTTGTGATCCATATATATTTCATACATCTCCCCAAAGAGGCAATGTCGCTAAATTTTTCATGTGGATATTACTACAACTAACTCCAGATCATGTGTTTGATAGTTTTTCTCATGAACATTCAATTTCCTTAGAGAATAGGCAATGACTTTATCATTTTTCATCAACACACATCCAAGGCCCTTCTTCAAAGCATCCCTGAATAACATAAAAATTTATCTACTTGTGGGTTGTGTGAGCACAGACGCATTGATAAGTCACTTTTTCTACTCTTTGATGCTCTCTCCGCATTCATCACTCCAGGAATACATTACTCCCTTATGAGTTATCTTGGTAAGAGGGTTTGATATTGAAGAGAAATTTCTCACAAATCAATGATAATATCTAGCAAACCCTAGGGAGCTGCGGAAATCCATTACCGATTCTAGCCTAGGTCATCCCTTTATTGCAGTTTTCTTGATGGGATGCAAAGATATATCATTTCTTGTAATGGTGTGTCCCAATAATGAGACCTCCTTCAACCAGAACTCATGCTGGCAGTACTTTTCAAAGATATTCTCCTTTCCCAAGGTCTTTAGTACAATGCATAGATTCTCCACATGATCCTCCTTAGTTTTGGTTTATATTATAATAACATCCATAAAGACTATCATAAATTTGTCGAGGTAATCATTAAAAACTCTATTCATCATTTCCATGAATATTTATAGAGATTTAGTTAGTCCGAAAATAATTACTATGAATTCATAGTGCATATATCTTGCACGAAATGTAGTCTTGGTGATATCCTCCTTCATCACCCTTACATGATAGTATCCTGACCGCATATCCAACATGGAGAAGTATTGTTCTCTATTTAGCTAATCGAACATGTCATCAATTAATAGCATAGAATACTATTTCATTATCATGATTTTTTTGATCTCACAATAATTTATGCAAAGGCACATTAACCAATCCTTTTTTTGGAGAGAGGATTGATCCACCCCATAGTGAAGCATTTGGGAATATAAACCCTTTATATAGATTCTCCTATAGTTGTCTATTAATTTCCTTAATCTCTATACCAGCCATTCTATATGGAGTCTTGGATATTAACAATGTCCTAGGTATACGATCAATAGAGAATTCAACATCTCATCTACGAGAAAGACTAGGCAGTTCCTCATGAAGCACTTCAGCAAATTCTTTCACAATAGGCATGTTTTTAAGGATGGTTTCTTATTTAGAATCAATAATCTGAGAAAGATATTAATGATCATAGGGTAGTAATTTCCATTCTTGAGATGATGTTACTAATGAACATTCATCCTCCACCTTTCACTGGTACATAATCGGGGGTCAATAATCTATATAGAGTGTGATTTCTCTCTCATAGAAATCTATATAGTCTCTATATAAGTAAATCCAATTCCTACCAATAATTACATCAAATTCCACTAAATGGAGTATGATGAGGTTCTCCAAAAACTTAAATAAAAATATTATTATTGGAGAGGAGTTATATTCCTGGGATGGAATGATTTCCCCATTTTTCATTCTCACCAAAATCTTTACAACCATTATTTATGGGGGTATTGGGATTGTTCTAATAAAGATTTGAGATATAAAAGAATGTATAGACAAATAATAAAAAAATGTTCAATTTTCTTTAATGAATAACTAGAATACATGTCACCACATCATTGTTGAGGTTCAATTCTGTAGTAATAATGGAAAAAGCTCTCCCTTGCTTCCTTGAAGGTTTTTGGTTTCCTTCAAAAACCCTTGGCTTAGGTAACTGGATTGGAAAGTGCTCTGGTTCATTGCAGTTGAAGCAATGAACAATGCATTGAGGTTCGGACAAAGCATTCCACTCCTCCTTCCAAGACATGGGTTTTTCTTGTCAATAGTTAATGTCCAGGTGCCCTTCTCTTCCACACCTAAAGCATTTCCTCATCCCCTTCAGGAAATTTCTGAGGTGCTTCTTTCTACAACATTGCAAAGGGGGGTGCTGGATTTTCTTATCACCATTGGATTTATCCATCAGACCTGAAGAATTAAATTTCTTATTATGCTTCTTATCCCCATGATACCACTGGGATTTCTGATCTCCATTTCAACTTTGAGGGAACATCAGAAAATTTACTCATAGCTCTCAAAGTCAGAGATCCCTTGAGATTTCCATAGGCTATGTTTTATCCCACCAATGAAGTGGTCAACCTTGAATTCAGGGGTAATAAAAAGTTGGAGGAAAATTGTGCAATCCTTGTGAAGTTTTCTACATACGCTCCGATGGATTCATCGTCTTTTTTCTTAAAGGAAAGGAATTACCTTTCCATCTTATGTCAAAGGGTGTGAGGAAAATATTTATCAAAAAACAATTTCGGGAAATCCTTAAAATCCAACACCTTGATCTACTTCTTAGGCTTCATATTTTTTTTAATGTCTACCATAGAATAGCTTCACCCTCCATACAATAGGCATCCATAATAACCTCCTCTTGTTTGGAACATTGGAGGTTGGTGAAAATATTTTCAATGGAGTTGATCCATTGTTAGGAAATTGAGGGATCGTAAGATCCATTAAAAGTTAGAGGACTTTGTATCATGAATCCCTCGGTTGTGACATTTTCTTTATTAGAGGGGGTGGGGGGGTTGAACGTTCCTCTTTACCCATGATTATATTCAAAAATTGAGTTAACTAAGAGAGTATCATGATAATGTTTGTGATTCCTAATCCCATCGGATTGGGCATCTCATTATAATTGTCATCACATTGATCTTCACATTGGTGGTTAGCTCGAGTCCTCCTATTACTAGAAATTGGTTGGAATAAATGTAATTTTATGGGTATCACATAAAGGGGAATTCAAAGGCAAAAACTAATAACTTATAAATTACTTTTATTTCCTTAATATATGAATTTATAGGCTTCAATCTATGTTATCTGTGACATACTTTTCAAAATATATTCTTAGGTGCATTTTTTATTCCCTTAATAATGGTTAAAACTAATATTATGAATTTACCAAAGAATCTCCTCTAGGTGTTTCATAACCAAGAGTGTTGAAAGGCCAATTTTAATGCACCTGTTCTTGTTCGATTCTACCTCAAAGTAGTGTTTTAGTGTTTTACCCCTAGATACATTTGTACCAGATCCGCCTCTAATTGATCATATCCAGAAAGTGCTTTATTTTCATAATAAACCAATTAATAAATAGTCACCAAAATTTTGGGATGATTTTATTATACTTAGACTTATCCCAAAGGATTCCACTATGGTTTTCTAATCCAAATACCAAAAAAATAACGAAACATATCCTATGATACCAACTATAACAACCCTACTATTTATTTCAAACTTATAAATGATTTATTACAAATAATTTTCACTTGATAAAACAAAGAGGATCAAAAGGTCTAGTGTATTATGATCTTAGTAACATTAAATAACAACTTAAAACATGAAATACACATCTTTATTGAAAACTTCTTTTGCATGACCACAACATTCTTTCATAGATAGCATTGCATGGGATAATCTGAGGACATACATAAGAAAAGGGTGATCTATAAAGCCCAGTAAGGGAGTAAAAAATGTTTAATATGAATAATATATTACATTTTAGGCAATACAAATATCAATGGATCATAATAGAAACATGAAAATAAAGGCATGATATAGCACGATTATCATAACTTGGAAATGTGGAAACAACATATAACATGATATTAGAATGATGCAAGGCTAAGTGCACATGGATCATGATTAATCCCTCATTTAAATGTAATTATCATGATTAAACCCTCATTTCACTTGATTTATCATGATACTATTCTTTACCTAATGAATTGGAGTGCTATCAGGGTGCACACTTCTTAGTCATTTCAATTCATGAAAAAGTGTGCCCCATGGATAATATAACATGGATTCATTAAACATAATAATTTCTTACAAGATAAAAGAATGTGGAAGTCATTAATTAAACACCATAATCAATAATTTAATGTTCATAATGTTTAATACCCTTGATAGAGAAATGGGCATGGTAATTACTACACAATGAATTTGGCTTGGAAAATCTTGGTGCAATTTCGGCAGCATAATGGCGTGACATAGGAATTCATAAAAATGGTTTATGAGAGTGGAAGGTGTGTCTCATAATATTTATATGAAATTTAATTTAAGAGGTTTATATAGACACATGTCCCAACATATGTAATATAATTTATATTCATAAAACAAAATATTTGCTTGAATGTAAATGAGGAGAGAGAAATACCTTACCGAATTTCGGCATGGTAAAGAGTGTACATGGGAGGCATTAATGAGAGAGAAATGGGTATCTAATCATTAAAAAATAAATATGACAGTATATGGGAGGTTCTAAATCACACCCCAACATTTTTAATTGAAAATACAAGGGTATAGAATCATAATGAAATTTGGAGAAAAATGAGAGAGGAAGAAATCCCTTACTTGGAAGTGTGATCCCAAAGGCTTGGGAGGGGATTGAAAGAGGCTTTTGGGTATCTTGGGGTGCCTTTAGAGGATTATAGAGAAATTAGGGCATAGGTCAGTCAAGCTCTAATAGTTTTGATTGAAGTTTAAGTGGGAACTTGAGTGGGTTTATATAGGAAAAGAGAGGGAATTCATTATTATTTTGGTTTTGGACACTACACAATAAACTAATCAAAACCACAAACTATGCCATGTCTTTACCCATGGTTTTTTTCAAAGGGGAGTATAAAGAATTATTTTATAAATCCAATGTCCGAACTTATTAAAATATTAGTCTTTCTTATGTGGAGGTGAGTCACACTCTCAAGGAAATCATTTTAAATGTTAAAATGTTTTATTAATCTTAGAGGGTCCTCTTAGGCTTTGAAAAATAAATCAAAATAACAAAAAATCACATTATTTTATTGGTAAAATATATATTTTCAGAAAATTCCATTTCCTGTATTTTATTACCTCACTATTGGGTCATTATGATGTCATTAAACACATTAAATATTTAAACGGTATTTAATTTTTTCCCAAAAATTCTACTATCTTAGAAAAATGTGAAAAATTAAGCATTGGATAATTTCAACATCATGATTCTAAAAATAAAATTAATTTTATCTAAATAATTTACTAAATATGTAAATTTTTACTTTTAAAATAAAAACTAACATTTATCAAAAATTCATGGTTTTGACAAAAATAACTTTAAAACCTTAATAAAAATTACAATTGTATTCATAAAAATTATACAATAATTTATATTTCATAAAAAATAATATAGTAATAATATTTTATAAAAATATTATTTAATTCAAAAATCTATTAATTCATCAAATTATATTTCTTAATTGAATATTGACTAAAAATACTGTTTTTTGGTTTAAAAAATATTTACAAAGTAACAATAATAAAATGAATGTATATTAATTATTCTATACAAAAAAATGAACATAATAATAGTGATATTGTATTTTTACATTACAACTTATAACAATTATATAAGACCTAAGGGTAAGATGTGCGGTGGTGAAAAACTCTTGGAGAGGCTCAGATAACATCGCTCAGGTGGTAATGTCTATTAACATCCTCTTCTCCCATAGGAGGTTCTATTCAAGCTTAACGTGTTGAAGCTCAACTTGGGCTTGGTCATGAATAAATCCCACTGGTGCCACCTCTTTTCCGAGCTCTGACAAATGGGCATCATATGGAGCAATTCTACAGGATGGGCCATCACTTCCTTTGAGTAAATTGGATTTGTCAAAGACCTATATTTATAACAATCAATTGATCACTATTCAATGTATATATTAGAAAAGGTAACAATTCATAAAGTTATTTTGAAATCCAAAAAACATAAAACCAAGGAAGTTCATATTTTACATATCCATTTTACATAATATGTGATTTAATTAGATTAAATGGAATTTTCATTTGTAAAATCATGGGTCATTAAACTACTAATGATGAAAAACTCCCCAAAATGGAACAACCATTCTCTACATTCTCCTCCTAAGACATGTAATGCACAATGATTTGATGAAAGAAAGTATATTTTATTAAAGGACTCTCTAAACACTATTTTCATTAATACCATGAACATGGATACAGTGTTCGTCACAATGAATGAAATCAAAATGATCTCATAATTCCCATGACGAAAATAGAAATATCACTTTAAAATATATTCATATTTCACCCACTTCTATTGATATCTTGGTTTCATATTGATTTATGGGATCCAACTATTTCATTACTTTTGATTAAGTAAATCATTAATCTGTGATATATCATAGAGGGTTGGTTTTGTCTCTTCGGTCATTCTATGATAATCAATATAGAGATGAAAAATACCATCATCATTCTTTATGAAAAATACGGGTGAACAACATGGTCCCAGATATAGAAAAATAAAACCTCACAATAATATAAAATCATGATGTACACACATTTCCAGTAACTCATAAGGCACCATTCAATAGGGAGACATCAAGATTGGAGATATTTCTAGTTGTAGCTTGATCCCATACACAAACTCACATAGAGGGGGTAACAATACATCCTCCTTAGTAAATATATTAGGGTAGTCTTACACAACCATGTGAAACACCAGAAACTAAATATCCAATGAACTCAACATCAGTTTTACATTCAATCATAATAAGGATACAACATGCCTCCAGACCATGTGAGGGTCTTGCGTACAAATGAATAATAAAGTATCTTCATTAGTATAATAAAACACAAACTAAATCCTAAATAAATCCATGATAACCAGAAATAAATATACTCAATAAATTATGAGGATGATTTCATATAACTATATTCATAAACATAAGATGTCCCACTAATAGTTGTGATGTCCAAGAACTTCCTCACAGCTTCTACATACTTCATATAAGTCAGTTTGACCTCCAATAATGCATTCCATGTGATGGGAACTAAAAGCCTCTCCAAATAATGTCATAATTAATGGATTAGGTATGATTATATAAAGGATTTATTATCTTACAAATCAAAAAAATAATGTACCCATGTTGAAAATAATAATAGCGCCCCTTGAATGATTTTAGGCTCACGCGACGCTAGTAATTCTAGAGCATGAAGCTGACTATGACCTAATCCATGGCCTCTCTAACTCTACATTTCCCCCACCTCTATTTACACACTCTTCTATATGAATATGAGGAGTATATTGGATGTATCCTCTACCTAACTTATATAATATCTATTAATCCTCTAATAGAGAACCCTGCTGATGCAATCTCAGCTAAAATAGTAACAATGGATGAATATTCGGTGGAAATATTTATCCACTCTGACTGCTTAGGAAGGTTAGGCACTCTCTCAACTGATTTCCGTAGACTCCATAATTAAAAAATTCACTTTATCCCTTATAAAAAGTCAAGGATCTATTAAAAATGAATAAAATAGATGATATATAATGGGAAAACCCATCATCAGATTGAAATCTTTTCCTACTTCATAAATAATCTTGAAAACTACCCTCTAATGATTTTTTTTACAACATCCTATCAAAAACATATTCTAGAACTAGTATATGTATATATGTTGAGAACATGAATTTGGTGACCTAGAACTAGATATGTTGATAGAAATTCATCTAAATATTCCTCACACAAGCCACCTCATATTGTAAAAAGTCTAGAGAATATCATAGAGGGGTCATGAATTTTATCCCAAACTAATCTATGTTACTCGTACCCTATTAAATCTTATGAATCTCATGGAGATTGCAAACCATTGTGTTTGAAGAAAGATTATCTTCTTAGAACTGGTCTCGGAACATCACTCATGAGATAGTTGACTCCTTCCAATCCTTAATTATCATGATCCACCACTTCCTTATTTTACCACATATCAATATTAAAACTAATGAAACATATTTCTCTTTCCTATTAAAGATAAAACTTAAAGAAATATCCACCTCCTCAAACTGGTCTTTTGTGATTGATTCTTAATGGTAACCTTCACAAATTAGTAAACTCTAGAACATAAAAAATCTGTGTGCCATCCTCTCTGTTTCATGTTCAATAACCTCAACATTGCAGTGATGTGATGGCACTTCTAATTGAACATAATATAAATAAACGTAATGAGGTTATATAAATATATAAATTCCTATAAATAATAAATATATAGATTCCTAAACTTAAAATATTGAATATTTATCATTAATTTATTAATTATTTCATTTTATACTTTTACAGTTTTACATGACCTAAAGTCTACCCATATGAATCAAAGGTGTAATGAAAAATGATGAATGGCCCTCCCCTAGGTCTCCAACTTGAAATTATTATCACAACATTTATAAGACATAGTACACTTAATGTTCTATTATTCATATCAAGGGGGCCTAAATACAAGTTTCTTAGTTAATCTCTTATGTTTACATAAGTTAACAAACTTTTATGACATTACTTCTCTACCAACACATGAAATCTATCATATTACTAACTCCAAACTCCATCCAATCCATCAACCTAGTCGTTTTATAAAACTAAATCATGACCATTATCCCCAATGAGTATCCATCTAGTGGTGATAATAAATTAAGTGAGATGATATCATCTTGAGTCCCGTTTCTTGTAGGCCCTGAGTTAGCAACTAACACCCATGGTTTATCATACATAAAATGGGATGAAATAAATCTAAATACAAATTTGGAATATGTAAATAATATAGATATCCCAATCAAAAAATTATTAGAAATATATATGAATGTAATCCCATGTGAATACATATAATGTAAAAGGGTACTAATATGGTTGAATGGAACTACATTTATAAAATGGTAAATTTGGAAATGTCCACAAAGCCCAAATAGCTCCTACAAAACCAAAAAAAGTTTACATCATCATAGATATACAACATTCACCAACTAACATCAAAAATAGTTTATATATACATGGGGAGAGTCTAATAGTATATTCAATAGGATCCTCCCTAGTACATCTCATTCAAAAGTTAATGAAAGTATCCTATAGGATATAGAACAATACGTGGAGGAAGCTCATCACCTAAATTGGTATGGTATGTTCCCACCCTCACCGTGGCTATATCAAACCAAGTAAATTATATTATAGAGAATATAGTATAATATCATTAGAAAGGGTACCCTACAACTGGTTCTACCTCGGATTTTTACAATTCCCATCTTTTGAACATCCTAATCTATCTCTCTCCAAAAGTAATACTTCCCATAAAAATATGTGCTATGTATTTTAACATGAAACTCACTCATCACATAATCAGATAAAATTATTTCACATCTCTATATATTAAAAAAGTAGTATATGAGAGTCACCAAATCATGTATGATGAGTATCATACATCAGGTATTGTAACTCATTCCATCACACCCCACAAACTGAGTTAAGTACCAAAAGAAATCAAAACCCATGAAATCCATACCAATAATAATCTATTGGGTATTATATATGAAGATACATGTTCATGAAATAACCATAGAAAATCAAATCCCTCTATGTATATATATATATATAGAAAATAGAATATGTTTATAGAAACCTATTTAATGACAATAATAAGAGATTGGGTCTAGAGTGGTATTCATATATCCATTCTCCCATCGAGGAATTATGTAGAACACACTTCTAGAGTCAACTGGGTGTTAGTCACCATAACCAAATTTGGTGGGGTAGTATATGAAATCATTGAATACACTGAATATAATATATCTAACAACCATACCATGGTCATAACCTAGTTTGAGGGTCAACTGTAGCTAAGGTCTCTCAGACTCCCTGCTACCAGTATTAAGAAGTAGCTATCCTATAAGAACAAATGAATTTTAATGATATATGATAAATTAAATAATCCATTTTTTAAATTTAAATTCATTAATTACTTCATTATCGATTAATTAATATTATTTGGGTTACATTACTTCAACCATGTAGCCAAGTTCATGCCTTCCAAGCGTAATCTAAACTGGGCCCAGAGTTTCTCATTAATAACATATCATTTACACTATAGAATGATATAACACCATGGGATAATTCTTATATTAAATATTATTAACATCATTAAATAATTCCATGTACTCTAGGGAATCATCATAACCAACTCTCAATAAATAATAAACCGAGAACATTTATGTTCCTTAAGTAGTGTGTAAAGTAATGCATAAAACAAGAAAAAAAATCCATTATCCACTAAATATATTCTTATTAATAAATCATGGAACATTATAACATCAAAGGTTATGTCTAGTGTCAACTCATTCCACTATATCTGGTGTCATCCCTGATACCCACGTGAACATACCAATGCATCATAACATCATAGGCACAAAATGCTACCACAAATTCGGGCCTCCCTGCCCATATCTCGTTAGATATACCATGATCAGCCATCCAAGGCTTGTATCACAAAACAATGATCATATATGTATAATAATATAGGTAACCGAACAAGAATAATTGAAAACATATAATATGGAGCCGTAAAAAAGGTTTTCAACCTTCTCATGTAAACATTTTCTCGTGCCACCCAACACAAGGAATCCATCCTTTACAACAAAACATTCACTCCTGGACCCAACAATTTATCTTTAACAAATAATATTTTTTATTAGTGATAAAATTAATTGATTCATTATTAAAAGTTTCCAAATAAGTTAAACCTATGGAAGGATCCATAGAAAGCTATAATTATTCTGCATGCTTCCAATCATTTAATCCTAATTTCATAAGAATAAACAAAAATATTTCTTCGACATAATTTTTTTAAAAATATTTCATAAATAAGAATTAATATGATTCATGGTCATTATTAAACTCCATTATCAAATATAATAACCAATACGTTAGACATGTATACTTGAATCAATTTTATGATCATAAAATTAAAAAACTACATTGAAATCATGCATCCTATTTAATTCTTAAGATTATTTTTCAATTTATTCCAGATTTTGATTCATCACCATTTTATATCAATTTCTTCAACCTATAGAATTAATAAAAACATTTTATACAAAAAATTAGTATATATATAAAACTATCAATAATATAAGAGGTACTACTTTATAATGGTATAGATACATTAACATGTGATATATTTTTAAATTATTTTTTAATTTTATTATATCATTATGATGATAATTACACTACCATATACAGGGATAAGACATGATAACTTTATGAATACATGTAAATAAATAGAGAAGAAATAATCCATATTCCATAAAGGTTTTAATGTTAATCTCACATGAACAGATCAAAATCGTGGATCTCTAATCACCTACCTCACCATGATGAAAATACATTTTCTTTATGAGTTTATTCCATGATCTCACTAAAAAACTGTGAGAAACTCCATAAAAATAGAACATATAGAATGCAATAAAATGTAAAAAAACTCATGAGGAAGTTGTTTCAAATGGATAAAAACCAATAGAAAATATGTAGATCTTACCTAAGATTACCACATATTAAGATATATGTTTTTTTATCAATACCTTTTTAAATGGGATTAAAATAACTATAATAAGAACTCTTGTTCAACTTGACTTCATGGGAGATAAGTGGAAATGTAGGTGGGTTAGGGGGTATGGTGGTATTTGTAGACCGACATTTTTTAAATATACCACAGTGCATCACATTGGACCATGAAACAACCTATTGAAAAATATTAGTACTATAAAACATTGGAAAGAGACCTCCCAATAGCCTCATAGGTTGAATACCCTCTTATATAATAATCCAGGTCCAATTATAGAGGATATTTGGTCCATGATATAAAAATTAGATTCACACATTATAACCCCCCTAATTGAAATTAAGAAATCATTCCATAACATACATCCCATGATATAGATACCCCAAAAAAGAAGGATCCTTGATATCAACCCCAACCTCCACCCCCATATGCTACACCATAGAGTAAACACAGTTTCCATAACAAATTTTTAGTGGCTCCTCATAGTGCTACGGTTCACCCACTAACTCCTTGTTGTAACCACCTATACTATGTTTCAATCTAGATCCCCAAACCAAATCTATTCCATTAATGGTAGTGGGACTTATATTTTTCTTCAAAAACCCTTTAAACTTTTGGAAACCTCTTCCAGGTTCCTCAAACACCCAACCCTCCCAATGGGATGTGATACCATGATCAAAGGCTTTACAGACGATATGTGTGAAATAAAATAGTTCTTATAACATTATTATTCAAATAAATATAATATTCATAAGTGAGAATGATTATAGATTCATTAGTGAGTCATATATTACAAAAAACCGGATTAATGATTTTGATTAAGAATAATTTCAAGAGTAAAATCAATAATTTCAATCTAATGGATATGGGTGAGATTAAAAATGTTGACTCATAAAAGTTATCTCTAATCTCTATCCTATAATAATAAATGATCAGGGAATTATTTCTTACTATTTACATATATAACCAACCCAAATCAATAATTATATATAATGATAGTCACTATAGAGTATTGTTTTATCAATAATTGATAAAAAAATAGTTTATATCATATAATATGTGAAATAAGAACACGATTTAATGTTTGAAACATAAAAATTAAATTCCATATCATATCCAATACTTGAAAAAAGATCTAATTAGTTTAAAATATTTCTATCATTATGACATGTAGTCAAGTTAGACCCATTATCAACTAGATACATATTTTATCACATTAAATTAAATTCAAACCATATTTTCCCATAAATAACCCCATTATGTTCAATCCACTTGAAAAAAGTATTCCATCTGTACTAGTCTAAATTCATGTATGGAAATAATAAATGTGAAAAATATGAAGTTCCATGTTTTTATTAAAATAGGAATTACTAGAAAACTTTCAATTAGGCATATACATATAGTCATAGATTTGTAAAATCGTGGCTATTGGTATTTATACCAAGGGTATAGAAATGATTTTATACATGGTTATAAGGTATTTTTTTGAAGGCTATATCCACGAAACTGTGGTAATAACATATACATATAGCCACATTTTCTCTAAAACCATTGCTATATAGAGTTTTTTTGATATGTGTAGCCATGGTTTGGAGTAAAATCATGGCTATATAGTCTTTTTTTCGAGGATTATATCCACGGTTGGTTCGAAACTATGTCTATCGGGTCTGTTTCTGTGATCCAAACCATTGAAATAGAACATTAATCATGGATATAGATTTTGGCTATATCCATGAAAATACAATCCATGACCAACTAAAACAAGGGATATAGCTTATAACCCTAATTTCTGAACCTATATCCCTGGTTTTGGATCATATCTATAGCCATATTTTCTATTTGTGAGGTATGCATCAATTTATATAACTCAATCACTTTCCCTAAACTTCAATATTTTCTTACAAAATTATATATACATATTCTATTCATTAACCATCAATACTATCATAAATAACTGAATTAATCACACTTTGATCATTTATCTAGAAAATTCTTTATATCATCAAATGGAAATATGAGTTTGAAAAATATTCCAAAAATTATTTAAAGTATGAGTTTAAAAAATATTTATGTTATTAATGTAATTTAAAAAAAATGTGGTTATAAACTATCCACATTTTCATTTTCGAATGTAAAATCCATGAATATCCTCAACTATAAATGGAAGATATCATAGAGGGTCAACATGATGATTGGTACATAAAAATATCATGATCGTACTTTGTAAAAAAATTATCCAAATTATCTTCAATTTTTTAATAATTATTCAAAAAATATTCATAGTTTTTTATGAAGTTGATAGGATCCCTAAGAAATTTTAATTCCAAAGTTTGTATTTCTATATGAACCAATATTCCCATGATGGTATTTTAACATTAAAAATTTCCCTATTTCAAAAACTATTTCCCATATGAATTCAATTAGTAGTCTCCCACATCATTTACATCATATCCATTATAGTTATCCAATATATGAGATCCACACAAACGATAAAACATGTGTTATCATTTCAATATCTTGATTAGATGACCATATCCACATCGATATTCTCAACTGATCCACCCCTACATGATCCCACTACCCATATAATCATATAAATTGGAAGGAAATTCTTGACATGGAACTATGTTGTGACATGCGTCTAGTAGGGAATGAATAGGGTACGTAACCTATATTTTAATTTACTGATCACTTACTAGACCTCGCTAATTTTATTAATGCAACATTATAGATTCATTAAAGTTATATATACAATCCTATATTCACCACTAAGAATGACTAACAACCAACAAAGAGAGAAAGGAAAATTTCAACTCCATATACTTTTAAAATATTAAATTCATCATGGGTATCATATAAATTAATATTTTGAGTCAATATTAATTTTTTAAATGCTGGAAAAGTGAGGCTATGGGTACAAATAATTGAGGCATATGTACTTGATTACTTCTGATCCATATATTAGATAATAAAATTACTGGTATCATTGGGTTTATTTAATTATAATATATATATATATATCCGTTGAAGTATTTAGGTACAATATAATCATTTATGACAGGTTTCCTATTTTAATATTAATTTCGACACATATTTTTAAAACATTAAAATCCATTTTATTGGATAAGAAGATAGGATAGTTGTTCTAAATTTTAATTAAATGTTAATAGAGAAACTTTTATCTTTAGTAAATGTACTATGAATATATATTATTATTAATTTTATTGTATTAATTTCTTATGGAACCATGATTTAATATCTCTAGAGATATATTCACATACTCCATGAAGCATATGATCTCAAAATGATTTTTATAGCTAGAAGATAGAAATTTGATCAAGTTGATTTCCTCATTGTAATCATTGTTAAATTTATCTAATTATATCTTTTTATTGGGAGGAATCAGGAGAGTGATATCCCAATTAAATTTTTTAAAAATGACTTATATAGTGGGGAACCCATAGTAGACCACTATAAATGACATATTATATCATCAGATTAAAATGAAAACAGTAAAAAAGTAACATTTGTTTTCCATATAGAGAAAATAAAACTCACGTCATTTAAATTTATATAATTAATCATTAAATAATATTAAAAATAATTTAACAGATAAATAAATAAAATGGTTTTCAATTTATACTTATTTAATATCTCAATTCATAATTAAATATTTATTTATCTAAAATTATTAAATAAACCAGTTAAAATAAATAAAAATGATAAATTAAAATGAAATGGACTATTATATTTGTTTAATATCCCTTTAAATAAATAAATATATAAATAATTTTAAATCATAAAACATCTTAATCATAATTTAAAAAATATAACATGAAATCCATTGATTCTCAATCAATAATAAGTTGAATTATAGTCAAACAAAATTTAATTGAGATTTATCATTGAACATAGATCAATTATATTCTAAAAAATAAAATTCTATTGAATCTAATTATATTCTAGATTCAAATAATTTAATAGATACTGCATATCTTTCTCTATTGCAATGAATGCAACTCGTAGTCAAAGAGGTTATTATAGAATCCTATGATAGACCCCATATTGAAATAGAAATAAACTATTAATAAAATCCTAGCTAGAATATGGATAAGATGATATAATCCATTTATTATGTGAAATATATTCTGTTAAGATAATTTTTTCCTAATTCATAAATAGTTGACTGGTCATTATTTGAAAAACCAAGATGATCATTCCAATTATCACAATTTCCATATATTTATATTAGACACATTCTTCTCAGTGAAAGGGCTATACATATAACTATTCTAAAACAAGAAGGGAAAAAAATTATGATAACTCATTAAATATTATAGACAGTACGAAACACCATATGCACGATACGTCTCTATGATACTATAAACCATGTTTCTCATCATTTAACTAATTGAAAACCCAATGGCAATCATTAATTATGATACCTTATTTTTGGACCATTAGAAATAAATAATGTGAAGAATTTACAATGATACATAGTAAATTAAATTCTTATTAGTGGTAATGTCTTCATGATCACCACCTCTTATTGATCCCTAATATATATATTTATGCGAATAACATTAGATTCTTATTGACCACCCACACCGAATAGACAAATATCCTTAGTGTCCCATTTGATCGGTGTATCTGAAACATATGAAATAATTTTATATATATCATATTTTGAAAACTAGAAACTCATTATAATGGGAATTTAAAAAATATTAATTCAAAGAAAATTAATTATATATGATTATATATTGAATATAGATTGGTGGAAAATATTTAATAAGAATAAAAAATTCATATTTCAAATTGAATACATGTAGTGTCATAATAAATAATAAATAAAGAAAATTAAATATATGGATCAAACCAAAACCAATCTATATTGTACTATAAATAATTTATATATATCCCACTTTTTAACTCTCACATGATATATTTTCATTTATGATGTTATGAATCTAGATAAGACATTTTATATAATTCCCTCTATTTCTAATCTAGTATCCCCAACCCTGTATCTCTATTAAAATCCACAGTACAGATGATAATTTCAATGTAAAGTTTTTATATGTTTTTATTATAATATCTTTTTTAAATGAACTAATACTATAGTGTCGTCATACAGCATAATAATATAATATGTACAGCTGTGTTTTATACTAAAATATATGAAACAATTTAATTTCAAAATGACATATTTAGAATGTTTTGAAGTTATAATTTACTATCACCATAAATATTTAGGAACCATGGATGACTTTGAGCCACTCATTCTTACTTCCTACTCCTCTTATGTATGATAAATCTAATTTTCATAGAGGTTAGTTTCAATTTATCCCCTATCAACTTTCATATTATTTTATATATCTCCCATAAAAATTTCCCAAGTCCTTTTAAGGTTATTTTTATTTATCGATCCTTGATATTATTTTAGAAATTTTATGTTAATATTATGCCTAGAATATGTAATGATATATTAATTATACTTATAATAAATAATATATAATGAATTCTATGTATCCAATTCTTATCATTTTATGTTAGAATAAATATATTCCAAAAAAATTATTCCAATTGATATAGGAAACAAAACTCTCATGGATTATTCAATCTTATACTTTTTGGTTCCATGTCAATGTATATGTTATAAATTATTCAATATATGCTCTTTGCTCCAACAATCTCAAACCTGACCCTTATAAAATACATTACATAATTAAGTATATCACAGAGAATAATTTATCTAAAAAATAATCACATTAAATAAGATTAATATATAATTTCATTATATCAAAAGAAAAACTATGATACTCTCACAATAATTGTTTTTGAACACATTTTTTTACATTTATAATTATACCGAATTCTCTAGGGATATTATCAATATTACCATTCCTAGATCATGATTATAACTTAAATCCAAAAATAGAGCATCATGGTTAATATAATTTATGCTTTAATTTGACATCACATGCATGTCTAGTTATATATTATAAACATATTAATAATTTTTATATTCATAAAAGTTGTAATGAAATCTACAATCCAAAAAATAATAATAATATCATAATGTTATTTAAATTTTTTATAGGATTAGATTATTTTATTCTAATGAAATATCAATAAATAGTTCTTGATGATAAGAAAATTATAGCACTCTCATTTCCAATTATTATTAATTATCCAATATTGTATATTTTTCTCTCGAGCATTTTATTCTTTGGGGGGATGGAAAAATTTTTCCTATTACAAGTCCTGTTTATTTTTATCTTCATGAAACATTAATTAAATAAATAAATTCATTTTCCTGATATATTTATTAGATATGTGATCCCTTTATAGAAATATAATCCATGTATATATAATAAAATTTCAATGAACTGGATTATAAAGATATTTTTCTGTTATAGGATAATTCATAATGATTCACACTCTTTCACTTCATGAAATATTTTCCCAATGATTGGATTTAATGACATATTAACTTTCCTATACATTAATAAACAATATTTTTTTCCAATATGACAAATATCATGAGATTATGTCTATTACTTTATTCATAAAGCATGGATTAGAATGAATGTCCTTTTTTAATGAATATAAAATTAGGATTATGGAGGAATTTACAAATCTCATTATAAATCTCAGCATAAGTGTGGGAATTGTATGAAAATAAGGGTTTTATTGTTTATGATATTCTCTGTAACTTTTTTATAAGAGTTACATTATCAACACACTTTTCTTACTCTCTCATTTATAATGTACTTTAAATATATTAAGTGAATATGATTTCATCATCATCAATAATGTTTATATCAACTAATTATGTCATTTAATAGTATGACCAAAAAAATTATTTTGATATCATCTACTTTAAATGGACCTCACAAACTTCATGAACTAAATTTAAAACCTATACAATTTAATCATAATTTTTTCATAATTCTTCCTCAATCTATTAACATTTTCAATAAAAATGATATATATAATTTTTTTTCAACTATATATTACAAATACCATTCTTGATATATACATAAAAAATTATTTTATATAACAATGTTACAAAGAAATTTTAGAGTGTAATTTGATTCATGGGGTCTAAAAATCATTATCGGTTATCAATATAGTTTTTAGTGATTAATTAATATATATATATATAATTATATGGTTGTGAAATTACATAAACAAAAACCATTGATATGTAAACATGGAACAATAATGTTTTCTTATGGTAATAAACATAATTAATTGTATCCATTATAAGAAGAAATCCATTATGAAATAAGTGGTTATATTCACCCCATGATATTCTTACAAGACTTACCCAATAAAAAATTGAAGGTCCACTCCATATAAAAAAAATCATGAATCTTATCAATTATAATTTTTTAAAACAAATTGTTGATATAAAATTTGTATTATAAACCAAAATTATAGAAATATAAGGATTACATGAAATAGAGAATATACCTAATGTAAATTAATTATCTTTATTTATATATATTTCATTGTAATTTCTTTTCGATTGGACCTTATCCCCACTTGAAAAGTAAAAAACCATGTTCTTATTTCTCCTACTCTCCCAAATCATAATTTTATTCTTAGGAAGATGATGTATAACTTCAATTAAATTTCATATCAATATATATATCATTCAACTTTTATTATTGATTTCATACTATAAGAAAAGAAGATAGGTCGTTTATAATGACTTTTTTATCTTGATAAACAACTCACATAATATATTGAATCATATTTTCCATATCATTAATTTTTTATTTATGAGTAATATAGATAAATGTGTTAATATTGGAAAAATATTAACATTTTTGAATAAATTTTTATTCATATTTAATAAAATATTTTCAAATTTAAGTGAACTGCACCATTCATATATTTTTATTACACAATTTTAATAATAAAAACAATCATGAATAACTTATAAAATCAAATTTTATATTGAATTAGGAAAATTGTCGTTCAAATGATATGATTGGAAATAAAATTTTACACAATATTTAAAACATTTTTGATAATGAAGGGATAATATGAATGAAAATGATAAATAGATAAATAATAAAACATGGGTGAGCGTAATCATTATCATAAATTCAATGGAAATAGTATCACCATAATAAGAATGTCTAAATCAATTTATAGATAAATGGAATGTGAAAGAAAAAAATAATAGAATATAATTTCGTTGTGTATATATCCCACATATATAATACAATAAAATGAATCAATAATTTTATGCATAACATATGTGTACAAAGCATAATTTGTAGAATCTAAACAAAAAACAAAAAATATTTTCACCCATATCATACACTGTTTCATTATATATATCACATTAATAAATTAATTTAAGGGGTATATTATTAATATATCACTCTTTAAATCATAATATGTCCATAATAGGGAATACCACTTAGAAAGGAAACATATATAAATCTTATATGTGAAATAAATCCAGGGGAAAAGAATTAGTTTTTTAAAAGAGTCATGAATTACATAATAGTTAGTAAACATGGATAATAAAAGGTATGGGGCGATTATTTGATACTCAATGTTTCATTAACAAATAAAAGAATACATTTCGATGAGAAGAGAATAATTAATATAACAAAAATGAATAAGGGTTCTTGATAAAAATCCATGATTAAATATTTAAGGTGTATATGAATGAATAATAATATAATGAAGTCATTTACTTCACTAGTAATGAAAAATTAAAAAATATATAAATGATATTTAGAAGGTGTTTTAGTGGAAACATAATGAAAATTTTGAGTATGAGAATAAAAACTTAAATGAATGAGTTATATTCAAGTATCTCCTAAACAAATCATCATTTTTATATCACGTTTACATATCCTTTTTGAAGAAATTTGGTTTATTAAGATATGATTGAATAAGTGAATCTGATTTATTTAGGTAAATATTAATAAATTATAGTCATTTTAATTTATGTATTTACATTTGGATGAGGAAAAAATAGTTTTAGGACACGTTTTTTATGTTTTTGTATTTTGTTTTGATTATAGGGATTAAACACATTTTTAATTATAAATTAGTCAATTATCTCCAAAAACATGACAATACATAAACATTATAATTTAAACTTTTAATATATCATATGTTGAATTGCGATTAAATATGTGATAATAAAAGAACTGATAATGTCTCTGTAGGGTGTTAAAAGAGTCTATTAATGGGTAATGTCAAAAAAGGGATAGATTATATAATTTACGAATTTTTTAAAATAGTTATATCATTTGATAATAAAATAATTATTTTATAAACTTATGAAATATTCTTTTCATGCAATTAGAGATGGAAAATTGATTAAGAGTGAAGAAAAATTTGAAAACAAGAGAATTACAGGGTTATCTCATCATTAATTGTTCCCCCTTTCAATGAAACTAATGCATTGTGGGCATGGAGTTGGATCATTAAAATATATTCTTATGAATACAATAAATCATAGCAGAATAATTCATAATCCCCTCTACCTAATGGTACCTCTCCTAGGATGGAAATGAGAGAAAGGAGATACTGATGTATGAAACCCACCTACAATGGTCCATAGGGTGGAAAAAATAATCTACAGTATAACATACATTCAATTAGGTTGAATTACCCACTAAGATAACATAAGGAATTAGAGTGAATAAAATAATACCAATAAACTATTTCATAGATATTATAAAATAATCCCATGTACAAACATGTAATGTCATACAAAACTAACATAATTTTAATAAAACGAAAATTATGAAACCATAAACTCTATAGTGACCATGAAGCCCAAAAAACTCGTAAACAAATTAGAGCAAGTAAAATCTAACCTGATCTTTTTCTTTCTCCTTCTAACCAGTGACATTTTTTTATATATCTATAAGGTGAAAATAATTTTTATAATCAGTTCCCATATTATCAAGGGATATCTATAACCATGTAACAAAAATAATTGAACATATATTATTCAAACAAAAAAAGGGTACCACGTTATCAAGTCCATGCATGTTTTCGAGTCTTCCCCAATTCGATACATCATAAGTTATCTCTCCCCAAAAAAAATATTCCAAAAAGAAACCTGGGTTGATGTATCATAACATGAATCTATTTTATCACATCAACACATTATCACATCCATATTTCTTTATAGTAAATGAGTAGTTTCTGAGATCCACAAAGCCAGATCCTTGTGTATCATAAAATGATTATTTTATATCAACCAGTCTTATCCCAAACTTCATATGTTTTTTATCAATCCATTAAAATCCATACAAACTATACCAAAAATCCCGATTTAGATATTTTATTTGGAGATATACGTGTGTGAAATAATCATAGTGCATTACAAATTTTTACACACTTATATTAAAAAGAGAACTATTGTTCATAAAAACATATAGTAATATTATAAGTGGAATGTGGGGATATTGGGGTTGTCATCCATCCACTCCACACCAACTAGTTTGCTGGGGAATACACCTTCTTAATGTATATTGGGGGTTAGTCACCCTATCAATATGTGTTGATTACTACCAAAAATTAAAAAACATACCATATATAACATATCTCATAACCACCCTATTGTCATATATATTATCTTAGGTTTAACTATTTATACTGTATCTTATGCACCTAGACTCCACTACATCGAACCTGATATCCTGTAATAAAATAGGAATTTAATGAGTAATATTTAATTATTTTATTTAAATTAATATTTCAGTTTACATTAATTATTTCACTATACATTAATTAACATTATTACTATTCAATAATACATTAACCATAAGGTGATGTTCATTCCCACCCTATATAATAAAACAAATTCCATGGTTCCATGAGATTATCAAAAAATTTAATATAGAACAACCAACCACATCTGTGAAAATATTTATTAGTCCTTATTATCATTCCAGAATTCCATGTACTCAAGGAAACATCCAAAGCTACAACAAAGTATTGCATAACATAGCATGGCTAGCTTCCTCCAATCATGTGTAATGGAATAAATATTAGTAAAATTATATTCTTTTTGACCTTAAAATATATTTAGTAATAAGAAGGAATCTTGATTCTATCCTAAAAACATACATTGTAATGACATGCAATTTTATGGTTTTTTAAGAAAATTTCTTAGGAAAATTCCATGTCCAAGCACTGAGATGCTGCGTGATTCTAATATCTGGTCTGCCGGTAATGGTTCATAAAAAATGTATGTTTTTAAATATCATGTATGAGTGAATTCCCGAAAAAATGGAATAACTCTTAATCAGGTTCTTGGATCAAAAATCCAAGAGAACTATTGCATTCCAGATGGAAGGTTTAACCTAGGCACAACATAACATCAATCAGTATGGGACTCTAGTGAGAAAACCCAAAAATGGCCTAACCATAAATTAAATAGTTAAATAAAATTATTTCATTTTTTAAATCCTTATTACTCATTAATGGTTTATTGGAATGAAAATTTGAGACCACCATTGAGTTCTTAATGGGGTGTTTTCCTTAGGCAGATATTAACATTGGTTGGTGCAGGTCAACTGTGGAAATTATTTTTTGGGATGTGACCATAAATAAAACAATTAGATTAAAGTTATTTTATTTTCAAACCATATAACTCATATATTATAACTCGGATTGGAAATATGAGAGTATCGTTGAGCTCATGAGGGTGTGCTTTCCTTAGGCGGGGCATAACCTCTACCGACATGGGTCAAGTGTAAAATTTAATTTTAGAGCTTTTTAAGGAAAAATAAAATAAAATAAATAAATTTTATTATGTTAAAAAAATGTTTTTATACAATTCAATTTTGAGCCCACAATTTCATTTCAAAAAAAAATTAAACATCATAATGACACTTCAACTGGAGCATAACATAAAGGGAATTTCATTTCATAAATAAAACAGTGTAACAACGTGACGACTTAGCGTAACAAAAACACTGAAAAGTGTTTTATACATTAAGTTGATTAAAAGAGATGCAAGATCAAGGGAGGATCATTGGGTTTTCTCTGAATCCTTGGAGAAAATTCATTGGCAAACGATGAGCGTCCACGAATGAGGAATAAAGACAAATTGATGATGGATTCAGATCAAATATTGGTGGACTTTTTAATGAAGATGGTAGGATTCACCTTTCTTAAGTGATCAATCCTAAACCAGGTAAGGGGTTTTTATTTTTTTGGGGCCTCCCTTCCCCCGTTCATCCTTTATAAATAAAAAATGAGGGTCAATTCAATAAAAAATTGACCAATGGATTGGTTGTACTTGTTGGAATGGGATTTTTTTATATGGGAATCTAAAGAGGGTATTATATCATGCTATTTATTTTAACATATCTCTTTTATCTTTCAAATTCAATGAAAGAAGGCCAAATGAACAAGGTCGACGTTTCTTGCCTAGGTATTTCATTGTGATCTCTCTCCCTCCTCTTGTTCTTTACCGACAGACCCCCACGGTCAGGTCATATTATTTCTGGTAGGTTTTGAATGTGGTAGGACCCCCCATATCAATGGAAAGACGGCTTGGAGCACATTACTGTGGAGGCGGAAACCCAAGGATTGCAGTAGGACTTGCGGATCAGAAAAATGGACAACCAGAGCGAGTTTGGTGGCCGGTAAAAGAACCTACTGGCACACCGCAGTGGTGAAGGTAGCCCACGACATCCTCCGTAGTCAGATATTAAAGGCCGCCGATGGTGGGGGTGGTTGCGGAATCTAGCTGCATCCCATAGAGAAGAACCACGGTCTAGCTGGACCATGGCAGGACACCGTGGAAAAGCCAAGGGGCCGCTACGTTGCAGCCTGTGGACTTGAACAGATGTAGTAATCACTATGTCCTTGGTGGACAGAGCTTGCTCGCCAGCACGGGCTCGGCCGAAGGGGAGGACCGGGCGACTATGTGGACCCATAGGGCGAAAACCATCCTGCCAACATGGGGTGTCCCGGATGAATACTAGGCCATGTTCAGAAGGCTCAATGGGTTTGGCCCTTAGCGATGTCGGAATGGTTCGGACAAAACCTGACTTGGTTGGTACGAGTCGACCAAACTAGGTTGGGTCGGGTTGGTCAGACTGGGTCATGTCGGTCGGTCGAACTGGACCCGGACCCTTTTTACAAAAAATGATCATAACATCCAAATATTACATCCAATTGACATGCCATTTGTGGAATTGGGACCCTCATGATGAGACATCACTTTTGATATACTTTAAGTTGGTTTCGTGGAAGTTGAGATATGGACGATTTCTTGATAATTAGATTCTCCCAAAATCAAGCGCACTATGGGAAGGAATCCTGCGGCTGACTGTGTCAGGAAGACTATGATGAGTAGGTCTAGGTTCCCCTGAAATCCCAAGTGACGAGAGGGACTAGGTTCCCTAGTAGGCCCATGTGATGAAGAGGTCTAGGTGCCAGAACAGGTCGATGTGACGAGCGGTACAATGTGCCCTAGAAGGCCTAAGTGACAGTCAGGTCTTGAAGACACACCCGTCCGAAGTGACGTGCAATTCTTGGTTCCCTAATAAGCCTAAGTGAATCATTGTGGATGATTTCCTAATTAGTTCCATGTGTTCAATGTTTTCATCTGATAGTCTTTCCTTTTATACTTTAGTTTATACCTATGTGAGATGACTCTAGTAACTCTCTTAATTGTACTTCTTAGAAGCTACACTTCATATACCTCTTTGGTAGTCTACTTTGTGTATTGATTTGTGGTATACCATTGTGGTTTGTTATCTCTACTAATTATTATTTTACTCACCCTTGCACAGGATTTGCATGAACCTGTCATGTCTTGTGGAAATGATCGATGCTTCGATAGAGTCTTAGGTGGACTGGGGCCAGGTGGTGCTTATAGTGAATTGATAGATGAGATGCACTTATGTGACTTCAGACAGCTATTTCTATACCTACACTTCAGGTAGGGGTTTTTTCAGAGGAGTTCCAGATACTTTTACATTGAATCTTTTAATCTAGTTAGGCTTGTATTCATTCCCCATTTACCTTCAATTTTCTTCTTTCTTAATTTGTGTTTTTTTGCTTAGTGTTTTCACCTTCTAGTATCTGTGGCTTGAAGACGGGTGCCTGTGTACAGGTACTTAGGTAAGTGCCTCCTGTTTATTGGGATATGCCTACTTGGTGCCAGTCACTAGCCCATGGCCTATGGGAGTCGGGCTTGGGGTAGTCAAGACACAGGCCTTAGGGGACAATTCATGATAGAGTGGTATCAAAGAAGGTCGGTTCTACCTTAAGATCCTATAGTCTATGTGTTTTGTTTGGGGAAATAGTGTTATGTCATTCAAGTTCAAATTTCAGGATTGGGAATCTAGTGTTGGTACGATGAACAATGTATCCATACACAAGGACCCTATATTTTGTTTCCAATTAGGTACATGAAAAAACTAGTTGCAAGAAAAAAATATGGTACATGCATCATATAGGGAAGGTTTCATTTTTTCATGTCTTTATTGAGTAATCTCATAAATTTTACTCTATTGATCGTGGAAAATCTTGTTTTTTTCAAGAATCATCCATGTAGACATCCATCCATGATTCCACCACATGATCATGTGGATATCCCACAGGGCGATGATATGGGTGTAGGGGTTTGTTCTACAGACAGCACCTCCGGGTGGTGTACTAGCTATACCACCACCTATGGAGTAGCACTTGATACACATAGTACCATCGGACGAGACGTGTGGGATGATCACACTTCACAAATTTCATCATTAGAGATCCCTTAGGTTCTAAGACGAGCTCGACTCAAGGATGGATAAGGATTGTTTTGAGGTATTGACTAAGATTTCTGTCCAGTCAGGACACCATTATATCATATGGAGGTCCTGGAATTGATCCTTCTATGTGGCTCAGTAGGTCGGTGGAGGGGTTTAGATTAACCGATCGTACGATGAGGTGACACTTCCATATACAGAGCTTGAGAACCTTTATCAGAGAAGGGGCACTCTCCATAAAATCTATGGGCAATGCATTCCCACAAGTTTATATAGCATCAGCAGAATGACATGTCTGTAGCTGAGTATTCATCATGGTGTACCGACCTTTTCGGGTACTCTATGAATATTATTCGACCAGTGATTCAAGGATTGGATCTCCGAGAAAGGTATGTTTAGCGACATATAAGATAGTTTTGTTACATTGTTAACTCCTACTTATAATATTGTTATATAAAAAACCTTTGTGGTTGAATGTCCCTTGGCTGAGAGGATACAACCAGTGGATATCAGCAGTGGGAAAACAAGAGCAAAGACCTCAGAATAAGCAGGCTGACATCTATCTCAAAGACATGGACATGTGAGACATTCTAAAAGGAGGTCTCAGGGTATAATATCTACAGCTCAAGGATCATAGGGTGAGTCTATTTTTCTAAGAAAGAGATAATTATTTTCAAAAGACTGCAGAGGACATCTCGTGAGAGATTGCCTATCCCATCGTACTGATAGTTTTATGGTGGATGGGCCATTGGGGTGGAGAGGGTGATAGGAATAGATGAATCTACAGTGAGGTAGATGTGGCAGATGAGATAGGGGAGTAGAAGGAGGTGGTATACATTTCTCCATGTTACCACCAACACCCCCATGTGTTCAAGACCAGGAAAAGGAGATGGGGAAAAGGGTATGAAAGTAGCTACATGCAGTCAAGGCATATGTCCCAACATCTCCAAGAATGATTCGAGGTATGGTCTACATCTAGTATATTCTTCCATATTAATAGAAACAAGTGATAATAATTCATTCTTGTAATGAATCTAGTTCAATACCCAGAGTTTCTAGTTTAAATTTTTAATAGACATTTAAATCCACAGATAGCTATGGGTGGAGACTCGATAATCACACTTAAGCTGACAGTGAGATCTAACCCTTGAGGTGAGAGTTTGGGTTGAAACCTCTTGGTGGAAGCATTGAGGCCTTCGGGAATCATTCTAGGAATGGATTGGTTATCAAAAATCCATGGCCAAACTACCTATTTTATGGAAAAGGATGTGGTATGTCCTCAGAAATGGAATTGGGTTTTCCTTAGTCGGTGAAAAAGGAAACACAAGCAGCATGGGATAGACTCACTCATAGGAGGGTGAAACAAATAACTCTTCATTTGGCTAGTATGACCCTCATTGTAGTGGATGAAAAGAGTCCTCAAATTCTTGTAGTGGTGGATGAGTACAAGGAAATATTTCTAGAAGATGTTTCCAGACTACCTCTTTGTAGGGAGGTAGACTTCGGCATTGACATGTACCAAGGGATGACACTGATATCTACACCGACATATTGGATGGCTCCCACAGATCTTCATGAATTGAGGGTATAGTTGGAGGACATGTAGACGAAGGGCTTCTTGGGACCCAGTGTTTGACCATGAGAATCCCTAGTATTGTTTTCCATGAAGGCAGGTGAGATATTGAGATTATGTGTAGACTCCCCACACTTGAATCAGGTGACTTTGAAGAATAAGTATCCCCCACTGAGGATCAATGATCTATTCTATCAGTTGAAGGGAGCGATATGGTTCTTGGTAGTTGATACCAAATTAGTAGAACTATTTGACCCACGACCTTGAGTTTTCAGTGGTATTCCTTGCATTGAATATGTAATGACACTACATTTTGGATGAATGAATTATAATCTACTCTAACCATAAAATTCTCAAGTATATATTCACTCAAAGGATTTAAACTTGAGATAGAGATGATTTCTGGAGTTCCTCTAGGACTATGACTTCAAAATTGTTTGTACTCCTTGTAAGGGAAATGTGGTAGCTGATGATTCTTGCAAGAGATACAGTTCGTAGTTACTGAATGAGGAAGTGGAGTAGCTCAACTTGTTATAGTTATACTTCATGGATGGTGATTATGAAGCATACCTCTAATCAGTGGTTGTTACCCATCCACTCTTAAAGAGAGTTTGGGAGTCACAACTTATTGATACCGACTGTGAGTCTTTGAGTGAACAGTTTTCTAAAGGGAATATCCTTGATGGATATTTGAAAGGTGGGGAGAATGTTATTCCTTTAATAGGATGCATAGTTGTATTATGGGAATACTAGAGTGACCAGATACATATGGATATTCTTGTGGATGTAAAGGCAGACACTAAGGATGGCGGAATAGGATGAAGCGAAGCGTACCTGTTGATATAAAAGTTGAGCGCTTGTTTAATCAGTTTTTTGGTTGGTCAACACACTATGTTGAGCCCCTGTTCTTGGAAGGGGTTCCCCTTTTCTTCATTGGGGTTCCATGAAGAGAGTGAGAACTGATATCGATGGAATTTATGATGGCTTTATCACGTACATCCAAGGGACACAGTACCATCTGAGAGTTCTTCAGCCAACTCACCATGTTAGTCACTTCTAAGATATTTAGTAATAGAGTCCTATATAGAGATTACAATGCCTATACGTGTAGGAAATAGTTTTACTCCATGAATCCCCATCAACAATAGTCTCTTATCAACGTGCACGATTTTCATCCCAGTTGTGTAAGGGATTTCAACAGGTGTTTGGGACTCAACTGCGCTTGGGCACAACTTTCTACCTGCAGACAGATGGTCAGACAAATAGGAAAATTCAGGTCCTAGAGAACATTCTACATGCATAAATCCTCAATTTAGTCCACTTTTTGGAGTATCACCTACCTATTTTTTAGTTTTTATACAATAACATCTACCACTCCACCATCGTTATGATATCTTTAGAGGCCTTGTATCGGCGACTATAGAGACCCGAAGCTTGACGTACATTGACATTACACTACTTTTGCGGAATACTTAGTACATAACAAAAACACACACACAAGGACCGTAATAGTTTAGTGTCTTTGGAAACTTGGAATATAATCTTCTAATCGTGGTGAAAGATCTTCAACATCTCCCATAAAGATCTTCTTTTTTTAAACCTAAATCCTTTCTTTATATCCTGGGGAAAAGAAAACATAAAAGGGTGAGCTCAAATTCTCAGTAAGGGTAAACAAAAGAAATATCAATCACATCATATTCATAAGAACATATCTTTTGGAAATCTTAACCTGCAAAAGAGATCATAATTTCATAACATGGGATAAATCATAGTAGTGAAATATAATCCCAATAATCATAACTTAAAACATGAATCTTTGTGGAATACACACATAATCATAGATAATCATTTCTTATTAGTGAAGACTCATTGCCAAGACTATCTTAGTGGACAAAGTCCCTTTCTGAACTGAGTTCACTCCTCGTTTCAGTCCTGTTTCACTGAACCGGTATAACCTACCGTTCCAGCCATGTCAATCTCATGCGATATAAAATATTTACCCAATGCATTGGAGGGAGATATAGGTCCCACCCATCTCATAATGATACCATTCTTATGTGTGCCGCAAAATCATAAACCATACATCATAGCATAACCCATGTAATAAAAATGGGAATCTTAAACATCGTGACATCATAAAACAATTAATATAAGGTAAATGAATTCATAAAAATATTTCCATCACAACAGAATCAAATACATGTAATAGTAGAGATAGAAATAGAACCCTTTATTATCTTAGATGGAAAATAATTTTGATAAAACACTTGACCTCCATTCTTGAGGAAAATATCCTTTGTACTTTAAAACCCTTTTTCCTTTCTTAACATGTCATACAATTTTAAACTAAATGAATTTGATTAAAAATAAACTTGAAAACTTGGAAAGGAAGCTTCTTGGAAATAATGTTTTAAAAATCCATTCATGCCGTATAAGTTAAAAAACATTCTTCTCGTACTTTTGTCGGAAAAGTCAAAAAGTACCTCGTATGAAAAACGACAAAAGATTCTTTTAATATCTTTTACTAAAAACTCACCAAAGGGTAAAATTGGATTTAAAAAATTTTAGGTGGATGGAAATAATATTACATATTGAGAAAAAATTAATGTGGATGATAAAATACACTCATGTAAATTCCATAGTATAAACAATCTCAGATAAAAATGAGATTGTGATATTTCCCTTACCTTAGGTCCGATTTGCTTCGTAAGTGTCTGAACCTCCTCTTCTTTGAAGAGCCTCTTTGAGACCTCCACTTAGGGCACTAAAATTGGTCTTCGAGGAAGACCAGAACCTCTAGAATGTTTCTAGGGAAGTGTAGAATAGAATTTGGCAGAGTTTGGTCGAGCTTTAAGGCTCAAAGTGGTGTGAGGAAGAGAAGGAGGGGGTGCCCTTTTATAAGGGAGGAGAGGGGAACCTTTGGAATAACTAAAAATATTATTTTATTATAAAGCCAAATTCAGTTTTAAATAGCTCCAAATTTATTTATTTCAAAGCTAAGGTGGGGATGGGTTGAAATCCTCTCATCTAATAGAATTTAGACATGTTTAGGTTCCTATTTTAACCTTATCATTTATATTTAACTTTAAGATAGATAATTTTACTTTTACCGTGTCTTCTTGTTTTCTTACACTATAAGGTTAATAAACTTACTATAACAATCCAAACGAACCCCAAGTTGTTTATTATTAATATATATAACCTTATCTATGTCATTTGGCCTAACCATAGATTTTTAGGAATAAAATAACAATTAATAATATAATATTTGTTTTAAAAACTATTTTATGTCAATTTTGACACTATTTAGTAATTGATTTTTGTAAAGATCATAACAGAATGATTAGTTCGAAGAAAGTTAATTAAATCAATATTTAAATGTCATATTAACCTATAAAATTAGTTTAATTCATAAAAAGTCTCAAATTACACTTCTTTGGATATTTATAATATCAATTATTCTAATTTTTTACTATTATGGTAATTACTGCATCATCATTGTGTCATAAATAAATTAAATTATTTAATGTCTACAAATTATAAATAAAATATAATTATGTATGAAATCTTATTATCTTTCTAATTAATATTTACAATCGTATTTATCCTATGTATAAACCTATATTAAAAATGTTTTAGTAAATAAACTTTGATTTTAACTCTTTTAACTCTTCTTTGAATTAAATAATAATAAATGTCCTAATCTAATTTAAGTGGGCCTAAATGGTCATATTTTATTCCTAAGGTTGTTTTTTGTCGAATTACACTTATCCAAAAAAATTAGTACATGTGTTAGGGTAATAATAATATCATTTTTACCCTTAATTACCCTATTTACTTTTAACCGTGGTAAAAAAAAGTAAAAAGTTACTATTCACCAAAAAATATTTTCATCTCATTGAACCACATTTTACTTACTAACATCAACCATGTTTCTCAGATTTTTGAAATTCCACTCACAGAAGCGGTAAAATTAAGTTTTATGAAAAATTCATTTTTTTGACTACCACTTAGTGGTTTCACTATTCATCAAAAAATGAATGTTTCCAGAAAAATACCAAAAATTAGGCCTAAGATATATTTGATATTATGAACTCAAAAATGATGTCTATTTTACCAAATTAAAAACATATCAGTTACATTAAATAGTTTAAAAATTAATTCATGTCGTCAAAACAAATAGCGTGTTTTTAAGAGATAAAAACTATAAAAAGATTGACACTTGTTTATAACTGGTTTGAATGTGAAATTACATCCAATGACCAACATTGAATTAAATTGTAAAAATATATTCTAAATATACTTTAAAACCACTAAAATTAATAATTTATCACTATTAATTATTTCGATGAAAAAAGTTGTTTTTAATTAAAATTTAGTAATTATCACTATTCATCAGAATATGAAAGTTATCCGAAAAGTACCAAAATCTCACCCTAAGCTATTTTCGATATTCCGAATCCAAAAATGAAGTCCATTTTGAAAAAAAAATTACAAAATTTCAAAAAGTGGTTATTACTATTCATAACGGGTAGTTTTAATAATATTTTAATAGCATATCGTTGTTTAGTGAAACTCGGTATTGCGTACTACACACGCTATCGAGGAAGGTCGCGATTGCGTGTAATTCAAGGCAAGTCGAGGATGCATGTTGTGTAAGCTCCTTTTGGTGTAGCGTACACCACAAGATATTAATGTAATTAAAAAAAATATCGGGGTGTTACATTCTACCCCCCTAAAAATGAATTTCGCCCTCGAAATTCCTCGGGGATATAAATGGTTTACTATTCGAAAGTTTCTTTGATAGAAACTCACATCGTAAAAAGGAATACCAAAACCAATCATTAAAAACAAAATTATGAAACGTAACGGTTACCCAAATAAACTAATCACTGGGTTTCCACATAGGTGAAAATATGGATATGGAAGAGAAATATAACCATCATGTTCTGATAGAGAGTGGTAGAGAACATGGCTATGAAAAATCCAACAATCACAAATCCATAGATTTGTGATGATCTTGGTTACCATCTGATTCATAGGATATAAGGGCACTAGGACAACATTTTTGGTTTTAAAGATCATTTCCCTAAAGTTGATGAAATTAGAATTAGAAGAAATACTTTCGTGATTTCGGTATAGTCTCACCATTGGTCGTTATTTGGACAATTTCCACTTCATCTCTTAATGAAATGAAGTTGAATTTGTCATTCGTGATGTGTTAGCAGATCATGTGATAGAATGATGGGTCATTCCATCTGTCTCAAACAAAAGGTTAGAAAAGTTATCAAAAAATACATAAGTCCATCTATATTGAGTTTAATCACATATAGTTCCTAAAATGGACTTATACTTCATATATCATACTACTTAATATAATAAAACTAGTTTCTACTAAATAGGGACTTCTTGTAGGCCAGTGGTAGGTGAT
Organism: Viscum album; assembly: GCA_963277665.1. Taxonomy (NCBI): domain Eukaryota; kingdom Viridiplantae; phylum Streptophyta; class Magnoliopsida; order Santalales; family Viscaceae; genus Viscum; species Viscum album. The sequence goes on from OY728156.1 coordinate 121,338,767, forward strand.
AAAGTCCAGTCGCACTTCGCTTGTGGGTTCGATTCCCACAGCCTTGTCTGACCCGATGGGCTATCGCCCGTCCTGCAGGTTGTCCTTTTTCTAAAGCTATATTACTATAACATCCCATCAACAATATCAAAAAAACTTTTATCCTTAAACAATACAAACTTATTTCTAACATAATCCATTCCAATATTTAGGCTTATATAAAATACTTCGGTCTAAGCTCATAGTATAAATAAAATGATCACGTGAATGCCATCATTTATCCCCCATATATCATAAGATATATCTTGTTGGTCAAATTACAAAAATGTGAATACCTTAGTCATGTATTCTCTTGAATAATGAATACCCATTGAACCTTAGTGAAAACATGAATGCCATCAAAAGTTAACTCTTTCCACATACCAAAATCCAAAAATTCTATATACTCAAACCATGATATAACCTTCTCCTTATATCAGTCATGAGCTCATGAATACAATCAAACATTTAATTTTCTCCTTATCCCTTTATTATGCGCATATCATCTACATTCCAAAAATATCTGAATAACCTTTCATGGATATTGGTACCATTAATCATATGCTTTCAAAACTCAAGGAAAGACAACAGTGTAACAATCCTTAGATGTCTCTTTATTCCATAGTACCATGAGATTACTTATACAACATTACACATGATAAACATGTAATATTTCCACTACATTCTTAAACCATTGACTGAGATTCAAAAATTCTTTCATCTCACATATCATTTGTAGTATCTTCATCATCATCAACATAAATACTACCCATACGACCATACTGATTCTCTTCATGAGACTTTCCCTTAGGGAATTGGTTTGCATAATGCCCGTACATTCCACATTTAAAACATTTAACCATTTTTGATGTTGTAGCAATACCATTATCCTCATCCCTGGTGTTAACTGAACCTTTTCCTTTGCACTTACTGGATTTGTGTCCTTCTTTTCCACACCCAAAGCATCTTCCAGTTCCGTTGAAACATTCTCCTTCATGCCTCTTCCCACATGATTTACATAGGTGAAATTGAACTTTCTTTCCTCTATGATAATCATGAAACTCCATCTTTATCTTATTATCTGAGTCGGGAAACTTACCAAAGTTGAGATTATTGATCATATTATGAGATTTCTTATTAGGCATAATAATGATGTTTGGACTTCCAGATCCCATTTCATTTGGTTTATCATGAAGAATATCATTCCATTGTCTGTCATATCCTCTATTATCATGGATCTTCCTATTTCCAGCCATTTTCTAAAACCCAAATGAATAGTGTGAGAAGCAAAAATCATGCTAGGGAAAACAATATAGTAAAGGAGGAGTACCCTCAATATCTAACATCTTAGGTTAAATTCTATGATAGTTACCGTATTTCTAGGACTATATCCTATACGTATACTTATCCTTAGGGACATCCCTAGACATACCTTAGAAATATCTCTAGGGATCTCACTAACGTTTTCACATCGTAGTTTCCAAAGGTAGACTAAACCTTTCCTCTGATACCAACTGTAGAGACCCGAAGCTTGACGTACATTGACATTACATTACTTTTGCGGAATACTTAGTACATAACAAAAACACACACACAAGGACCGTAATAGTTTAGTGTCTTTGGAAACTCGGGATATAATCTTCTAATAGTGGTGAAAGATCTTCAACATCTCCCATAAAGATCTTCTTTTTTTTAAACCTAAATCCTTTATTTATATCTTGGGGAAAAGAAAACATAAAATTCTGAGCTCAAATGCTCAGTAAGGGTAAACAAAAGAAATATCAATCACATCATATTCATAAGAACATATCTTTTGAAAATCTTAACCTGCAAAAGAGATCATAATTTCATAACATGGGATAAATCATAGTAGTGAAATGTAATCCCAATAATCATAAATTAAAACATGAAACTTTGTGGGATACACACATAATCATAGAGAATCATTTCTTATTAGTCAAGAATCATTTCCAAGACTATCTTAGTGGACAAAGTCCCTTTCTGAACAGAGTTCACTCCTCGTTTCAGTCTTGTTTCACTGAACCGGTATAACCTACCGTTCCAGCCATGTCTATCTCATGAGATATAAAATCATTACCCAATTCATTGGAGGGAGATATAGGTCCCACCCATCTCATAATGATACCATTTTTATGTGTGTCACAAAATCATAAACCATACATCATAGCATAACCCATGTAATAAAAATGGGAATCTTAAACATTGTGACATCATAAAACAATTCATATAAGGTAAATGAATTCATAAAAATATTTCCATCACAACAGAATCAAATCCATGTAATAGTAGAGATAGAAACAGAACCCATTATTATCTTAGATGGAAAATAATTTTGATAAAACACTTGAACTCCATTCTTGAGGAAAATATCCTTTCTACTTTAAAACCCTTTTTCCTTTCTTAACATGTCATACAATTTTAAACTAGAAGAAGTTGATTAAAAATAAACTTGAAAACTTGTAAAGGAAGCTTCATGGAAATAATGTTTTAAAAATACATTCATGCCGTATAAGTTAAAAAGAACATTCTTCTCATACTTTTGTCAGAAAATTCAAAAAGTACCTCGTATGAAAAATGACAAAATATTCCTTTCATATCTTTTACTAAAAACTCACCAAAGGGTAAAATTGGATTTAAAAAATTGTAGGTGGATGGAAATAATATTACATATTGAGGAAACATGAATATGGATGATAAAATACACCCCAGTAAATGCCAAAGTATAAACAATCTCGGATAAAAATGAGATTGTGATATTTCCCTTACCTTAGGTCCGATTTGCTTCGTAAGTGTCTGAACCTCCTCTTCTTTGAAGCGCCTCTTTGAGACCTCCACTTAGGGCACTAAAATTGGTCTTTGAGGAAGACCAGAACCTCTAGGATGTTTCTAGGGAAGTGGAGAAGAGAATTTGGCAGAGGATGGCTGAGATTTAAGGCTCAAAGTGGTGTGAGGAAGAGAAGGAGGGGGTGCCCATTTATAAGGGAGGAGAGGGGAACCTTTGGAATAACTAAAAATATTATTTTATTATAAAGACAAATGCGGTTTTAAATAGCTCTAAATTGATTTATTTCGAAGATAAGGTGAGGATGGGTCGAAATCCTCTCATCCAATATAATTTAGACATGTTTAGGTTCCTATTTTAACCTTATCATTTATATTTAACTTTAAGATAGATAATTTTACTTTTACCGTATCTTCTTGTTTTCTTACACTATAAGGTTGATAAACTTACTATAACAATCCAAAAGAACCTCAAGTTGTTTATTATTAATATATGTAACCTTATCTAAGTCATTTGGCCGAACCTTAGATTTTTAGGAATGAAATAACAATTAATAATATAATATTTGTTTTAAAAACTATTTTATGTCAATTTTGACACTATTTAGTAATTGATTTTTGTAAAAATCATAACAGAATGATTAGTTCGAAAAAAATTAATTAAATCAATATTTACATTTCATATTAACCTATAAAATTATTGGAATTCATAAAAAGTCTCAAATTACACTTATTTGGGTATTTATAATATCAATTATTCTAATTTTTCACTATTATGGTAATTACTGCATCATCATTGTGTCATCAATAAATTAAATTATTTAATGTCTAAAAATTATAAATAAAATATAATTATGTATTAAATCTTATTAGCTTTCTAATGAATATTTACAATCGTATTTATCTTATGTATAACCCTATATTAAAAATGTTGTAGTAAATAAACATTGATTTTAACTCTTTTAACTCTTCTTTAAATTAAATAATAATAAATGTCCTAATCTATTCTAAGTGGGCCTAAATGGTCATATTTTATTCCTAAGGTTGTTTTTTGTCGAATTACACTTATCCAATAGAATTAGGACATGTGTTAAGGTAATAATAATATCATTTTTACCCTTAATTACCCTATTTACTTTTAACCGTGGTAAAAAAAGTAAAAAGTTACTATTCACCAAAAATTATTTTCATCTCATTGAACCACATTTTACTTACTAACATCAACCGTGTCTCTCGGATTTTTGAAATTCCACTCACAGAAGCGGTAAAATTAAGTTTTATGAAAAATTCATTTTTTTAACTACCACTTAGTGGTTTCACTATTCATCAAAAAATGAATGTTTCCAGAAAAATACCAAAAATTAGGCCTAAGATATATTTGATATTATGAACTAAAAATGATGTCTATTTTACCAAATTCAAAACATATCAGTTACATTAACTAATTTAAAAATTAATTCCCGTCGTCAAAACAAATAGCGTGTTTTTAAGAGATAATAACTATCAAAAGATTGACACTTGTTTATAACTGGATTAAATTTGAAATTACATCCAATGACAAACATTTTATTAAATTGTAAAAATATATTCTAAATATACTTTAAAACCACTAAAATTAATAATTTATCACTATTAATTATTTCAATTAAAAAAGTTGTTTTTAATTAAAATTTAGTAATTATCACTATTCATCAGAATATGAAAGTTTTCCGAAAAGTACCAAAATTTTACCCTAAGCTAATTTCGATATTCCGAATCCAAAAATTAAGTCCATTTTAAAAAAAATTTACAAAATTTCAAAAATTGGTTATTACTATTCATAACGGCTAGTTTTAATAATATTTTAATAGCATATCGTTGTTTAGTGAAACTCGGTATTGCCTACTACACACGCTATCGAGGAAGGTCGCGATTGAATGTAATGCAAGGCAAGTCAAGGATGCGTGTTGTGCAAGCTCCTTTTGGTGTAGTGTACAACACAAGATATTAATGAAATTAAAAAAAATCTCGGGGTGTTACAGCGACCCTATAGGTAACCACTTTTCTGGACTGACCTCAGAGAGTCAGTGCTCATGGGACCAAATTTTGTGAAGGCTACTACAGAGAAGGTTGAGGTCATCTAGGAGGGCATGAATACTACAAAGATCCATCAAAAATCATATGATGATAGGTGATAGGGACCCATGGAGTTCAAGGAAGGATACCATGTGTTTCTTCATGTCTCACCTTGACACAGGACGTAGAGATTTGGCCAAGGAGGCAAGTTATCTCTATAGTTCATTGGACCATTTCTGATACTTCATAGAGTGGATGAGGTGGAATACCTCTAGGCTCTACCTCGGCAGTTAGAGAATGATCACGATGCCTTCTGTGTATCACAACTTAGGAGATACGTACATGATCCATCACATGTCCTTCACTAGGGAGAGTTGGACGTTGATGACGGATTGAATTTTGCACAGTTTCTACTGGTGATCAAGGATTGACATGAGAGTAACCTCATAGTGTGATCAATTCTTCTAGTGCGAGTTGGGTGGAAACACATGAATCTTCTGGAGAGCATGAAGGATCAGAAGGATCAGGTTTGTTCTCATACCCTAATCTATTTGGGAATCCCTTCGTTTGGTTTCTGGGGATGCAACACCTTATGGTGTGAAGAGTGTAATGACTTGGATTTTTATGATTTTATATTTTGAAAATTTATGGGAATATTCCGAGATAAAGAATTTAGACGGGGTGTCATTCAGAGGCATGGTGTGCCCAGAATGGGCCGTCAAAAATTATTATGTTCTTAAATAGCACGTGTGAGCGATTTTCTTGAAAAAGTTGAATATCTCTTAAATGCATGCCCAGATCAGAAATCTGATGGAACTGTTGCATTTAGGATGGTGGGATTACCGTAGGAGCTATTTAACTTTAGTTGTCGTGGGACTCCAATGAGAAAACCTAAAAATGACATAACCGTAAATAAAATGTATTAAATAAAATTATTTTATTTTTAAAATCCTTATTACTTATGAATGGTGACTCTAATAGACAATCTGAGAGAAATTTTTAGTTCTTAATGGGGTCTTTTACTTAAGGTAGATCCTAACATTGACCAGTGCGGGTCAACTGTTGAAAATAGTATTTGGGACGTGACTTTAAATATAATAATTAATTAAGGATTATTTTATTTTTAAATCCTATAACTCATAAACACTAACACGGATTGGAAATCTGAGAGTACCATTGAGCTTATGAGGGTGTGATTTCCTTATATATCGCATAACCTAGACTGGCACAGGTCAAGGGTAAATGTTAAATTTTTTGGCATTTTAATGAAAAGTAACATAAATCTGAGAAAGTTTATTTTATTCAAAATTTTTTTGCTACAATGAAACGTCGAGCCACCGGTTACATTTCATAAATGAAACAGTGTAATGACACGATGAATCATTGTAACATAAACACAGAAATAGATTTCATCCATTAAATTGATTAACAGATATGAGGGATCATTTGATAATCCTAGAGTTCTCTCTAAAGCTGTGACGTAAATTTTTAAGAAAACAACGAGCGACAGTGAATGATGAACAACGATAGATCAATGAATGGATTCAGATCAAACGTTGGTGGATTGATGAATTAATAACGTAGAATTCATAATTCGTCAGTGATCAATCCAAACCTAGGTAAGGGATTTTTTTCTGTGTGTCCTCCCTTCCCACATTATTCCTTTCTAAATGAAGAACAAGGGTTAATTCACTATGAAATTGTCCCACAGATCGATCGTACTTAAGGGAACTGAATTTTTTAATTTGATGATATAAAGAGGGTATTATATCATTATAGTTATTTTAATGTCTTACATTGATTATTCTAAAAAAATAATGAAGGCCAAAAGAACAAGGCTGGCATTTGTTGCCTTGGGTTTTCATTCTGATCTTTGTCCATCCTCTCGTTCTTCGCCGATAAACCATCGTGGTCGCGTTAGATTCTATCCAAGAGGTTCCAAACATGGTTGACCCAAAGATTGATATAAAGACATCTTGGAGCACACAGAAGTGTAAGTGGTGACCCTATGATCATGGTAGGACTTGTGGATCAAAAAATGGACCATTGGAGCGAGTTCGGTGGCGCGTATAAGCACATGCCGGTGCCGGCGGCGGCAGCGATGACAGTCACATACGGTTGGTGGCGCACCGTGATGGAAAGTAAGTATGTAACATCCACCATGGATGGTGATCTGAGGCTGTTGGTAGTGTGGGTGGAAGAGTTATCTAGCCGCGTCCCATGGGGAAGAACCGCAGTCCAGCAGGACAATAGTGGGACCCAGCAACAAAGCTGTAGGGTGGCCCGCGGGCTCAGACGGATGCAACAATCACTGTATCATGGTTGGACAGAACCAGCCTTCTAGTGTTGGTTGGCCCAAAGGGGAGGAATGTGCCACTGATAGGGCCATCTAGATGAAAACCAGCCCACCATCACGGATCATGCTAGATGATGATCGAGCCACTAGGCAAGACCCATGGCCTAATGGGCTGAGACAAGTAGGCCCAGGGGGCCTAGCCTTAGGCCAGGATGGATTGGGTCAGCCCAGAACCAATAGGTTTGGGTCAGATCTCTTGAACCGGGTTGGGTCGGGTTGGTATGACCCGGTCAGACCATGCCAAAACCCAACCTTCCCCTTTTTACAAAAACACTCATAACATCCAAACCACATGTTCGTTTAAGGATCTGTTTGTGGTGTTGGAACCCTTGTGACTAGGCAGTCCTTTTGATATACTCTAAGATGGTTTTTTGGAAGTTTAGTTATGAACGATGTCTTAAGGATTAGATTCTCACGGAATCAAACACACAACGATCAGGTATCATGTGGCTTGCTGTAACAAGAAGACAACGATGAGAATGTTTATGGGACCCAACAGGCCTAAGTGATGAGAGGGTCTTGGTGTAATAGTAATCCTAAGATAGAAATGGTTCTAGGTTCCCCTACAGGCCCATGTGATGAGCAGTTATAGATTCCACAAGAGGCCTAAGTGCCGAGCTGGTATAGGTGCCCGAGCAGACCTAAGGGACGAGCTGGTCTAGGTGACCCAATAGACCTAAGTGACTCATCGAGGATGGGTGCCTTAATAGTAAAAGTTGTTCTGTTTTTATGAATGATTTTATTTATTTTAATATTTTAGTTTATAGTTTTTTGAGCTTAATCTAATGACTATCCTGACCACACTTCTGTGAGTCTACACTTCGTGTACCTCTTTGGTAGTCTTCTTTGTGTATTTCTTTGTGGTATACCTTTGTGGTTTGGGTCCCTACAGAGTATTGTTTTCATCACCCCCACGCAGGCTTTGTCTAGAAGTGTCATTTCTTGTACATACTTTCGACGCTTTGATGGAATCCTTAGTAGATCGGGGCCATGTTGTGCTTAGAGTGTCCCAACAGAAAAGATGTGCTTATACACCTTCAGACATCTATTTTTGTACCTATCCTTCAGGTAGGGTTTTCTATGGAGGAGTTCCAAAGAATTGTACTTTTACATTTTTTTCTAGTTGGGCTTGTTTTCTGGCCCAGTTTAACTTCATTTTTCTTCTAGAATACCTTGTGTTTGTTTTCATAGTGTTTTCAACTTCTAGAATATGTGTCTTGGAGTTTGGTACATGTGTTCAGGTACATAGAAAAATTCCTACCATTTTTTGGGGATATTCTTAATTGATGATAGTCATCAACCCAAGTCTTATGGTAGGCCAGTGTGGGTTTGTCACAGCACGGGCCCCGAGGGACTGGTTGTGACATACATGACCATAATCAACCAATTACATCAATGTTGGTTACATCTCGAACATAATAATTCATATCACCATGCATCTCATCATCCCATGTCTCAACTAGTGTCAAAAGACCATTCCTCCCCTACAACATTCCAATAACAACACTACCGTATCTGATTCTAATACAAGATGTATATTTATTAATATTAATATTTTACTGAAATATATACTGACTTAAGATATTTTATGTTTAGTATTTAGAGGACTTGTATTATCCTTAAAACATATTAGAGTTATAAAAAATTCTACAAAAACAATTTAGATTCACTTGAGTAATATAATTAATTAAAATCAAATAGAACTGATTTTATACTTCTACTAATGTAGTCAATTTTTTTTTTAAAATTTTAGGTGAGGAAACAATTTCAAAAAGGGGTTTTAAAACTAAGGTAAGAATCCTCTTCTTATAAATACTATACAACAATTTTTAAAAACATTTTCTTTTAAAAAAAATAAAAATATTTTTTCAAATAAACATTTCCCCTCAAATATCAATATTTTAGTTCTAAGTAAATTGCATAGGAAATATTGTGCCAAACATTTAAAATTCATATCACGTTGAATACACATTATATATAAAAAATATAATTATTTGAATTAAAATTTGATTTTTCCTTGAAAACATTAAATTCATTAATTTGAAATTAATATCTATCTATGGAGTATAATTAACATAGAAATCATTAAAAAACCATGTGGATATTAGAATTATTTAAAATAAGCCTTTTGGGATATAAGTCCTCTTTGATTTTGTGGGTCAAATCCCAATTCTTTATCATCAAAATCAACATACAAGTGTTTAATTTTTAATAAATTATTTCTGTAAATATTTTCATTATAATTAATATTCCATTAAAATATAATTTTAGAAAACAATAAATTTTTCTCATTGTGGAAAATAATTTTATATTCCTTGAATTTTTTATAAATATATCTTTATGAAAGCACCATTCCTTCATAAACATAAGAATAAATCCGTAATTTTATAAGTAAAATATATAATAATTCAAGTAAGGTAAGAATTAATATTTTAAAAATACATTTTATATGATTTGGTAATGACAATGTTAAATACAATGCATAACCAGATATATAATCGTAACTTAAATTTACTACTTTTGAATAAAATTTCATGGATAAAATGATAATCTTAACATTATAACTCCAATTTAAAATTTAGTGAATAAATTTTTTGAAACAACCACTTCTTGAAAAAATATTTTAAAATAACAGAAAATTTTAATTATTAATAATTATTTTTTTTGGATAATAAAATATAACATATCAAAATATATATTATTTTACCTTTATAAAAATGGATGTTTTATATACATGTGTTTTCCTATAAAATAATTTTTTTGAAACCAATAAAAATACAATTGACAATAAATTTCCATTACATGAAATATGAAAACTAAATCGATCATAGGAGATAACAATATCCCCATATAGTGCTTGAAAATATATAATGAGAGAAAGAGATAACCTATATTTGTAGTATATGGATTTTCTAATGAGTGAAGGTAATTTTTATATATATAGTTGTTTTCAAAATTCAATGTTTATTTTCATAATTATAAATTATAGACAGTATGATCCTTCTATGATTTGTGAAACATATCCCATAACTAATGTAATTGATTTGTGTTTACTTTTTTATTATAAGTCGAAAATGGTTGCTAATTTTTTTAGTTCATAAGTATGGATTGCATTTGATTGGAAGAAGATACAAGTGATACTTTTGGAAATAATAACAAGGTACTATTATCCAGATGTTGTGTATAGATATATTTTCAGTGATGAATATAAAAAACCAACATTGAAGTTAATATTTTTTGTGATTACATATGACCAAATAATTATGAAAAATATTTATAAATAAAGAATATATATTTATGTACATATATATACATATTTACATTTATTACTAATATTTTATATCCTAATAAGCATACAAATATATCATGAATTATAGACAATCTTCCCAAAAAATCTGTTATCTTAGTATAACTTTTGTATACCAATCACTGGATAATGGACCAAATATCACATAGCTAACAAAAACTGAGATTCAACATCCATTTTTAAATTTTTTGATGTCTAAGTTATCATTTTTATATATATATTTACATATATTAACATCATTCATTTATTTCAGCCTCATCGAGAATCCTCGAGAAGTTTTCACTAAATATGAAAAATCCCACCGATAAAATTCATGCATTCTATTGTTGTGGGTTGACCAATCGTCATAGGGATCAGGCTCTTTGTTTAATACTTTGATGGTGATAGAAATATAACTTCAGTAATATGATAGTGTATATATGGGTATATCATGTTGGGATATCTATAGGACATTCTATTTGGGAGTGGATAATGTCTACATTAGAGGGAGGAGGAGAAGAGAAAATATAGGGTTTAGGTTTATCTCTATGTACGAGATGGAAACTGGTTTGATGGAATGTCTAATATTGGTCATGTCTAAACTTTTGTATTATATAGATCAACTGATTTAGGAGTGCGAAAATATGATAGAGTGTGTTCACTAAGTATATTTGGATTTGATAAAAGAAGGTGCTCCCTAAAAACTCTCTCGGGATAACTTCACTTATTATCTAATTCCACTACACATATCATTTAATGGTAATTTATAATTTCATGTTAGATTCATTTTAGTTTTTTATTTCATTTTTCTTTTCAATTTAATTTCTTCAATTGATATTAAATACAAAAAAATAGTATAGAAGAATTAGATTGTGTAGGTGAATAACTGAGAGTAATCCTCATCTAAGATAACCCTAGTCATCCACTTTCCTTTATTAGGAAAATAAATTTTCCTTTTCCAAAACTAAAGGAATATGTGAATAAATAATGATATCATTTCAAGGGAGGCACAAAACATTCATACACAACTTTTTCATAAAAACACACAAAAAGATATTAAATTTAAAATATTCAAAAAAAATATCTTATGCCATTATGTTTTAAAAGGATTATTTCATTAATTCATGGAATAATTACCCACAGGGGAAATAGGAAATCAATATATAACCCTTTTCCACGTAGGTTAGTATTTCAATTATTGTTAGAGATGTGACATTATTTTTTAAATTAAATAATGTGGAACAGACATTCAAACCATTCATATTTGTCCTGAGGGAGGACATGAACCAAAGTTTTTTGAAGTGATGTCCCATGAGCTAACTGATTTATCCATTTACATTATAAAATTTTATAATGTGGTAAAGGTTTATAAAGATTCCCCATTTATCATCCCTATTTTTTCTAAATAGATCCTTGAAATTGATGAGCCTAACTACCTACCACCATCTGTTACAACTCACCTTCAAGAGTCACTTATCTCTGAAGAAGTGACTAAACCATAACCAACTTGGAGTGATGCCCTATTATTGAACTCTGTCTTTTTATATTTCATTCAATCCAATTTGAGTATTATTCTTTATGATTTATAATTTTAATATTTGTTGAATACTATCTTTTCTATAGTGAAATATGATGAAAATGTACCGGCACCTATTGAAGAAAATATGGAGATCCCTGGACATGTTGAATATTTGTTTGAGGATGTTCATGAGGTGATCCAAGTGAATTTTCATAAGGAAACCAAACTAAATTATACATTCACTGAAAGAGAATAATTTTATATTGATACATCATGTTTTGATTTTATTCAAATATAATTACACTCTCACTTTCCCTTTGACTCTTCTTTTTATGTAACATACCTTGAGAAACCACGGGATAGAGAAGATGATTTTTCACAAGTAGAAAAAAGAGGATGAGGTTCTATACTTCATCCATGCACCCCCATGAAAACTATACCACATTGAGAAGGGGGCAGGGTATTGTTTAATATATACCTAGAATAATCTCTAAAAACGAAATAGAATAATTTAAAGTTGGTAAAAATCACATGTGGTGGTTCAAGTTGAAAATAATCCACCCACCATCAGATTATGGATAACAACTGGTACTACCCAATAAAGGTAGTAAAAATTACAGGCCCACATAGGAGGATCATACCTAGATTTATCCTTTAAATTATTTATAGTACATTATATTTCAATATTAATAATTTATATTTCAATTTCATTTAATTGATTAGTCTAGGATGCATCTTACACCATATAAACATTTTATGTGAACATGACCTGATCTATGTGCTTTAGTGAGTAACTTTCTGTTATAGTTTCATGATGGAATAATGGAACCCCCAAAAAGCTGAATGAAAATGACTATGATTCATTTAAAAAGGGAGGTAACATTTAATTTTTATCTTCTAAACTCCCTATATTTTTTCTAAATAGAATTTTTTATCCATAAAATGAAATTGCATGCACAAGCATGAATTACTGCTTTACTTGAATTATCTCAAAGATATGATTTTCTTATGAATATTTTGATTCCATGTTTTATATTTCAAGGATAATTTTATTTAATGAGTAAAATTTATAATTGTTTGTTTAAAGTGAGGTATGTATATTAAAATGAGGACTCATGAATTGGGGAATTAGTTGATTCAATTAAATAAATTTTCCCTAACATTGTTCATTCTTTGAATTTCATAAATTCATTTTAATTAATTTATTATTATTATTAATTCCTTGAGTTATTTTATAATATCATATTTATGATACCATATAGGATTTATAGACCATGTACATATAATTAATTCTTGATCATATTTCATCATTGATCTCAAGACATGTCCCCAACTATAAATTTCATTCAATATTGTCCAATCTATGATGGTGAAAAAAAACATTTATAATTATTGATGAATATTTTTATAAAACACTTATCTTTAAAATACCACATTTACATAAATCCTTTTTTAGTCCATGGAGACCATCAATGTCCTTTATATGGATGATCTATTTGTCAAGCCATTTTTATCTATTCTTACCCAACTAATGATATTTTTCATAATATTTTAAAGTTGATGTTTGTGGATGAAGGGAATTATGGTGGAAGGTATGATTTAAATTTTATATAAAATGTGTGGAGTTGAGTATATTGGGAATAAATTAAGGTTTTTGATTCATCCATGATACTTCATTTTTTCACTCATTAATTAAAAACATGGAAAATAAAAAAAAATGAAAAAAATGAAAAAATGGGTTGTGATTTGGGAAACAAAAAAACACCATAATAGACCCATGAAATTAATCATATGTTTTTAGGTGGTGGATGTGAATTTTATTATAATCATAACTTTATAAAAAATGAAAAAAAATGAAAAGGTTCCTTTAAGGAGAAATATATTATAAAATTAAAAAAAATATAGAGTGTCCACAAATCATTCATTTTGAATTATTTGATAATTACATTGCTTTGACTTTTGGGGGAAATTGGAGTTACAATTTAAAGGGAAAATTTATTTGATCTTTTAGTTTTTATATTTAGAACATTACATTAGATATTAACCTCCTCATTGAGATTTCATTTTTAATTTCTATATTCATTATGCCTCACAGTAATTTGATCTTTTAATGAAATCCCTCATGATTTTATGTGACTCTTTCTTTACAATGTCGAGAAAGTAGTATAATTAAATGATTATGGATAAAGAGAATGTTCTGATGTTATGATAATAACTTCAATTTAATTGTATCATGATATATGAGAGAAAATATTCAAGTGAGGTAAATCATGACTAGAATAGTTTAATAAAAATAAATAAGGAACCAGAATGAATGAGAAGAGTAGTTCCATTATATTCAAATGGGAGAAATTAATATACCTTGGTCTATTTCTTTGAATATTGGGAAATTAAAATGATATTTTATGTGGAATTTGAAAATTTAATTCTAAATTGATAATTTTTTTATTTTATATCTTTTGAATTTTAATATTGGTATCATTGGAACCCTCTGATTTTCAATTAATGAGATTTTATGCTTTAAGAAAGCATGCTTTTAGTGTGGTGGAATTGATAGATATTATATTTTAATCATTATTATATGTATTTAACTTATTTAAACCCTCCCATTTTATCTATTTTTTCTTATTTTCATCAATTTTGAATTTATGGTGTGTTTTGGGCTAAAGTGAAAATTTATTAATTCTAGAATTTTTGTAGATTTTATTCACCTTATTATTTTGATCATAATAATAAAAATACTGATCCATTTGAGTTATTTTTTTTGATTCTTTGATTTTTTATCTATAACTTTCTATTTTGGACTAATAGATAATTCTTCCATCTAAATGTCCAAACAAATCAATCATGTTGTAAAATCGTTTAGGCAGATAGAGTGGACCCCACCTCTAGAAATGAGGCATAACTCTGGCTACCAACCTATAATTATGATGATTCCAATTGTATAAGAAATATATCTTGTATCCCAGTTTCACTAATAAATTTATTAGAGTTATTAAGTCTTTAAGGAGGTCGTTGAATGATCATCAATGAAGGATGTTTTATGAGTCATTTAGAAAGAATAAAATTTCAGATTAATTATGATATAACTTCTTCTACACATGGTGTATGGATCTGTGATTTTGGTTTAAATTGTATAATTAAATCAGAAAAAACATTTCACAATTCTATGTATACAAATTCAAACATTAATGGGGTCTACCACACATATATTTTATGAGTAAAAATTCTAGATCCAAAATTCGTACCCATTTTTCATATAAAAAGGTATTCCTTCTTCTTCTCAAAATATTGAAAATTCTATGCGGTCATTTTCTATTTTTTGGTTTCACTTAAATGTAATATTATTATGAATTTTTAATATATTTTACTCTTTTTATTCATATCATTATTTTATTTTTATCTTTTCTGTCTCCACTCCAATTTTATTCACAATTATATCTTATACTTATGATCATGAGTAATTAACCTGAGGATGTTCCTAGGGGGATCAATACTAATTTTAACCCATGTCATTACACATTAATTATTATTGTTTCATATTCTCTTAGATTTAGGTAAATGTGGATCTTAGTGGTTAATGTGACATTGTGTATCTACTTTCCACCTAAGGATTAACTTTATCTTCTGCAATCTTTTATCACCACTGAAGAAGTGGATCTATGGTCTCAAGGTGATCATTGAGTGCACCATACATTAAAAAAATTGGTAGGATATGATGTTTATGAATAATATGTAGAATTTTCATTATGTTTATTTTGAACTAATATTGATAAGATGAAGGTCCACTATAGTTAATTTCCTTGAAGGAACTTCTTTCTATCTAACATCATTCTGTCTGCTTTCATTTTTTATACAATACATTATATATATATATATATTAATATATCATTCATATTACAAACCCACCTCTTCATATTATTTAGTTTTACATTAGTTATAAAATAAATAATGACAATATAAATTCAATGTTCTGTTAACTACCTCCTTGAGACAGACAATGGGTGTGCACTATACTCCATGATTAAGTAAATAACATCCGGACTGGGGATTCAGGAAAAATGATAACATATCATGTGCCATGATGTCATAAAAAATATAAAATACATATCAGTATTATGTACTTAATAGTTAAGTCATCTCTTATATATAATAAATGTGAATATTTTTTTTGAAGATAAAAAATTACCCCTAATGAATCATTCATCTTATGATTATTCAGTAGTCCCATAACAATGTCTATAGAAATGTTATCCTATTTTCATATAGTAATAGATAGAGGTTTCATTACACCACCATGTTGCAGTCTCATATCACTATCTTGATTAAAAACTAATCATGTAGACATAAAATAACCATTTTATCGCTTCACGTTATCGCCCCAAAAGTGTTTAGTCAAATACCTATACATATTTATTCTACCAATGTATATAGTTATTTTCTTGCTATAAGATTCATCCAAAAATTACCTTTTTTATATTATGTATAAACTGAACACATAATTTCTTTAATAATTTCATAACATCATATCCACAAATTAACTGTGCTAATTAATTTCATTCACATCTAAATTTTAATTCTACATTATATCATCATAAGATTGTGAACTTTTTAAATATTCATATAAATATTGTTTAATAATCCTTTAAAAAATGAGTGATTTAACTCATTCTTTAATAAATACACATCCATAATTAAAAAATTCAAAAATATAGTATACCTACTTATCCTCATTTGGTCTAGGACTCCACGATCCTTTCCACTTAATGAATCTCTTACCAAATTTTTTCCTCTAGATTAGAGTGTGTATATAAATTATAATCCTTGAGTAGCTTGAGCCATCTCACGTCCCTCATATTGATATCTTTATATAAATAGATTTATTTTATGAACTTAATATGTGGGTATACCTAGAGTCACCCACCATAGAGATTACATCTCAATATCTTCAAATAAAATATTATAAATTCCAAATCAAGATCATGGGATTTATATTTATGTTCATGAGTATTCAATTTCCCTAATACATATGAGATAACATTGCCATTTTCATTTGTAAAAAAATGATGTTGATTGTTTGATACATCAATATATATCAAAAACCCATTATTTAGAGATGGTAGATTCAAAATCAGGTCATTTTCTAACATACTCTTTAGTTCATAAAAACATTGATCATATTCCTCTTTCCAAACAAACATAACCTCTTT
Organism: Viscum album; assembly: GCA_963277665.1. NCBI lineage: Eukaryota > Viridiplantae > Streptophyta > Magnoliopsida > Santalales > Viscaceae > Viscum > Viscum album. The sequence continues at coordinate 121,356,013 of OY728156.1, forward strand.
ACATGTAATCTCAATGAATGGGTTACCCAATCTAGAAATATTATTTAATAATATACAATAGTACGTTGGAACCAATTAAACTATATAGATCATTTAGGTTTTTTGGTGTAGGATATTATTTCACAGCCTTTGTTTTCATATGATCAAATGATATTCCATCCCTGGAGACAATGTGGATATGAAAATAAACTTATTCAATCCAGATGCCACACCGACTCAATATACCATATAACATTTTTTCCTTTTTTTTATCAAGAATAATATGAATTTGATTCTCATGTTCCTCATATATTTTATAATGAACCATGATATCATCAATTAATACCACTCTAAAATCATTTAGATATTCCTTGAATACCCTTTTCATTATATCCCTTAAAAATAGGGTTCAACAGACAATCCAAATCAAATTACTGTAAACTCAAAATTTTCATACATCATTCAAAGAGTTGTCTTTAGAATTTCTTGGTTGTTTAATTAATATTATGATATATATAATAATGGTTAATCATTGAAAAATATTATGATCCATGAATTTGATCACATAAGTCATCAATGTAATGAAGATGATACTTTTTATTTATCAAAGTTCTATTGATTTCCATATAATCAATGAAAACCCTTATATATCCATCGTTCTTATTAATGATGATTACAAGGTCTCCCCATGGTTAAAAACTAAGGAAAAATAATAATTTATCAAAAAACTCATCCAATTGTGTATTCAACTTCACTAATTCCCCAGTGACCATTCTATAGGGAGTTTGTGATATTAATCTTTCATCAGGGATTAAATCAATAAAAAACTCAACTTCATGATCAGGTGGATCTCTATGTAATTCCATATAAAACACATCAATATATTGTTACACAAAATTTACATAATCAAATTGATGATTACATTTACATCCCAATATTTTTATTACTCTACTTCTACAATAATTCCATTCCCTATAGCTATTGGGTAAGGATCTAGATATGTATTATATGTTGATCTATCTACTCTAAAGATATGGAATTATACATCTTTATCACGAATTATGATTTCCTTCATCATAGGACATGTTTTTCCATCACATATTGAATGCCACACCATTATAAGGATTATTTCAAATAGAAACAGAGGTATGATAATAAATTTAGAAAATAAATAAAGTTTATGTGTCATTATGGGGATTTCATGGCATGTCCTTATTGCAATTAGGCATAAACTATTTTTTTGAATAAAAACTCCTTTCATAAAGTTATATGGAAATATATAATTTTAATGGGAAACGTAGATTATATAAAATAATTTGAGGTTGGATATTAAAATAAATAATTTTCTAAATTTCATGTTTTGATTAAAGTACCTTATACCACATCATTGTGTACTTCATCCTTGGGAGTAGTGATATCATATGAATGGACATAAATCCTTGGCCTCTTCTATGGTAGATTTACTTGATTATTGGGGGATTAGTTTTCATTGTTTCCCATATCCCTATAATTGAAACATTGAATAATATCATTTATAATTATCTCTTTTCATTATTTATCATAATGAAACTTATCTTCGCACTTATAACTAACTCTAATCCATTTAATAATTTCAAAAAATTATTCCTTACATAGTTCTAATAGGATGGAATTTCTTCATTCTCTTCCTCTTTTTTAATGTATTCCCTTCTTTAATGGTCCCTATTTACCTTCTTATTTTCATGATTTCTCTAGAAAATATAAGATATAGTGAATAATTTCCCCATTTTTATGGAATATAAAACTATTTCATCATACAATGAAAATGTTTTAGGGACTATCACCCAGTGGATACTTTTTATAATAAATTCAAATAAATGGTAAGTATTTTACTTTGTGTAGTTTTTAATTTCGTATCATACATAGATAACTATGTAAAGGTAGCCTAAAACTCTGAAAAACATTCTTCAATCCCTTAATTTAATATGTATAACATTCTATTTATTTAAATTTTTTATCATGGTAGAAATATTTGTCAATGAATATCTATTTACTAGATTTCCCTTCAATGAGTTATATTTCCTACACATCTCTAGTTTTCTAAAACAATGACCACCATTGATTATCATATCATTTGAGGGAATATAATTCTTGTTTATACATTTCCTTTTCATTGTTCCTTATGGACATAAATATATTATGAAGAGACTTAATTAATTTCTCATATCCCATTGAATTAGTAGTCCAACCAATTGATGGGGGATTATGTTGCATGAAGTTATCCAATATAGGATAATCAAGTTGTGGAAAATGTTTTCCCACATGGGAATGGTTATTTTTTATAACATGATTATCCTTCCCTAAAATAGCCATTATTTAATCACTTCCAATACAAGATATATTATAATTATAAGCAGGGAAATATCTAAATTTTCTATGAGTATTGATACCCTTATTCAATACATGAACTATACCTAAAAATAAAATATACTAGATTTTCTCATAATATTATTAATTTGAAATAATAATATATAATTCTATATATGGTGTAACAATTTACATAAATTGAAAAATTTAAGTATTATTATTCTCACAATTATAAAAATGGTTTCATTGGGAATAAATTTATATTTGATTCCAATATAATTGTTTTTGAAGAAATTTTGAATTATTCTAATCTTATTACCAATTATTTTTAGACTAGTTTCCCAGTAAGTCCTATTTTCATGCACTCGGTGATGATCGAGTCAAGCTCAATAGGCTCTTTTTGGAGTTATTTCCTCTACATAGATCCTATCTAAATTCTAATCAACTTTTATTATATAGATATATATGTATATATAGGAAAAAACACAATCACTTACTTAACAAAATATTATGGAATTTATCTATGCTTATCATAAATATCTATCATAGAGTTATCATTCGTTATAATTATTCTACAAAATCTATTTATGAATATTTACTCTAAGCATCCTATGTTACCAATTATAATGACCTTGACTCCAGTAACCTGGAGTCAGTGCCTAGTTTATTACATTAGAATAAATAAGGGGGAATATACTGAAGGACTGGTCAGTTTAGTAGTATTTGAGAACCAGATACATACATGAAACACATTTCACTTTAGGAATAGTAACTGAAACATAAAGTCAAAAAATTACTATTATCCTTGAAATTAATTTAAAGGATTCATATTCATAACATGAGGGAAAGAAAAAATAGGGGAGAGATGGAGTACATAGTAAGGGTTTCATAAAGTGGAAGCTATCATGAATTAATAAATCATAATCAATATTTATAATTATATAACTGAACACATATTTCATTTTATCAATAAATTGTCAATAAAAATAATATAATGCATAATCAATATGGAATGGAAAAGAACTAAATACACATAGCCTTTAAGAAATAAACTATGAATGAAATTCATCTTGATATATTATGATTTCAAAATTCAAACGGATAAGATTGCATGTACCTCAAAAAGGGGATAGAACATATATATAAGATTGCATGTACCTCATAAAAGGGGTGTCACTCGAAATTTTTGAACACCTAACCAGGTCAATTAGAAGAAATCTTGTCCTCAAGATAATAGACCTAGCTGTGGAATGAGTATGCTCAAAATGAGACTTATTTCTTGCCTGCCAAATACATCAACACCCTGTACTTAGAATCACTACACTCGTTCTCATTTATGGTCCAAAATCATTCAAACCATGAAACCATTTATCCATAAAATAATTTTCTACAGAAAAAGAGCCTATGAAACTTGTGAAAACATTAAAGCACCTCCATACAACCATAGCCCATTCACTCCCAAAAAAATGATTGGAGTTCTCATCTTTATTCACACACAAAAATGGCATAATAAAAAAATTTAATTAAACACATAATATATCTATATTCAGTAAAGGATTCATATTTATGAATATTTCTCCTATTTGTCAAATATCATTCAGAGTAAACACCATATAAAAAAGGTATAAATAACTCCCCTTTTTATTGTTTCACAATAATACATGATTTATTACAAAAAAGTAAACATAATTAAACCCATATTATTGAGAATTATATTTTATTTTTTAATTAGATACATAGAACATCATATTGAACATGGGATATAAAACATTATTGAAAACATCTTTAACATGTGTCTAAAATTCCATGGCTTTTAAAATTGCATAGGATAACCTGGGGACATACCTAAAAAAGCTTAAGATATAAGCCTTGTAAAGTAATAAACATTCCATTAGGTGATACATGTTAGACAATAGGAATATAATTTTTGAATAATGGTGTGATAACGATTAACATGAATAATAAGTAATGATATAGCTTGATAATCATAACATGGTAAATGTGGTAAAAATTTAAAACATTGCATCATAAATATATGTCAAGGATTAATGCAATGAAATAATAATGTAAAAAGTCCCATAAAGAAATTATTTTTACTCTCTGACCGAACATGACGTCTCGTGATACTAAGCATTACCCAATGAATTGGAGTGCTATAAAATTTGGGTGCACCTCTCACTTTAATTTCATTCTAAATCTTAAGTGTGCCACCTAAATAATAGAACCTGGATTAATTCATCATAATATTTTATTAAAAGATCAAGGACATTGGAATAAATAAATTTATATCATGAGTTATAGAGGTATAAGTTTATAAAGGCAAACACCCTAGATGGGAAATCGATATGGTATTCACTACATGATTGTTTTGTCATGAAAGAATCGTAGTGAAATTTCAGTAGCATAATGGAATAACATAAAAATTCATAAAAACTACTAATGATAGAAAAAGGGGTCTATCATAATTTTTTAATGATATGGTATGAAATAGGGAATGTAATGAAATATCCTAAAAATAATAATTGGAAATAGAAGAAATAAGATAATACAAAAACATGAATAAAGAAGATAATGTGAGGATCCCTTACTTGATTGTGTGACTCGAAATGATGGGGAGGGTCTTATTAAGAGAATGGGGTGCCTTTATAGGACTCTATATAGGGGAGGGAAGAGTGATTACAAGAAAAAATAATTTTTAGTGAATAAAAATTAGATCTTGGTTGGGTTTATATAGGAAATCATTGGGTATTTCTTTATTATTTCACAAACATAGGTTTTGGACTCTATATAATAAAATAAAATAAAAGCACATAATTCACAATGTTTTATATGCATGGTTTCTTATGAATGTAAGTGTATTTAGTTATTTTATATTCCCAATTTATGAACATAACAAAATAATACCTTTTATTATGTGCATGTGAGTCATACTAATAAAGAAATTATTTTAAAATCATCAAATATATTTATGGTATTATAGGTTTCATTAGGCTTTATAAAATGAACCTAATAGACATAAAATAACATTATTTTAAATATAAAACATATATATGGTCGTGTATACCCTTATTTTATTTATTACATCACTTTTGGGTCATTATGATGTCATAATACACAATGTATATTTACAATGTGTTTATTTTTTACCCGAAAATCTTACTGTCTCAAAAAATTATGAAAAATTTAACATTGGATAATTTCAACCTTCTAATTTCAAAAATAATATTCATTCTATATAAATAATTTTCTAAATATTGTAATTTTCAACTTTTCACAATAATTGAAATTTTTTGATAAAGGTTGGACTTTTTTGACAATAATAGTTTTTAAAACCTTATAAAAATAACATTTGACATGATAAAAAGTATATAATCATTATATTTCATATAAAGTATTTAATAATAATATAAAAATTATTTATTTAAAAAATCCAAGAGTTCATCAAAATAAATGTCTCAATTGAGATGGAATTATAATTAAATTATCATTAGTAGTTTATTTTATAAAAAATAAATATCATTTATAAATTGACGATAAGAAGAGGATATGAACATTATTATATTTAAAAATAAAATATAATTATTCATATTAAATTGGTATTTATACATATCCATTTAATACACCATCAAATTCCCTAAGATTTATGTTCGTGAGAGTGAGACTTTTCAGGGTTTTCAACATACATGGTTTGGGTTGTGATCTTGATGAACTCAAACCTATCCAGTAAACAGTTTATATAATGCTTAAGTTGTTGGATCTAATCTTGGGCTTGGTCCCGGAAAAATCCATGTGATGCAATCTCCCTCAAATTTAATAATAATTGGGCTCCATAGGGTATTATCCTTCTGGTTAAGGTGGCCACTTCTTTCGCTGGTGTCAATTGGATTCGTTAAGACCTAATATTTATAATAATAATTTTATCACTATTAAATGGATATTTAATCAATAGTAAATATTACTAATGGTAATTTAAATATGATAGGATATAATAAAAACTAATAAGTGCATGTTTTTCTATAACAATATTCCATAATAATATATTCAATTACATCAAAAGGGGAATTTTATTTATAATAGTTTTGGTCATCACAATATCCATACATAAGATATTTCACCCTAGATTTTTTTTCCCACACTATAATATATGAGGGAAACTTTGTTTCATAACCTCCTTTGGCTCCCACATTTCTTCATCAATCTTCTAGTTTCCCCACAACACTTTTACCAGGTGAATTGTCTTATTCCATAGAACACTGTCTCTATGAAATAAGATCTTAACTGACATCTCCTCATAGGAAAGGTCATTATCTAATGGTACCACCTATGGATTGAGAACATGTTAGGGTTCTAGTATGTACTTTCTCAAGAGAGATATGTGTAATACATCAGGTACTTAAGATAGGTTTGGTGGGAGGGAAAGCTGTTAGGTCACCACCCCGATGCGATCACGGATCTCAATGGGGTCGATGTATCTTAGACTAATCCTTATGTTCTTCCCCAATATCATTATTTTCTCCCATTGATATATTTGGAAGACTACCATATCTACAACATCAAACTATAGGTCTTGTTGACAATTGTCTGCATAGCTCTTCTGCTGACTCTGATCATCTGTTATGTGACAATGAATGGTCTAAACCACTTCCATGATTTCGCCGACCATTTACGGCCATAGAAGTGTTTTCCCCAAATTCATTAAAACATGAACGAGTTATGAACATATTCCCATAATGGGATTGATAGGGGACCATTTGGATGCTTGTTTGAAAAATAATGTTTTATGAGAACTCATCCATAAAAAGTTGTTGGTCCCATCCTCCTTTGAAGTCCTAGTATTATGTTCTCAATATGTCTTCCAGTGTATGAGTATTCCGATCATATTGGCCATCAGTTTGTGCATGATAAGAAATACTAAAGTTCTTCTTATTTTTTAGATCATGTTGGATAATTTTATATAATTTGGATGTATATCTCAGATATTGATCAGATAAATCAATAATGGAACTCCATGCATCCTCACCACTTTTCTGATGTATATCTCTGCTGGTTGATCAAGTGATAAATCCTATCGAATTGTAATAAAGTTCATAGTCTTTCTAATGCACTCCACCACAACCCATATTTAATTATTCTCTATTAGTGTCTTCATAAGTCATATAACCTTTTCTATGGTGGTTTTTTAGCATTTACATATAGGTATTGGTAACAGTTATACCGTCCCCTTTTATTTTTTTCATTTATACTTTCACTTTCTAATATACAAGACGTCTGGATGATTATTTTATGATCTCCTAATATATTTTGTCCTATAAATAGTGTTCTTCAAGATATCAATACATATTTTTTATTCCTAGCTGTATGGAGAAGGCTATGCTATGTTCATAATAAAACATCTCTTTATTTAACTTAGGATTAGATGGTACACATTGTCTTAAGTAAAACATCACTAATCCTTCTTCACTGACAATGAATACCACGGATTTCACTTTCTATATAACTTCCTATTTATTTTGAATTCCAAAATAATCTATTTTATCATTCAATATCATCACTAGAATATTTTGTTGAGCAATCATATGTGAAAGGATTGATGATGTTCCTTCCTTTATGATTCTCATGTCCATCCATCTCAAGTATAAGAATATTTTATACTTTTCAATAATCATCAATGATATAATTATTGGATCATTTCTACATAGATAATCTGTCACATTATTCTATTTCCTAGGATAGTAGTACATTTAGTAGTCATTTTCCTTTATCATCTCTAACTATCATTTTTAGTTCATATTTTTATCTTTCTATGTGAATATATACTTGATGCTTTTGTGATCCGTATATATTTCACACTTCTCCATATATAAATAAATCCACCATATTTTCAAAGTAAAGATCACTATATCCAACTCAAGATCATATGTTGGTTAGTTCTATTGTTGACTATCAACATCCTTGAATCATAGGCTTTGACTTTTTCATTCTGTATTAACACAAATCTCAATCCCTTCTTCAAAGCATCATTGAATACCCTGAAAAGTTCTCTAATTTTAGGTATTGTGAGTACATGGTTAGTGATAAGCCTCATTTTCAGTTCCTTCAATCCCTCTTCACACTCATCATTCCATGAAAACTTTACTCCATTCCAAGTTATCTTTCTTATAGGTTTTTACAATTGTGATAAATTTCTCAGAAAATTATGATATTGTTCAGCTAATCCAAGGAAACTATGGATATCTTTCACAGATGGTGGCATCGAACATCATTCAATTGCTTCCATAATTACAGTGTCTTTAATTATCCCATTTCATGTGATGATATTCCCCAATAATGTGCATTCCTTCAACCAAAACTCTTATTTTTTGTAAATGGAATAAAGCATATCCTTTTGTATGGTATTTAGAACAATGATCCGATTCTCTTCATGATCCTCCTTTGTTTTTAAAAATACTATAAGATTTTCAATAAATTTTTCTAATTATTTTTTGAGATAAAATCTAAAGACTCTATTCATCTAGTCTATGAATATTTCCTAAGAATTATTGAGTCATAAAGGCATTATGATGAACTCCTAGTGCTCGTACCTTATATGAAAAATAATTCATGGGGATATTCTCCTTCTTCACCATGAAATGGTAATATCCTTACCATAGATTCGCCTTGGGGAATTATTGTTCTTCAAATAGCTAATAAAACAATTCATAAATTTGAGGTAGAGAATACTTTTTATTTATCACGATCCTGTGGAGCATGCGTTAATCAATGCATAGGCGCATTGACCCATCCTTATTCTTGATGAAGAGGACTACAACACCTCATGGGGAATCACTTGGGCATATGAAACTTTTATCTGGATTCTACTATAATTTTTTCTTCATCTCCTCAAGTTCCATAACAACCATTCTATATGGAGTTACGGATAATCTTAATTTCCAAGTATAAGCATGATTGTAAATTTAACCTCTTTTATTGGAGGAAGACCACAACATTCTATAGAAAAAACATCAATGTATTACCTCACAATAGGCATGTTATCAAGGATGATTCATTCCTTAGACTCAATCGTTAGATCTTTATAAGATTACTCATAGAGAAATAATATTCTTTCTTGTGATATTGGTTCTAATTAATATTCATCCACCTCCTTAGACTTGTACAAAATCAGGGGTCGATTCATGATAAGGTGAATGATTTCCTTCTCATGGAAACTTATGTTAGATCTATATAGTTAAATCCAATCCATACTTAGAATTACATCATATTCCACCAAAGTGAGTATGGCAAGGTTCTCCGGAAACTTCATCACACAAATTTTGATAGGGGTTGAGTTATATAATTTGGAAGAAATAATTACCCCTTTTTTCATCTTTATTGATAACTCTACTTCCATTATTTGTGGTGATGTTTGAATAGTTATACTAAACTTTAATGATATTAAGGAATGGTTAGAAATAGAATCCAAAATTATATTCATTATCCTTGAAATAATAACTAGCGTACCTATCATCACATTGTTGTTGAAATCTACCACTATAGTTGTGATGGAAAATATCACCCTTATTGGCTTGGTGGATCTAGGTTGTCTCCAAAAGACCCTTTCATAGTGCATTGATTTTCAAAGTCCATTTCTTCCTTATAGTTGAATAAATGAACAATATGATGAGGGTTGATGGGATAATTCCTTTCCTCCATAGCATTAGTGGGTTTCTCCTTTCGAAAATTACTATCTAAGTAACCTTCCTTCCCACAAAAAATAATTTCCTCTTTCCCATTATGAAATTTATAGGGTACTTCTTTCTAGAACTCTAACATATTAGATGTTAAAATTTATTGTCACCATTATATTTCTTCATTATACTACCAAAATTAAAATCAACTTTTCACTTCTTATCCCCATGAAACCCATTAGATTCTCTTATCTCTATTTTGAATTTAATGACACGTCAGACAATTACTTCAGAGCAATCAAAGTCATGAATCATAAAATATTTTTTAAAACTAGGTTTTAGACCACTATATACGTAGTAAACCTTTCATTCAGGGGTAATTACAAAGTAGAAGGAATATCGTGGAAGTCATGGGATGTTTTCCTCGTATGCCCCAATAGATTTTTCCTCTTTTAATGGCGGGAAAAGAATTTACTTTCCATTTTAAGATGGATATTTAGAGGAAAATATTTATTTGAAAACATTTTATGAAATACCTTCCACTATATTAATTCAATCACTTCCTTAGGTTTAATATTCTTGATCAATGTCCACCGCTGATCAGCTTCTACCTCTATAAAATAAACAGTGAGTAGAACCCTCTCTAAATTAGAACATTGGAGGATGGATAAGATCTTTTCAATGAATTTGATCCACTATTCCATGATTAAGGGATCAGATAATCCATCCAAAGACAGAGGCCTTTATCGCATAAAGGTCTTAATTTCAGCTTGTTTTTTCTTATGGGTATTTGGGAACTCCTCCTAATCGAGGTTGATATTTATAACATAAGTCATCTGAGATAGTATCATCACAAGGTTTGTGATTCTTTCTGTTATCGGGATGACAATCTCATTGGGGCAGTCATCACATTTCCCATCACAATGACTATTTACTTGACTCCTCCTATTTCCGGCCATTAGTTATAATAAAGGTAAAATTAATGATGAATATTTCTGAACTATTAAAATATGCATGGTAATTTATTAAAATTTAAGTGATATATTATAACTTAAATTTATTTTCATAACTTATGAATTTCTAGGCTTGAATATATGTTATCAATGATCTATTTCCTAACAGATACTATATGGGAATTCCTCCCCCCCCCATAAAATTTTTTATTAATGAGATAATTCATTTACTAAAACATGTCCCCCCAGTAGGGTCAAACTAGGTGTGTAGTAAGTGCTGTTATCATGTATCATATTATGATGAGTTAGGCCCAACATACCTTGTTGGAGTTTTTACCCCTAGGTGCACCAACTCCAAAACCACACACTCTTATTTTATATAGAAATGGATGTATTTTCATTATAAACCACTTACACTATACTTACCAAAATTTTGGGTTTTTCTCTTATACTTAGTCTTATACCTAAGAATTTTCTTATATATTTCTAATCCTTATCCTATAAATAAATTAATATTTCCTTTGATACCAACTATAAAAACAATGTTCTTTATTTCACATTACTACTTTTTTATTATATAAATTTACACATAATAAAACCCTAAATATTGATAATCCTAGTTTTATTATTAATTAGGTATATAGTATAACATCTTGAACATGGGATAGAAAAAATTATTAAAAACACCCTTAACATACTTCAAACATTCCATGGCTTTTAAAATTGCACGGGATAACCTAGGGGAATACATAACAAAGGGGGGAGATATAAATTAGATTAAGTGATAAAAATATTATAAGGTGATAAATTCTAGATAATAGGAATATTATTGGTAATAAATAGAGTGGAAATAATATAATGAATAATAGGGCATGATATAGCATGATAATCATAATATGGTAAATGTGGAAACTACTTAAAAACTTTATCATAAACATAGGTCACGGATAAATTCATGATATTATGATGGAAAAAGTCACATAAATTAATCATGTTCACTCCATTTCCCGACATGGTGTCTCATGAGAATAAAAATTTATTAGTGCATTAGAGAGCTATATAATTCTGGATTCACTCGTCACTTTAATTTTGTTCTCATACCTATTTGTTCCTCAAAGATCATGAAACATTTATTAACTAATCATCATATTGTATTCCATGACCAAGGAGTATGGAATAAGTACGTGTAAGTCCCATGTAAAATAACTATATGTGTATAATTTTGAACACCATTGATAGGAAATGGGTTTGGTATTCACTTCACAACTATTTAGGCATAGAAAAATCATGGAGAAATTTTGATAGGATTACGACGTCACATAAATTTCATAAATTTTTTTTAAGAGAGTGGAAGGGGTCTCTAATAATTTGTACATAGAATGGGAAGTAAAAGGTAAATATAAAGAAATATCAAAACATTAGTACTTGGAAATATATGGCATAATATTATAAAGAAACTTGAATAATGAAGATAAATTGAGGATTTATTACATGAGTGTATGCCACCAAATGATTGGGATGGGATTATTATGAACGTTGGGGTTAATTGGGAGGAATCTATAGAGGGTAGTGAAGAGTAAGGACATGTAACAAGAATTTTTTGTGAATATAAGTGAGATATATTTTTAGTTTTTATAAAGATTAGTGGGGATTTCATTATTAATGCTAAAACATTTGTTTTGGACTCTATATATAATACTAATCGAAACTAAAAACCATACCTAAATTTTTCCCATGGTTTATACCAATTATGATTATTTTTTAATTATTTTATATGTTCATGGAATAAAATTAATAAAATAATACCCTTACTTATGTGTAAGTGAATCATAATCTTAAATAAATGATTTTAAAACCCTAAAATATATTAATGGTTTTGGAGAGTTCATAAAGGGTTTATATATTTAACTAAAAAACATATAATCATAATATATTAAGTAAAAAACATAAATTTATCCTTGTATACCCTTTATATTATTTATTACATCACATTTGGGTCATTAAGAGGTCATAATACAAATATTATATTTTTGTGGTATCAAATTTTTAACTGAAATTTTGATTGTGTCACAAAATTATGAAGAATTCACCATTGGATAATTTTAATTTTCTGATCATGAAAATAATGTTAATTTTAACTAAATAAATATCTAAATATTTCAATTTTCACATTAAAAATAATAATCGATATTTTTTAGAAACACTAGGTTTTTTGACAATAAAAGCTTTTTTACTATTATAAAAATTACATTTCAATTCATATAACTTATATGATAATTTATATAATCTAAAAATTATTTAATAATAAATATTAAATATTATTTTTTTAAAAATACATTAATTCAAAAAAAAATGTCTTAATTTAGGTTTAATACTAACTAAATTACCGTTTTTTCTTTATTGTATAAAAATCAATCTCATTTATAAAGTAAGGATAAAAAGAGAATATAAAAAATAATCAATTGAAAAATATAATATTTATATTTATATTATTATGGTCTTGATACATGTCTCTTTGATACACCATCAAACTCCCTAAGAGAAAGGTGCATGATTGTGATAGTTTCAAGGGTGGTTCAGCGTACATGGTTTGGGTCGTGATCTCGATGAGCATGAAATTATCACATAAATAGTTTTTCTCATAATTAAGTTGTCGTATATTAGATTGTTCTTGGTTAACAGAAAAATTCCAATGATTATATATCCCTTAGAAGCATTGATTAATAGGCTTCATAGTGTATGATTCTTCCGGTTGAGGCCATCACTTCTTTTGTCTGTTTCAATTGGATTTGTTAACAACCTATATGTATACTAATCATGGGATCACTCTTCAATGACTGTTTTATCAATAGTAAATATTACTAACAATAATTTAAATCCAATAGGATATAATAAAACCAATTATGTGTATTTGATTTCTATAATTATATCACAAAATAATACATTTAATTACATCAAAAATGGGAAATTTATACATTATAGTTAGGGTTGTTAAAGTTTAATAAATAGGAAATTATCATATGCATCATACATTAATATGTATATTTCACATAAATTTAATTTAAAATAAAAAATTATCACAAAAAATTGTTATATTCGGGAGAAATTTAACAATCAAAAAAAAGGATTAAATGTACATTAATTTTTTACTATTGGCATACTCTAAAATGTTAACCCCTTAAAGAATATTATTTAAATAATAAATTATTCATCATGAAAAAGTAATTAATAATGTTAAATATATAAATATGGTATCACATACACCACATTAAAGTGAATCGGTGTATATTAATTGATATGTCTCAATGAAATTGATGTAGAGAGGATATCCCATACCACTTTGTAATGTTCAAGTAAAGATAAATTCGATGAAATAATTATAACTAAAATATAAAATAAATTGAACTATGGTAGATTAATGATATTACATGTAAAAGTTTTAGTATGTATAGAATATAAAATAAATTAGGTTCATAATAATAAGATATGCGTCAATGAAGGAAAATTGAGACAAAATGCATTACCTCATGCTTTCATTTTTATGAACATTATTTAGTCTCGTTAATAATATATTAAATATATTTATTAACTTAAATTAATACCATATTTATATTTATAATATAATATATGATACTCTTATAACATTTTACCACATTTTTTAAAAATATTTCATTATTTTCATTATTTTAGGAGTTAATTGCCTTGTTTTCTCATACTTGTTTTGTCATGAATGTTCAGATTCATTTATATTTTTTATAAATACATCATCCCCAAAATGTTAATAATTTTATCAATAACATATTTAAATCATTGATACATTAATATAATCATTCTTTAATTTTGGTCTTGAAAAATGAGTTGCATCGGTTCGTGGAATGGGTGGGTCATATGTTGGTGAAAACAATGATATCATTCCCATAATGGGTTAAAGTGTAATGGAGAATATAATTTATTAATATTATAGAATTTATATAATTTCATATATATCACATATTCTATTTAAATTTACATTTATTAAATTCATTTTAAAATCATAACTGAAAAACTAAACTCGTCGCTTCATGAGACGATTGTATGTCGTACACACAAGCAACAATATCATATTTTAAATGGAATGGAAAGTAAAAACTTATATGTGATTTTGTAATTGTAAAAGTATAAATATATCATAAATAAAATATATATAAATTAAATGAATCATTATATGCCACCATGAGATGTGTGGATGGAAAACAACTTGCATCGGTTCACGATGTAGTAGTTCTTCCTACACATGACTGATGATTTAATTTTAAATTTTATTGATATGTAGATGAGTATAGTCTATTCCATTAAAATAAATATATATTATTATAGTTTATATGATTGTGTTATTATATTATAGTGTCTGAATATGATTTTAAGGAGGTGTAAGGAAAAATAAAATGAAACCGCACGTTTAAGAACATTACATATTTTCTGGGGAACTTCATTATTTATTCTCCAAAATACAATTCTATGATAGATTTATGATCTAAAAAATGTATCTAGGATTTTGGGACTGGATTTTGGTTTTGATTTTGGTAGGTCTTGGCTGATCGAAATTAATTTCTGTGTGATAATATGGGAGGAGAGTTCATGTTAATTTATATGTGTGGGAGAGGATGAACATGGAATTTTTAAAAATATTCTTTTACACCATGGACATTATCATTAAAAAAGTATCAAAAATTGGTCATTATCAACCCTTAGATATTATTGGGTCAAAATATGTCTATCCCATTGGGGTTGGAAAATGTTAGGTCATTTTAAAATATTATCTTCTTTGCTTAATCATAGTTTAATCAATTTTAAATATAATTTTTGTAATTTATTTTTTCAGAAAAAGTACTTAACGGTAAATTTGTATTTATTTGGGTGTATATTATTATTTTAAAAATCAGGAGATCATGTTTTCTTGTTGATTTATGCTGTTATTTTTTTACAATTTATGTTGATAAATCATCTAGGGGTGAATTAAAAAAATATTGGAAAGCATGAAATTCATGAAATTCATGATATTTTTGTGTTTTGAGAATGTCTATTTCCAAAATGATTTCTGATTTATGGAAGTTTAGTTGTAGAATACCTCTCTAGGTTCCACTAAGTAGTTCCCTGAGAAACTGGCCACATGAAATCATGCTTTCCTCTCTGAACAACCAAGGATATTGACCAGCAGTGAGGTTCTAGGATGTGTCAGTGGGGAGACATTTCCCTCATCGATCAGAGTGTTGTGCAACCACATAAATAAGAAACAAGAAAATAGTGGAAGAATTATAATCAAAAATGTATTCCATGAAATAAAGTATGAAAACTAGAGGAATCTAAATAAAAAATACTAGAGAAAAAAAATTATCCATGTATGACATGAATCTTTACAAAATGGGTATCGTAGGAAAAAAGGATACATTTTTATACTACATGCTACAAAATATACAAAAAAGATAAAAACTACTACAACAATCATCTCGAGTATCCTCTCGGTCCACATACCCAAAATCCATCATAGATCATTCAATAAAACATCTAAAGCTGGAAGCTTCCCATTATACATACTTACTATCATAATTTCTACTCAGGTTCCAATGATTTCTTATGTAGTGTGTGAGATAAATTTTTAGTATGCCACCAAAAACAGTGTCTAGATTAAAAAAATTTGTGCAACATAAAATGAGTATTGTTATATAAATAATTTATGCAAGATAGAACATAATCAGAAATTAAATTCCCCAAAAAGGGTTTCGTTAGGACACCCATCCAATTATACATTCTTCAACCTAATCTGGTGAGTCTGAACCAAGGGAACCTCCTAAGGTAAAGTGAGGATTATAATATATAATAATTTGGATTTTCCCAATAATTTTGATTGGTCTTACAGGACATGTCAAATAGATTAAATAACCAAAATATCATCACTCATTTGAAAATGTCCAGTTATCTTGTAATTCAACTAAGACACATTATAATATTTAGATCCACCCTAATCATGTACAAGGAAATTCAGAAGGAATTTCCAAGTATCAGTAAAGGGGATTGGTAAATGGAAAATGCAATAGATTCTATACAATGTGACCCCATAATGAAGTATCATGTGTCACTCTAGTCATGCCATGAAAATATCAGGTACTAACCTCTAAGTTTGTACCTTGTATCGTACATTGGAGTCATAGTCTCTCTTGTGTAATAGTACCACCATAATGACATTGAGACCATCCAAGGGGTCTCCCTTAGGGAACCATTATCCCTAATTTGGAGGTAAAATAAATAACACTCAGTGATCCCATCCATGAAATATCTAGAGTCTCCCCTAGTGTGTATGAAAACTATAAAAAGATAAAACGATGAAGGAACAAAAGTCCATCCAATACATCATTACTCTAGGACCAATTTTAACACCCTTAGTAATAAGGTAAAATCATTTAATCAATCATTTATATCATAATGGTAATGTTGTTCAAGAAATTCAAATAAAAGAAACCATTTTTGCATAAGGGTAACGTGTAATAACATGAGCAATTTAGTTGGTTCAACAAATTCATTTATGACATGTATTGAAGGTCTTAACTCATGCTTCAACACTCTGTCTAAATATTATAGTAATTCATAGTATCATCTATTAAAAAACACCCATGAAGATATGTTTAAACTACATAAGGAAATAAAAAGTTAAGATTTATGTACATAGAATTGTGAGTAGATGGCATAGTTTAAGTTGATCAACCCATGATGTATAGTCTCCTCTTACTAGAGTCACAATTGGCAAGGTGTGGTATCTAATTAAATTTAACTAGAGAAAACAAGGTGTCGCTGGAAACTATTTAATCATAGAACCACAAAACAAGATATATAACATAAATAAATGAGTGGAAAGAACCTAGAACACCCACACTGGCCTCATAATGCATCCCTCATCCAATTTCATCCTTTGATTAAAAGTATAATAGAAGAAATCGTTCAAATAGTTCAATGAACTAAAATGGGGAAAATGATCTTGCACCAAGATTACAAAATAAGGGATATTTGAATCTTGAAATAGATTGATGATAATTATGGATCATACATTTATCATCCTAATGGATATAATAGAGGGAGAAATAGATTCTATAAGGAGGTGGTACTAAAAATCCTATAAAGGAGGGGGAGGAGCTTTATACATGGGAGGAGGAGGTTCAACCACTGGATAAAAGGGAGGAATGATGAAAAACTTGGTTAAATTTTTAAAGATGGTCAAAATAGTAAATTCATAATCAAATATAGGGGTGAAATATTTTTTGGCATGGTTAGAAAAATGATGATCCAACCGTGCACCCGATTCTACTTTAAAGGGACACACCAAGTTTTGGCACATGTTTTGTTAATAGTGAACAAACCATGAAAAAAACAATAAAAAACTCTACTTTTTTTCTCATGGACAAGAACCTGGGGTTGCACAATTTGAAAATTACAATGTATCCCATATCAACACGTTGTCTATATCTGTATGATTTAAGGAAGCTTTGTTACCTGGGGAACATGGTTTCTAATAACCATGTTTCCTAGTCTACCTCATACAATTTTAGTGATCCAAGCTCCGAATGAGCCCTGGACCAACCCAGGGCATTCATGGCTTCATTAAGCATCATTATTTTTCCCAAAAAATAGAATTTAAACTGAAAAATGAATGGTCCATAACATTTAGAAAATATAGTATGTGACAAACTCCACTATATAATACAACTCATTTTTGAGTTTCCCTTTAGAGGGTTGGGAAACATCATTAGAGATTAATTATGGACACTATGCAAATACATTTTCCACCCGCTCCTAGTTCTTGTCATGTATGAATCTGTGTTACTAGACCACCCAGACCAATGGAACTGACCTACCTCATAGATCCTTCATGATTTGATCAATGATAGGTATTATCCTAAAGTACGTATATACATCCAAGTCAATATCCTCAAGGTCCAATTAATGATAGAGTTCGTCATGATAATTTCAAACCAGAAATACATGGAATATTTTTTTCTTGGAACAATGCCTTTGAGGTAATTGCAACTAATAGGATACCAGCCTGGCTCCCTCCACTATCTCTAAAGGACTGAAATATCTAGATGATAACTTTCCATGTCTCTGAAGTCTTATTCGACCCAATATAGGTGATACCCGTACGGAGGCATGATATTCCACTCAAACTCTATTGGTCTTCATTAATGATTTGTACAAGACTTATGCCTAGATTGAACTATATCCATTTGTTTCTAAATCAACTAGACATACACTGAAGTCTCCTAAACTAGACGATGCCCCAGTAGAGCACCCTCACTAAACTCAAGAAATATTAGAGGTGAACGACATGGGCATCCTTATAGGACGTCATTATGATCCATCTGAATCATTTCTTGAATGTTTTTGTTATATAAAAAATTGAAAAGAGGGATATTAATTTCCCATGAACATAAAAACTCAAGGTTTTAGGCTCTATGAATATCCCCCAAAACCCAAATTGTCCTCTTGGACTTCCCATTGGTGTAAGAGTGGCATGTTCTTCTCAAGAGGACCTATGTAACTAGTGTCACTTTCAACCCTGAGTAGAACTATGGGGTGAAACAGGTGCCCTGTTCTAAAATGATATAACAGGGAAAACCATGAAGGCACAATATCTCTCGGATGTATAGCCTTCACATCAAATCAATAGATAAGGTCTCCCAAATCATATGAAATTGTGAAACTTTGGTCAGCCTGTTGATGATCACCCATACTGCATCGCTTCCTCAAGGGGATCTCTACAAACCTATAATGAAATCCATAGTGAAGTCATTCTAATTCCACTCAAGAATAGAGAGATGTTGTAGATATATGTAAATTCACTATTTCTCTACCTTCAGCTATTGATAGGTGGATCATTGAGTGATAAATTCGCTAATCTGAATCATCATACTTGGACACCAACAATAATGACATATATCTCTATAGATCTTAGTAATCCCACGATTGACTTCCCTAATTGCGGCATGTTGTAAAGACACCAACCCTAGTTTCCAAGAGATGATTCCTTAATTTATTAAATTGGTATAGATACATGTCTTAAATAAAAATGGAAAAATTAGTTTAGATGTTTTGGAAGCTAGAATACATACATTAATTTTTTATTACAAATTTAAAGAAAAAAAATAGAAAATCCATTAGAAACTCCCATAACTCCTACATTATCACTGAAATCCATTCTTAATATATATATTTACAACTATGGGAAAATAAAACGTAATAAAGGGGTAATATTTGATTCTCAGTAAGGTTAATAACTTAGCTGAATCTAAAAATAATTCATTGGGAATGGTGAAAAAAATAAAAACACTCTCTATTAGAATAAAAACATGGGCATAAAATAGAAGGAATAAAAACTTATTAAATAAATCCATATAAATTATTGTTGGAAAAAGAAACATAACCATTGATATAATAATTGTAAAATAATCACAAGTAATATCAAATAATAATATCATAATTATGGAATTCATAATGTGGGACATCATAAACATTCCATCAATCCCTCGACCAAGACATCATACATAGTTGGGTAAGAAGTTAGCCCATACCCAAACTTTTTTGTCTCATGAGACCTACCGATGCACATAGGGTCTTTAGAGGGCCCCCATGGAAAATAACTAGGTCTAACTCATTCCTCGTATTAAAGGGTTTAAAAATAATCAACATATACATTCATACTAAAGCTAACATATGAAATGTAAATAACTTTCCCCAATCTGTAAACATAACCATTCAGAGTAATATGTTAGATGGTATCTAGATAGCACATACATAGTAAAAATAACCATAAACCATTTAATAAAATATGGTACATGATATAAATAAATATAAATCTCAATTAAACATATGAATCAAAAAGTTTTTCGAAATAAATTAAAATACTCTTAAAAAATCATCGAGGAATTCTTGAGAGAAATACTCTTTTTACTTTGCAAAGAAGAGTTATTTTAGACAAAAAATTGTATAAAATCAGAAATTAACTAATATAGTTTTTTAAAAAAAATTAGCGAGTTTATAAAAATAATCAATTTTTTAAAAAACTTTATATGGTAAATGAAAATGGGTACGAAATTGAGAGGTTCCCTTTAATTGATATTGTGTATCATGATGAATTTAAAAGGGAACCTTGGAAAAACAAGTATTACCAATAAATGATAGATGAAATGATATGGATATATGAGTTTAGAAGATATAAAAAGAATATAGAAAAAGTACATAAAAAAATAATTATTACATTGTGGTAAACATATTGTAATAATAACCCGAATGAAAATGAAGGTTCGGGTAGAATCCATTACCTTATGTCCAAATGTGTTCTACATTTGTATTTAATACCATGGACTATCAAATTGAATCCATTAACTAATAAATTTCGAAAAATTTATACATTAATTTTATTTATTATAATCTTATTATGTTCTCTTATGTATTTTTCTCTGAGTTATAAGATACAATTTTATCTCTCTGGAGTTTTTATTTCCTTGATTTTCACGATCAGTAAACTTATATATGAGTATAGAAGTTCATGTGGAATTGGTATAATTATCCAGAATTAAAATTATATGATACTATTGATCATAAATAAGTGTAAATGGTTATATATATAATTTTTTTATATATTATGATTATGAATAATTAGATAATACATTAAGTGATAATCGTTTAGATTATTATGACGGTTATTGTTCATAATGAACACATTTTGTTTTATTGTTTAGTATTATGTCAATATGTTACATCCAGAACATACAGAAGGATGTATTAAATATATTATATTATTTTTTTCACCATATAAATGGTCTCATTACCAACATTTAAGGAGAAATACATGATTGAAAATCTATCATCCACAAAGGTTGAAAATTTGGACCCCACGAACGATGATTTCATTTTAAAAATAAAAGAGAGAGATAAAAGTTTAAGGAAGTATATTCCATTAACATGATATAATTACAGTATATAGAAGATACTAGAATTATTGTTCTCATTTTTACAAAGGAGGTGATAATAGAATGACAAAATAAAATAACATTAAATGAAATTAAAAGGAAAAAATAAGAGGATTTTACCTCTTGAATACTCTTCCTTGAGAACCTCCTTTGAGGGGTTTTTTTGGTCTTTTGTGAAGACCAACAGATCCTTGAAATAGGGAAGAGGCTTAGAGATATTATTGGGAATAAATTTTACAATCTCTATGTCTTATAGGTTCAAGGAGATGTGGTTGTTAGGGTTGGTAATTATAGTGGAGGAGAGGGGTGATTTTTGAATATTTAATTAATTAATTTATTATTTAGGCTCATGAATTTGAATAGATTGATAAATATAATAAAATATATTAAAATAATTAATTAAGGTTATAGATTATATTTCATACATAATTCATGACTTAAGTAGTAATTCATTTAACTTATAATGTATTTATACTGTAAATTATCGTATTTTACTATTCCCCAAAAATTCAAGTATTTTAGAAAAATCTGAAAAATTTATTCTAACCATTTTCAGATGTTTAGAATTAAAAAATGGTCTCTATTTTATGAAATTATTTTTCTAAATATGATAAATTTATTTTCTTAATTAAAATCATCATTTACTCCCAAAATGAAAATTTTGAACTTATAACTCATTTTAGAACACTTTAAAAAATTTACTAAATTCTCATAACATTATACTAAAATTATAAGACATCAAAATGTTAATTTATAATTACATTTTTTTTAAAATAATATTTATTTTAAATAATTTTATTGATTATAAAATTTTAATTAAAGATTTATGACTTACAAAAATACCAACACTTAATTAATAAATTTTAAAAATTTTATTTATGTGTACTATTAAATAAAAATTTCATTTATAAGATGCCTATATTTTCTTTATACATTCATGGGTGAGGTTAAAATTCATTTTGATGGTTTAATACTCATTAGTGTCATATTTCTATTCCTTATGTCAAGTTTGTTTTTTCATTGGTATATATTTTATAACTTCTATAAATACCCATTTTTTATTTATTATTCATTTATAAAGTTTGTATTTTGTTTTATAAGATATTTTATGTTATCTATACTATATGAAAAAAACCTATGAAGGGAAATATCATTGATTGAATTATGGGTCATTACATTCTCCCCTAATACAAAAAAATCCTCAAAATTTCTATAATTTCACATCATAAAAATATTGGGATCGTTCTTCATCATAAGTTCCTTTGGATCCTATGTTGCCTCTTCAATTTTATTATTTTCACAAAGTACCTTTACCAGCCGAGTCAACTTATTCTTAAACACCTATTCTTTAGTGTCCAGAATCAAGGGAGGCATTTCACAGTAAGATAAGTGAGGCTCCAATTCTATTCCTTCGGAAGTTAGTACATGTGTTTGGACTGGCATGTACTTCCTCAACAAGGATATGTGGAATATATTGTGTGGCTTAAAAAGGCTAGGAGGAATTGAAAAATGATAATCCATAACTCCAATTAACTCCAGAATTTCAAAAGTACCAATGTACATAGGGATCGGTTTCCCTCTCTCCCTAAATATTATAACACCCTGCCAGGGACATACTTTCAAGAAAATGTGATCTCCCACTTGAAATTCTGAATCCTTCCATTAATTATCAGTATAAATATTTTTCCTGTTTTGAGCTACATTGATATGGTTTTGAATTGTCTTTACCTTTTCTTTTGTTTCCTCCAGAACCTCTGGGCCCACAAGCTTCCTTTCATCAACTTCATCCCAACTGGTTGGTTTACGATATCTCTTTCTATACAATGCTTCATATGGTGCCATTTGAATACTATAATGGAAAATATTTTTGTAGGAAAACTATACCAATGGTAATTAATGGTCTCTCATACCTTTAAAGCCAAGGGATATTGATCTCAACATGTATTATAAGGTTTAGATAATGAATTTTAACTGCCTTTCCATTTGAGGGTGATAATTAGTACTTAAATGAAGATCAGTATCTAATTAATTCTAAATAATTTTCTATAATTTCAACATAAATCATGGATCATGATCAGAAACAATTGACAGAGGTTCTCCATGATGTCTTACAACTTCATTAATATAGAGTTGTGCAGGGTTCTTTAGTTAAAAATCCTCCCTTATAGAGAAGAAATGTAGATTTGGTATGTTGATCAACAATCACCCATATTCCATCATTATTTCTTATGGTTTTTGGTTATCAAGTGGAAAAATCCATAGTTAAGTCACCCCATTTCCATGTATGAATAGGTAGGGGTTTCATGACACCTCTAAGATGTTATCTTTCAGCCTTCACCTATTGATAGTCTAAACATCTTGATACGTAATCAGCAATTTCCCACTTCATATTATCCCACAAAAAAGGTTCTTTTAAATATCTATACATCACAGTGCTAACATTGTGTAAATAGAAATTCGAGCTATGACATCATCCAATAACTCCCTTTTTAGAAAAAATGTCGAGGGAACACAACCTCCTCCAAAATTATAGAATTACATCCTTACACATTAAGTCTAGAAAATTCCCATCATTCACATCCTTAATTATCTTTTAAAGATTCTCATCATTACACTGAGAACTTTTCATTTATTCTACTAAATATGGTTTGGAAAACATTTGAAAAAAGTAATGATGTTTCACCATCCTTTATAATTCCTATATATATCATTTCTAGATCCATACACACAGGACGTTTTTCTATCCTCATTGTGTTCATAACTCCATGATCCTTCTTACCCAAATCATCTTCAACTTTATTTACCTTTCCCATGTGGTACTGTGTTGAACAATCATAAACCTTTATTATCTCAATCAATCGTCCTTGCCTCATGTTGTTTTCTTTCAATGAGAAGATATATTTCAAACTCTTGTGATCCATATATATCTCACATATATCGCAATATAGATTGTGACTCCATATCTTTAGAGAAAATATTACAGTTACTAACTCAAGAACATGAGTTATATTGTTCTATTCCTGAGTTTCTAATTTCATCAATGCATAGGAAATAACTCTTTCATTATGTACAAAGATACTACCATGTCCTTTCTTTGAGGCATAACTATAATTCACAAAACCACCATTTCCATATGGTAGAGTCAAGATAAGTTCATTCACCAATGTCTTCTTTAATTGATCAAAAAAATTCATTAAATTATTTTTTCCATACAAACATAACCCGTTTATGGGTATGCTTGTTTAACGGGTTAGCTAATCGAGTG
Organism: Viscum album; assembly: GCA_963277665.1. Lineage (NCBI taxonomy): Eukaryota > Viridiplantae > Streptophyta > Magnoliopsida > Santalales > Viscaceae > Viscum > Viscum album. The sequence continues at coordinate 121,381,217 of OY728156.1, forward strand.
AAGTTTTGAGTGAAATGGGTATAATAAACTACTAAACCAATAAAACTACAAACCTCAGTTATTTTTCTTGGTGTATTCCATTCCGGAACAACCTTTTTCATCACAGGTTAAACTATTATTCCATCATTAGATAGAATATAGACAAGAAAAGAAAATTTTTAAAGCCAGAATTCTCATAATCTAACATCCCAGATAACTCATTTCTTCTAAGAGTCTTCAAAATAATGTATAAGTGATTATCATGATCTTCATTTCTTTTGGAGTATACCAATATATCATCAGGAAATACCGCAAAAAATCATCAAGATATTTCTTGAAAATAGTACTCATTAGATCAATGAAAAAAAGGGGTACATTAGTCAGTTCAAAAAGAATTACTGTAAACTTGTAATTCCCCTATATGGTTCAAAATGTTGTCTTCGAAATAACTTCCTTCCTCGCATTCAACTAATGATATCAAGTTCGAAGTTACATATTTTAAAAATATTGGTCTCCATGAATTTGATCAAATAAACCATCAATTTGAGGATGAGTATGCTTGTTATTTATCATAATAACATTGATTTCCCTATAGTCAATATAGAGTCCCATCGATCCATCTTTCTTCTTAACAAAAAGAACATGGGATCACCATAGAGAAACACTAGGTAGAATAAATCATTTATCACTATATTACTCTAGTTGTTTCTTCAACTCCACTAATTTCATTATGGACATTCTATAAGGATTCATTGATAAAGGCCTTGCACTAGGAATTAAATAAATACAAAACTTAATTTCCCACTCTTGAGGATGTCTAGATAAATCCTCTGAAAATAAATGAATTTATTCATGAAAAATTGTTACATATTAAATTTGAATATTTATTTCCTCATCCATGGATATAATTTTCCCTTTATACCAAACAATTGCATTCATAAGAATTATTGGGGTGGATCAAGATAAGAATCAGATGGTGAGGTTTCTTTTCTAAAGATAAGGGATGCTACATCATTCTCAAAAATTGTAACTACCTTATTATTATAATATATTTTCACATGATAATTTGAAATATAATCCATACTTATAATTATATCAAATTCAATCATAGGTATGATTATAATTTCAGTAACTAAAGAACATTTATGTGTCATAAGGGGGACTGATTTACACAACATTGTTGCAGTGATACTTCCATTATGAGTTTTAACTCACAACTCCTATATTAAATCAAATATAAAATGTCTAATTTTCTTGGAAAACTAGATAGATATAAAAGAATGTGATGATACAAAATAAAATAAATCATTCTCCAAGTTTGAAGAAACTATTAATGTATATTCTACCACATAATTAGGAAATTAATCCTCAACAGTTGTGACTGTATAAGTTTGGACTTTCTCCCCTGGCCTTTATTGCGGAAATTTTCCTTTATGTTGAGTAAAATTATGTGCATAATGTCCCAAATATTTATAATTATAGCATTCAAAATTGAAGGATTATTTCATTCTCTAACAATCACTATCTTGGTGGACTTTTTCCCTACACTTGTAACAGACTCTCATTCCCTTTGGATGAGTACTAAGGTGTTTCTTCCCATAATTAATACAGGGTAAAAATTATACTCTTCCGTTGTTTCCTTTTTCTTAATTTCCTTTTTTAGATTGTTCTACAGCCATATTCTTTTATTTTTTTACTTTTAAGTCATATAACTTAAAAAAATCTTGATATCACATGAGACTATATCTTCATATGATGAGAAATCTTGGGATACCAGTTCTATTTTGAGGAATTGTTTTAAACCATCAATTAATTGATAAATCATACTTCCCTAATTGAATATGTAGTCTACATCATGCTTTTATAACCTTGTAATGTTTAATTTGTAATTTGTAACATTTTCATACTCTTTATATCTCAGACTTAATAATTCCCTCTCCATATCTGCTCAAAGTTCATGAGGAAAATATTTATTCAGGGAAAATTTCCATCAAATCCCTTCATTGTGTATTTTCAAATTCTTCCTCCACTTTGGGGTTCTAAATTTGTGACCAGTATTGATCTTAATCTCTCTATAGATGTAAAACTTCCCTGACAACCTACTCTCATTCATTAATTCCCAAAGCAATAAAAATATTCTCTAAAGAACTTATCCACTTATCTTCTATAAATGGATTACTAGTCTCATTTAATTATGGAGGTTGTGGTTATATAAAGTGTTATAACAATTCTACTCTACGTTGTGGTTCATGATTCTTTATACAGGTAATATTATTGTTCCTAACCTGATTCAATTCTCCCATTATACTTATAAGTGGCTCAAAACCAGTCATAGCTCCAATACCGACATCATTATCTTGCATAGGAGGTAAATCCCTATATGGGATATGTTCATTGATAGAGTTTTCATTCCTTCCACGATACTTTTTTCTAAATAATGGCATACACTAGATTAGGGTATGAATCGTAATGTATAATATGAAACTAAAAACACATAACATAAATTGAAATTCTATGAATAGTTATTCTCATAATCATAAACATGGTTTTATTGGGGACATATTAAATTTTAAATCCTCTATAATGATTTATAATGAAAATGTGACTTATCATAAGAATATTAACTAGGATCATCAAAACAGGTTCTTTTGAAGTCCCATTTTCATGTACCAGGATTCCCCATGTCTAATCCTGGACATGTTGTCGGAGTTGTTACCCTTAGGTACATTTGTACTAGAACCACATCCACTTGTAGTATCTAGAAAAGAATGTATTTCTAGAAAGTTCCACAAATCCATACCTTACCAAAATTCTACGATTTTATTCTATTAATATCCTAAAAGTATATCTTAGGGTTATGTCCCCTAATCTATGTTTTATAAATCTTGTTTCCATAGTTTCTCCTAAACATCCTCTTATACCAAATGAAATGACCCTGGCCACAATTTCTTGGAGACAGTTCCTTACTTTATTATAGTGACATACATATAAGTCTCGAAACCCAAAGTACTGATTAGTTTAGTAGTATTGGAATCGAGAATATATACATAATTTTTTATTACAACTTGAAAGGAAAAAACATAGAAAATCCATTAGAAACTCCCATAACTCTTAAATTATCCACAGAAGTCATTCATAATATTCATCTTCGCATCGTGGTGAAAAATAAAACATAATAATTGGGTGATCGATGATGCTCATTATGGGTAATAATTCAGAGGAATCTAAAAATAAACCATTAGGTAAGGGGAATAATGAAAAAAGAATTGAATTAAAACAAAAACATGATCATAATATGGATGGAATAAAAACTGATTAAATGAATCCATATAAATGGTCATAGGATAATGAAACAAAACGATGGATATTCTACTAGTCATGTAATCACATGGTATATAAAATACTAATATTATAATGAGGTAATGGATAATGTGGGACATAATAAACAAACCGTCGAGGCCTTATCCAAGACACCATACATAATCAGGTAAGATGTTATCCCATACCCAAAGTAGTTTGTCTCATGAGACCTACCAATTCTTAGAGGGGATATAGCGAGCCCCACCTAACACTTATTAAGTTCAATTCATTACTCATATTTATGGGGTAAAAAATAATAAAAACACATTCAAATTTAATCTATCATATGAAAAGTAAATAACTTTCCCCAATCAGTAAACATAATCACTAACCATTTAGAGTAATATGGTGAATGATATCACGACAGAACATCCGTAGTCAAAATAATAATAAATAATTCCTTAAAATATGGTACATTATATCATAAAATATTATTCCCAATTAAACATATGAATGAACAAGGGTGTTAAAATAAATGAAAATGCTCTTATAAAATCATTGAGGAATTCTTTAGAGAAATACTCTTTTTTACTTTGCAATGAAGAGTTATTTATGAAAGACATTTTTATAAATCAAAAAATGAACTGATATAATTTTTCATGAAAAAAAAATAAGTGATTTTAGAAAAATAAGGTTTTATTAAAACTGATTTTATATGGTACTTGAATGTTGGTAAGAAATAGTTATGTTCCCTTTAATCGGGTTTGCGTATCGGGGTGAATTGAAAAGGGATCCTTGTAAAAATAAGGTTTAACCATAAATGAAGATGAACTGATTTGGATGTATGATTTTGTAAGATATTAACATAATATATAATAAGTTCACGAAAATAAATAATCATTACATTAGGATAAAGATAGTGAATGAATAACCTGAAATAAAAAATTAAGGTTCAGGTATAATCCCTTACCTAATGTCTGAATGTGTTCTGAACATTAACTTAATGTTCTGTATAATCAAATTAAATCCATAAATTAATTAATTAATAAAATTTTGTTGATTTATTTTATTTATTTTAATTTTATAATGTTATTTTATGGACTATTTTGTTTGTTATAAGATATAATTTTATCTCTTAGGAGCATTCGTTTCCTTTGTTTTCAGGATCAGTATACTTGTATATGAATATGGAAGTTTATGAGGAATGTGTATAATTATTTAGAATTGTAATTATATGTTTTTAATGAAAATAAAAAAGATTAAAAGTTCATATATATATAATTTTTTTATATATTATTAGGATGAAACATTTTATAATACATTTAGTGATAATCGTTTAGATTATTACAACTGTTAGTGTTCATAAGGAACTCTTTTTGTTTTATGATTTATTATTATGTATATATGTTACACAAAAAACATAATAAAGGTTTTAATATATATATAATATTATTTTTTAACCACAAAAATTGTTTCATTACCATCCTTCAAGGAGAAATTGAAGAACGAAAATTTTTCATCCACAAAGGTTTTAAATCAGCACCACACGGATGTTGATTTCATTTTTAAAATAAAAGAGAGAGAAAAGAGTTGTAGGAAGGATATTATATAAACATGGTATAATTCCAATATATATATGATAATGGATTTATCATTCTCATTTTATCATCAGAGGTGAAGGGATAATAAAACATGAAAAGAACTTGAAATGAAATTAAAAAAAAGGAAGAGGATCTTACCTCTTGAATATTCCTCCATGGGAAGGTCCTTAAAGTGATTGGTTTTGATGTTTTTTGAAGACCAAGAGTTATTTAACGTGGTTAATAGGTTTGGGGAGATTATTTTGGAGAAATTTGACAAGATATAAGGCTTATTGGTTTGAGGATAAGTTGTGGTGAGTGGTAGAATTTATAGTGTAGGAGAGCGGTGATTTTTGAATATTTAATTCATTTGTTATTTATTTTATCTCAAGAAAAATAATAGTTTGAGAATAATCATCAAATATATTAAAATAATAAATTTACGTTCTATATTATGGTTATTAAATCTTTCATGACTCAAGGAATGGATTATTTAACTTCTAATGTATTTATACCGTAAATTACCATATTTTACTATTCACCAAAACTTCATGTATTTTAAAAAAAATCGAAAAATTCACCATAACAATTTTTCAAAATGTATAATTCAAAAATGGACTCTCTTTTAGGAAAATAATTTTCTAAATATAATTTTTTCTTAAATTAAAACAATTATTTACTCGAAAAATACAGATTTTAATTTTATAACTGATTTTATAAAAAATCTAAAACTTAAGTAAGATCTCGTAAAATTATCCATAAATCATAAGAATAAAAATATAAAATTATGAATATATTTTATGAAAATATATTTTATTAATTAAAAAATTGAAATTAAATATTTATGGATTGTAAAAATACCATCACTTAATTAATAATTTTTTAAATATTCATTTACTTACACTATTATATCATAATTTCATTTATAAAATTATGAGATTTTATTTATACTATCATAGGTGAGAATATTATTCATTTGGTTGTTTTACTATTCATAAGGGTCATATTACTATTCCAAAAGTCAAGTTATAATTTCATCACTATAGGTTCCTTAACTTCTAAAAATACAAATAATTTCATCCATTATTAATATATAAAGTTTATATTGTGTTATATAATTGATTTTATATGATCTATAAGATATAAAATGTACATAAGAAGAGAAATCTAATTGATAGAATCCTAGGTCGTTACACAAGTGATTCTCACATCAACTCATCATGTATATCTGAAGGCACCCGAATAAATTAAAGGAAGAGTAGAGTTTGACATCCATCAACAGCTAAACCTAGAGTCAGGTTCTCTACTATTATGTTATCCCTAAAAATGAGGCCCACTTAATTAGATACCTACCACATCCAGACTCACTCTAGAAGGGAGGAGGTCACTACTAGAGCTGTTAAGAGTATTGAACCAAGTTGTTCTGGAACCTCAAGGTGCATCTTAGAAAATATAGGAATCAACTACCACTCGCAACTAGACTCCATAATGGATTTCATCTAGGTCTTCCAGCTTAAGAAATCATCTACAGAATTACCTTTTTCCAGTGTTTAAGTAATACCCAAGTTGAAATATATTAGGTATTTCACCCACCTGTGCTGCCTCAAATTCAAGTCTCACAGATAAAAGATATATATATTTGATAATTTTATGATCCATGTAAATAATGAATAACTCTACTTACATGTAGTCACTCAAATAGCATATAAAAGTTACCATGTAAGATAACTCAATGACATGTGTAGTATAGTTCCACTCATGAGGTCTTAGCTGATAGGACCTTTATGCTATAACCCAATCACCCCACATCATCACTAACCCAGTATGTTTCTTGAAGTGTGACAATAACAATTCTTTCCTCCTCCCACCTTAGGATGAATTAGGATCATATCTAAAGTTATTCTTACCTTTAATTCCTAAGAAGTTGTCTCACAAGCTTTAATCTAGTTAAATTTCACACCCTACATAGTCAATCCCATAAGTGGTGATGCCCGATGTGAGATGTCCTGGATGAAATGCATATAACAACTAGCATTCCCTAAGAAGATTTTTATCTCAAACACATTAACTAGATGATCCTAGTAAACACTAGATATCACCTTTTATATGTTAATAGATTCTTCTTCTTCAGATATGATGCAACCCAAGAAGTAAACCTTAGTGATCCAAAAGTATCATTTACTGAGCATTACATAGAGCTTTTTCTCTCTCAATGAATTAACCACAATATAAATATGGTTTGAATGGTATTTTATTTTGATGAAATACACTATTATTTTGCCTATGAAGTCTAAAACAAACCAATCATGATACAGGTGGAAAACCTAATTCATCATATCCATGAACACTGCTGGTGAATTTGTCAAGCCAAAATGGCCTAACCAAATTCTAAAACATGGAATACCTACTCCAGAATGTTGTCCCTAATATGAATGATTATCTCAGAAGAACCTAATGGTAACCCAACCTCAAATAAATCTTATAGAAAAATTTTCTCAAGGGATATGGTCGAAGAGGTTGTTTATATGAAGAAGTGGATACTAATTCTTCACTATACATTGGTTTAATAAGTGATTATACACAAACAATATAAGGGTACAATCAATTTTCTTGTAGAAAAGGAATAGAGAACCCCTTGGTGATGTGTTGGGTTGGATAAAACCATTTTAATTTAGATATTCAACCTTCTTCTTGGGTTCATGGAGCATTATGGGTTCCATTCTATAATGAGGAATGCACATTGGTTCCGAACCTGGAAGAAGTTCAATGGTTAACTCGAACACTCTCTCAAGAGGTAATTTAGAGAAATAATCATGGGATACATACCTAAAATATTCCAAAATAAGAGGTAATTCCATAACCAAATTCTTTGATCACTCGAAAGGAGATAGGACATCTGGGTTGTCACACCGCAAAACCCAGTACACTACGATCTAGCGTCACTCTCCATGAAATCACATTCACACTTTTTGGTGTACTTTCTTCCCTCTGATGATGTGAAAGGTACATGAAAACGATATTAATCAAAATGGTACAGATGAGGAATAATCAATACAAAACTAAGAATGTTATCGAAATTTGTCATCTCGAGGATGAAGAAACCCCATAGGAAAAGATACCCACATATCTCACGGGGCACTCATTACACTGTCATATACCCTCATCTTGAACTCATAAGAGTGTGTTAAGGGTCATAACACCACTTGATTACTCAATATCTAACCCCAAAAATCCCATGGATGCAAAAAAATATATAATGTAGTGTGATGAAATTGTTCCAAAATGGGATGAAACTAGAGTGAAGTCTACCAGAACAATACATAAAACTATATACAGTCGTAGAATTTTCTCCTCTAACATGAATTGTACTGCATAAATATGAACTAAACCAAGCCAATGAGATTATTTCTATGTAACCTGAGAATCTCCACTCTATTGAATCGAAATAATTTAGGACTAAAAGCCTCACCCATGACCACCTTCTCGACCTAAATGTCTTGTAGAAGGCCAAATTCCATCCTGGAATTTGTTAAAAGATCCTACACCTAAAGGTAGTGCTAGAATAGATCCCTGATCACTTGGAACTAGAGGAAAAGATTAGCAGAAGTGTTGGAGGTGACCTTTCCTGCTGCATGCTCGACACTTGATCAGGTTCGTCGTACACATGTACTTTGTACAACCTGAAATTTTTCACTTGTGATACATCAAATAGTTGTCAGTAAAATTACACCTAGTTGGTACGTCCACCATATGTAACCTCAAAAAAACACTTCCTTCCATTGGATAATCCACTACTATTCTTGGAATCAGAACTATCCTACTTCGCGTCACTTGATTCTAATAGGTTCCACTCGATGATGAGTTTATGATTCACTATCTCTAAAATTGTGGTCAGCCAAAATATGATCACCTAAGAGAGGATGGAAAATGAAATCCAATCCCAAAGAATACTTCATATTAGTTATCCCATCCCTGATCAAGTTCAGTGTGAAGAACTATAATTTGGTTAAATGAGATGAGTATATCATCACCGAGATGTCACCATGATGAAGTTTTCTGGACACTCGAACATGATTGGTTCTCAATATTGGAGGAAATAAGTATTTGAAGATTCCTGTCTGGAAGTCCACCAAGAACACACCCAAATGTTGACCTTATCGAATCAAAATACTTCACCAATTCATATTGTAATCAAGTAGAATATAGGTCATGAGTTTTATCCTATGCCATTAAGGCATCTCGATATGCATGAAGATAGACTTCATGGTCTCTATCCAAGATTCAACAGACTATGGTCTTCCATCCCTAGAGAAAGTGCGAGGATGAAGCTGTTGGAATTAGTTGGTTAGCTCTTCCATGAAAGGGAAAGGTCAGGGAGAGCCCTAAACGGTATGCACGAACCAAACTAAGATATCATAGATTTGGGAATCACCACACAGCATAAGATCTATATGAGGTTCTTCAGGTGGCATTACATATGGTATTATGGGTGGATCATGGCCTACCACCTCCAAATTATTCTCATCACTACTCTCTTAGTATACAACATGAGTTCTTCATAGTGTAATAGCTCTTCAATTTCCCAGATCATGCCTCATAGGGGATTTATAACATATAGGGAAAGTGATAAAGAAGGTCAGGTACTAAGCCTGCCTCTAAACATTCTAAAACCCATATCCAGCTTCAAGTGACAATTCTAGGTGATCTATAGATATCATATAAATACCATTAGAGAGACAACCTATTTCACACTATTAGGTCGTGTCCGGGTTAAGGTATCATGTCGCACAAGTAGAATTGTGCATTTCATTTTATAATTTTACGCATTTTTACATATTTATTTATTTAAATTAGACATTAAATGGTTAAATTAGATATATCACAACTTTTAATTTATAAGGTTCCATACACCATATAAATTGAAATTTGATATCCACTTAATCCTAACAATAACATGTTCCAGTCCATGTGACATATGGTATATGTCTCAACATTCCAAAATTGGATGCTTAAGGCAGCTTCTATAACATATTCATGAAAAAACTATTAGTTTATAGCAAACCCTTTAAGTTACAATTGTGTTTTCTTAGTCCTACAAAGGTAATTTCATCACATATATATATATATATTAAAATCAATAATTGTAAGGTAGAACAATTAAGGCATCACAGTAATGAAATAAAATTCAAGCAATGCATGTTGTAAAGTAGATATAACATCAAATAATGCATTTTATTTTTATATTAGGGTTCCTGAAAGGATTAATGAGTTTAGAATCTGTCATATCATTTGTATATGGTAGATATCCCATAGATACAATAACATCAACAATATAAATAACTAAAAAAAGGTGTATCACCCAACTATAAAAATATGTGGAACTATAACAGGGTCAAGAAATAAAAACATCTACCAATCCTCAATAAATGGGATTCCATTATACATGGGGCACCTACTCCCAAACAAATTATCATTGTAAAATTACAATGTCCAATCCTTTTTTACAAACCCAAATAATATGAAAAAAATTTAAAAACCTTTAATACAACTTTATAGAATCTGGCCCCGGGTGCCACTCTGTAGTGCCCCAAGATAGTGGTTGAAGGACATCAAGTGTGTCTCCCCAAATTCTAGAGGCTAATGACTAGTAGTAAGGTCTACAATGTTTCCAATGGGAGACTAACCCTTCAATGATTAGATTTCATCACAAAAATATAAATAATAAAAAACAAAACATTAGAACCAGTATAATAAAGACCATATACTTTGAAGGAAATATAAACAACTAGTGTGAGTCAAATAAAAAATAATAGACACAAAATGATTATCTTGGTATTTCCTGAATCTATAAAAACTGGGTATCATGGGAAACATTGGATATAGGATTATACTACATGAAAACCAAATATTTAAAATTCCAAAAACTATTAAAACAAGTATTTCAAACATAGTCTCAGTCCTCTCCCCTGAACACCATCCTATAACATTCAATCAAACATCAGATGCTATAATCTTCCCTTTATATATACCTACATTTATAAAGTATTATCAATTACAAAATCTTGATCATGTATCATGTGATATAAAATCATAGTAGGCCACCAAAAATAGAGTCTAGATGAAACCATTTCATGAAATATAACGTGAATAGTGTACAATGAATAATTAATGCAACACAGAAATAACCAATAAATAAAATACACTAGGTTGGGTTTTGTTAGTCACCCTTCCAATTATACATGCTTCAGCCTAAGCCTATATGTTCAATATAAGGTAACCTATGATGCTAAAGTGGGGGATATAATATGTAAGATGGTGTAATTTCCCCATTTTTTTTATTAGGCTTAGAAGACATGTCCCTATGATTTCATGACTAAAGGATATTTTCTCATTTAAAAATGTTTATTTAACATTTAATTCAAATGATCCACATGAAAATAATTAGAGTCACCCTAATCCCATCTATTTAAATTTATATGGAATTTTCCAGTATCTCTTGAGGGGCTTGGTAAAACTATAATGACATGAATTACATCCAATGTGACCCATGAATGATGTACCATGTATCACTCCAGGAATGGTGTGATAACATCAAGAACAAATCTCCATGTTTGTACTTGGTATTGCATGTAAGAGCACATGTCTCTCTCATGGCATGTTACAACCATCGTTCCATCGAGACCGTCCAAGGGGTCTCCCTTTTGGAACTATTATCACTCAAATATAGGAAAAATAAATAATTCTCGACAATCTCATATTAGGAATAGATGGAGTTTCTAATAGAATGTTTAAAGCCCTCAAAAAATTATAACAAGGATAGAACAAGAGTTTTTCAAACATTTCTATAATTTTTGTCCTATTATAGAACCCTTAATACTAATGAAAATGAATTTAATCAAGAATTTATATCATAATTAGAATGTTTTTTGAGGAATTCAATTGAAAAATCCATTTATATTATAAGATTAATATATAAGCAATTGACCAATTTATTTTTTAACCGATTCATTTTATACATGAGGTGAAGGGATTAGCTCATGGTTCATCACCCTATCAAAATAATTTAGGAATAAATCCCATAAATTATAATGAAACACCACTCATGGTATGTTGAAACTATATATGGAATGGGTGAGGTAAGCCTCAAGTGCAGAGCACACTCATTGGATGGAATAATTCAAGTAGATCATCCCATGAGGTTGATTATCAACTATCCCAGGTCTCAATTTTCATGGTGTGGTCAAACATTTAATTTAACTAGAAAAAAAGGTATCACTGGAAATTTTCATCTCATAAGACAATAGAGCGTGATGTGTAATGCATAAAAGTGTGGAAAGATCCTAAACCACATACCTTAGTATTGTATATCATCCTTCATCTAGATTTATCTTTTTATTAAATCTATAATGTATTAAATTGGGGAAATATTCAAATTACCTAAAAATTGTGAAATTGATATTGCATTGAGATTGCACAATAGAAGATGTATGAAAATAGAAATAGATGTGATATGATCAAATAACTTACAACTAGCTTCCTGATGTATCCTACAACAAGAAAAATAGTGTCCACATAGAGGAATTACCAAAAACCTAAAATGGAGGACGAGAATTATACATTGGAGGAGAAGGTTTATCCACATGAGAAAATGGAGGAAGGAATAAAAAATATGTTAAATCGTTAAGGAGATGAAAATATTTAATTTTACACTCAAATATAGGGGTTTACATTTTTCTTGCATGGTTGGCCAAACTGTGCACCAACCATGCACATATCCTACTTCAAAGGGGAACCATGCAAGGTCAAGAGAATAGTTTATCCAACCATGTGGAATCGTGAATAATTTCACTATTATGAAATTGTTGTTGGATGCACGTGCTTGCACCCGGGGTCACATGGTTGCAGTCTTACTATGAGGCCCCTAGAACCCCATTATTTATAGTCGTATAGTTTAGGGAAACTATGCGGGTTGGGATGCATGGTATCTACTAACCTTGAAGCCCAGTCATACTCTGTGAATTTCAAGGATCTGAGCTCATATCCATCCACATACACACCCAATACCTCTTGAATTCATTTGTAATCATTATTATATAAAAAACAATTTAAACTAAAATTGAACTATTTGTACCCTTGAGAAAAAGCGGTACATTACATTAGTGATTCGTGATAGTTTGGAAATTCACAAATGTATTTTTGGAGATATTTTACTATATTCAAAGGAATAAAGGTATGTTATATGATTACGACAAGTTTTTTGAATGAAATTTTTTCTTTATGTTTTGGGATGAAAATCAGTTTCATAAAAAGGAATGTAGAGTTTCATGAAAAGGCTATGGAAATATTGAGAGTTTTATGATTCCATGAAAACATCTATAACTTTTGGATCCCCCCTAATTTATACGAGGAATACTTTATGAATATAAAAAGTATATAAACTTGGGAAAGTATTTCATGAAGGGTTTATTTTTGTGAAAAGGTATTCATAAGACAGTCAGTTTCTTGAAGAAAAGATGATTGGTTATTTTTATTTTTGTGAATGATTTGATTATAATACTATTTTTTGTTATGATAATGGTGTTAGTTTCATGGAATTATTGTTTTATATGAAAAATTAGTGATTCCTAAATAATTGATATGTTTCACGGAAGTGATTTTGGAGGTTCACAGAGGTGAATTTTATTTTAATATAAATTTTTTTGAGAAAAATATTGTGTTAATGATGTAATCATCAACTAGATGAACGTATAACTTAATGATGAACAAAATTATCTATAATAAATATTTTTTCAAGAGATTAAATAAAGAATATTCTAAAAGTGTAGTGACTACACTTAATTTGAGAGACATGTGACCTTTTAAATTTTGATTTGTTTTAAACGTGGAGAGATAGTGAGTCTAATCACAACATTATAATAGAATTTAACTTTATTATATTTTTCTCATCAACACATTTCCATTTTATGATCCTTGGATGTATCAATGTGAAGGGGAACCATGTAAAATTTATGTTTCTTATGACTGATTTAATTCATATCATATGTTGCTGCAGAAAATAGAGATATGACTGTCTTATAAACATTAAAAAATATATAGGGGAGTTTTTTTAATCTTTTATAGCCTAATTTGCCCACACATAGAGTATTTAACCTAGTTTAGTTAATTGTTTTTACTAATTTCAATATTTATGGTGGTGAAAAAATATGTTTAACATGTCAAAAAAATTATTAATATTATTCCAAATAGTGATTCCATTTTTTTAAAATATAATTCATGTATGTGAAAGAACCAATTTAAATATGTAACCACATATACGAGGAAAAATAGGGATTCCAAATAAAATTTTTTCAAAAGTATTGATGATTTTATTAGAAAATTAAATATAAAATTGGATAAAATATCTAAAATTATATTTATAATAATATACTTGAACTAATATATACTTAATAAAATTAAAATATATTTTAACTTTGTATGTAATTAAAATATAAAATAATTTTTATATAAAAAAATATTATTTTTCAGTATTCATAGAAAAAATATACTTTTCAAAAAAACAAAAAAAAATCCCCCTAAGTTAATTTTGATATGTTGATTTCAAAAATAATGTTTATATTATCAAATAAAATTTCTAAAGATTCAAAAATAAATTTTATCATAACTAAATAAGAACTGAAGGAACTGTTCTCTTTGAAAAAAATATAGTATTTCAGAAAACATTTATTTTTCTCAAATGATCCTTATATTATTTCTAATAAATATTAATCTAGTTCATTTATTTTATAAAATTATAAACTATATAGTTTTCATAATTATTTTAATATTATTCATACCTTCAAACATAAGAGATATGTTATAATGGTCACATATATATAATATTTTAATAAAGTGTCATCTTTCTTCTAAACCCGGTGTAGTCATTATCACATGATATCCAAGAGATTTAATTTATTTAAATAGAAAGAAATAATAATATATCAGGATTCCAAACCCCATGTTATTAACATTAAATTAATTAATTATTAAAAAACATTGATTATTTCAAAACTAAATAAATAACACCTTTCTAATTTATTATTAATTTAATTTAACACTTCATACTTAAATTTTCACTTCTTTATGAAATCAATGAAAATATAAATAATTATATGATAATTATAAATCCATAATCATTAATAAAAAATTAATTCTTAATTCATATTTAATTTAGTTTAACATCAATTGAAAATATTTATATCCTCAAAAATAAGATTTTCATTAATTCATTAAATCATAGTCTATTGAATTGAATGCGATTTCGGTTTCCCTAAGTGTTTTTCCCTCTATCTATATTTCTTATTTTTTTAACGCAACTAATATACCAAGAGAAGTATCAAGAAATACATTATCCCACCATATATAAATAAAAAAATCATAAAAAATAATCTTTCGTGTGAATATATATAATTTTTAATAATTAAATTTAAATCATTTACCTCTTCATACCGAATACTTAATTTTTTCATCCATTATTGAATAATATAACTTTATTTAACAAACCTGTGTTATATTATTTATGATCCTCATATAAATAGATTTAGATTTTGGAACATTATTCTTAATAAAAGTTAAAATGATATCTTTCTTCATAACATACAATGGAAAATACATTTATGATCATTTAGTTAAAATCATGTCACTTAGGATGAAATGGGTTCCACATACTTCTCTATGAGAACATAATTCATCATATTCACCTTTTATTATGTGATTATTGATAAAAATTGATATTAATATCTTCTTTAAAATATTATTATTCACACTACCAGATAGTAATTTCTATGGAAACATTGTTCAATGAATTCCTATTAGTGGGTTTTCCCTCGTGATCTACTCTTATAGACCAAAAAATAATATATTTACTATATGGTTTCTTAATTCTTATATTCCCCCAAAACTTTTTAGTAAATAAATATATGTTCCATATATGATTTTTTTTATATAGAATATAATACTTACCATTAATACTTTAAAAATTTTACAGTAGTGTTCCCGTTATATTAGGAACTTCTATAATCTATATATGTGATAAATAATTAATGTTAATTATTAAAAAATATATTATATAGTGTAAAAAATATTGAATTTTTTAAAAATATATACATTTAAATCCAAAATCATGTATTATAATTGAAAAATGTATAAAAATAAGTTTTTAATTTTCGGATGAAACCCAATATATTTCATTTTAATTATTATTCGATTAATTTTATTCTTAAAATAACCTAAATTATAGTAAAATTTCATTTTTTATATTTTCATAAAACAAACTTATAGATTTATATAAAATTAATTCAATTTGATTCATTATAAGATGAAATTTTACAATTTAAAAGTCAATATTCAAACTCCCTTATCATATTATTTTGACCCACATACCTAGTTACCATGGAATAAATTGAAGAATACACAATAAAAAATGTATTGGTAATTGAAATATTATAATAATTTATTGAATGGTGTTAATAAAAATTATTATACATCAATCATCTATAATTTCTCAAACACCCATGGAAATTACCTCAATATAGATGCCTTCTCCTATAAATAAAATTAATTCTATGGTTTATATGTTAATAGTATCATTTAATATGAGAATGTAATTAATTTATAAAATTATTATTTTTTAATAAATATAATAATTTATTTATACAACTTTATAATAATTAATAAAATATTATAAAAGTTCAACTAATTTTTTCAAATTAAAAATAATATATTAAAATTACATTTTATATAAATTGATTGTTAAATTCTAAAACTAGATGCATTAAAAAGTTAAAAAATTGTATTTTCTACCTTTTCTAATATAATAATTAATACCCCAAAATATTCTTATAAAACACTATATGATACTTAATTTTAACTATTAATATATTGATTTACAATATAATAACACTAATGTGTCACATAGGATAACCATAAAATAATAAATTAAATTTTAGATAAACTCTACTTTTACCAGATAATTAGAGTATATGAATTTATTAATAATAAAGTGATATATTTATACCCTTTTCAATTTTCTCTATCTTATGGGGATTTGGTATTACACTTGATGACCTGTAGAATTTAACCATGGTGGAATGATAAATTCAAGATAAGAATCTTAAAAAAAATATTTATTTTGTTTCCTATTATATGAATTTCTAACATATGGGAACTTAAAAAAATAGAATAAGAGGATGGGAGTCTCATATAAAAACTATACATTGATGGCTATTATTGGTCAATGAAAATTTTGATAAAATATAAGACAATAAGGAATTATGGATTCAATTTTTTAGTATTAATGATTTATGATTTGGGTAATTCCATTAAATTTATTTTTTTATTAAAAAATACCTGAATATTTAGGGTGAATAGTGGTAAAAACTTTAATTATTTTGGAACAAAGGATTTGATATATATAGGAATGAATTTAAATGATCTTTTATTATGAATTTCATAAATAATTTCATTATAAATGTGATTTTTAATTGACTATAAATTGGTTTAATAATTCTAATTTGGATAACTAATATAAATATCATTAACATAAATAATAGTTCCATGAGTCAAATTTTATAAACAAATAGTTAACTGAATTCAAGTAGTGGGGTTGTATTATGAGACTTGATTAACTCATTTTTACTGATATCTTGTTATAAGATTTATTAAATTCATAATTTTGTAATTTATTGATTTGAAATTTATTATTTTGAGAGTAATTAGATCATTTGTTCAATATATAGTAACAAAGAGGAGTATTGTTGGAAATGAAACAGATCACGTTTATTAAAAGAATCACATGTGAGATTACTTTGATGGGGTCTTGGAGTATGATCCACGTATATTGGATCACATGGAAGCTACTGTGAATGTTTAAATCCCTAGAAGTCTTCTTTATATTACATAGAGTTTAGAATAGAGTATAATGTGAACTGAATGATGTTAAATATGATATTATATAAGATAGTCATACAAAACTTCTACATCTATTATAATGATATATTAGACTTCAATGAATTGTGGAGTGGATAAAGGAAATTATTATTGTATTTGAGCTGATTAATCAATAAGATAAAAAATAAAATAATATATTTTTATACAATAATGTTCATTGAGGAGGTGGTGGGATATTATTATGAAAATATTCAAGGAAGATAATATAACTTATGATACAATTTAGGAATTGTTTTATATATAGATTTATCCTTTTATCCTATATACAAATAAAGTTAAAGTGTTCTTTAAATTAATTTAGTCAGATGTGTCATAACCTTAGTATATTGATAAATTGGTATAGAAGGTTGTAACATCTTGTTACCATCGTTCAGGTATTTTTTATACATTATCTTGGTCACCTTTGGTTTGGGTGTTTTTCTATGTTATTTGTCGGGATTTTTGGGAATTATGAGTGTTGTAAAGGAACCTATGCTATGGATATGAGGGAATGCAGTATAGATATGCTAGATTAGTAATAAATGATCAGACTACAACATAGGAAGTTTTACTGATCTACCATTTTGGTCACATTAGTGTTATAGAGAAGATAGATGTATTATGGAATCATGGGGTGTGGTTTTTGAGAATATTCCAATTGTGTTAGTGATGTGTTTTGAAGAGGAAATAATAAATGTAGGTTGTTATGGCATCTTTCCCATTTATTGGTAGCTTTTTCATGGTTCATGGGCCACATCTTGGCCTTAATCTAGATTAATATGATCTAAAAGTGGTAGGTTCTATGGATTCAGGAGGATAGTTTTCATTGGGTTATTTTAGAGTGGTATCCTACATTTTTATCTTTTCTTCCCCATTTTCATCAATTTTGTGTCGTGGTATCATGGGAAACCATGTTGAATTTTTTTCTATAAAAAAAATGGACCCCCATTTTATATTTCAAACCCATCCCACTCAATATTAACATGACCCTTTCTTTTTGCGTGCTGTCAATAGAGCAGTTTGACCCCTCTATCCTCTTATCTTCTTAGACTATAGTGGTGGTAGATTTGATCGATCTCCCTCTGTTAAGAGTATCTATCATTATGGTGGAATACACTTTTTTCTACTCTGTCTCTCTATTTGATTGTGTTGGTTCCACTTGGTTTTGACGGATTGGATAATTGTTTTGATCTATTGTGATTACTGTTATTTTTCTTTGATCTCCCTTGCCATAGTCGATTTTATGGCAGTTCCCATTGCATCTGATTGATTAATCATGTGATTAAATTTATGTGGTTTAGTAATAATTTTATTTATAATAGAAACCTTAAAATATTTATTTAATTGTAATGATTTTTCAATTTTTTTCAAAACCATGAATTGGGATGATTTTTATGATCTTTTCCATAGACATGATATTTCTGATCGAAAAACTATTTTAAACATCCTTGAAAAAATGGTTTGATTTTCATAAATTGGGCATTAAAATTATTTGATGATTTATTCTTGAGAAAAATGGATTTGAAGGATTGATGTTTTTGGAAGAAATGATCTTGATGAATACCTATGATTTTGTTTTGAAATTGAAAAGTCAATTTGAAACCTCAAATTTGGAATTTTAACACTGAATGATGTAATGAATTTAAATTTACAAAGATTGATTTATTGATAGATTGAAACATATGAGTAACCGGTTAGTTATTGGGGGACTAGAAAAACTATACAAAAAATATAACTCCATATAAATTTATTTGATTAAGATAAATCAAACAAACCCGAGTTCAAATTTATTTACCCAGATTGGGTGTTGATTTATTACATCATGATGGACTTTCCTAAAGGGACATGTGCAGACACATTTGAACCATGGTGATTGAATTGTGAGTGTAAGTATCCTAGAATATAGAGCTATCAAACGTAATGAATTATGATAAGGTATTATTATTATTATTTTATGATAACATTCCAATTATTATATAACTATTTTTATTAATTCCCTTTATTTTTGAAAATGTTTATTAAATACTATTTTGATAATACCTTCATCTGTTTACTCTGAAAGCATTATTTCACTAATAAAATGAAAAAATTATTGTTAATGAATTTTCTATATTTAAATAAAATCATATATTATTTTGTTCTATTGAAATAGATTATGGAGGACTCATTGGGATAATAAGGGAATTTTTTTCTCACATCTATCTTTTTCCATTAGCCATCTATAGACTATCTTTTGGAATATCCAGGAAAAATGAAATCACAACTCATTAGTTTCAGGTTTTTTTGATTCATGTGATCATGGAGTGATATTTTTGAGTGTTTGATAAGTGATCAACTCATTACATGGAGTTTTTGAGTTATTTTCTTAATTTATATCATGTTGTATTTGGATGATGAATTAAATTGATAATTTTATCTTGACTAGTTTTGGTGCTTTGATCCTTGAAGAGTGGTTGGCATACCAACCTCTCATTGATTTGTCTTTCATTGTTATATATTTATTTATTGGTAATGGGGAAAAATATTCCCTTTGACTCATAGTTGATCTTGGGTACTACTCACCAACCCTTGGGGACCAGGAACACACTTACAACTATGCCAAGAATGGATCGAAAAATAGTATACTAGTTTTTCTAGTATGGTTTATGACAAAATGGTAAAAATGGATAAGGTTTTTTCATATTTATATGATATTGGTATATATTTTCAGGTATTCTTGTAGACATGATATAGGAATTTTGTGAATCTAGATGTAGTTATGAGTTAGTTTCTATCCATATCTTATCGTATATTGGCTTGACTCAATATGACTATTTGGAAAATGTATCCTTGAGGGAAAATATTAAATGATTAAAATAATTTCACTAAATTTTATCTGATTATATTGAAATGGAAATGATTTTAATTCTAAATGATGGAATTTAAATTTTTGTTTGTCTTGGTTGAGTTGACTATATTAGTATTATTATTTTTATTCCATGTTGAGGATTTGTATTACCATACCCCAAGAAGACGACTAAATAGACATCAGGAGGGAGCTATCAATGATCCATGGAAATATATTCCTCAAATGGAGTGTAATATTATTTGAATATTATCACATGTTATCAATGTTTTATACTAGTAACTATACCTATAATAGTTAATAAAATAGTAGTATAACCTCGAATAGATGAATATATAAATCATTATTGTGTGGTTCTTCAGTATAATACACAAAATTTCGGAGGATTAAATGATCCTAAAGAGGTTTATGATTTTTTGAAAAAAAATTGTACGAATTTTTGAGTTCACGGAAACACCTATTTGGATGATGGTGATGTGTTATACTATCATGCATAAATGTCCTTTTAGTAAATTTTTGGAATTCCGTTGTTACAAAAATGAAACATGAAGAATTTTAATCAAATGAATTTATGTCTATTTTAAAAGTGAAGTTCAACATAAATATGATGTTATTACAAAGTATATGGGTTTCTTAAACCATGAAAATGGGATATGAAAATGACTCAATATTAAAATTAGTTTACTGAACAATTTTATTCTCATGAGGTGGTGATAAATGAGAAATTTAATCTAAAAAAGATTTCATATGGGTCTTAAATATGATATTTTATCAATATTTGTTTGTATTGAGGACCACTGGTTATGTGGATGTGTTTTATTGGGTGGTTATTGGTGAATGTGGACAGAGTAAAATGTTTGGATTTATGGGAGTACCTCATACTCCTAATTTCTATTCACTTGTTTCATTTAAATGATAAATGATTTGTGATTAGTCTTGTGGTGGGTTAGTGTAGTATACCTCATCCAGAACTTCTGCAGTGCATGGAAGAGGCCCTTTCACTTTATTTTAGTCTGGAATGGTTATGCATTTGAATTGAGTTTTTATAGAGGATTATATGCTTTGTGGAACATCTATTTATTCAGAAAACATGTAGAATTTTTGTCATCCCTTTTGTGCCCAACACTGTGGAACAAGATCATATATAATGGTACTATGTTTTTATTAGATTCTTCCAGAACTAATAGGTTCCAAACATATACATTCCTGAAAGAACTTCATCATGATGTTGAAGATCCTCCAGAGGGCTATGATGTTGGTCTAGAACCCTTTAGTGATACCATCATTATAGCTTCATATTTATTTAATGTTTTATTTGGTAGTGGAACACCCTATTCATTCATGTTAACTAATATTGTGAATTTTTTAAACCTTTCTATGGAGCACATGAATTATGCGAAGGATATTTTTATGGACCTATAAATGAAGACAATGATTGTTCTCTAATGTTAGTCGTGTGCCTTTCATTTCCCAGAGATCAAGATCACATGAAATTTTATGGTTTATAGAAATAACCCTTTATATTTAATTCTCATGATAGTTTAGATGACAACTCATAATGCCCAGATTGATTGATATCTTCTTCATGTCTCCATTTAAATGCTTAATAGTCTATGTTGTGTTTTCATCAGAAAATTGGACCTTATGAAAAGTAGGTGTATACCATATTATAGGGGTTGGATCAGGTTATTTTTAAATTTTCTTTTCATATAAAGAATGAAACTTTGAGTGGTTATATTCCTTTAGTTTTTGTGGATTTTCCTAATTAGTTTCCATGTGAATTTTCTAGATTCCCATCTATAAGTGAAGTTTATTTTAATATCGATTTGTTAAAAACTACCCATCCAATCTAAATAACTACTTATAAGATGAAAAAAATGAAATTCAGAGAGACGATGCCTCATTTGGATGATTTTTTTAGAGAAAGGATCCATTAAACCAGGGTTTTCTCCTAATGTGGTGGTTGTTATTTTTACTTTTAAATATGATGAAACACTTATCCTATGTTGTGAATATTGTAAAATTAGTTGTGTTCTAATATAGAATAACTATCTTTTTTTCAGTATTTTATTATTTATTTGATTAGTTGAAATTGATATAGAGAATATCATATAGTTTTCTTCAGTCTGGTTACAACAAGTTGAGATTAAAATAATGTGAAATTGAAAATATAACCTTAAAGAGTATGTATGATCATTACATTTATCATGTTATCCCCTTTAGTCTATAAAATACTCTAATAGATTGTATGTCATTGATGATGATGATATTTCATGACTAGAATGATGAATTTTTTGTTGTGTTTTTGGATGTTATCATTGTTTACTCTAAAATAGGGTGGACTATGTGAATATTCTAAGAGTATTTCTGCAAATTTTGACAGATCACTAAATTTATACCATGATTCCAAAACATAATTTCTTGATTCAAGAAGTGATTTTTTTGGGACATATAGTCTCATAATATTTTATATCAGTTGATCCTAATAAGGTGAATTCTATTCTAATATAGGATAATCTTAAAGGGTTCTTGATATTTAGTGACTATTGGGTTTATTATAATAAAAGAACTATTTTATCAAGGATTTCTTGACGTTTCCTATTTTGATGAAATATCTCATTTTGAAAGAAGTAAAACTATCATGGGATTTTAATTATCAAAATTATTTTTAATAATTGATACATATTTTTTCTTCTAGGACATTATTGACTTTTCTAGAGACTGGGTAGGGTATGTTTTTTTATACATCATGTTTAGGTTATTATGGTGTTATTTTGTAGGGTTATCATGTGATGTTTTGTGTTACTAGATATAATTGGATATATCTGAAGAACTATCATACTCATTACTTTAGACTCTCAATTGTGATGTATGATCATAAGGGTTGGTGGAATTACCTTTTGTTATAAAGTATTATTGTTTATTCTAATCAAAAAATTATGAGATAAATATTCTCACAAAAAATCGAACCATTTTCATAGGTGATGTGTAGAGTACCTATAGTCTTACAATTTCAATATTTCATATGACCTTATAAAGGGGAATGGGGTTGATGAATACATGGGAATGAAACATCCATCATAGGCCATAAATGAATCATCGGAACATGGTAAATCAATGTACCTCCTTGTTATTCTGATTTTGTGAGTTGTGGAAGATGATTTTGAGGTTGTATGGAATAGTTTGAAAATGACTTTGTATCTTATTGAGATGATTCATTAAGATCAGTTCCTAAAAGATTAATTCTATGGAATTGTGAATTCTCATTAATTATATTTTATTATGATTTTATGATCATGTGATGGATGGTAAGTTGTTCTATAAAGGTTTTCCCAATATTTTAAACCTTTAATTCATTCTATAATTGAAATGAATATTCAATTGATTTCCAAGCCATGATTTTTTATGTGTATTATGATTGATTTAAGAAGAATGATATTTATAAACTAAAAAAATTCCAAATTAATATGAAATATTTAGTGATTTAAATAAAAGATTCAGTGATAATATTTGATGATTTATTCTTCAAAAAAATAAATTTAAATTATTGATAGTTTTGGAATTATTGAACATGAGAATTTTTTTTTAAATTGAAATGGTATTTTGAAATAAGAAGTTGGGAATTTGAACTATGAATGATGAATTTAATTGAAATTACACATGTTTGATTAGTATATTAATTTAATAACAAGTCACGATTAGTAGTTAGTGGGTGACAAGGATAACCACTCTTTGAATCTGACTCCACATCATTTGATTTGATGATGAAAATTCTAATAAATGAAGTTGAGTCAGATTTTCTCGGATGGGGAGATAATTGATTATATTCCAATAACATGATCCTTAGTGATGAATTCCCAAACATCTGAGCTTTGTTAATTGATTAAGTAGTTAGGATCTGATACTTTAGAATAAACTATCTTCAGGTATGTTGAGAATATTACTTCACTATGATTGTATTATTACATTACATTGATTTCAAAACTGATTCTATTCTTGACCTTGACAAGTGAAAATGTTCATTAAATACAATTTTATAATTATAAAATCTATTTTCATTTTAATAATTTTTTTCTCTATAAATATTTAAAAAAATAATTCATTTTTTATTTAAATTTACTCAAATTAGTTTTTTATGATTGAATTTCTGCTATATCACTTGTGGAGATCCTAATAGTATTTTGTTTCTCATAACCTAATTTCCATTTATGAATTTACATACTACTTAATTCAAGGTCAATGAAATGGGAATCCACCACTAATATTTGGAAAGATTGATTGATTCATCAGATCCTTGGTTAATGATGGTGATTTGGGGAGATGTTATAGATTCATTACATGGAGTTTCGGAATCTTTTTCCTAAAATATGTGGCTTCATACTTGGATGTTTATTATTTTTTGATACTGTATAACCACTTTTGGTACTTTTCTCCTCAAAGAGTGTTTTTCATAGAGTTCATTCATTGAGTTATCTTATGATGTTATATCTTAATGGAAATTCCCAGTAGAATTTTTTTTATTTAACAAATTTTTTATGTCTGGAAATGGTTACTTACCCATGAGGATTGAGAACACCATTCAAGCTATGTTAGGGACATATTGGGTTTCAGTGTACTAGGGTATCTATGATAGTTTTTATAGAGGTGATGCGACATCTAATAATTGGTGTCTGGGTGCATAATGAAACAAACAATTCAAGGTTATCTTGGATTTTATAGTTATCCAAAGAACTGTATTGTTTTAAATGAAGAATATGTAGATGATTAAGATAATAGGGATTTACTATATAATTATTTGAGTGTCATTTATAAATATTGTGTTAATAAGAATATACTCTGATATTAATTATGTTGTAAAGAGATAATTTTACAAGGGAATGGATTCCTCATCTAATTCACCTTGGTAATTTTATGAAATAATGTTTATTTAGCATGTTTCTACAACCCAAACAATATTTTCTGACCTATAGTAAATATTGAAAATATATATTATTGTATATTAAATAATTTATGATTATTTTATTAGATGAGTGGTCATATGAGTGGGTGTGAGGCTTCTATGTTGGAAGAGACATCCTTGAATGTACTAAATAAACTAAAAAATGTTATACGAGGATATATTTTCTATGAAATTATTGGGGTGGTGGAATGGGTTTATAAGTTATTCCTCAACTGATTAGTGTACGTCTAGGTAGTTATTTTAATCTTGGTCTGCATTATAGAATGGGTTCTATTCATCTATTTCAGGTTAAACATTTACAACTAGATGTTAGTGAAGAATCATTAATAGTATGTGGTATGATTCTAGTAAAATATAATTTCTCATGTACATATTTTCTTTAAATGAATGAAATTTATTTATTTCTATTAAAAGACATCTTGATATGGTTTATAATGCGGAGATTGTTTTGGGATGATGATAACTAATACATATAATGATATGAGGACTCTACATGTCAATATATCTCTATCATGATCAATTTTTATCACTAGGTAGGGACATATTCTATTTTTAATACATTAAGTATGTTAAGAATCAATGTGTTTTTATAATATATTATTCGATGTTTTTTGGTTTCAGATTTACTATTATTAGAGAAAATTCATTTTACTTCCTTTGAATTATGTGTATTTTAATTTTCTTACAGAATAGGACATCTGGACCTATAAAAAATTTCATTTACAGAAGCTAACATTTATTATAACACAAATGAAAGGAATATTTCTTGGTTATATGGAAAAGGATATTTGATCTATTTGATTAATAGTTATTAATCATTATCAAGTAGATTCTTAATGGATTATATAGTGAATTCATTAAGATATAGATATAAGGATTTTTTAACTCCTTTATAATTTATAATTAACATTCATTCAAATAAATAAATTTATTAATATCATTTTTTAAAAGTAACACTGAAAAAAAGAACCATAAATCATTTTATTAACATAAATAGAAATATTTTATATTATTCTTTATATTATAGGGAATTAATATCGGTAACATTATTATAAAATATATGTAGAATGAAATATAAAGGTCACATAAATTCTTATTTAATTTTGGAATTGAATTAGTATAAGTAAAGTACTATTATTGTAATTTTAGGAATGAAGAGGTAATATTTTTATAAAATTTCTTTTTTTATCAAGGAATTAATATTAATAAAATTAATATAGGATTTTTAAATGATGATTAATTATATTACGTATATATATATTATATAACAAATAATATTTATAATTATTTATTAGAAATAATAATAAAGAACAATTAATATTTAAAAACTCATTTATTAATTATAATTTATATTTTATTTTAAAAAAATTAATAAATTATCTAATTTGAAGTTGATAAAATAAAATTATTTTTTGGGATTATAATAAATATTTTATTTTAGAACTATTTTTTTACTATACTAATTGGGTTAAATTTTTTGGTGAATACAAAAATACAATTTTTACTGTTCTTATAGCTCTTATAATTTTAAGATAATGTAAAAAAGGTATAATATTTTTTAAAAAAACTTATTTCAAAAAAAATATTAATTAATAAGTAAAAAATATTCATTTTTATATATTATATTAAATTTATAAAACCATTTATTATCATTTTTGATATCATGTATTTGTTTATTCAAATAAAAAATTGTTTTTGTGTTTTCTTGTTATAAAATATTAACAAGTGGAAGTTAAATTATTATAATGATTAGATATTAAAAACTTGAATTTTTTAATTATAATTATACTAATTTTACCAAAATCATAATAATTGATATTTTTTCAAAACATTATTCTAATGTTAATATAAAGAAATTTTTTAAAAATAGTAATTTCACTCAATATATTAACTAATATTAAAAATACATCTTCAATAATTGAAAATTATATATTATAAATTTAATTTCATATTTTAAAATTGTGTTTTAAAATTATTAATTACAATAAATTTTAAATTAAGTTTTGTATAATATATTACCGTTTTTACAAAATGAGTTTTCGTTGTAATTTTAAATTATGGTAAATGTTTAAACTAAAGATAAAAAGCGTAAATTTAATCAAATATTTCCTCTAAATGTGTGGTGAAGACTTTTTATCTACATAAAATTGGTACCTCCCATTCATTACCCCCTATTGGAGCCACATAACGTTAATTTGGACAAGTTATATTATATTTTCTAAAAAATGCAACTCCACTCAAATATAAAAGGAGACTCCCACCACCTAAAATATTGTCATAGCACAAGCCACTCAGTTTAAAAATATATAACCAAATAATTCCACAATACACCCATAAACATCATATAGGTTATGATATCGTTAAAATACCCCACCTAGAAGGATTAATATTGGTTTACAAGGATTTTTTAAAGAAGATTGGTAAAAATTACAAAATCTCTCATTCTTATTTACATTTAATTGTGTCTTATTCATCCTCCAAAACATCTATTTTAAAATATTGAAATAATATCATCGTCATTATTATAAAACATAAATCTTGTTATGCATATGGAACGAACATTATGTACCTTCTTCTATTAATTATTGAAGAAAGAATTCATAAAACATACATATGTATGAACAACCACCTCATTGGAATTCCATATTCTATTTTCATCACATCCAATCATACATTAATTTAAAATAAATTTTTATAATGTATGTGATATCAAGGAAATATATAAATCATGAATATTTTTTTAAATGGTACTACATAAAAATTGATTATCATTATGATGTAATCCATCAATTATGTAGATTACCTAAACTAAGATTTTCATGGATCTAATTATCTCAAACCATGAATATAATTCACATTAAATGATAATTTGGCTATATATATATATATGATTTAAATATATTATATAATCATGGATTGTTGAACAAAAAATCTATGCATGGGGTTCTATGACTCTATTATGAAACATGGGAGAAATATTTGAATTAAAACAACTGATAATGAGAAGAAGTGAAAAATAAGTAACATATTTAAAATAAAAAATTATAAACAAAAGTGTAAAAAGTGTTATATATATGAATAATAATATGAAATGATTTATTAGGATTATAATATTAGTTATAGATGAGGATAAATCACATTTGTGGGATTTGAGGTTAAATTTAGAGGCTCAATAATTTATGTTTCACATAATTAAGAAATTGTTCATTTTAAAAACATATTTATTATTGTGGTGTATATAATACAATGAATTTAATTTTATTGTTATTAAAATTAAATTCATGGTAAATCAAGAAGCATTATATTCTCTACCTTTCAATGGTCTTCAATTTTAAATATTACGATGTTGAAACCAATTTCTTTACAATATACGCTATCATTGAGTTAAAATATTCCATGATGAACTATATTATTATAATGTAGGTTTATTATTAAATATGAATATATTATAATGTTTTAAATTTTTTTATAAATATATAAATTTTTTTATTAACTCTGTATTAAAGTATTATTACATCGATTTTTATTTGAAAAACATCATTCTTGTAACGCCCCGACCCCAGCTACCCAGAGTCGGTGCATTACTTCGTAACATTGGCATGATCACAAGAAAGATCAAATCTCGAAAGACCGATTGGTTTAGTAGCCTTGGAAACACTAGATATATTCATAAGTTTTACATTACATCATAAAATCAAAAACTACTACAACAACATAATGTTTCCACAGTCCACACTACAATCCCCTCATAATATCCCTGCAGGTCATTCATAACTTACATCTTCACTTCCTGGGAAAAATAAAACATAGAAAATGGGTGAGCTCAAATGCCCAGTAAGGATAACAATATAGCGGAAACTTTCATCAATAAGAATAAACATTTAAGGCAATGTATAACTAAAACAAAAGCCTTTTAAACATGAACTTTCAACATGGTATGGCATAAATAAAATGAAATAATTCCATTTACTTATTCACATGGATATTCCACTAATCGAATAATCACATGCAAAAATAAATAACCACTTTCATAATGTTGGAATGCATAATGCCAGACTATCATAACCACATAGCCAAGGCCTCGTGCCAAGACTACAAATAAGATTTTGTCAAGGCCTTGTGCCAAGACACTAGTTTGTCTCATGAGACCTACCGATGCATCGAGGAGCTATAGCGGGCTCCACCCGTCACTTATTAAGTCCAATGCATTCCCATATGAAAAGGTTTAAACATAACATAAACATTCGTATTAAAACTAGCATACGAAATGTCAATAATTTCACCATAAACTATGAATGGTATAAAAATAGCACATCCACAGTCAAACATATCACAAAACCTTCAATACAATATAGAAGTTTTGTATTATAATAAATCAACTTCGAATAATCTTAAAATCCATCAAAGGATGTTGACATAGATGAAATCAAAATTCTTTTTAAAGAAGTATCTCCTTTTATTTTGAAATCATTTAAGATCCATATAAAATAAAACATTTTCTTTGAAAATATTCTTATAAGATTGTATGGAAAGCTTCGACGATTTTATAACGGCGGAAAATAACCGCACCCGCCGTATAAGTTAAAAAAAACATTCTTACCTCAATTCTGTCGAAAAGGTTAAAAAGGACCTTGTTTTGAAAACGACGGAAAGATTCCTTTATAAACCTCTTATAAAAAGTCAAAAAAGGGTATAAATGACTTTAACCCATATTCTTGTAAATAGTAAAAATGTTTTGAAATACATTTTGAAGAAACATGGATGTGGATGATAACGAGATCCCAGTAGATTATTACGTATAAACAACCTCGGATAAAGAAGAGATTGTGAAATAACCCTTACCTTGTACTTTTCCTTGGTTGGGGTAGGTTAACCTCCTGTATAATGGTGAAATAGTTGTTATTAAATTATACAAGAATCATATATATTAATATGATATCATATATGATCTTTTAACATTGATTTGTTAATAATATCTTAGAATTATCGTCGTTTTGGGAGTTAACTTACTTATTTTCTTTTATATGTTTTGTTACATAAGCCATGGTTGTTGTATATTATTCATATCCAGAATGATATACAGTCCTTAAACATCATTTTTAAATCATCAAATGATAATTATACTTGAATGGATACGATGGAGAATGAATCTCATCGCGTTCGTGGAGACGGTAGTCCGTACGTACGCACGAGCGACAATATCATCCTTTTGATATTAAAATAATATATAAATGGATGGTATATCATATATACAGAATCATTAACATGTTATATTTATTATTTACATGAGTTACACATCATTATTATACCCATCCAAATAATATTATATTGAATAACAATTACACCACGACGTGGAGACGGTAAGCCCTACGTACGCACGTATGGTGACATGTTATTCAAAGGGTGGATAGAATACTGAATATGATTGTACCATATTTATAATAACATCACAGTATATGTGAGATACTGGAGTTATTATTTCAGAATGGTAAGAACAAAGGAAGAAGAAGTGGAAGAAGAAATGAACTTAGAAAAGGGTGGTGAAATCATTACCTCTTCTTCGGGTTCTTCCTTTTGATTTGATCAAAAGGGCTCCTTAGGTTGGCTTTCTGATCAAACTAAGGCCTCTAGGTTGTATTGAGGGATGTTGGGAGAGTATTTGGGCAGAGTTTGGCCGAACCAAAAGGCTTGAGAGGTGTGAAGAAATGAGAAGGAGGAGTGCCCTTTTATAAGAGGGGTGAGGGGCACCTTTGGAAAAGCTAGAAATATTAATTTATAATAAATTCATATTAGGTTTCTAAAGGCTCCAAAGTTGACTATTCAAATGATGAGGTGGGGATAGGTCGAAAGAAACTCATCCAATAGAATTTAGACAGGTTTGGGTACTCATATTAACCTTATCTTTAAGTATTAACTCTAAGTTAATTAGTTTCACTTTTACAATGTCTCTTTGTATTTTATATATTATGGTTAATAAACTTACTATATACATCCAAGAGACCCCCAAGTGGTCCATTAATGATTAAACTATCATGATATAAGTCTCTTGGCCGAACCTTTGATTTTTAGGAATTTAATATCAATTAATAATATAATATTTGTTTTAAGAACTCTTTTATGTCAATTTTGACACTATTCAATAGTTGATTTTTGTGAAACTCCTAACAGATTGATTACTTCGAACAAAGTCAATTAAATCAATCCTAATATATCATATTATCATAGAAAATTAGTTTAATTCATTAAAAGTTTCATATTATAATTATTTGGGTATTTATAAGATCAATTATTTTTATTTTTCACTATTTTAGTAATTACTGCATCATCATTGTGTCATAAATAAAATAAATTATATAATGTCTAAAAATTATAAATAAAATATCATTATGTAGGAAATCTTTTTAGCTTTCTAATGAATATTTATAATCGAAAATCCAACATTTATATCCCTATGTAAAAATTGTTCTTCTAAAAGATGTAAGCTTATGCCATTTTTATTTTTATTTTAACTTTATTAATATAAAGTGTCCCTACCACATACAAGTGGCTCCAAGGGGTCCCCAAATTGACCAAAGGATGCCCATGGTCGGGTATGTGTCCACCAATAAGGTTAGGACACGTTTTAGGGTAATTTTTTATTATTATAATATTATTTTTTTAACCCTTATTTACCGGATTTACCCTTTAACCATGGTAAATAAAATATTTACCACAGTAACTATTCAAAATGTCTAAAAATAAAAGTTACCTATTTACACAATTTGAACATCCTGATTCCAAATATGGAATCCATTTTCCTAAATTCAAAACACAGAAGTGGCAGAAATTAATTTAAAATTAATTCCCGCTGTCAAAACAAAAAGCGTGTTTTTAAGAGATAATAACTATCAAAAGATTGACACTTGTTTATGTTCGGTTTAATTGTAAAATTATGTCCAATGATAAACATTAAATTGAATGGTAAAAATATATTCTAAATATACTTTAAAACCACTCAAATTCATAATTTATCACTCTTAATTATTTTGATTAAAAAAGTTGTTTTTAATTAAAATTTAGAAATTTTCACTATTCATCAAAATATGAAAGTTATCCGAAATGTACCAAAATTTCACCCTAGGCTAATTTTGATATTCCGAATCCAAAAATGAAGTCCATTTTGAAATATAGAATATATATGATTTCAAAAAATAGGTATTACTATTCACAACGGCTAGTTTAATTAGTTGTGGTGTGTGTTAGAACTCGAGGTTGCGTACAACACACGCTATCGCATTATTCGAAGGGAAACGTACCGTAGAAGCTTGGGGTGTTACATTCTCCCCTCCTTCAAATAATTGCGTCCTCGCAATTTCTAGGGTATTACTGCATAAAAAGACTCGGGTGGTTCTTCATCATAAGTTCCTCGGGTTCCCACGTTGCCTCTTCCATCTTATGATTCCTCCACAAAACTTTTACCAGACGCGTCGTCCGGTTTCTCAGCACTTGTTCTCTCGTATCAAGAATCTTGATGGGCTCTTCGCAATAGGAAAGATCGGGTTCCAGTTCTAATTCCTCATAGGTGAGTACATGCGTTGGGTCAGGCATGTATTTCCTCAACAGAGATACGTGGAACACATCGTGAACTTTGGAGAGACTTGGCGGCATTGCCAATCGGTAAGCTACAGCCCCAATTCGTTCTAGAATTTCGAAAGGTCCGATGTACCTGGGACTCAATTTACCTTTCTTACCAAAACGTATGACTCCCTTCCACGGAGATACCTTCAGTAAAACATGATCACCGACTTGAAATTCCAAATCCTTCCTTCGATTATCGGCATAGCTCTTCTGCCTACTTTGAGCTGCTTTGATGTGATTTTGGATTACCTTCACCTTTTCCACCGTTTCCTCCACCAGTTCTGGGCCTACAAGTTTTCTTTCACCAACGTCATCCCAACAGGTTGGTGTACGACATCTCTTTCCATATAACGCTTCATATGGTGCCATTTTTATACTCGAATGGAAGCTATTGTTATAGGAAAATTCTACCAGAGGTAAATATTGATCCCACATACCCTGAAAATCAAGTGAGCAAGATCTCAACATGTCTTCTAAGGTTTGAATAGTCCGTTCTGATTGTCCGTCTGTCTGAGGGTGGTAAGCAGTGCTCAAATGAAGTTCAGTATCCAGGGATTTCTGAAGACTTTTCCAGAATCTTGAAGTAAAACGGGGATCACGATCCGAAACAATTGATAGGGGTACTCCATGAAGTCTCACAACTTCATTAATTTATAGTCTTGCTAGACGTTCCAGGGGTAGATCTTCTCTTATAGCAAGAAAATGTGCTGACTTGGTAAGACGATCAACAATAACCCATATTGCATCGTTCCTTCTAGGAGTCTTTGGTAGCCCCATGACAAAGTCCATTGTAATATTGTCCCATTTCCACTCCGGTATGGGAAGCGGTTGCATGACTCCTCCAGGCTGTTGCCTTCCAGCTTTCACTTGTTGACAAACCATACATCTTGACACAAAATCAGCAATCTCCCTCTTCATGTTGTCCCACCAAAAATGTTCCTTCAAATCTCTATACATTTTGGTGCTCCCAGGGTGTATAGAGAAATTGGAACTATGAGCATCATCCAGCAATTCCCTTTTTAGATCAGGTATATTGGGAACACAAAGTCTCTTCCCGAATTTCAAAATTCCATCTTCATACACAAAGTCTCTCAATCTCCCATCATTCACAGCTTTAATCTTCTTTTGGAATTCGTCATCATCGGTCTGAGAACTCTTAATCCTTTCTAGTAAAGATGGTTTGGCAACCATTTGAAAAAGCATTGATGTTTCACCTTCCCTGGTTATTCCCATGTCCATCTTCACTAGATCCATGAAAATTGGATCCCTTTCAATTCTCATCATGTTCAAAACTCCATGGTCTTTTCTACTCAAAGCATCTGCCACCTTGTTTGCCTTCCCCGGGTGGTAGTGTATCGTACAATCATAATCCTTGAGTAATTCAAGCCATCTCCTTTGCCTCATGTTGAGTTCTTTTTGTGAGAAAATATACTTCAAACTCTTGTGATCAGTATAAATCTCACATTTTTCACCATAGAGGTAGTGCCTCCATATCTTCAAAGCAAAGATCACAGCTGCTAACTCAAGATCATGAGTAGGATAGTTTTGTTCATGAATTTTCAACTGTCGTGATGCATAGGCAATAACTCTATCATTCTGCATAAGGACACAGCCAAGTCCTTTCTTTGATGCATCACTATAAATAACGAACCCATCATTCCCCGATGGTAGAGTCAATATAGGAGCATTGACTAATCTTCTCTTCAGTTCTTCGAAACATTCTTCACACTCTTTTGTCCAAACAAATTTAACCCCTTTACGTGTGAGCTTCGTTAATGGGTTAGCCAATTGGGCAAAATTCTGGACGAAACATCGATAATAACCTGCCAAGCCAATAAAACTACGTACCTCAGTTATACTCGTAGGTGCTGGCCATTCTTGGATTGCCTTGGTCTTAGAAGGATCAACAGAGATTCCATCTTTAGAGAAAATATGGCCAAGAAAAGAAATCTCCTGAAGCCAGAATTCACACTTGCTAAACTTTCCATATAATTCATGCCTCCTCAGAGTCTTCAAGATAATGCGCAAGTGATTTTCATGATCTTCGTAGGTTTTGGAGTATACCAAGATATCATCAATAAATACCACCACAAATTCATCGAGATACTCCTTGAAAACTCTATTCATCAGATCCATGAATACAGAGGGTGCATTAGTCAATCCAAACGGCATTACAGTAAACTCGTAATGCCCGTACCTGGTTCGAAATGCTGTCTTCGGAATGTCTTCCTTCTTTACACACAACTGATGGTATCCAGATCGAAGGTCAATCTTTGAAAAGTATTGAGCTCCATGCAGTTGGTCAAATAAAGCATCAATACGAGGTAGGGGATACTTGTTCTTTATCGTTATAGCATTGATCTCCCTGTAGTCGATACATAACCTCATAGATCCATCTTTCTTTTTAACAAAAAGAACAGGGGCTCCCCATGGAGAAACACTAGGGCGAATAAATCCCTTATTACTCAATTCCTCTAGTTGTTTCTTTAGTTCGACTAACTCTACAGTGGCCATTCTATAAGGGGTCTTCGATATAGGCCTTGATCCAGGAATCAAATCAATAGAAAACTCAACTTCTCGTTCTGGAGGATGTCCAGGTAAATCTTCCGGAAATACATCTACAAATTCTTTCACAACAGGTACATCCTCTATTTGAACATTCCTTTCCTCACCGACAGTTATTTCATTCTCTTCCTCCCCAATAATTGAATTAAGTTGAGCTACTGGGGGTGGGTCTAAATAAGAATTAGGTGGTGACGATTCTGCTCTAAAAATAAGGTGTTCCTTATCATTATCATCGAGAATCGTAACCTCTTTCTTCTTACAATAAATCTTCGCATCATAGTCCGAAAGCCAGTCCATACCGAGGATTATATCAAACTCAATCATAGGTATGACGATGAAATCAGCAGATAAAGAAAATTTATGTGCTCTAATGGGGACTGATTCACAAAACTTTGTTGCAACGATACTTCCCTTAGGAGTTTTAACTGACAACTCCCTTATTAAATAAAATTGGAAATATCTAATTTTCTTAGCAAACTGGGAAGATATGAAACAATGCGATGATCCAGAATCAAATAATGCATTTGCTAAACTTGAGGAAACCATTAAATTACCTGCCACCACGTCTTTCGGAGTTTCTACCTCAGCAGTAGTGATAGCATAAGCCTGGCCTTGATCCCTTGGCCTTTTCTGAGGTAAGTTCTCCTGACGCTTAGGACATGCATTTGCATAATGCCCCATCTCCCTGCAATTGTAGCACTGAACGTTGGTAGCTTCCTTCTTCCCCTTGCAATCATGAGCTTGGTGGCCTTTTTCACCACACTTGTAACAGACTCCCATTCCCTTCAGGCAAGCACCGGGGTGTTTCTTCCCGCACTTACCACAAGATGGATATTCAACCTTTCCCTTCTTCCCCTTATTTCCATTCCCATATTGATCAGCAGGTCTCTTCTTCTCTTGCTTTGCTTTAAAGTCATAAGACTTAGAGAATTCCTTTTCGGTCTTGATAGCACATGAGACAATGTCTTCGTACGATGAAAAGGATTGTGAGACTAATGCTCGACGGAGAAATGGTTTTAACCCATCAAAGAAACGATCAATCTTACTTCTTGGGTTGCGAATATAATCTCCAGCATACCTCGCTAACCTTGTAAAGTTAGCCTCATACTTTGTGACATTCTCATCCTCCTTTTGTCTCAGACTCAGAAATTGCCTTTCCATATCTGCTCGATGGTCGCGAGGAAAGTATTTTTCTAAAAACAGATCTTTGAACTCCCTCCATTCCATGTTTGATACTTCATCATCTTCCTTCATGTTTTGAATCAATGACCACCATTGATCAGCATCTCCAGTGAGGCGGTAAACTGCCATGGTAACTTTTTCCCTTTCACTACTCCCCAAAGCCTGAAATATTTTCTCTAGGGAAAATATCCATTGCTCAGCTACTAAGGGATTTGTACTTCCATTGAACGTTGGTGGTTGTTGTCTCATGAATCGATCTAACATTGATCCTCCACGCTGCGGATCAGGGTGCTCCATACGGGTAAGGTTATTATTCATAACCTGAGTAAGTTGTCCCAGTACGGTGATTAGCTGATCAGCACCAGTTGCATCACCAGCCCCACTATAATTATCTTGAGCAGGAGGGCAATCCCTACATGGAGTGCGTGCATTGATACGGTTTCCATTTCTTCCACTAGGCGCCATTTCTAAAAAATGGCATAAACTAGATCAGTTTATGCATCAAAATACATAATCCCATACTTATAAAACACTTAACATAAATTGAACTATCTATGGATATAATCCATATTCATAAATATGTTTTCTTTGAGGAAGTATATACTCATAAACCCTTCATAATGATTTGTGAAGAAAGTGAGAGTTATCCTAAGCATATCCCCCGGGAGTGTCGTAACCAAGAGTGCAGCAAGGCCCGTTGTCGTGCACCAGTTCCCGTTCGAGTCTAGCTCAAAGCGGTGTTTTCGGGTTTTACCCCTAGGTACATCTGTGCCAGAGCCGCCTCTACCTGCTCGTATCCAGACAGGGATGTATTGCTCGCAAAACTCACAAAGTCTCTACAATACCAAAATTCTAGGAAGTTCTTCTATACTAATCCTCAAAGTTCATCTTAGGTCTACGTGCTCTAATCAGAGTTTATCTAAATCTAGTTTCCAAGGTTTGTACTAAACTTCCTCTGATACCAACTGTAACGCCCCGACCCCAGCTACCCAGAGTCGGTGCATTACTTCGTAACATTGGCATGATCACAAGAAAGATCAAATCTCGAAAGACCGATTGATTTAGTAGCCTTGGAAACACTAGATATATTCATAAGTTTTACATTACATCATAAAATCAAAAACTACTACAACAACATAATGTTTCCACAGTCCACACTACAATCCCCTCATAATATCCCTGCAGGTCATTCATAACTTACATCTTCACTTCCTGGGAAAAATAAAACATAGAAAAGGGGTGAGCTCAAATGCCCAGTAAGGATAACAATATAGCGGAAACTTTCATCAATAAGAATAAACATTTAAGGCAATGTATAACTAAAACAAAAGCCTTTTAAACATGCACTTTCAACATGGTATGGCATAAATAAAATGAAATAATGCCATTTACTTATTCACATGGATATTCCACTAATCGAATAATCACATGCAAAAATAAATAACCACTTTCATAATGTTGGAATGCATAATGCCAGACTATCATAACCACATAGCCAAGGCCTCGTGCCAAGACTACAAATAAGATTTTGTCAAGGCCTTGTGCCAAGACACTAGTTTGTCTCATGAGACCTACCGATGCATCGAGGAGCTATAGCGGGCTCCACCCATCACTTATTAAGTCCAATGCATTCCCATATGAAAAGGTTTAAACATAACATAAACATTCGTATTAAAACTAGCATACGAAATGTCAATAATTTCACCATAAACTATGAATGGTATAAAAATAGCACATCCACAGTCAAACATATCACAAAACCTTCAATACAATATAGAAGTTTTGTATTATAATAAATCAACTTCGAATAATCTTAAAATCCATCAAAGGATGTTGACATAGATGAAATCAAAATTCTTTTTAAAGAAGTATCTCCTTTTATTTTGAAATCATTTAAGATCCATATAAAATAAAACATTTTCTTTGAAAATATTCTTATAAGATTGTATGGAAAGCTTCGACGATTTTATAACGGCGGAAAATAACCGCACCCGCCGTATAAGTTAAAAAAAACATTCTTACCTCAATTCTGTCGAAAAGGTTAAAAAGGACCTTGTTTTGAAAACGACAGAAAGATTCCTTTATAAACCTCTTATAAAAAGTCAAAAAAGGGTATAAATGACTTTAACCCATATTCTTGTAAATAGTAAAAATGTTTTGAAATACATTTTGAAGAAACATGGATGTGGATGATAACGAGATCCCAGTAGATTATTACGTATAAACAACCTCGGATAAAGAAGAGATTGTGAAATAACCCTTACCTTGTACTTTTCCTTGGTTGGGGTAGGTTAACCTCCTTTATAATGGTGAAATAGTTGTTATTAAATTATACAAGAATCATATATATTAATATGATATCATATATGATCTTTTAACATTGATTTGTTAATAATATCTTAGAATTATCGTCGTTTTGGGAGTTAACTTACTTATTTTCTTTTATATGTTTTGTTACATAAGCCATGGTTGTTGTATCTTATTCATATCCAGAATGATATACAGTCCTTAAACATCATTTTTAAATCATCAAATGATAATTATACTTGAATGGATACGATGGAGAATGAATCTCATCGCGTTCGTGGAGACGGTAGTCCGTACGTACGCACGAGCGACAATATCATCCTTTTGATATTAAAATAATATATAAAAGGATGGTATATCATATATACAGAATAATTAACATGTTATATTTATTATTTACATGAGTTACACATCATTATTATACCCATCCAAATAATATTATATTGAATAACAATTACACCACGACATGGAGACGGTAAGCCGTACGTACGCACGTATGGTGACATGTTATTCAAAGGGTGGATAGAATAATGAATATGATTGTACCATATTTATAATAACATCACAGTATATGTGAGATACTGGAGTTATTATTTCAGAATGGTAAGAACAAAGGAAGAAGAAGTGGAAGAAGAAATGAACTTAGAAAAGGGTGGTGAAATCATTACCTCTTCTTCGGGTTCTTCCTTTTGATTTGATCAAAAGGGCTCCTTAGGTTGGCTTTCTGATCAAACTAAGGCCTCTAGGTTGTATTGAGGGATGTTGGGAGAGTATTTGGGCAGAGTTTGGCCGAACCAAAAGGCTTGAGAGGTGTGAAGAAATGAGAAGGAGGAGTGCCCTTTTATAAGAGGGGTGAGGGGCACCTTTGGAAAAGCTAGAAATATTAATTTATAATAAATTCATATTCGGTTTCTAAAGGCTCCAAAGTT
Organism: Viscum album; assembly: GCA_963277665.1. Taxonomy (NCBI): domain Eukaryota; kingdom Viridiplantae; phylum Streptophyta; class Magnoliopsida; order Santalales; family Viscaceae; genus Viscum; species Viscum album. Next base: position 121,421,444 of record OY728156.1, read on the forward strand.
GACTATTAAAATGATGAGGTGGGGATAGGTCGAAAGAAACTCATCCAATAGAATTTAGACAGGTTTGGGTACTCATATTAACCTTATCTTTAAGTATTAACTCTAAGTTAATTAGTTTCACTTTTACAATGTCTCTTTGTATTTTATATATTATGGTTAATAAACTTACTATATACATCCAAGAGACCCCCAAGTGGTCCATTAATGATTAAACTATCATGATATAAGTCTCTTGGCCGAACCTTTGATTTTTAGGAATTTAATATCAATTAATAATATAATATTTGTTTTAAGAACTCTTTTATGTCAATTTTGACACTATTCAATAGTTGATTTTTGTGAAACTCCTAACAGATTGATTACTTCGAACAAAGTCAATTAAATCAATCCTAATATATCATATTATCATAGAAAATTAGTTTAATTCATTAAAAGTTTCATATTATAATTATTTGGGTATTTATAAGATCAATTATTTTTATTTTTCACTATTTTAGTAATTACTGCATCATCATTGTGTCATAAATAAAATAAATTATATAATGTCTAAAAATTATAAATAAAATATCATTATGTAGGAATTATTTTTATCTTTCTAATGAATATTTATAATCGAAAATCCAACATGTATAACCCTATGTAAAAATTGTTCTTCTAAAAGATGTAAGCTTATGCCATTTTTATTTTTATTTTAACTTTATTAATATAAAGTGTCCCTACCACATACAAGTGGCTCCAAGGGGTCCCCAAATTGACCAAAGGATGCCCATGGTCGGGTATGTGTCCACCAATAAGGTTAGGACACGTTTTAGGGTAATTTTTTATTATTATAATATTATTTTTTAACCCTTATTTACCGGATTTACCCTTTAACCATGGTAAATAAAATATTTACCACAGTAACTATTCAAAATGTCTAAAAATAAAAGTTACCTATTTACACAATTTGAACATCCTGATTCCAAATATGGAATCCATTTTCCTAAATTCAAAACACAGAAGTGGCAGAAATTAATTTAAAATTAATTCCCGCTGTCAAAACAAAAAGCGTGTTTTTAAGAGATAATAACTATCAAAAGATTGACACTTGTTTATGTTCGGTTTAATTGTAAAATTATGTCCAATGATAAACATTAAATTGAATGGTAAAAATATATTCTAAATATAATTTAAAACCACTCAAATTCATAATTTATCACTATTAATTATTTTGATTAAAAAAGTTGTTTTTAATTAAAATTTAGAAATTTTCACTATTCATCAAAATATGAAAGTTATCCGAAATGTACCAAAATTTCACCCTAGGCTAATTTTGATATTCCGAATCCAAAAATGAAGTCCATTTTGAAATATAGAATATATATGATTTCAAAAAGTAGGTATTACTATTCACAACGGCTAGTTTAATTAGTTGTGGTGTGTGTTAGAACTCGAGGTTGCGTACAACACACGCTATCGCATTATTCGAAGGGAAACGTACCGTAGAAGCTTGGGGTGTTACAATTCTTTATAGAACAACATCATTTTTATGAATAAACCTTGTCTTATTTATTTATTTTACCCCATTTAATTATTAATTATTATAAAATATATATATATTATCTCATGATATATTTTTATTTCTCTTTACCTCCATTCAAAATTATGTTTTATTTTACTTTTTATGACTTGGGATTTTAGTGAAGTTAATTTAAAAATACTGAATAAAGAGTTCCCGTTATAGTTTATATTATTTTCTTCAACTATGAAATACCCTATAGACAATTTATGGCATTTTAAATTATAAATTATTAGTATTTTGGTATGATAAATCTTAATATTATTTCCTTCAAAATCTATTTAAAATATTTTTTAAGGTTTTACATATCTTTTCCTTTTTTACAACGTGGTTAACAATAATTTCTGAAATATCATTTTATTATTTCAATTGTATTATTATCCTTAACTAAAAAGGATAAATCTTCTTGGGGGTACTTTTTTCCTTGAATTACCTTATATATTATCTTATTGTATTTTTTGGTACATTTTAACTCAAGGTATAAAATGAACCATATCATGATCCATTCTTATGTGGTTTCAATCAATATGTTATTCCCATAAAAATGTTTTTTAGTAATGTTAGCATACATTGATGTTATTAATGTCACCCAATGAATATGTTATTATTTACCATCCTACCTTTTTAGGGGCTTAAAATGTTTTCTATGGAATATTTCATGAATCCCATCTATTTAACAGGGGTTACTAATGTAATGTTTTGAATATGAATATTTTTTGTTTCTTTAGAAATATGTTTTTTATGTAATGGGTTTTACATTAATTATATATCCTTCGAATTTTTTTTAAGGTTTTATATCTCATGAGATAATAATGGGCATAAATTATTGGTTCTCTCTAAACTATTAGATTGAAGATATAATGTTTTATTAATTATGTTTTAGGAACCTGGTAATGAAGCAAACTCTTCAATGTTATGCGAATAAAATAGTATTTACAAATATAAAAAGTCATGTAAAATAGTAATTGATCCCTACTCCACTATGTTACTATTTGTACACACATTTTTGTGCCACATCATTATGTTTTTCATCATAGTTATGTTATGATTTATTATTTCCTCTATTATGGTCACGTCATTATGCATTGATTCATTATACATGTTTCAAGTTTATTTGGGTATAATATTATAATGCATGTTTTTAGGGATTTATTATGTTCTCAATCACACAAGCATACCTAATTCCCACTTCTAAGAAAAAAAATCATTACCTATTATGTATACCATAATTATTATATAACCTCACCCCTTTCTTATGTTTTTATTCCCTCTATTTAAAATATTAGTATAACTTATGAAAATTCTAATGGGGTATGGCTGCATTGGAATATTTGTAGGTATTGTAAAACAAATATTTTATTATATATTCTCCATGGACACTATACCTAATGGTTATCTAGAATGTGAGATCCTTATGAGATGTAATGTATAAATTATTTAAATATATATATATATTTGGCTTGAGTAATCTAACATTGTATCAGAGAATATGTTTATATTTTGTGTCTTTAAAACTATTCGATTGAGTGTGGGTATGGTGTGCCTCAATTGGAATAAAAATCGGGTTTACTATTTTTTGTGTATGATATTAATTATTAATTATCATTAGTTTATTTACTCTACAGGACTATATAAAATTATTTAAAATCCTAAATATAAACCTATGTATTGGACTACATCCTAAACATTTGGTATTGTAAATAGTTATTTGGTTATTATAATTTTTGTCACTTTATGGAGAAAATATTTAAATATAGGCTTTAGAACATATAAATCTAAGGTTAAAAACATTGAATAGGATTTTTGGGTAGTAAATAGATCTCCACTGGGAGTACTAAAAATTATCATAACCAGGCACCTCATTTGACACTCCTGAGAGATTGGTTTTGGTTATATGAATTATCATTAGAAGCCATTATGAATAATTTAAAATTTATTTGAGGATATAATATTTAATTAATAAGACTAGAGAACATAAAAAGAATATTTCCCTTGAAAACCAAGTTCAAATAGTATAATTTATATGTTGATAAAATTATATCATAATATAATTGAATGTATCATATTCTTAAATCAAGGATTCATTGGATAAGTAAAGGTATGATTTATTATTCATATTAATATAATCATTTAAAATGTTTTATTTTATATTATCAAAAAAAATTAATTTTTATTATTTGGTTCAAAATAAGATCATGATAACATTGTTGGGAATGAAATGTATCTATAAACTCCTGATTCATATTGATAGATAATGAGTTATATTTGGAACAAATTGTTAGAGTCCAAATATATACCTATTATAATGAAAAATATGAGTTTTCTAGTACTTAAAAAGAAAGTGATATTGGGATATATTTAGAAATTGTATCTTGGGTATTGTTTATATTATAGTTACCCTTATCTTTTATCTTTTTTTAAAAAAAAGACATATGGCCAAAAAAAAAATTTACAAAAGACAAAAAGTGGGAAGAGTACATTTATCACGGTTGAAAATCAAAACCAGATCTTCTGAAATATTAGAGTAAAAAATGTTTTTTCCTTTAGTTACTCCTTTATTGGAGAGGAAAATCAGCAAGTTGGCTCACCTCATGATACGTGTGAGTGATGATGTATGTCATGGAGGCAATGGGTTTTAAGCATTTTCTCCTTTTATTCATGTACCTTTAGGAAAGATGAAGTTGATTCTTCCAAACAGCTTGGAAAATATTGTCCAAATCACACTCGAACTAGACTGTGTTCTAGTTTTTCATCAAAGAATTCTCAACCGATTTTATAAGATCATACATTTCATCTTCAATTTCAGTGGATTCTCTATAAGGACCAGATTCACCTCCCAGGAAGTCTCCATTATGATCTCTCAAGGAAAATCCATACCCATCAGGGCTAGTGTTTCCTCTTGAATCGCCATCCGAATTACATTTAATCCAATCAAAAAAGAGAGGATACCAGAAAACTTTAATAGTGGAAAGGGGTTTGGGAAAATTACATTTAACTTGAAGATTGCGCAAAATGATAAGATCAGTAACAGAATTGGAGCATCTGCTTTTATGTTGGGTGTTTTCATTTTGAACCGCCAGGAGAATATTTTGAATGGCAGAGTTGTGACTAATGATTTTCTCTCAATTAAGAGACTTGTTTCATCTGATCCAAATGATATGAAAAATTTCGGCACAAGCAACAAGGAAAAGAATTTGTACCTGGTTGGAGAACTGAATGGCGAGGATTTCTTGCACCCATTGAGTAATGTACCTGTTTTGAATCTGATGCAACACAAATACATTGAAAATAAAATTACATAGTGTAATACAGGTATTATAAGAGATAAATAGGTTATTAACATCCTTATGATGTTGCAAAAAAAGGGGGCATCTAGAACAAAGAGATATACCCACCCGCTGGAGGTTCTCCTCAAGGAAGAGTTTACCAAAATGAAGCCTCCAAAGAAGAGTGAAGCGGGAAGGCATCAACTATCTTTTTGAAAAAATATCTATGCATGTTCTGCCCCCAGGGATGAGATGGTTGTAGTATGCTTGGGAATTTAGACAAACATCCATAGAAGGTTCCCAAATAAGAATATCATTATCTTCTAAAAAGTCATACTTTTTAACTATTTGAGCAATGTTATCGGGGAGAAGATGTTTTGTTTCCAGTTTCTGGTTGATAGAGGAGTTTAGGTCCAAATTGGAATTACTAGCATCAATTTGATCAATCAGGATACTTCTAGGAAATTTTTAATTACAATAGTTAAGAGATGAGCAAGAATTAACAGACCATCTGGAAATATTGTTTATATCATAGAAAAATTTTTTTAAGACTAGACCAGATAGAAGATTGCATATAGGTCATCTTGCCATCAACAATATTTTTAAAAAATTGATCTCTCAAATATCTTAGGTAATTATCCCATTGATTAATAAGATGACAAATGAATTGGGCAAGGAGATACTGATTGAAATTTTTGAGGTTTTTAATTCACAGGCCTCCTTTTGAGAGGGGTAAACAGTATGTTTTCTAGGAGACAGTAAAAATATTTATTTCAATCATGTTTCTGATCAACACAAAGTTCCCCATCATAGTGTTTATCTTTTTAATAATAGTAGAAGGATAAGAGTAGACCATGAAAGAGTAGACCAATTTAGCAGTTACCACATGTTTAACAAGGTAGATGTGGCCTACCATTGATAGGGTTTTACCTTTCTAGGAAGAGAGAGTATTTCTAACTTTGCTGACTTCGTCACCAAAGTAGGTGGCTCTTGGACATCCAAGGAAGAGGGGTACACCTAGATAGTTGAAAGGAAAGCTACCAGCTCATATACCCAAGTAATTTATAAGGTCATGTTTTCTAGGGTTAGAAATATTTTTACCAATGAAAATGAAGGATTTATTCCAATTGATTTCTTGACCAGAGACTGACTCAGAGTGAAGAAGACAATTCTTAAGGTTCTAATTATTTTTTTTTTGAACCTGAGTGAAAATGATGATGTCGTCAGTAAAGAGAAGATGAGAGGAGGCCGAGACGCCTCTAGAGGCTTTGATAGTTAGAGTCTCACCCATAGAGACCATTTGGGTGAGCATCCTACTAAGATAGTCTTTAGCAATTGCAAAGATGATGGTTGAGATGGGATCACCCTGTCTGACACCTCTGGAACAATTGAAGTAGCCTTACTGGGACCCATTAACAATAATGGAGATATGAGCCGAGCTAAGCAGATCTTTACCCCATAGTATGATCTTGGTATGGAATCCAAACTCAAGAAGAATTTTACATATGAAGTTCCAATCCATAGTGTCAATGGCTTTTCTAATGTCAAGTTTGAGGGAAATATTACCTCCCCTAGTAGTTTTCTGTAAAAGATTGACACGCTTATAAGTGGTGAGGAGGAAATCTTTAATTTTCCTACCTTTGATATAACCGAGCTGATTCTAGGAGATAATATTCTTGGAAATATCAGCTAGCTGGATAGCCAGGATCTTGGTGATGATCTTATAGGTGGTATTGACTAGAGAAATAGGTCTGAATTGTGAATGTTCATTGGCATTTTCAACCTTAGGTATGAGAGTTAAAAATTTAGAAATGAAACAATGACTAATATAACTATATCTGAAAAATACTTAACTAACTTACAAACATTGCTTTGGACCACATTCCAATGAGCTTGAATGAAGTGATTCGTGAAACCATAGGGACAAGGAGAGATATCCTTATTAAGGATAATGAAAAAATTCTGGATTTCACAATCAAGGGGAGTAGCTATCAAATTCAAGTTATCCTCATTGGTGACTAATCTAGGAATAATTCCCTATTTGATATTCCCAGTTGCTTAAACATCATTAAAAAGGTTCATGTAATAAGACACGATGGGATTAATAAGAGTTGGCCTAGTATCAAGAATATTATGGCCTTCCTAGGGGATAGATAGTGGTCTGTTAGTTTTTTTAACCCTCTGCAGGGATTTGAAAAACATAGTATTACAGTCACCATCATTAAGCCACTACACCTTAAAGATCATGAATAAATTTCTTAAGACATAAATAACTATTATAAATCAGTTGTTTAATTAGAGGGAATAAATATAGGTAAGGGAATTATGAAATACATGTAGAAATAAAAATAATGATCATATTTAATAATATATAACATATGAAATTCAAAAATATATTAAACACACTAATAAGGAAATTCTATGACTAAAAATGTAATCTTTTCAAAAACTTTTCTTTTTATGTGTTATTGGTTTTATACTATAAACCAAAATTTATTATGGTTGACTAATTATTAAATATATTGTTTAATTGAATAATATATTCAATCAAATATAATTTTTAGTTGATTTAAAATATTAATCAGATCATATAATATCTAAAATGGAAATTACTACATCATATTTTATATATGCATTTATTAAATAATTATAAGGATTTTTGAAAATTTTATATTAAAATTTAACATTATTTTTTATTTAAATATAAAAACACTAAATTTGAATTAAATTTTGATATATTTTGGAATGATTAATTTTTTTGGATAGTAATAAATTAAAATTTTTACCAATAAAAAATATTTTATTTCACTATCATAGTTCTAAAAATACATAAATGTTCATAAATAATATTTCAAAATAAAAACACATTTATGGAGTAAAATGATTGATTTAAATATACTATTATTACTTTATAAAACCTATCCCTACAATTGTTTTACTCAATAAATACATTATTCCTATAAAAACTATATTTTTTTTTTGATTTAATTAAATATTCACACTAGGGATTTTAATCATTGATTGAATTTAAAGTCACATGACTTCTATATGATTATAAATAAACAAATTAATATTATGAAAATAAAAAATCATTATATATTTAGAATAAACGTAATTTTTATTCTTAAAAAACTTTTCCAAAAAATAGTATTTACATATAATTTTCACTGATATTAAAAATAATTTTTCTCATTATTGAAAAACATAATTCATAAAATTATTTTAATATTTTAATAAATCATGTTCAAATTATTCAATAAGGTAAATTTTAATTTTCATAATTAAAATTAATTACCGCTGTTAAAAAATAATCTACATTGGAAAAAGTAAATTATGGATAAGATACATTAATAGAGAAAACTATAAAAGTCAATAAAAAGTTTAACAAAATATTTATTAATGTTTTTTATTTAATAAAACATAACCCAACTCTACTAATTATTTCACTCATACAAAATTTCCTTGGATATCGATATTCCTTTTATATTTCTTAAAAATTCCACTCTTCTCACATTTAAAAGGAGACTTCAACGAAAACATATTTACTTAAATAAAAATACACTGGTTTCAAATAAACTATTGAAAAATAAATCCCTAAAACTCCTAGACATATCCTAGAGGTCATGGTATTACCAAAATACCACCCTTAAAAAAACTAATCCATGTTGTGAAAGATTTATTCCATGGAGTAAGGGTAAAATTCCCAAAAAAAATCCATTTAATTTTTATTCATTTATCTATTCTTATTCTACATAAAGGTTAGTTATAAAATATTAAGATAATAATATTAGAATCATTGCAATAATAATATGTTATTTATCTAATTGAATAGTCAATATCAAACTTCCTCTCTTATCCATATAATAATTAAAACTTCATTCAATAATTCATGAATTCTACAACCTCTATGGAAAGATTTATTTCATTTTTCATAACCTCGTAACACATATGGTTATACAAAATATTTTTTGACAATATATGATATGAAAATTTCATATAAATCTTGATTATGGTTATGATAATATGAATAAATTTTGATAATCATTATGAAGTAAATTATTCATATCATTAGATTACCCATAACGACCTCATTATAGATCTCATTCTCTCTAGAAATTCAAAAACTTCCTATAGATTTATCTTTGTGATATATAAATAATTTTAAAAAAAATATTTTAGAATATTTTATAATTTTTTAATGTTGAACATGGGAAAAAAAATTAGGTTTCACTTATACATTACAAAATATATTCAAAAGAATAATATTTACAACATCTAATAATGAAAATAATAAAAATAAATGAATGAATGATTAATAAATTGATATATGAAAAAATTTAAAAGGATATAAATACTAAAAAAATTGAAAATGGTTATTATGATATATATACTAAATAAAATATAGGTCAATGAACTGTTTTTGAGGAGGGGATTAAATGATAGGTTTTATCCATCTCTCTATTTCTTTAGTGGGATATTATTAACATTAACCACTTATTCTTAATAACATGCTTAATTCAAATGGTTAACATATTAATATACTAATAATGAATAAATATGTATTTAAAAATATATATTATGCACTACCTTCTATGGTTTATCAATTTTCATGAAAATTATGTTTCAAAAATGTTTCTAAACTCAACAAAATTTCAGTTAGATATAATTTTTCTTCATGAACTCTATTATTATATATTGTGTTCATTCCTCCATATGAATGTATTATGTTATATTTATATTTGTTTTGAGGATCTACATTTATTTATTATAAAATACTTATAAATGTATTGTTACATAAAATCACCACTGATTGACTTCTTTCATTATAAAAAGGAAATTTTGTTAAGAATAATACTCAACTACTTTAAATCCTTCATTCCTTAATTTCCATATTATTCCATTCCAAAAATGTTTTCATTTTTAATTATGAAAAAATACTATAATCACATGTGATTATATTATTTTTATTTTACTATTTTCAAAAAAAAATGTTTTATTATTCTTTTCTACAATATAGACTATCAGTAAATGTATATTCCAAATATTGGAAACATTTTTCCATTCCATTTTTATATATTTATCTTCTACAAAAATTTCCATCAAAAAAATATTTTATCCTTTTCAAGGAAAAATTATTTTTATTTCATATAATATGGTATATATAAAATGATTCTATGTTATATTCATTAAATTATTATTCCAGGTGACTTGTAGCGTCATATTTTTCAACGTGGTAAAAATGTTAAATGGAATCTATTTTATAAGATCTAAAAAATATTTTTTACATTAACTCATAAGGAAATATCTTTAGTGGATTTAGTTTTCATTAATTATGATCTAAATTATCTTATATTAAATTTATTTTAGGGTATTGAACTCATGGTATCAAATAATTTAATTCATTATACCCTCTTATGTGGTGTTATTTTAAGTGTCCTATTTGTAATTTATATTTTAAACAATTTCAATATCCATTTTTGTTTTTTATATTACCCATAGAAAATATATTATAATTATATGATCAAATGAATATCACTGGATGTATTATGAATGGTTTTATAGTTGTTTTCATGAAACCTATCTCTGTTATATTGCTTAAAAATATGATATTTGAAATGATAATGTTTTCATTTTCTATTAGTATATTTATTTATGGTTTTCATTATTTCATGGTAGGGGGCATAATTATTTATCCCGAAAATGCATTAGGTAATTTTCTATATCTCATTAGATTACAATTAGTATTTAGTATTGATTCTCACTACACATTTTCATAATGAAGTCATACCTTATAAAGTGTGTTATGGGAATCTGGTAGAGATGACACCTCCACCATGTTATAAGAATAATTAATTTATTCCCAGTCCTTTATATTATGGGAAATGAGTAGTGATTCTTGTTCCATAATTTTATTGTCATTACACTTAATTTTTTCCACATCCATATTTTTTAAAATATAATCATGTTTTTAGGGAATATGTATTTTTTTATGCTCATATATTTATAAATTTGAATTATTTTTTATATTAATTTCTTATTTGGGTATGATCTACCAATGTATTTTTTAGTGTTTTGAATATTTTGTCATACACGGATGATTAAATTAATTTCAATTATGATCATATATTTTCATCTCTTACGTAAACCTTTACAGTCCATTAGATCTCACCAATTCTTTTTTTCCATTCCCATACTTCTAAAGATAAGTATAAAAACTTATATGTCTAGAGGGGTATGATTGTATAGGATCCTTCACAAGAGATTTAAAATATGTTTTTTAATATATATTATCTAAAGAAACTAATAAAAAAATTCTTGAGAATGTGTAATTATATTGATATGTAATGTTTATATTATGGATATATATATATATGTGTGTGTGTGTGTGTGGATTGTGTCATATTTATTGGTAAAAAATCATATATTAAAATAATTTTTTTCACTAGACATAAGAAAATGGTTCAGAGTCTCTTAAGATAACTATATTAATATAATACCTAAAATAATACCTATATGAGTGCGTTCATATAATATGGCTCCAACAAGGTTCCATGGGACGATGAATTAGTTGAATGGTCATTTTTTGAATGTTTTATTAGGAATTCTATTTTCCCATATCGTGTTAAATTGTTTTTTAAATATATATATGATATATTTGTTTTATATAGGATATCAAAGGACTAATCATGTGATGATTAAAAACCTTTATTGACTAAGAAAAATTCATAAAATTCTTGTTCAATTTTTGGGAGCATCTTGGTTCTCTAAAATTGATCTTGTGAAGATATTTACCTTTATAAGTGAGTTATATTCTCAATTTCTTCTTTAAATTCTTCTTGTAGAGTATTTTTTGTTATGTTTTGATGTCAAGAAATAGTTATTGAAGTTAGTATGGAGATGAAAATGAGAATGGTTTGTAACCCGGGGTAGAGATTTAATCATGTTCTAGGTCAGATATAAAGATATAACATGTCTTAATCATTATAGTTTTTTTATTATTGTGGGATCCAATATATAATTCATATTTATTAAAAATAAAATATTAAGTAAATATAAATCACTTATATATTTTTTTACTAGGTTAATATCGATCAACATTTTTTTGTATGGTCGTAACCATTTCATTACAATTTTTTATAGTTTGGTTCATATATATTATGGTTATTTAGAGATTTCAGTATTTCTTAATTATGTCATGAATTTTAAAAAAATTAAATATGAAAACTAAAATCAAATGTGTTTTTAATAAATCAAATGATGTTTTATAAGATATGAATGGTATTATATTTTAAATATTTATTATAGTCCTAAAAGTGTGTTTTTTAAACTTCAGAGAGGGGGTATTTCTTGTTTTTACATAAATTATTATAGATGATTCCACATAAACAAAAATCTATTATTTTGTGGGAAGTATTGGGTGATCATGATCTACATTCTTGAAACAATATTACTTTTAAATAGTTGAGTGGTTACTCCCAAATGATGTATATAATGGGGAATGCTTTACCACAATAGAAAACCTCTAATATTATGGTTCATATTTTCTTAAAGGGTTTTGTTTCAAAATAATAATTATTTAAATAGATTTAATGGATTATTATAATTAAATATTATGAGTTTCTAAACAACTCTCACGAAATACTATCCCATATTATATAAGAAATCTTTATGAATATCTATTAGGATCATATTGTCAATGAAATATATTCTTTGGTCTAAGAAGTCAAAGGATCCACTAGAATAAAGATATGAGATCACATAGAAGTAGTGATATTTAAAATATTAAAATTAATTTTTTTAACAATAATTTATAATCATGTGGAGACCTCCAATATAGTTTCATTAGTTTGGGAAACAATATTTATCAAAATTTTACTTTTTTGAAAATACAATACCATTGTTGTGGTTGATATTAAAATCCATATAGATTACGTAATACTTGTTTATATAGATAGATTTCAAAGAGAACAAATACAATACTTGTATCTTAGGTATATCTAGGAATATAGTCCAGTTTAGGTGGTTGACCACCAATTATATGATCAGGTTGGAGAGGTTTATGGGGAAGTCAAGGCATATTATCTTTATTCTAATATTCAATGTGGGATTTTTTTCTCCAAATTCATAAGGAAGGTTCAAGAAAAATATATTATATAAAACAATTCATCATGGATACCACATAAATAATATCAATAGTTTGAGTTACAATTTTGGTATCATATATTTTAACTTGTTCGTTATTTTATACTGGGTATTCTCATTCACCAATCTATAAGAAATTGGTAAATTTCTTTAACATAATGTTGATGTATTACCCCCATATAATATTCTTAACACCCAACCATTGTATAGGATGGAAAAATATTGTAATTTTATATCTTATTACATAATATTTTCATATTTTTGGAATATATGAGATCTGATGTTTCTTTATATGATATCATTAGATTTTATTAAAAGTACATAATGATTAAGTAATTTATTACCCCATCATGACTTTTATATTTAAATATTTTCCTTATAATATCATATATGAATTAAATATACCCTATAGGGTGATAATGAGTAATAGTCTAATTGGATTGTTCCAAATATGAGGATGGTAGAAATAATAATAAGGGAAATTGGAACCATTTTTCTCAATATGGTTGACAATATATGGTGATAGGCCTTCCATTAAAAACTATATCACCACCCAATTATGTTACCTAAGGATTTTATAGTATTTACCCATCATATTGAAATTTAATTCACCATTAATGTATTTCAAATAATGTAACTGATCTATATTCCCAAATATTTTATTATATTAATAAGATTAAGGTAATTAATGAATTAGTTGGAGAAAATTATATAAAAGGTAATCATTAGACATAGATCTTATCTATAAGGATATCTAGTTCTCTTTTCTATGAAATATGATTGATTATTAAATATATTTGTAGACTATTAGAAAATGTATTAGCTGAAAATTAATAATTTTTATCCATTTCCAAGAATGAATGATATTTTTGATCATATAAGCGATGAAAAGAATTTTTTTTAGATCAAATGTATTTCATGATGTTATAAAAATATATTAAAGATATAAAAAGTACCCTAGGTAGATTATAAAACACTTTATGGTCATTTATAATATATTTCAATAATTTTTGATTGACTAACACTAAAACTGTGTCCACTAAATTAATTTGTAAAATTTTTATTCTATTCGTTGTTGCAATCATAATGTTTATTTTGGATGATATCACTGTTATTTCTATTTCCCAATATTAGATAGGTCAAAATAATAATATAATTTTAGATGTTTATGGGAACATATTCTATATTCCATCTTATCCATGTTTTCATTTGGTATTTTGGAACTCTTGTTCAACGTTAATTTTGTTTTTAATGGTAAAATTCATAGGGATCATGATAAATTCAATTCAATGATTTTATGGAATATTAATTCAAATGTTTTTGAGGTAATGGGTTTTTTGAGAAACATGAGTTATTTCTACCATTTAATTAAATATTCTTCAAATATCTCCACTCCATTGAATACTCTTATAAACAATGTTTGGATGTTTATATGGTCTTATTACTATAAAGAGTATTTATAATATCAGAGTAAAAGTACTACCACATAAAACATCCTTTTTCTACTTCATCTAGTTAAGGGTTTTGAAATATATTATAATTTATTATTAGTTATCCTTGGATGAATTAACATAATGGATCATCTAATAATGGTATATTGTTCCATAGAGTTTCTCAACCATTAAAGGAACTATCTTTCACATTATTTATAATTGATTGTTATATTTACTGTATAAATTGATTCAAATTATTATCATAATGTATAATGTTTTACATTTTTCATCAAATAAACAATCCATAAATTTATATTCAATTAGTAGGAATTGTATTTAAGAAAACATCTCTAGGAAGAGTATCTTCATTCATTGGATTTAAATATTGAGTTTTCTCTAGAAGGGGAATCTTGTTTTCTAACAATTTTAATTTTAATATTGACACCTAAAAGGTGAATGAATCACAAGAAGAGTAGATATTGATGTATTTAATTGATTAAAACCACTTAGATATGATTAATGATTATATTGGAGCATGGATATTCCATGTTCATCATATATTTTCGTGTGTGAAACAAAGTAAGGATTTACAAATCCCTAATATTGATTGTATGTTTAATCTATTTAAAATAATTTTACTGAGAATGTTGAATAATTCTTCTAGTATCCTAATTAATTCTACTATATCAATGGAAAAAAATTGAAACCTACATCTAAGAGACATGATGTAATTAATGAATATCATGCTCTTGAATTTGATATACAACATATGATATGAATAGTTATTATGTATACATCATTAGATTTTCTGGCCTTAAAGGAAAAATTATAACAAAGGATTTATTTTATTATAATTCTATTATCAATGAGTGGAAAAAATGAATTAATGAAATGATAGGT
The DNA here is from genome assembly GCA_963277665.1 of Viscum album. Classification (NCBI taxonomy): domain Eukaryota; kingdom Viridiplantae; phylum Streptophyta; class Magnoliopsida; order Santalales; family Viscaceae; genus Viscum; species Viscum album. The sequence continues at coordinate 121,436,743 of OY728156.1, forward strand.
TCGTTCGTCCAATTTATTTTCAGAGTTAGAAATTAGAGTTGATGAATATCACCTTTTAAACATGTCTTCCTAAAATTCCTAGTGAAAAATATGTAGTATTTGTTATCATGGATTGTATAACAAATAAAACCCACATTATAGTAATAAAATATCCTTTCTTATGTACATGGAATTTTAATTTCAGTGAGATCATTAAACTATAGAGTGTACCGACCAACATAATCTATAATTATAATCCAATGACCAAATCATGGTTTTATAAAGAGGGATAATAGTAATTCAGTTCTCATGAGAAGTTGTATTCTATATTGCACAAAAAACGAAGGGAATATCCATGTGGACAATATAGATTCTATAAGATAATCAACAGCCTTATATTTTATACTTTTGTGCCATATGGGAGTAACACCACTCATTATTGAATTTCAACAATTATAATTGATACATGTCACTGACTAAAATAGACCTATTTGATTCTCTTTATTAGTGGCCACGTTATCCACCATTCCCTTAGACCAGAATAGGATAATAATATATAATTGGTAATAGTATCATTCCCGAAATAACAGAATACATGAGGTTGATTTTAAAATATCATATAACTATAAAAATTTGGTAAAAACACTATACTTCCCAATAAAGGAGACCCTTTAAATTAATAGTGTGTGATGATGTTTCTCTCTATGATTCACTAGAAATGGGTATCCATTTAATTGAAAAACAATTGTATGTCGACCTTCTATAATGTTGATATGTTAATATTTTCAATATGATTCAAACGTATTTCATATCAACTAGACATAGATAATAGATTAATTGTTATTTCCCAATAAATATATATATCGCTATATTGTTAGATTTAGGCTAATATTACATAGTTTTGTTCATCCAAGGCTCAAAACCTAATTTCACCTAGAAAAAGATCTCATGATAGTTGATATATCTAGTCATTTTTGAAGATGATGCTCGATTCTATTATAAAAACTATAGTTGGTTTGAATTTGGGGTCCTTGACCTGGGACATATGTCACACTTATAAGGGATCCAATTTTCCATTTGACATCGTTCATGATATTATATCTGATACCATTTTTAAAAATGTATCCCACTTACATCATGATATTGTTTACTCTGGGATGATCCTATAAGGTCTTGTTATTTCTATGATAAGGATGTAGTTTTCTATGGAAAATTCTTCATAAAAGTTCTGTTATCCACTCCCCTATAAGAGAGATATTCATTTACCACAAATAATTGATGTGTGTGTACCTACTAAAATTTTATCTAAAGGAATATCTGTACCATCATAGATATTTATAAGTTTTTTGTTTTATTATTTAAGTAAATAAAGATATATTTTTATTATATTTAAATATTAAAAAATTACTTAAAATTATAAAAAATACTATATTTTATTAATGTGGAATTATTTTAAAGAAGATTATAATATAAATTTATATATATTATATTTTCTTAATATATATATATATGTGTGTGTGTGTGTTTTTATTAATATAAAATTGTAATCATTAATCTAAGTACTGGTTAAAATAAAAATTTAGAAAAAAATAAAAAAATAAATAAATAAATTTTTTATTAAATATTATTTTTAAAGGATAATTTAATGTGAATAAATAAATTATGATATTTTTATAAGTGAAATAAATGTGTACATAATATAAAATTAAGTCCAACAGAATTTGAAATAAATTAAATCCATATAGTTTTTTATAAAATTGTGAAATTATAAACATATATAAAAATGTAATTTTTTTAAGGATATTATTAGTTTTTTAAAATAAGTATTATCAAATAAAAGAATCATATATCTTAATATTAGAAATATATGAATATATTAATTAATGAATTAAATTTTTATAATAAACATATTAATATTGGAATTATATTAAATATTTAGTATAAATAATTTATATTTTTAATATTGTGTATAAAATCTTATGTTAAAAAATATTATAATTTAGAAGTTAATATTTTATGTATAATAATAGTTATAATATTATTCTAAAAATAATACTATCCTCTAAATATTACTTTATGTTTAAGTATTGTTTCTAATGGAATGTGCATATCGAATTAAGCATATTTTTATATAATCATTTTATGTGAATTGAAATTTTGGATGTTTAATTTTTATATAGTCACGGACATGAATTATACATATCATTGATATTCCATGAATTTATAATATAATCCTATTTTTTATTTAAATTTTATGGTATGATTTAAAAATTATTAAATTCATGGATTTCTCCATGCATTAAAATGTTTTATGAAAAATTTTTTTTTAAAAGGAATTGAGTTTATAAAATTATTTTCATCGATTATAATAATTATAGTAAATTATGGTAGGTTTTAAGGGTTTTAATGGGTTATTTATAAGATTGATGGATCTTCAGAAAAGAAATCTTAAAACTAAAATTGTCACTTTCATGTTAAAGGAAATGTTAATGGGTTTTGAGTGAACCCACTAAATCATGAGTACAAATTCCCATAATTGGTATTTATATATGGACTTAAGGGTTTTATATGATCTATAGAGTATGATTTTAATCCAAAAAACGATTATTTTTTTCAAAATATTTTCAAGGATAAATCCAATTATTTTTCAAATAATAGTTTTGAAATAAATTTTGAACATGATAAGATTTTTTGAAATGTTTTCAAAAGTATTATATATATATATAAAATATTTATTGGAATTTGATATAATTTTTTTAATGAGTATTAATGCAAATATTTATAAACAAAATTCAATGTAATTATAACCCTGTAATGGGAAATTAAATAATCCTCCCATGTTTATAAAATTAGTTTCATAATTATCATAGATGTTCTTAGGTGGATGTCTTCTCTTATGGAGTTAGCCCATGTGTAGCGAATTATATATTTTATTTTATTTTTTTTCAACTCTTATTTGTAAGTACTTTCTAATTCTCTAGAACCTAGACCAAAAATGTTCTTGGAATGTCTAATGTACTTATTTGTTCAATTTCTTAAAAAAATTACACCGTATTTTTAGCATTGAATCCAGAAGTGTGGGTATGATTATTTACAGTTGGTATTTGAGTGATGGTCTAGACATATTTGGAGATTAAATTTTTTTCTTTTAATGAAAATCTAAATAGTAGTGTATATATGTTTAAAAATTCTAGTTCTTATTAATTTTGAAGATAGAAATTCATTCATTTGTTAAGTTGAAAGAGAAAATCGTGAGGGTGCATATCATTTGGGGGGGGAATGTATCATATCAAATATAAACAACTGTTTTTTTATAATTTAAATGAATGAAAATAAATTTTTATTATAATTTAATAGTAAAAAATACATGAAATTATACCCAAAACAGTATTTTATAAATATTGTATTATTTAAAATAAAATGTTAATATAAATATATTTATTTGATTTTTATAAAAAAAATATTTATATATTTTTGAAAAACAATTATCATCAATGAATATTATTTATTGGTTAAGATATAAATTTAAAAAAATTAAAATAAAATAAAATAAAAATATATTTATTTAATGAAATAATTTTTTTAAATAATATTTTAATGAAAAAAATAAATTATAATAATTTTATATTGAATGCACATGTGTACCTACTTTAAAATTTTAGGGTAATTTAATTTGAAATAACTAAAAAGTATATTTTTATAAAATATTAATATTTTAAACATATATATAAATTAAATTATTTTAGAGGTTATTAATTTTTTTAAATAATGATTATGAAATAAAAGATTGAAATATTTGAATAATATATTTCTCTGAATATATTAATGAATAAATTAAATTATGGTAATAAATATATTAATATTTCAATTATAATAAATATAAAATATAAATAATGCGACAATTTTATTTTAGGTATAATATATTTTTCTAAGGTAATATATTTTATAATATTATAAATTTGTTTTTATAAAATATTCAAATTAGAAATGAGTTACTAAATAGAATTATAATAATTATATTATTATAATAGTTAAAACTGAATTTCAATTATGTATAAAAATAAATGATAAAAATAAAATTAAATCATGGGGAAACCCCATTTTGGAGGAAACGAAGTGATGGTTTGATTTTGGTAGGGTAAAAGGAATTGGTGGGAGATGAGAGATATGTGAGGTGTTGTAAATCTATCAGAGGAGTCGATGCTAAGGGAAAACAGAGGTATTGATCTCAGTGGAAAGACCAACAGCTAGTGAGGGAGTCTCAGTAAGGACTGATTGCTGGAAAGGGATTCCGAAGGCCTAGGGATATTGTATAAGAAAGACCATTATATCGAAGTGATATTTGGACACTAGATCCAAGTGAGGGTTTTGATCATGAAAAATGGAGGTAGGTATATTTGTTTTATTTTAAGTTGTTTGAATTTTTTTTCAAATTGATATTGGATTTATGTTGTTATGCACATCATTTTCTTATTTTCTTCATCGATCATTTTGACTGTGTGTTCATCATTTTCATATTTCTAATTTTTATATTGTTGAAAGTTTATTCCCAATTTTTTATTTTATTTGGATTAGTATCCTTTTTTTCTTGTTTTTTGTTATTTGATTTTATATATTATTTTAATTTGAAGCATTATGAAGAATCATCCACTAAATTGATCTAAAGCCACACAAGTAAACTGTTTTTCAATAAATGAACCTATATCTAGTCTAATTTTTTCTCCATCATTTTAAACATGTACCCATCAATAGAATATAAAAATATATTTTTATATCATCCTTATTTGGAAGGACAAACATCTTCACTGTTTCTTTGGATGAATAATTTAGATATCTCTCGATATGATGTTTTCATATTATGTAAAATTTATAATATATATATATATTCCATTATTGTGTATAGTAAAGTGGATTCGTTATAAATAGGTGGTTTTCATTTGGGATTTTAATGTGTTATCTCTTGGAAAATACTCCTCCACTTAGAAATCCCTTCTTCTATATTTTTTCATCTGCATAGTATTTTCAAACCTGAATTAGCAGCCCATGTTTTCATTATTCTAATGATGATTTTAGGTATTGATATTTTTTTACTATAAATCTATCAAATGATTCTTTTATATTAATTATTCTATATGGGATTTAATTTTATATAAAATCATTTTATATTTTTATGTTTTATAAAAAATTTATTTTATTTCGAAGGATTTAAATTTTCAAATCTGGTTTCAGGATATAATTATTTTTTTTTAAAATCCTATATTCATGAAATATTAATAATTAAGTGAATAATTTATTTATAATAAAAGAAATATTAATATAACTATTAAAAATAATATTATTTTATAAATATTACTTTAGATGTATTTATTATTTTTAAATTAATGTACATATCAATTTAAGCATATTTTTTATTATCATTTTATGTGAATGAAAATTTTTGATGTTTAATTTTCTAATCAACATGTCCATGTATTATTTTTATAATCTAAATCTTGAGCATTTATAAAATACTACTATTATCAATTTAAATTTTATGATATGATTTTAAAATTAAGAAATTCATGGATGTCTCCAAGATTTTAATTTTTTATGATTTTTTTTTTTGAAAAAGTATTGAGTTTTTTAAATTATTTTCAGCACTGAAAATAATTCATGTAAATAATGAATTTTTGTAATGGTTTTAATGGATTATTTATGACAAATATGGATCATTATAAATTTTATTTCTTAAAATTAAAATTATCGATTGAATTTCATTGTAAATGATAAATGATGGGGAGTGAACCCACTACCTGAAGGGTACATTGTATTACAAGTTATATTGCTATGTTAATTCATGGGTTTTATAAGATCTATCAAGTATTGTTTTAATCCATAAAAGTATAATTTTTTTCAAATGATTTGGAAGGAGAAAGAATTTTTTTCCAATAATAGTTTTGAATCATATTTTCAATATGGTAAGTATTTTTGAGATGATATGAAAATTAATATATATATATATATATATATATATAATATTTATATTTGATATAAAAATTTTCAGTGGGATTCAATGTAAATATTTATAAAATTATTTTTAACTAGTTTAAAAACCCCATAAATGATCAATTTAATGCCCATCCCATGTTTTTAAATGTTTTTAGAGGTATATGAAATTTATAAAGAAGATGTATTCACGTATGGAATTAACTCTGGATATGAGAATTATATATGTAATTTTACTTTTTATCAAATCTAATAGATTGTTTTTTTAAAATTATCTAGAACCTATAAAGAAAAAGTCCATTGAATCTATAAAGTTCTCTGTTTTGACTAGTTTTTTTATATTACTTTGTATTTTTTTCATGAAATCTAGAAGTACGGGTTCATATCTTTACATTATCCCAACTGACCTACATCATTAAATTATCTAATTTATGACATGTCTATAAAATTTTGTTTTTCTAAATCTAGAACCATAGTTTTCCAATGGATAATGAGTCATGATAATTGAGGTATCGAATCTTATATAAGAGGTAGATTCATTCACCACCAATAATAAATTTGGGTTTTCATCATAGGATATTTTAGAAGAAATCATACCACCCACTAATTGTGTCCAATTTCTTTATATGATTGAGTGTGGTAATTATCTCTGGTAATACAGGGAAAATTTAAACCCATCTATATCAAAATATTTTCCCCTTTGGGAAAATCTCACATGGTTTTGTTCATCTAGAAAACAGACCTCAACAATCCCTAGGAAAATGAATTTTGAATATTTAGATATATACACTCCCCTAAGAGGGAGATTAATTCTCCCTTAACAATATATGATTGGTCACCTCCTGAGTCTATTCACTAATAATTGTGTACCAAATCAATGCCAACCCATTCTCTCACATTTAACTGTTCACAAAATAGTTTCATACCACATACTTCATAAATATGGTCACACAAAATTTATTATAACACATCACATTAGAGGTAAGGGTGTATAAAATAGTATATAGCATGATCCTTCTCTATAAAGGGCATTTAATTAGTATTAGATCATCACATGTTCCACTTGGGTATCAATTCATTGGTACCCAATGACATCACTACACACATTCTAACCGCTACCATATAAATTGAGGTGTGGTCTATTAGTCCAATATCATCATCTAAAAAAAATATATAACATATATTTAACAAAAAAAAAGTAAACTCAACACATCCAAATAGCACCCTAACTCATCACCATTATGATAATTAATATAGTCCTAGAACTGCACATCTCATCATCAAACTAGCCTCATAGAATAAAAAATTTGAATGTTTCCATCAAAGATTCATAATATAAAAAACCTCTCAGTATTAACATCATACCCATAAGGGAACTGTGTAAGGTCCATCAGACTCACCTCCACCCACAATAGGGTCATGAACAAATATCATGACTAACCCAACAAATTGATACTAACACAACACATCAATAATCAATTCCCTTAATAATCAATCATCACAACTTAATAAAAATGAGGTAATAAAAACAATAAATAACCTAAAATGAAATCATTATTTAATAAAACAAGCATCCCCCAAATATATTTTAAAACTCTAAAACTAAAAAAACTATTCAATTCTATATTTTCATAAAACCAAGTCTAAATCATCAATATAATATTTTATAAGAGCCAAAACATGATTCATATTTTAGTATACACCCTTAGATAATATCCTATCAATGTTTATTATAAATCCGCTACTTATTTTTGATGACATTACAAAAACCATTATAATAAAAACCACATTTCCCTAAAAAAATATTTTGAAATCAAATATAATTTTAAATTCACATTTAAAAAATGAAATCTATTAATCGTTGAAATAAATCCTGTGATAATAGATATTGAAAAAATCAGAAACTGACTCTTATCTAAGTAATTCCCCAACGAAAAACCATTTATTAAGTGACTAGGTTCTTGTAGATTTCTAGAAAAAAAAATTATAATCTATGGGGTGAGATATTAGAAAGTATGAAACATGATGAAAATTATAATAATGATAGAACACAAAATTAAAATTACAAAATGATAAATTCACTCTAAAAATTAAAAGGAACTAACCTCAATAATAATTCTATAAGTATGTCACATGCATGAAAAAAATTCCTTGATTCCATCATCACTTATTTCATATAAAAAAATAAGCCAATTAATAAATATAATTTTTATATTTGAATTCCAAAATAAACATAAATGATCCCAAAATCTTTATGTAACATCCAAGCATTAAGACACACTAATAAAAAAGTGAAATGAAAGATTCCATTAATATCCCTATGTGAAACTAAAGTTATCCAAAACTCCCAATAGCATAAATGAATATAATGGAAGAATAACTAAAATAAATTGTGAAGTTATTATATGAATGCATCCTTATGGATCATAGTCTATACGATATTGGTTGAATTCCTAAGAAATATGATAATTTCATCATTATTAAGAGAAATTATCACCCAAAATAATTATACAATGAATTGAAATATATGTAGAGGAAGGGGGAAACAACTGGGTAAATAATATTTCTCATATCTTGAATATTTTTGATGAAACACTCCTAAATCAATATTATAAAATAGAGGCATAAAGGGTTAAAATATAGAGTTTTTGAGTGATTTCTATATTCTTTAAATAGTTTGGAGTCAAGGGAGAAATATGTGGTTTGAAATAGAACCCAGGTGACAAATTAAAAAGTCCTCTTAGAAAAATAACATTTGTACATGGTTTTGATGTGACCATTAATTTCATTACATGGAACCTTATTATTTGGACATGTCATGGAATGGAATCTATGGGAAAATTTATAATCCCACATATGTAGATGGTGATAACCTCTATTTAATATCATCCATGACATGAACTAGAGTGGTCATGCCAAATATAACATCTTGTCATGGGTTCCATGCACTGGTGCCCAAATCTGAACTTCCACATAACCTAAAACGCACCTCCCCATATGCTAGAGGCTACTAACTATTAGTGATGGTCTGATAAGTCAATCATGGGGAGACTATACCCTCTATATTTTTCATTATTAGAAGATTACACCAGCAGATATAAAAAACAATAGTGGAAACATATGATCATAAAAAAATACTCATATCTCATGATAACCAAATCATGAAAATACAATGTAAAATTTAATAGTATATATACCATGATAGGTATGTCCCATGTGTCAATATGAAAAAATATAAATAAATAAAGACACTGAAAACTCCTCTAAGAAGGTCCTGACACCGAGTCAGGTTTCCTCACTATGCTCCATCCCAACACAGCCATGTAATATTGGACCTTTTCCCTTAACCAGTCCCAAAAACAAAAAAAATGGGTACTGATCAAGAAACCCGAGTAGGGTGTGAGTACAACTTAGTAGGCCACCACCAATGGTGTCTAAAACTAATATAGTCAATATAAAGTGAATATAGTTCCATAAATAAATAATTACAATGATTAAATAAATTTTTATCACATTAAAAATTAATATTTATTAACTTCATAGACACCGAGTTCCTGAGGGCACTCATACCTCATTTCCTACTGCATCTCATGCCAGGTCTAAACCTTGTTACATGTTCGATTCACAATTCATTTAAACAAATTGGTTTTAATTATCCAATTCATTTCAATCCCATTATTATGGCCACATAGAACCTTATTCCAAGGTCGATGTATTGGGTATAGAATGTCATGTCTAGATCCCTATTTAACATTCCTACATATATACCATGGGAATAGAACATCATGTCTAGCACCGAAATTCTCAATCATGAATATACATAATGTATAGAACTTCATGTCTAGCACCCCAATTCTCAACTATACGCATATCTCAATGGTGTAGATCATCTTGTCTAACATCCCAATTCTCAACCATACAGATAGATCTATCAGTGGCATAGATCTTCTGGTCTAGCACCCAATTTAACAACTATGCTTATATATAGCTGGCTCATATCATCATGTATAACACCCCACTTATCAACTTTTCATGTATATCACTGGTGTAAATCATCATGTCTAACACATAACTTATCAACTATGTAGATATATCATTCTTTATCATGACTTCACATGTATCTAATCATCACATGTTTTCACATTGCCACGTTGTCCAAGATTAATCACATTAATCTTCTTATCAGAATTACACATCATAAATTCCATTAATTAATTAATAAATTAATTAATACTAGTCGATTAATTAATTTGAATGTTTATTAATCTTTTCACAATATCAACATCCAATAATCAATTCACCAATTAATTATTCAAACAAACTATTTCAATATCTTATAATTAATTCACCAATTAATTTTTCATTTTACAGCTTCAATATCCCATAATTAATTCCCTAATTAATTATCTCTTATCACGATATGAATATCCCATAATTAATTTCCAAATTAATTTTCTCATTTAATAAAATCCATAAACTGTAATTAATTCCATAATTATTTAACCAATTTTAAAACTCTATATCACATAATTAATTATCCAATTAATTATCTCAAATCACAATATCAATATTTCATAATTAATTCCCCAATTAATTATCTTAATTCATAACATCCATAACCCATTATTAATTTCAAAATGAATTTTTTAAATCAACAACTCAACATCACATAATTAATTCTATAATTAATAATCTCAAATCAACAACTCAATATCACATAATTAATTCTATAATTAATTATCTCTAATCAACAACTCAATATCATATTATTAATTCTACAATTAATTATCTCAAATTGACAACTCAATATCACATAATTAATTCTAGAATTAATTATTCAATCTTATCAATTCAATATCCCAACAATCCAGATTAATTAATTTACCAATTAATTAATCTAATTCCATTAATTACACCATCACAAAAATACCCATGAAATAATCTAACTCAGAAATCATAACATTAAATACATTAATTAATTCTCTGATTGATTAATCATATTCATTCCTAATAATTAATTCACCATTTAATTGTTAACATCCATTTCATTAATTAATTCCCTAATAAATTAATCACATTCTTCCCCTTAAATTAATTCAAAAATTAATTATCTATGTCAACTCTAATTAATTAATTCACAATTAATTAATCATTTTCAACCATTTCAATTAATTCCTCAATTAATTGTCCATTTCATCTATCATTAATTAATTCATAATTAATTTATCATATTCAACCCCTTTCAATTAGTTCCCCAATTAACTATTTTCATAAGTTCATTTAATTAATTCACGATTAATTAATCAAATTCAATCCTATTATTAAATTCAATAATTAAATAACCATTCAATAATTTCTTAATCACCACAATCTCGAATAATTAATACTACAATTAATTACTCAAAATAAATAATTTCATAAACCCAACCATCCCTATAAATTAATTATATAATTAATTAATCAAGTTCAACAATCTCAATTACTCCACAATAAATTTTAAAATTAGTTATTCATGATCTAAAATACCGATATCCCAATTTCAGATTTTCTTTAATTAATTAACTCGCCAAATTTATTAATTTAACCAAGAAACCCATTTCTAAATATCTAATAGAAATTCTACAATTTGATAAACATAATTGTAATTAATATGATGGGATTTTAATTTTAGACCACCTACATTAAGAATAGTGATAAAAAATGATCACCAATGGAAAACCCCAATTTGAAGCAGATCAATGAAGAATGTGACAAAGAATGTGGTCTAGATCTGAAAACATGAAAGTGGAGGAGGTGGTGAGAGATCATTTCTAGACCAAAGAGACTCTTGTAAATCAACATTATAAGACCCATAGTAATAAGGGAGGTACATAGAGGGTCTTCAGTCTAAGATTATAGTGTGCGGAAGAGTTTTGGTCCATGGTATAGGTGTGTGGAAAAATTTTGGTCCAAAATTTTGGTGCACGGAGCATCTAAAATAAATAAAGGAGTGTGTGGAGGTTCACATGATGTTGGATAAACATTTTTAATTTTTTGGGCATCAAAATTACATTACGTGAATTATCATTTCACATTGTGTAAGAATCATAACTGATTTCCCCCTTTTTCTTAGTGAAATCTCATAAAACAATTAAGAAATTCATAAATATTACATGTGGTGTAATCCAATTTCGTAACATGTCGACATGTGGTGAAAGACAGCTATAAGGGTTGTAATCAACTTTTGTGACATCTATTCGCGTGGTGAAAACCACTTACAGGGGGTGTAATTTTTCAAGGTTGTGAATTATTTTATGCTGGGAATTAAATTCAAAACAGCCCATATTAAACAAAAATTTAAAAAGATTCATAATTATAAAAGGATGGGATCTTAAAATCTCACTACCTTATAATAAATGATCCTTGAGGTTCACTACTAAGCCTATAAGAAAAGTTCAGATCTTTTAATCTCCCCACTATATAACTACTCATCCTAGAACTGTACTCTCTTACATCTCTAATATTTTGAGTAAAAAGGATCAGACCACAAATATCACACATCCACTTCTCTCTCTGACATTTCCTCTTAAACTCGTCAATGTATCCAAAATACAAAAAATATTTTCCTGGTCTTTCCCCATAACACATTTTCACTACTTTCCAATACTCATTTAAAATGCACCTCAAAGAATGATTTGTTATCAATATCAACTTCCACAGCATACATGATGAGTTTTCCAACTCATTATTCCTAACAACCACAAGAAATATATCCAACATTGGAACTCAACCTTGTAATCATATTTCATTGAAGGGAAATACATCAACCACCTCTAAGGCCCATTTTGACATTCCCCCTCGAATTTAAACATGAAATTTATAGTTTCATCATTGGAATTCGGATGCAACAACTTCCAACCCCTGGTCTTATTTCACGCATCTATTACTTATATATCGCTCCCCACCTTTGGTGAACTGTTACAACCTCTTGTCAAGAAACTCAACCACTGTGGTTTTTATTTGACCTATGGTCTCTCCTAAGAACCACATTCATAAACATTCGATGGTGTACCTCTCACCATCCAGCTCCACATATATATACCTCTTCATAAGAACAACTACTAAGGGTCCCCATATCCAACAAAAACACAATTAGGTAGCTAGGCATAAAGCTAGAGCTTTATCAACGTACCCGAGATGATGTCAAGTTAGGGGACTTGATAATCACTAATTAAAATTATTCTAATCAGTCATCGATGAATCACCACCACAATTTATAAATCACCGATTTTACATCCACTATAGAAACACCTTAATCTTTCAAAAACCACAGGTTTTCATTCCCACCAAAATCTCACCATACAATCCCAAAACAAACAGTCCCTCATAGATCTCCCAACTGAATTCACAAGCTAAAGAATTTTCACTGCCCAAACCAGCCACATCGAGGTCCAATTAGGCAAAAAAAGGATTATTATTTCACACATTAAATTAATTATCAAGTTGTATTTACACAAAAAAAATATCAAATTATTCCCCCTTTTTTCTGCCACACGGTCAAAACTGAGGCACTATCACTACCCTTAACCATCATACACCTAGGTCCAAGTTAACAAGGCTAAACACATTCTCATTAATGAATTTTATCATTTTGAAACCCATTTATTATAATCTATAATCATTTTAAAGTATTTATCAATATCATTTCAGGCACTATTCTCATTTCAATTTCACAAGAAAGGAAAAAAAATTTAAGTTCAACAACTTACCCAAAACCCATTATCCAGTGGATGCCTAAAATTATGCATGTTCAAAAAATAATCTTGAGTTCCTAGGATGTTGCATACATACTCAAATTTCATGGAATTTAAGGACACGAGTCAATATAAACAATTAATAGAAAAAAATCACATTAGAAAACAAGTGTGTCACCCAAGGTGAAATAAAATTGAACAGTAACAGCAAACAACAATAACAAAAATCACACCATGGGTATTTTGGTTCTCCCTCGTACATGGGGTAGCTACTCCCATACATGTTCCAATAACTCTTTCCAAAATAGTAAGACAAAATAATAAGAAAGAAAACTAGATATCTAATACCACTTTGTAACATGTCGGCCCCAGTATCATGCATCGATGCTCTGAGTTTGATGGCTATATAACCTCAAGCGCACCTCTCCATACGCCAGAGGCTGTAGACTAGTAGCGATGGTCTGATAAGTCAATCATGGGGTGACTATACAATATTTTTTTCTTTTTTAGAGTAATACGCCTTTGGAAATAAATATAAAATATCAGAAACATATGATCATATAAAAATACCAATATCTCATGATAACCAAAGCAAGAAAATAAAATGTCAAAATGAACACTAGATATACCAAGCTAGGTACATTTCAAGTGTCAATATGAAAAATCCAAAAATAAATAAATACATTTAAAACTCCTCCAAGAGGGTCCCAACACTATGTTTGGTTCCCTCACTATGCTTCATCCCATATCAACCATCTAACACGGGTCTTTTCTCTTAACATGTCTATAAAACACCAAGTCTATTCAGGTACTGGTCAGGCAGCCCGAGTAGGGTGTGAGTACAACTCAGTAGGCCACCACCAATGGTGTCAAAAAAAAATACAGTAAATTATATGTATATGAAGCTATATAAATAAATGATAAAAATTCCTAAATAAATAGTTATCACATTATAAATTAATCTTATTGAACCACATACACCACTGGGTTTAGGAGGACACGCGTACCTCATTACCTACTCTGGTCGGCACCAGGTCTAAAACATGTTACATATTTGATTCTCAATTCATTTAAATAAATGGATTTTCCTTATCCAATTCATTTCAATATCATTATTATGGCCACTTGAAACCTTAGTCTGAGGGTGATGTCTTGGGTATAGAATGATATATCTAGCTCCCTAGTTAACAATCCTTCATATATACCAAGGTCATTGAACATCATGTCTATCACCCCAATTCTCAATTATGCATATACATCATGGTCCTAGAACGTCATGTGTGGCACCCCAATACTCAACTATCTGCATATCTCATTGGTGTAGATTACCATATCAAGAATCTTAATTATCAACCATACAGATTAATTTATCAGTGACATAGATGGTTATCTATATCACCCAACTTAACAACTATGCATATTTATCACTGGCATAAATCATCCTGTCTAACACCCCACTTATCAACTATTCATGTATATCACTTGTGTATATCATCATGTCTAATACCCCGCTTATCAACTATGAAGATATATCATTACTTATCAAACCCTCACATGTATCTCATCATCACATGTTTTCACATTTTCATTTTATGTCTGATTAATCACATTAATCTTGTTATCATAATTACACATCATAAATTCCATTAATTAAATTATAAATTAATTAATACAGGTTCATTAATTAATTTGAAATTTTTTATATCTTTTGACAATATCAATAACCAATAATAAATTCACCAATTAATTATTTAAACACATTAGTCCAACATCTCATAATTAATTCACCAATTAATTATTCATTTCATGACATTAATATCCCATAATTAAATCCCCAATTAATTATCTCTAATCATGATATCAATATCCCTAAATAATTTTCAAATTAATTATCTCGTTTCATAATATTCATAACCCGTAATTAATTCAAAATTAATTACCCAATTCAATAACTCAATATCACATAATTAATTCTCCAATTAATTATCTCAAATCACGATATCAATATTCCATAATTAATTCCCCAATTAGTTATCTCAATTCATAACTTCCATAACCCGTAATTAATTTCACAATCAATTACATAAATCAACAAATAAATATGACCTAATTAATTATCCAGTTAATTATCTCAAATCAACAATTCAATATCACATAATTAATTCTATAATTAATTATCTCAAATCAACAACTCAATAACAAAGAATAAATTATACAATTAATTATCTCAAATTAACAAACCAATATCACATAATTAATTATACAATTATTTATTCAATCTTATCAATTCAATATCCCAACAATCTGCATTAATTAATTTACCAATTAATTAATCTAATTCCTTAAATTAAACCATCACAACAATACCTATTAATCATTTATCCAATTAATTAATCCAACTCAGAAAACATAACATTACATCCATTACTCAATTCCCCCAATTAATTAATCATATTCATTCCCTATAATTAATTCATCAATTAATTGATCACATCCATTTCATTTATTCATTCCCCAATTAATTAATCACATTCGGCCACTTAAATTAATTTTCCAATTAATTATTCACGTCAACTCTCATTAATTAATTCACAATTAATTAATCATTTTTAACCCCTACATTTAATTATTTGATTAATTTTCCTTTACAAAAATCATTAATTAATTCAAAATTATTTTATGATATTCTACCACTTTCAATTAAATCAAAAAATAAATATTTACTTAACTTACATTAATTAATTAAAAAATTAATTATTCACATCCAATCCTATTATTTAATTCAATAATAAAAGAATCATTCATTAATTTCTTAATCCCAAAAATCTCAAATAATTAATCATACAATTAATAATTCCAACTCAACAATTTGATAAACCCAACCATCCCAATTAATTAATTCTATAATTAGTTTATCAAGTTCAAAAATCTCAATTACTACATAATTAATTTAACAATTAATTATTCATGATCTAAAATCTCAATATCATAATTTCAAATTTCCTTTAATTAATTAACTCACCAAATAAATTATTTTAATCATGAATAATTTTCTAAACATATAATATAAATTCTATAATTACATACACATAATTGTAATTAAGAATATAAGATTTTAATTTCATACCACTTACCACAATAATGGTGTTTAAGAACAGTCACCAATGGAAATCCTTAATTTGAAGTGGATCAATAAAGAACTTGACGAAGAAAATGGTCTAGATCTTACACCTTGAAATCAGGGGAAGCGGTGAAAAAAACCCTACATCAATGATAGAAATAATATTCTCAAATATATAGGTTTAGAAATCTAAGATCTGATGCGAGATCACCTTCGAACCGAAGTAGACTCTCAAAAATAAATGGTAGAAGGAATGTAGCAAGGAGGGAGGTGTGAAGAGGGTCTTCGGTCAAGGATTGAGGTATGTGGTGGAGTTTTGGTCCAAGCCAGAGGTGAGGGGAGAAGTTTTGGTCCAAAATGGTGATCTGCTAAATTTCTATAATAAATGAGAATACATAGGATCATTAGACGTTGGATACACTTTTTAAATTTTCTAGGTGTCAAAATTACATTATTTGAATTCCTATTTCATGTCATTTAAGTATCATAACATATTTCTCCCTTTTATTTAGCGAAATCCCATAAAACCTTTTTAAAAAAATTAATAATAATTACACATGATAATCTAATTACACACGGGGTAATCTTACATGGGGTGAATTCCAATTACATGTGGTGTAATCAAATTTTGTGACATGTCAACATGTGGTGAATGACAGTTATAGAGGCGGTAATCTACTTTCATGACAAGACTTCATGTGGTGAAAACCACTTAAATGGGGTGTAATTTTTCAAGGTTATGAATTAATTTAATCCTTGATTTATATTCAAAACAACTCATCTTGACCAAAAAAATTAAGAGTCATACCTAGAAAACCATGTTATCTTAAAATCTCACCA
This sequence comes from Viscum album, assembly GCA_963277665.1. NCBI lineage: Eukaryota > Viridiplantae > Streptophyta > Magnoliopsida > Santalales > Viscaceae > Viscum > Viscum album. The sequence goes on from OY728156.1 coordinate 121,454,401, forward strand.
CCTTATAATATCTCTTCCTTGAGCTACACTTTCAAGCCTCTAAAAAAATTATGGTTCTTACACCATGATAACCCTCTATCATAGGATCCCCATGTTGTATCTTCCCACCACAAATCATTGGGGCCCCAAATTTTCTATTTCCTCAAAGTAAATTGTCTTGCTTTTGAACCCTTGACACACTACTACCATACATATGGGTTAAAAAAATTGAGACTTATAATTTTCACTAGTAAATTCCATTACATTTTTGGGGTGCCTCCACCATGTTGTTATGTCCTTCACTTATCCTAATTTAAAAATACAAACCATTAGTCATATCAGGAATTCATGATATTAGGTCATCAAAACAATCCTATAGAATATTTCATCCACTAATACATTATAGGTCCTTAGGTGTGTTTCCTAGAGTTAAACAATAATCATTTGATGGTGGGAAATGAAAATCCCTTCTAATGAGGGATGGATAAAAAAAATCATGTGACCTTTTCTGAAGTAAATATGTGGGCTAAACACTAATAAAAAACCATATGAGTTGGGACCAAAGAAGAAAATATTTTGATGTTGTTGGAATGATATTTTATGAAAATTGTCAATACCATTGCCTAAATATGTTATAATGAGGATATTATTCCCATTAAGGGGGTGTGATAGGTTCCTTGGAAATTTCTCAAGACGCGAATACACATCATTTATTATTGGATAATGATGGTCTCTCTTAAGGGGGTGTGGGTACCCTAACTGTCACTATTCTATTACTAGGGGATAACAATGGCTCAATTCCATGGAAAATTCTGTGTGGGGTTCTCCCAAAGAGGGTAATATTAGGAAGAAAGAAGGATGGGATGTTAAAAATGATATTATAGTATTTTTCAAAAATGATAAAATGTAACTTAGTGGTGAATATAGGTTTCAAGGGTTTTGGATGTATTTTAAGTTCATTGTATCCTAAAATGGATTCAGTTGAACCCCATGATTTTAGGAGATCACAAGTATTGGGACTATGCTGAGGATAATTGAGCACAATATAAAAACATATTAAATTATTTTAAATAAACTATTAATATATTATAAAAAAAGTCACACATTATAACCATAAAAGATTAGTTTCTTTGAATATTCGATTTATAATCAACCTATTTCATGAAATGTTTACAAAATATTACCTTTTTGGAATAATCATTCATAGAAATATTTTCCATAATATATAAAAAATATAAAAATTAAAAAGGGTGGTCTCATATTATTGATAATAGATAAGTGGGAGCCATTAATTGAATATCATTATTGATAACAATATAAGAATAGGGGTATATAAGAGTGATCTTAACTTCTGAAATTCATACCCTATCCATCATAGATTGCACATCCTGGGTTATGGAATAAAATTTTTTATAATAGAATTAAAGAGTCAAAAGTGTTTAGAATATTCAATAGTAAAACATGAATGATAAGAGTGTATCATAAGAATAAGAACATGTTTGAGGACTATTGAATAATCTTAAGAATTTAAAATCATTTCATTGATGAAGGCTCACTATCATGAACATTATAACATAGTGTAGAGTAACCCATAGTCGATTGCATTCGCTCACCTTTCCCTTTTTATTTATGGTGGTTGGAGCACTATATTATACTAGGTTATCTCCGATTACATGTCATATTATCTCATGAGATATAAAACATAACCAAATGTAATATAGGGATATATGATTTATGGATCATCCATTACATAATGAAAAATATACATATCTCTTCAACAAGTGTACAATGACATTAACCATTTCATCATATCATATGTGACATAATGAAATGAAATGGGTGTAACGGAAACATGATTAAAGAATAATAACCATAAAACACATAAAGACAGAAATTGGACGTTATCTAATGATCATATCCCTAGTGAATAATAATAATCCTCAAAGGATTTCAACATAGTTGAAAAATAATTAGATTAAAACATTATTAGTATGCTTCCAAATAAAAGTGATGAAATTCATTATTTTAGGTAACATTTTAAAAAATTAAAAAAACCAAATAAATTGTATTAATATTTTCTTTATAATTAAATATAAAATTATAAATCAATTATGAACAAAATTTAATGGTCATGATGGTTGAAAATATTATTGAGATGTAAATATTAAAAAACATTTTTTTCATACATTTGTAAAAATTCAAAAGAGAGTCATATATAAAATGGTTGACATGATTCATTTTAATCATTTGTAATGACAGTTAAATGTAGAAAATAATAACTTATTGAAATAATTATGTATATACAAAAACTTCAAAAAAAAATGAAGAACATGGATATAGAAGAGAAAGATTCAAAACCAAATAGAGGTAAATATATTGATTTTTCAAAAAAAAAATCATTCTTTATATTTAATTTCCAAAGAGGTGAAAACAAAAAGAGTACATAAAACCCCCTTAAATAAAAAGATGAGATAAAAATAGATATTACTTATGATAAATAAAGATATCATATAATTTTCCAAATTAATAGTTAGACATAAATAATAATGATTAAAAATGAGATAACAATATAATGACATACATAAAATCCTAATGAGCTTCAAACATGTTATTACCCATTGAATAATTAATTCATATTTATTATAAAAAAATATTAGAACTATATTAATACATGTATTATCAGATATTATTTAGTAACAATTTCCAATCACATAATCATTAATATGTCATCAATAAAATTAATATCTTTTTATCTTAAGTATTTCATATTTCATACATGATTTAATTTTTAGAATCTGGTCTATTATCCTTCGAAAAGGATACATAATATCTAGAATATTAATCATTTAATAAATAAAATATTTATTAATTATATATATATTTTCAAAAAATCAGGTAACATGGATTTGAAAATTGAATTATGTCACTTCATCAGGGTAGTAGTGCACATATATATACACATGAACGATGCCTTAATTTTTCAATAAATGGAATTCATCGAAATAAAATAATAATATTTCATTATAGAAATATATTTATATAAAAATATCATTATATTTGTTAAATCCATAAATATAATTAACCATGTGATCTGCTATTGAAATATAACAGAGGTATCTTTGTTGAGATAGTAGTTCATATATACATTTGAACGACAAGAAAATTTTACATTGAATGAAAAAGATATATCATATTATTGTAAAATTAAAATAATAATGATTATTTATATTAATTATAATGATTAAATTGTAATTATATGGGTATAAAATATTTTGGGGTCATGGAAGCAGAAATAAACCTGAAAGATGTATATTAATACCATTACCTATTATATGACTATCCTCCCTTGGATCACACATAATGACCATATTAAGGAGGTATTTTGGAGAGGCTAGGCCCTATAGGTAATGGTTAGATGATTTGGTATGATATTTGATCATAGATATGATAAAATAGAGTACTCAAAGTGTGCGACAAAGTGATGGGAGGAATAACCTTTTAATAAGTGGAGGGATTCAAATCCTTGTAAATATTTTATATTTTAAAACAATATATAGTCAGTTTCATTAGAATGACAATAAAATGGATTAATATAGGAACATAGGGGTTTTTAGGGTCTAAATACACTTAGCCAATCATTTTTAGACATGTTTTACAGAAATTTTCATCTATATCACATAGATTAACCGCCTATTTAATCCTTTTGACCCAAACCAAGGTGATTAACTACTACCGCGTTGATTTTCCATTATGGATAAGAAATAAGTTTAGAAAATTTCTTAATATTTACTATTATGAAAACAAATATGAAATCAATTTTCTAATATTCAATTCTGATAGGTGGTATAAATTAATTACGATAAACCCACAAACAAATTCATAAAACCAATTTCAAAATTTGTGTTCTAATGCATAAAAATAAATTCATTCTTGTTAAATTAATATTATCAACCATTAAGAGACAGATAAATTGTTTTATTAAATTAATTATCTATATATTTTATTATAATAATTTCTTAAAAGTGATTAATTTAATATTTTCATATAAATTAAATTAAAATAATAAAAATTAATTTGATTAAATTTCTCTTTTCACCTTCAAATGGTTTTATCTATAATTATATAGATTTTATAATCAATGTATGAATGATATTATTATTTCTAATTTTGTAAAAAATAAATCTCTAAAATTGTAATATTCAAAATAAAATAAAATAATATTTATATTAAATTTATATAAAAAAAAATTGTAAACAAAAACATTTCCATTTATTAATGAATTACATGATTTACATTCCTTATAGTTTATGAAAAAAATCATAAATGTCATCACATAATTTTATTACATTAAATAAATAAATAATGACTATTTATACCATTCATACTAATTATTAAATTTTATAAAAATTTCAATTCAAGAAATCATTTCAAAATAGTTTCATTGGGATAAATGTTATTTCCTTAATGATTTAGACCCATATAAAAATAATCTATTTTATTTAAGTATATACCTATATATTCATTTATTTTTTTTAGAAACCATTATTTATAAAAAAAATCGTTTTTATGCATCATAATATTTAAAAATAAAAATATAGTAAATATAAAAATATTATAAAATAAGATGTTGTTACATTCGATCCCCATATAAGAATTTTTCCATTGAAATTACGCCTTTATGATTAAAAGGAATGATGATACCTATACCTCATTGACTCATTGTGTTACCACCTATCTTCCTCATATTTATTATTATTTCATAATACTTTTACTATGGGAATGGTATTATTCAGCAAAATATTATCTCATCAATCCTGAATCTACACATGTTGTTCCATATTACAAAGATTGTGCTCAACCTATATAATCTCTAATTTTAGTATATGTAAATGATTAAAATTTTAATTCCTCACAACAGATAGATTGAACACGTTGAGAAATTGGGATAGGTTCAGTGGAAGCACCAAGATATAATATCCAATAACTATATGAACATGAGTTTTGAAGGGAATAATATATATTGGGATCAATATCCCCTTCCTTTAAAATACAGTAATCATATATATACTCTAACCTACAAAAAAATTTCAATTGAATGGGTCTTATATTATATGTCATTTCCTCTGGTAGCTCTAGTCCCACTAGCCTTCATCCTCCATCTTAATCCTAGCATGTTGGAGTTCAAAACATCATTTCATATTGGGTATCAAACTAGCCATTGGGATTATCAATTGAATTTTATTTTATATGGAAATTGATCTATAATAAGTTGTTGACCCAAACCTCATTTTACATATATATAAAAACCTCTCAAAATATTGTTCAGGGTTTTAATAGTTATCTCAATCCAACCATCTATCTAAGGATGATTTCCATTGAGAAAGTAAAACTCAATATTCAATACTTAGGGATGACTTTTCCTGGTCATCAATGTAATTTCCAAACCTCTAATAGCTATAATTGTGAGTGAAATATCATGCATCCTTAACACTATCATAGTTAAAATTAGGAACAACCCTTAGCATCTTTTTCAACTATAAATCTTCCAATTATAGCTCTATATTCATCACATAAATGGACTAGTGAATATTTGGAAGAGAATGGTAGTATTTTTCCCTTTCAATCATTATTTCTATATCTATCTTCTTTAAATACAAAAATATTCAATCACTCGTAGTCCTTACCATGCACAATTTACCATTTTTTTTGAATCAAAGCACCATTCATCATGTTTACTTTTACCATGTGGTAAAGTATTGAGTTTTCATAATCGATAATAAACTCCAACAATCTATTTTGGATAATATTTAACACTTTTAGTTCAAAAAAATACTTTATTATTTTATTATCTTCATATAAATCACACCTTTATCCATAACAATAATACCTTTATATATTCATTGACAAAATTACAAATCCTTGATCCAAATAATGAGTCATTTAATTTTTCTCTTTAATTTTCAATTTTTGTGAGAAATAAACTACAAAAATTTAATTATTAATGATAAACCATGTTAATCCCAATATTTTATGCATCTATAGTAGGTATAAAACCCATCCCTACTATGGGATAGAGTTATTATAGGTTCCCTATCCATATTTTACTTTAGTTACATGAAATGTTGTTCATATTTTTTGGTCAGAGTGAGTATCTCAAGAGGGGTGGGGTTGAATTGAGTACCAAAAAAATCTTTTTAAAATTGATTGAAATAGATTCCCCCAATTATTTTCAAAGATACCATGTTAACCAAAAAAAATATATCATTATTACTTCCAATCATTCAAAATATTTATTAGAAGATTGATTAGCTCATAGGTAAATATTATACAATATTACTCAACCCTTTCAAAAAAAATACATAATAAAATCATATATAGACCCAAATTAATATTAACTATAAAATTATATATTAGGTTTATATTTTGAAAAAAAATAGTGAATAAATTCAAAATAAGACAAAATAAAAAAACACCATGGAATTTTTTAATACAGGAGGTTAATAATTAATCAAAGACATAATCCTCTCTTCTTGGTGATCACCTACCCCCATGTAGTTTATATGAAATTAATAGTTTGATCCATATCCTGGATGAGGTTTTACAATAGTTTACAATTTTTTTAGTTCCACATGACCTCTTCTATAATTATACGTTGGAGTACAAAATAAACAAGTCACACATGACCTCTACCATAGTTTTCATGGGAAAAAGATATAAATAGAGTTAAGAAGATATCTATGTATCTTCCAATTTTATAGAGATATAATGTTCATGTATTAAGATAGATTATACACACCATGATCTAAATGTAAATGTTAATAAAAAACAAATAAACATCATGTATTAATGAATGGAGATGATCAGTTTTTTATATGGATAATATTGGGACAAATTGAAATCATTTTGAAATGAAACTAGGGTCATGATCTTGTAACCTTATCAGAACAAAGTGTATTAGGCTCTTGTTCTTGACTACAAGATGGTTTATGTGTGTATTATGCTCCAGCCTTCTCAATCATGCAAACATGATATAACTTGTAATTCCATTTTTTTCTTGCAATCATGTTCATATTTATCGTTAATAGGTAAATCCTTTAAGCATATTGCATTCATCACATTTTTTTCTCTATATGTGTACATGAACACGAGGGAGTCTTATTCTCATTTTATCTATAGAAGTATTAGGAATATCCATATAAATTTTGATACCCTACTTCCCCCTATAACATATCTGACATTCTCTTCATTGTAGTATGTCAATCATTTGATAGATAACAATTGAAATATTATTTGAATTAAAATTTCTTTTATTAAAATAGAAAAATTTAATTAGAAATAAATAAGTTAGAAATAGTGAAATTATCATAATCTAGTAGTTTTTCATTGGAGGTGTCAGTCTGGCGATGAATCGATATGATGGTGTCTTTGAATCTGATGGTGTCTTCTTATAACAGTGACACAAAGTTGGTGGTGTCATTTACTAGTGGTATGTAAATTCTGTACTTAGCTAAAAATTACATAATGGTGGTGAGTCATCCTTCTGATGGGGACTCCTATGATGGTATGTGATACATGCATTGTCACATACATTAACAAAATTATTCCTTGATGGATACTTGTTTATAGTGGTGTCATATGTGAAGGTGTCTTATTTCAAGACATTACCAATTTTTCATGTTGATGGTGAGATATTTCGAGCAGTGTGTCATCTTGGTGGTGAGTCAGTCCTGATATTGAATCGTCCTTAGTGGTATCTCAACTTCATCAGTGACTCATACTTAAGAAACTTCATCACCTATCTCAAATTATTAAATACTTAAAGATTACATGAAACACATTAATATCGTTAGAATCATGATTTGGTGATCATTAAAATAAGAAGGTCAAAAATATCACCTTTTATGATACAAAATTTTGGCATCAAAGGCAGGATAAATTTTCAAATGAAAGGTAAAATAAAAACAAATAAAGGCATATAATTCAAATGGTATCAAAGGTAAAGAAAAAATATATGTGCATATGGGTTAAATGAAATTTTGTATGTTCTCCATAATAAATATCCCATAAGAATTATTCCACTTTTTAGATTATTAAAAACGTAAATATTAGCTGAATACAATAGTATATTCATGAGAAATAAAGACGAATATCATAATAATAAATAATGAAGAAAGATAGTCAAAGTTCATTCAGAAGGGTTCAATTAAAAAGTTATTACAAAAAAAATGTTCCCATATAATTAGAATGTCTAATCCAACAACATTGTTAAGGATGGGAAAAAGGTTCTATAAGAGATTTTCCATTATACGGGGATTTCACATGATCATAGATAGTAGGTGTAATAATTTTTGAAGGATATTTAGTAAAAGTATTTAGAACATTGGGTGGGATTCCAACTACATATTTATGTTGAAAAATTATAACAATAAAGGGCCTTAGTTGTTTCTTAGCTTGTGTCGAATGAAGAGGGAAGGGTTGGAATTGGGTAGCAGATGTGCGGCAGGATCCCTGGTAATTCATACTCCAGGAAATTCCTACGGAGTAATAGGAATTTCTTCCTGATCCAAAATATCCATTCCATGTACATGGAAAAATGGTTTTATATGGTTTATGAAATAAATTATTTTTTGACCACATCGCTCTATGGAACTAATTAAATATCAATTTTCTTCCATAAAATGATTCATCATTGGAGTAATTTCCTTTAACTGTCTGAATTTCTCCATAAAGGTTTGAGTAATAGATTTCATCCACAAATTATCTGCCAAAAACATGAATTTGGAATCTATGGAATGGTTTTTATAAATTTTTGATAAATAATATCTGATATTTTTGGTAATTGTCTATCTTAATTCATTTCCTTGGAATAACTCTTTATCATAATGTGATCGTTATTTTTACTCTACTCAAACTTCCTCAAGATTTTCAAAGGAATGATAGGTTCTCCATTGGATGGTCCACTTGAGACAACATCAAGTTCTTCTTTGGTAACTGATCAAAGTAACTCCACATCAACTGTATGAGTAGTTGTTCAAGTTTCAAAGTAGTCAACATTAAGGCTCTTAAGAATATCATCCATATAAGCTATAAAAGATGACTTTAATCCTTCATGGTAAGACTCCATTGATTCCACCTCACCACTTGTAACACCCCGAGATTCCATGATACCCTTCTCATTCAATAATGTAATAGCTTGCATTGTACGCAACATCGAGTTCTAACACACCGCAACTAATCAAAGTAGCCATTATGAATAGTAATACCCACTTTTTAAAATTATAGAAATTTTATATTTCAAAATGGAGTTCATTTTTGGATTTGAAATATCGAAATTAGCCTATGTTTAATTTTTGGTATTTTTCTGAGAACTTCCAATTTTCTATGAATAATGAAAAATACTTAAAAACAACTTTTTTAATCAAAATAATTTATAGTGATAAATTATTATATTTAGTGGTTTTAAAGTATAATTAGAATATATATTTACCATTTTATCCAATGGTGTTCATTATAATTAATTTCACTTTGAAATTAGACATAAACAATTGTTAATCTTTTGATATATATTGTTTCTTAAAAATACGCTATTTGTTGTGACAGCAGGAATTAATTATAAAATTAATTAATGCAACTTATATGTTTGGAATTTTGTAAAATAGACATCATTTTTTAATTATTAATATCAATTATAGCTTAGGGTGAAATTTTGGCATTGTTCTGAAAAACTTCAATTTTTGATTAATAGTGAAACTACTAAGTGGTAGTTAAAAAACCCATTTTTCGTTTAAATGAAAAATTACCACTTCTATGATTTTATTTTCAAAATTCAGACATACATGGTTGTCATTAGGAAGTAAAATGTGGTTCAATGGGATGAAAATAATTTTTGGTGAATAGTAACTTTTAAGTTTAATTAATTGTGATTAAAGATAATTAGTGATATTTAAGGTAAAAATGATATTATAAAAATATGAAAATACCATTACACTTGTCCTAACCCTATTGGATGTGTCATGGACGACCAAGAAAATCCATGGGTCAACTTGGGGACCCCATGGAGCAACTTTGGTTGGAAAATGACATAAATAACTTTTATTTAAAGTTAAAATAAAAATGTCACAAACATAAGTTGTTTTACTAAAAAAAATTTAAATGGGGTTATACAAGTCATATTTCTTACTATAAATATTCATTAGAAAGATAAAACGCTTTCCTAAATCATGATATTTTTTTTATAATTTTTAGACATTAAATAAATTAAATTATTTATGGCACTATGATGATGCAGCGATTACTTCATTAATTAATGATTTAAATAAAATGAAAAGATAATGTAAAATCCAAGGCTTACACTTGTCCAAAGACTATTGGATGATAATATTTCGAACCCCTACAACCCTAGCCTCGAATTATATAAGTGTGGTACTTTTAGAATCCGAAAAGTATTGTATACTAAAGTAACATTTATTTACTTTCCAAGAGTGCCCCTCCTCTCCTCTTATAAAAGGCCCCGACCACTCCCACCTTATTCACACCATCAATCCATTTGGCTCAGCCAAACTCTGCCCAAATACTCTCCCAACGTCCCTATCTTTCTCATAGAAGCCTCACTTTGGGCAGAATTCTCCCCATGTAAGCCTTTGGCTCAAATCAAAAAACAGTTACCCGATTTTAAGGAAATGTCTTCTATTATGTTATTTTGTTTTATTTTGCTTCTCCAACCCCCTAAACCCTTTTTATTAATTTCTTTTGTAACAACACCAGTATCCTCAATATACTAGGATGTTTTTATAAGATGTATTCGAGCTACACTTACACACACGTACATCTAATGGTTAAAGAACATACTGTTTCTGTGGATGGTGAATTTCGGCCTCACGAAATGATGATTGTTCAACACTCATATAACACCTCTCATGGTGGCCATTATGATGACACTATTTTTATATATGATATATATTATGTTTTTTTTTCTTATGAGTTTTTATTTTTCATTTATGGCATACTTTATGATTTCCATTATGGGTAAATGCGATAATTTCATTTTAGGAAGTGCGGACTACCGCCCCCTCAAAGTGATTTGAATCGTTAATGCCATATATGGGATGTATAAAGGATGGAGTAAATGGTATTATACATTATATTATACTGTAATTATATTATACCTTTATATAGTTATAACTTCATTCCATTAAATATGAAATAGAAATGGAAGTAGCGTTCATGCGTACGTACGGCTTACCGTCTCCTTGAACGGTGCATTTCATTTTTTACCTCTAAATGTTATGTATTATTATAAATGAATGTATATACTAGATATATATTATGTATATGATATATACATCATGAATATAATTATTGATATAATGGATATATTACCACATGAACAAAGTGTAATTATAAGAAGTTTATTTATGACTCAAGTACCTAACATCGACAAAACGACCGTTATAAGCTTAAATAATTACATAATGTTCATGACATGGTAATAAGTGATATAAATGGAATAATGAACTTGAAAAAAGGTTCTTAATAAGGTAGATATTAACTCTAGTTTATTATTTATGAGGTTAAAGAGCGGTCTAGTCAAGTCGGACACGAGGTAAGGGAATTTCATAACCCAATTTCTATTCTTTGGGTTAATCTTTTACTTTCAAATTATATCATGATATTATTATAATATATCTTGTATTTGTAATTTATTTATGTGTAATTATAGTGAATACACATAATATATCTATTTTATTTTAAAAATGATCTTTTTATGGGACTTCTTCTCAATCTCCTTTCATTGAGACATATTTTGTTTTATACAAAACCATCTTTTATACCATGTATAAACCCCTTTGACTTTTAAGTTTATCCAAAAGGAATATTTTTTATACGAAGCATTTTACTAAACGAAAAAAGGGAATGTTTTTGTCGTACGTATGCGGAGACAATGACTTCTCCACCGTCGTGACCATTATTTGAGTTTCGGCTTCCTCTACAAGCCATAACTTTTTAAAATGAAAAATAAATACAAAGTTTTAATTTTCTTTAATTTTGGTATTGAAAAGGGTTTTGAAATTGTTTTTATTACATCAATATGTTGTATTAATATCTTGTGATTGAAATGTGGAAAAGTTATATTTCCTTTATGCATGTTTTATGTGATATGATTATGTTATGGTTTATGATATGTCTAAACCTATTCATATGAGGAATGCATTGGACTTAATAAGTGACGGGTGGAGCCCGCTATAGCTCCTCGATGCATCGGCAGGTCTCATGAGACAAACTAGTGTCTTGGCACAAGGCCTTGACAAAATATTATTTGTAGTCTTGGCACGAGGCCTTGGCTACATGGTTATGATAGTCTGGCATTATGCATTCCATCATTATGAAAGTGGTTATCAATATTGCATGTGATTATTAGGCCAGTAGAATATCCATGTGAATAAGTAAATGGCATTATTTCATTTTACTTTTTCCATTTTATGATGAAGTTCAAGTTTAAAAGGCTTTTGTTTTAATCATACATTGCCTTAATTGTTTATGTTTATTTATGAAAGCTTCCGCTATATTGTTATCCTTACTGAGCATCTGAGCTTACCCCTTTCAATGTTTTAATATTTTCCAGGATGTGAAGAAGTATTTTATGAATGACCTGCAGGGATAGTCAGAAGAGGATATGAGTGTGGAATATGGAGACTATGTTATTGTATTTTTTCACTTTGTGATGTAATGTAACATTTATGAATGTATCTAGTGTTTCCAAGGCTACTAAACTAATCGGTCTTTCGAGACTTGATCTTTTGTGATCATGCCAATGTTACGAAGTAATGCACCGACTCTGGGTAGCTGAGGTCGGGTCGTTACACCACTAATACACTTATTCTCAATTTATATCTCTTGAATATTATGCATAATTTTAGGTAGGATATATTGGATCACTAAATCAAAAAGATATATTTCATCATTTACACTTAGCATAGTGAGTATATGTACTTGATTCTTCCGAAACATATCAATGTGTGACAACATTTTCTTACCAAAATAATCCAAGACACTTCATATGACTACAAAAATAGGGATAGTAGGGACTGAAGAAATAGGTGTAGGTTCCCTAACAGAAATAAATTTTTCTAGCAGTCCAACAACAACAATTTGATGGACCATAGATCCCTCGGGATCTCCTCTCTCTCAAATTTCATGTCAACCATCTTTTGGTGGACTCAAAACATCACTAGAGAACTTACCCCAATTTTCATACATAGGTTTGATTTATCTGTCTAAAATATCAAAAAAATGGTTCAGTGGTAGGAGGTATCATAAAAGCAGGTAAAATAGACATGTCAACACTGACCATCTAGACTCTGGGCACATATAGTATGCACAACTGTAGTAGGGATGCCATCTAATTTTTGAGCATCTGAGCTCTGTAAAACAATAATATATTCACCATAAGTATGTTCTTTTTCCATATTAGAATCATCTTTATCAATAGTTGAAGATTAAATTTTTAAATACCTCTCAATAGGAGGCTCATCATCCAACTACTAAAACACATGCTGCTCAACAGTAATCTCATCAGTAGAAGTACTAACAAAGCATTCATCAATATCTAAATCAAAGTAAGCCATATTTTTTTATTGTTCAGCCACTTTATATTCCAAAATAGATATAACAACCATATTTTCTTCCATAGAAGAGATTGAAATAGTTTCACCATCAACAGAACCAACATAACTAGCTTCAACACTTGTTGTTTTCTCCCCCACAACAAAATAATCATTCCCTTTAATAACTGGATCAACTTATTAATGTAGTTATTGTATCTCCACAGATAAATTAGGTTTAAAAAGAATAAATGAATGAATTTATACATCTTTTCATTTGATTCACCCAACAGAACCATTTGTGTCAGAATAAGTATCATTAACATCTCGTATATCACTATTTTCAACAACTCAAATTCCAAAACCATTTTATCATTTTTATTCATCCTCTTTTTCATAATCTTTATCATCACCTTTTTCATCTTCATATTTTGAGTTACTTTTTATTTTCTCCACTCCAGAAATATTAGTTTCCTCTTCATAACTTTTCATTAACCATTCTCTTTTGGGAAGTCTCTTGGAGGATTAGGAGTTCCGTAAGTAATAGGTGGATATTTGGGAGAGATATGGGGGTCACTCTACTAAAAAAATGGATATTACTATTCATATTTTCTTGAGGTAGAAACCTATTCATCAATATAATTTGAAAAATTAACAACCTCGCTAGGTTCTATACTAGGGTAAAGAAGATCCCTTGGCTTGGAAGAATGATCCACAAGATTACAATCCACATAAAGCTTCTCAACATCCGCTACCCACTACTTCATTCAGTGGATCCACTTAATTCTCATCATTTAACATATTCCATTTGAAATAAAAAAACAATACTATCTATGATTGAATATTAATCTTATGAAACTGTCCCTTTATTCTTTAATAAGCCTGAAATGAAATTTTAGTAAATCATTGAACTAGATCTTGATGTTGGCTTGATCATTTCTGACAAGTTAACAATAAGATACCTACATAGATTGATCGTATATCCTCTTCTCATAATACATAACAAGTTGAAATATTGATATCTTAAGGAGTAAAAATCACCTATTTTAGTGCATAACATATGCTGTATAAACTTGAAGAGAAGTCTTTATTTATTATACTACTTATAAGATACTAGTCTTCTTATTATTCCATCACTAGCCAGTTTGGATAAATCATCTTCATACACAGAAAATCACTTTATTTAGGTACAATTCCTTGATAATCATTAAAAACACGTTCTTGAGTTACTCCAAATCATTTGGCTGAATATTTTGAAGGAAAGGAAACTTTATGACCTTTAACTTAGCTTCTCATCTAGTATAAGTATTTTTATTCAAAACCAAACTCTAGTTACTAATATAAATAATAATATATCTTAGGATTGAAGGGTATATTTTCTAAAGATAACCAATCTAACTAGTCATGGTTCTGAGGTACTTTACCAACCAAATACTTACTTGAGACTACCCACTCTACTTTAACCTATTTTTCAGCTAAAACAACTCTGCTTAATGAAATTGGATGAACTAGTTCTACTGTAGTGGAAACACTTGGTTCACACTTCTTTTTTTTAGTGAGTTGTGACACAGATGGTGATGAATTAGATGGACACTTCCGTCCTTCCATGGGGATTAGTCTAGTAAGCTCAGTCGATGGTTGAGAGAAAGGATTATGGTATGAAGGGGGTGCAGGGGTTACACTGGGATATAGAGAAGGGAATGTTAAATAAGGTGGGATGGAAATATAAAATCATATAATTTATATAATTTGGGATTTAGTGGTTTTGATAAATAAAAATCGAAATTATAATTTAATCAAAATTGAGTATTGTGAAATATTAGAGTCAGGTCATGAAATAAAATAAACCATAAGAATAAAAAGTTGGTTGTTTTGAAAACATAAAATAAATAAAAATTCATATAGACAAGAAAAATAACTGTGTGATGAATCAATGGTGTGACATTAAAAAGGCACGACAACTACAACGGTGACACAACCACAATGGTGTGTCATACCCAATAGTTTTCTATACCCAATAGTGTGTCATAGCCAATCGTGTCTCACCCAAAATAAAAAATTAATCAAAATTAATCATAACTAGCTCATGTTTCATGTAATTCATTCTCTCATAACTCAAAGTCTTTCTAAATATATCATCCAACTAATGTTCTTTACTAATGAATTCAAGAGTGATATCACGTATTTGAAAATTATATCTCAAAAAGTGATGTCTTACATCAATATTTTTTGTTCTAGATAGTGAAATAGGATTCTTATAAATGTTAATATCACTTTTGTTATCATAGTTTTAGGGAAGTGTAGTAACTGATATCCATATTCTAATAATATGTGTTTCATCCATGCAATTTTTTCTCAACAGCTTTTTGAAGCTATGTATTCAGCATTAGTAGTAGACAATGAAAAAATAATTCTTACTACACCATGAAACTAGATACTTTCCCAAAAAGTGATATGTTCCAAAGGTGATTTTTAAATCTAACATAAATCCACCAAAATCTACATTAGAGTAACTAACTCCATCAAATCACTATCTTATAGGGTAAAACTATCCTATATTAGTTGTATATTTTTTTGGTAATTAAAATTTATTTTGAAAGTAAGAAAGGGTGAATATTTTGGATTTTCATCAAAACGAGAAGACATAGACACACTAAACATAATATCAGGATGGATAGAAGTCAATTAGAGAAGATGTCTAATCATAACTCTATATATGATTTGATCAACTTGTTCTCCATCTTCATAAAGATCCAATTTATAGGTGGTAATTGTAAGTGTATCACTACTCTTAGTGTTATCCAAGTTAAAAAAAATTAAGATGTTTTTTATTTTTATTTTAATTTAAAATAACTACATATTTATTTTTGAAGAATAT
The DNA here is from genome assembly GCA_963277665.1 of Viscum album. Taxonomy (NCBI): domain Eukaryota; kingdom Viridiplantae; phylum Streptophyta; class Magnoliopsida; order Santalales; family Viscaceae; genus Viscum; species Viscum album. The sequence goes on from OY728156.1 coordinate 121,470,859, forward strand.
GAAATGTAATTAATAATTTAATGGTAGCCATTAAACTCATTTCAAATTCATTTTTTATCATCTTAATGAAATCGTTGGAAACATAATTTCATGAATATCCAAAAATAATATCATCAAAAATGATTTTTAATACTAAAACATCTTTTGAAATTAGTTTCATGAAAATATTAGGATCAAATATACCTTTTGAAAATCATTTTGAAATTAGAAAATTGATGATCCTATCATAAAAACCTCTAAGAGGCTATTTCAAATCATATAAATCTTTTGAAAATTTGAAAAATTGATCTATAAAATGGGGTTTTGATAACTAGGGGATTATTCTACTAAAACACCCTCAATAATATGACCATTCATGAATTCAATCTTGACTTACATTTGGTCAAGCTTGAAATCTAGATGATCTGCATAGGAAAGAAGGATTATAATGGACTCGTGTATAGCTATTGGAAAAAATAATTCCTTATAGTCTATTGACTATAACATTGTATAATAATTCTTGCCTTATTTTTAACTATTGTTTCTAACCCATAAACCTTGATCCTAAACACCCATTTAGTGATAATAGTCAATGTGTCCTTGGGTCTATATAAAAGTTCTGACACATTTTTTCTTTCAAATTGATTAAATTATTCTTGAATTACCATTACCCAGAATTCATAATTAATTACTTCATTGATGTTCTTAGGATCTAGCTAATACAATAATTCTTGATGTTAAATCTGATTTCTAAGAGAATATATAATTTTTTTCCTCTATCTAGATTTATAACAACATCATCTAAGGGGTGATACTTATGAGTTCTAACAACTCTAGAAAATCATGTTCTTATAACATTATCTTATTCAAAAGGTTCATATTTTGATAGTTTTAGAAATTCCTCAGAACTAAATTATTTTTATAGTTGTTTGACAATAAAATCTAATAGTTTAGAAATTAAAATAAATGTATATAAATATTCCTCAAGTTTTTCTAATGAAATCATAGGCTCGTGTGGATCTGTTTTATCAAATTTGACATGGACATATTCTTATATAGTTTTGGTCCTCTTATTAAAAACTATATGAATTAATAGAAATTTAATAACCTAGGAGAATTCATTCCTCAATTTTCTAAGAAGTTTTTTCATATTGTTCATAGTGTTAAGAATAAATTCTTCACAACAAAATAATATAATGTAATTAATCTTAGGATTTCTATTATTTCAAAGCTCCTAAGTGTTATTCTTTGTAATTTTTCTAATTAAAACACTATTTTTGGTGTATAAGGATGTATTCACAGTCTTTTCCCAAAAATAGATAGGTAAATCATACTCATTTAACATGGTCTGGTCTATCTCGTGTAATGTTCTATTCCTTCATTGTATAACACTATTCCACTGTGGGGTCTTAGGAGAAGAGAAGTTATGGATATATCCATTTTGTGAGAAAAAAGTTTCAAAGTATTGATTATCAAACTCACGGACTGGGTCACATATTAGGGTATTTATTCTAAATCCACTTAGGTTTTCTATAGATCTTTCATACATGGTAAAATAAGAACAAGATTCACTGTTGTGATCAAAAATGAATAACCAAGTATACCTAGAAAAGTAATCTAATAGTATATAAACATAGTACATACAATTTAAACTAGAAACTATATATGTTATAAATAATTCTATATGAACTAAAGCAAGAGGTTGAGAATTTGACACTTTTATATTTAATATAAAAGAATATTTGTGTTGCTTCTATTTTTGATAGGGGTTACAAACTTTATCATTTGGGAACTCAAGCTTAGGTAGATCCCTGAATTAGAAATTCCAAGTAAGCTTAATAAGTTATCTCATATTGTAGTGTCCTAGTATCATATTCCAAATCATATATTATTTGTGAAAAGCACTCAAGAAGGAAACATCTTGAGAAATTAATGAATTTAAATTTATATCATAAACGTTATCATTCCCCAAAATAGTAGAAATTAAAGAAAATTTTTAATTATAAACATTTCTTGCATCATTTTAATACATGACATGAAAACCATAATCACATAATTTTGAGATGCTAAGTGGGTTTTAATTTAAACCATCAAAAAAATACATTGGAAATTAAAAAACAATTTTTGTTTCTAATTTGGCGAAGGCTGGTGATCTTTTCATTGGAATTATCACCAAAGGTTGCATAACCAGCATACACATTAATAAAGATCATGCAGCATGGGTAATCACATTTTTTATGTCTTGAAAAACCTATTTCTATGAACCATAGATTCTTATAGGAGGTATTATAACATTTTTCCTACAAAATACAATTTAAACAAGAAATTATTTTGGTACCCATATTTGTTTGGTTCTATAGGAGCTCGTGATTAATGATTTAGGAATACACATTTTATTGACTGTTTTCCTATAAACAGACTGAATAATTTTTGAAATAAATACCTTTTTTTAGTCCTTTAAAAAATATGTTGTAGTGCAATTTCCAAATTTTGACTTAGGTACAAAAGTACTCTATACTACTCTCATATGTTCTGATTGATATCAAATACATATAACATAGTTAGGTGCAAATTTATTTCATAAAATATATATGGAAGTTTCTTTAACATTAGTGAATTTTATCAAATTATTATTTAGATTCTCATTTGAATGTTTATGTTCAGTATTATCTTTCAACAATTGATAATTTTTTACCTTTTATATAGAAAGATCAAATATAATGTTTGTAGATGAAGCATTTTGTCTTTTCATGCTTTTATATTTGTGTCTTAGTTCATTAAATGTGTCTTCTATCAATTTTAAAGTATTCAAAACATTTATCTAAATACATCTCATCATAATTATGTTCATTATTATAATTATGAGAAATATTTACATATGATACAGTAGGTACCCAATGACTATTCTATAAAGAACATATTTTCTATGTTAAATTTTTTCTTAGGAGCAAGGAAAGAATAACTAAAAAATCTTCAAATTCACTCAATGTTTCTTTCCTTACATTCTTGTACCTTATGTCTTCTTCATAAAATATTTTTTTTTGCTTAATGTTTTGACATTCAGCCTTTACAAGACCTTTCTTCTTACAATCCCAGTAGACAGTCTCACTTTCATCTTTCTTCCACTATTTATTCCATGATGCCTTACAGTCATATTTTCCATTATAATTGGGATTTATAAGAAACTTGTTCATCCTATTGAACTACATGAAATGTCTAGCCATATGCGCCATCTCCTCATCATTATCTGGTGGCGAATCACCGTCATATAAACTAGCACCTTTATATTTCTCCGTTTCCATTTTTTGGATGCAATAGTCTTAAACATCTACGTAGTATCATGATTTGGTCCTTGTTGGATGAAGGATTCCCAAGTGAGTACATTGTTTTCACAGCCTCATTGAACCTAAGGTACATGTTAGAAATAGTTTCATTGAGCTTCATTGTAAAGCTATCATACATAATAGTGTATATATTAAGTCACATTTCCTAAACATTTTTCCCCTCATGTGAAATAGATAAGGTGTCCAAAATTTCATATGCAGTTTTCCAAGAAGAAATAATATTGAATTTCTCATATCCTAATGCACAATAATGTGAATTCATTGCTTTATGATCATTATTATAAGCAATATTTTTAGCATCATACCAATCATTTTTATCAACAACAAGAATACCATATTTATCTTCTATGTTAGTCCAAATTTAAAAACCTGCACTCTAAATATGAATTTTCATTTTATTTTTCCATTGAGAATAATTTTTACCAATGAAAAATGGAGGTATATCTGTAACAGAATCTTATTTTCTTGATCCATTAAATGAAATAAATTAATAAATTACCAAAATTTGAGATCATTAATGTAAAACTAAAATCACATCTAAAATATTTTTAAAACCTTATTTCCAATTATAATTTCCTTTGATACATATTGGCTATCTAGGTGAGTATCTCAAGAGGGGGGTGAATTGATTACCGAATAAAAATTTCTTTTCAAATTTGATTAAAATATATTCCCCTAATTATTTTCAAAATGGTATGTTAACCCAAAATAGCATATCTATATAAGTTTTAATCATTCAAAATATTTTTAGAAGATTGACTATATATCAGGTAAGTAATATACAATATTACTAAACCCCTAAAAATCAATTTACTTAATTAAAATCTTATAAAAATAGTAATTATAATTAACTATAAAAGTATATATATTTTTATATCTTAAAAAAAATTCAGTTTTAAATAATAAATTCAATGTAAATAAAAAACACACAACAGAATTTTGGAATACAAGAGGTTCAATCTTCAACTGAGACTTAGTCCCCTCCACTTGGTGATCATCTGCCACCAAGATGTTTATAAAAAATAAATAGTTTGATCCACAACCTGGATTGGGTTTTACAATAGTTTATAACTTTACCAATCACACACAACCTCTTCTACAGTTATGCATGCCATTATAAAAGAAAAAGATCAAACAAGACATCTACCATTGTTTTTGTGGGAAGACAGATATAAAATTAGTTAAGCTGATATCTATGTCTCTTCGAGTTATAGTAAGAGACAATGTGAATTTATTAAAATACAGTACACACACTGATTTAAATATAAATGTCAAGAAAAAAACTAAGAAACTAAAATTATGAAGGAATAGATATGAACAGTTTGTTATATAAAGAATCTCGTGAATCCTTGAATGAATTTTGAAATTCTTGTCAAATTGGGCTCTTGAAACCTCAGTAAAAAAGAGTTTCATAGAATCATGTTCATTATTGTAGAAAGGGATAGATATTTATTCTATTTGATCCTCCTAAATCATTAAAAATAGATGTAATAGGTAAGTGCTTCTTGCTCATGCAATCAGGTTCAGAAATATCATGTATGAGTAAATCCTTTCAGTACATCTCTTTCATCATATTTTTTCTCTATCAATGTATAGGAACATGAATGAGTCTTCTTATCTTTATATATGCTGTTGTAGAAATAATATCCACGTGCATCTGGATATCTCGCTTCCACGTACAATATATCTAACACGCTCTTAAATGTACTATGTAGATTATTTAATAGATAATCATTAAAATTATTTTTTTCATTAAAATTAATAATATAGATACTAGAATACTTTAATTCAAAATAAATAAGTTAGAAATAGTGGTGGTGTCTTAGTCTAGAGGATTGTCATTGGTAGTGTCTATTTGGTAGGGACTCAATTTGGCGGTGTCTCAAAGTCTAGGAGTGACTTATTATAACGATGACACAAATTTGGTGTTGTATTGTATTGGTAGTATGTCAAATCTATACTTTTCTATAAATTCTATGCTGGTGGTGGGTTATCCTTCTGGTGAGGACTCCTCTGTCAGTAGTTTATACATTTGGTGTCTCTTACTTTTAAAAAAGTATTCCTTGGTTGTGACTCTTATTCAGTGGTGGCATATGTGATGGTGTCTTCTTTTTGGACTTTTCCATTTTTCATGTTGATGGTGAGATATTTCTAGTGGTGTGTCATATTTATAGTGAGTCATTATTGATAATGAGTCAACCTTCGTAGTGTCTCAACTTCAATGGTTACTCATAATTAGGAAATTTCATCACCTAAGTTAGATTACAAAATACTAATTGAAAACATGATACAAATATATATCATTTTAATCATAAAAGGTGGTAAAAAATATTCATCATTCTAAATGAACATGAATAATTTCAATGTTAGAATTGTTTTTAGATTTGATAAAAATTAAATTTTTTAAAAAAAATAATTGATTGTATCAAACCAATACAAGAAAAAAAAATAGTAGTGACTATGTTTGATTTGGTTTGATGATCAAAAACATTAACCAATGAATAATCAATCTACATTACATCAATTGTAATAACATGACCCATGAATTTTACATTCTATATCATGAATTCAAATTTTCTAAATGTTCCATATAATGTCAACTTCCTTATTTTTTCTACACAATCTTCAAATGGTCTTCATTATCTTTCTCTATATTGTAATATAAAATTATATAATTCATATAAAAGTATAAAAAATGATAAAGGAAATCCCTAAAGACTCTATTCATTAGATGCATTAATATAGTAAAGGAATTTTTATGTCCAAATTTCATCACTATAAATTCAAAGTTTATATACATTGTAATAAAGTCCTTCATGGGTGTATAATTTTTTATAACCCTTAATTAATAATATCCATATCATAGTTAAATCATTAAAATTTATTAATATCCTTAATGATGTTAAAAAAATAAACAATTCATGGTAGAAGATAATTTTTATTGATAATGATCTAGTAATGTTTCTAATAATCAATGAAAAGATGTGTTTCTCCATTGTTCTTTATAACATAAACAATAGGACCACCACATAGAGAATCACATGAAAAAATGTATCTCTTATCTTGATTTTCATTGAGATTTTATTAAATTAATGAAACTCAATTACTTACATTTTATAATGACCCATTAAAATAGGTGTAATACCAGGTATATGATCTATTGAAAAACCAACTTCATGATTTAGATTAACACTATGATACTCTTTAGGAAACACATTAATATATTCCCAAAAAATAAGAATTTGACCTATATTGAGTTTCTCCTAAAACACATTAGATTAATAGGCCACATGAATAAGTATTAAGATCCAAATAATGGAATTAATTTCTATTAGATTTCCATGATCATCCTCGTATTGATTTCCAATAATATAGTGATTTGGAATAATAAAATTTAATTCCCTTCCTTTACATTTTATATGATCGATATATTTTTAGAGTGAATCCAAGCCAAAAATCACATTAAATTCAACAAGAGGGAGAATAAATCTATTTTTTTGGAATCACATTCCCAATATCTATTAACAGATATGATCTATATATGTGATATGAAATCATCATGTCATTTGTTTTTCACAATGATAATTTAATATCTAAACTTTGAGGTGGTTATATCATAATAAAAAAATTCATAACATATAAAAGTTTGGAAAAAAATTATATAAGATATATAATAATCATGAAGTTATAATAGTAGTATCTTTCCTCAAATGATTCAGGTTCACATCATTTTCATACTCTAAAACGTTAGTGTGTTTATCAAACATTAATAATTAGAGGGAAATCATATTTTAATAAAAATAATACCTAATATATCATTTACTATGAAACATTTCTATCATCCAATAAAACATTCAGATAATAATTTATTACATTGGTTTTTCATAGGTGGTCATTGTATCTATAATACCATTCTTCAAAACCAAATATCTAAATAAATAAATACTCCATAAATACCATCTAAGGTTACTTGAACCAATTATACATAATTAATAAGTATTTTGAGATAATAAGAATAAAATTCTACAAAACTATTATGTCCTTAGAGATGTCACGGATGGGTGATTTTAAGGGTAGATACATAATAATACCATTTCAGGTAAATCAGTAGCACCCAAAAATTCAACTCAATTAGTTCCCTTCTTAGACATATTATAAATAAACATTTCTTCATTACTAGAGGCAAACGCCTAGTGAGAATCAACATGGGAGACCTAAAAAATACGAATAATATAAGTATAATAGTATGATATTATGATCATAACTTTTGAAATTCAAACACAATAAATAATATATAAAAATAATGAGACATGAAATATTTATTTGTAAAAAAATTGGTGTGTGTCAAAATAGAATGGAATAGTAAACAATAAATCATGATCACTTAGGATAAAACATAATCATAAAAACATGTCACAAGAGTTTGGAATAATAATAATCATAAGAAAATAATTTAATTAACCAATTAACAATTATAATACCATCATAGCATAATGTAAATTTTTATATAGGTGATTGGTTTCACTCCCAATTCACTTTTCATTCATTGTGGAAAGTGTCAGTAATTGGATTACGTTTTATCCCTATTCCCTTTCATAATATCCCATGAGGTATAAATATTTAGACAATATTTTTGAGGGATATATGATTTCATTCTATCTCATCACATAATTAAAACCATGAATATATGTGCCATAATATTATAATCTCATTCATTATTTCATCATTTCATTACTAACCCATAGGAAAGAAATCTTTTTCATAAAAAAATAATAAAAACACCATCATCATAATCCTTACATTTAATATAAGTGGATAGTGTCATAATATTATATCCCTTCTGAAACAATAAAACCCTTAAATTTTGTTTTCATATATAAAAAATTCTTTTTAAGGCCATAGAAAATTTCCTTGAAATAAATAAAAAAATTATTTGCATTCAGAAAATTTGAAAAACAATTCCTATAAAATTAGGAATAATATTTTATTTTTAAAACTATTAATAATTATAATGTAATACTAAAAAAAAGTGATTATCATGATGACGGGAAAAATTATTCCATCCTTAAACATTAATAAAATACTCATTTAATGATTTCTAAAAGGATAAATGTTTTTTCATGGAAATTTTTTTAAAAGTTTATTTTTAATAGTTTTTTAATAAATAAAAATGTAATAAAAATATATATTAATACATTTTTATGTATATATAAAAATATACATAGTAAATTCTAATTTCCATTATTTATAAGAGTAGGATTTCGATCCAAAATGGAGAAATAAGGCCAATTTTTCTAAAAACCATTCATTTAGTATTTTTCGGGAACAAAGTAAGGGAAATGGATAGAATACAAGAAATAAAGTATGTTAATAATTTTATGGGAAACAATATTTTTTAATAAGGATACTTATTACAATTAAGCCAATGAATATCTAAACATGAACAATCTGAATTAAAAATGATATTACAACATAAAACATTACCTCAAGTCCAAAAATGCTTCATACATGCTCTAAAATCCATTATAAAAAATTAAAATTATTATAAATCAATATCATGACTATATTCAATCTTATATATATCCTAAAATGGGTTATTATATATTTCTAATCACCCATATATTAATACTTCTCTAGAAAAACAATATTATTGGTGATAACTATTTTATTTCTCTTGATTGTTTCAATTTGATGATTGTGGTGTTTGCACATTTTTTGTGGTTTCATAATAACATATATGTTTATCATTTAATACATATCATAGGTCTTATTAGATAAACAATTAAACAAATCCATTTAATGTGGTGATGAAAAATTATTTACATCACATTGTGGAAGTGATTGTCTGCACATACACACTAGTGATGCTTTTATTTTATAATGATTATGTAAAAAGGTTTTAAATAATATTTAATAATTATGGAATCATAAATATATCATAAATATAATATATATTCATTAAATAATTAAATATAACTAGAAATATGTTTTGATGATAAAATATGAAACACATTTCTTTATGGATATAGTAGTCCATGTGTATACATGAGAAATAATTATAGTTTCCATTATATGGCTATGAGATAGATAGTTTTACTATAATTAACATAAAAAATTTATGTATATTAAAGATATTTATTTAATTATTGTAAATGTATATTGATGATTTAGAGGATCCGTATGAACAAATAAATTTTTTATAAGTCAGTTATGACAGTTTCCTCTTCTTGGAGTGTCATCTTTTTTATTACAAGTATTTTTTATCCTAGGTAAGTCTTTTGGGGTGGCCAAGAACCCTATGACATGGGGGGGAAATCATAAAAGAAATGATATTTAGGAATGGTTGATATTGATAAATCAATTTGTTTAAAGAATTGAGGAGAGATTATACCCTTTTATAAGTGTCGATAGTGGCCCACTTGTAAATAAATGTTTCATAACAATATAAATTCATTTTATAGGAAATGTGGAACAAAATGGAAAAATATTATAATATAATATATATGAAGGTCCAAATAGGATCATCTAATCAATATTAAAAACATTTGAGATATATTTGACACCATTTATATTAGATTAACCTCCATGTTAAACAATTTAACAATAAACATGATGATTAACTTTTACCATGGTAATTATTCATTAAGCCTAAAAGTTATTTTTTTAATAAAATTTATTATGATTATTAAAAATATATAATATATTTTATAATTTCGAATTTTTATAGGTTGAAGATACAAATTCTAATATATATCCCCAAAATAGGTAAAACCCTCTTTTTATAAAAATGTGTTCAAAACATTAAAATGTTTTTAATCTCATTACATACCTATTAACTACCATTAGATGAAAGATACATTATTTTATTGAATTTATTATCTATATATATTGTCAAAATCATTTATTAAATGTGATTATTCTTATTTATTAAGATAAAATACATTGTAAAAATAAAAAATAATGATCTAAAAATATCATTTTTTAACTATAAATTATTTTAACAACACTTATAACGTTTTGATAAATAATTTATTAGTGATAAATAATTTTTATAAATTTTTTTAAAGTTATTTTAAATAATATTCAAAATAAAAATATTATAAAGTAACATTTAAATAAAACATATATAATATCGAAAATATATTAAAAAAATCTGTATAGAAATGAATTACTTGATTAGAATTCCTTAAAATTTCACAATAATTTTGTAAAGACCCGGAAATCCCATGGAAGTTTTTTTTATAATACATGGGATTTTTACGAGTGTGCGATAACTGACAGCATCTAATTCCAAGGCTCGGTATGCTCGGAATCAATTTCTGGAGTTTTGTTTGGGTAAGTTCAGTAAACGTATGGGTGAGATCTCGTAACATTTGAACTAGTGCTTGGAACTGAAATTCGAGAGCACCGTTGAACTCGCAGTGCCGGTATTCGCTTAAGAAGACTTCCCCGTCGACGGAAGATGGTTGGGAATGAAAGTTAATTTTTCGGATTTTTATGAATAAATTAAATTAAATAAATATTAAGTTGTAGCTTTATTTTTATTTTTAGTTGGTTAAAACCTCCAAGAGGATGTTGGAGGTGGGGTCACCACACCTTAACCTCCCGTGAGAGGTTATGGTGGTGGGGCACACCCAAGGTCTTAAACCCCTTTTCATGTAGAGTTAATGCGGTGGGGACCACCCGATACCACTTAAACTATTGAGCTCCCCCATTAAGTGAGGAGAACCCTCGTGAGCTCCCCACATAATTGTTCCACCATCTTCTATATTGATTATGTGGGGCTAGCCTAATTAATTATTTTATTTTAATCTTTTTGAAATTTGTGCTAAAAACTAAATAATATGATTATTTTGTTGAGGGTCTCATTTTCTTTTTGGTGGATCTTGGGAAGAGGGAAGAAATTTGGAGAAATTTGTTCTCTCCAATTAAGAATCCTCCTCCCAACGAAGGAATTCTTCCGCCAACGATGAACAACTTCTCCTTTGATCTCCATCCAGAACAAGGGAGGAAGCAGCATCCTTGTAAAACACCGACAACGTCGTCCTCAACTTCTTCATCTTATTTCCCGACGTTGAAGAATCCGAGGTAGGGGTTCAAGCATTCTAATTGTTGCATGTTCATCATTTTCCATTTTGGTTTAGAATTCGAAGCCGCTTGATACCACCCTAACACGGAGGGTGCGGGCCGAACAAACACAGCCCGACCCCTTCGCATTCTTTGTGGTTTTTTAACAATAATCACAGAATGAGACCGGAATGTGAAACTCTCATAAATGGTGACTCTGGATCGTAGGAAATGACTCTAGGATAGTGCAACATCTATCAGAATGAGAAATGGGCCACCGAAACTCGTCTGGTGCCCCATGGAAAGATCGCTGGTGGATGGAACCGATGAGCGTCACCGCGAAAGAGACCGGTGGCTCAAGCCACCGGGTTGCCGAAGAGGGCGCAGTACAACCGCGTCATGCGGTGGATTGAAGGAGGGTCGCGGCCTCTGACCACGACAGTGTAGCAGCGGCCGGCTCGAGCCCAGTCACGAAGATGTCTGGCAGCCCGAGCCGTCGGGTCACCAAAAGAGGTGTGGCACAACCAGCATCGTGCGAGAAAACGGCTGGCCGCTCAGCCAGCCGGAAATAGCGGGACCCTGCTAAGTCCCGCATGACATGCCGGTGCCATCCTAGCACCGGTTTCACTCGCCCAAATTGCTAACCCATTCGGGAACTAAGGAGCACGGCCTCCCTCCTGAACGCGGCTAAGGCGGACCCCTGCGGGCCATCGGGCCAGACCTAGTGCGGGATTGACCTAGCGTGGGGTGGGATACCAGCGTGGGCCGGGCTGCCCCATCTGGCTGGGCTGGACCCGTGGGCCAGGTCAGACCCACTGACTGGGTCAGATCCCAGTCCGAACCTGGGTCAGGCTAGATCGGTCCGACTGGGCCAGACCGGACGTAGACCTGTTTGACCCGATTTCACCTTTTCGCCCATAACTTGGGCTACTTGTGTCTAATTGACAAATCGTCTATTGCAAGAGAAATCTTGGAGCAAGTCGGTTCTTTTAGTATACCCCACTCTAGGTTTGGACACAATTGGGGTATGACAGAGTCGGATCAAACGTAAATCCAACCAGGCCCTCAGAAACAGAAATGCTAATAACTCACAAACCAAGAGTCCGATTGAGGCGTCGTCTATTGATCTGAGACCCCTATGACAAGACAAACCTTTGAGATATATCTCCATGTGACTTGGTGGCAGTTGACATGTCGAAACTTGGCTTGAGGAGCGGACCCTCCCGGAATCAAGCGTGATTTTTCGAAACCCTGTGGATGGTTGTGCACTAACGACTGTTCCTAGATCATGTGTTGGTCCGATAGTTTTGACTTCTGTTCCTAGATCATGTTTTAGTCTGATAGAATAGTTGGTCCTAGATCATTTGTAGGTTTGATAGCTCTAAAGACTGTTCTTGGATTATGTGTTGGTCCGACAGTTCTGACTTCTATACCTGGATCATGTGTTTGTCTGACCGAATATCTGGTCCTAGATAATGTGTTGCCCCGACAACTCTGATGATTCCGTGGTTATATTTGATTATCTGTATCTCTCTACAAAATTTGTATACATGTGTGAGCTGAGTTATTAACTCTTGTGTTCCCTCAAGATTGAGATGGATTACTTGATAACTTTCGTATATGTATGGGAAAATACCTAAGTGGGGTAATCTATTGATTTCATACTTTGTGATTTATCCTTGTTGGTTTTGGTGAGACCCAGAGGGTCTCGGGGTCCTTACTTAGTATTGTTATACTCACCCCTACACGGGCTATGCCCATACCTCGTTGTGTTGGATGCAGACGACGGACAGTGCTGACTGAGGCTGAGTAGCAGGACTAGGCGGTACCAGGAGGTGGAACTTAGGATGAGTAGGTTCACGGAATAGACTAACATGTGTGGAGTTCTGAAGAGGCAAATTGTACCCACCCTTCAAGTAGGAACCCCAGAAGACGACCCTGTGGTTGCTTTACTTTTCTTCAGTTGTACTTTCTTTTAAGTTGTACGTGTACTTTCCTATTGGGCTTGTATTTCTGGCCCCTTTACGTTTCCAGCACTCTTTTGTATACAGATTTACTTTGTGTTTTTCCTTCAACTCATACACTTTTGTGTGATGTTACTCTATATAAAGGCAATGTCTTCTCAGTTTTAGGGAATTATGCCTTTGGTGCAATTTTCCATCCCCTGACCTATGGAAGGTGGGATTGGGTTTGTCACGGCACGGGCCCCGGGGGATGGGTCGTGACAAATTTGTGTTAGAGGGGTCAATTCAACCACAGACCATAGGACTCTAATTTTCTTTTCTATGAAGCAATAGTGTTAAGGGTACGGAGTGTGGTTTTCAATTCAGGGAGTCCAGTGTTGGTGTAGCGGCTGACGTATCCATACACCAGGACCCTAACATCTGATTTCTGACTCAGTGAATGAAAACATTGATTTCATATGTTTTTTCAAAAGTTTTATTTTTGATATCTTGATTCATCTCACCAGGTATAACATATGAATTGTGGTGCACCTGTTTCCTTTCAGGATGCCTCCACGCAGACAGCCAGCTAGCGTTCCGAAAGTTGTGTGTATGGATAGCCCACCGAGCAATGAGGCCTCGGTGCAGGGCCCTATCACAGTGGAGGCACCGGCGGTACCACTACACATTGGGCCACTGATTCCACTACCCCAGCAGTAGAGAGTCCACGCCCCCTGAGCATGTTGCATGAGTTCCAGTACCAGAGGCCCCCCAAGTTTAGGGTAGAGACGGACCCACAGATAGCTGAGGATTGGCTGGAGGCTGTGGTGAGTGTCTTCAGACTGGTAGGGACACCAGCTGACCTTATTGTGATCCTTGCCGCCAGTCTCCCCCGGGCAGTAGCAGGTAGACCACTACACATTGGGCCACTGATTCCACTACCCCAGCAGTAGAGAGTTCACGCCGCTTGAGCATGTTTCATGAGTTCCAATACCAGAGGCCCCCCAGGTTTAGGGTAGAGACGGACCCACAGATAGCTGAGGATTGGCTGGAGGCTGTGGTGAGTGTCTTCAGACTGGTAGGGACACCAGCCGGCCTTATTGTGATCCTTACCTTCAGTCTCCCCCGGGCAGTAGCAGGTAGATGGTGGAGCCTGATGCTCTAGGTGCATGATGAGGCAACACTACTCTGGACTGACTTCAAGAGCTTATTTTGGGAAGAGATTGTCCCAACCACCCTACGTGCGGTGCGGATACATGAGCCGCTACATCTACAACATGGTAGTATGATGGTGGCACAGTACTCAGCGAGGTTCACTAACCAATCATGCTACTCTACAGATATGGTACTGGATCCATTATTAAGGACCCAGACCTTCGAGCAGGGGCTTAGGCGAGAGATCAGAGCTTCGATGATCTCCCTCAACATCCCGACGCAGGCGAGGGTTTTAGCGATAGCCCTCCTAGTGGATAGTTTATTGGTGAGAAGTATCCAATAGCGAGTCCCATCACTAGTCGAAATACATAGGAGTATTCTACAGCTATAAGTAGACAGATGTTGCATCAGTCCAACCGGACCAGGCCATCCAGTGGAAGACCTCAGCACACAAGTTCAGTTGTGTGGGGAACACGAGACAGAGTCGGTCATTCCAAGAGACGGAAATGCTCCTCTTGCAGTGGGCAGGGTCACATGGCTCATGACTGTCCGACCCGTCGTACTGATGATCAACAGATAGTTGAGGGACCTCCCAAGAATAGGCAGAGGTTAGATCGAGGCGGACCACAGGAAGCTGGCAGACGTGGCAGAGGAGTTGGTCATGCAGCTAGTGGCGGACGACGATTCGAGGTGTTACCGCCACATCCACTAGGAGGTCCACCCCGACCATAGTGAGTAGGTTGATAGGGGAGATCTCAGCTCCAAGCAGCTAATGCATATGACCATGGAACTATGGAGATGATTCAAGGTACGATCTATGTCTACTCCACATTAGCTGCAGTTCTTATAGACACAGGTGCCAGACACTCTTTCATTACCACTACCCTCATTCCGAGCTCAAAGATTCCGACAAAGCTGTTGGCTTGATCCTTATGGATAGAGACTCCTACAGGAGTAGACTCTATGATCACATACTAGTTCCGGAAGTGTGAGCTTACTCTAGGAGGTGAGAGCTTTGGATGGGATCTCCCCGTAGTGGCGTCTAGGCCTTACGACGTCATCTTGGGTATGGACTAGTTATCTACTTTCCATGCTCATATCGACTGTATTAGGTGCAATGTGTGGTGTGTCCGCATGGATGGGACCAGGTTCACCATCACTGGCAAGAAGGGAGCCTTGGAAGTATAGGATGAACTTACTCAAAGGAGGGGGCAGCTGATCACTCATCAGTTGGCCTGCCTTACCCTCGGAGCAGTGGATGTGGAGAGTCTGAGCTATCCTGTAGTGGTGGACCAGTATGCAGATGTTTTTTCTGACTATGTTCTAGGACTACCTCCTCATTGAGAGGTGGAATTTTATATAGTCTTGTACCCTGATATAGCACTGATATCTACACTAGCATATCAGATGGCTCTCATTGAGCTTCGCGAGCTGAGGGTATAGCTAGAAAAATTGTAGAAAAAGGGATTCATCAGGCCCATTGTTGCATCCCTGGGCAGCCCCGATTCTGTTCGCCAAGAAGGCAGATGGGAGCTTGTGGCTCTGTGTTGACTACTGTCACCTGAACTAGGTGACCTTGAAGAACAAGTACCCACTCACGAGGATTGACGACCTCTTTGACCAGTTGAACGGAGCACGATGGTTCTCGAAGACAGACCTTGGATCAGGCTATCAAAAGCTCAGAGTTTGAGAAGAGGATGTGTAGAATATGGCCTTTAGATGTCGGTATAGCCACTATGAGTTCTTAGTTATGCCCTTCAGCGTAACCAAGTCTCTAGAAGTGTTCATGGGTCTCAAGAACAGGATCTTCCATCCATACCTTGATTGCATTGTCGTAGTTTTCATCGATGATATTCTGATCTACTCGACTACTACGGAGGAGCATGCCTTCCATTTTCGGGTAGTATTGGACACACTCTGAGAGCATTAGATTTATGGTAAGCTCTCGAAGTGATAGTTTTGGATCCGAGAGGTTCACTTCTTGGGACAAGTCATCTAGAAGGCTGGAGTTTTAGTGGATCCAGGAAATATTGAGGTGGTACTTTCTTGGGATCCACCTAGGAGTGTGACGGAGGTACGGAGTTTCCTAGATATGGCTGCATACTACCAAAGGTACGTACCAGACTTCTCCAGAGTTTCAGCACCACTATCAGCCTTAACGAAGAAGGGTCAACCCTTCATTTGGTCGGAGATATTCCAGCAAAGATTTCAAGAGCTGAGGAAGAGGTTGAATAGTTCCCCCATCTTGAGGCTTCCAGAGGAAGTCGTAGGGTATATAGTTTACTACGAAGCATCAGGGACTAGACTCGGGTGTGTCCAGATGCCGGAGCGGGCAGTGATCGTGTATGGTTCTCGACAACTGAGATAGCATGAGCATAACTACACTACCCATGACCTAGAGTTAGCAGTAGTTGTCTTCTCCTTGAAGATGTGGCGACACTATCTGATGGGTGAATGTTTTACCGTGTACTCTGATCACAAGAATATCAGGTATATCTTCTCTTAGAAGGACATGAATCTAAGACAGCACTGATGTCTTGGGTTCCTCCAGGACTACGACTTCGAGATAGTCTATACTCCAGTGAAGGGGAACATTGTTGCAGATGCACTCAGCAGGAGCTCTGGTATACAGCTGTTAGGAGAGACGATGAAGTAGCCAGCCACTTTGCAGATATCCTTTGTGGATAGAGATGGAGAATCCTTTCTATAGTCTCTTACGTTCACTCCCCCACTCCTTCAGCGATTCAAGGAAGCACAACATGGGGACACTGACTGCGAGAAACGACGTGCTCAGATATCCACAGGGCAGTCACCTGATAGATTTTCTAAAGGTGGGGAGTACTTCGTCTTCTTCAAAGGACGTACTATGGTTCCAGTGTCACTTTAGGAGGATGTTTTGCAGGAGTTACCCACATCCCCTATAGCATTTCATCTAGGAGTGGTGAAGATATACCAGGACCTTCGATGACAGCACTGGTGGAAAGGTATGAAGAAGGCAGTAGTGGAGTTTGTCTCTCTATGCCTCACTTGTCGGCAAGTGAAGGCAGCGCACCAGGTACCAGCAGGCTTGGTTCACCCATTAGAGGTCCCAAAGAGGAAGTGGTATGGGATATCCATATACATCATGATGGGTCTTCCACGTACATCCAGGGGTCACAACTTGATTTTGGTGATCGTCGACCGACTCACCATGTCGGCCCACTCCTACCGATCAGAGAGCAGGGTTCAGTAGAGAGCTTCAGATGCCTTTATGTGCAGGATATTATGCGGCTACATGGAGTGCCTTCTTCCATTGTCTTTGAATGTGATGTAAAGTTTACTTCCCATCTATGAAAGGGGTTTCAGGATGCCTTCGGGACGTGACTACGTCTGAGCACCACCTTCCATCCTCAGAAAGATGGCTAGACTGAGTGTACCATTCAGACCCTCGAGGACATGCTACATGCTTGTGTCCTCGACTTTGGTCACAGCTGGGAGGACCACTTACCTTTGGTGGAGTTTTCATACAACAAAAACTATCACTCCACCATCGGGATGGAACCTTTTGAGGCCTTGTGTGGTCGACCTTACAAATCGCCATTGTGCTAGACAGACACAGGGGAGTCAGCACAAGTGGGACCAGAGATGGTACGGGCTACCAAAGGGAAGGTGTAGATCATCCTGGAGCAGATGAAGACTGCACAGATCAGGAAGAAGTCATATGCTAACTGGACATGGAGTCCTCTGGAGTTCGAGGATGGCGACCACGTCTTTCTACGGGTCTCACACCGACGAGGTTTATAGAGATTTGGTCGAGGTGACAGGTTATCTCCACAATTCATTGCACCTTTTCAGGTCCTCAATAGAGTTTTCGAGGTGTCTTACCGCTTATCTCTTCAACCTTAGTTTCACCAGGTGCATGATGTCTTCCAAAAATCTCAGTTGAGGAGATACATGCATGACCCTTCCCACATCATTGACCATAGAGGGTTGGATGTCAACGATGGGGAGACTTCCCCAGAGGTTATAGTGGATATTGAGGATTGACAAGAGCGGGTCCTACATGGATAGTCGATACCTCTAGTGCGCCTTCACTGGCAGCATGGGAATGTCCAGGAGAGCACATGGGGGCGGGAGGCTCAGATGCTTGCTCAGTACCCCCATTTGTTCCCTTAGTTCGAGTTATAGCTTACGGGGATGTAAATACCTTAGGTGGGGAGTGTGTAAAGTCCCAATAATCCTATGGAAATTTTTTTTAATGCATGGGATTTTTACGTGTCTGTGAAAACTGACAGCACGTGACTCTGAGTTCCAGTGTGCTCGGAATCAATTTCTGAAGTTTTGTTAGGGTACATTTTGTAAACGTATGAGTGAGATTTTATAACATTTGAACCAGTTCTTGGAACTGAAATCCAAGGGCACCGTTGAACTCGCAGTGCCGATATTCGCTTAAGAAGACTTCCACCTTCACATCATATGGTCAGGAATGAAAGTTAATTTTTTGTGTTGTTATGAATAAATTAAATTAAATAGAAATTAAGTTATAGCTTTATTTTTATTTTTAGTTGGTTAAAACCTCCAAGAGGAGTTTGGAGGTGGGGGCCACCACACCTTAACCTCCCATGAGAGGTTATGGTGGAGGGGCCCACCCGAGGTCTAAAACCCCTCTTCATGTTGACTTAATGCAGTCGGGACCACCCGAGACCACTTAAACTCTTGAACTCCCTATTAAGTTGGGAGAAACCTCTTGAGCTCCCCACATAATGGTGCCACCATCCTCCACATAGATTAAGTGGGGATAACCTAATTAATTATTTAATTTTAATCTTTTTTAAATTTGTGCCAATAACTAAATAATATGATTATTTTGTTGAGGGACTCATTTACTTTTTGGTGGAGCTTGGGAAGAAGGGAGAAATTGGGAGAAACTTGTTCTCTCTAATGAATAACACTCCTCCCCACGAAGGACTTCTTCCGCCAACGATGAAAAACTTCTCCGTTGATCTCCAACTGAAACAAGGGAGGAAGCGCTATCCTTGTAGAACGCCGACGACGTCGTCCTGGACTTCTTCATCTTCTTTTCTGACGTCGACGCATCCGAGGTAGGGGTTCAAGCTTGATAATTGTTGCATGTTCATCATTTTCCATCGTGGTTTATAATTCAAAGTCTCTTGATACCACTCTAACGAGGAGGGAACGGTCTAAACAAACACAGCCTGACCCCTCCACATTCTTTGTGGATTTTTGATGCTAATCGCGGCATGAGACTAGAATGTGTGACTCTCATCAACGATGACTGCGGATCGAAGGCAACGACTCAAGGAGAGAGCGAATTCTACCAGAATGAGAAACAGGCCACCGGAAGGCATCCAGTGACCCACGGAAAGATTGCCAGTGGATGGAACTGATGAGCATCACCGTGAAGGAGACCGGTGACTCAATCCGCCAGTTTTCTGAAGAGGGCGCGACGCAACTGCGATGCACGGTGTATCGAACTAGTGAGACAGCCTCTGGTCACGGCGGTGCGGCACCAGTCGGCTCGAGCCCGAACGATAATATGTCCAGTGGCCCAAGCCATCATTTCGCCTAAAAAGGCGTGACGCAACCGGCACCGCGCGAGGAGACGGTTGGCAGCTCGGTCATCCAGAAACAGCGGGACCCTGCTGGGTCCCGCGTGACACACCGGGGCTAGCCTGGAGCCAGTTCCACCCGCCCGTATGGCTGAGCCATTCGTGATCCAGGGGGCATGGCCTCCCCCTGGATGCGGCTAAGGCGGACTCCCATGGGCCGTCGGGCCACCGGGCCAGACCCAGTGCGGGCCGAACCCAGCACGGGTCAGGCCGGACCCAGCGCGGGTCGGGCCGTTAGCGTGGGTCAGGCCGCCCCCGCAGGCTGGGCCACCCCCTCAGGCCGGGTCATACCCGTGGACCAGGTCAGACCTATAGACTAGGTCGGACATCGGTCTGGACCCGGGTCGGGCCGAATTGGTCCGACTGGGCCAGACCGAACTCGGACCCGTTTGACCCGATTTCACCTTTTCACCCATAACATGGGCTACGTGTGTCTGATTGACGAACCGTCTAAAGCGAAGGATATCTTGGAGCAAAGAGGTTCTTTTAGTATGCCCTACTTGAGGTTTGGACCCAGTTGAGGTATGACCGGGTTGGATCAAATATAAATCTAACCAGTCCCTCAGAACGAAAATGCTAATAACGCACAAACCATGCATCCGATTGACGTGTTGTCTATTGCGTAGAGACCCCTATGATGAGATGGACCTTTGAGATACTTATTTGTGGGAAATAGTGGCAGTGTATGTGTCGAAACTTTTATTCAGGAGTGGAACCTCCTGAAATCAAGCGTGCTTTGTGGAAACCCTGTGGCAGGATGTGCACTAACGACTGTTCGTGGATCATGTGTTGGTCCGACAGTTCTGACTTCTGTTCTTGGATCATGTGTTGGTCTGACAGAATAGTTGGTCCTGGATCATGTGTTGGTCTGACATCTCTAACAACTGTTCCTGGATCATGTGTTGGTCTGAAAGTTCTGACTTCTGTACCAGGATCATGTGTTGGTCCGACAGAATAGCTGGTCCTGGATCATGTGTTGGTCTGACAGCTCTGATGATTTAGTGGCTGTATATGATAATTTATATCGCTCTACAAAAGTTATATACCTGTGTGAGCTGAGTCAGTAACTCTGGTATTTCCTCATGATTGAGATGGATTACTTGATAACTTAGGTATATGTATGGGCATATACCTAAGTGGGGTTATCTATTGATTTCATACTTTTGGGTTTATCCTTGTTGGTCTTTGTGAGACCGTGAGGGTCTCGAGGTCCATACTGAGTATTGTTATACTCACCCCTACACAGGCTATTCCCAATCCTCTTTGTGATGGATGCAGAAGACGGACAACACTGACTGAGGTAGAGTAGCAGGACTGGACGGTACCCAGAGGTGGACCTTAAGACGAGTTGGTGCACAGAAGAGACTGACGGACATGGAGCACTGAGGAGGCCAACTATACCGACCCTTAAGTTAGGAACCCTAGAGGATGAACCTGTGGCTGCTTTACTTTTCTTTAGTTGTACTTTCTTTTCAGTTGTACTTGTAATTTCCTATTGGGCTTGTATTTTTGACCCCTTCCCTTTTCTAGGACTCTTTTGTATACATCTTTACTTAGTGTTTACCCTTCAGATCGTACTCTATTTTGTGAGTTTACTCTATATAAAGGCAATTCATTCCTAGTATAGGGAATTATGCCTTTGGTGCTAGTCTCCAACCCCTGGCTATGGAAGGCGGCTTGGGGTAGTCACGGCACGGGCCCCAGGGGATGGTTCGTGACATATTTCATTAATGTTAATACATGTAACACCTGATGTCGTACTAGAGTAGCTAAATACAGTACCATGAATACATGAATAAATAATCCCTTAAATATTCCTTCATTCAAGACATGATTTGATATTTAAATTTTAGATTTTGAAATTGTACAATTTGTTTTCATTTTTTAATCCATCATATCAAAATTAACTTAGTATGATTTTAAATTTTTTTCTGAAAACAAAATTTGTGTTCTAAAAAATATCATTTTCACGAAACATGTAATTAATATTAATTTACAATTATATATGAATGAATGAAATGTTAAAAACCCATTTTAATAATTTTTTTTAATTTAATGAACAAAATATTACATTTTACAATATAGTTTGGACATGTAAAAACTTTGGATTTTTTTGAACTAAATAATGTGTTAATTTAATATAAAAATTATTTTTTCCCTTTTTATGAATCAAATATATTAAATAAAGATTCAATTTTTGATTAAATTGAGCACCTCTTTCCATTTATTTTTTTTAAAAAAATAATCTATGTAATTAAAATTTGTAATCAATATAATTTTACATTATATATAAACGTATAGAATTAAAATTTATTTCTCTAAAAATAGATTTTACACGAATTATTATTTTTTATTTTCAAATTAACATTTAACATGATTCGAAATATTATTTTGTAAAATTATATTTAAATTTAAAATTATAATTATTAAATGATGATAAATGGGAAAAATTATTTAATATATTTTATATTAATGACTAATATTTAAAATTAATTACCCTGGTAAAGATAAATGTGGTAAATTGATATTAAATTGGTTTAAAAGTCCCAAAACATTTAAAAAAATTTATATAAATGAATGGTTGATATTAGTTTCAACCAATAAATTTTCATGATACACTTTTTTCCTTTATTATTCAATTCAACCATAAATATTTCAATATAATTATGGAAAAATGTAATGATGTTCCCAAAACTACCATTCCCTTGTCGTATAAAATGAAAACATGTTCCCCACTTAAATGAACTCCATCCATTGGAATTTATCCTTTAAAATATGAAATATTAATCTCCCTAGTAACTTATCCCATTAATTTATTCTTGAGGTGACTCATATTTGTCATTTACCTTTCAAATTTACGGTGGATTACATGGAAATATTATGTCCCTAACATGAGTATTATCAACTACGTAGAATTATTCTTAATAATCTTCATTCAAATTTC
Source organism: Viscum album (assembly GCA_963277665.1). NCBI lineage: Eukaryota > Viridiplantae > Streptophyta > Magnoliopsida > Santalales > Viscaceae > Viscum > Viscum album. The sequence goes on from OY728156.1 coordinate 121,493,900, forward strand.
TTCTATAAAAACGTAGATAATGATGTTATTATATTTTATATTATATATTCTGACTATATTAATTTTATTATAATTATTTATTCACTTACCCATACCATTATTAAAACCAATACCATTGTTCTTGTATTGTGCAGATTACCTCCACCAAGAAGTAACATGTTTTGGTTTCCTCCTCCTCCTTACATCGTTGGATTAAGTATTTTATTAAAAAATAAATACAAATTTCTTGATTTCATTAATGTATATTTTAAAAAAAAAATATTGAGAAACTATTAATGATATTACCAAAAAACAATCATTGTTAATATATAAAATAAGCATACTAAGGGGATACACTTTTATAAAAATAGTGTAATGATTTTATATATATTACTTACTATTATATTTCATTCTAATTTAGAAATTTTTCACTATTATAAAATATATAATATCATTATACTTCAATTATAATTGCCTCATAGTTAATCAATCTCATAATCATCAACTAATCATAGAAACCACATGATTTGGTTAGTTTAACCACCTACTTTAACAATACTAGATATTTATGTCATGGATGAAAATGAGAACTTAATTACTTTCATGATATAAAATTAATGAGTAAATAATTAATTTTTCTATTAATTAAAATTATAATAATATCTAAACCATCAATTAATTAATAAGCCTTCATTCATGAAAAATCACAAAAATATTCTTATTATTGACTTCATCATCAAGGAGAAATTCAAAAACACTCATAAAAGGGATTTGAAAAAATATAAATTATTATAAATCATAAAAAATAGTAAAGTTTATTAAATAGTTATACCAATCATTAGATTCACAATAAAAATGAAATAATATTTTATGAAACAAGTAAAAATAGTAAAAACTATTAACATTAATGTGAAAATTTGTAAGAATTCTTATAGACTGTAAGGCCCTGACCCCAAAAGTTCAGAGCTGGTGTATTATTTTATTATATTGTCATAATTATAATGTATCATATCCCAAAGTAACATTCAGATTATTATTCTTGGAAATCCATATTACATACATGATACCCATAATACATTGGGAAGAGAAAATAATAACATGATGCATAATAAAATGAAATAAACAACATCTATAAATCTCAATAAAAATATTCATATTCATAACCAAGGGAAACGATACATATTAAGGGTGTTCTATAATACTCATTAATGGTATTTAAATTAGAATAAATAAGTAATAAATTATCCTATCAAGGTAAAAATATGATAACACGTGCCATTCAGATAACTACATAAGCCAATATCAATATGAAAAGGTAAAAAACTAAAAACACATGCCATTAAATCAATGATATGAAAATGATATACAAACATAGTTATGTTGAAGAAAACTCTCATGGATAAATAATAACTGAATTATAAATAAAATAAATATTTAATTACTGAATTCCATGTTTCTCAGGAAAATGATACCTTTACCATAAATAGATAGTTTCACTATTCTGATTTGGCCAACTAATTCATCTCATGAGATTAATGATGAACTATGGGGATTATATTAAGTGGTATCCAACCCATAAGGGTTTCCTTAAACAATACCCAACCCATGTATTTTATTTAAAAACCATTCCAAATATATTGAATAAACATTATTAGTTATCAAAATTTATTCGTATTGAATAGAAGATACAAATTTATCAATAATTCCCCAGTTAATCAATTATTGTCAAAGTGAACATCGTATGTAAAATGATATACGATTTAGGAAATAATAATATCCATTATGTGATAATATAAATATTAAATGTCATTTCTAATGAAATTTTATTAAAATAAATTTATTTCTTCAAGATAAAGTTAACAATAACAAAAGGAAGTGAGATTTCAAAGATAATCATTCAGAACATTTTTCAGGAAAATAATCATTAAGCATCCCAAAGAATCCAATACCACATGAAACATTTATATCATAATTCCCATGAATAATTTTTTTTCATACAATTAATAAATAGTATTCATGATATAATGTATCAAAAGTGTAATTAGATACACTATACAAAATATGTATGTGGTGTATATGGAGTAAGACTCAAGAAAAGAAAAGTAAGACAAGAATCCATTACTTTAACCATCCTTTGTGTTGTGTGGTATTTATACTCAATTATAGTGTTATAAATATGTTAATAACTTCTAATATAACCATAATCAGTTTTATAATATCGTATATTAAATTATTATAATATTTTATTACCTGTTTGTTAACACTATATCATTATTTTAACTATTTTGGATGTTAATTTCCTAGTTTTCTCAAGTATGTTTTGACTTGGGATTTGTTGTTCCTATTTATTATATCATTATTCAATAGTTTAAGGAATTTAAAACATGACTTAATTATCATATATATTAATTAAATAGGTATTTAGAATAATCTATAGTATTTGGAGATAAGAAATTAAATGCACCATTCATGGATATGGTAGGTCATACGCATGCATGAACACTACTTTCATTTCTTTATGATATTAAAACAAATTAAAAGTAAATGATACATATTTATATTTTATTTAAATTATCACATATATGTTATATATATTACATAGGTTTATTACAATCATCCCTAATTTGATCCTTTTATAGAGATATCTAGTCACATCACTTTAAAGAGGCGGTAGTCCATACTTACACAAACAATGTTATCGTATCTATAGAAAATGTAAAGTATAAGGTTATGTGTTATTAAATAATTAAAGAAGAATAAATATATAATAAATATAATATATAACATATAAAACATATTTTACATCATAATGGACACCTTGAGAGGTGGTAAATGAATAATGAACAATCATCTTTTTGGGTGGTGGTATTTCGTCGTACACTTAAATAGTATGTTCGTTACCCAGTATATGGAATTGTGTGTAATTGTAGGTATAAAACATAATATAAAAAATACTAGTATATTTATTTTACTGGTTTGGTTATATTATCACAGAATATATATATTATAGGGGGTGGATAATGGAAATGAACTAGAGGGCGTGAGAGAAGACGTTACCTCTTAATCGAGTAACCTCTTTAGTTTATACCAAAAGGATCCTTTGAATGGATTTATACCAAAAGTGAGGGTTATAAGATTATGGGAGTGATTTATAGGATCTATTTGGGTATATCTTAGTTTATCCAATGTTTCATGAGAGGTGTGAAGAAGTTGGAGGTGAGGAGGCCTTTTCATAGTGGAGGAGGAATGACACTCTAGTAATATTTTGACAAAAGAATTATATAAACATTTTTTACATTGAAAGTGGATTCAATAATTGACACAATTATATAATATGGATAATAATGTCTAAATATTTATATAAAAAGTATTTTGGATAAGTTTCTATGTCATTTAGGCCCTTATGATTGAGCTTTAGTCCCTTATTAATCATAATTTTAACTTAATAAGTGTAATTAATTTTAATTACATTCACTATTATTTTTGGTCCAAACTAATTTGACCGTACTAGATAATATAAATTATTATTATTAAAAAATCCATTTTCTAAAACTACAATGACATAGGTGGTAGAAATTAATTTAAATTTAATCCCGCAGACGGGACGACAATGCGGGTTTATAAGGTAAAAACGTCCAAAAGTATGATATGTTTTTATAGTCAATTACAAAGTTAAATTGATCCCAGTTACCTAAATAAAATTAATTGAAAAAATTATGATCTATTTAAACATTAAATAGAACCTAAAACAGAATATATCCTTGTAAATAAATTATATGAAAAGGAAATTTTGAAATAAAATTCAGTATATGTCATTATTCATTAAAAAATGAAACTTCACAGAAAAGTACCAAAAAATTACTCTAACCGAATTTTTATGTTTATATTCCAAATAAGACGTTTATTTGACATATTAAATTTATATAAGGGTCAAAAATTGTATTTCAAATGGTTTCTCGATTAAACATCGTTAAAAATTAAAATATAGTATTCTATGTGTAAAATTGGGTTTGTTCTTATATTATACTTATCAAATATATTAGATTAATATAAAAAATATTATATTTAATATATAATATATATTTTTATTAAAATAATATCACATACTAATTAATTTAATTTATTATGGTAAAACAACTTTGTGAGAAAAAAATAGCTTTCTGTAAAAACATATTTTTTCATATTAAATTGGTTCTTATATTCATTTCTAAAAAATTTGTAACCAATGGATTAGTTGTTTAAAAAATTGATTTTTAAATGTTAGTTAATGTTATTCATAATGTATATTTTATGTATTATTATATTAAATAATAATTTTTTTAATAATATGTTATTTCTCTCTAAAACATGGTATTGCATGTAATGTAAGTTGTTGAAGAATGTTTCTCTTGCATTTAACACATGATAATTCAAATTGTCATTCATTTTAATATATAAAATATACCAAATCCATTTAAAATAGAAAGAATATTTTAAATTATCATATTATTGTATTCTCTTATTCACTTGGTGTCGTGTGTCATGCACGCTATGAAATATAATTTTCTTACTTTATAATTTTCAGGTGTTACATTCTCCCAAACATAAATAAATTGTGTCCTCGTAATTTAAACTTCAACACATTAACAGATGGATTGAAATTAAACTATTGTTAGAATATGCACATTGTAAAAGGTGTAATATAAAATCTTCTTAGTAAGAGAAAAAGGAAAGTTCAATGATCACCTAATTTGGTTCCCTAGTAGGAGAACATAGGTGGGAAATGGAAACTTTGATACAAAGGAAAAATATAATAATCAGGTTATGATATAGTGTGATAGAAAACATGGTTAAGAGAATGTTAACAATAAAAATTCCCTAAATCTTTGGGGATCTATGGGCCATTTGATTCATTAAAAAATTAAGGTACTAGGATAAATTTTTCAATTTCAAGATGATTTTTCATGAAGTTGAGTAATTCTTTCTCTCTCTTAGAATATAATTAATTAAACTTACATGGTAGGTTTCTATAAGAATAATCTTATATTTTTGTCTTCACTTGAACTATTTATACATTATCTCTTAGAACAAGATTCATATCATAATGGTGTAATATATCATCCTCCAAAACAAGATCCAAAGATCAAAATAAACCATTTAATAAGTGGTTTACTTTTCCAAAATATTATGATTCAAAACTTTAGAAATAAGGTCACTGAATATAGAAAATGATCTCATCATCACCCTTTAATCAACATGAAGCATATCTAAATTTTCACATTCCAAACATGTTAATAACTTCCTCATGTCTTCTCTTGAATTATGTTAATAACTTAAATCACCATAAAAACTTATTGGAAACATGAGTTCTTCCTTATTCATTAATTAATAAACATGTTATTGAATATATTCCTTAAATCCAAAAGTGTTTTAAACTCCATAAAATATATCATAGACCACTTTTCAACAAGTCAATAATCTATTCAAAGTTAGTTAGTACATGTCTGAATTAATAATTTCTTCATCATTATCTCAACATCATGAACATATTAAAGGTTATATTTCCCTAAATCATGTGTTTTACAAAATAAATAGCTTTCTACTCAATAACTTTTCTTCGTACCATTAATCAAATGATCTCAAATATATAACGAAAGGTTAATACAGTACAATCCTTGCACATTTCATAATTCATATGATGATAACATGATAATAAGAATACATTTACAAAATATTTATTAGATCCAAAAATATAGTTACATTAATCATTCCACTTTGGTTGTGTCAATAACATATGCTTGACCATAACAACTTATCTTTTTTGAACTAATATAATCTTTACATTTGGTGAATTCATTTTCATAGTTCCCCATCTCCGTGTAGTTATAACACTGAATAGTATCATTTTCATTCTTCCCTTTTCATTCTTTTTCCTAGTGACCCTTTTCTATAAACTTAAAACAAACTCCTAATCCATTCAACCATTTATAATGGTGACTCAATCCATAGTTATCACGATTTGAAAAATAATTCATTCCTTTAATCTTCGTTGACTCATTCCCATTTTATGGTGTTCATAAGGCCAATTCTTCTCTCGGTTTCCTTTGAATACATAAGATCTTGAAAATTACTTCTCTGTTTTGGTGGATCATAAAATGTTTTCTTCGTATGATGAAAAATTCTGAGAAACTAGTTCCCTTAGGATATTTATCTTAAGACCTTCAAGGAATTGGTCGATCATGCACCCTATGTTGTGTATATAATCAGAATCATACATGGATAACCTTGTAAAGGTACCTTCATAATCTCAAATTCTCACTTCTTCCTTTTTCTTTAAACTTAGGAACTTCTTCTTCATCTCATTTCTTTGATTATGAGAAAAGTATTTATCAAATAATGTGTGCTTAAATTCAATCCAATCTATGAGTTCTATTTATTATTCCCATAATATTATGTAAAAAGGACCACCATTGAGAAAATAACCTTGAAGATAATAAACTATAAATGTAACCATTTATTTTTTTCTATATTCAAAGGTCGTAAGTATCTTCTCCATAAAATTATTCCATTAATCAGCTACAATTAGATTACACGTCCGACTAAACGATGGGGGGGGGGGGGGGGGTTCTGATGCATAAATAAAACCAACATAGGATATTATCTCTATGGAATAGGTTTCATCATTTAGGATCAGTTTTTTGTCATAACGTAACTAAGATTCCCTAACATATCCATAACTTTCTCAGTTCTAATACTAGTTACATTGACTTTCTCGTCAGGGAAACCTTTACATTGGCCATGAGTATTGATACCATTCTTCCTTACATGCACTTTTTATGAATAATGAAATATAATTCATTATCTCCAAAAATTATGAACATTATATTACTCTAAATATTGAATAGCACATAAAATAAATTTATGCATCTTAAATCCTAGAATCATAAACATTGGTTACATTGAAGAAATATGCACTTTCAAATCCTTCATAATGGTAGGTAAAGAAAATATGAACTATCCTAATTGTATACCCTAGGAGTGTCAAACTAGGTGTGTAGTAAGTCCCGTTGTTGTGTACTAGGTTACACCATGTTAGTCTGGACCCACCTTATTGGAGTTGTTATTTCTAGGTATATATGTGGAAAAACCATGTCAACTTGTACTATCCAGACAGTGATGTATTTCTATAAATACCCACATAAACTCTATCTTACAAAAATTATAGGATGTTATTATACGACTATCATCAAATTATATATTATGATTATTTTTCCTAATCAATGTTTTCTATGTCTAGTTTACATAGTTTCTACAAAACTTCCTCTAATACCAACTATAATTCCCAAAACCCAGTAACTAGATGTCGGTGCATTATTTTATTAGATTGGCATTATTACAAGGAATAAAATCCCAAAGTACCATTCAATTTAGTCGTATTGGAAAGATATATTACATAAATAATGCCTATAATACATTCTGAAGAGAACATAAAAACATGATTCATAATAAAATGAAATAAATTGTATCCTAGAATCTCAATCAAAGGATTCCCCTTCATAAGTTAGGGAAAGGAAACATAATAAGGGTGAGATAAAAAAATTTATAAGGGTAATTAAAGAAGAATTAATAATAAATAAATTAACATGGTAAAGTAAAAATATGAGAACACATTCCATTAAAATAACTATATAAGGAAATATCAATATAAAAAGGTAATACACTGAAAACAAATTCCATTAAATCAATGATCTCAAAATAAAATACATCTATAGATAGGTTGATGGAAAATATAATGAATAAAAAATAAATGCATTATCAATAAATAAAATTATTATTTTTTATATATTATTGTTCCCAATAACATGATACATTTACTATTAAGAGATAGTTTAACTATTCAGATTTGGACAACTAATTCAGCTCATGAGACTACTGATGCAACGAGGGGGCTTGCATTAACTAGTCCCCAACCCGTAGGGCTTGCCTTAAATGGTCCCCAAACAGTTTATTTTCTATCCAAACATTCTATATATATTTAATAGACATTACACCTTTTTAAAATGTATCTGTATTGAATAGAAGATATAGATTTATCAATAATTCCCTTGTTAATCAAATTACTATCAAAGTCGGCACATTATGTAAAATGTTATACTATTTATAAAATAATAGTATCCATTATGTGAGAGTATGGATATTTAAGGTAATATAAAATTAAAAATTATTATAATTAAGTGATTTTTTCTAGATGAACATAACAATCAAAAAATTAACTATGATTTCAAAGATAATAATTAAGAATATTTTTGAGGAAAATATCTTTAAACATCCCAAAGTGCTTCATACCACTTGAAACATTTAAATCATAATTCAAATGAATTAAATTTTTTCATACCATGAATAAAAATGATTCATGATATAATGTATCAAAATGGGTAGTAAATACACTACACAAAATAAGTAAGTTGTTTATATGTTGTCTCCCTAATGGAAAGAAAAGTAAGACCAGTATCCCTTACCATAACCATGATTTCTATTATATGGTATTTATCCTCCTTTATAGATATTTAAAATATTTTACTAACTTCTAAAACAACCGTAATAATTTTTTATAATATAATATGTTAACTTCTTGTAATATTTTATTACTTGTTTGTAAACACTCATTCATTTTTTTCACTACTTTGGGTGTTAATTTCCTAGTTTCCATAAGTATGTTTTGACTTGTAATTTGTTGTTACCATTAATTAGATCATGATTTCATCATATAATTAATATAAAATATGATTTAATTATCATATATATTGTGTACCTATGTATTTATAAAAATATATAATTTTTGAGATAATATATATAATGCACCGTTCATGGAGATTGTAGGTCGTACGTATGCATGAACACTACTTTCATTTCTTTTTCATATCAATAGAATAAAAAATAAATGGTACATATGTATATTATAATTGTAATATCATATATATGTTATATATTTTAAAACAAATTCTTAAAATCATCTTCAATTCGTACCATGTATAGCTTGAATGAGTCAAAATTATTTGAAGAGGCTGTAGTCCACACTTCCACAAATGATGTTATTGTATTTATACAAAATGAAAAGTATATGAGTATGTGTTTTAAAAGAATTAAATAAAAAAATACATAATAATTATCTTAATGAAAATATATAAATATATTTTTCTTCATAATGTCTACCATGAGTGGCGATAAAGGAAAAATGGACAATCATCGTTTTATGAGACGACAGTTCACCGTACAAGTAAATAGTATGTTTGTTATCGATTAGATGGCAGTGTGTGTAAGTGTAGGATGGAACCATCACATAAAATAATTAAATTATATTTATTATAAATATTTTAAATATAATCATATAATAATAATATTTTGTGGGGTGTATAATGGAAAAGAAACTAATTAGCTTTAGAGAACATGTTACCTCTTAATTGGGTAACTTCTTTTGGTTTGTACTAAAAGGATTCCATAGATGGATTTATTCCCATTTTGAGGCTTCTAGGATGATTGTAGGGATGTTGAGGATATATTTTGGCAGATCATGGTCGATAAAAATTGTCGCAATAGGAGTGAATAAGTGGGAGGATAGGATGCCTTTTATAGTTGAGGAGGAGTGTCACTCTTGTAATATTTTCACAAAGGAATTCCATACACGTTTTTCACATTAAAAATGGATCCAAAAATGGACCCTATTCTATAAAAGGTATTATATGTTATAAATATGGATATAAAATGTATTTTAGACAATTTTATAATTCATTTGGAATCCTAAGTTTGATGTTTAGTCCCTCATTAAGATTAATTTTAAATTAATAATTGTAATTAATTTTATTTACTTTGAATAATATTTTTGGTAAATAACTAAGTAGAAATTATTAGACATTATAAATTATAATGATTTAAAATATTAATTAAATTTTTCTAAATTCTAATAACATAAGTGGCAGAAAATAATTTAAATTTGATCCCGCAGATGGAACGACAATGCATGATTTTTAGTTAAAAACATCCAAAAAATTGTTATGTTTTTATAGTCAATTTCAAAATAAAATTGACCTCAATGACCTAAATTGAATTAATTGAAAAAAATATCATATAATTAAACATTAAAACCTATCTAAAGATTAATTTATACTTATAAATAAATTTGATGAAAAAGCAGTTTTGAAATAAAATTCAGTATTTTCATTATTCATCAAAAAATGAAACTTCATAGAAAAATACTAAAAATTGGACTTAATTAATTTTTATTTTTTAATTAAAAATATGAAGCTTATTTTTACATATAAAATTTATAAAATTTTCAAAAATTATATATAAAATGGTTTCATCATTAAATGGCACTAAAAATAAAAATATAGTATTTTATGTGTAACATTGGGTTTGTTCTTATATTATGCTTATCAAATATATTGGATGAATATAAAAAATATTATTTTGAATATAATATATATATATTAAATTAATATCACATAAAAATTAATTTAATTTATTAGCATAAAAGAGCTTTGTGAGCATAAAAATAACTTTATATAAAAATACACTTTTCATATTTAATTGGTTTATATATTCAAGACTAATTAATTTGTAACCAATTAATTAGTTGTGTAAACCATATATTTTCATAAGTTATTTTATATTATTATTAATATCTAGTTTATGTCTTATTATATTAAATAATAATATTTTAATAATATATTATTACTTGGTAAAAATCGGTCTTGCATGTAACGCAAGTCTTACAAGATGGTTTCTCTTGCGTGTAATGCATGCTAACTCAGTGTGGCAGGCATTTCAATATATATAATATATAAAATATATTTAAAATATTATATATATTTTAAATTATTAGGTTATTAAATTCCCTTACGTGTTCTCTGTCATGTGTCATGGACACTATTGAATACAAGGATCTTATATTAGAATTTTGAGGTGTTACATAAAGAGTGACTATTTATGAAGAGTATTGAATAAAATGAATATTAGTTTTGTAAATTATTATTTTATTATGAGATCTATAATTGTGATACATTATTATTATATATGTTCATGTAATTTAGGATAAGAGGTATTGTTTTTTCTATCTGAAATTCTTCTCTTTAAGGCATAATTTGAATAATGCTTCTAATTTCATTTGTGTATTATATATAATAACTATATGAGAAGTTGTATCATGAAATAAATTTATTAATGCTATTTTAATATCCAGATGAATCCCCATCATCAATCATTTTATGATTTCATTGTTACCCAATCTATATTTGGTGGTTTTCCATCTCAATTTTCATTTTATGGGATATATGTTATAATCAATGTAACATCCTGACCTAGATGCAACAGAAATGTTCCCCAAGATGGTGCGTCACATGGACTCAATCACATATCTCTAAATTCGATATGATTACAACTAAAATAAAGTTATTATGGTATTTATATGGGTTGAAAATTCCCTCAAGTCATAGTGTGACACATCGAAATGAAAATAACTATAAATAGCAGTACTGGTTATAATAACTGATCATTAAATATAATATAAAAATACATGATATGAATAAATAAAAAATTCAATTATTAATCTAAAAAATTATATGTCAAGTCTCTAGAAATCATCCAAAATAAGACTATAAGCATCAATACAATACATATATAAATATACCAAAAAATCCAAAAACAGTGATCCCGTCTAGAATCAGGATCCATTCTCCATCTTGTGCTACCATTATGCGATGTATGGATAAAATCAAGTATCATTATATTGGAAACTGTCCCTGATATCTACCAATATCCATTCCCCCTATCTGTGTATCTGACAACATCCTGAATGAGATGTGATATAACACTTAGTAGGCCAAAATAAATTGTGTCTATAAAAAATCTAGTTTGTGCAATATAATATAATTAGTGTGTAATTTATATCACATGTATATTATAAATTAAATAATGTTCCGAAGGAATTTGGATACAAGTAAAGTGAAACTATCTAGAGAAAAAATGATCCCTATAACAATCTTTAGGATCCCATCTCAAGGGTAGTGGTAAACCAAAAATAAATAAGGTAACCTATCTAGTCTACCCACTAAAGTCAATTACTAGTACCAGGGATATCTTAATGAATAGAGATAATCCACCACATATACATCATATAATATAATATATAGAATTCATCAATAACTTTCCACATAATCAAGTTATCCACAATTTCCACACCGGGTCATCAAATGTATCAGGCTATGAATGGTCAAAACCATAGTATATAAGAAAATTTAATTCACATCATGTCCCTAGAGAATATTAATGGAAATATGACAACGACATGTGTGGGGTCCAACAAGCATTTCAATAGACCAAGTCCACTATGATCCCATGAAATCCTGATCCACAAGGTAGTAAGGCATGTGACATCCTATATAATGAATACCCAAGGAGGAAATATATCCAACATATCAACTACAATAAATAAGATCCATGGGTGAAATGGTAATTACATCTATAGAGATAGGATCCAAGGTATGTCAACCAATACATTAACTACTATTTCAATACATCATCTCATTTCAAAAATCCTTTCATATACATTCACATGATCGAGTTCTTCCATGTCATTTACGAATTACCATATAAACCATTTAATCAATAACCCAACACGTCATCACATGTAAAGGATCCAATAACAATCTCCACTCATATCAATTCAATTTATTCAATTTAACAAGATCCCAAAATCTGTGAAGAGATATCATGAACCCAATGAGGTGGAAAAAAGGGTATATACAAGTTCACACCCCATGGGTGGCCTAGGATGATGCTAAGAAACCTCCAAACATGAAGTTGTACATAATGGGAAAACTAAAAGATTATAATTCATTCTATTAAATCATTTCATTAATTTTAGTGTTGAGGATAGAATGACCGGCTCACGATATAATGTAAAATATCTATATAAAACCTCAATGTAGTAAAAATAGGTATAGACCACCCACTATAGGTCTATAATAGGGCACTAATCCAGTATTGATTTCTGATTCAGTCTAGATCTGAATCGAAATAACTAATGGATGAAAATATTGAAAATATGACATATTATCATACACCAAAATAACCCCACCGACACAATGTCAAATGAATAATGAAACAAGATGAATGAATAAATAACCTACACAAATATAATGATATTGATAATGTTTGAATCATGTTCCACATGATAAAGTGGTGGAAAATCCTTTAGATTGGATTTCAAAGGAGCTCCCAAGTGTGAGTTATTGTCCAATGGAGGATAGAAAAAAGGGGGTTTAGTTTTAATATATTTTAAGGTCAAAATGATAATTTCCATTATATTTACATTTTCATATAGTTTTTCCACATGGTTGGCCATACCATGCTCCAAGAATAGACCATTCAACGTATTAAGGGGTCCCCACATAGTTAGTTTGCATGATATAGAAAACTGTGTGAAAACCTGGCATCAGGATCTATCAAAAGATTTATAAACACACACATGAGCGTGAACCTAAGGTGGAAACGTTTTTCCCAACCATGAGACCTCCTACATCCCATTATCAAGACTCACATGATTAGTGGTAACTATGCATCAGGTGATGCACGGTTTCTCCTAACAGTGGATCTTGTATTATTTTTTCAAAAATCGGGGATCCAGGCACTTTACAAGCCCAAAAACCCCCCCGATATACCCATGATCATATTTGGTACTCACATTATTCTATATAAAATAATTTTAATATAATTTTTTCACCTCATTGGGTATCCTAGGATCTTAAAATATTCCCCCCTTAAAGAAATTCATCCTTGAATATTTCTCCCAAGGATGGTTAAAAATCACCTAACAATGACTTAGGCCACTGTGTACATACATCATCATACCGCTCCCAAGTCACATATTGTAAATGTTTGTTCTTCCAAATCAACCGTACTAGTGAAACTGACAGGCCTCAGTGATCTTTTTTTCTCTAGTTAACAACATGTACAGGATGTGTCCTCAAAGGATGAAATTATTTTCAACTCAATCTTATGGGCTTGGAGAATATGATATGGGTATGACTGATAATGGCATGGATGAGATGCATAAAATATATCAGGAATGGAATTTTACTCTTAGGTAACCACAATCGATAGGGTGCCTATATAACATTCTCTATAAATTTGAATGACTCAAAATATCATGGTCAAATCTTACCTCATCTCCTAATTCATCTATATACCAACCTCAGTGAGATATGTAAAAGGAATCTATCCCCAACCTAGAACTCTATAGGTCATTGATGTTTATTTATTTATGATTAATGTAAATACTATTACATATCCATCCTCTTGTGATCACCTAAAAAATCTCAGAAGTCTCATGCAAGATTTTTCATCCGAGTAAAGCTACCTCACCTACCACTAACCTGCACAGGGGCTATTTTCATGTCCTGCCATTTAAATCCTCATATGGTTCCATCTATATAGAAGCCTGATAACAATTATTTTATGAAAAATCAACTATGGGTATATTCCTCTCCCATAAACCCTCAAAATTCCAAACACATGATCGATGCATTTCCTCATTAAGCAGAATCATACATATTGAATGGCCATTAGTCTAAGAGTGGTATGTTGTACTCTGAAGAACCTGTACCTAATTCTCACTAAAAACTCTACCAAAAATGAGACATAAAGTAGTAATACCTATCTTAAAAAATGGTATTAGAAACCCCATAAAGTCATACTATGTCATAGAAATACAACCTCCCAATATTATCCACTGAAAAGGTCTCCATGATCAGTATGAAATGATAAGCCTTCATAAGACTATCAATAACAACCAAATGTGAATCACCATATCGATGTGACCTCATCAAACTGGTCATGAAATTCATCATGGAATTATCCCTTTTCCAATTAGGAATGGGAAACTACTATAAAAGTCTATTATGTCACCGATGTTAATCCTTCACATGCTAACTGACAGAACACCTAATGAAAAAACAATCTACCTCATGTTTCATCACCAACCACCAATATTGGTGACATAAATCATATTAAAAATTCTAAATTAGGGGATGCACATCGTAAACAGAGGCATGAAACTCCCAATTCATTTCCCAACATATTCCCAATGTAACACAAAAATGACCTTGATTTGTAGGATTTCATCCTCTACAATATTCTAACTATGAGGTGGGTCCACGCCCACCACACTCTCTTATAGGACTATGCCCTCAAAATTAGATAATTGTATCATCATTACTCTATATAAATTTTTATATATTATTGATAAATACAAATAAAGGACCACCCTTGAACATATTGCACCTCTATGTGCATCTCTAAAAACAAATCCATAAGCTTCCACTCACTGCTGGCCTCTTAAATGGCCTATATGAGAGATCTCTTTCATGATTCATCAATAATAGCATTATTGTTTCCAGGAATATTGGAAATATCAATGTCAAAATTCTATAGGTACTCAACCCACTTTTATTACATCATATTAATATCACACTATACAAATATATAATTGAGTCTTTTTTGGTCTGTGTACACCATAAAAAACAATCCTTGTCAATAATGCCACCAAAAACACAAAGCATGAACAACATCAGCTAACTTGGGATTGTGTGTTTGGTAATTCTTCTCACGTGTCCTTAACTTTTAAGACCCATATGCTATAAGAATATCTCCCTAAATTATAATTACTCCACACCTAACACTTTATGAATCACAATACAGAGTGTAGCTCATTCCTATATTTATAAAAATCGGCACCAATGCTGAAGTGTGTATTCCTTTCAACTCTTGAAAGATGACTCATAGGAATCTATCCATAAAAACCTCAAAAAAAAAATCAATCCCATTAGTCATGGTGTTAGGTGTGATAATCCCTATATGAAACTCATGTAATATTCAACTAGACCTAAGAAATATTGAATTTCGATGATATTATTGGGATTTTCTTTTGAATCTATAACTCTCACCTTCTTTAGGACAACTGATACTCCTATCTTTGACATAATATGACCCAATAAGTGAATCTTTCAAATACATAAGTGGGAATCTGTGTTCTTATTATATAAATAATTAAATATCAATGTATCCAAAATGATTTCATGATGTTTTACATGGTCATGTCGATTTTGATAATACACGAAGATATCTTCCATGGAAACCACTACGACCAAATTTAGGTAAGGATGCAACACTGAGTTCCCCAAAAACATGATAATTGTTGGTGTATTCATGAGACCAAAAAAAATTACCAAATACTTTTATAGACCAAACATTCTATGAAAATATATACGAGGTATGTCTGTGGGTCAAACACGCATATGGTGATAACCCATTCTCAAATCAATTTTTGGGAACACTTGATCTCTTCATAGAAGATCAAGATTAAATTATCCTAGGAAATTGATACAATATCATACCACTAAAATGGTTTAATTTATGATATTACTCATATATCATGAGAACATAGTCATCCTTTTTTGTCAGTGAATTGGAGAACCCCCATAGAGAAGTAATGGGTCATATAAACCCCTTTTCCACCAAGTCCTCTTGAAACATATTGAAATCATAGAAACCCATATTGCCTATCCTATAGAGAGTAATTAATACATGTGTAGATCATAGAAGTATATATATGGATAAATACACTTCCCTCTATGGTGGTAAACCAGAAAATTCATCCAGGAAAACATCCCTACAATGCTCAACTAATGGAAGGAAATTTGCCAGATGTGATCCTTAACCATCCAGATATAAAATAGTGATATGGTTTATCATATTACCCAACCAAGGATGCTTTGGTCTAGCTCATATTTCTTGGAAATTTCATTCATCCTTTTTAAGTAAACACAAACACTTGTTGTTGTGAAATTCACCCTCCATAAATAGTAATCAACATGGTCTTATTAAACAATTGGTCATTTCATCTCAAGTATGACATAAAACCCTTCCATATCTAGAAAAAAAATATCCCAATTAATGTAAAACCCATTATTCCCAAGGTTTCACTCCCTAAACGGGTATACACTCTCTTTCTTAATCCCCAACAGAGTATCCAGTGTCATAACTACCTCAGAAAAATGAACAAAAATCCAAATTATTTCACCCACATTTAAAATATAGAAATGTGAGATAAAAATTTTTCCAAAAGAGAATATACTAGCATAGAGGATAGTGGGGTCATAACTCTCACCTTATATGTCTCTATTCTTTTCCCCTATTGGGTATCCTATGAAAAATATGTCTATACTGAACTGTGTCCCTATGAAACAACCTCACTACCCAAAGTATGCCCACTTTTCTATCTAGGTACAACTTGTGTGTGGATTCCATATCCCTAACCACCACTTCTATCTGAATAAATAGTAATAATCCATCTCCCATCCTAGTATGGAGTTTTGAAACAATATCTAGAATATGAAGTATGATCTGATCCCCTTCCACTAATTTCTGGAGGGATGGTTCATCAAAATTGTTATATGTTGTATATCCCATAATAAGTTTGGCACTCAACTGGATCATGATCAAATAGAATCCCAGTTTTTCCCCATATACCACACTAATTATAGAAAATTGTACTACCATTACTAATATCATGTCTAATACTACCCTCATAGGAGTCCAAAAAACAACACTTCTTTCAACTTGAAGCTGAACCACTGGATCGATAGGCTAAACTGCCCTACTATAAACCACTATCTTCCCTCGGGGTTTTCACTTAATTCAACACCTGATTCATTATAATATTAATAGTTTCCAATCTAAATTTTTTTTCCAAAGATAAAACGTCTTTCCTAAGACATTCATCGAAGTGTCTCTTCCATGATAGTCCATATGCAGCGTATATCCTTGAAAAAACTACAAATATGTAAATAATGTTGAATACTCCTTAACTGTAACTGTTCCCATCTCTAGAAACATAAAGTCAATGGCCCTCTATGCTCTCATTTTCTTGAGTAAAAATTAGTCATAATAACTATATTTTTAATCCCTCTAAAACATATAATGAAGTAGATCATCGATGTTCCAAACATACCAAAAGAGCTTTTCTTCTCCTCTAATTATATATGTCGCAAACTTCAATATCGTGTTAGGAGGTGTATATTGAATCTCAAATATCAAAAAAACCATCTCAGGACACAAATCAATAGCTCGAAAACCTCCATCCATTGAAAAACTCTAAGGATGATGCTTCTCGAACACATGCTCTAGCTCAACCATAGATAATGCAGATTACAGTGCTCCCCGAATGGTTATCATGAATCATATAAAACTCTGCAAAATAAATTTCAGAACCTATTTCTAGTACTATCACTAGTTACTTAGCTGGAAGTATATATGGATCTAATAGTATCTCATGACCCAACACCTCTAGTACATGGTGGTCTCCTCACTCCTGGATTATGACTTTAAGTATTTGTTGTAAAATGACTCAACAATTCTAATCACATGCCTAAAAAACAATCAATAGACAAAATATCACAGTTCATAAATATAGGAATGTTCAAAAAAATCTTATAAACAAATTGTATCCCCTACCTATTCCTATATTTTGGAATGGGTAAAATAAATAACCGTAAAAAGTCATAGCATCACTATCTATTACCCACTATAAATATGGGGCATGGTCATGTTATCTATTTCTATAATTCAATTTCTTTGTTAATTTATATTGATCACAGTTCTCTTTAAATGGTTCAACCAAATGGTCCAACATTTATGATCCATTAGGAAACATGCACATCATGAACCAAAATATGGAATCTAATTAGTCTAAATCATAACAGGTTCTAGTCCATGGTACTAATGGTCTATGACTCAACGTTCCATAGTTGACTAATTGTGGGTCTTGTATAGCCTATGAAGAAGAAAATATTATGTTTTAGAAGTAACTCTATGTATTAACTATATTTTTAAAAAAAATAGACACAAGAATCTATCATAAGAAATCCATATCACACAAGGAACATATCAAAAATTCATGCAGTCAATAAATGAACCCTATAAGGCATGGCATAATGCAAGGACTATGAATCCTAACAGGTGCCTAAAACGATGCATACGATGCATACCCTAATCTCATAAGGAAAAGGTAAATAAAATCCTCAATCATATCAATAATAACATCAAAATTCTAGTGAATCACCCAATGATGGAATAAAATAAAATATAATAGCAAAACTTTAGAAAGAAATACTTTTCATTCTAGTAAATTTGTTTTTTTTTCTATATGTGGGTTAGCTACTCTGACGAACAGATCATTAAAAAATTACAATAACTTCCTAAACTCATTTATAATATCTTAAAATAATACATAAGAAATGAAAAGGATATGAAACCACTATTAAATTTCTTAAAACAGATTCCACCAAAATGTTCCCCAAGGCGATGGGTCCCATGGCATCAAGTGCATCCCCCCCCCAATTCCTGATGCTTTCAACTAGAAGTGAGGGCCTAATGTGTGTCTATTGGGAGATTATTTCCTCAATTCAGAGTGTAACAAAGTGAAATAACAATAAAAAAATTGTGGAATAAGACATAATAAATGTTAAGAAGACGGAAGATAAACATCCAGGACAAGAACAAATAAACAATTCAAGAAGTAATCTCATATATAAAATGATATGTAAAATTTCAAAAAATAATCCAAAAAGGTATACAAGAATAATTAAAATACATGTATAATGATACTGATATTACCCAAATAATCTTTCCCAACTAGCATAAGAATACTACCTCAGTCCAGTGCTCCCCTACTCTTAAGCATGTAAAAATTCAAGTATCATATTATGGGTTCTTTTCTAGGTCACTATTTGCATCCATGAAGTATGTCGAGGTACCAAATGGTGTCTCGAATAGGATGTTATATATCTGTTAGTATTCCCCCACCAATGGTTTCTATAAAAAAATATTGCATGTTCAACACAAGCTAAGAACTATGTGATATGTTTCACAGGTATATCAGAAATGAATTCAAGTGCCCAATAAAAATGCAATACAAGTAATATGTAACATTATTTCAATACAAGGCTCCCTATAATAAAGGTTACGCTCCCATATCAATGGTATTAGTATAAGTGAAATTAATATGTGAAACTATCCTTTCTAACCACAAGAATAAAATACATATTCTAGGGTTATATAATGGTGTAGAAAAAATACACCATGACCATACCATATAGTCTATTATGTAGCATTCATAATATCTTTTTCGTATAATTAGTTTATACACAATGTTCATACCATGCAATCAAAATTTATAGGCAATGAAGGGACGGATCCAAGGTATTGAAGACCCATACATCCACATAGAGACCCTACAAAATCTTATTGGAAAATTGATAATAAATTTGGGGGGGGGTCCAAGGATCATTTCAATGGTCCATGGAAACTATGAGCCCATGAAAACTAAATCCATGCGGTAGGAAGGTCGGATGCATTATATATAATCAATACCTAATGATGAAATATATCTAAGGCATCCACTATGATAAACAAGATCCACAAGAGAAAGATCTATGGAATAGATAAACAATATCCTTGTGAGAAATATCCATATAATAGATGGAATCAATATCTAATGTATACCTATCAAGGCATCCAGTAACATTTCAATACATTATATCATTTCATTAATCATTTAATATACATTAAAATTCTTTATTTCTTCCAATTCATTTAATAATTCCTATATATACCATTTAATAAACTATACAAAAAGTAATCACATGGAGAGAATAAAATTATCGTCTTCAGTCATTTCAATTCAATTAATTCAACTAAAAAACCTCTGAAAATAAGTTATGAGATATCATGCACAGAAAAGGGTTGTATAAATAAGTTAAGGTACAAGGTTACAACCCCTGGGTGGGGTATGTTGAGCCTAAAATACCTTCAACTATTAAATGGTTCTCAAGGAGAAACCCAATAGATTCCAATTCATTTTATTCAATATTTTATTTAATTTACTGTGCGATGCTAAAAAGTTCGGCTAACAGAACAATAGAAATTAGGTGTATAAAATACCAAATTAGATGTAAAATGTATATACCACCTACCATAGCTATATAATAGAGCACTCATCCAGTATCAATATCTTATTCGGTCCATATCAGAAGAAAAAGGAATAACATATGGAAATACTAAAAATAGATTAGGATTTCATTCACCTAGATTACTCTGTCAATTTGAAGTCAAAAGAATAATTTCACAAGAGGAATGATTAAATTATTATCATGAATCCAATGAGACTGAAGGTGATCGAATACAGGTCTGGACAACAAACTGGGGGAAAATATTATGCATTGTAATTTTAGGGTGCTCCCAAGTGTGATATGCTATCCAATGAAGGAAGAAATAAAATGGGTTTTAGTTTTAATATATTTTAATAGGGAAAAGTAATTTTCCTTATATTTAATTGTATTCATGGTTTGAATACATGGTTTCCCTATCCATGTGCTAACAAAGGTCCCTTCAATATGTTGGGTGGGGTCACATGGTCAGCATACACTATTTTGAAAACAATGAACAATCTTTGTTTCAGGCTATGTAAAAAGTTATAGATGCCCCCTCACGATCTTCAGACCTAGGTGGAACATTTTCTCCAAACTATATGAACTCATGTACCCCACTATTAATACTCACATGGTTATGGGAAATAGTGTGGCATGTCCCACATGTTTTCTCCTAATCGGACAACATGTCTTCTATTCTCAAAAAGTGGGGATTCGGGCTCTTAAAAGTCCATAGACACCCTTGATAAACACATGATCCCATTGGGTACTAACATTAGGCCATAAACATGAATTTAAACCGAAATTAAAAATATCCATACCACATAGGAAAACATGTGATCTAAAAATTATCCCTTATTAAAGAAATTTGTCCCCAAATTATCTCTTATAGATAGTCAAGAATCGATTAAGAATAAATCTGACCACTGATAACATATTTCGGCCTCCCACTACCAATTACCTCTCGATAAATGTCCAAGATGCCAAAACACCGATACCAGAAGAACAGACCAGCATCACATAACATTCATGCTCTATTCAATGACACATATAGGATGCTTCTCAAATGTTGCATCTGTCTGCAACCCAACCACCTCAAGATGAATAATATTAGATATGTTTTAATAATAATAGTGAAGTTGAGATAAATGGATGATTTCATGAATGCCCTGGTATCTCTAAGGTTCCTACAATAGTTAGGTTTCTGGCCTAACTCTCCCAAGAATCTTGAGATACCTAACATATCATGGTGAAAGGTCACCATGTCACCTAATATGTCTCTGTTGCAGCCTTGGTGAGATATGTAAGAAGACCAAGTCCCCAACATCATATTCTATAGGTCCTTGATAGTGATTAGAATAAGATTTATATTGAGACTGTGTAGTATCCATGTGATTTATGATCAAATATAACTGCTCATTCATCTTCGGCATGAGACATGGTCCCAATAAAGCTTCCTCGCCCACCACTAATCAACACATGGATGATTATCATGGCCTACCGTACAAAGCCTCATAAGGTTCCAAATGTATAGTTTTCTTAAAAATATTATTGTACTATGAATAATCTGTTGGTATATGCCTCTCCCAAGACCACCCCCCCCCCACAATCTAGGATGCATAGTCATAGAATGTCCTCAATCATCGTAATCATACACTCTAACTAGATATCAATATGAGGGTAGTATTCTATGCTTAGAAGAACTTGTGTACCCAATTCCCTCTACATACACTTCCTGAAATGAGATGTAATCTGGGAATCACTATCTTATACAATGATCTTAGTAACCCCATGAATTCAAAATATGTCTTAGATTTACCTTTTCCTAACCTCATATACTGAAATGGTTTCCCTAATTGGCATGAATTGAGAAACCATTGTGTTACTATCAATAAAAATTGAAAAATATTCACTACCTCGAGGTGACCTCCTGAAATCAGTAAAAAAATCCATTGTAACATAATCTCATTTCCACTTATGAATGAGTAACAGCTAAAAATGATGAGAAGGTCATGGATGTTATACCTTCACCTTCTGATAGGTTCAATAACTCATTATATAACCTGTTACATCATTTTTCATCCTGGCCACCAATATTGAAAATTTAAATCAAGATAAATCTTAGTAACACTTGGATTAACATTATAGACTAAGTAATGATACTCTAACACTAATTTCTCACATATTTCTAGTGAAAATCAAACATGACCATGAATATGAAGGATTTTATCCTCACTTGTAGTCTAACATGGAGGCGGGTCCTCACCTGCAACACTCTCTCGTAGGACAAGGACCTCTGAATTAGATAACTATATCATCCTAAGTATATCTATATGTGTATAGGAAAAAGATAAATATTAAATAATGGTCTTCCCTTGATCATCATTCACTGACATTTTCATCGTTGAAAACAAAGCCATAAGCTGCCACTCACTACTAGAATCTTGAACTGCCTCTATCTGAGTTCTCCTTCTCAGTGCATCGACAACAACATTTTCATTTCTAGACATATATTTATGATTGAAGTAAAAAGAATGTACATACTCAACCTACCTTCACTACATCTGATTTGTATCACTTTGTTTTAATATATATACTGAAGGATTTTGTGGTTCTTGTAGACCAGAAAATAATCTCCTAGTAAAAAATGTCTTCAACAACACAAATCATGAACAAATGAAGCCACGTCAAGATCATGCATCATGTAATTCATATCCTATGGACTCAACTTTTGAGATCTATATTCCATAACTCTATCTCCATGCATAAAAAATTCTCTAAACATAATACCTAAAGAATCACAAAACATAGTGTAGCTCATCCTTGACTCTTGAATAATATGGACTGTCATTGAAGCCAGTAACTCATCCACCACTGGAAATGATATATAGTAACTATATGTCTATAAAAAATTCAAACCATTCTTAGTAAATAATTTCAGTTGTTCTTATGGTGTGATATATCTTGTATATAATGCATGTAATATCTAGTTAGACTCAAGAATCATCAAATGTCAAAGACATTATTGGGTTTTTTCTAGGAAACAACAGATCTCACCTTCTCTATGTCTTTTGATGCTCCTTCCTATGAGATAATATTACATAAGAATTGAATCAAACCCATTTATAAGGGTCACTTTATCAATATACAAATATATTATTTTATTTTAGTGTGTCCAAAATGATCTTAGGATGTTTGTCATGATCATGTTGATTGGGAGAATACTGATATCTGCATTTCATTCATGTATTTTATTGTGTTTAAATATATTTATATCCTTTTTTAATTGATTATTTTTTTCAATTTTTTAACACCTTAAAGTATTCTATGTATAATGGAAGTATATGATAGAAAATTTAAAATTGTGAAAAAAATAAACATCGCTCCACGGGCGAATAGAAGTGGTGTGACACCATATTTCTTGATTATGATCATGGAACACTACCAAGGAACATAACTGAAGAACTGATGAAATATGATAATTAAAAACAATAAAACATACATTACATGTTGTACAATGTTTAGGTGTCATGAAATGGTGCATGTAATTAAAGGGATACACATCATGAAGTGAAGAAAATCAGCATAAAGATTTATATGTGGTGTGATAATTTATACATGGTGTAAAAAAGCATGGATGGATTTAAAAATCCTAGATATGTAATATCGTAAAAAATTGACCTATTTAATGACTCAAAACACACATATCAAAAAATTTTCATCAATTATAAATTTCCTCAAATGCTTCTATATCCCTAGGGCTGTCTACAAATAAGAGGCCAGGGTACCGCTCCTTGATGAATTCAGAGCCATCACCACTTTGATCAATGACCACCACTATCATGATGTGTAAAATTTGATTTCTATATTCCTACCCCCTTCTGAATAGCATAATATGGTATCCCCTATTGAAATAAACTATAATGTAGTGGGATTTATTATATTAAGGTATTTCATTTTCAAATAAAATTCATTTTGGATCTTTTTCTAAAACCATTAATCACATAAAACACTTCTTCTCCCTATCATTCATGACCATTGAATTATCAGTGAGGGAGTTATTTTTTTCAATTTATTTATTAGATAATGATTCAAACCATGAAACATAGATGTATTATTATCAATTTTCAAAAACTGTTTTGAGTTACCAGGTCTATGAAACCCGAAGTAACATGACCATTTTTCAAATGGGATATCAGTGATTTAGGGGTTGTCTATAATGACCATTAGATTCATCTAAAATAGTTTTGACACCAATGATTTCATTCCCATTATTTTATACCCTAACCAATCATGAAGATATATTTTTAATTATCAGTAATGTTTTTCTATTTTCCTAAAAATCCAAAACAATCATCATATTTTCTTTCATAAAATAGTTTGCGTTTATTTTATTTAGTAACTATTTTCTCAAAATAATTTCTCTATGTGTTTGAACATAGACATGAAATTACTATTCTAATATATGGTTTAGTGTTTTGTTTGTTTCATGTTTTTTAATTTCAAAATTTGGTAACCATGTGGGAATTAATGGTTCTCCATGGGCTACCAAATACACTAAGATATCTTCCATGAAAACTATGACAAATGAATACAGATAAGGATGTAATACTCAATTCACCAACACTATGAAAAATAATGTATAATTAATGAGACTAAAAAAATAACCAGATACCCATATGTAATACACCTTCTATTAAAATATATATGAAGTATATGTACCAGTAAAACACACACATGGAGATAACTAGATCTCAAATCGATTTTTGAGAACACCCAAGTTCCTCAAAGATACTCAAAAATGAAATCTATCTACATCATGGTAAACTAGTTTTTAACAATAAATGAGTTAAATTTATGAAATTACATACATATCATGATGGTATCATCCTCCTTTTTCACACAAAAATGATTAGTGAACCCCATAGAGAAGTATGGGGTTGTATAAAACCCCTTTCCTCTAAATTCTCTAGCTACCTCTTGATATCATTCTACTCTGAATTAACCATCTATAAGGAGGAATGGATACAATTTTAGCTCCTGGAACAAGATGAAAAGAAACTCCACAAATATCTCATGAGGTAAACTATAAAAGTAATCGAGGAAAACATAAATTAAATGAACAACCACTAGATGGAAATCTTCCTAACATGATCCATTATCATCCACATATAATCAATAAATATTTTATGTCATCCTACCCTTCCCATGATGATCTAGTCCATGTCATATTTCTTAGACATTCCATTCACCATTGTGAATAAAAACTAAACCCTCCATTGATGTTAAAGTCACCCTTCGGTGATAGAAATAAATAGGGGATTTGTAAACGACCAGCCAGTCCATCCCAAGTATTTTATATAACCCTATCATATTGTTAAAAACATGATCCCAAAAATAGTTACCCCCTGCAAATATTAAATTGGAACTACATGAACTTGCACGCACTCCTTTTCCTGATCCATAATAGAGTATCATTTTTCATAGATCGATCAGAAAAAAAATCCCAAGGCTTTCCAAAACAAGTACATATATGAATTTATGATATGAACCTATATAAAAAAGACCATATACTATCATATGGGGTACTAATATTGTACTTCTAATGGAAAATGGGTCGATGATATAATCCTCATTTTATGTCTATAAAAATTATATCTGGGCTGAACTGTTTCCATGTGAAACAACATTACTACCATGATCAAGTCCTCTCTATTGTCTAGGAATAATTAGTGCCTGACTGCAACAGTAATGAACACCACATCATCTTGAATGAAGGAAACTATTCATGCTCCCACCTGACACAGAGTTGTGGATCTCTCTTCTAAAATAGAATTCGAACCCGGTCTACATACACTAACTTTGAGAGGGAAGATTATTCAAAAACATTATACATGGCCCACCATACCATAAACTCTACACTAAAATCGGTCTAGATCACAAAAATTTCTCATGAGTCCACATTGGCCACACTAATTAAAAAATAGTACTATTAGAACTAATTCCCTATCGGGTACCCAAGTCAGAGGTTTCCTAAAATCATTGCTTTCTACCACTTCATGTTGAACCAATAGGTAGAGAGGCTAAAATTGCCTTCCATGCACCCCCATCTTACCTCAAGATCCTATTTCTAATTAGTTCTTGATTCATTATTTCATAAATAGTTGTGAACCTAAAAACATTGACCTAAGATTGAAAGATTGGTTAGATACCTTCCTCAAAGCATATCCCCCTCAACAGTTGATCAACAAGGTATATTACCACCGAACACTACAGATCTGTAAAGAATTCTGAATACTACATAACATTCATCATGACTATCTCTAGAAACATAAACTGAATATATTTCTATGCTCTTATATTCTATGGGAAAATGAATTGGTAATACATGGATTTTAAATCCCTCCAAACTATATTTTGCTGCACATCAACCATGTTTAAAACGTACTAATAGTTCTTTTCTTCTCCTTAATGAATATATAATTCAATATTCACTATTATCTTAGTATGTGTCTCCAGATGATAATATATGTAAAATTTAGTCTCTATCCATTACTTAGTAGCCTATAGACTTTCATCCCCCAAATTCTTGGGAGGGTGTTTTTACTATAACACATGCATCAACTCATCCATAGATGAGACACATTGCGATTATCCCTAAATGGAAGGGTTGAATCACGTAAAACACTCATGGAACTATTCCTCAGCACCTATGCCTAATATTATCACTGGTGCCTCATGTGGAACTACTGGAGGATCTACTACTAGACTATGGTCCGCCACATCCTAGGAATGGTCGTCACTACCCTCATGGTGTACCAATGGAGCTCTTAATGGTAGAATGTTTCTATAATGCCAAACACACACCATTGAAATATTCGATAACAAAAAATCAGAGTTCAGAAATATAGTATAGGTAAAAAATCATATAAAAAAGTCAAATCCCCCTCCCTCCTCCTAAATATAGGATTGGTTAAAAAACAATTGTAAAAGTCCTGGATACACTTCCTATTACCCAGTCTAAATCTGATCTAAGGTCAAGTTATCTTTTTACTCAATTTATTTTTATTTTTTATTCACATTTATCACAATTATGTTTAAATAGACTAGACAAATGGGCCACCATTTCTTATCTATAAGGGCCCATACACTCATGAACCTAAATATGGAATCGAATTAATTTAAACCATTACATGTTCCAGTCTCTACGACCAATGCAGCATGACTTAATGTGACATAGTTTCTCTATTATGGTGTATGTTGTAGCCTATGTAGGAAATAATTTTTTAGGTTAAGGCATGAACTCTATCTACCAACCATGTCTCACAAACCTTTATATAAATAGATAATATAAAACATCCATATCACACAAGGTACATGTCAAAATGTTATGTAGTCAAGCAATGCACCCTATATGTCATGGCATTACTCAATCCATGTAAATACTAATAGGTTCCTAAAATAATTAATGAGTTGCATAACCTCATATCATCAAGAAATGATAAAGCAGATCATCAATGATATAAATAGTAACCTCATAATTAATGTGCATTACCCACCAGGGGAATAAAATCAACTGTAATAGGTCTAATCAAGAAAATAATAAGCTCTGTTCTAGGTAGTTTGGATTTTTCTTATACATGGTTTAGATACTGTGATGGAAATATAATTACCAAATTCCAAAATCATCCTAAACTCTTATATATTGTCTCCAAATAGTGAATTAGAAAAGAAAAATCTCTTATAAAACACGGTAATGTCCCTACCCGGATTCCACTGAAGGGTTCGCCTAGCTGATGGGTCACATGGACTCAAGTGCATCTCCTCGAATTCTACAGGGTTCCTACTAGAAACAAAGACATAGGTTGTGTTTATGGGGAGACTATTCCCTCAATTTAGAGTATAACACAATGAAATAACAAATAAAATTAGTTGCTAATGTAGATATAATAACAGATCAGCAGGAAGAAGATAAACATCCAATACAAGAATAAATAAACCATCCCACAAGTAATATCATATATAAAACAAAATGTGAAGACTTTACAAAGTATCAAAAATATTTATATATGAATCAATAGAATACATATATAATGATACCAAAAAAATAAAAAATAATTATCCCATCTAACATTATGAAACTAGTTCAGTCATGGGTTCCACTATACCTAAGTATGTAACAAATCAAGTATCGTAATATGGGTGAATTCCATGATCCTTAACTGAATCAATATACTCTCTCTAGGTACCCAATAGTATCTCAAACATAGTTTTTGATAACATTAATTAGGTCACCACTAATTATGTATATAACAAATCTAGTATGTTTTATATAAGCTAAGTAGTGTGCAATGTATTTCATATGTATATTAGAAATGATAGAATGTTCCCAAGGAACATGTGATACAAGTAAAGTGAAATAGTCTATCCAAACAAGGATCCTGAAAAAAAATGTAAAGATCCTATATCAAGAGAAGCAGTAAGATTGAAATAAATAAGAGAAACTTTCTTTTCTACACACTTGAGTAATAAACCGAAACTAGGGATATCTAAATGTATTGAAAAAATACACCATGTACATGAAATAAAATCCATTATATAGAATTCATAATAGCCTTATGGTATAATATAGTCATCCATAATTTCCTCTTTGTGTAATCAAAAGTGTCAGATAATGAAGGGATAGATCTAAGGTGTAGAATACAAAGACATCCATGTCGAGTCCCAAGAGAATCTAGTTGGAAACTCAGTGATGACTTGGATGGGGTCCAATAATAGTTTAAATAGACAATGTCCACTTTGAGCCCAAGAAATATTTATTCGTGGATTAGTAATTCCTGATACATCCTATTGAATCATGACCCAATTAGGAAAAATATCTAAGGCATTCACTTCTGTAATCGTGTTCCATCGGAGAAAACTCCATCAAATCTATGAAATCAAGATCCATGGTATACCAACCAAGGAATCCACAAAAATTTCAATACATCATCTCATTTCAATAATCATTTTATATGCATTCACATTCATAATTTTTTCCAACTCATTGAACAATACCCATAAAAATCATTAAATCAATTACACAACATTTCATCACATGGAAAGGAGGAAATAACCATATCAAATAATTTAAATTCAATTTATTAAATTTAGAAATATCCCAAAACTATTGATGTGATATCATACATTCAAAGTTGTGGTATATCAAATGGAATTTATAAGGTCACATTCCATGGGTGGCCAAGTTTAGGTTAATCGACATCCAACAATAAAATAGTTCTAAATTGGAAACCTAACATATTCCAATTAATTATATTTGATCATTTAGTTAATTATTATGGGAGAAGATGAGAATTTTAGCACATAGAAAAACATCAACTATCTATATAAAAAACCAAACTACAGGGAAAAAGTTATTGAGATCCTACTGTAGGTTTGTAGTAGTAAACTCATCTAATATTGAGCTATGATTTACTTCAGGTCAGAAAAAAACAAAGAACGAATAAAAAGACTGAAAATAAGGAATATTATCTTTCACCTAGACAACCTCATTGATACGAAGTAAAATGATGAATGAAAAAATAGTAAGGAAGAAATAATTGGTGAAAATAAAAGGATCTTGGTGGCATTCTAATCCGGTTTCGGATGATGAAATGGTGGAAAATACAATGGATTGGATTTAAAATGAGATCACATGCATGAGAAGATATCCAGTAGAGGATTAAATAAAATGGGATTGAGTTATAAAATATTTTACTGTTAAAAATCTAGTTTATATTATATTTACTAGGATGCATGATTTGGAGAAACCATGCATCAACTGTGCTCCCTTCAATATGTTAAGGGGTATGGAATGGTTAGTGCATACAGTTTAGAAAAACATGCAGAAATATTGTATCCTACTCTATATGAATTTTCATAGGCCCCCATATAGGTGTTCACCTGAGGTGGCATAGTTTCTTCAAACTGTAAGACCTCCATCCCCATACTATTTATATTCTCTTAGTTTGGAGTGACCATGAAGCCTTTCCCGAATGGTTTCTTTTAACTGAGGGGTCGGTCTTTTGTTCCAAGAATTGTGTTTCTAGGCACCAAAAAAGCCTCGAACACCTATGATACACCCATTAACAAATTTTTTACTCACATTAGTCTGTAAGAAATCATTTAAACTAAAAAAATATCATTACCTTATAGTAAAACTATGGATCTTATCATCTATACCTATGTATTCCTGTGTTGTGCACATATTTCCAGGCACGACATTCTACTATGACACTCTTGAAATTATATTTATTTAATAGAATATTTTTCTATCTCAATTTCATATTGTTTTTAATCAAGTGTTACCTTTATCATTTTAGTTAAATAGTCCTAATAGTTTTTAATGTAAATGTGTATTTTATTTTCTACAAAATAAAAATAAATCTAGATACTGGAAAGAAGATGTGGATATAGCATAGATTCACCAAGGGATAATCACCCAAAAACAATTGTTTGACCATTGAATCAACCATTTCACTTATGAATTATGTGTGAGATTAGGACTACACAAATGGAGATACAATTATGGCAGATATGATTTGTAATATTCACACTCTCTTCATAAACTGTCATAATGTTTTTTCCTATCATTTCTTTTGTATCGTACCAATTCAATATATTAAATCTAATTTTATCATCCATGAATAACTTAGCACATTTTTTTTACTCTCACCACTCTATTTCATTGATTATGGTACATCATGTTACCTTGATGATACCCTATATCATCCTTGTTTATTATGAGATGATCTCCTAGATATCCAAAATACATGACTAAATAAGGAAGTATATGTCATATGTGTTTCTAATTATATGGATATACATGTTTTGATTGGTAATAGGACACTAATTAAATGGTTTTAATGTACTTTATGACTCTTATGGTAAATGAACTTTACATAATCCTGTGATAGGTGGGGATGAAATTATATATCCCCCAAATGAATCTTTAGGTATCATGAAAAAGTGTAAGTTGGGTTTTTCTGTATACCTTTTCACAAAAAAGGATAATTAAATTACTAAATTATTGAATACAAGTAATTTGTGTTTGAATAAATCCTAGAAAAATGTATTTGATCTCAAGAATTATAAATTCCTTATGTTTTAGATCAATTTCTATTTTTATCCATGATTTAATTTATTATCATGGGTATATCATGTCAAATATTTAAAATGATAATTAATTAATTATTCTCATTTATTCTATCAAAATCAATTATTCCATGTTTATTATATGTAAGATTCTATTTTACACTACTCTTTAGTGAGGAAGGATCTCACACTTATATTTTTTCCTTCCCCCATGAAACTTAGAGTAGGACTATATGTAACTTTCTGAGATATGATGAAAGGGATACTCATGTTATCACAATATTTTCACGTTTATATTTTTTCCAAGTTTAGTGTTTGAACATAATAATCCAAGACTATTAAAATATTTGATATTTTAGGAAATATTTTACTTTTTACAATTAATGTGATATAATTTATGGAACAGGGTTTCATGAGTCTCTATTTTTATAGTTTATAGGTAATGATGATTAGTATAAACATTGGAGAATATATAACGCCCCAACCCTAGAATCTCGAAGCCAGTGCATTATTTTATTACATTACGATGATCACAATGAATCATATCTCTAATTACCAATAAATTTAGATATCTTAGAGAACCAGATTATATACATGATTCACATAATACAATCTGAAAATAAAATAAATCATAACACAATTAAAAAAATGCTTCCTTGGAAATCATACAACGGATTCCTCTTCATAACCTAGGGAAAGATAAAATAATAAGGGTGAGATCAACTACTCACTAAGGGTTGATAAAGTGCAAGTAATAATTAATTTAATAGAATAAATCAACATTTAATGAGAAATAACTAATAACACATTCCATTAAAATAACTACATTATGCATAGTCAATATGGAAGTTCATGATACTAAAACATATTCCATTGAATAAATAATCTGAGAATGAAATGCATACCTAGCTTTTATCATATGAAAAATGCATGGATAAATACAATTAAAACTGAATTGTATATAAAAGAAATTTTTAATTATTGGATTCCATGTTTCTTAGGTATATAAAACCATTATCTTCAAGACCATTCACAAGACTATTTAAAACATATTGGTTATAAACCAATTTTCTTTGTCGAACCTTAACTCTACTGTCAATACCTTTTATAAGATATTATAAAACATAATAGTTAAAAACATGAAGGTTTTATCCAATTAAAGTTGTCTCCTGAGACTACTGATGTATTGAGAGGCTTAGTTTAAATTGTCCCCAACCCAGGTCCTGCATTTCCAAATAATTCCTCATATATCAAATAATTTTTTTAATTAATTAAAAATTGTGCCTTATCATAAAATACTAGTATGAAATAAATTATATGGATTTATAAATAAATCTTTATTGGAGTATATTTAACAAAAATGGATTTATATGTTGATTAATGGAAGTATCATTGAAGTATCTCTAAAATTTTTCGTGAGAAAAATAATCATTAAACATTCTAAAGTGTCTCATACCACATTGAAACATTTGAATCACAATCCTAATAAAGAAATAACATTAATAAGTTATTTTAAATTCTTTTTAGATAAAATAATTCATGGTATAGAATATAAAAATGGGTATTATATACAACACACAAAATAACTAAGTAGAGAAAATGGCATATGCCTCATGGAAATAAAAGTGAGACAATAATCCCTTACCTTGAGTCTAACTTGACACATGTATATTTATCTTCCTGAATAATAAACTTATGTAAATTATTTCATTAATTTATATCTTTTTTAATGTTTATAAATACATTTATTTCACTTATTACAATGTTTTAAACAACTAATAAAACAATTATGTTTATGTCTGGTGTTTTGACCATATTCAAATTCTATGTAAAAAAAGACTTGGGTTTGTCAACTTATTGTCAAAGGGGTCATTATATAAAAACATCCAGATTAATAATCATGAATTACCAATAATATTTATAAGTAAATTATACTTTTAAAACCAATCATGAATCATGTTTATGAAAAATGAACCAGCATTACAATCTTGGAGACAGTTGTCTGTACATACGCTTGTATAAAATTCCCATTTTTTAGTGATCATTATCAAAAGAAGGTAAGTAACATTATATCTTTATGAAATTAAAATTAAATTATAAACACCATTTTATTTAATCATATATTATTATATATAAGATTATGGTTATGTAAAATGAATCACATCGGGTTTGGAATGTCGTAGTCCACACGTCTGTGACCGATGTAATCACTTTTTAGTGTATGAAATGGGTAAAAATGAAAATGATATTTTATGTTTCCAAAAATGTATTTATTTAATCAATATCATATATATATATATTCCATTTATTTTACATATTTTTAATTAAAACCATCCTTTATATGTTCCATTTATAATGTGAAACAATCACATCGCTTTGAAAAGGTGGTAGTCCACGCTTCCACAAATGATGTTATCATATTCCCACAACATCTCATGGAATAAGAATATTTGAGGAGGAAATATTCCAAACATTAAAAAATTTGTTTGAGGATACTAAATTTTTTATTTAATAATTTAATAATAATATTTTAGGGGGTGCATAATGAAAATAAAACAAAAGAGTTTGAGGAAGCATGTTGCCTCTTCTTTTGATAAATCCTTATAGTTTATACAAAAGGGAATCCATGGATGGATTTCAACCAAATTAAAAACATAGAGTTATAGGTTATGTTTTTTAGGAGTACATTTGGGAAGAGTTTGGTTGAAAAAAAAATGGATTTATTGGTGTGAATATATTGTAAGGATGGGTCCTTTTTTATAGTGGAGGAGGAGTGCCTTTCTTGTAAATTTTGGAAAATGGAATTCCACCCACATATTTACTATGACATGTGGCTCCAATAATTGTATAAATCATAGATAATGGTGTATATTATTTCAATATGGACATAAAATGTATTTTTGAAAACTTTATAGGTCATTTTGAGCCATATGATTTTAGGTTTAGACCCTTTTTAAGCTAATTTATCTCTTACTCGCTGTAATTAATTTTAATCACATTCACTAATATTTTTGGTCAAAAAATAAATTGAACTTGTTAGAAATAATAAATTATTATGATTAAAAATATTCAATCCATTTCCCAAATTAAAATCACATAATTGAAAGAAATTAATTTTTAATTAATCAAGCTAATGAGACTACAATTCTGGGTTTTAATAAAAAACATTCAAAAGTTTTCTATGATTCTATATTTAATTTCAAAGAGAAATTTATTCAAATGAAATAAGTAATATTAATTGAAATATAATATCTATAATGTTAATTTAAATCCTAATTAATATATTATTTAACCCTATAAGAATTTATATAAAAAATTGGTTTTAAATTAAAATTCTTTATTTTCACAATTCATCAAAAAATAGAAATGCATAGAAAATGACCAAAAATTAACCCTAACCTAATTTTGATGTTTATTTATAAAAAATGAATATTATTTTTTCATATTAAATTTTTTAATGTTTCAAAATTAATATTTAAACTAGGTTCACCGATAAAGGATGTAAAAACTACTTATTTAAAAATATATGTTTCTATATGTGATATATTTTTTGTTCCTATATTATGACTATAGAATATATTAGATAAATATGAAAATTATTTTATTTAATAATATATATATATACATATCATTTAAATCAACCACTAATAGAAATTAATTCAACATATTATGATAAATTGCCTTTTCATATAAAAATAGTCTTTTATAAAATCATTTACTTTATATTAATTTGGTTTATATATTAATTTATAATTAATAAGTAACCAATTAATTCAATTATATATTTTCATAATTTATTTAATATTATTTATAAACATTAATTTAATGCTTAGGTTATATCTTATTATATTAAATAATAATGTTTTTAATAATATATTATTCTGTTGTAAAACTCGGTCTTTCATGTTACGTAAGCCATCGAGGAAATTGCGTGTAATTAAAGCTAACCTCATGGATAAATGTAGAGTAATATAATCATTATTTCTCATGTAACATTATCTTATGTCAGTGTTTTGTATAAATAATTATAGGAAAATTTTAATTTATTCTAAAAGTAAAATATTGTAAATTCTTGGGGTGTTACATTATCCCCAACTTAATTAAATTTCATATTAACAATTTAAACTTGAACACTATAATATTAGGTTTGATATTTGAAAATACTATTTGTAAAGAAAATCACATCATAATTAGGTTTAATAACACATCTTCTTAATAATATGGGTAGGTAAGTATGAAGGTCACATAACTAAGGTTTTATGAAGGAGAACGTTGGTGGGAAATAAAAACAAGGATATGAAAGAAAAAGAATAAATAACTATAGTAATTGTTTAAAAGATATTAAATGATTAATGGGATGTTAAGGGCCTCAAAACCATAAATATATGATTATCTAATGGACCATTTGATTTATTGGACGTGAAAGTAATAGGATAAAATTATTATTTCAGTACCCTTTTCTAGTGTTGTAGAATTCATTCACAATATAAGAATATAAGTAAAAAAGTGTTTCTATAAAAATAATTATTTCCACTTATTTCTCCATGAACTATTTATACATATTCTCTTAGCACAAGATGCTTTATATAGTAAAGTAATACTACAATCTCTAAAACCAAATCCAAATATAAACTTAATAAATTTCTTAAATGGTTAAACTTATGAACCATACAAGTATTGTGATTTGAATCATTATAACCATCTCCATGTAAGTTAGTATTATCAAATTTACATTATCCAAATAACTCATATCCTTATAAAATAATCATTTTCTCAACATCGGGAACATATTAAGGGTTATATTTCCCTCAACCGTGTGTTTTTTAAAGTATAACTTTCTACTAAATCACTTTTCATGGTACCATTGAACATATTGAAATTTTACTTCAATAAAATCATTACATATTTGATAATTATTATAGCTAGTAAATCACTGATAAAACACTTTGACAACATTGCTCAAGGATCCAAATACAGAGGCACAATAATTATTCTACTTCAGTGAAATCAATATAAAAATATTGATGTTGATCCCTTAGAATCTTGAAAGGTATATTCCCTTGAAATTTGGTGAATTCATTTTTGATGTTCCTAATCTCTTTATAGGCAAATCATTTCACATTTGAATTTTATTTTGTTCCATTAAAATCACAAACATGGTGGCATTTTTTACATACTTATAAAAAACTCCCATTCTCTTCAAAAAAGTATCAGGGTGTTTCTTTCCACAGTTATCACATGTAGTAAAATCCTTTATTCTCTTCTTTCCCATATCCATTTTCTAATATACCTTCCTATTTTTATCTAGATTCCATTCGATGATATAATAAATAGATAATTCATACTTTTTCTTGATAGAACATAAAACTATTTCATCATATGAAGGAATATTTTGGGAGACTAGTACCCTTCAGAGAATTGAGATAAGCCTCTCACAAATGTTATCAGTCATACACTCCATTTTTGTATTTAATCCATATAATTCTTGGATAACCTTGTAAATGTAGATTCATACTCCACAAATTGTTTCCATTCTTTTTCATTAAGCTAAGGAACTTCCTCTTCATCTCATTTTTATTCTCACATAGGAAATATTTTTCAAATAATGCCTCCTTAAAATCATTCCATTCTATGAGTTATGTTTCTTCAGCCTCCTTATTATTATATATTAGAGACCATATTTGAACAGAATCACCTTTCATACAATACACCACAAGTGTATCCTTTTCCATTTTTCTATAATCCAAATCCAAAAATATGTTCTCCAACAGATTAATCCATTGCTCAGCTACCATTGGATCAGTAGTCCCACTAAATGAGGGGGCCTCTATTGTTTAATGTGATCCAACATCAGATATTCTTGTTGTGGAATAGGTTTCTCTATATTGGAAAGGTTATGTTTCAAAACCAAATTATGATTCCCTAATATGTCTATCAATTTCTACGTTATAATACCAGAAACGTTGACATTATCAGTAGTAAAACCATTGCATGGGAAATGTGTATTGATACACTTCTCCCTTCCATGTTTCATTACTAAAAAATGTCATATACTAGATTTGTTGAAAAGATATATTTTTTTTTATAATTCAAAATATGGAATAGACCTTAACATAAATGATAAATATTTTTTATAGCTAATATCATAATTATGAACATGGATTATTATGTATATCTTTACTTCAAAATCATTCATAATGATTTGTAAATAAAATGTGAATTATACTAAGCATATCTCCCAGGAGTGTCACACAAGGTGTTCATTTAGGTCTTTTTTCATGTACCAAGTTATGCTCAAGTCAGACCTGACACACCTTTTCAGAGTGTTTCCCTTAGGTACATCTGTGACAAAACAATTTCCACTCGTATTATCCAGGAATGTATGTATTTATTGGAAAACACATATAATATATACCGTACTTAATCCTTAGGATTATTTTCTATGCTTATACTCAATTTATAAATTAAGGTTATGTTCTCAAATATATTTTTTCTAAATATTTTTTCTAAGGTAGCTTCTAAATATCCTATGATACAAACTGTAATGTACTGAACCCAGAATCCTAGATTCAATGAATTATTTTATTACACTAGCATGATTATGAGGAATCAAATCCTAATGTATAGATATGTTTAGATGCCTTGGTGAAACATATTACATACATGATACACATAATACACTAGGAAAATAAAATAAATCATAACACAAGTAAAAAACTCGTCATCCTTGAAACTCATTCAGAGGATTTTTATTCATAACATGGAAAAATGAAACATAATAATGGTGAGATAAAATTATTATTAAGGGTAAGTAAAGTAAAATAAGTAATTAATTTAAGAGAATAAATCAACATGTAAAAGTAAAAAACTAATAACTAGGGCCATTAAAATAAATAGATAAGGCATAATCAATATCGAAAGGTATGATGATTAAAGACATGTGACTAAAATTTCTATTTTTATTTTCAAAAGATCCACTTTAAGGATACTTAGAAAGAATAGAAATCAAGTGGGATTCTGAAATTACATGATTCAAATACTAAATTTGAAATTAAAAAAAAACACACAACCCATGGAGGCCTCGAGCCATGATCCACCCATGATAGCCAGATTCATGTCACATGCCAACTGCCATCATCATCTTGGTAAACCATAATCTTCTTCACCATAATCCATCACCACCGAATCATTTCATTATGTCTCCACTGTAAAACACCAAAAAAATGCCACTATGAAAGTATCATAACAAAACATCACTATCATGAACCGCCTGTAAAAGACCAATCCTTCATCATCATTATAGCATCTTCATACAATCCATCAAAAAATACCATAACTAATGTCACTAAAAAATCATTCTTCACAAAATGAACCTAAAGAACTATTGTCACTACACCCTTGTTATCAATGACATTGTCGACTCCCTTAACACACCGGAAATAAAAATCACCAAACCAGAAACCAAATTGAAAAATTTATCGAGCATGCAAGAAATCACTCATAAAGTAACACAAAACATCTTCACTAATAACATATAAAAAGAAAACCCAAGAAGTATTGTCAAGTAGTAGCCAATAACAGAAGAGCCTACCGATTCAAGATGATCAAGGAGCTACAACACCGCCACACCACAGATCCTAAAACCTCAAAGATGTCACCACACCAGATATTACTGAGATAGGTACCAAGGAATGTAGGGTCCGATCAGGGCTTTGAGTGTCTGAGGAATCCAAGAACTATCATCACCGAGAAGGAAGAAACCCAGAAGTATAGAAAAAAAACTAAATAACTCCAGTAACACCAAGAAATGGGACATCTACCAACCCACAAAACCCAAATCCTCATTGTAACCACGACATTGGCTCTGACCAGAAGAGGTGGAGAGTCACCTAATGCTAGATCAGGGCTAAGGAGATCTAAAGATTCTAGAGTCAACAACCTTCGATGGTAAGAGAAAATCACAAGGAAGAGATTCTTAAAAGAAAGGTCATGAAAGAGAAGGACAAAAAATAGAATTGGGGGACACCGAAGAGGTAGGGGGAGATAAAAATCATTTATGAGGGCCTTGTAAAACCTAGGGGGAAGCTGAGAGAGGAGATTACACAAGAAACGGGGTGTCATCATAGTCGGGTTGAAAAAAAAGTTTAAACACATGTCATTTAGTCAATAAACTGAGAATGAAATACATCCAAATATTATATCATATGAAAACCTATTAAAAATACCAATTATTACTATAATATATATTGTAAATTATTAATAATTTGATGTCATGTTCCCTAGGTACAGGGAACCATTACTGTCTAGACCATTCACAATACTGTTTTAAACATTATGGCTACAATTTAATTTGGTTTTTCCAACCAAACTCTCTAATAAAGACCTTTTCAAATATAGTTGAAAACAAAAATAGTTATAAATTTGAAGGTGTTTTCTAACTATATTATTCAAATTAGACTGCTGATGCATCAAGGGGGTTAATTTAAATGGTCCCCAACCTGTTTCTGTAATTTTCAATGCATTCCTCATATTTCGACTAAATGATTTAATTAATAAAAAATGTTCTATACAATAAAATATCCATATTGATTAAATAATATTGATTTGTAAATAATTCCTCAGTGGAGGATAAGTAACAACATGGTTTCTTGATTCTGATGAATAGAAATACCATTTAAAGATCATTAAAATTATTATTAAGTATAATAATCCTTAAAAATTATAAATTGTCCCATACCACATTGAAACATTTGAATCTTAAGCCTGATAAAGGAATAAAATTAAATTGGTTTTTTAATAACATTAAGATAACATAATTCATGGTATAATATATTTAAAGGGATAGTATACACACCACACAAAATAATTATGTGGTGAAAATGGTCATGCCTCGTGGAAACAAAAGTGAGATAATGACCCCTTACCTTGAGTCTGACTTGTCAGGTATCTATTTATCTTCCTTAAAATATAAACATAAGTTAATTATTTATTTTATTTTAAACTTTTTTCATGTTTATTATTACTTTTATTTCACCTATTATTATGTTGTAAACAACCACTTAAACAATTAATTTTATATTGGGTGTTTTGACTATATTCAGATTATGTGTCAAAAGTGACTTTAGTAGGACAAATTATGGCCAAATAGGTCATTATATAAACATATGTAGAATAATAATCATAAAATAATTAAAAATTTTAGGAATAAATTTTAATTATAAAACAATTCATGAAATACGGTAATGAAAAATGAACCAACTTTTCAATCATGTAGATGGTAGTTCATACGTATGCATAAGTAACGTTTCTATTATCTATAGTCATTATGGAAAGAAGGTATGTAACATTATATCTATAAAAATTTATAATAATATCATAAATAACATGTAATATAATCATTTTTACTTGTATATATAGTTCTTTTTATGTAAAACCATTTATATAATGTCGGGGTGGTAGTAGTCCACAGGTCCACGACCAATGTTATCGATTTTTAGTGTGTGAAAAGGGTAATAAATAAAATGATATATTATATTTACAAAGGGGTAATTATGTCATTAATATAATTTATATTTCATTTATGTTACATATTTATAATTTCTACCATTATTTATATGTTCTATCTGTATTGTGTACGTATCACTTTGTTTTGAGGAGGTTGTAGTCCACACTTCCAGAAACGATGTTATTGTATTCCCCCAAAATAGAGTTCAAAAATGTGGGTGTTAAAATATAATTATATAATCATAAATAAAATATAAATATCATATATATAATATATATAAAAAATTACATCAAATTTTCCAACCAAGATATATGGTAAAGAAAAAAAATGAACGATATCATTTTGTGGGGTGGTAGTTCGTCGAACACAGAAAATAAATTTCATTAACTATTAGATGGAAGTTTTTGTAAGTGTAGGTAAAAAAATTAGAACAAAAACATCAAAGTATATTTAAGATAATTATTTTATTATATAATTATTTAATAATAATATTTTTTTGTGGTGGATAATGAAAAGAACACAAAAGGGATTGAGAAAGATTGTAACCTCTTCTTTGGGTAGCTCCTTTTGGTTTCCTCCAAAGGGATTCCATGGATGGATGTCTTCCCAATTTGATGACTCTAGGTTTAGGGGAGGTATGTTGGGAGATTATTTTAGCAGATTTTGTCCAACCCAAATGGATTTAGAGGTGTGAATAAGTGATATGGGTGAGTGCCTTTTTATAGTGGATGAGGAGTGGCATTATTCTAAATTTTGGAAAAGGGAATTCAACCCACGTTTTTACTATTAAAAGTGTATCTAATAATGGTAAAAATTAGAGAAATGGGATTATTAAGTTTAAGTATGGACATAATATGGTTTGTGACAAGATTCTAGTTCGTGTTTGGTGTTTTTTATGGTTTTTTCCTTTGTTATGATAATTATTCTCTTAATCATTGTAATTAATTTTAATCACTTTCAATAATATTTTTGGTAAAAATATTGAGATAATTTTTATACAATATAAATTATGATTATTATAAATATTTAAACTAATTTTTCAAAAATACAATCATAAAAGTGGAAAAATTAATTTATGATTAATCCCATTGATAAGAAGACTATATGGGATTTTAATGTAAAAATGTTTACAAGTTTTCCAACTTTTTATATATAATTTAAAATTTCAAATGATTATAAAGAGATAAATTGTATTAATTGACATATAATTTAAATAATTTGACTTTAAAACCAATTTAATATAAGATTTATCATTGGAAATAAATTAGATGAAAAATATTTTTTGAATTAAAATTCAGTATTTTCACTATTCATCAAAAATTTGTACTTCATAGGAAATTACAAAAAATTACTCCTACCCTAATTTTTTATGTTTATCATTCAAAAAAATTGTTTTTTAATATTAAATTTATAAAATTTTCACAAATCATATTTAATGTATGTGGGCTATTAGAAGGCGGTAAAACTATTTTTGTAAAAATATAGGTTTTATATGTTTAATAATATTATTATTCTTATATAATGTCTATATAATATATTGTATATATATATATTTATTGAATATAAAATATATAAATTGCATTAAAATTATCCACTAATTTTAATTAATTCATCTTATTATGATAAATCACCTATTTCACATAAAAAATGGTATTTTATAAAATCATTTCCATTATATTCATTTTATTTATATATTCATTTAGAATTAATATGTATCCAATGAATTCAACTATATATTTTCCTAATTTGTTTAATCTTACTCATAACAGTCAATTTGACTTATAGTTTATATCTTAATGTATTGAATAATAATATATTTAATAATATATTATTGTGTTGTAAAACACATCCTTCCGTGTATTGAAATCCATAAAGGAAATTATTTATTCCATGTAATTAAAGAATACCTTGGTGTTTCATGTATAGAAAGATAAATTTTATTTATTTTTTAACATGCGATTAACTTTGTGTTTCATAAAAAGAAATCTATGAACAAAATTAAATTTATTCTAAAATGAAAATATTGTAATGTCTAGGGGTGTAACTTATTAGATTTATATGAACCAAGTAAGATAACATAAGTATTTTGAATAATATTCATTATTTATAGGGATCACTATAAAAACATAATATAAATTCTACATTACAATTCGATTTTATAAGAAAATTATTTGGTTTCTATTTGAGAGAAATAATGACTAAAATGAGGCATGGAAAATATGTCAACACGTGTATTTA
Source organism: Viscum album (assembly GCA_963277665.1). Classification (NCBI taxonomy): domain Eukaryota; kingdom Viridiplantae; phylum Streptophyta; class Magnoliopsida; order Santalales; family Viscaceae; genus Viscum; species Viscum album. The sequence goes on from OY728156.1 coordinate 121,537,778, forward strand.
GTGCAAGGATAATCCGAAAAAAAAAATGAAGATGATTTTGAGTATAAAAAATTCATAAACATGTTTTAATACTTGAACATGGTTATGATAAATAATATTTCCTATAAAGATCATTTTATTGATCTAAAAAATGTTGTAACTATGCTGGATTGATTCATGTTATGAAATCCCACATTCAATTTAACTACTAATAAATTTGTAGCTAAACCATAAAAATTCCATAGAAAAGATATTCCTCACCTTGGGAAGTAGTGAAAATAAAAAAGTCATAATAGTGGTCAATCATTTAAAGGGATTTGCAGACCAACGTTGGTCACTAATTAAAAACACTAAAGTGGATCTTGATATAAAATGAATGGTATGAGATATATTAAAGTATGTATTCTACGAAAAATAATTTCCTCATGATCAAATAGGATAAATGTAACAGTTGTTTCTCAATCTTAGTGAAAATGATGAAATTATTTTTGCATATAAGGATAAAATTGCAGGGTCAAATAAGGATTCTATAGACTATGTATGTTGGTTGTAATGAAATAATTGTTATTTAACTGATGGGATAAATCCATTAAACCAATATGAATTATTCACATAAAACTTTTCATTAACATGGATATGATCTCAAGTTACAATAAGATAATAAATAAGTTCACTAATACTTATGTGTTGAAGAAAAATCCAGAAAGAAGTGGGTAAATGATCATAATTGGAAGATTAAGGAGGAAAAGGGGAAGAAATGAAGGATTTGATTTACCACATGTGATAAACCTGGGGAAAAACCATAGAGTTTTTAATAAGTAACATTTCATGACCAGAATCACCGGGGTCCCAACTGTGACTACCCCAAGTCCACCACCAATATGCCAGGGGTTGGTGACTAACACCGAGTAGTCATATCCCACAAGTGGGAGGAATTATCCTAATGTACCTATAAATATACCCATATATTTAATCCCAATTAATGAATAAATTTAAATAAACTAAAACCAATCCATACATACATCTATGATCCCATAAACAAAGTATGGAAGTAATGTAATGAATATGAAAAGGGGAGAAATAAAAGCCCGACCAAAACTATAGAGATTCCAACCTGATCAATGGGTGAGAACTATTATCAAATGAAACTACCTAGAAAACACCATGGTATGTCAAGATCAAACTATGCTCTACCATATCCCAATACTCCAAGGACACCATCAAAAGGTTCAACTTTTTCATAAGCACGAAAAGTTCAGGTAGAGCATATGCTTGTGTGAGAATAACACTACCCAGTAGGACACCCCAAAAATACTAAACCTAAAGAATCCAAAATATATAGATTATATTAGAAATATATTACTGAATATAAATAATAAAACCTACATATACTTAGGAAGGAAACTGAACCACTAGGCGATCACAATGAAACTAGCAACCACATGATTATGCTTGAAGTAATTATTGTTCTGGGAGAATCCACTCCACGAGTCATGCCATCACTAAATTCACTCATGAAATATGTTATTATCATTAATCCCTCCCAATGAAATATCACCGTTCTTAGAAGAACCTGATACATAGATAGGATTTCCACCAAAGACAAACATGGGACCCCACAAACCCAATCTTGTTCATCCCACTATGTAGGGGATTATATGAAAATTATACCGTGGAACCTATAATGGAAACCTTATAGATGGAGAATCAACTCCTTAATAATGGATTACACTTTGATTTCCCAATCCCCACCTAGTGTATAAATATGATAGAGGATCACACTCCATACTCAAGGATGTACACTACAAAAACTATATGAGACTCATCCTCTAGAGGGGATCACAATTTTAGGATCTAGATGTAATACTACATTGTACCATCATTAGAATTGACTAATGGAACACACGTAACCAAGAATTTTCCCAAATAAATAAATAAAAGGATACAAACACCCTCAATTGGGTATATGGTCTGTAATGGGGGTACGTAATATGTCCCATCAACCCCTATCTCGCATTTTTGGTGCTTCGTCACATAGAATCTAAATTTTCAAAACAGAGAATGTATTATTGGAACATGATTTTTAGAGATATCCCAAAACAATACCCATTCTATATTCATTTTCTCATGTACCTCTAGACATGCCCATGTACCACCCTGTGTACACCTAGTCATGCCCACGTACACCTAGTCGTGTTAGTGTACTTGGAATGCTTGTGTATGTGTATCCCCTTGAGATACACTCCTTTCCACCAAAACATCGCACACAGTGGGTGGATGGGTCACACTATGTGTGATAATTATATCTCCATTAAAACTCTTGTGTCACAACCATGGGGTCCTATAGGGTGTGTAATGCCACATTATACGCTGTGTAACACAAAATTTTCGAGAATCTACAAATTTTCTCTATGTTTCTTCCTATATTTAGGATCTCCTAATTTCTATTATGAAATCACCAATTGGGGATATTATGACCCTTTATTAATGTCTATTATCATGATCTCAGTTCATATTTTCTCATAAAATACCACCATCAATCTGGTCCTCAAATCGAAAACTCCTTCTAATTATTTACACATGGTATTGATTTTTTTTACAAAATAATGGTCACACAATTATCAAATACTGAGAAATAATTGAACCACATGTGATAAGAAATAATCACGATGAAAATACAATGAAATCAGGTTAAAAACCATAATCCATAATATGTGAGGAATGAATCTAGTCCTTTATTAATTATCTCTCAATCTATAATCATATAAATATAAATATTAATAGGAGTTAAACATAACATACAATAAAATAAATCCACCAATTTCAAAATACCATCGATGTGAAAATTAATTCTTGTTCATGAAATTGATCTGCATTCATCTAATCTTAAATAAAGTTATGGAAATTATAAAACATCATCCTATATGGAATTTGGATCTATCATTTATGATGAATCAACCTTTATTACATTAATTGGTGAGATCCAAGAGCTCTAATGACATAATAATCATCGATCATAATGTGATCTGGTTATGCCACTAACAGCATGTCAAACAGACATCAGATGCAGGAGATACATCTAATGCAAGAAAATACATATAATAATAATTATATTACTATTATTATAATTGTAATTTTTGTTTCACCAAGACTCGATCATAGAAAATTAAATTCCCAAAATTTCCTTAAAAGTTACTCCTTGAAGTAAGGGTCACTTTACCACAAACGGAACGTAAATCGAATGCTCGGTTTCGAAGATACGGGCATTTGAAGTTTTCCCCTGCCTGAAGGCGAGATCTGGCGAGGACCGACCCACTCTGGTCGATCCACCCCATTTGGTTGGCCCACTCCAGTCAACCTGATTCACTTTTCCAGCATGAAGCATAGTTCTTCAGCTCGGCCCAGCCACACCAGCTCATCACACCAACCCATCGGCCCCCAACCGTGCCGCCACTAGCGCACCATACACCACCACTCGTGTGCCCCAAGCTACCACCCTACCTCCGCCAGTATCCCACAACACTGCTATCCCAGAAAGCGCCTACCATTTCTGAACCCACTAAGATAAACCTTCTATATACCACTAGGAATACCCTGATGGTAGAAAAATGAATCTATGACCATATCTAGGCTCCTCGTGATGAGATCTTCACAGAAATGAACTCCATTTGATGATCAGTTACCAATTCCAAGAAAAATGAAGTATAAATGAGGGTAATGTGATTAAAAATCAAATATTCCTACCTTAGGGAATAATTTTGACGCTTTATGTGCAGAAAAACGCCCACAGTGTGCTGATTATCGATCTAGCGATGATCAGCATCGAAAACGGCCTCCGACAGAACCTCTTTGCTTTGGTTTGTCGAAGGAAGAGGGATGGGAGGGGGATTTGTTACCTCCTACGTGTGTACCATCAAGGGGAGAAGGGGAGGATTTAATTTTTAAATAAACCCTCTCCAATTAAATCTCTGGATCCTGATTCACCCCTGACCCGACACTCGGTGCTGACAAAGATTATGTCATGGCTAGGGTAAACACAATGCTCTAAACTCCACCGTAATCTCAAAAATTAAATCTGAGACCCAATTCAGGATTTATTCAATTTGATGTCCAAAAATAAATTCATTTAATTTTATTTATGAAAATTCCCTTGATAAATTTTTCCACAAAAGGTATGTTCCCACAGTACTTATACCCTACCTCGGGTAAACAGCACGCTCCGAACTCAACCATGGTCACCAAAAATATTCCATACAATATCAAAAAATAATAATTTTAATATAAGAGTCATTAAATTCTCCAAAAAATAGTTATAGTTTTTCTAATATATAAAAATATACTAATATATATGTGGGTAAGGGGGTCCCATATGAGTCTCCCACTCCTAAGTACTCTCTTGATAATTTCCATGCTTCCACCAGACACAAAGTAGTGGAAATGATCACCCATGAAGGATCCTCTTCTATTGATCAATGAACTCCATTAGGTAGTTAGAAATGGTAGCTTCATCATATATGTACAACTCTCCCTAGTCGATATCATGTGATGGGTTATTAACAATGCTTCTCATCTGTGAAAAATTGAAGAACTAAGATCCCTGGTTTTCCTACGAGTTACAAATCCCTCTATTTTAGGTTTAAATACTTTTTTACAGTTACGTGAATTCCCTTTGAGAAAATGGGTGTATGTGGTGTGTACTAAGCTTTTTTTGAAACAAAGATTGGCTGCAGGGTTAGTAGTAACTATGTGATACAAGATGCAATGTGTGTTTAACAATGCGAGACCTGGGCAAAGGGAAAGAGGAACCCGAATTGTTTTTCAATCGATACAGGAGGAGGCGCATTCCCATGTGATGGACTCTGTATTTTTTGATAGTGTGATGAGACTTTATTTTTTCATGGATAAGAAAATTGAACACACATTCCATGTGAGGTTACCCTCTATACAGTGAAGGGTGAATGGTTGGCACAATGTTTGGAAAACCATGTGGCCAAACCACGAGGTCCAATATTTTGATGAATAATGAACAATTATCCCTTAAAATTTTATTTAACCTAAAACCTAATTTCCCTTCTTATTTATTGGATTGAATCATGCATGGAGCACCCTTGAAATCCAAATCATAGACTTTAGTGTCATTTCTTTTTCTGAACTCATAATTGAGGACCGTCAGTCTCTTTGGATTCATGCTAATGAGTGATCCATTCCTTTTGAGTTTTTATTTACTTAACCTAGGATGAAAAAAATTATTTAGGTTCTTTATAATATTCTCTATTTCTTGGATCTTCATCCATTCTTAATTCTTCACCTGATCAGATTCAAATCAATAGATGATATTGGATGAGAATATTACTACAGACCTATAGAAGGTGGTCTATACTTTTCATGAGTTATTTGGTTCTTTCTAGAGATAGTTTTTTCACTCCAATATTATATCCTATTTTGGACCAAAAAATGAATTGAATATTTAAATTCAACAAAATGGATACTATTAAGGATTCCCACTAATTACATGAGACCTTTTGGAAGTTTTTTATCCAAATAAGGTCACATATAGGGTGTTTCTTTGATATTTCTCCTTTTTTATACCACCCATGGGGTTAGTGTTATGCTTTTCTAGTTATAGGAATCCATAAATAATTTTGTTGAATTAAATTTATTGTTAGGAGATGGATGGTGCATCATTTTCTAATAGATTCTTGGAATAAATGGTTTATATGAAATTGTTATATGAGTAGGTAATATCATGAATTGTGAAATTCTATCAAATGTGAAATTAATTAATTAATGTGATGAATTAATATAGTATATAAAGCCTTGGTGGGTATAAGATGGATCTTAACTTAATTGAATAACACGGATTATACATCCATGGATCTTGATATCGATAGTGGATGCATTGGATGAGATTTAACATTGGGTATTGATTTTTTGGAATGCCTTGGTCCCTCCTTATATTGAACCAAGCCTTTTACACATATCATTCCATGATTTTAAGAATAATTAAACTTCAAATTACAATCCAAGCATCATAAAGTATAGTGTCTTGGAGATTAGGTACATAATTAATCATCATGAAACCAATTTATAATAATCTTTTATTTAATATTTATAATGATATCCTAACTACATTTGAGCCCTTATATATATATAGAATAACAAAGGGAACACATTAACAAAGGGATGAGCTAAAAATCCCACTAAGGAAGTAAACATAAGAAAAAATCATAACACATGGGTTAGAAGGAATTACATAATGATATAAAAAGGCATGAGACATGAATAAAAATATGGAATTATAAAATATAGAACATGGGATCATATAATTTTGTAATTATAAAAATGTTTCAGAAACAAAAAACAAGACATTAGAATGAGTCAAAGATCATTGCACATGTAGGATCATGAGTAAATTCTAACCACCAAGACCGTTGCTCATGGAGCACGAGTCAACGCTAACCACCAAGATCATTGCACATGATGTCTAGTGAGACTAATAATTACCCAATTAATTGGATAAATATATGTTTTTACCCATCATAACATGTTTATGAATATTCTTTCCAATTAAAAAATCATAACGAATTAATAAAACATATACATTAGGGTTACCCATGGAAAGAATTGGGTATCATAATCATGTAAAAAGGAATAAAATAAGAGAATATTATAATGGTGTTCATGACAAGAATGATTTAAATAATACATGTACATTAATACGATAAAATATTCATATATAATTATAATCGATTTCAAACTAATGTGAATACATGGAAAAATATTGTTTAAGAAACATTAGAAATAAAACATTTTAGTGTGGTTTAAGGAAAATATTAAAGATTCTTTAAAATGAAAAATGAATAATTGCTTGTTTAAGACCAGAAATAAAAAATATATAATCTCATAATAAAATGTATTATTTTAGTAAAATAATAGTTGATTAAAATATATTATTGAGTGAACTTGAAAATTTGTAATAAATTGGGATGTTCCCTCGAATTGGGTTTTCTTTTCTGGAATCTTTGAGAGTGGAACGTTATTAAAACATGAATTACCCCATAAAATATGGATGATATGATCTGGATACATGAGTTTGGAACATATATACATATTTTAGTGGAGTTAAATAAAAATAATGATGATTTGCCTTTGGAAAATTGAGAGAAAATGTAACATGAAGGAAATACGGAGGTTCAGAAAGGATATCATACTTTATGTCTAAAACGGTTAAATAGTTTATCTGAATATCTTGAATAATCAAATTAGATTCATTAATTCATTAATTAATAAAGTTTTATAAATTTAATTGATTAATTAAAATTTTATTAAGTTCATTGATGGACTTTTTTTATGATTTTTAGTGTTCAATTTCATCATTTGAGAGTGCTCGTTTTCTTAGTTTTCATGATCGACTCTCTTGTATAAGAGCAGGGAGTTCTTTTATAATGGAAATAGATATAACTATTAGAATTTATAATATATTAATGAATTTTAAGAAGATAAAATTATTATATAATTCATATGGGTTTTTTGGATGAAGACTAATCATTAGATAAGACGTTAGTGATAATCGTTTGGATTTTTGGGGAGTTTTTTGCTCACATTGAACTTGTTTTGTTTTATTATTTAACATCATGTGTATATAATGATTCAAGAACATTAAATAGCCTATGATACATATATTATAATTTTTTTAACCATAAAAATTGTTTTATTACAATCCTTTATGGATTTAAACGAAAATGAATGTGCATCGTCTACGATGTTAGAAAATTGGCACATCATAGCCGATGATTATAGATATACACAGGGTGGCTTGACGGGAAAAACCCTGGAAATTCTCTTGGGCGAGCAGTGATGAAGGAGACGGTGCCGGCCTTCCCCCCATTGGGGGGGAAGCGAGATTCATCGATCGAAGAGAGAACATGCATTTTCTGACCATTCTAAAATCCAGACTTCCTTCCTCCTTTCCCGAAAGTCTCTTTGAGCCCCAAGGCGTCTGATCTAAACGATGGGCGTCCTAATCTTCAACATTAAACTTCGGAGATTTCAGAATCTTCTACTTACCTTGATTGCACGTTTTAGGAATAGATGACCTTATGTTGATGCTTTCGACAGATTTATCTTCGGTTTTTGGGATCTACAAGAAAGAACAATTGTCAGCCTGCTTGATAGGAACCACATGATGATTCGGTTCGAATCTGAGGTAAATCTCATTAATGCTTGGTTGAGGGCTCCTCGTAGTTTCAACGGGTGTCCCTTTCTTCTCTTATGCTGGTCCTTTGACATTCACATGAAGTGTGATTCGTCGTCGACAGTGGTCTGGGTAACTTTCCCTAATTTGCCACTTCCCTTCCAGAATCATGTTATTATTCAAATGCTTGGAAACCTAATAGGAAGGTATTTGTGTTCCGATATTCGTACTAATGTCGCGTACCATCTGGTTAATCCTCTAATTTTTGTGGAAATGGATTCCTCTCGATAATCATTTGATTTTGTGTGGATTATGATAGGGGAAGAGTACAGGTGTAGACTGCAGGTGATTTACGAGAACTGGATGGGTTTCTGTTCTTCTTGTCACCGTCTGGGACATGAAGTGGAGTTATGCCATAGGAGTGGAGCCTTGAAGGCTCAACTACATGTTCCCAGTCGAAGGGATGGAGATTCAAGGGGAAGGCCAACAGATTTTGATTTGAGGGCGGGACGTGAGAAGAAGGATCCTGGACCTGTTAGAGAAGAGGAGGGATCCTATCCTACAGGAACGGCTAGTCAACTGGTTGAGGCCACCAAGGCGGTAGTGGAGGAGTTTCTTGCTCCTACTGCTGAGGAGAAGTAAATAGAAGGGGAAGATAAAGTTTCTCAGGCTCCGGTGGTGGATGGGACGTTGGTTGAGGTCAGTATGGTGCTGGAGGAGGAAAGCCAAGGTGTTAAGGATTTTGAGGATAGGGTGCTTGCTGGAGGGGGATCTGAATTGGTTCAGGCAGTGGGGGATGAGAGTAACAGTCCCTTTTTGCAGGTTTCATATACAGAAGGGGCTAGAGGCTTGGATCTAGTGGCCAAGCCTTTTGTTGCTTTATCCAACAGGTTTGAATGCCTTGGTAATGGTAATGTTGAACCTGTTTTAAGTATTGTTTCAGGAGCTGTGGAGGAGGGTATGGAAGCAACCAGAGAGGAGACTTCTCTCGGGAATCTAGGACAAGAGGAGGTCGCCAAGGAGTTGTGCACGACTGGAAGTAATACTTTGTCCAAGGAAAGGAGGAGTAAGAGAAAGTACAATGATAATAAAGGGAATGAGGCCTTGTCCAAGGTTGTGGAAGAAGCTCCGACTGAAGATGGGCGTCTCCCTTTAGTGGAGATCAACACTCCAGATCAGAGGCTGGGTAATTTCTCAGAATTCCCAGTTTCTATTTGAAGGGAACAACATGGTAAAGTAAGGGATAATTCGGGGGGAGGAAAAGAAACTGTGAGTGGTTCGTCTGGCCTTTCATTCAGTGATATTGTTAAGAGTGGAAATCAGAGGATGGCTACAAGTGGAGAGCCTTTGTCTACTCAAACAAGAAGAAGAGCACAGAAGGATTACTCTCACCTTATGCCGCCGTTGAGGACTAGATCTGCCTCTAAGCGGAGTGCAGAGGTGGTTCTTGCTTTGAAAACGGGAAGAGTGGCCAAGGTTGCTTCACCTGAGCGACCTGCACTAGATCAACTTAGAATTCAGGTTCAAAGTGCAAATTTTTGGAGACATCCAGAGTGGGAGTCGGCTACGGGTGAGGAGGAATCCTACATGGGTTTTGGATACAATTACGGCTATTATGATGTGTAATGTTGTAATGTTCTATTTCATTTAAGTATCGTCTTTATTGAATGTAGGTTGTACGTTGGGGTACCGGCCACCCTTTAAACTGGCTTTTATAAATGGAAAAAATGATTTTCTGCATAGCCGATGATTTCATTTTTAGAACAAATGGAGAATAGAATAGGTATTGATGATGGATTATTCCATAAACATGATAATATTATAGTATATTTAAGGTATTTTAGTTATATGGACATTTATATGGGGGGTGGTGAGAAGAAAAGAATAAAATAACTTGTAAATAAATTAAATGAAATGGAAAGGGGAATTTACCTCTTGAATTTCTCCTCCTTGAAACATCATTCAAGAAATGGTTTTGGTATTCTGATGATACCAAGAGCTCATAGATGTGGGGGAGGGGATTCGGAATAGTATTGAGAATAATTTGGACTATTATTATATCTTTGATGGTGTGAGTAGAATATGTTATGAGGGTAGTATTTATAGTTGACGAGAGGGGTGATTTCTCATTATTTTAATCATTATATTATTATTTTTTGCCAAAGAATATGAATAGTTTGGGAATTATCACCATGCATAATAAAATAGTGGAGGTAAATTTTATATTATGGTTCTTATATCAGTGATTAATAATGTAATAGTGTATATATCATTTAATGTATATACACTGTAAATTATTGTATTTCACTATTCACCAAAAAATCAAGTATTTCAGAAAAATCCAAAAAATTCCCCAAAAAAATTTTTTGACTTGTAGAATTACAAAATTTACTATATTTTATGAAAATAATTACCAAAATATTTTAAATTCTATGTTTAACTAAAATAATAATTTATTTGAAAAATACAAATTTTAAAACTATAACAGATTTTATAACACTCTGAAACATTAATTACGGTCTCATAAAATTCTATTATAATAATAACAAAAAAAATATTAATTTATGAATAAATTTTCATTTAAATTATAAAATTAATTATAAAAATTTAATTAAATATTTATGACTTATAAAATAACAAGAGTTGATTAATAATTTTTAAAACATTTATTTACCTAAACTATGATACAATTGTAACACCCTAAGATTTCATAGTACGTTATCTCTTCAATGTAATTCAATAACTTGCGCTACACGCAACACCGAGTTCGAGCGCACTACGACTTAAGAAACTAGTGGTTCAAAAAACAGTTATGAATAGTATTATCGAAATATTGAATTTTATACACTCTATATAATTTTTTAATTCATATTATGTGTTTCTTAGGCATAATATAAGGACAACTTTAATTTTCAGATAAAAGAAGTATTTTTAAAAAAATGTAGTTTTTCGGCCTCTTAATGGAGAACCCTTTTTAAATACAATATTTGACGTTATTATATATTCAATTTTGTGAAATTAAATTCTTCTCTATAAGCGAGACATAAAAATATAGTTTGGATAAATTTTTGGTACTTTTCTGATAACTTTCATATTTTGATGAATAGTGAAAATACTAAATTTTAATTGAAAACAATTTTTTTTAATAAAAATAATTTATAGTGTTAAATTATGCATTTGAGGGGTTTAAAAGAATAATTATATTATATTATTTATCATTTATTATAATTGGGGTCATTATAAGTAATTTCACATTTAAATTGGACATAAACACATGTAAATCTTTTGATAGTTTTTACTTTTTTAAAACTCGCTTTTGTTTTTGACGAAAGGGAATTAATTTTAAATTAATTAATGAAACTTATATGTTTTTAATTTGGTAAAATAGAATTAATTTTTTAATTCCTAATATCAAAATTATCATAGAGTGAATTTTTGGTATTTTTCGGAAAACATTCAATTTTTGATGAATATTGGAAAACACTATGTTATTGTTTAAAACCGACTTTTTATTTAAATAATTATTTATTTTATTCAACTTTATTTTACGTATAAATAGAAACATAATACCCATATTATTTCAATTTAATTCATTGGATTAATTTTATAATAATATTAGATATATAAATTTTTATTGATCTTTTTACCGCCTTTTACCCACCTTCTTAGAGTATTTGCAAATTTGCATAAAACATAATTTTACTGCTTCTGTGAGATTAATTTCAAAAATCCAAGACCCATGGTTGATATCAGTAAGTAAATTGTGGTTCAATAAGATGAAAATAATTTTTTTGAATAGTAATTTTTGAATTTTATTTACCACCGTTAAATATAAATAGGGTAATTAAAGGTAAAAATGATATTATAATTACCATAACACATGTCCTAATTCTATTGGATAAAGTTATTTCAACTAAAACAAACCTTATTAATAAGATAAGATCATTTTGGTCCACTTGGATTATATTATGACCTTTATAATTATTTTATTTAAAGAGGTGTTAAAAGTGTTAAATTCAGTGTTTTATAACTAAACTCTTTTTAATATAGGTTTATACAGAAGATAAATTAGACTAAAAAAATTCATTATAAAGATAAAATTATTTCCTACATCATTTTACTTTCTTTATAACTTTTAGACATTAATTAATTAAATTAATTATGAAACAATGATTATTTGGTAATTACCTTGTTAATGAAAAAAATAAAATAAATGGTATCGTAAATATTATAATAAATATAATTTAAATGTTTTGATGACATACACGAATTTTGTAGGTGAATATGAAATTTTTGGGTTGATTCAATGTATTTTGATCGATGTAATCAAGTTTTTATGACTTTCACAAAAACAAAATACTAAATAGTGTCCAAATTGAAATAAACGAGTTTTTAAAACAAATAATATTTTATTAAATTATATAATATTCTTAAAAAACTAAGGTTCAGACAAATGAATTATATAATGAAATATATGTAATTACTTAACCTCTTTATGTTCTCTTGAAATTTTATTGTAATTTTATTAACCATGTAATATAAAAATACAAGAAGACATGGTAAAAGTTAAAGTATTTAACTAAGAGTTAAATATAAAATATAAGGTTAATATGGTGACATAAAAAGTATAAAACATATTGGTTGAGATAATTTCAACCCATACCCACCATAGTCTTGAAATAAATCCCTTTGGATCTATTATAAATTGAAAATTATTTTATAATAAACTAATATTTCAAGCTTTTCCTAAAGTGTCACTCACCTCTCTTATAAAAGGGTACTTCCTCTTCTCTCTAAAACACACCTCCAAATCCATTTAGATCTTCCAAACCATGCCCAAATCTCCTCCCAACTTCTATCACTTCAACATAGATTCCATTCCTTGAGAATAAAGCCAACCGAAGGAGCCATTTTGTTCAAATAAAAAGGAAACACCAAAGGAAGAGGTAATTATTTCATCACCTCTTTCAATGTTCTTTTTCTTCTTCGAATTTATCTTTCTTTGTTGTTTCCATAAAAAATAACTCCAGTGCCTTATAATAATTGAGATGTTATTATAAATATGGTACAACCATATTCATTATTCTATCCATCCAATAAATTATAATGTCACCATGTGTGTGTAGGTACGGCTTACCATCTCCACGCCGTGGTGTAATTTTTTATTCAACACTTTACTATTTGGATGGATATAATGATGATTAATATAGTTATAAATAATGATATAAACATGCTTATTTCTTTTTAGAATTAATATACCATCCAATTTCACTTTTTTTAATCTTTAAAGAAATGATATCGTCACTCGTGGGTACGTACGGCTTACCGTCTCCACGACGTGATGAGATTCATTTCCACGTTCACCATTCAAATATGATTAAAAATATATATATTATTAATAAGTATGTAATATATGACATAATAATTCTACTAGATATATATATATCTGTATATACTTACATATATCTTATTCACTTACTTCCGTTCAATATGATATGAAAACAGAAACAACGTTTATGCGTACGTACGGCCTACCGTCTCCATAATAGGTGTTTTTCATTTCATATATCTATCTATTATACATATTTATATTATAAATATATATGATATATAAATAATTTTTTATATTATGGAATTATTTAAATCATGATCTAAATGATACAATAAAGAATAACAAGTTAATACACGTATGATAAAGAAAGCGATTATTACCTGAAATGTTACGTTAACATGGAAATCATTATTAAATGGGTAGTATAAAGTAATAAATGAATCATGTATGATATAATAAATATTAATATGTTTATATTATAATTTAATATCATACTATGGTCATTATACAAGTGGTTAAACTTACCCTTGACCAAAGTAAAGTGCAAGGTAAGGGTTAATTTCTCAATCTCATTATTATCTGAGAATGTTTATGTGTAAGTTTTTACCGGGAAATAATTATTTTCCTTTTCCATGTTTCATAAAAGAGTTTTCAAAAGGATTATTTTTAAGGGACTCTTTAACTAAAACATCAGTTAAAATGGTTTAAATATGTATTCTTCTAAATCATTCTCATTAATTCCCATGTCTTCAAAATGGTTTTAAGGATTTATTAATATAGACATGAATGTTTTAAAATGTCAATTCCATTAAAAAATTTCAAAGTGTTATAGGACACTTTTATTCAAAAATGTCTTTTAAATGACTTCCTTTCTAAATTATGTGACTTTTAAATGATTTCATGAAAAATTGATATTTCTCTCAATGAGTTTTACTGATCATTTTCAACCATGACAACATCCTTTACTAGATATTATTCTTGATTTTGGTTGATTTACTATAATACAATCTTCCATATTTGATTGAATAGTTTATGATATGTTTGACTGTGGATGGGCTATTTTTAAACCATTCATGGTTTATGGTAAATGTATTAACATTTCGTATGCTAGTTTTAATATGAATGTTATTATTATATTTCAACAATTTCATATGAGGAATGTAGTGGGATTAGTAAGTGACAGGTGGGGCTTGCTATTACCCCTTGATGCATCAGTAGGAATCATGAGATATACTAGTGTCTTGGCACAAGGCCTTGACAAAAATTTTATTTGTAGTCTTAGCACAAGGCCTTCACTATGTGGTAATGATGTTCGGCATTAGGAATTCCCTCATTATGAAATTAATTATTACATGTGATTATTCTACTAGTATAATATCCATGTCCATGATTATATGGTAATGTTGGATTTATTTTCATCATATCATGTTAAAGTTTATGTTTAAAGAGCTATTGTTTTTATTACACATGTTACCTTAAAAGTTTATAGCTTCCACAAAATTATTTACCCTTACTGAGCATCTGAGCTTACCCCTTTCTTATGTTTTATTTTCACAGGATTCCATGAAGTGTATTATGTTTGATATGTAGAGTTAAGATATGTGAATAGTGTTATTCTCAATAGATTATTTATGTTGTTTTTTATGCTTGAATGTGTAATGTAACGTTCATGTATGTAATTTATTTTGCAAAACTAGTAAACTAATCTGTCTTTCGGGACTTTATTCCTTGTAATCATACCAATATATTAAAATATTGCACTGGCTTTGGGATTCTGGGGTCAGAGCATTAGAGTTTGTATCAGAGGAAGTTTAGCAATAACCTTGGAAACTTGATTTAGATAAACTCTTATTAGAGTACATTATCCCAAGATAGACTTTGAGGATTATTATATAAGAACTTCCTAGAATTTTGGTAATGTATAGATTTTGTAAATTTTCCAAGAAATACATCCCTGTATGGATTCTAGAAGGTAGAGGCGACTCTAGCACAGATGTACCTAGGAGTTAAAACTCTGACAATGAGTTTCGGGCTTAATCCGGGGTTTCCTGGTACACGAAAATGGGCCTTGTTGTACTCTTGGTTACGATACTTCTGGGGGATATGTTTAGGATAAATTTACATTTTCCTTACTAACCATTATTAAGGATTTATGAGTAAATACATCATCAAAGAAAACATATTTATGATTGTAGATTATATACATAAACTATTCAATTTATGTTAGGTATTTTACAATATTGGAATTATGCATTAAAATTCATAAACTAACCCATACTACACCATTGTTTAGAAATGGTGCCGAGTAGAAGGAATGAGAACTCTAGAAATACGCATGATCCAAAGAGTAATAAGGATTATATATTTCAGGGTATTAATCAAAATTTTATAAGGGAAATAGTCTCGCACATATTCTCATCATATGAATAAATAGTATCATGTGTTAATGATATTAGTAAATTATTATCTGAGTCCTATGGTTTTGAAGGGAAGAAATAGAAGAAAAGGATAGTGGAGAGAAAGATGGATAAATGGAAGAGGGGAAATAAGGTTTTTTTTCATATGTGAAATTGTGGAAAGAATCACCTTGGTAAATTCTTGAAGGGAATGGGTGTTTTTTATAAGTGTGGAAAAAAGGGACACCAAGTACGTGATTTCAAGGGTAAGAAAAAGGTTTCAAATGTAAAATGCTTCATCTGCAAGGAGTTGGGATACTCACATATCAATTTTCATATAATCAGATTATGCCCCAAATGATGTTATTAAATAATAATCAAGTTTTGATTCTACCACAGATGAAGATGAATGACTAGTGTTCTTAGGTTTTTATTAAAGAATTATTTCATTTGAGTGTGGTATCAATGATGTACTGGTTATATTAATTATGAAAATAAATAAGGATTATACTGCAGTACTATTTCATTGAGGATTTGAGATTATAAGGTTCTATGAAAAGTGACTCAATAGAAAGTTAAACTTTTTAGAAAATACATGGTTGAAGGAAAGATAAACCTTGATATAGTTCTGATACTGAGGTAGTGATTTTGGAATATGATAAGATTGATTTGGATAAATTTTATTCGATATTCTTGACTACCTTGAAACTAATTAAGTGTTTGTTTATTCGATCATTTTTGGAGTTTACAACATTTTGGGATATAAAGAGTATATCCATTATTCTATAATGAATAAGGGAGCATGAATTTAATCAATATAAGTTTATGTTACTCCAGGGTGTTACCATGTTTTAAAAGAATACTTTATGAAAGTATCCACATGTTATTATGTGGAAAAATAGATCTTCATTATGTTTACCTTCCTTGTAAATTTTGGACTGTGAGTTTGGAAAGAAGTATTTTAGATAAGTCTAAAAGTTGGAATGAATTAAGTTGCACATTGGATACTATTGTTTATGGTTAAAACATTTCTAAATATTATTTTTTGATTTCTATAAAATTGAAAACCCGAAGGTCGGGCGACAACCCATCGCGTCTAGTAAGGCCACGAGACTTGAAACCTCAATCGAAGGGTGACAAGGGTGAATCACCTACCACTGGCCTATGTGTTGTCCTAGTTTGTATAATGTAGTCTTTCTTAAATGTTATGATAGATAAATTATAAATTCATTATTTATGGAACCTTATACTATTTGGATAAATAGAATATTTTTGAATTCTATTATCTTTTGGAGTGAAAGAAGAGTTTGTGGTAGAAGTTAGTTAAAGTATGGAACTCTAATTATCATTTTTTTTATTCTATTATTCTATGAAAAATTAATTCTTAAACTTTATTGAAGGGATCCAAAAACCAAAAATGTGTTGTCCTAATACATTATGTTTTGTTGAACTGATGATATTTTAAGTCATCATAAATTGATGGCTTTGAGGCCCTCAATTTTACACTTATTTGTGATTGATGACCTCAATCAATCACTATAAATATTTACGTTTTCCCTCCAATTATATGTCTCTAATTTCCATCAATTTTCTCCTAACCAAGATCATAATTTTTTTGTGACTTTTTCATTTCAAATTCCCTCTTAATAAGAGTAAATTTTATTAACCCAATTTCTGATGTGGGTTTTCCACAAAGGTATTTTTCTATTTTTAACCTTTTATTTTCAAAAAACAATTTCAAATTCTGAGGATGCAATTTATTGAAGTATGGGAGAATTTAACACCCCATGATTTCATAGAATTCAATCTCTTCAATTTAATTCAATAACTTGAACTACAAGAAACACTGAGTTAGAGCGCACCACGACATACCAAAATAGCCATTCAAAAAACAGTTATGAATAGTATTAACTGAATTTTGAATTTTACATACTCAATATTATTTTAGAATCCATATTATGTGTTTATTAGACATAATAAAAGAACAAATTCAATTTTCAGATAAAAGAGTTATTTTTCAAAAAATATAGTTTTCCACCTCTTAATGGATAACCCTTTTTAAATCCAATATTTGACACTTTTATATATTCAATTTAGTGAAATTAAATTCTTATTTAGAATAAGGACATAAAAAATAGTTTGGATAAATTTTTGGTACTTTTCTGATAACTTTCATATGTTGATGAATAGTGAAAAATAATAAATTTTAATTGAAAACAACTTTTTTTAATTGAAATAATTTATAGTGATAAATTATGAATTTTAGGGTTTTTAAAGAATAATTAGATTATATTTTTATAATTTAATATATTTTAGTTTATTATAAGTAATTTCACATTTAAATTTGACATAAACACATGTCAATCTTTTGATTGTTTTACTTTTTAAAAACCTTCTTTTGGGTTTTGACAATAGGAATTAATTTTAAATTAATTACTGAAACTTATAGGTTATGAATATGGTAAAATATAATTCATTTTTGAATTCTGAATACCAAAATTATAGTAGGGTGAATTTTTGGTATTTTTCTGATCACTTTCAATTTATGATGAATAGTGAAAAAATATTGTGTTATTGTTTAAAATCGACTTTTCATTTAAATAATTATTTATTTTATTTAAATTTATTTTAAGTCGAAATAGATACATAATACCTATATTAGTTCAATTTAATTCCTTGGAGTCATTTTAAAATAATAAAAGATATATCAAATTTTATTGAACTTTTTACTATCTTTTACCCACCTTCTATGAGCATTTGAAAATTTGCATAAAAATTAATTTTACCAGTTCTATGAGTTGAATTTGGAAACTCTGAGAGACACAGTTGATATCAGAAAGTAAAATGTGGTTCAATAAGAAGAAAACAATTTTGGGGAATAGTAACTTTTGAATTTTATTTACCACGGTTAAAAGTAAATAGGGTAATTAAAGGTATAAATGATATTATAATTACCCTAACACATGTCCTAATTCTATTGAATAAGGTTATTTCTACCATAACCAACCTTAGGAATAAAATATGATCCTTTTGGTCCACTTTGATTAGATTAGGACATTTATTATTATTTTATTTAAAGAAGAGTTAAAATTATAAAATTCAAAGTTTAATAACTAAACCATTTTTAATATAGGGTTATACATAAGATAAATTTGACTATAAATATTCATTAGAAAGATAAAAATATTTGATACATCATGTTATTTTATTTTCAATTTTTATACATTAAATAATTAAATTTATTTATTACATAATGATGGTACAGTAATTACCTTATTAATGAAAGAATCAAATAAATGGTATTATAAATATTAAAATAAATATAATTTCAAATTTTTGATAACATAAATGAATTTTATAGGTTAATACGACATGTTAGTGTTTATTAAATATATTTTTATCAGAGTAATCAAGTTTTTATTACTTTCAAAATAACCAAATACTAAATATTGTCAAAATTGACATAAATGAGTTTTTAAAACAAATACTATTTTATTAAATTATATAATAGTCCTAAAAATCTAAGGTTCAGATAAATGACTTATATAATGATATATATGTCATTAAATACCCTCTATAGGTTCTCTTGGTATTTCATAGTATGTTTATTAACCATGTAATATAAAAATACAAGAAGACATGGTAAAAGTTAAAGTATTTAACTAAGAGTTAAATATAAAAGATAAGGTTAATATGGTGGCCTAAACATGTCTAAAACTTATTGTTTGAGTATATTTATACCCATAACCACCTTATGTTCTAAATAAATTCATTTTGTGCTATTATAAACCAAAAAGTATTTTAGAATGAGATAATATTTCAAGCCTTTCCTAAAGTGCCCCTCACCTCTCTTATAAAAGGGTACTTCCTCTTCTCTCAAAATAACACCTCCAAAGCCATTTTTCTCTGCCAAACCCTATACAAATATTCTCACAACTTCCCTAAATTTATCCTAGAGGCCTTATTTTGAGCATAAAGCCAAGTTAAATATCCCTTTTGTTCAAATCTAAAGGAAACACTCAAACAATAGATACTTATTTCATCACCTCTTTCAAAGTTCTTTTCTTCTTCCACTGTATCTTTATTTGTTGTTTACATACTAAAATAATAACTCCAGTACCTTCTACAAACTGAGATGTTATTATAAATATGGTACAACCATATTAATTATTCTATCCATCCTATTAATGATAATGTCACCATGCGTGCGTACATACGGCTTACCATCTCCACACCGTGGTGTAATTTTTTATTCAACACTACATTATTTAGATGGATATAATGATGAGTAATATGTATATAAATAATGAAATTAACTTGATAATTTATTTTTATAATTAATATACCATCCAATTCCACACTTTTTAATCATTAACGAATTGATATTTTCGCTCGTGGGAACATACGACTTACCATCTCAACGACTCATTGAGATTCGTTTCCATGTTCACCATTCAATGATGATTATAAAAATATATATTATTAATAAGTATGTAATATATGACATTATAGTACTACTATGGATATATATATATATATATGTGTGTATGTATATATATTTACATACTTACATATATCTTATTCACTTACTTCCGTTCAATACAATATGAAAACGGAAACAGCGTTTATGCGTATGTACGGCCTACTGTCTCCATAAACTGTGTTTTACATTTAATATATATTTCTATTATACATATTTATATTCTAAATATATAATATATATAAATCATTTTTTATATTATGGAAGTATTTAAATCATTATCTAAATGATACGATCAAGAATAACAAGTTAAAACATGTACAATAAAGAAAGCGATTATTACCCAAAATGATAATTTAACATGGAAATAATTATTAAATGAGTAGTATAAAGTCATAAATGAATCATGTATGATATAGTAAATATGAATATGGTTATTTTATAATTTAATAACATACTATGGTCATTATACAGGAAGTTAAATGTACCCTCGACTAAAGGAAAGTGCAAGGTAAGGGTTAATTCCTCAATCTCATTATTATCTGACATTATTTATGTGTAAGTTTTTATTGGGACATAATTATTATCCCTGTCCATGTTTCATAAAAGAGTTTTCAAAAAGATTCTTTTAAAGGGACTCTTTAACTAAAACATCATTTTAAATGGTTTAAATAATTATTCTTCTAAATCATTCTCTTTAATGTCCATGGATTCAAAATTGTTTTAAGGATTTATTAATATGGTCATCAATGTTTTAAAATGATAATTCCTTTCAAAACTTTAAAAGTGGTATGGTACACTTTGATTCAAAATTTTCTTTTAAATGTCTTCCTTTATAAATTGTGTGACATTTAAATGATTTCATGAAAAATAGATATTTCTATCAAAGAGTTTTACTGCTCATTTTAAACTATGACAACATCCTTTAACGGATATTATTATTGATTGAGGTTGATTTATTATAATATAATATTCAATATTGTATTGAAAGAGTTATGATATGTTTGACTATGGATGGGCTATTTTTATACCATTCATGGTTTATGGTTAATGTATTTGTTGGGAAAAAATCCCTCAAGGTAACATTGCTGCATTTTTTGGTTGATTGTGTTTGTTGACAAAGAAGGTTTCCATGGAGAATTGTCGAGTTCCAGAGAATTTTTTGAAAATCCATGTTGACAAAGAATGATGAAAAAATAATGGATGATCTGGAGGCGGTATAAAAGATCAGTACAAGGTGGTGTCTTTTTCCAGTGTTTGCCAGATTTTTGGGGTCCAAAATTTGGAGTTTGGTGAGCATCGCGAAAAGTGGATATCCTTGAAGATCTCATCAAAATATAGAAAAGGAATGAGTTTCGCGAAGATAGGATTCATGGATTGAATTTCGCAAAGAAAATAAGAATTTTGACAGTGTTCTTCGCGATTACATCAAGCTTCGCGAACGGAAGATTTTGAAGCGCATCGCAGCAGTGAAGGGCTTTGTGAGGGAGCTTTGCGCTGAAGGCATGAAGGGATTGATGGTGATGCTCCACGGTTACGTCATGCTCCGCGATCAGAAAATTGTTGTGGTGCTTCGTGAGATTGAGAGAATTTAGGAAGAAACTTCGGAGCTTCGCCATTTTTTATGACGTTCCACTGACTTCCCGCAGGAGGATCGAGGGTCGGTGGAATCGCCTATAAATAGAAGTCCACCCCTTCTTGAGAAGCAGAAAAGAAGATAGAGTTTTCGAAGAAAATATTTTTCTCTCAGTTTCCAAAGGTGGTTCGCAAAGGTGGTGTTCTTCTTGAAATAGAGGTGCTTCATGGAGGCTAATATTGATCCATGAAAGGAAGTGTCCTTCGTGAGGCCACGTGTTCTAAAGATTGTGATTTGCGAAGAGGAAGGAGTTTCTCGACGGCCTATGCTTTGAAAAGTCTTGAGCTTTGTGAAAAGGAAAGAGATTTGAGAAGGCTTCTTTGTGCTTCGTGAAATTTAGAGCCTCGTGAAGTAGGGTTCTTTTCGAAGGTATTTCCAAAGGTAGTTGCCTAGTGCTCAGAGGCAAAGTGGAATTCATCTATGGATGAAGATTGGACTTCAAAAGAGTATCTATAAAAAGTGGAGGATGCATGTATTCATGCAAATGAACAGACCTATAGGTCTATAAACTGTGAGCGGATCCCTTCCAAGTGCAGTGAGCAAAGGAAGAGGAAGAAGGTAATCCTTTCTACCGGTAGTGATCCAGTGAAAGAGAAACAGGGAGTGACCCTTGGGAAAGTAGTGAGGTGACCCTAAACTTTGTAAAGGCAGTGATCCTAGGCATATAAGTGATCTAGCCCGAACGTTATTGGTAGTGAGCCTTAGTGTATTTGGTACAGCGGAACATCGCTGTTGTATGCTCCTTGAACGTAACCCAGTGAGGGTGAACCAAGTAAAAATCTTTGTGTCTGCCTGCTTGCTTCCCTACATTGCATTTAAAGATTCATCATGAGATAAAGAAGAAAATAAGTGGTCATAATAAACACAAAAGTGCAAACAAAGTGACCCTTGTAATAAAGAGGTCAAGATCCAGTGGGGTAGGAATAATTTAGAAAATAATATTCATACCCTGATTCACCCCCCCCCCCCCAGTCAGGGTATATAGGCCCCTATTGGTCCTAACAGTATTGACATTTCATATTCTAGTTTTAATACGAATGTTTATGTTATGTTTCAAAATTTTCATATGAGGAATACAGTGGACTTAGTAAGTGATGGGTGGGGCCCGATATAGCCCCTCGATGTATCGACAGGTCTCCTGAGACAAACTAGTATCTTGGAACAAGGCCTTGACAAAAATTTTATTTTTAGTCTTGGCACAAGACCTTGACTATTTGGTAATGATGTCCGGTATTAGGCATTCCCTCATTATGAAATTAATTGTTACTTGTTGTTATTTGACTAGTAGAATATCCATTTGCATGTTTATATGGTAATGTTGGATTTATTTTATCCATATCATGTTCAAGTTTACATTTTAAAGGTTGTTCTCTTTATTACACATCTTGCCTTAAAAGTTTATAGCATCTGCTAAATTATTTACCCTTACTGAGAATCTGAGATCACCCCTTTCATATATTTTTTTCCCAGGATTCCAAGAAGTATATTATGTTTGATATGTAGGGTTAATCTAGGGTAATAATGGTTTTCTCAATGAATTATTTATGTTGTGTTTTATGTTTGAATGTGTAATGTAACGTTCACGTATGTAATCTATTTTCCAAGACTGCTAAACTGATCAGTCTTTCGGGACTTGATTCCTTGTAATCATGCAAATATATTAAAATATTTCACCGACTCCGGGCTTCTGGGGTCGGGGAATTACAATAATTCTATCATATTTTCATTTATAAGATACCAAAATTTTATTTATAAATTCATAGGTATTGTTACTATTCTATTGGATGGTTTACTATAAATAAGGATCACATTAATATTCTAAATGTCAATTAACTATTCCTTCTATATAAGTTATTAAACTTCTAGAAATGGTTCTTATTTCATTCATTCCTCATTTATAAAGTTTATATTGTGTTCTTAATTTTATTTTATGTGATTTATACTACATAAAATAATTATAAGAGCGTAATTTTCGTTGATAAGAATTTTGGTCATTACATTATTCCCCCCTTATGAAATTTCACCTTTGAAATTTCATTTTATAAACTAAATAGAAGAGGGTACTTCTCTATAATTGTTTCCTCTAGTTCCCATGTTTCATCTTCATACTTATGGGTCCACCATAGAACTTTGACTAGGCGGGTGGTCTTGTTTCATAGAACATTATCTCTATGGTCCAAGATCTTCACTTGGTGCTCCTCATAAGAGTGGTAATTATCCAATTATACCACCTTTGAATTCAGTACATGTGAGGTTTCTGGTATGTACTTCCTCAGGAGGTATGCATGGAATATATCATGTACTCGAGACATTGTAGGTGGAAGTTCAATTTGATAGTCCATGGCTCTGACACGATAAATGATCTCGACGGGGGTGATGTAACTAGGAGTTATCTTTCCTTTCTTCCCAAATATCATGGTTCTATTCCATGGGAATAAGTAAAGAATTACCATGTCTCCAACTTTAAACTCAATGTCTCATCGATGATTTTCTACATAACTCTTTTTTCGATTTTGGGATTCCTTAATGTGTTGATTAATGGTTTTCACCTTCTCCACCATTTCATTAACCATTTCAAGTCCTATAAGCTTACTTTCACTGACATTATCCCATCATTCTAGTGCTCTACATCATTTCCCATCAAGGGCATCATACAGTTTAATTTAGATGCATGATTGGAAATTGTTTTTGTAAGATAATTTGACTATTGGAAGTTATTGGTCCCATCTTCCTTTGAAGTCCATAGAACATGATCTAAACATTTCTTCTAGTGTTTGAATAGTTCGTTCAGATTTTCCATCAGTTTTTGGATGATAGGCCATACTAAATTTCATCTAGTGCTTAGAGAATGTTGGAGGCCTTTCCAGAACATAGAGGTAAGTCTCATATCTCGATCAGATACAATCGATAGTGGTACTCCATGAATCCTTGCCACTTCTTTGATGTATATTCATGCAAGATGATCCAATGATAAGTCCTCCTAAATTTTTATAAAGTGAGCTATCTTTGTAAGATGATCCACAACCACCCATATATCATTGTTTCCTCTGGATGTCTTTAGAATTATAGTGATAAAGTATATGGTGTTGTTTTCCCATTTTCATTTTTGTAGGGGTAATGGTGGAGTCATCCCCTTAGACTTTTTCTTGTTTACCTTCACTCACTAACATACCAGGAACATTGATGTGTATTTTGTGATCTCAATTTTCATATTATCCCACAAATAATTCTAATGGGGATCTCTATACATCTTTGTGCCCCCTTAGTGAATAGAGAAGTTTGAGCTACGTGCACCATTTAGAAGCCCCTTCTTCATATATGGATCAGATGGTACACATAATAATTACTAAAATCTCACGACTCATTCCTCATCCATTTTGAACTCTAAGGATTTCCTCTTTCCCATAGAATCCACCTTCTTCTGGATTTCCACATCATTATTTTGAGTATCCTTTATTTTCTTCCTAACATATGGTTGATAAATCATTTTATAATGGATTGATATTGTTAACTCATTAAAAATTCCCATGTCCATTCTTTTCAAATCTAAGAATAGTGTATCCTTCTGAACACACATCATTGATAAAGTCATGGGATCCTTTCTACTTAGAGCATATGATACCTAATTTTCCTTAATAGGATGAATTTGGATTGAGTAGTTATAATCCTTAATAAGATCTAACCATCTTCAATGGTGCATAGATATTAAATACTTTTGTTATCAGTATATATCTCACATATCTCCCCATAGAGATAATGTTTCCATATATTCAATGAAAATATCTCTACTTATATCTCCAAATCATGCATAGGATAGTTTTTCTCATATATTTTCATATTTCTTCAGGTGTAGGATACCACATTATCATTTTTAATTAGTAAAAAACCTAAACCCTTATTTGAATCATTGTTTTATACTACAATGATTTTCAAAATTGTTGTTAGTGTGAGAAACGTTGCATTGAGATTCCTTTTTCCATCTCTTTGAAGCATTATTCACATTCACTCATGAAGGAAAACTTCACTCCCATATGATTCAAATTGGTTATTGGGTTTGAAGATAATGAGAAGTTATTAACAAATAGTTTCTAATACCCTACTATACTAAGGAAATTATGGATCTCTATTACATATATTGGCATGGTTCACCCTTCAATTGCCATTTTCTTGAAATGATCAACAAATGTTACTTTGATTGAGATAACATTCCCCAAAAATGATAATTCCTTCATCTAGAACTCACATTTACTATAAATTAAATAAATTTTCTCCCTTCACAAATTGATAAACATTGTACTCAAATTCTCCCCATGCATCTTCTTACTCTTGATGTATATTAGAATATAATTAATAAAGACTACCAAAAAAATTTCAAGGTAATATCTAAAGACTCTATTCATTAAATCTGTGAGAATTACTAGAGAATTATGGATTCATAAGGGAATTACTATGAACTATTAGTATCTATAGATCATTTGAAAGGCTTTAATTGTAATATATTCCTTCCCCACCTTTAATTGTTGATATCCCAACTAAAGGTCAACCTTAGAGAAATAACTATCCCCACATAGAAGATTAAACATGTCATCTATCTGTGTCAAGGGATACTTTTTCTTTATCATGATTTTATTGAGATCATGGTTATCAATGTAAAGGCACATCGATCCATCCTTCTTCCTGAAAAAGAAGACTGGTACACCCCATGGTAAAGTACTCATGCATATAAAGCAATTCTGTAGATTCTCCTGTAGAGTCATATTCATTATTTCTTCCAGCTCCACAGTGGCCATTCTATAAGGTGTCCTTGATATAGGCTGAGATCTAGGAATAAGTTCAATTAATAACTCAACCTCTCGATCTGGAATAAGTCCATGAAAATATTTAGGGAAAACATCATTTTAGTCTCTCATAATGGGAATTTCTTTGAGAATGATTTTATCCATTACCTAAATAATTTTGGAAATATGTTCTTACTCATAAGGTAGTAATATCTACACTTGAGAGAATGATTCTAAAGGAGGTTCATCCTCCTCCTAACACATTTATAGAATTTGAGATGCTTCGGGATGTGAAATGTAATCTACCTTTCCCAATATTTGATATTGGCTTATATAAAGGTAGTCAATCCATGAAAAAAATAGAATCAAACTCTACAAAATGGTGTATGAAAATATTTGATGGGAGGTTCATCCCACAAACTTTAATCATGGAGGATTTATAAACATTTAATGTATTAATTTTTCTATTTTCTATTCTCGTAGAAAACTCAACTTATATAGTTTGAGGTGGTGTTTGAATAGTTATACTAAACTTTCATGGTATGAAAGAATGTGTATAACCAGAATCAAATAATATGTTCTATATTCACGAATGAATAATCAGCATTCCTGTCACCACATCATTGTCAAGATCCACTTCATAAGTAGTGATAGTATATACCATTACATACATCCTTGGAGGTTGGTGTTGATGATTGCCTCTAACCACTCCTGTATTAGGGAAATGGTTCTCATAATTCACATGTTCCTTACAGTATTAACACTGCACTGTAGGCTGAGTCTTGATATGAACATTCCCTTAATCTTCATAATTAGTGGGATTATTAAAATCCCTTCATCAGTTATTAGACAGATGACCCTTTATTCCACATTATAAGCATTTAATGGTTCCCTTTAGATAGTTCCAATGATGTTTCTTCCCACAATTTTTACATATGTGATATTGGGTTTTTTTCATCATGGGATTTATCTTTAGATACACCCATAATATAATTCATTTTCCTCTTTTCACTGGTCCCATGAGACTACTGAGAGTCTTTGATCTCAATTTAATCCTTAAGGGAACAATGGAAAATCTATTCATATCTATCAAAGTCTCTAATTTCCAACACTTTTCATAGAATTTTCTTTAGTCCTATAAAGAAGAGATCCACATTTAATTCAATGTTCCTGAAAAAGCCATAGAAATATCTTGAAATCCTTGTAATGTTTTCATTGTATACTTTGATTGACTCATCTTCCTTCTTCTTCGGCATGAGTAATTCCATTCCCATCTTTAGATGAAGGGTTCAGGGGTAATTTTTAATGAATATTTTTTTCTTGAAATATTCTCCTTCCATTGAATCAATTTCCTCCTTAGAATTTATCTTTATATTAGTTTCCACCACTGATCAACTTCCCCCATTAAAAAAATAGATCACTAGCCCAAAATTATCTTATCATGAGAACTGGATGATTGAGAATAACTTTTCATTAGATTTAATCCATTGTTCCATGAGGAGGTAATTATAAGATCCACTAAATATGGGAGGAATTTTCCATATGATGGATTTTTTGGAAACTTGCTAACTCTTAGGAGAAGGATGGTATTCCACATGATTCAAATAATTATTCACAACTTGAGCGAGTTGATAAAGTTCTGTAATAAAGTTTTTGAGATGTTGTTCCAATCATATTTGGCATATCATTGTGGTGATCATCACATTTTTTATCACATTTATTATTGGCATGATTTCTTATATTCCTAGCCATTAACTAGTAAAAACAAAGAAAAATTAGGGACCTTGAATACATAACTAATAAAAATAATAATAGGAAACATTTAACATAAAAGGATAAACTTTTAAATGAAAAGTATATCCTAACTTGTGATTCCCTAGGTGTAAATATAAGTTATCCATGATCTGTTTCCTAACATATATTTTTATTGGAATTTTTTAATTCTATTAATAATGGTTCTTAACGAGCTTATGAATTTTTGAAAACATATCCCTTATGAATGTCAAACTAGGTGTATGGTAAAGCCCTATTAGGTCTAAAAGGTTCCTAGAAAAACAAAGATGTGGTGAGTCATGGTATATATATTCCTTTAAAAATTATTACCTCCCCACTAGATCTTGACCTCTTTATTATAAGGGTAAAAAAATTTCAATTAAGTGTTAATTCTTATCTCATTCTTTCCTTCTTTATCAAATGATGATGATTTGAATGTAATGCAGGAACGAAATAAGATAGACACATAGATTTTTACTTGGTTCACCTTCACTGGGCTACATCCAAGGAATAAAGGATAGAAATATGTTGATGTACCAAATCCACTAAGGCTCACTGCCAAAATTTTGTTCAGGATATATCACATCTATGCCTAGGCTCACTACCTTTACAAGGTTTAGAGTCTGCTCACTACTTTCCCAAGGGTTACGACCTATGTCACTTTCTCTGGCTCACTACAGGTGGAAAGAATCATTGTCTTCCTCTTCCTCTACTCACTACTATTGGAAGAGATTCAAACACAGTTTATAGACTTTTAGGTCCCTTAATTATCTATAATGAATACATCCTCAGTTATATATAGATGATCTATTAAAGTTCCACTTTTATACAACTGATGAATACCAATTTACTAGAGATTTACTAGGTAATGCATTCGAAAAACATTTGATATGCTCATTATCTTCACAAATATTCTCTTTCACAAAGATCAAATAGCCTTCAAAAAGCTCCTACCTTTCATGAATCTCACTTATCCATCGTGAAGCACGCCTATTTCATGAAGATTAAATAGCATTCGTGAAGTTCCTACCTTTAAAAAATTTCACTTATCCATCATCAAGAACACCTATTTCATAAATCTCAACTAGCCTGTGTGAAGCACATTTCATTCATGAATCTTACATAGTCTTCAAAAATTCCCTTAATTTAGTGATTTTCAAAACATTTGGTTGGATTTTATAGCCTTCGTGAACTTCTTCACATGAAACAACTTCATGAACAACCTTTACGATTCAGGATCTTTAAGATTTTCATCAAGTATTTCTAATTTTTCTAAAGGAGGTAGAGACCTATTTATAGGTATTTTATCTAATTCCAAAACCTTCTATCCACATCATCACTATTTTTTGATGCTCCCTCTTTTCCACTATGATTCCCCCTTTTTCATAATGCTCCAGTAAAATTCTCTATTCGCAATTCTCATCATTGTCCTGGAGATCACCTCTAAACTCTTATCACTACCATGATACTCCACTCGTGATGCTCCCCACCATTGTTGCATAGATCACCAAAAACATTCTTTGATCCTTCATGTAACACCCTTCTCAAATCCCATCTTCGTGAAACTCATTCCTAAGAAACAATGTAACCATATGTACAAAATATTCTATACCGCTTCCTGGGAATCCATTCATTTTTCGTGGATCTTTGTCATAATTACTTGTCAAAAAAATACTCTAGACTCCCCAAATTTCCTTAGAAACATTCTTTTTGAACAAGCACAATCCACCCAAATATACTACAATGTTACCTTGAGGGATTTTTTCCCAACATGCCAGTTTTCTTATACCAGGTTATCTCGTGTCAGGCTTGAAACACCTTGTTAGAGTTGTTAATACTAGGTACATCTATTCTAGAACTAAATCCACCTGTTGTATTCAGATAGGGATGTATTTTCATGATAAACCACTTAATCTATAATAACCAAAATTTATAGATGTTTTCCCATACTAAGTCTTATTGCTAGTGTTATTACTAAAGTGCTCTACTCCAAATATCATAAAATAATTAGACCTTCCTCTAATACCAAATATATCTACCCTATACTTTTACACATATCATTAAATTATTTTAAGAATAATTAAACATCAAATTACAATCCAAGGATTGTAAATTCTTGAGTCTTGGTGATTCGGTACCTAATTAAACATCATGAAACAAAAATATAAACATATTTATTTAATCTTCACAATGAGATATGAACTCCATTTGAGCTCTTATATCTATATAGTATAACCTGGGGAACACATGAATAAAGTCATGAGTTAAAAATATCAGCAAGGAGGTAAAAATAAGAATAAATCATAGCACATGGGTTATAAGGAATAACATAATGATAAAAAAATTCATGGAACATGAATAAACATATGGAATAATAACATGTAGAAAATGGGAAAAAATAATATTTCAATCATAATAATGTTTCATCAATTGAAAACAAGACTTTACATGAGTCAAGGCTCATTTAACAAGGAAGATCATGAGTTAAGGCTGACCACCAAGACTATTTCACATGGAACATGATTCAAGGCTAACAACAAAGATTGTTTCACATAACATCTCATGAGACTAAACATTATCCAATTAATTAGAGCACTATATAGGAGAACCCATAATAACATGTTCATGAAAATGTTTTTTATATAAATAATCATACACAAGAAATCAAACATAAACATAAGGGTTACCCATGGAAAGAATTGGGTATCATAATTATTTCAAAAGACATAACATAATGGAATATTATAATGGTGTACATGAAAGGAAGGATTCAAATTATGTATGGAAATTCATCCATTAAAATAGGATTTTATCCTTATAAGTTATGACAAACTTTAGTTAATACATGTAAAAATAGATTTTATGAAACATTATAAATAAAACATTTTAGCACATTTTAAGGAAAGAATTAATGATTCATTAAAATGAAAAATAAATATTTGTTTTTATAAAACCCGAAATGAAACAGGAAATATTTTAATAACAAAATGGTAGATTTTAGAAACATTATGGTGGATTAAAATATATAATTGAGTAAAATTCAAAATAGTTCAGAAAATTGGGATTTCCCTTGAATCTGGTTTTCTTTTCAAAATGATTTGGGAAGGGAACCTTATTAAACATGTATTACCCCATAAAATAAGGATGATATGATATGAATATATGATTTTGAAATATATAAACAGAATTTATAAAAATTAAATAAAAATAAATATGATTTACATTAGGAAAATAAATATAAAATGTAACCTTAATGAAATATGGAGGTTCAGAAAGGATCCCTTACCTTATGTTTGAAACGGTTCAACAGTTGATCTTAGTGTACAAAATATAAAAATTATATTAATTAATTAATTAATGAATAAAATTTTATACATTTAATTGATTTATTATAATTTTATTAAGTTCATTTATGGCCTTTTTGATGAGTTATAGTGTTCAATTTCGTCATTCAGGAGTGCTCATTTTTTTAGTTTTCATGTTCAGTTCCCTTGTGAAAGAGTATGGACGTTCAGGTAAAATGGAAATTGAAATAAAAAATTGAAGTTATAAGTTATTAATTAACATAAATAAGGTTAAATGGTTATATAATTAATTTGGTTATTTTGTATTAGGATGAATCATTAGATAAAATGTTAGTGATAATTGTTTAGATTATTTTTGGGTTGTTTTCACTCACAACGAACTTGTATTGTTTTATTATTTAACTTCATGTATATATAATGATTCTAAAACATTAAATAGAAATTAATACATATATTATAATTTTTTGACCATATATATGTTTTATTACCATCTTTTATTGTGTTAAAGTAAAATGAAAGTGCATCATCAATGATGCTAGTAAATTGACACATCATGTGCGATGATTTCATTTTTAGAACAAAAGGAGAGGAGAAGAGTTATTGATAATGGATTACTCTATAAACATAATTAAATTATAGTATATTTATGGTACTATATTTATCATTCCATTTGTATGAGGAGGGTTTAGGAGAGAATAAATAAAATAACTTGAAAAAAAATTAAAAGGAAAGGACAGAGGAATTTATCTCTTGAATTTGTCCTCTTTGAAGTCCTCCTTAAGGAAATGGGTATGTTTTTTAATGATACCAATATCTCATGGAAATGGGAGAGGGTATTAGGAATAGTATTGTTTAGAATTTTGACAAGGATTGAAGTATGGAAGGTTTGAGGAGTATATGGGGTGAGGAGTAGAATTTACAGTGGAGGAGAGGGGTATTTTTTTATTTTAATCATTAGTTTATTATTTTTGATCAAGAATATAAAAAAATTGATAATCGTCACCAAATATAATAAAATAATGAAGGTATGTTCAATATTATGGTTTTTACATCAGTGATGACTTGATAAATAGTGTATTTATCTTATAAAGTATATATACCGTAAATTATTGTATTTCATTATTCACAAAAAATTCAAGTATTTCAGAAAAAAGCCAAAAATTCCCCCAAACCATTTTTCAATGTGTAGAATCCAAAAATGAACCTCGTTTTATTAATATAATTTTCTAAATATTAGATTTTTTTAATTGAAATCATAATTTACTTGTAAAATACAGATTTTAAAATTATAACACATTTTATAGAACTTTGAAAAATTAATTAATGTATCATAAAATTATCATATAATCATAAGAAATCAAAGTATTAATTTATTAATACTTTTTATGAAAATAAATTTTCTTTTAAATTATAAAATTATTCATAAAATGGTAATTAAATATTTATGACTTGCAAAGTTCCAACACTTAATTAATAAATTTTAAATCATTTATTTACTTAAACTATGATATAATTATATAATATTTTAAATTATAATATTGAAAAATATCATTCGTACATTCATTGGTAAGGTTACTGTTCTATTTTCTGGTTTATTTCAATGTTTGGGTTATTATTCATTCAGTATAGCTTCCTTAACTTCTAGGAATACTTCTTATTTAATTCATTATTCATTTATAATGTTTTTATGGTGTTCTTAATATGTTTTAAATGATTTATACTATATAAAATAATTATTAGAATGGAATTTTCATTAATAAAATTTTGGGTTATTACATTACTACCCCTTGGATCCGTCTTATCTGGGATCGTACTGGACATGGTCCGTTGACATGCTCCTTGGAACCCATTTCAAGTCTAACCAAGTTTCCATAGTGATTCTATTGGGACTTAACAAGGATGAATTGGTCGCATATACCATGTTGTTGGCCTTGCTGGGTTTGAAATTTATGATTATATGGCATGGTTGTGGTATATGTGGAATGCTTGTTTATACAACTCAACCATGGTAAATTGTGAAACATCTTGTTATTTGGAATATTCAAGTTCTATATGATATAAAAGTAATATGGAAAGGCCATGGGTGATATGATATACTGTGTATATTACATTACCATAGTGTTTACTTACTATTATAATTAGCAACCTTGTGATAGGATATTGACACTTATTTTACAGGGAACCTTGTATGGCTGTATAAGATCACATTTTTGTTTAAAATTTTCACGACCCGCCCTCGGGGCCCGTGCCGTGACTACCCCAAGCCCGCCTTCCATAGGCTAGGGGCTGGCGACTAGCACCAAGGCGTAAAATCCCAGTAAAAAGGGAAGGCATTGCCTTAATAAAGTAACAACCACCACAGAGTCAGCAAGCGGAAAGTAACTACAAGTGCAGAAAAGTAAAGGGGGCCGGAATACAAGCCCAACTGAAAGTAAAGTACAACTCAAAAGGGAAAACAGCAACTGAAAGTACAAGCGGCTCCTGGGACGTCCTCCTCGATTCCTACCTGAAGGGTAGGTACAGATGGCTCAGCTCCTGGATCGTCCACCACGGATCCTACCTGAAGGGTAGGTACAGATAGCTCACAACTCCTCGGGTCCAACTGTCCGCTCCGAGCACGTCCCGCTCAGTGGTCCTCCTCCGGGTACCGACCTACTCCGAAAGCCTCATCCACAGTCAGCGCTGTCCGTCGTCTGCAACCAACACAACGAAGTGCGGGCAAAGCCCGTGCAGGGGTGAGTATAAGCTAATCAGTAGGGACCCCGAGACCCCTGAAGGTCTCTCAAATCCACAAAGGATAAACCACGAAGAAAAGTAACAATCACGAAGTAACATCCAGTATTGATTAGGTATATGCCCATACATATACCTATGTCACCAATTTCCGTTCGGCTCCAACACGAGCCCAAGAACAATCCAATCCACAAAGAAGAGTAAACAGTAAAATCCACATAGGATAACAGTACAAGTCCACACGGTTTATAACAAGTTTATGAAATCAACGGATAACTATTACCCAGGTATATGCCCATACATATACCTAAGTTATCAAGCGGTCCATCTCAATCATGAGGAAACACAAAGATCATTGACTCAGCTCAAACCAGGATTTTTATTATCGAAACCGTAGCTGCTGAAGAGCCCCGTCTCTGAAGTGTGCAGTAGTCCTGTCACGACTCCGAGGTACTGCTCACTAACCTAAGACTGCTGAAGTACTCCTCCTGTCGAGTACCGCGGGTCTGCTGCCAACTACCGGGCACTCCGTCCGCTGAGGGTCTGCTGCCAAATACCGGGCGCTCACCCAAATAGCCTACTGAGGTACTCCTCCTGTCGAGTACCGCGGGTTTGCTGCCAACTACCAGGCGCTCCGTCCGCCGTGGGTCTGCCGCCAAATATCGGGCGCTCCGTCCACTGGGCTAGTCGACTCACTCCAAGTCGAGTTGGTCAAGCAGTCGTCAGGTCTCAGTCATCTACACGGTCTCCGTACTCCGCACGCACGTCTCCACCGTCGCGGGTCTGTCTCTACAACCAAGCGCACACACTCCGTAGAGTATCGCGGGTCCGCCGCTACAACCAAGCGCTCCACCGCCAAGGGTCTGCTGCTGCATCCAAGCGCACCACCACTGTCAAGTACCAGGGGTCCGCCGCTACACCCAAGTGCTACACCGCCCAAGGTAAACAGAAGATTCAGCTCACACAGGTTCGGTAGCACTGTTCCACGTAGGATCGCTGAGTGCTGTAGTCGTCGTCGTCGAATCCACACAGGATCTCTGTACTGTCGTCGTCGTAGTCACAGTAGCAGTAGTAGTAGTCGTCACAGTAACAGTCGCAGCCAGCACTAGGGTTCCCGCACACAGCAAGCTCGTTCGGAGGGTCCGCTCCACGAGCCGAGAGGCTGATACATCAACTGTCACAAAGACCAGAGTTGATGTATCCAAAAGTTCCGTATCGTCAACAGGAACTCAACGCAACAGACGGCGCGTCGATCGGACGTCCGGTCTGAGAGTTATTGGCATTTTCGTTCCCGGGGCCCGGTTGGTTTTTAAGGCAAAACCAACCCGACCGTACTCCACCTGCGTCCAAACCTCGGGCGGAGTATGCCAAAATATCCGTCTCACTTAGAGGATTCCATCAAAATCGACGGCACGTCAATCGGACGTCCGGAACTCAAGATATGAGCGTTTCCGCTCCGAGGGCCCGGTTGGTTTCGTGAACGAACCAACCCGGCCGTACTCCACCTGTGTCCAAACCTCGGGCGGAGTATTCCAAAAGATCCGTCTCACTAAGAGGAACACAACGCGACTGACGGCGCGTCAATCGGACGTTCGTAGCTCAAGATATGAGCGTTTCCGCTCCGAAGGCCCGGTTGGTTTCGTGAACGAACCAACCCGGCCGAACTCAAAGTAACCCAAAACTTTGAGTGCGATATAACGAAACGACCGTCTCAATCCAAGGATCGCGTTGCCGCTGACGGTTCGTCGATCGGAGGTCCGAGGCACAAGTTATGGGCCAAAAACCAATTCTGGTTCGAAACGGGGGGGTCCGGGTCCGGGCCGACCCGGCCCGACCCCCCCTGGGCGGCGCGGTGGCCGGCGGCGGCGGCCGGCGGAGGCGGGGCGGCGGCGCGGCAGCCGGCGGAGGCGGTGCGGCGGCGCGGCGGTGCGCGAGGCGGCGCGGCGGCGCGCGGAGGCGGCGCGGCGGTGCGCTGAGGCGGCGCGGCAGGCCGCGGCTGGCGCCGCACGGGGTCGGCACGCGGGGGGCAAGCCCCCGCTGATTTTGTGAAGCAGCGCGGCCTTGTGCCGCGCCATTTGAATGAAACGGCCCCCGCACGTGGGGGCCGGCTGGACACGAACCGGGGGGCTGCTGCCCCCCCTCCTTTAAAGAACCGCCCCCCTCATTAAGAGGGGGGTTTGTAAGATGGCCGGGGGATTAATTCCCCCGGTTTTAAAGGTATCCGGCCGGCCAGCTGGCCGGCCGGTTTTCTCTAACGGGACCGGAAATTCCGGTCCCCCCTTCGGCTTCCGACGCCGGCGGCCCGGCCGCCGGTCTTCTCTTCCCGCCGCGGCCCGGAACCGGCCGCGGTCTCCTCGTCCCGCCGCGGCCCGGAACCGGCCGCGGCGTTCGTCATCCGGCGCGGTGCGACGGCACCGCGCCCCTTCGCCGTGTCTTGATTCCATTCAATGCGGCGCGACGGCGTCGCGTTCTTGAAGATTCTCCTCGGCGTAGCGCGACGGCGCCGCGTAAAATAATAGCACGAATGTCCGCGTGGTGCGACGGTACCACGCCACTTTACTTCTACCCGCAAGATAAATCAACATAAACGATGGAGGGGGGTTCGGCCGTGTTCATGCGATCCGGCCCCCCCTCACGTTAAATAAATAACTCAAATTAAACATTCAAGCCTCATGTTAGACAAGCGAGATCCACGTTCAAGAAAAGGAATAAATTAACAATATTCAACAACCCCTACCTCGAAGGAAGCTCGCGGAGCTCATCAACGATCCGCGAAGGACGAGCGTCGCGGAGGTCGGACGTCACGGAAGAAGACGTCGTCGGCATCGCGGTTATGGCGTCGCGGTAGACGGACGTGGGTTCGCCGCGAGAGGCACGTCGCGGAAAGCACGTCGCGGAGAGGATGCGTTGCGGCGTCGTGGAGGAAATCCAACGCGTTGCGGTCCGACGTCGTGGAAGAAGGACGCCGCGTTCTTCGTCGTGGAGGAAGAACTCACAAGAAGCCTCCCTCTTTTCCTCTCCGCACAGCAAACGCCAACCCGCAAAGGAAACTAAAAACTGAATTAAATAGAAGGGTTTGGAATTTCAAAGGTTTGAAATTCAAACCTCTTCATTTAATTCCCCACAATTAAAACTTAAGTTATAACTTAAGTTTATTAAAATTAAAGCATGACTTTACAACTTAACACAACACAACGTAAGTCCTTTGAAATTCAAGAGTTTGAATTTCAAAACTTTAATTAAACTCACTTATTAATGACATAAGTTATAACCTAAGTTTACATCATTAATTGTGAGTTGGGGGGGGGGGTTAGAGAATATGAAGGGGTGGGGTTCGTGTGGGCCCCACCACCCTCTTAACCTCCCAAGGGAAGTTGGGTTGTCACCCAACTTCCACCCAAAGGATAAAAACACTTAAGGAAGATAAAAATAAAAATTGAAGTTAAATTTTTATTTTAACATTCACAAATTTATTTTTACAACTCCCCTCGTGTAAACGCAACTTCGGGAAAGGTCTCCTTAAGCGAATATCGGCGCTACGAGTTCATCGGTGTCCTCGGATTTCAATTCCGAGCACCGGATCAAAAGTTAGGAAATCCCACTCGTTCGTTCACTGAACGTACCCGAGCCAAACTTCGGAAATTAATTCCGGGCACTACGGGCCTCGGAATCAGGTGCCGTCAGAAACTGCGGACTCATAAAATTCCAAAGAAAATTAACAAAAAAATTTCCTTGAAATTTCTGGGTCTTTACATTACTCCCACCTCAGGGCTTTACGTCCCCGTAAAGCTTCAACTCACACTTAAGGGAAACAAGCAGTACTGAGCACGCAACTGAGCTTTACGCTCCCATATGCTCACCTGAAGATCTCGTGCTACCCGAGAAGCACCCCAGGGGAAGCAACCGTTCATGTAGATCCTGCTCATGTCGATCCTCGATCTCTACTAGAACCTCTGTGCTTGTCGCCCTGTCATCGACGTCCAACTCCCCGGGGTCGAT
Source organism: Viscum album (assembly GCA_963277665.1). NCBI lineage: Eukaryota > Viridiplantae > Streptophyta > Magnoliopsida > Santalales > Viscaceae > Viscum > Viscum album. The sequence continues at coordinate 121,576,383 of OY728156.1, forward strand.
GACGTGTGAAGAAACATACATGTATCTCCACAGCTGAGACACGTGGTGGACATTATGCACCCGGTGCGACTGAGGTGGTAGGGTCAAGCGGTAAACCTCTTCGCCTACGCTGCTGAAGATCAAAAGGGTCCATCGAACTTCGGAGATAACATGCCGCCTCGGCCACATCTCCGAAACCTCATCGGGGTGAGACCGTATAAGAACGTGTTCGTCACCCTCGAACTCAAGAGGTTTCCCTTTTTAGGTTAGAACTGAAACTCAAAACTCCTGCTGCCACAAGGGTTGGGTTGACCAACTCAAGAGTGATTGGCCACACCCTCTTATGCCTGAGTTTAACATGTGCTGCCCAGGGTTTCCTTTTCGCCGACCAAGGAAAACCCATTCCGACGTTTGCCTAAAACAGTCAACCGGGGTATGATTTGTGAATCAAAACCATACCCAGATCAACGTCGTAAGGCCTCTACGCTGCCACCAAGAGATTCCAACCGAAACTCTCGCCTCAAGGTCAAATCACACCGTCGGCGTAAGCGTGATTATCGAGTCTCCTCCCAAAGGTATCTCCAGACGTGAGGGTCAAGTCTACGGCTTACCCGGAACCTCTAGGTCTGGGACATGATTCGTGGACGGGTAGAATGATTGGTTCTTATGTCTATAGATATGGCAGCTCGTAGTAGACATAATTCGTACCCCGAATCATTCTTAGAGCTCCTGGGTCACACTCCTTGACCGCAATGCAGCTACTCTCCTCCCCAGCCCTCCTGCTCCCTGAGCCTGGCGGGGACTACTAAGTCGGGTGGTCGCAACATGTCGAAATGTACACCACCACATGCTGCTCTCTAAGCTCCGCTTCCACGTCTGCTACCCTGCAGATTCATCTGTCCTTAGCTCTTCCTCCTCCTGAAACATTTTACACGCCCGAGTCTCTGAGACTGGCGCTAGTTTCCTGCCTTTCACTGCTAACGTTCACAACCACAAAGGTTCTCTCTAGCATCCTAGCATAGGTAGAAATGCATAGAGGAAAAGTAATGGTTCGGATGTCCTTTAGACACACTTCGCTCAGAAGTTCGAGTCTAAAGATCTGATCACAACGTAACCAACGAGTACCAAGATTGATTGGTAAGCCACATTGAGTGCTCTGCTTCCGACATGTCATACTGTCGAAGCTGTATTAGCTCCAGAAAACTCACAACCACCTCCTCAAGCCAGTCCTCAGCCGCCTACGAGTCAGGCTCACTTCGAAACTTGAGGGATATCTGGTGCTAAAACATATGTAAGGCACTAAGCCTGTGAGTCTCTGCTGACCAACAGGTAGTGACATAGCTGGCGCACTACCCGTAGGTACTATCCCAGGTATCGGTTCGCGTACCGAAGCCTCATTACTATAAGGACCAACCTCATGGTCACTCACTGGAAACACCAGGTGCTAAGATCATCATCCTCTCTACTAGTATCCAAGCTAGGCGTAGAACTCTAGCAACCGCCTCCATCCAGTCCACTGCTGCCTGGGAAATCTGTCTCGCCTCGTATCCTCAGAGGCCTCTACTGCTGGAACTCGTGCATCGTGCTCTGCTAGCGTGCACCGTCAGCTAGTGGCATCTGCTGCCTAACGGGTGGTGGTGTTGCTGGTACACCACCCGAAGGTGCCAACACTGAAAAAGGGCCCTGCACCGGAGTCTCGCTGCTCGGTGGGCCATCATCGAGAACTCTCTCGGAACTCCAGCTAACTATCTGCATGGTGACATCCTGAACAGTTGCGTCACGGTCAACGATTTATACCTGGTGAGCTGACCTGGTTTGAGCTGACTTTAAACCTTTTGGGAAACACACACGCAATCAATGTTTTCGTGCATTAAGTCGGAAATCAGAAGTCAGGGTCCTGGTGTACGGATACGTCGGCCGCCGCACCAACACTGGACTCCCTGGACTGATAACCACACTCAATACGCTAAACATTATTGCTTCACATAGAAAAGATCAGAGTTTGCGGTAGAACCGAACCGCTCTGATACCAATTTGTCACGACCCGCCCTCGGGGCCCGTGCCGTGACTACCCCAAGCCCGCCTTCCATAGGCTAGGGGCTGGCGACTAGCACCAAGGCGTAAAATCCCAGTAAAAAGGGAAGGCATTGCCTTAATAAAGTAACAACCACCACAGAGTCAGCAAGCGGAAAGTAACTACAAGTGCAGAAAAGTAAAGGGGGCCGGAATACAAGGCCAACTGAAAGTAAAGTACAACTCGAAAGGGAAAACAGCAACTGAAAGTACAAGCGGCTCCTGGGACGTCCTCCTCGATTCCTACCTGAAGGGTAGGTACAGATGGCTCAGCTCCTGGATCGTCCACCACGGATCCTACCTGAAGGGTAGGTACAGATAGCTCACAACTCCTCGGGTCCAACTGTCCGCTCCGAGCACGTCCCGCTCAGTGGTCCTCCTCCGGGTACCGACCTACTCCGAAAGCCTCATCCACAGTCAGCGTTGTCCGTCGTCTGCAACCAACACAACGAAGTGCGGGCAAAGCCCGTGCAGGGGTGAGTATAAGCTACTCAGTAGGGACCCCGAGACCCCTGAAGGTCTCTCAAATCCACAAAGGATAAACCACGAAGAAAAGTAACAATCACGAAGTAACATCCAGTATTGATTAGGTATATGCCCATACATATACCTATGTCACCAATTTCCGTTCGGCTCCAACACGAGCCCAAGAACAATCCAATCCACAAAGAAGAGTAAACAGTAAAATCCACATAGGATAACAGTACAAGTCCACATGGTTTATAACAAGTTTATGAAATCAACGGATAACTATTACCCAGGTATATGCCCATACATATACCTAAGTTATCAAGCGGTCCATCTCAATCATGAGGAAACACAAAGATCATTGACTCAGCTCAAACCAGGATTTTTATTATCGAAACCGTAGCTGCTGAAGAGCCCCGTCTCTGAAGTGTGCAGTAGTCCTGTCACGACTCCGAGGTACTGCTCACTAACCTAAGACTGCTGAAGTACTCCTCCTGTCGAGTACCGCGGGTCTGCTGCCAACTACCGGGCGCTCCGTCCGCTGAGGGTCTGCTGCCAAATACCGGGCGCTCACCCAAATAGCCTACTGAGGTACTCCTCCTGTCGAGTACCGCGGGTTTGCTGCCAACTACCAGGCGCTCCGTCCGCCGTGGGTCTGCCGCCAAATACCGGGCGCTCCGTCCACTGGGCTAGTCGACTCACTCCAAGTCGAGTTGGTCAAGCAGTCGTTAGGTCTCAGTCATCTACACGGTCTCCGTACTCCGCACGCACGTCTCCACCGTCGCGGGTCTGTCGCTACAACCAAGCGCACACACTCCGTAGAGTATCGCGGATCCGCCGCTACAACCAAGCGCTCCACCGCCAAGGGTCTGCTGCTGCATCCAAGCGCACCACCACTGTCAAGTACCACGGGTCCGCCGCTACACCCAAGCGCTACACCGCCCAAGGTAAACAGAAGATTCAGCTCACACAGGTTCGGTAGCACTGTTCCACGTAGGATCGCTGAGTGCTGTAGTCGTCGTCGTCGAATCCACACAGGATCTCTGTACTGTCGTCGTCGCAGTCACAGTAACAGTAGTAGTAGTCATCACAGTAACAGTCGCAGCCAGCACTAGGGTTCCCGCACACAGCAAGCTCGTTCGGAGGGTCCGCTCCACGAGCCGAGAGGCTGATACATCAACTGTCACAAAGACCAGAGTTGATGTATCCAAATGTTCCGTATCGTCAACAGGAACTCAACGCAACAGACGGCGCGTCGATCGGACGTCCGGTCTGAGAGTTATTGGCATTTTCGTTCCCGGGGCCCGGTTGGTTTTTAAGGCAAAACCAACCCGACCGTACTCCACCTGCGTCCAAACCTCGGGCGGAGTATGCCAAAAGATCCGTCTCACTTAGAGGATTCCATCAAAATCGATGGCACGTCAATCGGACGTCCGGAACTCAAGATATGAGCGTTTCCGCTCCGAGGGCCCGGTTGGTTTCGTGAACGAACCAACCCGGCCGTACTCCACCTGTGTCCAAACCTCGGGCGGAGTATGCCAAAAGATCCGTCTCACTAAGAGGAACACAACGCGACTGACGGCGCGTCAATCGGACGTTCGTAGCTCAAGATATGAGCGTTTCCGCTCCGAAGGCCCGGTTGGTTTCGTGAACGAACCAACCCGGCCGAACTCAAAGTAACCCAAAACTTTGAGTGCGATATACCGAAACGACCGTCTCAATCCAAGGATCGCGTTTCCGCTGACGGTTCGTCGATCGGAGGTCTGGTTCGAAACGGGGGGGGGGGGTCCGGGTCCGGGCCGACCCGGCCCGACCCCCCCTGGGCGGCGCGCGGAGGCGGCGCGGCGGCGCGGCGGTGCGGCAGGCCGCGGCTGGCGTCGCACGTGGTCGGCACGCGGGGGGCAAGCCCCCGCTGATTTTGTGAAGCGGCGCGGCCTTGTGCCGCGCCATTTGAATGAAATGGCCCCCGCACGTGGGGGCCGGCTGGACACGAACCGGGGGGCTGCTGCCCCCCCCTCCTTTAAAGAACCGCCCCCCTCATTAAGAGGGGGGTTTGTAAGATGACCGGGGGATTAATTCCCCCGGTTTTAAAGGTATCCGGCCGGCCAGCTGGCCGGCCGGTTTTCTCTAACGGGACCGGAAATTCCGGTCCCCCCTTCGGCTTCCGACGCCGGCGGCCCGGCCGCCGGTCTTCTCTTCCCGCCGCGGCCCGGAACCGGCCGCGGTCTCCTCGTCCCGCCGTGGCCCGGAACCGGCCGCGGCGTTCGTCATCCGGCGCGGTGCGACGGCACCGCGCCCCTTCGCCGTGTCTTGATTCCATTCAATGCGGCGCGACGGCGTCGCGTTCTTGAAGATTCTCCTCGGCGTAGCGCGACGGCGCCGCGTAAAATAATAGCACGAATGTCCGCGTGGTGCGACGGTACCACGCCACTTTACTTCTACCCGCAAGATAAATCAACATAAACGATGGAGGGGGGTTCGGCCGTGTTCATGCGATCCGGCCCCCCCTCACGTTAAATAAATAACTCAAATTAAACATTCAAGCCTCATGTTAGACAAGCGAGATCCACGTTCAAGAAAACGAATAAATTAACAATATTCAACAACCCCTACCTCGAAGGAAGCTCGCGGAGCTCATCAACGATCCGCGAAGGACGAGCGTCGCGGAGGTCGGACGTCACGGAAGAAGACGTCGTCGGCATCGCGGTTATGGCGTCGCGGTAGACGGACGTGGGTTCGCCGCGAGAGGCACGTCGCGGAGAGGATGCGTTGCGGCGTCGTGGAGGAAATCCAACGCGTTGCGGTCCGACGTCGTGGAAGAAGGACGCCGCGTTCTTCATCGTGGAGGAAGAACTCACAAGAAGCCTCCCTCTTTTCCTCTCCGCACAGCAAACACCAACCCGCAAAGGAAACTAAAAACTGAATTAAATAGAAGGGTTTGGAATTTCAAAGGTTTGAAATTCAAACCTCTTCATTTAATTCCCCACAATTAAAACTTAAGTTATAACTTAAGTTTATTAAAATTAAAGCATGACTTTACAACTTAACACAACACAACGTAAGTCCTTTCAAATTCAAGAGTTTGAATTTCAAAACTTTAATTAAACTCACTTATTAATGACATAAGTTATAACCTAAGTTTACATCATTAATTGTGAGTTGGGGGGGGGGGGTTAGAGAATATGAAGGGGTGGGGTTCGTGTGGGCCCCACCACCCTCTTAACCTCCCAAGGGAAGTTGGGTTGTCACCCAACTTCCACCCAAAGGATAAAAACACTTAAGGAAGATAAAAATAAAAATTGAAGTTAAATTTTTATTTTAACATTCACAAATTTATTTTTACAACTCCCCTCGTGTAAACGCAACTTCGGGAAAGGTCTCCTTAAGCGAATATCGGCGCTACGAGTTCATCGGTGTCCTCGGATTTCAATTCCGAGCACCGGATCAAAAGTTAGGAAATCCCGCTCGTTCGTTCACTGAACGTACCCGAGCCAAACTTCGGAAATTAATTCCGGGCACTCCGGGCCTCGGAATCAGGTGCTGTCAGAAACTGCGGACTCATAAAATTCCAAAGAAAATTAACAAAAAAATTTCCTTGAAATTTCTGGGTCTTTACAAAAATTTCCTTTGTAACATTACTTGTAGTACTTCCATACCATTTATACTATGAAATATAATTTAGATTATACTGAAAAATTGGGACTTCTTATAGACACCCTGGGTGGTGACCTGTTGGGATTGTTTCTCATACCCTGTTTGGGCTATCATTGGGTACCCGAACAGACTATATGGCTGTAGGTTAGGATAGGGGAATGATACCATAGTATGATGCTTGATGTTCTGATGCTTAGCAGTAGGGGATAAGAGGATTGTGCTAAGGTTTTTGATTCTCTCTGAAGATAGTTTTTTCTATACATTTATACATTTTGATATATATATACATATATATAGTACTCATGCCATGTATAATTGTTTTGGATGCATTGTAAAGACAAAACATTGTCATCGTATTGTATATAATTTTGTTTCTACTTTTGATTATATTCCTCTTAATATCATGTTTACACTATGGTGGGTAACTGGTTAGTGTCTTTTTATTTGTTTCAGTCTTCTAGATATTTTTATATCTTCTAATTTATTTACTACTTCTTTTATAGATTTTTATGATTTATACCATTGATTTATACTCTGATAATAGGAAATAGTGTCCCGAAAACCATGCCTTAGGCCCTCAATACTTGTTGAGAGACTCTGGAGTTTGGGGAGATACCCTTGAGGCCATGTCACTAACCGGGCTTGGGGCACTATTCAATGGAATCCTGGTATGGGACATTACAAAGTGGCATCATAGGGTTCTATTTTGTTGTTTTTACTATTTTAATACAATATAATGGGATAAAAAGATGTTATATGTTTTCAATAGTATGTGCATATATGTGGCTAACCCATGTATATGAAATAGAGAAATTGAATCGTATGAAAATTGATATTTTATGTATTTTTGATATTTCAGTTGATTTGATTCCTACATTGGATGATGCACTAGAATTATGATGTTTTCATTGATATGGATTTGAGTTCAATTTTGTTTCATCCTGATTAGATGATGGTATTCCATCTTAAACATCCTTTTAGGAAACTACTAGATTTCACATTACATACATTATGACATGTCATATAGGGTGTATTTCCTATTTTCATGACTTTTTGATTGGTGAATTGTGTGATACATTTGATATACCCACTATTTTTATAGATATTATTTGGATAGAAATTAAAAATATGGTTGGTACTTAGAGTTCCTATTGAAACATAAGTAGTGTTTTCCTTATTAGGTTACAATAGATACCCTAAGAAGACAAATATGTAATGTTCAGTCATGGAATATGAGTCAGATGGACTAGAATCTATTATATTGTGGATTAGGTGGACAACATATTTGGGTTCATAAGGAGTATGGGACCTTTTAGATCATGAATAGTGGACAATTTACGTCAACCATTTGAAAGAGGATTTTGATTTAAATTTTAAATGATTGTGAATTCAAATGGATATTGAACATGTGGAATAGAGAGCATGACCTAGACATAGAATTTGAGTGGGAAGTAGGTTTTATGTGTAGTGATTTTTATGGAGATTTATTTTTACTAATTATGGATTTTGGAGTAGGATGTGTGGTATGACATGAGTGTATAAAGGATTTGACATGTCCTATTATTTTAGTTAAAAATTTTGATATTGATTTATTTTTAGGAGTGTGTTTGGACTTATAGCTTCATTCCACTATGTGTACCTCCTACCATGTTTCATCAAGGTGGCGACAACCATGCCGCATAGGCGGTGGACCATAGGCTACCGATATATGCTTATATAGTGCTAGTTGAGGCACCAGTGGTTGAAATGGACATAGGTGTCGAGGTACAGTTATATGATAATTTTAATATATTTATGTAGACTATTTAGGGAGCATTAAATTCTTCCCCATATATGGCTTATACAATGGGTGTTTCCCAGAAGACTCATCCTCCCATGTTTTTAGAGGATGGTGGTCTATAAGTTACTAATTTGTGACCTGACACTACTTTTCCACATTAAAATATCAAGAGACACCTCCTAATAGGATAGAAAATATCACAACATTCATGATTGTTTGTGAAAAAGAGAACTTTTGGGATTTTTTCAACAAGGATAACAGAATGTAAGATATGGGTTGGATGGATTCCAAAAACCGATTCTGTGGTTAATTTTTACCCAATACTCTGAGAGCAATGTGGGATAATGGGTTTATGTATATACATTAGTTCATGATGAAGATTATAGATTATTCATCATGATTTATAGATATGTAGAGTTTTTTTAGGACATACATTTTGGATGAGGCACTGATTGAGAGACCCATTGAGGATGGTCCTAGACATTCCATTCATTCTCAAGCCAACATGTTCAGATTGAACTCTTTACTAAGATAGTAAATCATAAACTAATTATAGAGTGAAAACTTGGGGAAGCTAGGGGTTCAGAGTAGATTATTGCAGTCTCTCGTCCCAGTGGTTTACATTCTAATGGTAGAAATCTACATTTTTAGGATTTCCATGAGTTGAGTACCAACCATGATTCTAGTTCGATAATTGTATTATTCTTTCATCATTTTTTTATATAGGCATATATGAGGAATTAGTGTGATCATAACCCAATCAAGTGCCAATTTTATAGTAGGATGGGCCACGTCTAGTGTTTTTGCAGGACCTTCCCTCCAGTAATGAATGGTAGGGGTTGACTATAACACAAGGTTCAGGACCGGTTTTCTTAACACTACATCATTTAGGGATCTTCAGTAGTGCCATTCAATCAGTATAAGGTGGTGGTATTGTTTGAGGTGGACAAACACGATTTGTTCTAAGACACCAATGTTTACCTACTATGGATAGTGTGGTTGTGTCACGAGGTCACAGTTCATTCCATATATATTATGTGTAGCCTATCCCTAAAAATCATGGTTCCAGACCTTCTACATTGAGAGGTACGATGATTGTAGTATCTTATATTTCATTTTCTCTTCTCGATATAGTTTCATCACAAAATTTCATATTTTTTTATGTTATGGAGACCCATGGGCTTGAGGTTATATTTTTTGAGGTCATTTTGACTCTTAATAATGAATTTGGGTTCAATAAAGAGAGTGTATTTTAGTTTAAGGGCTCCCCATTAAGGTTGGTGGGTGCCACATCATATGGTATATTGTTCTCCATGAGATAACTGAGTTTGATTTCATTATCCAAATATACTAGCCAACATCTTATAGAGATGACATTGAATGCTATCATTGGAGTGTGACTTTCACTTCACTATAGGGAACAGTTTATACTCACAAGGGTGAATAGTATTTCATGGCAAGGTGAGCCGGACCACAATATCATGGGATGGGCATAATGATATTCGAGATTGATTCTTTTTATCTGGATGATCCAAGATATTGTCAGTAATATTTTCCTCTAGTGGTTGATCATTTCATGGATGGTTTCCATGAAAATACTTCTAGTTTACCTTATTAGAGGTTGAGTTCACCATTAAGAATGTGATAAGAGCTACACCAGTATAAATTCCTCCATTTAGGATGGATACAACATATTTTGAGGAGCACTAAAGGAAGCTATTGGAATTGGAGGTAGAAGGGTATATACAACCCAGTACTTATCTATATGGTTCTCTAGTTCTTTTTTGAAAATTTTTTATGTTACCCTTAAGTTATGAATGGATTATAATAAATTGATCTAGATAAAGGTTAAGAACATATATCCATTTCCAGGGATAGATGATATGTTTCAACATCTTTTAGGAGATCGACTATTCTTAAAAACTGATTTGATAATGGGATACCATCATGTTCATGTTTGACTTAGAGAAATTACTCATAAATTTTTTTCAGCGTGTATGATTTATATGAGTATCTATTTATTTCGTTTAGTCTTATGAACATGATAACCGTTTTCATGGAATAGATAAAATGAGTTTTCCCTACTAATCTTGAATCATTTGTGGTGTTTTTTAAAATATATCTTGGTGTATTATAACAATCTACACGACCATGGAAAACATATTGAGATCTTTTTGGATACACTATGAGAGAATCAGTTATATTATATGCTCACAATGTGAAAATTATGGATGTATAAGATTTAAATCCTAGGTCTTATTATATAAGAGTCATGAGTATCAATTGACCCATAGAAGGTGGGATATTTTGTTTTTTGGGAGGATCGCAAAAACATATTTGGAATTCGAAATTCCGTTGGCATATCTGGGTATTACAGGCGTTTCATAAAGGTATTATCATTCCTAGAAACAACATTGATAGACATGAATATAAAGGATTTAAATTTTTTATGGTTCAATACATATGAGACATTTTTTTTAGAAAATAGAAGGGACACTTATTTTAGCAATGGTCCTAATTCTTCCCCGAGAAAGGTAGAAGCTACACTATTTATTGTGACACATCAGGTATTGTGATTAGAGAAGTGATAATTTAGTGAGATATAGTCATGGCATATAGGTCTCGGTAGCTGAGTCCACTTGAGATGAAATTTCCAACATAAGATATTTAGTTACCTGAAATTGTTAATTATTTGAACATTTTGAGACATTATTTTCTGGGAGAGGGTTTTTTTCATTTACAAGAACCAAAAAAGCCTCATGTATACATTTACATCATGCCATATTAGTCTAACACACTAAATGTGTGTTGAATACATACAATTTTTTTGACTTTTATCTTTCCTATAGTCTTAGGAAGGGAAATTTAGGTGTCGATGAACTGAGAAAGAGGACTCAGATATAGGCAATTCAGTAGGCTAGTATCGGGTGGTAGCTCATGGATATGTTTTCTAAGATATGCATGGAGGTTCATGATGGTCAAGGGAAAAACATTAATTATTCTTTATATGTGACCTATACACTTATGGATGGATTTAGTATGAGTTATATTTCATATTGAGAGGTCCTAGTCCTATGGGAAAATGTGCTAGGTGAGGACCCAACTCCAAGTTGGACTATGGGAATGGATGATATCCTATGTGTCCATGGTTTCATCTTAGTTCTAGTGGACATACATGAAGAAAATAATCTTTATTTTCATGCCTTGGTTTAGGTGGTTCATCCTAGTCTTACCAAGATGTATCATGATTTAAGTCTCCAATATTGGTGGTTGGGTATGAAAGATGAGGTGGCTGGTTTTTATAGGACCCCAGTACACCCATAGAGGGGAGGTATGAATCTAGGTTTCAACATTTTCATTTAAAGTGATAGATAATGTTTCCATGTTGATAGGAACTTTACAAACCTATATGATTTAAATTTTTATAAAACAAACAATATCATGGAAAGATACAACACAACAATATTACCTAGATCACCACTAAGGGAAATTCTAAGTTGTATACACTAATTCTGTGTCATTCATACCCAAGTCCACTAATATTCACTAGTTGGGGAATAAAAAATTTCAAAAATAGTCACTATGTTATAGGAACACTACCTTTAGAATATTTTAAGAACATCACACTGCCTCCCTTAAACCACTTTTGTTGACTCAACCAAGCTCACTTCTTTAGGTGAAGTCTTACTCAGTTTGACAACATGAAGTTCGCATCAGTAGATTGTAATTTAAGCCTTTTACATGACTTGAATAAGACTCTTCTTGAACCATAGTCTTGAATTAATGCACTTCAAATCACTGATCAAGCAAACCGGATATTCAAAACATGAAATAAGTGCACCTCATCCCTTGTGCACAACACCTTTTCCAATGCGAAATTTTTAGTACTTCAATGAAAGATGTATTTTGTAGAACCCTTAACATTCACTCAACCACACCACAAGTTTCAATAGGTCTTCAAATACATAAGTTACATTCTGAAAACAAGATTTATTGTGTGTAAGTATTTTGAATGCAACTCCTTCACATGGCAGAGACACAAAAACATTGTTGGAAAAAGTTCTAACTATTATATTGGGGTAGCCACTTATTTATAGAAATTTCCATCCATATGTGAATGTTACTTGTGCTCTAACCCCTAAATATATAAACATAATTTTGACATCATATTTGGTGTGTATGATGCTTTCATGAAATTTCATCTTTTACATGTAGAGTATGCCTTTTCCATATTTTGATGTAATGATATCGAAACTCTACATGCGCATAGATGAGGTTTGATGTTGTATTTGGATTTGTTGGAAATCTATAGAAAAATTAAATAAATCACCAGCCACTATAAAAACCTAATACATTAGGAACAAATTATCCAACCCTCTATGTCTACACAAATAATGATAATTGTATAAAAAAAAGAGGGGAAGTATGAATTGGGTTCTCATGTTTTGGAATTCTTAAATTGTTTCAAGCTATACTCTAACTATTTCCTCATAACACCTAATTTTAATCATTTAATTGAAGCATTGCATACTATTTAATCAAAACACACAATTCTCATTATGAAATAAAATCATTGCATGGTTTTTCAAAAACCTATAATCAGGAAACCCCTTAAGACGTCATTAAATTTATCTATTATCCCCATTTGGGAATAAACCCAAAGGACCTATATTTTTACTTGTAAATATCAAAATAGACTCTCCCTGGATAATATATCCCCTTTAAAACTACATCAATTACCCAAATAGATTAAATCAGTTAACATATATAGAGAGAGGGGACAATCTGTAACCTCCTCATGAACTAGGAGGATACTGATCTCTGAGGATCAACTTATGTTTCTCAAAAATGGGTGATTCAAATTGATTATATAGAATGGAAGCCACGTGGCCATCAGTTTCAAGATGATCTATTTTAATCATACTTTATTCAATAAAATTTCTTGATGAAGTGATATCAGATCTCAATATGGTTTTTATGAGAATTATGAAATGTATTCTTCATAATATAATTTTCACTATTGTTATCACAATGAATTACCATTGTCTATTTCACATCACCACCAATATAATTTAGTTGTTACTTCATCCACAATATTCGAGGGTAAGTCTTTGTAGAAGAGATATACTATTCTTCATCCATACTAATATAAGTTCTTTCCTATTTCTTTCTCAATTATTCCCTACATTTATTTCTCACGAGGAATGGTCCACCACTTGTGGAAATTCTATCCATGACATCTACAACCTAGTCAGCATCAGAAAGGTTTGATAATTTATTATATCTTCCTGTATCAAAGAATAATCCAAAATTTATATTACCTTGAATGTACCTCGTGATTCTTTTGATTTCTTCGTAATGATCTTCCTTCAGATTATATTGAAAGTGGGCCACCAAGCATGATTTAATGATGATATTCTGATATATTGAAGTCAAGTAAAATAACCTTCCAATGATTCTCCTATAAAGTGTGGGATCCACATTTGTCTCATCCACATGATTTACATGTTTTTTCCAACTAAAATTGAATTATACATTGATTTCGATCCATTCTTGTTGAATTTTTTCAGCATCCCTATTGTATATTTTTTCTATGAAATTAAGGTATAACCCTTCATCTGAATCACCTGATGCCCCATTATTTATGTGAGTTCACCAATCATGGACATTTAAAATTCTTATTTAGTGTGATTGTAAAATTATACAACTGATATCTTCAAACTTCCACCATATATATTATCATATACCTAAAAATCATAATAAATTGAGCTTAGTTTGAATTCTTCACATAGAGATTATGATTGACACCTAAAACCATGAATTTAAGCTTCTTTAAATAAGAATATAGTCAATAATACCATGTATGTGGTTCCTACATTAGACCATAGAGGGCCTTTTTTAATCTACAAACCTTTTCTTCATCAGTTATAATCATAAATCCCACTGGTGGATTGATGTAGACTTCTTCTTCAAGAACTCTATTTAAGAATATTGTTTTGACATCCATCTGAGAAGCATTGTACCCTCTTTGAATTTACATGGAAATTAATAGCCTGATTGGCTCTAGTATAGCTACTAGAGAAAACATTTCATCAACATCAACACCCTCAATCATTTCATATACTTTACACATCAAGAACACCTTATTTATGATCACATTTCAATGCTCATTGAATTTTCTTAAAGATCCACTTTCTTCTAATCACATTATGATCTTTACGTATCTTAACTAAATATCATGTTTGATTCATGTCAATATTATACAATTTTTCATTCATGGCCTTAACCCATGATTCATCATTCACTAATTCTTCAAACAAGGTTGGTTCCACACTTGATAGGAATGAAGAATGTTCTTCATTCCTCATTATCCTTGTTTTTGTGGGTGTGTTCCAATCCCCAATGATGTCAAATTGATCAATTTAGGTTCTTCTTTTTCACTTTGAGGATCTAATTATGTTTCATTCTCCATGGGTTCCACATATGATTCTTCTTCTAAATCATCATCATTTTGTAACCCTTAAATATTTTTCATTACTACCTCGATTTCTCTATTTAATTATGTACCATTTACACTTTCTTCTTCATCTTCTGTCATATCAACATATGATTTCTTATAGGTATTTATGGTTTTATATTTAATGATCTTAATTTTATTTCTTTCAAAAATTCTCCCAATATGATTATTGTATCAATTCTCAACTTTACTCTTCATTTAATATCCAAGGAATATTACCTTTTCTACATTATCACCATACTTCCCTTGATTTCACTTTTTTGTTTCGGATGAAACATTACTTCCAAAAACATGAAAATAATTTAGATAGGTCTTCCTTACATACCATAACCCATATGGTTCCTTGGTTTTTTCTATGTACTTGCCTATTTGATTTTGAGTGTACACTACTGCTTGAACAATATCTATACAGTAATGATGAGAAATATAACTCTCAATCAGAATTATTCTAGCCATATTGTTCACCTATGGATTTATGTGTTCAACAACTCCCTATTATTGTGGGGTTATCACTAAAACCACCTGGTTTTTTATTTCATGTTTTCCTATTTATCTTTCTAATTCAATGGATGTGTACTCTCCTACATTTTCGGATCTTTCAATATTCATTGTGCATCTAGTTTCATATCAATTTGACAAAAACTCTTTATGAAATAAAGAAATGGTTGTTTCCTTTTCATAAAAATTACGTAGAAAATTATACTATAATCATCAATAAAAACAATGATGTACCACTCTATATGTTTTCCAATCACATTTATTAGACCACATACATTTTTTAGCACAATATCAAGCAGATTTAATGCCATTTTCTTCTTCAGCTGACATGAACTGAGACCATCTTTCCTCACATTCCTCAATCACGTCTATTTTCTCATTAATTCTTAATATTGTGGATATATATTACTATATTCATCTTAGATATATTTTCTATCAGTTTTTGATTAATTTTACCCAGCCTCTAATGCCAAAAGTTCTATTCTTTTTCAATAGTTAAGTAACAAATTTTTTATTTACTGTCAACTTTCTAAAAAATTTCATCAGTTATTAATACTTTAATGAGTGAATTACTTACCATTCCTATGATAGTTAATCCAATTTTTTTA
The DNA here is from genome assembly GCA_963277665.1 of Viscum album. Taxonomy (NCBI): domain Eukaryota; kingdom Viridiplantae; phylum Streptophyta; class Magnoliopsida; order Santalales; family Viscaceae; genus Viscum; species Viscum album. The sequence goes on from OY728156.1 coordinate 121,591,960, forward strand.
GATTTCACTATCAGTCCAAAGTTATATAGTTGACTCACACTTAGGAGACTGTGGTGCAAACCATCCACATAGAGAACTTTAGTTTTCCTAAGCTCGTTATTTTCAAGTTATGTACTTCCTCTATCTTTGATTTTTAAATAAGAATCATTTATAAAACTTACTATTACATCAACCATTTTTTTACATTCTTCAATAAATCTACATTTCCAATCATCTGGAATGAGCACCCACTATCAAGAATGTAGGTTCTACCATTCTTTGTAGCTGTAAGAGATATGTCTGGTAGGTTGTATTTCTCGATATTTTTCTTTTCCTTTAATGGAATGCATGATTTGGTGGAGAAAAAAAATGGATTATCAAATATATTTTCATTTTTCATGGGTTAATCATACTCATATTCTTATTCAAAAGAAGAATACCTATTTATAGAGTGACTTCCCTTGCTTGGAGGGTATGAACTTATCTCCTAGTTCTATAGGAAATATTCCGACCTTTCTCAGCCTATAATGAAGAGCATTATGGAAAAAATAGAACAATGAAAAAAAATATGCATAGAATCTATTTATTATATTTGATGAAGGATATGGTATCATTCAATTTTTTTGACATTAAAGCACTTTCCCATTCAAATAGATCCACGAATCTTTACAATATGCCATAGTATAGCCCAGGTAAACATATAAATGAAATTAAATAAGAGGAAATGTATTCTCACTTCGATTCCTCCTCATGTCCAATTCTTTTGAAAAATAATTTTAATAGTGATCATATCTTGATACTTGGGAATAATTTATAGTTATATTTTTATATTGTCTTGAAGATTTATTTGTTAGGAAATCATGTTCCCTAATGATATTTCCAACTTTCTACTTCCATCTGTTTTGGAAAATCATATTTCCATTCAGTGATGTTTCAACATCATATCCAATTCCACTTTTTCCCATTCATGTGGATCTTCAGTCATTAAAAGAATTCCCAACTCCTTTAGAACCACGTTTTTCTCTTTATAACATCTCTCTAATTTAGAATCCTTAAAAATATAGCTTCTTTTTTTGTTTCCCAGGGATTTGAATCAGTTTAATGTTTACTTAATAGAGTAACAAATTCTTCTTGATGTCTCTAAACTATTTTAGCCTTCAACTTCTTATTCATGTCCCAAAAATATTTTAGCCTTCTCCTCTAGTTTTAATGTAACCTTATTAAAGACCAAATCCATTTCTTCAATCATGAGCTTAAATTCCCCAACTTCTATCATGACCCCATCCCTCCAAAGATTCACCACTTGAGATAGTAATAGAGGAAGAGAGATAATGACCCCTGAGTCCCACCACTAGTAGGCCCCAGGGTGGCGACCAACACCAAGGGTATAAAATCACACAAAAAATGGAAGGCATTTCCCTTTTATATGAAAAAATTATGAAGATATAATATGGTTCATCCCAAAACAATTCCCTGAAAAATATATAAAGTAAAACCAAAATTCATCCCACATGAATGTTTTCAAATAAAACTTATAGAAATACAATAAAACTCTAATGTAAGTACCAAAGGAACACTGGTAATTAGTGACATGGAAACTGTCCCAACATTCGAGCAATAAAGGTCCAACACGGTCCGCGTAATCCTCTTGGAAACTTGAAAATGGTTTTATTTATGTAGGGTGAGCATAAAAGTATAATCAGTAGGAAAAACCAAGGTATCTCGTGTACAAGTGGTAGAATCATACTAATGTACCTTGGCGAAAAATAGTAGAAACCAACATCACCTAACAAGGAATACTAGCCAGCCCAACCTCAGCAAGGCATGCTCACCAAATAATGCAAGTCACGTTAAGTAATATAATAAGAACATCGATTTTTTGGGTACCCCACACCACTTACAATTGGTTAACTGATCATACCATAATGAAAAAAATCCGAGAATTTCCATACTCTTCATCGAGCTCCATGTCACAACCCACCCACACACACTAGGGCTTCTAATCTAGTCTCTCAACCTATGTAAACAAAGCTCCCCACATCCTGCCCGCATACACCTAGGCCACAACCACACCACATTCATCACATAGTCACTTAGGCCACAAACACACCTCATCCCTAAAACAACTAGGAAATCACACCAAATCGCATCCCCTAAACACCTAGAAAATCACACCGTCCCCACAGACACCTAGGCCTCATAATGGCACCACAACCTGTCAGAAGAGTCTTGTGATACCAATTCCTAGAAGAGAGGGTATGGAAGATCCCATAACTAGCCATCTATCCTCCCACTGGGATGTTGGAAAAATACACCCTCCCCCATGAAAATGGGGGTGTTCAACTAGGGTGGGGTGCGTACAAAAAATATTAAGGAAGTATAAGTATATATAGGTATCAAAAACTCATCCCAACCTATGGGTTTTTTTCAAAAAAGAACCATCCCACAAATATTCTTTTGCTACCACCTATAAATATATTTATTAGCACTACCAATAGTCCCTTTGGATTTTGATAAATTAATGTTTCTTCACAACAATCCATAACCAGAAACATACCCCCATCCAACCCATTTAACCACTTATAATCCTTTATTAGGAAATCCATTAATTCATTCCATCCCTACCTGGAAAACCACTAACCATAACATGCAAAAATTCACACAACATAAACCATAAAGAGGTTAAATAACCACAGTAAAACAACACACTTCAAAATAAGACACATAGTGAAACATTTCATCAAAGGTGAAACACCCATACCAACAACTTCCATCATCATTCTTAAAATTAATTTTGCCCAATCCATCATCTCAATAAAGAAAACCCCCAAAACACATCCAAATTCATCAACGCATATTATTACAACCAAACCCAATAGCCATGTTGTATAACAACACCATACCCATCACACCCAGCAAAATATACACAACACAACCCAAATGTGTATCCCTGCTACTCAAACACTTCTCATCCATTCCACAATCAATAAATATGTCAACCTGAGATTCCATTACACCACTCAAATCACCTCATACACATAGTCGTGCTCTCTATCCCAGCACCACACAACCAGACAAGGAAGAATACAGAACAAAACCACACGCAACACACAATGACACCATACAAGGAATGGTGTATTCATATTTACCAAACACTCATTCTTTAATTACACTTTGATAATTCAAGGTTTATCACATAACATGTTTTATCCTGGGGTATGAATTTATTTAAAAAAAATATATGTGGTTAATCAATTGCATATATACGACGTTTCAACATATGATCAACTACATACCATCACAATTCATGCCAAGGGAACAAACAAAGGCCACTAATGACCATGATTTTTAGTAGGCATATAGCCCAAACATATCACAATATCAATAGACAATAAAGCAAAATACAAGCCACATTTCCCCATCCCCTGTTTACTGATTTAAAGATGATTCAATTATCTTTATTAAATTTGTATTCAACTTACTCCACATGGGTAACATTCATACACCCACCCCTCATGATACACAAAAAAGTGGGATAAAGGGATCCTTATATTGAGAAATAGATTATCATCACCTCCTACTTGTGCCAAATTGGGGGTGTGCAAGGCTCTAGAGAAACTTGATCCAAAGGCCACAACACCACTCATGATATCTCAGGGAAGAAATGTTCTAGGGATGCCTAGTAGAAAGGGTAAATGGAAATTTACAAGGAAGAAAGGTTCTCAAATTTTTAAAGTCCATATCAGATATCAATGGAAGGAATGGTTTCAAAAGACATTAAAGACAGATCACGATCAAGACCATATGTTTTGACTATCTAAAAGCCTCCCTATAATTATAAATTTCATGATATATTTTATATCCTTTTAAACGGATTAAAAATCACTTAATTTTGGTTTTAAACTATTTTATGTCAAATAAAATGTTAAAGGGATGAAATCCAAAAAACTGGAAATTTGAAAAACTGTGGAAATTACTCACCAGTGGATGACCTACTATTGGATGACTCACCATTATGTAACCTACCGTTGGATGAATCGTCATTTTATGAGTCACTGTATGACGACTAACCATCAAACGAGTCACCGTTTGATGACTCACTATTGGACAAGTCAATATTGGATGATCCACCATTGGACGAGTCACTATTGGACAACTCATCATTATATGACCTATTGTCAGTGACACACCATCACGACTCTCCATTTTGAGCTATCGCCGCCACCTACTAGTCCTAACTAACTATTGGAAAATTGTATTTTTGAAAAACTCTTGAAATGAGTCACTATTTGGTGACTCACCGTTGGTGACCTGTCATTGAAAAAACTAGATTTTTCAAAAACTCTAGAAATGAGCCACTATTGCCTCCCAGAGCACCTCAAACACTGTGTTTTCACAAAGGAATGGACCGGGGAGGTCCAATCCATTACATAAGATATCTCTCAAACTATTATCACCATTGAGAATTTAAAACCAACCCCAGATGAAATAGGGGTCCGAACAACCACCTCGTAAGATACATCTCAAGGATGTTATTGTACTTGAAACACCACAAAGATTTCGATACCCCAATTTCTAACGATAAAACACCCTTTGTTGTTTGAAATCTAGAGTAAAACCTTAACATCCAATAACATTTCCTCCAATATCTAATACCCCAACCGACCAAAATACATAACACACAAGCACCAAAAGCCGCGCTGTCTAGACATATAAATTAGTTAATTATTTCCTCCATGTTGAGATACTATTTGCTCTGGGTAGAACTGACTAGCTTGCATGGGTTTAATCTCATATCAATCAATGTGTCATGATTAGAAATCAGGTCCTCCCTTTTCCACATGTCAGGACTTCATCACACATTTTGTAACAATGAAATAACTCATCTCATTGAAAAAAAGGATCAAACATCACATTATGAGGGAAAACATAACAAGGAAGACCTCAAAAAAATCTAGGTTCTGGGAACACATCCGCATTTCATGCTCCCAAGTAATCTTCTATAGGTCACCATGTCGCCACAACACAGGACCCAAAGGAATGGTTCATCCACACAACACCTTATCTCGATGATATTAGATTTCTACTAGCCACTCCATGAATATCATGCCATCTACGACATCCAACTCTCCCCAATCAATGACATGAGAGTGATCGTGAAGATACCGAAAAATATGGGAGACATGAAATACATCATGGACCTTCTCTAACAGTTTTGGTATCACCAACTAGTATTCCACCTCACAAACTCTCTCCAACACCTCAAAGTGTCCCATGAACCTGGGAGAAATATTTCTCCCCTATTAAATCATTGTTTCCAATTTCAATGAGAAACCTTCAAGATTACTTGTACCTCACCATCAAACTCTAAGGGCCTCCTCCTATGATCAGAATATAACTTATCTTGTCCATGTGATGATTTCATCCTCTAAAAAACAAGCTAAAATTTCTCTATCATGCTTTACACTACCTCAGGGCTAAGAATAGTTCTCTTCCCAACCTTAGTCGAGCACAATGGTGAATGACACAGTCTTCTATACAAAGGTTCAAACAGGTCCATGCTAATGGAATACTGATATCTATTGTTTTAAGAGAACTCTAACAAGGGTAAGTGTTGCACCTAAGACCCTCTAAAGTCCAAGACGCAAGCCCACAACATATCCTCCAATTTCTTAATGGTTTTCTCTATCTACCCATCTGTCTGAGGGTGGAAGGTAGTGCTAAGGTGTAACTGAGTTTTAGAAGCATACTGCAATCCCCTCCAGACTCATGAGGTAAAACATTAATCCCAATATGAGATGATGGATCTTGGAACTCGAGGAATCTGCACCACCTCATCCACATACTTCCTGGCTAAGGCATCCACTCCGCCCAACTCCTTAATCTCTAAGAAGTGAGAAGATTGCATCAACCGATCCACTAATACCCAGATAACATCAAAACCACCCTGATACCTGGGTAATCCTATGATGAAATCCATCAATATGTCGTCCCACTTCCACTTGGGGACATCTAAGGGATGCAACACACCACTAGGAACATGTTTTTCAGCCTTCACTTGATGAAACACTAGACACTTTTCCATAAACTCCTTCACTACCCACTTCATCCCAGGAAAAAAAACTCTCTCAAGCCTCATTATATCTTGGAAAATCCTATTTGTAATACTAAAGGTGAGATATGAAACTCATGGAGAACTCCCTTACATATCTCTACTATAAAAAAAACTTTCACAAAACAACATCTGATTATAACCATCCTCTAACCATACCTCTGGAAAATCACCTTCGTCAACGTAGTCCCACATCACCTCTGCCTCTGAGTCTCCCCATAGAGACTCCACCTACTGCATCAGAGAAGACTACACCATCATCTAAAATAAGAATCCTCTGCCTCCATCCTCCCTTTCATCTAAGTGAAAGGCTTTCAACTCCTCCATTACTTAACAAGAATCTATGTGTTCTACAATTACCTCCTTCTATGACTTCTATCTCAAAGTATAATCTGTGACATTCCCCTAACCTAAGGTATAAGAAATCTCTAAATCATTGTCCTAATGAAACATTATCCACCTCTTTTGTTGAAAGTTAATATCTCACTGGGAAAAGACATACATTACGATATTGTGATACCTAAAAATCATGAAGAACTACCAAATGAGGTAATGTATCCTCATGTTCAATGAAAAAACTACCGTTAATAGCTCTAGATCTTGGGTTTAATAGTTAGGTTCAAGGAGACATAACTGCCTAGACCCATAACTGATCACTCCCCACTGTTTCATCAACATGCATCATAAGAATAGATGAGAAGCATCACAAAACACCTCAAACATCACCCCTTCCTATGGAAACTGGATCCCTGGAGCACTGACTAGCTTCCCCTTCAATTAGTCGAACACTACTTGACACTAGTCGCTCTACAGAAAATTATGGTCTTTTCTGGTCAGAGATGTCAACAGAGCTACAAATTGGGATAAATCAGGCACAAATATCTGGTAATAGCCTACCATGCTGAGAAAACTGTGAACCTTTACTAAATTATTTGGTACTTACCAAGAAATAATTGTCTAAACCTTTTATGGGTTCACTGTTATACCCTATTGAGACACCACATTCCCAACGACGTGTACCTCTCATATCCAAAACTTTCACTTAGACAACTTCCCATAGAATTAGTGGCATCAAAGAACTTCAAAGACAGTCCTGAGATACTCAATATGCTCCTCCTTTGACTTTGAGTAAATCAGGGTGTCTTCAATGAATGCGATGATGAACCAGTCTAGGAACTCATTAAAGAAAGATTTCATAATCCCTATGAACATGTCTGGCATTTTTGTATTACCGAATGGTGTGAACACAATCTCAATGTGCCCATACCTACACCTAAAATCAGTTGTTAGAATATTTCCCTCCTTCAACCTCAACCGGTGATATTCATACCACATATCGATCGTAGAAGACCAACTTTCTCATATTAGTTTATCTAAAAGATCATCTATATTTGGGAGAGGGTAAAGGTTCTTGACCGTCACCCGATTCAACCTCTAGTGGTCTATGAAAAACCACATACCACCATATTACTTCTTCATAAACAAGACTGAAGTACCCCATGATGACACAATAGGCCAGATAAATCCCTTCTCCATCAGTTCATCAATATGAATCCTAAGTTCCCACAACATAGAAGGTTCTATTTGATAAGGATCCATTGAAATCAGACAAGCACTGGGCTTTAATTCTATCCCAAACTCAACATAACTTCAAGGGGGTAGAGTTACAATCTCTTATGGGAAAGCATCCAAGAACTCCCCAAAAAATCTTGGAACCTATTCCATCTCATAATTCACTAATCCCACTGGCAACTCGGTCAATAAGGAAAGAAGGCTATCTACATGTTGACTGCCCATCTTGCAACTCCTCTCGCAAATTAAAGCCACGCGCTGGCCATCCATGTCTGAAAACACAACTATTCTCTAGAAGATGTTGATAACAGCATGAACAGAATAAAAATAGTAGATTCCAAGGATTATATCATATGGCTACATATGTACCAATAAAATATCATCATAGGACTGATGTGGTCCCATTAATAGTATACATCCCCGACATACATCAAACAATCTGGTATGGCCTCCTACTAGCGTAATCAACACTAGTGACCTGGGAAGCATCTCTATGTATAGTCCCGAAGAATAGGCTAGAACAAGTTCAACAGATGAGTGTAAAGCTATTGAATCGAAGAAAGTAAAATAAATGGTACTAAAAAAGATGATCGTACCTCTAAAGATCCCTTGATCTAGTTGAATGGTTGCCTATGTGGCATGAAACTGACCATTCCCACCTCCTCTACCCCTCTACTCATGATCACCTCCAAAAAAAATTTGGTTTGATGTCTCTGAGGAACACCCTAAGGTCGACCTCCACCTACTATATCTCCCCTCAGTGGAGCAGGAGCCTTCTTTCCCTGCTGCTGGAATGGCCTAGTCGACAACTACTATTAAGGTAGGCACTGAACCTTCCCGTCTCCACCATACTAAGATCAAATGGCCATATGGAACTTATTTTGAAGATTCCCATGGGCTCCACAAGTGAAACACCTCGGTCCCAAGTTCACAGAAAAAGCATGAGGACCTGAACACCAAAACAAAAACTGTTGAGGTGGACACCCTACTGGAAAAAACCTTGAAGGACCTAGAACCCGAGACCTACTATTGGTAACCCTACCTCTTAGAGAACTCTGATGGATCCCCTCTCTAGATGTACCTCCTCACGATTGTATCCTCTCAACTACCTTCACATTCTTCTAGACCTCCAAGTACATCGGTAAGGTGAAGGGAGTAACCACGTACTGGAGAAAAGACAAATTGCCTCCTCGTGACATCTCGCTTGAGACTCCTCTTCTGAAAAAAGATTCAATGAAAATAGAAGGAGATACTTGAATTTGATCCCCATATCCTGTATCGACATACCCCCATGCTGGAGGGAGAGTAAATCATACCTATTCTCATCCCTCATGGTCGATGAAAATTATTCGGCTCAGAACCCCTTCTCAAAGTTGACCCACAGAATGTAATCCTCCTTCATATCCCCTAGGTACAATGTCCATCACTGATGTGCAGAATCCCACATCTAGACCACTACTAGAGTAACCCAATACTCATTTAGATCCCAGATCAAGCTAAAGGTTATATCAAGTTCCTCGAGCCAACTCTCAATATCCATGTCTGAAACACTGCTCTAATACTTTTCCAAGTCCTACCACTGGCAGGAACATAAAGTTCTATTCCACTGGTCATCATCCTCCACTAGATCAACAATCTGGTGATTAATCGGATTGGCCTAATGAGCCTCATCTTCTCGAGCCACATGTGGGTGATGACTGGGTTGCATAGATAAAATGTAACCAAGGAATTCCTAAGCCCGAGTGGTATAGAATTTTTTTAAGATTCACTTTAACTTTTCATTTATTTAAATTCCCTGAAACAACCAATTCAAACAAGAAAAAAAGTCATTATGATGCATGTACCTTTCCTAGGTTTCTACCCTACAAACGGTGTAGCCTAACATGGTCATTCGGTAGACTTAGAGTGCTTGCATCGGATCATGTGGGTCCCTAAAATCCTATGTCCTAACCAGTCATCCCTAGCTTATGTCATGAACCAAGATCACCTAACACCATTGCCCTACCAACCCATGAAAACTTCACTATGCCAAACTCCAAACACCATCATATCTCTCAACCTCCATCTAATACCATTCTATCATGATCCCCTCCCTCAAAGATTCCCCTCCAGAACTAGAAGTGAAGGAAGAGAGATCATGACCCCAGAGACCCACCTCCAGTAGGCCTCGGGGTGGAAACCAGCTCCAAAGGTATCGAATCTCACAAAAATGGAAGACATTACCCTTTTTATATGAAACAAGATTGGGATATAAGATGGTCCATCCCAAAACTACTCCAAAAACTATATATAAAGTAAATCAAAAATTCATCCCACATGCATGTTTTCAAATAAAACTACTAGAAATACAATAAAACTCCAAGGTAAGTACCAAAAGGACAATGCTAAGCAGTGACACGACAATTGTCCCAACATCCGAGCTAGTAAGGTCCAGCACGGTCTGAGTAATCCTCCTAGAAACCCAAAAATATTTTTATATACATAGGGTGAGCATACAATTATACTGATTAGGAAAAACCAAGGTCTCTCATGCACAATTTGGAGAATCATACTAATTTCCCTATGAGAAAACATCAAAAACCAACAACACCTAACAAGGAATACTAGCCATCCCAACCTCACATGGGCATCTTTTCTAAATAATATAAGTCAATTAAAGTAATATTATAAGCACATTGATGTTTGGGTACCCCACACCACTTTCCACTAGTTAACTGCTCATACCCTAATAAAAAACATCCCATATCTTCCACACTCTTCCATAATCCCCATGTCACAACCCGCCCACACACACATGGGCCTCAGCGCTAGTCTGAAAACCTGGGAAAAGGAAGCTCACCACATCGTGCCCAAAGATATCTGGGCCCCAACCACACCATATCCCGCCCACAGACACCTAAGACACAACTACACCTCATCTCAAAAACACCTGGTAAAGGACACTACATCTCATCTCATAAACACATGGGAAAGAACACCTTAGCTACCGACACCTGGGCCTCACAATCGCACCCCAACCTTCCCAAAGAGTCTTGGGCTACCAATTTCTAGAAGAAGGAGCAAGGAAGAGACAATAACCTTCCATCCATCATTCCACTGGGATGTTGGGTAAGGAAACCCACCCCCATGACAATGGGGGTGTTCATCACATAGTTCTTAACTAGTGTGGGATGCGTATAGAAAATTACAAGTAAAATTATATATTTAGGTATTAAACACTCATCCCATCCCGTGGGTTTTTTTCTAACAAAAAACCAGCCCATAAAGTTGACTTTTTTTCTACATCAAAATACATTTGTCAACACCAACAACAGTCACTTCAGAAGTTCATAAATGATTTTTTATTCATAAAAATACAAATTCCAAAAAACATACCCCCAGCTAACTCATTTTACCAACTATCATCCTTTATTAAGAAGTAAATTTATTCATTCCATCCCTACCCATGAAACCACTAACCAAAACATGAAAAAATACACAAATCATAATCCACACCGAGGAGAAAGAACCATAGTAAAACAACCCACCTCACATTAAGACACATCTTACAACATGTTATCAAAGGTGAATCACCCATACCAACCACTACCATCATCATTCTTCAAATTCATTCCACCAAATCCACCATCTCAACAAAGAAAACCCCTAGCTCACATCCAAACTCAACAATGCATCTCATCACAACGAAACCTGAAAGCCCTGCTATATAACTACACCATACCCATCAAACCCAGAAACATAAACATAGAACAACCCAAAACAACCACCCCACTACTCAAACACTTCCCATCTATTCCATAATCAATCAATATCAAAACCTGAGATTCCATTACACCACCCCAATCACCCCATACACATAGTCATGCTATCAACCCCCACACCACACAACCAAATAAAGAAAAATACTGAAAAAAACCACACACATCACATACCCAAACCACACAAGGCGAGGTGTATTAATATTGAGAAAATACTCGTTCTTTAATTCCACTTTGAAAATTCAGGGGTTATTGTAGAACAAGTTTGATCCCAGTGAATCCATTTATTTAACCAAATATACATGGTTAATCTGTTTCATATATACATCCATTAAACATATGATCAACAATAATTCATCAAAATTCATCTTGAGTTCACAAACAATGGAAACTAATGGCCATAATTTTTATTAGGAATATAGCCTATATAGATCACTATATCATTAGACAATAAATAAAATTACAAGTCACTTTTTCCTCATCCCCTATTTATTGTTTTAAATCCGATTCAATTATATTTATTATATTTAGATTCAAATTCCTTTACATGGGAAGCATTGATACACCCACCCCATATGATACAAAAATAAGTGTGATGAAGTGATACCTACCTTGAGAAATAGATGATCAGCACCTACTCCTTGCAAAAAACAGGGGGTGTGTAAGGCTCTAGGGAAACATGATCCAAAGGCCACATAAAAAATCATGATCACTCTGGGAAGAAAGGATTTGAGGATTCCGAGTAGCAATTGTAAAGGGAAACATACATGGAACAAAGGTTTTCAGCTTTAGAATGGCCATATATATTTGAACAAAAGGAATGGTTTCAAAATCCATTAAAGTCATATCACGGTCAAGACTACACTTTTTTTCTATATAAAAACCTCATGAGTGTTAAGAATTTAAATATATATTTTTTATCCTTTTAAACAGCTTCAAAATCACTTAATTATGGTTTTAAACTCATTTTACGTCAAATAAAATGTAATGGAGTGAAATTGCAAAAACTAGAAATTTGAAAAAATGTGGAAATAAGTCATTGGTGGATGAACTACCATTACATAACTCGCTGTTAGGTGACCTACCATTGGATGACTAACCATTGGACAAGTCACTATTAGATAACTCACTCTTGGATGAGTCATTGTTGGATAACTCACTATTAGACGAGTCACTGTTGGATGACTCACTGTCGAACGAGTCACTATTGGAAGACTCGCCATTGGATAGTCACCATTGGACAAGTCACTATTATACTACCTATTGTTACCAAATAATCATTCTAATCTACCATTTCCACCTACAATTCTGGAAAAATTGTTGGGAAATCATTTCTTTTTAAACTCTTGAAATGAGTCCCTATTGGATGACTCGCTGTTGGCGGCTTAGAGTTGGAAAAACTATATTTTTGAAAAACTCTTGAAATGAGTCACCATTGCCTCCTAGAGAACCTCAAACATTGGATTTTTAAAAATGAGTCGGCTTGGGAGATTCGGGCCATTAAAACTTCTTCCAAGCATTAAATAATTTTAGAATTATATTTTTATTCAACTTATAATTGATTAATTTCTACTTTAAGATGATAAAAATACTAAGTTGAGTCTTTTAAAAAAGATCGCATATTTCTTTTTCTTTTTCATGGATAGTCTAGATTATCAGGCGCACCCTCAAGCTCTACCATGAGATTAAAAACACTAATCATATGATTACATGTATCTTTTGAAGATTCTTATTTTTCTATTTTAGCCATAATTGAAGCATGGGTTTTTGATTTAAACTTTTGTTCTTCATCCTCAAAAAAATCATTATAATATTTTTCTTCTTTATAGAGGAATATTTCCCTATAATTTAATTCCTGATTTGAAGTCCCCCCTTTTGGGAAACCTTTTCTGAAGATTCGGTTTGTATCAAATATTACTTTATTGAGACTAAAACTTTATTGAGCATCAAGAGTAAATATTCCCAACTCTACCACATTGGAAACATACTTGAGGAAGATTTCATCCAAATATCCCTTTTCCTATAATGAATTTATTAAAAGAGAAAAAGGAAATAATTTCATCTTCCTCATTATTTTAATAAACTCTATCCATATAAATATTAATTTTTCCCTTGGATTTGAATGACATTTTTTTTCTTACAAAACTTCTTGCATATTATATTTTGAATCTCATTTCATATTCCACCATAAACCTTAGCAGATCATCTATAGAATGTTTAGACTGGTCCCTTTCCTCAAGGGATAACACTTTTGTATTGGATAGTGGTATAAGCCTTTTCAATATTTTCTTCAAAATTGAAATGTATTTTATTTCATCAAAAAAGTTCTCATATTCCTCCAAAAATATCAGTAATTCAATTAAAAATGTATATATATTTTCATTAGGATGCATTTTCAGATATTCTATCATGTCCTTTAAAACATTGAGTTTTTTCTCCTTCACTTTGTTGTCTCCTTCATATATATTCTCTATTTTTCCCATATATAATTTGATAAAGTGAATATCATTAACATCAAATATATTTGATCATATAGAGATGAAGTAAGGGCATTTTTTTCTTTGGAATGAACATCAATTATTTTCCTGTTTGTTACAATAATTGATAGTCCAATTGAATTAATTACTTGAATCCCCTATGAAGTGACAATATAACTTCAATTCCAATAGATATTAGATGATATCTCATCTTATTCTTCAAATATATAAAAGTTTCCTCCATCAAAGAGGGGGAATGACCTGAAATTTACTGAATTCTCCATGAAAATAAAAGAGGACATATTTAACACCAGTAACATGTTCACATTGATACCACTTGTAGGACCCTAGTACACCCTGAGAGGGGATGATTGATTCACAATGTAAACTTTTTCTTCTAATTTAATGGATCTTTTTCCCATGTTGGTAAGAATGTGTTAAACTAATCTATTGGAAACTTGTAGAAAACATAAAATCACATGAAAAGAGAAAATATGAAAATTGTACATGGTTAACCACTAAGGGAAAGTCCATAGAGCATATGCAGACAGTGTGTTGGTTAGACCAAAATACACTAATATTCACTAGTTTTTTAAAAAAAATATCTAGACATAGTCACTATGCTCCATGAACATAACCACTACTGGATTTTAGGTAAATAACATTACCTCCCTCAGAACACATCCATTAACTCCCCTAATATCATTACATTGGGTGATGTCTAACTCAGTATAATGACTTCATGGTCGCATTAGTATATTTTCATTTATGTATTTTTCTTGGACTAGAATGTGACACTATTTTCACTATGATCCTGAATTTATTCACTTGAATGAAATGATCAAGAAATCCAGATATTCCAAACCTGAGAGTAGCGCAACTCAACACTTTTGCACAAAACATGTTCTTGTACCTCATTTTTATGATTGCCTATAGCTAGTTATGTGGTTTGGGTTTTTTAGGATAGGCTCAAGAGGGTTTCACAATTGCCTCAAATCAAGAAGAAAATAATGGTAGATGATCATGGGAGGTTTTATATCCATAAGATAGTATGAATTCATGGGGTCTCATGCACTATTATTTCGGATAGGGACAACTAGTTCACATTTCATTTTTGGAAGAGTTTTTAGAGGGACTTTGGTAGACATGTTCTTATAAGAAAAACATACCACCAATAGATTTATTGGAATTTAGAGCATACGATTCAAGTACATTATTTCATGATGCGATCATGCATCCCATATTATTGGGACTATCGGGAGTAGCATATACCCCTAGTTGATTTCACCTAAAAAAATATCCATCGGGTAGCTACACAGACTCAAAATTATAAGGCTTCATATGATAGGGCCTGAGGATAACCCCTTTTATGGTTAGAGGTAGGTTACTTAGCTTCAGTAGGACCTTGTCTCATGTAGGCGACTTCTAAGAAGGTCCCTTAGATCAGAAATTGGACTGATATGGCATAGTCTCTATATAAATCATATGCTGATAACTGTCGACGACCTCTAGAGATCGAGGTTAGGGATAAGTTCTTTTTAAGTATCCAATGTGAACTTTGAAAAATATATATTAGTATAAAGGTAATAATTCACCATAATATGTTGGACATCTCGATGTTCAAGAGAGGGTTTTGGTGGGATGGTGGTTTACTATTAGTTGCAGTTAACTTAGAGGTACCATGTTATCCACGACATCTTCCATATATCTCAAATTCTCCATAATAAATCATACCCATACCACATTCCACAGCATGAGGATGTGAGTTATAATTAGATGCATCCTTTGAGGAGAATATTATTCATATTTTTGATAGGAGTATAAAGGTTATCTAGGTCTGGTTAGTTTATCTAGTACAAGTTCTATGCCAGTACAACTATTTATAGAATGAAACTTTGGAGTGGGAGGCTAACGTACATGCTCAGTGGTCAGAGTTATTCTCATAAATATTTTGACCATCGTTTAAAGGGAAATTTGGGATGAATTTATTTAAGGGGGGAGGATTGTATGTTTCTAAATATTCCTATGAGTTATGGAGACATTTACTTTTGATTTAAATGCTTTTTTACATCCTAATGTGAATACCATTGGAGGTCATGGGTGTATCGGGGGTGTCCTAGTATTATTCAGATCCTGGAGACCAGCTTTTAAAAAAATAATAAGATGTACAGTTAGTAGTAACCATGCCTGACTTGAATCATGGTATATTTAACCATTCAAGACCTAGAAGAGGAAAAGAGAATCCTAAAATGTTTCTCAAAATGTGTGGGAGGAGGTTCATACATGTGTGATGGCCTCTATCTTTTTTAATAGTGGGATGAGAAACATCTTTTTCATGGTTAAAAAAATCATGTGCACTAACAATGTGAGGCGGCCCTCTATATATTGAAGCGAAAATGGTTGGCGTGTGGTCTGAAATACCATCCATCCAAACCATGTGGCCTAGTATTATAAGGAGAAATGACTAATTTTCCATTAAAAATATTTTTTACCTAAAAACTAAATTCACTTCTCATTAATTGTACTAAATCACAGCTCCTATAAAATTATAATATTAGGCTTTTGTGTGGTTTGAAAATCCAAATGAAAAATTGAGGACTTTTAGTATCTTTAGATTCTTGTTGGTGAGTAATCCATTCCTTTTTTTATAATATTCATTTACCTTTTGATCAATGATGTTATTTAGGTGATATATAATATTCCATAT
Source organism: Viscum album (assembly GCA_963277665.1). Taxonomy (NCBI): domain Eukaryota; kingdom Viridiplantae; phylum Streptophyta; class Magnoliopsida; order Santalales; family Viscaceae; genus Viscum; species Viscum album. Next base: position 121,608,565 of record OY728156.1, read on the forward strand.
TTCTAGGTTCATTGTCTGTTCACTTTTCTTCTCTATATAAAAGTCAAATCGGAAGCTGATATTGGATGATCACTTTAATATGAACCTATGGTAGGTGATCTATACTTTTCTAGAGTGGTTTAGTGCTTTATATAGCAAGTTTCCATTATGTTGTCTATCATACTATCCTGCATAGCTATAAAAATGAAATTAATGTTTAAAAATATCATAATCAATCTTGTGAGGGATACCCACTACTCCATTGAGACTTCTTATGGATTTTTCACTAACCATGGTCACCCAAGGGGTGTGACTTTGAGATTTCCCCTTTTTTATACCAACCATGGGGTGAGTTTTGTGTCTTCCTAATTAGAGGAATCCATAATGAACTGATTTGAAATAAATTCATTATTAGGATATGGGTTTTTTATCCCTTTCTTATTAATTCTTTGATTAAATAGTTTGTTTAGAATCATTTTATGAGTGGTAAAACTCTTGGATTGTGAAATATTACATAATGTGAAATTTATTAATGAATGTGATGGGTTGAGATGGTAGAGGATACCTTAGTGGGTATACCTTGGATCCTAACTCTATAAAATTCCATGGAAGTTACTTCCATGGATCTTGATAGCAGTAGTGGACAACATGGATTTTATTTATCCTTGTCTCTTGATTCTGTGGAATTCATTCATCCTTTATAACCCTTGGATCTGGCTAATCTATGATCATAGTGGACATGGTCTGTCAAAATTATCCTTATACCCCAATTTAAGTCTAACCATTTTTCCATAGAGAAGCTCTTGGGACTCGGTATAGATGTTTTTTCCACTATACATTTGATGTGGGCTTGTAGGGTATGAAACATTTGATAACAAGTTATCGTCATGGTAAATGTGACATGATTCATTATAGACTCAGTTGTGGTAAATTATGACACTTCATGTTATACTTTATTGACATGATTGATATGATATATAGGTTATACAGAAATTTCATGGGTGATATGATATACCGTGTATACAACATATCCTTGGTGTTTACATAATTTTTATTATGAGTTGACTTGTGATAGTATCTTAATACATGTTTCTCCAGGATCCTTGTGTGGATGTACAAGATCACATGTTTTTTTAATTTTTCTATGGGGAATTTACTTTCATTATTTACATACCTATTATATTATGCACTCTGATTTTTCTTATATTTAATAACCATGACTTGTTATATACTTCGTTAGTTCTTGTACTAAGCAATTCAGAGCTTCAGGTAAGGGTTTTTCATCTCACTTTTATTTCTAGGGGATATATGCCATATTCTCCACTTATTTATTTTATGTGTCATATATACTATATATGAATGTATTTTATGATTATTTTAATAAATTTTATATATATTTAAAAATACATCTATGTTTCTTTATTTCTTTAGGGGTTGATTTATAGATTACTAAAGTTGTAAGGGTTCTTCATCTCAATATTGTCTCATTGAGACATGATTCATTTTTATATAACTATTTGTGTTTGTATGGTATATATATTACCCCTTATTTACATTATATCATGAATTTATATTTATTCATGGTATTTTTTTTTATTAAAATTATTTCTTTCAAGGGGATTATGATTCAAAATTTACCAAATTATTGAGGGTTTAAGTTACCATCTCATTTCTTTTTGGGATTGACTATTTTAAATTTCCATTAAGTTAAATTATATGATCATAATAATTTAAACCCCATATATTTTCTTCTACATTGTTTATTTATGGGGTTTTGAATTTTTTACTTTGATTCCCCACTCTTTTTTATGTAAAACAATTGAAAAAATTATTTTAAGAAAATATGACCTTATTTTTTCTTTGGTTAATATATTTTTTCTTCAATGCCCTTATTGTTTAAAAATGTTTTAAAGAATGTTACATTATAAGATCAAATGGTTATTTAAATTAATTTTCAACCATATTTTACTTTCATTTAAAAGTTTTAAAAAATTATTTTAACAATGTTTTCCAAATTGGTTATTTATGAAATTTTTTAAACAGTATGAAAGGAATGTTTTTTTAATATTTACCGCACAAATGGATTTCCCCACTATCATGATAATTATATTATTTGACTAGTCCTTTATAAATCTCCGTGATTATTTTATATTAAAATATTTTTTCCAATATTTTTAAAGTTTTGAGTTTTTAAATATAAGAAAAGAAAATTGTATATTCCCTAATTTGAGGGAAATATCCATTTTCTGTTTTAAATATATTTTCATTAATGTCAAAAATAAATATGTTTATTATGCTCTATTGGCGATATTCCCTAATGATACCATCCATGTTCTTTCTCTAGATGTATTATTATTAAGTGATGATGGAATATTTATGAAACATGTTTTTTATTGGTTATGATATGATGAAATTATGAATGTTTTTATGGTCTTGTGGAACACTTAAGTATGGGTTTTATTTTATAATTGTGTTCTTAGAATTATATATCACTCAAATTCATTGGTTAAAGATTAATTTATCAAAAGAAAATATAAACTAGAATGGGGAATGAACCCACTTTAGTAAGAGACTCTGTCCGCTATGGTAGTCATGAAAGTGAGCCTTCACTGTGGAAATTATAGAATGGGTAGTGAACCCAATACACTATGGTAATTTAATTGCTATAATAGTGTCAAAAAATGACCCTTGACTAAGGAAATTATGCAGTAGGGAGTGAACCAAATCCACTATGGGACTTTTTCCACTGTGATAGTCTTGGAAGTGATCCTTGACTAGGGAAATTAATTTTTATGCTTAGTTGTATGCAATAAAATCATGTCTTATATTTATGATATATTCTCATGGTTCATCGTTGAGTATTTATTATTCCACACTCTTATAACTTATGTATTTTGTTATGAAAATTAATTTTTCATGATTCATAACTAATGATATTTGACTGATTGGGTATTCCTTTCATAAGTTAGGATAATATTATTATACCCCTTTTCATATCTAATACTCACTTATGATCAATAATTGATATCTCCTATGTTTACCTTTTCTACGAATATCATATCACCATTTTTATGTTTCTATTTACCCAGGTTATCAAGATTGGTAATATGTAAGATACATAAATAAAGGTATCATGTGTGGAGAATTTTATATTATATTTTTAAGTCAATAATGGAATAAGAAAATTTTGGTTTTATGGGAAAAATTCTCATTTGATGAGAAAGACATGGGTTTTATTACCTATAGAGGTTTTCCTAATTATATAAAATTCTAAACTAAAAAAACTTAGGTATGTATGTAAATAAATGTTGTTTATTGATATTGTAATTACAGATGGTTAAAGTTGGGTCTCTTTAGTATATATAAAATATTGTATGAAAAGAATATATTTTTATCATCAGATCTGGGTGTACGAGTCTTGGGAAATATTAGTTGGTATCATAGAAGGGTTTAAATAACTATAGAAGATAGAAAGTTATTAAATGTGGTTAATTTAATATATAATGATACCATTATAATTTTATAATTTTAAGGATAATCATAAGTTTAATGGAATAAATACCCTTTTGATGTTTTAGGTTTCGGGATTATAAGATGACTGTTGACATTTTTCTAATTGTTTATTAGGTTTTAATATATCAATGACGTATAAGTAACACTTAGGTTTTATTTTTCTTTAGTGTGAAGTTATTTTGGAAGACTTTTCTTGGGTATATAAGTTGAAAGAAACACATAACCTTTATGTATAATTTATTATTTGATGACATGGTAATTATGGTTAATGGGAATAAAGAGGTTATCGTATTTTGAGAATATTTGAGATTGAAAAATGATTCGACAACTCAATGATTAATGTCATTTTTGTATAATTTTACTATATTTGGAACATTATATGATAAAATTAAACATAATATTATTTTCTGGGATTCAATTTTATTTGAGGAATAAATATTAAGTTTACTTATAGAAGTATATATTTTTTTGTGATTTTATGATGATTCGGGTTATTCTGGGAAATGACTAGTATATTTCTAGTTAATATATGTCTTTGGTATATAAATTTTTTTGTATTGGAATTTATGACTGGTTTATGTAATTTAATAAAAATATTAGGTTGATATTGTTAGAATTTGTGATCAAATCTTTCTGATTTTGGGATTCTAATTTGGTTAATCGTATTTTGGAAGATTCTTAAATTTTATTATTTGTGGAATGATTTTAATTGGACTTCGAGTGTTATTATTTAGGATTTCAAGATATATATATATATATATAATTTTATTCAAAATGAATATTATATTACCATGATCTAAAAATTTTAGTCTTGGTTAATGTGTAGAAATTGGAGGAATAATTTTTCATATATTTATCGATTTTAGGATCCATAAAAAGTTAATTGTAGTGATTGAGGTATAAATAACAATCATAATGGTTATTTATATTATGACATGATGTAGAGGGAGAAATAATCTCAAAAAACTAGAGGATAAAATTATATTAATTAATCAATTAAGTATATTTTCTCACATTATTTAACTTAATTGTAAAATAATATCTCAAACTAAATCATGAGGAGGATAAATCTAATGATTCCTATGTGGAAAATATAGTTAAGCTATGAAGGTACACTTTATGAAACTCATTCACCAGTATAAGTATCGTAATGATAAATTCATGGTTTAAGAAATATTTTGTAAGTAACAAACATTAAAATAATTTTAAAATATAAACTGTAATCAATGTGGAATAAAAGGTATTTTTCACTTATTCATATCTATCTTCCAACCCTTACAATTGATTCTCAAAATGTTTTAAACCATTTTTGTTAGACATGAGATAAAATTTTGAGTATAATATTTCTTTAATAGGGGAACTGTAAAACACCGAGAGATTTTAGAATGTATATTATATTAAATTAATACTATGTTTGATAGAATTTACCACATGAAACACTGAAATTAAAAAAATAGCAATATACAATAGAAATATTATTATTTAAATATGATCATTATAACATAGTCATTGGATTGGAGAGTGTGAATAGGTGTAACCACATTATAAAATATATTTAAAGAAGTTCCCATACAACAAATTTATTCATTTTTTATTAAAAAAATAATGACTTGATATTGAATGATAATAATGAAATCAAATAGGTTTAAGAACAGTTAAATCATAAAATGGTTATTTTTCTAGAAAGGTAATTATTTGTATATTTTCTCTTCATTTAAGAGATAAATTTATAAACTTTATAAATTGAATTTAATGAAAATTAATTCATTTTTGGACTCATAATCTCAAAATTAAAGTAGTTTTATTTTTTTAGATTTTTTCAAAAATGGTTGGATTTTTGGAGAATGGAGAAAAATACAAATTTTAAAATAATATCATTCTATGAAATAAATTTGATATAATAATTACATGAATGTTTATTAAACATTTTTTATAAAATAAATAAATATTTAATAAGTAATATAAATTATTTAAAAATGTAATATTGAACTTATAAATTTTTGTTTGATATTTTAGAAATCCAAGTAATGTTTTTATTCAAATAAAAAATATTTTCTATACTTCTCTTTTAATCAAGTTTTAAAAAAAAATCGGTTTTGATTTGATTTTATATTAAAATAAGGCACAATTTATTATATATGATACAATTTATTCCATTATAATCAAAATTATATATGATTTTGGTATAAAATTGTTTTTATGATTAAAATAGGAATTTCTCTAAAATAATTTTTCCATTGTGTTTTGAAAACTTATATTAAAAGTAATTGTTACCATTTTTGGAAATTTGTTCTTGGAAAATATATTCCATATTTGGTACTATCATTTTATAATTTGGTAATGAGTTCCATTTCATTTTTTTCATAATTAATAGTAACCATTGTGAAAGTTTAAAACTCGGTAAAGGGTAAAATGGGATAATCGGGGTTACAGATATAGGATATGGTCTCAAAATATCTCAAAAGATCTCTTTTATTTATTTTGATGACTTTATTATGACCATAATCATACAATATTATAAAATATGATAATTTGGATCTATTTTCCTATAATAATGATCTTTATATTATTTTAAGTAAATAATTTGTTTAAAATATCACTCTCTTTAATCTAATAAATCTAATATGCTTTTTATAAGAGTAAAAATATTTTATGAATGGTCATAAATGTTTATTTTTAATATGAATAAATTATTTTAATAATAATGATTTATTTTTAGTTTTTGGTAACATTATAATTGCCTAAATTATTTTCTCGTCACCGATGTGGCACTTGTGTAAGCATGTGAATAATCAACTTTAATAGTTTTAAAATATTGAAAGTAATTTATTTTATAGGATTTAGTTTATTTGATGATTTTTTTTGAATAAAAATTAATGGCACGTGATTTTTTAAATATTAAAAGTCTAACTTTAGGGTAATATTGATGTTTTTAATGTCAATTTATGTGAATAGTTAGGAAAATCAGTTTAATGGTATTTTATGTTAGACAATATTTAATTAATATTTTTAAAAATCATAAAAAATTATTTTTTTCAAGTGAATCTGAAATAGTCTATAATATAAAATTTTTCATTTATGATCTATTTTCAATTTTATAATTACTTTTTTGACCCTAAAAGACAAAGTATCGTGTTACCACGTTAAGGATTAAAAGGGACACTAATAGAAAAATACCCTATACTAATGGTTTGGAACCATTGGTATAGGTCTCCAAACCATTGGTATAGCCTATACCAATTGTTTGGAGGACCATGGCTGGTTTGGCATTGGTATAGGTCTATACCAATGGTTCTGGGAAAACTGTTGTAATGGGTTATATGAAAAACATATACCAAGGGTTTCATAAAACCGTTAGTATTGGAAATTCAAAAAAAAACCATCTTGGTTTTGATTCCAGCACCTCCCGTTTGACATCCAATGACCTAACCACAAACCTAACATGAATTTTGGGAACATATTTTCATATATATATATATATATTCATAAGTACTTTAACTTATGATTTATTTAATGTTATTTGAAAAAAATATTCCGTAAAAAATATGTGTACCTATACCAACAGTACTCAAAACCATTGTTATGTACCTATACTAATAGTTTTTAGAACCTTTGGTATAGGTTCTCTGAATTTTTGAGCTATACCAACAGTGTTGGCATATGGTGGACCTATACCAATGGTTTAGCCAAAACCGTTAGTATAGGTCCAAATTAGTGACATATACCAATGGTTTCTATCAAACCATTGGTATAGGTACAAATAAGTAACTTATACCAACAATAAATTTAGATACACTTTTCTTTGAATGTTACCGTATATTATTTTAAATTTTTGAATAATTACAAGTGTGCATCTCCCCTCACTTATAAAAAGGAACCTTTTATCCTCTCTTCATCACACATTATTGAGCCACTAATCTCAAATAAAAAATACACAAATATATTATAAAATTACATGTACAAATTATATAGGTTTATTTTTTCTTAAAATACATACCTAAGGTTCCTTAAAAATAGATCAAAATATGGTTTTTCAAAGAAGAGGTATAACTCTTAACCTAGTTTTTTTATGTTTATTTACTCATATAACTCCTTAAAATAGTCTATAACAATGATGATATAATAATATGATTATCTTACATGTACTTTAACTTTATTATATTGATTTCATGAACCTTTTTCATCAACTTCTCCATCCTAAGGGAAATGAAAACATCACTTGTGCATACGTGCAGACTACCACCTCCATGGAGTGATGTGTTTTGTTTTTCATCACCATATTTCATGGAGGGTTATATAGGTGAATTTAATGGATATATTTAATGTTTATAAAATAATTATGGTTCAATAATTATAAGATATAATCTTTCTTCTTACCCTTAAATCCTTTGGAAAATGATAATGTTTCTCATGCATGCGTGTGGACTACCACCTCTATGAAGCGATGAGATTCAGTTTTCATTTCAGATTTACATGAATGGTAATAAGTATATATTTAGTGAATATATATTATATTTATTATAAAATTATTATTATTTAAAAGGTGATTTATTATTTAACTATTTTTATTCCAACCATTGAAATGTGGAACATCACTCATGTTTACGTATGGACTACCACCTCCAAGGGTGGTGTCATTAATTTTTCATAACAAGAATTTATGATTGGTTATAAAAGTGTATATACTGAATAAATAAGAAAATTATGATAGGAATAATATTTTGGAGATTATGAAACCATGACCAAGGTGAAATTTCTAGAACAACCAAACCAAAAACTATATAAAAAGATGAACAGTTTACTACTAGGACAATGATTTTAATGAAGAACAATTAATAAATGATTAATAATATATTATAAGTGAATCATTTATCATATGATAAGTTTTAATATGGTTATTTTATATATTTATAACATGTATCAACATATTATATAAGAGGTTTTAAAACATATTAATCTATTCCAAACTTAAGGTAAGGGTTTCTTATCTCACTTTTATTTCTGTGAAATATATTCTATATTCATCACTTATTTGTTTTATGTGGTGTATATGATACCCTTTAATATATTTTATTAGATTTTAATGAATATTATAAGGATTAAAAAATATAAATATAGTTCTCTCTTTTATGATATTTTGATTCAAATAATACTAAAGTTGAAAGGGTTCTTCATCTCAATATTATTTCATTCAAACATGTGTCGTAATATTCACATATTTGTTTTTATATGGTGTATATACTACCCATTATAATATTATATCATGAATATATTTAAGTTAATTTTATTCAATATTTAATTTCATGTTTTTTAATGGTATTATGATTTAAAAATTAACAAAGCGGTAAAGGTTTATGTTACAATCTCATTTATTTTTATGATTCTCTATGTTAAATTTCAATTAAGGGAAATTATATGATTATTATCTATTAAAAACTGTATATTTTACTCTATTTTTTTATTTATTTGGTTTCATGTTTTCTATTAATTCTATTGTCTTTTCTACACAAAATGATCAAGAAAATGTATTTATGAAAAGTTGAAATTTTTTCCTCTCTAGTAGATGAACTTTTTCTTCCATGTCTATGTTATTTAAAAAAAAATTTAGGAATGTTATTTTCTATGATCAAATGACTATTTTATTTAATTTTAATATATATTTTAATTTCTTTTTAGAGGTTTAAAAATGAATTATTACAATTTTTTCCAAACATGTTATTTATCAATTTTTAAAAAATGTGTGAAAGGAATATTTATTTTAACGTATGCCAAAAGAAACAATTTTCCCTCCCTCATAATAGTTATTTAATTTCATGAATCCTTTATAATATTCTATATTTATTTTAAAATAATTTATTTATTTAAATAATTTATAAATTTTTATCCATTAAATATACTGAAGGAAAAAGTTATTTTCCCTTATTTCAAAGAAATGTTAAAATTCACTTTTAAATGTATTTTTTTATATGAGAGTATCCTTTGATGTTAATTATGATACATTGGGGATATTTCCAAATTATTCCATCCATTTTATTTCTTAATATATATTTTTATTATGTGATTGTGATATATTTATGAATCCTATTTCTTTTTCACAGGTTATGTTATGATGAAATGATGAATATTTTTAAGATCTCATGGTATACTTATGTATGGTGTTAATCATGTTATGGGTGGGACTAGAATTATATATATATCCAATTAATTATGTAAATATTGATATCTTAGGAGAGAGTTTGAACTAAAATGGGTAGTGAACCCATTTCAGTAAGGGACTTTGTCTCCTATGATATTCTTGGCAGTGAGCCTTGAATAAAGAAATGATGAAACGTGGGGTAAAACAAATCTAATATGAGGCTATATCATTTATGATAGTCTTTGAAATAATCCTTGAATAAAGAAATTATGTAATGGGAAGTTAACTAAATCCACTATGGGATCCTATCCACTATGATATTCATAGTAGTGATCCTTGACTAAGGAAATTATTTACTAGGCTTATTTTTATATAAAAAACTTATGTATTATATTTTTTATATGTTATCATGTATCGTGATTGACTATTGATTATTTCTAACTCTTATCAATTATTAATTCTGTTATGAAAAATTATTATTCTATGACTCTTGATTAATGATCTTTGACTTATTGGTTAAGACTTTTATAAGTCATAATCAGGCTATTACACCTTGATACTTATCTTAATATTTATTTTGATCATTGATTGATATCTCTTTTGTTTACCATTACTAATAATCTTAGTTAAATTTTTCTTCTGTTTCCATTTCAACAAGTTAGGAATATCGATATTCTATAAGATATGTCTACAAGGGTATCTTGTGTGGAGAATTTTTTTGGATATGTTAAATTATTATAATGGAATAAGAAAAACGAGTTATGATGGTAAAAAATCTAATTTTATGACAGGGGCTTTGGTTTTTTTACTTAAATGGTTTTTTCCTAATTCTCTAAAACTAAAAAACAAAAATCATGGGTATGTAACTGACTCAATGTCAGTTATTGATACTATAATTATGGGTAGTTAAAATTGGGTCACTTGATTTGGTATAAAATCCATTATGTAATGAATATGTTTTTAGCACTAGATCCGAGTATACTAGTATTGGGTTATCTCATTCACCAACTCTGTCATTGGTGGCTTGTAGATTCATTATAACATCCTCTCACCCTAAAATTGGTTTTATTTTACTAATATTTTATTAATTTATTTAATGATTCATTTTTTATACTCTTGAATGTGATTTAATAAAATAAAATAAGTGTATATTGATGTATTTTATAGGGGAGAGATAATTTGGTTGGGAATTAGTGTAACATAAATATTCAAGGTAGTTTTATTCTTAATATTTTCCATTATGTATTGAAATTTAAAATTATTGAATCTTATTGAAACCCACCTTGATAGTCTATTGTTTTTAATATAAAACGTTAATTTAGATTTTTTAAAATCCATTTATTATTGAGATATAAGTGTTGGGGATGATATGTATTTTAGTAAATTGTTTATATCTTTATTAATAAAATAAAAATAAAATTTTATTTAAATCAAATCATATAATGAATATGGGATGAAATTTATGGGTGTTAAGATTGCATTAATCTACATTTTTGAAAATATTTATGAATAAATTATTAAATCCTATTTTACACCCTAAAAATTGATGGTTATTCTTATAGTTATTATGTATTTTTTTGTTGAAATAATGGTCTTTTATGATTTTTTCCTACATCACTGAAAATATTTTTCAACATTAAATTAAATCTTGTACTTTTCTTGAAAATATTGCATTTGAATTGGAACTTTTGAGGTAGTAGATACTTGAAAAACATTTTAAATGCTATAAATTTTTCTAATTATTTTTTTGTGTTCCTAATATTATTTTTTAACTTTATTGTGACCCTTTGAAAATTATTTTTAAATTATAATTTCCAAATCAAGATATTAAAAATATTTTAATTTTCTCATACAACTAGAAGTTAACCACTAGGAGAAAATATTGATTTTTAAGTATAGGATAGGGGTATTCATTTATGTTTATATTTATTTCATAATTCCCAAATTAAAAATATTTTTAAATTGTTCATAATTGACTATTTTTGAACATCAGATGGCATATTTATTGGTTAAAATTTATTTTCAAATTATGATATTGTTTTTCTACTTTGAGATGGTCTATCATTTATATTTCACCATGGATTCAATTTGGTAACATATTTTATTTTTATCTCATTAAAAAAATTATTTTGCTGATATTTTTGGGTTATGTAATATATTTATAGTTAAACTTGAATCAATTTGTGGGAGTTAAAATTATAATCTTTTAATTCAAATTTTCTAAGAAATTAACTATATATTTATATTAAAGCTATAGTTTGAGTTTAATTATATTGTTCTATTAATTATTGGACTTACCAAACCATCTAATTATGTCTACTTATGCTGAGCTACTAAGTTTTATATGTGTGTTCACTAAGGAAAAAATAGAATTTTTGAATAGTATTTCAATTCAAAATGAGGACGATTTAATTCATTTAAAAAATTTCAAATTTGGTCATATTTTTCAAAAATAAAAACCATATTTTTTTGAAAATTTTTCTTTTTAAATAGTAATTCATACATTTTTACTTAATAATAGACTATAAGGGAAAACACTTTTGAAAATCATATATTTATTATCACCAAAATTATTTATTTTTTAGATAAATTGGTATTCACTTATCATGATGAGCTAGTTTAATTAGAAAAAATAGATGTCTTAAATGTGGGTGGATTTTATGTATATTATTTTGATACATTTTTTCGATAACAATCTTATGAAATTATAGGCGTTTCAGGGTTTAAATGTTTTTTAATAGGAAATATTATAAATCTTGACCATTCAAAGTTAGAAATGATATTATTTAAATATTTCTATAAAAATGAAAATTTTGGATGTTTTATGATGAAATATTCTCTACTTTGATTTTAATATGATTTTAGAAAAAATTATTTGGTTTTTTTGTGTTATTTTTATTGAAATATTTTTAAAAAAATGTTTTATGGTTTTATGTTAGGAATCAAAAAATTTATCTTCCATGATTTATTTTTTAAATTGTTTGTTTATTGGAATAAATGTTTATATATTTTTCGATGAAGTTTTAAATTTTATTAAATAATATATAATTTTGCTTCATATTAGTAATTTGGTCATAGTAGATGATAATTTCTAGTCATTATAAATATATGAAGTAGAATTTCAAAAAGGGTGAAATTTCATAATACTTTTCTTTAGTCTCATAGGACATTGTGAATTTCATAAGTATATCCCTAAATTTCATAAGATTTAATCTAATTCTTATGTATATTAATTTTATAAGTCTTTTCATATATTTCATAATACTTAAACCTATTAATAAAAATTTATCACTTTTATAAGGCTTTTCCCATTTCATAAGACATAGGTAGGCCAATTGTATTGGAAATAAACAAGGTCCTAGTTTTATAATACTTTTCTTACATATATTAAGACATTAATAATTTTTTAAGACTTTATTCCCTAAGAGTAAGACTTTAAACTTCACCTAAAATTTAATATTAGTTTATGAGATGTTTAAATTGATAATTAAATCCCACATGTTCTCTGGTTTTGAATTAATGAAAGGGGAGGTCAGAACTCATCAAGAGGAATACTTGGTAATAAAATAAAGAGTGCCATGTGAAGCTATTTAAGATTGAATAATAATTGAAGATTCATCTAGGTGTGAAATATTTGGATCCTAAGGAAAGATTTTGTGATGTATAAATGGATTTGGTGAAGTGCTTCTTGAGTCGCTGTGAATGAAGTAGTAAATGGTGATGGGCACTATGTGGAGAGTGGGGATATAAGGTGATGAGTCATGGATGTGTTGAAGTGGTTGTAAGTCCCTTATAAATTCTATTAGAGACTTAATATTTGGTGAAACTCTGAGATTTTTACATTATTTCAGGGGTTAGATTATAAATATAGTGGGAAAATGATCATGAGTATTGATTTTAAAAGATGTTGGAGCCAAATAAGGTAGTGATATTAATATATACGACTCCTTTATTCTTTATTTTTCTTATTTCATTTCTACTATTTTTAAGATGGTTTTATTGAAAATTTTTTCTAATGTTATAAAATTTTAAATATACATCTCTTCATTAGATCATATTGAAATATATTATATTTATTACTATTCTTGATCAAGTTTTCATAGTTTTATATTATTCTTCTTGGGTTTTAAATCATTTACAATATAATTAAACTCTAAAATGATAGATATTCATAGTTTCATTATATGAAAAAATAATCCATTTTCACCCATAAATTTTTATATTGAAGTAGGTTTTTTTAGTATCATATCAGTGTGACCCTTTTGACCAATTTTCTCTTTTTTCTTCTTCATGAGCATCATTTTTACACTATTCTATGTACTGATAGATGATGAATAGTGTTTCCTTTTCCTTAAAAGAATCAACTTAAGTACTTAACATAGAAAAATTTGGTATTTTCTTCTCATTTAAAGAATCATTTAATCCCTAAATTTTTCGATGAAACATTTAACAACAGAAACATTTATAAATTAATTTTATTTGTTAATAGATAAATGCATTATTAGTAATGTAGTTATAAAAAACATGCACTAATTTTCTATTTTGGACCGTTATATGGTATGTTAGACTTATAAGAGAATTAAGAAACATAATAGATGATAATATAGTCATTGTACAATGAACATTAAGATTAGTATATTAAGGGTTATGTTAAAGTCTAATTGACACAGAAGGAAGGAGTGATGGCTTTACTAGTATGAGTTTACCCTATGAATCCCATTTATTAAAGATTCCAAGGGATATATCAACACTACAATTTACCTAAACTAAGATATATACATGATTCAAAAACTAAATTATGATAAAAACCTATTTATTGGAGAATTTCATGTTCATTGATATCATATCTCAAACCATGTTTTCCAAACTACCTTGAGAAAATACCACCATCAAACACCTTACCCTTTTGGAATTCACTGGTAAAATAAAAATTGACGTATATATACCCTAATAGTATTAATTTTCATACTTTTATTTTTAATTGAATAATTTTTATATTTATCTTTTATTACTTTATAAGGATTAAATAATAATTTTTATAGAAATTATATTTTGATATGATGAAACACAAATTATATTTTTGGGAAATACATAGCTTCAATCAAGAAACTCATTTATATAATTCCAATTGTTTTTAAAATAAATTATATTTTAATAAAATATTAAAAATAAATGGTATTTATGAAATATAAATTTCATTTTTATTTTACAATGTAAAATTTAATTTTTTTGAGGTGTCAAAAAAGACTTTTACTATCAAAAACCCAATATTTTTTTATAAATATGACTTTTTTATTTTAAATCATAAATTATCCCATTTAAATAAGTTATTTGATAAATTAAATATTTTTCTTGAAATCAACATGTCCAAATTATCCAATGGTGAATTTTTCATAATTTATATAGACATTCAAATTTTTAGTTAAAAACTAAATACAATATATATATACAGGAAGTATTATGAAATCATAAAAGACCAAAAATGATTTAATAAATTCTATAAAGTTTATCCACAACCAAAATTATTTTTAACATTTAAAATAATGTGTTTTTTAGGTTATTTGATTTATTTTATAAACCCTTAATGAATCCTCCAAAACCTATATTATATTTTAATGTTTTAAAATCAATTTTTTTAAGCAAGACTCACTTCTACATCACCAATGGTATTATTTTGAAGATTTAAGATCTTAGACATACAAAATAATGAAACCCACTCATATTTAGTAGAAAAAATTTCTATAAACAATGGGATTGTTTTTAGTTTAGATTAATTTATCATATAGATTCCAAAAGCTAAGTTTAAAAATTAATAAAGGATTTACATATCTTTGGTTATAAAAAACCCTCCCAAACTCACTTTAATATTCTCTCATAAACCTTGTATCACGAATTTTTTATTTCCTTACCTCTATATATCCCTCCCAAGGGGACCCCAATCTCTTAATAAGATCTTCTCAGGATTTTAGAAGCATCCTTTCAAGGTAAGGGATCCTCTCCTTCTCCCCTTTATTCAATAACCTTCTTTATATTATGCCCTTTGATTTCCAATTTTTCATGTTGGGAAATGATTTTACACATCCCTATTTCTATTATAATTATCTGAATGTGATGATATACCCTTTTTACACTCATTTAGCTCTTCCATGAATCTTCATGTACCCTTATTATACTGCCAAAATGTATCATGTGATTTTCCATGCCAAACCATTGTGTACTGAATACCGATCCTAGTTTTTACTAAAAGGTATTCATATAGATGTCAATATACTTCATTGATTGGTGTAATATACGTATTAAACCCACCCTCTTTAATAATGGGATAAAAAGTGATGAAATATATCATTATGTTGTATGATCAATGTGGCACACTTATACATGTACATGATAAGAGTGTGTTGTGTGGGCCTGAAATTATATTTCCCTCCAATGAATTGGGTAATGTTTTTGTCTCAAGAGATAGTATTTATGGTATTACAGAGTGAACCTAATCCATGATGGGTCTCTATCCACAATATAATTTTTTCTTGGAAGTTAGCCTTGACTTATGCTTATTTCATATTTTATGTTGTTGTCACATTCCCATGTGTCATTCATGTTATCATATTATATCATTCTTTAATATTATTGTTTATAATTATCACTCCTTTTATGTATCATTGATTTTACTATTGATGAACACGTATTAATTTAATCATGTTATACTTTTATTATTCTATTACTGGAATTTATATCTCACCCCTTTCTTATGTATTTTCCCAGGTTATCTAATACAATTTTAGATGAGCAATGGATTTTTATGATCTTTTTTAAGGATTTTTAAATAATGTTGTTGTATCCCTCATAAATTTATTATGTTCTGTTCCTAATTTACCAAAAACACAAGGCCTAAATATCTTATGGATATTACTAAGTGTATCTTTATGCAATAAAACATGAATTGAAGTTTATTAAATATATTAATTTTCATAATTGGTATCAGAGAAAAGTATTGTTATTTTAGGGATTATAATTAGAAAAATATAGTGAAAGATATAGGGATAAAACTAAGAAGATATAAACATACTACGTTTTATTAAAGTATATATTAAGTGGTTTCCAAGAAAATACATCCATCTCTACATACTACAAGTATACGTGTCTCCATAACAGTTTTAACTAGGTGTAATAACCCTGAAAAGGGTGCATTGAGCTGGACTCGATCATCACATAGTGAAAGATAAATAGGACTTTCAAATATATAAATCCTCTCCTACCAACATGGAAATAGAGATATCATTGAAAATGGAATATGGAGAATTTATTGAATCCAAAACATATAACTCACCTTCTATCAAAATTTATTGGGTGAATCTCATAGAAAAACTTTTGATACTCCATTTTGAGGGATTCTATTCTATTATAGGGATGGGTTACATTTCTTTGTATAGAGGTGATATAAATTTCTAAGAGAAATAAATTACCCTCCATATAGTAAATCACATTATGATTATATAAAATTTTAAGGATGATGATGAATCTATTTTGGTATCATCATCTCAATCATTGATATTATTTCCCTGTGAATGAGTGTATCAAGCTCAAATGATTGAGAATAAGGAAAAGATCATACTTTTTGGAATTCCCATTGTAAGGGAATTCATTTATGTGTTTCTTAAGGAATTTTTGGGTCTAATTCATAGATGATAAGTTGAGTTCTCAATATAACATATACCCTATCTTTTCCAATATCCAATACTCCATATATAATGGACATTGTTGAACTTGATGAGCTGAATAATAAACTATAATAGAATAGGGATAAAGGGTTTATACAGCCAAGGGATTCACTATGGAGTGCACCAGTCCTATTCCTCAAGAATAATGATGGGTCGGTGCACCTAAACATTTATTATCAGGAACTAAAAAAATAATTATAAATAATAAGTATCTTATTCCATGGATTTAATAATTTTTTGATCTAATTCAGGGATCATAGTACTTCTCTAAGGTGTATCTTGGGTCAGGATATTATCAATTAAATGTGAATAAGTAAGATATCCCCAATACTATATTTTGTAAAAGGTAGAGATTGTATGAGTTCGTATTGATTTCATTTGGACACACTAATGGTCTAAATATATTGATGTAGTTAATGAATATAGTCAATAGAGATTGCCTCAAAAAAAATTGGTAGACTTTTAAGATGATATTATTATCTACTCCAAACATAAGGAGGTGATTGATGAGAATTTCGATGTTGTATTTATGATATTTTAGAAAGAAAATATGTATGAAAATGATATTAAATGTGTGTTTTGGATGGAGGAAGTAACTTTCCTAGGGAATGTTAGCACTGGAAAAGGAAAAAATGTGGATCCTTCTAAAACATAGGCAATTGAAGGATGGACTAGACCAACATCTATAATGGATATCCATAGACTCGTTGGATTATCTAGGTACTATCATTCATTTGTGATAAAATTATCAGGATTTTCAATCCTACAATCCAATAAAAATAAGAAGGGGGTGATGTTTTTCTAGAATAATGAATATGAATAAAGCATTAAAGAGATGAAGAAAAGGTTAATCACAACAGTTGTGCTCTCATTACCCACTAGTGGGGAGGAATTTTGGATCTATAGTGATGCATCTAGAAGTGCATTTGGTTTCTTCACATGAAATATAAAAAATTAATAGCCTAAACCTTCCTTTAATTAACGATCCATGAGAAAATATACCCCACACATGATCTAGAATTGGTTGTTGTGATCTTTGTGTTGATGATTTAGTGATATTATCTCTATGGGGAGAAGAGTGAAATATATATAAACTATTAAATCCAAATATATATATTCACAAAAAAGGACCTCAATATGTTCCTACGGAGGTGGTTAGAGATGATAAAGGATTATGATTTTTCAATACATTATCATCTTGAGAACAAAAACAATGTGGAAAACTCACTATGTATAAAGGATCTCACAACCCTATACATGATGAGGATTACAAGGGATATAATATTATTGGACATGAAAGTGATGGATATGGGAATAATAAAAGGATTTTTATCATACCTTTTCCAAATAATTGATCAACCATTCATTCTTTATAGGAGTAAGGAGGCCTAGAAAGATGATGAGGTGCTACATAAAAGGTAGTGGATATTCCAAAGTTAAACTTTTCTAAAGATGTAGTTATAATTTTTGTAACATGGATATGTTCCCCCCTTAAATCCAAAGATGAAGAAGTATATTATGGATTATGTTAATAGCTCATCCTTCACCCTTCATTGAGAAAACACTAAGATGTGTAGATATTTGAAGTAAAACTTCTTCTGATGGGATAACATGAAAACTGAGATTGTAGAATTTTTATTGTGATTCTTAGTATACCAAAAAGTCAGGGAAGAATGGTATAAGTATATGTTTATGATGAAAACATTACCCATAAAAGTACAAAAATGGGAAAACATAACCACAGATTGTTTTCATATGTCTCCCCAAGACCAATAACAATAATAACATCATCTGGGTGGTAGTCGCTCACCTTACCAAGTCATTATATTTCATTAACATCTATGAATATTTATATCTTGACCAATATTTTAAGATATGAATAAGTTAAATGGAATTATTTCATATAGATCCACTCTCTATTGTATCTTATTGATATTTGAGTTTTTCCTTGAGGTTCTAGAGGAGCCTTCCGTATGAATTGGATAGAAAGATGATATTTGACATTTATTATCACACTCAGATGAATATTCAGTCTAAAAGGACCATTAAAATTCTGGATGATATATTGAGATCATGTTCAATGTATTTCCAAGGATATTTTGATTGAAACCTTCCCTTAGTGGAGTTCTCATGTAACAAAGTATTTCATTCTATAATTCAAATGGAACCTTACGAGGCTCTGTATGGGAAGTGGATTTAGAGTCAAATATGTAGGAATGAAGTTGGAGAGTGAAATTTTATGGGACATAAACTTTTCCTAGTGATGATAAATAAGGTTCAAACACATAAATTTCATATAAAATATACAAAAAGTTGATGAAAATATATACAGACAATCGTTAAGGATCCTAAAGTTTGTGTTGGGAGATAAAGTGTTACTTTATATATTTTTGTGGAAAAGAATCATGAGGTTTTGGAAGAATGGAAAGATTATTATAAGATACATAATCCCCTTTGATATTCTTGATTTCATTAGAGTGGTTTCCTATCGACTATCATTCACACCAAACCTATCTAAAGTACATGATGTGTTCAATGTATCCCTATTGAAGAAGTACATATTATAAACCTAACATGTACTAAATCCGGATGTTCTTCCTTTGGATAATGATATTTTATAAAAGGAGCGTCTGATGGAGATCTTAGATCTTATATACAAGGTTATATGAAACAAAATAGCTCACCTGGTCAAAGTGCTATGGCGGAACTACAAGTTTAAGGAAGTGACATGGGAACCATAAGAGGTGATGAACCAAAAGCACCCTTATCTATTTTTTTGTATGAAATAAAAAATATGAGGGGAAATTTTTTAGGGGGTATGTAATGACCAAAAATTTTATAAATTAAATTCCCTTTTTAAATTAATAATTTCATTATTTACTTATGTGGTTATAGAAAACACATGCACTACTTTGGTTATTTTGGACCGTTATATGGTATGAAATATTTAAAATACCTTTAATAATCATAATCATTGATAATATAGATATTTTACTATGACCATTAATATTTTTATATTAAGGGTTATGATAAAGTCCAATTTACACATAAGCAAGAAATGGTGGCCTTGACCAGTAGGATCATAACCAATAAAGCCCATTTATCTGAACTTCCAAGGGAGATAACATCACTAGGATTTTTCCTTGACCATGACTAAGATTATATTCAACAACTAAATCATGATAAAAACTATTTATGGGATAATTTCTTGATCCTCGAGATCATGGCCCAAACCATGTCCTCCAAACCAACCTAATAAAATATCACCGTCACACACCTTACCGTTAGGTAATTCACTATTGAAATAAACAAATATTTATTTAAACCTTAATAATATGAATTTTCATACACCTATTTTTAATAAAATAATTATTATATTTATCATTTATTTCTTTATGATTATTGAATAATAATTTTGATAAAAAATTATATTTTGATACAATGAAACATAAATTGTAATTTTGGAAAATATATAGTTTCAATCAAGAAATTTTTTTGGTGACTTCAAATATTTTTGTAGTAAATCATATTTTATTAAAATATTATTATTAAATAATATTTAATTAATATAAATGATAATATAATTTTTTCAATTCAAATGTAATTTTTATAAGGGTTAAAAAACTATTATTTTCAAAAATCACCATTTTTTAAATAAATAGGGATTCATATAAAAGGATAAATTCTAATATTTAGAGAATTATTTTGATAAAATATATATTATTTTTTATATTATCATGTTGAAATTATATAACGGTGAATTTTTCATAATTTTCTGAGATAGTCAAATTTATGGGTAAAAGATAAGTACAACATGAATATATGATATGTATTATGACATCATAAAAGCCCAGATTTTTTGTTTGTATTAATTTATCATATAGAGTCCCAAAACTAATTCTATACATTAATAAATTATTTTCCTCTATTTTGTAATAAAAACCCCACCAAAACATCCTTTACTCTTCACTAAAAACCATTGGAGAACAATTTTACTATAACCATACATCTCTAGATCCATTACAATATTCACTTAATATATTAGGAAGCTCCTCCCAAGATTTTAGTTGTTTTCATTAAAGGTAAGGGATCCTCTCCTTCCTATTTATTCAAGAACATTATTTATATTATTCCTTTTATTTTCCAATTTTTAATTTTGGTAAATGTATTAACTTATCCCTCACACTATCATTATTATTTAAAAGTTATTATATACCCATTTAACTATCACTTATCCCTTACATGAATCTTTTGTACCACTGTTATGCTACATAAATTTATCCTTTAATTTTCCATGTCAAACCTTTATCTAGTGAATAACCATTCCCATTTAGACTCAATGATATTCACCAATATGTTCATATAATTAATGCATTGGGTACTTCTTTGTATATAACCCACACTTCTTAATGTTGGGATTAAAATTGATGAAATATATCCTTAAGTTGTATAATAAATGTAGCAAAATTATGCATATACATGATATGAATGTGACAGGTGGTCCAAAAATAATATAACCCTCCAATGAATTTGGGTAATATTTTTATCTCATGAGATGTTATATATGGGAACAGGGAGTGAACATAATCCATGACGGGACTCTGTCCACCATGTGATGTTTTCTTTTCATTTATTATAGACTTATGCATATGTCATGTTTTATATTATTTTTACATTCGCATATTTCCTTAATATTACCATCTTATATCATTCTTTTATATTAATGTTTATAATTCTCACCCCTTTATGTATTTTTTATATTCCTACTGAATGACATGTATTACTTTCATCATATTACAATTTTATTATTCCCTTACTATACATTATAGATCACCACTTTTTTATGTACATCTCAGGTAATCCCATGCAATTTTAAAAGGAAATTAGATTTTTAAGAGTATGTTGAAGGATTTTTAAGTAATGATATTATATCCTTGTTCATGTTATTATGTTATGTACTAAGATTCCTAAATACACTATTCCTCATGTTCTTTTGGGATTGTATTAAGTGTATCTTTATCAAATAAATCCTGAATTAAGGTGTATTAAAGATATTGATTTTAATTAAAAATCATCTCTTAGGGTGAGTTAATAGGAAAGTGTTGATAATAGAGTGAAAGTGAGTTATTTCAAATTATTTTTCTCTAATATTTCATCACAATTGTTATTAATATTCTTGTAAGAATCAAAATATTTATATCAATTCAAATCAATCCAATCTTATTAATGCATCAGTAGTTCAACTTTTTCTCCTAATGTGATTTTTTCATAATTTTTTTTCAATATTTTATTACATTCTTTGCATCATTGTTTAACTACATTATCTTTTAAATCATCAAATTATGAAATATTGTTCTTTTTTTTGTTTTTATTAGTTTAGTTTTTTATTTTCATGGATTTCACTATATTTCATTCTCTTTGGTTTTATCATACTTACTATTATTATAGTTTTAAATAGGTTTATAAATATTATATTTTATATTTAAAAGACCTCATCAATTATCTATCATTTTTATTCTATCATAGAGAGGGTGTCACCAAATGACACTACTTTCATTGTAAATTTAAAATCACAAAAAAAAGTTACTAAAGCAAATTACAATAACATGGTAGAATCATGCCTATTTTATTTCATTTATTATAATAGACATAATTATAATATAATTATGAAATTAGATAATGTTATAGATTTTTTTATAATATGGTATGCATCATGGAGATAATGTTGTTCAAATATGTTTTAATTTATTATATCATGTAAAACTCATAAGTATTATGTTGTGTGAATTATTAAATATTTTCTAAAAAATAATATTTAAAACCCTTCACTGTTAGAGGCTTGTGATATTAAACTATATAAAGATATTTTTTGATATAAATTATCATTTTCTAATGTTATTATATCTTATGATGAAGGTGGTGATCTATCACATTTGGCATGAAGGAAACATGGAAGCTGACCTCTTGGCTTCAAATGGTAAATAATATGTTACTCTCTAACTTTTTACTACTATTGGTTCCCTTCCTCAGGACTATGAAAATATTATTCATTAGAACACCATTAGACTCCAACACATTAGAAACCTTTGATACCCTTCTGGAACACTCATGACATTCATTTTAGTAATAAAAAACATTGTGATGAATTTTGAAATATTTTAATTTAATGTGACTAAACTTCTTCTTATAAATGTTATACCATGTATCTACAGAGTTACATTTTAGGTATGGAAAATAATTTAGTTTTTTTTAAGAAGTGTTATAATTTGTTTTTAATTATAAAATCAATAACAAAGGATGATTATAATTTATGTTTATTAAGTGTTTATATTTTATTGTAATATCCTTCTTAATCATTTATCTTGGGATATAGGAAGTTTGGGCCAAACTACAAGATTGAGGGTTGTGGTTCTATCATAAAGGCGGTTTGTTAGAAAATTAGAGTAAGATAATTGCTTTATATTATTCTAAAACATAACATGAAATATTCTTATGTACCTTTTCCATGAGAGTAATTTTTATATTAATAGATATATTTAGTTTTTATTTGGGGTAAATAAAAAAAATTGTATAAGGTTTTATACATTAATTTGTTTGGAATATACTAATTTGGTTTAAGATATAAAATAAAAATTAAATTTATATATTAATTCATATATATATATCAATTTCATGATATAAAAATATATCCATGAGATGTATTTTGAAATTTTGAGACTAAGAAAACCTTTCAAAATAAAAAATTTAATATTTCTTCCAAATAAAATGTTGGTCAGGACCTCATTCATTCTGTATGGATAACCCTAAAAGTTATGCACTCATATATTATCTCGTATAGGTCGTGGAGTGTATATTTATCCTAAAAAATTAGTCACCATTTATCATTATGGTATTTGGGTTAAATTAATTGACTACCAAATATCACTCTACTTTTAAGTGAACTCCCAAATACTGCTTTTCAACTCAAAAAATGTGTGTCATGCACTTGTTCATGGAAGCCATGATATAGAACTTACTCTAATAAAAAAAGTAATATTTGGGAAGAAAATTATCTCTATTAATGAATAATATGTAAATGGTATCTTCATGTGAAACTTGTTTTCTCACTCATATAAGAATATAGATTCCATAAAAATAATTTTGAGTTCAATGATGTAGTGGCGAGAACCATATATTGGCTGTATGCCATGTATTTTATAAATTTTTGATAAAGAAGGGTAATAAAACCGTAAAATACATTTTTAGGGTCTTCTGAACCTTTTTTACCTTTAGAAACACCTTCTAAGAGGTTATCTTATATCTAAGTTCATAGTTATTTTTCACAGGCTTTGATCTGATTACTCACGAGGATAGAATTCACATACAATTCAAAAGCTATGGTCATTTGAAGTAGAAATGAGTTTTTTTTTCAAATTCAAATATCATTACATGGTGAAATCCATGTATGTTACCTATCTCTACATGATTTACCTCATGTTCGTACCCTTCTTCAGGCACCATTCCTCACACAACCTATCTGTATGTGCTATACCTCGTGTTCCCTTCCTTGTGCGCTACTGCATGTTCCAAATACTTGTTTTTTCCTATAAAAATTCCCCCCACACCAAAGTCCCCATTATTGACATGGATGTATAACCAAGAACTAATGAGTGTGTGGATATTATGTATACATCCTCAAGTATTCCTTGTTTTCTAAAATTTTATTTTTGAATATGAATTCAAGAAGAGATAGACATACTTTCACCCAACACCTCCTGATTGGAAGCATGCCTTGGGAACCCAGTACATTAGGGATAACCAGCTTTCTAAAAATAGCCTATGATATATTCTATATTGATGTATGGGGGCCACAATAACTAGGAATAAAAATACTTGGGTGATGATACCTAGGTCTTGAACCATATGGGCGTCGATTTACCTATAAACTCATTCACTCAAGTACCCCATTTGGAGAAGTACCTAACCCTTAAGGGTATACTTGGGATCCCCTTCACCCAATACCTATGGCTAGATGTTCCCCTACATATATTATTTACATGGTAACCCAAGTAACCTAGGTTATCTAATTGGGTTCTCTATTCTACCCAGTTGCCTACTAGGGTGCCCTATTCACCCTAGTCATCCACTTAGGCTCCAACCAACATATGGGCCTCATACTTGGTGTAAAACCAAACTATACATATTTCCTCATCTATTTACCAATGTATAGAAGGTATACATCCAAATATATACCTCATAATAGGATTAACCCAAATTATATCATCTCCCATATGGTTACCAACAGATCAGATGATTAAGAAAAGATCTCATATGCATAATCTCTGATTAACCTCTTATTGTCACCCCTTTTGCAACACAAGAATCCTTACAGAACAATGATAAAATTCTTGAAATGTACCTAGAATATAAACCAAAATTTTGTAACTTGAACTATATTAGTTTTGATTCATGTTCCAACAGGATATGTTTGACGCCTCCTTAAGGTTCAATCCAAACATCCCAACACCATTGCAACCCCATGTTCTCATTGAGAGGTGGTATCTCGAAAACAAGACCACCCTTCTCATGTGATGAGTATATAAAACCAATAACCTTATGTGATGATCATAAGATATATTCATGACTTTACATGAGGAAGATAAAACAACTCTTACTAAGTTTAATGCCTAACCCTTCCTCACTGGGTATTGTCCCCTATGATTCCATCCTTCCTCCCTTGTCTATCAATCAACATAATACATGACATATATTATTATACAATTAAAATATTAGGTGTAATTCCAAATAATACACTCTCTTGTAAAGTTACCAATAGACATGATGTATAAGTCCCACAACATCCATTGTTAAACACCTTTTGGTTGATTATTCCACTCTGCATGAAATTAAACTTCTTGGAAGAGATCACAAATGAATGGACTCAAAAGGAACTGGATTTTTCCTTATAACATGAACTTAAAAATTATAATTTGTTCCATTAATAAGAACCAAAATACATAGATTTTTATTTCTTTCTAAAAGATACATATGAAGCCCCTTTCATGGGCTCGATCCCAACTCTGCAACACCTCCTGTCTCATCTCACAAGATCCTGAAGCCTCCCTAGATGGTGATAAACTAAAATGTTCATAAATATATGGATCAAAAATATATAATGTTTATATACATAGATAAAATTAAATATAGTATAAATCTAATTTATAGTTTTATTTTGACTTCATATTATCATTCAATCAATTTATTAAGGGTAATCGGTATCATTATTCCTAAAGATTCATGTACATGTATAAAATATTTATGAGAGACTTAAAATTGGAATAAAAACCCTTGAGGGATAAGCCAAAACCCCATCCTCTTAACCAATTCTCAACCCAAAGTGTCATTTTCATGTCCAAGAGAATACCTACATTTTGAAATTGGTTCTGCAGCAACTCACAACATGTGGGATTGGGGGTGTGTCAAAAATATAATAGTGAACCTGATGTAAACCATTTGAAAAAAATAAATTTACTATTCCTTATTATTTGTGATGTTTCACTTATGGGTTTCTTTTTAACTCCCTAAAAATCCAAATAGAAACTGTGATGATCATACCATAATAAATCAAGTTCTTCAGCTAGTCTATGGAAAATTTCATGGTAATGAGGATTTATATGAACCATGAGTCCATGGAACCTCAATCCTATGCAATTTTCATTTATATATCAACCTCGTCAATATGAAACCAATGTAATTTATCACTTACCGAGATTATAAAATGTTTAATTGTGGATTAAATGGTGTATAAGTACCTCATTGAAGGGATAATTCCATCCTTGGAAATTTTCCATGATAATTTAGAGTGGTAGAATCCATGAAGGCCCATACCATACAAAAAAAATAAGAATGGGATAGGCAGCCCCCATCTCAAAATAAAACTTCTTTGAGAAACACTCTACAAAGTAATTCAATTATTACCTTCTTCATCTTAGGTAATTTTAGGAGGATACCCACCATATCTAGAAAACCATCTCAGAGTTTCCTAAGAAGAATCATATTCAACATATTCATCATCACTAACGTGTTACGTAAATTCTATAAGAAGTTGTAGAGAAATATATGCCAAATCCAATCCTTAAAATAAGGGAATCTAGAAGGAGATCCCATCAGGGGTGGCCATCCACTAAAACTCAAGATCATTTCCACATCCTTACAACTCTAAATACCCTCGAGGCCCATAGACATATCTAAGTAGTGTAATGTGGACAATCTAGATAACCATTAGACAAAAGCCTCCAACATCATTAAGTATTTCTTTGGTGACTACATCAGAAAACCACTCACCAATGTATGATAGTATTAAATTTTATAAAGGTCCTTATACCGGTTCCCCTCTACACTTAATACATGGTAATATATCAGTCTAAGAATTAAAGAGAGTTATAGCTAAAACTAAAATATCCTAGGGGAAACACTATCTAACCAATCTAGGTTAATTTTTACCCACATTGTAAGCTACAGTATCATCCATTAAATAGGAACATACCCAAATGAAGGATATACCTCCTCTAAAAAAATCCATGTTTCATATTGCAAGATTCACATCAATAAATGTTGTCACTCTTAAACCAAATGATATTATAGAAAATGATATTAATGATTAACATTAAAATAGATAAGGTGTATATATATAGAAATTATCTCATACAGAGGTACGTGAAGAAGGAGTGCATACCCAGTATCATTAGAAATCTCATTTTTGATTCCCATTGAATATTCCACTACTAAACACTTGGTGGGATTCCACTAATGAAAAAGTAAAATCTATGGCCACATCCACATCGCACCCACTACTCAAAATGGTGAAATTATCATAGTTTAAGATAATATTTCTCAACTAAAAAAATAGAATAGAGGACCTTAGGAAAACTAATAATGAATTTTTTAGGGGAAAAATAACCATTGGATATGATCTTCAGGCTAAATCCACCATGCCTCCTTCAGTTGACCCTATACAATGGAAGGATATTTACTAATCCAAAAAGATAAAATATATCCACCCATAAATTGATATCCCATCAATAAAACCATTTTAGTGTAGCTCTTATTGATTATTATAAGTTCCTATCATTAAGGAAACATCAATTATCAGTTTAATAAAGTCACCTAAGGTTAAATCAGGTGGTGGTATCACATGAATTATTGGATTCTCTTACTTCTGAAATAGATGGTTTGGAAATCTAAAAAGAATCATTATAACTAGAGATGGATTTGTATCATGGGTGGGTAGATTTTACTCCTCCTATATCCAACATTAGGAATCCCAAATTCTTAATATTCAATGTAATGGAAGATACATAATAGTATCATGACCATTTTTATTCCTGGTCTGACCCAATATAGGGAACCCCATTAAAACAAGGGGCTATATAAATTTGATGCCTCATGTAGACCATAGAAGGTCCCATATTTGTCTGGTATCGTATCCTTGTTAATGGATCTATCATGATATGGGAATATTTCTATCAACAATTCCTTATCCAATTTAGAACTACCCTAAGGAATTCAACTATCCTTGACCTCTCCAATTTCAAGAATCAAGTAAATAAGAGAGACACAAATTTCATTACAATATGAAAGGGTCTAAAAACACTTTTGAAATAAAACATCCCTAGGAACAATTACTAGAAATATGTGTGGTGAACCTATAATATGAGTTGTCAACAATGCTCATCCCCCGGAAATACCCTAGTGGTTTTTGAGAGTTTTATAACATAGAATAATATCTATAGGATTATATTCAATGAACCAAGGAAATATCTCATCCATAACCACTATCATAGATAAGAAAGTTAGGTAAATCAAAAATAGTTACTTCCACCCTCAGGCTAAAACGAAAAAATGTGACATGACTTTGAAAATATGAATAAAAAATTTTATTCCTTTCATAATTATTAGGTTCTTTGGGTCTTCATCTCTAGACTTGAAAAACCTAATCAAATTCCTAGAAATCATGAAGCTGGATGAATTAGGGGGTAATTAACACCTAAATTATTTCCCTTACCATCATATGTTAGGTCACACGATCTAGGAATACTTCATATTTAAATATATATGGAAAAAAAATGTCTATTATAGTTAGGTATTATTGAAAAAACCTAAGGAACTAATGAAATGTGTTTTGAACCGTCTCTTAAAAAAATAGTAATAAAAAGTAAAGCCCCCATTAGATAATATGAAAAACATTTTAGGGATAAATGATTCTGAAAAATGTGATTCATGAATGTTCCATCACTATGGCACAACTAAATCAACCTATCACAAGATAAATTCTCTATAAATCTCCCACTATATGAATTTCTACTTTATAGAATATAAAGATACAATGTAATAGATACTTATAGGGAAAAGAGAAAGAGGATTCCCTATGTATTCATCAACAAATCCAATCTTTCAAGGACTTTATAGCCCTAATTTTGAGCAAATGGGAACCATCCTGAAAATGATCTAATGGGAGTCATCCCATAAAATGATCCAATGGGAAACATAACACCAAATGATGCTATGGTAACCATACCACCAAAAAATATAATGGGAACCATCCCATAAAATGATCTAGTGAGGACCATCCCACCAAACAATCTAACAGGAACTATCTCCTCCATTGAGTTCCTATTCTGATAAATTGAACTTTTTCACATCATTCAATGTAATTTGAGTTATAAAAAAGAATTATGAGAAAGAAGAGTCAAAAAATGGAAGACTCTATCTCCATCAACATGGTATCATCTAGTTCTAAAGAATTTGCAATAGGTTCTGATGTTTGTACTCTTTATAGAGATGACCACACACTTTTATGAACTTTTGAGTATCAATAGTTTTTCCCATAATCTACTCCTAAGATTGGTTTTGAAGATCTTGTGGATACCATACAAGCCTCTAAAGAAAGAACCTTCACCATCTGGATTCCTCAAAACAAAAATTTTATAGGTAAATTTCCCAATATCAGTGGTAGATCCTGTCACTACGGTCCAGAATCAGACTCTCATCATTAGCTACTCATATTTCTATTTGTAAAGGAAAGGATGTTGTTATTTATTCTTCTACTAAATCCCCTAAATATGTAAATATGGCATCTAATAAAGAACGTATCTCTAGGTTGTAATGAGAAAATGAATATATTAAGAAAATAATTGTATATTTTCTTCCTAGAAATTTTCCCCAAAGTGTGATGCAACTATCCTTTCACAGTGCTCCTCCTTTTAGTGAAGTATCATGTACCACAAATTTAGGGGAATATTAAAATTATTTACCCACTCATTGGGTTTATTTGAAAAATAATTCAACATATGTGATCACCAAGTAGTCCATAATTTAGTCGCATCTCTATAGTTTACAGTGGCACTATGATGTCCTGTTTATCAATTGATTCAACATCTTCCCCAAAATTGATCAGGATTAAGGAACTTCAACCCAAATCTAAAAATAAATACTATACTCATTTATATTATGTTATATGGGGTGAATATAGTAAATAATATTGTAATCCTAGAATAGGAAACCAAAACAAGGTATATTCATTCAAAATTGATCAAGTTCCCATATTATTCACCCTTTTCATGGAGAATAATTTGATTGAGATCCTAAGGATCAAGTGACCTGAAGAGGAATATTTAAGAGAACATGCACATTTCTTACCTTAGCATTAGTTTTTAGGGTATACAATAGATAAGTGCTTCATATTTATGGATTGGATTTAGGGGTAGAAAGATAATTAGATAATTGGGTGAGTGACATCCAAATTTATTCCCCATCCATGTAAGTGTCTTGAGTATAATACATAAAGTATATAAAGAAGTTAAGTGTGTTTATATCTCAATGATAAATGTAACAAGGTCAATTCCTTTAGGTTTGAGAATATGTATGTGTTTTTCTCCTATTTATTAGAGCATAAACGTCTTGAGATCCCAGGGATCAGGGGACCTAAAGAGAAGGATTTTAGAGAACATTATAATTAATTCCCTTACCATGTTAGGGAATATAATCAAATAATAACTAGTCATTAGATATTTTCTATTGATGTAGATATATGAGGGTATAATGAATCCAGCAAACATCTAAATCTTTCCTTTATCCATGTGAGTGCCTTGGGATGAACAAGAAAAGTATATAAAGGAATCAAGGGTATATATCACTCCATGATAGATGAAACAAGGTATATTCCTTTATTCTTGAGAATATAGTTGATTATTTCACATGTTTATAAGATGACAAACTTATAGATCTTTAAGATATAGAGATACCCAAAAGAGGTAGTTATGAGTGATAATAATTATTGTTGTCCCTACCAATATATTTTATGATATATGATTGAGTAATGATTTATCTGTAATGATTGGATCCATAAGACGATATTCAAAGGCCTAGTTGATTTATATAATCTTGAGACACATGAAACATTCACATGAATCATTCTCTCACTAATAGAAAATCATTATTCCTCATGTACCATATCATATGAGTGAATTCCATGCTATAAGACTACAAACTTCATAGATGTTAAACTATATAACATATAGAATAACCCACATGAATCTAAACTATTTGGAATGGTCCATCCCATATAACCTAAAATTAATTGGACAGTTCTATTCCATGAGGCCACAAATCATAAATTACCCCCCTTATGTAAAATTTTGATCAATATAGAGGTATTTTTTCCTCAATGAATTTATGGTTATAGCCACACTAGTAAACCCTAATCCCATAATTCACCTGAACTAAGAAAAAAAGTTACCCCTTATTAGAACTATGTGTAGATTGATTATTTTTTCCATAGGATATATAGTTATTCTTATATCTCTCATACAAGGCATGGATGTATGTTTTATTTCCTTTCATGTCTTTTCCTCAGTGATGAGACCTTTTTGAGGTCATGTCACATCTTCCCATTGTCATGTGTTATTATGTATCCATTTTGTTATATCTTGGTAATGATAAATAACTCACATTAGGTTCCATACTTACACCAGGATAGTTATCTATTTCACTACAATGTCTCACATGCATGAGACAAATCTTTTTAGAGGCTCTCTATTAAGAACTATGCAAATATTTATTTATTTTTACCATAGGATGTGTAGTGGCACCAAGATTTATCATTCTAGGACCATTCATAAATTTCATCACCATAAAACCCCCCACCCAATGTATGGTATTCTCATTCATGTTGGGTCTTTCTACATTAGACTATATATTTGTATGACACATTTTACTTAATACCTTTGTATGGATTGATTCCCATTACCACAGTATACATAGTG
This sequence comes from Viscum album, assembly GCA_963277665.1. Taxonomy (NCBI): domain Eukaryota; kingdom Viridiplantae; phylum Streptophyta; class Magnoliopsida; order Santalales; family Viscaceae; genus Viscum; species Viscum album. The sequence goes on from OY728156.1 coordinate 121,641,213, forward strand.
AAAAATGGATCTCCTATATTGGTCTCTATTATAAAGTTCCATAGAATTAGTTGTTCTAAGAACTATGACATTAAACTACATGATCCTCTCTTTAAGTTTATTTATACTAATATGGTCTCTTTCACCAACTCACATTGGTTTATCACCATGCCCTTATACATAAATAAATCACATCATTTTTCTAACCACAATGACCTTAAACTATGTGCATCTATATTTGATGTTTTCTATATAAAAAATGAGAAATTAATTCATTTTATGACATCAACTCCCTTATTTATATATATAATACCTTTACTTTTTTTAAAGACACTTGATATCAGACTTTATCCCTCTATCAACTAAAATATGAGACCTTAAACTAAAAATGAAAGAGATATAAAGGCTTGTCGGGTTTAAGACCCATAAAGGGAGGCCTGAGATAAATTAAAGTCTACAATAATTAGTCAATAACCTTTCATGGATTTGTAAAAAATTTATTTTACAATGTAAAAAATCCCCAATGATTTTTTGGACTAAAACATTTCCCTATTAAAATTAAATTTATGCTCACTGGACCCACTGGTCTAAGAAAATGTTAGAGCAGATCCCATTCCCCCTTCACTAGTGAGATCAAACTAGGCCATGGATATATCTTATTTCATGGAAATTCTACCTATTTACATTGATAAATCCCTCCCATTCAGATTAAAATTTACTCAAGAAATTTATTGTTATATACCTTTGCTGGGTCGTGTGTGTCAGATAGCTCATATAAGTTATATAGAAAAGGTTAAAACCAGTTCAAAGTATTGAATATGTTGGCTACGTTTTGAGGTACCCCTATAAGGAACATTGATAATTTTGGTTACTAAAATTAGTAAAGAAACATATCTTGGATGAAGTTATGATAAGTGAAATAGTTTATTTTATGAATCCATTGAACCTGTCTTAAGAAGTCTATAATTTTTTAGCTTAATATTGATATTTATCTAACTAGTGTAATTATTTTATGGTTGGTATGGATAATGTAAGGTTGATACAGATGGTTTAAAGGTTTATATAGATACCTCATAAGGTTATTTCTATCTTCTTAAGGTTGATAAAACATGTGAATAAGGTTCAGACATGTCTTTTTAAGGTTCAAATAGACTTCGTAAGGTTGGGATGTACAGGTCTTAAAGTTAAGATAGTGGCATGTAAGGTTGAGATATACTTTTTTATGGTTTATCATATTAAATTATACGGTTTATGCAAGGTATTTTACGGTTTATAAATTTCCTCATAAGGTTGAGACAAACCTTCAATGACTTTATAAGTTTTATGCTACTAAAAATTTCACAAAGTCATTGTCCGCCATGGATGTGCATGGGAAATGGTATGTTTTATTCAATTAAGACCATATCATTGAATATTAATATATTTTTGATGTTTTAATAGTTTTTATTTCATTTTAAAAATATCATGATTCTATGTTTATCCATGATCTAAACTTGATTTAAGAATATTTAATGAGATTAAAAATGGGGAGATCATTGTTCATTATATTTTGAATTTCATATGTAAATATTTTAAATTCAATTTTTAGAATTTAAATTCTATATGAAATTGTATGACGCATGCGATAGAATTTAAATTATAATATTTGAGTGAGAATAAGATCTCCAAGATAATGATAAAAAGATCAAGGTCAGATGATTTTAATAAAAATTAATTAATCCTATATTAAATTAAATATACAAATGGAATTATATTGATGTTTAAAATGTTATATATTTGTTCTAAAATCTCAAAAAAAAAATTATGATTCAAGCTGAGAAAGGGAAATAATAGTTAATATTCTAGTTGTAGTGTATAGGTCCAAGCAGGAGGTTGTACTATTTTCCTAGAGACTCTCTAGCTCTGAGAGATGGAATTAAAAGACCTAAAACGTTGCTATATAGTTTATAAAATTATCAAGTAGTTTGAAATTTGGTTGTTCTAGAGGTATTTGGAGAAGATAATATTCTCATTACATCTAGTGTGATTAAATGGAATATTTATTTGACTAATATTTTCAAATTATTATGAAATTAAATATGGTTACTCTAGAAATTATATTGGACATAGCCATTTGAGAAAAACAGATATAGAATATCGTGAGGGGTATACATATGGTATATATTTCATGAACAATATTCATTTTCTATATATCCATTTTTTATTATTTAAAATAACTATAAAAATATGAAGTCTCCTATAATAAAATAGAGTGATCCTCTCAAAAAAATAAAGTGTAAAAATGAGTGTGAGTAGATGTCGTGTTAGAGTGTTGAGAGGGAGAAGATACTCTCTATTAAGAAAAAGAGAATATATGAAAGCCTATTTTGAATTCAAACCTATAGTTAATCTAATTTTAGAGTGTCAACATGTTCTACAAGTGAGATAATGTTATGTAAGAATAATAAAAGAGATATAGTGGACCTATAAGGTGTTGTAAGTTATGAGTAATATCATACACAATTTTTAGTGTTTTATTATGAGGGAATATTCTTAGAATATTTGGTGTTCATCATAAATATCTGTGTAATATTTTATGTTTTTAGATTGTTGAAGAAGAAGTGATAAGGACTAACATTCAAATATTTCATTCAGAATATCTAGTGGTTGTTTAGTTCCTCAAGTTTGGGTTGAGAAATATAGAAAATATTTTATATGAAAGAACTGGAAGGATGGTTATTGATAGAGACTGAGTTACATGCTATTTTCTTGAAGATTTAAAATAATTAAATGGAACATTTGTTGATAAATAAAAGCATATTTTTGGGTTAAGTGACGTCCCTGGACATAATTTTTGATCTACATAAAAAGAATGGGGAGGTTTTGAAAATATCTGGTATAATTTTAGTTTTAAGATGTATGGTAGGAAGTCTTTCATGATCAATTGTGTATTATAGTGATCCAACGTGCCTATAATATAGTGTTACTTGATTTTAATATGATCTATGGGGCCCCTTCGAAGTGCCGGTAAATGACTTGGTTGTAATAAAATCCCTAACCAATTCTAGTTGTATTAATGATAAAATTATAGTGTAGAATCTATGTCTTAGGCATCCCAAGCATAGTAAAGAGTAGGGTTACTTGGAGTGGAATAACCTTATAAAAACACTTCTTATTCACTTTATTTTTATTACTACATTTTGTATAAGTTTATGGTATATTAAATAACAAAATAATCTATTTTTATTAACCTGCCTCATAAGATAAAACATCAAGGTGATAAAATCTTATAGAAGATATTTTGAATTCGGTTGAAATTTGACAACACTTGATCCATCCCCTCCTCTCAGGTGTGTCCGCATAGGACCATTGGGACTAACAATTAGTGTCAAAGCCTAAGTTCTATTTGATTTGATCTAGTTTAAAGGCCCAGTTATTTTTACTTGAATGGTGTAAATATTTGAAATGGAAGTGCCTCAGATAAAAAAATCAGATCACATACCTATTAGAACTAAAATAGATGTTTCAACCAAGACCATTTAGAATATGATGAATATTGAGTAAAGGAAGAAAAAAACTATATTAGAGAATAAATAAGAATTTCCATTAGATAAAAGTAGTCATAAGGGTGAGTGTTGTGTCATTGTTTTGTATGATTATTCCTTTAAATAATCAATTAGATCGTTCTATGAAGAAGATGGTTTTAATGAATCAATCAGTGACTTATATTATGAAGTCAAAACATATTTGAATAAGGTCCATTTGGAATTCTTATCATACATATTTCCATATCTCATGGGAATTTATGATAAAAATCCAAATATGGAACTATTATACACCCCAAACCCATACTTATAGATCTGGTGTTATATATACTTTTACATATATCAAAAGAGTTACAACCAAGTACCAAGATCAAAATTTCAGTGTATTCGGGAACTAGGTACATTTACATCATTAAATCTTAATATAAATTTCAATTCATCTATAAAAATTATCAATAAATTAAACTCTTCTATATGTAGTCCTTTTATTTCAATTATTGGGGAAATGGGGAAACATAAGAAATGATGAACTCAAATGCTTAGTATGGGTAAACATAAGTGATAATAACCAAAGATCATAAGTGATCACAAGATAATCATGTGGGTATGAGAATGTAATAAAGGTAAAATAGTTCTCATAATGAAATCATTCTCAATAAAACATGGATCATAGGTCATAAATCATAACATATGGATTTTGGAAAAAATAAGTATACATCATATGATCATGGAATCATAAGAATGTGGAAAAAACATAAAACATGACATCATATGAATATATCAAGGCTCACTACCAATAACATTATCACATAGTGTATAAATTCCCATAGTGGATTGTGTTTACTCCCCATTCCCATAATCATTATAGGCAGGGTCCCATAGTATATTGGGTATACTCCCCATTCTCATAAATATTATGAACAGAGTCCCATGGTGGATTGGGTTTATTCCTCATTCCCATAAATTTCATCACATGAAATATAAAACATTTCCTAATGCATTAGAGTGCTATCAGGGTATACCCTTCACATTATTAACATGTACATGCATATGTGTTCCACATAAGGGAATCATACATAAATACATTATTTATCAAAACATGACAAACCCATTGTAATAAAATAGGTATCCAATGAGATCAAGTAACACTATACGTAAATACCCTTCAATCAAAGTAATGAATAGTAAGGTATTTGCACTATATAAAATCAAGGGTATATGTCTTAGTCAACAATTAACCAGTCAATCAAATTCTTGGTACCTAGGTGAATACCCTTAAATTATAGGAACAGAGTAAGGGTATTCATTATGTAAATGAATTGGAATAAAAATTATACTTATCCATAATTCATGGTGTGGAAATAAAAATCTGATTATTAATTATTCTTTATAGATATTTCATTTCCACCACACCACATATACATAGAAACATGAACATAAACGAGAAAAATAATTTCAAGAGAAATTTAGAGAGTGATATAGAACATAATCATAAATAAATGATGATTCAAAATCACCCCCATTATAACAAAGTAATATATAAACAATAATTCTTAAATGATGGAAAGGATTCCATTGATTCATCAAAAATGAAGGTAAGATAATAATACTAGCATTCATAGGAAAAGGTCATTGAATTTAATAGTTTGTAATGGTCGGTGACCAAATAAATAAGAATATATATTAAAACCCTATATTATGGTTCATAATGATAAAATCAATCATCCAAATTATATCCCATAAGAGTTTCATACATGGTGTGTAGTTAGGCCACTTTTTCAGGCATGAGAGTGAATATTGAGTTAATACACAACCATCCTTTTATAGAGTTATTACCCCTATGTGCATTTGTTCTATATCTTGAATCATATTATTTATATCCAAATAAATATTTCTTTACAAATAAATCTCACACTCATTACTTTAGAAAATTTTTTGGATGATTTATTATAACACCCTCATTGTTAGTGGGTATCTTAATGTATGTTCCGACATGTTTTAAGTGATTATTTTAAACATAATGATGGTTGATACATGGGTATAGAATCTTTTAGTGGTTTTTAAAATATTGAAAATGATTTTTGTGCCTTTATGATTCAAAATGGCCAACCCCACACATATGGTGAAAGCTGTTTCGGACTTGGGTGATCCACAATGAGAAACTGGACTAGAAAAATTGGATGGCCAAGGTGTGTCCTTGGGAATGGAATTATTTGTTTCCTTTAGTGGCCCCATTATTAGTAGACCTTACCATACCCATGTTTCAAGCTGTGTTGATGTTAAAATGGATAGTAATTAAGAATAATTCCCTAGTGGATGTCATGTCGATCTGGTGCATTAAAGGCAACCACAGTTGTGGTAAGGCTATGGTGCTTCTCAATCCTAAATCCATGTAGTTGTAATAGTGTTGACTCTCCATCAATGATATGTATTTTTTTATTCAAACAAGGTTTGGGAATTATGAGGAGATAATTAATGTATTCCTCTCTCTTTTTCTCCTGATTAAAACACTTTATTCTCCTCTCATCTTAGATATTATAATTTTTGGGTGTGTTCTTAGTAAAAGGTTGATTATTATTGTGACCATTATCCAAAACCTTATATCTTCCTTGTTTAGATTGATATTTTCTATCCATAGTTTGATCTATGTTATCCTTCAATCTATCATTGTTGGGGATTATGTTAGGGGGTGTTTCAGTGGAGAACTCTGGTGATTCACTGTTTTCCTAGTCAAATTATTTTATCCTTCTTAAAAAATCTAGGAATGATGTTGTTGTGTCTTATAATATGGTTCATTTTGGATTCGAGCATGTTTATTTTTTTAGATTTGTTGTAACAAAATCCTTTAATTAGGATTGTTATAATTATATGATGTCTCTATATTGAGTCCCTTAGTGACTCTTCTTTGGTGAGTCTCTGGATTTCTAACCTTGATGTTCCTCTCTGGAATATATATTCTTAAACTCTCATGTAACATGGTACATAGATCTTTGGGTGTGATATTGTTTTAGGATACTACCTTCTTGGTGATCCTTAATGTTGATGTCTATGATCTTGAGTTAAGAAAATTCTTACATCATGGGGCCTTTTATATGATGTTCTCATGATTTAATCCTTTATTCTTGAAACCCATACGTGATATATGTTGCATGAGGGTATGGGAGTGGTCTTTGAGACCCATCCTTAATATGTGTACTTATGATTTGTGTGTAGAATCTTTAGAATTATTCTTTATATTTCATATTGTTATTTTTAATTATATGAATAATGTGTGGTATTTCATTGCCTATGGAACCTTACGACAAGTATCATGATGAATATGATGCTCAATAGTGTTTAGAAACCCCCTTAGAGGTGGAGTATGATGATGTGAAATAGTCTATAGACATTCCAGCCAGTATGGGAGTAGGCCATGTAGGCGAGTTGAGTATACTTTGAATATAGGTTGATTTTATAGATTTCCATGTAGGGGTGACGTTCACATCCAAATATGTCAAACATGTCTGTTGGGAATTACCATCAATCAAGGATTATGACCACCAATTGGTTGGGGTGTGCAGTGTTCCTGGTAATGACCACCATTAGGGTGTGGCATGTGGTGTTCCTTAAAGGTGGAACACAGAATCAAGACTAGAAGGTGTAGGGTTTCAACTCATGCTGGACTTGTGACATGTATTTTGACATTTAGTGACTTACATTGAGATCCTTATCGGTATCGTGCTGAAGTAGGGGGTCAGGATTTGTGGCATCTTGGTTTGAACATGATGACTCAGCACATGTGTGGTTATATTTTTACTTCTGAATTAGAATAATAATATGATAAACACTTTTATATATTTATTATGCACGTGTTTTAAAGTTTCATTAGTCGTGTCCAGCTAGGATTATACTCATGCTCTGATTGGGCATCTTGAAGCACATGAAAACATCATTATCAGGTACTTAAGAAAGGGACAAAGTTCAGGAACATGGATTTAGAAGACAGGGCATGGATTTAAATGGTCCTATCGGGATAAACTTCATAGGGATTCTATTATGTTTTATTTACTTATCTATCTTACGCGTACTCTTGTTTGACCAACCACTTTGGGGGTTCTTGGTTATTATTCTATATGAATTGAGATAATTTTCAGGATATTTTTTACATAAATTCTTATTTATTCTACTATTATAATATATATTATTATTTATACTTGTATTTATTAATACTAAGATTATAGACTCCCCATTGTTGGTACTTGGACCCTCACTTCTAGTCGTAAATATCTTGGAAATGGGGAGGCATGCATTAGGCTATGTAGCAATATTCCTAAAACCCGATGATTTGGGTTGGGCCATTAGAAAATGGTATCAAAGATTTTGTTTCTCTTTTCCTTTTTCATTACCTATGTTTTGGGAGTATTATTTAAAGGTTTATAGGCAATGTGGGTCTAAGGTATGAGAATTCTATGTGTTCTTATCTTGCACATGTGTAATGAACATGTGAGTTACCATTGTTGGGACATCTATTATAGTTATGATTTTGAGGGTTCATGTTAATCCTAAGTCTATTATGGTGTTACTATTTAATGGGATTTGGGTGTGTTTATGCTTTATTAGTAGTCAATTAGGATCACATGTCATATATATACTTATAGTGTGTTTCGTAGTAGTTACTTAATTAAATTCACTGATCTTTGTAAATTGTAGAGTGATATATCAATATTCCCTATTATTTTAATATATATTTTTTCAAAAAGGTGGTGTCTCAGTCAACAAACAAGACACAATTTATTAATGAAATGAGGGAGGTTTACATGATTCTGAAGTAAGGGATTTTTTTAAATCCATTTCATAAAGAGAAAGGATCTCAATAGGTAGATCCTCCTTCCAAGTAATGTCCTGACTAATACCCATGTTAGCAAGGCTGTCAGCAACCTTGTTCGCCTCAAGAAAGGTGTGAGTGGCAATGTATTTGATATCTATGAGAGAAGTCAGGCATCTCATCCAGAGAGTAGTGATAGGCCAGTCTAGATGTAATTCTCCGTTCCATATATCTTGAACAACGGTGGATCAATCACTCTCAATCCAGATGTTGTTCCAGCCCTTTTGCATGATGAGGTCCACAACATGAATCACACCCATCATTTCCGCCTGTAAGGATGAGGTCGTACCACAACTACCAAAGAAACATCCATGGAATCACCCATTAGAATCTATGAATATTGTGCCATAACTAGCAGTTCCAGGCTTTCCTTTGGAAGCTCTATCAACATTCACCTTAATCTAGCCTAGAAGCGGGTTTTTCCAGAATACTTCGAAGGTGTGCTTCAGTTGCCTATATATACCGTCAACTCTGAGGTGACAAAGGATCTCGAAATCACCAACGGAGTTATCAAAATAGGATTTTTGAATTGAAGTGGCATCCTTGATGGCCATTCGAATTTTCCTAGGACCTGCATTAAGATAAAATGACTAACTTTTTGTATATAAATGATTTTGATTAATGTGTATATATAGAGTACCAAACATGAATTATGGGTACAAGTAGGATGGATATACCTTGGGTTTTGGGTAGCATCTTGGGAGAACCTTTTCTTGATCCCATAGATTGATTAAGATTAATCTTAATGGATTCACTATAATGAGTAAGGTTTCTCTAATTTAGTCCTTTGAAAATTTCTAGATATATCTTTGTATTTTTTTCTCATGTTCAACATGGTGTTTGGGTGTCACAACACCCCATAATTAATATATATTAAATCACATTCATGCATCTCTTTAGAATAAATGGGTTTCCCATTGTTAGAGACCTTAGATTGGAAATCTGGAACCATTGTTGTTTTTGAAATGTGTGGTTTACCCTAGGAATTATCTAATGTTTTCTAGAGTCAGCATTTAGTGGAAGGTGACTATTGGTGGACATGATAATTAATTAAATGATTTTGGTTATTTAATTAATTAAAAGGGATAAAATATCCCCCTACGCATGTTGGTAGGGAAAGGGTTTCTCTATTGTACGATATTCAAACAAATAAGGAGGGGAGAGGAGGTGTCATCGTACTTTTTCCTTAATAGCGATCAAAATCAGATCGAAATTTAGCAACTTTCGAGCATGGATTTAGACCTGAAACATCATATTTTGCAACATAAGGTAGTAATTTTTTGTGTTTTAAGTCACAATCCCAATATATGTGTTTTCTATAAGTTTTAAATCCATTTTATGAATGTTAAGGACCCCCTAGGGATTTATCTATTCTTAATTAGGGAGAAACATGGGTTTCGAGTTGTTTTTGGGTATTTTCTATTCGGGAATCCTGATCACACTTCACGTGTTTCATAAACCACATGTCGTGTGTTATTAACATTGGGGCGAGATAGATTTATTGGGACAACACACCATGTACACACACTACATGTCATGTAGTGGTACATGGACATGTATCCATGAACATGAGAAGACACACTGTGTAAGGGGAAATTGTTATGTAGAAATTCATAGCCAGACCCCGAGTGTACATTGGCATAGACACTGTCAAGTATATGGTCTCAACCAAAGTACACGGGAATAAGACCTGATACATGGGTATGGTTTGGGAGGACACTAGCATACCCCATGCTTCCATGATATTTTGTTTACTCAACATGCATTCCATGTATATTCACATGGCCATCCAATTCATGAGTAGGTGAGGAAACACCCAGGAGTCTATGAGAGGTTTCATGTCATGTATCCCCATGTACACATCATTTACTTTTTTATGATCTTTTCACCAAATGTATCTTCTTCTTAGGGACTGCGATCTTGGTGTATGAGTAGCCTATCCTAAGTGGTTTTTTCCTATTACATGATAGTGGACTTCATTTTGATAATAAAGATATGACATGAGGTGTTACGAGTGGGATGCTTCTTTCAGTGATTCTTTACTGATGACAGCCATCAAGTGTGACCATCAAAGTGTTACCGGTGTCGGAGCTCCTATATGTCTTTCTAGGGTGTGGGTCCACCATATCCTTTATATAGGTAGAGATAATTCTCCCCCACATTATTGATGGAATGGGTCCTCTATTCTGTGGAGTGGAATCCCCATAATTGAGCTCTAATGGTGAGTGGGCCCTCCTGGTGGAGTAGTGATCCCTCAACTATGCTACATAGTAGAGAGTTGTGGGACAACCATATTCTTTAGAGGTTATGATATATTCTTTTGTAGGATTTATTTCTCCCTCAACGATGATACATAGTATAAAAGAGTAGTCTCTTCATTCTATATATAATGTGGTTATGCAGTTATTTGGTTTCTGTGATGGGACCTTTAGATCTGTGGTCAGACATGTCATTATTAACTAGATTAGATGATAGAGATCCAAAATATAACTCACTTATGATTCTTTTTGAGAATATATATTGGATTTACCTTTACCCTCTCTATTTTGGGGTCGATCTGACTATTGAATTTTATGTTTCTCCCTTTTGTGTTTTTTGGGTGCCTGCTGGGTATATATATACTCTCTATTACATGGGATTTTCCCACACATGTTGTGTCTTATGTTTATGATAGTAGGATCGATGGTTATATAATTGGATCTAGTTTCAATGAATCATAGTAAATATTAGTGCTTACCGTGTTCAGTGTTTAGTCTTAGAGATTGTGAGTTGGGATCTCTTCAGTCTTTCCCTCTTCCCAATCATTTTCTAGTTGGGACTTATTTTCTGGTTGGGCATGTATTTTACCCTATTATATCTTTCATATTATGATTTTTTATTTAATTATTTCCTAGGTGTTATTTCATGCATGGTTAAAACATTACATGTTCAGTATTTTTTTATGCACACTATTGCAAGGATCTAGTTGGGTGTGAGCATACATATAATTAGGATAAGGCCTATAATTTTAGTATATCCAACTCACTACATGTCCTTATCCCATTTCTTATTATAGGGGAACTTAGGTAGTCTCACTCATCTTACCACCAACCAAGTGGGCCCCGGTGGGTCAGGTCATGATAGAGTGGTATCAGAGGTGTTCATTACCCCCAGTTTGGTGTTTAGAGTTAGACTTTTTGTGAGGTATGGTTTGGGAAATTAGGTAAATGATGTTGGAGTGTCTCAAGTTTAAATCTCAAGACATGGAATCTAGTAATGGTGTAGTGGTCAATGTAATCATACACCAGGACTCTCACTACTATCTTGTTGACTCGGCATACCAAGGCATAGGTTATGAGGAAACTAATGGTACATGCATCATATAGGATTGGATATTTTTAATTTTAATGTATTTATTGATTCAACTCATCATATATTCTCATCTAACCATGGTGTGTATTTTTAACATTCAGGATGTCTCCATGATGATAGCCATCTAGTATATAGATACTCGGTTGTGAAGATTACTAGATGAGTGAGTACACCTCATTTTAGGGTCACTGTGATGTCCAGCATAGTATGGAGGATCTGATTTATGAGCCAGTTCATGAGGTAGTTTTTTCCATTAAATGGTGAGAGGACCCATCTCTAGTGGGTCAGTTTGATGTTTCACACCAGATGTATTGGTCATTTTTACCAACTATCCAAGATGACTATTTGAATAGATTAAACATTATTTTAGAGTTTGAGGATTATAGACCACTCATATTCTAGGTTGAGATAGAACCTCAGGTGGTGGAGACTTGGTTGGAGTCTATAGTTTTAGTTTTCCATTTTATATGGATGCCACCAGAGATGATGGTCATGTTTGAAACTAGCCTCTTTCACATAGTAGTGGAGAGTTAGTGGTGTATGTTTATAGAGACATATGGTGAGGTGAAACTATATTGAGAAGAGTTTGAGTTCTTCTTCCATAGCTAGTTTTATCCCTCTAATAGACCATTGGTTTATGTTCAGGGGTTCCTTGAGTAGGCTTTAGATATAGATAGATTATTGGGGAAGACAATTTGGATACTAGAGATGGTAGTGGACATTATGGAGTTGGGACATCCACAGTAGCTAGAAGGCTTTAGTCTTAAATGTCTCAATGAAGGAGGCATGCACATTCTCATAATCAGATCATGGATTTTCACACAGTGGGAGAGAGGTGGACTTAGTCATCTTGAAGGTTCTTTCCCTCGAAATACTCATAGGAGACTCATATGTCACATGCATAGGTGATTTTATTACTATGATGAGAAAGGTCATATTTCTTGGGACTTTCTCACCCATTTTACTAGGACTCACATGATTCCCAGGCTTATGCTAAGATAGGCCTTTAGTTAGGGGGTCCATTATATTTTCTTCTATGGGAAATCTACTTACTATAACTACACCCATCTGATAAAAACCCATCAAGTGGTTATACTTATGGAGTATGTTATTTTTATGTTGGTGTGACCATTTCAAGATCCACCACTTAGTATTATAACAATGCAATGTGATAGGATATTTACTATTTGGTACCATATCAAGATCCTAGGAAAAGTTTCATACCCAAATGGATTCCTTGGATACATCAGAAGTCACTATATACTCAGGCTCCACTATAGAATTAGTGATAACTTACTGCTTTAAACACTTCAAACTTATAGCTCCTATATTGAGATAATAAAAATATCCTGATTATGGCTTCAGATCATTTTGATATGTTTTAAAAACTGGCATCATTATAACCCATGATTATTATATCCTCATCTTATTCATATATTAGGAACATACCCTTGGTTCTTTTCAGATACCTGATGATGGCCTTAACTGTAGAACAATTTTTTTCTCATAGATCTAGTTGATATATTCCTACAATTCTCAATTCATAGGTAACATCAGGTCTAGTACATAACATGGAATACAAGGTTGATCCTATCACTAAAGCATATGGTATCTTACTCAATCTGCCTTTCTTCTGTTGTGTCTATGGACATGTTTTCTTCGAAATATGTATACCATGTGACACTAGAACCAATCCCCTCTTGGATTGTTCCATAATAAATCTATTTAGTATTTTTTCAATTTATGACTTTGAATTAGTCTTAAGAGACTCTTGGATATAACATGAATGATATTACTCCCTGGAATATATGTTGTTTTAGTTAATTCCTTAATGGAGAAAAACTTTTTCAACCAGACATTAATAGACTGTACAACTGGTATGTCATTTACAATAAGAAATATGTCATCAACATATACTACTAGGACAATGACCACATTCCCACTAAACCACTTGTAAACACATGTCTCACATTCATTATTATTGTAACCAAGTTCTTTTATAGCTTCACCAAATTGAATTTTCCATGACCTGGATTCTTGATTCAATCCATAAATGGATCACTATAACTTGAAAATCCTTTTAGCATATCACATAGTAACAAACACTTCTAGTTGTGTCATATAAATATCTTTTTAATGGTCCACATTAAGTAATGTTGTTTTGAAATCCATATTCTATATTTTAAAATCATGTTAAGATACTATATCAAGTATAATTATAATGGATTTAAACATGGAAACTGTTGAAAATGTTTCATTATAGTTAATTTGTTGATGCCATTTAAACCCTTTAGCCACTAGCCTTAATTTATTGATATTTACTTTACCTTCTATATAGAGATGTATCTTAAATACCCATTTATACCCTATAGGATTTACATCAATTTTCGCATTGACCAAAACCCAAACGTAGTTGTAATACATAGAATTCATTTTATAATTTATTTCTTTTGACCATATTGCAGCTTCTGATCTCTCTACTTTCTCTTGGTATGAGAGAGGTTCATCATTTTGAACCAATAATGAGTCACCATATTTGGTGATAAGAAAACCATATCTCTTTAGTTCTCTTACCTCTCTTGTTCTCATACACAATACTTGTGTTTTAGGAACTACATATTCCATGGGGACCTATGGAATTGTTTTCTCTACCAACTCTTGCGTATCTTGATTATCAACTTTATCAAAGTCAATTATTCTCCCACTATACTTTTTAAGTATTTTCTACCTCTTAAGAAATAAATCTTGTATGATGGTAGTCACTTTATAGTCTAATGGGTTTTTTAGGTCGTGTCCATTGGTTTTCTTAGAATACCCTATAAAGATACACTTTGTACTCTTGGGTTCTAGTTTGTTTTCTACTAAGGCCTTAATAAATTCCTCGCAACCCCGTAAAAATGTATGTGACAAAACATGTTTCTATAAATGGAATAACTCAATGGTAATTCTGTTTGCCTCTTTAGTTGGTACTCATATTAGTTTGTATGTTGAATTTTGTAATTCATATTCCCAAAAGGATAATGGGAGTTCTGCATGACTCTTCATTGACCTTACTAGGTCAAAGTATGGTTCCTCCTTTCACTAACACTATTCCATTATGGTGTGTAAGGTGGAGTGAGTTGATATATAATCCAAAAATCCCATATAATGTTTATAAAACCTAATTTAATATATTCACCACCTTGATATGATCAAAGCCTCTTTATCTTATTTATAAATTGATTCTCTACTTCATTCTTAAAATCATTGAATTTCTCAAAGAACGTGGATGCATACATCATAAATTTGACATAACCATATATACTCAAGTCATCAGTAAAGGTTATGAAATAATAATTCCCATCAATAGATTTTACTTGAAATGGTCCAAAAACATCAATGTGTACCAATCCTAAAAGATATATGGACCTTTAACCTATTCCATTGAATAGCGGTTTGGTTATTTTTCCTTGTGACTAATAATGACATCTTTCAAGTGGTTTTAGCTCAAAAGAGTATATATAACCATCTTGAAAGAGATTTTTCAAATTCTTATTATTTATATAGCCAGGAAAGTGATTCCATATCTAGGTGTTAAATTAGTCTTGTGAGCATGATTTTTTATCTATTTCCAAAACTTGGTTTCATAATTTAATACAAAAATACTATTATTTTAATGTTTCATGCCATAACATATGTTATCATTATAAAAGAAACAACTTTTATTCATAAACTTGAAAATAAAACCATCTGCATCTAGGCATGATTTATAAATTACGTTCTTGGTAATATTTGGTATATAATAAAAATATTTTAAAACCAATATCATTTGTGTTGGTAATGAAAGTTGGTAGTCTCCAATGACTAGAAAATCTATCCTCACACCATTGGCATCTCACAAATCCACCTCTCTTCAAGAATTATTTTGAAATCTACTAGGTTCCTTCATTTGGATACAAATGTAATCAGTATAAGATGTTTATAATACATAATATATATATATATATATATATATTTAAATATTTCACTCAATAAAGAATACACCATTAGATTTACCTTTCTTATAGATTTAGTTCTTCTTATCGTGGCCTTTCTTACCACATGAAAAACATACCACCTCCTTTTACATACCCTTTATCGGGATCTTCCTATTCTTAGAAGGATGGTTATTGGGAGATTCATAATTTTAATTATTTTTGGGTATAACAACCTAGGATTAACATACATACACATGAAATTGGTTTTGGGGAATATTAATTACAATACACAAACACATTCCCAAATACCGTATTGTTTTAGTGCCTTTGGAGACATGAAACATAAACCTTTGTATATAAGTGTGCTAGATTATCTTCTATTAGGTTCTCCATGACTAGAATCCTTCTTAAAAACATCATAAATAATACAAATCTTCATAAATTTGGGAAATTAAATGAAATAAAGGGCTATCTCAGATTCTTAGTAAGGGTAAACAAGTAAGATATGTAAGAATAATCAAGAGAATAAGGGTATGATAACATGTTCATAATAATATAAGATCATACCCTGAATAACAAATATCTTAATCAAGGGTCATGGGAATAATATTGGAAGTTCATAAGACATTAATCATAAGTGAATAAAAGAAAAATTTCCATGATATCATAATACATGGAATTTGTTGCATACACATAAGCATATAAAATAATTTCCATTATTCAAGGATCACTGCCAAGACCATCATAGTCGACAAAGTCCATTATATAATCTGGTTCACACCCCATCTTATCCCTATATTACTAAAATAATTTCACTTCCCATTCCATCCTTGTATTACTAAACTGAGTTCACTTCCCATTCTAGCCCTGTATTACTGAACTGAGTTCACATCCTGTTCTAGCCTTGTATTACTGAATTAGGTTCACTTCACATTCTAGTTGTGCCTATATCATGAGATATATATATATATCTTTACCCAATACATTGTATGGAGATATAGTTCCCACCCATCACATAAAAAAAATCATCCATACAGGTTCCACTAGATAATAAATCATTCATCATATCTTGACCCCTAAAAAGAGATGGATTTCATAAAAATCAAATCATCACCTATAAAATAAAATGGGTATCATAAAAAATTCATCATATTATAACCTATGGTAAAGATATAGGTTTTATAATCGTTTCATCATATAATAATTCATGAAATGAATTAGGTTTCATAAAATTTTTGTCATGTAATAACACATGGAAGAGAAATGGGTTTCATAAACAAATTTTCAAAAAAAACATAAATCAATAAAATAAAAGAAAATAATGGTGTCCTTGGATCATATCCCCAGTAAATCCAAAACTATATCAAAGTATTTCATCTTATACGAGGAAATATTTTGAAATATCACTTGGATAATTTCTTAAGGAAAATCTCCTTTTTTTGAAGATCATTTATTTAAGACATAAATCATTTTCAAAATCATTTTCTTTGAAAACCACTTTGTAAACTTATGAAGTAAAATTTAAAAATCATTTAAAACATTTCTTGAGGAAAATATCCATTCCTATTTGAAATACTCCATTTAAATCATAAACCATTTTGAAAACTATTTTCATTGAATATATATTAGAAAACTTATAAAGAAATCATTGAAAATAATTTAAAACCCTTTATAATCACAAAATATTTTTAAGATCCTTTTATTTTGAAAATATTATTTAAAACTTATAAATGAAGTTTCAATTAATTGATTGGTTAAAATGGGGGATAATTTCATACATGATATATATTTAAAAACAAATATCCCTTTCACATTATTAGTAAAATTCCAAAGAGCCTTGATTTGAAAATTACAAAAATATTCCTTTTAAAACCACTTTGTAAAAAGGTGGGAAATGGGTAAAAGTGTCTTTTAAAAATTATCATAAAATAGTTTAAAAAAAATTTAAATATTTTTAGAAAACTTGGTTTTTGAAAAAAATAGATTTCCGACCAAAGATGGAAATAAATTCGGATTTTCTAGAAAATGTTTTCTTGATTATTTTTTGTACTAAAGAGTGTAAAATCGTACCAGTATATGAATATATAATTAATAAATATCATATAATAAAATTCATGACAATTATTGAGATATTGATCATTAAACCTCATCAATGGAATCATAATCATAAATAACCTTGATAAAACGATGATATTGTAACATAAAATTATTACAACTTTGGTAACCTTAAATCTTAAGCTCCATGAATGAATAACATAAAATGGAACATAAAATATCATGGGGATATATAAATTCATTATATAAAATGTAAATGTATTTTATATACACTTTATGAAATAATATTTGTTTATATCATAACATACATCTCAAAGAAGGGAAATTGAGAAAAAATTCCTTTACCGATTTGGTAAATTTTGAACTGTAAACCCCATGAGATAGAGTTACTAAAATGGATATATGAATCCAAATAGATATCAATATAATAATCATAAAATAAATATATGGTATTTATACACACCACATACCAAAAAAATGTGGTTAACATGGCTTGTGTCTCATAGAAAATAAAAGTGAGATAGAAATATCTTACCTTAAGTCTGGACTTAGGCAATACATGTTCAAAACTCTTATATAATAAATATAACTTTATTATAAAACTATCACATAACCATATTAATATATATATTATCATATATTATTTACTTATTACTTTCTATTACCCATTTATTAATAATTCCATTTTTAAGTTATGTTTTAGGTAATAACTGTTTTGTTTTTTCGTACATGTTTTGACTTGTTATTATTGGCCCTCTTAATTAAATCATGATTACATAATTCAAATAATGTAAATCATGGTATAAATATCATATATATTTATTATATATTTATTTATAATAATCTATAAAATATAGAAATAGTAAATGAAATACATCATTCCTGGAGATGGTAGGTCGTACTTATGCATGAATGCATTTTTCATTTTATTATCGTATTGAAAGAAATAAAGTTAAATGAGATATATATATATTAATTTAATTAGAATTTTTATTTTATAATTATCACATATTCCTATTAAATTTATCCTTAATACATTCCATGCATTGTGTGAACGAATCACATCGCTCCATGAGGTGGTAGTTCACCGTACATACGAACAAGGTTATAGTATTACCATAAAATGGAAAGCATGATGGTATGTGTGATATTGAAAATATATAATTATATTAACATCATAAAAATAATAAATATCATATATAAACTATAACTCCATCATTATTCCCAACTTTGAAAGGTGGTAATGAAATAACAAAAGACATCAGTTCGCGAGGCGGTAGTTTTCTTATACACACAAATGGTAATTGTGTATCCCATTTGATTGAAGTGTGTGGATTTTTAGGTCCTAACCTTATAATAAATACATATAAGTATTCTTAATATAATGAGGTTATTATATAATCATTATATTTAGATAATTAAATGATTTTTAGGCATAAATAAAACCAAAACGTTCATTGATCAACGTTGCCTCTTCTTTGGGTATCTTATTTTGGTTTGCACCAAAAGACTTTACTGGTTTGATTTATACCAAACTTAAGATTATAAGATGAATTTAGTGAATTTTGGAATATATTTTTACATTTATTTTCCAATACAAATGTCTTGATAGGTGTGAAGAGAGGGGGATAGGTGGTGGCCTTTTATAAGGGAGGTGAGTGGAAAACTTGTAAATACCAAAAAGTAAACACTATTATGAGGTATCGCTTACCTCATGTGCCTCAAATAATGAACCCAATTCGATAAAAGTGGGTATATGGTAGAAATATATCCATAAAATAGGTTTTTTGAAACATTATAGGTCATTTACCCTTAGTTTTTATGTTTAGTTCCTTGGTAAACTCGTTTTTCTCTTAATCATTGTGATTAATTTTAACTATTTTCACTAATCATTTTGGTAAAAAAATTATGTTGGACTTATTATAAATTATAATTTATTATTATTAAAAATTTGGAATCAATTTTTCCAAATTCTAATCAGATAAGTGGAAGAAATTAATTGAAAATTGATCCTGGGGATGAAATGATACAATGGGTTTTTAAAGTGAAAAGGTTCAAAATTTTGAAATATTTTGATATCCAATTTCATTGTGAAATTGATTAAAATGACCTAAATTGGAATTATCGATATATAATTGAACTAATTATATTTTTAAACCAATTAAAAATATAATTTCACTATATAACTAAATTATAAAAAAATCCATTTTCAATATAAATTCTATATTTTTCAATACTCATCAAAAAATGAAACATTTCAGAAAAAAAATCCCAAAAATTCATCTGATGAGAATTTTGATATTTTTATTTCAAAAAATAAGTTTATTTTTTGAAATATAATTTATAAAATTTTTTAAAGTGATAATTCAAATAAGTGCGCCATTAAAATGTGGTAAAACTAGCATTTAGAAAAATATATATTTTTAAGCATAAGATTGGATTTATTCATTTATTTTTTCTAGAAAAAACATAAAATTAATGTTAAATAGTTGATTTAATATAATATATATATATATATATATATATAATTAAAATCATTCATAAATTGGTTATTTTAATTTATTGAGATAAAACTTGTTTGTGCATGGAAAAATTGTTTTTTTAGACAAGGAATTTCTTTATTTTCAAATAGTTCATACATTATTTTATAATTAATTGGTTAACAAAGAATTAATTTTGTAAAAATTAATAAAAAATATTTTCATAATTTATTTAATCTCTTTCATTCCCACCATTATAATGTCACTTTGATAACTATACTAATATTTTAATGATATGATGTTTTTCGTTTAAACTTAGTGTTGTGTTTAATACAAGATAAGCTCAGTATTGAGTGTAATTCCATATAGGATCATTGTTGTGAGTAATGTAATATAAAATTGGTGTTTTATATAACATAATCGAAACATAGTGGTGTATACCTTAATCTAAACTCATTGTTTCTTGTACAATAAGCTTAATTTGGTGTTGCGTATAATGAAAGCTTAACTTGGTGTAGCGTGAAATGAAATCCATCAATGAATTTTTATTTATTCAAAAAAATCATAAAAACTCAATGTGTCGCATTCTACCCCCCTTAAAATAAATTTTTAGATTTAAATTCATCTAGATCATAAATTTTTCAATACTTGAAAGTTTCTTGCATAGGAACCCACATCACAAAAATCGATAATAAAATTTTATTTAAAAAGGGAAAGTTGGAAACATAATGGTTACCCAAATTAACTCATAAATATGTTTACACATATAACAAAATAGCTGGGAGGTTAAGATTTTTAAATGGAATAAAATCATAAATAAGATCACTAATCACGATAAATTAGTTGATCTAAGGAAAGGTAATGATAACAAAACCATAATTTTTTTATGGTATAAGGGGCTATTAGATTCATCAGAAATGAAGGTATTGGGAAAATTTTTTTGTTCCAATATACTTTTCCTAAAGTTGAATATTTTTTAAAATGATCTATACTAACTTTATTTCCTTACATTTCTTCACCACAATATCATCCATTGTTTATGCCTTGATCAATTTTCACTTCATCTCTTACTCCAAGAAATAAAGGTGAATTTTTTGTGTATGAAGCACTAATGGATCATAAGTTCCATAAATATAATGATAATTCATTATATCTATCTTGAGTTATCATCACACAAAAATGGTTATTATAGGTTATCCAATATTCTTTAATCTTTATATTATGAAACATTAATCTCTAAAACCTCATTCAAAGCCCAACACAAACCCTTTCATAAATGGTTTACCTTTTTACACTTCTAAAAGATGAAAATAAAAAACTTTGGAAATAATTTCACTAAATTTCTCAAAATTAGATTCAAATTATTCCCCCATATATCATAATGTATCTATTAATTATCATGTACCAAACATGTGAATACCTTCATCATGTATTCTATTGAAACAGAGTAATAACCTGAATTACCATAAAACATTATTTAAAACATACATTCTCCTTCATTCCATAAATAGAACACTAATTATTAGATATATTCCTTAATTCAAAAAATTTTGTAAACTTCATTAATGTTAGAATGAATCACTATCTCAATAATTCCTTTATCAGTTCTAAGTTCATCAACACTATCCAATTTACTTTATTATTATCCACTATCTGTTTATCCAGAATAAACGCCATTTTCACAATATTTGTAAAATATTAAGGGATAACTTAGATTAAACTTGTTTTTTCAATAAAATACAACCTTTTCCTAAAAAAATTTAGGCCCTAAATACCATTCAACATATTCTTTAAAATAATTAATGAAAAACATTTACTAAACAATCCTTATATATTTCAAAATTCATAATTCATGAATACAAATATGTAAACACTTTGATTATTCCACATAATACTTAAACCATTAACTAGGGTTCTTCATTTTCTACCTTAATACCTATTTCCTTTTATATTTCATTCTTATTCTCTTCATCATCAATAGATTAACCTTTACTCATACGACATTACTGACACTCTTGAGGTTATTTCCACTTAGAAATCAATTTTTATAATTCCCATACATTACACATATAAATCACTCAAAATTTGATGATATCTTAGGGAGACCATTATTCTCATCCTTTATATTTACAAAAAATTTCATTTTCCCTTTTTAGTTACTTTCTTTCTATCCTTCTTTTCTATAGTCAAAATATCTTCTCGTACCTTTGATACATTACCTAGAGTGATTATTACCACATTCTAAGTATATAATAAAATATATCTTCTTTCCTCCATGGTCTTCACTACCCAAAATCTTATAAAACTCTTTACTTCTCTTCTTTCATAAGTCTGTGAGTTGGTTGAGGTACACATTGTTAATCATGTTCCATGAAAATAGATTAGGAATAATCACAACATCATTTTCTCTGATCATCATCCCAATTTAATTCTCATCAGTAAATCATCTATCACATTCAATGTTAAAAAAATTCCTTTTGGTTCCCTCTATTGAATAAAACTAAAAGGCATATTATTAGAAACTCTAATCGTATTGGAATGCCACATAATCCTGAAAACCACTCATAGGATGTCTAAATCATGGAACAACCTTTTTAATCAATGAAACCTTAGGTTCAACCTAAGTTATTCATAGTCAAAATATATTTAAAACCTTCATGATGGTTCATAAAGAGTATTTTAATTTAAAAATAATATCCCCTGAGAGTGTCAAACCAGGTGTGCATCAAGTCCTATTGTTGTGCACCAGTTCCTGATTGAGACTATCTCAATACAGTGTTTTTGGGATTTTTACCCCTATATACATCCATTCCAGAGCCACATCCACTTGTAGTATACATATAGGGATTATTTTATTGGAAAACACTCACTCTATCCTTTACCAAAATTCAAAGAAATTTTCCTAAACTTTTATTCATCCTAATAATTATCCTTAGAGACATTGATAGACATATCCTTAAAAATATCCCTAGGGATCTCACTGAAATTTTCTCATACGAGTTTTAAAAGTTTAATAAAACATTCAATCTAATACCAACTATAGGGAACTAGACTCAAAATACATATACATGATATAATTTTTTGGAATATTCATTACATTACACAAACACACACCCAAATACCATATTAGTTTAGTGACTTTTGAAACATGGAAATATAAACCCTTTTATATAAGTGATCTGAACTATCTTCAACTAGATTCTACATGACTAGAACCCTTATTAGATATATCATATATAATACGTATCTATATAGCTTGGAAAAAGGAAACATTAGAAAGGGTGAGATCAGATGCTCAGTAAGGGTAAAAAAGGGAGATATATAAGTATTGTCATTGGAATTATGGTTTGGGAACATGAGCATACCCTGTATATCAAAGATCATAATAAAGATTCATGGAATAAATATTGGAATATCATAATACATGAATTATATTGTAATAAAATAAAATGATCCATGAGAGCATAATACATGTAATTTTATGTATACACATAACCATAGAAAATCATTTTTGTATTAGTTAAGTCTCACTAGAAAGGCCATCATAGCAGATAAAGTCCTGCATTGAACCAATTTCACACCCCATTATATCTCTATTTTACTGAACTGAGTTCACATTCCATTTTATCCCTATATAACTAAACTGTGTTCACTTCCCATTTCATCCCTGTATTACTGAACCAAATTCACTTCTCATTCTATCCTTGTATTAATGAACCAAGATTACTTCCATTTATATTATTATATATATCGCGAGATATAATTCATTATCCAATTAATTTTATGGAGATATTGGTACCACCCAAAACATAATAAAATCATACATACATTTTCCACAAGATAATAAAACATTCATCATATCATGACCCATAAAATGATATCGTTTTCCTAAAAATCATATCATAACCCATGAAATGAAATGGGTATCATAAAAATTTCATTATATCATAACCTGTGGAAAATATACAGGTTCATAATCATATAATCATAGAATAACCTATCAAAGGAATCATGTTTCATGAGCTTTTTATCATGGTATAAACTATGGAAGAGAAACAAGTTTCATAAACAGCTTTTCCTCTTAAAAATAAAACATTAAAATAAAGTATAAGAATGGTTGCCTTGGATCATATCCCTAGTAAATAATAAACTATGTAAAAGGATTTCATCTTAGATGGATAAGTATTTTGAAATATCACTTGGAGCATTTATTATGGAAAATCCCCCTCTTTGAAAAGCATCTTTTTAAGAAATAAAAAAAATTCAAAATCCTTTTATTTGAAACCCACTTTGAAACCTTATGAATTAAGATTTAAAAATAATTTAAAACATTTATATAGTAAAATATCCTTTCATATATGAAAAACTCTTTTTAAATAATAAAATATTTTGAAAACCTTTTTATTTGAAAAAAGCTTTGGTAACTTATAAATGAATCTTTGAAAATAATTTAATACACTTTTTAAACATATAAAATTATTTAAATAATTTTCTTTTTAAAATATTATTTCAAACCTATAAAGTGAACCAAAACAAATGGAGTGGTCATGAAGGAAGATAATTTTGTACATGACGTATGTGTAAAAATTAAATATTTCATTCACATTGTTGGTAAAAGTCAAAATAGATTTTATTGTAAAATTAAAATAATATTCCTTTTAATACCATTTTGTAAAAAGGTAAAACATGGGTAAAATATTCTTTTAAAAATATTAGAAAAATAGTATCATTTTTTTAAAAACACTTTTAGAAAACATGGTTTTTGAATAAAATGGATTTCTGTCCAAAGAGGGAAATAAAGTCAGATTTTATTAAAAATATTTTTTTATTATATTTAGTATAAAAGATTGGAAAAATGGTACCATTACATGAATATATCATGAATAAATATATTATTAAAAAATCATGAAAATTATTTAGAGATTTATCATAATATTTCAACAATGGAAGCATAATCATAAGCAATCATAATAAACAATGAGATTGCAATGTAAAATTATTACCACTTTGGTAACCTTGAATCGTATTCTCCATGAAGGAATAAAAAAAATGGAGCTAAAAATATCATGATAATAGATAAATTAAATATATAACATGTTAAAGGGTCTTTATATACACTTCATAAAATAATATTGGTTCATATCATAACATACGTCTCAAGAAAGGCAAATTGGGACAAAAGTAATTTAATGATTTGATGACTTTTTAACCATAAACCCCATGAAAGAGAGATCTGAAACTAGATATTATCATAATATTTCTTAGTATAAGAATCATAAAATAAATATTAGGGTAACATGTCTTGGGACTCACAGAAAATAATAGTGTGACAGATATCCCTTACCTTAAGTCTTAAATTACATCATACTCAATCAAACCTCCTATATAATAAATTTAAGTTCATTATAAAAATATCACAGAACAATTTTCATAAATATAAAATAATATATAATTTACTTATTACTTTATATTACCTGTTTATTAATAATTTCATGTTTATGTTGTGTTCGTGTAATAACTGCTTTGTTTTTTGTATAAGTTTTGGTTTATTAATATCGGTCTTATTGCGTAGATTAGGATTTAATAATTTAAAGAATGTAAAAAATGATATAAATATAATAATTATTTATTATATATTTATTTATAATAATCTATAAAATGTAGAAATAGGAAATGAAATACATTGTTCATGGAGACGGTAGGTCGTACGTATGCATGAACGTTGTTTCAATTTTCATCTCTTCAGGAAAGATAAAAAATTATCTTGTATATATATTGTAATTATAGTAAAAAAAAATATGTTATATATATCACATATTTATATTAAACTCATCCGTAATATATTTCATGTAAATTTTTAAGGAATTGCATTGCTTCGTGAGGCGGTAGTCTTCCGTACATACGAACGATGTTATTATATTCCCAAAAAATAAAAAGTATAAAGGTATATTTGATATAAAAAATAAAGAATCATAATAACATGATAAAAATAATAAATATCATATATAAAATATAAATCCATAATTATTCCAAACCTTGAAAAGTTTTAATGGAAGAACAAATGATATCAGTTCGCGAGGTTGTAGTCTGTTGTACGCATAAATGATGATTGTGTTTTCATTAGATAGAATTGTGTCAATTTTTAGTTCAAAAAATTATCATAAAAAGATATTAGAGTATTTAAGATACTTATTTTATTATATAAGTTTGATATAAAATTAATTAAATGGGTTTGAGGAATAAATAAATCAAAAATATATACTGGTGAACATTACCTCTTATGTGTGTATCTTCTATTGGTTTGCACCAAAAGACTACCTTGGTTGGATTTATTCCAAAATAAATTATTCTAAGATTAATAGAGGTAATTTGGGAATATTTTTTTATATGTATTTTTTTATCCAAAATATTTGAGATGTGTGAAGAGAGGGGGAGAGTTGGTGGCCTTTATAAGGGATGTGAGGGAAAATTTTATTAATATGAAAAGAAAAACACTATTTGGAGGTATCCCTTACCTTCTTTGCATCAAATAATGAGTAAAATTCTATAAAATAATCTATATAGTCTAAATATGGCATAAAATATGTTTTATACAAGTTTATAGGTCATTTTCCCACTTAGGTTTAATGTATAGTCCCTTGATAAACTTGTTTTTCTCTTAATCATTGTGATTAATTTTAAATGTTTTAACTAATCAGTTTGGTCAAAAATTAAGTTCGACTTATTATAAATTATAAAATTTTCTAATTCCAAATAGGAAATAAATTTTTCCATGTTTCAATTAAATAAGTGGCACAAATAAATTTAAAATTAATTCCATAAATGGGATGAGACAATGAGTTTTAAAAGTGAAAATTTTCATATGTTTGAAATGTTTTTATATTCAAATTCAATGTGAAATTGATTAAAAAGACATAAATTGGATGGATTTAAGTATAAAATAACTAATTTTACTTTTAAACCAATTTAAAATATAATTTAACTTTATAAATAAATTATAAAAAAATAAGTTTTCAATTGAAATTCTGTATTTTTCACTATTCATCAAAAAATAGAACTTTTTAGAAAAATACCAAAAAATAAACTTAAGATGATTTTGGTGTTTCTATTTAAAAAATGAAGATTATTTTTTAAAATAGAATTTATATAAGTTCAAAAATTATATTTAAAATAAGTGCGCTACTAAAAATTGTAAAACTACCTTTTAGAAAAATACATCTTTTTTATGAGTAAAATTGTATTTATTCTTATATTTTGTCCAGAAAACACATAATTTGAATGTTAAATATTTGATTAAATATAATATCTACATATTGATATAAATTTCAGAAAAATGAATCCTCAAAATTGGTTTGTTTAATTTTTGGATATAGAACATGTTTGTGCACGAAGAAAATAGTTTTTTTAGAAAAAGAGTTTCTTTATTTTCAAATAGATTTTAGTTTAATTTTTAATTAATTAGTTACCAACATTAATTTTTTAAACATGGGTAAACCATATTTTCATAATTTATTTATTACATTTCATGCCCTTCATTATAATGGCTAAGTGATAACAATACTATCATTAAAATAATATGACATGTTTCATTTAAACATAGGGTTTTGTGTAATGAAAGATAATCTCAGTGTTGCATGTAATGTAATCTAAGCACGGTGTTTCATGTAATTAAATCTAAACATTTTATTATGTGTAACACAATCTAAACTTATTTTGTGTGTGTGATGTATGATAAAATCAGTGTTTCATATATCACAATCTTAAATTAGTGTTGCATAAAAATCAATCATAACGTGGTTTAGTGTGTAATGAAATCCATCAAAGAATATTAATTTGTTCAAAAAAATCATAAAAACTCAGAGTGTTACATTAGGACCCTTCACCTTTTTATTCCATTTCTTATTCACTATAAGGAAAATGGGTTTTTCATGCCCCATTTCCTTATTCACTTGGTGAATCAGAGTAAGAAGTTCTGAAGGACTCTTCTCATTATTACTCATGTTATAATTAACAATAAAACTAGATAAGGTTTTGGGTAGTGTTGAGAGTATGAGATATGTGTGAAACATATCTATGAATTAAATCTATAATATTTCTAAGAGTTAAATGTTTCCAATAATCTTGACTACAAAAGGCCCAGCTGGCACCAAGTCTCCAAGCATAGTTGTAAATAGAGTATTGTAGATCTCAGACCACTATTGTCTCACCTTCTATTATTAGAGATCCTTATGTTGATACTTCATGCTATACGCATCCATCTCCTCATATTTCTTCAAAATATCATCAATCATGGATGATAGCATGAATCATTGGGAATATTTAGCATCGTTTAAAATTTTTTCCTATAGAGACAACTCTTTATCACTATCCTCATTACTAGGCACATTGGGAATAGGTTCTTCCAATACAAATAATTTCCTTTCATGGTATTGGATAACACGTAAGCGACTTTTCCACTCTTAGACATTTTTTACGATAAGAAGGTTATAATTCTCAATTATGGATCATAATGAAATTTTTGAAGTCATTTTTTTTCTACAAATAAGATGATCATCATTTTCGTACTTTATCCAATAAAATTTAGGCCAATATATAAATGTTATATTTATTGAAATCAATATATTTTGTATAAAAACAATATCCCTCTCCATTGGCTTTCAAATATATTGTTTCTTTTAAATTTTAGTTTCAAGGATCTATATTCCCTTCTCATCACCCAAACATTTGATGGTCATGAAATTTGAAGGGGTTTAGGTAGGAATTCCAAATGCTAATAACATTAACTCACAGTTCCTTGATCTATTGAGCAGACACCCCAATCCTAAAATCTTTAAATTGGAATTTCTCAACCCATTTACTCTTTGTTAAACCAATTTCTAATTTGGTAGTAAACTCTTGATTTGATCTATGTTAAGTAACCCAAAACTTCAAGTTAGAATTCATTGATAATTAAAGGAACCCCAGCTTGGCTGGTCAAGGGCTTTGAATTATCTTTCAATTTTAATTGATGTACTAAAAGGCTATACCAACATAATATATATAATTAAGGTATTTTATCTTTTATGCATAAATTTAAAATTATTATATTTATTACATTATTTTTAATATTAAGTGGATTTACTTAATTTATTAACCATGTATTAGATAATATTTATTGATAATTCAACTTATTTTAGTTTTATCATCCATTATTGTTAATTAATTAATTCACGTGATCTAAGAAAAAACATCTATAATGAAATAAACATGAAAATTGAAATAAATAAAATAATAAATTGGTATGATCGTGATATTTTAATAATGTTTAGTT
This sequence comes from Viscum album, assembly GCA_963277665.1. Lineage (NCBI taxonomy): Eukaryota > Viridiplantae > Streptophyta > Magnoliopsida > Santalales > Viscaceae > Viscum > Viscum album. Next base: position 121,670,732 of record OY728156.1, read on the forward strand.
TATCTATTGGATGATTAGCTGAACATCGACCTAGGTGAAAACACCTTTAACCATTTATTGTCCATGTTGCGGCTTTCTACCTATCCATTGGTGTATCTCTCTTGGATTGGTTTCACATTGACTCTAAACTTGAACCACCTCCACTATATTTTTAGCTCCATACATTACATATTATTTTACTCACATTAATGTGAGGGTAACCAAATGTTTGGTTAAGGGGTTTAAATAAAAGAAACTATAGGCATGCAGTCCCACATATAATGAGAGGAGAGATGGACCAGAGGCCAACAATTCAATTTAGAAATAAATTAAATGAAACCAATCACATATAATTGTCTATTCTAGGATCATGATAATAGGCATGCATGAAAAAGATTAATAATTTAATAAAATTATCATTCAATTCTAATAATTCTTATTTATGATAAATCACGCTCAAATCAATTAATAATATTATTTACCTAATTAGTTATTTTATCTTAATTCTCATCTTAATTTACTTGAGATTATCACCTATCCTAATTTTAAAAAAATTAAATAAATTTATTTGAAATTAACTATGTATAAAAAATGTACCTTGAAGGAAACACGGTGAGTACCCATTTGAACTACCTGACATGTTTTATATTCGTATACAATTTCCTCTTGTTACATGTGTCATAAACAACTTATCATGTATTTTCACAACATAAACTATCAAATTAAGGACCACACATTTTACATGATATTTATGTAGTGTGTTATGCTTCTATTTGTGTAGATTAATAATTTTAATATGAATTAAACATGATATGCAGATCTGAACAATATGCTGAAATTAATTAGACATTTACATATATAAAAACTCATCACATGGTGTTTCCTATAAATTTAATGACTATATGAAAGAACATGTTGATGAGGTTTTCATAGAATAATAAATTAATTTTAATTATTCGTAATTTTTTTAAATTACATAGTGTGTACATTGGATCTACACTACATGTATTTTTTCTTATCGTCTATCCATGGAACATGGTGAGTGACTCGACACATTACCATGGCCTAGAAAATTTAGGATTATATGTTTTTTACATGGGATACATAGTGTGTTGTCTCCTATTTACATAGACATCAGTCATGTAGGCTTTGTGAGAATATAAATGGCCCATTTATGACTAAAAGACTACATGTCGAGTATGTAAGTTACACAGTGTATGATCAGGATGACATTGCACTAGGATGGCCCAACAGACACATGGTGTATAATTAAATTCACCCATTTTAATAAATTTTCATAGATTGAACTAACTCCAAATTAATTATTAATGCATTAAATACTAGTACCCAGCATGTACCACTGGGTTACATGGAATATACTCTTGTGTTATCCATCCAGACTCCTTGACACCTCTGGATAAGATTAGTTGATTTTATTATATTTATGAGTAATGAATATGAATAAATAAGATCTCATAATTCAAATTAAATAATTATTAAACTACATTTAAAAACCAATAATAAATTTGGAATTTGATCAACAATCTTTAAATAATTATAAATAACTATATAACCACTCTGATACTACATGAAGGTTCCATTCACATTGAAATCATGTGTTGGGTCATGCCCAACTTTTATTTTTTTCATGATCAATGATTTATGTGAGATTTACACAATAATAAATGTCATAATCCACACAATTTAATCAATTAATATATAAAATAGATAAAATTCCAGAACCAGAATGCAGGATCAAGACATATTATTTATAATTAAATTAAGAAATTAATGAATTAACTTGTGTGAAATTATTTCTTCATTGATGGATATGAAAAACTAAACTATGTAATACCAGCATTTCATTGTATGAATCAATATTAGATTCCCTCTAGTGGTGATCAACACATGGTCCATGAATCTTCAAACATCACTATAGGAATCCTTGAGTGTTATCATAGTAGATCATGATAATCACTTTCAAAGGATTCTAATTGATCTCTTTATACATGAGAGTGGAACATGGAGGAATATTTATCTCTATTATTAAGATAATTCTTGGAGAGGGTTCTTTCTATGGATTTATAGGATTCTCTCAAATGTTGTTATGTACAACACAAAAAAAATCTCTATTGAAAAATAATATAATTAGGTTTATATATTTCTAGGGTTAGAAATACATAATTTCACAAGTTCTATTTATTATTTATTTAATATTTACAAAACTCCATGTCTATAATAACATTATTATTATTATTTCTTGACATGTGATAAACTTACAAATTAAATTAAATATTATTTAATTAAATAATATTCAATATATATTATTTATCATCGGACCATTAAACCTTATTCACCATTCCCCCCACAATATTTATCGGGTCTTGAATAATGACTATTTCTATATTAAATAAATATCAATGTATTATTCACTAATAAATAAATTAATATTATATTCACTAAATAGAAAATAAATATTTATTAAATATTATTCTCACATAATAATATCTCAAATAACTCGTGACATGATATATGCGATCAAGAAAACATGAATAATTATTAAACCAAGTGTGAGAATAATATTTATTCATCTTGTTAAATAATTAATAATTTTATATCATTTAATTGAGATTATGGATACATATAGTTCATGACCCTATAAGACTCTTTTTTAATTTCATTAGGTGAAGTTGCCTAAAATTAAAGGTTAACATCTATAAAATTTCCAACACACCCATAAAGAAATAATTTACTATCACAATGAAATAATACATCATATGAAAAATTATTGTGAAATATAATCACTTTATCTTGTATCTCAAATCAAGAAGGTTTCTTGATGGTGTCATCAATCGATGTTCTCTATTTCTCTTTATTTGACTTTCTAGAAACTGTACTTGCATATAGAACACCATGGCCATGTATTTATTTAATCTATATCATTTCCATCAAAGTTCTTGAGATATAAACTTCCATTAAAGGAAAGAATGGAAAAATCCTTTATCATAGTATTCATTAATGAAATATTACTCATGACACACCCAATATATCCTACCTCACTGGGAATGTATATCATTCTGTTTTTCATCAATACATCAATTTACATGACTTATATCACTCATTAATAATAATAAAGTGTAAGGATCAATACAGACGTCTATAGATTATAACATCCAATCACACATATAAATGTAGATTTATTACTGGAAAGTATCATTCTCATAGTATCCTACACTGGATGTTACCAAGGTCATACACCTTGAATAGGTGCCTCAATGTCCTATAAGTCCTCACCCCTGATAACCTATAAAATATTTGTCCCTCAAATTATTTCATTCAGCCATAAAACATATATTTAAGAATACTATTGTGGAAATAATGGGTTCTCATCATAGTGGGGAAATGTTATGACCTTTCAATGCAGCAGATACTCTTAGGACATTATCACATACTATGTTATATAGAAGAACAATCATGTTGGTACAAGAAGTTTATTAATACTCAAAATAATGAACAAAGTTTATCATAAAGTACTCTGAATTTTGTTCTATGGAACCACCTTGAGCAGTTCCGAAGTATAAATAGCTGATTCTTCCAACCCAAGGACTCCATACATAGTATGAGGTATTATCTATACACATTTTTATTTTTTTCTTCAGTTATTCTCATTTATCACTGCTTCCCTATTCTTTTTGTTCCCCCTATGTTGGTTTTTTGTGATGCAGATTCGATCATGCAAGAGAAGTTCTTCCCCCACCAAGACATGTTATTTTGTGAGTCTATTTAATGTTTTATGGGTGGGTAAATACTATCCAAAGAGTATAGTTTTTAGGTGTGGTGGATAAGTTTCTTTTAATTATATATTTGAGGTCCTATTGGTGGAAGGAGTATATTGTGTGACCTATTAGAAATCATGGTGAAACCTTATGTTGTCATCTTGGGTAGAGACTATTTTTCTATAGTTCATGCTAAGATAAAATATCTTCGAAGGAGAGTTAGATTTAATTTTAAAAATGGGACAAGATTTCCCATCATAGAAAATATAGTAAAGGTTCCATGTATAGTGAACGTGCTGAGGTGGTTAATAAACCAAGAAGGTTTTTTCAATTTGGTGGATCATTCGCAATATGGTAAATGACCTGAATATCATGACAAATGAAATTTTCCACCGAATATTGACATAGGGAAACCCAAAACCCCAAAAAAGAATTTTTATGTTAAACTTATAATTAATATATTTATGATTGGGATAAATAGTTACCTCATCTTAGGAACTTTCTCGAATGATGATTTTGATCTTACAAAAATACCTTTCTGGATTACCTTGATTGCATTTGGAGGATCCAAGTATATAATCCATCTAATGATGATCCATATGTGATAATTTTACCTTAGATTAATGCCAATTGATTTTCAGGTGCTAGCACAGAAAATAAACTATCTTCCATTTTTGTGTTGATAGCTTGTAGTTCCATCAATCTTGAAGGAATCTCTCTAGCACTTTTCATTCTTGATAGAAAGAGAGGAAGAGGAATGGATAGAGAATTCTTTTGTGTGTAATGATTCTCAAATCTCTAATAACCATTAACAATATATATAATCATCTATTTATAGAGATAGGGTTATCATAAAATATTATTTAATTGTTTATCATGTAAAGACCCAGAAATTTCAAGGAAATTTTTTTTCTTAATTTCTTTGGGATTTTACAAGAACGCAGCTTCTGACAACACCTGATTCTGAGGCCCCGTGTGCCCAGAATCAATTTCTGAAGTTTAGCTCGAGTACGTTTAGTGAACGAATGAGCAGGTTTTTCTATCTTTTGAACTGGTGCTCGGAATTAAAAATCGAGAGCACCGATGAACTCGCAATGCCGGTATTTGCTTGAGGGGACCTTTACCGTAGTTTCGTTTCAAGCGGGTTGAGATTTATTTTTGGGGATTTAGTTTAAAATAAATAAAATTGTGTGAACAATTTTATTTTATGTCTTTGGGCGTTATTCTCTCCCATAGGAAGTTTTTGGTGGGGCCCATGACAAACCAACTTCCCATGTGTGGATACTTTAAAGGTGGGGCCCACACGAGCCCCAACCTTTCACATTCCTATAACTCTCCTTTAACCCCCCATTTAATCTTCCCTTCTTTAACTCTTGAACAACTCCCCCTTATTAATGAAAACTCTTCTCATTACACTCCCCCTCTTATGTGCATGCCAGTACATTTTAATTAATGAGTTCAACCTCTAAATTTAATTAAGTAACATGAATTTCGAATGGCATGGGCGAATAAAAAAATAATGGCTTCGCTATTATTTTTGGGGGATTTCGTTGTGTTGAGGGGTATGGGTGAGAGAGCTTTGGGGAAGTAGTGTAGGGTGTTCTTCTCACAACGAAGAACACCAACCTTCCGACGAAGAACGCCTCCGACGGAGAATGCGAAGACACCGACGACGTGCCTTCACTTCTTCTTCCTCTGCATCAAGGGAGGAGACACCACTGCCGGGAATGTCGCCATCGACGACGGCTCTTCCTTTAATGACAATGGAATCGGCACCGATCTTCCGCGACGTCTGATCATCGCGACGCTTGCCTCTTTCCGTGGATCGATGACGTGCAACGTCTTTTCGAAGTAGGGGTTTTGTATTTACGTTCGGATTTTATTTGGATGTTCTTCGATAATATCGTCCAACTGTTATCAAAATAACGGAGGGGGGTCAGACCGCACAAACACGGCCGAACCTCCACCCCTATTTTTATTTTGATGTTTATCTTTGTGGCTTGAAATGGAAGCGACGCGGTGCCGTCGAACCGCATGGGAATGTGGAGAATCACGACGAAGAGGCTCGGTGCCATCGCGCCACGCCTTTGAGGCTGAATGAATCCGCGGTCGGAGTCAGGCCGCAGTGAAGGGGCGCAGCGCCATCACGCCGCGCCAGAGGACCACGAAGAGACCACGGCCGGAGCGGGGTCGCTGTGGAGGGACTCGGCTCCGTCGTGTCGTGCCGGTCGGACCAAGGCCGCCGCCTTTGGCCGCGGCGGAGCAAGGTTGGGTGACCGGGCCGCCGGCAGCCGGTGCGCTGGAGGGCTGGACCAACCGGTCCTGCGGCGAGCTGGCCGGCTGTTAGGGCCGGCCAAAATCTGGAAAAACAGGGGGTTTGACCCCCAGTCAAAGCGGCAGGGCGGACCCCCGTGGGTCCACCGCTTGGTCTGAATGGGTGGCGGTCCCCCACTTCTGCGCTCACGTGGCGCGTGCGGCGCCCATGCCGGCATGGACCGGCCGTGCCGGCTGGACTGGCCGCACCGGGCCAGGCCGCTGGCGCCGTGTCGGGCCGCGCCAGCTGGGTTGGGCCGCGCCAGCCGGGTCGGGCAGTGCCCTAGTGGGCTGGACCCGGACCCGGGTCGGGTCGACCCGGTTCGGGCCGACCCAGGGGGGTTGGGCCGGGCCGGGCCGGGCCCAGACCCCCCATTTTCGGACTGTTTTCATTCATTTGCCTATATCATGGGCTACGGACCTCTGATCAATGCACTGTCAGTTGAGATGTGATCCTTGGATCGATACAGTCATTTCGGTATATTACACTCAAGGTTTCTGAGAACTTTATGTACAGCCGGGTTGGTTCGAAACCGAGACCAACCGGGCCCTCGGAGCGGAAACGCCTATAACTTGAGATCCGGATGTCAGATTGACGTGTTGTCGATTTTGTTGGATTCCTCTTGGTGAGACAGACCTTTTGGCATACACCACTCGAGGTTTGGACGCAGTCGGAGTGCGATTGGGTTGGTTTTGACTTAAAAACCAATCGAGCCCGTGGAACGAAAAGACCAATAACTCTCAGACCGGGCGTCCGATTGACGCGTCGTCTGTCACACTGAGTTCCTCTTGTCGAGACAGAACTTTTGGCACACTCTACCTGAGTTTTGGATGCAGTTGGATAGTGGCCGGGTTGGATTGAACCTGAAATCCAACCAAGCCCCTAGAACCGAAAAGATGATAACTTTCAGACAGGACGTCCGTTTGACGAACCGTTAGCGGCGTTGGTGATCACGTTGAGAAAAGGTTCCTATGATTATACCCTATGATAGTTCGGGGTACAGTTGAGATACAGTCGGGTTGGATCGTACACGAAACTAACCGGGCCCCTAGGACGAAAAGGCTAATAACTCACAGACCGGGCATCTGATTGACGTGTCGTCTGTTGCGTTGAGACCCCTATGACGATGTGGTCCTTTGAGATCCTTATTTGTGGGACTTTGTGATACTTAGAGTATCGACCTGTAGCTCGTGGAGCGGACCATCCCAGAGACGAGCGTACGGAGTATGGAGACCGTGTAGTCGGATGAGACCTGACAACTGCTTGACTGACTCGACTTGGAGTGAGTCGACTAGCCCAGTGGACGGAGCACTACCGTGTTTGGGTGCAGAACCACGGCGGACGGAGCGCCTGGTAGCAGGCAGCAAACCCGCGGTACTTGACAGGATGAGTACCTCTGTGGGCTATGAGGGCAAGCACTACTGTGTGAGGTGGCAGACCCCAGCGGGAAGCACTATTGTGTTTGGGTGGCTGACCCATGGTACTCGATAGGAGGAGTACCTCAGCAGTCTTAGGTTAGTGAGAATTACCTCAGAGTCGTGACAGGATCACTGTACTCGTTAGAGATGGGGATCTTCAGCAGTTACGGTTTCGGTAATGAAAATGTGGGTTTGAGCTGAGTCTATGACCTTTGTGTTTACCTCATGATTGAGATGGGTCACTTGATAACATAGGTATATGTATGGGCATATATCTAGGTAGTGGTTATCCGTTTATTTCATAACCTTTGTGTTTCCTCATGACTGAGATGGGTTACATGATAACTTAGGTATAAGTATGGGCTTATACCTAAGTAAGGGTTATCTGTTGAGATCCTACTTTGTGGTTATCCTTGTTGGATTTAGTGAGACCTTGAGGGTCTCGGGGTCCCTACTGAGTATCGTATACTCACCCCTGCATGGGATATGCCCGCACCTCGTTGTGTTGGTTGCAGATGATGGGTAGCGCTGACAGAGGCCGAGTGTTCGATGACTGGACGGTACCCAGAGGTGGACCTCATAACGAGTCAGTATCTGGAGGTGGACTTCACGATGAGATGACACTCGGAGGAGGTTGATGGGCGAGAGAGTTGTGGAGGCTATCTGTACCTACCCTTCAGGTAGGATCTGTGGTGAACGATCCAAGAGTTGTGCTATCTGTACCTACCCTTCAGGTAGGATCCGAGGAGGATGACCCCGGAGATGCTTCCATTCTTCCAGCTATTTTTCTTTTCTATTGTACATTCGTTCAGTTTTAGCTGTACTTCCAATTGGGTTTTTATTCTGGCCCACTTACTTTTCATCACTTTCTTTTATACTTAGTGTATTACTTCCGCTTGTACTTTGTGATGTTTTCTTTACTTTTATAAAGGCAATGCCTTACCAGTTATCCAGATTTACGCCTTTGGTGCTAGTCTCTAGCCCCTGGCTTATGGAAGGCGGGCTTGGGATAGTCACGACACGGGCCCCGAGGATGGGTCAGGACAAATTGGTATCAGAGGAGTCTGTTCTACCGTAGAACTTACATCTCTGATATTTTCTTTCTGTGAAGCAATAGTGTTAAGGGTACTATGTGTGGTCTTCAGTTCAGGGAGTCCAGTGTTGGTGCGGTGGCCGACGTATCCGTACATCAGGACCCTGACTTCTGATTTCCGACATTGTGCACGAAAACACTGATTGCGTGTGTGTTTCCAAAAGTTTTAAATTCATCTCAAACTAGGTCATCTCAACTGGTATAAATCGTTGACCATGTCACATCTGTTCAGGATGTCTCCACGCAGACAGTCAGTTGGATTTTCTGAGAGAGTACTTGATGACGGCTCACCGAGCGATGAGGCTCTGGTGCAGGGCCCTATTTCTATGTTGGCTCCTTCTGGTGGTGTACCAGCAGCACCACCGCCCGTTAGGTAGAAAATGCCACCAGTCGTACTAGTGGACGGTGCACGCTGGCAGAGTGCAATGCACGAGTTCCAGCAGTAGACGCCTCTGAGGTTACGAGGCGAAGCAGATTCCCAGACAGCATAGGACTAGTTGGAGGGGATTTCTAGAGTATTCTGCCTACCTGAGACACCAGTGGAGTGGATGGTAGACTTGGCTACTAGTGTTTTCCAGTGAGTGACCATGAGGATGGTCTACATAGTAATGAGGCTTCGGGACGTGGACCGATGCCTAAGATAGTGTCTTCGAGTAGTGTGTTAGATATACATCACTACCTATTGGTTAGCAGTCACAATCGGTGATACCAGTAGGTGACACATGTAGGCTTACTTCCTTACACGTGTTCCAACATCAGATAACCTCAAGTTCTGAGGTGAGACCGACTCACAGGTGGCTGAGAACTGGCTTGAGGAGGTGGCTTAAAGTTTTCTAGAGCTTATACAGCTTCGGCAGGAAGACGAGTGGGTAGCTGAGTATTCATCGAGGCGTACCGAACATTCCGGGTACTCGATGAATACGATTCGATCAGTGATATAGAGATTGGACCTCTGAGCATGGTGTTTTTAAATATATCTGAGCCATCACTTTTTCCTCTATGAATTCCTACTCACATTAGGGTGCTAGAGAGAACCTTGTGGTTGAATGTTCTTTGGCTGAACGAATACAACTAGAGAATGTTAGAATTTGGAACGTAGAGAACATGTTCCAGTCTCAGATACATGAGAATGTGAATTTTTCAAGAACAGGAAATGTTAATGACAGATAAATCTGTAGAGCAGCAGACGTGGAGGCAGAGCTAGGAGAGCAGTATGAGGTGGTGTACATTTCTACATGTTACAACCTCCCGCCTTTGTTGTTCCCTCCAGGCTCAGGGAGCTGGGGGGCAGGGGAAGAGAGTAGCTACATGCGGTCAAGGAGTGTGACCCAATGGCTCTAAGAATGATTCTAGGAACAGTATGTGTCCAGTACTAGCTCCCATAGTAATAGACGTTGATATAAAAAATTCCTTCCTTCCACGAATCTTGTCCCAGACCTAGAGTTTCCAGTTAATCCGTTGACTTGACCCTCACGTCTAGAGATACCTTTTGGAAGGAGACTCAAAAAACACACTTACACCGATGGTGTGATATGACCCTCGAGGTGAGAGTTTCGGTTGGAATCACTTGGTGGAAGTTTCGAGGCCTTACGATGTTGGTCTGAGTATGGATTGGATCCACAGTTCATACACGGATTAACAGTATTAGGAAAAAAGGTTGTGGTTTATCTACAACGTTGGGAATGGGTTTTCCTTGGTAGGAGAAAAGGAAAACCCAGGTAGCACAGGATGGAATCATGCATAAGGGGGTGCATTCGATCACTCAGGAGATGGCCAAACTTACCTTTGTGTCAGAATTCTCCAGAGTTGCGACACCACTTCTAGCAGAGCTTTCAGGAGCTGGGTTGACCAGTGTGCCCAACCTGTGGGCATTGGTTACATAGTTCAATATGACGCATTAGGGACCAGACACTGGTGTGTCCTGATGTAGGAGTGGGAAATGATAGCCTATGGAATATGGCAGATGAGACTTCACAGAGTTTATAGGAGGCCTCTAGAGTTCGAGGATGACAACAACGTCCTTATACGGGTCTCACCTTGATGAGGTTTACGGAGATTTGGCCGAGGTGGAAAGTTATCTCTGAGGTTCAATAGACCCTTCTACGTCCTCAGTACGGTAGGCGAGGTGGTTAACCACTTGACCTTTCCACCAAAGTTTCACCAGGTGCATGATTTCATCCACGTATCTCAGCTGAGGAGATACGTGCATGATCCTTCACACATCACCGACCTTAGGGAGCTGGACAATGATGAAGGAGCGACTATCACATGGTTCCAGTAGAGGTTGAGGATCGACCGGAGTGGGTCCTATGAGGATGGTCGATTCCTCTTGTGCGCTTTTGTAGGCAGCACGGGAACCTCCAGGTGAGCACATGGGAGCGGAAGGCTCAGATGCGTTCTCAGTACCACTTTTGTATCCCTAGTTTGTGTTAAAGCTTTACGGGGATGTAAAGCCCTGAGGTGGGAGTAATGTAAAGACCTGGAAATTTCAAGGAAATTTTTTTTCTTAATTTCTTTGGGATTTTACAAGAACATAGTTTCTGACGGCACCTGATTCCGAGGCCCGGTGTTCCCGGAATCAATTTCGGAAGATTATCTTGGGTACGTTCAGTGAACGAATGAGCGGGTTTTTCTATCTTTTAAATCGGTGATCGGAATTGAAATTCGAGAGCACCGATGAACTCACAGTGCCGGTATTTGCTGTAGGGGACCTTTACCGCAGTTGCGTTTCAAGCGGGTTGAGATTTATTATTAGGGATTTAGTTTAAAATAAATAAAATTGTGTGAACAATTTTATTTTATTTCTTTGGGAGCTATTCTCTCCCATGGGAAGTTGTTGGTGGGGTCCATGACCAACCAACTTCCCATGTGTGGATACTTGAAATGTGGGGCCCACATGAACCCCAACCTTTCACATTCCTATAACTCTCCTTTAACCCCCATTTAATCTTCCCTTCTTTAACTCTTGAAAAACTCCCCCTTATTAATTAAAACTCTTCTCATTCCAATCCCCCTCTTATGTGCATGCCAACACATTTTAATTAATGAGTTAAACCTCTTAATTTAATTAAGTAATTTGAATTTCGAATGGCATGGGTGAATAAAAATATAATGGCTTTGCTATTATTTTTGGGGGATTTCATTGTGTTGAGGGGTTTGGGGTGAGAGAGCTTTGGGGAAGTAGTGTAGGGTTTTCTTCTCACAACGAAGAACACCAACCTTCCGACCAAGAATTCCTCTTCGACGAAGAACGCCTCCGACAGATAACGCGAAGACACTGACAACGTGCCTTCACTTCTTCTTCCTCCGCGTCAAGGGAGGAGACACCACCGTGGAAAAAGTTTCCATCGATGACGGCTCTTCCTCCGATGACAACGGAATTGGCACCGATCTTCCACGACGTCCGATCATCGTGACGCTTGCCTCTTTCCGCGGCTCGACGACGTGCGACGTCTTTTCGAAGTAGGGGTGTTGTCTTTACGTTCGGATTTTATTTGGACGTTCTTCGATAAAATTGGCCAAATGTTATCAAAATAACGGAGGGGGGTCGGACCACACAAACATGGCCAAACCTCCTCCCCTATTTTTATTTTGATTGTTATCTTCGTGGCTTGAAATGGAAGCGAGGGTGTCGTCGCACCGCGCGGGAATATGGAGAATCACGGCGAAGAAGCGCGGCCCCGTCGCGCCGCACCATTGAGGTCGAACAAATCCGCGGTGGGTGTCTGGTCACGGCGCCGTCGCGCCGCACCGAAGGACCACGAAGAAACCGCGGCCGGAGCGAGGCCGCGGCGGAGGGGCTCGGTGCTGTCGTGCCGCGCCGGTCGGACCAAGGTCGTGGCCTTTGGCTGTGGCGGAGCAAGGGAGGGAGGTCGGGCCGCCGACCGTTGGTGCACTGGAGGGCGGGACCAACCGGTCCCGCGGCGAGCTGGCTAGCCGTTATGGTCGGCCAAAATCTGGAAAAATTGGGGGTTTGACCCCCGGTCAAAGTGGTAGGGCGGACCCCCGCGGGTCCGCCTCTTGGTCTGAAGGGGTGGCGGTCCCCCCTTTTACGCTCATGCGGCGCGCGCGGCGCCTGTGCCGGCCTGGACCGGCCGCATCGGGCCGGGCAGCCCATGCCGTGTCAGGCCGCGCCAGCTAGGTCGGGCCATGCCAGTTGGGTTGGATCGTGCCCTAGTAGGATGGACTCAGACCCGGTTCGGGTCGACCCGGTTCGGGCCGACCCAGGGGGGTTGGGTCGGGCCGGGTCGGGCCCAGACCCCCCATTTTTGGACTGTTTTCAGTCATTTTCCTAGATCATGGGCTACGGACCTTCGATCAAAGCATCGTCAGTTGCGATGTGATCCTTGGATCAATACGGTCATTTCGTTATATTACACTCAAGGATTCGGAGAACTTTGGGTATAGCCGGGTTGGTTTGAACCCGAGACCAACCGGGCCCTCGGAGCGGAAATGCCTATAACATGAGCTCGGGACGTCTGATTGGCGTGTCGTCGACTTTGTTGGATTTCTCTTGGTGAGACGGACCTTTTGGCATACTCCGCTCGAGGTTTGGATGCAATTGGAGTGCGGTCGGGTTGGTTTTGACTTAAAACCCAACCGGGCCCCTGGAACGAAAAGGCCAATAACTCTCAGACTGGGCGTCTGATTGACGCGTCGTCTGTCACGTTGAGTTCCTCTTGTCGAGATGAAACTTTTGGCATACTCTGCCTGAGTTTTGGACGTAGTTGGATAGTGGTCGGGTTGGATTGAACCCGAAATCCAACCGGGCCCCTGGAACGGAAAAGCTGATAACTTTCAGACCGGACGTCTGTTTGACGAACCGTCAGCGGCGTTGGTGATCAGGTTGTGAAACAGTCCCTATGAGTATACCCTCTGAGAGTTCGGGGTACAGTTGAGATACGGTTGGGTTGCTTCGTATACGAAACCAACCGGGCCCCTGGGACCTCACAGACCGGGCCTCCGATTGACGCATCATCTGTTGTGTTGAGACCCCTATGATGAGGCGGTCCTTTGAGATACTTCTCTGTGGTAATTTGTGGTACTTGGAGTATCGACATGTAGCTCATGGAGCGGACCCTCTTAGAGACGAGCGTACGGAGTACGGAGACCGTGTAGCCGGTTGAGACCTGACGACTGCTTGACCGACTCGACTTGGAGTGAGTCAACTAGCCCAGTGGACGGAGCACTACTGTGTTTGGGTTCAGACCCATGGCGGACGGAGCACCTGGTAGCAGGCATCAGACCCACGGTACTCGACAGGAGGAGTACCTATGTAGGCTATGAGGGCGAGCACTACTGTTTGAGGTGGCAGACCCCAGTGGGAAGCATTAATGTGTTTGGGTGGCTAACCTGCGGTACTCGACAGGAGGAGTACCTCAGTAGTCATAGGTTAGTAAGCATTACCTCGGAGTCATGACAGGATCAATGTACTCGTCAGAGACGGGGCTCTTCAGCCGTTACGGTTTCGATAATGAAAATCCTGGTTTGAGCTGAGTCTATGACCTTTGTGTTTACCTCATGATTGAGATGGGTCACATGATAACTTAGTTATATGTATGTGCATATACCTAGGTAGTGGTTATCCGTTGATTTCATAACTTTGTGTTTCCTCATGATTGATATGGGTTACTTGATAACTTAGGTATAAGTATGGTCTTATACCTAAGTAAGGCTTATCTGTTGAGATCCTACTTTGTGGTTATCCTTGTTGGATTTAGTGAGACCTTGAGGGTCTCGGGGTCCCTACTGAGTATCGTATACTCACCCCTACATGGGATATTCCCGCACCTCATTGTGTTGGTTGCAGATGATGGGTAGAGCTGATAGAGGCCGAGTGTTCAATGACCGGACAGTACCCGGTGGTGGACCTCACGACGAGTCAATATCCGGAGGTGGACTTCACGACGAGATGACACTTGGAGGAGGTTTGATGGGCGAGAGCATTGTGGAGGCTATCTGTACCTACCCTTCAGGTAGGATCCGTGGTGGACGATCCAGGAGCTACGCTATCTGTGCCTACCCTTCTGGTAGGATCCGAGGAGGATGACCCAGGAGCTGCTTCCATTCTTCCAGCTGTTTGTCTTTTCTATTGTACTTTCGTTTAGTTGTATATGTACTTCCTATTGGGTTTGTATTCTGGCCCACTTACTTTTCAGCACTTTCTTTTGTACTTAGTGTATTACTTCTGCTTGTACTCTGTGATGTTTTCATTACTTTTATAAAGGAAATGCCTTCCCAGTCATCGGGATTTACACCTTTGGTGCTAGTCGCCAGCCCCTGGCCTATGGAAGGCGGGATTGGGGTAGTCATGGCACGGGCCCGGAGGACGGGTCGTGACATATCAGACATTAAATAATATAATAGTCATTATTAAACCCCTTTCTATATTATAATATTATTATTATTATTATTTAATGGCATGAACTAACTCATGAAATGATAAATATTATTTTTTGTCTTGCAAATAAATATTTGTCAGAAGACACAATCTTAGTTGGCTCCAAATCCTCAGCATCTATTGAATTCTGAAATAAATATTTAATTAAATGTTTCAATCATAAATAAATAAAATAAACATTTTATTCACAATCCAATAAATAAATATTTATTAAATAATATCTTAATCAAATAAATTAATTATTAATGAATAAATAATTATTTATTACCTTAAGAATATTAGGAATCAATAAAACTTGAATAAAATTAATCATCAATCTAGAAAATAATATTTATTCCAATAAATAAATTCAAATAGAATTTAATCAAGATAAATGGAAATTATTAGTGTGCGCCCCTCTAGGATTATTTCTCATTAGAATTAGGTCTGATTACCTAAAGTTCAAGATTACTATGTAGAAATGGGTTATGGAACCGAAGATAAAGAACTCATTGTCTTGACATTGACAACCATAAATGAATACTCACTGTGTAATATAATACATTTGTCACAATACCTCATCAAGTAGGTTGTACATCTGTGTCATCAACCTACATGCTAGATATGTTTTTCATTGACTATATAAAATAAACATGAAATTACACCATGGCCATGGAATTTAATGCGATGGTTTTATATCAATAAAAGGACCAATATATCAACTTTCATAAAGATGGAAGGGGAAAATACTTCCTATAATTATTCATTGATAACATGACACTCATGATGCACCAAACATATCCAACTTCAACATGAATTATATCATCAAGTTTTATGAAATAAATCTAATTGAGTAATTTATAACATGTATTAATTATAGTATTAAAGTATAAGTACCATTACACATGCTCACAGGTAATAATATTCAATGAAACCAAAACATGCAGAATTCCTTCTAGCGGGTCTATTCTCATAATCTCTCATCTTAAAGATTACCAGCTGTGAACTTCATGAAAAGAAGTTTTATCTACTTATGAGTACTCATACCTGAAATTCACATTATATGTTTCCCATAGTATGATGTTATCTAAAAATTGAACTATATTTAAGAATATCATTATCGAATTTCAAGGTTTTTAGTGTAGTGGGTAACTATTACGACCTTATAAATGTGATAGATACTCTAGGGAATCGTTATATTAAAGTTATTTTGAGTAATGGTCAATAAGTAATAATTTTTTTATTAATGAAATATTCAAATATACATTTATTCAAACTAAAATCAGTTGGTTCTAGAAGAAAAACTCTAATACACTTCCACTTTGACTAGATCCAACTGCCTACAACTTTCAGTACGCTAAGCCTCACATGATAATCATGTTTATCATAATTCAAATATTTATTCAAGGGGTCTTCACATTCTCTTGCATAGATTTAATTCTCATTATAACCTCACCTCTCGGAGAAAATACACTAAGAGATGATACTTATAATGTATGTGCTTCATCCATTGATGTGACATTGGATCTTTTACAAGATACATTGTTGTGGTATTATCACAATACAATATGATATGATATTTACTACTAGGTACCACATTATGCTCTTTGATGAAGTGGTATATCCATAATACTTATTTAGATACCTAAAATGCTACAATATACTCAAACTTTTCTATAGAATCTATGACCATAGCCTACATTGAGCTCTTCTAGCTATCAACGCCTCTATTCAAAGTAAATATGTATCCCATTTTATATTTCATATTGTCTTGATCTATTTGGAAACTAATATTTTTTATATCATCTAATGACTAATCCCTCATCTTCTCTATAGAATAGAAACATATCCTTAATAAAACTCTAATACTTAAGGATAGTCTTTACTGTTATCTAATGGTTCTCACATAGTTCTGCTTGATATCTTCCAGCCACACTCATGTTTTGGAAAACATCTAGACGAGTACATAGTATATAATACATTACTGAACCAGTCTCTAATGCATATGGAATCCTTACCATCATTTTTATTTCTTCATGTTTCTGAGGACTCATTTTCTTTGAAAGATTAATATCATGTGACATTAGAAAAAAATCCCCTACTAGATTGATTATTAATAAATATATTAATTATCTTTTCAATATATATACCTTGACTTAGGAGCATCCTATTAGATCTATAATGGTGGATCTTGATCCTAATAATATATAATGCTTTGCCTATGAATTTCAGGGAAAATAATTTATCCAACTAGGCTTCAATTGACTATAATATTTGTGTTTTGTTTTCAATAAATAATATTTCATCAATTTATACTATTGATAAAATGGAAACACACCCCTTAAACTACTTATAGATGTAAGGCTTGTATTATTTCTTTATGAAACCAAATTCTATTATGGTATCATCAAACAGAATGTTCCATGACTTGGATGCTTTATTTAATCAATAAATGTGTTTTTTCAATATTCAAACGTTTTTGACATCCATTAAAGTCATAAACACTTCAGTTTGTGTCATATAGGAATATTCTTAAAGGTTCTTAGTAAGGAACGCTGTTTTGAAATCCACTTTACTAAAATCGTAGTCATGGAATCCTATAATGGAATGTAGAATTCTGATGGATTTTACTATTGCAACTTGAAAAACGGTTTAATCATAGTCAATTCCATGATGATGTTTAATCCCTTTTACAACCAGTCATTCCTTATAGGTACTGACTTTTCCATCCATATCTAGTTTCTTCTTGAATACCCATTTACAACCAACTAAGTTTACATGTACTAAAGGATCTATCAATATATAGTCTTTTTTATTATATGGAATCCATTTTAGAATTAATGGATTCATTCCACTTGGAAATATATGTACCACTAATTACTTCTATATAGGATAGATGATCATTATTATCAACAAATAATGAGTCTCCTTACTTGGTGACTATAAAACCATATTTTTATAGTTCTCTAACCTTTATTTTACTCCAATACATCCAACACATTATTTTTGTCTCTTGAACATCTTATTCCATAAGGATTTGTGGAGTTTTTTCATGTGCCAACTATTGTGTATCTTGATCTTTGACTTCATCAAAATCTACCTTGTACCCACTATCTCTTTTATATATATGATCCATCTAAAGAAATATGGGAAACATTTCAACCAAAACCTATTTATCTAAAGTATTTTATAGGTATTATCCTCTTGTTTCATTGGGATATCCTATATAGACACACATTTTCACAACCATGGTGTTATTTTTAGGTATTTTTGATTTTTCTTTCTTTCTTTTTTTAGTGCCTTTTCTAGGTGTTTTACAATAAAATTGGTGGTTCTTGGGAGGACAGAGGGTGGTGCATAGATGGCTTATAGTTAGTGGGAACCGTGCGCTATCCCCTTAAAAACTAGGCAGCATAGACAATAGGTATTTCAAGCCCACACAACTAGTTTCATGGTAGTGTACCATGCCCCAACAAATCGTGCAATATCCTTAATTCAGGATAGAATCACCCACATTATTATTGTATGATTTGTCATAAAATGTGACCTTTCTTGAATTTAAATTTTTTAAATTTAATTTTTATCCTCCCCAATTGTATCCCTCTTCTACCCTTCATTTCACCCATTCGTCTCCCATATCCCTAGGCATGCCTCCTCCACTTATCCAATCCTATTTGGATCAAATCCTTGGGTGATTCAAGCTAGGTTCTACAAGATTATTCCAAGTACGTTCTTACTCTTATCTTATCTTCACTTATTCTCCATCACTTCTTGTGTTTCCTTTTATTAAGAAATTATTGTGACCTAAAGTGGGTCTAATATGAAATTCATATCATAGAACTTGTGTTTGGTGATATTTTTTCCCTCCCATGGGATTCCCTCTTTCTTTGGATTACAATTTATAACTGGGTTTTGGTGATTTTAAAGGGAGAAGGTATGTGGTTTTGTTTTACGTAATTTTTTTATAATTTAATTTTTCTTGCCTGATTTTTCATTTTTTTCTAAATTGTATTTTTATGTAAATTGGTGATTTCAAGGGTATTATTGTGTATAAGTGTAACACGCAATTATTTTAAAATATGAACATCATATTTGATTGTGTGTATAACACACAACCCCAAGATTAGAAGGAAGAATAACATCCCAACACTATTATGATATATTTATTTTTATATAAATTCAATCTATTCAATAGATTACATTATATGCAACACTAATTTTACCTTTCCTCACATGTAAGGTTGAGTTTTTCTGAACAATAATATATTATTATTATTATTATTTAATATGGTAGTTATCACCTAACCATTATAATGGTGGGTACAAATAGGATTAAATAACTTAAGAAAATATATATTTTACTCATGTTGATTAGTTATATATTATTAGTAATAAAATAAAATTCATTTAAAATAAAAAATAAATATTAACTAAAAAACTGTATTCCTCTAAAAGTCGGTTTAATCGCGCTTTTCACACTTAATTTAAAATTAATTTTTTAAAATTTTAGAAAATTTATTTGGGAAAATAAACATTATTTTTTAAATCATAATACCAAAATTATTTTTGAATTAATTTTTCATATTTTTCTAAAAGGTTTCATTATTTGATGAATAGTGGAAAATACTGAATTTTAATGGAAAAATGTATTTTTGTTTGAATTATTTATATTGTTAAAATTATAATATTAATTAGTTTTAAAGTAATATTTTTTCAATTATATATCAATTAATCCAATTTAGTTTATTTTAATAATTTTTATATTGAATTTTAATATAAAAACATTATCATCTTTTGAACATTTTGTCATTAAAAACTCGTTTTCGCGTCGTGCATGTGGGATTAAATTTAAATTAATTTTTTTCAATTATATGAATTGAATTTAGAAAAATAGATTAAATTTTAGAATTTATCATAATTTATATTATATAATAGTTTAATATTAATTTTTTAAAATAATGAATAGTAAAAATAATAAAAATTATTTACCACGGTTAATGTATAAATTGATTTATTAGGGGTTGAACTAAAATGATAAGGGTTAAAATGATATAAAAACTTATATAAAATATATTTTATGCTCATATTTCTTCCCAATAATGTATAAGTCTCTATAATACTCCATTTTGTATCCTTTTATTGTAAAAAAATATGGGTAAAACTTTTTCTTTCAGAAAAGTATAAGTGTTCCACACACCCCACTTATAAAAGGTCACCCCCTATCCTCTCTTATTCACACCTTAAAACCCCTTATGGTTCCGAAAAGACCTGTAAAAATAACGTCTTAATTTCCCTCATCTCATCCTATAATCCTTAGTTTGGTAAGAAATACAACCTTGGAATTCTTTGGTGTAAACCTAAGGAGGATGCCCGAAGAAGAGGCAACGTCCATCAACGATAATTTTTTTTTTCATTTCATCATAGACCTCCATAAATTCTTATTAAAACATGTTTATATAATAAAGTAAGTGTATTAAATATAATTATATGTTTTTATGTTATTTCTATGGTTTACAACCATCTCCACTTCCATCAAATGGGTTACAAAATCATCATCCACGTGTACCGTAGGCTACTACCTTGCAAACTGATGTCATTCGTGTTTTTATTACCACATTTCACTGTTGGGTATGAAGATGGATATAAAGTGTATATATATTATATTTATAATATAATTATTTCTCTTTAGTTATAATATCACATATATCTTTTTTACAATTCATTCCTTAGGAGATATGATAACGTCGCTCAAGGGTACTGTGGACTACCACCTCACGAATTAATGTGATTCGTCTTTCACTAACGATTTACATGGAAAGTGATAAGGATAAAGTTAATGATTATAGGTGATATAAATTAAATTATCATTATATTCATGATATTTTTTAATTTTAAAAATATAATATATATCATTTTTTTTCTTACCTTTTAACTCAATGAAAGATGATAACATTGTTCATGTACATGTAGACTACCACCTTCATGAAATGATGTTACTCTCTTTTCATGACCACACCCCATGGATGATATATATAAGTTTATTTAAATAAATAATATTTAATTTATTATATTGTTATTAATCATTCAAAAATGAAAATGTTACTCATGCTAACATACGGCCTACCGTCTTCATGACTGTAACATACTTCATTTCTCAAAACAATGTCTCATGATTGTTCTTCAAAATATAATTGATATATAAATATGATAATAGTTTCATGATTATTATTATGAATATTATGAAACTTCATAATATTAAAAATAATCATATCATTCATGATAAAACATTCATGAGAAAGCAAGGTAGTTAATACCCAAATCAATGTAAATAATGAATTATTAACGAACGAGTAATAAGATGTTATAAAATGATTTTATATGAAATTATAAGTATTAATATGGTTCTATAATAAGTTAATAAATTTTTTAAACCCACTATAGGTGTGGTTAAATCATGTTCAACCAAAAGGAAGTGTGAGTTAGGGAATTTTATCTCAATTTGATTTCATTGAAGAATATTTTAATGTTATGCACCTAATTTCTTTTATATGGTGTATATACTGACCCTTTTACATTCAATATCATGAATACATAATTATAAATGATATTTTAAGTTTAAATTTGAATTATTTTATCAAAATATATTTTATTTAAAAGTTATCAAGTAGTAAAGAGTTTCATAACACAATTTATTTTTATTAGGTTATATTACTCCTTAGTTATCCTTTATATTCTAATATTATGAGTGAATGACTTTTGAATATCCATTTTTGAATTTAAATTTTTTTTTATGTGGATTTAAATTTGATAAAAATAATTTATTCCTCAATTAATCTCACTTAAATGTTATAAAATTATAAGGTTTCATTACACAATCTCATTCGAATCCAAATTTGTTTATTATTGAATTTTCGTTGAAGTAAATTATTTGACCATTTACTAATAAAACAATTTCATTTTATTATCCTATAGTTATTCCTGATATTTTTAATTAATAAAACCATTTTTATGCTATATGGTACAAAAAAGTATAGATAAAATATTTTTATGGTAATCCAACTTCGTTTCTCTCTTCAGTCGGAAAACCATTTTCTTCCAAAACCATGTTCTCTAAAATTTTATTAAAAACAATTTTTATCATTTTACAATTGATTTATTAAAGACAGTTTTACCCATTTTTACTTTTTACAAAAAAAAATTCAAAGCAACCATCATGTAATTTTCAAAACAATGACTGTTTGGATTTTACCAAAAAATTGAAAGGAATATTTATTTTAACATGTACAAATTTAATAGAGATTAAAACCATCATGAAGAATAAAAATTTTTAAAGATTCCTTTATAAGTTTCAAAAAAAAAATTTAATGAAAATTATTTTCAAAATGTTTTGTGAAATTTTAGTTTTAAAATAAATTTTCAAAAATTAAAAATATATTTTCCTCAAGAATATTTTTAAAGATATTTTAATGGTATTTAGATTCATAAATGAAAAAAAACATTTATTCTTACTCCAATGGGTATCTGTTGTATTAATACCATAATTACTCTTCCTTTAGATGGTTTATGATCATTTTGAACAAGGAAAGTAGTGACATTCACTTTCTTGATTCATTTTTGCATCTATTAACTTTCCCTTGAATTATTCACTTTCATGTAATCATTTGGAATTAAATTTCTCCTAAATATCCATATTATTTATCATGGATATTCTTATTTTTGAAACCATATCTCATTTCTAACTATAGTGTTTTACTTTGAGAATTATTTGATTAACTGGGGAAATATTGATAATCGGTATTCTTTCTTCAATAAGGATATTTAATGGTAAGGCATATTGTATATAAATTAAATCTATTATTAAATGTATGAGAAATTATTTAGGCATGAAATACATGGGTGGGATAGTTATAGATATACCCTAAATTCATTAGTAGTCTCATATTACAAATATATTGGCTATACTTAGATTAATGGGTATTTACCCACCATTTTTGAACTGCCATGGGGATTGATCTTGATGGTAGAGGTGTCATATTCCTGATATGTGATGGCTAATAATTTTATAATTTATTTTATTTAGAATTTAGTTGTTATTATCCATGATATTTTCATAATGATATTATCTCTAGATGAATTTCATTCTGAATTTATTGATTTAAGGGTATGTATTTTCAGTTATTTACCTTTACATTGATTATGCTAGTCAATTATTTAAATGGAACATGTCTTCAGATATTTACCTTGTCATATTGTTAATTATTTATTGATTTGAATTAATTTATTCATGATACCTTCCACTATACTTAACCCTTACTAAGAATTTAAGATCACCTATATTTTTTTTCCTTTCATAAGAATACAGAAAGTGTACTTTTATTGAAATATAGGGATATTCTATATGGAATAATTTTATTATCAAAAAACATTATTGTAACATCCCGGACCCGGGTGCCACGCAACGGGTGCCCCAAGCCCGGTTCGCCATGTGACCTCAAGCGTATTTCCCCAAACATAAGAGGTTGCCGACTAGCAGTGAGGGCCCAGGTCTGATAGTGGGGAAACTATTCCCTCATTTGTCAAAGTGTAGCACAACAGAATACAAAATAAACATACAACGACAGCGGAAGCAGTAAACATACACAACTGAAATAACTACAATAGTGGATATAACCAATAGTATATAAGTGACGATGCTACATGTTTCAAGTTCTAAGAAATAGCTAGAACATGTTATACATCAATACAATACAACAAAATGCAGAGTACAGCAAAACAAGCAAAACAGATGGCAGCGGCATCGCGAGCCTAGGCTCGGTCCCATGCCCTCCTACTCCACAGCAACAGTCAAGTACCTGTATAGGGACTCTTTCCCCTATATACACCTGCAGCAATGTAATCTGTTTGGTCCGAAAAGCGTGACCCAAACACGGTGTGAGAAATATATCTCAGTAGGCACCCACCAAAGGCCCGTGCCCAACTACGTGTAAGCATGCAACAACAGTGTGCACTATTAAAATGAAATAAAGTAAGAAGTAATAAAAAGTAACTAACTTAACAATTAATTTTCCATTTTATTATTCATTTAATCTATTAAATTTAGTCTCATTATGTGCTCAACAGCACCACGCCCTTAGGCCAACTAGTATCTCGCCCTCAGGATAATATAGTGAACCACGCCCTCAGGCTATACAGAATCTCTCCCTCAGGCTATATAGAATCTCTCCCTCAGGCATTATAACAGAATTCTTGCCCTCAGGAATACAAATTGTTTCCCTCAGGCGGAATAACAACAGCCCTCGGGCTCAAACAGTCACGCCCTCAGGATAATATAGTCACGCCCTCAGGGTAATATAGTCAGGCCCTCATGCTAATATATTCACGCCCTCAGGATAATATAGTCACGCCCTCAGGCTAATATAGGTAACCGGGCCATGCTCAAAAGGTAAACAAGCAGTAACAAGCAATTCCTCTCAAGGAAATTCTACAATTACTACTTTAAAGTCATACCCTCGGGTATCCTGGCCAAACGGCTAAACAGTGAAACACACCCCGGGGGTGGTTCCGAATCCAAGAAACGATCCCAACCAGCATTTTAATATCACAATTAAATACCTAATCAATTCTAGGTATTAATATAGCAACAGCCTCATCCACACGACACCCCAACATGGGTTCGTGGCACAAAAACCCACAAAACACACAGCAGTTGGAAAACTAAACACCAAGCCACCTACCTTATACGTCAACGAGCCTTATACCCGAACGCTGACTCCAGAAACGCCCAATAATGGCATAGATATGACGAAGAACAAAAACCAAACAAATGTAAATAACTTATTTTAGGAGAAGAATTGGAAATAACGGTACCAGGAGAGGATAAGGCTTACCCATGCGGTTCCAAAGAAATTGTCCGAAGCCGAAACGGATTGCAGACGAACGCCCGGTGGATCTTCAAAGATCCAGCCTCCTCCTTTGGCTCCAAAATGGTTCAGGAGTCTCCTCTGCCAAATGAGGAGGATAATGCCTATTTTAAGCCGAAAAAACAAAGTACACGGTGTGTACTTCTGAGTACACGACGCGTACTTCTTTCATTTAACTGTTCATTTGGTGGAATCAACACACTGTTCATCCGTCGACATGAGTACACGGAATGTACTCTCGAGTACATGGTGTGTATTGTCGCCCAGCTGGCCATGACTCCACCGCCTTACTGTTTACGCCTGCCGACTGACTACACGGTGTGTACGGTAACAATACATGGTGTGTAGTCGGTTCCTACACCCCTCGTCGTCGGCATGGCTACACGCCTCGTGTATTCATCCCAACATGGCCAAAAGTACACAGCGTGTGGATAAAGTACACGGTGTGTAGTTCCAAAATTTAGGGTTTTTCCCCATTTTCCATATTTTCTCAAAACACTTAAGGAAAAGGAAAACGAAGAAGCTCGTACCTCTGAAATAAGAACCGGGTTCTTATAAACTTCCCCCCTTATAGCAATTTGTCTCCGAATTACGCTTCTAAGGGTGGAAAAGATAAAGCTCAGAACAGCTCTGGCCACTGAGCACGTACGTCAGCCTCTCGCTCCCAGGTCTCGTCCTGCACTCGGCCATGCTGCCATAGCACCTGTATGAGTGGAACTGACCAGCCTCGTAGAACCTTCGTGATCCTGTCAACGATACGGATCGGATGCTCCTCAAAGAACGCTTCATGCTGAAGCTCAACCTCTTCTGGATGAAAGGTGTGAGATGGTTCTGAATGGTAGCGATGCAATTGAGACACGTGGAAGACGTCGTCCATGGCTCGGTACCGTTGCGGTAACTGCAACCGATAGGCAACCAGCCCGACTCTCTACAGAATCTCGAATGGCCCCACATACCTCAGTGAAAGCTTACCCTATCTCCTGACCCGCTTGTGTCCCAGACTCGGAGAAACATGTAAGAAAACCTGATCCCCGACCACGAACTCCAAAGGTCGTCTGTGGCGATCAGCATAAGACTTCTGACGAGACTGCGCGGTACCCATCCGCTTCCGAATCAACTGGACCTCCTCAGATGTCTCATGTACGAGTTGTGGCCCTAGTAAAGCTGTCTCACCTACCTCTAACCAGCATAAAGTTGATCGGCATATCCTACCATATAAAGCCTCATATGGTGACATCTCAATAGTTGCCTGAAAACTATTGTTATAGGAAAACTCAACTAAGGGTATATGCTTCTCCCAAGATCCCCCAAAGTCTAGGATGCATGTGTGCAGCATGTCCTCTTGCACCTGTATCATCCGCTCTGACTTGTCATCTGTCTGAGGGTGGTATGTTGTGCTCAGAAGCACCTGTGTACCCAGCACCCTCTGAAAAATCTGCCAGAAATGAGACGTAAAGCGGGCGTCCCTATCTGAAACGATAGATCGAGGGACCCCATGAAGACGTACGATCTCTCGGATATATATCCTTCTGAGCTCGTCCACACCGAAGGTCTCCTTGATCGGCAAGAAGTGAGCCACATTCGTGAGTCTGTCCACAACAACCCACAAGGCGTCATTCCCTCGAGGTGACCTCGGAAATCCCATCACGAAATCCATCATGACATCATCCCATTTACACTCTGGAATGGGTAACTGCTGTAACAGTCTGGCTGGTCTCTGATGCTCTACCTTCACCTCCTGATAGGTGGAACATCTCATAACCAAACCAGCTATCTCTCTCTTCATACCCGACCACCAGTACTGACGCCTCAAGTCACAGTACATCTTGGTAACCTCAAGATGAACTGCCCAAGCTGAAGCATGAAACTCCCACATCAGCTCCTCGCGTATATCCCCTAGAACCCCTACTCGTCCATGGAAACGCAAAACTTCATCATCACCTATCATCCAACTCGGAGGAGGGTCCTCACTTGCCACCGACTCCTATAGAACTAGGCCTTCTGAAATAGATAGATGCCTCATCCTCGCTCTATCCAGGAGGTTAGAAGTCATAGCTAAGGAGGAAAGATAAGTCTTCCCTCTGACTGTCATGCACCTCCAGATGCATCTCAGAGAACAAAGCCAGAAGCTTCCACTCACCACTGGCCTCCTACACTGCCTGTATCTGAGTCTTTCTGCTCAGTGCATTAGCTACTGCATTACCTTTACCAGGTGTATAAGCAAGCTCAAAATCGAAGGATTGTAGGTACTCAACCCACCTTCTCTGCCTCAGATTCTGATCACGCTGGGTGAAGATATACTTGAGGCTTTTGTGGTCAGTGAAAACCACAAAATGATCTCCCAACAGCTAATGTTTCCAACAGCGCAACGCATGAACAGCTGCAGCCAAATCGAGATCATACGTCGGGTAATTCCTCTCATGTGGCCTCAACTGCCAAGACCCGTACGCAATAACTCGGTCGCCCGGCATCAAAATGGATCCCCGCCCAATCCCTGATGCATCACAGTAAATTGTATAGCTCTTCCCCTGCTCTGGGAGTATCAGGATCGGTGCTGATGTCAACCTTCCCTTCAGGTACTGAAAAGATGTCTCACAAGCTTATGACCAAACAAACTTCAAACCCTTCTTAGTAAGACCTGTCAACGGTGCTGCTAAGTTGGATAAGTCCTTATGAAGCGCATGTAGTAACTAGACAGCCTTAAGAAACTTCAAATCTCAAACACGTTCTTAGGCTGCTCCTAGGAAACTACTGCTCTCACCTTCTCTGGGTCTACTGCAACTCCTACCTCTCAGATGATATGACCCAAGAAGTGAATCTGGTCCATCCAAAAGTGTCACTTCGAGAGCTTAGCATATAGCCGATTCTCTCTCAGTGTACTCAATACGATCTCAAGATGGGTGGCATGGTCGTGTCGAGTGTGAGTGTACACCAAGATTTCGTCCACGAATACTACCACAAATGAATCAAGATACAGATGGAACACACGATTCCTCAGAGCCATGAAAATTGATGGCATGTTCGTCAGTCCGAACGGAATAACCAAGTACTCATATAGACCATACCTACTCCTGAAAGCTGTGAGAGGTATATCAGATGGTCTAACGCACAACTGATGATATCCTGATCGCAAGTCAATCTTCGAGAACACTCGTGCTCCACAAAGCTGATCAAACAGATAATCTATCCTCGGAAAGGGATATCGGTTCTTAACCGTAAACTGGTTCAGCTTCCGATAATCCACACAAAGTCTGAAGGTACCATCCTCCTTCTTCACAAAAAGTACCGGAGAACCCCAAGGAGAAGTACTGGTTCGGATAAATCCATTTTCCTACAACTCCTCTAACTGCCTCTTGAGCTCCTCTAACTCAGGCATGGCCATCCTATAAGGAGGAATGGACACCGATGCCTCTCCTGGCACTATCTCAATAGAGAAATCCACCTCACGCATCGGAGGTAGACCTGAAAAGTCGTCCGGGAAGACATCCCTGAAATGATCAACAACTGGAGGGAAATCCATCTGAAAAGTCCCTTGGTCATCCAGATATAAACTCGCAATCTGGGCTGTGACTCCACCTCGCCCATGATTCTCTATTCCAGCTCGACTCGCCTGAATATCCCATTCTCCCTTGTATATAAACTCTCCACCCTCTTGTGATGTGAAACACACCCTGCGACGATAGCAGTCTACAAAGGCTCGAAACGGAACCAACCAGTCCATCCCGAGAATGGAATCATAGTTCGTCATCTCAAAGACATAGAGGTCCCAAAGGAAGTGACACCCACCAACCTCAAGGGGAAACTCCTTGCACTGAAGCACACCAACTGTCCTAGTCCCCAATGGAGTGTCTAGCGTCAAGATATCCGAAGAAGTAGACACACCGAGCCCAAGGCTCTCCACAACAAGTACAAATATGAAACTCGGTGTAGCACCCATATCAAAAAGTACCGAAGATAAAATACAAGCTACTAGAATAGTACCTCGGACTGTAGAAGGTCTGGGATCTTGCTCCTGCTGGGTCTGTTGCACTGTATAAGCCTACCCAGTGCTGCGGCCCTGCGACACAGCCTGGATACCCTGAGTTGTCCCACCCTGCTGCCTCTGAGATCCTGGTGTCTGGATACCACGACCACCATCTCTACCTGCATGCCCTGACGTATTCTACTTCCCAAACTGGTAAGAAGTCATTGGTCCTGCTCCCGCACGCGGAGTCTGCACAGAACCCCTCTCACTAGCCACTGGTGGTAACACCCTGCAAAAGCGCTGCAGATGACCTATCTTGCCGTAAGCTCGACACTCCACTGGGTCTCGTGGACACGGTGGTCTCTTGTGTCCCTCTATGCCACACTGGTAGCACCTGATCGGGCCACCTGAAGAAGCTTCCTGGCTGGTACTGCCGCCCTGAGAGAAGTCCATCTGTCTCTTCCTCTTGCCAATAGAAATAGTACCAGTAACTGGTGCTGAACTGCCCTGGCCCACACCACTAGCATCCCGCAGGTTCCTCTCAGAAATCAGCGGCTGGTTTACAATAGCCTGTAAAGTAGGCAAGCTAAAAACATTTACCAGCGCTCGAATGTCATACCGAAGAACATCCTCAAAATGTCTGTCTCTCAATGTCTCGTAACCCACCAGCACGGGTGCAAAGCGCTGAAGCTCTGTAAAATGAGCAGAATAGTCCATCACTAACATAGCGCCCTACTACAGATTCATGAACTCTCGATCTCTATCTTCCCTCAGCGTCTCGGGAAAGAAGAATTCATAGAAGACTACCTGCAAATCTTCCCACGCCATGTCCCTATGATGCTCTGACTGGGTTGTAATATCCCACCGCCTCTTGGCGGAATCACGCAGCATGTAAGTCGTGAGCTTGACCATCCACCCTGGAGGCGTCTCAAGATGCTCGAAAATAGTCTGCATCGACCCCAACCAAGACTCCGCAGCCTGTGGTCCGCCATCCCCTGAAAAAGTAGGCTGATGCTGCTGCTGAAAGATACGCGTCATCTCGGCCATAGATATGGCAGCCTGCGGTGCTCCCTGATAGTTCTGCTTGAACCGCATAAAGCCTTCACGGAACTGTTCATCCTCGTCTGTGTCTGGTATAGCAGTTGGTGCCGCATCTGGCTCCGCCGAAGGATCAACTGGTAGCCCATGTCCCACCATCTTCGGAGTATAATCGTCGCCGCTCTCCTGACGAACAACTTGCGGTCGTCTAGGCGACATGACTCTACAAGGTCAAAATCATGCCTCAGATTCCAGATTATTATGACCGAAAAGCGAAGAAACCACAAGGAAGCAAGAGGAAGACAGCATTCAAAATTTTCAAAACAAGACTACAGGGCGTGTACACTGACTACACGGCGTGTACTTGACTTCCCTTCCCCTTCCCGGGTCCTTCTACACGGCAAAGCCACACGACTTCCGTTCAACAAAACTACATGGCGTTTATAATATCTACATGGCGTGTAAGGTGTTATTTTCCAACTGCCTATGTCATCTGAGACACGGCCGACTACTCAGATTTACTCCACATGGTGTGTTACACCCGCACACGGTGTGTACACCATCCCGCTTCCCAGCCACATGGCTAACTCCACACGGTCTGTCCTCGGACAAGACTGCACGGTGTGTCCCACAGGTACACTGCGTGTTCAGGGAGAGGTGACACCGGCCCGTGTTGTTAGTTACACGGCCGAGTCCCCAGGTCATACTACATGGCGTTTTCATCATTGACACGGAGTACTGTACAGGAGTTCACCGACCCGTGTTGTTAGTTACACGGCCGGACTCCGGGTCACACTCCACGGCGTGTACAAAAACTACACGGCGTGTTTCACCCAAGACTTTCCTAACCCCGTGTCTCCACCCACACGGTTTGTGAAACAGAGAGAGACTACACAGCATGTACTCAGGGTACACGGCATGTACTCAAAAGGTTCATTTTTCTTCCCGAACAAAAGAACACAGACAGCGTGTATGAGGTCCTACACAGCGTGTATTCTGGGTTTTCCGGATAGTATGCCTCAGAAAGTTCTCCGGAACCCATAAAATACTAAAAACCAACACCTAAGTGTCAAATTCCGATCTGTGAGGGCCCATACTCCCCACGAATCAAATTTTGACATATTATCTGTGTTATAACCAATAAACTGTTAATGATCCACAAAATTCCGGTCAATGGGGGACCATACTCCCCAAAAACCAAAGTTTGGCGTCCATTCTATAAACAAGCTCAAACAAACATACCATATCACAAGGCAGGTATTTATCAAGAAGCTATCACAACAGCATGCTTTATTAGGACAACAACTATCACAACAACATGCAAATTCTAATGCACCTACATGGCATGGAAACTATGCATGGCATGTGATATCTAGCATGTGCCTATATGATGCATGAGATGACATACCCTCATCTCATCGAGTTGCAACTAAATAGAACCCACAAATAAAATATAAATAGCATAATCCAAGTGTGTCACCCAACGGTGAAAACATATCAACTGTAAAATTTAAAAATCAAAATAATGCAAAATACGAGGTAGACTGGCTTTTCCCTGTACATGGGTTAGCTACGCCCGGGCACAGATTATTACCAACTACCGTTCCATCCTATCCCTAACTACGGCTCTAAATACTATGTCAAAGAAAAGAAACCCCTCTCATACCACTTTTCAACATCCCGGACCTGGGTGCCATGCAATGGGTGCCCCAAGCCCGGTTTGCCACGTGACCTCAAGCGCATTTCCCCAAATGCCAGAGGCTGCCGACTAGCAGCGAGGGCCCAGGTCTGATAGTGGGGAAACTATGCCCTCATTTGTCAAAGTGTAGCGCAGTGGAATACAAAATAAACATACAACGACAGCGGAAGCAGTAAACATACACAACTTAAATAACTTCAGAAGTGGATATAACCAACAGTATATAAGTGATGATGATACATGTTTCAAGTTCTAAGAAACAACCAAAACATGTTATACATCAATATAGTACAACAAAATACAGAGTACAGCAAAACAAGAAAAACAGCTGGCAGCGGCATCGCGAGCCTAGGCTTGGTCCCATGCCCTCCTACTCCACAACAACAGTCAAGTACCTGTATAGGGACTCGTGCCCCTATCTACACCTACAACAACGTAATCTTTTTGGGCCGAAAAGTGTGACCCAAATAGGGTGTGAGAAATATATCTCAGTAGGCATCCACCAAAGGCTTGTGCCCAACTGCGTGTAAGAATGCAACAATAGTGTGCACTAGTAAAATTCAATAAAGTAAGCAGTATTAAAAAGTAACTAACTTAACAATTAATTTTCAATTTTATTATTGATTTAATCCATTAAATTTAGTATCGTTTTGTGCTCAACAGCACCACGCCCTCAGGCCAACCAGTATCTCGCCCTCAGGCTAATATAGTGAACCACACCCTCAGTCTATACAGAATCTCACCCTCGGGCTATACAAAATCTCGCCCTTGGGCATTTTAACAGAATTCTTGCCCTCAGGCATTCGAAGTGTTGCCCTCAGGCGGAATAACGACATCCCTCGGGCTAAAACAGTCACACCCTCAGTCTAATATATTCACGCCCTCAGGCTAATATAGTCACACCCTCAGGCTAATATAGTCATGCCCTTAGGATAATATAGTCACTCCCTCAGGCTAATATAGGTAATCGTGCCATGCCCAACAGGTAAAAAAGTAGTAATAAGCAATTCCTCTCAAGGCAATTCTACAATTACTACTTTAAAGGCATACCCTCAGGTATCCAGGCCAAACGGCTAAACAGTGAAACACACCCCGGGGGTGGTTCCGGATCCAAGGAACGATCCCAACCAGCATTTTAATATCACAATTAAATACCTAATCAATTCTAGGTATTAATATAGCAATGGCCTCAGCCACACGACACCCCAACATGGGTTCGTGGCACAAAAACGCACAAAACACACAGCATTTGGAAAACTAAACACCAAGCCACCTACCTTATACGTCAACGAGCGTTATACCCGAACACCGACTCCAGAAATGCCCAAGAACGGCGTAGATATGACGAAGAACAAAAACCAAAAAAACATAAATAACTTACGTTAGGAGAAGAATTGGCAAGAACGGTACCAGGAGAGGAGAGTTATTACCCATGCGGTTCCAACAAAATTGTCCGAAGACGAAACGGATTGTAGACGAACGCCCGGTGGGTCATCAAAGATTCGGCCTCCTCTTTTGGATCCAAAACGGTTCAAGAGTCTCCTCTACCAAATGAGGAGGTTACTGTATGTTTTAATCTGAAAAAACAAAGTACACGGCGTGTACTTCTGAGTACACGGTGTGTACTTCTTTCATTTAACTGTTCATTTGGCGGCACCGACTCACTGTTCATCTGTCGACATGAGTACACGACTTGTACTCTCGAGTACACGGCATGTACTGTCGCCCAACTGGCCGCGACTCCACCACCGTATTGTTTAAGCCTGATGAATGACTACACGGCGTGTACGGTACCACTACACGGCGTGTAGTCGGTTCATACACCCCTCGTCGCCGGCATGGCTACACACCCCATGTACTCATCCCATCACGGCCAAAAGTACACGGCGTGTGGATAAAGTACATGGAGTGTAGTTCCAAAATTTAGGATTTTTCACCATTTTTCATATTTTCTCAAAACAGTTAAGGAAAAGGAAAAAGAAGAAGCCCTTACCTCTAAAATAAGAACCGGGTTCTTACAATTATGTTGTAATTTTTTTTCAAATGTAATGTAAGACTCAAGTATGTATTTAGTTCACAAGGACTAGTAAACTATTCGGTCATTTGGAATTTGATTCCTTGTATCTTATGCCAATGTAATAAATCAAACATTGGCTCTAGGTTACTGGGGTTGGGGTCTCTACAGTTGGTATTAGAGGAAGTTTGGTAGAAAACTTGGAATCCAGATCTATGAAAATATAGATCAGGTAACATAACCATATGATAAACATTAAGGTAACATATAAAAGAACATCCAAAAGTTTCTCTAAGGAAGATATTATCTAGTTTTCCTAATAATACATCCATGTCTAGATAATATAAGTAGATTTGGTTATGTAAAAAAGGTACGTAGAGTTAATTACTCTAAAAATGGAAAATTAAGCTTGACCTTATCAACACCTGGTATATGAAAATGGGTCTTAATGTACGCCTAGTTTGACACTCCCAAGGTATATACGTAGGATAAGTCATATTTTCTTTACAACCCATTATGAAATATTTGAATAGATAATGATAATGAATGCCCTAGGTTAAACCTAAGGTGTATTACATTAAAAAATCATGATTTAGATACCCTATAAATGATTCTATGGTTTTTCCACTACGATTATTTTTTCTGATACAATGATTTTCTGGTTTTAGTCAATGGCTAGAACCTAAAGGAATCATGTTAACATTGAATATGATGTAAAAGGTGGTGACTATGAGAAACGAAATATGATGATTAATGGATTGAAAGGTATTTTGATTATTCCTAATTAGTTTTCATGAACTATTATTAATAACATATACCTTAACCAACCCCTAGACTAAATAAAGATGAGAAGGATAGATTTTTTCAAGAGATAAAGTGATAGAGATCATGGAGGAAAGAGGGCTTGATTTACATCAGGTAAGAAATGTGGAAGGAGGAACCTAGGAAAGTGTCTCAATGGAATGGGAAAATTGTTTATATGTGCAATGAAAGGGTATAAATAAAATAATTTCCAAGGAAAAATGAATATTATGGTAGAAGGAAGTAAATCTCATCAAAGGAATCCATTTATAGTTTTATTTCTTAAATGTAGAGAACCTAAGCGTTATCTAAGTCAATTTCATCTTTTAAAGGTCAATCGAAATACCAATGAAGGACTTATGTTGAAATAAAATGTATAAATTATTTATGTATTTGATTCAAGAATTAAATTTTTGAAGTATTTTACCAATGGTATTTTGGTTATAAGAATCATGAAACATCTATGTATTGTGCTAAATTTTAGAATCATATGTCTATTCATTAACTTAAGAGTTATGTATTCCATCATGGGTTTATGATTTTAATATTGATCATAATTTCAAATTTCTACGAATCCCTTTTTAGGTTTTTTGTTGTGGGAGTATACCAAGATTAAGGATAGTTTAGGAGAAATTTATGGCAGTAAAACCCATTTGTTTAGTATTTGTTTTAGTGAAATTGTTACTCAGGGAATAATTCCATTAAATTTTCTAGAAATAAGTTTAAAGGTATTGATATCATTTAAGATTAATATAGTCGTTAATGAAATTGAAATAATAGTTAAATAATATTATTATACATTGTAAAAAAATGGTTGTATTGAAAACCTTAGTAAAAAGGTTATTTGATGATTAATTACTTTTCAAGGATCTATGCCATATTTTTTTGGGAAAATTATAAGAATTATGTTAATTTAGTTTTAAAAAAGGATAACATATATGATGGGTGACAACCTATCGCAACGATAAGGCCATGGGTCTTTAACCCATGACTGAAGGATGATAAGGTTCTAGTGCCTATCATAGGCCCACACAATGTCCTAGTTAATATGTTAGTGTTTTTAGTTAAATTATTTGAAAAATAAATATTAATGATGAAATAGTATTGTTAATTTCTAGGTTTATATATTAATTTACCATAATGGATAACTTGTGCTAACCATATTGGTTTTTGAAAATAGTTATGGATAAACATAAATACTTTTCACTCTTTTATGGATCTTATTATCCTTTAAAAGTGAATTTTAGTACTTTAGGAATAAAAAATTCATTTTTTTATATTCATTTCGTGGATTAAGGGATGAATCCAAAATTTATCAAAGAAAAACCAAATGATTAAATTGTTCTTATGAAATATAAATGTATCAATTAAGTATATTTTCTTATATTCTTAAACAATAAAATAATTCTTCAACATTACGAAAATGATATTGAAACAAAAATGTTATCCTATTAAATTTATATCTCATGAATCAGATGGTATTTTAAACCATCATAGATTTATGGTTTTGAGGCCCTTAACTTTACATTGATTATTCTCTTTCTTGTGATCAATTACCTCAATCTCTCTCTATAATAATTTATAATTTTCTTCCATTTCTATACCTTCACATCCCACCAATGCTCTCTTACGTAGAAACCTAGTTATGTGTTATTCTATATGACCTTTATACTTTACTTTCTGTATTATTAAGAAGATATTTTATTAACCCTTTTATGATGTGGGTTTTTTGATAAAAAAACATTCAAATATCAAACCCTTGATAATGAAGATCAAGTTTAAATTGTGAGGATGAAATTTATTTAAGGTGAGGAGAATGTAATACCCTAAGATTTTAAAATATAAACATCATATTAGATATAGTGTATAGAATGTAACATCAAGAATAGTAGTGAATAAAAAATCCAAATACTATTAAGTTATATTTTTTTTTAAACAAATTCAATGACTTTTATATCTTACATTACATTCAACACCGAGTTAATCTTGGGTTACATGCAAGGTCGTGTTTTATCGAACAAAAATATACTATTAATATTATTATTTAATAGGATATTTATTTCCCAGCTGTTGGAATGGAATGTAAAAATAGGATTAACTAAATTTTTAAAATATATATTTTACACGTTTTTATAATTTATCGATTGGTTAGTAAAAAAAATAAGAATCATTTAATAGAAAAAAGAAATATTTTCTAAAAATTTGCATTCTTCTAAAAGATGGTTTAGTCATGATTTTCAAACTTAATTTAAAATCAATTTTAAAAAAATATATATTTTCTAAAAAATAAATTTCATTTTTAAAATCAGAATATCCAAATTATTTTACGCTGATTTTTTGGTATTTTTCTAAAAACTTTCATTTTTGGATGAATAGTGAATGATACTGAATTTTAATTGAAAAATACATTTTTTGTTTAAATTATTTATAATTTTAAACTACAATTTTAATTGGTTTTAAAGTATAATTATTTCAATTGTATATAAATTAATCCAATTTATGTTATTGTAATCATTTTCATAATGAATATTGATATAAAAATGTTGTAAACTTTTGAACATTTTCTCTTTAAAAACATTATTTCTCATCACATCTATGGGATTAGATTTAAATTAAAATTTTCCACTTCTATAAATTGAATTTTTAAAAATTGATTTCATATTATGAATAATCATAATTTATTTTATCTAATAAGGTCAAATTAATTTTGTATCATAATGAATTGTAAAAATAGTAAAAAAATGTTTATCGTGGTTAAGGTAAAAATGGATTTACTAGGGGTTAAACTAAAAAGATAAGGGTCAAAATGATATAAAAATTGTATAAAATATATTTTATGAAAATATTTAGACCCCATAATTTCTAATTCTTTAGAAAAATCCATTTTGGACCATTTTGTATTGTGAAAAACGTGGGTGCGCCATTTTCTTTTAAAAAATTATAAGTGTGACACTCACCTCACTTATAAAACGCCAGCTCATATCCTCTTTTATTCACACCTTCACACCCTTTTGGTTCATATAAGACATAAAAAAATCCCATCCCAAATTCCATAATCCCATCATAACATCCTTATTTTTGGAATAAATAAAAACTATGAAGGATTTTGTGCAATCTTAAGGAGGATACCTGAAGAAGAGTTAATGTTCTTCAATGAGAATTTGTATTTTATTTCTTCTTCCACATCCCTAAATTATTATTAAAACATGAAGATATATTAAAAAATTATATTAAATATAATTATATTTTATTATGTTAATTTCTTGACCTAAAACCATCTCCACATTCATCAAATGGTTTACAAAATCATCATTGGTGTGTACGGAGGACTACCACCTCAAGAAACAAATGTCATTAATTTTTTAATTTTCACCTTACATGGTTGGGAATGATGATAGATATAAATTAAATATATAATATTTATAAAACAATTATATCACTTTATTCATTATATCATATATACCATTTTAAGATTCATTTTATAGAATATATAATAACGTCGGTCATGTGTAGGGTGGACAACAGCCTCACGAAGCGATGTGATTTGTCTTTCACTGATGATTTATATGGAAGGTGATAAAGATATAGTTAATGATTATATCTGATATAAATGAAATAATTATAATATTAATGAAATATTTTTTATTTTTAAAATATCATATATATCATTTTCTTTCTTACCTTTTCACTCAATGAAAGTTGATAATGTTGTTCGTGTACGTGTAGACTACCGCCTTCATGAAATAATGTGAATATCTTTTAATCACCACACCACATGAATGATATATATGAATGTATTTAAATAAATAATATTTAATTTATAATATAATTATTATTTTTAAACATAAAATATTACTTACCCTCTTTACAAAATGATCGTTCAAAAATAGAAATGTCACTCATGCGCAAGTACGGTCTATCGTATCCATGATCATAGTGTACATCATTTATCAAAACCATTTTTCATGATTAGTATTCAAATTATAATTGATATATATATATGATAATTATGTCATTATTATTATTCTTTAGGTGATTAAACTATATAATATGCACAAGAACAGAATCTTTCATGATAAAATAGGCATGTGAAAACAGGGAAATTAACTCCCAAATAAATAAAAATAATGAAATATTATTAATGAACAGGTGATGATATGTTATAAAAGGATAATATATGATATTATTAATATTAATATGGTTCTATAATAAGTTATTAACATGTTTAAAACTACTATACATGAGTTTAAATCATATTCAACCAAAAGTAAGCATTAGGTAAGGGATTTCGTCTCAATTTCTTTTCATTGAGGCATATTGTAATGTTATTCAACTAATTTATTTTATATAGTATATATACTACCACTTTGACATAAAATATCATGAATAATTCATTATTAATGGTATTTTACATTTATATTTGAATTATTTTATCTAAGTGGATTTTAATTAAAAGTTATCTAGTGGTACATAATCTCATTACTCAATTTTATTTAATTGGGTTATATTACTCCTTCTTTTTCAATGATAATATAATATTTTGTGTGTAACAGATTTTACAATATATTATTGTATTTCCACATTTTTATGTGGATTTATATTTTCTACACATAATATATTCATTAATTAATTCTCACTTCAATTTTTTGACATTGTAAGGGTTTATTTCACAATTTCATTCTAATTGAGATTCTTTATTCGTGAATTTAAATTAAAGGGAAAATTTTGAACATTTCCTAATAAAATCATTTAATTTTTTTATCCCCTATTTATTCATGATATTTCTCATTAATAGTGCCATTTTTCTAATATTTGGTACTTAAATTTATTGGTAAAATGTTTTTATAAAAATAAAACTTCATTTATCTCTTTGATTGGAAAATATTTTTCTTCCAAACCCATTTTTTTACGAAATTTTTGAAAAAACTTTTAAAAAATTTCAAAATAAATTATTAAATAAATTTTTAACCATTGTTATATTTTTACAAAACAAAAATTGGAAGGAATCATCATGTCATTTTCAAAACAATATCTATTTGGATTTTACTAAAAAAATGAAAGGAATATCTGTTTTCACATATATATCATGAACGGAATTTATAGAAATCATGAACAATAAATTTTTTTAAAGAATCCTTTGTAAGTTTCAAAAATTACTTTAAAAGATAATTACTTTCAAACAAATTTGTGAACTTTTAGTTTTGAAATTTATTTTCAAAATTGAAAGGATTTTTTCCACAATAATGTTTTTAAATATATTTTTTTGTTATTTCAATAAATCAATGAAAAGAACCCTTTATTATCACTTCAATGGTTATATGTTTTATTTATACTATACATTCTCTTCCTCATGATGGTTAATGCTCATTTTGACAAAGGAAGGTATTGACATTCACTTTATTGATTCATTTTTTTAAGTTATTAACTTTCCCGTGAATTATTCACTTTCATGTGAACATTAGAACTTAAATTTCCTCTAAATATCATTATTATTTATCAATTGTATTATTATTTCATAAAAAATACCTCATTTATATATATGTTATTTTAATTTGAAAATTATTTGATTGACTGGGTAATTATTTATAATTTTTATTCTTTCTTTAATATGAATATTTAATGGTAAGTAATATTATTTATAAATTAAATCAATTTTTTAATATATGAGGAATGATTTGGACATGAAAGACATGGGTGGGTCCTGGTTATATATAAACCCTCGATGCATTGGTGGTCTCATGGAACAAATCAGTTGGATAACCTTTGTTAAAGGGGTTTCTACCCATCAGTTTAAAACTATCTTATGGGTAGATCTTGATAATAAAGGGTTCATGTGATTGAGACATGATGTCCAATAATTTAATAATTTATTTCATTCAGAGTTCAATTATTATTATCCAAGATATTTTCTCAATGATATTATCTATGTATGCATTTAATTATCAGTTTATTGATTTAATGGTATTTGTTTCACTTAATTACCTTTCCATATTGATTATTTATTATATGGTAATGATAGTCATGTTATTAATTTAATGGAATTATTTTTCAGATATTTACCTTCACATTGATTAGGTTAGTAAATTATTTAAATGGCATGTGTGTTTAAATATTTACCTTTCTAAATTGTTCATTACTTATTGATTATGCTTCATTTATTCACGATATATTCCTTTATACTTAACCCAAATCGAGTATTTTCTCTCACCCTTATTTTTTTTCCTTCCTTGGAATCCATGAATTGTACTACAATTTAAATGAAAGGATGTGATATAGGTGATAATTTTATTCTTGTAAAAAATATAATGTTGTGATTTGTGTTTTAAAATGTAATGTAAGACACAAATATATATTTATTTCACCCAGAAAACTAAAATATTTTGTCCTTCAGGATATGATTCATTGTATCTTATTTTTATCTAATAAATTAGACACCATCTCTGGGATACTGGGGTTGAGGTCTCTACATTAAGGTTCTTGAAATAGTTATCCTCTTTTTAATGGTTGAAAATAGTATGCTAAGATTATGAAAAATTGGTTTATGATAAAAAGAGAATTTTTTTGGATAGAAATTGGAATGAATCACTTGGGAACTATAGATTCCTAGGTGTACGAGATAGGACTAGAAGATAGTGTGATGTCAGGGAACCGACCTAGTCTCATTAAAAGTATTTTGATACAACGCCTATGAAAAATTGTGATATATATTATTACCATTGAGTTTTGGGTTTGTCCCCTATTCTAATGACATGTACTTGATAAGGTTATTGGTCTGATCATTAAGATTTTATGTACCTATAACCCCACAAACCTAATGACTTAATGGATTTACCATGGTTCTTCTACTATTTTTTCACTTTTTTTTGTTTTTCTAGCTTTGTGCATTCTTCCTGTAAATAAAAAATATTTTTTCAAATTACATTATTTTCATTCTTTTGAAACTATAACTTTTATTCATATTATAATTTCTATACATGGAAAACTAGGTGGGATCCTATTAGTAAAGTTATATCACACTCTACATATACCCAATGGGTATATGTGGACCTTGTTTTGTCAAGTACTGGTTAAGGTAGAGATTTTATTATAGGGAATGGATATTCATGCTATTCATTTCTCTTAGGGAAAGGTGTTGGTGGTGGGTGGTGGAGGATGGTCCTCCTATCACAAAGAGAATTAGTTTTATTTTCTCAGTACTTTTACCCTTTTTAGTTATTTGGAGTTTTTTTATAGTTCTAAATGTTATAATTGTGAAATGTATGTATCTCTCTTATAAATTATTATATTCTAAATCCAATTATACTTAGTGGGTTGTAGTATTTATATACATGTGGTGTTAATGATTATGTGTGTTTGTTTTTTTATATGATATGTATTTTTTATGATTCACATGGGGTAAAATATTCCCAAAGTAGTTATTTTATGTCCGGGAACAAGTTTTCAGTATGTGGGGATCAAGAGTGACCTTCACGAAATGACATGGATTGGGTTGGGTGTTGAGTTAGATGGAATCCTAGTCTGGTTCGTGACAAAGTAGTATTACATGCTTGTTTTACCTTTCATTTAGTATATGTTATTTGGGAAGTTAAGATATATGGGATCTAGGACTATTGGGGATTGAGGTTCTAGGACTTAGTAGGGTGTCTAGCTAATAGATCCCATGAAATTCCTTAGGTATCCATGTTAAGATTAGAAATATTGTTGAATCCTCCTTGATATTTAATGCATATACTAAAAATTGGGTATGGTCACCAAGGTAGGGAAGAGTGGTTAGTATTATTGATTGAATTATTATGGTTTTGTTTTGATTTATGTAATTGATTTAACTTGTTCATTTTATTTACCATAGGATGATATGTTGATATTTTTATTGTTCTCTTATTTAACTTATAAAGATTCATGCCTCCCCAAAGACCTCTCGTGAAGCCAAGGGTAGAGGATGGAGAGAGTTCTCTATCATCAGTTGATCAGATATTAGTCGATGTATTGGTTTTAGTTGTCCATGCTCTGGATTTCAGAGATGGATCAAGTATTTCTCAAGATAAGAAAGTTAGACCTAAACCGGTAAAGGATAGGGATCATGAGTTTCTAAAAAAACTCCTTCCTTCCATGAAATAAATATTCCCTAGGAGGAAGAAGGACAGGTATAGAAAATTAAGAAGATCTTTAGGTTCCTTAGGACTCTTTATGTAGTTAAAGTCAATTGTGTTATAGTTATGATGGATGTTAATAATCGCAGGTGGTCGGGGTCATTGGTCTAAGAAAGGAAACACGATTAAATGGGATGGAAGGACTTTAAGTTCCTCTTAAAAAAGAAATATTTACCTGAGGCCTTAACCCTCACTAAGTCTTGAGAGTTTATGGACCTATGTTATGGGGAATGCTCAGTGATGGAATATGTCAACTATTTCATAGAGCAAGTCTATTTTACTCCTAAGGTAATTTCTAATGAGAATTTTAAATCCATGTGGTTTGATATGGGATTGTGGATAGAAATTTTTTTCTTGGTTCATCTTGTTTAAGATGAATACTTATGATGATGCGATCAAATGAGCTATGACAGTGGAAATTGATTAGGTTGTTCAGTTAGGCTTGTTTGGGTTTCTTCCAGCACCGAGC
This sequence comes from Viscum album, assembly GCA_963277665.1. Taxonomy (NCBI): domain Eukaryota; kingdom Viridiplantae; phylum Streptophyta; class Magnoliopsida; order Santalales; family Viscaceae; genus Viscum; species Viscum album. The sequence continues at coordinate 121,713,746 of OY728156.1, forward strand.
CAGAGTGGGATTTAAACTTAAGAAATGAAGAGGTGGTTTGTAGAGTAGGGAAATAAAGAAGGTGGTAGCTCTAGGTATCCACCTTGAAGTACTTCATCATCAGTTGTAAGTGATGGGTCTATTGTGTGCCATCTTTGTAGAAAATTAGGGTTCATGTGTTTTACATTCCTAGCTCCACCCAAGTTAGGATACCTTTTTGGATTCATGGTCCATCTAAAAAGTTTGTGTAAAGTATCCCCTTCTTCTCAGAGTGGTGTAGACTTCATGGACCCTAGGGTATCAATGGCTCAGTCTGAAGCATTTAGGGATATGGGGACATGTTCTAATGGATTTGGTGGTAATGCTAGATCTTCTTACGATCAGAGTAAGATTAAGGAGGAGCCACTGGTTGGAAGTCAGCTAGAAGAATAGTAAAAGTTGAAACACGTTCATTCCATAGATATGGTTGTGTGTGGGGTCGGATAGTAGCTCGGGCCATTTTCTAACACACGTTTTGCCTCATAATTAAATTTTGTAACCAAAAAGGCCTTAATAAATTCCCCAGATCTTCACACATGTAAGTACGATAAAACGAGTTTATTTATATTCCAAAACTGAAATGGAATTGTTTATGCCACTTCAGATGGAACTTGGTCTAGTATATATGCTACTATTTTTAACATGCATCCCTAAAATAATAATATAATACTCACATGACTCCTAATTGATCTCACCATGTCCAATAAGGTGTAGTTCCTCATTTTTCTTAAACTATTATATTAATGCCTATAAGAAGTACTGAGATGGTATAGTATCTCAAACTCCAATAGATAATCAATGAATTCTTGATTAAGATATTATCCACCACAGTCTGAGTGGAGTTTTTTAATATTATAACCAAGATGGTTCTCAACTTCATTAATTCATTCCTTAAATTTTTCAAAGTAATCTAACTTATACCTCATTAAGTAGACATATCCATATCTATGTAAATAATTAGTAAAATTTATGATGTATGATTACCTGCCCCTTTCTTCAACAAGAAATGGTCGATACATATCGGTATGAACTAATTCAAGAAGCTCTATGGACTTTTCACCTTTTTTACTATATGGGGATTTATTCATTTTTCCTTGTAAACATGTGTGACATATACCAAGTGTTATTATTTCATGGGAATATAAATATATATATTTATGTAATTTATTCAAACATTTTTTTACATGACCTAGTCAGTGGTAACATAGTTGGGTGTGGTATGAATTATGTGAAGAAGTTTCGTTATCAATTTATATTCATTGATTCGTGTAATCGAACACATAAAGTCCATTATTTATATTTTCCTTACTATAAAATTATATATTTATAAAATAAGAAACATTTATTTCCATACTTGAAAATAAATCAATATTTATCATGTCTATATAAAAATATAATGTTTTTGGTAATGGATGCATATAATAAAAACCATTTAAAACTAAGATCATTCTCATTGGAAACGTGATGTGGTAGTCATTAAAAGCTAAAGTAGAAAATTTAGCTCTATTTGATACTTTTATATCAAACTCCCATCATTAAATATTTCTAAATCTACATGGTTCCTATATTTTAATAAATATGTGAGAACCTCAAGTTGTATCTAATACCAAATTTGTAAGAGCAAATAAACTGAACTCAATAGAAAACGCACTTGAAGCTTCCCCTTACTTATTTGGTTGGGTGTAATTTTTCTTTAAGTGTCCCTTATTTCTACATAAAATATAGATAGAATTATATTCCCTCAATTTCCCCTTGATCTTCTTCTTTTTAGACGGTAATTTTGAAGAAGCTTCAGACTTATAGATATTAACTTGGCCTTTCCATTTATTCACCCTAAGGATGGAAGGTTTTTCATGATTAGTCTCTTTATCTACTTCTATAATTTGAGTAAGAAGATATTGGATATACTTTTCAATGTTTTTAATATTAAAATTAACAAAAAAACTATAGAGGATCTGAAGGAGTGATAAAAGAATGAGATTAGTGCATAGTTCACCTCATAGTTTAAACCATAGAACCTCTAGGTGCTCAATGTAGCCAATGAACTTCACAATGTGATGCCCAACTGGAACTCCCTCTCTAATTTTAATATGGAATAAAGTCTTGGATATCATAAATTGTTCCTTTCTATCTCTCTCCTAGTATATACCATGGATATAATCAAACATGTTATTACAATCCGTGTTCTTGTGAGACTTCATGATTTCACTAAACATAGATGAAAACATCAAAAATTGAATATTAACTGAATAACTCAATTTTTTTATATAAAATGCACAATTCATCACTAACCACCTTCATTTTAATATAAATTAATGAGGATTATTGAATTTAATATTTATGTTCATGGTGTAGCATAACCTAAAGGTGTCTAAACCACTCTTCTAAGTTACGACCAGTGAGGATATGGTCTTTCTCCAATTTAGATTATTGGTATACAGTGGATGATGAAATTTACAATATTATGGAATTTAAAATAGGGGATTATTAGTACTTATCTTGATTGCATATTAAGTGAGAAATAATAATAAATAAATTTTTCTTAAATAACCCACTATTTTATCAAGTCTCAATATCAGATGCACCGTGAAGACGTCATTGATTCTTCCAGGAATTGATCAGATTAAATATTTATTTCTAAAACTACACTCAACTACTAAGTCACGATAAGTGGTATTCTAGGTTCAAACCCATAGAGACAACTTTTTAGAAAAGAAACCCAGTGATCTGAACATTTTGTGGGATTCCTCACATTAACTATATTTGGTCTATTTTGACTAAAACTAAGTATATTGGTTCTTAAAATAGATTAAAGTAAGGGTTCTATGTCAAATACATGTCACTATAAAAGGATAATCCTCAATATAACTTGAGATAGACCTATGGAATATGCTGAAAAGTTTTGAAAAAGACACCAATTGATCTTGGTCTAACCAATTTTATTAAACTAAGATGGAAAATAATACTTGGTCCAGAGTAATTTACAACCTAATTAGAGGATTATTGGTATCTATATATAAATAATTAAAGGTTATTGGTCCTACCATGATCATCTATAACTAAGTTATGGTCATTCAACATTCACCTATGATGGTCCGGGATAATTAAAGAGAATGAAATTGATAATTGTTTTAAACTCGGTTACATTTTATAAGATTACCCAGTCTCAATTTTGGATATTAATTAGGTTCAAGGCACCCCTAATCTCCACCCCTAACCTAAATACAATTAGCCACACATGACACAATTAAATGGAATTTTGGAAAAACATCACAACACGATTTTCATAACAAATAAATGATAGAAAGAAAAATAAGTTTGCAATTATAATCATGTAAAAGTAGTTAAATACAATCATGGATGGAGAAACATTGAAGAATCAGAAACAATTGATGTTACATAGAAAAAGGGGTTATAAACTGAATATTGGAACAGTTATGATCAAAAAATGTCTCTTGGAATTGAAAATGGAAACAACAGAATGTGTAGAATAATAAAATAAATAAATAAAGATATAATGGATTAAAAATGGAATAAATATATAGAGGAATATAAGAAAGTAAAAATAATAATTTTCCAAGTCCAAGTGCTCTCTTTAACGTCAAGGGTTCTATAATATTTATAGAGGTCAAAATATACCTGATGTGCAAATGGTTCGTGCCATGTACAAATTTTAAGTGGATTTTTCTTTGGAACTTACACGACGTGTAAATGGTCTTCATATCATGTACTTTAGATCCTCCAAAACCTCTTAATATTTTGGATCCTCATGGATTTATCATCAAGAATATTTGGTGGTGACTATCTTTAAATTTCTCACATAGTGTAATGATTTCTTGTCGTATAATCTTCAGATTTGGACTTTTAATATTTCACAACATCTAATCAAGATACACGTCATGTACTTTGTTCAAGCCTTGTATTTGGGATTTAAAACTTTCAATTTTGGCTTTTAGATGGTCTGTTTGGGGAGTATACATCATGTACTTCTGATTCACAATGTGTAAGGATGATTTGTACCATTTTTCAGCATTCCTCCTTTGAGCCTTTAGTTCCTAATCCCTAAAACAATTATTAATACCCAGTGTATTATCAAGTGAAGCATGATTAATCATGAATGAAATGTATCAAAAATATATGTAAAATTATTCTTATCAAATTATCTTACACATGAAAAATTTATTATCCTCAATCAAAAATCATCTCAATAATTATTTAAAATCAAACTATCCTTAAATAGGAAACATACATTAGAACCAGGAAAATAAAACTAATTGAAAGTGGAGAAACTAATCCCTCTAGAATCAATCCTATATAGAAAATAATTCATGTATCATATTCATGATCTTTTTTCATACTCTTTGTTTATTTAATCATAATTTCATTATTGTTCCCTAGAATCTATACCCATTTTCAATTTTCCTCATAATGAATTTTCTCTCATCACTCAAGGTGAAATATAAATAGAGTTATGCTCATACCCTAAACAAATGTTCCAAACCATATTCTTTCTTTAGTTCTAAAATCTATACTTTGTAAATATAAATACCAAAATAATCATGAGGGCCTCATCAAAAAAGTTCAAATGTCTCTGAGGCTAAGGGTGGGTGGGTAGAAAATAAAAATCAAGCTCAAAAGGAGGGTAAGATCTAAAGTATAATGCTTAAAAATCATGAACAGGGAAATGAAATAACTCCTACTAGAAAAAATGTGGCCATGATCTAATAGATCAAAGTGGGTCCATGAGTATATCACGTAAGTATCTAGAATTTACCCTTGTTCCTTTCTTTTTCTGGTTCTTTATTTTTCAAAAACCATGTCTAGACCAGGTCTGACATACATCACCTAACCACACATGATCAATCATAGGATTCATCGGTCTAGTTATGGTGATTTTCAACCTTCCTAAAACACAACCAAATAAATATACATATATATATATATATCAAAGGAACAAGGTAAGGGTAAAAAATCCCCAAAGTAATCATGGACCACATCATATCAATCTGGTGAAAGATTCATTGTACATATCCATGGTATCAACATCTTATGTCTATCAGTAGTGAAAATATCCCCACATTTATTAAAAGGACAATCATGCATCATACCAAGAGCAAGGTAGTAACGGAGAATAGGATTGAAATGGATCTATCCTAACAGGGCTATTCATGTATCCGACAATAAAAAGAATAAAATTTATACCAGTGGGTATAAAAAAATGGATCATCAAAGACTTCCAAAATAATTTTAATAGTGTATTTATTCAATCATAGCCTCAATAATTTCTCAATGCATGTTTTGATAGGTTTACATCCCCCAATTATCTCTCAATAAATATGTTTATAAAGTAATATAATAGTATAAGTCTGGAATCCTCTCGATAATAAGAGTACAAAAATAACTAGAAATCACTCAGGTCATAGTATCCAATAATAATTCAATCAAAATACATTGTATGAACCAAAAATTAGAATTAAAGTACTCAAATAAAAAATCATGATAAAAATCTAAATAGGAATAAAAATGGATTTTTCTCGAATCTTCATCTTAACATTTTATTTAATTTAAATTTATGTAATGATATTTCAAGTTTAAATAATACTTTAAATGAAAAAAATGTTTCCTAGACTAATGAAAATAGGAAATAATCCAAGTGTATCGATAATAATGCTCATGAAAGACTCCCCCACACTTAAAAGGAGACAGTGTCTACACTATTCCTAAAATCATAGTGGGAGATAAAGAAAGTATAGCATAGTAAAAATTGAAATGATATTTGAGGAATTGAAAGTAGGGAATCAAGATCTCTCAATAGTGAAACTCATGTAATGGGGATACTTTTTGGACGGTGATTGAAAATTTTTCTACCTGAAAATAATTATTATAATAAAAATACCTACACTAGATAAACAATTTGTCTATTGGGGTTAACCAATTTGAAGGTAGAAAAATGATCAGGTGGACACTATAAAAAAAGAGAAGAAAATTCAGATAAATGTAGAATACAGTATAATGAATTTTTGGGGGACTAACAAATATAAGATGAAAGAAAAGAGAAAAAAATGATCCTAAGAAAACGGCTTAAATAAATGAAAAAACTATTAGTTTCCTTACAAAAAATGATAACAATGTCTTCATCAACCAGACAGATGGAAAAAAGAATTAGTCAGGGTTGTATATCTTCTCAGATGTCTTCTATAGGAACTTGAGTTGATGTCATCGTGCTCATGGGGAATCTTAGTGGGATTAACCACCTGAAGATTGTGTCTAGCATAAATCTCAGGTAGTAGGAAGATAATCCATGAACATCATGATGATACCTCTATGTAAATGTATCTAAATTAGTATCTCCTAAACCTGTCTCTATATGTTAGTTTCAAGCTGACAGATCTCAATTGAGATTCTAGAAGATGGCCTAACAAGCTCATCAGTGACCATAGAAGAAGTGAAAAAGTTAGACATGGATAAAGTAATGCAGTAGAAAAGTGTAAATAATCCAAAAATTATTAAATCCAAAAAATGTATCTCATCAATATATAAAATAAATGGTATATCAAAAAAATGAGATAAAATGGGAATTTAAAAAAAGGATACCCAAACAGAGTAAAAAAGGGGAGGGTACTAGAACATAACTAGACAGTAAAGACAATATCAAAGATATCCAAATTAGGAGTCCCCTCACAAATAGTGGGTTCCTGAAGTTGGCCCACCCTATTAATACCATCAATGGATGTTGGGGATAGTGGATCGACCTCTGTATCAAATATTGTGGTATGGGAAGAAATATTAGTCGAGGATAGAGGAGTTGAGGTGTTGATTTGTACGGAGGTCGTGTGTCTAGAATATGGATCAATCAGGGGAACCTCGAATGAAGATAGTTATTTGGGGCCCTTTACCCATCGAGGTTTCTCAATAAGATACTCTGTCAAGGTAAAAAGGGTATGTGAGATTGGGAGGGACATCGGCAGGGGTGGTGTGGGGTAGGAATGGATGAGGAAGAGGGGATTATGGTGGGTGGTGTATGGGTTGTAGTAGGTGATTTTGGTGGTGTGGGGTGGTGAAGCAATTTGATTCAACGAATGGATTACATATATCGTGACAAAGATATCGTTGGTTCTCTATGATGACCTAGAGAAATGGAATGTATTCAGTGGTAAGTGGTGGGGTGGGTGCTTGTGTGGCAAGAGGATTAGTGTTGGTGCAAGATAGGGAAGATGTGGTGAAAGTGGGTGGTGAAATTTTAGTGGCATATAGGGAAGCTAGAGTGGAGGTACAGGTTGGGGACGATGTGGAATCTAGGGATGATGGATCAGTGAGGAAAGGAGGATCCTGAGCTGGGGCAGGGGCTAGACCCTAGTCATCTAAGTACTTTGGGACCCCCTGGTACCTCCCATTAACCTTCCTCAAGATCCTTATCTTGAGGAGAATGAGGATATCAATGGGCTCCATCATCACAAGAGAGTAAATAGGTTATGCTACATCAAAGTCACAAAGATGGTACACATGGTGTGTGATGAAACTTCGCCCCATGAGATTAGCTCAGGCCCGTTGTACCTGGGACTCATTAAATAATCCAAATTGGTGATCCATGTTGATGGAAGGTACACACATGGTTTAGGTAAGGATTATTTAATTTATCTAGATGAAATTTTCATGATAATCTCCTCTGGCCAACCAAGCATGAACCCAAACCTGATGAAGAATCTACAAGGCAACACCCAGTGGCTGGGTGCTCTTCACCGTGAAAGGATTATGGATGCTGTGTGGGTCTTGGGAAATCAGTGACCAATACCCATACATATTCTCCTTGACTAGGTTGATTATTATGTAAGAGTAAGAGGGGGAGTTCATTAACTCGTTTGTGGAGATACTGAGTCCGGCACTGAAGTCGCCGAGGGTCGTCACCCAAGGCTCGCCACCAATGAAAAAGGTGGTGGGTGCTATGTCGAACTCTGGTGTGGCTAAAAACTCAAGGAAGATATCACTGAAGATCTCTTCCTAAAAATCTATGATGCTATAGATGTTCATCTATTCCATAAAATCAGTAACCTCCTCATGTATATCAATGTCCTCAAGCCTGGACAAGTCCAAGGTCTTGTTAGACCTCATCAGCTTGGCCTAAATATGGACCAACGGTATCTAATGTTATGGGTCAGAAATATAAAGGCATGGATGATGGTGAAACCATGGGGAATCACCCTATGATGAGCCACATGTGTAATGGGACGCCTTTAAATTAGTTGGGTTGGTAGAATCAGATGTGGAGGGTGAGGGTGTCAGATCTGTGATTGACAGAGGCGGTGAAATGGCCTAACACTTAGGTGGTGGTGGATCATCACCCCAGGACACATGTTTGGTTAATTCCATTATCAGAAGTTGGAAACACATAGTTATAGGATGATTAAGGGTGAGTATACAATGAATGATATTCTGGAATGACGTAGTTTGATGGTTAAAGAAGGAGGGGAGGCAGAGGGCTAGGGGTGAGGGGGAGTCGTGCAGGAGATGGAGGGGCGGAGGGAAGGTTCGGGCAGTTGGCTGTGAACCCTAGGTTCATGTTTTTTTAAATATTTATGATGAATTCATGTCATGTATTAAATACAAGAAATTTAATTCTTGAGATTTTATTTTTCCATATCCTGACACTTTTACATCATGTATTTTAATTACACAACTTGGTGTGTTTGTTTATTTTATCAAATAATTTTGAAATTTAGAATTTAAATTTCAAAAACTTTTAAAATAACCCATAGAACCCAAATACATCTTTAATTAATTTCCTTAAAACTCTAACATAACCTAGGGTGACTCTAAGTCATCACATTATTTATTTTATAGAGCAATACTTACTTCTCTTGAAATTATTTCAAATGTGATGAGACACCCCTTGTAGGAAAATTATTGAAAACATATGAGACAAAGGGTGGGATAATCTTACCCATCATAGGTGAAATGTAATTCCCATTCATGTGAGCACTATATCCCTTAACAACATCAGTTGAGTTTTTATTATCATCCTTTCTAGTCACATGATCATCTTTCTTATTAGTAATAGAGATGTCTTGATAATTCAAAAAATCGTCTTTTTTTAGCGGCCTTCTCCAAATAAAACACAACTGATTATTCACCAAATAAAAATATTAATCTTCCTTAATCATATCCTTCCTAGTGGTGATAAATAGTCTTCCAAAAATGAGGGGAATTTGTTCTTCATCTTCCATGTCCATGATGAGGAAATTAGTAGGAAAAATAAATTTTCCAAATTTTATTAAGATGACCTCAAGAAATCCTTGAGGATTATTTACTAAGAGGTTACAAAGTTGGAGTGACACCCATTTTGGTTTTAGTTCACCAATCCATAGCTTCTTGAATACACTCAAAGGTTTGAGATTTATACTTGTTCATATATCGTATAAGACTCTCTCTCAAAATTGCATGTTCCTATGGTGAAAGTAATCTCTAAACTTTTTATGCCTCAAATTTTTTGAGGAAGCTTTCACTGGAAAACTATAGAGTATTATTTCTTTAGTGAGAAGACTCCTAATTCCTCCATAGTTTATTTACTTGATATAAAATCATTAAAGAATCTTTTTTAAGAAGCATTTGAACAATTTCCTCTACAAATGGAATATTAATGTGTTGTTGTTTAAACATCTCAATGAATTTTTATATTATCCATATTTTTTAGCTTTATTAATCCTTTAATTAAAGGGGAAAGGAGTATTACATAGTGGTTGTTCCATATATACATTTTCCTTTTTAGGACTAGCCTATATGAGAACATTTTCAATTGGTTCTTTCTATGGATTTCTATCATGACTAGCTTTTTCAGATTATTTTAACTATTGTTTCTCATCTTTACATAGATACTAAAAGTATAGTATCTTTCCACTCCTAAATACTATATTTTTATCCTACTCCATTTAATGAGATTTAGTATTATCTGTAAAAGTACCTAGTAGTTAGTCAGATAATGTCCTGGAGAACTAGCCCACTTGATTCTCAATGTTGAATAGGGAAAACCTATGGTTCTGAATTTCAGTCTCTTGAGTGGAAATCCTTTGGTATACATTCTACATAAAGGTAGTGAGTAGGTTTTCAAGATTATATTAGAGAGTTTTACCTTGTTTTGGTGGTCTTATTGGAGCTTTAAGATACTGTTTCTGATGAGTGGGTGGAAAAAAAATGAGCTCTCAGAAAAGGTTTTTAAAATTATTATTGTGGTAAAAAAGATAGACCTTGTGGTGGGAACCTAGGAGGTAACTAATTCCTTAGTGGAACCTATATTCTCCTATTCTAAAAATAAACTTTTTTATTGCCTCTACTGATCTATTCTCTAATTATAGTTTTATTTTTGATATTTTTGGAGATGTTGTTACAACTAATCTTGTAGACTGTAATTAAGGTCATTTAAATCTTTGAGTTCAGTTTCCTCAATGTCTTCCCTATAGTCTTGGTATGGTTATGTTCCTCCACACATATCATAATATTTTATATCCATTGTTGGATAAGAAGGGGCTAAAGGTACAGTAGTTATCTGAAAAAGACTCAAACTTCTAGGTTTGGCCTCAACTTGGGATTTCAGGTGGGTAGTCTCCTCCACCTGATGAATTCTGTATCAGAGTGGTCCTCTATCACTCTACCACATGTTGTAATTGTGTGAAACATCATATATAATGGATCTACTGACTTCAGGTGTCTTTATAATGAGGGTGACTCTAATGGAGGCATCAACAATAGTACAAGTGGTAGGTTACAACACCTAGTAGAATGTTTTCAATTGAATCCATGAATCTAGTCTGGGATGTGGGAACTTCTAGTTAATCTCCTTGAATCTATCCCAAGATTTCGAAGCTGATTCTCTATCTACATGATTGAAATTTTGAAATTCATTTCTCAGCTTCTAGGTTTAGATGATAGGGAAATATTTATCAATAAATTTCATGGCTAGTTCATCCTTATTTTTGATGGACTTAAGATCTTGAATTTTTAACCAATACATGTCTATGTGATGCAAAGATAATAAAATAACTCTTAGTCAGATTGAATCATAGGAAACACCCTTGTCACTAAAGGTATCACAAACCTATATGAAATTTTAAATATGTTCATGGGGGTCTTCTCTTTGAGTCCGGCTAAATTGAACAATGTTTTGGATCATATGAATGAGTCTTAGGTTTTGTTTTTAATGTGTTATCCTAAACTGGAAGGTACACAATTATGGGTGACACACCACTAATGAACGACAAGATTTAGTCCATTATGGTGACCTCTTATAGCACTGGTCACTCATATTAATGTTCAGGTGGAACATATTGGGGTTTCTGAAGGTTTGGAGGTGCAAGATTATTGTGGTTATCCATTTTGAAGTGGAGGAATACAACGGTTGTTCTATTAATATCAGTAGTGAAAAGAAACATTCATTATGAATCTAGGCTCATTAAGAAAGTCAAGGGTATCTGGAACATGCATTAACTAGAAGATGTTGGACACATGTTATAATTTGTGAGCATAAAATTATAAATGGAAAAGGGTAAGGGAAAATAATAAAGGGAGAGGGGGAGGTAATCCAAAGTTCATGCAAATATATTTGTTCCTGAGCTCATATGTCTATTTCAATGAATCCAAAATTTAATGCACCTAAAAGGCATTATTTATTTCTCCTGGTGTTGATAAGATTAAATATTTATTTTCTAACACACACTCAGATACTGAGGTATAGTAAGTGCCGGTCTGGGGTCGAACCCACAGAGACAACTTATAAAAAAAACAACCCAGTGATTAGAACCTTTTCTGGTACTCTTCAAATTAACTCTGTCAAGTTTTTCTTACTATAACTTAGTATATTGGGTCTTAAAATATATTAAAGTAAGGGTTCGTGGTGAATTTTGGGGTATCTTCAATGGATAATCATCAATATAACTAGGAATAGACCTATAGCATAGGCTGTAAAGTAGTAAAAAGACACCAATTAGTATTTTCCATACAAATTGGATCAAACTAATTTAGAAAAGACTCCTTATTCAATAGAAATTGACAAACTAATAATAGGAATCTTGGCTTATAGGATGCAATAATTATATGATGTTGTTTCTACCCTGGTCTTCTCAAACTTTCTCAGGGTCATTCAACTTGTACCTCCAATGGTCCGGGATAATGCAAGAGAATGAAATTGAAATTTGTTCTAAACCTAGTTAGTAGTAATATGGTTCCCTTGTTTTGGTTTTAGATATTCATTAGGGTCAATAAAACCCTACTATCAACCCTTGTACCTAATAGGATTAGTCGTGCATAATAGAATTGGATGAATGTGGGGAAATATATCGCAAAATGATTTTAATAACAAATAAATGATATAAAGTAAAGAAATTCACAATTTAAATCATGAAAAAAAATTAAATAATAATTTGTATGAAAAAAATGAATAATGAATTGTCAATCAAAGTTATAGGGAAATGGGATTGGAAACTGAACAGTGGAACAATGATGATCAACAAACATTTTGTGGAATTGAAAAAAGAATCAACTGAATGAGTAGAATAATAAAATAAATCAACAGAGATATATGGAATTGAAAATGGAACAAAAATAGAGCATAAAGTAAGAAAGAAAAAAAAGAGTGCTTTTTGGGTCCAAGTTCTCTTCTTCACATCAATGGTTCTAGAATATCTATAGTGCTCAAAATATACACAATGTGTAAATAGTTCATGTTGTGTACTAATTTTATGTTGCTTATGTTTTGACACCTATATAATGTGTAACTATTCGTCATGTCTTTTACTTAAGATATCCCAAACCCTCTGAATATTTTGGGTATTTGTAGATTTATTTTCTTGAATCTTCAATGGAAACTAGGTTTCAACTTCTCACATATTGTAATTATTTCACGCCTTGAAATATTAATAATTTTATTTTTCACATTTTATGACATGTAATCAGTATAAAGTTCGTGTACTTCGTTCACACCTTGAATTTGGGATTCACAGATTGTAATTCTGTCTTGAAAATACTATGTTCAGCGAGTACATGTCATGTAATTCTAATTCATGATGTTTACAGATGATTTCTAACATTTTTCTATAATTCATCCTTTAAGACTTGAATTCATAATCCCTGCAAAAAATGCATCAAAACCTAGTTTATTATCATGAAAAGAATTATTAATCATGAATGAAATATATCCAAAAATGTATATGAAAATTCATCTTATTGATATCCATCACCATTGAACATGGATTGTCTAGTTTAATTAACATTCTAGTGGAAAGGATCCATATTTCCTCTCCTATAATCCATACGAATTTCATTAAAATTTCTAGAATTTTTTAGGTAGGCCATGTATCCAATTATGGGCTTACATCTCCTTGATCCATTGAGTGGACTCCCCAATACAGAAACCTTGACTTGGATTTCTTCAACACTTGCCTATAAATTTTTATTGGAAAAATGAAGGCCATTAAACCATATATATTAAGTTAATTAAAACCAATTTCATAGGTAAGGCTACATGATAGTTAAAAGTTCCCCCGATAGAGGCCAAACCAACACTTAAATTATGGGTTCATCATAATTCAGACGATGGAAGGCTTAATGAATTAATATTTTCTTAATGGGTTTTTGTTTTATTATGTGTAAAATTTTTATTTTTTATCTTTTATATGTCTTGTTAATATAAAGTGGATTTTAATTAATTTATTAACCTTGTTTTGATAAAACATTTCTTCATTATCCCTTTATTTATATTCCATATTTTCACATTAATTCATTTATTTATGTCATCAGAGTCTAGAAGTCATAAAATAAATAATGCATAAGAAGTGAATAAATAAATAACCTGATCATGATATTATATAATTGTTGATTTATTGAGGGGAAAATAAATCAACCTATTTCCTATGATAAAACTTATTATATTGGTCTTGGAATGAGTTATAACATTCCACATATCCACCTAGGTATATCTTGGGTTAGAAATGTCTTAGTTCCATCTTGAACTACCTCCATGCACCATGGTATGCTCCGTTAATTACATTTATTTATAACTCTCGTGAAATTGATGAGAACAAAGGATTAGTTATGGGTAAGTATATAAATAACCTTTCACACATAGGTCTTACATGATAATGGAGAGAGGGATGACTCATAGGATATCATATTTAATTTAATAAATAATAATTTCAAAACCATGAAAACAATTTAAATTAAATAATATTAACACATACACAAGTAATAGTCAAACTCATGGTCATTCATAAACATGTAATGATTGTGCATTTAAAATAACTAGGTAGAATTCATTTTAATTTGTTCTTCAATAAGATAAAATGTGTACAAATCAATCTTATTAATTGTCTTATTAATCAATTAATTCATTTTATCTAATTTCATCCATTAATCCTTAAATTTCTATCCTCTATTATTTTAAATAAAATAAAATATTTTATTTTATTTAAAAATCAATAAAATAGTACATAGCTTTGTACTTGGAAGAAAACTGGAGATTACCTGACTAAACTACTGAGTATGGTATAACTTGTAAACAATGAACTAATATTAAATGTTGTGTGCATGAAATACATCATAATTTCATGTAGTGAATGTCTAATTTAATACCACATAGAACACATGAAAATTAGATAGACTGTAAAATATAATGTATTGAGTCTTTATTATACAATAATCATACATGATTCATAGAATCGAATGTTATATGGAATTAATTAAGAATTTTATATAATATAAAACCTTGTGGACAACAAATACTATAAAATTAATGACTAACACAAAACTCAGGTCAATAAGGTTTAATGAAATAATTAATTAAATTTAATATTTTTATGTAAATAGGTAAAGTACATGGTGTGTGTAATCCATCCACATGGCATGTACTTCTCTTCCTCAGATATCTGCATTACACACCTAGGGAATTGACATGCACTTCTCACAAAAATTTATTAAGTACATGGAGTGTATATAGGATACATGGTTTATACTTCTAGTTACATGGTTTCTAGTATTTATTCATCGTGTATTAAATACATGTGGTGTATTAATTACCTGACGTGATTTGACCCCTTGTTTCTGATCGTGAAATCACATGAACTACATAGTGTGTAGTCAAACTTCACACTATTCACTCTGGAAAAGTCATTTACTGCCCTTTCTAGTCTACATATGGTACATTTATTGCATGTGGTGTGTATTAATTACATTATGACCTAGAATATATGTGGGCATCCTTATTTAATGAATAAGGATACACAACGTGCAATAAAAGATTATATATCATGTAGTATTGTATTATACATCTAGGATCCTAGGAACTTCTAGACGGGATATTTATATGTAAACACTATTAATCATTAAAAAATATTAGTAATATTTTCCATAAATGAAGAAGAGGATGAATATATTTTTTATAATATATCAAGAATGAATTAAAGCTTGAAATTAATCTCAAATTTTAATTATGCAATGATTAACAATCAAATAAATAAATATAAACATGAACTTCAGTATTTTGTTACCACTTGAACATTACAAGCATAGAAAAATCAGCGAGGTGGATGATGAAACAATAAGGTTTTGTCGATTTGGTGGATCATTCACAATATTATAAATTATGTAAATGTCATGACCAATTCAATTTTTCCCCTAAATATTGACATAAGGGAACCCAGAACCATGGAGAGGATATTTTCACATTAAATTTATATTTAATTTATTTGAGATCAAAATAAATGGTTACATCATCTTATGAAATTTCTCATATGTTGATGTTGATATTCCAAAAAATCATTCTCAGATTACTTTTGTTGTGTTAGAAGGATACAAGGGCGGAGTCCATCTAGTAGTAATTAACATGTGACCCTTTGATCTTTGAATGATGCCAATTTATTTTCTGGTGAAAATGTGAAAAAAAAATTGTCTTGAAATTTTCATGTTGGTCTCTTATAGTTCCTTCGGTCTTGAAGGAAACTCTCTATCACTTCTTATTATTAAGAAAAATAGAGGAAGAGGAAAGGATATAGAATTTTGGTGTGCATAATAATTCTCAAATATTGATTAACCCTACACACTAGAAATATTCATTTATTTATAGATATTGGGTTTAGGTTAAATTACTATTTAATTTCATATCATCCTTTAAATAATAAAACAATAATTATTAAACTCCAATCCATATAATAACATTGTTATTATTATTATTATTATTTTATGGTGTGTTCTAACTCGCGTAATGATAAATATTATTTACTAGCTTTCAAATAAATTTTCATCATCGTACATGATCTGGTTTCACTCTAACTCCTTGGAAATTATTGAATTTACAAATAAATATTTAATTATATATTTCATTCATCAATAAACAAAATAAATATTTTATTACCAATCGAGTGAGTAAATATTTACTAAATATTCAAGTAATAAAATAAATTATTTATTAATGAATCAATAATTATTTATTACCTTGTGATTATTAGCTGTTAATAAAATTTGAATAAAATAAATCCTTGGTATTAAGAATAATAATTATTCTAATAAATAGAATTTAAATAGAATTTATTTGAGATCAATGGATACACTTAGTGTGTGACCCACTAAGATTCATTCTCACTAGAATTAGGTAGACATTTCTGAAGTCTAAGATTACTATCTAGAAATGGGTAAATTCACACAAGAGAAAGAATGTAATATTGAAACTTCAAGAACCACATATTAATGCTTATTGTGTAATATAATCCCTTTGTCACAATATCTCATCAAGAAGCTTGCACCTTAATGTCATCAACCAACATGCTTGATATGTCTTTCTTTGACTATCTGAAATAAACACATCATTACACCATGGACATGAAATTTAATTTGACAGTTCTATTCTAATAAAACTGAAAATATATCAACTTCCATAAATATGGAAGAGAAGAATTATTCCTTAATAACATGTAACCCATGACACACCTAACGTCTCCATATTTTCCATAACTGTATCATCAAGGTTTAGGAAATACATCTAAGTGCATGAGTTGTAACATGTATTAATAATAATATTATAGTCTAAAACCCATTATACACACTCATAGATAGGAATATATGGTGGCACCAAAACATTCAGAATTTCTGTTGGTGGCTCTATTCTCATAATCTCTTATCTTGGATTTTACCAAGTACGAACTTCATGAGTAGAATTCTCATCTACTTATGAGTACTCGCACTTGATTTTCATGGTCTATGTGTCCCATCATATAATGTTATCTGACCATATAATTTTATTTAAGGATATCATCATGGAATTTTAAGGTTCTTATTATAGTGGGGAACTTTTATAACCCTATAAATGTGAAATATACTCTATGACATTATTATATTAATGTCATATAGAACAATAAACAATAAGTAATAAGTAGTTTTATTAATGTTAAAAAAATTTAAATATACATGTAATAGAAGTAAAATCAGTTAGTTATAGAACACCAACTCCAACAGAGATATCTTATGGATGGTTGGGTAGATATTTCAAGAACAAAACTATATACTATCACCCATCAATTGGTATGTTGTCCCTTGTTGCAACCGGATCTTCAAGCATCAAACTTCTAGTGGTTTTAAATGATTATATGGATGCCTTTCCAAAAAAATATCTCAGGACTACTTCTAAGGTGTGAGATTAAATTTGGCATCAACTTTCCCCAAAGGACCACATCTATATCTTTTTAGGAGTATTAGAAGGCCCCTACTGAGATCTGGGAGTTGAGGGTGCAATTAGAAGACCTTCAAGATAAAGTTTTTGTCAGTCCCAGTGTGTTCCCTAGGGTAGCTCCAATTTTATTTAGGAAAAAAAGTATGCTAACATTTGAGGATTTTTTTACTATCATCACTTGCATTAGGTAATTATAATGAACAATTACCCCTTATCTAAGACTGATGACATTTTTGATCAGTTGAATGGTGTTTGTTGGTTCTCCAAGGTTGATCTCAAGTCTAACTACCATCAGCTGAGGGTTCATGGGGATGATATTATAAAGATGGAATTTTGATTTCATTACAGGAACTATAAGTTCACAAAGATTCCTTTCAATGTGACTAATTCCCTTACTGTTTTCATGGCTCTTATAAAACATACCTTCAATTCATTCTTGGATTGATTCAGAGTTTTCTTTATGAATAAAATTATCATATAATCTGTGTTAGTGGTGGAGATTATAGAGAATTTAAGGATGGTCCTAGACTTTCTGTGAGAGAAATATCCTTATAATAATCTATTTAAGTTTCAGTTTTATATCATCAATGTTTACTTTATAGGTAATTTCATCTTTGATCATGGTTTATCTGTGGATCAAGTGACTATTTATGTACTAATGTCTTGAAATCCACATAAGAGAATGTCAGAGGTGTGTATTTTATTTAGTTTTATAGGGAACTATAAGAGGTTTGGGGTAAAAATTTACATTATAGAATCCCATTTTAATTCATTGACACTGAAAAGGAATCCATTTATTTGGACTTATAAATTCCATAGATACTTTGAGGAGATAAGGAATTGGTTGGCCAATGTTCCTATTTTGAGACAATCAGATGAGGGTGTTTAGTATTTGTTTTTTTGTGATACCTCTAGATATAAGATTGATTTCATATTCATGTATGGTTAAGTAGTGATCGCTTATGGTTCATGGTAGTCGAG
Organism: Viscum album; assembly: GCA_963277665.1. Taxonomy (NCBI): domain Eukaryota; kingdom Viridiplantae; phylum Streptophyta; class Magnoliopsida; order Santalales; family Viscaceae; genus Viscum; species Viscum album. The sequence goes on from OY728156.1 coordinate 121,732,446, forward strand.
ACACAATGAGAATAATTACATGAACCACAACATAGAGTTGGAATTGGTAGTCTTCTCTTTGAATATATGGAGACACTATCTTCTAAGAGATCATTTTTTTTCTCAAACCATAAGTGTCTCAAGTACATATTCTCTCATAGAGATATTGACCTGATATAGAGGCTTTGGTCAGAGTTCCTATAGTTTTATGACTTCAACATAGTCTACACTTCTATGAAAGGTACTACGGTGATCGACACCCTTATCTGGAAGTCCCGTTCTCACTTGGTGGATGAGGAATATGAGCAGTTGGCTTTATTTTAAATGACCCTGGTGTAAGAGAGGGGTGAGGATTGCCTTTAGTCGATGGTGGATACTCCACTACTTCTTCATCATATGATAGGAGCTCAGTTGGGAGACATCAACTATGAGGTACTACATGACCAGATATCCTTAGGAGATTAACTAGATGGATTCTCTAAAGGAGGGGATCACATTATCAAATTCTAGGGATGGATGGTGGTTCAAGTCATGTTGTGTGAGGTGGTGATGATATAGTTTCACACATCCCAATTTAATATAAATTTAGGTGTATCAAATATGTACAAGGACCTTTAACGACAGTTTTGGTGGGTTGGCATGAGGTGGAGGATTATTGAGTTTCTCTCATGGTGTCTCACATTTCAGTAGTTAATAGCTAAGCATTAGGTTCTAGTATGTTTGAACCAAACTCTAAAGATCCCATAATGGATGTGGGAAGGAATTTTGATGGATGTTTTGATGGAATCCCAAGTATGGTGAGAGGATATGATGTAATATGGGTGATCATTAATGGACTCAACAAGTCAGTTCATTTTATTTCTTTCTAGGAGTAGTGTGCGATTGAGATTTGGGAAATTTTTACATATGTAATATCATATAGTATCATAGAGTAACCGTGATAATCATTTATGACCCTATTTTTAAGTTTATTTCAATATTTTGGTGGGGCCTATATGAGTATTTTGTGACCCATCTATGAATGAGCATTGAATTTCACCCCCAGGTTAATGGCTAGATTGAATAGACTATCCAAGTGTTGGGGGATATGTTGAGAGCCAGTGTTTTGGAAATCATCTTGAGCTGATAGGATCACATTATATTGGTGTAGTTTTTAAATAATAATATCTATCTCTCTACTTTCATCATAGAACCTTTCAAGACCCTGTACATGAGACCCTTCAGGTCACCCTTTTGTTGGACTATGATTGGTGAGAAATCTCTTGTTGGTATAGAGTGGGTGTAGGTGAGGACAAAGAAAGTTAAGGTGATTAGTGGGCAGATTAGGATATCCCAGTTCCTATAGAAATGTTATGTAGAGTGACATATTAGGCCTTTGGGAGTTTGAGAATAGAGACACGATTTCCTAAGAGTATCCCCACGATGAGGATGGTGGATATTTTTCTTGGGAAACAAGTTACCCCCAAGGTTTTTTGGGAAGTTCTATATCCTAAAGAGGCTTGTAATGTTTGATTACCACTTTTCCTATACCTTATAGTTTTATTGAGTACATGAAATATTTCATGTATCATGGCTAAAGAGATGTATGCACAAACCTACCCACATTATTGACTGGGGTGAGCTGAACATCGAGGATGGATCCACCTTTGTGGAGTACCCAATGGTGATAAAAGATATAAAGGAGAGGTTAATGTTTGACTATAACAATCCTTTAGTTAAATTTCTTTGTTAATAAAGAAGAATTAAAGAGATATCCTAGGAGAATGAGAGTCAAATGCAAACTTCATACTCTCACCTGTTTGTATAACATGTTCTATTTAAGGAAAAATCCTTAAAGGAGGAGATAATGTAATGACTACAGTTTCAATGGTTTATTCATTTGAATATTTCTATATATATCTTTTTATTTTTCTCTCAGATTCAGAATGGTTTCTAGGTGTTACAGGACCCTGAAATTTATATATTAAAAATAATAACATATATTATATCATGTGCACGCATAAATTTTTAATAAATTCTTTCCCTATTGTTTGGGACCTTAGAAGGTAAGTATGAGACCATGGTTATATCTAGAACATGGGTTTTACACTAGGAGTGATATAAATTTGGATGGAATCAGGTATTCAGTGGAAGGTGACCATTGGAGAGTGTGAAAATTAATTAAATAATTTAGGTTATTTATTTAATAAAATGTGATAAATCCCCCCTCCCATTTGGTTTTCTACACATGTAATGAGGGAAAGGATTTCTCCCTTGTGTGATATCCAAACCGAGAGGAAATGGAGAGGAGATGTTTTCAGACTTCATTTCTAATGGCGATCAAGATGAGATCAAGGTGAAGTGGCTTTAGGATGTGGCTTTGGAAATGAATCTTCAGTGTTTTTACCATGAGGTAGTCAATTTCTTAGAGTTTTAAGTCTAGATCCTTGTACATGTGTTATTTAAAGGTTTTAAATCCCTTTTATGACTAATAATCACCCCCTGGGGGTAATATGTATTTAATCAAGGAAAAAAAGAGGTTTCAGGATGTTCATAGGGATTTCCCATTCAGGTATCGTGATCACAAAACATGGGTTTTAGAAACCACTCTCTATGTGTTCTCCCCATTGGAGGGAGAAAGAGTTTTAGGGACAACATGTCAGGTACTCAGACAACATGCCATATAGAAGTATGTGGTCATGCATCCAAGAATAAGGACTGAATCCCTATATTAGGGTACATGGTCTTGAATTAGTACACATCTAGTCCCCAGGTTTATATAGGCATGAACGTGACATGGCACATGGACTTGACTATAGCACACGGGCATGGGATGTGACACAACGGCATAGTCCAGGAGGATACAATCATAACATGGGATGCTACAAAATTTCATGTACTCAACATACACTTCATTTATATTCACATGTCTATCTAAGTCGTGTGATGTTGAGGACACACCTAGTTGTTAAAGTGTTATCACACATTACGTTTCCCTATGTACATTTCGTGTACTTTTCTATAAGTTTTTCAACTTGTGTCTCTGCTTTGAGACATAGATTTTTTCCTATGATCATTCTATCCTTAGTCTATTTCCATGGATAATGCAATGGTGTCTTTCATTTCAATAAAAAATATATGATATGAGGTGATGTGATGTGAGCGGGATTCTTCTTTCATTGATGCTTAGTAGGTGGAACCAATCTTACGTGACCATTATAGTGTTACCAGGGTTAGCACTCCCATATCTCTCCCCATGGTGTGGGTCTACCATATCCTTTATACAGGTAGAGATGGTTTTTCCCCACATTAAAGATGGTGTGGGTCCTCTATTCTATAAAACATACTTTCTATTATTGAGCTTTATTATTGATTGATTCCTCCAGTGGAGTAGTGCTCCCTCGGTTATGCTACATAGTGGCGATGTGTGAGACATCCATATTCTTGAGGGTTATGAGAGATTCATGGGTAAGAGTTAGTGCTATATCTATTGTGATATGAAGTAGCAAGGATTAGTCTCTCCACTATGTATCTTATGTGGTTACGTAGTTGTTTGGCATCAGTGATGGGACCTTTAGAGTTGCGGGGAGACTCTTAAATCTTAGATATATTGGATGATGAAGATCCCATATCTCTCTCAATTAGGTTTATTTTTTAGAATATATGTTGGGTTTATCTTTACCCTCTTACTTTAGGGGTTGATCTATCTGTTACTTTTCTTATTTATCCCTTTTTTGGTTCTTAGTCCACCTTTTGGGTATGTATATAATCACCCCTGCATGTGGTTTTCCAACACGTGTTGTGTCTTATGTAGAAAATTGGTAGATCAGTGGTGATGCTAGTGGACTTAGTTTCAGTGGATCTATTTGGCCCTTTTCTCTAACCATGTTCAAGGGATATCCTTGAATATTTTGATTCTATCTCTCTTCATTATTTCCCTATTCCCAGTCATTTCAAGTTTGGGACTTATTTTCTAGTTGGGCATATATTTTCCCATTTAAATCTTTCATATTAACCCATTTTACTTTGATGCTTTCCTAGAGGTAGTTTCATGCATGGTCTACACTCAATATATTCAGTATTTTATTTTATTTTATTTTATCTCTATATTTCTTCATGGAGCTATTTTGGTAAGTTCATATTAGTACTTAGGCTAAGGCCTCCCATTTTAGTATTTCCTACTCACTGCTTATTGCCTACCCATGGCCTATTGTGGGTGGGATTGGGGTGTCTCACTCAACTTACCACCATCAGGTAGGACTTGGTGGGTTGATTCACGACATTTATACATGTTAAACATTATTTTGGAATTTAAAAAATGTTTCCATGGAGAAATTTTATGGGACCACCAGCAAAGTTATCCCAATATTCTATCGTTTGGGAGGTCATGAATGTAACACCACCAACAGTGCAGGAGGATGTACCCTAGCACGACCTTATACTATATTTATCAATTTAGGATATAGATCCAATTCATCCATGTATTTTTTGAATTGTTCTCATTCAAGGTAGAGACATTCATAAGACCATGACTGATCATGATCGAGACTTCCAAATCTAGCATCCACCAGACTTTTAGGCTACTAGATTCTTAAAGGATACAGAGGAATAGATAAACACTATTAAGATCATTTTTTATTTGTACCAAACTCCAATGTATGGGAAATTGATGATGGATACCTTCATGTTCCAAGGACCTTCTAAGAGATGGTGGACTACCATGAATTTGGCTCGAAGACGAGAGGGTATTACTTTGGTGACCTTGAAGGAGCTATTCCTTGAGTAATATTTTTCTAACGTGATGTAGCTTGACCATGCCCAAGAATTCATGGAGTTTGAGTATGAATCTATGTCTATTTCTACATATTCTATTGGTTTCATGTAGTTTCTATGATTCAACCATCTTCTTGATAGAAATGACGCCCAAAAGGCCCAAAAATTTGATATTTTCCTCCATCATGAGATCAAATGGTATGTTAGAAGCCTTGATCTAACATCATATTCAAATGTGTTGGGTAAGGACCTACACATCAATAAGGGACTAAAGGATGACAGGGTTTCATGCTTACTTAAAAATCATAATGGACCAGTGACTAAGCTTCCATTTACTACTCTGGGAGCTTGTTCTAGTGGTAGGAAGCAGAAGGATGACCAAGATCATCAGGGAAGTAGGCCGACATGTCAGATTAGTACTTTATCAGTGTCCTTTATAGGAGGTTATTCTACTAGGTTCTTTAATTATATCCAAATAGGTTATCATAGAAATGGTTATAGAAATCCACATGTGGGGTTCCACCGATGTGGAGGGGTTGGTCATCTTCGGTATTTTTTCCTGAGGTCTTATATAAACAGTTTTGGGAGATCAGTTCAAGATGGGGGTGGAGGACCTCAATAGAAGATACAGAATCCCCAAACTTCACTGACTTAGGGTAAAGGTCATGGAGTAGAGGTAGGATGAGTTTTTACTATGGACCAAGATCCTGCTAATGGAATAAAATAATCATTTATGTTTCAAGGTGTGGTCTTGGTCTCCTCAATGTTATCTACCACTTTGTTTGATACTAGTGTTTCTCATTCCTTTATTTCTCCTCAAGTGGTTGATATCCTCAAATTAACAATTTTAATATCTTTGGAAATTATTTTTGTCAACACATCCTTTTTTTATAAATTATTCCATAATCAAAGGTTTATATAATATCCTATAATAATTATTGAATATTGTAATTTTTGGATTTCATGATCCTAGAGATGAACAAATTCAGTGTGATCTTTAGGATAGATTGGCTTAAATTATATAATTAATATGTCAACTTATATTAAATATGGGTATCCTTTATCTTGCTTAAGTGGGAATGTTTTAATGATTGGTGGGTGGGAGTTGGAAGCTAGTATAGTGGGTTTATATTTGAGTAATATTTGAGCTATTAAGTTGTAAATTTCAGGAATAACTATTTTCAAAATATAAATACTAACCACATGATTCTTCTCTTATGTTTTATATCTTTTTCATGATATGTTTCTAGAATAACTTTTAGGTCTACCACCTGGTAGAGTGATTGAGTTCAGAATAGAACTCGTCTCGGGGGGAAAACTATATTGTTTCCTCCTTATCATATGGTTTTGGAAATGTTAAAGGAACTCAAATTTCATCTTGATGACTTGGAATAGAAGGACTTTATCAAACCAATCACATCTCCCTAGGGATATCTAGTATTTTTTACCAAAAAGGTGGATGGTTCTCTTTGGATTTGTATGTATTAAAAAAAGTTTAACAGGGTAATGGTAAAGAACATGTACCCTTTTCTAGGATCGATGATCAATTTGATTAGTCTTGAGAAGCTCATTGATTTTTTCATGATAAAACTCCATTCATACTAACATCATCTTTGGTTTAGGGATGAAAACATACCAAAGATAGATTTTATGTGTAGGTATGGACTATACAAGTTCTTGGTGATGTTGTTTGGTTTGGTTAATTCTCTAGCAGTGTTTATGGACCTTAGTAATAAGATCTTTAAACCATATATAAACTCATTTTTTGGGGTGTCCATTAATTAAATCTTCTAATATTCATAGAACTTGTATTAGTATATCAAGAATATTGTGATAATATTGGTTAAATTTCTAATACATTAGACTTATACCGAGTTATTAAGGTGTCGCTTTTGGATTTAGGTGGTGCGTTTCCTAGGGTATGTGGTGTTAGAGGCTGGAATTTTTTTTAGGCTTGTAAAAGGTTCAGGTGGTTATGTCTTGGGATCTCCCTCATAATTCATTAAATATTAGAAGATTACTTGGATTAGTAGGGTACTATTTGTGTTTCATCCCTAATTTCTCATGTTTGGCTTCCCCCATAAAATCTCTAAAAAAGAAAGGGGTGAAGTTTGAACGGTCAGATCAAAGTGAATAATCATTTCTTAAGCTGAATCGGACATTGAGGATAGCTCTACTACTTACATTTCTAAAATCTAGGATGGAATTTATCGTATTTTTAAGTTCCTTGGGAGTTAGATTAGGAGCTTTGAAAATGCATAAAAATTTGGTAGTAGCTTATGGATTTCACCAGTTATGGCCCCATGAGTGGAATTATTTTACTCATGACCTAGAGTTGGAAGTTTTGGTTCATAATTTTAAGTTATTTTTAAACAATGTCTTTGAAGATAATATTTTTTTCTCAAAAAATAATAGTCTATATTATATTTTCTCACAAAGAGACCCAAATTTTAGATAGAGGCATTAGGTGTAGTATCTCCAGACATTCAACAGTGAGATATCTTATAAACTAGGTAATTGTAATGTTATTATTGATTCTCTCAATAAGAAGACATGGGATTACCAATATCTTAGAGACAAGCCTTCAAAGGAATAGTTTCATCAGATGTGTTTGTTAGTAGATTAGAGGGTGGATGTGACTAAGGAGTGGGAGGTGGTGACATGTGAACCTTTGGTTATCATGTCATATTTAGTGGATTGGGTCAAGACTAGCCAAATGTAAGATTATGATTTTTTGAAGATGTGGGATCAATTGTTAGAAGTTATACTAGTAACAAGTATGACCTTATATGATGAAAACTTTTTGTATATCCATTGGATGGTTTTATTTTTTTTCTCCTATCATGGAAGAGTTTATGAGAGACTCCCAGGCCTCCTGGTGGATAGTGCATCCTGAGTTGATGAATATGTACCATGAAATCATATGGTAGTTTTAGTGTCTAGGTATGAAGAGGGATGTCACTGGATTTATTTTACATTGTCATACCTGTCAGAGAGTAAATTTTGAGAATAAACTTCCTTGTGGTTTAATCTAGCCACTTGAAATGCCCAAGTAGAAATTTGATGATGTCATGATGGATTTTGTGATAGGTTTACCAAGGAACTCAAGGAATCATAATGTTGTAGGGTTTATAGTGGATCATCTAACTACGGTGTCATATTTATTGATGATTTTGGAGACTCTTAATTTGAATGAATTAGAAAATATGTATTTCTATGAGATTGTACATATTGAAAGAGTTCCCTTGAGAATTATATCAGAAATAGATGCATGTTTCATGTCTTGGTTTTGGAAGGGGTTGTGAAGGATATAGGGACTCAACTATGTATGAGAATTGAATATCACCAATAGACATACGGATAGTCTAAGAGGAAAATCTGGATTCTTGAGGATATTCTTCGAGCATGTTTCCTAGACTTTAGAGGATCCTAGGATGAGAATATATCCTTGATATAGTTTTCTTATAATAATAGTTATTGAGATTCTATACAGATGGCACCCTATGATTATTTATTTGGTCAACCATATCACCCACCATTATTCTGGCATGAGTTGGGTGTGGTTGATATTCTGGGATAGAGCCTGGTGTAGGAAACTTCAGATAGAGCTCAATTGATTTGAATGTAGTTGGTCACCACTCAGAGTAGACATAGATCATATATCGACTATAGGAGGAGGTATTTAAAGTTTATTAGGGAATATTGGGTTTTCATTTGGTTGAATCCTCATTTGGGGAATATATTTCTTTATATGTAAGGAAATTCAGCACTGAGATTTATTATATTGTTCAATATTATCAAGCATATAGAGAAAGTGGATTATTGTTTGGGTCTCCGTCAATGTTTTAAAGGTATAAAAGATGTGTTCCATGTATATTATCTTCAAATTTACATCCCCAATATTGTTTACATTATATACTATGTGGACATTGAGTTGAATCTAGACACATTACATGAAGAATAAATGGTTTGTATAGTAAATCAAGGTGGTAAAGTATTGTAGAGGAATATGGTTCCACTTGTTAAGATCTTATGGAGGCACTGATGGGTATAATAAGAGACTTGGGAGAGGTATTTTTATTTTCGGGCATAATGGATTTAGTTTTTTGAGCTCAAATATGATGATGCTTCTTGAGTATGATAAGTCCTTAAAGGGGGATAATTATAAAACCCTCATTTTTAGTGGATATATTAATGTAATTTATAACATGTTTTATGTTATTTTTATTAAACTTGTGATGGTTATACTTAGGTTTGGAATGTGTTAGAGGTTTTCAAAAATGTAAAAATGGTGTTAGAGCCTCTATGATTTAAAATGGACAACATTATGACTGTAGTGCAAGTTTATTTGTAATTAGGTGACCCATGGTTAAAAGGGGGAAGGAAAAACAAGTTGGCCAGGGAATGGACTAGGGAAATTTATTTTTTAGGTCCTTCAGTAGGCCAAGTCTTGGTAAACCTCACCACACACATATCATAGGTTGTGGTAGAAGAAAAATTTTCATGAACCAGACACCATGCATGGGTGGGTGTCGGGTCATACTAGCACATTCAAGGAAATCACGACCATGGTGGAGGTCATCATGCTACTTGATCCTATATCCATGTAGTTGTAATTGTTATATATATCCATTAATGATACATGTTTTAGTATTCAAACCAAGTTAGAGAAGTATGATGGGATAATTAATTCATTCCTCACACATTTTCTCCTAATTAAACTACTCAATTATGCTCATATCTTAGAGACTATAATTTTTGGGTGTGCTCTTTCTAAAATGATGACTGGTTATATGACATTTATTTAAGATCTATTTTCTTATTTTTCTAGATAAATATTTTCTATCCATGGGTCTATCTGAGGTTTCATTCCATCTTCCATTATTGGGGAATCTAGTTTGGGGAATTTTAGTGGAGAACTCTAGTATTTCATTCTTGTTCTAGCCAAATTCTTTTATCTTTATTGAAAAATCTTATAAAGAGGATGTTATGGATCAGAATATAGTGAATTAACCATATTTCGTGTAACCACATCCTTTATTGGGGATTTTTTGCGTTGTATGACATCTTAGTGGTCATTCCCTAGGTGAATATACTTTAGCGAGTCTCTTTATATCTAACCTTTGTATTCCTCTCAAGAATCTATGTTCATGAACTCTCATATGAAATTGGAGATGGTTCTTAGTTCATTCGTTGTATGTTTTTTTAGGTAAATACCTTCTTGGTGAACCTTTACATTCATGTCTATGATCTTTAGGTAGGAATATCCTTACCACATAGGGCATTTTATATGATGTTGTCATGATTCAATCATTTATTCTTGAAACTCGTGCTTGATATATGTTTCTTGATGGTTTGTGAGTGGACCTTGTGACCCATCCTTCATATGTGCTCTTATAATTCATGTGTATCCTCTAGAGAACTATTCTTGATATGGCTTAATGTTCCTTATTATGATACATATTGTTTGTGGTATTTCATATCCTTCAGAACCTTACTTCAAGTATCAAGATGAATAGGTTTCCTAGTATTGGTTAAATAACCCCTTAAATGGGGAGTGTGATGGTTTGAAAAAGTTTAAAGACTATGGATCATTTGGTAGTATTATTCAGATCACGGATATGTCATCTTATATGGGAGTAGACCATGTAAAAGAGTTGATTATCCTTTATCTATAGGCCAATATGGTATATTTTCATAAAAGGGTGATGTTCACATCCAAATACATCAAACATGTTGGGTGGGACTTTCCATCATCTGAGGATTATGACCACCATTAGGGTGGGTCATGTTGTGTTCTTATTAATGACCACCATCAGGGGAATGCATGTGGTGTTCCTTAAAGGAAGAACTTAGAATCAATACTGACAAGTGTTTGGTTTCCACAAAAATTTGGACTTTTGGTATGTTTTGTGATGTGTATTAACTGACATAGACATCCTTACTAACATTGTGCTAAAGTGGGTGGGGTCAGGGTTTGTGGAATCTTGGTTAGTATATGATGACTCAACACAAGTATGGTTGTATGTTTACTTATTTATTTACTTTGTATCATGACATACACTATTATATATTTATTTTTCGTTTGTATTAAGGATGAATTGGTGGTTTCCTACTGGGTTTATACTCACAACCTACATGGGAACTTCAGTTCACTTGTAAACTTCCTGATTAGGGACTTGGGGTAGGGAAAAGGCCATGTGACAAGGAGCTAGGAGATAGGAAATAGTGTTATGAGGCAGTACCAGGATGAACTCTCGAAAGATAAAAATATGTTTTATTTAGTAATTTATTTTTCTCTTAATCTTGTTTGGCCTAACACTTTGGGGGTTCTTGGTTATTATTTAATATGACATGAGATTATTTCCATGCCAATTTTTATATCATTTCATCTTTATTATGTTATTTTAATATGTGTTATTATTTATACTTATCTTTATAGATACTAAGGGTATAGCCTCCCCACTGATGGAATTCAAACCCTCAATGATATTAATCAAACCGCTTGTGTATAGGGAGGAATTAATGAGTATATGTGTCACTCCAGCTCTAAAACATAGTGATTCAGTCTAGGGCATTACATTTATGTCCACGGGAATTTTGGATCATTATATCTTCTTATGAATGTAGTATAATTATAGGGGATTTTGATCTCTCATTGAAAATAATAAATTTATAAAAATGAATAATAACAATATTTATTATTTAATATAGAATTAAATTAAAGGATTACAATAAAAGATAAAGTTAGATAATGGGTTGAGAACTCTTACATATTTAGTAATCTTTTGAATCAAATCCCATTTTTAAGAGAAAACATGAAATAGAAGATTAAATACCATGAATAAGTAAAAAAATCATGATATAATATGTAAAAGGGGAAGTATATACACCTTATAATAGATAATAAGGTCATAAAAGACATGTATAAATGAAGGAAATTTGATATTAAAAACCCTTACCTTGGATTATCACTTTCTCAGACATACTATAACATCCTTCCTCTTGTGTCGCCTCCCTTTGATTGAGATTAACCCCTTCAAAGGAGGAGTTTTTTTTTCAAGACCAGGGGAATATGAATGTGGTGAAGGATAGGTAGAGAGGTATTGGGATATATGTTTTGTAATGTAAATTATTTTAGGATTGTTGAGTAAGGGATGAAGGTGGGGAGCTTAAATAGTGAAATGGGATGGGTGTTTTGAATAAAGTAATTGATTATTTAAACATTTAGGAAAACTAATTTTGGTTACATTTAATCCAATAAATTATTTGGTTAATTATAAAACAAAAGATGTTTATTTTAATTTGAAACCAGGATAAAACTGAAATAAACATTCCAACCACTCAAATAAATTTAAGGAATACAAAAAAATATTATAAGGATAAAGTGAATTTTATGTTCCAAAATACCATATATAAATTTATAAATTCAAATTAATATTTTAAAATCCATTATTTTACACCATAAATAATTTTTTTTTATAAAAAGGGTTTCATAACTTTTTAGATCATATTTATTACATTATTATGTCATAAATCTCATGTATTTTGTAAATACGATATTTTTAAAATTCACACAAAATAAAAAAAATTGAAAAAAATATATAAATTTCTAAACTAATTTTTTTATGTTGATTTCAAAAGTAAATACCTTTCTTATAAAATTAAATTTCTAAAATAAATAATTTTTAATTCTTAAATAATATCATATAATACATGGAAAAACAATTCATTTAAAATAAATACTATTTATTTTTTTACAAGTGGTTACATTTATCTTTGTTGTTATCTATTAATTATTATATGATTGATATTTAATTATCTAAAAACATAAAATATTTACATCTTATGAAATTACTCATTTAATTAGGTGGAATTTAGTTTCTAAACATATAATTGAGAAAATGATTATAGTACAACAAACTTTATACACAATTATCATAAAGTTATGTCAGTAACCATTTCACTTTTTTAAAAAATATTATCAACACATAATAAAATTTTGTGATATAATTCATTATAAATATGACCAATTATATTTTAAAATAAAAATATAATATTTTATAATTTTATCTTATATAAAACATGTTACTTGGAATTTTAAACGGATATTTTTGACTAATGAAATATATATATAATATGATAAAATTTAGAAATTCATTATAAATTATTCTTTTAGTGTAAAAATAATATTTATCCATTAGCTTACAATAACTTCATTACAATGAAAATAATAATATTAATAAAAATGATATAGTTCTCAAAGAATAGTATATATATAAAATGAATCATAAATATAGTAAAATTAATATAATAATGTAAATAAAAAGTATAAAAGATAGAAATAGGAAAGAAATTAGTCTAGTGGTAGGTGTTTCACCCTTATCACCCTTCGTCGTGAGTTCGAGCCTCATGGCTTCACTGGATATGATAGGTTATTACCCAACCTGTGGGATTCCAATTTTCTAATAAAACATTTTAATAAATAAATTTCCATTATACTTGAAAAATATGTAAAAAAGTAGCTTAAGGGTTAATTTTTTGTATAAATTTTTGTTTTATTAAATATATGAAAATTTATTTATCATTTAATTGTAAATGTTTTAAAAAAAATTATAGACACATTTTTTAGAAACCTAGGATGATACATTCTACTACACTTAAATAAATTATGTCCTTGTAATTTTTCCTATTGATAAACTTATACATTAACTTAAATTTTATCTATTTTAATAATATATGGTAATAATTATTATAGATTACCTATTTATCTATATAAAAATAGAAATCTATTTATCTCACTATACTAAAATATTAAAAATCCTAATTCCCAAAAATAACAAAACTCTTCTCTGATACTAACTAAGACACCCTAGGCCCACACTTTTTGAATTAATTCTATATATAATTTTATGTATATCACAAGATTTATAATCAACTATCAATATCAAAATTTTAGTGTCTTTTGTAACTAGGTATATGTATATCTTTAACTCTTAATAAAAAGTAAAATTTAACTATAAAAACTCTCCACACATGAAATTATCTTATATATATCCCTTTTATTCAAATTCCTAAGAAAAATGGGAAACATGAGAAATGATGAGCTCAAATTTTTGATAAGGTTAAACAAAAGTGATAATAACCAAAGATCATAAGTGAGCACAAGATCAACATGTGGGTATAAGAACATAACCAAGGTACAAGAGCACAACAAAAGGAAATAATACCTTACAAAACATGGATCATAAGTCATAAATGATAACACAAGTCTTTTGTAATAAATAAGTAAAAATAATATGACAATGAAATCATAAGAATGTAGAAAAAATATAAAATATTACATCATAAGTATAATTCAAGTCTCACTGCCAAGATAATCTTCACATATTAGATAAAATACCATAGTGGATTGGATTTACTCCCTATTCCCATAAAAATTGTGTAAAAAATCCAATGGTGGATTGGTCTTACTCCCTAATCCCATAAACATTATGGTAAAGTCTCATAGTGTATTGGGTTTACTCCCCATTCCCATACAAGTCATCTCATGATGTATAAATCATTATCCAATACATTGGAGTGATATCAGCATGCACCCTTCACATTCATAACATGTATATACATATTTGTGCCATATAAAGGAATTATAATTAAATACATCAATAATGAAAACATAATAAAATTTTGGAAATAAAATAGGTATCCAATTTGATCAAGTAACACACTATTTAATGCTCTTCAATCACAGTAATGAACTATAATGTATTTACACCATATTGAATCAAGGGTGTATGACTTAGTCAATAATTATCTAGTAAATCAAATCCTTGGTATAGATGTGAATACCCTCAGATTATAGGATTAATTTATTATTATTCATCATGGAATGTAATTGGAAGAAAAGTAATACTAGTCCATAATTTATGGTGAGTAAAGAAAAAGGTGGAAATTGATCATTATTTATAAAGATTTCATTTCCACCACACTACAAGTACATAGAAACATGGACATAATGGATAAAAATACTTCCAAGAGAAATATGGAGAGTGATAGAGAATATAATCACAAGATACAATATGAGTGGAAAATAACCCATTTCTAAAAAAGTAATATATGAAAAATAAGACTTAAAATTAGTAAAGAAGGTCATCGAGTCATTAGTAATAAAGGTAAATAAATAAGATAAAAATCAAAGGTAAAGTTCATCTAATTAAATAGTTTTCAATAGTGGGTGATCAAATAAATAACAATATATTCAAACCCTTAATTATGGTTCAAAGTTATAAAGTGAATTTCCAGATGCATATCCCTTGATATTGTCAAACCAAGTATGTTGTTAGGCCTCTTTTCATGTGCCAAGGTGGATATTGAGTTAATACCCAACAAGCCTTTCTGAAGGTTATTACCCCTATTTAAATATATTCTAGATCTCATGTCCACTTTTTTATATCCATTTAGGTATTTTATATCTAGGAAACCACACATTAATTACTTTACAAAGTTTTTAGGATGATTTATCGAAATAAGAATGCTCGAGCATTATATCTACTTATGAATGTAGTATAATGAGAGGTAATTGTGATATCTTATTGAAAATAAGGAATTTATAATAACAACTAAAAAATTTTCATTTAAAAGATATGAAAAGGGAAGGATTTCAAAGAAAATGATAAATTTAGAGAAGTCATCAGGAACCCTTAAATATTTAGTAATCTTTTAAATCAAAATTTCTTTTTAAGAGAGAAAATGAAATGGAATATCAAATAAAATGATTAAGGAGATGATAAAAATATAATATTTCAAATTGGTAGTATATAAACCACATAAAAGAAAATATGTGTATAATAAAAACATGACTTAAAGAATAAAATTTGATATGTAAGACCCTTACCTTAGATTCTAGCTTTCTCATAATAAATTTAACATCATTTCACTTATGTCTGCTCTCTTCGATTGTTCTAAAACCCTTTATAGAAGGATTTCTTTTCAACAACAGAGGCATAAGGATGTGGTGAAGGATGGATAGAAAGGTATATTTCTGTATACTTCCAAATTGAAAGTTTTTTAAGAGTGGGGAGCAATGGGTGAAGGTGTGATTCTTATATAGTCAAAAGAGAGGTATTTTTAATTAAGTGTTTTATTATTTTAATATTTAGACCAACTAATTTTTTATAGCATTAAATCTAATTAATTCAATGGATAATTATAAAACAAATTAAGTTTATTTTAGTTTTTAATCAATCAAAAACTGATCTAGACCTTTCACCACTCAAATAAATGTAAAGAATCCAAAAATAAATTTTTTTAAGGATAAAATAAAATTTTTGTTCCAAAATTCCTTATAAAATTTTTTAAATTCAAATTAATATTTTAAAATTAAACATTTCAATCATTAAAGGTATTTTTTAATGAAAAAATTTTATTTCATTTTTAGATCATATTTATTACATGATTATGTTATAAAAATCATGGTTTTCATAAAAATGGTACTTTCAAAATTCTCGCAAAAATAATTTTTTTATAAAAATCCAAAAAAATATCTATAATATGTTATAATTCCATAAACTATTTACTTTTTATCAAATTAAATTTATAAAATTATTACATTCTAATTTTTAAATAAGATTATATAATATATGGAAAAACAATTCATTTAAAATAATAACTATTTATTTTGTTACAAGTGGTTAGATTTTTCATTGTTATTATATATTAATTATTATATAATTGAAAAATAATTATTTACACATGTAAAAAATTTAAATTTTATGAAGTTATTCTTCTAATTATGTGTCATTTTTCTTATAAATACTAAATCAAGAAAATGATTATATTACAACAAAATTTATACACCATTATCATAATGTTATTTCAATGACCATTTTACTTTTTAAAAACTATATTTTCAATACATAATAACCTTATTTTTATAATAAGTAATTATAAATATGAGTAATTACATTTTATTTAATAATAATTTATATTTCATAATGTTATTATATTATAAAACATGTTACATAAAATTTTAAAAGGATATTTTTTTACTAATAAAATATGTACATAAAATATGATAAAAATTAAAAATGTATGATAACATATTCCTTTACTGTACAAATAATATTTAACCATTATCTTATAATTTATTGATTACTATGAAAATAAAACTATAGATAAAATTAATTTAGTTATAAAAAAACTATATATGTAAAAGTAATTGTAAATATATTAAAAGTTATATAGGTATATAGATATATATATATATAAATAATGGAAGATAGAAATAAGACTACAAATTGGATAGTGGTAATAATTGTGCTCTTGTCAACTTTTATTCATGGGTTCGAGCCCCACAGCCTCACTGGATGTGATGGGTTATCACCTAGCATGTAAGATGCCCTTCTGTTGATAAAACATTTAAATAATTAAATTTCAATTTTATGGGAAAAATAAGTAAACAAGAAACTTCGGTGATAAATATTTTTATGGATATTAAGTTTAATAAAAATAAATAAATTCATTTTGAATTTATATTTTTATTTATTATATGAAATTTAAAAAACATTTTTTGGAAATGAGGAATGTGAAAAACAAGAATCTGATCTTATGGAAGATGCATTGGAAAAGAAGGTAAGGAGTTAAAATGACCTCACAAGACTTGTAAAGGATAATGAAGAATATATGACACTTTTAAATGAAATATTATCTATGTATAATGAATAATTATAGATATTTTTGGGGGGAATAATGTTTTTAAGAATGTTTTTCTGAAGATATCAATACATTTTAAAAACAATATAATATTTATAAATTTTAAAAGTGTATAGTTGGAAGTCAGAAGTAAGATAATAAATAATCTTGATTACTTGTTTCAAAAAAAGATAAAATACATGAATATAATGGTCATAAGTTGAATATAAAATGGGAATATATGTTAAAATTGGTTGTGTCTTAGACGTTTTCTCTCAATATGAAGTGCCTTGAGATGGATTTTAATTTGAAAAATCTAGAAGAGACAAAATCGGGAACTTCCCAAGATAACGAGAGAATAAATTATACCAAAAAAGTTTTATAAAATGATGTTACCTATATTGAGACTCTAAATGGTGAAAAAAATTGGAATCATCTCATTATCAACCCTCAACCATCTCATATAAATTGGTATCCCATAGCCCAATTAAATTTATTTATTCTTCATATTTTTCAACTGTTTGTGAATATTTAAAATAAAAATATACAAATTTGGATGGAGTTAAATTAAAAAAGTCACCACATCATCAAGGGATAATTTACCCATGTCTAGAAAAATAATCACCTCAAATAGAACCCAAAAAGGGGTTGAAATGATCTAAAAATAATATTCATGTAAATTGGGCCTAATTACACCTAAAGAGAAAATAAATAGGTTTGTACGCCATTTTTGGTGCTATAGGATGTTTAGACACATGTAAATTGAATTTTTGATTAATATATCAACATGTTCAATACAAGGAAGACCTAAAAATATGGCGTAGAGTTTAAAGTTGTAACACCCCAGGATTTCAGAGTGTGTTATTTCTTAAAAATAATTCAATAACATGCACTACACGCAACACCGAGTTCAATCACACCATTAAAAGAGTTCATGAATAGTATTAACTACATTTTGAACTTTATATAATCCTTATAATTTTAGAATCCCTATTATGAGTTTCTTAGTCATATTGCAAGAACAGATTCATTTTCAGTATTTCACTTTTATCAACTTCTAATAGTGAAACCTTTTTAAATACAATATTTTAAACTTTTTGACTAAATGGGGACATCAAAAATTTAAAATGAAACATCCCAAGCTTCCACAGTACGCTTTCCTTTGAATAAAACAGTAGCGTGTGTTGTACGCAACTTCGAGTTCTAACACACCGTAACCAATCAAACTAGCTGTTATAAATAGTAATACCTACTTTTTGAAGTTATATATATTTTATATTTTAAAATTCACTTCATTTTTGGATTCGGAATATCAAATTTAGCCTAAGGTGAAATTTTGGTACTTTTCGGATAACTTTCATATTTTGATGAATAGTGAAAATTACTAAATTTTAATTAAAAACAACTTTTTTAATCAAAATAATTAATAGTGATAAATTGTGAATTTGAGTGGTTTTAAAGTATATTTAGAATATATTTTTACCATTTAATATAATGTTGTTCATTGGACATAATTTTACAATTAAACCGAACATAAACAAGTGTCAATCTTTTGATAGTTATTATCTCTTAAAAACACGCTTTTTGTTTTGACAGCGGGAATTAATTTTAAATTAATTTCTGCCACTTCTGTGTTTTGAATTTAGAAAAATGGATTACATATTTGGAATCAGGATGTTCAAATTGTGTAAATAGGTGACTTTTATTTTTAGACATTTTGAATAATTACTGCGGTAAATATTTTATTTACCATGGTTAAGGGTAAATCCGGTAAATAAGGGTTAAAAAATAATATTATAATAATACTAAATTACCCTAAAACATGTCTTAACCCTATTGGTTGATACATGGTCGACCATGGGCATCTTTGGGTCAATTTTGGGACCCCATTGATCCACTTGTAAGTGATAATGACACTTTATTTTAATTAAGTTAAAATGAATACAAAAATGGCATAAGCTTACATCTTTTAAAAGAACAATTTTTACATAGGGTTATACATGTTGGATTTTCGATTATAAATATTCATTAGAAATATAAAAAGATTTCCTACATAATGATATTTTATTTATAATTTTTAGACATCAAATAATTTAAATTATTAATGACACAATAATGATGCAATGTTTACCTCATTAATAAATCATTTAAATAAATAAGATTATAATGATTAAAATATTATCTAAAACCTGTCCAATTCTTATTAGTTGATGTTATTTAGAATATTAGTCATCTTATCTTAGACCTCAATGATTTTTGGACCATTATAAACCGAATATAATTATATTATAAAGTAATACTTTCACTCTTTCCTAAAGAGCCCCTCTTCTCCCTTATAAAAGGAGACCACTTCTACTCATTCCTCACACCTCTCAAGCCACTTGGCTCGTCCAAACTCTGCCCAACTAAGCTCCCCACATCCCTATCCTCCTCCTTGAAGCTTCCCCTTAGGCAGAAAGCATTTCAAGAAGTCCATTGGTTCCAACCAAAGTGAGTTACCTAAATTAAAGGAGGTTAACCGACCCCAACAAAGGAAAAGTACAAGGTAAGGATTTATTTCGCAATCTCTTCATTATCCGAGATTGTTTATACATAATTATCTACTGGGACCTTGTTATCATCCACGTCCATGTTCCTTCAAAATGTATTTCAAAACATTTCTAATATTTAAAATAATATGGCTCAAAGTAATTTATACCCTTGTTTGACTTTTTATAAGAGGTTTATAAGGGAATCTTTCCGTCGTTTTCCAAACAAGGTGCTTTTAACCTTTTCGACAGAATTAAGATAAGAATGTTTTTTTAACTTATACGGCGGGTGCGGTTATTTTCCGCCGTTATAAAATCATCAAAGCTTCCCTTACAAGCTTATAAGAACATTTTCAAGAAAATGTTTTATTTTATATGGCTCTTAAATGGTTTCAAAAATAGAAAGAGATATTTCTCTAAAAAGTGTTTTGATTTCATCTATGTCAACATCCTTTGATGGATTTTACGCTTATTTGAAGTTGATTTATTATGATACAAAACTTCCATATTGTAATAAAGTTTTGTGATATGTTTGACTGTGGATGTGCCATTTATATAGCATTCACGGTTTATGAGTAAAGTATTGACATTTCGTATGCTAGTTCCAATAATAATGTTTATGTTATATTTCAACCTTTACTTCATATGAATGTGTTGGACAAGTATGTTCCAGGTTGGGGACTGGTTAAAGTAAGCCCTCCAGGTTGGGGACTGGTAAAAGTAAGCCCTCCAGGTTAGGGACTGGTAAAAGTAAGCCCTCCGGTTTGGTCTCTGGTTATTAGAAGGACTCCGGGTTGGTGTCCGGTTATTAGAGGCACTCCGGGTTGGTGTCCGGTTATTAGAGGCACTCCGGGTTGGTGTCCGGTTATTAGAGGCACTCCGGGTTGGGTTCCGGTTACAGTTAGCCCCAAGGTCTTGGGATGAGGCCTTGACAAAGAAATTAAAGTTCAACATTATGCATTCCAACATTATGAAAGTGGTTATTGATTTTTTCATGCGATTATTCGATTAGTAGAATATCCATGTGAATAAGTAAATGGCATTATTTCATTTTATTTATGCCATACCATGTTGAAAGTTCATGTTTGAAAGGCTTTTGTTTTAGTTATACATTGCCTTAAAATATTATTCTTATTTATGAAAGTTTCCGCTATTTTGTTATCCTTACTGAGCATTTGAGCTCACCCCTTTTATATGTTTTATTTTTTCTAGGAAGTGAAGAAGTAAATTATGAATGACCTGCAGGGATATTATGTGGGGATATGAGTGTGGATTATGGAGACTTTATGTTGTTGTAGTAGTTTTTCATTTTATGATGTAATGTAAAACCTATGAATATATCTAGTGTTTCCAAGGCTACTAAACCAATCGGTCTTTCGAGATTTGATCTTTCTTGTGATCATGCCAATGTTATGTAATAATGCACTGACTCTGGGTAGCTGGGGTCGGGGCGTTACAAAAGTCAAAATAAACCTACTGCACTGCATCGGTTTTTGCAAAATAAAAGGGATCTATCCGGAGGGAATATATTTGCATCACTTGAAAATTTCTATGATTTTGGAAATTTTTATTGTCACTGATATGTGGAGTTTTGGTATGTACTATCCAAAAAAAATCTTCCACTAATTAGAGGATTAGGCCACATAAGTAAGTCATGAAATAAAGTAAAATAAAAAAGTATTCTTTAGAACATAATCAAAACAAAGGATTTGACCATTCTACTCCCAAGAGTGACGAAAAAAATATTTGGAAGATATAAAACCATTAAGTATAATATTCTTCAATTTTGTAAAGGGAGGCCTCATAATGGATCATTTAAATATGGACATGAAAATGAATAAATATAGAAGCAAGCTGGAATCCATAAGAAAAGATTCTATCTAAGAGATAAATAGTAGGATTGGATAAGAAGTTGATCCTCCTGGCGGTGAGTATGGGAGTCTTCCCAACAAAAGAAATTTAGAATGTTCTAAATATTTGTGTGGAAGGGGAACCTAGTAGAACACATGTTTTTTCATATGTATGATTTTCTTACATATATAAATAACAAAAATAAAACATTATTTTCTTCTAATACTAAAATTACAGCCACTGGAAAAGAATCCATTCTCAAAAGAAAGAATGATAATGTGCTTAAATAAGGAATAATTATATATCCAAATCAGATAGAATGGGATAATAATATGTAATAGACAAAAAATAAACAGTTTTCAATAATTTTTAAAGTTTTTAATACCATTCTATCTAGTAATAAATGTGAAACCAAAAATAAATCCATATTATTATAGTAGTAAAAAAATTTCATAGTTAAGAGTGAATCAAGAATAATGAAGACCATACACTTTATAGCCTCAAATAATAGATTTTTTGGGTTTAAAAATAAGTATTATCCATGTTTCTCACATTTAATTGATAATATAAGTCCATATTATTCCAATATTTTTTGTGATTGAGCATTATGGGAGAGAGAATTTAAGTTCAAGAATTAAATAATAGATTATACATCATATAATGTCTCAATTGGATTTATTTCAAAATTTATATCAAACTCTAACTAATATGATACATTCTTGAAAACAACCATTAAATTTTATGGGCATCATCCCTTAAGGGGGATCTTTCAAAAGGGTGAATCTTCCCTTGATTTATTAATTTTGATTAAATATTAAATTCTTGATGGCGTTAAATAAAAATGATTTTTAGGCGTGATCTTTATTTTTCCAACACTATTTTAACTTTAATTGATTATGGTTATCATGTAAAGGTTATTATCTAACTAAATAGGGGAAGAAAATATCATTCAATCGAAATGGTTTTATGTGTTAATTTAAGTGAGTGAAAGTTTAAATATTTCTTGATAAATATATTTGATCATCCACCAAAAAATTGAAAGGTCAAGTTGGTATCACATTGTGAGTTATATATATATATATAGCTTTATTGTCAAAATTTACCTCACTTATTTTTTACACCAAGCTTCCCCATGTAGACTTTGAGTTCATTAATTGATGCCACATTGCTAAAGAAAATGTAATTTCACCATTCTCTCATATAATGAGATGAGAATGGTGAAAGTGATAGAGCAAAAGAGGATAATAATTTTCTTTAAATTATAAGTGTTAATTGGAGAAGAAAATAGAGACCTCTCTTATACCCATGGTGCCAAAAATGGGAATAAAACCTTTCATTTTTTATTTATTATAAATTTGGGGGATTATAATTACATTGAATTTTAGAGAAAATTCGCAATTTCCAACCAATAAAAAGGGGTATATTAAAGTTACCTTAGGTTAAAGATGTATTTATTGTAAATTATCTCTTTTTTCAATAATATTTTAGATTTAATTATTCAAATGTGTTTTCTTGGGTGATGGACTTATTATCTAGCCACTGAGTGTAACGAAGATTCCCATGCAGTGTATGGGCAATGATGTTGAAGTTTGATCCATGAGAAATGGAAAAGAAGAGTGCAGAGGTTACTTGGTGACCAGACATTAAATAATATATGAATATTATTTAATAGGTCCTTAAGTAAAAGAAAAATATTGAATTTTGATAACTACTATCTATAACAAGTTATAAGAAGTTGAGAAATTTTTGAGGAGATTATTGTTAGACTATGTGTGTTAGGTAGATCATATAAGCTATAGGGAAAGGGTTTAAAATGGTTCAAAGTATTAAAGTATCTAGATGAGTTTTGAGGGACCCATACAAGTAACATTGATCATTTTAGTTTTTTTAATCAATGAATTAAGATCTCTTGGATGAATTTTTGATAAGGGTAGAAGTTTTTTTGAAGAATCCCCTCGACACGTCATATGGAATCTAGAATTTTTGAGCATAAGAATAAAATTTACCTAAGTGTTGAAATTATCATAAGGTTGGTCTATATTTTATAATGTTTATATATATGGTCATAAGGTTTAGATATACACATCATAAGGTTAAGTCTAACTTTATATGGTTGAGAAAACCAACATATAATTTTTATACATGTCTTTGTAAGGTTTAAATAAACTTAATAATGCTGGTACGTGAAGCTTATAAGGTTAATAAAAATTCAGGTATGGTTAAGAAATACATTCATAAGGTTTATTTTATGACATATTATGTAACACCCCAGGATTTCAGAGTGTGTTATTTCTTAAAAATAATTCAATAACTTACACTACACGCAACACTGAGTACAATCACACCATTAAAAGAGGTCATGAATAGTATTAACTACATTTTGAACTTTATATAATCCTTATAATTTTAGAATCCCTATTATGAGTTTCTTAGTCATATTGCAAGAACAGATTCATTTTCAGTATTTCACTTTTATCAACTTCTAATAGTGAAACCTTTTTAAATACAATATTTTAAACTTTTTGACTAAATGGGGACATCAAAAATTTAAAATGAAACATCCCAAGCTTCCACGGTACGCTTTCCTTTGAATAAAACAGTAGCGTGTGTTGTACGCAACTTCGAGTTCTAACACACCGT
This sequence comes from Viscum album, assembly GCA_963277665.1. Lineage (NCBI taxonomy): Eukaryota > Viridiplantae > Streptophyta > Magnoliopsida > Santalales > Viscaceae > Viscum > Viscum album. Next base: position 121,756,886 of record OY728156.1, read on the forward strand.
AACCAATCAAACTAGCTGTTATAAATATTAATACCTACTTTTTGAAGTTATATATATTTTATATTTTAAAATGGACTTCATTTTTGGATTCGGAATATCAAATTTAGCCTAAGGTGAAATTTTGGTACTTTTCGGATAACATTCATATTTTGATGAATAGTGAAAATTACTAAATTTTAATTAAAAACAACTTTTTTAATCAAAATAATTAATAGTAATAAATTGTGAATTTGAGTGGTTTTAAAGTATATTTAGAATATATTTTTACCATTTAATATAATGTTGGTCATTGGACATAATTTTACAATTAAACCGAACATAAACAAGTGTCAATCTTTTGATAGTTATTATCTCTTAAAAACACGCTTTTTGTTTTGACAGCGGGAATTAATTTTAAATTAATTTCTGCCACTTCTGTGTTTTGAATTTAGAAAAATGGATTCCATATTTGGAATCAGGATGTTCAAATTGTGTAAATAGGTGACTTTTATTTTTAGACATTTTGAATAATTACTGCGGTAAATATTTTATTTACCATGGTTAAGGGTAAATCCGGTAAATAAGGGTTAAAAAATAATATTATAATAATACTAAATTACCCTAAAACGTGTCTTAACCCTATTGGTTGATACATGGTCGACCATGGGCTTCTTTGGGTCAATTTTGGGACCCCATTGATCCACTTGTAAGTGATAATGACACTTTATTTTAATTAAGTTAAAATGAATACAAAAATGGCATAAGCTTACATCTTTTAAAAGAACAATTTTTACATAGGGTTATACATGTTGGATTTTCGATTATAAATATTCATTAGAAAGATAAAACGATTTCCTACATAATGATATTTTATTTATAATTTTTAGAAATCAAATAATTTAAATTATTAATGACACAATAATGATGCAATGTTTACCTCATTAATAAATCATTTAAATAAATAAGATTATAATGATTAAAATATTATCTAAAACCTGTACAATTCTTATTGGTTGATGTTATTTAGAATATTAGTCATCTTATCTTCGACCTCAATGATTTTTGGACCATTATAAACCGAATATAATTATATTATAAAGTAATACTTTCACTCTTTCCTAAAGAGCCCCTCTTCTCCCTTATAAAAGGAGACCACTTCTACTCATTCCTCACACCTCTAAAGCCACTTGGCTCGTCCAAACTCTGCCCAACTAATCTCCCCACATCCCTCTCCTCCTCCTTGAAGCTTCTCCTTAGGCAGAAAGCATTTCAAGAAGTCCTTTGGTTCCAACCAAAGTGAGTTACCTAAATTAAAGGTAACGATTTCTCTTAAATTATTTTCATTTATTTTGCTTCTCCAACCCCCAAAATCTTTTTATTCTTTTCTTTTGTAAAAACACCAGTATCCTCAATATACTAGGATGTTGTTATAAGAAGGATTAAAACTACACATACACACAACTCCATCTAATGGATGATGAACATAATGTTTCTGTGGATGGCAAACTAACGCCTCACGAAACGATGATTGTTCAAATACATCTTACCGCCTCTCATGGTGGCCATTATGATGGCACTGTAATTAAATATGATATTAATGATATATATTTTATATATAAGCTTCTGTAATTCCATTTTATTTCATACCATTATTCGTTTCATGTTGTATATACATACGATAATTTCATTTGAGGAAGTGCGGACTACCGCCCCCTTAAAATGATATGACTCGTTCATACCACACATGGAACGTATAAAGGATGGTGTTAATGAACTTAAGTAACATATATAAAATATTATATTATACTGGAATAGTAATATACCTATGTATCATTTGCATTCAATTCTTTTAAAATAAAAATTAAATGGAAGTAGCGTTCGTGCGTACGTACGGACTACCGTCTCCACGAACGCGGTGAGATCCATCCTCCATCGTATCCATTCAAGTCTTATTCTCATTTTAGGGTTAAAAATAATGTTAATATCATTCTGATTATGAATAAGATTTAATCTATCCATTAAAAACATGTCTTACGTAACCAAACATTTAAGAAGAACGAATCGATTATCACCTGAAACAACGATTATACTAAGATATTATTAATAAAGCAATGTTAAAAGATCATATATGATATCATATTAATGTATATGATTCTTGTATAATTTAATAACAATTATTTCACCATTATACAAGAGGTTAGCCGACCCCAACAAAGGAAAATTACAAGGTAAGGATTTATTTCGCAATCTCTTCATTATCCGAGATTGTTTATACATAATTATCTACTAGGACCTTGTTATCATCCACGTCCATGTTCCTTCAAAATGTATTTCAAAACATTTCTAATATTTAAAATAATATGGGTCAAAGTAATTTATACCCTTGTTTGACTTTTTATAAGAGGTTTATAAGGGAATCTTTCTGTCGATTTCCAAACAAGGTGCTTTTATCCTTTTCGACAGAATTAAGATAAGAATGTTTTTTTAACTTATACGGCGGGTGCGGTTATTTTCCGCCGTTATAAAATCGTCAAAGCTTCACTTACAAGCTTATAAGAACATTTTCAAGAAAATGTTTTATTTTATATGGCTCTTAAATGGTTTCAAAAATAGAAAGAGATATTTCTCTAAAAAGTGTTTTGATTTCATCTATGTCAACATCCTTTGATGGATTTTACGCTTATTTGAAGTTGATTTATTATGATACAAAACTTCCATATTGTAATAAAGTTTTGTGATATGTTTGAATGTGGATGTGCCATTTATATAGCATTCATGGTTTATGAGTAAAGTATTGACATTTCGTATGCTAGTTCCAATAATAATGTTTATGTTATATTTCAACCTTTACATCATATGAATGTGTTGGACAAGTATGTTCCAGGTTGGGGACTGGTTAAAGTAAGCCCTCCAGGTTGGGGACTGGTAAAAGTAAGCCCTCCAGGTTATAGACTGGTAAAAGTAAGCCCTCCGGTTTGGTCTCCGGTTATTAGAAGGACTCCGGGTTGGTGTCCGGTTATTAGAGGCACTCCGGGTTGGTGTCCGGTTATTAGAGGCACTCCGGGTTGGTGTCTGGTTATTAGAGGCACTCCGGGTTGGGTTCCGGTTACAGTTAGCCCCAATGTCTTGGGATGAGGCCTTGAAAAAGAAATTAAAGTTCAACATTATGCATTCCAACATTATGAAAGTGGTTATTGATTTTTGCATGCGATTATTCGATTAGTAGAATATCCATGTGAATAAGTAAATGGCATTATTTCATTTTATTTATGCCATACCATGTTGAAAGTTCATGTTTGAAAGGCTTTTGTTTTAGTTATACATTGCCTTTAAAGTTTATTCTTATTTATGAAAGTTTCCGCTATTTTGTTATCCTTACTGGGCATTTGAGCTCACCCCTTTTATATGTTTTATTTTTTCCAGGAAGTGAAGAAGTAAATTATGAATGACCTGTAGGGATATTATGTGGGGATATGAGTGTGGATTATGGAGACATTATGTTGTTGTAGTAGTTTTTCATTTTATGATGTAATGTAAAACCTATGAATATATCTAGTGTTTCCAAGGCTACTAAACCAATCGGTCTTTCGATATTTGATCTTTCTTGTGATCATGCCAATGTTATGTAATAATGCACCGACTCTGGGTAGCTGGGGTCGGGGCGTTACAGTTGGTATCAGAGGAAGTTTAGTACAAACCTTGGAAACTAGATTTAGATAAACTCTGATTAGAGCACGTAGACCTAAGATGAACTTTGAGGATTAGTATAGAAGAACTTCCTAGAATTTTGGTATCGTAGAGATTTTGTGATTTTTCCGAGCAATACGTCCCTGTCTGGATACGAGCAGGTAGAGGCGGCTCTGGCACAGATGTACCTAGGGGTAAAACCCGAAAACACCGCTTTGAGCTAGACTCGAACGGGAACTGGTGCACGACAACGGGCCTTGCTGCACTCTTGGTTACGACACTCCCGGGGGATATGCTTAGGATAACTCTCATTTTCTTTACAAATCATTTTGAAGGGATTATGAGTATATACTTCCTCAAAGAAAACATTCTTATGATTATGGATTATGTCCATAAATAGTTCAATTTATGTTAAGTGTTTTATAAGTATGGGATTATGTGTTTTGATTCATAAACTGATCTAGTTTATGCCATGGTATAGAAATGGCGCCCAGTAGAAGGAATGAGAACTCCAGAAATACACATGATTCAAAGAGAAGGAAGGATCATATCTTTCATGGTCTTAAGCTAGAATTTATAAGAGAAATAGTCTCCCATGTATTATCATCATATGAAGAAATAATATCATGTATTGATAAGATAAGTAAAGAGTTTACTGAGTCCTATGGCTTTGAAGGGAAGAAATAGAAGAAAAGGATGGAAGAGAGAAATATGGATAAAGGGAAGAGGGAAAAGAAGAATTTTCCCATATGTGGTAATTGTGGAAAGAAACACCCTAGAACTTGCCTGAAAGGAATGAGAGTTTGTTATAAGTGTGGAGGAAAAGGGCACAAAGTACGTGACTGCAAGGGTAAGAAAATGGTTTCAAATGTACAATGCTTTATTTGCAAGGAGTTTGGACACTACGCGAACCTATGTCCCAGTCATCAGTCTATGACGCAAATGATGCTATTGGATAATAATCAAGTTATGATACTACCACAGATGAAGAGGAATGATTAGAGTTCTTATGTTGATTATGTCAATTGAGTGTTGTATCAACAATGTACTTGTTATAATAATTATGGAGTATATAAGGATTGTACTGCAGTACTATTTCATTAAGGACTTGAGATTGTGTGGAACAAAGAAAAGTGACTCAATAGCAGGATAAATTTTTGGAAAATATATGGTTGAGATAATGATAAATCATAATATAGTTCTGATACTGAGGTAGTGATTTTGGAATAATATGTGATTGTTTTGGATAAATTATATTGGATATTCTTGACTACCTTGGAACTGATTAATGATTTGTATATTCCATCATTGTTGGGGTTTAAAACATTTTTGGATTAATGAAGTATATCCAGCATTCTATATGGAATAATGGATCATGAATGTAATCAATAAGGAATATGGTAATAGATGATGAAGGTATTTATATGCTATTACGGGGTAAAAAGGATCTATATTATGTTTACCTTCCTTATAAATGTTGGACTGTGAGTTTGGATAGAATTATTTTGGATAGTTCTAATTTGTATTATTTTGGATTGCCATAAAAGGACAACCCGGAGGTCGGGCAGCAACCTGTTGCGTCCGGCAAGGCCGTGAGACTTGAACCCGCAACCGAAGGGCGACAAGGGTGTATCACCTACCACTGGCCCAAGAGATGTCCTGGATTAAATAATGTAGTTTTTTTAAAAGATCTGGTAGATGAATTATAAATTCGTTTATTTTGGAACCCTGTACGAATAGTATAAATATAATTTTTTTTTACGAGTGAAAGATGAGTTTATGGAAGAAATTTATTAATGGACAAAACTCTAATTATAAAGTAAGTATATCTCCTTATGATCTTATCCAATCTCAAAAATAAATTCCTCAACATTAATAATAGAAACTTAGAACAAAAATGTTGTCCTAGATGGTACCTTAAATCATCACAAATTTATGGCTTTGGGATTGTTGGCCTTTTCATAGCCATGTTCTCTACCACTCTCCATCAGATAATTGATGGTTAGATTTCTCTTCCATATCCATATTTTCCTACATGGAACCCTAGTATGTGTTATTTTCGGTAATCTTCATACTTTCCACTCTTTATTTTAAATAGAGGCCTCATTAATTCATTTTTCGATGTGGGATTTCAACTAAGATATTTTGAAATGTCAAAAATGTGTTGTCCCAATACCCTATATTTTGTTGAACCGATGGTACTTCAAATCATCATAGATTGATGAGTTTAAGGACCTCAATTTTATACTTGTTTGTGATTGATGACCTCAATCACTACCTATAAATATTTACATTTTTCCTCCAATTATATGTCTCTAATTGCCACCAATGTTCTCCTAATCGAGATCATAATTTGGTGGTGACCCTTTCATTTATCTTTTCCTCATATTAAGACTAAATTTTAGTAACCCAATTTCCGATGTGGGTTTTCCCACAAATATATTTTCTACTTTCAACCTTTTATTTTCGAAGAACAATTTCAAATTGCGAGGACGCAATTTATTGAAGGAGGGGAGAATGTAACACCCCAGGATTTCAGAGTGTGTTATTTCTTAAAAATAATTCAATAACTTGCACTACACGCAACACCGAGTTCAATCACACCATTAAAAGAGGTCATGAATAGTATTAACTACATTTTGAACTTTATATAATCCTTATAATTTTAGAATCCCTATTATGAGTTTCTTAGTCATATTGCAAGAACAGATTCATTTTCAGTATTTCACTTTTATCAACTTCTAATAGTGAAACCTTTTTAAATACAATATTTTAAACTTTTTGACTAAATGGGGACATCAAAAATTTAAAATGAAACATCCCAAGCTTCCACGGTACGCTTTCCTTTGAATAAAACAGTAGCGTGTGTTGTACGCAACTTCGAGTTCTAACACACCGTAACCAATCAAACTAGCTGTTATAAATAGTAATACCTACTTTTTGAAGTTATATATATTTTATATTTTAAAATGGACTTCATTTTTGGATTCGGAATATCAAATTTAGCCTAAGGTGAAATTTTGGTACTTTTCGGATAACTTTCATATTTTGATGAATAGTGAAAATTACTAAATTTTAATTAAAAACAACTTTTTTAATCAAAATAATTAATAGTGATAAATTGTGAATTTGAGTGGTTTTAAAGTATATTTAGAATATATTTTTACCATTTAATATAATGTTGGTCATTGGACATAATTTTACAATTAAACCGAACATAAACAAGTGTCAATCTTTTGATAGTTATTATCTCTTAAAAACACGCTTTTTGTTTTGACAGCGGGAATTAATTTTAAATTAATTTCTGCCACTTCTGTGTTTTGAATTTAGAAAAATGGATTCCATATTTGGAATCAGGATGTTCAAATTGTGTAAATAGGTGACTTTTATTTTTAGACATTTTGAATAATTACTGCGGTAAATATTTTATTTACCATGGTTAAGGGTAAATCCGGTAAATAAGGGTTAAAAAATAATATTATAATAATACTAAATTACCCTAAAACGTGTCTTAACCCTATTGGTTGATACATGGTCGACCATGGGCATCCTTGGGTCAATTTTTGGACCCCATTGATCCACTTGTAAGTGATAATGACACTTTATTTTAATTAAGTTAAAATGAATACAAAAATGGCATAAGCTTACATCTTTTAAAAGAACAATTTTTACATAGGGTTATACATGTTGGATTTTCGATTATAAATATTCATTTGAAATCTAAAAAGATTTCCTACATAATTATATTTTATTTATAATTTTTAGACATCAAATAATTTAAATTATTAATGACACAATAATGATGCAATGTTTACCTCATTAATAAATCATTTAAATAAATAAGATTATAATGATTAAAATATTATCTAAAACCTGTCCAATTCTTATTGGTTGATTTTATTTAGAATATTAGTCATCTTATCTTCGACCTCAATGATTTTTGGACCATTATAAACCGAATATAATTATATTATAAAGTAATACTTTCACTCTTTCCTAAAGAGCCCCTCTTCTCCCTTATAAAAGGAGACCACTTCTACTCATTCCTCACACCTCTCAAGCCACTTGGCTCGTCCAAACTCTGCCCAACTAAGCTCCCCACATCCCTCTCCTCCTCCTTGAAGCTTCCCCTTAGGCAAAAAGCATTTCAAGAAGTCCTTTGGTTCCAACCAAAGTGAGTTACCTAAATTAAAGGTAACGATTTCTCTTAAATTATTTTCATTTATTTTGCTTCTCCAACCCCCAAAATCTTTTTATTCCTTTCTTTTGTAACAACACCAGAATCCTCAATATACTAGGATGTTGTTATAAGAAGGATTCAAACTACACATACACACAACTCCATCTAATGGATGATGAACATAATGTTTCTGTGGATGGAAAACTAACGCCTCACGAAACGATGATTGTTCAAATACATCTTACCGCCTCTCATGGTGGCCATTATGATGGCACTGTAATTAAATATGATATTAATGATATATATTTTATATATAAGCTTCTGTAATTCCATTTTATTTCATACCATTATTCGTTTAATGTTGTATATACATACGATAATTTCATTTGAGGAAGTGCGGACTACCGCCCCCTTAAAATGATATGACTGGTTCATACCACACATGGAACGTATAAAGGATGGTGTTAATGAACTTAAGTAACATATATAACATATTATATTATACTGGAATAGTAATATACCTATGTATCATTTGGATTCAATTCTTTTAAAATAAAAATTAAATGGAAGTAGCGTTCGTGCGTACGTACGGACTACCGTCTCCACGAACGCGGTGAGATCCATCCTCCATCGTATCCATTCAAGTATTATTCTCATTTTAGGGTTAAAAATAATGTTAATATCATTCTGATTATGAATAAGATTTAATCTATCCATTACAAACATGTCTTACGTAACCAAACATTTAAGAAGAACGAATCGATTATCACCTGAAACGACGATAATACTAAGATATTATTAATAAAGCAATGTTAAAAGATCATATATGATATCATATTAATGTATATGATTCTTGTATAATTTAATAACAATTATTTCACCATTATACAGGAGGTTAACCGACCCCAACAAAGGAAAAGTACAAGGTAAGGATTTATTTCGCAATCTCTTCATTATCCGAGATTGTTTATACATAATTATCTACTGGGACCTTGTTATCATCCACGTCCATGTTCCTTCAAAATGTATTTCAAAACATTTCTAATATTTAAAATAATATGGGTAAAAGTAATTTATACCCTTGTTTGACTTTTTATAAGAGGTTTATAAGGGAATCTTTCCGTGTTTTACAAACAAGGTGCTTTTAACCTTTTCGACAGAATTAAGATAAGAATGTTTTTTTAACTTATACGGCGGGTGCGGTTATTTTCCGCCGTTATAAAATCGTCAAAGCTTACCTTACAAGCTTATAAGAACATTTTCAAGAAAATGTTTTATTTTATATGGCACTTAAATGGTTTCAAAAATAGAAAGAGATATTTCTCTAAAAAGTGTTTTGATTTCATCTATGTCAACATCCTTTGATGGATTTTACGCTTATTTGAAGTTGATTTATTATGATACAAAACATCCATATTGTAATAAAGTTTTGTGATATGTTTGACTGTGGATGTTCCATTTATATAGCATTCATGGTTTATGAGTAAAGTATTGACAATTCGTATGCTAGTTCCAATAATAATGTTTATGTTATATTTCAACCTTTACTTCATATGAATGTGTTGGACAAGTATGTTCCAGGTTGGGGACTGGTTAAAGTAAGCCCTCCAGGTTGGGGATTGGTAAAAGTAAGCCCTCCAGGTTAGGGACTGGTAAAAGTAAGACCTCCGGTTTGGTCTCCGGTTATTAGAAGGACTCCGGGTTGGTGTCCGGTTATTAGAGGCACTCCGGGTTGGTGTCCGGTTATTAGAGGCACTCCGGGTTGGTGTCCGGTTATTAGAGGCACTCCGGGTTGGGTTCCGGTTACAGTTAGCCCCAAGGTCTTGGGATGAGGCCTTGACAAAGAAATTAAAGTTCAACATTATGCATTCCAACATTATGAAAGTGGTTATTGATTTTTGCATGCGATTATTCGATTAGTAGAATATCCATGTGAATAAGTAAATGGCATTATTTCATTTTATTTATGCCATACCATGTTGAAAGTTCATGTTTGAAAGGCTTTTGTTTTAGTTATACATTGCCTTAAAAGTTTATTCTTATTTATGAAAGTTTCCGCTATTTTGTTATCCTTACTGGGCATTTGAGCTCACCCCTTTTATATGTTTTATTTTTCCCAAGAAGTGAAGAAGTAAATTATGAATGACCTGCAGGGATATTATGTGGGGATATGAGTGTGGATTATGGAGACTTTATGTTGTTGTAGTAGTTTTTTATTTTATGATGTCATGTAAAACCTATGAATATATCTAGTGTTTCCAAGGCTACTAAACCAATCGGTCTTTCGAGATTTGATCTTTCTTGTGATCATGCCAATGTTATGTAATAATGCACCGACTCTGGGTAGCTGGGGTCGGGGCGTTACATATTAAGGTTGATATGAGGTGGCATAAGGTACAAACATGTCTGCCTAAGATTGATACAAACCTTCTTGAACTAATAAGGTTGATGTAAGGACCTAACCCCAGTTGCCCAAAGTTGGTGCCTTATTTTATTACATTGGAAAATAAACAAGGAATTTGAATCCTGAAGGACCAAGTAGTTTAGTAGATTTTGGAAACAATATACATAAATAATTTCAACTTTACATCATTAAAGGAAATACAATACTAATTTATCCCATTAGAAACATCCATGCCTCCTAGATTATGCTTGCAAGTCATTCATAATTTACTTCTTCATATCCTGGGAAAATAAAACATAAGTAAGGGGTGAGATGAAATGCTCAATAAGGGTAATAAATACAGTGGAAGATATCATAAACATAATACATGGTGAATAATTGAAAACACATTCCTTTAAAAATAATAATCTTGAACACTTTATGGCAGGAATATGAGTAGAGTAAATAATTCCATAAGAAAACATAATCATGGTATTATACTAGTAGAATAACCACATGAACTTTAAATTACTATATTCATAATGAGGTAAGTTCATATTCCAGACATTCTGAAACATTTTGTTAAGGCCTTGGCCAAGATGTCTAAAAATGATTAAGGCCTCGGCCAAAACCATATATCATATTGGGAAAGGCCCCAGCCAATTCCATGTTTATTTGTCCCATGAGACCTACCGATGCATTGAGGTGATATAGAGGGCCTCAACCATCACATAATAATTCTAATTAATTCCTCACATGTGAAGGGATGAACATAAAAAACATATACATTCATATTGAAACTATCATATGAAATGTAACTAACTTTCCCCAGTCATTAAACATAAAACACTAACCAATATGAGTAATATGGTGAATGGTTTTAGGATAGATCATCCACACTAAAATTATTCATATACCATTAAATAAAATATGTTATATGAAATCATAAATTATTAAAACCAATAATACATAAGAATCAATAAGAGTTTTGAATCAGACGAATATACTCTTATAAAATCATTAAGCAAATCTTTAGATAACTACTCCTTTATTTTGAAAAGAATAGTTCTTTTTTGGAAAAATATTTTAATAAAACAATAAGTAAAGTAAGAAATTATTTTCATAATAAAATTATTTATTTTATAAATTTAATGGTTTCCAAAAATAGATTATATAGTGACCTTGAAAATAAGTAAGAATTTGAGAAATTCCCTTGAACCGGGCTGGTATTTTGGAAACAATTTTGAAAGTTCCTTTTAAAACGTGTATCTATCCATAAAATAAGGAAGGTTTATGGTTTGTAAAAATATATAGAACACTCAAAATATTTTATTAGGACTTCAAAATAATATACAATATTTTCATTGAGGTAATTATACAATAAAAGTAACCCAAAGGAAAATGGAGGTTCAGGTGAGAAAACCCTTACCTTAAGTTCGAATGTGTTCCCCTCTTGAACTTAAGGTCCTGGAATATGAAATTATACTCATTAATGACTTAATTAATAACCTATTATAAAAATATTTAGTTTATCACAATTATTTTTACTTCATTTATCTTCTTATTGATAAGTTATAATATCAAACTTCATCGTTCCGGAGTGTTCGTTTTCTTGATTTTCATAATCGGTTCTCTTGTTTTTAAGTAATGGAGTTCAAGTGGAATGGTTGTAAATATCCAGAATTGAAATTACATATTATTTACGAACATCCAGAATTGTTAATGGCCAATCCTATAATTTGGTTACATGTAATGATGATTAATCATTAGATGACAACCACTTCGATTATTTGGTGGAATTTGGATTATTATAATCTAGTTTTATCATATAAATTAATAATATGTACATATACTAGTTCCTGAATACTAATTAGGTTATAATACATATATTATAGTCTTTTTAAACCATTAAAATGGTTTCATGGCCAGTAATGAAGCATAAATTGAATAAAGAAACTTCGTCGTCCACGAAGATTATAAATTGGAACCTCATGGACGTTGCTTTCGTTTATAAAAATAAAATGGAGGGATTAAGAATATTGATGATGGTTCTTCCATTCACATTATATAATTATAGTATATAGATTATACTGTAGTTATAATGGACATTTGGATAGAGGAGGTGAGGATAGGATAACAAAAGAAGATAAAGTGAAATGAAACTTAATGAAAAAGAATGGTGATTTACCTCAAGAAATAACCTCCTTAAGGGAAGGAGTTTTGGTATTTTGAAAATACCAAGACATTATTGGAAATGGGGAGTGACTAGTTAAGGTTAATTGGGTAGAGATTTTATGATCTTCAAGTCATATAGGAGTTAAGAGAAGAGGGAGTGAGGGGGGTTTATAGTGGAGGAGAGGTGTAAATTTTGAATATTTTATTCATTATTTTATTATTTCCATCAAGACAACCAATAGTGTTGTTTCATGTGACCAATAATAGTAATAAGGGCATGTGAGTTCAAACCAAGTTTCATTACATCACTTATGATGTCATAAATAGTTTATTTAACTGATAAATTGAAAATACGATATTTTATCGTATTTCACTATTCATAAAAAATTCCAGAATTTCAGAAAAATCCCAAAAATTCACCCTTACCATTTTTCAATGTGTAGAATTAAAAAATAAGCTCCATTTTTCAAAAATAATTTTTTAAATATTTTTAATATAATTTTTAAATAAAATCATTTTTTATTTTGAAAAATAACAATTTTAAATGTATAATTAGTTTTATATTACATTGAAAAATTAATTAAGATCTCATTATCGTATTACCTTAAGAAAATAAAATAGTATAATTATTTAATATTCATAAGGTTCATATTACTATTCATATTAATATTCATAAGGTTATGTTACTATTCACCAAAAATCAAGTTTTTTCTATCAGACTCCAAATGACTTAATGATCACAACTCTAGATGACCATTTTTCCAAATTCAAAACATAGTAGGTGAAAAATTGTGTTAAATGCATTCAATATTTATTTTCGAAACCTGGGGGTGTTACATTCTCCCCTCATTAAAAAAATTTCATCCTCGAAATTCACAAAATGTTACCTAAAAAGATTTGGGTATGTCTTCAACATAATCTCCTCAAGCTCCCATGTTGCTTCCTCCATATTATAGTTCCTCCAAACAACCTTTACCAGACAAGTCATCTGATTTCTTAATACTTATTATCTAGTATCAAGAATCTTGATAGGCTCTTCACGATAAGACAGATTAGGCTCAAGTCCAATTTCTTTATAGGTGAGTACATGTGTTGGGTTTGGCATGTATTTTCTTAACATTGAAACATTGAACACATTGTGAACTTTGGAGAGACTTGGAGGCATTGCCAAACGGTAAGATATGGATCCGATTTGATCCAAAATTTTAAAAGGTATGATGTACTTGGGACTTAATTTTCCATTCTTTCCAAATTTTATAATACCCTTCCATAGAGACACCTTTAAGAAAACATAATATCCTTCTTGATGTTCTAAATCCTTCCTTCGGTTATCAGTATAGATATTTTTACTACTTTGAGCTATTTTGATATGGGTTGGATAATCTTCACCTATTCTGTTGTTTCTTCAACAAGTTCGGGGCCTCTGATCTTTCTTTCACCAAAATCATCCCATCATTATGGTGTGTGGCATCTATTTCCATATGATGCTTCATATGGTGCCATATGAATACTTGAATGTAAGATATTGTTATAGGAAAAATATATGAGAGGTTAATACTAATCCCGCATACCTTGAAAGTCAAATGAACAGGACCTCAGCATATCTTCCAAAGTTTGAAAAGTCCATTCTAATTATCCATCAGTTTTTGGGTGGTAGGAAGTTCTCAAATTAAGATTAGTATCTAGGGCCTTCTGAAGACTTTTCTAGAATGTTGATGTAAAATAGGGATCCTTATCAGAAAAAATTGATAAGGGTACACCATGAAGTCTTACAAATTCATTAATATATAGCCTTTCTAAACATTTAAGTGGTAAATCTTCTCTTATATAAAGAAAATGTGGTGACTTTAAAAGATGATCAACAATGACCCATATCACATCATTCTTTCTTGGAGTCTTTGGTAGCCCCATGACAAATTCCATCGTAATATCTTCCCATTTCCACATAGGAATAGTAAGGGGTTTCATGGCTCCTCCAGGATGTTGTCTTTTAACCTTCACATGTTGACAAACCAAACATCTCGACACATAATCAGAAATCTTTGTCTTCATGTTTTCCCACCAAAAATGTTCCTTTAGTTCTCTCTACATCCTTTTCCTTCCAATGTGTATAGAGAAATTAGATCAATGAGAATCATCCAACAAATCCATTTTTAGATTAGGTATATCAGGAACACAAATCCTTCTCCCAAATTTCAAAATTCCATCTTCATATATGAATTCAATCAATCTCCCATCATTCGTAGCTTTAATTTTATTTTGAAACTCCTCATTGTCAGTTTAAGAAAATTTTATCCTTTTTAGTAAAGAAGGTTTGGAAACTATTTGAAAAAGTAATGAGGTGTTACCTTCCTTGATAATTCTCATATCCATATTTACTAGATCCATGAACATAGGATCCCTTTCAACTCTCATCTTGTTCAGAATTCCGTGGTCCTTTCTACTCAAAGCATTTGCTACCTTATTTTCCTTCCCTGGGTGGTAGTGTATTGTGGAATCATAATATTTGAGTAGCTCAATCCATCGCCTTTTTCTCATGTTGAGTTCTTTCTGTGAGAATATATATTTCAAACTCTTATGATTTGTATATATATCAAATTTTTAGCCATAGAGGTAGTGTATCCAAATATTTAGAGAAAATATTACCGCTACTAACTCAAGATCATGAGTTGGATAGTTTTTTTCATGAATTTTTAGCTTCTTAGATGCATAGGAAATCACTCGATCATTCTGTATAAGGATACAACCAAGTCCTTCCTTTAATGCATCGTTATAAATAACAAACCCATCATTACTCAAAGGTAGTTTTAGGATCTGAGAATTCACTAACCTCCTCTTCAATTCTTCAAAACATTCATCACATTCCTTTTTCCATACGAACTTAACCACCTTTGTGTGAGATTGGTCATTGGGTTTTCTAAACGGGTGAAGTTCTGAATGAAACGTCGATAATAACCTGTTAAACCAATAAAACTATGTACCTCAGTTATGTTCATGGGAGTAGGCCATTCTTTCACGGCCTTTTTCTTCATAGGATCTATAGATATTCCATCCTAAGAAACAATGTATCCCAGAAAGGAAACTGATTGGAGCCAAAAAAATCAGACTTTATAAACTTCCCATATAATTCATTTATTCTAAGAGTCTTTAAAATAGTGTGCAAGTGATTTTCTTGATCTTCATATCTTTTAGATTATACCATGATATCATCAATAAACACCACTACAAATTCATCAAAATATTCCTTGAAAACTCTATTCATTATATCCGTGAAAACAGATGGAGCATCAGTCTGTCAAAAAGGCATTACTGTAAACTCGTAATTTCTATACCTCGTTCGGAATTTTTTTTTGGGATGTCTTCCTGTCTCACAAGCAACTGATGATATCCAGATCGAAGATAAATCTTTAAAAAATATTGGTCTCTATGAAGTTGATTGAATAAACCATCAATGTAGGGTAGGGGATACTTGTTCTTTGTTTTTATAGCAATTATCTCCGTGTAGTTAATGCACAACCTAAAAGATCCATCTTTCTTCTTAACGAATAGAACAGGGGCTGCCCATGGATAAATTCTAGGGAAAATAAATCATTTATAACTCAATTCCTCTATTTGTTTCTTTAGTTTTACTAACTCTACAGTGTCCATTATATAAGGTGTCTTTGATATGGGCCTTGAACTAGGAATTAAGTCAATGGAAACTCAATTTCCCATTCTGGAGGATGTCCAGGTAAATCCTATGGAAACACATCAATATATTCTTTTACAACAAATAAATCTTCTATTTGAACAGTTTTTTACTCACCCATTATTATTTCACTCCCTTCATTCCCAATAATTGAATTTAGTAGAACTACTAGGGGTGGATCTAGATGAGAACCCGATGGTGATGTTTCTACTCTAATGATAATAAATTCCTTATCATCATAAAAAATTGTAACCTCCTTCTTCTTATAATAAATTTTCACATCATAATCCAAAATCCAATCTATAAAAAGGATTACATCAAATTAAATCATTGGTATGATAATAAGATCAGTAGAAAATGCACGTTTATATTACATAATAGTAACTGATTCACAAAATTTTGTTGCAATGATACTTCCCTTATGAGTTTTGACTGACAACTCCCTTAATAAGTCAAATTGCAAATATCTAATTTTCTTAGAAAACTAGGAAGATACGAAGGAATGTGATGATCCAGAATCAAATAAATCATTGGATAATTTTGAGAAAACTATTAAAGTACATACCACCATGTCATTCAGAACTTCAACCTCTGTAGTTGTGATCGCATAATCTTGGCCATGCTCCCTTTCCCTTTTCTGTGGCATTTTTCCTTGATGCTTTGGACAATTATTAGCATAATGCCACAACTACCATATATTATATCATTGAACATTAATAGATTCTTTCTTTCCCTTGAAATCACCAGAAATATAGCCTTTCTATCCACATTTATAGAATACTCATTTTCCCTTTAAGCACGCACCAGGGTGCTTCCTTGCACAATTATCACATGGTAGAAATTAAACTCTTCCCTTCTTCCATGTTTCCTTATTTCCTTCCCCAGAGTTTTTATTATCCCTCTACATATCTTTCTTTCCATTAAAGTCATAAACATAGAGAATTCCTTTTTTTATCTTGATATCACATGAAAATATATCCTCAGATGATGAAAAAAATTAGGAGACTAGTGCCCGCTGGAGGAATGGCTTTAGGCAATCAAATAATTGATCAATATTTCTTCTCAGAATTTGTATGTAGTCTACAGCATGCCTTACTAACCTTGTGAAGTTAGCTTCATGCTTTGCAACATTATCATCTTCCTTTTGCTTCAAATTTAGAAACTGCCTTTATATATCTGATCGATGTTCATGAGGAAAGTATTTCTCTAGGAATATTTCCTTCCCTACATTCCATATCTTCTATCTCTTCCTCCTAATTTGTGTTTTGGATTAACGACCACCACTTATCCACATCTCCTGATAGATGATAAACAACCATGATGACCTTATCTCTTTCATTACATCCTAAAGAGAGAAATATATTCTCTAGAAAACTTATCCACTTATCAGCTACAAATGGGTTTGTACTCCCATAGAATAAAGGAGGTTGTTGTTGCATAAAGCGATCTAACATATCTCCTCCACATGGTGGATCTAGATGCTTTATACGGTTATGTTTATAATTCATAACCTGAGTAACTTGTCCCAGTATAGTTATAAGTTGCTCAGCACTAGTCACAGCACCAAATCCAACATCATTATCTTGCATCGGAGGGAAATCCCTATAGGGGACACGCACGTTCGTGCGGTTTTCATTCCTTCCACTAGGCATCATTTATAAATAATGGCATGCACAAGATTAGGGTATGAGTCATAATGTATAATTTTAACTTAACAAAATACTTAGAATAAATTGAGATCCTATGCATGTTTAATACCATAATCAAAAAATGGTTTCTTTGTGGAAAATTTACATTTAGATCCTTCATAATGGATTGTAAAAAAATTTGAATTATCCTTAGCATATCCCTTGGTAGTGTCAATACAGAGAGTTTAGAAAGTCATATTGTCATGTACCAGGATACTCTGGGTCAAGCCCAAAACTCCTTAATGGAGCTTTCACTCCTAGGTACATCTGTGCCAGAGCCACCTCTACCTATTTGTATTCAGATAAGGATGTATTTTCTAGAAAGATCCACATAATCTATTCCTTACCAAAATAACAGGATGTTATTGTATTCTTATCCTCAAAGACTATATTATGGATTTTTTTCCCTAATCTACATTTTCTAAATCTATTTTCTATGATTTATACTAAACTTATTTTGATACCAACATTAAGGACCCGACCCCAATTACCCAGAGTTGTTGCCTTATTTTATTACTTTGGCATATAAACAAGGAATATGAATCCCGAAGGACCAAGTAATTTAGTATATTTTGGAAACAAGTTACATAAATAAGTTCAACTTTACATCATTAAAGGGAATGAAACACTAATTTATTCCATTAGAAATATACATGCCTCCTAGATTATGCTTGCAAGTCATTCATAAATTACTTCTTCATATCCTAGGAAAATGAAAAATAAGAAAGGGGTGAGCTCAAATGCTCAGTAAGGGTAAGAAATACAGTAGAAGATAGCATAAACATAATACATGGTGAATAATTGAAAACACATGACTTTAAAAATAATAAACTTGAACACATTATGGTAAGAATATCAGTTGAGTAAATAATGTCATAATAAAACATCATCATGGGTATTCTACTAGTTGAATAACCACATGAAATTTCAATTGCTAGATTCATAATGAGGGAAGTGAATATGTCAGACATTCTGAAACATTTTGTCAAGGACTCTGCCAAGACATCTAAAAATGATTAAGGCCTCGTCCAAAACCATATATCACATTGGGAAAGGCCTCGTCCAATTCCATGTCGATTTGTCCCATGAGACCTACCGATGCATCGAGGGTCTATAGCGGGTCCCACCCATCAAATAATAAGTCCAATGAATTTATCATATGAGTGGGGATAAACATAAATAACATATAAATTCATATTGAAACTATCATATGAAATGTTACTAACTTTCCCCCATTCATTAAACATAAAACACTAACCATTTTGAGTAATATGGTGAGTGGTTTTAGGATAGATCATCCACAATACAATTGGTCATAAACCATTCAATGAAATATGATAGATGAAATCAAAAATTATTAAACCCAATAATAAATAATAATCAACAATAGTGTTGAGTGAGAAAAAAATACTGTTATAAAATCATTAAGCAATTCTTGAGATAACTACGCTTTTATTTTGATAAGAATAGTTATTTTTGGAAAAATCTTTTTATAAAACCATAAGTGAAGTAAAAAAAATTACAAATAAAATGAGTGATTTTATAAATATAATGGTTTCCAACAAAATATTATAGATCACCCTTCAAAATAGGTAAGAATTTTAGAAATTCTCTTTAGTCGCGCTTGTATTTTGAAAACAATTTTGAAAGTTCCTTTTAAAACGTGTATCTATCCATAAAATAAGGAAGGTTTCTAGTTGGTAAACATATATAAAACACTCACAATATTTTATGAGGATTAAATAATAATATACAATAATTTCATTGAGATAATTATACAATAAAAGTAACCAAAATGAAAATGGAGGTTCGGGTGGGAAAACCCTTACCATAAGTCTGAATGTGTTCCCCTCTTGAACTTAAGGTCCTGAAATATGAAATTATACTCATTAATGAATTAATTAATAACCTATTAGACATATATTTAGTTTACCATGATTCTTTGAGAAAAGAGAATTTCCATGTGAGGCATTTTCGAACCCGCTAAACAAGGGAACCCCCCCCCCCCCACGAAGAGGTCACTCTAGAGAGAGCCCCAATTGGGAAGGAGTTGTTCCTAGCCGAGAAGGAAGAGCATACCAGAGGGTTAAAACCCAGGTGGTGATGGTTATTCAAGAAATATATCATCAAGGGTGGGTTTCATCTCATTTTTTCTACCCATTCAAAAACCGGGTGACCCTGCAAGGTGAGTGGTTCCCGGGGGAGAGGTTCACCCCAAAAGCAGACTCCTAGGATTCGAACCCTGAACCTCCCAAAGAACGGCATTATTGTACCCATATCCTTCACCACTATGCCACCACTGAAGCAGAAAAACATTTGTAGGGTAATGCTCGCCTCCCACTGGGGGGCCCTCCATGCCCAAAGTGCGCGCACGTTCCCCGGCTAGGAAAATGGCTTTGACTCTCCCTGTGCATAATATGCATAGTGTCCGAGTTTGGAGGGATTCGTGTCTGGGCCAGTTCCTATGGATAGCGATGGGTAAAACTAGTGGGTTCCACTAAGCTAACACCCAATGGGAATATTTTATCATAATTCTATTTAGTTCATTTATGTCCTTATTTATAAGTTATAATATCGAACTTCATCGTTCTAGAGTGTTCGTTTTCTTTATTTTCCTACTCGATTCTCTTGTTTTTAAGTAATAGAGTTCATGTGGAATGGTTGTAAATCTCCAGAATTGAAATTAAATATTATTTATGAATATCCAGAATTGTTAATGGTCATTCCTATCATTTGGTTACATGGAATGAGGATGAATCATTATATGACAACCACTTGGATTATTTGGTGGTATTTGGATTATTATAAACTATTTTTGTCATATAAATTAATAATAAGTACATATACTGGTTCCTGAATAATAATTAAGTTATAATACATATATTATAGTCTTTTTAAACTATAAAAATGGTTTAATTACCAGTAATGATGGAGAAATTGAAGAATGAAACTTCGTCATCCATGAAGGTTATAAATTGGAACCTCATGGACATTGATTTCGTTTATAAAAATAAAAGGGATGGAGTAAGAATATTGATGATGGTTCTTACAGTCACATGATAAAAATACAGTATATATATGATATTGGAGTTGTCATGTTAATTTGGATAGAGGAGGTGAGAGAGGATAATAAAATAAGATAAAGTGAAATGAAACTAAATGAAAATGAAGGGAGTTTACCTCTTGAAATAACCTCCTCGAGAACCTCCGTAAGGGAAGGGGTTTTGGTCTTTTGGAAAGACCAAGAGATTTTTGGATGTGGGGAGTGAATAGGAAAGGGTAATTGGGAAGAGATTTTAGGAGCTTCATAGCTTATAGGATTGAAGAGAAGAGGGGGTGTGGGGGGTTTATAGTGGAGGAGAGGGGTAAATTTGGAATAGTTTATTCATTATTTTATTATTTCCATCAAGAAAACCAATAGTGTTGTTTCATGTGACCCCTTATATTAATAAGTGCATGTGAGTTTAAACAAAGTAGCCTTACATCATTTATGATGTCATAAATAGTGTATTTAACTGATAATTTGAATATACGGTGTTTTATCGTATTTCACTATTCATCAAAAATTCAAGAATTTTAGAAAAATCCAAAAAATTCACCCCTACCATTTATTGATGTGTAGAATTCAAAAATAAACTCCATTTCTCAAAAATAATTTTCTAAATATTATTAATTTAATTTTAAATAAAATCATAGTTAATTCAAAAAATAAATATTTTAAAGGTATAATTAGTTTTATAACACATTGAAAAATTAATTATGATCTCATTATCTTATTACCTTAAGAAAACAAAATAATATAATTATTTACTATTCATAAGGGTCATATTACTATTCATGTTACTATTTATAAGGGTATGTTACTATTTACAAAAAAACAAGTTTGTTCTATCAGACTCCAA
Organism: Viscum album; assembly: GCA_963277665.1. Lineage (NCBI taxonomy): Eukaryota > Viridiplantae > Streptophyta > Magnoliopsida > Santalales > Viscaceae > Viscum > Viscum album. The sequence goes on from OY728156.1 coordinate 121,778,568, forward strand.
ATGACTTACTGATCACAACTCTAGATGACCATTTATCAAAATTAAAAACATAGTAGAAGAAAAATTGTGTTAAATGCATTAAATATTTATTTTCAAAACCTTGGTGTGTTACAGTTGATGCTGCTAAAATTTTTACAAAATCACTGGCCACCGCTAATATGAATGAGACATGGTAAGTTTTATTCAATTAAGGATATATCAGTGAATATTGATATATTTGGTATTTTAATAGTTGTTATCTTATGTTAAAAAAATAATGATGTTATGATTATCCCTGATCCAAGATTCATTAGAGAAATAATCAATTAAACTTATTAAAGACATTCTTATTCATGTTTTACATTCTATAAATGGTCTAAAATGAATCTTATTATTTTTTTCTAAATGGGGAAATTTTTACCAAAAAGTTTAACAAAAAAATTATTTCAACATTTACTGTATGAATGTCCTTCCTCTCCATCATAAAAATTATTTTATTTAATGATTAATTTACAGGTTTCCATGGTTCTTTCTAAAGAAATTTATTTCCTAATATTTTGAGAATTCTTACATTTTAAATTAGTGATTTCAAAATTAAAAGGGTATTTTCTTCTAGAAATTGTTAAAGTGAAACTTTAAAATTATTTTCATATATGTAAACATCATTATGTGAATATTATGATTTATTAAGGATATACTCTAATGATATGATGTAATATATGTCTTCGGATGGCTTATGATCCTTCTTACTAGGGAAAGTATTGACATTATGTATGCTAGTTATTCCAATATAGATAGTTATTTAGTATTATGAAATGTTGTTTAAGTTATATTTTATATTCATATTATGAATGCATTCAACTTATTAAGTGATATGTGGGGATAAGTTATAGATATCCCCCCAATACATCCGTAGTTATCATGAGACAAAACAGGTTGGGTATTTGGCTAATTCCTTACCCATTTATGTAAGATGTCTTATAAATAGGACTCGATGGTTAGTTTAAGATGTCTGAAATTATGAATGCCATCATTATAAAATTATTTATTGATGTCCATGTAATTATTTAAATTGTTATGTTATACATGAATAAGTTTCAAGATCATGTGATTATTTATATGACATTATTTTATCATATTTATTCCTCACATGTCATTCATGCCTTATTTATTCTATAATAGCTTTTATTGTTTGTATTTTATTACTGAGAATCTGATCTCACCCTTTTCTTATGCTTCATTTCCCATGATTCTAGGAAGTGTACTATGATTGATATTCAAGGATATCCTATAGTGAATAATAATGTTATCAAACAAAATAATATGTTGTTATTTATGTTACCAAATTTAATAAGAGATTCAATCATGTATGCAGTTTACCATGACTACTAAATTGTTTAGTCCCTCGGGATGTTATTTCTTGTGTCTAGTACCATTATAATAAAGTAATTATTGGATCTGGGAAACTAGAGTTGGGGATGTTTTAGGAAAAATAACCTAAATTATCTCATAATCAGATTTTCCATTCTATGAAAATACAATTCTTAGGGGGTATTTTTAGCACCAAAAAAGGTGTCCCATGAAATTTTATATGGAATCAATGATAAGTTCCTCACTCTTATAACACAAGTCAAGTGTAAGCATAAAATTATCTTAGTTCAAAAAGAAATTTTATATGGGATATCTATATTTCACATGATTTTCAATCATCAAGTAATGAAGAATCCTTAAAACCATTTCTCAGTCTAGTGGTGTGGTGGTGAGAACCTTCCACTGGGAGTAGGTCATGTCTTTTATCCATTACTGATGAAAATGTATTGAAACCATAAAAACCATTTTATAGGTTCTTATAGATAATTTTTATCCTTATAAAATAATTTCTATAATTTTATCATATACTAGGGGTGTAACTCATTTTACAAGATTCGATTTGACTCCACGTTAGGCTAGAACATACTTATAGATCAAAATTAATAGTCATTTGAAGTAAGAAGAAGTTTTTTCAAATTAAGGTTTTGTACCAAGCTGAAATTCATGTGTTCTCCCAAGAAATGGTTTTCCAATAAAAGTATCCCCCACCGACCACCATTATAGATATGAAATCCCAACTGAGAACACGTAAGGTTGTGAAGATTTTTTCTATACACCCATGTCTCCATTGGACTCTAAAAGATTATTTTTGAATCCCAATATAATAAGGATAATAGAAAATCCCATGATCAGACCATCTTTATTGGATTCATACCCTAAGCACTAAGAACCTTAAGTGACAACCTCCTTAGCACTGATCACATGGGATCCATTCTCTACCAATACATTGGATTCATAATACTCAAGCATTGATACATTATCATTGGAATATATGGGTGCTGATGTACATATGCACCTATTCACCCAAGAACCCCATTCAGAGTCATTCCCATCCCTAAAGAGTATACTCGAGAACCCATTAACCTAGGACTAATGGATGGGAATTCCATTTCCAAGTTCATTTACCTAGGTTCTCCATTTTCCCAAGTTACCCACTCCTCCCCCTCCCATTCACCTAGGTCTCCAACATGGGTTACCCATTCGCCTAAGTCATCCACTTGGATTCCTATTTACATATAGGCCTCCAACTATGTGTAAACCCCTTTTGCACCTTATTTATCATCTAGTTAATAATGGATATAATGTGTATGACCAAATACTATCCTCATTTTTGGTGTAAGACCCAATAATAGTATCTATTATCTTGTTACCAAAAGATATAATAAATCATAAAAGGTCCTATCTAGAATAATACTCACTCAATATCTTTGTATCACCCATTTTAAGACACAAACATCATTACTTCAAGATGTTAAACTCCATAGACCATTCTAAAGAAAATAAAATAAAATATATAACTAGAATATTTGGGTTTTTAATCATGTTCCAATGGGATACCAAGGATGCTTCCTCGAGTTGCAATCCTAGAATCTTGGTACAATTGTCATCATATCTCCCCCTCAAGAGGAGGTATCTCCTAAACTGCACTAGCCTTCCCATGTGAAGAGCATAAAAAAATAACTGATTTATGTGATGAGCATAATATTGCCTCATGAATTGACATGATGAAGATAAAATGGAATCATACTATGTGTAATCCCAAATCCTTCCCCCACTAAGTCATGTCCCTCATGAGTCATGTCATTCACCCCTCATTTAGTAACCAATAAATAGGGGCATAAATATCCATATATGTACTTCATTCTTGGTGTAAGTCCCAATCATACCCTCTCTTTTATAGTTACTAACACACCAAATAAATTAAAAAGGTTCTCTCATGCAAAAGTCACACACCAACTATTATTATAAAACCTTTCTCCTATAAGTTTACTCTGACTGATTTTAAACTATTTATTCATCAACATATTTTATCTTTTTTTTAAAATCACCTAACAATATAGATATAATTTGTTTCAAACTTGAAGTTTTTTTTATGTATTCTATTATATAGAATTTAATTTTTTTAAGTTTATTTCCAGATATCCATAACATGAAAGTTTGGAGGAATGGATTATATAAATCATTGTGGAAGTGTAGAAATTGTAACATCTTGTCCTGAATCACTAAGAGAAATAATCAGATTAGGCTTCCATGTGACCTCATCCAAGCCTCCTCATAATCTAGATGCTACCAATAGGGTGTTGGGGATCTAGGGTGGAATGTTGAGGGGACTATACCCCTATATTAGAGTGCACAATAATATAAAAAATATCTAAACATCATCCACATAAATCATCATAGAAAATGAAAGTTGTAAATATACCCATCAATAAAAAATGAAATTCTATATATAGAAAAGAATGGTTATTCTATCATACAAGAATTATTTCCCACTCAACCAATCATATACATAGAAATAAAAATAAAAGAAATAAAATACAAATAAGGCCCTACTCTCAACTCCAAGCCTCACCTAATCTTAATCTTTGAATTTTTTTCTAACTTGATCGAAAAATCAAATATCAAGACTCATCCCAATCTACACCTAAAACAAGTGAGAGTTTCTTGGGTACCAAAATAAAATTTTATCCATCTTTACTAATAGTAAAAAGGATATTGATGATTTTTATGGGAAGATAAATATATCTAAAGGAACTATACTCCGACTTGGTAGTAAATTCACCAGAAGTTCAACTTATCAATAAAAATATTGTCTGAAAATTCAAGCACCATTATGCACTATGTTTCATTGATGAGGACACTAAAGGAATGAATTTTTGTTTATCAGAGTTTTATCCTTTGAAATGCCTGTTATTTTTATCTCAAGGTAACTGTTTTTTTATTAGAACTGCAATTCTAAGAAAATATGGGTGTTGATGATTCTGTTCAAAAATACTGATGGAACCAAAAAGTTTTATCTTTTGAAGACATATTTTCTAAAGAAATTATGTTTATGTTTCCAAGTAGTTGAATTAATTTTTCTGATTCCTAGTATTGTTTTACCAAAACTTACTTAATTTTGGTGGTTTAATTGCATATTAGTAAGTTTAAATGGGTTTTGTTATGTTTTTATTTATAGATCACATTAATCCAACCTATTTATGGGGAGATTTTTTATTTTATATTTAACTAACTTTTTAAACATTGAACTTTTAATATTTCTAAATAATTTATTCCTAATTTTTTCTAAAACAATATTCTATAAAAGTAGATCAAGATAGTACACCAGTAGATAACTTTCATAAAATATTTCATTTTATTTTTACTTATAGATTATCAAAAGAAATATTTATTTTTTATTGAATGTAATTATTTTATTTTTAATATCATTGAAATTTTAAACTACAATATTCAAGAAATGGAAGATTTTATTTTTTAAAAAAAAATTAATCATGTACTTTGGTGGGAATGAACTTGGACTATCTGATCAAAGGTGATCAATAGATATCATGAAACATTTTTAATATCTATATAAATCAAGGGGACCTAATGTTTTTTAGACAATTTCATTACTAATTGTTTAACAAAAAATTGTTATTTTTTGAATTATTATTCAAGTTTCTCTTCTTAAATTGAATCGACTTGAGAAATTTCTACTAGGGAAATTATGTGTGAAAGGATGATTAATTATGATTTTTTTAATATATAAATCTTTGTTGAATGATATGATCAAATTTAATGGATATATATTAGTAGTTATTAAAAATTAAGTATCCAATTCATTATTACCCCTGATTATCTGAGAGTTTTACAAAACAACCCAATTTACTAAATCACATGCAAAAAACAAAGGTAAATTTTTTCCTTTTTGAATGTTAGATTACTTTATATCTTAAAATATTTTCAAATTTAATTCTACTTCTACTTGAGGGGGTATTTTTTATATCAAAAAAATTACCATTATAAAAAGATGATTTAGTGTCACAATTTTAACATCAGTTTTATCATAACTAGCATTAATAGTGACATGGGAAGGATTTTAACATCGATTATGATAAAAAAATATTAAAAGCCAATATAAATGACTTTTAATGTAATATTTATAAAAAAAATAAAGTTAAAATATATTTAAAAATCTATTATGCATGACCATATATTCATTTTTCGATGTGATCTTTATAAAACACTTATACTCTCAACTCATGAACACACACCACCTGAACTCAATATTCCACATATGTTCAATTTTAAAACCTCTTTTTCATTGTTTATCCTCAATAATTTACCCTTCATCATTATTCCATGGCCCTAAACTTCATTCGGTCCACCAAAACCCCAATCTTCTCAACTCATGACCATACTCTAACTTTTTTTTGATCAATCATCGATATTGTTTTTTAAAATGTTTCTCCTCAATATTGTATTCTTCTCTCTTCTTCCCCCACCATGAAGTGTGTTATTCAAACATAAATATATATTTTACATTATTTACCTCCATATTTTTAAGTTACTTTTTTTTATTTTTTGGAATATTGATTAATTGTTTTTTAGTTATAAATTGCATTCATTCATTCATTTTTTTGTATCTATATCATTATCAATTATAAATATTTTTTCTATAATTAGTTTATAGTTATAATTTTTTATGATTATAAATTTTTTGTGATTATAAATTATGGGTATAATTTATTTTTTGTTATAAATATTTATATTTATAATTATTTATATTAATAAAAAAAATCATTATAATTTTTTTGTGTTCAAAATATTTTTTCCCCATAAATTTATTCATTAATATTTTTTTTCATTAAAAATATTTTTTATATAAGTTTTTCCTGGTTGAATTTTTTTTATTTTAAATTATTTTCCAGATATAAATTATTTATTAAAAATTTAGAAACATTTTATATGTATATGCTTCAATGTTTTAAATTTTTCTATTTATATATATGTGTGTGTGTGTGTAAATGTTTATATGTTTAAATATATTCATCTATTATATTATGACTTTAGGTAACTAATGGATCATAATTTTATAAATTCATGAAGAACTATCAATGAATATGTGAAAGGGGTTGAAAATTTCTTGGAATTTTCTAAATGAAATTTTGAAAAGAAAGATGTGATTTTCCATCCATGTGTGAATTTTTAAAATATGAGAAAATTGAGGTATAGAGAAATCAAATACAATCTGATTTAAAATGGTTTTATTCATAATTATACATGTTAGATATAGCATGGTGAAATAAAAAATAAGTCAAGATATAATGATGATGAATATGTTTAACATGAGAGAGAGGATCATTATGAAGAATTAATTCATGATATAAGTGTTGAAGCCATTAAAAACAGCAAGTGTTGAACAATTGTATGGAGATAATGAGAATGTAAAGTTCTCAGGTTACACTAAATTGATAGTGTTATTAGTAGTACTAAGATTATTTAATATGAAATAAATGAATGGTTGGAGTGATAAAAGTTTCAATGAATTTCTTGAATAGTTAAAATATCTATTTTTATAAGTCAACGGGCTTCCAAATTCTAATTATGATGAATATTATTCCTAGTGGGATTGGGGTATAAATAGCTACATTCCTTTCCTGTCAATTGTGTGATGTATATTAAGGGACATGGAAGTTTATCAAAATTCCTTGAATATAGGACATCATGATATAAATTGTATTGCAAATCTAATCATGATTCATTATCAAGAACATTCACTAGACCTAATACTGAATAAATTTGGTATCTTCCAATAATTCCTCATTTTAAGTGTCTATTTATAAATTCAAATGATTCATAGAGGATAAATTGGCATATAAATAATCATATATCTTGTGGAAACCTACATCACTTTTATTATTCACCACAATGGAATATATTTGATCACAAATTTTCTGATTTTGGAAATGAAGTTAGAAATCTCAAAATGGGAATGTGCATAAATGGAATAAATCTATATCAAAGCCTCAAAAGAAAACATATTTCATGTGTTGTTATGTTTATTATCTATAAATTTTCCCTATATATATTTATTGTAACAAACCAGTATTTCACAGTATGTTATCTTCAATAGCTTGTGTTTCATGCAATGCCAACTTGGCTTACGTTACGCGTAAGATTTTGTTTCTTCTAAACATCACTTTAGTATTATAATTATTTAATTGATATATTTATAACTTATACATTAAATATAGTAATATAAATAGTAATAAATAATTTTTAAATTTTATTCATACTGTTTTCACCTAAATAAAACATATTTGTAATAAAATGTACAAGCTTCGGTAAAATAGTTATATGTTTAGAAATACTATTTTCTTAAAGGAACTACTTTTTATGTCCTTTTATGAACAATAATAAAATTAATTTTAGATGATAAAAGAAATATAATTTGGTAAAATAGAAATAATTTTTGAATCTAGGATATCAAAATTATATTAAGATGAATTTTTGGTATTTTTCTGAAAACTTTCAATTGTTAATGAATAGTAAAAAATTCTGCATTATTGATAAAAACTGACTTTTTCATTTAAATAATTATTTTAATTTAAATTTATTTTAAAGTTACAATAGATATATAATACATATATTTTTAAAATTTAGTCCATTGGAATCAGTTTTATAATAAAACTAGATATAAAATTTCATTGAACATTTTAACATCTTTTTACCCACCTTCTAGTCACATTTGGAGATTAGCATTAAACGCAATTTTACCACTTCTGTGAATTTAATTTAAAAAAATGGATACACATGGTTGTAATCAGTATGAAAAATTTGGTCTAATATGATCAAAATAATTTTTTTGAATAGTAACTTTTGAATTTTATTTACCACAATTAAAGGTAAATAGGGTAATTAAATGTAATAAATTATATTGTAATAATATAAAATTAACCTAAAACTTGTCCTAATTTAATTGGATAAGTATTTTTCGACCAAAATAAACCTTAGATATAAAATATGATATTTTTTAAGCCACTTGTGTTAGATTAGGACATTTATTATATTTTATTTAAAGAAGAGTTAAAAATTTCATATTCAAATTTTAATAACAATTTTATTTTTAATACGAGGTTATATATGTGATCTGATTGACTATAAATATTTTTTAGAAATATAATGAATTTATCTACATCATGATAATTTATTTATAATTTTTAAACATTAAATTATTAAATTAAATGGTGACACAATGATGATGTAGTGATTATTTAATTAATTGAGATATCAAATAAATGATATTAAAAATATTAAAATAAATATAATTTTCTTTGATTAATAACATCAAAAAAATTATATATAACTTAGAAATGTTATTACATATTGGATTTATTGTTTCAAAGTTATCATGTTGGTTTGATATTTTAAAAATTAAAAATATTGAATAGTATTAAAATTGGCATAAATGTTATTTTAAAATAAATACTATTTTATTAAATGATATAAAAGTCATAAAAATATAATGTTTGGAAAAATAAATTTTAGTGTTATATATGTCATAAATGATCCTATTAGGGTTCTTTTGGAATTTTATAGTAAATATATTAACCCTATTGTATAAAAAGACAACTTGTCATAGTAAAAGTTAAATTGATTAACTAAGGGTTAAATCCAACAGATAAGGTTAATTTTATGGCCTAAACATGTGTAAAATTAATTGGTTTATGATATTGAAACCCATACGCATTTTATCCTATAATAAATTCAATTTTTATCCATTTTTAATTGAAAATTAATTTATATTAATTTAATATTTTAAGATTTTTCTAAAGTGCCCATCACCGCTCTTATAAAAGGGAACATATCCTTATCTTTAATTCACACATCTAAAGCCATTTGTATTAGCCAAACCCTAACCATTTCATCTCTAAACTTCCCTAACTACATCCTATATTCCATAACTTGGGAAAAAATCCATCCTATGGAGTCCTTTTGTGCAAATAAAAATAAGATACCCGAAAAAGAGGTAATTTTTTTATCACCTCTTTCAAATTTCTTTTCTTCTTATACTTATTATTTCTTAGTTTTTTCCATAAAAAAGTAATAAATCCAAAATATACTATATGTTTAGATTTTTTATGACTATGAGACAAACATATTCCTTCTTTTAACCATCCTAAGAAAAACAATATCACCATGCGTGTATACGTACGGCTTACCGTCTACACAACATGGTGTAAAGTATTTTTCATGTATACATTATTTCTATGGGTATAATGGTTAATATAAAGGATTTAAATAATTAATATTTCATCATATGTTTTTTTATAATTAATATACCATCCAATTAATTACTATTTGACCATTAATGAAATGATACCATCACTCATGCGTACGTACGGGATACCATCTCCACGACGCGATGAGATTCATCCTCTACATTAACAATTCAAGAATGACTATAAAAATATAAATAATGAATAAGTATGAAGTATATTACATTATAATTATACTGTAATAATATATTTATATATATACATATATACCATTTACTTCAATTCAATACGATAAAAAACACAAACAATGTTCATGCGTACGAACGGCCTATTGTCTCCGTGAATGGTGTATTCCATTTTATATATCTATCTATTATATATATTTATATTGAAAATATTTATAATATAAAAATCATTTTTTACATTCAGGAAGTAAGTAAATCATTATCTAAGTAATATAATCAAGAATAACAAGTCAAAACACATGCAATAAATAAAGCGATTATTACCCAGAATGTTTCTTTAATTTGGAAATTGTTAATAAATGAGTAACATAAAGTCATATAATAATCATATATGATATCATAAATATTATTATGATTCTTTTATAAGTTCATAATATTTTTAAAACCATTATACAGGACTTTCGGACGCATATGGTGAGTATGAGGCCTATGGTAAGGGGATTCCATCTCGCTTTTAATTTTTGTTAGATATAATCCATGTTCACCACTTATTTATTGTGTGTGGTGTATGTATTTGCCCTATTATATTTCATATCATGAATAAATTTATCTTCATGTTATTTAAATAATTAGTTTAAGATATCGGTATTATTATTTAAATGTTCAAAGTGTTATGGGGCACTTTGAATGATTAAAAAATTAATCCTTTCTCCCTTTCAATATTCTTGATTTTATTTTACATAACTATTTATGTGGATATAAAATAATTATAAAGTTAAATTTATATCTATTTTTATGTTCATCCAAATTTTTTAAAAAATTAATCTTTTAAGGTTTTGTGTAAGGGACTCTTTAACTAAAACATTATTTTAAACTCTTTAAAGATTTATTATTCTAAATATTTCCCATTAATGTCTATGTTTTCAAAATGGTTTTATGGATTTATTTATATGTACATGAATTTATTAAAATTTTAATTTCTTTAAAGAGTTTCAAAGTGTTATGGGACAGTTTTATTCAAAAATAAATTTTTAAATGTCTTCTTTTATAAGTGAGCGGCTTTTGGAATGAATGATTTCAATGAAAATGAGGTATTTGTCTCAAGATATTTTTAATGATTTTAATAGAGTATTTTCATATTTGTAAACATCATTTTTTGGATATTGTTATTAATTTACGTTGCTATACTATGATATAATTTACCATATTTTATTAAATGTTTTATGATTAGTTTGATCATGGATGTTCTATTTAGATACCATTCTTGGTTTATTGTTAATGTATTCATATTTCACCATTTTCATTTAAGGATTGTATTAGACTTAGTAAGTGATGGGTGGGGTCTGTTATAGCCACTAGATGCATCAGTAGGTCTCATGACAGAAAATAGATATGGACTTGTATGGGGACTTTCATGTTTAATTTCATATATGGATTTGGTCAAGGCCTTAACTATTTATTTTTAGATTTCTTGGTTGAGGCCTCGACGATATGTTTCATTTGTCCAACATTATTGATTCCCACATTATTAGATTAGTTATTGATATTAAATTTGATTATTTGACTAGTAGAATATCCATGTGCATGTTTAAATGGAATTATTTGATTTATTCATTCCATATTATAATGAATATTATGTTTAAAATGCTTGTTTTTCAGTTTTATACCTTGCCTTAAAATTTTATGATTATTTATGAAAGCTCCTACTGTATTGTTTAACCTTACTAAGAATCTGATCTCACCGCTTTCTTATGTTTTATTTTCCTAGGATTCCAATATGTAAATTATGATTGATATGCTGGTTTAAGATTATAGAATAATGGAATTCTCAAGGGATTATCTATGTTGTATTTTATGTTTTAAATTGTAACGTAAGGATATTGTATGTAATCTATTTTCCAAGACTATTAAACCAATTGGTCCTTTGGGATTTTATTCCTTATAATCATGCTAATGTATAAAAATAATGTACCACCTCAAGGCTTTTGGGGTTGGTGTGCTATAGTTGGTATCAATTAAATTTTAGTAAGAACCTTGGAAACTAGATTTAGAAAAACATTGATTATGGAACATTTCCCTAATATAGACTTTGAGGATAATTATAGAATAACATCCTAGAATTATGGTAAAATAGGGATTATGTAAGTATTCCAAGAAATACATACTTTTTGGATACTACAAGTGGATGTGGTTCTAGAATAGATGTACCTAGGAGTAATAACTTCGACAAGGTATTCCAGGCTTAACTCAGGATAACCTAGTACACAATAATGAGCCTTACTTCGTACCTAGTTTGACACTCCCAGGGGATATTCTTAGAGTAATTCACATTTATTTCCCTACCATTATGAAGGATTTAAAATTAGATATCCCCTTAAAGTAACCAAAGTTTATGATTCTAGGATTTATGATGCATAAATTTATGTTATGTATTATACCTTATTTAGAGTTATACAAAGTACATAACTTTATAAGATAATCCATTATATTCCATCTTATAGAAATGTCTCCTAGATAAAGGAATGAGTAACTCTCCGAATATAAATGATCCAAAGAGTAATAAGGATCATATCCTTTTTTGTCTTAATCATACATTTTGAAGGGAAGTAGTCTCCCATGTATTCTAATCATATGAATAAATAGTATCATGTGTTAATAAGATAAGTAAATAATTCTTATAGTCATGTGAATTTTAAGGGAAGAAAGAGAAAAAGAGGATGAATAAGAAAAACATTGATAAATGGAAGAAGGGAATGAAGGATTTTCCCATATGTGATAACTCTAGAAAGAATCACCCTTGTACATACTTGAAGGGAATGGGATTTTATTATAAGTATAGAGAAAAAGGACACCAAGTTTATGATTACAAGGTTATGAAAAAGGTTTTAAATGTACAATTCTTCATCTATAAGTAGATGGGAAACTATGTGAATAGTTGTCATAATTTTAAAATGAGTATACCCCAGATGATGCCATTGGATAATGATCAAGTTATGATACTACCATAGATGAAGAGGAATTATTAATATTCCTATTAAATAATTATTTTATTTGAATATTTTATTAGGAATGTACTGGTTATAAGAATTTTGGAGTATATAAGGATTGTACTGTAGTACTATTTCACTAAGGATTTGAGATTGTATGGTACCATGTAAAGTGACGTAGTTGCAAGTTAAAATTTCTAGAAAATATATGGTTGAGGTAAATATAACCCTAAATTTGTTTTTGATACTGAGATAATGATGTTGGAATAAAGATATTATTGATTTGGATAAAGTGTATAGGATATTATTGACTACCATGTAATTGATTAATGTTTTTTTTATTAAATCAATATTGGAGTTTACAACATATTTGGATTTAAGGAGTATATCTAATATTCTATGTTTTACATAAGGAATAAGGAAGCATGAACGTATTCAAATGGGATTTTATGGTAATTTATGGTATTTCCTTGTTTTAAGAGAATACATTATGGAGTTATTCACATGTCTATTATGTGACAAAAAAAGATCTGCATTATGTTATGTGTCCTTATAAATTGTTGGAATGTGGGTTTGGATGGAATTATTTTGGATAAGTATAAAGGATGGAATTGATTAAGTTGAAAATTGGATAGTATTGTTTAAGGTTAAAACACTTCTAAAGATTAGTTTTGTAATGTTATAAAAATATAGTTTTAATAATAGGAGAACCCATAGGTTTTCTGACAACCCATTGCATCAGACAAGGCTGTGGGAATCGAACCCACAACTAAAGCGCAACAAGGATTCATCACCTACCACTGGCCTATGCGATGTCCTAGTTTGTATAATGAATTTTTTTTATTTAAATGTTTTGATAAATAAATTATAAATTCATTTTTGTAACCCTATATGATTAAGATAAATATAATATTTTTTTAACTTTATTATCTATTTTGAGATAAAGATGAGTTTGTGGTGGAAATTAGTTAAAGGATGGAACTCTACTTATCAAGTATGTATGCTTCCATTTGTTCTTATTCTATTAAGTAAATTAATTCTTAAACTCTAGGGAAAGGATCTTAAAACCAAAAATGTTTTCCTAGTAATTTATTTTGTGATGAATCAAATGGTCCCTTGGATCATTGTAGATTTATATCTTTGTGGTTGTTCACTATTTCCTAATCATGTTCTCTATCACTCCCTATCAGAACTTGACAGTAACATTGTATTTCATATCCATGTTTTCTTACATGTAACCCTAGTATGTGTTATCTATGTTGACCTTCATACTTCCCTTTATTTATTTTAAAATGGAGGTCTCAATAATCCATTTTCTGATGTGGGATTTCAATAAAGATATTTTGAAAAATGCAACCCACAGTTTTTGATTCTGAGTTTAAATTGTGAGGATGAAATTTATTGAAGGAGGGTAGAATGTAATACACTAATATTTCATGGTATGTTATCTTAAATATCTTCTGTTTCACACAGCACCAACTTTTCTTGCATTACACGCAAGATTGAGTTTCTGTGAAACAACACTTTAGTATTATAATTATTTAAATGATATATTTATAACTTATGCATTAAATATAGTAATATAAATAGTAATAAATATTTTTAAATTTTAGTCATAATGTTTTCGCATAAATAAATCATATTTATAATGAAATTTATAAGTTTTGGTAAAACAGTTATATGTTTAGAAATACCATTTTCTTAAAGGAACTACTTTTTATGTATTTTTGTGAACAATAATAAAATTAATTTTAGACCCTCATAGAAAATGAATTTGGTAAAATAGAAATAATTTTTGAATTCAGGATATCAAAATTATCATAGAGTGAATTTTTTGTATTTTTCAAAAAACTTTTAATTTTTGATGAATAGTGAAAAGTACTACATTATAGATAAAAAATGACTTTTTCATTTAAATAATTATTTTATGTTAAATTTATTTTAAATTCACAATAAATACATATTACATATATTTTTCCAATATAGTTCATTGGAATAATTTTTATAATAAAATTAGATATGAAAATCATTGAACTTTTTGACGAATTTTTACCCTCCTTTTGACAAATTTACATATTAGCATTAAAAGTAATTTTACCACTTCTATGAATTGAATTTCCAAAAACATACATACATGGTTGTAATCAGTAAGAAAAATATGGTCTAATAGGATCAAAATATTTTCTTTTGAATAGTAACTTTTGAATTTTATTTACCACGGTTAAAGTTAAATAGTGTAATTAAAGGTAAAAATAATAATATAATAATATAAAATTACCCTAACATTTGTCCCAGTTTTATTGGATAAGTATTTTTTGATAAAAATAAACATTATGTTGAAAATATGATAATTTTTAAGCCACTTTTTTAGATTAAGATATTTATTATATTTTATTTAAATAAGAGTTAAAAATGTCATATTCAAATTTTAGTAACAATTTTATTTTTAATATAAGGTTATATAAGAGATATGATTGACTATAAATAGTATTTAGAAATATAAAAAATTTATATACATCATGACAATTTATTTTGTCAAGACCCGTCCCCTGGGGCATGTGTCGTGACTACCCCAAATCTGCCTTGCATAGGCTAGGAGATGGCGACAAGCACCGGAAAGGCATATCCCAAAAAATAGGAAGGCATTGCCTTTAAACCTATACACACACACGCCCAACCACATCCCAACACACTGAAAGGGGAAACAAGTATACCACTAAAATAAAGCTGAGTGCAAGTACAAGTGAAAGTAAGTGGACCATAATACAAATCTAACAAGGAACTGAAAACAGTAATGTACAAAAAGAAACTCCATTGGACATTCGTAGAAAACCCCACCTGATCGTGAGAGTAGTGAAGCTATTGGAATCTGAAGTAGTATGTCCTTCCCGCTTGATCCTATTGGGACCCACTTGGACCGAGGCTACAAATTCCACCATCGTAGCATCCTTTAGCCCCATCCCCCTGAACACCTATGTCGAAACATCGATTGTGTGCACCAGACACAACACGTTCAGGAGAAGCTCATGCAGGGGTGAGTATGAAAATACTCAGTAGGGACCCAAAAGACCCCTGAAGATCTCTCAGTAATCCATGAAGGAAAACAACACAATGAAAATACCATATATGTAATACCCCCAAGCAAGACCTCAACCACATAGCACAAAGTAAAAGATGCAGCTCACACCAGGTATATTCTTGGGTTGTGATAGTAGCATCATCAGTCATATCATCGAACTCCTCGGCTCTAGAAAACATATCCACTTCTCAGCTACAAATGGGTTTGTAATCCCATAGAATAAAGGAGTTTGTTGTTGCATAAAGCGATCTAAAATATCTCCTCCACATGGTGTATCTAGATTCTTTATACGGTTATGTTTATAATTCATAACCTGGGTAAGTTGTCCCAGTATAGTTATAAGTTGCTCAGCACTAGTCACAGCACCAAAGCCAACATCATTATCTTGAATCGGAGGGAAATCCATACAGGGGACACGCACATTCGTTCAGTTTTCATTCCTTCCACTAGGTGTCATTTATAAATAATGGCATGCACAAGATTAGTGTATGAGTCATAATGTATAATTTTAACTTAACAAAATACTTAGAATAAATTGAGATCCTATGCATGTCTAATACCATAATCAAAAAATGGTTTCATTGAGGAAAATTTACATTTAGATCCTTCATAATGGATTGTAAAAAATTTGAATTATCCTTAGCATATCCCTTGGGAGTGTCAATACAGAGAGTTTAGAAAGTCATATTGTCATGTACCAGGATACTCTGGGTCAAGCCCAAAACTCCTTAATAGAGATTTCACTCTTAGGTACATCTGTGCCAGAGCCACCTCTACCTATTTGTATTCAGATAGGGATGTATTTTCTAGAAAGATCCACATAATCTATTCCTTACCAAAATAACAGGATGTTATTGTATGCTTATCCTCAAAGACTATATTAGGGATTTTTTCCCTAATCTACATTTTCTAAATCTATTTTCTAAGATTTATACTAAACTTATTTTGATACCAACTATAAGGACCCGACCCCAATTGCCCAGAGTCGGTGCCTTATTTTATTACTTTAGCATATAAACAAGGAATATGCATCCCGAAGGACCAAGTAATTTAGTATATTTTGGAAACAAGTTACATAAATAAGTTCAACTTTACATCATGAAAGAGAATAAAACACTAATGTATTCCATTAGAAACATACATGCCTCCTAGATTATGCTTGCAGGTCATTCATAATTTACTTCTTCATACCCTAGGAAAATGAAACATAAGAAAGGGGTGAGCTCAAATGCTCAGTAAGGGTAAGAAATACAGTATAAGATAGCATAAACATAATACATGTTGAATAATTGAAAACACATGACTTTAAAAATAATAAACTTGAACACATTATGGTAAGAATATGAGCTGAGTAAATAATGCCATAATAAAACATCATCATGGGTATTCTACTAGTCGAATAACCCCATGAACTTTCAATTACTATATTCATAATGAGGGAAGTTTATATGTTGGAAATTCTGAAACATTTTGTCAAGGACTCTGCCAAGACATCTAAAAATGAATAAGGCCTCGTCCAAAACCATATATCACATTGGGAAAGGCCCCGTCCAATTCCATGTGGATTTGTCCCATGAGACCTACCGATGCATCGAGGGGCTATAGCGGGTCCCACCCATCAAATAATAAGTCCAATGAATTTATCATATGATTGGGTATAAACATAAATAACATATAAATTCATATTGAAACTATCATATGAAATGTTACTAACTTTCACCATTCATTAAAAATAAAACACTAACCATTTTGAGTAATATGGTGAGTGGTTTTTGGATAGATCATCCACAATAAAATTGGTCATAAACCATTCAATCATATATGATAGATGAAATCATAAATGATTAAACCCAATAATAAATAAGAATCAACAAGACTGTTGAATTAGACAAAAATACTCTTATAAAATCATTAAGCAATTCTTGAGATAACTACTCTTTTATTTTGATAGTAATAGTTCTTTTTAGAAAAATCTTTTTATAAAACCCAAAGTGAAGTAAAAAAATTATTTTCCTAATGAAATTAGTGATTTTATAAAGATAATGGTTTTCAAAAAAATATTATATATCACCCTTGAAAATAGGTAAGAATTTTAGAAATTCTCTTGAGTCGCGCTTGTATTTTGAAAACAATTTTGAAAGTTCCTTTTAAAACGTGTATCTATCCATAAAATAAGGAAGGTTTCTAGTTGTTAAACATACATAGAACACTCAAAATATTTTATGAGGATTAAATAATAATATACAACAATTTAATTGAGATAATTATACAATAAAAGTAACCAAAATGAAAATGGAGGTTCGGGTGAGAAAACCCTTACCTTAAGTCTGAATGTGTTCCACTCTTGAACTTAAGGTCCTAGAATATGAAATTATACTCATTTATGACTTAATTAAGAACCTATTAGAAATCTATTTAGTTTATCACAATTCTTTGAGAAAAGAGAATTTCCATGTGCGGCCTTTTCGAACCCTCTACACAAGGGAACCCCCCTCCCCACGAAGAGGTCACTCCAGAGAGAGCCCCAGCTGGGAAGGAGTTGTTGCTAGCTGAGAAGGAAGAGAATCCTAGAGGGTGAAAACCCAGGTGGTGATGGTTATTCAATAAATCTATCATCACGGGTGGGTTACACCTCATTTTTTCCACCAATTCAAAAACTGGGTGACCCGGCAAGGTGAGTGGTTCCCGGGGGAGAGGTTCACCCCAAAGGGAGACTCCTAGGATTCGAACCCTGAACCTCCCAAAGAATGGCACTGTTGTACCCATATCCTTCACCACTATGCCACCACTGAAGCAGAAAAACATGTATAGGGTAATTCTTGCCTCCCACTGGGTGGCCTGCCATGCCCAGAGTGCGCCGCATGTTCCCCGGCAAGGAAAATGGCTTTGAATCTCCCTATGCATAATATGCACAGTGTCCGAGTTTGGAGGGACTCGTGTCTGGGCCAGTTCCCATGGACAACGATGGTTACAACCAGTGGGTTCCAATCAGCTAACACCCCATGGGAATAGTTTATGATAAATCTATTTAGTTCATTTATGTCCTTATTTATAAGTTATAATATTGAACTTCATCATTCTGGAGTGTTCGTTTTCTTTATTTTCCTACTCGGTTCTCTTGTTTTTAAGTAATAGAGTTCATGTGGAATGGTTGTAAATCTCTAGAAGAGTAATTAAATATTATTTATTAACATCCAGAATTGTTAATGTTCATTCCTATCATTTGGTTACATGGAATGAGGATGAATCATTATATGACAACCATTTGGATTATTTGGTGGTATTTGGATTATTATAAACTATTTTTGTCATATAAATTAATAATAAGTACATATACTGGTTCCTGAATAATAACTAAGTTATAATACATATATTATAGTCTTTTTAAACTATAAAAATGGTTTCATGACCAGTAATGACGGAGAAATTGAAGAATGAAACTTTGTCATCCATGAAGGTTATAAATTGGAACCTCATGGACATTGATTTCGTTTATAAAAATAAAAGAGAGGGAGTAAGAATATTGATGATGGTTCCTACATTCACATGATTAAAATACATTATATAGATAATATTGGAGTTTTCATGGTAATTTGGATAGAGGAGGTGAGAGAGGATAACAAAAGAAGATAAAGTGAAATGAAACTAAATGAAAAAGAAGGGTGTTTACCTCTTGAAATAACCTCCTTGAGAACCTCCTTAAGGGAAGTGGTTTTGGTCTTTTGGAAAGACCAATAGATTTTTGGATGTGGGGAGTGAGTAGGAAAGGGTAATTGGGAAGTGATTTTAGGAGCTTCATATCTTATAGGAGTGAAGAGAAGAGGGGGTGTGGGGGGTTTATAGTGGAGGAGAGGGGTAAATTTGGAATATTTTATTCATTATTTTATTATTTCCATCAAGAAAACCAATAGTGTTGTTTCATGTGACCCCTAATATTAATAAGTACATGTGACTTTAAACAAAGTATCCTTACATCATTTATGATGTCATAAATAGTGTATTTAACTGATAATTTGATTATACGGTGTTTTAAAGTATTTCATTATTCATCAAAAATTCAAGAATTTTAGAAAAATCCAAAATATTCACCCCTACCATTTTTTTACGTGTAGAATTCAAAAATAAACTCCATTTTTCAAAAATAACTTTCTAAATATTATTAATTTAATTTTAAATAAAATCATAGTTAATTCAAAAAATAACAATTTTAAAGGTATAATTTGTTTTATATCACATTGAAAAATTAATTATGATCTCATTATCTTATTACCTTAAGAAAACAAAATAATATAATTATTTACTATTCATAAGGGTCATATTACTATTCATGTTACTATTTATAAGGGTATGTTACTATTCACAAAAAAAAACAAGTTTGTTCTATCAGACTCCAAATGACTTACAGATCACAACTCTAGATGACCATTTTTCGAAATTAAGAACACAGTAGGAGAAAAATTGTGTTAAATGCATTCAATATTTATTTTCAAATCCTTGGGTTGTTACAGTTGATGCTGCTAAAAATTTTACAAAATCACTGGCCACTGCTAATATGAATGGTACATGGTAAGTTTTATTCAATTAAGGATATATCAGTGAATATTGATATATTTGGTATTTTAATAGTTGTTATCTTATGTTAAATAAATCATGATGCTATGATTATCCCTAATCCAAGATTGATTAGAGAAATGTTCAATTAAACTTATTGAATACATTCTTATTCATGTTTTACTTTCTATAAAAGGTCTAAAATGAATCTTATTATTTTTTTCTAAATGAGGAAACATTTACCAAAAATTTTAACAAAAAAAATATTTCAACATTTACTGTACGAATTTCCTTCCTCTCCATCATAAAAATTATTTTATTTAAAGATTACTTTAAAAGTTTCCATGGTTCTTTCTAAAGAAATTTATTTCCTAATATTTTGATAATTCTTACATTTTAAATTAGTGATTTCGAAATTAAAAGTGTATTTTCCTCTAGAAATTGTTCAAGTGAAACATTAAAATTATTTTCATATATGTAAACATAATTATGTGATTATTATGATTTATTAAGGATATACTATAATGATACCATGTAATATATTTCTTCAGATGGCTTATGATCCTTCTTACTAGGGAAAGTATTGACATTATGTATGCTAGTTATTCCAATATAGATAGTTATTTATTATTATGAAATGTTTTTTAAGTTATATTTTTTATTCTTATTATGAATTCATTCAACTTATTAAGTGATATGTGGGGATCAGTTATAGAAATCCCCCCAATACATCAGTAGTTATCATGAGACAAAACAGGTTGGGTATTTGGCTAATTCCTTACCCATTTATGTAAGATGTCTTACAAATTGGACTCGATGGTTAGTTTAAGATGTCTGAAATTATGAATTCCTTCATTATAAAATTATTTATTGATGTTTATGTAATTATTTAAATTGTTATGTTATCCATGAATAAGTTTCAAGATCATGAGATTATTTATATGACATTATTTTATCATATTTATTCCTCATATGTCTTTCATGCCTTATTTATTCTATAATATCTTTTATTGTTTGTACTTTATTACTGAGCATCTGATCTCACCCTTTTCTTATGATTCATTTCCCATGATTCTAGGAAGTGTACTATGATTGATATTCAAGGATATTCTATAGTGAATAATAATGTTATCAAACAAAATAATATGTTATTATTTATGTTACCAAATTTAATATGAGATTCAATCATGTATGCAGTTTACCATGACTACTAAATTGTTTAGTCCCTTGGGATGTTATTGCTTGTGTCTAGTACCATTATAATAAAGTAATTATTAGATCTAGGAAAATAGAGTTGGGGATGTTTTAGCAAAAATAACCTAAATTATCTCATAATCATATTTTCCATTCTATGAAAATACAATTCTTAGGGGGTATTTTTTAGCACCAAAAAATGTGTCCCATGAAATTTTATATGGAATCAATGATAATTTCCTCACTCAGATAACACAAGTCAAGTGTATGCATAAAATTATCTTATTTCAAAAATAAATTTCATATGGCATATCAATATTTCACATGATTTCCAATCATCAAGTAATGAAGAATCCTTAAAACCATTTCTTAGTCTAGTGGTGTGGTGGTGAGAACCTTACACTGGGAGTAGGTCATGTCTTTTATCCATTATCGATGAAAATGTATTGAAACCATAAAACCCATTTTATATGTTCATATAGATAATTTTTATCCTTATAAACCAATTTCAATAATTTTATCATATACTAGGGGTGTAACTCACTTTACAAGATTCGATTTGACTCCATGTTAGGCTAGAACAGACTTATAAATCAAAAGTAATAGTCATTTGAAGTAAGAAGAAGTTTTTTCAAATTAAGGTTTTGTGCCAAGCTGAAATTCATGTGTTCTCCCAATAAAAGGTTTTCCAATAAAAGTATCCCCCACTGACCACCATTATAGATATGAAATCCCAACTGAGAACACGTTATGTAACACCCCAGGATTTCAGAGTGTGTTATTTCTTAAAAATAATTCAATAACTTGCATTACACGCAACACCGAGTTCAATCACACCATTAAAAGAGGTCATGAATAGTATTAACTACATTTTGAACTTTATATAATCCTTATAATTTTAGAATCCCTATTATGAGTTTCTTAGTCATATTGCAAGAACAGATTCATTTTCAGTATTTCACTTTTATCAACTTCTAATAGTGAAACATTTTTAAATACAATATTTTAAACTTTTTGACTAAATGGGGACATCAAAAATTTAAAATGAAACATCCCAAGCTTCCACGGTACGCTTTCCTTTGAATAAAACAGTAGCGTGTGTTGTACGCAACGTCGAGTTTTAACACACACCACAACCGATCAAACTAGCTGTTATGAATAGTAATACCTAAATTTTAAAATTATATATATTTTATATTTTGAAATGGACTTCATTTTTGGATTCAGAATATCAAATTTAGCCTAAGGTGAAATTTTGGTACTTTTCGGATAACTTTTATATTTTGATGAATAGTGAAAATTACTAAATTTTAATTAAAAACAACTTTTTTAATAAAAATAATTAATAGTGATAAATTTTGAATTTGAGTGGTTTTAAAGTATATTTAGAATATATTTTTACCATTTAATATAATGTTGGTCATTGGACATAATTTTACAATTAAACCGAACATAAACAAGTGTCAATCTTTTGATAGTTATTATCTCTTAAAAACACGCTTTTTGTTTTGACAGCGGGAATTAATTTTAAATTAATTTCTGCCACTTCTGTGTTTTGAATTTAGAAAAATGGATTCCATATTTGGAATCAGGATGTTCAAATTGTGTAAATAGGTGACTTTTATTTTTAGACATTTTGAATAATTACTGCGGTAAATATTTTATTTACCATGGTTAAGGGTAAATCCGGTAAATAAGGGTTAAAAAATAATATTATAATAATACTAAATTACCCTAAAACGTGTTTTAACCCTATTGGTTGATACATGGTCGACCATGGTAATCTTTGGGTCGATTTTGGGACCCCATGTATCCACTTGTAAGTGATAATGACACTTTATTTTAATTAAGTTAAAATGAATACAAAAATGACACAAGCATATATCTTTTAGAAAAACAATTGTTACATAGGGTTATATATGTTTTATTTTAGATTATAAATATTCATTAGAAAGCTAAAACGATTTCCTACATAATTATATTTTATTTATAATTTTTAGACATTAAATAATTTATTTTATTTATGACACAATGATGATGCAGTAATTACTATAATAGTGAAAAATTAAAATAACTGATATTATAAATACCCAAATAAATATAATATGAAACTTTTAATGAATTAAACTAATTTTCTAGGATAATATGATATATTAGGATTGATTTAATTGACTTTTTTCGAAGTAATAAATCTGTTATGAGTTTCACAAAAATCAACTATTGAATAGTGTCAAAATTGACATAAAAGAGTTCTTAAAACAAATATTATATTATTAATTGATATTAAATTCCTAAAAATATAATGTTCGGCCAAGAGACTTATATAATGATAGGTTCATCATTAATGTACCACTTGGGGGTCTCTTGGATGTATATAGTAAGTTTATTAACCATATTATATAAAAATACAAAGAGACATTGTAAAAGTGAAACTAATTAACTTAGAGTTAATACTTAAAGATAAGGTTAATATAAGTACCCAAACCTGTCTAAATTCTATTGGTTGAGTGGTTTTCTACCTATCCCCACCTTAACCGTTTAATAATAAGCTTTGGAGCCATTAGAAACCGAATATGAATTTATTATAAATTAATATTTCTAGCTTTTCCAAAGGTGCCCCTCACCCCTCTTATAAAAGGGCACTCCTCCTTCTCATTTCTTCACACCTTCAAAGCCTTTTGGTTCGGCCAAACTCTGCCCAAATACTCTCCCAACATCCCTCACTACAACCTAGAGGCCTTAGTTTGATCATAAAGCCAACCTAAGGAGCCCTTTTGATCAAATCAAAAGGAAGAACCCGAAGAAGAGGTAATGATTTCACCACCCTTCTCCAAGTTCATTTCTTCTTCCACTTCTTCTTCCTTTGTTCTTACCATTCTAAAATAATAACTCCAGTATCTCACATATACTGTGATGTTATTATAAATATGGTACAACCATATTCAGTATTCTATCCACCCTTTGAATAACATGTCACCATACGTGCGTACGTACGGACTACCGTCTCCACGTCGTGGTGTAATTGTTATTCAATATAATATTATTTGGATGGGTATAATAATGATGTGTAACTCATTTAAATAATAAATATAACATGTTAATGATTCTTTATATATGATATACCGTCCATTTATATATTATTTTAATATCAAAAGAATGATATTGTCGCTCGTGCGTACGTACGGACTACCGTCTCCACGAACGCGATGAGATTCATTCTCCATCGTATCCATTCAAGTATAATTATCATTTGATTATTTAAAAATGATGTTTAAGGACTAGATATCATTCTGGATATGAATAAGATACAACAACCATGGCTTATGTAACAAAACATATAAAAGAAAATGAGTAAGTTAACTCCCAAAATGACGATAATTCTAAGATATTATTAACAAATCAATGTTAAAAGATCATATATGATATCATATTATTATATATGATTCTTGTATAATTTAATAACAACTATTTCACCATTATACAGGAGGTTAACCTACCCCAACCAAGGAAAAGTACAAGGTAAGGGTTATTTCACAATCTCTTCATTATCCGAGGTTGTTTATACGTAATAATCTACTGGGATATCTTTATCATCCACATCCATGTTTCTTAAAAATGTATTTCAAAACATTTTTACTATTTACAAGAATATGGGTTAAAGTCATTTATACCCTTGTTTGACTTTTTATAAGAGGTTTATAAAGGAATCTTTCCGTTGTTTTCAAAACAAGGTCTTTTTTAACCTTTTCGACAGAATTGAGGTAAGAATGTTTTTTTTAACTTATACGGCGGGTGCGGTTATTTTACGCCGTTATAAAATCTTCAAAGCTTCCCTTACAAGCTTATAATAATATTTTCAAAGAAAATGTTTTATTTTATATGGATCTTAAATGATTTCAAAATAAAAGGAGATATTAATTTTATAAGAATTTTTATTTCATCTATGTCAACATCCTTTGATGGATTTTAAGATTATTTGAAGTTGATTTATTATGATAAAAAACTTCTATATTGTATTGAAGGTTTTGTGATATGTTTGACTGTGGATGTGCTATTTTTATACCATTCATAGTTTATGGTGAAAGTATTGACATTTCGTATGCTAGTTTTAATACGAATGTTTATGTTATGTTTAAACCTTTTCATATGGGAATGCATTGGACTTAATAAGTGACGGGTGGAGCCTGCTATAGCTCCTCAATGCATCGGTAGGTCTCATGAGACAAACTAGTGTCTTGGCACAAGGCCTTGAGAAAATCTTATTTGTAGTCTTGGCACGAGGCCTTGGCTATGTGGTTATGATAGTCTGGCATTATGCATTCCAACATTATGAAAGTGGTTATTGATTTTTGCATGTGATTATTCGATTAGTAGAATATCCATGTGAATGAGTAAATGGCATTATTTCATTTTATTTATGCCATACCATGTTGAAAGTTCATATTTAAAAGGCTTTTGTTTTAGTTATACATTGCCTTAAATGTTTATTCTTATTTATGAAAGTTTCCGCTATATTGTTATCCTTACTGGGCATTTGAGCTCACCCCTTTTCTATGTTTTATTTTTCCCAGGAAGTGAAGAAGTAAATTATGAATGACCTGCATGGATTTTATGTGGGGATATGAGTGTGGTTTATGGAGACATTATGTTGTTGTAGTAGTTTTTCATTTTATGATGTAATGTAAAACTTATGAATATATCTAGTGTTTCCAAGGCTACTAAACCAATCGGTCTTTCGAGATTTGATCTTTCTTGTGATCATGCCAATGTTATGTAATTAATGCACCGACTCTGGGTAACTGGGGTCGGGGCGTTACAGTTGGTATCAGAGGAAGTTTAGTACAAACCTTGGAAGCTAGATTTAGATAAACTCTGATTAGAGCACGTAGACCTAAGATGAGCTTTGAGGATTAGTGTAGAAGAACTTCCTAGAATTTTGGTATTGTAGAGATTTTGTGAGTTTTCCGAGCAATACATCCCTGTCTGGATACGAGCAGGTATAGGTGGCTCTGGCACAGATGTACCTAGGGGTAAAACCCGAAAACACCGCTTTGAGCTAGACTCGAACGGGAACTGGTGCACGACAACGGGCCTTGCTGCACTCTTGGTTACGACACTCCCGGGGGATATGCTTAGGATAATTCTCATTTTCTTTACAAACCATTATGAAGGGTTTATGAGTATATACTTCCTCAAAGAAAACATTTTTATGATTATGGATTATATCCATAAATAGTTCAATTTATGTTTAGTGTTTTATAAGTATGGGATTATGTATTTTGACTCATAAACTAATCTAGTTTATGCCATTGTTTAGAAATGGCGCCCAGTAGAAGGAATGATAACTCCAGAAATGCACATGATTCAAAGAGAAGGAAGGATAATATCTCTCATGGTCTTAAGCTAGAATTTATAAGAGAAATAGTCTCCCATGTATTATCATCATATGAAGAAATAATATCATGTGTTGATAAGATAAGTAAAGAGTTTACTGAGTCATATGGCTTTGAAGGGAAGCAAGAGAAGAAAAGGATGGAAGAGAGAAAGATGGATAAAGGGAAGAGGGAAAAGAAGAATTTTCCCATATGTGGTAACTGTGGAAAGAAACACCCTGGAACTTGCCTGAAAGGAATGGGAGTTTGTTATAAGTGTGGAGGAAAAGGGCACAAAGTACGTGACTCAAGGGTAAGAAAATGGTTTCAAATGTACAATGCTTCATTTGCAAGGAGTTTGGACACTACGCGAACCTATGTCCCAGTCATCAGACTATGCCAAAAATGATGTTATTGGATAATAATCATGTTATGATACTACCACAGATGAAGAGGGATGATTAGAGTTCTTATGTTGATTATGTCAATTGAGTGTTGTATCAACAATGTACTTGTTACAATAATCATGGAGTATATAAGGATTGTACTGCAGTACTATTTCATTAAGGACTTGAGATTGTGTGGAACAAAGAAAAGTGACTCAATAGCAGGATAAATTTTTGGAAAATATATGGTTGAGAGAATGATAAATCATAATATAGTTCCGATACTGAAGTAGTGATTTTGGAATAATATGTGATTGTTTTGGATAAATTATATTGGATATTCTTGACTACCTTGGAACTGATTAATGATTTGTATATTCCATCATTGTTGGGGTTTAAAACATTTTTGGATTAATGAAGTATATCCATCATTCTATATGGAATAAGGGAGCATGAATGTAATCAATAAGGAATATGGTAACACATGATGAAGGTATTCATATTCTATTACGGGGTAAAAAGGATCTATATTATGTTTACCTTCCTTATAAATGTTGGACTGTGAGTTTAGACAAAAGTATTTTGGATAGTTCTAGTTTGGATTATTTTGGATTGCCATAAAAGGACAACCCGGAGGTCGGGCGGCAACCCGTCGCGTCCGGCAAGGCTGCGAGACTTGAACCCGCAACCGAAGGGCGACAAGGGTGTATCACCTACCACTGGCCCACGAGATGTCCTAGATTAAATAATGTAGTTTTTATTAAAAGATTTTGTAGATGAATTATAAATTCGTTTATTTTGGAACCCTATACGAATAGTGTAAATAGAATTTTTTTTACATTCTATTATCTTTTAGAGTGAAAGATGAGTTTGTGGTAGAAATTTATTAATGGATAAAACTCTAATTATAAAGTAAGTATATCTCCTTATGATCTTAGCCAATCTCATAAATAAATTCCTCAATATTAAGAAAAGCAACTTAGAACAAAAATGTTTTCCTAGATGGTACCTTAAATCATCACTAATTTATGGCTTTTGGATTGTTGGCCTTTTCATAGCCATGTTCTCTACCACTCTCCATCAGATAATTGATGGTTAGATTTTTCTTCCATATCCATATTTTCTTACATGGAACCCTAGTATGTGTTATTTTCGGTAATCTTCATACTTTCGACTCTTTATTTTAAATAGAGGCCTCATTAATTCATTTTTCGATGTGGGATTTCAACTAAGATATTTTGAAATGTCAAAAATGTGTTGTCCCAATACCATATATTTTGTTGAGCCGATGGTACTTCAAATCATCATGGATTGATGAGTTTAAGGACCACAATTTTATACTTGTTTGTGATTGATGACCTCAATCACTACCTATAAATATTTACGTTTTTCCTCCAATTATATGTCTCTAATTGCCACCAATGTTCTCCTAATCGAGATCATAATTTGGTGGTGACCCTTTAATTTCTCTTTTCCTCATATTAAGACTAAATTTTAGTAACCCAATTTCCGATGTGGGTTTTCCCACAAATATATTATCTATTTTCAACCTTTTATTTTTGAATAACAATTTCAAATTGCGAGGACGCAATTTATTGAAGGAGAGGAGAATGTAACACCCCAGGATTTCAGAGTGTGTTATTTCTTAAAAATAATTCAATAACTTGCACTACACGCAACACCGAGTTCAATCACACCATTAAAAGAGGTCATTAACAGTATTAACTATATTTTTAACTTTATATAATCCTTATAATTTTAGAATCCCTATTATGAGTTTCTTAGTCATATTGCAAGAACAGATTCATTTTCAGTATTTCACTTTTATCAACTTCTAATAGTGAAACCTTTTTAAATACAATATTTTAAACTTTTTGACTAAATGGGGACATCAAAAATTTAAAATGAAACATCCCAAGCTTCCACGGTACGCTTTCCTTTGAATAAAATAGTAGTGTGTGTTGTACGCAACGTCGAGTTTTAACACACACCACAACCGATCAAACTAGCCGTTATGAATAGTAATACCTAAATTTTGAAATTATATATATTTTATATTTTGAAATGGACTTCATTTTTGGATTCGGAATATCAAATTTAGCCTAAGGTGAAATTTTGGTACTTTTTGGATAACTTTCATATTTTGATGAATAGTGAAAATTACTAAATTTTAATTAAAAACAACTTTTTTAATCAAAATAATTAATAGTGATAAATTGTGAATTTGAGTGGTTTTAAAGTATATTTAGAATATATTTTTACCATTTAATATAATGTTGGTCATTGGACATAATTTTACAATTAAACCGAACATAAACAAGTGTCAATCTTTTGATAGTTATTATCTCTTAAAAACACGCTTTTTGTTTTGACAGCGGGAATTAATTTTAAATTAATTTCTGCCAATTATGTGTTTTGAATTTAGAAAAATGGATTCCATATTTGGAATCAGGATGTTCAAATTGTTTAAATAGGTGACTTTAATTTTTAGACATTTTGAATAATTACTGCGGTAAATATTTTATTTACCATGGTTAAGGGTAAATCCGGTAAATAAGGGTTAAAAAATAATATTATAATAATACTAAATTACCCTAAAACGTGTCTTAACCCTATTGGTTGATACATGGTCGACCATGGGCATATTTGGGTCGATTTTGGGACCCCATGGATCCACTTGTAAGTGATAATGACACTTTATTTTAATTAAGTTAAAATGAATACAAAAATGACACAAGCATATATCTTTTAGAAAAACAATTGTTACATAGGGTTTTATATGTTGGATTTTAGATTATAAATATTCATTAGAAATATAAAAAGATTTCCTACATAATGATATTTTATTTATAATTTTTAGACATTAAATAATTTATTTTATTTATGACACAATGATGATGCAGTAATTACTATAATAGTGAAAAATTAAAATAATTGATATTATAAATACCCAAATAAATAAAATATGAAACTTTTAATGAATTAAACTAATTTTCTAGGATAATATGATATATTAGGATTTATTTAATTGAATTTGTTCGAAGTAATCAATCTGTTATGAGTTTCACAAAAATCAACTATTGAATAGTGTCAAAATTGACATAAAAGAGTTCTTAAAACAAATATTATATTATTAATTGATATTAAATTCCTAAAAATCTATGGTTAGGCCATGAGACTTATATCATGATAGTTTCATCATTAATGTACCACTTGGGGGTCTCTTGGATGTATATAGTAAGTTTATTAACCATATTATATAAAAATACAAAGAGACATTGTAAAAGTGAAACTAATTAACTTAGAGTTAATACTTAAAGATAAGGTTAATATAAGTACCCAAACCTGTCTAAATTCTATTCCTTGATTGGTTTTCGACCTATCCCCACCTTAACCTTTGAATAATAAGCTTTGGAGCCATTAGAAACTGAATATGAATTTATTATAAATTAATATTTCTAGCTTTTCCAAAGGTTCCCCTCACCCCTCTTATAAAAGGGCACTCCTCCTTCTCATTTCTTCACACCTTAAAAGCCTTTTGGTTCGGCAAAACTCTGCCCAAATACTCTCCCAACATCCCTCGCTACAACCTAGAGGCCTTAGTTTGATCAGAAAGCCAACCTAAGGAGCCCTTTTGATCAAATCAAAAGGAAGAACCCGAAGAAGAGGTAATGATTTCACCACGCTTCTCCAAGTTCATTTCTTCTTCCACTTCTTCTTCCTTTGTTCTTACCATTCTAAAATAATAACTCCAGTATCTCACATATACTGTGATGTTATTATAAATATGGTACAACCATATTCAGTATTCTATCCACCCTTTGAATAACATGTCACCATACGTGCGTACGTACGGACTACCGTCTCCACGTCGTGGTGTAATTGTTATTCACTATAATATTATTTGGATGGGTATAATAATGATGTGTAACTCATGTAAATAATAAATATAACATGTTAATGATTCTTTATATATGATATACCATCCATTTATATATTATTTTAATATCAAAAGAATGATATTTTCGCTCGTACGTACGTACGGACTACCATCTCCACGAACGCGATGAGATTCATTCTCCATCGTATCCATTCAAGTATAATTGTCATTTGATGATTTAAAAATGATGTTTAAGGACTAGATATCATTCTGGATATGAATAAGATACAACAACCATGGCTTATGTAACAAAACATATAAAAGAAAATGAGTAAGTTAACTCCCAAAACGACGATAATTCTAAGATATTATTAACAAATCAATGTTAAAAGATCATATATGATATCATATTATTATATATGATTCTTGTATAATTTAATAACAACTATTTCACCATTATACAGGAGGTTAACCTACCCCAACCAAGTAAAAGTACAAGGTAAGGGTTATTTCACAATCTCTTCATTATCCGAGGTTGTTTATACGTAATAATCTACTGGGATATCTTTATCATCCACATCCATGTTTCTTAAAAATGTATTTCAAAACATTTTTACTATTTACAAGAATATGGGTTAAAGTCATTTATACCCTTTTTTGACTTTTTATAAGAGGTTTATAAAGGAATCTTTCCGTCGTTTTCAAAACAAGGTCCTTTTTAACCTTTTCGACAGAATTGAGGTAAGAATGTTTTTTTTAACTTATACGGCGGGTGCGGTTATTTTACGCCGTTATAAAATCTTCAAAGCTTCCCTTACAAGCTTATAAGAATATTTTCAAAGAAAATGTTTTATTTTATATGGATCTTAAATGATTTCAAAATAAAAGGAGATATTTATTTTAAAAGAATTTTGATTTCATCTATGTCAACATCCTTTGATGGATTTTAAGATTATTTGAAGTTGATTTATTATGATACAAAACTTCTATATTGTATTGAAGGTTTTGTGATATGTTTGACTGTGGATGTGCTATTTTTATACCATTCATAGT
Source organism: Viscum album (assembly GCA_963277665.1). Taxonomy (NCBI): domain Eukaryota; kingdom Viridiplantae; phylum Streptophyta; class Magnoliopsida; order Santalales; family Viscaceae; genus Viscum; species Viscum album. The sequence continues at coordinate 121,810,866 of OY728156.1, forward strand.
TTATGGTGAAAGTATTGATATTTTGTATGCTAGTTTTAATACGAATGTTTATGTTATGTTTAAACCTTTTCATATGGGAATGCATTGGACTTAATAAGTGACGGGTGGAGCCCGCTATAGCTCCTCGATGCATCGGTAGGTCTCATGAGACAAACTAGTGTCTTGGCACAAGGCCTTGACAAAATCTTATTTGTAGTCTTGGCACGAGGCCTTGGCTATGTGGTTATGATAGTCTGGCATTATGCATTCCAACATTATGAAAGTGGTTATTGATTTTTGCATGTGATTATTCGATTAGTAGAATATCCATGTGAATGAGTAAATGGCATTATTTCATTTTATTTATTCCATACCATGTTGAAAGTTCATATTTAAAAGGCTTTTGTTTTAGTTATACATTGCCTTAAATGTTTATTCTTATTTATGAAAGTTTCCGCTATATTGTTATCCTTACTGGGCATTTGAGCTCACCCCTTTTCTATGTTTTATTTTTCCCAGGAAGTGAAGAAGTAAATTATGAATGACCTGCATGGATTTTATGTGGGGATATGAGTGTGGTTTATGGAGACATTATGTTGTTGTAGTAGTTTTTCATTTTATGATGTAATGTAAAACTTATGAATATATCTAGTGTTTCCAAGGCTACTAAACCAATCGGTCTTTCGAGATTTGATCTTTCTTGTGATCATGCCAATGTTATGTAATTAATGCACCGACTCTGGGTAACTGGGGTCGGGGCGTTACACGTTAGGATGTGAAGATTTTTTCTATACACCCAAGTCTCCATTGGACTCTAAAAGGTTATTTTTGAATCCCAATATAATAAGGATAATAGAAAATTCCATGATCAGACCATCTTGATTGGATTCATACCCTAGGAACTAAGCACCTTAAGTGCCAACCTCCTTAGCACTGATCACATGGGATCTGTTCTCTACCAATACATTGGATTCGTAATACTCAAGAATTGATACATTATCATTGGAATATATCATTGTTGATGTACATATGCACCTATTCACCCAAGAACCCCATTCAGAGTCATGCCCATCCCTAAAGAGTATACTCAGGCACCCATTAACCTAGGAATAATGGATGGGAATTCAATTTCCAGGGTCATTTACCTAGGTTCCCCATTTTCCCAAGTTACCCACTCCTCCCCCCCCCCTCCCATTCACCTAGGTCGCCAACATGGGTTACCCATTCGCCTAAGTCATCCACTTGGATTCCTATTTACATATGTGCCTCCAACTATGTGTAAACCCCTATTGAACCTTATTTATCATCTAGTTAATAATGGATATAATGTGTATGACCACATACTATCCTCATTTTTGGTGTAAGACCCAATAATTTTATCTATTATCTAGTTACCAAAAGATATAATAAATCATAAAAGGTCCTATCTGGAATAATACTCACTCAATATCTTTATATAACCCATTTTAAGACACAAAAATAATTACTTCAGGATGTTAAACTCCATAGACCATTCTGAAGAAAATAAAATAAAATATATAACTAGAATATTTGGGTTTTTAATCATGTTCCAATGGGATACATAGGATACTTCCTTGAGTTTCAATCCTAGAATCTTGGTACCATTGTCATCACATATCCCACTCAAGAGGAGGTATCTCCTAAACTCGACTAGCCTTCCCATGTGAAGAGCATAATAAAATAACTGATTTATGTGATGAGCATAATATTGCCTCATTAATTGACATGAGGAAGATAAAATGGAATCATACTATGTGTAAGCCCAAATCCTTCCCCCACTAAGTCGTGTCCCTCGTGAGTCCTATCATTCACCCCTCATTTAGTAAACAATAAATAGGGGCATAAATATCCATATATATACCTCATTCTTGGTGTAAGTCATAATCATACCCTCTCTTTTATAGTTACTAACACACCAAAAAAAATTACAAAGGTTCTCTCATACAAAAGTCACACGCCAACTATTATTATAAAACCTTTCTCCTATAAGTTTACTCTGAATGATTTTAAACTATTTATTCATAAACATATTTTATCCTTATTTTTTAAAATCACATAACAATAAAGATATAATTTGTTTCAAACTTGAAGTTTTTGTTTAAGTGTTCTATTATATAGAATTTAATTTTTTTAATTTTATTTCCAGATATCCATAACATGAATGTTTGGAGGAATGGATTATATAAATCATTGTGGAAGTTTAGAAATTGTAAAATCTTGACCTGAATCACTAAGAGAAATAATCAGATTAGGCTGCCATGTGACCTTGGCCAAGCCTCCTCGTAATCTAGATGCTACCAATAGGGTATTGGGGATCTAGGGTGGAATGTTGAGGGGACTATACCCCTATATTAGAGTTCACAATAATATAAAAAATATCTAAACATCATCCACATAAATCATCATAGAAAATGAAAGTAGTAAATATACCCATCAATTAAAAATGAAATGCTATATATAGACAAGAATGGTTATTCTATCATACAAGAATGATTTCCCACTCATCCAATCATATACACAGAAATAAAAATAAAAGAAATAAAATACAAATAAGGCCCTACTATCAACTCCAAGCCTTACATAATCTTAATCTTTAAAATTTGTTCTAACTTGATAGAAAAATCAAATATCAAGCCTCATCCCAATCTACACCTAAAACAAATGAGAGTTTCTTGGGTACCAAAAGAAAATTTTATCCATATTTACTAATAGTAAAAAGGATTTTGATAATTTTTATGGGAAGCTAAATATATCTAAAGGAACTAAATTCCGACTTGGTGGTAAATTAACAAGAAGTTCAACTTATCAATCAAAATATTTTCTGAAAATTCAAGCACCATTATGCACTATGTTTCATTGATGAGGACACTAAAGGAATGAATTTTTTTTATTAGAGTTTGATCTTTTGAAATGCATGTTATTTTTATCTCAAGGTAACTGTTTTTTTTATTAGAACTGTAATTCTAAGAAAATATGGGTGTTGAAGATTCTATTCAAAAATACTGATGGAACCAAAAAGTTTTATCTTTTGAAGACATAATTTCTAAAGAAATTATGTTTATGTTTCCAAGTAGTTGAATTAATTTTTCTGATTCCTATTATTGTTTTACCAAAACTTACTTAATTTTGGTGGTTTACTTGAATATTAGTAAGTTTAAATGGTTTTTGTTAAGTTTTTATTTATAGATCACATTAATCCAACCTATTTATGGGGAGAGTTTTTATTTTATATTTAACTAACTTTTTAAACATTGAAATTTTAATATTTCTAAAGAATTTATTCCTAATTTTTTCCAAAACAATATTCTATAAAAGTAGATCAAGATAGTACACCAGTAGATAACTTTCATAAAACATTTAATTCTATTTTTACTTATAGATTTTCAAAAGAAATATTTATTTTTTATTGAATGTAATTATTTTATTTTTAATATCATTGAAATTTTAAACTACAATATTCAAGAAATTGAAGATTTTATTTTTTTAAAAAAATTAACCACATACTTTGGTGGGAATAAACATGGACTATATAATCAAAGGTGATCAATAGATATCATGAAACATTTTTAATATCTATATAAATCAAGGGGACCTAATGTTTTTTAACCAATTTCATTAATAATTTTTTAACAAAAAATTGTTATTTTTTGAATTATTATTCAAGTTTCTCTTCTTAAATGGCATCGACCTAAGAAATTTATACTAGGGAAATTATGTGTGAAATGATGATTAATTCTGATTTTTTTAATATATGTATCTATGTTGAATGATATTATCAAATTTAATGGATATATATTAGTAGTTATTAAAAATTAAGTATCTAATTCATTATTACCCCTGATTATCTGAGAGTTTTACAAAACAACCCAATTTACTAAATCACATGAAAAAAAAGGTAAATTTTGTTCTTTTTGAATGTTAGATTACTTTATATCTTAAAATATTTTCAAATTTAATTCTACTTCTACTTGAGGGGGTCTTTTTTATATCAAAAAAATACTATTATAAAAAGATGATTTAGTGTCACAATTTTAACATCAGTTTTATCATAACTAACATTAATAGTGACATGGGAAGGATTTTAACATCGATTATGATAAAACAAATATTAAAAGCCAATATAAATGACTTTTAATGTAATATTTATAACAAAATAAAATTAAATTTTTTTAAAAAATCTGTTATGCATGACCTTGTATTCATTTTTCGATGTGATCTTTCTAAAACACTTATACTCTCAACTCATGAACACACACCACCTAAACTCAATATTCCACATATGTTAAATTTTAAAAACTATTTTTCATTGTTTATCTTTAATAATATACCCTTAATCATTATTCCATGGCCCTAAACTTCATTCGGTCCACCAAAACCCCAATCTTCTCAACTCATGACCATACTCTAACTTTTTTTTATCAATCATCTACATTGTTTTTTAAAATGTCTATCCTCAATATTGTATTTTTTTCTCTTCTTCCTCCACCATCAAGTGTGTTCTTAAAACATAAATATATATATTAAATTATTTACCTCCATCTTTTTAAGTTACTTTTTTTATTTTTTGGAATATTGATTAATTGTTTTTTAGTTATAAACTGCATTCATTCATTCATTTTATTGTATGTATATCATTATCAATTATAAATAATTTTTCTATAATTAGTTTCTAGTTATTATTTTTTATGATTATAAATTTTTTGTGATTATAAATTATGGGTATAATTTATTTTTCATTATAAATATTTATATTTATAATTATTTATATTAATAAAAAAATAATTATAATTTTTTTGTGTTCAAAATATTTTTTTCCCCATAAATTTATTCATTAATATTTTTTTCCGTTAAAAATATTTTTTATATAAGTTTTTTATGGTTGAATTTTTCATATTTTAAATTATTTTCCAGATATAAATTATTTATTAAAAATTTAGAAAAATTTTATATGTATATACTTAAATGTTTTAAATTTTTCTATTTATATATATATATGTGTGTGTGTGTGTGTGTGTGTAAATGTTTATATGTTTTAATATATTCATCTATTATATTATGACTTTAGGTAACTAATGGATCGTAATTTTATAAATTCATGAAGAACTATCAATGAATATGTGAAAGGGGTTGAAAATTTCATGGAATTTTCTAAATGAAATTTTGAAAAGAAAGATGTGATTTTCCATCCATGTCTGAATTTTTAAAATATGAGAAAATTGAGGTACAGAGATATCAAATACAATCTAATTTAAAATGGTTTTATTCATAATTATACATGTTAGAAATATCATGGTGAAATAAAAAATAAGTCAAGATATAATGATGATGAAGATGTTTAACATGAGAGATAGGATCATCATGAAGAATTAATTCATGATATAAGTGTTGAAGCCATTAAAAACAGCAAGTATTGAATAATTGTATGGAGATAATGAGAATGTAGTGTTCTCAGGTTACACTAAATTTATAGTGATTTTATTAGTACTAAGATTATTTAACATGAAATAAATTAATGGTTGGAGTGATAAAAGTTTCAATGAATTTCTTGAACAGTTAAAATATCTATTTTTATAAGTCAATGGGCTTCCAAATTCTATTTATGAGGAATATTATTCCTAGTGGGATTGGGTTACAAATAGTTACATTCATTTCCTATAAATTTTGTGATATATATTAAGGAACATGGATGTTTATCAAAATTCCTTGAATATAAGACATCATGATATAAATTGTATTTCAAATATAATCATGATTCATTATCAAGAACATTCACTAAACCTAATACTGAATAAATTTGGTATCTTCCAATAATTCCTCATTTTAAGTGTCTATTTATATATTCAAATGATTCAAAGAGGATAAATTGGCATATAAATAATCATATATCTTGTGGAAACCTACATCACTTTTATTATTCACCACAATGGATGATATTTGATCAGAAATTTTCTAATTTTGGTAATGAAGTTAGAAACCTCAAAATGGGAATGTGCATAAATGGAATAAATCTATATCAAATCCTCAATAGAAAACATATTTCATGTGTTGTTATGTTGATTATCTATAAATTGTCCCTATATATATTTATTTTAACACACCAGTATTTCACAGTATGTTATCTTCAATAGCTTGTGTTTCATGCAATACTGACTTGGCTTACGTTGCACGTAAGATTTTGTTTCTTCTAAACATCACTTTATTATTATAATTATTTAATTGATATAATTATAACTTATCCATTAAATATAGTAATATAAATAGTAATAAATAATTTTTAAATTTCATTCATACTGTTTTTACATAAATAAAAAATATTTATAATAAAATGTATAAGCTTCGGTAAAATAGTTATATGTTTAAAAATACTATTTTCTTAAAAGAAATACTTTTTATGTCCTTTTATGAACAATAATAAAATTAAATTTAGATGATAAAATAAATATAATTTGGTAAAATAGACATAATTTTTGAATATAGGATATCAAAATTATATTAAGATGAATTTTTGGAATTTTTCTGAAAACTTTCAATTGTTAATGAATAGTGAAAAATACTGTATTGTAGATAAAAACTGACTTTTTCATTTAAATAATTATTTTACTTTAAATTTATTTTAAAGTTACAATAGATATATAATACATATATTTGTAAAATTTAGTTCATTGGAATTAGTTTTATAATAAAACTAGATATAAAATTTCATTGAACATTTTAACATCTATTTATCCACCTTCTAGCCACATTTGCAGATTAGCAATAAACGCAATTTTACCACTTCTGTGAATTTAATTAAAAAAAATGGATACACATGGTTGTAATCAATATGAAATATTTGGTCTAATATGATCAAAATAATTTTTTTTGAATAGTAACTTTTGAATTTTATTTACCACAACTAAAGGTAAATAGGGTAATTAAATGTAATAAATAATATTATAATAATATAAAATTAACCTAAAACTTGTCCTAATTTCATTGGATAAGTATTTTTCGACCAAAATAAACCTTAGATATAAAATATGATCTTTTTTAAGCCACTTGTGTTAGATTAGGACATTTATTATATTTTATTTAAAGAAGAGTTAAAAATGTCATATTCAAATTTTAATAACTATTTTATTTTTAATACGAGGTTATATATGTGATATTATTGACTATAAATATTTTTTAGAAATATAATGAATTTATCTACATCATGATAATTTATTTATAATTTTTAAACATTAAATGATTAAATTAAATGGTGACACAATGATGATGTAGTGATTATTTAATTAATTGAGATATCAAATAAATGATATTAAAAATATTAAAATAAGTATAATTTTCTTTGATTAATAACATCAAAAAAATTATAGATAACTTAGACATGTTATTACATATTGGATTTATTGTTTTGAAGTTATCATGTTGGATTGATATTTTAAAAAATGAAAATATTGAATAGTATTAAAATTGACATAAATGTTATTTTAAAATAAATACTATTTTATTAAATGATATAAAAGTCATAAAAATATAATGTTTGGAAAAATAAATTTTAGTGTTAAATACGTCATAAATGATCCTACTAGGATTCTTTTGGAATTTTATAGTAAATATATTAACCCTATTGTATAAAAGACAACTTGTCATAGTAAAAGTTAAATTGATTAACTAAGGGTTAAAGCCAACAGATAAGGTTAATTTTATGGCCTAAACATGTGTAAAATTCATTGGTTTATGATATTGAAACCCATACTCATTTTAACCTATAATAAATTCACTTTTTATCCATTTTTAATTGAAAATTAATTTATATTAATTTAATATTTTAAGATTTTTCTAAAGTGCCCATCATCTATCTTATAAAAGAGAACTTATCCTTATCTTTAATTAAAACCTCTAAAGACATTTGGATCAGCCAAACCCTAACCATTTCATCTCCCATCTTCCATCACTACATCCTATATTCCATAACTTGGGAAAAAATCCATCCTATGGAGTCCTTTTGTGCAAATAAAAATAAGATACCTGAAAAAGAGGTGATTTTCTTATCACCTCTTTCAAAGTTATTTTCTTCTTATACTTATTATTTCTTAGTTTTTTCCATAAAAAAGTAAAAAATACAAAATATACTATATTTTTAGATTTTTTATGACTATGATACAACCATATTCCTTCTTTTAACCATCCTAAGAAAAACAATATCACCATTTGTGCATATGTATGGCTTACCGTCTACACAACATGGTGTAAACTATTTTTCATGTATACATTATTTATATGGGTATATTGGTTAATATAAAGGATTTAAATAATGAATATTTCATCTTATTTTTTTTATAATTAATATACCATCCAATTCCATACTATTTAACCATTAAAGAAATGATACCATCACTCGTGCGTACGTACGGGATACCATCTCCACGACCCGATGAGATTCATCCTCCACATTAACCATTAAAGAATGACTATAAAAATATAAATAATGAATAAGTATGAAGTATAATACATAATAATTCTACTGTAATAATATATGTATATATATACATATATACCATTTCCTTCCATTCAATACGATAAAAAATAGAAACAATGTTCATGCGTACGAATGGCTTATTGTCTCCGTGAACGGTGTATTCCATTTTATATATCTATCTATTATATATATTTATATTCAAAATATTTATAATATAAAAATCATGTTTTACATTTAGGAAGTAAGTAAATCATGATCTAAGTAATATAATCAACAATAACAAGTCAAAACATGTGCAATAAATAAAGCGATTATTACCCATAATGTTTCTTTAATTTGGAAATTGTTAATAAATGAGTAACATAAAGTCATATAATAATCATATATGATATCATATATATTATTATGATTCTTATATAAGTTCATAATATTTTTAAAACCATTATACAGGAGTTTCGTATGCATATAGAGAGTATGAGGCCTATGGTAAGGGGATTTCATCTCGCTTTTAATTTTCGTTATATATAATCCATGTTCACCACTTATTTATTGTGTGTGGTGTATGTAATTTCCCTATTATATTTCATATCATGAATAAATTTATCTTCATGTTATTTAAATAATCATTTCAAGATATCGGTATTATTATTTAAATGTTCAAAGTGTTATGGGGCGCTTTGAATGTTTAAAAAATTAATCCTTTATCCCTTTCAATATTCTTGATTTTATTTTACATAACTATTTATATGGATATAAATTAATTATAATGGTAATTTTATGTCTATTTTTAAGTTCATCCAAATTTTTAAAACAATTAATCTTTTAAGGTTTTGTGTAAGGGACTCTTTAACTAAAACATTGTTTTAAACTCTTTAAAGATTTATTATTCTAAATTTTTCCCATTAATGTCTATGTTTTCAAAATGGTTTTATGGATTTATTTATATGTACATCAATTTATTAAAATTTTAATTTCTTTAAAGAGTTTCAAAGTGGTATGGGACACTTTTATTCAAAAATAAATTTTTAAATGTCTTCTTTTATAAGTGAGCGGCTTTTGGAATAAATGATTTCAAATAAAATGAGGTATTTGTCTCAAGATATTTTTAATTATTTTTATAAAGTATTTTCATATATGTAAACATCATTTTTGGGATATTATTATTAATTTACGTTGCTATCCTATGATATAATCTACCATATTTTATTAAATGGTTTATGATTAGTTTGATCATGGATGTTCTATTTAGATACCATTCTTGGTTTATTGTTAATGTATTCATATTTCACCATTTTCATTTGAGTATTGTATTAGACTTAGTAAGTGATGGGTGGGGTCTGTTATAGCCCCTAGATGCATCAGTAGGTCTCATGACAAAAAATAAATATGGACTTGGATGAGGCCTTTCACATTTAATTTCATATATGGATTTGGTCAAGGCCTTAACTATTTATTTTTGGATTTCTTGGTGGAGGCCTCGATGGTATGTTTCATTTGTCCAGCATTATTGATTCCCACATTATTAGATTAGTTATTGATATTAAATGTGATTATTTGACTAGTAAAATATCCAGGTGCATGTTTAAATGGAATTATTTGATTTATTTGTTCCATATTATGATCAATATTATGTTTAAAAGTCTTGTTTTTCAGTTTTATACCTTGCATTAAAATTTTATGATTATTTATGAAAGCTCCTACTATATTGTTTAACCTTACTAAGAATATGATCTCACCCCTTTCTTATTTTTTATTTTCCTAGGATTCCAATATGAAAACTATGATTGATATGTTGGGTTAAGATTGTAGAATAATGAAATTCTCAATGGATTATCTATGTTGTATTTTATGTTTTGAATTGTAACGTAAGAATATTGTATGTAATCTATTTTCCAAGACTATTAAACTGATCGGTCCTTTGGGAATGCTAATGTATAAAAATAATGTACCATATCCAGGCTTCTGGGGTTGGGGTGTTATAGTTGGTATCAAAGAAATTTTAGTAAGAACCTTGGAAACTAGATTTATAAAAACATTGATTATGGAACATTTCCCTAATATAGACTTTGAGGATAAGTATAGAATAACATCCTAGAATTATGGTAAAATAGGGATTATGTGGGTATTCCAAGAAATACATCCTTTTTGGATACTACAAGTGGGCGTGGTTCTGGAATAGATGTACCTAGGAGTAATAACTTCGACAAGGTGTTCCTGGCTTAACTCAGGATAACCTAGTACACAACAATGAGCCTTACTTCATACCTAGTTTTACACTCCTAGGGGATATTATTAGGGTAATTCACATTAATTTCTCTACCATTATGAAGGATTTAAAATTAGAGATTCCCTTAAAGTAACCAAAGTTTATGATTCTAGGATTTATGATGCATAAATTTATGTTATGTGTTATACCCTATTTAGAGTTATATAAAGTACATAACTTTATAAGATAATCCATTATATTCCATCTTATAGAAATGTCTCCTAGAGAAAGGAATGAGTAACTCTCCGAATATACATGATCTAATGAGTAATAAGGATCATATCCTTTTTTTTCTTAAGCATACATTTCGAAGGGAAGTAGTCTCTCATGTATTCTAATCATATGAATAAATAGTATCATGTGTTAATAAGATAAGTAAATAATTCTTATAGTCATATGAATTTTAAGGGAAGAAAGAGAAGAAGAGGATGAATGAGAAAAACATTGATAAATGGAAGAAGGGAAAGAAGGATTTTCCCATATGTGATAACTGTGGAAAGAATCACCCTTGTAAATACTTGAAGGGAATGGGATTTTATTATAAGTATATAGAAAAAGGACACCAAGTTTATGATTACAAGGCTAAGAAAAAGGTTTCCAGTGTACAATTCTTCATCTATAAGTAGATGGGAAACTATGTGAATAAATGTCATAATCTTAAAATGAGTATACCCCAGATGATTCCATTGGATAATGATCAAGTTATGATACTACCATTTATGAAGAGGAATTATTAATATTCCTATTAAATAATTACTTTATTTGAATATTTTATTAGGAATGTACTGGTTATAAAAATTATGGAGAATATAAGGATTGTACCGTAGTACTATTTCACTAAGGATTTGAGATTGTATGGTACCATGTAAAGTGACCTAGTTGCAAGTTAAAATTTTTGGAAAATATATGGTTGAGGTAAATATAAACCTTAATATGTTTTTGATACTGAGATAATGATGTTGGAATAAAGATATGATTGATTTGGATAAAGTTTATATGATATTATTGACTACCATGTAATTGATTAATGGTTTGTTTATTTAATCAATATTGGAGTTTACAACATTTTTGTATTTAAGGAGTATATCTAATATTCTATGTTTTACATAAGGAATAAAGAAGCATGAACGTATTCAAATGGGATTTTATGGTAATTTATGGTATTTTCTTGTTTTAAGAGAATACATTATGGAGTTATTCACATGTTTATTATGTGAAAAAAAAAAGATCTGCATTATGTTATGTGTCCTTATAAATTGTTGAAATGTGGGTTTGGATAGAATTATTTTTGATAAGTATAAAGGATTGAATGGAATAAGTTGAAAATTGGATAGTATTTTTTAAGGTTAAAACACTTCTAAAGATTAGTTTTGTAATGTTATAAAAATATAGTTTTAATAAAAGGACAACCCATAGGTTGGGTGACAACCCATTGCATCAGACAAGGCTGTGGGAATCGAACCCTCAACTAAAGCGCAATAAGGATTCATCACCTACCACTGGCCTATGCGATTTCCTGGTTTGTATAATGAAGTTTTTTTTAAATGTTTTGATAAATAAATTATAAATTAATTTTTTGAACCATATATGATTAAGATAAATAGAATATTTTTTAACTTTATTATCTTTTTTGAGATAAAGATGAGTTTGTGGTGGAAATTAGTTAAAGGATGGAACTCTACTTATCAAGTAAGTATGCTTCCATTTTTTCTTATTCTATTAAGTAAATGAATTCTTAAACTCTAGGGAAATGATCTTAAAACCAAAAATGTTTTCCTCGTAATTTATTTTGTGATGAATCAAATGGTCCCATGGATCATTGTAGATTTATAGCTTTGTGGTTGTTCACTATTTCCTAATCATGTTATCTATCACTCTCTATCAGAAATTGACAGTAACATTTTATTTCATATCCATGTTTTCTTACATGGATCCCTCGTATGTGTTATCTATATTGACCTTCATACTTCCCTTTCTTTATTTTAAAATGGAGGTCTCAATAATCCATTTTCTGATGTGGGATTTGAATAAAGATATTTTGAAAAATCCAACCCACAGTTTTCGATTCTGAGTTTAAATTGTGAGGATGAAATTTATTGAAGGAGTGTAGAATGTAACACACCAATATTTCATGGTATTTTATCTTAAATATCTTCTGTTTCACGCAGCACCAACTTGGCTTGCATTACATGCAAGATTTAGTTTCTATGAAACAATACTTTAGTATTATAATTATTTAAATGATATATTTATAACTTATCCATTAAATATAGTAATATAAATAGTAATAAATATTTTTAAATTTTAGTCATAATGTTTTCACATAAATAAATCATATTTATAATGAAATTTATAAGTTTTGGTAAAACAGTTATATATTTAGAAATACCATTTTCTTAAAGGAACTACATTTTATGTATTTTTTTGAACAATAATAAAATTAATTTTAGACCCTCATAGAAAATGAATTTGGTAAAATATAAATCATTTTTGAATTCAGGATATCAAAATTATCATAGAGTGAATTCATTGTATTTTTCAGAAAACGTTTGATTTTTTATGAATATTGAAAAGTACTGCATTATAGATAAAAACTGACTTTCTCATTTAAATAATTATTTTATGTTAAATTTATTTTAAATTCACAATAAACACATATTACATATATTTTTCAAATATAGGTCCTTGGAATCATTTTTATAATAAAATTAGATATAAAAATCATTGAACTTTTTGACAACTTTTTACATGCCTTCTTGCCAAATTTACATATTAGCATTAAAAGTAATTTTACCACTTCTATGAATTGAATTTAAAAAAACATACATAAATGGTTGTAATCAGAAAGAAAAATCTGGTCTAATATGATCAAAATATTTTCTTTTGAATAGTAACTTTTGAATTGTATTTACCACAGTTAAAGTTAAATAGTGTAATTAAAGGTAAAAATAATAATATAATAATATAAAATTACCCTAACACTTGTCCCAATTTCATTGGATAAGTATGTTTTGATCAAAATAAACATTATGTTGAAAATATGATCATTTTTAAGCCACTTTTTTTAGATTAAGATATTTATTATATTTTATTTAAAGAAGAGTTAAATATGTCATATTCAAATTTTAGTAACAATTTTTTTTTAATATAAGGTTATATAAGACATATGATTGACTATAAATAGTATTTAGAAATATAATAAATTTATATACATCATGACAATTTATTTTGTCAAGACCCGTCCAATGGGGCATGTGTCGTGACTACCCCAAATCTGCCTTGCATAGGCTAGGAGCTGGCGACAAGCACCGGAAAGGAATATCCCAAAAAATAGGAAGGCATTGCCTTTAAACCTATACACACACACGCCCAACCACATCCCAATACACTGAAAGGGGAAACAAGTATACCACTAAAATAAATCTGAGTGCAAGTACAAGTGAAAGTAAGTGGACCATAATACAAATCCAATAAGGAACTGAAAACAGCTATGTACAAAAAGAAACTCCATTGGACATTCGCAGAAAACCCCACCTGATCGTGAGAGTAGTGAAGCTATTGGAAGCTGAAGTAGTATGTCCTTCCCTCTTGATCCTATTGGGCCCCACTTGGACCTAGGCCACAAAGTCCACCATCGTAGCGTCCTTTAGTCCCATCCCCCTGAACACCTATGTCGAAACGTCGATTGTGTGCACAAGACACAACACGTGCAGGTGAAGCTCATGCAGGGGTGAGTATAACAATACTTAGTAGGGACTCAGAAGACCCCAGAAGGTCTCTCAGTAATCCATGAAGGAAAACACCACACAAAAAAATACCATAGATTTAATACCCCCAAACAAGACCTCAACCACATAGAAAAAAGTAAAAGATGCAGCTCACACCAGGTATATTCTAGGGTTGTGATAGTAGCATCATCAGTCATATCATCTAACTCCTCAGTTGTAGGAGAAATCCCACTCCATCGAGTACAGTGGGCCTTCCAGGTCACACAAAGCCACTTCCCACTAACCTTTGACTATTTTGGTACTCAACCCTGATGATTACCAAGGGTATGTTGGGTCACATAGAGACACTCCCCAACGTGGGACTGCCGAGTCACACAGAGTTGCTTCCCACCTTGGTCAAACTAATGTACTCCCCATTTCAAGTATCGTGGGTCTACTGGTTCACATAGAGCCTCTCCCCGTTGTGGTCCTACTGGGTCACACAAAGATGTTTCCCATTAGTTCGTCATCTATTAGTCTTCAGGTCTTAGCCAGCTCTAGGTTTCCGTACATAGCACACTTTGGAGAACCGCTCCTCAATCCATTCATCGCATCTCATCACCCCTTAAAGTCACTAAAAAGTATGCAAAAATATCTGCCTCATCAAAAGGGTCCCAATGCGGAAAACAGATCATCAATCAGACATGTGGTTTGTAATATATGGGTGTTTTAGTAACCAGGGGGTCGATTACGATGGGGCCTGGTCTCACCCGGTCGGATCGACCCAACCAACCCAGCCCGGGGGTGCCACATACCCGAGTTTAATTAGACAAACTCGACATGACCTATTTGTGTCGGGGTCAGTCTGGTCTGCCCTGGCCAGTAGGCCAGGCCTAATAGGCCTCGCTGGACCCAGCCTGGTTTGGCTGAGGGTCCAGCCCACCGGGTTGCCGAGCGACCCAGTCTAGTATGGCCTAGCCAGAAGGGCATAGGTCCGGCCTGCCAGTGCAGGTTCGGCCTGCTTGGTGTGGGTATGGCCTGCCAGCTCGGGTTCGGCCCACTAGGATGTGAGATAGAACTGGCCCAATAGGCTGGGGGCACAGCCCACTAGCCATAGTCGGGTTCTCCAGGGGGGGCAGACCAGCGGGGCGCTGCCCGGCCGAGACGCGGTAGCCGATCCACATTCGTCTCCAGCTGGCCCCTCGACCGCGGGGCCCCTCCAGCCTCAGTCAATGGACCATGACATGTCACCGCTTTGGTGTCCCAGACACGGGCACCCCCTTTACGTGGCGCCCGGCACCGCTTCACCCAGCCACAGCTTTCTGATACCATGAAACACCACCAGGCACGCTGCCTCCACCGTCCTCCTCCACCGCTGCCTCCACCGCCCGCAGCCCTCGCCGCCTCTACCGCCCGCGGCCACCACCGCGGGCCACTACAGTTTCTCTGGTGATATGTTCTCCAACCTATCTGTGCCAAAGGGTCCCACAGGTCGCCTCCATCCCTTCTTAGGCCCTAGAATCAAACTGCTGCCACTTCAAGAATGTGGCCACCAAGAATTCACGAGTGGTGGTACTCGGGCCTTGTTCATGTCATATTAGTCCCTTCGTGTTAGAGTTTTAAATCAAGGGGGAGATTTAGGGATTGAAGTTAAACCATTTCATTCAAGGTTTTAATTTCAGATAATAAATTCCCAAGAAAAGCTACCCTTACACATAAACACATTAATAGTGGATCAACCTCTTCTTGGGTTCATCCATGTTCATCGTTTCTAGAAAAGAATGGGGAAGAACATAAAAAAAAACCCCTACCTCTTTGAAGTTTTATTCTGAAGTGTTCATCCTCGAGGATTAAAGATGTAGATGTCGCCACTTTCTAGTCCATTCATCAAGGCACGTCAAAACCGATGATGATCTGTTGGTGTGTAATTCATTGTTCTTCATTTGAGAGGGATTATGCTGGTGGTTCTTCAAGGTTTCCCCGCATTTTTTAATCCCCTAAACTCAAACACATTGGAATTATAAAAAGGAATCAATATTGAAACTATGTTCTGCCCATAAATGATGCTCATTAAATTAGCCACATTTAATGAGCCACATTTAATGGTTCATTAAGATAATATCATCACGGTTTTGAACGATCCATTATTTCCCCTCTATTAATGTGCCTCGTCGTCACCTCGTCGATGCACCGCAGCATCTCCATCTTCCAGTAAACAGTGAGAAAGAAATAAAATAATTCTTTAAAATTATTTTATTATTTTCCTCGAAACGTCTGAAAAATAACTTTTCAAATCATCCCTTGTCGAGTGAAGTTAAGTCATTTATAGGAAAATCCCAGTGCTCCAAGTTCAAATGGTGTCCTCAAATTTCTGATCCAAGCACTGGTTCAAAATTTAGAAAAACCTGCTTGTGTATTTACTAAACATACCTTAAAAAATGTTCAAAATTCCGTTTCAGGCTCTCTGGGCCTCAGAATCACGTGTTGTCAGATTGCACAGTCTTAGAATAATTCCTTATAATTAAATAAAATTACATGGAATTTTTGAGACATTACATTCTCCCCACCTTAAGTCTTTACGTCCTCAAAAGCCAAAACAAAAAACTATATGGGGGTATTGATCATGAATCTGAGTCTCCCACTCTCATGTGCTCTCCTGGAGATTCTTGTGCTACCACCAAACTCATACCAGAGGAATCGAACACCCACGTAGGAGCCTCACCTGTCAATCCTCTATATTCATCGGGAGATCATCAATCGTCGCCCCATTTTCAGTTTTCATCTCTCCCTAGTCGATGATGTGTGATGGATCAGGCACGTACCTCCTCATCTGTGACACGTGGAAAAAATTATGAACCTGGTGCATCTGTTGGGGGAGTTCTAGGTGGTACGCCACCTCGCAAACTCTTCTGAGGATCTAAAATGGTTTGATAAACTTCAGAGATAGATTAATGCCCCAGCCAAATCTCAGTAATCCTCTTTGAGGTGAGACCTAAAGGAACACATGATCTCCCTCCTCAAACTCCAAGGGTCTCCGTCTCCAGTCTCCATAAGACTTCTACCTACTCTTTTCAGTCCTCATCCACTCCTGGATGATCTACACCTTCTCAATGGTTGCCCATACCAACTCTAGACCCATGATTACTATAACACCCCGACCCCAGAAGCCCAGAGTTGGTGCATTATTACGTATCATTAGCATGATCACAAAATATCAAGTCTCTAAATACCGATTGTTTTAGTAGCCTTGGAAGTACTGGAGATATTCATAAGGTTTACATTACATCATAAAATGGAAAAATACAACAACATTGTTTCCATAGACAACACTTAGATCCCATAGACTATCCCTGCAGGTCAGTCATAATATACTTCTTGGAATCCTGGGAAAAATAAAACATAGAAAGGGGTGACCTCATATGCTCAGTAAGGATAACAATATAGTGGAAACTTTCATAAATAAGCATAAACATTTAAGGCAATGTATAAGACTAAAACAAAATCCTTTTAAACTGGAACATCAGCATAATATGGAAAATATAAAATCAAATAATTCCATTTACTTATTCACATAGATATTCTACTAGTTTAATTATAACGTGCAATATCAATAGTCACTTTCATAATGACGAAATGCATAATTCCAGACTTTCATAACCACAAAGTCAAGGCCTTGTGCCAAGACTACAAATAAGATTTCGTCAAGGCCTTGTGCCAAGACACTAGTTTGTCTATTGAGACATACCAATGCATCGAGGAGCTATAGCAGGCTCCACTGGTCACTTACAAATTCCAATGAATACCTCATATGAAAATTTTTAAACATAAAATAAGCATTCGTATTAAAAGTAGCATATGAAATTTCAATATTTTAACCACAAACCATGAATGGTATAAAAATAGCATATCCACAGTTAAACATAACTCATTCAATACAATATGGAAGATTTTATTGTAATAGATCATCCTCAATAGAGAATAATTAATGATATTGACATAGATGAAAATAATCATCAAAACTATTTGAGAGAAAATTCCCCTTTTTCTTGAAAACATTTAAAAGTCTCACAATTTATCAAGAAGCCGTTTAAAATACATTTTTGAGTCAAAGTGTCCCATACCACATTGAAAATTTTAAAATTAATTTTAATTTTAATACTTTAATTTCCACGTAAATAAATCCTTAAAACCATTTTTTAAACATGGTCATTAATGGGAAAGAATTAGAATAATAAATCTTTAAAAAAATTTAAAATGATATTTTAGTTAGAGTTCCTAACCAAAAGAGAGACACTTGAACAAAAATAATTGAGGCAATAAAAACTTTATAATATCATGGGAAATAATGTATTCATGATATACTATGTCAAAGTACAATATATACACCATATAAAAGTGAATTGGCGTATAACAACAAAGAAGTCTCAAAGGACTGTAAATTGAGAGGAAATCTCTTATAAAGACCGTATCCTTATGTTAAGGATAAATCGATGACATAATTATGTGTAAAAAATATAAATACACTCAATATTATTGGATATTTAGTGTAAATAAATAAGAGTACATTCATGCATATTCTTGTAAAAACAACACCAATGAATTGGATGTTTAACTCAATAAATGGAGATTGAGTTAAAATTACTCTTATAAAGTTCATATCGATGACTTAAGAATTTATCAATGGAGTGATTATGTGTATTAAAATTATATCCACAAAAATGGGAGTGTAAATTACTACAAAAATAATAAATAGTGATTCCACAAATAATCATGTAGTAAAATAATCAATGAAGTTTGAGTAAAGCTGAATGAGTGGAAATTGAAATTTGAAATTCCCTTCCCAATTTGGTAACTTACAAAATATGCATCCCATGAAAGATGGATCATAAAATGAATATGTAGTTACGCATAAATTAAATTATATTACACAAATAATACAATCATTGGGCAGTACATACACCACACAAAAGCAAATAGTTGCAGTATGGCATGAATCTCATGAAAATAGGAAGTGAGATGAAAACCCATGCTTCATTCTAATCAATCGAGTCGTATGGACAAAAGTTAATAAAAACCAAATGAATCATAGAATACCATGAACATAAATAGAATCTTGATAATATATATATCAAATAACAGTACCCAATACACCACATTTAATAAATAAGTGGCGAACAATGGAAATCTCATGGAATTAAAAGTGAGAAAAGAAACCCCTTACTTTGTACTTTTCCTTGGTCGGGGATAGGTTAACCTCCTGTATAATGGTGAAATAATTTTTATTAAATTTTAAAATAATCATATACCTTAATATGATATCATATATGATATTTTAATATTTCTTTGTTAGGAATATTTTAGTATTATCATCATTTCGGGC
The DNA here is from genome assembly GCA_963277665.1 of Viscum album. NCBI lineage: Eukaryota > Viridiplantae > Streptophyta > Magnoliopsida > Santalales > Viscaceae > Viscum > Viscum album. Next base: position 121,830,683 of record OY728156.1, read on the forward strand.
GTTAACTGATTCGTTTTCCTTTATATGATTTCTTTTGTAAGTATTGTTTATTATGAATAGGATGTAAATTATTCATATTAATAATTATATTAAGTCTTTGGACATTATTTTTAATCATATAATTAAAATTGGTGTTGATTGGATTATGATGGGGAATGAATCTCATTGTGTTCGTGGAGATGGTAATTTGTACGTATGCACGAGCGACAATATCATTCTATTGATATTAAAATAATATATAATTGGATGGTATATCATATATACAGAATAATTATCATGTTATATTTATTATTTACATCAATTACAAATAATTATTATACCCATCCAAATAATAATGTTTTGAATAACAATTACACCATGATGTGGAGATGGTAAGTCGTACGTATGCACGCATGGTGACATGTCATTCAAAGGATGGATATAATAATGAATATGGTTGTACCATATTAAAATAAAATCATAGTATATAGAAGATATAGAAGTTATTATTTTAGAATGGAGACAACAAAGAAATAGAAAGTTGAATAATAATGGAATTAAAAGGGATGATGAAATATTTACCTCTTCTTCGGGTTCTTCTTTTTGATTTGATCAAAAGGGCTCCTTAGGTTGGCTTTATAACTAAGTGAAGGCCTCTAGGATGAAGGGAGGACATTTTACAGGGTATTTGGGAAGATTTTGGTGAGACAAAAGGCTTTGAAGGTGTGAATTTGAGGGAAGGGGGGGTTCCCTTTTATAAGAGCGGTGAGGAGCACCTTAGGAAAAGATAGAAATATTATTTTATAATAAAATAATTTTCGGTTTCTAATGTCTCCAAAATGAATTATTTAAAATATAAGGTGGGGATGGGTTGAAAACCACTAAACCAATAGGTTTTAGATAGGTTTGGGTCACTATATTAACATTATCTTTTAGATTTAACTCTTAGTTAAATAGTTTTACATTTACCATGTCTCTTTGTATTTTTATATTATATGGTTAATAAACTTACTATATACTTCCAAGGGAACCCCAAGTGGTTCATTAATGATACACCTATCATTACATAATTATTTTGGCCAAACCATAGATTTTTAGGAATAGAATATCAATTAATAATATAATATTTGTTTTAAAAACTCTTTTATGTCAATTTTGACACTATTTGGTATTTTGAGAGATTCTGGGAAAAAGACCAGGAATGTGAGGAGGTGATCTGATCATGCTAGAAAATCACCCATGTAGATGTTCGTCTCAATATCCAACAGGTCACTTCTAAGCTGGGGTCTTGGAGCAACAAGAAATTCCACCACCCCGATCGGCACTGTGATGTCCTTGAAAAGAGACTGAACAACCTCCTTAAACAAACCACATCCACTTGCATTCTCTCTAAGATTAGAGCCACACAAAGAGAGTTGGATACGACCCTATGTATCGAGGAAAGATTCTGGGATATGTGGGCACGAGATAACCACATTAAATAGGGGGGCGCTAATACCCGGTTTTTTCACCTGAAAGCTTCAGCCAGACGTCGGAAAAACTCTATTACCTGGATCTTACAACCTGATGGAAGAAAAGTTTCTAATACCAATGGAATCCACATAGCCTTGATTTATTATTTTCATAACATCTTCACTACAGGAACCCCTTTCATGTCTGCTGAGGTGGAATATTGTATTAGACATGTGATCACTGATGAGATCAATAGGCAGCTCACCAAAGATGTGTCAGATGATGAGATACGCCTGGCTCTGAAACATCTTCACTCCACTAAGTCCCTGGGATCGGATGGGTTCCACACACTATTTTTTAAACAATACTAGAACATTATTGGTCCTGAAATCTACAACATGGTGAAAAATATCTAGGCTGGGAATACTATCATTGCTGCTATCAATGAAACTGTCCTGGTCCTCATCCCCAAAATCAAGAAACCTCTGGTGATCCCTGATTTCAGACCTATCAGCCTCTGCAATGTCTCCTAGAAGATCTTCTCAAAGATTTTGGTCAATTTTCTACGACCATGGCTACCTGATATTATCTCGAAAAATCAGAGTGCTTTCGTGGCCAATAGACTAATAACTGATAATGCGATTGTGGCCCATGAAGTGTTCCATTCTATGAAATCACGCTCTACCATGAAAAGAGGAACCATGGCCTGAAAATTGGATATTACCAAGGCCTATGACATAGTGGAATGGCACTTCCTTTGTGTTGTTATGCTGAAAATGGGGTTTTTCACTAAATGGATAGATTTGGTCATCGACTGCATCTCGACCGTCTCCTTTAAAATCAAGGTCAATGGGGAGCTCACCAGAGGATTCGCCCCATCCCGAGGCCTCCGCCAGGGAGACCCTCTCTTCCCTTTTCTCTTCATTTTTTTGGTTGATGTGTTTTCTACTCTTATATCCATGGGTGCATCCTCTCATTCTATTCATGGGGAAAAGTTCTGTCTTGTTGTCCCACCAGTGTCGCATCTTTTCTTTGCCGATGACTGTCTCCTTTTTTCCAGAGCAACAATTAACGAATGCCAGGTGATCTACCAAGAAATACACCAGTACGAGAGGGAATCTGCTCAGTCAATCAATCATGGAAAATATGAAATTTCTTTCAGTGCAGAGGTGCCTCTTTCTAAGAGGGATGAGATATGCACTTCAGCTAGTATTAATATGTTTGTAAAACATCAGAAGTATCTTGGGATTCCCACGGTGATTGGCCGATCCAAAAAATAAATCTTCGCATATTTAGTGGACATGATCGAGCAAAAAATTATTGGCTGGTCCCCTGAAGCAATTTCTAAAGCTGTAAAAGAGACCCTCATCAAAGCTATCATCCATTCCATCACCAGCTATTTTATGTCCCGGTTTAAGCTCCTGTATTTCATTATCGACCAGATCCACACACGCATTACCAATTTCTGGTGGGGTAAGAATGCTGGAAGGAATCGACCACACTGGATGGCCTATGATAAACTCTGCAAACCCAAATCAGTGGGAGGGATGGGTTTTTGTAATCTTCTTCTCTTCAATTATGCACTATTGGTCAAGCAAGGATGGCGCCTCATTAACCCTCCCACTTCTCTTAGAGCATGGGTTCTCCAAGCTAAGTACTTTCCCCACATGGACTTCTGTGCTTCCACTCTTGGGCCCCGCCCCAGTTTCCTTTGGAGAAGCATTTGGGGGGCTAATAATCTCCTGGATAAAGGACCGGGCTGGAGGATTGGGTCTGGCCCATCGGTCCAAATCTAGACTGATCATTGTCTTATCGATAAGGAAGGTTTGCGGGCTACATCCCCTGTCCAACCACGTCTTGAAGATGCCACTATCAGCTGCCTCTTTTCTAAACAAGGACAAGGGTGGTGTTTGGATAAGATCCTTGATTGGTTTAATGAAAGGGACAAAAAAACATCCTTATCATTCCCTAGATCCCTGATGCAGGCCCTGACCATCTTTTCTGGACCAATTACATATCGGGTGAATACATGGTGAGATTTGGCTACAGATTGGCCCTTGGAAACCACCCAGGCGGCCGAGATGAGGGACCATAGAAATCTATCTGGACACTCAACGTTCCCCCTAAAATCCACCATTTTTTGGTGGCAGGTTTGCGCGGGTACTCTCCCAACCATGAGCCTTATCACTTACCAACAAATGGCTAGTTTTGATTTTTTTCCCTTTTTGCCCGAGCACTATTAAAGCTCCTTTGCACACCATCATTCACTGCCCGAGAGCTAATCATGTTGGATTAAATGGGGCCTGGCCTCTATAGCTTCACTGGTATTGGTGTCTGACCTTCCCGATCTTCTGACACGTTGGTGCTCCTCTCTTTCCTCAGCTCTTTCAAGTTCTCTTTGCACGTTGGCCTGGATTATTTGGGTCCAGTGTAGCGATGCCTTTTTTCATCAAGCACAAAAACCCCCCGAATTCTGGATTGAAAGGGCTACTTCTTGGATTGAGGGCTGGAAACACCGTAATGATCATTTTATTCTAGGTGTTACCCTCACCTCTCCCTCTCATTGGAATCCCCCAACGGAGGGGATTCTTAAAATTAATGTGGACGTGTCTCTCCCAAAGGATGGGTTTGTTTCCCTCGACCTTCTGGCCCGTAATCATATGGGGAAAATCTCTGCTGCAAAATATGATCTGCATCAGGCTTTCTGGGAACCGGCGGTTGTTGAGGCCATGGCCATCCTTGTTGGTTTGTTGGTCGCTTTGTATTATGGATGGAGCGATATTGTTATTGAATCTGATTGCCTTACCATAATCAATGTTATCGACCACAATGATGGTGGGATCCAGTATTTTTGCATCATCATTAAGAGAATTCTCTCACTCTGCCATCGCTTCTCTTCTTGCACCTTCTCCTTTACAAAAAGGGAAGAAAACAATGTGGCCCATCATCTTGCGACCATAGGCCCTTTCGACTCCATCCATCTCTGGTTGGGAAATTTCCTTTCTTGGATTTGTACTTGTACTTTTGCTGATATTTTTCATTAATGATTTCTGTTTTATTCAAAAAAACCCTATATTAAAAATGGTTTTGTTATTATGCTTTGAATTTAACACTTTTAACTCTTCTTTGAATTAAATAATAATAAATTTCATAATCTAATCCAAGTGGAACTAAAGGATCATATATTATTCCTAAGGTTGTTTTTGGTCAAATTACACTTATCCCATAGAATTAGGACATGTGTTAGGGTAATAGTAATATCATTTTTACCCTTAATTACCCTATTTACTTTTAACTATGGTAAATAAAAGTCAAAGGTTACTATTCACCAAAAAATATTTTTATCTTATTGAACCACATTTTACTTACTAATATCAACCATGTCTCTTGGATTTTTGAAATTCAATTCATAGAAGTGGTAAAATTAATTTTTATTCCAATTTACAAATGCTCCTAGGAGGTGGGTAAAAGACGGTTAAAAAGTTCAATAAAATTTTTATATATCTAAAATTATTATAAACTGACTCCAATGAATTACATTGAAATTATATAGGTATTATGTATCTATTTTGACCTAAAATAAATTTAAATAAAATAAATAATTATTTAAATAAAAATTCGGTTTTAAACTATAACTCAGTGTTTTTCACTATTCATCAAAAATTGAAAGTTTTCAGAAAAATACCAAAAATTCACCCTAAGATAATTTCGATATTATGAATCCAAAAATGAAGTCCATTTTGAAAGATAAAATATATAAAATTTTAAAAAGTGGGTATTACTATTCATAAGGGCTGGTTTGATTGGTCGCGGTGTGTTAAAATCTCGAAGTTACGTACAATGCAATTTATTACATTATTAAAAGGGAAACATACCATGGAAGCTTGGGGTGTTACATTCTTCCCCCTATTGGAAATTATTTCCTTGAAATTTTTAAAATTGGGCTTGGGGATATAATCGAAAGTCCCACATCGGAAAAAGAGTCAATAAAACTATCACTTTAAAAGAAAGAAAGAGAAGTAAAAAGGTCACCCGAGGTAACCCTTACTAGGATTCCATGTAGGAAAACATTGATATGGAAGATATACTAAGTTTCAAGTTCTGATGGAGAGGGATAAAAAACAAGATCAGGAGAAATTTAACAACAATAAAACCACAAACTTTTGATGGTACAAACGGTTATTAGTTTACCAGTAGGAAAAGTAAACGGACAATGTTTTTTTTTGTTTAAAGTTATATTTCATAAAGATGAGGAATTTATTTATGAGATTGAATAAGAACATAAATAGATATACTTAATTTTTAAGTAGAGTTTCATTCTTTAATAAATTTCTACAACTAACTAATTTTTTTTCAAACGATGAGTATTCAAGATGACTTGGTCACACCGAAAGAGCTAGAATCAACTTCTAGAGAATCACATGATCCACAAAGGATAAACTATATATTTACCTTGTCTTTAGAGATTAATCAAAACCAAAACGGTTAGTATAAGATTATATGATCCCCCAAAAATATATTCCTTTAGAGAAATAAACACTAATCTTAATTTCTAATATTAAACCAACAATACCCCAAAGTTAAATAAATATCATTAAATAAACAATTGTCCTTAAAATACTTCAATATAATCCAAACTAATATTTAAAACCAAAACTTAGAAGAATTTGGTTATGTAGTCTTCCACGTTAAATTTTATCTCCAAATGACATCGACTAATCTTAAAGTCACATACTTAAAAGTAATTAACCTAATAACATATTCTCTATTATAGGTTAATTGTTTCCATAAATAACCCAAATCACTGATAATCCATAATAAAAACATAGATAAAAATACACCGTTAATCCTCAAATGATATCCCAAAGTATTATATTTTCCTTAGGCATATAGTGTTCCCAACAGAGTGAACATCTTCCAAAATAAAATTAATCACTTAATCACCAAATAATTTTCCTATACTAAGGGTATTCATTTGATAAGACATAAGATCCCAAATCAACTTATTATTGATAAATAGAATCATTTAACTAAAAAAATTAGTCACACTAACCAGGGACTTCACGTAGTCCAATGGTAGGCCATAAATCCCAATCTCACTATAGTTGTGGGTTCGATTCCCACATCTTTGTCTGAAGCGACAGGTTGTCACACGGTCGGCGTGTTTTTCTTTTTCAAAAAATATATTTTATAACATTACCAAAATGAGATAAATTCCTCAAAATAACAACAACATAATTTAACCACAAATGTAATCTCATACCTTGCATTTTCATCCCAAAATATAATAACTTGTAATTGCCTCAAACCCAATTATCATATTAACCCAAATGGTTATTTATAACTATATCCACAAGAGAAAAGATAATTCTTCCTCAAATATCATTTTCACATGACAAACTACAGGGTTATAAATGAAAGAGAAAATTATTCCAAAGTAATCCCATCAACAAGGAGCACTAAACTTTTAAACATTTCTCCAACCATTTATTTCAATATAGCTTCTTCTTTGACCAAGAAAATATCCTATAGAATAGGTAATTCACTCGGATAATGGCCAGGTCCCCTACATTTACAGAAAATGATTGTAAATGGATTCTTGGGACCATTTTTATTTTCTTCCATAGTACGCTTCATTTTTCCTCGGAAATTCTTTACTTTATGTCCTTCTTTCCCACACATAAATCATTTCTTTTTTCTATTGAGAAACTTTCCTGGGTGTCCCCTTCCACATTTCCTACATGATAGAAATTGAGGATTCTTTTCTCCGTGGTCTCCACTGCTAGATCTCTTATCATTCATCGCCTTTCTCTTCTTTTTTGAGTCCGGGAGTTTAATATTTATGTTGTTGATCATATTTTTGGAAAACTGATTTGTTATGAACAAGATATATTTTATGCCTATCAACATTACATTTTATTTTTCTCATTTCCATCATTATTCCCACCTTCTACATCATGCTCAAAGTTACTATGACTTCCTTGGAATCCAGCCATTGGCTAAAACCAGAAAATTTTATGTGAGTAACAGTAGTCATAAAATCATTTAGAGAATATCATGACACCATATTTTCAATTTGAAACACCTTAAGATTAACCAAGGTCATTTATTATCATCTTATATTAAAATACTTTAAATTGGTTTGTGAGGAAAATGTAAATTATCCTAAGAATATCCCCCGGGAGTGTCGTAACCAAGAGTGCAGCAAGGCCCGTTTTCGTGCACCAGTTCACGTTCGAGTCTAGCTCAAAGTGGTGTTTTCAGGTTTTACCCCTAGGTACATCTATACCAAAGCCGCCTCTACCTGCTCGTATCCAGACAGGGATGTATATCTTGAAAAATCACAAAATCTCTATAATACCAAAATTTTAGGAAGTTATTCTATATTAATCCTCAAAGTCTATCTTAGGGCTATGTGCTCTAATCAGAGTTTATCTAAATCTAGTTTCCAAGGTTTGTACTAAACTTCCTCTAATACCAACTGTAACGCCCTGACCAGAGAATCCCAGAGTCATTTCATTATTATGTATCATTTTAATTATCACAAACGATCAATTCTCAAAATACCAATTAGTTTAGTAGCCTTGTAATTACTAGATACATTCATAAGGTTTACATTACATCATAAAATAGAAAACTACAACAACATTTTTTCCATAGACAACACTGAGATCCCATAGACTATCCCTATAGGTCAGCCATAATATACTTATTCACATCCTAGGAAAAATAAAACATAGAAAGGGGTGAGCATAGATGCTTAGTAAGGATAACAATATAGCAGAAACATTCATAAATAAGCATAAACATTTAAGGCAATATATAAGACTAAAACAAAAGCCCTTTAAACTGGAACTTCAGAATAATATATCAAAGATAACATCAAATAATTCCATTTAATTATTCACATAGATATTCTACTAGTGAAATAATCACATGCAATATCAATAGCCACTTTCATAATGATGGAATGCATAATGCCAGACTTTCATAACCACATAGTCAAGTCCTTGTTCCAAGACTACAAATAAGATTTTGTCAAGGCCTTGTTCTAAGAAACTAGTTTGTCTCATGAGACCTACCGATGCATCGAGGAGATATAGCGGGCTCCACCAGTCACTTACTAAGTCCAATTCATTCCTCATATGAAAAGTTTTAAATATAACATAAACATTCGTATTAAAACTAGCATACGAAATGTCAATATTTTAACCACAAACTATGAATGGTATAAAAATAGCACATCCATAGTTAAACATAACTCATTCAATAAAATATGGAAGATTTTATTATAATATATCAACCTCAATAGAGAATAATGAATAATATTGACATAGATGAAAATAATCATCAAAAATATTTGAGAGAAATATCCCCCTTTTTCTTGAAAACATTTAAAAGTATCTCTTTTTTTCAAGATGTCGTTTAAAATAGATTTTGGAATCAAAGTTTCCCATAATAAATTGAAAATTTTAAAAGGAATTATAATTTTAAAACTTTATTGTTAATATAAATAAATCCTTAAAAACATTTTTAAAACATGGACATTAATGATAAGTATTTAGAATAATAAATCTTTAAAACATGTTAAAATGATATTTTAGTTAGAGTTCCTAACCAAAAGAGAGACACTTGAATAAAAATAATTGAGGTAATAAAAAAGATATAATATCATGGGAAATAAGGTATTCATGATATACTCTATCAAAGTACATTATATACACCATATAAATGTGAATTGGCATATAACAATAAATAAGTCTCAATGGAATGTAAATTGAGATGAAATCTCTTATAAAGATTGTATCCTTAGGTTAAGGATAAATAAATGACATAATTATGTGTGAAAAATTTAAATACACTCAATATTATTGGATATTCAGTGTAAATATAATAGAGGACGTTCACACATATTCTTGTAAAAACAACACCAATGAATTGGATGTTTAACTCAATAAATGGAGATTGAGTTAAAATTACTCTTATGAAGTCCATATCGATGAATTGAGAATTTATCAATGGAGTGATTATGTGTATAAAAATTATATCCACATAAAGGGGATTGGAAATTACTATAAAAATAATATATAGTTATTCCACACATAATCATGGAGTAAAATAATCAAGGAAGTATGCGTAAAGACGAATGAGTGGAAATTGAAATTTGAAATTCCCTTACCAATTTGGTAACTTACAAAACATACATCCCATGAAAGATGGATCATAAAATGAAGATTTAATTACTCATAAATTAAAGTATATTAGAGAAAGAATACAATCATTGGGCAATATATACACCAGACAAAAGGAAATAGTGGCAGTATGACATGAATCTCAAGGAAATAGGAAGTGAGATGAAAACCCTTACTTCATTGTAATCAATCGAGTCGTATGGCCAAAAGTTAATAACAGACAAATTAATCACATAATACCATGAATATAAATAGAATAATGATAATGTATATATCAAATGATAGTACATAATACACCACATTTAATAAATAAGTGGCGAACAATGAAAATCTCATGGAACTAAAAGTGAGATAAGAAACCCCTTACTTTGTACTTTTCCTTGGCTGCGGGTAGGTTAACCTCCTGTATAATGGTGAAATAATTGTTATTAAATTATAAAATAATCATATACATTAATATTATATCATATATTATCTTTTAATATTGATTTGTTAATAATATTTTAGTATTATCATCATTTCGGGTGTTAACTGATTCATTTTCCTTTATATACATTGTTTTGTAAGAAGTGTTTGTTATGAATAGGATGTATCTTATTCATATTCATAATGATATTAAGTCTTTAAACATTATTTGTAATCATCTAACTAAAATTAGTCTTGATTTGATTATGATGGGTAATGAATCTCATCGTGTTCGTTGAGACGGTAATCCATACATACGCACGAGCGACAATATCATTCTTTTGGTATAAAAATAATATATAATTGGATGGTATATCATATATACATAATAATTATCATCTTATATTTATTATTCACCTCAATTACACATCATTATTATATCCATCCAAATAATAATGTATTAAATAATAATTACACCACGACGTGGAGACGGTAAGCCATGCGTACGCACGTATGGTGACATGTCATTCAAAGGATGGATAAAATAATGAATATGGTTGTAAAATATTTATAATAACATCACATTATATAGTAGATACTGGATTTATTATTTTATAATGTAAACAACAAAGAAAGAGGAAGTGTAAGAAGAAAGGAACTTGAAAGAGGTGATGAAATATTTACCTCTTCTTCGGGTTCTTCCTTTTGATTTGATCAAAAGGGCTTCTTAGTTTGGCTTTATGACTAAAAGAAGGAATACAGGATTAATGGAGGACAGTTGATAGGGTATTTGGGTAGTTTTTTTCTGAGAACAAAGGCTTTTATGGTGTGGATTGGAGGGAAGGGGAGTGCCCTTTTATGAGAGGAGTGAGGGGCACCTTTGGAAAAGCTAGAAATATTATTTTATAATAAAATCATTTGAAGTTTATAATGGATAAAAAATGAATTATTTAAAGTATAAGGTGGGTACAGGTCTAAAAAACTCAACCAATAGGTTTTATAAATATTTGGGTCACTATATTAACCTTATATTTTAGATTTAACTCTTAGTTAAATTGTTTGACATTTACAATGTCTATTTGTATTTTTATATTATATGGTTAATAAACTTACCATATACTTCCAATAAAACCCCAACTGGTTCATTAATGATAAAAATATCATTACATATGTCTTTTTTTTGAACCTTATATTTTTAGGAATAGAATATCAATTAATAATATAATATTTGTTTTAAAAACTCTTTTATGTCAATTTTGACACTATTTGGTATTTTGTTTTTGCTAAATTCATAACAGCATTATTACTTCTAAAAAAATTTATCTAACCAACCCTAACAGGTCACATTAACCTAGAAAATTAGTGGAATTCATAAAAAGTCTCAAATTACATTTATTTGGATATTTATAATATCAAATATTTTAATATTTCATTAATTAGGTAATTACTGCATCATCATTATGTCATAAATAAATTAAATTATTTAATGTCTAAAAAATATAAATAAATAACCATTATGTATGAAATTATTTATCTTTATAATGAATATTTATAATCAAATTTATATTATGTATAACCCTATATTAAAAATGGTTTTTTTATTAATCTTTAAATTTAACACTTTTAACTCTTCTTTGAATTAGATAATAATACATGTCATAATCTAATCAAAGTGAACCTAAAGGATCATATTTTGTTCCTAAGGTTTTTTTTGGTCGAATTACACGTATTAAATAGAATTAGGACGTGTGTTAGGGTAATAATAAAATCATTTTTACCCTTAATTACCCTATTTACTTTTAACTGTGGTAAATAGAAGTCAAAAGTTACTATTCACCCATAATTATTTTTATCTTATTGAACCAAATTTTAATTACTGATATCAACCGTGTTTCTCGGATTTTTGAAATTCAATTCACGGAAGCGGTAAAATTATGTTTTATTCAAATTTGCAAATGCTCCTAGGAGATGGGTAAAAGACGGTTAAAAGGTTCAATAAAAAAAAATTATATCTAAAATAATTATAAATTGACTCCAATGAATTACATTGAACTTATATAGGTATTATGTATCTATTTTTACCTAAAATAAATTTAAAGAAAATAAATAATTATTTAAATAAAAATTCTGTTTTAAACTATAACTCAGTGTTTTTCACTATTCATCAAAAATTGAAAGTTTGCAGAAAAATACCAAAAATTCACCCTAAGCTAATTTAGATATTCCTAATCCAAAAATGAAGTCCATTTTGAAAGATAAAATTTATAAAATTTTAAAAAGTGGGTATTACTATTCATAACAACTAGTTTGATTGGTCGCGGTGTGTTAGAATCTCAAAGTTGCGTACAATGCTAGCTATTATATTATTCAAAGGGAAACATACCATGGAATCTTGGGGTGTTACAAGTAATGACTCCCCTGGGTTTGTCCAGCTTATGGGTGATCTAGAAGGTCGCTCATACAAGGCCTCAAACGGTGCCATACTAATGGTCGAGTGATAAATGTTGTTGTATGCAAACTCCACCAGTGGTAGGTGGTCCTCCCAACTACGACCAAAGTCTAGGATGCAAGAACGTAGCATGTACTCCATGGTATGTATGGTCTGGTCCATCTGACCATTCATCTAGGGATGAAAAGTTGTGCTCAAGCACAGCTGAGTCCTGAACGCCTCTTGTAATCCCTTCCATAGATGGGATGTAAAGCATGCATCACAGTCTTAGATGATCACTGAAGGCACCCTATGGATCCACACTATCTCCTAGATGCTGAGGCATCCCAATCCCTCTACTGTTCCCTACTCCCAGATGCGTAGGAAGTGATCCAACTTGGTGAGTCAGTCGACGATCGCCCAAATGGAGTCGTGGCCCCTGGACGTACGTGGTAACCCTGTCATGAAGTCCATCGAGATATCATCCCATTTATGCTTTGGTACCTTAAGTGGTTGGGTCAAGCCTACTAGAACCCAATGCTTAGACTTCACTTACTGACAAGTGAGACATTGTGAAATGAACTCGGCCACTACTCTCTTCATCCTTGGCCACCAGTACTGACTTCGGAGGTCCTGGTACATTTTTGTCACTTAGGGATGTACCACCAAGGTTGATGTATGAAACTCCCTCAACACCTCCTCCTGTAACATCACTGGTACTATGGTGCACCCTCTGAAATGGATAGAATGCTCCCCACCTATCAAAAATTTATCAAGATCTCGTCTTGAGAATTAATGATCACGTTTGGCCTCGCAATCAACATCCACCAGCTGCACCTCCCTAACTCGATGTAAGAGTGGGGGGGTAATAGTCACCAATTGAAGGTAAGATCATCCATCATCATCCACAAAGGATGTCAACATCACAACTAACTTCTCTATCGCCTCACTCAGCAGCTGTAAACCATTCCTCTTGCAAAGTACGTCTTCTACCACATTCCCCTTTCCAGGAGTATAGACTATCTCAAAGTTATAGTCCATAAGGAACTCTATCCATCACCGCTGTCTCTGGTTCAAGTCCTTCTGGTAGAAGGTATACCTGAGACTCTTGTAGTTAGAGTAAATCATAAATCGTTCACCCATCGAGTAGTGTCTCCCCATATCCAAGGAAAATACAACATCTTCTAACTCCAGGTCATGGATCACGTATTTCTTCTCATGATAACTCAACTAGCATGAGCTGTAGGTGATCACTGATTGCTCCCGTATCAGGACACAACCCAGTGTGGTCCCTGATACACTGCATTAAACTTATAGCATCCCTCCTTTTTATCATATAAACTTTCATTACATTTTAAAAAACCGAGGATCTTTAAGGTTTAATGTCTTGGAAACCAGGAACTTTAAACATGAAAACATAAAACATTCTTCTAAAACACTTGAAAGGCTTCTCCTCATGTTCATCCTAGGTTCATTACTGCATCACATAACCTGGGGACATACATCAAAAGAAAGGGTGAGGAAAAATCCCAGTAAGGGGAACAAGAGAAACATTTTACATGTGAACTTGAGATACTTCAATAAGGTCATGAAAAGAACTTTAAGGCATGAGAATGAAATCATGAGGAATATCATAATAAAAATAACATTTTCATAACTTGAATATGTGGCTGAAAAATTTAATATTTACAATCATTTCATTTCACCAAGGTCCATCCCCAAGGTGTCATTAAAAATTACCAAGGTTATTCACCAAGGTATCAGTCTAAAAATTCATCTCTAGAGATTAAGTCTTTACCCAATGCATTGGAGCGTTATCTGGGACCACCCTTGCCATGTCTTTATTATCATGTGATCCACATATATCATCATCAATCATTTCATAAACAACCCAGATAGCATAAAATAAATGAGTTTCATTTCATAATAATAACATTTAAAAAACCGCTTTAAAGACATGATCTTTATGTCACTTTAAACCCACGGAAAAGGGAAAGCGGGTTTCATGTATGTAAATCCAAGAATTTAAAATAGAACATTTTGATATATATGTGAATACCCCTGTAGAAATAAGAGCTCTGAGTATTCACTTAATAACATAAAATAATTTTGAGAAAAAGAGAGAGACAATTTGAGACGAAAATTTTGCAGCATAACGGCTATGTTACAGGGTTTTAGAAAACATTGAAAGGAGAGGGGGAATGGGTCAAACATTCATAAATGACCCATAAAACAGTATAGGGACAGAATATAAGGGATTTAAGAACATGGTAATGAAATTTTAAAATATACCATATGAAATGAAGAACATGAAAGGAAGACAAAAATAAGATTTCTCTTATGAAAATTCGGCAGCCTAACAGCATTACATAAACTTCAACCAAAAATGAATTGATGAGATCAAATAGGGTCTCTCATACAATGAACATAAAATATCAGTATGATATATATAAGGATCATACCCCAACACAATAAAAAGTAACTTTTAAGACTTTACATGGAATTAGAACTTTGAAAATGGAGAAAGGTGCAAGGACCACTTAAAAATTCAGCAGCCTAACGACGCCACTTAAACTTCACAATACTGAATTGAAGAGTTCAAATGGGTTATCTCGTCATATGATCATAAAATATCAGTATGATAGATGTAGATATCATACCCCAACATATCAAAAAGGAACTTGAAATAATTGACATGAAAGTAGAACTTCAAAACGAGAAGGGTGAAGAACTACTTAAAAATTCGGCAGCCTAGCAGCGCCACTTAAAACTTCAAAATACTAAATTTAAGAGATCAATTGGGGTCTCTAATAATATGATCAAAAAAGATCAGTATGATAAATTTAGAGATCATACCCCAACATAATAAAAAGGAACTTGAAATACTTTATATGAAAATAGATCTTGAAAAATGAGAAGGGAGAAAAAATATGTTACAAAAATTTCGGCAGCCTAACGGCGCCACTTAAAACTTCATAAAACGAAATAATGAGAGTAAGAGGGGATCTCTCATTATGTGAACATGAAAAGGGCAGAAAGAGGAGTATAAAATAACACCATTTAACATAATAACATGGAGAATAAAAGAAATTACATAAAAGAGATTTCTTGAAAAGAAAGAGAGAGATCAGATCCCTTACCTTAAAACGTAACTCTTAGAACTCAAAGGTTTGGACCTTGAGGGCTTGGGGGCACCTTGGGAGGACTACTTGGGAGGTAAGGAGACCAGAACTTCGTTGAGGATGGTTTTTGAGTCGAAAGGATGAGAGGAGGGCTTGGTATTTATAGGGAAAGTGAGGGGACAATGCATTAATGGCCAAGGGACACCTCACATGTGCTTTTCTCAAAACCATCTGCTCTCCCATGATATTTCCCATTCAGTTTGGCCAAATGGGGCCCCCAATACAAATAACCATCACCTTAGGTCGGCCAACCCTTAAAATATCTCATGACATCACCATGACACAGTTATGATGTCACTAAACATACTGAAACCCTAAAACTGTATTCTTACTATTCACTGAAAATTCAACTTTCTCAGAAAGATCCCAAAATTTCACCTTAACCAAATATCAATGCTCTGATTTCAAAAATTAACTCTATTTTATAAAAATAATTTTTTAAATATTTTTAATTTATTTTTTAAATAAATACACTATTCACCGAAAATTCATTTTTTCAGAAAAAACCCCAAAAATTACCATAACATAATATCGGTGCTCTGAGTTCAAAAATGAAATCCATTTTATAAAAATAATTTTTTTAAATATTTTTAATTTAATTTTAAATTAAAAAACACTATTCACTCGAAAAAACTAATACTTGAATAATAATCTATGAAATCGTTATTTAACCATTTTATTGAATCACATTACTTAATCAAGGTGCCTAGATTATATTAATACTTTCTTTAAGTGAGATTACTAATCCATTTGGACACATTACTAATCCTAATCATAAAATCACTATTCATAATTTACTATTCATCAAAAATCAAGTTGATCTTATTAGACTCTAAATTTCGTACTGAACATAATTGTAGATGACCATTTTTTGAAAATCATTACACATTTTTAATTATTTAAGGTTTACATAATCATTTTTTTAAAATATCTTTTCTCTAAAATTCACCAAAAATATGCAGACTATATTTATCCGGACATTTGAAAATTCATACACTTTATAAGAAGAAATACCAATTTTTATTTAAAACAAACGATTACAAAAGGAAGTTACGGTCTCCTTACATAGCCCCTTATCACACCAGCATAGGACCTAAGTGTAAGGTGTGCTAAGGTGAGAGAATCGGAGGGAGGCTCAGCCAACATCGCACGAGTAGTAATTTCTATTAGTTTGAACTTCTTGCAAGGGCGATTCCATTCTAGCTTCACACGATGAAGTTTGGATTGGGTTTGGTCCAGAGCAAAGCCCAGTGGTGCTACCTCCTTCCCATGTTCTGTTAGATGGGCTTCGATCGGTCCAAGACTACTGGGTGAGGCCATCTAATCTTCTTTCTATAATAATTAACCAAGATTACTTGTATTTAGAGACAATAATCAAAATGTTTAGTTTACAGCGGTCATATTGGCCAATGGTCATATAACAGTCAAAACCCAACGGTCTCATTTTAATTATACTCATGTTATCAAATGAAACATTTTTGTTGAGTATAAAAATAAAATAAAATAACACATAAAATTAAGAAACAAGATTTATTCAAAATTTCGGGTCGTTACAATCTTCCCCCCTTAAGAAATTGCGTCCTCGCAATTTTTAAAATTGGGTTTTGAAATTTCATTCAAAGTCCCACATCGGAAAATGAGTCAGTAAAACTATTACTTCAAAAGAAATAAAGGGAAGTAAAAATGTCACCCGAGTTAACCCATACTAGGATTCCATGTAGGAAAACATGGACATGGAAGAAAAAACAGAGGGTCATGTTCTGGGGGAGAGTGATAGAAAACATGATTAGGATAAAGTTAACAATAAGAAAATCCCAAACTTAGGATGTGTGTAAACGGTCTTTGATTACCTAGTAGGAAACGTAAACCAACAACGTTTTTGTTTTACGTTCCTTTTCATAATTTTGAGGAATTCATTTACAACATAAGAAAATATATGTATCTTCATGTGGAGTTTCATCCTTTAATAAGTTTCTACCCAAAACTTATCTTTTCTATAAACTATGAGAATTCAAAACTACTTGGTCTCATCAAAACACAAGAATCATCTCCTAGAGAATCACATAATCCACAAAAGATTAACTATCTATTTCTTCTATCTTTAAACATTATCCCAAAAACATAAAGGGTAAGGTAAAACAACTCTTCAAAAAGAAAGAATCCCATAGGAATGGAAACTACTTTTAAATCTTCAAAGTTCCATGGTACTACCCATAGTTCATCATTGACCATTCCATAAATAACGGTCATTAAGATTCCTCAAAATAAACCAAACTAATATTGAAACCCAAATACAAGAAGGATTTGATAACATAGTCTTCCAAAATAAACTTCAGTGTTCATATCCAAACAACATCAACCACTCCTAACATCTTATAACAAAAGTACCTAACCTAAACATATTTTACCCAAGATAGGTTAATCATTTCCATAAGTAACCTAAATTACTATAAGTCCACCTTAAATTCATCGATTCTTCAAAATATAAGTCAACCTTACCCCTCAATGGAAATACCGTAGTAATCTATTTACCTCGATCATATAGGGTCCCCAAAATAGTAAACGTCTTCCAAAATAATAATCATATTTTAATCCCCTAATCATCCCTGTCATATTAATACGACCATCATCGCATTTCCTATCACATTGGTTGTTGGGACATGTTCTTCCATTTCCCGCCATTAACTAAGAAAAGAAACTATAATTAGGGGCTTAAATACTTAGCCAATAATCATGAAAAGGAACCGAAATCATATAAGGATAACTTGTAGAAGAAAAGTATACCCTAACTTGTGATCCCCTAGGTTCCCATCTAGGTTATCCATGATCATATATTCTTATGTGAATCTTTATTTTATTTTATCTTTGTTCCTTTAACAATGGTTCATACTAAGCTTATGAATTTACCAAAGCATATTCCCTAGGAGTGTCGTCACTAAGAGTGCAGCAAGGGCCGTTGTCGTGTACCAGTTCTCGTTTGAGTCTAGCTCAAAGCGGTGTTTTCGGGTTTTACCCCTATGTACATCTATACCAGAGCCACCTCTACCTACTCGTATCCAGACAGAGATGTATTTTCTTGGAAACCCATTACTCAATACTCACCAAAATACCAGGAATATTTCCTATATATAAACTTTTCTATAGGCTTCTTCCTAAAGATTTCATATCCTAATTTCCACAAATAACTAAACCATCCTTTGATACCAACTATAGCATCCCGCCTTTTTATCACATAAACTTTCATTACATTTTAAAAAATCGAGGATCTTTAAGGTTTAGTGTCTTGGAAACCAGTAACTTTAAACATGAAAACATAAAACATTCTTCTAAAACACTTGAAATGATTCTCCTCATGTTTATCCTAGGTTCATTACTGCATCACATAAACTGGGGACATACATCAAAAGAAAGGGTGAGCAAAAATCCCAGTAAGGGGAACAAGAGAAACATTTTACATGTGAACTTGAGATACTTCAATAAGGTCATGAAAAGAACTTTAAGGCATGAGAATGAAATCATGAGGCATATCATAATAAAAATAACATTTTCATAACTTGAATATCTGGCTGCAAAATTTAATATTGACAATCATTGTAACGCCCCGACCCCAGCTACCCAGAGTCGGTGCATTACATCGTAACATTGGCATGATCACAAAAGATCATGTCTCGAAAGACTGATTAGTTTAGTAGCCTTGGAAACACTAGATACATTCATAAATGTTACATTACATCACAAAGTTAAAACCTACAATAACATAGTCTCCATATTCCACACTCATATCCTCTTATGACTATCCATGAAGGTCATTCATAAAATACTTCTTCACATCCTGGAAAATATTAAAACATTGAAAGGGGTAAGCTCAGATGCTCAGTAAGGATAAAAATATAGCGGAAGCCTTCATAAATAAACATAAACATTTAAGGCAATGTATGACTAAAAAAAAGAATTTTAAACTTGAACTTTAGCATAAAATGGAAAAAGTAAAATGAAATAATGCCATTTACTTATTCACATGGATATTCTACTGGTCGAATAATCACATGAAATATCAATAACCACTTTCATAATGATGGAATGCATAATTCCAGACTATCATAACCACGTAGCCAAGGCCTTGTGCCAAGACTACAAATAAGATTTTGTAAAGGCCTCGTGCCAAGACACTAGTTTGTCTCATGAGACCTGCCGATGCATCGAGGAGCTATAGTGGGCTCCACCCGTCATTTATTAATTCCAATTCATTCCTCATATGAATAGGTTTAAACATATCATAAACCATAACATAATAATATCACATAAAACATGCATAAAGGAAACATAACTTTTCCACATTTCAATCACAAGATATCAATACAACACATTGATGTAATAAAAACACTTTCAAAACCATTTTCAATACCAAAATTAAAGAAAATTAAAACTTTGTATTTATTTTTCATTTTAAAAAGTTATGGCTTGTAGAGGAAGCCGAAACTCAAATAATGGTCACGACGGCGGAGAAGTCGTTGTCGCTGCATACGTACGACAAAAACATTCCCTTTTTTATTTAGTAAAACGCTTTGTATAAAAAATATTCCTTTTGGATAAACGTAAAAGTCAAAGGGGTTTATACACCGTATAAAAGAAGGTTTTGTATAAAAAAAATATGCCTCAATGAAAGGAGATTGAGAAGAAGTCTCATACAAAGATAATTTTTAAAATAAAATAGATATATTATGTTTATTCACTATAAGTACACATAAATAAAGTAAAAATACAAGATATGACATAATAATATCATGATATAATTTGAAAGTAGGAGATTAACCCAAAGAATGGAAATTGGGTTATGAAATTCCCTTACCTCGTGTCCGACTTGACTCGACCGCTCTTTAACCTCCTAAATAATAAACTAGAGTTAATATCTACCTTCTTAAGAACCTTTTTCAAGTTCATTATTCCTTTTATATAACTTATTACCATGTCATGAACATTATGTAATTATTTAAGCTTATAACGGTCGTTTTGTCGATCTTAGGTACTTGAGTCAAAAATAAACTTCTTATAATTACACTTTGTTCATGTGGTAATATATCCATTATATCCATAATTATATTCATGATGTATATATAATATACATAATATATATCCAGTATATAAATTCATTTATAATAATACATAACATTTAGAGGTAAGGAATGAAATGCACCATTCATGGAGACGGTAAGTTGTACGTACGCATGAACGCTACATTCATTTTTATTTCGTATTTAATGGAATGAAGTTATAATTATATAAAGGTATAATATAATTCCAGTATAATATAATGTATAATACCATTTACTCCATCCTTTATACATCTCATATATGGCATTAACGATTCAAATCACTTTGAGGGGGCGGTAGTCCGCACTTCCTAAAATGAAATTATCGCATTTACCCATAATGGAAATAATAAAGTATGCCATAAATGAAAAATAAAAAATCATAAGGAAAACAAAAAAATAATATATATCATATATAAATATAGTGTCATCATAATGGCCACCATGAGAGGTGTTATATGAGTGTTGAACAATCATCGTTTCGTGAGGCAGAAATTCACCATCCACAGAAACAGTATGTTCTTTAACCATTATATGTACGTGTGTATAAGTGAAGCTCGAATAATTCTTATAACAATATCCTAGTATAATTAGGATACTGTTTTTGTTACAAAAGAAATTAAAAAAAATATTTTAGGGGGTTGGAGAAGAAAAATAAAACAAAATAACATAATAGAAGACATTACCTTAAAATCTGGTAACTCTTTTTTGATTTGAGCCAAAGGCTTACATGGGGAGAATTCTGCCCAAAGTGAGGCTTCTAGGAGTAAGAGAGGGAAGTTGGGAGAGTATTTGGGTAGAGTTTGGCCAATCCAAATGGCTTGATGGTGTGAATAAGGTGGGAGTGGTGGGGGGATTTTATAAGAGGAGAGGAGGGGCACTCTTGGAAAGTAAAGAAATGTTACTTTATTATACAATACTTTTCGGATTCTAAAAGTCCCACACTTATATAATTCGAGGATAAGGTGATAAGGGTTCGAAATATTTTCATCCAATAGTCTTTGGACAAGTGTAAGCCTTGGATTTTACATTATATTTTCATTTTATTTAAATCATTAATTAATGAAGTAATCGCTGCATCATCATAGTGTCATAAATAATTTAATTTATTTAATGTCTAAAAATTATAAAAAAAATATCATGATGTAGGAAATATATTTATATTTCTAATGAATATTTTAAGTAAAAATATGACTTGTATAACCCCATTTAAATTTTTTTTTAATAAAACAACTTATGTTTGTGACATTTTTATTTTAACTTTAAATAAAAGTTAATTATGTCATTTTCCAACCAAAGTGGCTCCATGGGGTACCCAAGTTGACCCATGGATTGTATTGGTCGTCCATGACACATAAAATAGGGGTAGGACAAGTGTAAAGGTATTTTAATATTTTTATAATATCATTTTTACCTTAAATATCACTAATTACCTTTAATCACGATTAATTAAACTTAAAAGTTACTATTCACCAAAAAATTATTTTCATCCCATTGAACCACATTATACTTCCTAATGACAACCATGTATGTAGGATTTTTAAAATCAAATCACAGAAGTGGTAATGTTTCATTTAAACGAAAAATTAGTTTTTTAACTACCACTTAGTAGATTCACTATTCATCAAAAATTGAAGTTTTTCAGAACAATGCAAAAATTTCACCCTAAGATATAATTGATATTCTGAATTAAAAAATGATATATATTTTAAAAAATTCCAAACATATAAGTTGTATTAATTAATTTTATAATTAATTCCCGTTGTCACAAAAATAGCGTGTTTTTAAAAAACAATATATATCAAACGATTGACAATTGTTTATGTCTAATTTCAAAGTGAAATTAATTATAATGAACACCATTGGATAAAACGGTAAAAATATATTCTAATTATACTTTAAAACCACTAAATAGTATAATTTATCACTATAAATTATTTTGATTAAAAAAGTTTTTTTTAAGTATTTTTCACTATTCATAGAAAATTGGAAGTTCTGAGAAAAATACCAAAAATTCAACATAGGCTAATTTCGATATTTCGAATCCAAAAATGAACTCCATTTTTAAATATAAAATTTCTATAATTTTAAAAAGTGGGTATTACTATTCATAACGGCTACTTTGATTAGTCGCGGTGTGTTAGAACTCAAAGTTGCGTACAATGCAAGCTATTGCATTATTGAATGAGAAGTGTATCGTGGAATGTCGGGGTGTTACATTCTCCCCTCCTTCAATAAATTGCGTCCTTGTAATTTGAAATTTTTCTTTGAAAATAAAAGGTTGAAAATAGAAAATACCTTTGTGGAAAACCCACATCAGAAATAAGGTTAATAAAAATATAACTTTAAAAGAAAGAAAAATAAGTACAAAGGTCACCCGAGATAGCCCATACTAGGATTCTATGAAAATATGGATATGGAAGAAAAACAAAACATCAAGTTTTGATGGAGAGTTGTAGAAAACAGGATTAGGAGAAAGTTAACAATAAGAAAGTCAAAAACTTGTGATTGGTTGAACAATCATTGAATCCCCAGTTGGAAAAGATAACCGGTAATGTTTTTGTTTTAAGTTACCTTTCATAAAGTTGAGGAATTTATTTAAGAGATTTACTAAAAATGTAAGGAAATATACTTACTTGTTGTGTAGACTTTTATTCTTTAATAAATTTTTACCACAAACCCATCTTTCACTCCAAAAGGTAATAGAACTCAAAAATATTCTATTTATCATAATTGTATAAGGTTCTAAATATTACCACATACCATTTAGATTAGGAAAAATATTTTGTAATAAACAGGGACTTCCTGTAGGCTAGTGGTAGGTAATAAAGTGCTATCGCACTATGGTTGTGGGTTCGATTCCTGTAGCTTTGTCCGACGTGATGGGTTATGTCCCACCCTGCAGGTTGTCCTTTTCCTAAAACTATAGTATTATAATATTCCAAAAATAATCTTCAGAAATGTTTTAACCTTAAACAATACTATCCAAAGATCAACTTAATCCATTCCAACCTTTATAGTTATCCAAAATACCTCCATCCAGAGTTTGTCTAAAGGGTCCTTAAATTCCAAAATCAACTGTAACTTTAGATTCCCTAAACAAAGTAAAGTTTCTCTTATTGTCACAGACAAAAATATAATTACCTTCATCATATTAAAACCTTAATGAAATCAACATGTATTGTAGTACAATCCTTATATATATATCACATTATTCTAATAACCAGAATATAATCCATGAGTCCAAAAGCACCAATACATTAATTATTCCGCTTCAACTGTAGTCACAAAATAAGATTGGCCTTGATCCCTTGGCCTTTTTTGAGGTAAGTTTCCCTGATGATTAGGACATTCATTTTCATAATGCCCCATTTCTCTACAATTGTAGCATTCAACATTGATAGCCTCTTTCTTTCCCTTGAAATCACGCGCCTAGTGACCTTTTTCTCCACATTTATAACAAACTCCCATTCCTTTTAGGCAAGTACCAGGGTGATTATTCCCACAATTATCATATAATGGAAAATCCTTCTTTCCCTTTTTCCCTTTATCTGTCTCTTGTTCCACCGTTCTCTTCTTCTCTTACTTTACTTTGTTGTCATAAGACTTAGAGAATTCCCTTTCTTTCTTGATATCACACGAGACTATATCTTCGTATGTTTTGAAAGATTGTGATACTAAAGCTCGACGGAGAAATGGTTTTAACCCATCAATGAAACAATCAATCTTACTTCTTGGGTTACGTATATAATCTGCAGCATGCCTCGCTAACCTTGTAAAGCTAGCCTCATAGTTTGCGACATTATCATCCTCCTTCTGCCTCAGACTCAGAAATTGCCTTTCCATATCTGCTCGATGGTCATGTGGAAAGTATTTTTCTAAGAAAATTTCCTTAAACTCCCTCCATTCCATACTTGATACTTCTTCATCTTCCTTTGTGTTTTGAATCACCGACCACCATTGATCGGCATCTTCAGTGAGGCGGTAAACTACCATGATAACCTTTTCCCTTTCACTACTTCCCAAGGCATGGAATATTTTCTCTAAGGAGTTTATCCATTGCTCAGATACTAATGGATTTGTACCCCCATTAAATTTTGGTGGTTGTTGCCTCATGAAGCGGTCTAACATTGATCCTCCACGTTGCGGATCAGGGTGCTCCACACGAGTAAGGTTATTATTCATAACCTGAGTGAGTTTTCCCAGTATGGTAATAAGTTGATCAGCACCAGTTGTATCTCCAGATCCACAATAATTATCTTGAGAAGGAGGGCAATCCCTACATGGAGTGCGTGCATTGATACGGTTTCCATTCCTCCCACTAGGCGCCATTTCTAAACAATGGCATAAACTAGATTAGTTTATGAATTAAAATACATAATTCCACACTTGTAAAACACTTAACATAAATTGAACTATTTATGGATATAATCCATAATCATAAAAAGAAATGTTTTCTTTGAGGAAGTATATACTCATAAACCCTTCATAATGGTTTGTAAAGAAAATGAGAATTATCCTAAGCATATCCCCCGAGAGTGTCGTAACCAAGAGTGCAGCAAGGCCCATTGTCGTGCACTAGTTCCCATTCGAGTCTAGCTCAAAGCGGTGTTTTCGGTTTTTACCCTTAGGTACATATGTGCTAGAGCCGCCTCTACCTGTTTGTATCTAGACAGGGATGAATTGCTCGGAAAACTCACAAAATCTCTATAATACCAAAATTCTAGGAAGTTCTTCTATACTAATCCTCAAATTCTATCTTTGGGCTATGTGCTCTAATCAGAGTTTATCTAAATCTAGCTTCCAAGGTTAGTACTAAACTGCCTCTGATACCAACTGTAACGCCCCGACCCCAGCTAGCAAGAGTCGGTGCATTACTTCGTAACATTGACATGATCACAAAAGATCAAGTCTCGAAAGACCGATTAGTTTAATAGCCTTGGAAACACTAGATACATTCATAAATGTTACATTACATCACAAAGTAAAAAACTACAATAACATAGTCTCCATATTCCACACTCATATCCTCTTCTGACTATCCCTGCAGGTCATTCATAAAATACTTCTTCACATCCTGGAAAATATTAAAACATTGAAGGGGGTAAGCTCAGATTCTCAGTAAGGATAACAATATATAGGAAGGTTTCATAAATAAACACAAACATTTAAGGCAATGTATGACTAAAACAAAAGCCTTTTAAACTTGAACTTCAGTATAAAATTTCAAAAGTAAAATGAAATAATTCCATTTACTTATTCACATGGATATTCTACTGGTCGAATAATCACATGCAATATCAATAACCACTTTCATAATGATGGAATACATAATGCCAGACTATCATAACCACGTAGCCAAGGCCTCGTGCCAAGACTACAAATAAGATTTTGTCAAGGCCTCATGCCAAGACACTAGTTTGTCTCATGAGACCTGCCGATGCATCGAGGAGCTATAGCAGGCTCCACCCGTCACTTATTAAGTCAAATGCATTCCTCATATGAATAGGTTTAAACATATCATAAACCATAACATAATCATATCACATAAAACATGCATAAAGGAAACATAACTTTTCCACATTTCAATCACAAGATATCAATACAACACATTGATGTAATAAAAACAATTTCAAAACCATTTTCAATACCAAAATTAAAGAAAATTAAAACTTTGTATTTATTTTTCATTTTAAAAGGTTATGGCTTGTAGAGGAAGCCGAAACTCAAATAATGGTCACGATGGCGGAGAAGTCGTTTTCGCCACATATGTATGACAAAAACATTCCCTTTTGTCATTTAGTAAAACTCTTCGTATAAAAAATATTCCTTTTGGATAAACGTAAAAGTCAAAGGGGTTTATACACCGTATAAAAGAAGGTTTTGTATAAAACAAAATATGCCTCAATGAAAGGAGATTGAGACAAAGTCCCATACAAAGATAATTTTTAAAATAAAATAGATATAATATGCGTATTCACTATAAGTACACATAAATAAAGTAAAAATACAAGATATGACATAATAATATCATGATATAATTTGAAAGTAGGAGATTAACCCAAAGAATGGAAATTGGGTTATGAAATTCCCTTACCTCGTGTCTGACTTGACTCGGCCGCTCTTTAACCTCCTGAATAATAAACTAGGGTTAATATCTACCTTCTTAAGAACCTTTGTCAAGTTCATTATTCCTTTTATATCACTTATTACCATGTCATGAACATTATGTAATTATTTAAGCTTATAACGGTCGTTTTGTCGATCTTAGGTACTTCAGACAAAAATAAACTTCTTATAATTACACTTTGTTCATGTGGTAATATGTCCATTATATCCATAATTATATTCATGATATATATATCATATACATAATATATATCCAGTATATACATTCATTTATAATAATACATAACATTTAGAGGTAAGAAATGAAATGCACCGTTCATGGAGACGGTAAGCCGTACGTACGCATGAACGCTACTTTCATTTCTATTTCATATTTAATGGAATGAAGTTATAATTATATAAACGTATAATATAATTCCAGTATAATATAATGTATAATAATATTTACTCCATCCTTTATACATCCCATATATGGCGTTAACGATTCAAATCACTTTGAGGGGGCGATAGTCCGCACTTCCTAAAATGAAATTATCGTGTTTACCCATACTGGAAATCATAAAGTATCCCATAAATGAAAAATAAAAAATCATAAGGAAAAAAAAACATAATATATATCATATATAAAAATAGTGTCATCATAATGGCCACCATTAGAGGTGTTATATGAGTGTTGAACAATCATCGTTTTGTGAGGTAGAAATTCACCATCCACAGAAACAATATGTTCTTTAACCATTAGATGTACATGTGTGTAAGTTTAGCTCGAATAATTCTTATAACAACATCCTAGTATATTGAGTATAATGGTGTTGTTACAAAATAAATTAATAAAAAGAGTTTAGGGGGTTGTAGAAGCAAAATAAAACAAAATAACATAATAGAAGACATTACCTTAAAATCGGGTAACTCTTTTTTGATTTGAGCCAAAGGCTTACATGGGGAGAATTCTGCCCAAAGTGAGGCTTCTAGGAGTAAAAGAGGGAAGTTGGGAGAGTATTTGGGCAGAGTTTGGCCGAGACAAATGGCTTGATGGTGTGAATAAGGTGGGAGTTGTGGGGGCCTTTTATAAGAGGAGAGGAGGGGCACTCTTGGAAAGTAAAGAAATGTTACATTATTATACAATACTTTTCGGATTATAAAAGTCCCACACTTATATAATTAGAGGATAAGTTGATAAGGGTTCGAAATATTCTCATCCAATAGTCTTTGTACAAGTGTAAGCCTTGGATTTTACATTATCTTTTCATTTTATTTAAATCGTTAATTAATGAAGTAATCGCTGCATCATCATAGTGTCATAAATAATTTAATTTATTTAATGTCTAAAAATTATAAAAAAAAATATCATGATGTAGGAAATATATTTATCTTTGTAATGAATATTTATAGTAAATAATATGACTTGTATAACCCCATTTAAATTTTTTTTTTGTAAAACAACTTATGTTTGTGACATTTTTATTTTAACTTTAAATAAAAGTTATTTATGTCATTTTTCAACCAAAGTGGATCCATGGGGTCCCCAAGTTGACCCATGGATTTTATTGGTCGGACATGACACATCCAATATGGTTAGGACAAGTGTAAAGGTATTTTCATATTTTTATAATATCATTTTTACCTTAAATATCACTAATTACCTTTAATCACGATTAATTAAACTTAAAAGCTACTATTCGCCAAAAAATTATTTTCATCCCATTGAACCACATTTTACTTCCTAATGACAACCATGTATGTCTGATTTTCGAAAATCAAATCACAGAAGTGGTAATGTTTCATTTAAACGAAAAATCAGTTTTTTAACTACCACTTAGTAGTTTCACTATTCATCAAAAATTGAAGTTTTTCAGAACAATGCCAAAATTTCACCCTAAGCTATAATTGATATTCCATATTAAAAAATGATGTATATTTTACGAAATTCCAAACATATAAGTTGCATTAATTAATTTTATAATTAATTCCTGCTGTCACAACAAATAGCGTGTTTTTAAGAAACAATATATATCAAAAGATTGACAATTGTTTATGTCTAATTTCAAAGTGAAATTAATTATAATGAACACCATTGGATAAAACGGTAAAAATATATTCTAATTATACTTTAAAACCACTAAATAGTATAATTTATAACTATAAATTATTTTGATTAAAAAAGTTGTTTTTAAGTATTTTTCACTATTCATAGAAAATTGGAAGTTCTCAGAAAAATACCTAAAATTCAACATAGGCTAATTTTGATATTTCGAATCCAAAAATGAACTCCATTTTGAAATATAAAATTTCTATAATTTTAAAAAGTGGGTATTACTATTCATAACGGCTACTTTGATTAGTCGCGGTGTGTTAGAACTCGAAGTTGCGTACAATGCAAGCTATTGCATTATTGAATGAGAAGTGTATCGTGGAAGCTCGGGGTGTTACAATAATTTCATTTCACCAAGTTCCATCCCCAAGGTGTCATTAAAAATTACCAAGTTTATTCACCAAGGTATCAGTCTAAAAAGTCATCTCTAGAGATTAAGTCTTTACCCAATGCATTAGAGCGCTATCTGGGTGCACCCTTGACATGTCTTTATTATCATGTGAGCTAAATATATCATAATAAATCATTTCATAAACAACCCAGATAGAATAAAAGAAATGGGTTTCATTTCATAATCATAACATTTTAAAAACTGCTTTAAAGACATGATATTTATGTCACTTTAAACCCACGGAAAAGGGAAAGCGGGTTTCATGTATGTAAATCCCAGAATTTAAAATATAACATTTTGATATATATGTGAATACCCCTGTAGAAATAAGAGCTCCGAGTATTCAATTAATAACATAAAATAATTTTGAGAAAAGGAGAGAGACAATTTGAGACGAAAATTCTGCAGCATAACGGCTATGTTACAGGGTTTTAGAAAACATTGAAAGGAGAGGGGAAATGGGTCAAACATTCATAAATGACCCATAAAACAGTAGAGGGACAGAATATAAAGGATTTAAGAACATGGTAATGAAATTTTAAAATATACCATATGAAATGAATAACAAGTCAGGAAGACAAAAATAAGATTTCTCTTATAAAAATTCGGCAGCCCAACAGCGTTACATAAACTTCAACCAAAATTGAATTGATGAGATCAAATAGGTTCTCTCATCATATGAACATAAAAGATCAGTATGATAGATATAGATATCATACCCCAACACAATAAAAAGTAACTTGAAAGACTTTACATGGAATTAGAACTTTGAAAAGGGAGAAAGGTGCATGGACCACTTAAAAATTCAGCAGCCTAACGACGCCACTTAAATTTCAAAATACTGAATTGAAGAGATCAAATGGGGTCTCTCATCATATGATCATAAAATATCAGTATGATAGATATAGATATCATACCCCAACATAAAAAAAAGGAACTTTAAAGAATTGACATGAAAGTAGAACATCAAAACGAGTAGGGTGAAGAACTACTTAAAAATTCGGCAGCCTAACGGCGCCACTTAAAACTTCAAAATACTAAATTGAAGAGATAAAATGGGGTCTCTAATCATATGATCATAAAATATCAGTATGATAAATTTATAGATCATACCCTAACATAATAAAAAGGAAATTTAAATACTTTATATGAAAATAGATCTGGAAAAATGAGAAGTGAGAAAGAATCTGTTACAAAAATTCTGGCAGCCTAACGGCGCCACTTAAAACTTCATAAAATGAAATAATGAGAGTAAAAGGGGATCTCTAATTAAGTGAACATGAAAAGGGCAGTAAGATGAGTATAAAAGAAAACCCTTTAACATAAGAACATGGAGCATAAAATAAATTACATAAAAGAGATTTCTTGAAAAGAAAGAGAGAGATCGGATCCCTTACCTTAAAACATAACTCTTAAAACTCAAAGTTTTGGACCTTGAGGGCTTGGGGAACCTTGGGAGGACTCCTTGGGAGGTAAGGAGACCATAAATTCGTTGATAATGGTTTTGGGGTCGAAAGGATGAGAGGAGGGCTTGGTATTTATTGGGAAAGTGAGGGGACAAGGCATTAATGGCCAAGGGACACCTCACATGTGCTTTTCTCAAAACCATGTGCTCTCCCATGATATTTCCCATTAAGTGTGGCCACATGGGGCCCCCAATACACATATCCATCACCTTAGGTCGGCCAACCCTTAAAATATCTCATGACATCACCATGACACAGTTATGATGTCACTAAACATACCGAAACCCTAAAACTGTATTTTTACTATTCACTGAAAATTCAACTTTATTAGAAAGATCCCAAAATTTCACCTTAACCAAATATCAATGCTCTGATTTCAAAAATGAACTCTATTTTATAAAAATAATTTTCTAAATATTTTTAATTTATTTTATAAATAAATACTCTATTCATCAAAAATTCATTTTTTCAGAAAAAACCCCAAAAATTACCATAACATAATATCGGTGCTCTGAGTTCAAAAATGAAATCCATTTTATAAAAATAATTTTTTTAAATATTTTTAGTTTAATTTTTAATTAATAAACACTATTCACTCAAAAAAACTAATACTTGAATAATAATTTATGAAACCGTTATTTAACCATTTTATTGAATCACATTACTTAATCAAGGTGCCTAGATTATATTAATACTTTCTTTAAGTGAGATTAAAAATCCATTTGGACACATTACTAATCCTAATCATAAAATCACTATTCATAATTTACTATTCATCAAAAATCAAGTTGATCTTATTAGACTCTAAATTTCGTACTGAACATAATTGTAGATGACCATTTTTTGAAAATCATTACACATTTTTAATTATTTAAGGTTTAAATAAACATTTTTTTAAAATATCCTTTCTCTAAAATTCACCAAAAATATGCAGACTATATTTATCCTGACATTTGAAAATTCCTAAACTTCATAAGAAGAAATCTCAATTTTTATTTAAAAAAATGATTACACAAGGCAGTTACGTTGTCCTTACATATCCCCTTGTCACACCAGCATAGGACCTAAGTGTAAGGTGTGCTAAGGTGAGAGAATCTGAGGGAGGCTCGGCCAACATTGCTCGAGTAGTAATTTCTATTAGTTTGAACTTCTCGCAAGGGGAATTCCGTTCTAGCTTCACACGATGAAGTTCATCTTGGGTTTGGTCCAGAGCAAAGCCCAGTGGTGATACCTCCTTCCCAAGTTCTGTTAGATTGGATTCGATCGCTCCAAGACTACTGGGTGAGGCCATCGAATCTTCTTTCTATAATAATTAACCAAGATTACTTGTATTTAGAGACAATAATCAAAATGTTTAGTTTACAGCGGTCATATTGGCCAATGGTCATATAACAGTCAAAACCCAACTGTCTCATTTTAATTATACTCATGTTATCAAATAAAACATTTTTGTTGAGTATAAAAATAAAATAAAATAACACATAAAATTAAGAAACAAGATTTATTCAAAATTTCGGGTCATTACAAAACTACATACCCAACACCCTCCTCGATTATTCACAATGTGGGGGCACCAGTCAGTCTTCTCCTCAACTCTTGGAAACTCTATTGGATTTTCTTCATCCACACAGAGGGTTGTCCATTCCGTTTCAAAGCCGATAAGGGTTATTCCACTCTGGAAAATCAGGTACAAACCTCTAATAGTAACCATCCTACATCAATAAGCTATGCACCTCAATCACGCTCCTGGTAGGCTCCTAAGCAAGCACCACCTCTCTCCTCACTAGATCCACTATAAAACCAGCCATTGAGATACCATGTCTCAGAAAGTGGACCTCCTGAATCCAAAACTGACACTTCGAGAGCTTCCCATAACGATGGTGCTCTCAAAGTTTATCTAGGACTATCTGTAGGCATGTAGAATGATCCTCATCTGACATTGAGTACACCAGGAATGTCATCAATGAAGACCACAATAAACCAGTCAAGGTAAGGCTGAAAGATCTTGTTCATAAGGCCCCTGAACACTACTGGGGCATTGGTCACGCCGAAATGCATCATCAAGAACTCATATTGGTCATACGAGTACCTGAAGGATGTCTTTGGTACATCCTCATCCCATACCTGATGCTAGTGATAACCTAATCCGAGGTCTATCTTTGAGAACCACCTAGCTCCCTTTAGCTGGTCGAAGAGGTCATCAATTCTCAGCAGTGGATACTTGTTCTTCAGGGTCACCTAGTTCAGGTGCCGGAATTTCATCCAAAACCTCAAAATCACATCTTCCTTATTGGAAAAAATCATCAGGGATTCCCATAGTGAAATTTTGGGCCTTACGAACCCATTCTCTTTCAAGTCCTCTATTTGTAACCTCAACTCGTAAAGCTCCATAGGAGCCATCTGATATGCCGGTGTGGATATCGGTGTTTTCCCCGAGTATAGTTCAATGAAAAATTATACCTCTCTACAAGGAGGGAGTTATGGAACATCCTTAGGAAAAACATCCGTGTACTCATCCACCACTACAGGAAAGCTCGGAATCCTATTATCCACTACACCGATGGTGAGACTAGCCACCTAGTGAGTGATCGACAACACCCTCCTCTGAGAAAGTCTGTCCTATACTACAAGGGTTTCCTTCTGACCGGTGAAGGAAAACTTGGTCCCATATCTGCGGACACACCACACTGTACACCTAAAACAGTTGATCTGAGTATGGATTGTGGATAACCAGTCCATACCCAAGATGAAATCGCAAGTCCTTGACACCTCTACTAGAAGATCTCATCCAAACCTCTCACCTCCTAGAGTAATCTCATATTGTCGGCAATAGTGTGTAATCATCGAATCGTCTCTCGTAGGAGTATCTAGCTGTAAATATTGAGCCAACGACTCTATAAAAATATCCAAGATCGGAATGAGAGTCATGTAAAGGAAGGATTTTTTAGAGTTGGTGCCCTGGGAACCAACTGTTTGTACTTTGATTACATTAATGTACACTTATTATATATTATTCATTATTCTGAATGACTATAATATAATAATGTCATGGAATATTTGTTGCATTAATAAGGCCATGGTAGATCCCCGCTATGATTATAACCATGAAAGGATATAAAAATATTCTTAAATAAAGTTATATAGTTAGATGACATACTATGATAGTACACATGGTATACAGACAGTCATGTGCGAGTACTCGTAAGAAGATGAGACTCACTCTCATGGAGTTCGCACTTGGTAATCTCCAAGATGGGAGATTATGAGAACAACCCATCCAATAGAAATTATGCATGTCTTGGTGTCATCAGACATTTCTATCTACGAGCATGTGTAATGGTCCTTAGACTGGAATATAATCATTAACTCATTTCATGACTCACGCACTTAGATTTGCTGACGAAAACCGTCATGAAGACAGTTGGTGGGAAGTAGGGTACATTGGGTGTGTCATGAATGACTTATTGTTAATGGATAAGTTGAGGAAGGATTTTTCCATTCCATATTTATGGAATTTGATATCTTGGGACCTTTTATTGAACTAGTACTGTCGCCCAAATTCCATGGCCATGGTGTCACGATGAGTTTATTTCTCGAAGTCAAAGAATGACAGATCAAGCATATAGGTTTATGACACTGCCATGAAACCTGCTTGATGAAATATTGAGACAAATAGATTAAATTACACAGTAAGCATTCGTATGAGGTGATGCGTCAATGTGGCATCAACTTCATTCTCTTGGGTGCCTTGACCCATTTCTAGACAGTAATCTTGGACTTTAGGCAAGCCCGCCTAATGTCAACGAGAAAGAGGCCTAGAGGGTCACACACTAAGTGTATCCACATATCTCAAGAAGAATAAATATTATTCCCATATGAGGTTTAATGATTATTCAAGGAATCCTAAATCATTTTAATGTTGGAGGAAGAATAAAGTAAAAACAAGTACACATCGTGTATTAATGATTATACGCCGTGTAGTTTTTTATTTTTGAAAACAAGTACATGTCGTGTATTAATGATTACACGTCGTGTAGTTTTCATTATGGAAAGGAAATTAAAAACAAGTATATTCCATGTATTAATGATTACACGCTGTGTAGTTTTCCTATGAAAAACAAGTACACGTCGTGTATCAATGATTACATGCCATGTAGTTTTTTCAGTCGGGATTTTGAGGATATAATATTGTTTTATTAAATGATATTTATTATAATCAGTGTGGGTGCATGTCAAGGAATTAATTATTCGACATGGGGGTTTTCGATAAGTTTTAATGAAATAAATAAAACATGTAACATGTATATTTATTATGATAACTCTATAACCTCAAACCCAATTCTAAATATCCTCACAACCCCGACACTTTTCCTAAGAATCGTTGTGCACAACAATTATGGAGAATTCTCTCAAGACCGAAAGAACTACGTCCTCCAAGAATTCTCTCAAGACAGAGAGAGATCCACCTCCATTGGGTCAACGTGATCTAAGTCGGAAAAAGAAAGCAAAGGTTTCTCCATGCTAGAATCCGGAGACTCCTTTGGATATGTCTAGAGATACGTGGTGCACGTGTGGATCACCACTAGAGGAGGTGTACACTTGGATTTTGTGATGAAATGATGAATCACATCAGAGCGTGATCAAAAATATCAACGAAGAAAGAATGCCACAAAAGGTATTTCTTGTCAATTAATTAAGTTAATTATAATCAACTTGTGATGATCTTCCTTTGTGGTTCTAGGATTCTTCGTCTTCTATGTATATTTATGTGATTCGATCCGTGGAGTCTGGCATTTACCGTCGTATTGATCCCAAATTGATCATTCCTACTGACAAAAAGCCAAGTGAGAACATCCACCCACAAGCTTCCGTTGCGCCCAGGACCTTCAAGTGGCATCAGAGGGAGTCACAATGTTGATTATAGTTATTTAATTTTCAGTGATAATTTATGCATTTATATTTGATTCAATTAAATATAAATCATTCTATAAAACTGAATGAATGAGATCTGTTCTTCCTCCTTCATTTCTCGATTCACATCACAGAAATATCCTTTTAATTTTAATTTTGATTAAATTAAAAATGAGGAACTCATTTGGAGGATCCTCTCTTTCTGTTTGTACAACATAAGAATACATGGCGTGTAGTGAAAACTACACACTATGTACTTAGGTTCAACGAACCGGTACTATTCTGCCAAACCACGTCGTGTGAATTGAGAATTCCAATGTATTTATTACACCCTATTGACCAGAACTAAACGGCACATGGAAATCGGAATACACGACATGTATGTTGAATCAACACGCCATGTAGTCTGATCCGGCCCAGGTGAAACTGTGTATAAGGAGAATTCGTGTACTGCATGCACAGGATTTCTAGGCCGGTAACCGCGTAACAAGAAATTACAAGCTATGTTAGATTAATCTACACGATGTGTACTCTAAAATTTCCAAAGTACAGAAAACACGCCAAATCCCCCGGCGAGTACTTTGGATAAAGGGTGAAAACAAATACACGTCGTGTAATATAGCCTAAACACCGTGTACTTTTTAGAAATAGAATTTCACCAGGTTTCCTCCAAAGTACAAAGACTCGTACAAGGAATATGGATGAGAAGAATCTCAAGGAAATTCAGAAAGTAATTTAAGATAAAGAATTGATTAATTATAAGATCCTAATTAATTGAATTCAAGTGCGGATTATCTTGAATAATAGAACGATTACAATAATTTGAATGATAAATATGTATAAATGTCGTTTCATGCTATGGATGATCATGAGCTAGACCAAAGACCCTTTGTATGTGTGTATGGTTTCATTTAAATTTGTTTAATTTAAATTCATTGGCCTGTGAGCCTTTTTCCAATAAAATGTAGGGTCTGTGTGCCCATGGTTTCTTTAATGTAAACCTCGTGTAATGTAGGATCTCCCAAGCTAGAGGAGATGGTTAAAAATCCAAATCTGAGATGAAACCAACCCAAGAAGATACAATGGTGGATAGGTGGGAGATGAAAAACATGAACCATCAATTCGAGGTGTTTTTTCCTAGGCCAGGGTTATCTTATCAAAACATCTAGATAAGCTAACCAATATAATCTCATGATCATTCCATCTTATTTTATTTTTTTCTGATTGCATGGTTTATTTATTATGTATTTTTTGTCGCGATCACATAATTAATGAAATAAACAAGCATGAAAATATGGAATAAAATAAAAACCGGACTATGCGTAAACATTATCAGAACATGGTTAATCACTTAAGAAAGCATCACTTAATATTAACAAGCATGTGATAATGCAAAACTACACATAAAGAATAAAATCCCCGAAATACCAAATTATGTCAGACCAGGACTTTCGTTACTTGATTATGGGAAAGACTCAATAAAACTATGTGTTTGACCAACCCTTGTTGGGACACTTACTTTTATAAAGGAAGCTCTTATGAATGTTTCGGGTTGAATTAAACATTTTACATCAATAGGAGTAGAACTTTATAGACTTGTTGTAAAATGGAGGCAACTTTTGAGGAAATCCAAGTCAGGATTTTAGGATTGGGGAGTCCACTCAACAGATCAAGGAACTGTAAGCTCACTGTTGGCAAAGACCTGCCTACCTAAATACCTTCTAATATCTTGACCAACCCTTATTGTGGTTATGTGAAGGGGAATATGGACTCTTGCCACTATAATGTCAAATCAACTGGACATTCCGAGTTTAATGGTGAGGGCCATTGGGACTTGATAAAATAGTGGGAGAATTAATAAATTCATTTATTATTTTTCATAAAATGTAATCAAAAGGTACTGATAAATCTACTCTTATAATTTTTAGAATCAATATGACAAGCTCTTCAACCACAGTTTCTATGTGATCAATTCTGGATAAAGACAATATCCTCATGGGCAGTAACATTCAATAATGGTTTAGGCGCCTTCGGGTTATCATACACCATGAATGAAAGTTTTACGTGCTGGGGTCCTCACTTACTGATTTTCCTACCCAAGGAGTGAGTGATCAAGATTTCCTGGTCTATGATCAACATTTGAACGATGCACTCGACGTTCAATGTTTGATGCTATCATAAATGTCTAGTGGGCTCATGAAGTCTCATGAAGACATGGATTCCTATAGCATGCTCGAGCACCTTCGTGGTCTATACCAGGAGAGAGCAAGGCAAAAAAGGTTTGAGATCTCCAAGGCTCTATTTCAGAGCAAGCTTGGTGAGGGTTCCCCATCTGGGCCTCATGTAGTCCAGATCATTGGCTAAATTGAGCACTTGGAGGTTCTAGGGTTTAAACTCCTCGAAGAACTAGGTACCGATCTCATTCTTGCATCACTCCCCTAGAGATTCTCTAACTTTGTTGTGAATTTCAACATAAAAAACATTGAGAAGTCTCTATCTAATTTTCTTATCCACATTCGCCAAGTGGAAAATGATATGAAGCATGAAAAGCCTTCTGTACTTATGGTGAATAAAAGGAAAGGAAAGTCGAAGATCTTTAAGCCCAAAGCTTCTTCAAGGCCTTCCAAGAAAAGGAAGATCAAATGGGAGGCAATAGAATAGGAGGATGTTTGTTTCTCATGTGGAAAGAAAGGCCACTGGAAGAAAAACTGCACCCAGCCAAGGAAGCAAGGGTAAGCTTTAGATGCATTTGTTATCAAATGAAATATATATATTTCTACCAATTGGGTATTAGATACTTCTTGTTGTGTTCACATATCTATCCAAATATAGGAACCAAGTAGATTCAGAAATATTGACCGAGGTGAGGTGGATCTGCGAGTAGACAACGGAGCCAGACTCGCTTCTTTTATAAATATTGCATTTGTTTTGGTAGGTCACATTTATATAAAGGCCTTTATGTATTAGACTACACAAACCAAGTAATGGCAATTGCTGACAATGTTAATTCACATGAATCATACCACACCCGACTTTGGCATCACTGGCTATGTCATGTCAATGAGAAACGTTTGACAAAATTAAATCAAGATGGGTATTTAGATTCTTTCAAAATAAAACCACTTGGTGTATGTCATGTGTTTCTACAAGGAAAAATGACCAAATCCCCATTTAGTGGGAAAGGTGACAGGGCTAAAGAGATTCTAGAATTAGTTCACACAGATGTGTGTGGACCATTTCCAGTTGAAGCAAGGGGTGGGTTCTTATAATTCATAACTTTTACTAATGATTTTAGTAGATATGGATATATTTACTTAATGTGGTATAAGTAATATTATTTTGATTCGTTTAAAGAATACAAGAATGAAGTTGAGAACCATCATGGTAAGAAGATTAAGAAACTCTGCTCAGACAGAGGAGGAGAATATCTTAATCAAGACATCATTGATTTCTTACAGGAGTTTGGGATTATATCTCAACTCACTCCTCCCTACACACCTCAGTGGAAAGGCGTAAGTGAAAGGAGGAACCGCACCCTGTTGGACATGGTGAGATCAATGATGAGTCATGCAAGTCTTCCATTATCCTTTTGGGGATATGCATTACAAACAGCAACACACATACTAAACCAAGTACCAACTAAATCGATAAATGGTATTCCATACGAATTATGGAATAGACGCAAATCCATGTTATCAAATTTACATGTGTGGGGTTGAGAAGCATTTTTTAAGGCCTCTTTAGGTAACAAACTTTCACCCCGAGGCACAAACTGAACCTTTATAGTATATCCCAAGGAAATAATGGGATATTACCTACACAACCCCTCAGATAAAAAGGTAACAGTGGAAAGATATGCTATATTCCTTGAGAGGGAGCACATCTATAAAAGAGGTAGTGGAAGCAAGATAGACTTTGATGAAGTAGAGGCTCAAGACACACAGGAGTTGGTACAAGAAAAGATTCCACAAAGCCCCATGGAAGAACAATCTGTTCCAAAGACACAAGAACTGCGTAGGATAACGAGAGAGGAGGGAGAACCAGAACGATATGGTTTTCTTTTCACTGATGATGGTGACTCATTATTGGTTAAAAATTATGATCTTCTTACCTACAAGGAAGAAGTTGAAGGCACAGATGTTGCTAAGTGGCAAGAATCCATGAATTCTAAAATGGATTCGATGTACCAAAACCAAGTCTTTATTTTGGTAGATCCTCCAGTTGATGTAAAACCTATTGGTAATAAATGGGTATTCAAGGAGAACATGGACATGGAGGGGAAATTTGGCACCTATAAGGCACGACTGGTTGCAAAAGGTTTTAGACAACGTCATGGAATTGACTATGATGAAACCTTTTCACCGGTTGCGATGCTGAAATCCATCAAAATCCTATTGGCCATTTCTGCTTACCAGGACTATGAAATTTGGAAAATGGATGTCAAAACATCTTTCCTTAATGAGAACCTCCAGGAATATGTCTACATGACACCACCTGAAGGGTTTGTGACTCCAAAGGATGACAATAAGGTAATCAAGTTGCAGAAATCCATTTATGGATTAAAGTAAGAATCAAGTTCATAGAACATTCATTTTGATGAATCCTTAATGGAATGTGGATTTGTTAAGAATGAATGTGATCCTTGTGTCTACAAAAGGTTTAGAGAAAGTGTAGTCATTTTCTTAGTAGTATATGTTTATGACATATTAATAATTGGAAACGAAGTACTTGTCTTACAGTTAATTAAGGAATGGTTGGATAAATGCTTCCTTATGAAAGACTTGGGTGAGGCTATATATATTCTTGGGATCAGGATCCATTGTGATAGATCCAAGAGAATGTTGAGCCTAAGTCAAAGTATATACATTGACAAGATACTGAAGAGATTCAGTATGGAACAATCCAAGAGGGTATTCTTTCCAGTGTCACATGGCATTCATCATTCCAAAAAAATGTGTCCTCAGACACATGAGGAAAAAAAGAAAATGGAAAGGATCCCTTACGCATCTGCGATTGGGTCAGTCATGTATGGTATGCTATGTACAAGGCTAGATGTTGCTTATGCATTAAGTGAAATAGGCAGATATCAAGTTGATCCAGGAGACCGCCATTGGATGATAGTCAAGACTATCCTTAAGTATCTGAGGTGTACTAAGGATATGTTCCTAGTTTATAGAGGAGATGAGGAACTATTCATCATAGGGCATGTAGATGCTAGTTTCCAGACTGATCAAGATGACATGAAGTCTTGGACTGGATACATCTTTAGTTTTAAGGGAGTTGTAGTGAGATAGAAGAGATCAAAGAAAAGTATGGTCGTAGATTATACAGCAGAGTCTGAGTATATCATAGTTTTTGAGGCTGCTAAAGAAGAAGTATGGATGTGAAGCTTCGTCCAAGAGCTGGATGTAGTACCTAGTAGTAAAGATCATATCACACTATTTTGTGATAACACTGCAGTGGTGGCACTTGGAAAAGATCCAAGGTCACATTAGCGGACAAAGAACATACTTCAGAAGTATCATATTTTGAGGGATTTTTCTCAGAGAGGTGAAGTTGTAATGAGCAGTATTTCCATGTAAGACAACGTGGTGGACCCCTAGACTAAATCCTTGACTCTGCAGAAACATGATAATCATGTGAGGTCTAGTAGACTAAAAGTTGCAAATAGTTGTGTCTAGTACAAGTGGGAGTTTTTTAGAGTTGGTGTCCTGAGAACCAATTGTTTGTACTTTGATTACATGAATGTACACTTATTATATATTGTTCATTGTTTTGTATGACTATAATATAATAATGTCCTGGAATATTTTTGCATTAATAAGGTCATAGAAGATCCCCACTATGATGAGAACCTTAAAATTCTATAACAATATTCTTAAATAAAGTTATATGATTTGATGAAATACTATAATAGGAAACAGGGTATACATACTATCATGTGCGAGTACTCGTAAGAAGACGAGACTCACTCTCATGGAGTTTGCACTTAGTAATCTCCAGGATGTGAGATTATGAGAACAGACACGCCAGTAGCATTTCTATATGTCTTGGTGTCATCGGACATTGCTATCTACAAGTGTGTGTAATGGTCCTTAGATGGGAAGATTATCATTAACTCATGTCATGACTGGCTTACTTATATTTGCTAACGAAAACCATCATGAAGACAGTTGGTGGGAAGTAGGGTACGTTGGGTGCATCACGAATGACATGTTGTTAATGGATAATTCAAGGAAGTATTTATCCCTTTCATATTTATGGATGTAGATATTTTGGTCCCTTTGATTGAAATAGAATTGTCGCCCAAATCCCATAGCCATGGTGTCACGATGAGTTTATTTCTAGAAGTCAAATAATGACGGATCAAGCATATAGGTTTATGACACTATCATGAAACATGCTTGATGAGATATTGAGACAAAAGGATTAAATTACATAGTAATCATTCGTATGAGGCGACACATCAATGTGGCATCAATGTCTTTCTCTTAGGTGCATTGACCCATTTCTGGATAGTAATCTTGGACTTTAGGCAAGCCCGCCTAATGCCAACGAGAAAAAGGCCTAGAGGGTAACACACTAAGTGTATCCATGTATCTCAATTATAATAAAGATTCTTCCCATGCGTGATTTAATGATTATTCAAGGAAGCCTAAATCATTTTAATGTTGGATTAAGAATAAAATAAAAACAAGTAAACGTCGTTTATTAATGATTACATGTCGTGTAGTTTTTATTTTTGAAAACAAGTATATGCCATGTATTAATGATTACATGCCATGTAGTTTTCATTTTGGAAAGTAAATTAAAAACAAGTACATGTCGTGTATTAATTATTACACACCGTGTAGTTTTTTTTATGAAAAACAAGTACACGCCGTGTATCAATGATTACACGTCCTGTAGTTTTTTCAGTTGATATTTTGAGGATATAATTTTGTTTTATTAAATGATATTTATTATAATCAGTGTGGGCACATGTCAAGGAATTAATTATTCGACATAAGGGTTTTCAATAAGAGTTAATGAAATAAATAAAATGCGTAATGCATATATTTATTGTCATAACTCTATAACCTCAAACCAGATTATAAATATCCTCACAACCCTAACACTTTTCCTAAGAATAATTGTGCAAAAAAATTCTGGATAATTATCTCAAGACCGAAAAAACATCATCCTCCAAGAATGCTCTCATGACCGAGAGAGATCTACCTCCATCGGGTTAATGTGATCTAAGGCAGACAATGCAAGCAAAGGTGTCTCCATGCTAGCACCTGAAGACTCCTTTGGCGATGTCCAGAGATACGTGGTGCACATGTGGATCACTGCTAGAGGAAGTCTACACTTGGCTTATGTAATTAAATGAAGAATCACATCGGAGAGTGATCAGAAATATCAATGAAGAAAGAATTCCACCAAAGGTATTTCTTTTTAATTAATTAAATTAATTATAATCAACCTGTGACGATCTTCCTTTGTGGTTCTGGGATTTTTCTTCTTCTTTTTCTATTTTTGTGATTCGATCCATGGAGTCTGGAATTTATCATCATATTGATCCTATATTGTTCATTTCTAATGACAAAAAGGCAAGTGATAACATCCACCCATGAGCTTCCACTGTGCCTGGGACCTTCAGGAGTGACTAGCACCTATTTCTATAAGAATATAAACTAGGTTGGAAAAGAAACTGATCGTACCTTGGATCATCTCTAGAACGATGTGGTCATAATCCTCTATAGGCTGGAGCTGGGCTCGCCCATGCCTTCTTGCTCCCTGAGGTCGAGGTGTACCACCTGGGGGTGGTGGCAGTGACACCTCAAACCGTAGCCCACCACCTGATGCTCGGGCATCTCCCCTACCATGTCTTCTGCCCTGCGGACCTCCTCGCTCAAACCCTTGTCGCTGCCTCGGTGGCCCCTCAACCATCTGTTGGTCACCTCTATGAAGGGTTAGGCAGTCACATTCTATGTGTCCCTACCCACCACACGAGAAGCACTACCTAGATCCCTGCTAAATCCCCCTGGACTGGGAACCCCACACTACCGACCCTGAGTCCTGGGGTCGGCCTTTGAAAGACCCGGCATGCTTGGGCCCACATGTATGATGTCTTCTTCCTGCCAAAGACTCTGATGCCTAGGTTCTTCTGGTGGCTCTAGTTTTTTGTGCCTTCTCTGCCAAGAATCTCTCCACAAGATGGGCACACTCCAACATCTCTATCTAGGTCGGGATGCTGAGAGACAAAACTGATGCCCTGATCTCCCGCCTAAGTCCCTTCTCAAAGGCTTGATCCCAGAAGAAAGGGTCTTGCACCATGTCTATGGAGTAGCGAGATAGCTCAGTGAACCTCAATGAGTACTCGGCTAACATTATTCTTCCCTAGTGTAGATGAAGAATCTCCTGAATGCG
Organism: Viscum album; assembly: GCA_963277665.1. NCBI lineage: Eukaryota > Viridiplantae > Streptophyta > Magnoliopsida > Santalales > Viscaceae > Viscum > Viscum album. The sequence continues at coordinate 121,874,812 of OY728156.1, forward strand.
CACAGAGCACAAGGTCGTAGGAAAAAACTCCTCTCAAAACAGTATCTTGAAGTCTGCCCAGGTAGGGGTCACCTCGTCGTGAATTTGGGTGGTCAAGCCCCACCATCTCCCTGCCAATCCCTGTAGAAGGCTTGCTATCGAGATCCTCATATAGTCATTTGGTGTCCTCACTAAGCGGAAGACCCATATCACAGTCTCTATCCAGTCCTCAGTGACCTGAGGATCATTCTCTCCCCTGAACCTGGGAGGTCTCTCTCTCTCTCTGAAACTCATGAAAGGAACTAATCCTATAAACGTCCTATGTCGAAACTACTAGAAGTAGATGATGACAATTGGGGGTGTTAGCACTAGTTCATCACCTAGTGGGGTCATCTCAAGAACTGGTCTCAGAACAGACGTCTCGTCACTAGGCGGGCTATCCTCACAACCTCGTATCTGGATCCTGACTGTTCGTCCATGTGGAGGCATCCTAAAATTTATCAAGATGTACCACAGTCATAAGGTTATACCTGGTGATCTGACTTTTATTCAAAATAACATAAGGAGAAACTTATATAACCAATTATATCATCTATTGAGCCAAAAAGCAGAATTCAATGTCCTGGTGTATGGATACATCGGCCTCCGCACCAACACTGGACTCTTCGAATCTGAAAGTTGGACTCACAACACTTAACAATGTTTCCCCAAAACAAAACTCAGACTCTCAGACTTTGTGGTAGGACCAAATACCCTCTGATAAAACTTTTTCATGACTTGTCACCCGGGGCCCGTGCTGTGACTACCCCAAGCCCTCCTTCCAAATGCCAGGGGCTGGCAACTACGTACCATCGAAAAGGTATATCCTAAAAAAAGGGAAGGCATTGCCTTTCAACCTATACACTCACACACCCAACCACATCCCAAAACACTAAATGGTGAAACAATTATACCACTAAAACAAAGCTTAGTGCAAGTACAAGTGAAAGTAAGTGGGCTAGAATACATACCCAATAAGGAACTAAAAACAGCAAAGTAAAAAAAGGAAACTCCGATGGTCATCCACGAAAAACCCTACCTAATCGTGAGAGTAGTAAAGATATTGTAATCCAAAGTATTATATCCTTCCTGCCCGGTCCTACTAGGCCCCACCTAGTCCTAGGCCACCAATTCCACCTTCGTAGCATCAATCAGTCTCATCCCCCTGAACACCTTTGTCAAAACGTCGATCGTCTTCACCAGACACAACAAGTGCGGGCGAAGCCCGTTTAGGGGTGAGTATAACAATAATCAATAAGGACCCCAAGACCCTCGAAGGTCTATCAGTAATACACGAAGAAAAACACCAGAAAGAAAATAACATAGAGGTAATACCACCAAGAAAGACCTCTACAACATAGCACAAAGTAAAATATGTGGTTCACATCATGTATATTCTAGGGTAGTGATAGTATCATCATCAGTCATATCATCAAAATCTTCGGATGCTAGAGAAATCCTCCTCTATCAAGTAAAGTGGGCCTTTAGGTTCACACAAATCCACTTCCCACTAACCTTGGACTGCTTTGGTACTCATCCCTGATTAGTATTGTGGGTATGTTGGGTCACACAGAGTTACTCCCCATTGTGGGCCTATCGGGTCACACATAGTCACTTCTCACCTTGGTTGAAGTAAGTTAGTCCTCATGTCATGAACTTTGGGTAGTCCGGGTCACACAGAGCCTCTCCCCATTGTGGGTCCACTGGGTCACACAGAGCCACTTCCCATTGGGCTGTCGTCGAGCGGTCTTCAGGTCTCATCCAACCGTAGGGTTCCGTACATAGTGCGCTTGGGAGACCGCTACTCAACCCATTAGTTGCATTTCATCATCCATGAAACTCACCAAAAAACATGGAAAATAGCCACCACATCAAGAGAGTCCCAATGCTGCAAATGGATCGTCAATCAGACATGCGGTTTGCTAGATACGAGCATTTTAGTAACCAGGGGGCTGGTTGCGACAGGGCTCGGGGGTGCCACATACCCCGATTTAATTAGACAAAGCCGACCTGACATAGTTTAGGTCGGGGTCGGTCTAGTCTGGCCTGGCCAGTGGGCCAGGCGCAATTGGACTCGCCAGACCCGACCCGGTTTGGCTGAGGTTCTGGCCCACTGGATCGCCCGATGACCTAGTCTAGTCTGTCCCGGCCCGAAGGGAACAAGTTCGGCCTACCGGCACAGGTCCGACCCACTAGGTATGGATTTGGCCTTCCATCATGGATCAAGCATGTTGGGCTAGGGGCGCGTCCTTCCAGCCTTATCTTGGTCTGCCAGGGGATGGACCAGCGGTGTGCCGCCCGGCTGGGACGCGACATTCAAGCCGTTTCCGGCTCTAGCTGGCCCCACAGAGGCGTGGGCCCTCCATTCGTGGTTGACGGACCGTGGCACATCACCGCTCGGGTGGCCCGGAAATGGGCCACCACCTTCATACAGTGCCTGGCACCGCGTCACCTAGCCACTACGGCCCACCGGTCGCGGCGCGCCAGTGGTCCCTTCTGTGGGCCACCAGAGTTGCTCCGGTGGTCCGTTCTCTGACCCGTCTACGCCAAAGGGTTCATCGGGTCGCCGCCATCCATGATCAGGCCCCAAAATTGAGTTGTCTCCACTTCAAGAATGTGGCCCCCAATAATGCACGAGTGGAGGTGCTTGGGCCTTGTCCATTTCATCTTGGTCCCTCCACTTTAGAGGTTTAAATAAAGGGGGATGTTTCGGGCTTCAAGTTAAACCATTTCATGCAAGGTTTGAATCTCGGATAATAAATTTCCTAGAAAATTTTCCCTCCTACATAAACGCACGAATCATGGATCAACATATTTTTGGGTTGATCCACGTTCATCATTTCTACTAAAGAATGGGGAAGAACATCAAAATAAAAAAAACCCTACATATTTGACGTTCAATGCTGAAACATTCATCCTTGAGGATTCAAGATGTCGATGTCACCACTTCCGGCTCCGTTCTTCGAGGCGCGTCGGAGCCAAGGATAATCTTTCGGCATGTAGTTATTCATTATTCATTGGAGAGGGATTCTGTCAGTGGTTCATTAGAGGTTTCCCCACGTTTTTTAATACCCTAAACTCCAACACATTAGAATTATAAAAATGAATCAAAAGCGCAGCGATGCTGTACCCATTAATAATGTACATTAAATTAGCCACATTTAATGGGTCATTAAGATAACAGTGTCACAGTTTCAAAAGATTTATTATTTCCCCTCTATTAATGCTCCTTGTCGCTGCCTCCTTGCTGCATCGCAATGTCACAGTCTTCCACTCAATGGTGATAAAGAAATAAAATAATTATTTTAAATTATTTTATTATTTTTCTCGAAATGTCTGAAAAATAACATTTCTACTTAGCCCTTGCTGGCCGAAGTTAATTTATTTATAAATAAATCCTAGTTCTCTGATTTCAATGGTGTCCTCATATTTTTGATCCAAGAACCAGTTCAAAAGTTAGAAAAACCCGCTCGTGTGTTTACTAAACATACCTTACAAAAATTTAAAATTCCATTTCAGGCTCTCTGGGCCTCGGAATCACGTGTCATCAGAGCATATGGTCTCATAATAATTCCATATAATTACAAAAATTACTCAGAATTTTTTATACATTACATATTTATTATTTTTATACAGTAAATAATTAAATTAAATGGTGACATAATGATGATGGAGTAATTGTTTAATTAATTGAGATATCAAATAAATGATATTAAAAATATTAAAATAAATATAATTTGATATAATTAATGAAATACACTAATTTTATATATGACTTAGACATGTTAGTGACATATTGGAGATATTGGTTTGAAGTTATCATGTAGGTTTGATATTTTTAGAAATGAAAATATTCAATAGTGTTAAAATTGACATAAATGATATTTTAAAATAAATACAATTTTATTAAATGATATAAAAGTCATAAAAAATATATAATATTCAGAAAACTAACTTTTATAGTTTTGAATATGTCATAATTGATCTAATTGGGGGTCTTTTGGCATTTTATAGTAACTATATTAACCCTATTATATAAAAAGACAAGTTGTCGTGGAAACAGTTAAATTGTTTAACTAAGGGTTAAAAACAAAAGATAAGGTCAATTTTATGACCTAAACATGTGTAAAATTCTTTGGTTTATGTTATTTAGACCTATATCATCTTATACTATAATAAAATCACTTTTGAACTATTTTTAATTGAAAATAAATTTATATTAATTTAATATTTTAAGAGTTTTCTAAAGTTCCCCTCACCTATATTATAAAAGGGAACTTCTCATTTTCTTTAATTTGAACCTATAAATCCCTTTGTATCACCCAACCCATAACTATTTCCTCTCATAAATTCCCTAAATACATTCTAGAGTCCATACTTTGGGCATAAATCCATCTTATGGAGTCCTTTTGTGCATATCAAAAGGAGATATCCAAAAAAGAGGTAATTGTTTTATCACTACTTTAAAAGTTTTTTTCTTCTTCTAATTCCTATTTATTTTTGGTTTCCATACCATAGTAATAAATACAGAATATTATATATTATGATATGTTTTTATAATTATGGCACAACCATATTCCTTTTTTTACCCATCCTACAAAAAACAATATCACCATGCGTTTGTACATACGACTCGTTGTCTCCACACCGTGGTGTAAATTGTTTTTCATGTATACATTATTTATATTGTTATAATGATGAATATAAAGAATTTAAATAATAAATATGACATGCTATTTTTACTGTGTAATTAATATACCATCCAATTTCATACCATTTAACCATTATGGAAATGATACCATCACTCGTGCATGTGTGCGGCTTACTGTCTCCACGACGCGATAAGATTCATCCTCCACATTAACTATTCAAGAATGATTATAAATATATATATATAATTAATAAGTATGAAATATATGACATAATTATACTACTGGAATAATATATTTATATATATACATATATTCCATTTACTTACTTCCATTCAATACGATAAAAAAATGGAAACAGTGTTCATGCGTACGTACAGACAACCGTTTCCATGAACGGTGTATTCCATTTTATATATCTATATACTATATATATTTATATTCAGAATATTTATGATATAAAAATAATTTTTTACTTTCTAGAAGTACATAAATCATGATCTATTTAATATGATCAAGAATAACAAGTCAATACACGTACGATAAACAAATCAATTATTACCTGAAATGATTATTTAACTTGGATATTATTAATAGATGAGTAATATAAAGTAATAAAAGAATTATATGATATAATAAATATTATTATGATTCTGTTGCAAGTAAATAATATTTTTAAAACCATTATACAGGAGTTTTGGACATGTATGAAGGGTATCAGACCTATGGGAAAGGAATTTTGTCTCGCTTTTAATTTTCATGAGATATAAGCCATGTTCACCACCTATTTATTATGCGAGGTGTATATAATACCCCTATAATATTTCATATCATGAATACATTTATCTTTTTGGTATTTAAATTTTCATTTAAAGATATCTGGATTATAATTTAAATGTTCAAAGGGGTATGGGACGCTTTGAATGTTTAAATAATTAATCCTTTCTCCATTTCAATATTCTTGATTTTATTTTACATAACTATTTATATGGATATAAAAGTATTATAAAAGACATTTTATGTCTATTTTTAAGTAAATTAAATTTATTAAAAAAATGAATCTTTTTTAGGTTTTATATAAGGGACTATTTAACTAAAACATCATTTTAAATTTATTAAATTTTATTCTTATAAATATTTACCATTAATGTCCATGTTTTCAAAATTATTTTAAGGATTTATTTATATAGACATGAATGTATTAAAATTTTAATTCCATTAAAAAGTTTAAAAGTTGTATGGGATGCTTTGATTCAAAAATCTCTTTTTAAATGTCTTCTTTTATAAGTTTGCGGCTTTTGGAATCAATGATTTCAAAGAAAATAGGGTATTTGTATAAAGATATTTTTAATGATTTTAATAGAGTATTTTCATATATGTCAACATAATTTGTTGGATATTATGCATAATTATGGTTGATCTTCTATGATATCATTTACCATATTTTATTAAGTGGTTTATGATTTTTTTTATTATGGATGTGCTATTTAGATACCATTATTGGTTTATGGTTAATGTATTCATATTTCTCCATTTTCATATGAAGAATGTATTAGACTTAGTAAGTGATAAGAAGGTCCTCCTATATCCCCTCGATGCATCGGTAGGTCTCATGACACAAACTAGATATGGACTTGGCCAAGGCCTTTTCCATTTATTTTCATATATAGATTTGACTGAGGCCTTAACGATTTATTTTCATATGTCTTGGCTGAGACCTCGATGGTATGTTTTAGATGTCTAGAATTATGAATTACCACATTATGAGATTAGTTATTGATATTACATGGGATTATTCAACTATTAGAATATCCATGTGAATGTTTATAAATGGAATTATTTAATTTATTCTTTTCATATTATGATGAATATTATGTTTTAAAGGCATTTGTTTTAGTTTTATTGTTTTCCTTAAAAGTTTATGCTTATTTATGAAAGCTTTTACTATATTGTTTAACCTTAATAAGCATCTAAGCTCATTTTTTTCTTCTGTTTTATTTTTTCAGGCTTCCAACATGTAAATTATGATTGATATACAGGGTTAATATAGGAGAATAATATAATTCTCAAAGGATTATCGATGTTTTATTTTATGTTTTGAATTGTAATGTCAGGATCATGTATGCAATCTATTTTACAAGACTGCTAAACTGGCCAGTCCTTTAGTATTTGATTCCTTATAATCATTCCAATGTATTAAAATAATTCACTGGCTCCAGGATTCTAGGGTTAAGGAGTTTCATGTATGGAGATGAAATATGTTATGATGATTTTAATGATTTCTAGACCAAAACATCCTAGAAATGGTATTGCTATTTATCTATCACCATTGATTGGTGATTTGATATTTATATGGGAGATAGGTTCCATAGTATATCATGAATATAGAAAATAGTATATTCTTTCTCATGTTATAATAATGTTCACTATAAAAAGTATCCTTTATATGGAAACTTATCTGAATAAATTGTTAAGGTACATAAACCCTATCTAATTTATAAATGTGGGACTTCATATCGTCATTTTCATATAAGAATAATGATAGTGTTCATGGGACATTGGATATTTTTATAAATATATCATCCTTATCAAAGATTTAAAAAGTAATCTAATGTTTTACAAGAGTATGATTTTCCCTAAAACCGCTGTTAGATAAAGAATATTATGAAAAGGTGAAAAAAATCTATGTCACAATTGGAAATAAAAGAATTTTTTTTCATTAAACAAATATATGGAGGAAACAATACATTTTATTTGATTTACCTTTGTTGTAAATTTTTGGAGGTAAAAAATAACATTGACTTTATGATTGTTGAGAAAAAACATTTGTGCAAGTATGATTAAATTTTTTTAAAATATAAATGGAAAGAAAACATATTTTTCTTCGTATTTTCACACGTTCTACAAGAGTGAGAGGATAAATTTTTCCATGTATGCATGGAATTAAAGTAACTAGTGGGTTTTCTTCAAATGTGAGAAATTTGGTGTCTATAAAGGATTTAAAGTTAATAGGTATGAAATCTCATGATTATCATGTATTGATGAAATGGATAATACTAATTTAATTTTATTTCATATATCTAATACCTATTAAAAATTCTATCATTAGGTTTCATTACCTTTTAAATTATATTTACAAAAAAAATCATAGATCAAAATTTATTATATGTGTTAGAGAATGAATATTTCATCAGAATTTTTTAACTAGAAATATATTTTTCACCATCATTTTTTAATATAATAGCTCATATATTGATTCATTTTTTGTGAGATAAAATAATATTTGGGCCTTTTTGTTTATTCTAGATGTATCATTCTGTAATACATGTGAAAATTTTGAGAGGGATTTGTTAATAATCCACATCATATTGATGCCTATATTATTCAAAATATATACATATGAGGTGATTGAGTTTTATACTAATTATATGTTTTAATTTGATCACATTGGTCTCCCTATATCTCATCATTTGATAGTAGATAATGAAGGAAAGGGATTTGTGTCTTAAAGGTAATGTTAATTCCACATAATGAAGTGATGCATTCATATTTATATATTTTGAACAATATAGGTGAGGTTCATCAATATATATCATTATGTATTGTTTGAATAAATATATGATATAATAAATGAAAAGGTGGTTGATGAATGATCCTAAAAACACATTAGTTTCATAGTTTAAAGAGATAGTCGACATTGATTTATCCCCATCAGAATCATTGAAATGGTAGTAGGGGAAAGTGTTAATATTATCACATTTTATGGTTTTTATATTAATGGTTACACATTTTACACAAAAGAATAATAATAAAGTAGTATCACTCAAAATTGTAGAGTAATGGTTGTTTTAAAAGAAAGACATTTTTTCAGTGACAAAGATAAAAACCCAATTTCTATATCAACAGCATATTTTGGAGTTATTGAGGATATATGAAACATTTATTGTACTAAATTTGGAGCACCGGTATTTAAGTGTAACTAGGATAATAAGAAAAATGATGAGTATAGGTATAAAATTTTTTATTTGGAAATATATAGCTGAAAATAAGAATCATTTATCATGGAGATACATGAAAAAAAAAGATATTTTATGTTCTTAGACCATCAAATGATCAGTGTTCTATAGTTTTACAAGGGAAAAATCATTTGGGTGATGAGAATGTCGAATATATTGAATAATTATGTTAAATTTATTCATATAATACATGAATTACTGCAGATAAAAATAACTACAATGTAAACATAGTTCATGCAACCTTAAGTGATCACATATAAGGGATATATAAAACACTCCATTACTCTCCTAATTAATTAGCTAAATATCTATTTTTTTAACTAACACAATTAAAAACATTATTTTTTAACTCATATATTTAAATATATATATATATATATATACTTATAATTAAAACCATTTTTTAATAATTTATATATTCACTAGATTCAGATATCCATTTTTTTAAATGTTTTCCTTCATCATTTTTTTGTGACTAATTTTTTTATATTCTTTATTTTGAGTTATATAATTTTATTCCAAAAAATATTTATAGTTTTATTCCTATTATGAACAAAAACATTTTTACTTATAACATGTATTCATTTATAATAAAATACAGGTACACAAAATTACACATTTTTAGACTATAATCATTTTTATCTTTTTTGTTAATGTTTACACTGATTAGTTTTAGTTACACATTTTTTGATTGAAAAGTATAACATTCAATGTTTTTCATTCTATTATGAACAAAAAAATTTATTTATAAAAATATTTAATTTTAATCAAATATAGGTACACAATCTTTTATTGAAGTATAATATATATTTTTAAATAACTTACATGGAGGTGGGGGAACCAAGGTATGTATGTTTCTTTATATAAATATATCAGTAGTAATAAAATTATTTAATGAAATTTAAATTATATTTCATGAAATTATATGCATATATTCTTATTCTCCATAAATGGAAGTACCTAAATATAGTAGGTGTGTGTTTATATGTGTACAAAAATATTCACTTAAACATGGAGATAAATGGTTTATAAATGAGTTAAATGATAACGACCACCCATATAGACCATACGTAAATCATTTTAGAGTTACAAGGCTATGAAGAGTCATTTTAGGATAAGTATTTTATTCTTTAATTTTAGGAGCATCAACTGGTCGGTAAAAAATCAATTATGAGAGTCCATATATGTAAAATTAAAAAACTTATTTATTTACTTTTCCAATAGTGTAAATATTACATGTTTTATATGACTAATATTAAATCTATTCAATTGCATTTGAAATTTAACATTCATGAGATAAAGGAAATTATAAAAATGTGTTTATCCTTTGTGAAAACCAGATGAAAATATTTTAAGATAAATTTGACTTCATATTATATTTTTGGGAGTAAACAAAATCAATATGTATGCCTTAAGTATGGGTTTATAGATAGAGATACATAGAAAAAGTTTACCTCCAATAAATGAGAGAAATATTTTATGATATGTACTTATTTTAATAAAATTTATATGTTAAATTAATTTTAATTACTTGATAACATATTAATTTGTTCTTATGTTACAATACTCCAGGAAATATTACCAAGAGATACATACGTGTAATCTATACCCCGATAAACTGTCACATTGAGGGTATCTATAAAGACCTGGAATTTCTATGGATTTTTTTTCTCTTAAATTCATGGGAATTTTACAAGTCTGTGAAATCTGACAGCGCACGATTCTGAGGCCCAGAGTACCCGGAATGACCTGTCGAAGTTTTGTTAAACTTATGTTAATGCACATAAGCAGTTTTTCTGAAAAAGTGGAATCGCTCATAAATGGTTACTCGGATCAGAAATGTGAGGGCACCATTGCGCTCAGGATAGCGTGTTTACCCTAGGCGCGACTTAAGATTAGTCAGCGCGGGCCTCCTGTGAGAAAACCCAAAAATGGTATAATCGTAAATAAAATAATTAAATAAATTATTTTATTTTTCAAATGATTATAACTCAAAAACGATAACTCGGATTAAAAATATGATACCACCTCTGAACTTTTAAGGGTATGCTTTCTTTAAGCATATACTAAATTTGGCCGGTGCGGGCCACCAGAAAAAAGTTAGTTTTTGGACGCAAATAAAATAATTAAGTGACAATTATTTTATTGTAAAATTCATAACATCTAAACGGTAGCTCGGATTGAAAATCCGATAGTACTGTTGGGTTTTATGGGGTGTGTTTCACCTTGGCAGAGCCTAACCTCGACCGGCACGGGTCGAGGGTGACTGGTAATAATTTTCAGAACATTTTTTCAGGTACGTTCAGAAAATGTGCGAGCATTGTTTTATAACTTTTGAACCGGTACTCGGAATTGAAATATGAGGTCAACTTTAAACTCATAGCACTGATATTCTCTTAAAAATACTTTCACCTCAACGACAGATGGTCAGAAATAAAAGATAGTTTTTGGGTTTTTAATCAATTAATTAAATAAAAATAAAGTTGTAGCTTTATTTTTATTTTGGTTGGTTGAAGACTCCATGTTGAAGTTGTAGGTGGGGACCACCACACCCTAACCTCCCATGAGAGGTTATGTTGGTGGGTCCTACCTAATCCTAACCTCCTCTTCATGTTTAATATGGTGGGGACCGCCTGAGGTTAAAACCTCTTGAACTCTTCATTAAGTGGGGAGAAACCTCTTGAGCTCCACACATAATGGTGCCACCACCCCTCCACCTTAATGGAGCCAACGCACAAACATTTATGGTGCCAAATCCTCCACATTAATTTTGTGCCAACCTCTTGATTAATTAATTTGATCTAACATAATTAATTAACCCAATTGAATTCTTGGCAAAGAAATAATAGAGATTGTAATCTATTATTTGGAACAACATTTCACTTGGGTATTGGGAGAGGAGGATTATTGGTAGAAGAGATAAAATCTATCACTAACGAAGAAAGAAGAACAAATAACAAAGAACTTCGGAAATGATCTCCTTCAATCTTCTTCCTTGGATTCTTACCGACGTGGAACGTCTTCCACAACCGACGTGCGAGCTTGGGATTGGAATTGTGTGTCAGACGCGACGAACGATGACAACTCTGTCTTCTTCCCGCGACTCCGTCGACGACCAACGATCAAGGCAGGGGGTTTATTTGTGTAATATTTCTTTCCCTATTTTATTCTTCGTTTGGAAAGGAATCATTGCGGAAGCTGTAAAATTTGAAGTTCATCTTTCTTCTTACTTTATGAGCCAAATGTTCCCACCCTAAACGTGGAGGGTGCGGGCCAAACCAACATGGCCCGACCCCTCTGTCGTTCTTGTTAGTATCTTCAGCATGGCGATGAGGCGATGGGATGACAAAGGCAACGACTGCGCTACCCGTGGCCTCTACGAACCGCGCCGCCCTCACGGCGCTCCGGCCGAACTGACTCCGCCGCCTCGGGCTGAACCGGCTCCCCCGCCTCGGGCCAAACCGCGTCATCCGCTGCCTACCAAGTCACGTCGGCCGCACTGCCCGTTGGTCGATCCACCTACCGGCATGAGCCGCGCCGGCTTCCGGATACCCGCCGGCCGCCACCCAGCCTGCCCATCAGCCTACCCGCACCCCGCAGGCATGGCCGACCGCCTCCCGACCACCTTATGGCCTGTCCGTGCACCGCCGACCTGCTCATCCACCACCGGTCCTACCTGCGCTGCCTCCGGCCTGCCTGACCGCCTCTCAGCTGCCCGCCGGTCTGCTCGGCCACCTCTCAATCGCCCTGGATGAACCGCGCCACCTGTCGTCCTGGTCGTGTCACGCCCTGGCCGAACCGGCCCCTGGCCGACCCACGGCCTCTCAACCAAACCATCCTTGGCCGAACCACCTCGACCTCTGGGCAGAGCCACCCTCACACAGAATTGCAGCCAGTTCACGCCCTCGCGGCCGGTCCGCACCCCAGCGGTCCTCTGCGGCCCCTCGTGGCCTGCTAGGTTGGGCCGAGTAGGCGGGGAAAACCCCAACAGGCCATCCCGCCCAACGGGACCGGCCGGACCCAACAAGTTAGGACGGGTCGAATTGAACTGGTTCGGCCCAGACTAAGTCGGGTCGGGTCGGTCTTACCAAGGCAGACTGGACCAGAGCCCACTACCGACCCCTTTACTTTATTTTGGCCATATCTTTGGCACCAGAAGTCTGTTTGATGAACCGTCAGTGGCGCTGGTAATCTTAGATCTTGAATGTCCCTTTGAGTATACCCCATTAGTGTTTGAGATATATTTGAGTTACGGTTGGGTTGGATCGTGCACGAATCCAACTGGGCCCCCATAACTAAAAGGCTAATAACTCTCAGACCGGGCGTCTGATTGACGTGCCGTCTGTTGCGTTGAGATCCCTATGACGAGGTGGACCATTGGGATATTTCTTCGTGGGACTTCATGGAAGTTGATATATAGACCCTTGGCTTGAGGATTGGACCCTCCCAGAATCAAGCATGCTTGTGCGGAGACCCTATGGCTGGCTGCTTTCTGAGTACTATTCCTGGATCCTGTATGGGTTTAACAGTTCAAACCGCTATTCCTGGATCCTGTCTGAGTTTGACAGCTATGACTACTGAACCTGGATCCTCTGTGGGTTTGACAGTTCAAACCTCTATTCCTGGATCCTGTGTGGGTTCGACAACTCTGACTACTGTTCCTAGAGCATGTGCGGGTTCGACACTTCTGAGTACTTTTCCTGGATCCTGTGTGGGTTTGACAGTTCAAACCATTGTTCCTGGATCCTGTGTGGGTTCGACAACTCTGACTATTATTCCTAGATCATGTGTGGGTTTTACAGTTCAAACCACTGTTCTTGGATCCTTTGTGGGTTCGACAGATCTGACTACTGTTCCTAGATCATGTGTGGGTTCGATAGTTCAAAACGTTGTTCCAGGATCCTGTGTGGGTTTGAAAGCTCTAGATACTATTCTTGGATCCTGTGTGGGTTCGACAGTTCTGATTTCTGTTCCTAGATCCTATGAGGGTTCGACTGAATAGATAATTCAGTGGCTACATCTGATCATCTCTATCTCTCTTCATAAGTTGTATACCAGTGTGAGCTGAGTCAGTGACTTCTGTGTTTTCCTCATGATTGAGATGGGTTACTTGATAACTTAGTTATATGTATGGGCATATACCTAAGTAATGGTTATCCGTTGATTTCATACTCTTTGGTTTATCCTTGGTGGATTTTGAGAGACCTTGAGGGTCTTGGGGTCCCTACTGAGTATCGTTATACTCAACCCTGCATGGGATATGCCCGCACATCATTGTGTTGGATGCAGACGACGGACAACACTGACTAAGGCTGAGAGTACTAGGATTGGACGATACCTGGAGGTGGACCATATGATGTGTTGGTACACGGAGCATACTAACAGACATGGAGTGCTGAGGAGGCTATCTGTACCTACCCTTCAGGTAGGATCTGTGGTGGATGATCCAAGAGCTGTTTTTCACCTTTCAGCTGTTTTGTCCTTTTCAGTTGTACTTGTACTGTACAGTTGGGCTTGTATTTCTGACCCCTTTAATGTTTAGAACTCTCTTGTTATACTGTTTTTCTTAGGGTTTTGTATCCAGTTGTGTGCTCTATTCTGTATGTTTACAGTTATAAAGGTAATGCCTTCCCCGATTTATGGAATTATGCCTTTGGTGCTAGTCACCAGCCCCTGGCCTATAGAGGGCAGGCTTGGGGTAGTCACGGCATGGGCCCCGGGGGACGGGTCTTGACAAATTTGTATCAAAGGATTCAGTTCTACTATAGAACATAGGACTCTAATATTTTCTGTGAAGCAATAGTGTTATGTGTAGTGAGTGTGGTTTTCAGTTCAAGGAGTCCAGTGTTGGTGCGGCGAGCGACGTATCCATACACCAGGACCCTGAATTCTAATTTCCGACTTAGTGCACAAAAACACTAATTGAGTGTGTGTTTTCTTTCTAATTTCTTAAGTCATATCACTAGGTACAATCTTTTGACCACGTCGCATCTTTTTATTTTAGGATGCCTCCACGCAGACGGTGATCTTAGCTACTAGTCTTTTTCAGTGAGTGACCATGAGTATGGTGTGCTTAGTGATGAGGCTTTGGTACGTGGACCTTTGCCCGAGATAGTGCCTTCGGGTAGTGTGTCAGTTATATCACTATCCGTTGGTCAGCATTTACAACCAGCAGTACCAGTAAATGACACATATAGGCTTAGTGCATTACGCATGATTCATCATCAGATACCCCTCAGGTTCCGAGGTGAGCCGACTCACAGGCGGCTGAGGACTGGATTGAGGAGGTGGCTGAGAGTTCTCTATAACTTCTACAGCTTCATTAAGATGACATGTTAGTAGCTGAGTATTCATTGAGGCATACCGATCTTTCCTGGTACTCGATGAATATGATACGATCAACGCCTTAGGGCTCAAACTTATGAGCGAGGTATGTTTAAAGGATATCTGAGCCATCACTATTCCTCTATGCATTCCTACTTATGCTAGGGTTCTAGAGAGAATCTTTGTGGTTGAATGTTCTTTGGTTAAACGGATACAGCCAGTGAATGTTAGCAGTGGGAAAGCAGGGAACTGGCGCCAATCTCAGAGACATGGGCGTGTAAAATCTTTCAAGAAAAGGATGTGTTAGGGACAAATGAATCTATAGGGAAGCAGATTTGGAAGCATAGCTAGGGGAGAAGCATGAGGTGGTGTACATTTCGACATGTTAAAACCACCCCCCATTGTGGTCCCCATCGGGCTCTGGGAGCTGGAGGACAGGGGGAAGAGAATGGCTGCATGTAGTCAAGGAGTGCGACCCTAGGGCTCTAAGAAGGATCCGAGGTACAGTCTGTGTCTACTACTAGTTGTCGTATCAATAGACATAGGTACCAATCATTCCCTCCTTCCACGAATCTTGTCCAGGACCTATAGTTTTCGGTTAAACCATTAAATTGACTGTCACGTCTGAAGATACCTTTGGGAGGAGACTCGATAATCACACATACGCTGACGGTGTGATCTGACCCTTTAGGTGAGAGTTTCGGTTGGAACCTCTTGGTGGAAGCATCGAGGCCTTACGACGTTAGTTTTGGTTTGGACTTGACATCCACAGTCGAAAATCAGATTGACTGTATTAGGAAAAAAGAGATTGTGGTTTATCTACAATGTTGGGATGGGGTTTTTCTTAGTCGGTGAAAAAGGAAACCCAAGAAGCATAGGATAAACTCATTCATAGGAGGGTGAATCCAATCACTTGTGAGTCATCCAACCTCACACTAGTGACAATAGAAGTTGACTTTGAGATAGTCAATACTCATGGGAAGGGGAACTTGGTAGCATACACACTCAGCAGGAGGTCTGGACTGCATTTGTTGAGTGAGGTGACAGAGCAGTTTGCTACTTTAAAGATATCCTTTGTGGATAGAGATGGAGCAGCCTTCCTTCAGTCTCTTACAGTCACTCCCCCACTTCTTTAGAGAGTCAAGGAGGCACATCATTGGGATGCTGACTGCGAGACATGACGTGCTTAGATATCCATAGGGCAGGAAACTAATGGATTTTCTAAAGGTGGGGGCACGTCATTCTCTTCAGAGGATGTACTATGGTACCAGTGTCACTTCACTAGGAAGTGTTGAGGGAGTTCCACTCATCTCCACTAGTGGTACATCCAGGAGTGCAAAGATGTACCAAGATCTCTGACGACAGTACTGGTGGCTAGGTATGAAGAAGGAAGTAGCGGAGTTTGTCTCTCGATGCCTCACTTGTCAGCAAGTGAAGGTAGAGCATCAAGAACCAGCAGGCTTGGTTCATCCTTTAGAGGTCCCAGAGTGAAAGTGTTAAGCGATATACATGGACTTCATGACAGGACTTCCACATACATCTAGGGGTCACGACTCGATTTGGGTGATTGTCGACCGACTCACCAAGTCATCCCACTTCTCACTGATCAGAGAGTAGGGTTCGGTAGAGATCTTGGGATGCCTCTATGTAAAGAATATTATGCGGCTACATGGAGTAACATCTTCTATTTTCTCTGATCGTGATGCACGATTTACTTCCCAGCTATGGAAGGGGTTGCAGGAGGCTTTTGGGACGCAGCTTCGATTGAGCACCGCCTTCCATCCTCAGATGGATGGTCAGACTGAGCGGACCATTCAGACCCTCGAGGACATGCTCCGTGCTTTTTTCCTCAACTTCGATTACAGCTGGGAGGATCACTTACCTTTGTTGGGGTTTTCATACAACAACATCTATCACTCCACCATTGGGATGAAACATTTTGAGGCATTATACGAGTGAACTTGCAGATCACCTATGTGTTGAACTGACCCAGGGGAGTCAACACTTGTGGGACCAGATATGGTACGGGCTACCACAGAGAAGGTGAAGATCATCCAGGAGGAGATGAAGACTGCACCGAGTAGGCATAATTCATATGATGACAGGAGACATAGACCTCTAGAGTTTGAGGATGGAGACCAAGTCTTTCTACGGGTCTCACCTCGACGAGGTTTAGGGATATTTGAACAAGGCGGTATGTTATCTTCGAGATTCATCAGACCTTTATAGGTCCATGGTAGAGTTGGCGAGGTGGAATACCTCTTAGATATTCCACCTTAGTTGTACCAGGTGCACGACGTCTTCCACGTATCCCAACTGAGGAGATATGTGAACGACCCTTCCCACATCATCGACCATGGAGAGATGAACATCGACGATGGGGAAAATTTTATGGAGGTTCCAATGGAGATTGAGGATCGATAGGAGTGAGTCATTAGTGGATGGTTGATACCTCCGATGTGCGTTCGCTGGCAGCACAGGAACCTCCATGAAAGAACATGGGAGCGGGAGGTTCAGATGCATGCTCAGTACCCCCACTTATTCCCTTTGTTTGAGTTATAGCTTATGAGGACGTAAAGCCCTAAGGTGGGGAGAATGTAAAGACCCATAATTTCTATGGAATTTTTTTTCTTAAATACATGGGAATTTTACTAGTCCGCAAAATCTGACGACGCGCGATTCTGAGTTCCAGAGTGCCTGGAATTACTCGTCAAAGTTTTGTAAAGCTTACATTAATGCGCGTAAGCAGTTTTCCAAAAAAAGCGGAATAACTCATAAATAGTTACTCGAATCAGAAATCTGAGGGCATCGTTTTTCTCATGATGGCAGGTTTACCCTAGGCGCGACTTAAGATTAGTCAGCGTGGGCCTCTTGTGAGAAAACAAAAAAATGGCATAATCATAAATAAAATAATTAAATAAATTATTTTATTTTCCAAATGATTATAACTCACAAATGGTAACTCGGATTAAAAATATGAGACCACCACTGAACTTTTCAGGGTATTCTTTCTTTAAGAAGATACTAACTTTGGCCGGCGCGGGCCACCATAGAAAGTTAGTTTTTGGCCACAAATAAAATTATTAAGTGACAATTATTTTATTGTAAAATTCATAACTTCTAAATGGTAACTCGGATTGAAAATGAAAGAGTACCTTTGGGTTTGTTGGGGTGTGTTTCACCTAGACAGAGCCTAACCTCAACCTACATAGGTTGAGGGTGACTGATAATAATTTTCCAAACTTTTTTTCGGGTACATCTAGTAACCATGCGAGCAACATTTTATAACTTTTTAACCGGTGCTCGGAATTGAAATCTGAGGGCACCATAGAACCTGTATCACCGATATTCACTTAAGAATACTTTCAACTCGACGGAAGATGGTCAGAAATAAAAGATGGTTTTTGGGTTTTTAATGAATGAATTAAATAAAAATAATTTTGTAGCTTTATTTTTATTTTGGTTGGTTGAAGCCTCCATGAGGAAGTAGAAGGTGGGGACCACCACACCCTAACCTCCCATGATAGGTTATGGTGGTAGGGCCCACCCGAACCTAACCTCCTATTCATGTTTAATATGGTGGGAACCAGTCGAGGTTAAAACCTATTGAACTGCCCATTAAGTTGGGACAAACCTCTTGAGCTCCCCACTTAATGGTGCCACCACCCCTCCACCTTAATGAAGCCAATGCACAAACATTTATGGTGCCAAATCCTCCACATTAATTTTTTCCAACCTCTTGATTAATTAATTGGAGCTAAACCAATTATTTAACCCATTTGAATTATTTCCAACGACATAATAGAGATTTTAATCTTTTATTTGGCACAAAATTTATCTTGGGTATTGGGAGAGGACGATTATTGGGAGAAGAGATAAAATCTCTCGCCAACGAATAACGAATAATGAAGAAAGAATAACACCGACAATGATCTCCTTCGATCTTCTTCCCCGGACTCTTACTGATGTGGAACGTCTTCCACAACCGACGTGTGAGTTCGGGATTGGAAGTGTGTGGAGGACGCGACGAATGACGACAACTCCGTCTTCTTCCCATGACTCCGTCGACGACCAACGACCAAGGTTGGGGGTTTATTTGTGTAATATTTCTTTCCTTATTTTATTCTTCGATTGGAAAGGAATCGTTGCGAAGGTTGTAAAATTTAAAGTTCATCTTTCTTCTTACTTGATGATCCAAATGTTACCACCCCAAACGCAGAGGGAGCGGGCCAAACCAACATGGCCCGACCCCTCTACCATTCTTGTTTGTGATGATCTTAGGCATGGTGATGAGGCGACAGAACGATGAAGTCAAAGGCCATACTACCCGCGGTGTCTGCGAAATGCGCCACCCTCGCGGTGCTCCGGCTGAACCGGCTCTGCCACCTTGGGCTGAATCGCGTCGCTCGCTGGCTACCAAGTCGTGTCGGCCGCACCACCTGTCGGCCGCACCGCCTGCCGGCTTCCGGCTGTCCTCTGACCACCCAGCTTGCTCGCACCCCACCGGCATGCCCGGATGCCTCCCAGCCACCTATCGGCATGCCCGCGCACCACCGGCCTGTGCGGCCGCCGCCTGACCTTCCATCTGGCCTGCCCGGCGGCCTCCCGACTGCCCGCCGACTTGCCCACCGGTCTGCCTGGTCGCCTCCCGAGCGCCCTGTCCGAACCGCGCCACCCATCAGCCTGGCCGCATCACGCCCTGGCTGAACTGGCCCCTGGCCGACCTGCAGCCTCACAGCCGAGCCAACTTGGCCTCTAGGACAAGCTTCCCCAAACCGCGCCCTCACGGTACTCTTAGGGTCGAGCCGCCCCCGCACAGAACCACGGCCGGTCCGAGCCCTCGCAGCCGGTCCGCGCCCCAGCGGTCCTCCACGGCCCCTCGCGACCTGCTCGGCTCGGCCCAGCAGGCGGGGCCAAACCCAATAGGCCAGCATGCCTAACGGGCCGGGCCAAACCCAACAGGTCAGGACAGGTCGACCCGAACCAGTTCAGATAGACTAAGTCTGGTTGGGTCAATCTGACCGGGTTGGACCGGACCCGAGCCCACTACCGACCCCTTTACTTTCTTTTGGCCATATCTTTGGCACTGGATTTCCATTTGACAAACCATCAGCAGCACTGGTAATCTTGTAGCTTCATGGTCCCTTTGATTATACCCCACTAGAGTTCAGGGTATAGTTGAGTTACGGTTGGGTTGGATCATTCACGAGTCCAATAGGGCCCCCAGAACTAAAAGGCTAATAACTCTCAGACCGAGCATCCGATTGACGCACCGTCTATTGCGTTGAGATTCCAATGATGAGGTGGACCTTCGGGATATTTATTCATGGGACTTCATGGAAGTTGATGTATCGACACTTGGCTTGAGGAACGGACCTTCCCAGAATCAAGAATGCTTGTGCGGAGACCCTGTGGATGGATTATTTCTTACTACTATTCCTGGATCATGTGTGGGTTCAATAGTTCAAACCGCTATTCCTAGATCCTGTGTGGTTTTGATAGCTCTGACTACTGTTCCAAGATCTTTTGTGGGTTTAACATTTCAAACCGTTGTTCCTAGATCCTGTGTGGGTTTGACAACTCTGACTATTTTTCCTAGATCATGTGTGGGTTCGACAGTTCAAACCGATGTTCCTGGATCCTGTGTGGGTTCGACAGCTCTAAATATTGTTCCTAGATCCCGTGTGGGTTCGACAGTTCAAATCGTTGTTCCTGGATCCTGTGTGGGTTCGACAGCTATGACTACTGTCCATGGATCCTGTGTGGGTTTGACAGTTCAAACCGCTGTTCCTGGATCCCATGTGGGTTCGACAGCTCAGACTACTATTCCTGGATCCTGTGTGGGTTCGACAGTTCATACCACTATTCCTAGATCCTGTGTGGGTTCAACAGCTCTGACTACTGTTCCTAGATTTTGTGTGAGTTTCGACAGTTCAAACCATTGTTCCTGGATCTTGTGTGGGTTCGACAGCTTTGGATACTATTCCGGGATCCTATGTGGGTTTGACAGTTCTGATTTCTGTTACTGGATCCTGTGTGGGTTCGAAAGAATAGATGATTTATTGGCTACATCTGATCATCTCTATCTATCTACATAAGTTGTATACCAGTGTGAGATGAGTCAGTGACTTCTATTTTTTCCTCTTGATTGAGATGGGTTACTTGATAACTTAGGTATATGTATGGTCATATAACTAAGTAATGGTTATCTGTTGATTTCATACTCTGTGGTTTATCCTTGGTAGATTTTGAGAGACCTTGAGGGTCTCGGGGTCCCTACTGAGTATCATTATACTCACCCTTGCACGGGCTATGCCCCTAACTCCTTGTGTTGGATGCAGATGACAGACATCGCTGACTGAGGCTGAGAGTACCAAGACTGGACGATACCCGGAGGTGGACCATACGACGTGTCAGTACATAGAGGAGACTGACATACATGGAGTGTTAAGGAGGCTATATGTACCTACTCTTTAGTTACACAGATGTACTTGTACTTTACAGTTGGGCTTGTATTTCTGGCCCCTTTACTTTTTAGCACTCTCTTGTTATACAGTTTTGCTTAGTGTTTTGTATCCAGATGTGTGCTCTGTTGTATGTGTTTACAGTTATAAAGGTAATGTTTTCCTAGATTTAGGGAATTATGCCTTTGGTGCTAGTCTTCGGCCCCTGGCCTATGGAAGGCGGGCTTGGGTTAGTCACGGCATGGGCCCCAGGGGACGGGTCATGACAGTATCCTTTATTAGATTATCTAATAATTACCAAAAAAAATTAATTCATTAATATCTAAGTCAAGTATTGGATCTGAAGATGTTCAATATATCCCGCCAAATCCCCCCCCCCCCCCATTAAAATAAAAATGGAGAAGTGTAAGGATGAAAAAAGGTGTAGTTTATTACGAATCCAACAAAATAAGTAACAGATAAGATTATAAGTAATTAATTATTATTTTTATACAATATTACTATTTTTAAATTCATCCCTATATTATAACATTTGAAAATATTGTTCTGGGATTCCCTTTATGGTCGTTTGATATTCGAGTTCAATTTTCGACTTTTGAATTTTGAATATATATTTTTTCAATAATTATAACATGATTTAAATAACACTTGGTTTTTACTCATTTGATGAGCTTCAATTTAATTGTTTGTGGAGCTGGAATGGACTCTCAGATTAGAATTTATGGTCATTTGATGTCGAAGCCTATTCTTCTACTTATTGAATATTTTTTTTAAGTTTAAAAATATTATTCACTAAAAATTATAAATATTAATTAATTTTCACATTATAAATATATAAAACTATCAATAATAAACTATATTTTATTGTAAATAAAAATACTAATAAATAATAAATAATAAATAATAAATGAATAATTATTTTAAATTTTCTTAAAATTTTTTTTCTTAAATTTTGTGGAGGTTTTCAAAAAATAGACTCTATTTCACTACATTTTTTAAAAAAAACTTTGTTAAAAAATTTAAAATTTCTTTAGAAGATATTGTAAAAAAATACAGCAAATTAGTGGCGATTTTAAAATCCGCCGCTAAAACAATATTTTCTTATAATGGAAATAACTTATTTAAAATATAAGAATTTCAAAAATATTAAGAAAAAATATTTTATTTTGAAATAACCATAGAAAATTTTAAATAAATCTTCAAATAAAATAATAGTTATGATAGTGGGGAAATTCTTTTGTACGATAAATGTTAAAACAATTATTTTGTTCAAACCTTTGGTAAAAAGTACCTCATTCAGAAACTGAAAAGACGATTCATTTTAAACCCTTTTTTAAAAATTAAAACATGGAAAAATTATTTAATAAATAATTATAGAATATTAAAAACATTCTTGAAAAAATTAAAGTAAATATTGAAATTGTGGAAAAATATTCCCAAAAAATTGGACAATAATGTTAGTTTTACTTTAAAACTTTTTTTGTATCATTGAGTGTCAAAAAAGATAAATATGGAAATAATACTTGAAAATTTAAGAAATAAAAAAAGGAGAATAAAATTTATGGGTTTTAATATTGAAATATAATATAATTCCCCCAATAGAAACTTAAGCATGACCAATCCAGAATAATTATGAGATTATGAAATAAACTCTTTCCATTTTGGTAAATTTCGAATCAAAACCCCCTAGATGAAATAATTGGAGTTATAACTTTAAATAACATAAATTAATAAATATATATGATATAAAATTTCAATTTTCAGTATATAAACCTCATAAAAATAAACAGGTGAGTAGTATCAAACATGTCTCAACGAAACAATATTGAGAGGATGAACCCTTACCTCAGGTCTGACTTGCTTCGTAAGTGATTTTAACCTCTCTAATAATAAATTTAAATTTATTATAATTCTGTAACATAACCATATAAATACTTATGATATTATATATAATCCACTTATAACATTTTCATACTCGTTTATTTAATATTCTTTATTAAAATCATCGTTTCTAAGTGCTAATTGTCTCATTTTTTCATGAAAGTTTTCATTAAGTAGTTTCATTACTTGAATATTGATCATGGTGACATCATATTTTGAATTTAAATAATGATATAAATATCATATATATTCATAAAATCCATAATTATAATCAAACATGTGATTCGGTGATGGAAAATGAATCACATCGCTTTGTGGAGGTGGTAGTCCACATGTACGCACGAACAATGTTTCCATTCCACATTTGATGGAACAGGATATGAAAAGGGGGTGTAGCATATTCATAATAATATATAAGTATATATGAGATACTAATGTTATTCAATCATCATGTTTTAATAATATTTTAAGGAGTTTGAATAATATTTAAAATGAAACAAAATTAAGAGTTATACATCTTCTATGGAAAACCAACTTTGGCATACACCTAAAACCTTCTAGGTTGGTCTATTAATGAGTCTACAGAATATAGGTAATGGATAAGAATTTTTTGTAGTTAATTTATTATTTTTTGGCCAAAATATATATCTCAAAAGTTTTGAGGAACAGAGGATATGAGTTTCCCATTTAAAAGTGAGGGGAAGGGCACTCATGGAATTATATAAAAGTATAAAATTAATATAAATTAATATTCATGGAAAAGTGAAACTGTATTGATAAATTTAGAATATATGATAATTATGAGTCAATATCCATTAATATAATAAAAACTATATGATTTTACATGATTTCTTCACCCTTATCTTTTAGTTTTCACCCCATGTTAACCATTTTGATGATTACCACAATATCAATGTTTTTTACCCTTTAAGGGCAATGAAAGTTAATATAAATATAAAATCGACCCATAAGGATGAACCATGTATGATATTATCAACCTTATTAAAATAACTTGGAAAAGGATAATATTTTTATGAATTCTAAATCATAAAATAAAATATTATTTAATATAATATACCATTATAGACATTTTTTGGGACTATTCACATTTTTTAACATTAATCACATCAAGATAGTATTTGAATTAAAATATAAATATTTAAAATATCCCTAATATGTTATATTTGACAAAAAATAGTAAGAAACAGTAAATCACTCGAAAAATATTACTTTTTTAGTTTCTAAAATCATTTACTTGATTTTTCTACTACTTTCACAAGCACTGTCACTACAAGAAAACTATGTTTTAGTGGTGTTTTTTTTCAAGGTGGTTTTAAAAACTGCCGCTGATTTTTTTTCGATCAAAATTTTAGCGGCGGTTTTTAAAACCGCCGTGAAAAAAACCATCGGTAAATTTTTTTAAATTTTTTTAATTTTTAAAAAAAATATCTTCTAAAAAATTCATTTATTTAAGGCGGTTTTTTTTAAAAAAAACCTCTGCAAAAGAGCTGCAATTTTTTGATAACCGTGCCAAAATTTAAGAAAAAAATTAAAAAAATTTAAGAAAATGATTTATGATTTATGATTTATTTATTTATTTATTATTTTGTTATTTACAATCAAATATAGTTTATTATTTATAATTTTATATATTTATAATGTTTCAATTAATTAATATTTATAATTATTATTTAATAATATTTTTAAACTCAAAGAAAATATTCAATAAGTAGAAGAAAATAATTCAGCATCAAATGACCATAACTTCTGATCTGAGAGTCCATTTCAGCTCTACAACCAGTCAAATCGAAGTTTATTAAATGACAAAAAACCATGTGAGATTTAAATCATGTGATATTCAAAAGAAAAAAATATATTAAAAATTCAAAAGTTGAAAATCAAACTTGAACTTCAAACGACCATAACTTTTAATCCGGGTGTTCGTTTGAACTCTACCACATATCAAATCAAATCTTGCGATGATCTCTATGCCGCTTACATCTTGTACTAATTTCTAAAGTATTGTACCCATTTTTATTCCTCCAGAAAGTCCCAAAAGGCCTCCGAAACCGAGGTTTTAGTTGAAGACACTGATTTCATGAAATTCAAACGGTTATAACTTTCGATCCAGGTGTTTTTTTGGCCTGTACCATGGATAATATCAAAGATCATTTCACAATCTTCAATTTGACTGGTTGTGGCACTGGAAAATGAGTCTCGGATCATATTTTATGGTCATTTCAGTGTTTTTAGGGTTTTCAGAGGTTCTTAACGTTTTATGATTTATTTAATTCATTGTTTATTTATTTATTTATTTATTTAATATTAATAAATTATTTATTTATTTATTTAACTATTATTTTTTATTATTTATTTATTTATTATTTAGTTATTATGTACGCATTAATTATTAATTTATTTTTAATTTATTTATAAAATAATTATTTATTATTTATTATTAGATTATTATTCATTTTTTATTTATTTATTATTTATTTATTTATTTATTTATTATTCATTATTTATTAATTAATTATTAAATATTAAATAATTAATTATTATTTATTAATTATAAATTATATATTATTAGTTATTAGTTATTATTAATTATTAATTATTTATTATTTATTTATCTATTTATTTTTTTATTTTTTTATTTTTTTATTTTTCATTATTTTTTTTATACTTTATTATTTATTAATTATTTTTAATTTACTAAATATTAATTTATTATTAGTTTGTTATTAATTTATTTATTATTTATTGATTTTTTATTTATTATTTATTAATTAAATATTAATTAATTATTAATTATTTTTTAGATATTAAATATTGAATATTTCATATTAAATATTAGAAATAAAATATTAATTATTAATTAAGAATTATTAATTTTATAATTATCAATTATTAGTTATTAGTTATTATTAATTATTAATTATTAATTAATTATTATTTATTTATCTATTTATTTATGTATTTAATTATTATATATTATATATTTCTTATTTCTTATTTCTTATTTATTATTTCCTATTTTCTATTTATAATTTATTATTTATTATTTATTATTTATTATTTTATTTTTAATTTACTAAATATTAATTTATTATTAGTTTATTAGTCATTTATTATTTATTTATTTATTTATTCAATATTCAATATTTATTAATTATTTATTAATTAGTTATAATTTTTTAAATATATATTATAAATTATTAATTATTAATGATCGATTATCAATTATTAGTTATTATTAATTATTAATTATTAATTATTAATTATCAATTATTAATCATTATTTTTTAATTTTTAATTTTTAATTATTTAATATTTACTATTTATTATTTATTATTTATTATTTATTAGTTATTATTTATTTATTTAATTATTTATCTTTCTATTATTTATTAATTTGTTATTAATTTTTTATTTATTTATCATATATTAAATTATTTTTTAATTAATTTATTATTTATACATTACTAATATATATTATATATTATATGTTATATATTATCTATTATCTATTATCTATTATCTATTATCTATTATATAATATCTATTATCTATTATCTATTATATATAATAGATTATATATAATATATATTCTATATTCTATATTCTATATTCTATATTATATATTATATATAATATATTATATATTATATATAATTTATTAGGTATTATATATTTTGAGTTATATATTATGTCTTATATATTATATGTTATATATTATATGTTATATATTATACATTATATATTATTGATTATTGATTATTGATTATTTATTATTGATTAATCATTATTGATTAATAATTAATGATTAATAATTATTTAGTTTGTATCTATTTGTTATGTATTACTTATTTTTCCAATTAATATATATATGTATAAGTATATTAAATTCGACTTATTGACCACATGAAGCGCTTGCTGGAGTGGTAAAGTCTTTGGAGAATAAGCAAGAGGTAAGGAGTTCAAATCTCACCCAACGTGGAATTTATATATATGGCATGGGCATATGCATGGACATGGGCTTGTGCATGGACATAGACTTACGCATGGAGATGGGCATGTGCATAAATAAATAAATAAATAAATAAATAAATTACTAATATAAAAAAAATTAAAAATGATTTAGCGATGGATTAAACCACCGCCAAAAAACCGCCGCTAATTATTTCCCGACACACGATTTAGCGACGGTTTTCCAAAACCATCGTGGAACAATTTCGCGGCAGTTTAAACCACTGCTAAATACAAATTTTTTCGTAGTGTGTGTCGATGTTGGGTAAGAATTTATGGTAAATATTTCATCAGAAAAAATTAAAAATGAATTAACATGATAAAAAATAATTAATATTTCAAATAATAATTTATAACTAAATATAAGTTTTTTTTGTCACTATCAAAAAATATTATAGATATTAAATGAAAAAGAGTGGCATTTTTTTGACTTTATCCTTTACTTAAAAGAATATAAATGATATAATCAATGAAAAGTGGCAAGAAATTTCCAAATTTTAGAATATTTAATGATAATGGTTGAACAGAAATCATCCAATGAAATAAAAAAAAATGGGTGATTTAAAAGTCTTATCTCATAGTTTTAATCTTGTTTTACCTATTTTTCCCTTACTGAGGGGACAAATATTTTCTATGGTTTCTATTTATAATGAACAAAAATTAAAAGGGACTTATTTAGCAAATTTAAACCTCCTAAAACCAAATATTTATTAAAATTTTCCATATTCAATTTATATAAGTGGTATAAACAAATTTTAATATAAATGCCTAAAACGCAAAGAAAAATTGTTTTTAGAAAAATACTTTTTTAAGCCCAAAATTGAACTTATACCAAAATCAATTATAACACTGATTCAAATTTAATTAATTATACTATATCTAATTAAATAATAATTTTATTACTTTAAGATAGAATTCAAAGCATAATGGTATTTTTAATGAAAATAAATGATAGCTTTACAAAAAAATTTGTATTTTCATTTTTCACTGAAAAATAAATCTTTCTAGAAAAATCTCAAAACATAAACCTAAGCTAATATTGAAATGATTATTTCATAAATGATATTAATTTTCTACAATAAAATTTTAAAAATAGAAAAAATTAATTATAATTTTCATTCAAAACATTAATTATAATGTCCATGGTCATCGGGTCCTTGCCCGCCAGGTACCACCTGTTTCCCCACAGATACATGGTCCCCATTGTGGGGCCCACCCACATACCCAAATGGGTCAACTAGTGGTACATGGTTGTCCAAGACCCAACAGTCATGTTAAAGCAGGGTGTTTTTGTAGTCCGTGAGGCCTAGTTGTTACATTGATATCCAAGATAGGTTTTAATCCTTCGACCTATTGGTTACATCCTTTCAATTTTTATTTCATTAATCAAAGGTTCAATATTTGAAAATATTTTTCTTTAACCCCACATTGTACAAATTAATAATAAAAAAATACTTTGAAAATGGGAAGTGGGAAAGGTAAATGTTACCTGAAATAACACATAATTGGGTTCCTATATAAGCATACCATTAGTGGTAAGTGAAAATATATACATTGAGGAGAAAAATAATGTCCAAGAATTAATATAGATTTTTATAGAACACGGTCCTGAGAAATTAAATGAGCAAAAAACCATAAATCAATGAGTGGTGAAACTACCAAAAATTCATCATAAATGCATGTAAAATCATAACATTTTTATTTTAGAATTATTTTCCTAAAGTTGAGGGATTATTTTACTATTAAGATAGAGAACAGAGTAAAATATACTTTATTTTTTTCCGTTTTATAAGAAAAATTTCATCCATTGGTTGGGCTTCAATCATTTTCCACTTCATCTCTTACTCTAAGAAATGATTATTCAAGATGAATTATTCATACTCGAAGCACTAAAATAAAGTTTTAATAGATCATAATATTCAAAAAATAAATACAAATTATTCTTCTTATCTCTAGATATTTACCAAAACCAAAATGACTTGTAAAAGTTATCAAATATGGATAAATATTCATATGATGGAATAATACATTAATCTCTAAAACCTTAAAAATAACACTAAATATTCAACATAACCTTAAGGCTCCTCCAAAATATATTTGACCAAATTTAAAGCCCAAATATCTAAAAGATTTTATTTTTTCCAAGATCCACCTAACAATTATATCTAAATAATATTAATTGCTCATAAGGTTATATACCAAAAATTCATATACCCGAATAATATACTCCTCAAAATAAGATAATTGTTTCCATAAATATCCTAAATCATTATAAAGTCCAAATGAAATCATATATTCTTCAATAAACTAACTCAATAATCATTCTACAATTTATTTTTACCTTAATCATATAATATTCCCAATATAGTGTACTTAACATTAATCACTTAGTCACCAAATCTTTTTTCATTCTCATTCTTATCTATATGATAAATTCCCAAAATGTACTAACCATTTTATACCAATAAACCATAATTACCTCAATATCAATGATCATATTAATCCTAAAGTTTATCAATAAATTTAAACTTATACCTACAAAATATAAAATCAGTATTCCTCAAATAATTTGTTCAATAAAACATATACTCAACCAAAGGGTTGTATTCCCATAAATGTCTCCCAAAATATCCTTAATCATGTTAAAATACATTTATATAAAACCCTGAAAGGTTAATTTATTCCCTTAAACTTATGATAAACCTTATACTTATCAACCCAAGATACTTTAGGTTTATCCCATGTCACTATGAAATATCATAGGATTGCAAAGGTGTTATTCTCTCATTAATCATAATGGTTAATAAAGAAAATATTAATTAACCCAATAATATCACTTGGGAGTGTAATCCCAAGTGCGTAGTAAAGGATCATTCACCAGTCACTAGAATGATGATTTATATATACATGACCTAATCTTTTTGGGTTTATTACCCCTAGATGCTTCTATAACAAAACCGCATCCACTTATAGTATCTAAACCGGGATGTATTGCAAGGAAAACTATAAAATCTATTCCTTAACAAAAAAAATATGATATTATCCTACAATTAGATATGTCCTAAGAGTTTTTCATAGGGTTATGTTCCCTAATATATGTTTTCATATTTCTTGTTCTCATGTTTTATACTAAAATTTCTCGGATACCAATTATAAATGCCCCAAATATAGTATCCCAGATCCAATGGTTATTTTGTTATAATGGAATTAGATATAATCAATCACATCCCAATGGACTGAATAATTTAGCATCCTTGGTAAAATATTTAAATTTTTGAATATCATATTACATTTGAAAATATAAAATATGGCACCATGTTTTCTTTGAGAACATTAGTATTTCCCTCTAGCATATCCTTTCATATCAATCATAATACACTTCCTAGAATCCTAAGAAAAGAAAATAAAAGAAAATATTGAACTCATATGCCCAGTAAGGGAATGTGTATAGTAGAAGCTATCATAGAATAAATAAGGAATGAATGATATAACAGGAATAAATTAAGATCAAATAATTCCATATAAATATTCAATTGATCCTAAAACGTATACATGGATAACATAATTGTTATAATATTAACATTAAAATCAATAACTATTTTAATAATTATGGAATACGTAATGTTGGATATCTTAAACTTACCATTGAGATCTCATGCCCAGACACCTTACATAAATGGGAAAGGCCTTGGACAAATACCCAACCTATTTTGTATCAAGAGACATACCTGATGAATATTGGGGCTATCTATAGTTTGTACTCATCCATTACTTAAATAATTCTAATACATTCATCATATTAAAAACAATAAAACATAATCAACATGCCTAAATAATCAATAATTTCCTGTATTGGAAGAACTAGCATATCAAATGTTAATAATTTCCCTAGTAAAAATGAGTATAAGACATCTAGAGAAATATAGTCAGTTTTATCATTATATTATGTCCTTAGTAAAGTATAATATTCATGAAGGAATTTTCACATACATGAAAATACTTTAAAATGATCATTGGAAATTGTTTTGATGAAAATATGATTTTTATTTTGAAATCACTTATAAAAAATCTAAAAAAATCCTAAATATTAGGAAAATACATTTTCATTGAAAAGGTCAATGTAAACTTCTAAATTAATCTTCAAATAAAATAATATTCATCATGGTGTGAAAATATATTTTTATGTTAAATGTTAAAACATATATTTTGATCAAACCTTTAGTAAAAAGTACCTCATTTAAAAAACAATAAGAAGATTAATTTCAAAAAAATTATAGAAATTAAACCATGGGTAAAAATGTATTTAATAAATCACTATATAATAGTAAATATATTCTTGAAAACATTTTAAATAAAATTATAAAAATGAAGAAAAATATTCCCGAACGAATTGAAAAACAACATCAGTTTTACTTTAAAACATTATTTTTGGTATTTTAGAGCTCCAAAGAAGGTAAAAATGGAACTAATAGTTAAAACTATATAAATAACCATATTATAATAAAATTTATGGGGTTTAATATAGAAATATCATTTAATTTCCCTAATTTAAACTTAAACATAAACAATCCTAAATAATGATTAGATTTTGAAATAAACCCTTACTACTTTGATAAATTTCGAATCAGACTCCCTTGGATGAAATAATATTATTTATACCTTAACATACCATTAATTAATAACAATAAATGATATAAAATTTCAAATGGGTAGTATATACACCTCATAAACATAAATAGACACATAATATCAAACATTTATCAGTGAAGCAATATTGAGATGAAGAACTCTAACCTAAGGTTAGAATTAATTCATAAGAGATTTTAACATCATTTATAATAAATTTAAATTTATTATAATTATATAAAAAATTATATATAAACTTATAATATCATTTATGATCCACTTATAACATTTCAATACCCGTTTATTAAAAATTCTTTATTAAAATCGTTGTTTCAGGTGTTATCTGTCTTGTTTTTTATGTAAGTTCTGGTTTGATTATTTAGGTATTTTCATATTTATCATGATTACATTATCTAAAAAATGGTAATAATGATATAAATATAATATATATTCATTAAATCTATCATTATAACCTTCCATTAAAGTTAGTGATGCAAAACAAAATTCATCGCTTCATGGAGGTAGTAGTCCACACATACACCTCCAAATTAAATTTTTTTATTTCAAAAACACTTTTAAGGAAAAAGTGAGAAACCAACAAGATTCATAATACAGAAAATCAAACCTCATATGAAAAGTTTGAGCCATTCCATAAAAATCTAAAGCAGTTAGAATTATGCACCTTAAGAAGACGCCATTCAATATAGGTAACTTTAATTGCTGTATTTTCCTTTATGAGATCCTCGAAACATAGGGCCATCTTGTCCCAAGCCTGCACATGATCCTCCCAGCTTGTTTTCCCATAATTGAAGCCAAGAATCAGAATTCTATTCTGTTTATCAATCCAAGAATATTGGTCATCGTTCAAATCAACATGCAGTGTTCTTTCAAACATACAATCAGTATCTTTCTCTGAAATCTTGATCAAAAAGGAATCTTCTAACATTTCTTCGTTAGAGTGCATGAGGAGTTCTTGGGATGATACCTCCACCTCATTGTTTTCAACCACCGGCATAGGGCCATCTGGAACCCCTGCTCATGATTTAAGCACCTCATTAGCTGCTGACTCAACATGCTTTGAAGATCTTTTGCACTTAGTCACTGAGTGATTATCGACATCAGTCAAACTTTTTTTGGGGGGGTTTACCTTTTCTAGAAAATCTCGTAACGAGAGGGCTATGTATATTTGAGTAGTCCTTTTGTCTCCTTGATCTCCATGAATGCATTATAAAACCATCTGAATCCATGAGAGTGTTCTTCCCTTTCTTTTTGGAAGATCTTAGATAATATTCCACGAGTTCCACTTCCTTGGGTTCAACAGATAAAGATTCTGAAGCAGAATCATATACCACTCCATTTTCATCTAGCCTCAAACCCTGGTCTTGTCTATGATCAACTTCCACTTCAGCCCCTTTAGTGAAAGTATGATAGTCACTTTCTCCCAACACTACAAAATGATTGTGAGATCTGTTACTAATGGCATCTACTTTTCCTATACCAGCAGAATAATGAGGTTTTATGGCCTCCCCAGGGTTCTGTTCAGCCCTTATACAGCATTCCCAACCCACTTTCCCCAACCTATCCCCATGATCCACAACAGCCTCCTCATGAGGAAGTCTACCAACAGATTTCACAACATCAGCAATGTTGTAGGGGTCCTTGAACAACTTTTTAAGTCAAATATGCCCATGTTCATCGCCCGAGGTGATACCCAAATCCCTTCGCAATCTATCAAACACTTCCACAACTCTCGGCTCAAGAATCTTTCGTTTCACCTATTTTGGAAGGGCTTTCTAAGTGCCAACATCACCAGATCCCACTTAGTCCATTATGGTTGCATTGCACTCAGATGTAGGATTATCTTCCCGAGGAACAAGAGCTCTCTGAGAATAAACAGAGGAGCCTCGTCGGCATCTTCTAGCATCATGACCCAAGCAGCTACAAACCAGATAGAAGGGAACCCATGACTCATAGAACACATTTTGATGCCAACAAAGTTCTCCTTCAACCTCAATGCTGATTAATTCCAGCAGTTCCTGTGAAACATCTAATTCCACATAGATTCTAGGAGCAACAGGATGACAAACGGCTTGGGTTCGAGAATCCCAGTATAGATAACGACCTAACATGTTTCCAATCAACCGGAGGATCACTGAATTCTGAAAGGGTAACCAAATCCCTAGAAGGGATAACCATATCACAGTGACCGTGGAATCAAGTCTCAGGTGGAACTCAAAAGACCACTGAAATAGAGAAAACTTAAAACCTTAAATATTTCGTGGAGCATTAGCCCAGGCATATATCAAGTCATCTTCATTCAAAAAATGAATCTGAAAATGCATCGAGTCTAAAAGAATAACAACTGCCCTATCCTGCAACTTCCAAGACGAAAAGACATACATGTCGAAGGCGTCGACGGAGGGACGTTGCTTCCCAAAGAGAGCAACCAGAGTAAGATCCAGCAGCGCCGAGGCTCTTGTGAACTCTAGTGGAGAGATCGTAATAGAAGGAACACTATTCACACGATTTTGAACATTAGGGCTAACATCAATTGAGGGGAATCTACTGAGAAGCGATGGATCTGTAAAAGTGGAAAAGGGCGGGTCATGGGAGAGGGAAGAGAGTGGATCCTTCCTCACCCTCCCCGGCTGAGGCGGTCCAAGGAGGCGCTGCGACGGCGCAGCCATAACCTACACCATCGAGGGAGAGGGGAGCGTCAAGAGGCAAGATGCCTTCCATGTAGGAATGATCATTTGTGTAGTCCACACATACACATGAATAAAATATTTTATTATATATATAAGATATTTATGTTATTATATAATCATATTTTAAGAATATTTTAAGGAGTTTTAAGAAGAAGTAAAATTAAAATGAAAAATTGAGAGTTATACCTTAGGAAAAAACACTTGGCTTACGCATTAAGCCTCTTAGGTTGCATTTTTAATGAGACCAGAACCTCTAGGTAGGGGATAGAAATGTTGTGGAGATACTTGGGAAAGTATTTTCCAAAACATAGTGCAAAAAAGGTGTGAGTAATAGAGCATATGAGGTTCCCTTTTATAATTTATGGGGGGAACTCTAGAAATTACTTTAAGTATTAAATTAATATAAATTAATTTTCATGGAAAAGTAGAATAAAATTGAAATATTCGAAATATATGATTCTTATGAGTCTAAATAATCTCATAAAATAATATGTTTACAAGTTTAGTTGATTTTTTTACCCTTATCACATAGTTTGAACCCTCTATTAACCCTTTTGATGATTACTCCAATATCAAAGTTTTTTACTCTTTTGGGGTCAATAAAGTAACTATAAATAGAAAAGTGAACCATATGTGGAACATGGGTGATATTATATATAATATACCATTAAATTAGAAAAATATAATAATTTTATTAATTTTAAATCATTAAATAAAATATTATTTAACAGAATATACCATTATAGTCATTTCCAGGACTATTCTCATAGTTTGACTTTAATGACATCAAGATAGTAATGGAATTTGAATATAAACTTTTACAACATCCATAATATGATATATTTATCTATAAAATTAGTGGTACACTATAAATCATCTAAAAAATATTAATTTTATAGTTTTTAAAATTATTTACTTGATTTTTATACTGTTTTCACAAGCACTATGTCGACATTGCATATGCATTTAAGGTAAATATTTCATTAATAAAAATTTAAAAAAATTACAATGATAAAAAATTCATTAATATTTAAAATAAACATATATAACCTAATGTAATTTTTTTATCCCCATCACAAAATATTATAGATATTAAAATCAAGGGAGTGACATTTTTTACTTTATTCTTTTCATAAAATAATATAAATATTATAATCGAAGGAAAGTGTTAAAAAATTAACATTATTTCAAATATTGGATGTTAATTTTCAAAAAAAACTCATCCAATTAGATAAAGTAAAGTCTTTTTGTGATTTTAAATTCTTATCTTCTAGTTTTAATCTTGTTTCTCCAATTTTACCCTTACCTAAGTGACAAATATTTACTATGATTACTAATAATAATGACCAAAAATAAAAGGGATATATTTAAAAAATTTGAACCTCCTAATTCCAAATATAGATTCAATTTTTTAGAATTAAATTTATTAAATTTAAATAAATAAATTTTAAAATAAATTCATATAATGCAACAAAAAACAATTTTTAGAAAAATGCATTTTTAAGCCCAAGAATGAACTTATACCAAAATTCATTATAATGATGATTAAAATATAATTAATTAGATTATATATAATTATATAATAATTATGTTACTTTATGATCCGATTTATATCATAATTTTTCTTTTTAATAAAAGTAAATAAGAGTTTTACAAAAATTAGTGTTTTCACTATTCACTAAAAAATTTATGTTTTTTGAAAAATACCAAAAATTCACCATAATATAATATTGACATGTTTATTTCAAAAAATATATATTAATTTTATAAAATATAATTTATAAAATTATAAGAAATTAATTATAATTTTCATTCCCAAAAGGAAATAAAAACCATTTTTGAACAAAATATATTTTTAAAGCATAAAATGACTATTAAAAATTGAATACTTATTTATTATGAATAAATTAATATATATGAATTATATAAAACCATTATAT
Source organism: Viscum album (assembly GCA_963277665.1). Taxonomy (NCBI): domain Eukaryota; kingdom Viridiplantae; phylum Streptophyta; class Magnoliopsida; order Santalales; family Viscaceae; genus Viscum; species Viscum album. Next base: position 121,911,467 of record OY728156.1, read on the forward strand.
ATATTTAAAATAAAAATATATTCATACAACCAATTTAACCTCTAGATTAAAAGGTCTCATTTAAATAATGGTATTTTTATAGTATACCACTGTTTTCTTAAATATCAGTGTTGTGTGGTAACCAAGCTCTCGAGCATAGTGTTCTTTTTAAACTAATTTTTTGTGATGATAGATAGGTATTACTATATTATATTATTTATTTAATATTAGTATTTTCATTTTACATATCTTTTGATAATTAGTATTTGAAATTACAATAATTACCCAATTGAGTTTAACGAGATTTTATTTTCAACAATTGAACCAGAAAAAAATGAATATGTGAAAGTTCAAGTAGATAATTTTTATATCATTGAATAATTATTTTAAATTACAAATATCTTGTTTCTATTTTAAAAATATTGATTTATAAATGAATTTTCATTGTCAAATAGGTGGTTTTTAATGTTAGTATTATATTTCACAATCCATTTATGGGATAATTATGACTATAATAACAATAGATTTTGAAAAGGTTTGTTTTGTTATAACACTTATAATTTAAAAAAATATTTCATGTTTTTAAATTCATAACACTTTTTATTTTATTATATTTTCGATATTGTTTTTTTATATTTTAAATGACTTGAACAACCTTCAAATTTTATTTCTAGAATATTTTATAATTTTGACTAATTTTTAAATGTAGTTTCATTTAGGTGTATATTATTTGTAAAAATTTTCAATGAGTTTTATTACTACTATTTATGTTGTTTTTGGTTTTTTTTGTGTTTTTGTTTTTTTTGTATAGGTATGGAATATTTTATTTTATAATTATTTTAAAAAATTATAAATGTTCTAATTAGATTTTAGGAAAAACAACATCAAAATCCTTGTGAGAATATCAATCAATGTCAGATTTCTTAAAAATAGTGTAATTTTTTTCATATCAATTTTATTGAAAATCAATGTGTAAAACTATTTATGTGGGATTTTTACATTGGTTTTCTGAAAAAATGACATCTAAAACCTTCTAAATATCATTTTTTAAATGTGATTTAAATGTATGTTTTTATAAAACCGACATTGAAACCCTCACTTTTTACATCATATACATTAAAATAACTATTTATCCAATGTTTAAAAGAAAAAACTAATGTTCAAGGAAATTTTTTCACTTGCATTTCTAAAAAAATCATGGTTATTTTTAAAAAATTTATGTTTATAGAAGTTTTTATATAAAAAAATATTCCATAAGATGAGTCATCTACCACTCAAAGTTAGAATTATTTTTTTGTGGGCACAGTCAGTTTTATAACCATGAATAGTTGATAATTATATTATTAAAATACAATATTTATATCTATTATATTTTCTTATGAATTTTTACAATCTCAATCTTTTTTTCTTTTTACAGACCTACATTAAAGTTATATATATTGGGATGGTTTAGTTACAAATCATGTTATATAATCAGATCTTGAACAAAATCCTTATGAATCTATAATAAGTTAAAGGTATTGTGAATTAATCCCATACTGAAATGTCAATAAAAATATAATAATTTTTGATACAATCTCTATAATGATATTGTTTTATGATCCTAGTGAAAATAAATTTCTAGAAAAATCATTGGATGATGCTTCTACAGAATTAGAAAAATATAATTAGAAGGAAGTTAAAAAGATAAAATCATATGAAGGAATAAAATATACCAAATTCACTCCATATAATAAGTTAAATAAATGAGAATAAGAAGTTCAAAAATTAAAATAGTTTTCAAAATAATATTTTAAGAAATTGGTTAAGAAGAACATTGACTCAAAAAATATCAAAGTGTAAAATATTTTTTAATACCTTTTCTAATTAAGAATATGATTGATAAAGAATATTAAATCAATAATAACTCTGATTATATTGGTAAGGAAAAATTATAAGAAATAGATGAACCATAAAAATCTTATTCCCTATTTTTATCTCATTGTTATGTAGGAGAACCAGCTGATGCTGCTAATAAAGATATTTCACTAGATAATCAAGATAAAAATATATTGGTTGGTGATGGACTACTAAAATGGATGAATTGTTGAAAAATAAATATATTGAAAAGCTAAGTGTGTCAAAAGATCTATCATTCAAATATTCTTCAGTGAATTATTTAAAATCTAAAACTTTGATCCCTTCGAAAAGTGCTTAAAAATATGGAAAATAAACCAAATAAAGTACTTGTTCTAGATCATCCTCATCAAGTTCAACAAGTAAAAAAATAGTAAGTATATCAATTTTGTTAACATTTATACTCCTAAGTATAATAAATTTTTAAATATCCAATTAAAATTTCATAATATTAGTGTGGATAAATCTAATAGTCCACCAAAATCATATACTAGTTCATGTATAATAATAATGGAGAAAATATTTTTTTATCAAAATATTTCATTAAAAATGATTAATAATCAATTATAAGTTATTCCATTGTTGATTGTAAGAGTTCATTTAATTCAAGAGTATCTTTTTAAGTTTTAAGAATAAAAATGGAAGAATAAAATTCTAGACTCAATGGTTTAAATGAGAGGAAGTTTAAGAAAATTCCAAGAATAAGGATAAATCAATTTTCATAAAAATGAAAAATCTTTCAAGAAATTTTATATTTTAAGGAAAGTATATCAAGAATATAAATGGTAATAATTTTTATCATTATAGAGATCTTGAATAGTTCAATAAAAGTAATGAATAATATAAAGAAGTAATTAATGATCAACAATAAAATCTAGATCAATAGTATCAGTCGATGAAGGAACTAATGAAGTCTGTTTTTCTTAAGAATAAACAAATACATCAGTAGGCTTAAATATCATAAGTTTAATTGAATATGATAGAAGAGTTTCAAGAGAAATTATTTTAGCATTAAAATCAAAATAATAATCTTAATAACATTATCAAAAAATTGAAATAAAATACTGAATATCAATTTCTAATCATTATTCGTATTTAAACTTCTAATGACTATGGTTGTTCTAAAAAAGTAACTCTTTTATTTTTTTTAACTGTTAATGTTAAAAAATTTCAAAATTTATAATAATTGTTAGATAATTATTTAATTCTATAATTATCCTTTTAATTCTAAGATTCTATTTTTGATACTTGAATATATGATTTTTCATGTATGCATGTCTATTTTTTTCCATTACACTCATTTTATCTTTCCAATATACAAATTTTTATCATTATATTTGATCCAAAAGGTGAGAAAGGTGTTTTATTTTATTTTTAGGATCATATATTGAAAATATAAATTGAGAATATCCTTAAATATTACATCATTCTCAAAAGGATTTTTCTCTAAAATTAATGAAACTTTATTTTCATATGTATTTTACTCTTAATTTTTTTTCTTTTTGAAAATCACAAAGGGAAATAAATTTTATAAAATTAAAAAATTATATAAATTATTTTACTAAGGGTGTGATAATAGATTCTGATAAAAAAATTATTAATGTATTTATATTACTTAAGGGTGGAATTTTAATTACTTTGAGAATCATAAATGGGAAGATAAGAGGTTTAAAAAATTATTCACTTTTATAAAAAATAGAGATTGATTTAACAAGATTGCTTTGTTTTTTTTAAAGAAAGAGTGAAAAATTTATTCCATCTGATTTTACTAAATTTATAGATAATATTTCTTTTAAAAAAATTAATCTAAATTTTCTATTCATGTTTGTAATTTTAAAATATATGGAGACTGTTGTGTCATAATACTCGTTTTATCCTTAGTTGTGAAAATTAAATAACACTCTTAATATATTTTGTTTCAAGATTGAAATTTTTTTCAAAGTGTTTGTTATGAAATACTAAATTTCTGATAACTATATTTATGTGTATCTTTAACATGAAATTATGATGGATATAATTATATAAAAAACTATGGTGGTGTAGAACTATCATTATCATAAGTTTTTAATAATTACTATGTTCTTTATATGATGATGATTATTATTTTAATTCAATTGTAACTAATCCCGATGAATGAAAAATATGACCATTTGAGAATTTCCTAAAAATAAGACCATATCTTCAAGGACTAAATGAACAAGGGTACACATTCTTGATAAAGATATTTCATTAATATCTTGAATTCATGAAACAAATTTCTACTTCGAGGGATTTTAATAATTGTAATTTTTTTAATTATTTTTAAATACCAAATGTTTGAAGATTTTTTTGTAAATTTATTATCATTATATTGTAATAGTGGTGTCACTTGTGGTTCATAGTTAAGGGATTCCATAGTTGGAAGACAGATTCGAGTTTCTAGTCGGTAGAAGTAGGAAATTCTACCGATCATTCTAATCAATGGATTTCATTGAGGAAGATAGATCCAAGATTCCAGATTATATAATTAGTACCTATTGATGGGTTAATTAGAGGGCTTCCATTGTATGTTAAGATAGAACTTCTAATAGGTTAAAGTCAAACATACCATTTGATAGGTTAAATTCGTGGATACTATGAATCAGGTTTATGATTTTCCTAAATATTTAGTTGTAAATAGTACTTTATAATATCCTTTAAGGGGTAATTGATTCTTAAATCAATAATCTATCATTTTAATATGTCTATTGTGTATAAATTTTAAGTTATTTTTTTTAATCCATAGCATTTTTAATTTTTTTACAAGTATTTAAAGTTACTACAAGAAAAAAATCACAACACTTAATAAAGTTTTCTATGATATATTTTGTGGGTTTATAATTTTTATATTACAGTAACCTCATGTTTCTAGTAGTTTCAAAACTTAAGGTATAACAACCTGCATGTTCAATACATGACTTTTACATTAATCCTTAACAAAATATTAAATTAATTAACTCGAAGGATCTTTTTAGGCCTAGTGTCTTAGAAATTAGTTATGTATTACACGAATTAAATAAGGATAACATAAACATAAACTTTATTCGAATCCAATTAATATACATATTCATAGCTTCATCCTAGTTTATACTCACTACATCTCATATTCTAAGGAAATAATCAAAGAAAGGGGTGAGCATAAAGCCCAACAAGCGAATAAACAAAAGAAACACTTATAATGTGATCAAGAGGAACAAAAAATGCATTGTTATATTAATATAAGGCATATAATAAATAAATAATACGAATCATAACATGGAAATTTGGATAAAATGTGAAAATAGGACATTTATAAGCATATCACCAAGTTTTATCATCATGGTATCATAAATCATAATTATTGTGGTTATTCACCAAGGTATCATAAGAATGTCATCTCTTGAGATTAATTATTTACCCAATGAATTAGAACTCTATCATGAAACACCCTTAATATGTATTAAATAATGTTATAAACATTGAACATAAAGGAAATAATTTCATCAATAACCCGTGGAAATAAATTGCAGGTTTCATTTAAAAATTATTGAATTCAAAGTGCTTAAAGTCTTGAAAAAACATCAATTTTAACCTATGAAAAGGGAATATGGGTATTATATATGTAAAAACCAGAATAAATAATATATTTTTACATATAATGGAATCACCATTTAAATATAATATGTTTGGGTATTCATGATAGGAAAATATTTCATGAAATAGGAGAAAATTAATGAAATGATTTCGGCAACATAATAGAATACAACATGAATTATGGGGAAATTACAATGAGAGAGGTTAGATATATCCCATTGGTAAAAAAAATTGGGAAATATATGGAATAAAAAATATAATGAATAAAAATAAATAATATAGACACTTAGAAGACACATAATAAGGATGTACTTGAATGAAAAAGGAGAGGAGGAGGATTTTCTTACCTTGAAAAGTTACTTCCAAAATAATGGAGTGGGAAACCCTAGAACATTGTAGACACCTTGGGGAACCTTTTAGGGACTCTTTTGGAGCTTAAAATATCAAAACATCATTTATTTTTTATTTTAATTGGAGAGTGGGGTGGTAAGGGGTTATTTATACTTGAGGAGGGGTGACTTTATGTGAAATAAGAATGATTATTTTGTATTTAAAGATAACCATTATTGGGTGAGACTAATTCCAAAAAAATTGTTGAAAATTAATGCTTTAAAATATGGTTTAGTTCGTTCAAAACATCAACCACTCATTTAATTTTGTATTTTTAGGTATTTTAAGCTTTTATATTTTAACTTTAACTAGATACATTATTTTACCTATATCGTAGCAACACTTTTTTTACCACGGTAACTTTTTATGTATAAAAATTAAATTGACCTTATTACCTAATTTGGACCATATTATTCTAAATATTCATTCCAATTTAGTTAATTAAATTTATAAAAGTGTTAAAAATCAAATCTAATGTGGTATACGTATAACTCATAAAAACCATTTTTAGGTTAAAATGTTGTTTTTAAAATAATTTTAAGCATGTGTTTCTAAATTTAACACATTATATGTCATATTGTTCCTTAAATAATTTTTTTAATAATAGATATTAAAAAAATTAAATATTTTTCATGTCCAAATTATATCATAGGAGTTATCGTATTTTTAAAAAATAATATTTTCACTTTTTAACCCAAGAATAAACTTTTTTAGATAATAACCATAAATTCACCCTAAGATAATTTTAATATTATGAAATTAAAAATGAAACTTATTTTATCAAAATAATACTATAAATATAATAATATTTTATATTTAATAAAATTCTTTATTTATTGAATTTTGATCATTTTTATGATATAAATAACTTTTTGACCATTATAAATATTTCTTAGGACTTTACTAATTTATATTATCATATAAAAGTATTTTATAAGATAATTCCAATAAAATAAAATAAAAATATCATATTACACACTTTTAAGTGAATTTAAATATTTATATAGCTTCTATAAAATAATCTTGATGGTCACTTTATTATTCTAATAATAATAATATTGACAAACCAACTTCTTAATTAATTTTCATAATTCCCACTGATATTTTTTGCCAATATTCGTAAGGTTGAATGGTCATATTTACCTATAAATATATAATAAAACTCTCATCATTACTCACTACTTTTTTTATAATGATTTGTACAGATCATTTTATAATTTCTATTATTTTACTAACATTATTTTCCTTTTTACGATCTTTATGGAAGGGGAAATCTACTCGGTGGATTTCAAGCCTATAGAGTTTATTCTAGTGAATGTAATATTATTTAATGTGTATATACCATTATTGTTTGTAATTGTACTAGTCCAAATTTATGCATGATTTATTAAGTTCTCCTGAAATGAAAAATTATTTTTATGTGCTTTTATTTTAAAACATATCAAGAATTTATTGGGAGGCAAGAGATCCATTAATAAAAGAATAACATTTTTTAGGTGATTATATTATTCCCCCATTAAAAATATTTTCCCTTAAAATTTCATTTTATTTACTAGTGTGAAAATAAGTGAGTTAATTTCTTCTTAATGGATTATTCTAGTTCCCATATAGCCTCTTTAAACTTGTGATTTATCTATATGACATTTATAAGTTGTGTTGTTTTATTCTATTATGTTAAGGATCTGGATCAGTTCCTCTTCATATGAAAAGTCATATTCAAAATGTACAACATTATTATCAAGTATATGTGATGGTTCAAACAAATATTTCTTATTAGGGACATGTGGATAACATTTTGGATATTTGAATGATATAAAGGTAGTGCTAAATGATAGAAAATTAATCCAACATTCTCCAGAATCTCAAATGGTCCAATGTAACTTGTACTCAATTTTTCCTTATTTTCAAATCTTATAACTCCCTCCATGGTTATATCTTAAGGAATACATGATCCCAAACTTGAAACTCAAATTCATTTCTTCGTTTTTTGGCATAACTCTTGTTGACTTTGAGTAGACTTGATCTGTTTCTAAATCACTTAAATATTTTCTATAGTTTCCTTCACAACTTCTGGTCCAAAAAGTTTCCCTTATCCAACTTCATCCCAACATTTTGGAGTTCTACACCTTTTTCTATATATATCTTAAAAAGGTGACATTTAAATTCTTGAGTGGAAATTGTTGTTATATGAGAATTCAATAAGTGGAATATATTGATCCCAACTCCCTTGAAAATCATGTGAGCTAGCCAGTAACATATCTTCCAATGTTTGAATAGACCTATCATATTTCTCATCAGTTTTAGGATGGTTGTTTGTGCTCAGAAAATGTCACATTCTGAAAGATATGTTATTGGCTAGCCAATAATGATAGCCAGGTTTCCTCTACATTTATTGCTTCCATGTTGTATAGAGTATATAAATCTATGAGATTCATCCTTCATATCCTTCATTATATTCGAAATAGATGGGATACATACCCTTGTACTAAATTTTAGTAAACCTTCTTTATCAATATTGAATTTAGGAAACTTCTAATTTTTTATAGACTCTTTATTCTTTTAAAAAAAAGGATTATCTCCTTGATATTTCTTGATCTTCTCTAGTAATGTTTTTATAGAAATAATTTGTTATAGGATTTATGATGTCTCTTCCTTTATTATTCCCATGTTAAAACTTACTATCTCCTTAATCAATGGATCTCATTCAATCCTCATCATTGCAAGAACACATGGATCATTTCTAATAAATTCATATGTGACTTTGTTCTCTCTTTTGAGGTGATAATGAATTGAATAATCATAATATTTAAGAATATACAACCATCTCCTTTGTCTCATGTTCAGTTCCTTTTTTGTCAATATATACTTAAAACTTTAGTGGTCTGTGTATATATCACACTTTTACCCATAAAGATAGTGTATCTATATCTTTAGAGAAAAAATGATTATAGATAACTCCATATCATGGGTAAGATAATTCGATTAATGAGTCTTTAACTATATCAATTCATAGGCAATCATTTTTCATTTTTCATGAGTACACATCCAAGTCCCTTTAAGGATGCATCACTAAAAATGATAAATCATTCCCCATTAGTGGGTATACTCCTTTGTCCAGATGAACTTAACTCCCTTTCATGTTAACTTAGTAGTTAATTATAAAATAAGGAAGATTTTTCCACAAACATTATATAGTATACTTATAGAACAAGGAAACTACAAATATTGGTTATAGTTGTGGGTCATGGCCACTCCTCTATGGCCTTTTTCTTGGATAGATATACTAGGATTATATCACTAGACATGATGTGTCCTAAGAAAACAACTTTTTGTAACTAGAGCTCACATTTACTAAACTTACCAAATAAATTATCTTTCCTTATATTTTCTAATATGACCCATATAAGATCTTCATTCTCATCATGAATTTTGGAATAAATCAGAATATCATCAATAAAGACTGCTATAAAATTATCAATATAGTACTTAAAGACTATATTCATCAAATCTATAAATATGGTTGGATCATTAGTCAATATGAAGGGCTTCAAAATACCTGTAATTACCATGTCTTATCCATAGGGTCATCTTGAGGATATCTTATTTCTTTTCCCTCAATTGATGATACCCATATTTATGGTCAATCTAGGAGAAGAATTTATCCAATCCAGTTGGTCAAATAATCATTAATCCTTAGTAGAGGGTAATTTTTCTTCATTATGATCCCGTTAAGTTCTCTATAATCAATAAAAAGATAAATTTATCCATCCTTCTTCTTTACAAAGAGAAAAGGTTCTCCCTAATGATACGCACTTGATTGGATAATTCCCATATCCAAAATATCTTTAATTTGTTTATTTAATTACTATAACTCCAAATTCATCATTTTATATGGGTTCATAGATATCGTCTTTGATCCAAGTATGAGTTCAATGGAAAAATATACCTCTCTTTTTTTTGGGGGGGGGGGGGTCCAGGTAACTCTTTAGGAAATACGTCAATGTATTCTTGACTGATGGGGACATTTTCTACCTTTATACTTTCATTCCCATATACCTCTTTTCCAATAATCTCTATAAATAATGCTATGGGAGGTGATTCTAGACAAAGATCAGGTTGGGATACCTCTCCTTTGAAAATAAATATAGTTAGTCCATTCAAGACTACTAAAATTTCCTTATTTCTATAGTTTATCTTAAATTTATACTCTGAGAGCAAGTCTATTCCTAGTATAGTTTCAAATTCTACCATGGAAATGACTATCAGATTTGTGATGATATTTTACTCACCAAAGTTAATACTAGAGTTTTAATATATTTTTGATGCTATGATAATCCCTCCAGTATTCTTGACTAATAACACTAATTTTAGTAGCCCGTGGATTAATTTTATATTCTTTACAAACCTGGTGAAATAAAGGAATGTGTAAAACCTGAATAAAAAAAGTACTTGATAACTTTGAGAGCGAAATGAGTGTACCTACCACTACCTCATTTGGAGACTCTCATTCAGTCATCATGATTTAAAATTCCTAACCTTGATCTCTTATCCTATGTTGAGTTTGATGGTGGTTCCCCTCCATTATCTTCTTATTTTTATAGTGATTGGAAAAGTGTCCAAGTTGTCCACTCTTGAAGCATTGAACTTCTAGATAGGCCAACATTATCTTCATATTGTCGTTATTGTTGAGAATTTGAGACTCTATCTCAATATGAAAGTTATATGGTATGTTTCCATCTCTTTTACACTTGTATCACTTTCCACTCCCAAGAAATTGATCCCCTAAATTTTTCTTCCAATATTTGTTTCACATGGTAAGTTTCTCTTTCTTTATTTCTCTTCCATGAACAAAATTCTTCCCTGAATTTGGATCCATTTCTATCCTCTTTTCATTAAAACTATTTTACCACTATATATCTCCGAACTCCAATTAAACCTTCATATCACTCCACACTAACTCCTCATAGCTTCCATAGTCCCAATTTTTCAAATTCTTCAACTGATAGGGTATTAGTCTACCAAATAATCTATCAACCTTTCCCATAGTATCCATAACAAAGCTAAAAGTGTGTCGATCAAGCCTTGTAAATATTTATTCATAGATTATCACTGATTCATTTTTATTCTCATTTATTTCTAATAATTCCTTCTACACATTTTTTATATCAAATGGGGAAAAATTATTGAAAATTATTCCCCTAAACTCTTCCCACTCTATAGCATCAATCTACCCTCTTGAAATTGAGTTTTTAATCAGTGTCCACCACTGATTGTCTTATCCTTCTAAGTGGTATACTAAATGGGTTACTTTCTCTAGAAATTAATAGTGAATAATATAAAATATTTTTTCTATGGAGGTAATAAATTGTTTATAAATGAATGGATTGGTAGATATACTAAAATACGGTGGTTGTTAATACATGAAATATTCAAATGCTTGTAGTTCCTACCTTAGTGAAGAAATATGTTCCACATAGTTTCAGTTTTTATTTATAACATGGGATAATTATTTCATAATCAACATGAATTGTTTTACACTATCTCCCCCATATTGGGAAGGTCATCATCACCTTGACCGTTTCATCCATTGTTTGTACACATTCTTATATTTCTTGACATTTTTTTAGAATTTTAAAACCTAAGTGAGAAATGTTTTACAATTAATAATCTTATAATAAAAAATCTAAAGGAAATCATAATTTTAAAATTTTCTAATATAATTATTCTAGGATGATATACTTAAATCTTAATAAAAAATTACATTATTCTACATAATTTTTTGTACAATCTGGTGATTAAACAAAGTATATCCCCCAGTAGTGTCAAACCAAGAGTGAAGAAAGGCCCATTTTCATTTAATAGTTCTCATTCGAGTCTAGATAAATGTGTTATTTTTGGGTGTTACCCCTAGTTACATCTATGCTAAATCCGCATCCACTTTTTCATATCTAGATAGGAATTTATTTTCTTAGAAACCACTTACTTAATACTCACCAAAATACCAAGATATTTTCCTATATTTAGACTCATCCTTAGATTTTTAATAATTTTTTATAATCCTAATTTTAAAAAATAACTATATTGTACTTTGATAGAAACTATGGAGATCCTCATTTTAAATACATGACTTCTAAATAAAATTTTAAAAAAATATTACATTAATGAACTCAAAGGATATTTTTAGTTCTAGTGTCTTGGAAATTAGTTATGTATTACATTAATTATATAAGGATATAATAAAAAAAATTATTCTAATACATTTTCTATCAATATTCCTAGGTTCTTTTTAGTTTACTCTTATTACATCTCATATAATTGGAAAACACCTCAAATAAAGGGGTGAACATAAAGCCCAATAAGGGAATAAACAAAAGAAACACATACCATGTGATCAATAGGCATAAAAAAGGAATGATCGTATTAATATGGGGAATATAATAAATAAATAACATGAATCATAACATATAAATATATCTACAATATAAAAATAGGATATTCATAATCATATCACCAAGGTTTATTGCCAAGGTGTCTTAAATCATAATTATTGAGGTTATTCACCAAGGTATCATAAGCATTTCATCTCTAGAGATTAATTATTTACCCATTTCATTAGATCACTATTAGGTAATACCCTTAATATGTCTTAAATCATGTGATCCACATTGAACATAAAGGAAATCATTTCGTCAATAACCCATGGAAATAAATTAGGGGTTTCATTTAAAAATAATTAGGTATAAAGTGCTTAAAGTCTTGAACAAAAAATAATTTTAAACCATTTAATTTAAATATGTGTATCATATATTAAAATACTAGAATAAATAATATATTTTTAAATATTGGTCAATTTATTGGGTAATAGAATAGGTTATAGTATTCACAATAGGAAAATATTACCTGAAAATGAGAAAAATTCGTGAAATGATTTCAGCAACATAATAGTATACAACATGGATTATGGGAAAAGAATAATAAGAGTGGTTGGAGGTGACCAATTTTTTATAATGACCCATCCTTATTAAAATTCATAATCTTGAATTTTAATCAAGAACTCACTTCCTTTCATATTGAGGAACTTTTTAAGTTTATAGCTTTAGAGAATTGGGATATAATACATTCATAACATTTCATATTTATACAGAGTAGATACCATAAAAATAGTATCCATTTATTCAAAAATTTAAAAAATTTAAAATAAAACATGTTTTATTTGAAAAATATTCATAATATTTAACTTAGATTCCTTCTCTTTATTACAAATCCTTATAACCAGTGAAAATCAATTAAAAACTTGGGATGAGCACAAAGAGCTCAGTAAGGAATATAAAAAGAAGGAAAGAAAAAATTAGTCTATTAAAACTTGTAACGTATGAAATAATTTTCAAAAAGACATAATTTTCACCCATATAAATTTAATTTGTGAAACTTGAGATATCCATGAGATTTTCACAAAACATATATAACATAAATAGAACCATAAAGGTATCTTGGGGCATTACTTACATAATCTTGTAACCCTCTTAGCTACCTTATAATTTGTAACCCTCATGGCTAACTTACTAATTAACCCTCAAAACTACCATATTTTGTAACCATTACAGTTAAACTTGGATTAACCATATGTACAACCTAAAACTTATACATACCCAACACATTGGAGGTAGATATAACTCCCACCCTTCATCATAAACAATGCCCAAGAACCAGAACACAATAATACAACACGAATAATTTCATAAAAACATTGATTTTGAATTTTGTAAAACAGAATTTTAAAAGTGAATTGGAGGGAGATATATATCCCACCCTTAATCATAAACAATTAACAAGAACTATAACACAATCATACAACATGAAAAATTTCATAAAAGCATTTCTTTTGAATTTTGTAAAACATAATTTTAAAAGAGGATTTTAAAAGAAAAACACATTACAAATATTATATAATTGAAGTGATACATAATAGAGTGGATGAAACATGTATATACACTATAAATACACATAATTAAACATAATATAACATAATTCATCACACAAACAATTTTAATACCACATAAATAATGAAGTAGAATGTTAACCCAAAGAATGGAAATCGAGTTATGAATTCTCTTACCTTGGGTTTGTCTTACTTAAAACTTGTTTCAAACTCTAGTATAATAGTAAAAATAGAATTATTAATATGTTAAAAGAAATATTCATGTTTATAATACTTTATATTATTATTTAATTACATCATTCCTCCCTTTAATTGTTAGTATTTTGTTCCTTCCATTGTTTTTGGTATGTTCTTTACATGATTTCCATGATCGGTTCATGATGGATATTCTTGTCGATTGGAAGTGAAAATATATAATTGGAATGGAGTGTTATTTAAATATTTACCAAACCATAAATTATACCATTTATCAATTTGAATTCTAACATGATGATGATTCATAAGTTAAAACATTATTGATATTTGTTTAGTTCATTTTGGAGATTCTTTGATTGTAATGAACTCGTTTTGTTTTATAAATTAATAAAATGTGTATAAAATGATTCCATAACCTTATATAAGATATAATATAGAAATTATAATATGGTTAAACGATAAAAATGTTTTCATGGCCATTCTTGAAGAAAGTAATATAAATTGAAATCATGTCATCCACGATGTTGGTAAATCGACACATCACGGACAGTGTTTTAATTTCTTTAATAAGTGGGAGAGGAGAAGAAGTATAATGTTGAGTCTTACATAAACATGATTAAATACATAATATTTGGGATACTGGATCATTAATTCCTCTTGGATAAGGGGAGGTGAGTAAAGAATAATAATAGAAAAGAAAATGAAATAAAAAGAAAGAAAACAAAAGAGTATATTTACCTCTTGACCTCTTCTCATTGAGGTCCTTCATCAGGCCCTTGGTGTTGGCCTTTTGGTGAGACCAAAAGGTCTTGGACCTAGGGAAGGGTCTTGGGATGATTATTGGGTAGAACATAGGCAAGGCTCAAGGCTTGAGAGTTGTGGGAGGAAGGTGGAATGAGGGTGGTATTTATAGTGGAGGAGAGAAGGGATTTTGCCTTATTTTAATCATTATTATAATATTTTTGCTAAATACTATGAATAGTCTTGATTCATGTTACCCCAAATAGTAATAATCGCATTTTAGTTCAAACCAAGTGGTCTTATATCAGCCTTTGATCACCTATGATGTATTAAAACAAGTATTTAGCATTTATCGTATTTTACTATTCATCAAAAATTCATGAATTTCTGAAAAACCCCAAAAATTCACCCTAACCATTTTTCAACATATAGAATTCAAAAATGAAATCCATTTTTTGAAAATAATTTTCTAAATATTATTAATTTAGTTAACAAATAAATTCATAATTTATTCAAAAATAACAATTTTAAATCTATAACTTATTTTTAACACCTTAAAAAATTAATCAACATCTCATTATCTTAAATCCTTAAAAAATAAAAAAATAATAAAATTTACTATTCATTAGGGTTATATTAATATTCATATTAATATTCACAAGGGTATGTTACTAGTCAAAAAAAACAAGTTAGTTCTGCCAGACTCCAAATAACTTACTGATCACAACCGTATATGGCCTTTTTTTGTAATTCAAATCATAAAAGTAGAAAAATCATGTTTAAAGGATAGTTAGAAATATCTACTTAAAACAAAGTTTCATGCGTTTCAATTTATTTTTTAAAAACTTGGGGTGTTATATTGTCCCCACCTTCTGGAAATTTCATCCTCGCAATTTTATTTACTTATTAAACAAGTGAGGGTACATTTCCATCATAGAATTTTTAGACTCCCATGTTGCTTCTTCAACGATGTTGTTTCTTTGGAAAAACTTTACCAGGTGGATTACCTTATTCCTCAATACTTGTTCCTTTCAATCAAGAATCTAAATTGGTTTCTCTTCATAAGAAATATTCTCTTCCAACTAAACTGCTTATGGGATCAAAACATGAGATAAATATGGAACATACTTCCTCAATATCAAAACATGAAAAACATTATGTACCTGAGATAAACTCAGAGGAAAAGATACTCAGTAGGTGATTGGTCCAACCTTATCTAGGATTTCATAAGTTCCAATGAACCATGGACTTATCTTTCTTTTCTTACCAAAATGCATAACACTTTTCCATGATGAGATTCTAAGAAAAACATGATCACCTACCTCGAAAGAAAAGTCTTTCCTCCTGTTGAATGTATACCTTTTCTGCCTAATCTGAGCTTTCCTCTTTTGTTGCTGGATTATATTCACTTTCTCATCCACTTCCTCTTCTAATTATGGTCCCATAAACTTTATTTCCCCGACTTTATCCCAAAAATCTAGAGTTTTACACTACTTACCATACAATGGCACAAAAAGTTCCATCTGTATACTAGAATGAAAACTGTTATTATAAGAAAACTAAACTAAAGAAAGAAGTTAATCCGAAACTACCTAGTAGTCCATTTAACAAGCTTAAAGCATATCCTCCAAAGTCTAAATAGTTTATTCTGACTGATCATCTGATTGAGGATGAAAAGATGTACTGAAATTTAATTTTGTTCCCAACGATTTCTGAAGGCCCTTCCAAAAGTTAGAAGTGAACCTGGGATCCCAGTCAGATACAATGGAAATGAAACTCCATGTAACCTGACAATATCTTTTAGGTACAGTCAAGAAAGGTGATCTAAAGACATTATATCTCGAATAGGGAGAAAATATGAATATTTTGTTATCAGATCAACAATAACCCAAATCACATTATTACCATGATAAGTCTTAAGTAGTCCCACCATGAATTCCATGGATATATTCTCTAATTTCCTCTCTGGCACTGAAAAAGGATGAATCATCACCTTTGGTAACTATCACTCTTATTTAAACTGTTGACATGTCAAAAAATTTATAGTAAAATCTGTAATATCACTTTTCATTCCATCCCACCAGTAATACTCTCGAAGGTTTCTATACATCTTTGTACTTCTAGGATGAACAGAAAATGGAGAAATATGAGCTTCACACAAAATTTCTTTCTTCGACTGCGAATCACAATGCACACACAATATTTTTCTAAACCTTAGTACATAATCTTTATCAAGGTTAAATTCTGGAAACTTACCCATTTTAACTATTTTTACCCTTTTCTATATCTTACAATCTTCCTTCTATGCTTACTTAACTTAGTCTGATAACGATGAATGCATGAAACCTAAAACAAAATAGAGTTATTTCCTACACCAACAACTTCTAAGCCAAAATTCATCAAATGATTAATCAAGGGATCATGTTCCAAACATAACATGGTTAATGATGTATGATTTTTTTGACTTAATTAATCCACCACTTTGTTTGCTTTTCCTGGATGGTAATTGATTGTGAAATCATAATCCTCTATCATTTTAAGATATATTCTCTGCCTCATTTTTAATTACTTCTTAGTGAATATATACTTAAAACTTTTATGGTTAGTATATATTTGACATTTGGCCCCGTATAAATGATGCCTCCAAATTTTCAAAGCTAAAAACCACAGCTACCAATTCCAAATCATGTGTGGGATAGTTTAAATCATGAGGTTTTAGTAGTCTGGAAGCATAACCAATTACCTGATCATTCTTCATCAAAACACAACTAAGTATCTTCAATGAAGCTTCATTGTAGATGAAAAACTCACCATTTCAGGAAGGTAATTTCAAAACTAGAGCATTCACCAATCTCTTCTTTAGTTCCTAAAAACAAGCATCACATTCTTCTATCCAAATAAATTTAATCCCTTTTCTCATTAACATAGTTAGAGGGCTAGATAATCGTGAAAAGTTTTTAAAAAACCTTCAGTAATAACCTACTAATCTAAAAAAACTATGAATCTCTGTAAAATTTTTCGGTTTTGGCCATTTATAAACCACTTTTGTTTTGGTAGGATCAAATGTTATTCCATCCTTATTTACAATGTTCCCAAGAAAAAAAATCGTTTGCAACCAAAAATCACACTTGATAAATTTTCCACATAGTTTCTTTTCCTTTTGAGGTTTGAAAACTACCATTAGATGTTTTTTATACTCCTCTTTACTCTTATAAAATACTAGAATGTCATCAATAAACACAACCACAAACTTATATAAGAACTCATGAAATATTCTATTCATAAGATCCATGAATACAAAAAGTTCATTAGATAACCCAAATAACATAACAAAAAATTCATAATACCCATATCTACTATGAAAATCTATTTTTGGGATGTCATACTCCTTCACATTCAGATGATGGTATCCAGATCTCATGTCAATCTTGGAAAAGTACTAAGATCCCTAGAGCTGATTAAACAAGTCGTCGATATGAGGCAAAGGATACATGTTTTTAATAGTGTTGTTATTCAAGGCTCTATAATCAATGAAAAGTCTCACGGAACCATTTTTCTTTTTTAAAAACAAAATAGGAGCACCCCATGGTGAAGTGATAGGATGAACTACCACAAAACTGGGTAAGTACATCGCTAGCCTTTATCAGCGCTAACGAAAAAGCGCTGATAAAGGGGGGTACTTTTATCAGAGCTAAAAAAAAGCGCTGATAAAGGGTACCATTATCAGCACTTTTTTAGTAGCGCTGATAAAGGGGGGTCTTTATCAGTACTTTTTTTAAAAGTGCTGATAAAAGTTCTACTTCGAAAAAAATTCATTAAAAAATATATTAATATTTAAATATATAGATATAGTTATATTTATATAAATATAATATATATTTTTTGAATATAATTTTAAATATATTTTAGATAAGTATAAATATACAGTTACACTTAATATATAAGATATTTAGTGAAAATAGTTTATAAAAAAATTAAAAAAATATATTTTTAATAAATAATTTGCTAATTATTATGGAGTAATATTCATTTAATAACAATTTGAAGACTAAAAAAATAAAATAAATTAAGAAAGATCCAAAATATGTTGCAAACGCACCTCAAACTTCAAACGGCCATAACTTTTGATCCGGGTGTCCGTTTGAGCTCTACGGCATATCAAATCGAAGCCTGCGATGAGCTCTACGTGCTAGTGGCCTAGGTGAAGACTCTGTCAAATTTTTCGAGGCTCAAAAAGGCCCAGAAGAACCCCAAAACTAAGTTTTTAGTCTGGATACCCCAATTTTTAACATTTTGTCGATTTTCAGCCTCCTTTAAGGGGGTATTATTGGATTTTTTTGGTGGGGACTGAATTTATTCCAAGGTATTACATTCATATTGATATCATGTCTTTGAAATTTTATCGTTTTTTATAATGAACTACTATTTATAATCAAATATATAACAATATATACAGATTTTTCATATATTCACACATAAAAATTTAATTATAAATATAAATAATAAAATATATTTAAATATAAAATATATTAGCTTTATCTAAATAATAACTAATATCCATTTTATTTAAAATACCAATATATAAATATTTATATACCTATATATTAATCTAACTATATATATATATTAATATAACTACATATATATATATTAATATAACTATAAATATATATATTAATATCAATATAAATATATATATTAATATAACTATATATATATATTAATATAACTATATTTATATATATATTAATATAAATATATATTACTATATGAATAAATATAACTAGATATATATATATAGATATATATATATATATATATATCATGAAATGGAAAAAAAGTCAAAATAGGGGAGTGGTAAGGGCTTAGGCGCGCAGGGGGGAGGTCGCGAGTTCAAAATCTGGTGGAGGCAGGGGCACACGCATGGGGGTGTATTTGGGGGGATAGCGCTGATAAAGGTTGGAGGGGGTGCGTGTGGGGACTAGAGCGGCTGGAAAGCACTGTTAAAAGGGGGCTCAAGCGCTATAAAATCCCCCCCTGATTGGTTGAATTTTTTTAAAATTTTTTTAATTTTTTTTAATTTTTTTAATATTTTTTAATTTTTTTTAATTTTTTTTAATTTTTTTTAGTTTTATCAGTGTTAAAAAAAGCGATGATAAAAGGGTTCTTTTATCAGTGCTAAAAAGAAATCGCTGATGAAGGACCCTTTTATCAGCGCTTTTTTAGCAGTGATAAAAGACCCCTTTTATCAGTGCTTTTTTTAGTGCTAATAAAAGGGGTCTTTATCAGCACTTTTTGGAGCGCTAATAAAGGGGACCCCCCATATCTTCGCTAGATTCAATAGCGTTGTTAAAGGCCGTTTTTTGCGCTGATAAAAGTCATATTTGTAGTATTGATGGATGAATCCTTTATCAAGAAAATCATGTAACTAATTTTTCAACTTTAAAAGTTCCATTTCAGACATTCGATAAGGGGGTTTTGAAATTAGCTTAACATCAAGAAACTAGAATTTATTACCATAATATTTATTTGGTTGATTATTACACATCAGTTGACATATAGACCTCTTCTTCTCCTTATTCTCAAAGTGCACGTGATCATAAGAAAACTCCATCTCTACCCTCTCAGCACATCGGACAAGTTTCTCATAACATTTGAATTCACAGGAGTCCAATGTCCTTCGATACCTTGGCTTCAATCCTGAGTAAAAGCGATTGATTTTTCTATCAAGATCCAGAATAAGATTTGGAACATACCTCACATCTCAGGTGAATTTCTCTTCGTACACAGCCACTGAAGCTTCATCTTTTTCTTCAATTCCAGAAATTGATTCTCTATCCTAAGTCACACCACCTTAGGAAAATATTTTTCAAGGAAAAGACTTTTAAATTCATCCCACTCTAAGGAATCAACATCCTCTCTTTCCCATTTATTCTGGACCATTGACCACCATTAATTAGATTCACCTTCAAATTGATAAATGAAAAGACTTACCTTTTTATTATTAGAACATTCCATAACATCAAATTTCATTTTAAAGGATTTAATCCATCCTTCAGCCGCTACTGGGTCAGAAGATCAATTGAAAGTAGGAGGGTGTTGTCTCATAAAATGTTCCAATATCGCCATGTTACATTGTGGTACCTCTTGTTGTTATCTTTCATGGATGCCACCACCATTTATTTCTTGTGTTAGCTGATCCATTACTATCACAAATGGCTAGGTTCCAATCCCTACCATTCTACGCTATAGATTCATAAGGATATCGTTCTATCGGTGCATCTCCTCTTTAGATTCCCTGTTTCTTCTGCCGAAAAACATTATGAACAAACATATCTTAGTGGAAGAAACATGGTAATCTTTAAATTATATAATATTTTAAATTAAACATAGATTAAAAATAATTTATGGTATTATATTAACATCATCTTAACCCCAAAAGTTATCTAAACTGTCCTCTGATACCAACTATAAGGACCCGGCCTTATTACATTACATAATCTTGAATTTTAGTCAAGAACTAACTTCCTTTAATATTGAGTATATTTTAAAGTTTAGAGATTTTGAGAATTGTGAAATAATACAATCATAACATTCCATATTTATACAGAGTGGATACCATAAAAATAGTATCCATTTCTTCCAAAATATAAAACTTTTCAAATAAAACATGAATTCTTTGACAAATATTCATAACATTTAACTAGGATTCCTTCTTTGTCTTACACATCCTTATAAACTGTGAAAATAAATTAAAAACTTGGGATGATAACAAAATCTCATTAATGGATATAAAAAGAAGGAAATAAAACATTAGTCCATGAATACTTGTAACGTATGAAATCATTTTAAAAAAGACATACTTGTCACCCATATAAATTTACTTTGTGAAACTTGAGATATCCATGAGATTCCCACAAAACATATAGAATATAAATAGAACTATAAAGGTATCTTGGGGAATTACTTACATAATCTTGTAACCCTCTCGGCTACCTTATAATTTATAACCCTCACGACTACCTTACAATGTAACCCTCATGGATACCTTATTATGTAACTATCACAGTTACACTTGGAGTAACCATATAGCTGACCTCCAACTTACACATACCAAATGCTTTGGAGGGAGATATAGGTCCCACCCTTCATTATAAACAATGCCCAAGAACCAGAACACAATCATGCAACATAAATAATTGAATAAAAAAATTATTTTTTGAATTTTGTAAAACAAAATTTTAAAAGTGCATTGGAGGGAGATATATGTCCCACACTTCATCATAAACAATTCCCAATAACCATAACACAATCATACAACATGAATAATTTCATAAAAACATTTCTTTTGAATTTTGTAAAATAGAATTTTAAAAGAGGATTTTAAACAAAAATCCCCTTACAAATATAATATGATTGAATTGATACTTAATAGAGTTGATGTAACATGTAAATACACTATAAATACATATAATTAAACATAATATAACAAAATTCATCACACAAAAATTTTAATACAATATAAATAAATAAGTAGAATGTTAACCCAAAAAATGGAAATGGGGTTATGAATTCCCTTACCTCAAGTTTGTCTTACTTAAAACTTGTTTAAACCTCATGTATAATAGTTAAAAGAGTGTTATTGATAAATTAAAGAAACATATTAATGTTTATAATAATTTATATGATCATTTAATTGCATAATTTCTCCCTTTAATTATTATTATTTTGTTCCTTCCATTGTTTTGGATTCTTTCTTTGCATGATTTCCATGATCAGTTCATGATGGATATTCTTGTCGATTGGAATTAAAAATCCTGAATTGGAATGGAGCGGTATTTAAATATTTACAGAAACATAAATTATACTATTTATAAATTTTAATTCCTATATGAGAATGATTTATAATTTAAAACATTTATTGACATTTTTTAGGTCATTTTGGATATTCTTCGATCGTAATGAACTCATTTTGTTTTATAAATTAATAACATGTGTAACAAATGATTCTTGAACCTTATATAAGATATAATACATAAATTAGAATCTGGTTAAACCATAAAAATGGTTTCATGACCAGTATTGAAGGACATAAAATAAATTGAAATCACATCATCCATGATGTTGGTAAATTGACACATCACATACGATATTTTAATTTCTTGAATAAGTGGGAGAGGATAAGAAGCATAATGGTGAGTATTCCATAAACATTATGAAATCCAGAATATGTAAGATACTAGATCATTCATTCCTCTTGGATGAGGGGTGGTGAGGAAATAAGAAGAATATAAAATTAAAATAAAAGAAAAGAAAGAAAACAAAAGAGGATGTTTACCTATTGATATCTTCTCCTTGAGGTCCTTCTTAAAGCCCTTGGTTTTGGCCTTTTGGTGAGACCATCTGGTCTTGGACGTGGGAAAGGGTCTTCAGAGGAGTATTTGGAGGAAATTAGGCAATCCTCAAGTCTTGAGAGGTGTGGGAGGAAGATGGGAATGAGGGTGATATTTATAGTGCAGGAGAGGAGGGATTTTACATTATTTTAATCATTATTATAATATTTTTTCTCAAGACTATGAATGGCATTGATTCATGTGACCCAAAATATTAATAATTACATGTGAGTTCAAACAAAGTGGTCTTAAATTATCCTTTCATCAGATATGATGCAGTAATACAAGTATATATCATTTAATGTATTTTATTGTATTTTACTATTCGTCAAAAATTCAAGAATTTCAGAAAAAAAAACCCAAAAATTCACCCTAACAATTTTTTTATGTATAGAATTCAAAAATGAACTCTATTTTTTGAAAACAATTTTCTAAATATTATTAATTTAATTTTTAAATAAAATTTTAATTTATTCAAAAATAAGAATTTTAAATCTATAACTCATTTTTTAACACCTTGAAAAATTAATCAACCTCTCATTATCTTAAATCCTTATGAAAATAAAATAACAATACAATTTACTATTCATTAGGGTCATATTAATATTCATAAGGGTATGTTACTATTCAAAAAAAAAATAATTTGGTTCTATAATACTCCAAATAACTTACTGATCACAACAGTAGATGACTATTTTTTGAAATTCAAATCATAAAAGCAGCAAAATTATGCTTAAAAGATAGTTATAAATATTTACTTAAAATAAAGTTTCATGCATTTGAATTTATTTTTTAAAAACTTGGGGTGTTACATTTTTAAAGCACCATTTTATAAGTTGATAGAATAAAAAATGATAATGAATAAAAATAAACTAGTTATACATTTATACGACACATAATAAGGATGTACTTGAATAAAAAATGAGAGGAGGATTATTCCCTTAACTTGAAAAGTTTATTCCTGAGTCATGGAGGGGGAAACCCTTAGACCGTGGATACACCTTAGAAAACATTTTAGGGAATATTTTTGAGGTTAAAAGAGCATAAATTCGTGTATTTTGAGTTTTTAGTGAAGATTGGGGGTGGTAAGGGGATATTTATACTTGAGGAGAGGTGGCTTTAAGTGAATTAAAAATTATTATTTTTTATTTAAATCTAACCAATATTGGGTGGAATTAATTCCAATGATTTTGATTGAAATTTAATGTTTAAAAGGATAATTTATTTCATTCAAAACATAAACCACCTATAAGGCCCCAGCCTTAAACATTACATAATATTGAATTAAGTTAATAATTCTCATTGAGGATATTTCCAGGTTTAGAGATTTAGGGAATTAAGTCATAACTTATACATAATGACTTTAATATTACAACTATAAACTTCTACTCACTATCTATTTTTTTCATAAAATAAAAACTCCTAGAAAAATAAACATGTCTAGTTCCATGTTTTAGACAGCATGACTTTTCCTTGATCCCATCCTTAACCCTCTTCATCTTTAAGTCCTGTGAAAAACATTTCAAAACATGGGATGAGCATAAAAATATCAGTAAGGGATACATATATAAGGAAAACTATCAGTTTTTTAAAAACAACATGTAAACCATGAATACTTTATCATAAATTACTACCTTTCACCTTAAATAAGTGTCAAAAACACTTCACGGAATATAAGAAAATTTCTTACTCTTTTTGTAACCAAAATATTACAATAAAGCCAATAGAAAAAAATGTATAACATATAAAAGTAACTTGGGACATAAACATACTAAAATGGAATAACCATATGGTCGACTTCCACACATATCACTAAATGGAATAGTCATACGGCCAACTTCTATACCCAATGCATTGGAGGTTATAACGTAACCACTCGTCCTTAGTTTATCAAGGAACCACACGTAATTTGGTTTATCACGTAACCAAATGTAAAATTTCCAAGTACCATAAATAATCATAACATATAAAATAATCTTAAAAGAAAACTAATATTTCCACATTGCAGTCACAAGATATCATTTTAAGATATTTATATAATCAATCAATTTAATACATTCAAAAAGAAGAGTTTTGAATCAAAGTGTCCCATACCACTTTGAATCTTTTGAAATTAATTTACACTTTAAGACACTCATTTCCATATAAATAAATCCTTAAAACCATTTTGAAAACATGAACATGAAATAGAATATTTTAGAAGAATAAATATTTAAAACACTAAGAACAATGTTTTAGTTAAAGATTCCCATACCACATAAGAAACAATTCAAAAAACTTTAAATATCATGAGAATATATTAACTCATAATATAACATGTAAAAAGGTCATATATACACTCCAAAGAATAATAAAGGTTTACAATATCAAAATATACCTCAATGAAAGGAGATTGAGACGAAATCCCTTACCTCGCGTCCGACTCGACTCATTCGTTCTTTAATTTCATGAATAATAAACTTATGTTAAGTTATACTTTATTAATAAAATTTTTCAATTTTATTATTATTTTTATGTCACTTATTACCTTACTATAATATTTAGTTAATTATTTGTGTTCATATCGGATAATTTCTCGATGTTCATAACTTGATTCAAAAATGAAATTATTATAATTAAAAATTTTCCATGTGGTCAAAAGTACATTATCTACAGAATGATATTAATGATTTAGATATCATATATATCCAATATATATTTATTTTTAATAGTCCATAGCATTTGGATATAAGAAATGAAATGCACCGTTCATGGAGACGGTAAGCCGTACGTACGCATGAACACTACTTTCTTTTCATTTTATTATTTAAAATGAATGAAGAATAAATGATACATAGGTTTATTATAATTCCATTAAAATTTATATTTTATATAAGTTACATAAGTTCATTAATTTCATCCTTTATATGTTCCATGTATAGCATGAACGAGTCATATCACTTTGAGGGGGCGGTGGTCTGCACTTCCTCAAATAAAATTATCAAATATATACAACATGAAAAGAATAAAGGTGTGTTATAAATTATAATTAAAGAAGCATAGAGATAAAATAAATATCATGTATATCACATATAATTACATTTACATCATAATGTCCACTATGTGAGGTGGTAGGGGAAAATTGTACAATCATCGTTTCGTGAGGCAGTAGTTCTTCGTACACAGAAACAATATGTTCGTATCCATTATATGGAGGTGTGTGTAAGTGTAGTTAAATTAAATCTCATAAAAAATACTAGTATATTTATGATAATTTTTTTCTATAAAAACAAAGAATAATAAGAGCATAGGGAGTGGAGAATGAAAAATAATGGAAAGAAACTTGAGAGAAGACATTACCTCAAATCAGGTAACTTCTTTTCATTTGAGCCAAAGGTGTCTCTTGAATTGCCTTATGACTAGGGGAAGGAATATATGAGGAATATAATGATGTTTTGATATTATTTTTTTAGAGTTTTGGTGATCCAAGGGTCTTTATAGGTGTGAGTAATGGGTTATATGTGGTGTTTTTTTATAAGAGGGAGGAGGGGCTCTTTAGAAAAGTTTAAAAGTATTATTTTATTATAAAATTATTTTCAGTTTCAAAAGGTTAAAAACTCATTAAATAAGTATATAATATGAATATAATTCTAATTAAAATCATCCAATAATAATTATAAATTTTTTGGATATTTTTTAATCCTTATCTTTTTTATTTAACCCTTTGTTAACTTATTTAACTTTTACCATGTATTGTTGTATATTCATACTATATAGTTAATATATTTACTATAAAATTCTAAGAAACCCAAAATGGATCATTAATTAAATTTTTAATATCATATATGTCATTTGGATGAATATTAAATTTTTAGGACTATTTTATCATTTAATAAAATATTAATTGATTTAAAAACTCATTTATGTCAATTTTTATATTATTCATATCATGACTTTTAAAAAAAATTCATAACAACTTGATAAATTAGAACAAACATAATTAATTTAAATATAACAAGTAATAATAATCCATAAAATTATTTTATGGAATAAAAAGTTCAAAATAAATTTATTTTAATATTTATAATCTCATTTATTTAAAACATTCATTAATGAGGTAATTGTTACATCATCATTGTGTCATAAATAAATTTATTTATTTGATGTCTAAAAATTATAAATAAAATAACATGATGTAGTAAATATTTTATATTTATAATTAATACTTATAGTCGGAGATATCAATTATATAACCCCGCATTAATTTTTTTAGCAAAACAATACATGTTTATGATATTTTAATTTTTACTTTAAATAAAAAGTTGTTAATGTAATTATCTTACCCATGTGGCTTCTAAATGCCAAAATTTCTACCCGAGGATTTTATTGGTCACTAATTAATCATCCAATAATTTTATTACAAATTTTAAGGTAATTCTAAATTATTATAATATTATTTTTACCTTAAATTACCCTATTTACCTTTAACAGCGGTAAATAAAAATTAAAAGTTATTATTCACCCAAACTTATTTTCATCCTATTGAACCACATTTTAATAACTGATCATAGCCATGTTTGTTGTATTTTTTAAAGTTAATTCACAGAAGTGGTAAATTTTCATTTAAATGAAAAAGTTGGTTTTTAACTACTATGTAGTGTTTTCACTATTCATCAAAAATTGAATGTTTTCAGAAAAATACCAAAAATTAACCCAAATATAATTTTGATATTAAGAATTGAAAAATGATATCTATTTTACCAAATTAAAAACATATAAGTTTCATTAATTAATTTAAAATTAATTTTCGTTGTCAAAACTAGAAAGTGTGTTTTTAAGAAGTAAAAATTACAAAAACAATTTACATGTGTTTATGTCCAATTTCAATGTAAAATTACTTCCAATGAACAACATTGGATTAAATGGTAAAAATATGATCCAATTACACTTTAAAACCATTTAAAAAGATAATATAACCATATAAATTAGTCATATGAAAAGACAGTTTTGACTTAAAATGCAGTATTTTTCACTATTCATTAAAAAATGACCATTATCAAAAAAAATACCAAAAATTTACCCAAAGTAGATTTTTAAATCCCTCTTCTAAATAAGAAGTTTATTTTTTAAAATTAAACATATAAAAGTGACAAAAACTAGATTTAAAAATGGTTCTCCATCAAAAGGCGGTAAAACTACCTTTTAAAAAAAATATTAGAGTATTTATGCTTAAAATTGGATTCATTCTCATTTTAAACCTCTAAATTTTATTGGATAAATGTAAAATAAATTAAAAAAGTTTTTTAATCATATTTTTGTTATTTTTGTTCATTCCTTCCAATACAATGGCTATGCATTAACTACCATTTAAAATAATAATAATATTATATTATTTTCCAGTATAATTCAACATTGTGTGCATCGTAAGATTTCAGAGAAATCCTTTGTTGCGTATTGAGTATGATTTCAAACATAGAATTCCCTTTAAGGTAAAATTAATATTTAATTCATAAATATTAATAAATATAAAAAAAATTTATTTTTTATTTACCTGGGATGTTACATCCTTCCCTCCTTTTGGTAATTGCGTCCTCGCAATTTAAAAATTGGGCTTGGAAACTTCATTGAAAGTCCCACATTGGAAAAAGAGTAAATAAAACTATCATTTTGAAATAAATAAAAAGAAGTACAAAGGTCACCCGAGATAACACATACTAGGATTCCATGAATACATGGATATGGAGGAGAAACTAAATGGCATGTTCTGATGGAGAGTGATAGAAAACATGATTAAGAGAAAGTTAACCACCACAAAACCACAAACTTGTGATAGGTTAAACGGTCTTTCATTCCCCAATAGGAAAATTAAACGGAAAACTTTTTTTTAAGTTACCTTTCATAAAGTTAGAGAATTTAGTTATGATATTGACTAAAAACATAAGGAAATATACTTACTTTTCAAGTAGAGTTCCATACTTTAATAAGTTTCTACCAAAAACTCATCTTTTCTCCAAACGATGAGTATTCAAGATGACTTGGTCACACCTAAAGCTCTAGAATTCAACTTCTATAGAATCACATAATCGAAGAAATATGAACTATATATTTCCTCTATCTTTAGACACTAACCAAAATCAAAAATATTAGTACAAGATCAGATAACCCCCAAAAAGGATAATCTTTTATAAAAATAAATATTACTCTTAATCTCTAAAATTAAACAAACAATACCTAAAGATCAAAAAAATCCATTACATACACAATTTTACTTAAAATTATTCAAAATAATCCAAACTAATTTTTAAACCCAATATTCTGATGGATTTGATCACATAGTCTTCCACAAAAACCTTAACATTTATCTCCAAATAACATCAGCTACTCATAAAGTCTCACACTGAAAAGTAATTAACCTAATCACATATTCTCTATGATAGGTTAATAATTTCCATAAATAACCCAAATCTCTATACATCCATAATAAAAACATAGATTCTTCTAAAATAAAATTCCACCATTACTCCTCAATTGAAATCCCAACGTATTCTATTTTCATCAGGCATATAGTGTTCCCAAAAGAGAAAATGTCTTCTAAAATAACATTTATCACTAAATCACCAAATCATTTTCCTATAATAAGGATATCCATTTGGTAAAAATTAATTTCCCGAAATCAACTTATTCTTAATCCATAAAATCATCTAACTTAAAAGAATTAGTTATACTAACTAGGGACTTCACGTAGGCAAGTGGTAGGCGATGCGACCTTATCGCCCTTCGGTTGTGGGTTTGATTCCCATGGCCTTGCTAGACGTGATGGGATTTCACCCATCATATGGGTTTTCCTTTTTATAAAACTATATCATTCTTATAAAATTCTAAAAAAATAAGATAATTTCCTCAAAAATAACAATAACATATTTTATCCTCAAAGGTTATCTAATACCTTTCATATTGCACCCCAAAATATAATAACCATTTATCACCTCAAAAAAAGACCATATGAACCCCTAATGTTATCCATTATGTCCACAAATTAAAAGATAATTCTTTATTGAATAGAATTTTTACATATCAAACTTGAAGGTTACACATACTAGAAAAAGTCTTCCAAAGTAATCTCATCATCAAAAGAGCCTTACTAATTTTAAGCATTTCATCATCCTAAAATCTACCATAACTCTTGAATACCTTATATGTAGACTTCTTACTCATTCAACGTTATTCATGATCCATTAACCATTCTTTTCCAACTTATTATATAATACTTATTTTCTACAAAAAAATAATGAATCATATCCTAAGATTCAATAATGTCAAAACATCAGCTGAGAAATAATTCATATTTTTCATTGGTCATTTTCAGTTTCCTCATTCTCAATTTCAGTGGAATTAGGTATTGGTAAACAAATATTTGTATGTTATTGTTGATCCTATTCCCGACCGTTATTAATAGTACATATATTTTCGTAATGACCATGCAAACAACATTTAAAACATTTAATTGATATCTCAGAAAGAACTTCTTTTCCTTTCCTGGAGTCAATTGGACACTTCCTTTTTCCATGGAAGGTTCTTTCTTTATAACCATCATTACCACATCTATAGCATCTTCCTGTCGCTTTGAAGCATTTTCCTAGGTGTTTCTTTCCACATTCTTGACACATAGGTTTTTTAATATACTTACCTTTATGATTATTACCTGAACTTACATAGGTATTTGTTTCTCTCATATACGATGCCTTAGACAATCACCAAGGTTCAAGTGGTCAATCATGACTCTAGATAGTTGTTTAAGAATAACCACAAGAGTTCTCATTGTAGCTTCAATTTCATTTGGTTGCTCATTTATAAAACTACCATAGTTTACTTCATATCCATTATTACTTTGGTGCATACTATATCCAACCATTTACTCAAACCAAAAAGGTTAGTGTGGGTATATCATTAAAATAATCATGTAATATCTTATGAGGAGGGTAAATACTAACATATACTTATTCATGTTATCTTAAACTCATTTGATTTATCTAAAATAACTATGGATGTTTCTAATATGCTAACCATTATGGTTATGTAACTTATGATTAAATAACACACTAACCAATAAAGGTATCTAAACTAACCTCTGATACCAACTGTAAGGCCCCAACCTTAAACATTACATAATCTTGAATTATGTTAATAATTCACATTGAGGATCTTTTCAGGTTTAGAGCTTCAGAGAATTAGGTCATGAATTATACATAACTACTTGAATATTAAAATTAGACACTTCTACTCACTATCCATTTTTTTATAAAATAAAAACTCTTAAAAAAAGAAACATATCTAGTTCTATGTTTTAGATAGAATGACTTTTCCTTGATCTGATCCTTGACCCGGTTCATCTTTAAGTCTGGTGAAAAACATTTCAAAACTTGGGATAAGCATAAAAAGATTAATAAGTGATACATAAAGAAGGAAAACTTTTAGTTTTTCAAAACAATATGTAAACCATGAATAATTTATCGTAAAGTAGTACTTTTCACCTTAAAGAAGTAGAAAAAACACTTCATTGAATATAATATCATTGCTTACCCTTTTTGTAACCAAAATAATACCATAAATCTCATAGAAAACAATGTATTTCATATAAAGGTAACTTGGGACATAAGCATACTAAAATAGAATAACCATACGATCTAATTACACACATATCACTAAATGGAATAGCCATACGGCCGACTTCCATACCCAATGCATTGTAGGTTATAATGTAACCACATGTCCTTGGTTTATCACGGAACCACCTGTCATTTGGTTTATCACGTAACCAGCGGTCAAATGTCCAAGTACCATAAATAATCATAACACATAAAATAGGCTTAAAGGAAAAATAATATTTCCACATTACAATCACAAGATATCATTTCAAGATATTGATATAATCAATTCATTTAAAACATTCAGAAAAATAGTTTTGAATCAAAGTTTCTCGTACCAATTTGAATATTTTGAAAGAAATTTACACTTTAAAACACTCATGTCCATATAAATAAATCCTTAAACCCCATTTTGAAAAAATTTACATGAAATTGAAGGTTTTAGAAGAATAAATATTTAAAACACTAAGAACAATGTTTTAGTTAAAATTCCCATACCACATAAGAAACAATTCAAAAAAACTTTTAGTATCATGAGAATATAGTAATTCATGATATAACATGTAAATAGGTCGTATATACACCCCAAATAATAATAAATGTGCAAAATATCAATATATTCCTCAATGAAAGGAAATTGAGATGAAATCCCATACCTCATGTCCGACATGACTCATTTGTTCTTTAATTTTTTGAATAATAAACTTAAGTTAATTTTTACTTGCTTAAGAACCTTTTTAAATATTATTATTTATTTTATGTAACTTATTAACTTACTATAACAATTAGTTAATTATTTGATTTCATATCACACATTTTGTCGATGTTCAGAACTTGAGACCAAAATGAAATTTTTATAATTACAAATTTTCCATGTGGTCAAAAGTACATTATCTCCAAAATGATATTCTTGATTTAGATACCATATATGTCATATATCTGGTATATATGTATTCATAATAGTCCATATCATTTGGATATGAGAAATTAAATTCACCGTTCATGGAGACGCACTACTGGAAACGGAGGTTTTCCAAAAATTTTATACCAACGGTTTAAAGAAACCATTGGTATACTGTAAAAAAAGGTAATATTTCCCAATGTTTTGTTCAAACCATTGGCAATGTGTTATTATAATTAATATTTCCCAATGGTTTACTAAAACCGTTGGGAAATATATAATTTATCTAATATATACAAATAGTTTATTAAAACAATTGTTAAAGAGAAGATTTCCCAATTCTTTTTAAAAACTGTTGAGAAAGTTTCCCCCAAAAACACAGCAACCCATCTACCACTCTTCCCGATTGAAAACATTAATCCTAAGCTCCTCTAGAAGGTCTCTCTTTACCCTAGGCCGTGAAACTCCTTTCACCCATAGATCCATCTTCAATCACCCATAGATCCATCTTCAATCAATAAATTTTTTATTTCTACACTTCAAATTAGTAAGTGTTACCTTAGTTTTAATGTTCTACATCTATTTTTTTATGTTTTATATTTTGATTTGGGCTAAATCAGAGTTCCTGTGGTCTGTGGCACACCGAAAACTTTGAATTGTTTTCTATTATTTATTCTACACTTCAAATATGGTAAAGGGTTTTTTTAGTCATATGGTCTCGAGGTGGGTAATGGGTATAAGTATGGTCTATGTGAAGGGATTGGGGATAGTTGGGGTAGTGGTGTAGGTGGTTTTCCATTTTTTTAGTGGGGTGATATGGTAGTTTCTATGGAATTTAGTTTAGTTGAAAATTGGATTTGTATTTTGTATTTATAGTTTTTGTTCAAGGAATAATGGGAAGGGTATTGATATTGAGGATTAATTGGTTGTTGGTTGGGTGATGGATTGGAATTGTGATGTTGGTTGGATTGGTTATAGGTAATTTTTAAGGTATTATGTGGGTATTTCCACCCCTGAACACCCCCACCCCCACCCCCATGGACACCCCCCCCATTGGATAGCCCCCAACCCCCCTACACCCCCCTGGACACCCCCACCCTCGTGAAAATACCCCTCCCCCCCACCCCACTGGACACCCCCCCACCCCACCCCCTGGACATCACTCACCCCCCCACGGACACCCCCACCCCCTAGACACCCCCCCCCCACCCCCTTGGACACCTCCCCCCCCCCTCCCACCCCCACCACCCCCTGGGACACCCCCACCCCTTGGACACCCCCCCCTAGACACCCCCAACCCCCTTGGACACCCTCCACCCCTTGGACATCCCCCACCCCCCTAAGACAGCCCCCCCTGGACACCACCACACCTCCTAAGTGCTTGGCCCAGTTTTATAATTGGAATTAACAATGTAGGTGATTTCCAATTTCCCCAATGACATTTTCTAAGTGACCCATAGAGCCTTATAAATTGAATTTTTCATTTTTTTATAAATTAAATATTTCATGTTTTGATAAATTGAATTTTTCATGTTTTGATAAATTGAATGGGTTGTTTGGAATGAAATGGCTAATGCATGATGGTTTTCCTTTCTTAATAAATAAAATGGTTTTAAATAAAATTACCCAAAGTGGGATGAAAGGGGTAAGGGGGATTTCCAGATGTGGGGGGGGATTTCTTGGTGGGGGTGGGTTGTCCAAGGGGGTAGGGGGCTGTAGGGTGGTAGGGGGCTACACTTGTGTGGGGGGAGGGGGGGTATGGGATTCCCAAGGAGTGGTGTGGGCTGTACAGGGGGGTCAAGGTGGGGTTTCTAGGCAGGGGAGGGGGTGTGAGCTATCCTGGGGGGTGGGATGTCCAGGGGTGGGGGTGGGATGTCTAGGTGGGGAAGGGGTGGGCTCTCCAGGGGGTGGGAGTGGGCTGTCCAGGTGGGGAAGGGGTGTGGGATGTCTGGGGGGGCTGTCCAGGTGGGGAGTGGGAGGGTGCCCTTTCCAGGTGGAGGTGGGGGCTATCCATGTGGGGGTGGTGGGGGGGCTATTCAGGTGGGGGGGGGTTTCGAGGTGGGGGTGTCCAGGTGGGGGTGGGGGCTATCCAGTTGGGGGTGGGGTGGGGGGGCTGTTCAGATGGGGGTTGTCCAGGGGGCTTCATTGGGTAGGGGTTGTAGGGGAGGCAGTGTGGGCTATCCAGGGAGGGTGTGGGTTGTCCAGAGGGAGGTGGGTGGGGCTATCCAGGTGGGGAGGGGGTATGGGATGTCCAATGAGGGGGTGGTTGGGCTATCCAGGTGGGGGTGGAGGGGTTGTCCAGTTGGGGGTGGGGGTTGTCCAGGTGGGGGGCTATCTAGGGGGGATGCAAGGGGTACGAGGTGCAGTGGAGGGGGTGCGTGCTATCCAGGGAGGGGGTGGGCTATCCAGGGGGTGGTGGGTGGGCTATCCAGGTGGGGGAGGGGTGTGGGCTATCAAGGGGGTTGGGTTGTCCAAGGGGTGGTGGTGAGCTGTCCAGGTAAGGGAGGGGGTGTTGGTTGTCCAGGGAGGAGGGGTGGGATGTCCAGGTGGGGCAGGGGGGGCTATCTAGGTGGGGTGGGGCTGCAAGGGGGGTAAGGGGTTGTAGGGGTGTGGGGGTGTGGGATGTTTATAGAGGGAGTGGGTTTTCAGCTCTGATACTATACAAAAAAATAGGAATCACATATAACCAATGTATAATTGATTTCACATGTTAAGACTTTTCTTGAAGTTCCATACCAACACTCACTCTTACCCTTCCAAGAGGAAGTGATCTCTACAAAGAAATATGACTCAGGTTCTTATCCACTATCCATATTGATCTCATACAAATTTAACATTCGTACAACTCCATATCACCTAATGATATAACAATCCTCATACTCCCATGAGTAGTTTCCCATCGAAACTTGGCTCATATGCATAAACAACATACATAGGGTCATATTTTACACACATACAAAATTTTGTAAACTTACACCTTGTATCAGAACCTACAATTAGCTCTCATTTATACTCTCAAGGCATCAACAATTCGTACACCTAGATCATAATTTTTAGTTGTGTTTACAATTAGGTGATTTTTTTTACAATTCATGTGTGATATTTAGAGTGGAATATAAAATCCTCTCCACGTATTATATTTGGAGGTTTTTTTACAATTAGGTGTGTTGTGATTTATGTGTATGATATTCATGGTTCACACTAACAGTCTTATGGGTAATCTATAATAGTCTTAAAATCATGCTACAATTGGATAGAGATTAGATTCTATGACCCTAGTTTGGGGGTGGACACCCCCATACCCTTGGAAAGCCCCCCCTAGACCCCCCCCCCCCACCCTCTGGACACCCCCACCCCCATGGACACCCCGCCACCTCCAAGGATAGCCCCCCAGCTCCCCTGGACACCCCCACCCACCCCATTGGACAACCCCCTTGGACACCACCCCACCCCCTAGACACCCCCCACCCCCTGGACACCCCCCGCCCCCTAAACACCCCCACCCCCACCCCTGTACATCCCCACCCCCTTGGATAGCCCCCCCCCCCACCCCCCATAGACACCCCCACCCCCACCCCACCCCCAGTACATCCCTACCCCCTTGAATAGCACCCCCCCACCCCCCTGGACACCCCCACCCCCGGGACAGCCCCATCCCCTTGGAACCCCCCCCCCCCCCTCAGACACCACCCCACCCCTTGGACATCTCCCACCCCCTAGATAGCCCCCCACACCCTGAGACAGCCCCCACCCCTTGGACACCCCCACCCCCTTGGGCAGTGATGTGATCACTCAAATAATCTACTAAAATATAAATTTTCTTCGATCTAAAATTTACTCTACTCCTAAATAATTCTCCTCCACCAGTGTACATGATCTTGTACACTCATGTATAGTACTTCAAAGTTATTTTTTTATAAATATAGTATTTTTTTCTTTTATATTATGATTCTCATATACTGTAGTGTGTCATTTATGGTTTCATATAAAGTAAAAAATTCTCATTTACTTAAATTTATTTTCGATGAAACTTTAATCTTATTTAATTACTTTTGACAAAATGACTTATAACAATTTTTTACAGAATGGATAGAGGTTGGATGTATGAAACCGATCGGATCTCAAGATATTTTAAAAAAAATAGAGAGAATTTTATATTTTTCATTTCACAATGCTTCAGATATTGGTCACATACACTTACCCAGTTACAATTGTGTTGGAAGACCTTGGATGACCTGTAAATAAGTCAGCTACAACATAACCAAATATTTTTTTCAAGAAAACTACTTTGTGTGGTATCACAATGGGGAGAAAATAAAATCTCAAATTGCTGATGATCTAAATGAGATCACTGGATTGGAGAATTTTTTATATGACCAGTTTCCATTTATTCTTCATCATGAAAAAGAAAGGATTCTGACCCAATAAGACTTCGATATGAGCACACATGATGAGTCTAATGAAAATTATGATGTTGTTAGGGAGAAAAAATTGAATGATGCCACCACAACTCCAGTATATAGACAATGCGGCAAAATGAAAAATCTAGAATTTTTAATCCAATTGTTTCATGGGAAAACTGTGTATGGGATTTCTAATACTACCATCAATTACATTCTTACCTTATTGAAGGAAATACTTCCAAATTATTCTGATATTACCTCAAACCACTATATGGCATGGAAGTTAGTTGAGGAACTTAGATTTTCATGAAACAAAATTCATGATTTCCCGAAATATTGAAGTTTATTCTAGGAGGAAATTGCTGAACGAAATGATTGTATAAAATGTTTCACATCCCATAGGAAGCCAAAATCTAATGGAACACCATCCTGTGTGCCACAAAAAGTAATTTGGAACTTTCCATTGATCCCCAGACTCCAGAATCTTTTTATGTATGATGAAATATTAATAAAAATGTGATGGCATGATACCGAGAGAATGAAGACTAATGATGAGTTGGTTCACCCTGTAGATGGATTTTCATGGAAGATATTTGTTGCTCGATGTTCTAATTTTTCAGATGATGTGAATAATGTGTGGTTGGGTCTTTTATGTGACGGTTTTAATCCATTTGCGAAGATTCTTACATCGCACAGCACATGGTCAGTTTTTATACACATTTATAACCTTCCCCATGGTTGTGTATAAAAAACATTTGACTTTCATGAGTATAGTCATATATGGACCTTTTGATCCTGGTAATGATATAGACATATACATGAAACCTTTAGTACAAGAGTTGAAACTTCTTTGGGATGTGGGTGTGCACACATACGATTCATGTTCAAAAGACATATTTCAGATGTGTGTTGTGCTTATGTGGAAAATAAATGATTTTCCTGCTTATGCAATGATATCTAGATGGATCATTAAGGGAAAACTATCATGTCTAGTTTGTATGAAGAATACATGATCCAGAATACTGAAACATTGCTATATTTTCAGTTTTATGGGACATCAATGATTCTTTTCAATGGACTATCCATATAGAAATAATCGTCGAAGATTTGACAATACCATGGAGACTGATGATCCACCTCAGTGTGTGTCTAGAACTGATGTTCTTAATGAATTGAAAGATTTTGGTTTTTCATTCGGTAAGGGTCCAATGAAATTTGGAAAGAGAAAGAATGTTTCCACTGAAACATGTTACAATTGGAAGAATAGAAGTATCTTTTTTGATTTTCCTTATTGGTCAACCAATTTGTTACATCATTGCTTAGACATAATTCAAATTGAAAAAAATATGTGTGAAATGTTGCTTTAGATTCTTCTAAATGTTAAGGTATAGACAAAATATGATTTACAGTTTTGGCATGACTTGGTGGATTAGAGAATCATACCAGAATTGCATCCTGTGCGTATTAGTGAAAATAAATGGAAAGTTACATTTGCTTCTTATGTGATGACACCTATAGAAAAAAAACCAATTTTTGGAAGTACTAGAGATTATTAAAGTTCCTGATGGCTATCCAAGAAACATATCTAAACGAGTCAACAGAAGAGAGTTGAAGCTAAAATATTTTAAGACTCATGATTATCACATGATTCTACATGAGTTGATTCCAATATAAATCCGTCATTTTTTACAATAATTTAAGGGTGGATGTTATTCGGTTGTTCCATTTGTTTAGAGATATTTGTGCTAAGAATTTTTCCAAGTCATTCTTGCAAAAAATGTTAGCATATGCCCCATTAATTTTGTGTGAGTTAGAGAAAATATTTCCTCCATCATTTTTCACATGCATGATGCATCTGACTATCCATATTCTAACTGAAATACTTCCCAAAAGACCTATTTTTATTCATTGGATGTATCCAACTGAAATAAATATGTACACATTAAAGTATTATGTCCGAAATAGGAATGATCTCGAAGATTCTATCGTTAACAGTTACTTGGCTCAAGAATGTATGGATTTCTTATCTATGTATTTGTGTGATATTACTACAAGAATTAAAAGACCAATGAGAAATAAAGAAGAATAGTATGAGAAAATTGAACCTAGTTTTCCATCACTTCCTCAAATAAGAGTAATTCCAGGATCACATACAATGACGAAATTAAGCCTTGAAGAGCAGGAGATGGCACATCACACAGTTTTTTTCAACTATAATCTATTCGATGAAAAAATATTTTAAGTAAATTGAATATGTATATCTTATATATATATATATATATATTAAACTATTCCAATTTTTATCTACAAGGAATATAAAGTGATGATAAATAGAAATAATCATTCTTTATCTTTGAGAAGGATGGAGACTTTGCATAGCAAAGAGTTTTCTACTTGGTTAAAATTTAAGGTAATAATATTACTATTTAAAATAATTAAAACAATATTTAATTAAGTTTAACATTCATTTATATTTTAGTTATTGATTTTTCCTGCTCATTTTGTCTCTGAGGAAATAAGAGCTTTGGATTTTGGTTCTAATACTGTGGTTCGTGACTGTAAATCAATTGTTATCAATGGGTACCGATTTATTATCATTGAATGAGAAAAGAACACAAGAACACAACATAATGGTGTTATGGTTACTTCCATAATAGAGTGTTATGCCAGTGCATCAGATAGTATACTATAATTTGAAAATGTAGGTTTTTATGGATTTTTTGAAAAAATAATAATATTGGATTATTACTCTCATGGACGAGTCACAATGATGAAATTCTAGTGGATTGATTCGATGATGAGGAAAGGAAAATTTAATGATGATTATGGATTTTTAGTAATTTATATGACTCGCACTCTTACTACCGATGAACCATATATATTAACATCAATGTAGAAACAAGTTTTTTATGTCAAAGACCATCTTTAACCTGAATTTTGTGTCATTATTGAAGTAATTCCAAGATATATTTTTGATGATGGTGATGATGGAATTGACACCATCCCTACTTCCATTGGAAAAGATACATTTATTACTTTTGATGACTCCAATAGCTCAATTTTCAGAGTTGACTATGAACCTAAATTTGTGGTCGAAAATATTTAGAATCATTCATCCATGTTCTCAATTATTTTGGTTTCGCTCGACTTGGGTTGTTAAGGTTGGTACTATTCAAATTTATTTAATATTGATTACAAATATATTTTATCCAACTTGACTGTTATGTGAATTTTTAATGTTTATTAATTACCATTTTATTTGAATATGTTAGATATATTATCTTTGGTCATATGTGTATATCATAATTTCCAACTATCTTAAGGGTTTAATCATTCATAATATAAAGATTGATGAAACTTAGTAAATAACCATCCAACTCAAAATTAAATTATTTTATTACATCTTTTATGATTTATTGAATTCATTATATATCCATTCATGCTCACCTAAAACAATGGATTGTTAAATTATCCATGAATCCCCCTATTTCCTCTAATATATTTTGTTTTTTGGGTTACACATTACGTATCCTTTTCTAATTACTTCCATATTTGTTTTCAAATGAAGTAAATGCCACCAATTAAATAGAGGCGACAAAAAAAGATGACGAACAACAATCATCGCATGGCTGAGATGGGAATTCCACCACTAGTGCCTGTAGTGAGTATTTTATTTAAAATATATATATATAAATAATATATAATGTCATGCGATTAATTTTGTTTTAAACATTTTTTTAGGATCCACCTCTTAGGAGAAAATTATTTGATGATCAGTCTAGTAGTGGTGCCATAACTTAGGGTGTTCATACGAGGGGGTGGTACGAGAGCTAGCCGATCTGGTTGGTGTACCCGATTAGACCATGCCCCTCCCACTAACATACCATATATCCCACATTATGATCTCGGGGTATCATTAGAGACACATGGGATATTTATTCCTCCAATGTTTTCACCACCCTTTACATTTGAGCCTCTTTACCCATCTTTACCATATCCGATGAGGATTCTCACTCCCCATCCAACATTCGGCCAGCCATCTGTGTCAGCTTATTTTACTTCTGCTTCCTTCTCTTTGAGCTTTTATATTCCATATTCTCTAACTCCTTCTCCACCAAAGTCTATCCCTATGGAGCATAAATTAGGACCCACTCCACCTTTACAGGGTGTTTCTTCAATTTCGGTGGATCCAACGGTGCCCATTGATCATACTACCAAAGGAATATTTATAAAAACCTAAAAAAAATTATACCATTATTTATTTTCATTATAACATGTATTGATAAAATATTTTTTTCTCTTTCATAATAGATATATCTACTAATAGGAGGTAGGGGCGAGGGAGTACATGCATGTGTGTAGTGTGGAACCGCCACACATAGTTGATGGTGGACTACAATGAAGACAGTCAAGTGATTGAAAAAATATGGCAGTAATGTCGAAGTTTTTTGGTGATGCTTTCCAAATACTCTGACATCATTCCTGTCATCTCACTCCTATGGAGACAGTTTCCAAATTAATTCAATTATAATGCTTGGGTAGAGATATGGGTAAAAAAATTGTTGTATTTAATGCAATATATTATTTTTTGTATTTATATGAATTAATATTTTTGTGTCATCTTTTCTTTAATTTCCCCGATGGTGAGGGTGCACGGCCAGCACGTCTAATAGATTTAGGTGAGATTTGGAGTGCCTATAAGAATGATTTGTATATTGGATGGTGTGATAGATTTGGCACAGAGTTAGATGTGGTCCCTATCGTTGATGATTATCCATTATAACAGTATCGGCAGATGATTACTCATTGGACAACTACCCAGTTTAAGGTATTAATCACATTTGAGGTATTTAAATGAAAATTTTCATTTTTTTCATTAATAATATATTTTGTATTATTAAATTTTATTTAGGAATCATCTATAAGAAATAAAAAATACATTGATACTAAAAAATACCTCCACACATTGGGACGTACTATAACGCCAGATCATGAGTGGATGAAATTAATTATTGGTAACCTATTTTTAATTTTGGTTCCCTACATTCAATGTCATTGTAGAGGAAAATAATTAATATTTAAGGATGTATACCTCTAGGAAAACTGTTTTGCTTGAGTATAAGGAAGAAAGATGGAAGTGCGGTTAATGAACCGACTCAGCAGCATATTGTAAGTTTTAGTTTATTGATTTCAAATTTTAATAAATATTTTGTAACTTAAAAATATATTTATATTTTTAACAGGATTCTTTAGAGGCCCTTGATGCCCAGGAACCTGACAATTTTGGTCCAAATGATCATTTCCATCAGGTTTTGTTAGATGAGCACCCTGGCAGAGTACGTTGCCAACCTGGAAAGAGTATAGTCCCGACGAGGTATTGTCCCTCCTCAGGTACTAGTTATAGTGCCACTGAGTTCAAACAGGTTAAGGAACATGCAGAAAAATATGGAAAAAGGGCCATAGATATGGAAGAAAAGTCTGCTAGGGAAAACAAAGAATTTATGAAATTGATGGAAGTTTTACGTCCAACACTTCCACCAGAGGCTAGCACATACTGTGATGAATATATGTCATCGATGCGTTCTATATATGGTTCACCAGGTGGAAGTTATAGTGATGGTCGAGATGATGATGAGGAGGGGGTGAGGTGGAGGATTATGAGGGTGAAGAGGAGGCTGAGGTGGAGGAGGAGGAAGAGAAGGAGGGGGAGGTTTAGGAGGAGGGCGTTGAGGAGGGCAGGGATGATGATGGGGACAATGATGGGGACAATGATGAGGACGGGGGGTGAGGATAATGATGATGGTGATGATAGTGATGGGGATGAGGAATAGATTGATCTATTACATTTTTGACTGATATTGCTGACATTTTATGTTTGATGATTTGTTGTGCTTACATTTATGTGTGATTAGGTAGGTCATATTATCTTTATTTATTTATCTACAAATAATAAAATGTGTTTTGATGATTTGTTGTGACAAATTCACCCCTCCCTTGGACCCCCCCCCCCCCCAAACCCTAACACCCCAACCCCCTAGACACACCCACCCCCTTGGACAACCCCACACCCCCTAGACATCCCCCGACCCCCGAGACATCCCCACCCCCAGGAAACTCCCTACCCCCTTAGACAGCCCCCTTAACCCCCCTGGACACCCCCGCCACCCGAACTGCCCCCCCCCCGGACACCCCTACCCACTTGACACCCCCCACCACCCCCTGAACATACCCACCCCCATGGACAACCCCCAACCACCTTGGACAGCCCCCCCCCCCCAGACACCCCCCTTCCCTCTTGGATATCCCCCCGACCCCTGGACAGCCCCCACCCCCT
Source organism: Viscum album (assembly GCA_963277665.1). NCBI lineage: Eukaryota > Viridiplantae > Streptophyta > Magnoliopsida > Santalales > Viscaceae > Viscum > Viscum album. Next base: position 121,954,853 of record OY728156.1, read on the forward strand.
GGACATCATCTCACCCCCTGGACACCCCCACCCCCTGGACACCCCCACCCCTGGACACCCCCACCCCCTTGGACACCCCGACCCCCTAGACCCCCCCCCCCCCCCCCGAACACCCCTACCCCCTTGTATATCCCCCCAACCCCATGGAAAACCCCTCCATCCCCCATGGACACCAACCACCCCCTGAACACCCCCCCCCCCACCACCACCACCCCCTGGACACCCCCACCCCCTCGACACGCCCCCCCCCCCCAGACACCCACTTCCCCCTTGGACACCGCCCAACCCCCTGGACACCCCCCCCCCCCCACCCCTGGACACCACCCCAACCCCTAGAAACCTACCCCCACCCCACCCCCTCGAACACCCCTTACCCCCTTGGACAGCCCCCCAACCCCCTTGACAGCCCCTCCACCCCCTTGGACACTACCCCACCCCCTGGGCACCCCCCCCCCACCCCATGGATACCCCCACCCACATGGATAACCCCTCTAGACACCCTCCTCCCCCCAAACACCCCCTTCCCCCTTGGACAGCCCCCCAACCCCCTAGACACCCCCACCCCCTGGACACCACCCCACCCCCTTAGACAACCCCCCTGGACACCACCCCACCCCCTGGACACCCCCACCCCCTGGACACCCCACCCCCACCCCCTGGACACCCCCACCCCCTACCCCCTTTGACAGCCCACACCACCGTGGACAGCCCGCCCACCCCACCTGGACACCCCCCCACCCTTGGACACTGCCAAACCTCCTAGACCCCCACCCCCCCCCCAGATATCCCCCACACCCTGGACAGCCCCCCAAACCCCTAGATAGCCCCTCCATCCCCCCTGGGCACCACCCCACCACCTGGACACCCCAACCCACATCGACCCCCCCCCCCGGGACACCCCCCCCCCCAAACAACCCCTACCCCCTTGGATAACCCCCCCCCCCCACCCCTTGGACAGCCCCCACCCCTGTGGACACCACCCCACCCCCTAGAACCCCCCACCCCCTGGACACCCCCACCACCCCTGGACAGCCCCCCACCCCCCAGATACCCCTACCTCCTTGGATAACCCCCCCCCCCCCCCCAACCCCCTAGAAAACCACTCCATCCCCCCTAGACACCACCCCACCCCCTGGACACCCCCACCACCCACCGACACCCTGACCCCCATGGACACCCCCCACCCCCTGGATACCCCCCCCCCCCAAACATGCCCTACCCCCTTGGACACCACCCCACCCCCTGGACACCCCCCCCCCCACCACCACCCTGGAAAACCCCTCTCCCCTAAACACCCCTCGTCCCCCCAGATAGGCCCCACCACCCAGGACATCCCCCATTCCCCCACCCCCGAACACCCCCCTTAGACACCCCCTACCCCCTTGGACAGACCACAACCCCCTGGAAAACCCTCACCCCCTTAGACACGCCCCAACCCCTAGATATCCCCCCCCCCCATGTCACATTACCCCCTTACTACAACATGGAATACAACATTATCCAAAAAATCAAATCTCATCTGAATTCACCCATGCCTATGAACAACAATTCCATATTCAAAACCTAAAATGTGATTGTATTATACAGGGGTTATTAAATTATGAATTATGAATTCAATTCTGTATGTGTTATAGAGAATTCAATATTGTATGTATTCAATTCATAATTCTGTATTGCATAGGGTAATTGACTTCTGAATTCTGAATTGAATTCTGTATGTGTTAATTGTTAATTAACTTATGAATTATGAATTATGAATTCTGTATGTGTGTAATTAAATATATAATTAGAGGTATTGATAATTATGTGTTGTATGAATTCTGTATGAATTCATATATAATTCTATATGTATTCTGCAGGTATTGAGAATTCTATATGAATTCTGCACAGGGGGAGGCAGACCTTCTAGTGGAAGTGATGTAGGTGCACAGGGGGGAGGAAGGCTTTCTACAGGTGTAAGAATTCCATGACAACGGTTGTAAACCGTTTTCATATGTGTATAAACAGAACATATACCAATGGTTTCATGTAAACCATTAGAAAAAGTATATACCAACGGTTTACAAACCGTTGGTATAGAACATTTTAATTGAATTTTACCAACGGTTTGTGGGGAACTGTTGGTAAAAGGCTATACCTATGGTTTGAAAACCATTGGTATAGACATTATGTTTGATATTTCCAATGGTTTTAAACTATTGTTAAAGATTTATAATAACGGTTACATGAAACTGTTGGTATATAATCCATTTTCTTTCCATATCCCAACAGTTCTCATAGAACCGTTGGGATATGTCTATCCCCAAATCTCCACAACCAACAGTATGGACAACTGTTGGTATATTTTATACCAACGGTTTGGAAAACTATTGGAATATTTTATACCAACTATTGTCTATCCTTTACCAAGAGTTTAAAACTGTTGGTAAATGATAAGTTTCCAGTAGTGACGGTAAGTGGTACGTACGCATTAAAGCAACTTTCATTGGTTTTTATTATTTAAAAGGAATGAAAACTAAATGATACATAGGTATATTATAATTATAATAAAATATATATATTATATAAGTTACATAATTTCATTAATTCCATCCTTTATATGTTCCATGTATAGCATGAACGAGTCATTTCACTTTGAGAGGGTGATAGTCTGCACTTCCTCAAATGAAATTATCGTATATATACAACATGAAAAGCATAAAGTTATATTATAAATGAGAATTACTGAATCATAGATATAAAATAAATATCATATATATCATATATAATTACAATTCCATCATAATGGACACCATGAGAGAGGGTAGGGTAAAATCGAACAATCATCGTTTCGTGAGGCAGTAGTTTGTCGTATACAGAAATAGTATGTTTGTATCCATTAGATGGAGGTGTGTGTAAGTGTATTTAAAATACATATCATAACAAAAATAATAGTATATTTAGGATATTGGTTTTTCTATATAAACAAATAATAATAATATCCTAGATAGTGGAGAAGGAAAAAAATGGAAAGAAACTTGAGAGAAGACATTACCTCAAATCGGGTAAATTCTTTTGATTAGAGCCAAAGGGATCTTTTGAATTGCCTTCTGCCTGGGGTAAGGCTTCTATGAGTAAGATAGGGATGTTAGGAGCTTATTTGGGTAGTTTTTGATAATCCAAGGGGCTTGAGATGTGTGAGTAATGGGTTAGAGGTGGTGTCCTTTTATAAGAGGGAGGAGGGTCTCTTTAGAAAATTTTGAAAGTATTATTTTATTATAAATTTATTATCAGTTTCAAAAGGTCCAAAACTCATTAAATTCAAATATATGATGAATATAAGTCGAAACAAAATCATCAAATAATAATTGGATAGGTTTTTGATATTTTTTAATCCTTATCTTTTTTATTTAACCCTTTGTTAACTTATTTAACTTTTACCATATCTTCTTGTATATTCATACTATATGGTTAATATATTTAATATAAAATTCCAAGAGACCCAAAATGGATCATTAATGACATTTTTAACATCATATATTTCATTTTTCAGAATCTTAGATTTTTAGGACTATTTTATCATTTAATAAAATATTAATTGATTTAAAAACTCATGTATGTCAATTTTATACTATTCATATCGTGAATTTTTTTTTAAAATCCATAAAAACTTGATAAATTCAAAAAAACTTAATTAATTCAAATATAAAAAGTCATAATTGTCCATCAAATTCGTGTATGGCATAAAAAGTTTCAAAATAAATTTATTTTAATATTTATAATCTCATTTATTGAAAACATTCATTAATGAGGTAATCATTACATCATCATTGTGTCATAAATAAATTTATTTATTTGATGTCTAAAATTTATAAATAAAATACCATGATGTATGAAATATTTTTATATTTCTAATGACTTTTTATAGTCAAATATATCAATTATATAACCCCACATTAAATTTATTTTAGAAAAAAAATACATTTTTATGATATTTTTATTTTTACTTTAAATAAAAAGTTATTAATGTAATTATCTTACCCAAGTGGATTAAAAAGGCCAAAAGTTATACTAAAAGATTTTATTAGTCATCCATGACTCATACAATAAGGTTAGGATAAGTGATAAGGTAATTTTATATTATTATAATATTATTTTTACCTTGTATTACCTTATTTACCTTTAACCACGGTAAATAAAAATCAAAAGTTACTATTTACCAAAATTTATTTTCATCCTATTGAACCACATTTTACTTAATTATGACAACCATTTATGTCAGATTTTTGAAATTAAATTCACAAAAGTGGTAAATTTTCATTTAAATAAAAAAGTCGGTTTTTTAACTACTATGCAGTGTTTTTCACTATTCATCAAAAATTGAACGTTTTCAGAAAAATCTCAGAATTCACCCTAAAATAATTTTGATATTTCAAATTAAAAAATGATTTCTATTTTATCAAATTCAAAACATAGAAGTTTCATTAATTAATTTGAAATTAATTTTCTTTGTCAAAACTAGAAAGTGTGTTTTTAAGAAGTAAAAACTACAAAAAGATTAACATGTGTTTATGTAAAATTTCAAAGTGAAATTACTTCTAATGACCAAAATTGGATTAAATGGTAAAAATATAATCCAATTAAACTTTAAAGCCTTTTAAAAATATAATATAACCATTTAAATAAGTCATATTAAAAGACAATTTTGACTTAAAATGAAGTATTTTTCACTATTCATTAAAAAATGAAACGACCTTACTTGGAAAGGATTTATTCTATAAGCTCATACTTCCTTATCCAATATAATTATCTAGACAAGGACAAACCCCGACTGGTGATTTGAAACCCTTTGATCAGAGCATTAAAAATTGAACATTATAAGAAAAATACCAAAAATTTACCCAAAGTAAATTTTGATATCTCGCTTCTAAAGAAGAAGTTTATTTTTTAAAATTCAACATATAAAAGTTAAAAAAACTAGTTTTAAAAGGAGTTCACCATCAAAAGGTGATAAAACTACCTTTTAATAAAAATATTAGAGTATTTATGCTTAAAACTGGATTCATTCTCATTTTAAGCCTCTAAATTTTATTGGATAAATGTAAAAACATTTAAAAAAACCACTACTGGAATTCTTGGTAATTGCGACGGCCTATTTACAACGGGATCCCGTCGCAAATAGCCCATTGTAGAAAATGTTGTCGCAAATACCATTATTTGTGATGGGCTCGTCGCAAATAATGAAATTTTTGATGGGAAACATCACCGTCGTAAATAAGTCTATGATTATATGTATTATTTATACATAAACTTTTACACGACGGGCCCATCGCAAATAGTTTTTGTGATGGGCCCGTCGTCCCGCTGCAAATATATATATAACATTCTGCGACGGGCCCTTCGCAACAAAGTATTTGCGACAAGAAAGTAGTCATGTCGCAAATATGTTTTTTAAAAATATTTAGTTAGACTATTTGCGACGAGGTCCCGTCGCAAAAGGTCCCGTCACAAATAATAAATTAATTTAAAAAAATAAATTCAATATAATTACTATTAATGAAAAAATAATATTACTATTATTAAAAAAAATATTAAAATTCTCAATATTCACAAAAAAAACAAAAAAATTATAAAATATTATTATTATTATTATTATTATTAAATAAATAAACATTAAAAAATATAATACTAAAAAAATATATTTAATAAAACAATATTATTATTATTTAAATAATAAAAATAATAATAAATATTAAAATTCTCAATATTCACAAAACAATATAAAAAAATATTAAAATATTAAAAATTAAATTATGTAATATTTGAACCGGTATAAAAGACAGAAAAATGTAAATAATTCATATTAAAATGTTAAATTCGAATGTTTTTAACATAAAAAAATCACTGAGGGGGTCGTCTTCTGGAGGAGGTAGAGGAGCTGAAGGAGGTGGTGGAGGAAACTCTATCCCTAAACTACGAATCAGACAGCGCATGTACTCCATCTGCTCGTGATGCTACTGCTACCATCGATGCATCTCATCCTCATGCTGCTACTACTGCTGCTGCTGCCATCGATGCATCTGCTCCTCGTGATGCTTCTCCTACTACTGTTGTCGCTGACTCATCTCTTCTTGCTGCTTCTGCATAGTCTCTATAAGCTCAGCCTGAGCTCGCGACTGCTCCTGATACTGTGAGCCAGAAGATGATGCCTCTCCACGATCTCCTCTCGAGCTGGAAGCCAATATCGCATCAGTACTATAATAAGTACCAGGTGTCAAATGAGAGTTGATACCAACTACTCTACCCTTCTCAAATCTATACTGAGTCGCCTGCATCTATGTCGCCTCATCGAAATGGTGCGCACTGGTCTGCTCAGTCATCTTGTCCTGACCCTCAGCCTGTGTCTGAGAGGTCACAGCCTCATATGACTCCTTCAATTCCAATTTAAAATTAAAATTGTGAAAAAGTTATATGTAGTTAATTTTCAAAATGAAAAAATAATACTAACCATAATCTGGCACTGGTGATCACCTCTAATCTCTCCAGTGGCTGGATCACTGTACATCCTCCGATAAATGTCAAACTCCATAATATCGGGATGCTCAAATTCCTAAAGAAATATAAAATAAACTATATATATTTAAAATTATATAAAATATTTAAAAAATATACCTACCAGATGATCTCTATGCGAACTGATTGTACGGCTACCAGCTCGATGCGTCAGATCCTGTCTCCCCCGGTTCTATCGTCCCACTGAAGATATCCTCTGAAATCCACCACCCAACCAGTGTAAACATAATCCATCCCAAAAGTGATATGAAATGTACTCTGGTCGGTGGGATCTAAACGACTCATCAAATTCTGTCACTCCTGCTTTCTTAAGGGTTGTCCTTCTCAAATTGTGCAAAATCCGATGGAAACAGTCATGCATAGAAACCTGTCATGCCGTGTGGATAGCGTCGCGCATGATATCATCGATAGGATACCATAAACCCTAAAAATAATTTATAATATCAAGTTATTAATAAAATAAATTTCAAAATAAATATTCTTTATTTACGTACCAGCCAATGATGGAACATGTCGTGTCGCACATCAAAGGGAATATGTTCCCATGTGATCCATGGATAAGAAAAATAATTGCGCAATATATCACTCCCCTGTCCAATAGCTGCATATTGAAAACTGTGAAAAAGGAATAAATAATCAAAAAATTAGTATATATATAAATTAATTAATTAAATCTAACTAAAATATACAGGTTACCATACCTTCGTGTGCGTGGATCGAAACCAAAATGTGGACGTCGCTCGGGGATAGGGTCAGGAATCATCAGTCACGCAAGACTGCACCCCCTCCACATACCTCCTGAACCACCAGTAGGCTGAGGGTCAGATGATCCTACATCCCCATCATCCAAAGGTAGCTCAGCCTTCTCTAACTCACGTAATAAATCAGAGTCCATCTGAAACACAAAATGATTATTTTTAGAAGATAGTTGAAAATAACTATTATATATAGATATAAATTAGTTATGATTATAACCAGCATTTAACTGTGTCAATGTTCATCTTCATCCTCTTCTCCATAGCTATCAATGTCAATGTCTTTATCTTCCTCCTCAGCATCATCACTATCCATATGAGTTTCAGTTTCAGCATCTCTTGTAATTTCAAATTCATTTGTAACATCATTAACATCTTCATCACCATCGATCCTTAATTATGGGGTGTCATCATAGATATTGACGTCTCTTTGTGAATCAGATGGATTTTGAGCAGTCTCTTGAAAAATTTTAATTCCTTCCACTTCAGTGAAACCACATTCAGTTTGAGTAAATTGATTTTCCCGAGATTTCATTTTTATTATGCTCCACCAATCTCTCAAGTCTCTTGAAGTAGCATAGTAATTTTCATAATAAATTTTATGTTCCTGTTGAGCTAGTAAAATTAGATCATTTACTACAAGAATACTTTTATTTTTAATATCGACGATACCATGAGTCGGATGAACACGCAAGCCTCTCTCAGTATCCAACCACCGACATTTAAACATTGTTATTTAATTTTGTCCTAGATAACACAGCTCAATAATTTCATCCAAAATGCCATAAAATTTAACTTTAGTTTCTCTATGATGTGATCCTCTCAAGAAAACTCAACTGTTCATTGTTTTTTTATTCCCCGTATGCATGTGTATGAAATCAAAAACCATTCACTACATATGCATTATAAGATTTAACCATTTTGGATGGTGGGTAACTCAATATACACAGTCTCTTATCAATTTTATCAGCATATTGAGACACCTAAAAATTTGTAAAAAAATTATCAATATAATAAAAAATAAATGGAATTGATATTAAACCATAAATAATTTATGTTACCAATTTTTGAAACCATTGAGAAAAAAAATTGTTTGTGTTCTTCAAGAGCAGCTGCTGTAATTTGTGGAAATTGTTTCTTGATATGATTATCATATAACCTATAAATAAAATAAGTTTAAATACTGTAACATAAATTATAGAATAAGTGATAGAATCACTCACAGGACAAATGATGTCATTTCATCACAGTTGAGCAGAATGTATGTATGAGCTCTATGATGTTCATCCTCTGAAAGCCATCGTTCATGAACTCCAGTGAAACCAAGATTTGGCTGATTAAAAAATGTTAATTGATTTTCCATTTCATCATTAATATTCCCCTCGTTTTGTCCCATGCGATTGTGTTTTGAGTCATATTAAGATTCAAAATAATGAGAGCAGAAAAAAAAAAAGCAATTTCCTCTTGCAAATAAGTTTCAGCAATTGAGCCTTCAACTGATGCTTTGTTACGTAATATTTTCTTCAATTTTTGCAAGCATCTCTCAAATGGGTACATCCATCAAAACTATACTAGACATCCACATTTAGATTTATGTGGAAAATTTAATATCAGATGTTCCATTGAGTCAAAGAAAGACGGAGGAAATATTTTTTCCAGTTTACATATAATTACAGCAACATATTCTTCCAGTTTTCTTAGCGCATAGTAGTCTATTTTCGCTCTAAAAATGTCTCGAAAAAAATATGATATATCTTTTATCCAATACCAAATCATAGAATTAAACAAACCTATGAATCGAATTGGCATAAGTGTTTCCATTTTAACATGAAAATCATGAATTTTTAATCCAGTAATATAACCATTCTTAACACTTTTACCCAAATTGGAAGCATAGCCATCTGGAAGTCTCAAATCTATGATCCTTTGAAAAAGTAATAAGCGACTCTCTTTGGACAGTGTATAAGCTGATTTTGGATTCATTAACCTCTGTGATCTGACATTTTCAAAGAGTTCAAGTTCCGGTCGCCTACAAATTTGGCCAAGATATAATCGTTCCTTTACAGTATCTTTGGTCTTACCTGGTGTATCCAAAATTGTATGAAATAAATTATCAAAACATTTCTTTTCAATATGCATAACATCCAACATGTGGCGGACCAACAAATCATACAAATACGGAAGATCCCAAAAAATGCTTTGTTTTATCCAATTATGTTCTTTCCCAAAGCCATGAATTTTCTGTTGGTTTACTATTGGTCCAAATGTGATGGGGGGTTATGAAAATACAACTAATTTTAACTATGTACCTGATATCATCTTTGGAGGTTCATCCCTTTCAATTGTAACTTTTCTGAAATGATATTTGTTCCTCCGAAAAGGATGATCAGTTGGAAGAAATCTACGGTGAAAATCAAAATAGCAAGGTTTTTTTCCATTAACGAGCATAAAGGCTTTGTTTTCTTTCATACAGTAAGGACATGATTTCAGACCATGTGTAATTCAACCAGATAACATGACATATGCTGGAAAGTCAACAATCGTCCACATCAATGCAGCTTTTAATATGAAATTTTGTTTCGCAGAAACATCATATTTATTAACACCATCACTCTATAATGCATTTAACTCATCAATCAATGGTTTCAAATAAACAACAATATTCTTTTTCGGATGTCCTGGGATTAATAGAGTCAAAAAGATATAAGGCTCCTTCATCAACATCCATGGAGGAAAATTGTACGGAGTTATAAAGACAGGCCAATATGAATACTGACTACCATAAGAACCAAACGGACAGAAACTGTCAGAAGAAAGACCCAATCACACATTTCGGCCTTCTATAGCAAAAGACGGATGCAGACGATCAAAATGTTTCCATGAATGACCATCAGATGGATGATTCAAGCTTTTATCAGTTGAAATCTTGGTTTTGTTCCATGACATCATTGACGCTGTCTTCTGAGACATAAATAAATGCTGCAACCTAGGTGTAAGGGAGAAATATCTCAACTATTTTAGTGGAATCGATCTAGACTTCCCTAGTTGAGCTTCATTATACCTCGATTGTCCACATGTGGGACAACTATCCAATGACTCATAATTTCCAGAATATAAGATGCAAACATTTGGACATGCATGAATCTTCCGATAACTAATGCCCAAATTACAAATCAGCCTCTAGCTCTCATAGTAATTTTCAGGCAACACATTTCCTTCAGGTGACAGTGTATTAACCAAAGAAAATATTTGATCAAAACAGTTATTTGACATTGCATTGTCTGATTTAATAGCCATAAATTTTGCAATCACTTACAATTTGCTTATCTTGCAATCAGGATATAATGCATCCTCAAAAGACCTCAACAACTCATAAAATTTGGATGGTACCAACTCAAGAGTTAAATCAATATAATCATGAGTTTCAGTTTGTTGGATAGATAGACTTGCAGCATCATGTACTAAATTTTGAAACCGTGATGGATCTGGAATCAAGTTATTAGGATCTTTTCTGGAACTACGTTCACCATTTTGATACCAAAAAACATAATCTGATTGAAAACCAAACCACAAGAGATGTCCCCCAACCTTATCAAATGTGTCAAACGTTCTCAGAGCACATTTTTTACAAGGACACTTAATTGTGCCTTCTGAAACATATTCTGGTTTTGATGATGCAAATGCTAAGAAAGCTTCAACACCCTCAATATATACAGGATTTAAACCAGAACCATTAGGATTTCTACACTAATTTATCCAAGCGCGATCATCTAATAATGACTGATGTCGACTTCCTTGTTCCATATTTTTCTACATAAAATATAAAATCATCACTGTTTCTGAATAATTTGAAATTATAAAAACACTATCTGAAAAAAGAAGATAATTAATTAAAACTAATTAATAATTAACATTAATTAAGGGCGACACAATTTCTAGTGGATTGACGGCTACTATTTTGTCCTACGACTCATTTAATTGCATCTTTCTCAAACTAATTATTTCTAATTATTTCTAATTATTCCTAAATATTCCTAATTATTACTAATTATATCTAATTATTACTAATTATCCCTAATTATTTTTAATTATTCCTAATTATTCCTAATTATTGCTAATTATTTATAATTATTCCTAAGTATTACAAATTATTACAAATTATTACAAATTATTACAAATTATTACAAATCATTACAAATTATTACTAATTATTACTAATTATTACTAATTATTACAATTTATTACTAATTATTACAATTTATTACTAATTATTACTAATTATTACAATTTATTACAATTTATTACTAATTTAGAAATACTTGGAAATACTTTTCAAATGAAAACTTCTTGAATAATGAAAGGAAATTTGGTAATCATCGTTGTGGTGATGATTACAAATTTTTCCTTCATTATCCAAGCAGATTTCGTTTTCGAATTATTACTAATAAAAAAAATTATCAATATTTATGAAAAACCAATATGAATATTATTAAAATAATAAAAAATTTATAAAATATTAAAATTATCAATATTCGCCACAAACTTTTCTCTATTCTTACCATGTTCAAATCTCAAAGGGTCGCCAATTATCAGGTCATTCGCAATAAAAAGTTTGTGTCAACCATGTCCAATGTAAACTCTATTATTTTACTTGCATGGCTGATCACCTCTCAAGTAGTGTTGCAATAGGACGACCAAAGTAATGTCGTTCTCGTCTCTAAGAATCATCTCGGTCCCTTTACATAGATCATTCTTCCTTAAAATTTTGAGGGGATATCAGTATCTTTCCCTCAAATTTTCAAGAAAGAATGGTCTATGTAAAGGGTTATGTGAGATAATTCTTATAGATGAGAAGGGCATGACTTGGATTGTCATATTGCAACACTACTAGCGAGGTGATCAACCATGCAAGGAAAATTATAGAGTTTATATTGGACATGGCTGACACAAACTTTTTATTGCACAGGACCTTATAATTGGTGACCCTTTGAGATTTAAACATTGTAAGAATAGAGAAAAGCCTGTTGTGAATATTGATAATTTTAATATTTTATAAATTTTATATTATTTTAATAATATTAAAAAAATTCTCATAAATATTGATAATATAATTTTTTTTATTACTAATTATTACTAATTATTACTAATTATTACTAATTATTAGTAATTAATAGTAATTATTAGTAATTTTTACTAATTATTACTAATTATTACTAATTATTACTAATTATTAGTAATTATTACTAATTATTACTGATTATTACTAATTATTACTGATTATTACTAATTATTACTGATTATTACTAATTATTACTAATTATTACTAATTATTACTAATTATTACTAATTATTACAAATTACTACTAATTATTACTAATTATTACTAATTATTACTAATTATTAGTAATTATTAGTAATTTATTGTAATTATTAGTAATTATTACTAATTATTACTAATTATTAGTAATTTTTAGTAATTATTACTAATTATTACTAATTATTACTAATTATTACTAATTATTACTAATTATTACTAATTATTACTAATTATTACTAATTATTACTAATTATTACTAATTATTACTAATTATTACTAATTATTACTAATTATTACAAATTGTTACTAATTATTACTAATTATTACTAATTATTACTAATTATTACTAATTATTACTAATTATTACTAATTATTACTAATTATTAGTAATTATTACTAATTATTACTAATTATTAGTAATTATTACTAATTTTTAATAATTGTTACTAATTGTTACTAATTTTTACTAATTGTTACTAATTGTTACTAATTGTTACTAATTGTTACTAATTGTTACTAATTGTTACTAATTGTTACTAATTGTTACTAATTATATTAATTGTTACTAATTGTTACTAATTGTTACTAACTGTTACTAATTCTTACTAATTCTTACTAATTGTTACTAATTCGTACTAATTGTTACTAATTCTTACTAATTCTTACTAATTCTTACTAATTCTTACTAATTATTACTAATTCTTACTAATTCTTACTAATTATTACTAATTCTTACTAATTATTACTAATTATTACTAATTATTACTAATTATTACTAATTATTACTAATTATTAGTAATTATTACTAATTATTACTAATTATTAGTAATTATTACTAATTATTACTAATTATTAGTAATTATTACTAATTATTACTAATTATTAAAAATTATTGATAATTATTACTAATTATTACTAATTATTACTAATTATTACTAATTATTACTAATTATTAGTAATTATTACTAATTATTACTAATTATTAGTAATTATTACTAATTATTACTAATTATTAGTAATTATTACTAATTATTAGTAATTATTACTAATTATTACTAATTATTACTAATTATTGCTAATTATAGCTAATTATTACTAATTATGGCTAGTTATTGCTAATTATTGCTAATTATATCTAATTATTACTAATTATTGCAAATTAATACTAATTATTACTAATTATTTCAAATTAATACTAATTTTTACTAATTATATCTAATTATTGCAAATTAATACTAATTATATCTAATTATTACTAATTATATCTAATAATTACTAATTATTTCTAATTATATCTAATTATTACTAATTATATCTAATTATATCTAATTATTGAAAATTAATACTAATTATTTATAATTATCACTAACAATTTTAATTTCTTACTTAAAATAGATATAAATAAAAATCAATTGAAATCTAATTTAATTACAACTAATAAACAACAATTAAAATTAACATAAAAAAATAAAAAAAATATGAAAAAATAAAATATAAATACCTTAAAATTTGATATTCTGAAGATATTGACGCCCTCCAATTGCTCTCGTATAAAAAATTTCAACTAAAAGAAAATTTTTCCTTGAAACTGAAGAATGAAAAGAGGGAGAGAGCAAGATCTGAGTGATTTGGGAAAAATGGATGTGGGTATATATAGGTTAGATTAGTTGTGACGGGGTTATTAGCGACGGGTTTCCCGTTGCAAATGATGGTATTTGCGACGGGGCCCGTCGCAATACCCTCGCCCGCATTAATTACAGTAGGCGGTTAAAAGGTTATTTACGATGGGACCCGTCGCAAATAGTTTCTGCCGACAATATTTTTGCGACGGGACGACATCCCGTCGCAAAAATTTGTTAACCTCCGCCGGGTATTTGCGACGGGATCCCGTCGCAAATAATTGGTTATTTACGACGGTGAAATTTTCTCGTCGCAAATAGCTTCCTGGACGGGTTATTTACGACGGAAATAAATCTCGTCGCTAATAGTGATATTTTCCGTAGTGAACATTTTTAATCATATTTTAGTTAGTTCTAATCATTCCCACCAATACAATGGCTAAGCGTTAACTGCCATTTAAAATAATAATATTATTATATTATTTTTTGGTATAACCCATCATTGTGTACACTGTAAGATTTCAGAGAAATCTGTTGTTGCGTCTTGAGTACACTATCGAACATAGCATCCCCTTTAAGGTAAAATTAATATTTAATTTAAAAATATTAATAAATATGAAAATTTCATATTCTTTATTTACCTGGGATGTTACACCACCCATTTAATTTTATATTTTTTTTATTTTTTTAAGCTTTTACCTTTTAACTTTAACCTACTACATTATTTTACCAATACTGTTGTAACTATTTTATTTCACGGTAACATTTTTAAGTATAAAAAATAAATTGACCTTATTACCTAATTTGGAACTTGTAATTCCAAATATTCAATCCATTTTAATTAATTCAATTTATAAAAATGGTAAAAATCAATTCTAATATGATACGTGTATAACTCATTGAAGCCATTTTTTAAGTCAAAATCATGTGTTTTTAAAAAAATGCTAAGCATGTGTTTCTAAATGTGACACATTATATATAATTTTTTTCATTAAATAAATTTTTATTAATAATTGGGATAAAAAAAATTAAATCTTGTTCATATCCAAATTATATCATAAGATTTATTTTGTTTTTTTAAAATATTATTTTCACTTTTTAACACAAAAATCAATTTGTTTAGATAATTATCGTAAATTCACCCAAATCTAATTTCATTGTGATAAAATTATAAATGAAACTTATTTTATCAAAATAATTCTCCAAATATTATAATATTAGATGTTAAATAAAAGTCTTTATTTATTGAATTTTAACCATTTTCATGAAATAATGAACTTTTTGACCATTATAGAAATTACTTAGGACTTCGATAATTTATATTATCATCTAAAATTGTTTTATAAGATAATTCCAAGAAAATAAAATTTATTTTATCTTATTAAAAACTTTTAATCGAAGTTAAACATTTATATAGCTTCTATAAAATAATCATGATGGTCACTTTATTACGCCAATAATAATAATATTGATAAATCGTCTTCTTAATTAATTTCCATAATTGCCACCAATATTATTGGACAACATTCCTCATATCAAACAATCATATTTCTTTATAAATATCCTATCATAATCTCATAATTACTCACTAATTCACTTAAAAACATTCATACACATCCTTTGATAATGCATATTGTTTTCCAAACACTTCTTTTCCTTTTTATGATCTTTATGGAAAAGGAAATCTTCATGGGGGATTTCAAGCCTATGGAGTTTATTGTAGTGAATGTACTATTATTTAATGTATATAACCCATTATTGATTATAGTTTTACTAGTTCAAACTTATTTGTGATGTATGAAGTTCTCATGAAATAAAAAAGTCATTTTATGTGATTTTATTGTAAAACATATCAATAATTTATTGGGAGTGAAAAGATCCATTAATAAAATAAGAACATTTTTAGGTCATTACATAAGGTATAGACAAAAATTGTAAGTTTTTTTATAAACTATAATTCACCCCCCCCCCCCACCATAGGATTACCTTCTTATTTATCTAGGATAAAATTCGGTATTGGAGTAAGTGTCTATAATTGAGACTGAACTAATATTATTTCTTTTTTATGTTAGTTTATCAGATTTTCATGTCATGGTTTCTATACACCTAACATTGTAGTAGAAAAAAGTTTTTTATGGTAGGTATATATGTCATTTCTATCCACAATCTTAATAATAATCAACCACCTATTTTATATGGAAATTATTATGGTTACTATTGATATCTTATGGATACATTTGTAATGAATAATATACTTGAAAGTTTCAATATAATCACCAATACCTATTAGATTCTAGAGAATTTTTTTAATAATTTTTTAATATAGGGTAAGTCATGATTTCAATTTAACTTAGGTGGTTGAAATATTTTTCCATGATCAATTCAAAGAAATATGTATAGTCTAGTTTCTTTCTATGAAATGGATTGTGGTATGTTCAAGACATTATAAGTTACACATTTTTTAACATTAAAATTTATTAAAACCAAGAGATCCATACTCATGAATAATTATCATGTTTTAAATTTTATGATAAGAGAATTCATTTCCCTGATGTATTGAATATTAATAAATATTGTTATTAACTAAAAATCACTTGTAAATAAGTAATTATTAGTTGATCAGTTGGTAGAAAAAATTCACTTATATTTTACTAAAAGAGTTTGAATTTATGGCTTAGTTGAAACTTTAATGTTTTATGAAAGTATATTAAAGAGTGATGTTGATAAAAAAAGTAGAAAAATATAGTTTCTTTTTCATCAACTTCCTAATAATTAAATTTTAGAGAGATAACTATGAAGATTGATGTTAAAATATTTGAAGAAAATAATTATTTGGGGATTATATTGGTTGAATTTTCTTGTAAGGAAATAAAAATGTTCATAAGTATAAATTTTAACAAAAATTTCAAGAAGGATAGAAAATAAAAAAGTGACCCGAAATAATCACCAGAACCAACTTACTATAAATGTAGAAAACAAAATCATATTAGACCAAACTATACAGAATTAAAGAGAAGAAATAAATAAATATTAATAAAAAACCTTAAATATGAAATAAAAGAAAAGTTTTAAAGTAATGGGAACATTAAGTGAAAGTGAAGGTGATACTGCTTTTTATTTCCCATAAGATAAAAGAAATGATATTTGGAAGATTAGTGGTTTATATTCTAAAATAAAAGTGCAACAAAATGTGAAATTTTTCATAGTAATGATAAATAGTTCTAAAATAGTGACATAGTGTTCCATGAACAATAGTATATAATATTTATCTATTAAACACAATGATAATTAATGGTTATATTATTATTATGATGATAAATAAGTTAATACTTGAGAGGTACTAAATAATTATATTATGGAATTAGAGGTGTCTTATAATATTCTTTACAAAAATTATGTGTGACTAAGGTTTGAGGTTACAAATAATAAAGATAAATTGATTAAATATAATAATGAAATTTTGAATTTATCTTATGAGTTAAGTGATAAGAATGTAAAATACTCAAAATCTAAAGGCGGGGTTTTAAAACATTCATCAAAATTAAAATAAAGAAGTTATTATTCTATTTCAACAAGATGAAGTCTTGCAAGAATAAAAAATGGGAATATGAGACTTTTTTTAGTGTTAAACAAGTATAAAGTAAAGATTTTGAAGCTAACCAAAAAGTTAAAAATAAAAGGAATTGTGAATATATCAATAAATTATTATAATTGTGATGATTAGAATAATACATATTCCAAGAAGAAAGTAGAATCTATTAAAAATGAATTTATTAAGTTAAATTTAGAAATTGAAAGCCTAAATAAAATGTTATCTAGTTATACCAATGGTAGAAAATATGTTGATAAAATGTATGGGTAATTTTATCCATCTAAAAGAACTATATTCACACTTGGTATTAAATCCAAAAGAATTTCTAATTATCAATCAAATTTTTTTCTACCTATTCAAGTAACACTATAAAATATGTGTTATAGAAGAGGTCACTAGATGAAAAAAAAAATTCCTATTAGAGTTCAATCATTTCAAAGACCCCATGATTTTATCTCAAGTGAACTTACTGCTTATAATCACTAGAAGTCTAAGAAAATATGGGTTTCAAATATTTTATTTATGGATACTAATAAACCCAAAAACATATATCTTAAAAATATCTAATTCCTAAATAAATGAATTCATTTTTTATTGGTATCTAAACTCATATTTTCAGTCTCTCATGTTTTTTACCAAAATTTACTTTATTTTTGTTATTTTCTTGTATTTTAGTATGTTTAAATAGTTTTTATTAAGTTTATCTTTATAAATTTCATTAATTATTTCTATTTAGAGGGATTGTTTTCCATTACATTTTGCTAAAATTTTAAATAGTTAATATTTAAAATTTGCAAATAATTTATTCTGTTTTTTAACTATCTTCTATAGAAGAAGATCAAGCCGATACACAAGTAGATAACTTTAAGAAAATTGTTTATTTTATTTTTAATTATGAATTATTAAAATAATTGTATCTTTTTAATTGAAAAAAAAGATTCCTTTCAAATTTCATTATAATTTTAAATTATAATATTCAAGAAATTAGAATTTTTATTTTAAATAATTTTTATATTATGTAATTTTTCGAGAGTGATCTTGGACCATCTAATCAAATATAATCAATGTATATGACACATAATTTTTCAAATATATATATATATATATATAAAGTGTTATCAAATTTTATTATACATTTTAATTGATTTTTTATAGAAAATTATTGTATTTTTAAATTAATATTCAATTTATTCTTTTTAAATGGAATTGATCAGAGAAATTTCCACTAGAGAAATTATGTGTTAAAGAATTATTGATAACAAATTATTTTCCAAATTTTTGTTTATATTGAAATACATGATCTAATTCCAATGATGGGAATCAGTATTGTTTCGAAAGTAATACTCTAAGTTGTTATATTTACCCTGTTGATCTGATATTTTTTTAAGAAAATCCAAATTTATTGAATAACATTTGGAAAAATTGTAAATTTTATTCTTTATGAACATAAGTTTACTTTATTTATTGAAATATGTTCTGAGTTAATCAGACTTCCACTTGATGGAGAGTCTTTTTTGTCACAAAAGTTACCCAAAACTCATGGTTCTTTTTCAAAATCTTATATTGAAGGAATTTTTATTATTGTAAAATAAAAGGTTCATAAGATGATCCATCTACCACAATAATTTATAATTTCTTTTCAATATGTGAAATAAATTTTATTAACAAGAAATGGTGATAAATATAAAATTGAAATTAAGGATATCTATCAATTGGTTTTTCTTTTCAATTTTCATAAGCTCAATCCTATCAAGTTTTTCTAGACCTACATTGAAGATATATGTACTAGGATGGTTAAGTTGAAAAAAAATTATATAGTCAGATCTAAATTAAATTCCTTATAAATCTATTAAAAGTTGAAGGTATTAAGAATCAGTCTCAGAATGAGAAAATCAATGATAATATAATAATTTTTGATACAATCACTAGAATGATATTGATTTATGATCCTGGTGAAAATAAATTTGTAGAAAAATCATCGAATGTTGCTTCTATAGAATTTCAAAAATATTCTTAGATAGAAGTTGAGAATAGAAAAAAATCTAAAAAGAAAAATTCTGCCAAATCCCCTCCACATAAAATATTAAATAAAGTAGAAGAATAATTTTTGAAATCAAAATTACTTTTAAAATAATATTTCAAGAAGTTAGTTGAGTAGAATGTTCACTCAAAAAAAGTATCAATGTGAAAAATTTTATTTAATGCCTTTTCCAATTAAGAATTTGATTATTTATAAATATTCAATCAAGAAGAAATTTTATTATATTAGTAATGGGGAAAATAAATATAATAATTATAAAAAAATCCTTATATTTATCTTATTGTGAAGTAGGAGAACTGGATGCAAACACTAATAAAGATATTTCAATAGATAATCAAGATAAAAAGACATTTTTTGTTGATTTTGCTGCTAAAACTAATGATCTCTTAAAAAATAAATATGTTTAAAAGATAAGTGTTCATAAATATCTATCAATATAATAATATTCAGTATATTCTTTTAAAGATGAAACTTTATCCCCTTCAAAGAGTGCTTCAAAAGAAGAAAAATCATCTAAAGAAATGATTGACTCTATCTCGGCATTATCAAGTTCATTGGGTATATAAAATGGTGATCCTATAAATTTTATTGGAATTGATACTCCTAATATTAATAAATTTCTAGACATTCAACCCAAATTTCATGATATTAGTGTATAGAAATATGATAATCCATTAAAATTAGATATTGGTTCATGTATAAGAAGAATTGAGAAAATAATTGTTTCTCAAAATGTTTTATTGAAAAGGATTAAAAATATATTAGATATTATACTATATATGAATGAAAGAGTTAATTTCATTCAACAAAATCTTGTTAACTTTTAGGAATCAAAGTGGAAGAATAAAATGTTAGACTTGGTGGTTGAAAAGATACGAAGTTTAAGAAAATTCAAAAAAGAAGGTGTAATTAATTTTAAAAAAATGAAAAATCATTCATGAAATTTAACATCTCAAGGAAATAATGACATGACTATAAAAAATCATAATATTTATCTTTATGAAGATCTTAAATAATTATGAAAAAGTAATAAAGAATGTGAAGAATTCATGAAATTTCAAAGAGAAAATCTTAATCAAAGGAATCAGTTGATTGAGTATCTGATAAAGTTAGTTTTGATTCAGAATAAACAAATAGAAGAGTGGGATCAAAATAGTACTTTATAATGTCCTTTAAAAGGTAACTGATTTATAAATTAGTACTTTACATTTTGTTCGTATTTCCATCATGCCCCATTTTTAAGTTTTTTTAATTCTTCATCATGTTTGATTTTATGAGAAGAATTTATAGTTCTAGAAAACTTAAATTCCACTACACTTATTTAAGTTTACTCTAATATATTTTGTGTGTTTATAATTTTTGGGTTATCCAAACTTTATGCTTGGGGAAGTTTGAAAATTTGAGGTGTGGGTAGAAATTATATGTTTTTTTATAAACTAAAATTCCCCCCACCCACACACACATCTGGTAGGTTTAACTGTTTGACAATCTTGGAAAACATAAACTGCTTGGAAGTAGTTATCTATGCATAAACTTAAAAAGAACCACATTGGTCCTTGACACATTAACTTAAAAGGTACAGCATTCCCTATTAAGTGGCACCAAACTATATGGATTCTAATTCCTATCACTGGGATATATAGGAATCTCATTTCATGGTCCCAAACCCAACTCCACAATACCTCCTACCTCATCTCACATGACCCATATGCCTCCCTAGATTGAAATAAAATCCATATTGCATACCTATATGGATTTAGGCTATAGTGATATTATATATTTAGATCAAATGAAAGACAATATAATTCCCATTTGTAGTGTTCTTTAAAATTCATGTTTTTATTCAATCAATTGCTTAAGGGTAACTGGTATCATTACTTGGAATGTGTTACATACTAACCAACTAGGGTCCCACCTAGGTTGGTGGTATACCAGAATCAAACCCCAAGCCCACCTCCAATAGGCTCAGTGCTGGTGACTAGCACTAAGTAGGCATAAAATACATATGGGAGGCCTTGGTCTAATGCATCAATACACACACATGTGCATCTCCATACATACTAGAGTAATGCCAAAAATAACTAATTGGAATAATATATTTATACACAACCTATATAATCCCTTAACGAGAATGATAATCCATATCAAAAGTAACTAGGGAAAGATACATAACCAATAAAAAAGAAGATGGTCCAACCTGACCAGAAGAGGGAAAATAGTCTTAGAACATAACCACCGGTTAGACAACAAATCTCTCTACCACAACCACTAAGCACCGCTAAGAACTACTGACACCAGGTCATCCAAGATCTTTGTTATATAGTCTACCTTATGCATAATTCATGACACATGTGGGTATATCTCATGCAAGGGTGAGTATATATATACCCATTAGGACACCATAGAACCACCAAAAAGTAAATAATCAGATATAAAGTCATCTCAAACCCATAACCAAGAAAGTACAGGGAAGGAGAACACCCTAGTATGACCATAGAAGAACTCAAGCCCCAGTGTATAGTCTCAAGTTCACAACCATCCAAACAACTAATCATCCAAAACTTTCAATCAGGAAGTATTAGGAAACTACATGGACATTCCCTCATATGACACTGGAGGACCCATTCCCTATGACTATGGGTGAAAAATAAACTCTAATATAGGATCTTTTTCCCATATAAACTCTATGGATGGGTGAAAGTCTAATCCGGTGGAGGAGCCTTATCTCGCATGTGCTCTATAGATGGTCAGAATTCTACTCTATAGATAGAGGATAATTTCCTTGTATATATGGGGGAAATTTCTGGATTTATCTAATTATACAGGTAGAGGTTTCCATATCCATGCTTACATGGGATAAATACCACTCCCTAAGAGGATTATAGTCCCAATGGGTGAGATATCAACCCCTCCAGAAAATAAAAAGGGAAAAATCTATGTATATGGGAATAAAATTAGGAAAAAAAGGAATTACACGATTTGTGGTAAGGCTATATTATGCGTTATCTCTATGGGGTTACTATGATTGTACCTCATAAGTCCAAGTTGTGTCCCACCAAGGGTACATAGTGTGTGTCTCCAACACACATTGTATATAGGGAAAAATGAGTCCCTAATAATGTACTCCTTGGTAAACTTCAAGCTGGTGGATTAGGTGTCACACAATGTGTGACTTTGTAAATATTTTTTCTTCCAAACTACATGCTTGGTAGTCATGAATTTTCTATACAGATAGCTTCATGATGTGCCTTCTATTTCTAGTGCCTCTTCATCAATTCCACCATGAATCAGTCCTATAACTCCTATAAATTGAGTTTACCATTATCAAGGGTCTATTTGAAGTCATATTTTGGCCATCCATCCTCGTATAATCTAATAATAATTTCCCCCTATCATCCCACACATATCGGTTTTCAAAACCATCATCATCGATTCATCCTATAAATTTATGTTGTTGTGTTAAATCCTCTACCATGTGATAATCCATTATTCTAAAATCTTATCATAAATAGAGTAACACCTAATTTATTGTTAAATTAAATGGGTTCTCTAAAAAATGGTTGAACCACCATCCAATTGAATACCGGTAATGAAAGAATGTAAAATAAAGGGAGAACATGAAAATACACCAAAGTGAGAAATGAAAATTGGACATGATTGGTTTGGAAACGATTCATTGATGGAGGGTGAATGATAATAATAATAATAACAAAAATTCTGTGTTAAATTTTAATCTATCATCTTGGAGATCATTATATTTGGATTAGGTTATTCATAACTAATCCATAATCAAATTAATATCAAAAAATTGAAATAAATTCATAAAAAAACACCCAAACTCAAGAAAGGATTGAACATTGTTGAAGAAAACATAAACTAGTATTGTCATAAAATAATATTCTATTCTCTTTGTTCTCTATATTAATATTCATGATCAATATAAAGATAATAGAAACTCACATTGTCATCATCAACGATTCCTCGATCCCAAGTCATCCACCAACATCAACACCATCGAGAGATCTCTCTTTATTCACATCTCATATTCTATAGGGTTATTATGTTAACCTTATAGATTTTACATTATGATATATAAATAGAAAAATTCTAGGTGAATAAAAAAAATAATTAAATTAAATTAATAATTAATTTATTCATTTTAATTTGATTGCGTCTTTGCATCAACCCAAAACCTAATGTGAAAAAAACTTATATCACACATAGGGTAAATCCCATATTCCAGACCCAAAAATGGAATCATTTCATCAATAAAATACCATGATAACATGATATATCATAACTTATATGTGAATATAATAAATATTTAAATAAATTAAAATATTCCACATTAGGGTTCAAACGGCCCTTGATAATTACACCATCACCAGAACAAAATTCAAGGGAATTCATAAAGATTTTCAAAGGGCCCAAAACCTATAACCATGGTTGGTATATTCTCACCACCTTTATAAATTTAATCCCTAATAGCATAACTCACTCAAAAAGGTGAGGTTACTGAGATCACATCTGGTTCTCACACTCCCATGAGCTCTCTAGGATATTTTTGTGCTGACACCGAACATGCACAAGGGGAATCGCTCACCCTCATAGGATCTTATCCTACTAATCCTCAATCGCCACTAGATACTCTACAAAGCATCCTCTATCTTAAATTTTTAGCTCACCCTAGAAAATAACAAGTGTTGTATTATGAACATATATCCTTAGCTGTGAGATGTCGAAGATTTCATGGACTCAATACAGCTACGATGGAAAATCCAGGTGGTCTATAAACTTACCAACCCTATGCATATTATAGAATGGGTTGATGTACCTCAGAGATAGATTGATACCCCATCCAAATCTTCATATTCCACACTTAGGTGAGACCTTAAATAACACATTATCAACCTCCTCAAAATCCAAGGGCCTATATGGAACATCTACATAAGACTTAAAATGGATTTGTTATATCATTATCCATTCTTGAATGATTTGTACATTCTTAGTTGTTTCCTAGACCAACTCTCACACACGAATATTGTCTCTCCCAACTTAGACTAGCACAAAGGTGACCTATAGGGCCTTATATAAAGGGTCTCAAATGTGTTCATTCAAATAGTGGATTGATATAAATAGTTATAAGAAAACTCCACTAATGGAAAACAATCATCCCAACTCTAAATGAAATTCAAAATAGAATCCCTCGATATATCCTCTAGAAAATGAATGGTTTACTCAATCTATCCATTATTTTGTGGGTAAAAATTCATACTCATCTACAACTAAGTACCTAAGGCCTCCAAAAAACCAATACATAACTAGGATATAAATCAGGTGTTATAGTTGGATAAAATCATAAAGGGTACTCTATATAGTAAAATGATCTCTTTCACATATTGGAATCCCATACTTTCTATCAATAACTACTCTTTGGTGGGGAAAAGGTGTGTCAAATTAGTGATTTGGTTGATAATCACATGGATGGAATCATGAATTATCAATTACCATGGAATTCCTATCACAAAATTCATAGATATGTTATCCCGTTTCCACTCTAGAACATCAATTGGTATCATCAAACCTTTTAGAACCTAATGCTCAACCTTTACCTACGGACAGGTAAGACATCAGAAGATAAGATCCCCAACACTCCTCTTTATTGCTATCCACCAAAATGATAATCAAATATCTCGGTATGTCTTTACCATACAAGGATGTACCATAAAGAGATATGTATGGAACTCTCTAAGACCCCCCCCCCCCACAAAGTGATATTGGAACCACATTCACAAGCTATGATTCCCTTGCGTGATGGAGAAGTAGAGGGGTTACAACCATTTATTGGAGGTATAATACTCTATCCCTGACCATTGAGGATAGATTAAATAAGGAAAACTACTATAAATAGCCACTTATAAAGTAGGTTTGAGAATTTATTCTAAGACCGTTTACCACCACATTCCTTTTTCTAATAGTATAGGCTATATCAAAGTCATAATCCTGCAGGAACTATATACATATCCTCTATCTCAAGTTAATATCTCTCTAGGTGAAGATGTATCTAAGAATAGTTTTTTAGGAATAAACAACAAGACCCTATCTAAAAAGGTAGTTTCACCATGTCTATAGGTAAAACACCACAGTTAATATCTCTATGTCATGGGTTTCATAGTTTTGTTTGTGGGGTATAATTTACCTAGACCTGTAGGATATCACTATTTTCCTCCACATCAACATGCACCTATTTCCAAATATAGAGGCATCATAGAACACTGCTTATTCATCCCAATCCTCTAGAAACCTCAGAAAAGGAGTTCTTTTCAACCTCTTCTGTAACTCCTCAATGTCCTTATAGAACTTATCAGACCATATAAATAGTTTCCCCTTTTAGGTCAAGGTATTCAAAGGTGTTTTAATTGTAGATAATTATGGAATGAATCTCCATTAATTTTTATCCAATATAAGTAATTTTTGTTCCTTTTTCATGTTATTGGGTGCCTCTCAAGAAATCATTACATTTATCTTCACTGGGTCCATAGCCACACCCTCCTTTTAGATGATGTGTCCCATAAAGTGGAACTATCTAATCTAGAACTGTAAATTCAAAAATTTTCCATACAGCTGATGATCATGATGTACATCCAAAACCATCCTTATATACATGGAATTATTATCCTCTCATACTATGTAAATAATAATATCATTAATAAAAATCACTATGAACTAGTCGAGGAATGAATGAAATATATAATTCATGGGTCCCATAAAAACTATTGGTGTGTTAATCATTCCAAAGGTATCACTAGGTACTCATAAAGATTTTCGATACATTAGAATGTTGTATTTGTTATATCATCCTTACACACTCATAGTCGGTGATAGCCAAACATGAGGTCAATCTTTAAGAACTACCTCACTCTTTTCATATGATCAAAGAGGTTATTGATCCTTGGTTATAGATATGTATTCTTAATTTTCACCTTATTTAGGTGATGATAATCCATAAATAACCCCAAGTTCCCATTTTCCTTCTTAGTTAATAATATCAAAGGATCCTTAGGGGACACATTGGTTCAGATAAATTTTTTACTCTGAAGGTCCTCTAACAGAAACCTAAACTCTCAAAGCTCAACTATAACCATCTTATATTCTACTAAAGATATAAAATTTTCCCCTACGTATAAGTCAATATAGAATTTAGCCTCCCTGTGAGGAGGTAAATCATGTATGTATTTAGTAAATACATTCAGTTAATCCTCGAATATATCAAGAAACCAAACATCCACCGAGTCTGCTATAGAAATATTTAGACTATCCAATTGATGGGAGATTGGAATTAATCCTCTTCGCTACCTGAAATTCATTCTCGACGGTGAAGGATAATCTTGACCCATCTTCCTGGGTCCACCACATCCTCTGATGTAAATAATAAATCTATGAATAGAAAAAATACAACCAAATCATAACAATAATTACATAATAAAGTATCATCACAACTATGAAAAGGTCCCATGATAAACTTTTTTCCACCAAGATCCAATTCACACTACTGATGGAAGAGTGTGATCATAGAATCCCCTCCAATAGGAATTTTCATTTGTAAGGGTTGTGCTAGATCCAATACTAGTATCTCATGTTCTTATACATGTGTTAAGTCCAAGAAGGAATGGATCATGCCTATGTATATCAAGACTAAATCCAAGGTATAGAATACATATATCGTACCTTAGATCATTTTAGGAGTTTTTGTGTTATAAGCCTCTACTTTATTTAATTTATCATGTCCCTGACCAAAAAATCCATAATCCTGATGGGGACCTTCTTAAGGTGGTGGTGGTGGTATCATATCATAGTGTCGACTATGTCATGTAGCTCTCTCAACTTATATACCACAACCTCTACCCTTTGGTTTCTCTTACCCATGTCATTTCATATGCCTCAATGGCCCTTTGGTTTCTCTACATATCCAACACTACATGGTGGGTTGGACAATCTTGGGTGATGTGGCCTCACCCATCATAGGAATAATATCTCTTGTCAATTTTTTAAATGGAATATTTTTTTAAACCCTAGGTTACATACCCTCTAGTAAGATATTAAATATATTAATCCTTTGAGTGTCAGGTTTTTGATGTCTATAATCCTGGGTGACTACTACGAAAACCAACTGGTTTTGATGAATCTACCAAAAATCTATACATTATCAAGGCATAATCTATCACCCTAGTATTAGTGGGGATAAAAAAGGGCACAATTTCATCTCAAATATATATACATAGACCTTTCTCAAGCATATTTTACTGGAAGTGTGTGTCAGGGAACATATCCTAAAAGTATTGTTTAAGATCGATAAATTGTGATGTGTAATCAGACACTAAAATGATACCCTGGTAAATTTAGAGAATATCATGGATATATAATAATCTCATATCCATTTGAATGTACTCCTTTTAGAGGGGATTCTTAGAATCAATTCAGGGGAAGGCTACCTCATCATGGGTCTACATAATCAAACTTCACTATCACCCTACTGATCCATGAAGAAGACTCAATGTGAGAACCACCATCTAATATGTAGGGGTCTCGATGATATATAATACTTGGACCATGGACTCTAACTAGTCCTCTACCACACACAGGTATAGATACCCTTGTACGCTTAGCGGTCATTTCCTCTAAAACTCATGAAGCATGCTCATCCTTCTTGTGCCATCAACTTAATCTACTGGTATAGTTTATTGTCCAGAATGAGGTAACATGCCATCCTATACTATTCAGGTAAGGTCTACTTGCTACTTGATGGGTGGAAGTGTTGTTAGCTATCCACCTAATGGAAATACCTCCTGAACGGGCCCTGAACCAAGGATACATCACTGAGTTGATCCTCATCATGATTATATATTGATATCCTAGTTAGTTTCCTATGTGAATGCATCCAGAAATAGTCAATATATATCATGTTCAAGAGCATATATGGGGGTTATGACTCAATAATGCAATGGAAACCACAATTCATCCACATCTAATGCATGTACCATTGTTTTCCCTGAAACTGGTGTATCTATATATTAAGTTGAAAAGAGGGTTATCAGAATCCTAGTGAATGGATACATTGTTCAATGCACCATTATTAGGGTCCCTAACCTGACATTTGAACTCAAAACAATTAAATATCATTTTATTAAATCCCAAACCAATCCTCACCTGACTACTAAATCTAATCACTAACCCTAAGACAAACCCCTATGAAACCACTATGTCATATCCCAACCTAATGAGGCCCCACCTAAGTTGGGGGTATACCAAAATCACAACTCTAATCTCACCTCCAATCAACCAGGGGATTGTGACTAGATGATTATGCATAACACACATAATGGAGTACTTACCCTAATATATTTGTACACACACACACACTACTCCATACATACCAAAGTAATGCAGAAAATAAACAACTAGAATAATATATACATGCACAATGTAACATCCCAGTTAATTATAGAATAAGACATGTTCATATATATTAATATTTATGAATAATATATTAATTTTATGTTAAATGGGATTCTTTTTTATGATAGCGTACTCGACATGCAACAATGGGTTTCTCTGAAATCTTATGTTGCACACAACATTGAGCAATACCGAAAAATAATACAATAATAATATTACCATTTTAAATGGTAGTTAATGACTAGTTTTTGTATTGGAGAGAATAAATATAAATAACTAAAATATGATTAAAAAATTAAATTTTTTTAAATTTATCCAATAAATTTTATAGAATTAAAATGAAAATGAATCCAATTTTAAGTATAAAATACTCTAACGTTTTTAAAAGGTTGTTTTACCACCTTTTGATGGAGTAACATTTTTAAATATAGTTTTTTTCAATTTAATATGTTCTATTTGTAAAAATAAACCTATCATTTAGAATAGGTATATTGAAATTCACTTTTTTTTAATTTTTTGTATTTTTATGATAAAATTCATTTTTATGAATAGTGAAAAATACTACATTTTAATTCAAAACTGAATTTTCGTCTATATTATTTATATAGATATATTATCCTTTTATTTGGTTTTAAAGTGTAATTGGATTATTTTTTTATAATTTAATCCAATTTTGGTCATTGGAAATAATTTCACATTTAAATTGGACATTAACACATGTTAATCTTTTGATAGTTTTTACTTCTTAAAAACTTGCTTTCTAGTTTTGACAATGGGAATTAATTTTAAATTAATTAATGAAAATTCTGTATTTTGAATTTGGAAAAATGGATTTCATATTTGGAATCATAAGTTACAAATTATTTAAATAGGTACATCTAATTTTTTGACATTATGAATAGTAAATTCAGTAATTATTTTTATTTACCACTTTTAAAGGGTAAATTAGATAAATAAGGGTAAAAATAATATTATAATAATATAAAACTATCCTGACACATGTCTTAATATTATTTTATGAGTAATGTATGAACCAAACAATCCTTAGTCATAACCATTTGCATTAGGGAGCCACTTGGGTGTGATAATGATATGTTATAATAATTAATTTAAAGTAAAGAAAAATATAACATAAACATGTATCTTTTTACTAAAAAAATTTTAATATAGGGTTATATAACTTATATATTTTACTATAAATAGTCATTATAAATATAAAAAATTTTACTATATCATTGTATTTTATTTATAATTTTAATAAATTAAATATATAAATTTACTTATGACACAATGATGATGCAATGATTACCTTATTAATGAAATATTCAAATAAATGATATTATAAATATTAAAATAAATGTATTTTGAAATTTTTGATACCATAAATGAATTTTATGGATTATTATGAAATGTTATGTGTTAGTTAATATAGTTTTTTATAATTAATCAAGTTGTTATGACTTTAACAAAAATCAATTACTAAATAGTGTCAAAATTGACATAAATGATTTTTTAAAACAAATACTATTAATTAAATGATAAAATAATAATAAAAATATAATATTCAGATAAATTAATTATATAATATTAAAAATTTCATTAATTGTCCACTTTAGATTATATTATAATTTTATAGTAACTATATTAACCATATAGTGTAAAAATACAAGAAGACATGGTAAGAGTTAATTTATTTAACTAAGGGTTAAAGCCAACAGATAAGGTTAAATTTGTAACCTAAACTTGTCTAAAACCTATTGGTTGAGAATATTTAGACCAATAATCATATTATACTCTAAATATATCACTTTGGATCTATTATAATTCTAAAATAAATTTATGATAAAATAATAGTTCAAGACTTTCCTAAAGTGTCCATCCTCACTCTTATAAAAGGCCACCACCTATACCCACATAATCACACCTATCAGGCCCTTTGGATAATCCAAATTCTGCTCATATAATCTCCCAACATATCTACCTTTCTTATATAAGCCTTACCTTGGGAAGAATAAAATTTAAGAAATCCTTTTGGCTCAAATCAAAAAGAGTTTCCTGATTGAGAGGTAACATCTTCTCTCAATCTTCTTTCCTTTATTTTCCTTCTCCACTCCATATGCTCTTCTTATTATATTATTACATAACAACAACAGAGTCCTAAATATTATAGTATTTTTTTATTATAAGGGTTCTACCTACACTCACACACACCTCCATCTAATGGATATAGAACATATTATTTCTGTGTACGTCGAACTACTGCCTCACGAAACGATGATTGTTCAGTTTTCTCATACCACCTCCCATGGTGGACATAATTATGGTAATGTATTTATATATTATATATATTACATTTATATTATCTCTATTTTTTAATTTTTATTTAAAACATACCTCTATGCTTTCCATAATATGTAAATACGATAATTTTATTTGAGGAAGTGTGGACTACCGCCCCCTCAAAGTGATGTGAATCGTTCATGCCATACATGAAACATATAAAGGATGGTGTTAATGAACTTATGTAACATATATAAAATATATATTATACTAGAATTATAATACACCTATGTATCATTTAGTTTTCATTCCTTTAATATGACAAAGAAATGAAAGTAGCATTCATGCGTACGTACGGCCTACCGTCTCTATGAACAATGTATTTCATTTCTTATCTCCAAATATTATGTATTATTATAAATACATATATAATGGATATATATGATATTTAAATCATTAATACTATTTTGGAGATAATTTACTTTTGACCACATGGACAATTTTTAATTATAAAAAATTCATTTTTGACTCATGTACCAAACATCGACAAAATGTCCGATATTAACTCAAATAATTAACTAATTACTATAACATGGTAATAAGTAATATAAGATTAATTAACTTGAAAAATGTTATTAATAAAGTATAAATTAACCTAATTTTATTATTAAGGAATATAAATAATGAATTAGACAAGTCAAACTCGAGGTAAGGGAAATCTTAACTCAATCTCATTTCATTGATTTAAATATCCATGTCATTGTTTTTGTTTTTCCAAGAATATGTGTGAATGAACTCTGATTGTTTTACACTAAATATCCACTTATATTTGGTGTATTTATATTTTTCACACATAATTATTTCATTGATTTATCTTTAATATAAGGATATGATCTTTGTAAGGGATTTCATCTCAATTTAAATTTCATTGAGACTTATTTGTTGTTATGAACCAATTCACCTTTATATAGTGTATATACTGACCTTTGACATATTATATCATGAATAACCTTAATATCATGATATTATAATTTTTTAATGTTATTATTTAATTATTTCTATTCAATTATTTCTCAGGTGGTAAGGGACTCTTTAACTAAAAAATCATTTTAAATGTTTTATAGATTTATTCTTCTAAATCTTTATCATTAATGTCCATGTTTTCAAAATGGATTTAATGATTTATTTATTTGGACATTAAATTTTTAAAATCTTAATTACTTTAAAATTTTCAAAGTGGTATCAGACACTTTGATTCAAAAATCTTATTTTTAAATGTTTAAATATGTCTTTTAAATTGGATTTATTATGTCAATATCTTGAAATTATATCTTATGAATGAAAATGTGGAAATGTTATTTTTCATTTAATTTGCTTTTATGTTTTATGATTATGTTATAGTTCTTGGTAATTTTTTATATATACAAGTGGTTCTTTGATAAATTGAGGGTAGGTGATCCGGTGATATCTCTCTAGTGAATTGGGTAATGTGGTTGAGGTAAATGTTAAGGTTTCTCCTAAGATATTTACGTAATATACTGTGATGGTTATTCTAAATGTAACCATGAAGGTTACTCCCTATATAGCTATGAAAACTACAATGTAAGTATGATATGGATTCTATAATCTACCTTTATGTTTTATGATTTCTATAATGTTTTGTAGTAATCTTATGATTTCATTATATAAGCTAAATAGTTTAAGTTTTATAGGTGAAAAGTATGATTTTGTGAAAAAAAATTCATGGGTTTTAAATATTCATTGAATAATGGTTTTATTCCGTATTTTATATTCCTTACTAAGATTTTTATTCTCATCCTAAATTTTTGAAATTTTTTCCAAAAGGTATAAGGATGGGTTAGAGAAAGGAATAAGTCAAGAAGATTTTTATCAATAAAAAGAAATCATGTTTTGTTTAAAGGGTTTCCCTTGGTGGAAAAGTGGATATTGAGTGTAACTATTCTCATGTAATGTATGGGTCTATCATGTAATAGTTATAGCCTAATTCTTTAAAACTCTAAACTTGAAAATATCTTCAATGTGAAATAAGGTCAAATTATTGACTTAACTCAAGATTATGTAATGTTTATGGCCGAGGACTTATACACAACCTATTGAATACCCAAATGAGAATGAAAATACATTTCTAAAGTAAATTTTGAAATATACATTCCAAATAACTAACAGGAAGGTCTAACCTAACAATAAGAGGAAAAGAAATCTCAACATGCAACCACCATTCTGACCATAAATCCCACTACCACTACCGTTAAGCACCACTAAACACCACCCGCACTAGGTCCTACTATATCTATATCATATATCCTACCATATTCATAACACATGATATGTTTGGGAAGATCTCATGTAGGATTTAGTATATACATATCCAGTAGGACACATTGAAACCACTAATAAGTAAAGCATTAAAGATTTATTCATCTCGAACCCATAACCAAGAAGGTGAATGTAAAAACATATGTAGGGTTAATATAAATTATTTTAATATAATATTAATATTAATTAATTATATATTATATATTTATATTCATTATAATAATATTATCAAATTTTTCAATCAAAAGGAAAAAAATATTCGTTTTTAACCAAATTGGGTTTTCATGCATTATATGGTTTTATTAAAAAGATTGAATATCTTAATTATAAAATTTTAATTTTTTAAAAAAAACTTTATTTTTGAATTAATCATTTTAAAATTATCTTAGGATGAATTTTTTAGAATATTATGAAAAGTTTGATTTTTCAAGGAATAATGAAAAATACTGATTTTTAATGAAAAACTATATTTTATTTTCAAATATTTACAAATTCACATTATATTTTGTATTAGTTTTAAATTTTCATTAGTTAAATTTAATTTAAAATAATCCAATAAATTTTATCTTAATGAATATTATACTTTAATTTTATATAAAAACATCTTTTTACTTAAAAATGATTTTTTTTGAAAAATAGTTTTTCATCGCGTTTTGCAGGTTTAATTTTAAATTTAATTCTATTAATTATGTGAATTGAATTTAATAAAATGGATTACATATTTGGAATAATAATAATTAAATTTAGGTAGTAATTTCAACTTAAATTTTTATCATAATTAATAGTGAAAATAGTAAAAATTTGTTCTCGCAGTTAAGTTTAAAAAAGGTTTTTCGGGGGTTAAACTTAAGTGATAAGGGTTAAAATTACCTATAAAATTTTCTAAATTGTATTTTTTGGAAATATTTAGACCCTATTTCATATCATATTATAAAATTTTCTATTTTGGATCTCTTTTTCTTAATAAATACATTAATATACTTTAATCCTTTTAAAAGATCCAAGTGTGTCCTCTCCCCCACTTTTAAAAGGATAACACTACCCTCTCCTCTCCGAACATTAAAATCCTTTTTATTTTTAAAATACCTGCCCAAATATATTTATTAAATCCCCTCCACATACAAGAGTACTTTTTTTATCATAAAACCAACGTAGTAAGGCTTTAGGTTCAAACCTAAAGAGGTTGTCTGAGGAAGAGGTATAGTTCTTAATCGAGTGTTTTCCTTTTATTTCATCTTATACCCCATTATAATATTATTAAACCATGTTATCAGTATCATCCATATAATTTTATTTTATTGTGTTAATTTAATAAATTATATATATCTCCTCTTCTATCAAATGGTAAATGAAACCATCATTTGTGTGTATGGCGGACTACCATCTCATGAACTGATGTAATTCATTTTCCATCACTACCTCTCACTGATGGTTATAATGATGGATTTAATCTATATATATTATATTAATGAAATATTTATCATTTTTAAAGATAATAAATCATATATTTTCTTACCATTCCATCCATTGAAAAATGATAATGTTGTTCGTGCGTACGTGTGGATTACCACCTCCATGAAGCGATGCGATTCATTTTTCATGTCCACATCACATGAATTATATATATAAGTTTATTTAAAGACTAAATATGATATTTTTTATATAATAATAATTATATAAATATAAAATGATACTTACCTTCTTTCCCTCATGCTCTATAAAAAATGAAAATGTTACTCAATGTATGTAAGGCTTATCGTCTCCATGATTATAATGTAATTCATTTTTCAAAACAATATTTTATAGATGATTTTAAAAGAATAATTAACATATAAAATGATTTTTATTTCATTATTATTATTATATATATGGTTTTATAAGGTACCATTTGTCCATAGTCGACTTACCAAATTCATTTTTAACATATGAGCCGAATATCATTAAAATATCTTACATGAACTTAATTGATTAAGTAATTGTATATCACGTGGTAATAAATAAAATAAAATTAATATTAAACACGAAAATATTTATTAATCAATTAAATAATTAATATAATTTTATTATTCAGGAAGATAAATAACATGCATGATGACTCAGACTCGAGGTAAGGGATACTTTACCTTAAAAAAGTCATTTTAAAATTTTTCAAGATTTATTTTATAAATATTTTTCTTCCATTTCTATATTT
The DNA here is from genome assembly GCA_963277665.1 of Viscum album. Taxonomy (NCBI): domain Eukaryota; kingdom Viridiplantae; phylum Streptophyta; class Magnoliopsida; order Santalales; family Viscaceae; genus Viscum; species Viscum album. Next base: position 121,990,993 of record OY728156.1, read on the forward strand.
GTAAAATTATTTTTTAGATGTATTTATATAGAAATAAATTAATTATAAATTCCATTTTATTCTAATTTTTAATTTATTTCAAAGTTTTTTTTAAAGTAATCTTTTTACATATTTTATACCGAAATGCTTAACAAAAAAGGAAAAAGGAATGTTCTATTTTAATATATACAGTGTAATAATAATTTCCCACTACTATAATCATTATTTTATTTTTGTATTCCTTTACCATATTAAATTCTTTATTGAAAGAAAAACCTTCATTCCCTTTTTTAAGGTATTTTCAAAACAGGGTTTTAAATGGAAAGGATGTTTCAATATCTAGAAATTTTTTTCTTATGGTTGTAAGGAATATTTTTATGTTTATGATGAGTAAAATGAAATAGTTCATGGTTTATGATTCAGTTATGGTTATTAGGAATTATTTTTGATAAAGGGTGAGCCTATTATATCTCATGATGATGGTTGGTCCCAATATAGCTTATGATGACTGATGAGCCTGATATAGATCTCCAATGCATTGGGTAAAGGGACAAAGTTAACCAATTATGTTTATCCTAAGAGATTATTGGAATTTACCCAGTAGGTTATTATATTCTAATAGTTGTTATAAAAGTGATATGTAAATTATTACCCAAGTTACCTACATGGTTTATCTATTATTTATATTCATTTTCATGGAAATATTATGATTTCATAAGGTAAGATATTGAACTTAAGTTTAAAGGGAAGTTTATAAAACTTCTTATGGGTGAAATGTATAATTTTGTTAAAAAAATCATGTATTTTTCATGACTAAAAATAACCTGTAATAAATTTTATTTTGCATTTAATATTTCTTACAAAATGTTTGATGAAAATATTTGGGTAGTGATGTTGATTTATAGGGTAATAAAATATTTATTTTGAGCCTAAAGTTTATTTTGAAAAAGGAAAATTTTTATGAGTATTCATGGACTAAAGAGATTCTTTATTTCTTTATATATGTACCATACTAATATTTTTGTGCTCATCTCACATTTTAAAATGTTTTTCACAGGTTTTTAAGGATTATTAGGGATAAGGATGAGGTAAAGATGAAAATTGTTAAGATATGTCAAGAAAAAAACTTTTATATCTTAAAAGTTTTACATTATGGGAAAAATAGATACTGAGTGAAATTATCCACCTTATGATGTAATATTTATTTATGTAAGTTTTATGAACTATTCTCCAAAACTATAAACCATAAATATCATCAAATGTAAGAGTAAATTATTGACTTAAAACTCAAGATTATGTAATGTTTAAGGTCAGGAACTTATAAATGTCACTAGAGGAAAGGTTTAGATAATTTTAGAGGTTATAAAAATTTAATAAAATACCCTTAACATATTTATATTTATGGTATAGTTTTGAATATTACCATATTGCTTCTTATAACTATGTCTGTTTAGAATGGTTTTCTATATAAGAAATAGGGAAGTTAAAATAGGAAGGAACCAAGAGGAAAATATCCTTCCTGGTAAATAACTTGTAATGGTTAGAATTGTAGCTGAGTAGTTTTTACTATAAAAGATTGTTTGATGCAGGCTATAAATGGTGGTGGCATCCATGCTAAAGAGAATCCAAAACTACCATAGATGAACTTGTTGATAGTGGGTCATTTTATTAGACATTACCTTCCAGTATTCAGTCAGTCTTTTGGATCTGTGGTAGCTAAGGGATGGATTAATGGTCTATAAAATATATTTGAAGTCATGGGTTTTTCATAACATCAAAAGATAACTCTTTATATTTATAATTTTGAAGGTGGAGTTGGTAAATGGTAGTCAATAGTTAATAATACTTGAGAAAGAGAAGAGATTGACACCATATAATGTGATACATTTAATAATATTTTCCTTGATAAATATTTTCATAAGGTTGTCTATATTATGATAGAAAATAAATTCTTATAATTGATTGATGGGGAGTAATATTCAATGGCTATTTATGAAGAAAACTCCACCTGATTAGAAAGATACACACCAAATTTTATTTAGTGTCTTGACAGTAAAATTAATTAGTTTCATTTGTGATTAAACCCAAGACACAAAAGAGCATTAGCCTCTCATAAATTTAAAATTTATGAGAAATTTATTTACTATGATAATAAGGTGAAATATATTTTGTTGATGGCCATATACTCCATGATAACAATGATAAATAGAGATCTCAGTGGGAGGAAAATAGGAATAATACTTTGAAGAAATATAAAGGTGAGAAAATAAAGTTTTCATTTAGTGATAAGTGTGGTAAAAACACCTTGTGGAATGTCTTATAAAATCTTGTAAGTTTTTATGATGCGGTAAGTTTGGGAATATTCCTCGTTATTGTAAATAAAATGATCTTGGTAGTGGTATGAACAATGTTGATAAACAAGAAGTAAAGTTCTTAAAATTTAATGTGATAGTACATTATGCATACGTGTTTTTTAATAAGATAATTAATGGTGGGAAGCAACAGGACTACACGTAGAAGGGTGTGGTGAAATCCTTTGAAACCACTTCGATAGATGTTCATCCATCAAATGAAGTGGTAAAAGTTACATTAATTTTTTATTCAAATAATGTAGATGTCTTGTTTGATTTAGGGTCTAGACATTATTTAATTTTTGATAAGTTTTTTAGTAAAATAAAACTTTCACCTCAAGAAATTAAATCAGTAATTTTGGTAAAAAGACCTAGGTGTAGTATTAGGGAAATAATAATTTTAAAAAATATTCTTTTTATCATCTATGGAATATTTTTCCCTACAAACCATATTGTATTTCCTATTATAGAATTTAAGGTTTTTCTAGGTATGAATTGGATTTTAGTTAAACATGATATGATATATTTCATATACAATGAAGTTATTTTTAAAAATGGGTTTTTATTTGTGTATAATAATCAATTTATACCTTTTCTAACATATAAAGATGCTAAAAAATTGTTAAGATATAAAAATTAAAGTTATCTTGGTAATATTGTTAAAAATAATGGAATTGTTCAAATTAATGATGTGTTGATAGTAAAAGAATATCTATATTTTTTATGATGATTTTCTTGGTATTATACCAGATTGGGAAGTTGATTTTACTATTTACTTAGTGCATAATGCTATGAAAATATCAAAACCCCCTTATTGAATAGCTCAGGTAGAACTTCTAGAATTAAAAAATTAGTTATTGGGGTTTCTTGATAAAGGTTACTTTCATTCAATAACTTCACCATGGGATGCATATATTTTATTCATTAAAAATAAAAATGGTTATATGAGTATTTTCATTGATTATATAGTATTGAATAACATCACTATTAATAATAATCATGTGTTGTGTCATATCGATAACTTGTTTGATCATATCCAGGGAGCTAAGTATTTTTTAAAGTATGATCAAAGGTCTAGGTATCATCAATTGAATGTGAATGAGGATGAAATTAAAAAAATAGTGTTTTATGCTAGTTATGGGCATTATGAGTTTGTGGTTATTCCCTTTGTGTTGATTAATACACCAATTGTATTCATGGATATTATGAATAGAGTTTTCCACCAATATTTGGATTAGTTTTTAGTTGTATTTATTGATGATATTTTGGTTTGTTCAAAAATTTTTGAGGATCATGAAAAATATATAAGGATTATTCTTAAAACCTTGAATGAAAATAATTTTATATATAAAATTTAGTAAATGTGATTTTTTGTTACTGTAGATTTTATTCCATGGATATATCATAAATAAATATGGAAAAACTATTGATCCTGTTAAAATTAAAGTGGTTGATGAATGAAAAATTCCAACAAATGTTACTGATATTTATAGTTTTCTTGGATTATCAGACTAATACTGATAGTTTTTTAAAGAGTTTTCATAGTTATCTAACCCACTAACTAAGTTAACTTGAAAAGGAATTAAGTTTATCTGGATAAAGAAATGTGATGAATGTTTCCAGAAATTTAAAAGAAGATTAGTGAATGCTCCATTTTTGGATTTTTCTATCTATAAATGGTGACTTTGTTATCTACATCAATTATTAATTTAAGGGACTTGGTTGTTTTCTAATACAAAATGATCTGGTGATTTCTTATGCTTCACATAAATTAAAACCTCATACAAAATTATCCTACAAATGAACCAAAACTGGTGGTTGTAGTGTTTACTTTAAAATTTTATATAAATCATTTATATGGAGTAAAGTGTGAAATATAAACTAATCATAAAATCTTGAAGTATATATTAACTTATAAATAGTTTACCATGATACATAGGAGATGGTTGGAATTTATATATGATTATAACTACACAATTCAATTCCATCTAGGTAAATAAAATAGAGTAGCTGATACATTTAGTCAAAAAGATAATTTTACATTAATCATACTATGAATATAACATGATCATTTGGTTAATGATTTTATGAATGTTGGGTTATAAATTTTTCATGTAGGAACTATCCCTATTTTTTCAAGTGTCAGTGAAATTATCTTTTTTAGACAGAATTAAGCAAGCTTATAATTAGGATCATGTTTAAAAGGAAAAGGTAGAATCTATCAAAAAGTTTAGGTTTCTAGAGTTTACTTTTGATGAATAAGGTTTTATTAGATTTTGAAATATATTGTGTGTTCCAAGTGATTTATAGTTCAGGAAATAATTTTTTAGTGAAGCTAATTGCTCTCGGCTTCCATTCATCTTGGAAGCACTAATATGTACAGATACCTTCAAGAACTTTTCTATTGGGATGGAATGAAAACTGATATTGTCAAAATTTCCATGAAATGTTTGATTTGTTAATAGGTTAAGTAAGAATTAAAATTAATGAAGGGGTGTTTCAACCTTTTCTAGTTATAGAGTGGAAATGGGAAAATATATCTATGTATTTCATAGTTGGATTACCAAAGACTTCTCAAGGTAATAATGTGTAATCGGTTATTATTGATCGTTTAACTAAATCTACACATTTCATTCCTATTTGAGATACTATGACTTTAGGTTAGAATTATATACTACATATCAATGAGATAATCAAGTTACATGGAGTTCCTCTCTCTATTATATTTTACCATGATCCCAGGTTTACCTCTAACTTTCTAAAAAGTATTCAGAAGTCATTGGGTACTAAATTAAATTCCTTTTTATCCTCAATCTGATGCACAGTTATAGAAAATTATTCAAACATTGGAAGACATGATTTTATATTATTAAATAGATTACCAAGAAATTTTGGATTATCATATTTCATTAGTTGAATTTTATTATAACAATAGTTTCTATTCTAGTATATAGATGGATCATTTTGATGATTTATATAGAAATTGGTTTTAGACTACAAATTGTTGGGATGAAGTAGGTGAAATTAAGTTTCGGGGACCATAATTGGTAGAATAAATGGTTGATAAGTTAAATATGATTCAGCATTATATAAGGATGTATAATAGTAGGTAGAGAAGTTATGAAAATAACTATAGGAAAGGAATTTATTTCGAGGTAGGCAATTATGTTTTTACTAAAGTATCTCCATCGAAAAGTGTTATGAATTTTGGTAAAATGGGAATGTTAAGTCCAAAATTCATTGAACTATATGAAATTTTGTAGAATATTGGATCGGTTACTTACTGAGTGGTGATGTCTCCAATTTTCTCTCAGGTACATGTTGTATTTCATTTTTCATTGTTAATAAAATATGTGTCGGATGCATCTCAAATTTTGAGTGTTGAACTATTTCAGTTAGAAGAAAACATTTCTTATGAGGATTAGGCAACATATATTCTTGAAAATAAATAGAAATTGTTGGGGATAAATTGATTTACCAAGTTAATATTTTGTGGAAAACCTATATGATTGAAGAAAAAACATGGAAATCAAAAAATACTAAGAAAGAAAAATATCCCCACTTGTTTAAGTAATGAATAAAATTACAAAAAAATAATTCCCAAAAGGGGGAGAATGTAAAAACCTAGGTAATTTTAAGATAAATAATTTCTATTTCTTATTAATATTCATTAATTATATTTTATATATTTATAATCATTATAAAAATATTATGTAATTTTTTAGTTAAAAAGAAAAAAACTTTATTTCAAACCAAATTGGGTTTTCATGCCTCTAATGGACCAAAGGACTTCATTTTTTATTTATTTTGATAATCCACCTTTCAAGGGGTGAGGTGGAACCCTTACAAGGCTCATAGGTGTAAGTATTACAAAGCCCGTAGGCCTTAGAGGAATTAATTTCCCATAGGCTTCAAACATTACATACAACCCAGACTAACTACTTGGAACTACACCTCCATAGCATCTTCATCATGAAATCAGTTCTCCACCTTCACATGGTTATTTGGCTAGGCTTTCCTGTTCATGCATAGGCTTGTCCTGATGGAAGGTGTCATACCCTCCCATTATTACAATATATTTAGCTTCTCCTATGGTGAAGTCTTCTTGCTTGTCCTCCTTCTAAAGCTGGTTCCTTATAGGTAGTCTGGTTTTCATCTGTACTTAAGGTGTCCCAAATTCCTTACTGACCCGAAGGCCTGGGTGGCCCGAAGGCCTTAAAGGACTGAGAGACCAAATTGGTGGCCCGAAGGCCCAAACGGGGGAATAGTCCCGGCTGCTACAGTTCCAAACAGTACATGTTATGGTTACCGCTACAGTACCTGCTACAGTGACTCAGAAATTATGCCTCCACCTGGATTTGATCCTGGGTTGCCTGGATACACATAAGGAGTCCTCACCAACCGGGCTGAGGCTCATGTGCATTGGTTTTTTGTGAATTATATGGTTTTATTTTGAAACTTTATTTCTAAATTATAGAATTTTAATTTTTAAAAAAATTACTTAATTTTTTATTTTTTTTATGTAAAAATTATATTTGGATGATTTTTTAGAATATTTTTGAAAAGTTTGATTTTTCAATGAATAGTGAAAAAATACTAATTTTTATTGAAAATTGTCTTTTCTCTTCAAGTATTTACAATGTAACATTATATTTTGGATTATTTTTAAATTTAATTAGAAATTTATTATTAAACATAATCCAATAAATTTTATTTTAATCAACATTATACTTTAATTTTTTATAAAAACACATTTATACTTAAAAGGGAATTTTTATGAAAAACTATCTTTCATCACATTTTGAAGGTTTTATTTTAAATTATATTCAAAAAATTATATGAATTAAATTTAATAAAATCGATTAAATATTTAGAATCATCATAATTTATATTATATAATAAGGTAAACTTAATTTTTGGTCATAATAAATAGTAAAAACTTTAAAATTTTGTTACCACGATTAAGGTTATAACAGAGTTACTGGAGGGTTAAACTGAAATGATAAGGGTTAAAATGACATATAAACTTGGATAAATTAAATTTATGGAAATAATAATACCCTATCTAATATCATATTTATAAATGGTTCATTTTGGATCCATTTTTCTTGAGTAATACATTAATATATTTTAGTATTTTTTTAAATTCCAAGGGTGTCTTATCGCCCACTGTTAAAATGACATCCCCTATCCTCTCCTATCCGCAATTAAAGAGAATTATGGTTCATAAAATACCTTCCCAAATCCCTTTCTTAAATCCCTACCAATATCATATATCTCTATTTTTATCAAAAACCAAACCTAGAAAGGATTTAGTTATAAACCTAATGAGTTTTTCTGAAGAAGATGTATAGTTCTTAACCAAGAATTTTCATTTTATTTAATTTAATAACTCATTAAAATACTCTTAAACCCTAAAATTAATATATTATATATAATTATATTTTATTATTTTAATATTAATAACCTATATCCATCTCATCTTACATCAAATGGGAAATGAAATTAGTGTTTGTGTGTACGGTGGATTACCACCTCATAAACTGATGTAATTCGTTTTTCATCACCGCCTATCATGGATGGTTATAATGATGGATTTAATTTATATATATGATATTCATGAAATATTTATCATTATTTAAATATATTATAACATATATTTTCTTACCATTCCATCCATTGAAAAATGATATCGTTTTTTGTGCTTACGTGTGGATTACCACCTCCATGAAGCGATGTGATTCATTTTTCATGACCACATAAAATGGATGATATATATAAGTTTATTAAAAGATTTAATATCATATTTATTATATAATAATAATTTTGTTAATATAAAATGATACTTACATTCTTTACCTCATTCTCTTTGAAAAATGAAAATGTTACCCATGCGTATGTACAACTTACCATATCCATGATTGTAACATAATTCATTTTTCATAATCATATTTTATAGTTGATTTTAAAAATATAATTAATGTATAAAAATGATAATTATTTCATAATTATAATTCTATATATTATGTAATAATTACCTCTTTGACCATAGTAAACTTACTATTTTCATTTTGTACATATGATCTGAATATCATCAAAACATCTAATGTGAACTTAATTGATTAATTAATTGTACATAACATGGTAATAAAAAATAAAAATAAAATTTAATAATTTAATAATTTTATTAATAAATTAAATAATTATCATAATTTTATAATTCGAGAAGATAAATAACATACATGATGAGATGTACTTGATCTAAGAGATATTTTACCTTAAAACCCCATTTGAAATGCTATCAAGATTTATTTTATAAATATTTTTATTCCACGTATATATTCTTAAAATTATTTTATAGATGTATTTATATAGAAATAAATTTATAATAATGGTTATTTTATGAAACTTTTTACATTATTTCAAAGTTTTTTAAAATTAATCTTTTCATGTATTTTATATGGAATGTTTTGACAAAAAGGAAAAAAGGAATGATCTATTTTAACGTATATGGAATAAATGAATTTTCCCACCTACATAACAGTTATTTTATTCTTGGATTCCTTTATATGATTTTATTTTTTATTCCTATAAAAACCACCCTTCCCTTTATTTTTTTTATTTTCAAAAAGTGTTTTTAAATGTAATGGGTATTTTGATATCTAGAAAAAAAATTATGTGTGAAAGGAATATTTTTATAAGTATGATGATGAAAATGAAATATTTCATGTGTTGTGATTATTTTATAGTTCTTTATCATTTTTTATGATGAAAAGTGATCCTAATATATTTCATGATGATGGGTGAGCCTGATATAGTTCATCATGATGAGTGAGCTCAATATAATGACCGGTTTGGTTTCTCCTAAGGGATTATTGGATTTTACTAGGTAATTTATTCAATTTGTAAGAGATATTATTAGAGTGATATGAAATTTATTTCCCAAGTTACCTATATTATTTATCTATGATTTCTATGGGTTTTCAAATAAATCTTATGTCTTCACAAGTTAAGTTATTGATCTTATGTTTAAAGGTAATTTTATGATACTTTTTAAGGATGAAGTGTATAACTTTGTCAAAATATTTTCATGACTTTTTCATGATTGAAAAGAAAACTTTATAAGTTTTATTTTTCCTTTAATATTCCTTATGAAAAGTTTCATGAAAATATTTGGATAGTGAAGTTTATTTATTGGTTGAGAAAATGTTTATTTTGAGCCCAAAATTTATTTTGAAAAAAGGAAAACTTTTATGATTATTGACGGAACAATGGTATTATTTATTTCATTTTATACATACCTTACTAAGATTTGTGTACTAATACCATGTTTTAAAAAAAATTCATGGGGTTTTAAGGATAATTAGGGACAAGGATGAGGTCAAAATGAAAATTGAAAAAACATACCATAAGAATAAAACTTATTATATCATAAAAGTTTTGTATTGTGGAAAAAATGGATACATGGTGGAATTGTCAACCTGTTGATGTAATATTTATTTATGTAATGGAGATGACCTAATTATATAAAATTTTAAACCATAAATATCCTAAAATGTAAGATATTGATTTTTTTTAATTAAAACCCAATATTATGAAATGTTTATAGTTGATTCCTTATGGTAAAGTAAAGAAGAATTCCAATACATTATCATAGAAGGAAACATTTTCTAGTGTATAGTATCAAGATCACATCTATTCAAACAACTTAGAATCCATTTATTATAATCCAAAAGTCTCAAGAAACTACATGGAGATTCCCTCATATGGCACTGGAGGATCCTTTCACCATGACCATGGAAAAATTATTAACTCTATTGGGGTATCCCTATCTCCTACAAGATATATGGAAGGTAAAAATTACACTTTGGTGGAGAATCCATATCTCATATGTTCTCTATTTATGGGAGAAATTCTACTCTACATATAGAGGTTACATACCCCATATATGTGGGTGAAATTATTGACTCTATCTGATTCTGAATGTATAAGATCTCATCCCCACACTTACATGGGATAAATACCACTCCCAATTAGGATCCTAATCCTAATGGGTGAGATATCAACCTTGCATGGAAATAATGAGGGAATATTTCATCTCTAAGAGAGTTAAATTAGGTGAAAAGGAATAAAATTTCTTGCGGTAGGGCTACACGGTAAGTTATCTCTATAGGGGTACTCATCATATACCATGTCTATTTGAGCCATGACCCACCGAGGGTATATGGGTTGTGTGTCCAAAACACATGGAATATGAGGCCACATAAGTCCCTGGGCATGTAATCTTTAGTAAATTTCAATATATATGGGTTGGGATTGCATAGTGTATGACTTGGTCACATGGTCTTGTGATACTTAACTCCCCTAGAAACCCTATACATAATATTAGAGATACACACTACATATATTCTTCTAAACCACACATCATGTTGTCATGAATTTTCTATAAAGATTTCTTTATGATGCATCTTCCATTTCTAGTGCCTCTTTCGTCAATTCTGTCAAAAAATCACACTTGTAACTCTTGTAAATCAATTTGAACATCATCAAAGGTTGGTTGAAAGTTGGATTCTTGATATTCATCATTGGATAATAGAATCATCAATTCCTACCATCATCTTTCACATACCGGTTCACAAAACTATCATCATTGATTCATCCTCTGAATTTTTTTGTCCTATTTGATCCTACATCATATCATAATCCACTATACTAAACATGAATCATCAATACCTGGATCCCTCGATTGATTATGAAATTAAATGGGTTCCTATAAAATGGTCAAAGCACTGATTGATCGAATATCTATGATGAACATATATATAATAGAAGCATAAAATAGAAAAAAACACCAAAGTGAGAAATGAACATTGGTCATGTTTAGTTTTTCCACTGTTCATTGATGGAGGATAAATAATAATAAAAAAATACATAAATTCCAAGTAAAATTGTAAACCAATATATTGGTGATCATCGTTTCTATATTAGGTTCTTCAAAACTAATTTGTAATCAAATCAATATAAAAAATCATAAATAAAGTAATAAAATAAGTTCATACTAAAAAAATGATCATTTGTTGGTGAAGAACATGTATACTAGAATTATGATAAAATAATCTTATGTATTTATCATTCACTACATGAACTTTCATGATTAGTGGTGTAACTACTCTAGTTTTGATTTATTATTTCTTTGAATATTTTTATGTGTATATATGGATTTATCCTCAAAGTCGGTATGGTTTTTGGGTGTATCATGACCCTGAAATAAATATATTTAAAATAAGAATATATTTTTAAATCATGATCATGAATCATTTCAGTGATTATGGTTTCCCCATTGTTCGGGACCTTATATGGTAAATTTCATACCACAGTTGATTCTAGAATGTGGAGTTTACCCTATTCACGGCCTAAGATTGGTCGGCACCATGAGTTTAGTAGAGGAAGGTATTGGTGGGTGAATTTAATAAAATGAATAATTTATTTATTTATTTTATTTAACAACCAAAATCTAATCCTTTATAAATACCTAATTATAAAAAAATAGCAGGGTTAGCCACATAACCCTAGGAAGATTTGAGTGAAGGATTGGGAATTCTTTGTTGGTGGATCAGATCAAAGAATTTCAGGCGATCATATCAAGGTGGATCAAGAGGAAGTGAATGTAATGGGTCTTCTTCATCACTGGATAATTCTTTATTCATCAATGATCAATCCTAAAACAAGGTAGGGAATGTTATTTAAGGATTTCATCCTTTTATTTCATTTAAAATCTTGGATTTAATTATCTACTTTTTTATATGTGATTTATTTAATCCTTTTCATAAGACCTATTGCATTTTTATATTTATAATCTGATTAAATCCATTTATTTCTCTTATAATCACCTGGTATTTCCTGATTATATGATCATTGGTCAAGATTTCTCATAAAACAATGGATTCACTCTACTTATGTTCATTTCTCCCCATTGTTCTTCATGTTATTCTTCATTGTACCATGAAATCATATTTTTAAATTGTTAGGGTGGGTTTGAGTTTGATCTAACCCCCATATTCATGGTGATTGTGAAAATTATGCACAGGATAATAATTTATGGATGGATCAGGTTGGATTGTGGATAGAGGGAGATGCCTCCGTAGATTTAGAAATGGAGTGGATATGGGAGGAATTATAGGAGGCACGATGTCTCATTATAAGGGTGATTATATACCCTATTTATGGAAATCTGATCCTGGAGATCAATGTTTCGTGATGGACTCATCAAGTCAAATGATGGGATTCAAGATAGAAAAAACAAATTTGAAATCCACATGAAGGATCTGAGTTTTTGTGAAAAATGCGACTGCACGCCATGTAGTGTGGAAAAACAGATGTCATGTTCTTTGGTTTTACACTGTGACTAGGGTTTATGGTTGAGTTAAGGAACAAATGTCATGTGGCTAGGCCCACACACCATGTGACCCTACTCAGGTAGCCAAGCTATGTTCCAGTTGTACTCATCGTGGGACCTCGGGTGGTCATACACTCCATGTCCCTTATAGACACTCCATGTGGATATACATGGCCAACTGAGTCATGTTCCATGTGTACACACCCGGGACCCCAGGTGGTCATACATGTTGTGACTCATACATACATATTGTGTGTCTATGCATGGACATCTGATCCGTGTACTGAGTGTACATGACCAGGACCCCTGGTGGACTTATATTTCATGTCCCCTGTATAGAAATGTTGTGTGGTATGACATGTAATCACAACATATTTCCAAATTATAACATACCTAGGTGGTGTGGTGAGGTAACACTTCATTTGGACCCTCATAAATGTTGTGTACTTATCCCTAAAGATTCTTCCTCTTGTATCTCCTTCTTCGGGGTTCGGATTTTCACCACAATTAGCCCATCCTAATTTTTTTCCACATAAAATATGATGGTAGACTTCATTGTGGCATAAAATATATGATGTGGGGTGTTTTGATCATGATAGTTCTTTAGGAGTCACTTGACGATGACAAAGATCTAGGCAGGATCATCATAGAGATTTCCGGGTTGGTACTCCCATGTCACACCAGGGCATGCGTCCCCTATACTCTTTACATATATAGAGGTGATAATTTCACATACCATATCAGGGAGTGGTTCATCTACCTATGGAGTGGTACTCCCCCATATTCGAGCTCCGATGATGAGTGGGTCCTCCATTGGAGTTGTGGATCCCTCGACTGTAGAGTACAGTGGCAAGGGATGGGTCCCTCCACAAATATTTTTTTGAGGTTTCATCTGATATTGGGCATCAAAGATGGACCTTTAGAGATATAGGTAGGCTCATAATTCTTGGATGGGCTGTGAGATAGAGATTCACTTTCTCTCTCATCTGGGTTTCTTTATGAGCATATATATATGTATGATGGGTTTTGTTTCCCTCTTAATATGGGTTGATATGACTACCATTGTATCTTTATATTTCTCCCTTTTTGGTTTTAATATCATACTAATATGTATATATATACTCACCCCTACATGGGAATTGTCTGTACATGTCATTTCTTATGTAGATGATGGATAAATCATCAATGAATTTGATAGATTATAGTGATACCTAGGTTCACTAACCACATATGGTGGTTGGACTTGGAGATCAAGAGTTTGGATCTCTCGGTTTTCCTTTATTCCAGTTTTTGTGAGGTTGAGAATTCATTTCTGGTTTGTTTGTTTTCCCCTTTATGCTTTGGATTACTTTGTAGTACTCTGATATATTCCTTATAGTTTATTTCATATAAGGTTTCACTCTATATGTTACTATATTTTATTATTCCTTTTCAATTTTTTATGGAGAAAATTGTGTGTGTGTGTGTGTGTGTGAAGTTACTTTAGTATAAGGCCTACCATTTTATATTATGACAACTTAGTACTTGTCACAATCCCCTAGCCTATTAGAGGTGGTTTTGGGGTGGTCATGTCTCGCCCTTCCACCAGACAGGTAGGTCCCGACCAGTCAGGTTGTGGTAGAGTAATATCATAGGTAGTTCATCCTTAGATTGGTGTAGAGATGGACCTATGGTGAGGATTGTTTTGGGAAATTATGGAAACAATTTAATAGTGTTTCAAGCATGGATTTCAGTTTAGGGAATCTAGTGTTGGTGCGGAGGCTAATATATCTATTCACCAAGAATTTGACTTCCTACTTGTTTACTCGGTATACTGAGAAATCAGTTTTAGGGAGCCATTGGGACATGAATAATATAGGATTGATTCCATTGACTATCCTTATTTATTCAACACCCCATATATATGATCATATAACCATACTATGTGTGGATCACTTTCAGGATGTCTTTGCGAGGATAGTCATCCAAGTTACTGATATAGAATCGTGATAAATATTTTTTGAGTGATGAGGCCACAGTTCAGGGGATATCTCATGAGGTGTTTCCTCTATATGGTTAGGGAGAATCACCCCCACCTATTGAGAAATATATAGTACTAGTAGGGTAGGATAATTATGATCACAAGCTTAGTGTGCTACTCATGTTCCATCATCAAAGATCCCTGAGGTTCTTTAGTGATCCAAACCCATAGGCAGTGTTAGATTATCATGAGTTGGTGGTTTGAGTATTCAGGTGGGTTTAAACCTGAACGATCATATCTTTTCATTGAAAACTAGTCTTTTCAATGGATTAGTTGGGAACTGGTGGATTCTAATGATGCAGACCCATGATGAAGTGATTCTCTTATGGTTAGATTTCTAACCGTTATTTTGTGATGAGTAATACCCTTGTACTGGTTCTCCGTATGTATCCAAAAGATTATTAAGCTACATCAGTGTATCTTTTTATTTGTAGAGTATGTGGTGAGGTTCACTAACCTCACACATTACTCTTTGTATATGGTGTAAGATGGATTCTTCTGGGTGTGAAATTTTAAACTTGGTATCTGCAGAAACTTCTTTCCAACATAGTCTCCTTGTGTCTACCAACCTATGAATGAGTTATAGAGAGGGATATGGTGAATTATATATTCCTAGAAAATGGATGTTATCTAGTTATAGATGATGGTGGGCATCATGTGTCTTAGTCATCTGTAGTAGCTAGTAGGCATCAGACATCAAGGTCTCGACAGAGGATGAATTCTCACACTCATATGTAGATGCATTGATTTATAGCTTTGGTATCACATAAAGGATCCATACAATCATGTGAGGGATGATTTTATGATTGTTATGGTATGGGTTACATCTATTGTGATTTCATCACATCTCATGCTGGGAATGATAGGCAGACGGTGGATGGACCACCATAGTAGAGGCAACGTGTGATCAGGGATCTCATAGGTGTGGTCAGGGTGTCCCATAGGGAGGTGATGCAGATAGAGGAGTAGGAGGATCTTTGATGTTTGGAGCTTCTAGTATAGACCGATGTTATGAGCTTCTTCCACCACCACCACCAGGTGTCCCATGTCAGTCTCATAGGGCCGGCCGTTGAGACCGTAGACAGCTTTAGGGTATTGAGGGCTATAACCAGGCTATGCACAAAATTATTCAAGGTATGATCTATGTCTTTTTTTAAACATTATATTATACATTTGGAAATAAAAATGAGTCATTACTTTATACCCACATCCCTCATGTGATATCTAGATCACCCCATTGAGACCATATCCTAGTATCTTTTTCTAGAGGTTCCAACTGTGTGTTATTCTTTGATATCACTTATCTACCAATAGTGTGAGATGTCGCTTGGTGGAGAAAGTTTATCATGGGACCTCTTGGTCATAAAAATGAATCCTTATGACTTCAACATGGGTATAGAATTTTTTTCTATTGTTAAGGCCCAAATTGATTATCATCCTAGATGAGTTAGATGCATTCAGATATATGGGATGTGATTCTACTTTGTGGGTTTTATAGATCTCATGGATAAGCAAGTGGGTATTGTGAGAAGGAAGTTGCAACCCGTCACCCATCAGGTAGAGAGCTCATACTTTGGTGATGTGGGATATTTAGGCATCTGGAATCCTTCAATAGTGTAGAAATATATGGACATATTCCCTGAGGGTGTTTTGGTACTACCTCTATAGTGGGAGATAGGTTTCTGCATTGACTTGCACCCTGAGACCACACCAATATACTCTTTGGAAAATAATATGTCCCCTACCAGGCTCTGGGAGTTGAGGGTTCATTTAGAGGACCTTCAAAAGAAGGGTTTCATCAGACTTTCTATGCCTCCCTTGGCATCTCCAGTTTTGTTTGTGAAAAAATTGTATGGGATATTGAGGTTTTTTGTTGATTATCATCACTTGAACCAGGTAATGATAAAGAAAAAGTACCCCTTGCTAAGTATTGGTGACCTATTACACTATTTGATAGGTAAAATTTTCTTCTAGAATATTGATATCATGTTCTTCTACCACCAGTTGAGGTTTTGAGAGGATTATATTCCAAATATAGCATTATGATGTTTCTATAGACACTATGAGTTCCTTTTGAGGCCTTTTGGTGTGACGAATTCTCTCACAGTGTTTATAGATCTTATTAATAGGGTCTTCTAGCCATACTTGAATCAATTTTTTATTGTCTTCATAAAAGAAGTACACATTTACTTTGTGATAGAGGAGGGGCATGAAAATCATATGAGGGTAGTCTTAGACATACTCTAAGAGAACAAAATTTATAGTAAGTTCTTGAAGTGCTAGTTTTGGATTCACAAGGTTCACTTTTTTGGGCATGTCATTTCTGATCATGGATTAGATTTGGACCTAGTGAAGATTGATGTGGTGCTTTATTTGTAGCCACCCAAGAATGTGTTGGACGTGCAGAGTTTTCTTGGATTGGAAAGGTGCTATAGGAGGTTTATGGAAAAATTATTTGGTATTTCATCCCATTTAATCACTCTGACATGGAAAGGGATTCCATTTTCCTGAATAGAGTAGTTTCAGGGAGCCTTCAAGGAGCTAAGGCTAAGGCTGATCAGTGCTTCTATTTTGAGACTACCAAAGGATGTTGTAGAGTACATAGTATTTTACGATGCCTCTTAAACTGGTATTGGTTATGTTTTGATGAAAATTTAGGTAGTGATCACATATGGGTTGAGGTAGTTGTGACCCAACAATAAGAACTATGCAACTCATGACCTAGATTTCACAGCAATAGTCTTTTCCCTAAATATGTGGAGGCATTATCTTCTGGATGAGAATTTTGTTGTCTAATCATACCACCAAAGTCTCAAGTATGTATTCACTCAGAGATATATTAACATGAGAAAAAGGAATTAATTATATTTCCTATTGGACTATGACTTTGATAAATATATAATCCTAGGAAGGGAAATGTGGTCACAAATTCCCTTAGCATGAATTCTTGTTCTCACTTGGTGGAGGAGGTTTCTAAGTAGTTGGATTCTTTGAAACTGGCCTTGGTGGAGGAGAGGGGTGTAGTTTTTCTTAAATCAATAGTGTTGACTCATCTACTTATTCAACATGTGAGGGAGTCTCTATTGGGAGATATCAAATGAGAGGTTCTACATGACCATATATCCTCAGGAGATACACTATTTGGATTTTCTAAATGAGGGGATCACGTTATCCTTTTATAAGGATGGATGGTGGTTTTGTTCATGTTTCATGAGGAGGTGATGATGGAGTTTAACAGTTCCCACTTGGTTGTAAATCTTGGTGTTGTAAATAATTACAAGGACCTTTAGTGGTAGTTTTTGTGGGTTAGAATGAGGTAGATCATAGCTGAGTTCATCTCTCAGTATCTCACATTTCAGTAGGTGAATGTTGACCACTGGGTTCTAGCAGGTTTGACACTACCTCTTGAGATCTCATAGTGGAAATGGGATGGTATATCCATGGATTTTTTGATATTATTTACATGGAAAGTGAGATTCCATGATGTTATCTGGGTGATTTTTGACTGAACTACAATGTTAGAACACTTTTTTTTCATTAGGGAGAAGAGTGTGGTTGGGATTCTGGGGTAGTTGTACATGCGGGAGATCATCTAGCTTCATGGGGTACCCTCAATGATTGTCTCTAACCATGGTGTTCAGTTCATGTCATGGTTGTGGAGAGGCCTGAAGGAGGCATTCAAGACCCAGTTTAGGATGAACATGGAGTTTTAACCCTAGAATAATGGCCAGACTGAGTGGAATATCTAAGTATTGGAGGATATGCTGAGAGCTTTCATGTTAGAATTTGATTGGAGCTAGATGTATCACTTTCCATTGGTAAAGTTTTCATATAATAATAGATTTCCCTCTACTAACAGCATGGAACCTTTTGAGGCCTTGTAAGGAATACCTTGAAGGTAAAATTTATGTTAGACTGGTATTTACAAGACACCTCTTGTTGGGAAAAAGATGGTTTAGGTGATGGCGGGGAAGGTTCAGGTGATTTGAGAGAACATGAAGATAGGTAAAAAAGGTGGAAATATTATATATATCAGCATCATAGGCCCTTGGAGTTTGAGAAGGGAGACCATGTTTTCCTAAGAGTCTCTCCACAATGAGTATTACAGAGGTTTTTTTGGGGAGAAAAGTTATCCCTGAGGTTGATCAGATCATTCAAGATCCTATAGATGTTTGGCAAGGTTTCTTACCACCTAGCCTTGCCCTCGTAGTTATATCAAGTGGATGACATCTTCTATATGTCATAGTTGAGAAGAAATGTTCATGACCCTACACACATTATTGACTAGGTAGAGTTCAACATAGAGGATAGATCTACCAGCACAGTGAACCCAGTGGAGATCAAGGATCGACAGGAGTGGATCCTTCCTAAATAGAACATCCCTACGAGTCTGAGAGATAGATGCGGGCTCAGTACCCCCACCTTTTTGTGTATCTTATGAATTTTTGGGTAAAAATCCTTTAATAAGGGGATAATTTAGTAAATTTAGTTTTTATGTATTATTCCTTTGAATATTTTTATTTATATATATGGATTTATCCTCAAAGTTGATGTAGTGTTTGGGTGTCTCGGGACCACAGAATTGATATATTAAAAATAATAGTATCTCTTTAATAAACTTATGTGCATCGTTTCAGTGATTATTTTTCCCATTATTAAATACATTTAATGTGAAATCTGAGACCACTTTTGATTCCAAAATGCATATTTTATCCTAGGTGTGGCCTAAGGTTGGTTAGTACCAGATGCTCGATAGAGGCATCCTTTGGAAGGTGTGTTTAATAAAATATTTTGTTATTATTTTATTGAATAAAATCAATATAATCCTCTATAAATACCCAATTATAACAAATTTCCAATGTTAACCACATAACCCAAGGAATATTTGAGTTAAGGATTGGATGTTCTTCATTAGAGAATCAGATTAAAGAACGTTGGATAATTAGATCGAGGTAGATTGAGAGGTAGAAATCACAGCGGGTCTTCTTCATCACCGGAAAACATGTTATTCATAAAATATTGATCCTAAAATGATTTAGGGTACATTATTTATGGATTTTTTTCTTCTATTTCATTGAAAATAAAGGATTTTATTATCTATTTTTTGATCTGTGATTTATTTTATCCTTCACATGAGCCCTGTTTCCTTTTTTACATTGATAATCTGATTGAATAAATTTTTTCATTTTTCAATAACCCTTGATACATATATTATGTGATTATTTTATGTGATAAATTGGCCAATTATGGATTCACTTTTCTTATGTTCATTTCTCCCCACCGTTCTTTGCGTTCTTCAATATTATCCCATGAGTTCATTGTTTGACATTGTTGGGGAAGGTTTGAGCATGATCAAACCCCCCATATTAATGGAGATTGTGTGAATGGAACATGTTATAGTGATTTTCATATGGATTATGTTGGATTGTGAATAGATGTATATGCCTCTATATATTTTGATTTGGAGTGGTGATGGTACGCATGACGGGAGGCACGATGTCTCATCGGAAGGGTGCTCGGTTTCCAAATTCCATCCATCAGAGGCTAGAGATTAAAATTTGGTGATAGCCCCATCAATTTTGTGTGGTAAAATGGTGGGATTAAATTTGTTGAAGGTAGATATAGAATTTTCATGAAGGATATGAGTTTTTGCAAAAAAAACACTACATTTCATTAGTACAAAAGAACACACACGGTGTTCTTCTATTTTCCATAGTGGCTAGGGTTTTTGGCTAAGTTAAGGATCATATTCTATGTATTCAAGTCAAAAAACCATGTGAACCTACTTGGGTATCCAATCCGTGTGCTAACTATACATTCCCTAGGACCCTAGGTGGCCATACACGTCATGTCCCCTACAAACACATCGTGTGGTTATGCATAGCCAGTCGAGCTGTGTGCCAGGTGTACACACCCAAGACCCCAATTGATTATACACACAATGTCCCCTACAAACATGTCATGTTTCTATTCATGGACAGTCGATCTGTGTGCCATATATACATGCCCAAGACCCTGGGTGGACTTACACATTGTGTCCATGTGTGGACACATTGTGTCCCTGTGTGGACATATTTTGTCCCTGTGTGGACACATTGTGTCCCTGTGTGGACACATTGTGTGGTATAACAAGGCATCCCAAGTGATTTATAGGGGATAACAAACCCAATTGGTGATGTGAGGTCACACATTATGTATACCCCTATAAAATTCATTTACATATCCATAAAATTTATTCCTCATATATATACTTCTTTAGGACTCATATTCTGGCTCGTGATTAGCCTATCATGAGTTTTTTCCCACATAGAATGTGATGTTGGACTATGTTGTGCCGTATAAGATACGATGTGACATGTTCCAAGCATGAAGTTTCTTTAGGTGAAACTTGATTATGACATATATCGGGCCATGATCATCAAAGATATGTTGGGGTTAATACTTCTCTATCACACCATGGCACGGGTCCCCCATAATGTTTACATAGGTAGTGGCGGTACTACCTAATACCATAGAAGGGTGTGATCCCTCTACCTATAGAGTGGTACTACCTCATCGTTGAGATCCAATAGAGACTGGTTCCTCCACATGAGTTGTGGATCCCTCGACTATGGACCGTAGTGAAAAGGGGTAGACCCCTCCACACATATTCTAGTGAGGTTGCGTATGATGTTGGGAATCGGAGATGGAACTTTGGATCTGCATGAAGACTCATTATTCTTGGTTGGGATATGAAATGGAGATCCCCTTTTTATCTCTTACATGTTTCTTTACGATCAAATTATATATATATGTATGTATGTATGTATGTATGATGGGTTTCATTTGCCTCTTTCTATGAGTTGAGCTAACTATTTTTGTATCTTTCTATAGCTCCCTTTTTTGGTTTTTGAGGCATCCTACTTGGTATGCATATGATTAACACTACATGGTATTTTCCCATATAAATAATCTCTTATATAAACTATGGAAAATCAGTGGTGACTTTGGTTGAGCATAGTTATTCTTGGGTTCACTAACCACGTACATTGGTTAGACTTAGAGATCGGGAGTCGAGCTCTCTCAGTTTTCTGTTATTCTAGTTATTTCTAGGTTGGGAATATATTTTTCCTCACTACAATTTGGATTAATTTTTTATACTCTGATGTATTCCCTAGAGTTTATTGCACTCATGGTTGTACTCTAGATGTTACAATCTTTTATTATTTTTCTACGCTTTTTCATGGTGACGATTGTGTGCATGTGTAGGTACATTAGGCTATGGCCTCCCATTTTATATTATGCCTTCTTGGTTCTTGTCACTAGCCCCTAGCCTATTGGAGGTGGGATTATAGTGGTCACATCTCAACCTTTTTTATCCAGTTAGGACACAGTGGGATTGTTCATGACAGATGGGTGGAGAAGAGAAACATGTGTTGTCATTGTTATAAATTCTTCAACCCCAAGTCTCCCACCAACGTCAATTCCATAAAGAGATATATATTTATACATATATCAAAATATCTAGGTTTATGTGGATAACGACCAGGATTTTAAATTTAGAGATATAAATAAGAAATTTCTAGGTTAATTTCCATAATAAAATAAACTAGATTAATAATTTAATTTATTCATTTTAATCTTCCCACGACTTTGCATCACCCTGAAACCCGATGTGGATGAAACTTATATTTCACCTAGGATAAAGACCACATTTTAGACTCAAAAATGGCCTCAGTTTCACCATAAGAGGCCCCAATTATAAGATATATCATAATTCATGTGTGAGTGTAATAAATATTTAAATAAAATAAAATACTCAATGTCGAAGTTCAAATGACCCTCGATAATTATGCCATCACTAGAATAAAATTTAAGAGAATTAATAAAAAAATTCAAAGGGTCCAAACCATACTATTATGGTTGTCATAAAAGGATTCAAGACCATGTCTTAAATATTTAATAGAGTCTTGGACTAGGTGTGAAATCAATTGAGGGATGAGCTAACATCTCATCCTCCCATCCAAGGTGTAACCTAAAGTTTCATTGGTATGTTCTAGTGATCATCTACCTTTTAAAAGAAGGTCTAAGTCAACTCAAATTGCATGGGTGTGGGGGCATGTCAGAAACACCCACCATTAATAAGACATGGTTTTAAAACTGTCACTAATATTTCCAAACAAAATAATGATAGGAATTGACTCTATAGATAACTTTTCACCTACTAAACATGAAATATCATCCACCATTATATAAATAAATGGAAATCAATATATTGATATAATTAATAAACAAAAATAATGAAATATAAATCATTTATGTATGTCAAGCATCCCTGAAAAATACAATATAAAGGATAAACCTTCCATAAACTCCAATGTAAACTCATTTTGAACACATGGGATAGAAAAAAAAACCCATAATGGAAAAACCAATGTGTTTATCTCAATGAATACTCTAAGTTATCTTCCACCGTCACTCTCATCAATCTCCAGCATTCAAGAATATTTCCAAGCTAAAACCACTAGTCTACATGTACCTAAGAGAAAAATACACAAGTGCACATGCAGGAGTGAATAATAATACTCAATATGGTCATCCCATAGAGTGAGTTAAGTCCCATGAATAACTAGTGTCAATGTGTATAATTGATATGCATAATGTAAAAAAATCAATACACATAATATCCATGATCCATTTTATCACAAAGATACTTGTAGTTCATCGTATTCACACTCATAATTTAGAAATGTATTTATATAAATATATACCACATGCCTTAGAATAATAATAAAAATAAGTCTCCCTATGAACTATATCCTACTAGAGCCCACTAGTAACCCAGGATCTATGACCATACCTCAATTAGGACCTTAGTTTCTTAGGGATGGGTAACAGTCATAAATCTTTATCCATCTAATGATAAACCACATAATCACCTCAATGAATTTTGGAACTCATCCTACACATAAGTGAATGGAATTCGTATAACATCACATTACCCACTGGTCAATAATATCCACAAGAATAGAATGTTTCCATAATTCATATCATAAATGACATAAAATAATGATATCATATCACACATCCCCATCATAAATCCCACATTCAATTAATCACCCAAGGTTTACTACTATATCATGTCAAAGTGGAACCTCTATAACTAGTCTACCTTGAATCATACTCAGTGTGTCGTCATTTGCCTCAATCCTAGGGTTGTGAGAGAGAAAGAGAATAAATTATTAGTTTAATCATTTTTATCCTCAAACCAAATATAATTGATGGAAATAATAATATATACTTATTTATATCATTAAATTTCACTAACCCTGGGCTATGGGTGATAATAAGAATAGATATATGAATGTGTTATCACCTATCTCTAACCTAGGTCAATGGAAGAGAATGATAAAGGAATCCATCAACATATTTCAATCACTAGACTATTACACATATAAGAAAGGTAAGTGATAAAAATATCAAATTGTCCAAGTCATGATCAATCTATATATCACATAAAAATTCTATATAATTTTTAGGTCTATAGAACCTTCGACCGAGAGTAATCACCCAAAACATGCATAGAAAAAACCAAGGATTGGAACCAACTAATCAAAAAAAACCACGTGCATGATGTACCAAAATTTATAATACAAACTAAACTTAATTCATTACAATACAACACACACGAACAATCCAGATATGAACTTCCAAAATAAAATGATTGAAATAAACAAAGTCAAAAGAAAAACACATGTATTTATGTGGTTTAGATTAAGTCATATTCTACAAATGGGAATGCTGAAATAATTTTAGTTAAGTTAATACGAGATGATTAAAATTTTGAATAGTCCCTTGTTATCATAATGAATCCACCATACAAATATAGTAGAACCCAGTTGGTTCAACCGGTGCCATCGTCTTCTAATATTCATGGATTGTAAACCCACTTGGATCATATCTTCTTGGGAATCCCTTTACTTGGTCAAAGGCATACACCGCCTTAACTCCCCATTTCGGTGAACAATGAACACTTTTGAAAAATATATGATTTTAATCTTATATAATATTCTAATGACCCTTGCATATACCCCATCTAAGACAAAAACCCTTATTTAATATCATAAGATACTATTACGTATCAACAGAGTTAAACCTTATGCAATACCTTTGCATCTTTTCACTTATATCATTCAAACTCACCAGGATTGATTCCAAATGACTACTTCTCACTACCTACTTATGAACTTACAAACATTGCATGTTTCTACTCCACCGTCTCTATTTGGGACTTATAAATTAAACTTCCAAAATCACTACTTTATTAATTTCATATAACTTAGCTAGAAAATGGTTTTTTCATGGTTTAATGTAATAATATTCTGTATGGGGACCTTTTTTCAGGATTAAACAATAATTACTCTATCAGTATCCACAAAGACACTTCTACTCTCAATCTTCCTTTGTAGATGCATGTTTCCTCCATCATACCTCCAATCATCCCAGGTTGACTGAGGTGTAACACAACCTTAGTAAATCCAAGACAATAACCTCAGCCAGTATATTTAATAGATTATTATCTTTATCCACCTTTTTTAGATCCAGCACTTTGTCCTCCAATAACTTATAGTGAAATGATACTTCAACAGAATGTTTTTCCCTATAGTAAAATATAATATTTTTTGTTAGGTGAATTTAACTTTATAAACCACAAAACAGTACCTCATTCTATTAACTTCTTCCAAGATCCACTAAAATCTCCTTTAGAAAAATCTACTCCTTCCTAGATTCCATTAATGAAATTTACTCTACTTCCATTATTGAAAGTGAAACTATCGGTTGAAGTTTCGATATATGACTCATTATTGTGAATTTGTAAGTGAAAAAATATTCATTGTTTCTTCTCTAAGTATTTTAATATCCTCCAAATTCTGAATCAACAAACCCTTGAAATGTATCATCCATTTTAATTTAAAGATAAAAACTTTCAAAACCTTGAATATATTGGAGGATCCACTTTATTGCTTCACAATTTTCACTTCTTGGATTATCAAAGAACCCAATAACTACTCCCATAGCATACTTAGTATCTGGTTGTGTACAAACCATAGAATACATCAAGATTTTTACTACTGATGAAAATTAACATTTTCCATGGACTCGTCATCACCTATTATTTTATGTCTCTTCTACTTTATTAAGTTGAAATATTCATCTATAGGAGTGGTAGATAATTTCACCTCACTCATTCTGAACCATTCCACCACCTTTCTGATGTATTCAGATGGACCATATAATAAATTTATAGAACTTAGTTCACTTACAATCCACATACTCAAAATCCATTTTACTAAAATGTGATCCTTCATCTCAAAAAATTTGGAAAATTCCTTTTTCAACCCATCAAACTTTCATTTACTAGACCGGTAATAAACATGTCATAAACATAGAGAAGTAAGATGATTAAACTACCATAATAAAATGTATTTTGGTACAAATAATTATCTTCATTACTCTAGATAAACTTTTTTTCTTCCATAAAGTCATTAAACTTTTAATTCCACTACCTTAGTGTTTGATTCAATCCAAAAAGGCATTAATTCATCTTTCACACAAGAACACAACCATCTAGATACTCTATATAAGTCTCATTATCTAAGTATCCATCATGAAATATTATTTTCACATATAACTACTCCATATTTAACCCTTCAAAGAAACCAATATGAGTACTATCTGAATATTTATGTGTTTAAAGACCATAGAAAAGATCTCATAAAAATACATGCCTTTAGTTTGTTGAAAACCATTTATGACAATCCTTTACTTATACTAAATTTTACCATCTACTTCCTCATTTAGTTGATAAGACCAATCATTTTGAATCACTCCCCTCTCTATAGGTTGTTCCATTAGCTCCCATATTTCGAACACATATAAGTAATCAAATTCCTCTATCATAGCTAACCATCACTTACTTGAGTCATTAAAAAATATATCCTCATCAGATATTTCAGGTTCTACATCATCCATGAGAAGAAAATATTGTATAAAAATTTTGTATATCTTCACTTAGAACCAAATCCAGAAGACTGGCACAACTATCTTTACATCTTAGCTCCTTTGAGAACCACTACATCCAGAGCTTCACCTTCTAGAGATCTTCCCTGAGCTTCCATAGAAAATGAGTTTTCCAATACTTATAAAGATGGAAACACCATCAAAACTTGACTATCATTTAAAACTTCTTCCTGATATTCTAGTGTTTTCATAATTATCACTCTCTAAACATTTTGAAACATTCATAATGTTTGTCTTCCATTCAAACAATCCTTATCTTGTGATAATTCTTTGATTACATCTACAAATGTTTCTTGGTTTTTATATTTTCATAAGATCTTTTTATTCAATATAATATTACAAATTTATAAAACCTTATATAAGTTTTTATCCCATATATTAAATCCAAGTACTCCATCATCATACCCTATAAAGAAACATGCTTGATACTTAGACTCTCACTTGTACCTTTATTTAGTATCAATGTGGCCATAGGTGAGTGAACTGAAAAATTTGAGATGGGAGATTCTAATATTTATTCTAGATTTGAATGCTTCATAAATTTCTTACCCCAAAAAAGAATAATGTATTTTTTTCAATAAGTAAGCATAAAATCCATAGTTTCTTCATAAAACTCCTTTGCAAAACCTAATTGAATCCTAATGATCCTTTCCATTTCCACTAAAGTATAATTCATCCTCTATATGACTCCATTTTGTTCCAAAGTAATATGTATAGTATTCTAAAATTTTATGCATTTTTACTAGTAAAACCTCTATAATTCCATGCTTCTATATTCCCCACTATTTTCAAATCATTAAAATTTT
The DNA here is from genome assembly GCA_963277665.1 of Viscum album. Taxonomy (NCBI): domain Eukaryota; kingdom Viridiplantae; phylum Streptophyta; class Magnoliopsida; order Santalales; family Viscaceae; genus Viscum; species Viscum album. Next base: position 122,018,605 of record OY728156.1, read on the forward strand.
ATTTTTCTTTCAATCTTCTTTTCCGCCATGGATCTCCATCAAATGAATGTTTTAAATACTTTGGACTTGTTATTGATAAATAATACTCTCACCTTTTTTATTGCATAATCGGTGAAGGTTTTATGGTATAATGAACCTATATGATAATAGGATAGAGATAGACCCCATAAATCTATATAAACCAGCTCTGACTTTTGATCTTTGGGTGTCTTACCTTCCATAACTTCCCAATGATGTATTATTCACATGTTTTATACTATAATATAATATTATGATCATTATAATTACTTTATAATCTAAAATTTTCATCCTTTTCTTACTTAAATATCAAATAAATTCATGTCATAACTTTTCAGAAAATTCTTTTCTAGCATGAATCCAGTTAGGTACAATGTTCCATCTTTCACTCATTTGGCCACCACCATAGAACCATGTTTGAATTTATACCCATCATATAAAAAATTATTATAGAATAATGAATCTTATAAATATCCTACTAAAATCAATTTCTTACTTAACCCCAAAATATGATGAACTCCTTGCAATTCTAGAAATATTCCATTCTTTTTCCATATAGAAACATCACCCTTTCCCACAATCTCAAAAACTTCATCATCTATAAGATGTACCTTATTGAACCTTCTCGGAGTAAAATTCATTATAATCCCTCTATTGTATGTATAGTTGAAATTATATCTATATTTTATAATACAAGACTCAAGTGAACTGGTGGCACTCAGAAAAATACTAGTCATATCTTTCGAAATGAGATTTTTGGATGTGCTTCTTAAAGCATCTATTTCAGAATTGACTCTTCAAACACAGCAATATTTAATTAGATGGAATTTATTCCCATAGTACCAAAATATGGAACAACCATATGCCAAACTAATATGGCTCCTTCTCTTCCTTTATTTTCCTTTTTTGTGACTCCATGTTGTGGAACATCCCCTAAGCATTTTTAGAAAAAGTCTAATTTTAAAATTAAAATTTATATGTGAGGTAAAATTATATATTTCAAGGATTTTATTGATATAATTATTTTATTATAAATAAATAAAATTAATGTGGCTTTTAAATTGATCCAAAACCAAATTTTACCAAAATAGTATTTAATTAAAAGAAAATATTAGCAATGGTTTCTTTTATTGGAAAATATTACTTCAGTTCATAAAATATTAAACATAGATTTTTTAAATTCAGAATGGTATTTGAAAATTGATAGTTTTACTCATTAAATATATATTGTATTAATCAAATGGATTTATAAACTTCTATTTATTTCATATATAATGATAAATTCATAAAATTTAGAGTTTTTTTAAAAACTGTCTTTTTCACTATTCACTTAAAAATAAATTTTTTTAGAAAAATAAAAAAAAATCTTAAGATAATATTAAAATTATAAATAAAAAATGAAATTTATTTTTTAAAATTAATATTCTAAAATTTTAGAATTTAAATTTTAAATAAGATTATAAAAATATAATGAAAACTATTTTCATAAGAAAATAACTTTTAAAAAATATTAATTATTCTTATTATTATTTATAATAAATTATTAATAAAATTTATGTTAATATATTATTCATATCAATAATATATTTTATACATAATATATTTATTATATTAAAATAATGTCCATAAAATCCTATTTTATAAGGGTTAGATTTTATAGTATAAATCTGTCTTATTAGTTACTTACCTACAATAATTAGATTATCACTAATGTCTTAGTATTAATAATGAATATTATTTTTATTTTTAAACATATTTCATAATTATGTTACATTTAATTTTACGCTCTAATTCTATGGATACATTTTAATGATTATATAATGTTTCATGGTTTTTTGTAGTTCAGTATTGCATGTGAAGTAAGAAATTGTATGCATTAGGTCTTAAATGAATATATAATTAAAAATATCAAGGTGTTAAATTACCCCCTAAATAAATTTCATCCTGATAATTTTAGTTATCAATTACTAGTGAAATTAGGTAATAGTATTCTTAACATATTTATCATTCAGGATATAACATCTAATTGGAAAAGTACATTACTCTCTTGGGATAGATTAGGTTACTTATCTTTCCTTAAATAATATTAATCTTTTATTCCATCATATGATTAGGTGTATATATACCCTAATTATACATTCACTAATATATACCTTTATAAATACCATTAAAATCTCTGAGACATTAAACTAAAGTGAAACCATATATTCTTCCATAAATTAGCATTTTCTTTCACCCTCAAATGGTATTAATTTCTAGGTAATAAGATCACACAATATCCAATATAACCACAATCCCAAAAATGTAATAAACATCACAAAAAATATCATGAGACAATTATCAATCCCAAGGTTACTAATACTATCTTATTTATTTTTTCAAAATCAATCATCCATTTATTACCTCAAAATCAAGCATATGTTAAACCTAAGTTTTATCCATCCCTTAATCATGTGTTCTTCAATATTTATCCCCAAAAGATATAACCTTGTCATTAAATTTATTTTCAAGGTTATTGATACCATTTAATATAATTTTTCTAAACCTTTAAAGAAAAACTACTGAAATACAAAGCTTAAATGTTTCACATAATCCTCATAACTTTTAAAATATACCAAAATATCATTGATAAAAATCACTCACTAATGAATAATATCTAAGATTGTCAAGATATTTATATTAATATATCTACCTCATTACCTTAGTTATGACTAGTAAACTCAATTTTACATCATAACATCCATATACTAATATTTTTAACCATTAAAGTATGCTCCCTTATTTGATTATAGGACATAGTGGTTTCTGGATGCATACCTTTCTCAAATTCATCTTCATGATCTTGTTTTAACCAAATACAAAAATCAAAATGGTTATGATAATATCCAAAATATTAATATTAAAACATTAATATTAATATTTCTTCCCCTATGAAACATTTTTTAGCATATGATACTTTTGGTTTAACCTATGACTATATTTTCTAAATCCTTGGTTATCCATGGTAATTTTTATATTAGGTTCTCTAACCTAATTATTTAACATCATAGTAAAATCCTTCATAATGGTTCATGAAAAGAATTTAATTAACCAATTAATTTTCCTCATGAGTATCAAACCAGGTGTGTAGTTAGGAATCCTTTTCATACACTACGTGATGGTTGATTTAATACCCATTCCTCCCTTTTCAGGGTTATTACCCCTAGGTACATCAATGTTAGATCTTACATCCACTTTTAGTATATAGATAGGGATGTAATTTCTTGGAGAACCACACAATTTATACTTTAACAAAATTTTGGTATATTATCCAATACTTTGAAATATCCCATAGACTTTTCCCTAGGGGTTTCACTAAAGTTATCTTATCCTAATCCCTAAAATATTAAATATTACCACAACTTAGCTTTATCTATACCTTTGAATTCATGAGAAACCTTACCATATCAACCCTTAAATTATCCTCAACTAACATCTTAACCTCTAAAGTTATCCAAACCCTACAATGATGCTAACTATGATGGCCCCATACCTGTACTCTGGGATCTAATGTCGAAGACACATACTATACATACAGGATTTGATACCAACTCTAAATTCCCTGAAATAACTATCTCGTTATTACATGACTTAAAGAAAACATTTCATTATATATATTCTCACAACCATTTAGGTTTATATACTTATATAATTGGTGAAAATAATAAAATAATAAATATTATGTATTTATAAACTAGTGGATTTTTTTCCACTATATAAGAAACCACTTAATCCATAATAATTCCACAAAATATCCCACAAAATCTCTACATAAGTTATCCTTTAAAACATATCATATGTAATAATTTTCTTAATAACCTAAGAAAATGGAAACATAAGAAGGGGTGATCTAAAACACTTAGTAAAGGTATACCTAATAGATAGAAATCAAAGTTTATAAGTGAGCATAAGATGAGCATAAATAATATTGAAAGTATAAATAAGTGTAAAATAATTCCATATAACTGAACATATGTACTTGAAATAAATCTATGGATGATATAAAAATATAAAAAATCACATAGATAACAAAAATTGTTTCATTGGAAATGAAATTATTAATCTTATACTATTAATTCCATTCCCTAATCCAAGACATCATGATATTAGACATCATTATCTTACTATTAAGGCTCTATGTCTAGGAAATATTTTGTTCTGTGCAGGCATACACCAAAATACCTGAGATATTATGTATCATGAAACCTATTGATGCATAGAGGGGATATTTTGGACACCATCCATCACTAAGTAAGTTCAATTAATTCATCATTTGAAGTAATTAATAAACTATAAAATACATAACTAACTTTTTTTAGTAATCAATAAACAACTATATTGAAACAATAAGTATATGGATTGTTAATATTTCCTCACTCAAAAAATGGAATAACTTTATATGTAATTATAACAAAAACTAACACTATATAAATTAAGGTTATAAAGTTAATTAAATAATTTCCCAAATCAAATAACATTTGGAATCTAGGTTAACTCTATTTAATCAAACGAATGAAATATCAAGTGTTCATAAAGAAAAGGAATTGGAAGAAAAATCATGCCTATAACAGAGGAAGATTTGGAAATAAAAAGTCATTAATATATTTTAGAGAATTTAACCCCCTCAAGGAAAATAGTTTGAGGTGATTTATAAATTAAACCATTTCCAATATATACACCATAAAAATGAAACAATTGGTGAGTATGAACCTTATCTCAATGAAGAAAAATTAAGATTCAAACACCCTTATAGTAATAGCAATGTAAGAATCAAATAAACATGATAGGGATACCTTAAAATTAAAATATAATGTAATGTTATATATTAATTATACTTTAATTAAATAGGTAGTGAATACACCATATAAGAAAAATATGGTGTGAAATATCAAACATGTCTCATGGAATTCAAAATAGAGACAAATAACACTTAATATTTTAGAAAATTTCTAATAAAAAGCCCATTTTGGATAGAATTTCAAATGAAACATTAAATAACATTATGATATAAAATATTAAAGTGTAATTAGATACACCAATAAAAATAAAAAATTGTGTATATTAATAAATATGTATCAATGGGGTGAAAATTGAGACAAGAAATCCCTTTCAAGTAACATAATCTTTGAGGTAATGATCGTTTGATAATGAGGTTATAAGGAAGAATTATAGAAATCTAGAAAGTAAGGAGTAAATTACATAAAAATTATTCATTTTTTAGAATAAATGACACTTGGAATAATATAGTTCGATATGAAATTTTGTAACTCAATAGAAGAAAATTGAGTTATCACAAACTCTTACCTTAATTCCTAACTTCCAATAAAGCGCTTCAATTTACTATATAATAAAAATAATTATAATAATAAAATATTTCATAAAATTATTTATATCTATATCATTTTATAAACTTCACTTATAATTATTCTCTATATGTATATTGGTTAGTTATTATCTATTTTCAATATCAGGTGTGAGTAATCTTGATCATTTGAAACTAGTTTCATAACAACGGTATTGTTATTAATTATTCTCTTAAAGTTTATAATTATATGATCATAAAAGGTACTTTAAATTATTTTTAATAATTATTTATAATTTTATAATTTTATTCCATGGTATTTTTGGATATGTTCCTTAAATATTAAATTAGTGATGAGCATGTTTTAGTGATTTTTCACGAACAGACATTGGTATCTTAATTAATGAGTTTAAAATTAATGAGACCATTATAGAACCAAAATAAAATTTTTATTTTGTTATTTATATCATATATTATCTTTAATTAAGTTATCATAGTCATCCATGATATTATCTTTTAGCATTGTTCAAGTAGGTGCTTAGACCAACCCAAACATGAACATACCATAATTAATGGAAGATTATGGTTATGAAAGTGGTTCATTTGGGGATAATATAATTATTTCATAAGAATAATGATATTATTTAGATACTTTAAATGTGTTGAATTATATTATAAGTGGTTTTAATAAATAATAATGAAACTATATGAAAAAAAAGATATGTTACTTTATAGAGGTTGTAATACGCACAACACAAGGTTAACATTTTCATTTCTCAAAGAATGAGAGGAGAATAAATTTGTTTATAATTTAACTCTTCATAACCATAATTGTATTATATATGACACATTTATTATTAAATTTTACCCCTATTATAAATAAATATATGCATTGGTGAAAAAATGGAAGTCGTCGCTTTGTGGAGGCAGTAGCCCATACAACGCATGAATAACAGTTTTGTTTATTAATAGAAAGGGGTAAATGTGGTTAATAGTTATTTACTTAGAATAATAATATTCAGTATAAAAATAATACTAATTCCATTATATTTTAATTATAAAATTATATTTTGTAAAGTAAGAATGAAAATAAAAGAAGTTTGGAAAAAATAGTGCTCACATTGAGAAATTGAGTTTTCCCTTAGAAGACACCTTAGAAATGGTAGTCCTAGGAAAATATCTTGTGAGTGTAGGATAAATAAAAAGTGATAGTATTATATAAAAAGTAAAAAATGATATATTTTCAATAAGAAACCTAATTTTTAGAGTTTTATTGAAGGGGTGGTGGGGCGGTCCTTTTCTAAGGGTGAGAATGGAATTTTTGTAAATATTTCAACTTAATATAAAGATAGGAAATGTTTCACATGTCAATAAGACTCCAAAATAGATAATAATTTATTGGTATATGACAAAATTTTGATAATATCTCAACCATTTAATTTAAAATATGTTTTAAACATGTTTATATGTCCTTTACCCTTATAATTTTCACTTTTACCATTTTTGAATTTATCGTGGTAACTAAGATTTCTAACTAAGTAATTTAAATTTAGAAAATAAAATTCAAATGTAATTAATTACATAATTTAAACCTATTTATTATAAATAATAAATCAATTTTATTAGATAAAAATTCTATTTTTAAAAAATCAACTTTAACATTATCACATGTGACGTGTAAAAACACGTTTTTAGAAAAGGTGTGATCATAAGCTAAAAATTTATTTATGGTGTAAAACTATATATGTATTTTATTTTCATGATAAAAATTTTTTTATTATAGAAAAAATATTTGGATTTAAAATCAATCCAAAACCAAATTTTACCAAAATAATATTTAATTAAAATAATATGTCAAAAATAGTTTCTTTTATTTTAAAATATTAATTAAGTTCATAAAATGTTAAACATAAGTTCTATAAATTCATAATAGTATTTAAGAATATATATTTTTAATCTTTAAATAAATATTATGTCAATTACAAGGTTTAAAAACTTCTAGGTTTATCTTATATAATGATAAACTCCTAAAATTTACAGGTTTGGTAAAAACTATTTTTTCACCATTCACTTGAAAGTTAACTATTTTAGAAAAATACCAAAAATTAATATTGGGGTAATATTAAAAAAATTAATCTAAAAATAAATTTTCTTTTTTAAAATTAAAATTATAAAATTTTAGAATTTTACTTATAAATAAAAATATAAAAATATAATGAAAATAATTTTTATAAGAAAATAACTTTAAAAAAATAACTATTCTTATTTTTATTTTATATAAATTAAAAATTAAATTGGATTTAATATATTATCCATATAAAAATATATTTTATCTATATGTATTTATCATCTTAAAAAAAGTGCCTAAAATCCAATTTTATAAGGGTAACAATTTATTGGATAAATCAATATTATTAGTTATTTAGCAAAACAAATTGAATTCTCATATATTACTTGGTATTAATAATGAAATTTATTTTTATTTCTACATATTTCTTATAATTAAATTACATCTATTTATACCCTCAAATTCTATAGCTATATTTTAACGGTTATATAACGTTCCTCGGTTCGTTGTGGTTCGGTGTTGTGCGTGAAAAAAAAACTATCGAACATATTAAGTCCTAAAGGAATACAAAATTTGAAATACCTAGGTTTTACAAGTTTGGGATTAATAAAAAATCTAGACATTTTAATAAAAAAATGTATATTATGCATCCAAATAATTTTTCAATGTTATAAAACATAATTTAGTAAAATATCTATTTAGGAAAATAAATTTTATTCATAGAAAAAAAATTACACATTAAACCATTTCAACATAATAATTGTTGAATTTATAAAAAATATGGTTACCTATAAAGACATACCAAAGGAAAAAAGTATGGTTTATAATGGAGAAATATGATTGAATTCTTAAAAATTAATAAAAACTACAGGTGGATATATTTTCAAAAAAGAGTAACATATACAATTCTAGTGTGGTTCAATAACTAACCCATAACCAAACACATTTCTAAATAAAGTACAACAAGTAATTATTAAATTTAATGATTGTTTCCAAAAAAACCATACACATAAAATATCCAAAACAAATACAACAAGTTTTTACAAAATTGAATTTTGGTTCAATAATCAATTTTATACTTGAAATTTTTTCAAAGTAAATGAAACTAATATAAATATAGTTAATTTTGTTATTAAAAATACAATTCATGCTTATGTAATGTATTAATAGTGGAATACCATAAATGAATCTTCTTAATTTTCTTTATTAACCTAAACACAAAATAAAAGAAAATGTGTTTCATAATTTACCCAAGTAAAAAAGTTGAATATCCATTAATAAAATCAATCTATTCCCCTCTTTAATCCATTGTTCTCAAATAATCGTGTTAAAATTAAATTCAAATATTAACATTTATAAACCCAATAAACCTACTATTCATTTATATAATGATTTTTAAGAAAAACAATCACGTATTTTTACATCATCATGCTTATAAAGACAATTAAAAATGTATCTATGAAAGTAAAAGTGTTAACTTAAGTCTTAATATTACATTATACCTCTTCCTTATACGTAGTTTTACATTTAATAATACTTACTAAAAAATATCACTCAAACTATCAAAATCATTATTATAAATCTTAAGAAAAATGAATTATGGTTGATCAGTATCAAAATAATCCATAAATATGATCTATTTGAATTTATATTACTTTTATATAATATATTTTCAATTACCAACATACTTATTTAAAATATTCACGCCACATTAGATTAAAATTATTATAAAAAATTTTAGTCATTAATTAATTAAAATAAAACTATTAAATTAATGGTTTCATAACACCCTAATACATTAACAAAAAAACTAGTTAATATGATGATTAATTACATAATCCTCTAATAAAAAATTTGGTTACAACTGCGAAAGTGGCACTCATGCAAGGAATAAAATACATTAAATCACTGAACCAATAACTTTACCCCATGACCATACCTCAAACCCTTCCCCACCCTTACCACCCAGCCTGAGCATTTGGATACATAATCATCTAATATATATTACACAAAAATAATAATTTCATATTTGATTTCGGTAGAGTCCTCAAGTAACTAAATTAAAAAAAATTACATCAACTAAAATCAAATTCATTATGAAATAATATAAAAAATATATTCTAAATGAACCTTAGTTCAATTAATTGAGAAGAATCATTCCCTAAAGGGATCTAATTTTTGGTTTGATACCAAGATAAAAACTAAATTGATGCTTATAAGAATAAAAGATAGACCAAAAACTCACATCCTTGATATTGAAAAATAATGAAGTAAATAAATGGATGAATGGGGGTAGATACAGCTAGGTATAATGATTATAGGCCACGTGGGTAAAGAAGAGAAACTAGGGATTGTGGGGGAGGGGATAATGTGGCCTGTATTTTTGATGTCTCTATACCAACAGTTATAAAAAACTATTGTAATAGGGTATATGTTTTGACTCTATGCTAATGGTTTGTGTAAACCAATGGTATATTCGTGGTTATAATAAAAAAATGGGTATAGAGGCATGGTTATAGTATAAATTTATATTATTGATTCAAAAGAATTCATAGGTGTAAGAAGGGGAATATTCCATTAATATCTTTCCACCTAAACCTAAAAGAACATGTTGTTTTAGGATTTTTGGGGGTATGGTTTCTTGGGTTGATGAAAAACTTAAAAATAAGGATTTAAATTTAAAAAAACATAAATATTTTTTTCTAAAATGTTGAGTAATGAGATAGAGTTTGAATTTTGGGAATTTAAGTCATAAGAAATAATTAAGAAAATCTTAATGTTGAAAATTTTGAAAATACACTTCAATGTGATCTTACCTATTTTAAAAGTGTAAAAATAATAATTTTCAACTATTTCATGATTAAGAGAATGAATAAGTGAGTTTTATATGAAATTTTAATTAATGAAAACTCACTTCTTTATCCTCTCACCAATGATTTTTCTGAATATTTGTTTAAGGAAATGGAAATCAGTATTGATTATCTTGAGATAAATAGTTTTATTGTAGAATATCTTGAATCTGGTTATCATAGAACCGAACTAAACTATTTATCCCCTAAAATTGAAATATAACATTTTGGAAAATAAATATTTTGAATTTAAACTTGAAGAAAGATTTGAACACCCATTATTTTTTCAAAGTATAAACAATTTTTCATGAATTGAGATTGATGACTATCTTTTGATAGTTAGGGAATTTTTTGAAGAAAATAAAAATTTAATAAAAAACCTAAATTTGAAAATTATCATAACCATAAATCAATTATTTGGTGTTCTTATATGTTTTCCTCAATAATTATATATTCTGAAATCCAATTTGAAGTTAAAATTAATTTAGAAGAAGATTTATTTTTGATTACCAAAGGTTCAAAAACTATTAAAATTATCATTGAAAAACCTATTAGTGAGTCTGTTTTTCAAAACTCATCCATTTTCATCTTTTTTATAACTTGATGCTCTAAAATAAGGAATATAGTTGTAAGGATCACATTAATCCCCTAGAAACACCTTATACATCATTGTCCCTTTAAGAAAGTCTAAAATGTTTCAATACTAAATCAATTCCAGAATTTAACAGAACACCATTTTATAATACAAAGAGTTTTTCTAAAGTTATTTTTTCAATTTTTGAGCTTAAGGGATTATTGGTATAACTTGATGGAGTAACTTATTTTCACTTATTTCTGAAGTTTAAAATCTTCTAGGTGGTGGAATTTTGTACAGTTCCTTCCACTCTTATATAGGATTTTTCTGGGATTCCCACTACCTTTAATAAATATTTCCAAGGGTTATTTTGAAGTGTTAATGGATTTGAGTGTTACCTTAGAGTTTTATAATCCCAAATAACGAAATTAAATTTTATAAACATATATAATGTTAACATATAGTGGTTTATGGATAAGAAACCACATCCCCCTAGTGACTATGGATAGTTCTATAGATAGGTATGGATGAAAACTATAAATATTTAACTACATGAGAGTAAACCTATGGTTTAATAAATCACCTTTTTTGTTTGTGAGGCCCGACACACTTTCCAAATAAGAATCCCCCCTACTCACCTTTTCCTAGATATAAAATAAAAAAACCTTTTCCACTACTACACTATTATACCATGAGATTTTATAATGTTTTTTCTTTTAAATAAAAACTATGTTTGATATTTTGTACCACATGCAACATAAAACTTAAAAAAAATGTGATATATTGTGGAATTATTATTTTTAAATATAACCATTATAATCTAGTCATCGGATTGGTGGATATGAATAGGAGTAACCACATTATGAAATATATATAGAAAATTTATTCTAATAAAAATATATTTATTATTTCATGGGAAATAAGTACTCAATTTTTAATGATAATAATGAAATCATATAAGGTTAAGAATAGTTAAAGTTTAAAGGGGTCATTTTTATAAGGTGGTTCTGTTTTATATTTTATCTTCATTTAAAAGATAAATGTCAATATTTTAGAAATTAAATTTGATAAAAAGGACTTCATTTTTTTATTCATAATATCAAAATTATCTTATGGTGATTTTTTTATAATTTTTTTGAAATAGTTAATTTTTTGGTGAATAGTGAAAAATACTACTTTTACAAATAATGTCACTTTTATGACATTATCATGATATAATAATGAATTAAAAGTTTATAAAAACTTTTTTATAAAACAAATATATTTTCAATAATATATATAATTCATTTAAATATATAATTTTGAATTTATAAATCTATGTTTTATATTTTTCATCTAAATAATGTTTTTATTCAAATAAAAACTATTTTTAGTATTTCTATTTTAATAATTTTTTCACAAGGTTACTTGTGATTTTTTTTTGGTCATAAAAATACTCATTTTACTAAAAATATATCAATTTATACCTTTTTAATCAACATTATACATGATTTTGGTATAAAATCCTTTTTATGCTTAAAACGTTCATTTTTTCTAAAAACAGTTTTTCATTGCGGATTAAAAACTTATATTAAAATTAATTTTTATAAATTATAGAAAATTAATCATAGAAAATTAATTAAATATTTATTATCATCATTTTATAATTTTTTAATGAGGTCTATTTCATTTTTAGTCATAATGAATAGTAACCATGTTAAATGTTAAAAACTTGGGTAAAGGGTAAAATGGGTTAATCGGGGTTAAAACTATGGGATAACATCTCAAAATATCTAAAAAACTTACCTTTATTTAATTTTATGAGTTTATTTTGATGAAAATAATCCTATATTCTAAAATATGTAAATTTTGTTCCATTTTACTTTGATAATGACCTTTATAGTTTTTTAGTAAAGAATAAGTACAAAATGTCACTCTCTTTATTTTAATATCTATAATATATTTTAATAAGAATAAAAAGATTTTATGAATGATTATAAATGTTTATTTTAAATATTAATAAATATTTTTTATTATAGTAATTTATTTTTAATTTTTGGTAATGTTATAATTACCTAAAATGCTTATGCATCGCTAATACAACGCTTGTGCAAGTAGGTGAAAAAAACAATTTAAATAGTTTTAAAATTTTAAAAGTGATGTTTTTTGAATAAGTTAAATTAGTTAATTATTTTTATGGATAAAAATGAAATTTAATTAATTTTTTAAATGTTCAAATTTTAACTCTATGGAAATATTTATGTTTTTAAATGTAAAATTATAAGAATAGTCTTAAAAACTAGTTTAAGGACATTTTATGTTAAACAATATTTAATTAATTGTTTTAAAAGTCATAAAAATATTATATTTTATAAATTTAATGTTAAATGGTATATAATATCAAAAAAAACTATTTATGATCCCATTTCCCTTTTATAATGTCATTATTGACCCTTAAAGACTAGGGGTATTGTTACCACAGTAAGTGTTAAAAATGTTATTGAGGGGTTAAACTAAATAGATAAGGGTTAAAATAACCTAAAACTTGTCTAAAATATATTTTTTGAATTTATTTATACCCTATATCATCCCAAATTCTAAATTTATCCAATTTGGAGCCACTTTTCCATGATAGTGATCATATATTATTTTAAAGTTTAGAATAATTACCTGTGTTCCACTCCCCTCACTTATAAAAGGAAATCACATATCCTTTATTATTAAAACATCATTAATCCACTTATCTAGACTAAAATCTACCCAAAAATATTATAAATTTCAAAATAAATTTTCTATAGGTGTTGATCTTTTTATAAAACCAACCCAAGGGTCCTTAAGAATATATCCAAAGGAGGTTCCTCAATGAACATGTATAACTCTTAACCGAGTGTTTTCATGTTTATTTCTTATTCCAAATCCTTATATTATTATATAAACATGATGATATAATAACATAATTATATTAACTATAATTAAATTTTATTATGTTGATTTTACAACCCATTTTCATCTTCTTTTTCATCCTATGGGAAATGAAACCATTACTCATGCAAACGTGTGAACTATAACCTCCATGAAGTGAAGTGTTTCATTTTTCATCATCATATCTCTTAGATGGATATATATATTAATTTAATGGATATATTTTATTTTTATAGAATAATTATTATTATTTAAATATAATAAATATTCTTCCTTCATACCCTTCTATCTGTTGGAGAATGATAATGTCTCTTATGCAGACGTGTGGAAAACAACCTCCACAAAGTGATTTGATTAATTTTTCATTTCCACATTACATGAATGGTGATAAGGATATATTTAATGAATATATATTATATTTATTATATAATTATGATCCTATAAATTGGAATTACTATTAAAATTTCTTTAATTCTATCTATTGAAAAGTGGAACATCATTCGTGCATACATAAGGACTATTGTCCCCATAAAGTGATGTGTCATGAACCCCTCCCACCAAAGATACCATAATAAAGGGAAAGAGATAATGACCCATTAGTCCCACCTTCAGTAGGCCCTAGGTAGGAAACAAGCACCAAAGGTATAAAAATATCATAAAATGGGAGAAATTACAATCTATAATAATATAGGATCGGGAGATAAGATGAATCAACCACAAGTAACTCCATGACGTAATATAAAATAAATCCAAAAACCATCCCACGATGCATGTATAAAAAACAAGATATAGATAATAGTCTCAAAAGTAAAATACCCAAAAATAATTCTAAAGTAGTGACACATCAACTATCCAAAGATTTGAGATATTAATGTTTTGAACGGTCCACATAGTCTTCATGGAAACCTAAAAATTAGTTTATATATATAGGGTGAGCATACAGGTATACTTAGTAGAAAAAAAACAAATTATCTTGTGCACATATGAAAGAGGAATACTAATGCACCCATGAGTAAATATTATAACCAACAGCACCTAAACAGGTCAACTATCCATCCCAAACCTCACAAAGTCATTCTCACCAAATAACTCAATCCAAGTATAATAACATGATATAAAGAACATAAATAAAGGGTACCCTGTAATGATGTATGTCATGTCACTCCAACCTCTTCCATATATCACATCATGCTAAGAACCTCACGTGAAACTAACCATCACATAACATCCCGCCTAAGGAGACCCGGTCCACCACATGACATCACATAACCAGAGTGGAAGGGTATCATGAACATGTTGGACATCAACCCCATGTCCTCCTTCTACCATGAACAACCCCCACCATAAACTATATCATCATTTCACTAGAAAACACCTGGGTGAACACATATCACCTCACATAAAGACACCTAGTCCATATCATCACACCTCTATAGGAGAACTTTTAACTTCTGGCCATAATAGCTCATTCATTTCATCATCTCCTGTAAGATGAATCAGGGAAGATTGGGTATCCATCCATCCATCATCACCACCAGGGTGTTGGAAAAAACTCCCCTAAAATAATTGGTTTTTGGAACTTTGTGCTCGACATGGGTGGGGTGTGTATAGAAAATCATAATAATATACAAGGTATATATAATCTACACACATAATTCCATCATATGGGATCACAACAAGAACTAACCATCCCATAGAATCCCCAATCTCACTACCACCTATAAATTCAAAACAACACCCTATAAAACACAATCCACATTTAATCTTCCTTCTCATTTAAATCCAACTTATATATTATCCATTTCCAACCTATTTCATTAAATAGACAATTCATTACATTATTCCAACTCATTTAATTTATTCATAAACTATTTTCACATTTAACCCACTGTTTATTTTTGTTCAATATTTGTTAAAATTTTCCATATCATTTCAACTTAAATGTTATTGTTTAAGTCCCATACTACATGGGTAACTAGAACAACAGAAAATAAAAAAATTAGGATAACATAAGAGCCCATATTTCCTCTTGACAACAAACCCACACACCATTACCAATTTCCTGACCACATAGCACACCATCCAACACATCATCACCAGTTTTCAGCACAATCTCTCCATAGAAATCCTCACAACACATCACATATCACCCCATACCACATCAAAACCACACATCATAGCCACACATCAAATCACAAAACCCTATCTCATCTGTATAACAAAACTACTACCCACACACTATATTAATAAAAAACCATACCACACAACCAATTCCACAAACACATTCCACATTACACACAGTAAATCATTTTCAGATTTGGAATAGGGGCTCTTTATCATTTTCACTTCATTATTTAGGGGTATTATCACACAAGATATATATAGGGGAAACCATTTAATTAGATAAATATGAGTGATTAACCAATTATTCATGAGGTTTCACACCAATTAAAAAACATAAACTTCACAACATATATCAAAATCACAAAAATAGGGGCTACCAATTTCCATGATTCTCAATATTAAAACAAACATGATAAACTCAATATCACAATATAAAAAATCTTTAAAATCATATGAAACATTCCCCTTCCTATTTTATTCAATTAAACTGATTTTTATCTTCATTAATCTAGTGTAAAATATATTCCTAAACGATAATAGAAGCATGAACCCATCCTGCATGTTACAACTGATGAGAAACAAAATAATCCCTTATCTAGAAGAAAGAATCTTTATATAATTTTTTAGACCCAAAACAGGGGGTGAACACATAGTAAGAAACCACCTATATGGAACTTGAACCATAGAGTTCCAAAACTCTAAGGGAAAAGGATCTGGATCCTTTCTTCTCTAGAGAAACTGAGCCAGAAAGAATGAAGGGAATATCTTTTCTTTAAAATTATCATATCCAAAATTAGTAGGATTTTATATAGTTTTACTTGACTATTAAAGGATAATCTAATCAAATCCAAATGGTATAACCATTAAAAAGGCTCTAGAATTTTTATATAGAGAGTATATAATTATCCTCCTTTAAAACAGCTTTAAGTTCCATTAATTGAGGCATTGAAACCATTTTTTGTCAAAAAAGAAATCATAAGGGAAAAATTAAAAATTATAGAAAACTAGATTCACTGTAGATCTACCAGCAATGATCTACCATTAGGATCTACCTCTAGGATGATCTACCATTGGGTTATACTACTAGGATGATGTACCATTGGGATCTACCACCAAGATGATCTACCATTGGGATCTACCACCAGTGATCTTCCACTAGTGATCTATCACCAGATATCTACTACCAGTTATCTACCACCAGAGATCTACTACCAATGAAATACCACCAGAGATCTTCCACCATAGATCTATCTCTAGAGATCTACCACCAATGATCTATTGTCAGTGATCGATCACTATTGATCTACCACCATAGATCTACTGTCAGTGATATACAGCTAGAGATCTACTTCCAATTATCTACCACCAGAGATTTACCTCCATTTATCTACTACTATAGATATACCATCAGTGATCTACCACTAGGATCTACCATTATCCTCTAAAACACATCTTTTTCCTCCAAAACACAAAAAAACTCCTTCCTTCCTCCAATAAACACCTTTGGACTTTCCCAGACACCTCAATCGTCATATTTTCTACAAATTAAAGGGTCGGTAGTTCTAGATCATTACATAAAATACCTATAAAACTATTTTCACCCTTAAGAATTCAAAATCAATTCATAAGGAAAGATAGAATAGGTCCAAACAACCATCCCTTGAGATATCTCTTAAAGATATTATTACATCTGAAACATTTCCACTAACCAAACACTCCATCCACAAGCCTCCTCTCTTCCACATAACCACTTGAAAAAACATTTCAACCCCCATATAACCCTAATCCAAAAACTATCACACCCAATAAGCAAAATATCCCCAAGTACACAAATTAAGGAATTCCTTCTCCAATGTCAAGGTATTATCTTCTTGGGTCAATGTTGACTCACCTATATAGTTTAAATCACTTAAAGATATAACACATATTAATTAAGGATCAAGTTTTCCCTTTTTTGTATGCATTGAAGCTTTAATAACATATCATATCAATAAGGAAGAATCACATTTCATATAAAATAGTATATTCTACACACTAAATCAAATAAAAACAAGAAAGACAAGGCATAAAATGACTCAAAACAAATTCAGGTACTAGGAATGCATCTTCGTCTCACACTCCCATGTACTCTAATCTAGGCCACCAAGCCTCCAAATCACATGAACTAAAGGAATGTCCCATCCTCGCATCACATTCTATAAACCTTCTTAGATATCCACTAGTTTCTCTATAAATATTGTGTCATCCTAGATATCTAACTCTCCTCAATCAATAACATGGGAGTCATCATGAAGATATAGATGAAGCTAAGAGGTGTGGAATACATCATGGATTTGGTCCAGTCATGGTGGAAGTTCCAACTAATATTCCACCTCACAAATGTTCCTAACACCTCTAAAGGGCCCAAAAAACTCGGGTGAGAGCTTACTCTCCTTACTGAACCTCCACTACCCATGTCGAGAGGAAACCTTCAAGAATGAATATTATCCAACCTTAAACTATAAGGGCTTCCTCCTGTGATAAGCATAATACCTCTTCCTATCAGGTGCTTCTTTCATCCTCCCTTGAACTAGATAAACCTTTTTTGCCATGCTCTATACCACATCAAGACCAAAAACTACTGACTCCCCAACCTTAGGATATCATAATGGAGAACAAAATGGCCACCCATACAAAGCCTAAAATATGTCAATGTCAATGGATGAGTAATCGTTGTTGTTATAAGAAAACTAAACCAAGGGTAGTTTTCATGTCCCTAATCTTCCGAAGTCCAAGACACACACCCTCAACATGTCCTCAAAATTCTGGATAGTCTGCTATATTTTCCCATCCATTTGAGGGTGAAAAGAAATATTGGGGCATAACCGAGTTCCAAAATCATGTTTTAATATCAACCAGAACCATGATTAAAATTTTTGTCCCTATCTGATACAATGGACTACAGGACTCTATGCAGCCATACCACCTCATCCACACACCTTTTTTCCAAAATATCCATTGTGCCTAACTCCTTGATCATTAGCAAGTGAGATGAATTTTTCAACCAGTCAATGATTACCCAGATAGCATCATAATATCCTTGAGCTCTGAGTAACCCTAGGATGAATTCCATTGAGATATCATTACATTTTCACTCAAGAACATTAAAGGCCTATAATAAGCCTTTGAGAACATGGTGTTTAGCCTTTACCTTCTATAAAACCAGACATAAATTCATGAACTCTATCACTACTAATTTTATCCTAGGCTGCTATAATTATTCCCTCAATCAATGGTATATCGTGGAAACTCCTATTTTTACCACTAAAGGTGAGATATGAAACTCATGAAGTACTCCCTCATGCATTTATATTATAACAAACAACCTCCCATGAAACATAATCTAGTTTTGACTATCCTCTGACCGTCCCTCTGGAGTATCATAATGGACAACACAATTCTGCATCACCTCTTCCTATGAGTCTCCCCACTAAAACTCTTACACCTACTACATCATAGAAGACTACATCATCATCTGAAATAAGAAAAATCCCCCATTAACCACACTTGAATCAAATTGTAAGGTCACCAACTCCTCCATCACTCTCTAAGAATCCCCATATTCCTGAACAATATCCTTTAATTACTTTCTTCTCAAACCATTGGCCACAACATTACCATTTAATTAGGTGTAGGAGATCTCAAAATCACAATCCTGAATTAACTTCATAAATATCTATTTTTATAGGTTTAGATTATGCTAATAAAATACATACCTCAAACTCTTGTGATCCTTGAAGACCACAAATAGCTCCCGAATGAGGTAGTGTCACCAAAACTTTAGAAAAAACTCAATCAAAAATAGCTTCAAATAATGGGTGGCATAGTTATGATAATGAGGATGTAAATTCATAGGCCCCTAAGAGATCGTTTCCTTTCAATTCATCAATAGGAATCTCAATCCTATATGTTAAGCATCACAAAACACATCAAACAAAACACCCTCTAGAAACTGAACACTAGAGCACTGACCAACTTCCCCTTTAAATAGTTGAACACTACGTAACACTAATCAGTCCACACAAAATCTTGGTCCTTCTTGTTCAATGTTGTCAATGGGATACAACTTGAGAGAAATCAGGTAAAAACCTCTAATAATATTTTGTGAGGCCAATGAAACTGCAAACCTCTTCCACATTCTTGGGTGCTTCCCAAAAACAACTTCCTTGACCTTAGATGGTACTACTAAGATGCCACACGTCTAAGTAAATTCACCTATTGTGTCTAAAAATTACACTTATACAACATTCCATAAAGCTGGTGGTGTCGATGGACCTATAAAATAGCTCTAAGATACTTGACAGGCTCTTCATCTTACTTTGAGTAGATAAATATATCATTGATGACCACAACTATGAACTAGTATATGAATTCACATAACATGGAGATTATGAGCCCCCTAAACACATATGGTATTTTCATGATGCCGAACAACATGACCACGAACTCAAAGTTCCCATACCTACATCTAAAGGAAATATTCAGGATATCACCCTCCTTCACCCTCAACCAGTGTTACCCTGATAGTATATTGATCTTATAAAACCAACTAGATGTTATTAATTGGTCAAAAAGATATTATATCCATGGAAGTGGATATTTATTCTTGATAATCATGTGATTCAATCTCTTTTAGTCTATATATAACCTTATACTATCATCCTCTTTTTTGGAAAACAACACTAGAGCACCCCATTGTGACACACTGGGTTGAATGAATCCCTTTGCATAATTTCATCTATCTAAAACTTCAGTTCATGTAACTTATAAATTTTCATCTGATAAGGATCCATTTAAATCATAAAATCACAAGGATGTAAGTCTATCTTAATTTCAACATCTTGTAGATGAGGTAGTGCAACAAGATCCTCAAGGAAAAAAACCAGGAACTCCCTAAAGACCTTGGGAAACTCAAATATCCCTATATCTATTGATTCCATATAAACTCATATATAAAAGAAATAAGGGGATCCATATGTCTACCACCCACCAAAAAACCCCACTTTCCAATAAAAACCACACGTTGGCCATCCACATTTGAGAACACGACTCTCTTCCAGAAGAAGTAAATAATAGAATTCATAGAATACAATTAGTTGATGTTGAGGATGACATCATACAACTACATTTGAAGTAATAAAAGGTCTCTATGGGACTATTATGGACCCATCATTAGTCTACACCCCTGGTACACATCAAAAAAGTTGGTCTATCCTCTGATTGGTGTAGTCAACATCAAGGGAATGTGAAGCCTCTCTACAAATAGTCCCAAATCATAGACTAGAGTGGATTAAAAAAACAATTTTGAATCTCTAGAATCAAAAAATTCACAAAAAAATGGTACACAATAAACTAGTCATGCCTATAATGATCTTTGGACCCTCTAGTGCTACCGCTTTCACATCCTGGAACTGAACACACCCAGCTTTATTTCCTCTCTATTAACAGACACCTATAAAACCATGCTCAGGTTGAGATCCCTTAGGGTGAGTGATATCTTGAGGTTATATTATGTCTACCACATCTTCTCTTGGAAGAACATAAGCCTAATTACCCTACTAGTAAAATAGCCTCACTAGAAACTATTATTGAAACTATCGTTAAAACTGACCACCTCTACCAAGATGAGCCACAAGAACCACTAGAAACCAATCCTAACAATAACTATGGCCTCCACAGGTGAAACAATCTGGCCCAAAACTCCAAATAGGATGTAAATGAAGCTACTAATTCTTACTACTAGTTGTTCAAAACCTTAAAGTTCATGGCGCCTGATACCTTCCACCGATAGCTCTAATACTCTGAGAACCCTACTGGATCCCCTCTCATTGTAAACCTCCTTGCATGTGAATCCTCTTGATCAAATATTCATTACTTTGGAATTCCATATATATTGGTAATATAAAATGATTAATTATATACTAGATTGAAGGATGGAGTGTCTCTTCAAGAAACCTCACTCAGGTCTCCTCATCTGGAAAAAGATCTAGAAAAAAATGCAGAAGGTCCTTGAACTTGATCCCCAAATCCCACACTAACAACTTCCCCTAATGGAGAGAAAAAAGATTGTGCATCTTCACTTCCTTCATGGTCGATGAAAGGAACTCTTCTCGAAACTTCTTTTAATAGTAAACCCATGAACCATCAGCCTCCTTCTGCTCACCCAGATACAGTTACCGCCACTGACATGCATCTCCCCACATCTGGATAACTTCCAAAGGGACCCAGTACTCCATTAGTCTCAGATCAAACTGAAGGTGATCCCAAGCTCCTCCACCTAACTCTCTATCTCCACATCTGAAACACTTAACTTTTACTTCCCTAAACCCTACTACTGAAAAGCACACGACGTACTCTACAACTAATCATCCTCCTAAACTGGATCAACCATTTGATGATCAACCAGGTCAGCCTACTGAACCTCCATTGACTAAGCCACACATGGATGGTGACTAGGTTCCATAGTTGAAAATGGAAACAAGGATTTATTAATCCTAATAGTATAAAATTTAATTAAGTTTTATTTAATTCATTTTTACTTATATCAACTTTCCCAGGACCAAAACCACCCAATTAAAATAAGAATACAATTCATCTTGATGCATGTACCTCTCCTAGGTATCTACCCTACAAACAAGTCCACATCACTTAGTTGTTCAATAAGCTTATATTCTATGCACTAGATCATGGGGGGCCCTAAAATCTCATGTCCTAGCTGGTCTTTCTAGCCTATGTCACCTACCAAGTTCAACTGGCACTATTTCCATACCAACGAATGAAATCCTCATTATGCCTAACTACAAACTCCATCCTATAACTCAACCATCCTCTGGTACCAATCTATCACTACCCCCTCACATCAAAGATACTGAAATGAAGGGAGAGAGATAATGACCTCTAAGTCCTGACTCCAATAGGCATCGGGTTGGAGACTAGCACTAAGGGTATAAAAATATCACACAATGGGAGGTGTTACCCTCTATAATAATATAGGATAAAGAGATTAGATAAATAAACCACAATAAATTCTATTATTTAATAAAAAAGAAATCTAAAAATCATCTCATAATTCATGTATAAATAAAACAGTATATAGATAAAAGTCTCTAAATTAAAGTACCCAAAAGTAAATCTAAAGTGATGAAACAACATTTATCCAAAGATCACATCTAATAATGTCCAACATGATCCACGTAGTCCTCTTGGAAACTTAAAAATTATTTTATATGCATAGGGTAATCATATGGGTATACTCAATAGAAAAATCAAAGTTTTTCATGTATATTTTCAATAGGCATAATAATGCACCCATGAGAAAATAACAGAACCAACAACACTTAAATAAGTCAATTATCCATCCCAAACCTCACCAAGGAATACTGTCCAAATAAAACAATCAATGTATAATAACCTAATGTGAATAATATCAATAAAAGGGTTCCCTACACTGATTTCCAACTAATTTGACACTTTCACATCACAACAACGTACATCTCGGCACTCCCACCTCTTCCATATATCACATCATGCTAAGAACCCTATTTGAAACTAACCATCACATCACTTCTCATATGAAGATACATGGGCCATCACATCATATCACATAACCAGAGTAGTAGGGTGTCATAAATATGTAGGACATCATCCTTGTTTCCTCCTCCTACTATGAACATCCTCCACCATAAACCATCTCATCATCTCACCTGAAAACACTTGGGTCAAAACATCTCACCTCACTAAAAGACACATAGACCATCTCGTCACACCTTGACAGAAACACTTTTGACTTTTGGCCATCACAAACCATACATGTCATCATAACCTAGAAGAGGAAGTGGAGAAGAGTGGGTATCCAAACATCCATCATCACCACCATGATGTTGGAAAAAACACCCCTCAAACATTTTTCTATCAGCACTAGGTGATTGACATGGGTGGGGTGCATATAGAAAATAACAATAATATACAAATTATATATAATCCACACACACAAGTCTATCATATGGGTTCAAAATAAGAAATAAGCATACCATATAGTCCCCACTCATATTTCCGCCTCTAAATGAACAACACCACCCTACAAAACATAAGCCACATTTCGTCTTCCTTCCCAATTAAATCCAATTTCCACATTATCTATTACAAACCAATTTCATTAAACAAAAAATTCATTCTATTATTTCAGCCTATTTAATTTATTCATAAACCATTTTCACATTTAACCCACTACCCTTTTTTGTTCAACATTTATTAACCATTTCCATCCCATTTAAAATTCAACATTATTATTTAATATAAATACTACATATGTGTCACCAAAAAATACTACCTAGGAAACTATCACAACACAACACACAAAAATAAGAATAACACAACATATTGTCTTTCCTCTTACCAACAAACCCACACACCATTACCAAATTCTCAACCGCATAGAACAACATACACTGCATCACTGCCACTTTTCAACACAATTTCCCCATATCATGGACTCACAACCCATCACACATTTCCCCATACCATATTGTAACCACACATCATAGCGACACCTCATATCATAACACCACATATCATCTTCCACAACAAAACCACTTCCCACACACCACATTAAGACAATAAGTTATACCACACAGCCACTTTCACAAACACATTCCACATTACAAACAAAAAATCATTTTTAGATTTGGAATAGGGGATCTTTATCATTTTTACTTCATTATTTTGGAGAGTTATCACAGAATATATATATCTAGGGGAAACCATTTCATTAGCTGAATATAAGTGACTAGCCAATTATTCATGGGGTGTCACAATAATTACACAACTTGGGCTTCACAGAATATATAAAAACTAAAAAAACTGGGGATACCAACATCCATGATTATTAGTGACACAACAAAAATGGACAAAATAAATATCACAATATCAAAAGGATGTAAAAGAATGAGAAAAATTCTCATACCCCTTCAATTCAATTAAACTGATTTATTATCTTCATGAATATGGTGTATAATATCTTCCTAAAAGATAATAGAATCATAAACCCCTCTTATATGTTACGACTGATGAGAAATGAAGGAATCTCCTACCTAGAAGAAATAAGCTTTACACAATTTTTTATACCAGAAACAGGGGGCACACTCACAGGAGGAAACCACATATAGGGAACTCAAATCACA
The DNA here is from genome assembly GCA_963277665.1 of Viscum album. Lineage (NCBI taxonomy): Eukaryota > Viridiplantae > Streptophyta > Magnoliopsida > Santalales > Viscaceae > Viscum > Viscum album. Next base: position 122,043,698 of record OY728156.1, read on the forward strand.
AAGTTCCAAAAATCCAATAAAAGAGGCTCTAGATCCTCTAATATCAATAGAAACCAAGATGGAAATAAATAAGGGAATATCTTCACTTTAGAATGATCAGATTTGAATCTAATAGGATTTGATACAGTTTTAATTGACTATTAAAGACAGATCTCATCAAATCCACATGTTATAACCACTATAAAGACTCTAGACTTTTTATAAATATATGATATGATTATCCTTATTTAAAATGGCTTTAAATTCCATTAATCAAGTCATTAAAACTATTTTTCATCAAAAAAAAATTCAAAAGGGAAAAAATGGAAATTCTAGAAAACTAGATTCACTATAGATTTGCCACCAGTGGTATACCATTGGAATCTACTGCCAGGAGGGCCTACCATTGGGATATACTACTAGGATGATCTACTATTAGGATATACCACCATGATGATCTACCATTGGGATCTACCCACAATGATCTACCACCAATGATCTACCACTAATGATCTACCACCAAAGATCTACCATAAGTTATCTACTGCCAAAGATCTACCGTAAGAGATCTGCCACTAGAGATCTACCTCTATTGATCTACTACCAGTGATATACTGCAAGAGATCTACCACTAGTGATCTGTTGACATAGATATACCAACAGTGATCTACTACCATAGATCTACTATTGATGATTTACTGTCAGAGATCTACCATCATTTATTTACTTCCAGGGCCAACTATCATCCTATAAAACACTATTTTCCTCTAAAAACCCACAAAACTTCTCCCTTACTCCACCAAACACCTATGGACTTTCAAGGGCACCTCAATCACCATATTTCCTGCAAATTAATGAGATTAAAGTTCTGGGTCATTATGTGATGGAATTAATTTTTCATCACCACTCTATATGGATAGTTATAAAAGTGTATATAATGAAAAAATATTATATTTATTACAGGATTAATATTCCAAATATGATGAAACCATGACCAAGGTGAAAGGACCAGAACCATCAAATCAAACATGTATGAAAAATGAATTATTTAACACCTAGAACAATGATTTTAATGATGAACTATTAATAAACTAATAATAAGATGTTATAAGTGAACCATATATAGTAATTATAAGTATTAATATGGTTATGTTATAGATGTTTAATAAGTCTGAATTTATTATAGATGATGTTTTAATATGTACAAATTATGTCAAGACTTTAGGTAGGTGTTTTTCACCTCATTTTTATTTATATTGGACATATTCTATATTCACCACTTGTTTCATTTTTATAGTGTATATACTACCCACATATATATTTTATGATGTTTTTAATTAATATTATAGCTCAGTGGTGTGATAGGTTTGAGAGGAACCTGATGAGGGCTAAAACCTAGTGGGGACTGATCGGATAGCGATTCACAATTTATTTCCACCCCTACACCACTGTTTTAAATTGGTTTTGTATTGAAAATTACAAATATAATAAAAAATTGAACTTTATTTTTGATTAAATTATTTAATTTTTATCACTGTTAAATAGGTAAATTTTACTTGTTTTAATGATTACATTGTATGGAGGAGGTGATTTGGAGAGACCATGTGGAATTCAAGAAAAACAGGCCCAAACTGCATGAGATCCCGAGCACACTTGTGGAATCCATTATTTACTTTGGATACTCCGTGAAAAAAATTAGGATGAAAATTTATGGTATAGTAAAAAATTTGTGGGATACATTTATCTAGGAGTCCATGGATCCCAATTCATTCATTTGGAGGCCCAAATTTGGCTCACAATGTAAAGAAATTCTGGGTAGGTCAGATTTGACCACCCTTCTCTATTTTGGCTATAACTCGGGATTCAGACCTCAAATTGTGATGATTACACCTCCATTGGATAGATAACTAGATTACCCACTTTTACAACGAATTTTAAGACAATTGTAAGTGTTTTATTTAGTCAAAAATTCTAATAAACTTGGTAGAAAAATCTAACATGAATAGATCTCCTACACCCATGGACCATTGACAATTCTTGGATCCAAATTGCCAAATTTCTATTTAAAATCACTCTGTGGATCATTTTCAAGGTTTTAAATATCATGGGTAAGGGTGAGTATAATTTGATATATTTATTCATCCATTTTATACCTATTCTATATCATATACTTATAAACCTCTTAGTGGTCAATTTGGGGGGTGTTTTGTTGACATCCTGAGCGCCATGCTTGTAATATTTTGAAGGTGATTGAATTTCCATGTTTTTTCTATATTGTTCTTAATTTATACCTTTTTAATTTGTGTTTATTATTATATGATAAAATAAAAATCAAATTAATAATAATCCTCATGCTTTCAGGCATAACCCATATCTTGTGAGGATTTGAGATTATTCATCTCTTTTCTCACCCCTTCCCTTTCAGGAGTGTGTAGATGGATTGTGTCAGTTGATAAAATCTAGAAACATGGACCCATGAATATTCATGTTCTTTTATTATAGAAAATTTTATCATTGACACAAATCTGGTCATCTCATCACATTGTTGATGTGATACCTTTATTGGGTTCAGTTTTTACATCGATGTTATTTTGTTGATTTTGAGCGGTCACTGGTAATCAATATCATTGGTCGATCAAATCCTAGGTGTTAACCTAGTAAGGAATCACATGCCATACTAGTTTCAATTTTTATAAATCAAGGAATCAATGATCCTTTCCATTACCTTGAGATACATTATGGATTCAGAATTAAGGGACACTCACCCAGGTTGATCATGATTTCTCCAACCAATTCCTCTCACTTAGTAATATAGTTTCAATTTATGTTTTAAAATCATAAAACCCAAAGTTTTCTAAAATCACATTCCCATTTTATTTTCATAATCAAACACTTATTTTTAAATTAATGATCTAATTCTTCGATAAGAGATGACCTAGGGTTCCTTCTATACTGCAGAAATTCTAGTAAAAACTAAACAACTAATTTAATACACTCAACAACGTGATCAGGGAATATATTTTTCCCATATTGACATAAGAATATCTTTTGATGATTCTCACCTAATACCTATCTCAAATGATCATTTTTATAAATTTATTATATTATTCCTCATTAAGGTCCTCCAGGAAACACTGTTGAAAATATAAACACGATATTTAATTATGAATTACGTATCAAAATTTGAAATATCAATAAAAAGACTTTTCTTATTTTTGTTATTTTACAATGATTCCATACTTTTTCTTCCTACTCGATAAAAATAATTTTACTCGAGACACATGTAATTTGATGCCCAATGTCACTTTCTATAAATGAAATTTATTACTATAATAGTATGTTATTGAATAATATAAAACTGATAAACCAAGCATGAATTAAAATTTTAGTTGTTGAAGAAATCCATAAAATGAAGAAACATATAAATATTAATTTAATTAAAAAATTAATACTAGTATAATAACATAATAAATGCATACTAATTAGTATGATAAACATTGTTATGATGTGGATTCCTATTGTATGTTCATTTTGGTTCAATTCGATTTGTGTTAAGTAATTTGGTTAATCGTTCACTTGGTAATTTTGATCATTTGGTCATTGGGTTTATTTTTTGGTTATTTTGTTTGGTAACTTGTGTAAGAACCCAGATCCTTTTTTCAGGTATGATTTTCCTTTTTCTGGTGTTTTTTAGAAAAGATGAATTTCTAGAAATTTTTTAAGTACACACTGTGTACTTTATGAGTACACACCGTGTGCTCGGTTACTGCGGGTAGTTGGGTACTAGTCGTGTAATGGCCATGCACACAGCCGTGTGTAGTGACTTGCAGGCTGCCTAAATCGGGTCCCAGTAAGGTCAAGTACAAGCCGTGTACTTTATTTTAATTTATTTAAATGGAATGGGGTCGCGTCTCAACGACAAAGACACCTTCTTCTTCACCTTCTTCATCCAAGAGCAACTATATGGTGTGGATATTTGCTGAGTCCCCGAACCGCCATTCGTCCCCCGAATTGAACTCTGTCAGTTTCTTTGGAATCGCATCAGTGAGTTCTATCTTCTTCTAGAACACCATCCCTTGATTTCTCCTCTTTCAAGAGTTATCATTGGTTGAATGTTTTAGATGTTTTTGTAGATATACCACGTTCTAGGTCGATCCAAGGGCCGACGCCAGAGTATAACGATCCTAAAATATCGATATAGGTGGTTTTTTCCTTTCCATAGTTAGTCTTTGAGTATTGTGTGCAAAAGTTCCCAATACCCCCATTCAGGGTATTGTGTGTTTAGGGTTTTTGACCCAGTTAATTCCTGATATGCTCATAATGCTTGAGTATAGGTTAATTGTTGTGAATATGGTTGTTTACCATGGTATGGATGTGTTTTCCCATGTTTTTCTTATTTTGACCGTTTGGTCTAGTCTGCCTATTAGGCTGCTATTTTCTCACATTCCTAGTATTGTAGGATGGAGTGTTTATTATCTAACATGATGTTATGTTGTATATTGTTATCCAAGTAGTTCTTGAGGTTTAATTTGGCTGCTGAATATTGTTATGTATGATTGCTTTACATGGGGATGTGGGAACCTAGTGTAGTGAGACCATAGGGGAAATTGACATTGAGGGCTTTCCTAGAGTTTTTGTTATAATTATTACATTGTGAGACCATTGGGGGGATTAAAGTTGAGTGGTCCCTTATAGTGTCTATATATACTTTATGAGACCACATGAGGAATTGACGTTGACTGCTTCCTCAGAGGGTCTATAGATACGTTATGAGACCACATGAGGAATTGATGTTGAGTGCTTCCTCAGAGTGTCTATAGTTTACCGCTAAAAGACTATAGGGGGAATTGACGGTGGGTGCTTCCTCAAAGAGTCTTTGAATGAACTAGACTATAAGGGGAATTGATGGTGAGTTCTTCCTTAGAGAGTCTTTGTTATATCCTTGTAAACTGAACCATAGGGGATAGGTTGTGTTTACTTCCCAGAGAGTTACCTTCTTTTGTTAGCTTCTTGCTTATTATATGAAACTGAATGCCTTGGAAATGTAAGAATGTTTACTTTGGAGTATTTCTTTGTTCACTTCTTTCTTTTTCTTATTGCCTGCCATATATATTCACTGAAAATTAGTAACAGATCTTTGGGTGGTTGCCTATTGGGATTTAGTCTCAAACCCTGTTTGGGTCATGCTTTTGGGCTCAAATAGATTATATTGTTGCAGGTATAGATAAGGTCAAGTGCCTTTCTACTTCAGGTACTTGATTTTCTAAGTATATGGAGAGCATGGGACAAAGCTGATGCTTGTGATGCTGAGGTGTTGTTTCTTGTTTTTCTTTTGTACTTTGGTTTATACTGTATTCCAGCATTTTGACTTGTTTGGATGATTTCCTAGACATAGGTATCATGCATCATATATATATACTCCATTTTTTTATTACTTTCAGTCTTCCACTGTCTACTTTTGTATGATATTATTAATGCTTCCGCTATTGTATCTGTTTTACTTCCACTGTGTTACTCTACTAATGAGGGCATAGTTTCTCCACTATCACACTCAAGGCCCTCACTACTAGTCGGCAGCCTCTAGCATTCGGAGAAATGTTCTTGAGGTCATGTGACCAACCGGGTACGGGGTGCCCCTGGGCAGATCCCGAAACCGGGATGTTACAATTTGGTATTAGAGGGATTCTTTTCTTCTTGACTTACTATTTGGATCCTCTAGTTAGGGATAAGAAGGAATATGTACTTGGTAATAAGTTGTGCCCGGGATGTAGCTAACCCGTGTACAGGGAAAAGCCAATCTACCTCATTTATTGCAATTTTTTCTGGTTTTTCAATTTTATAGTTGATTTGATTTCACCGTTGGGTGATTCACATGTTTTTTCTATTATTGTTGATGTTATTGAGGTTCTATTTATGTTCCAACTCAATTATATGAGGGTATTCCATCTCATGCATCATATAGGAACTTGCTAGAAATCACATGTCATGCATTCATTCCATGCCATTTTAGGGTGCATTAGTGATTGCATGTTGTTGTGATAGATATTCTGTAAGATATGAATGTTGTTGTGATAGATACCTTAATAAAATACCTTCTTTCGATAGGGTATTATTTTTCGTAAGGTATTATTTTAATGAACGCCAAACTTTGGTTCTTGAGATGTTATGGGCCCTAATGTATCGAAATTCGGTAGATCATTGCCTTTTTTTTCCTTGTATATAACATGTATAAGATGTCAAGCTTTGATTCGTGGGGAGTATGGGCCCTCACGAATCAGAATTTGGAACTTTAATGTTTGTTTCTATGTTTTCTGGGCTTCTAGAGTAGTTTATGAGGCTTACTATCTGGAAAAACCTAGAATACACAGCGTGTAATGATGAACACATGTCGTGTGTACTTCTATTCAGGAAGGAACTATTTTTATTAAGTACACACCATGTACTTAATGTACACGTCGTGTAGTATCTAACCGTGTCTCACACTGTGTAGGTAGAGACACGGGGTTTGGAAATCATTAGTGGAACATGCCTTATATCAGATGTACACGCCGTGTTGTAAGACCGTATAACTGGCTGTGTAACTAACAACATGGGTCAGTTGAGCCTTTTTATATGCACACTGTTTCTATGTGGAACACATTGTGTAGTGTAACCCATGTATCCGGTCATGTAACGAACAACACGGGACATTAGAAACCTTCTTGTACATGTCATGTCTGGAATAAACACGTTGTGTATAGTTAGTTGTGTGTTCACTTGTGTGACTAACAACACGGGTAGTTGAAAACCTTCAATTACACATCGTGTCCATATGAAACATGTCGTGTAGAGTGATCCATTTAACCGGCCATGTCACTAACAACATGGGTCATTGAAGCTCGTCTAGTACACGTCGTGTATGGCACAAACACACCATGTAGTCTTCTTCTAGGAGAACCGTGTGACTCAGTCATGTAGAAGGACTCAGGCAGGGTAAGAGGATTCAAGTACACATTGTGTGTTAGGACAACACGTTGTTTGTTTGGGGTGTTACACGACTAGGGGTGGAAGGAGTAAACGCCCATGTGAAGGCTTAAGGGAACACATCGTGTAGTGATTATACATGTCGTGTATCCATGTTTTGAAAAACTTGAATTCTTTCTTTCACATATTCCCTTATTTCACTTCTAGTTTTTAGTCCTTGAAAATATTGATCTAAGGTGTGTGCTTGACCTTGCAGAGTCATGCCACCAATACATCCTTCGTTTGTATTCCAGTTATAGGGTAGTGATCAGGCACCGAACATGGATGATCAGGGGCTACCAGTAGATCTTCCAGTTGTGCCAGTCTTGGCACCAGCCGTTATTCTAGACATAGGTGTTGATGCACAGTTTAGAGAGGGCTTTATGAGGATAATCCAGACCTTTCAGGGAGCACCGCATCCTTCCCTGTCTATGAAAGAGTTGACACGGGTCTTCCAGCAATAGCATCCTCTCACTTTCTCATGGGAAGAAGGACCTCGGGCTGCAGAGTCATGGCTAGAAGCCATGCTGACGATCTTTGAGCATCTGGAGACGCCTCCAGAGAGGAGGGTCAAGATCACTACATATATGCTTTGGGATTTCACCAAGAGATGTTGGGACGTGATCTCATAGGCGGGATGCCAGTGGGATATAACATGGGAGGAGTTTCAGTATACCTTTTATGACTACTTCTATCTGGAGACTTTGAGGGCCGATCGAGCCAGAGAGTTCATGAGTCTGGAGCAGGGTACTCTTTTTGTTATGGAGTATTCTTCCCGCTTCAAAAATCTTTAGCACTTTACACCCTTTCTAGGGGGAGATTATTTGTTCTTAGCATGGAATTTTGAGGATGGTATCAGGTAGGACATTCAGGCTTAGGTGAACATCTTCAGGTTAACTTCTATCACTTCAATAGTCAACCAGTTTCTGATCACGGAGCGTAATCTGAGGGATTCTAGATTTATGGGCCAGAGTGGTTCAGCATCCAGAGTTAGTGCTTCTTTGTCTAATAGTAGGAAGCATCATAGGGGGACCACAAGTGGAGATCCAAGTAGGCGTGATGCATCTTCAAGTATCCAGGTGGTATACTACCAGTGTGGAAAGGTCAGGCATACGAGGCCACATTGCCCAAGAGACCCAGTAGAGTGCCGATCTTCCGGTAATATGGGTCATCTCCAGCGCTTCTGTCAGATATTCTCTCCAACCGCTTATGAAAAGGGTTCTTCTATGACTCCTCATTCAGGAGCAGCGCCACTAGTTTCTCACTTGTTTGGGAACTAGAGTTCTTCTGGACATTCAAGCCGAGGTGGAGGTCGTGGCTATGTTATTCAGTATCCATGATTTTAGTGAGAGTAGGTTGGATCAGCTTAGAGTGGTCAGGCAGGGTCATAGGGTCGCGGTTCAGGCTAGACTTTTGTAGTGGAGCAGACCCAGTAGGAGCAGGATCCCAGACCCTCTACTATTCGAGTAATGATCCTAGTTGCCTCAGTTTTATCTTCTACTCTTTTCGATATAGGGGCCTCCCATATCTTTATATCTGTTGCTATTGTGGAGATCCTTGGGTTCTTTATCTTTTATTCTTCTAATATATTGACGTTAGACACTCTATTGGGGACAAGAATGACTTGTGTACGTCAATGCAAGGAGTTCCCTTTAGAGGTTAGTGGGTGTCACTTCTTTTGGGATCTCTATGTCCTAGAGAAGATAGGTTATGATTTCATTCTTGGAATGGACTGGTTAGTTCCCTTCAAGGATGTTGTTGAGTGCTATCATCTTAGGGTGAGTTTCACTTCACCATAGGGTGGATCGTTTCTTCATAAAGGTGAATGGGATGTCCAGGAGAGCAGAGCAGGACCTGAGCATCATGGTTTAGGAGGAGTTATAGCCCAGATTACTAGTCTATATTTGGATGACCAGGGGACTTCACAGATGGACTTTCCTCTAGTGGTGGATCGTTTCAGGTACGTCTTTATAGAGGACTTTTCAGGTTTTCCTATGGAGCGAGAGGTGGACTTTTCTATTGATCTTGTACTAGGAGCGTAGATGGTGTCCATTTATCCTTATAGGATGGCTACACCAGAGTTACGGGAGCTCAAGAAGCAGTTGGAGAGTTGCAGACAAAGGGTTTCATCTGACACTACTTGGGGTTCCCCTATCCTATTTACAAAGAAGGCAGATGGTACCCTCAGACTTTGTGTGTATTATTGGAAGTTGAACCAGTTGATGGTCAAGAACCAATATCATTTTCCAAGGATTGATGATCACTTTGATCATCTTCAAGGAGCCTGGGTGTTCTCGAAGATTGACTTGAGATCTGGTTACCATCAGTTGCACGTTAGACCATATGATATACCTCTTACATCCTTCTGGAGCAGGTATGGTATATACGAGTATGTGGTTATGCCGTTCGTACTCACGAATTCTCCTACAGTATTCATGGAACTGATGAACCAAGTGTTTCATTCATACTTGGATTCTTTCGTGGTAGTCTTTGTGGACGATATCTTGGTGTACACTCACACTCGACACGACCATACCACACATCTTGATATCATTTTCAGTACACTGAGAGAGCATCAGTTATATGATAAGATCTCAAAATGCCACTTTTTGATGGACCATATTCACTTCTTGGGTCATGTTATCTCAGATACTAGAGTATCAGTAGACCTAGAGAAAGTGAGAGAAGTAGTTTCTTGGGAGAAGCTGAAGAACGTATTTGAGGTACAGAGTTTTCTAGGGATGGATGGATACTACATACGTTTCATACAGGACTTTTCACACTTAGTAGTGCCACTGATAGGTCTGACTAAAAAGGGTGAAAAGTTATTATGATCAGATTCTTGTGAGTCAGCCTTTCAGCAGCTGAAAGGGAGGTTGACTTCTACACCGGTACTATTTTTTTCAGAGCCGGGCAAGAGCTATACTATTTATTGTGATGCTTCAGGTATCTGGCTAGGAGTTTTTCTTATGTAGGGGGAAGGATTCTTTGTATACAGGTCTCGGCAGTTGAGGCCACATGAAAGGAATTACCTCATGCATGATCTCGAGTTGGTAGTTGTTGTTCATGCTTTACGTTGTTGGAGACATTATCTTCTAGGAGAGCATTTTGTGGTTTTCACCGACCACAAAAATCTCAAGTACATATTCACTCAGCATGATCTGAATTTGAGACAGTGAAGATGGGTTGAGTACCTTCAGTATTTTGACTTTGATCTTACCTACATGCCTGGGAAAGGCAACGCAGTGGCTGATGCACCGATCAGGAGGACTCAGATACAGGCAGTTCAGGAGGCTAGCAGTGAGTGGCAGCTTATGGCTATGTTCTCTTAGATGCATTTGGAGGTGCATGACAGACAGGTGTAGACGTTTCTATCTTCTGTAGCATTTACCACTACTCTTCTTGATTTAGTGTGAATGAGGAAGCTGTCAATTCTGAAGGCCTAGTACTATGGGAGAGTGTATCAGGAGAGGACCCTATTCCTGGATGGACCATAGGTGAGGATGAAATCTTGTATTTTCATGGGAGCGTATGGGTGTCAGCAGAAATACATGAGGAGATGATGTGGGAATTTCATTCCTTAGTTTGGGAAGTTAATCCTGGTGTCAACAAGATGTATCATGATCTACACCGTCAATATTGGTGGCTAGGTATGAAGAGAGATGTTGTTGGTTTCGTGATGAGGTGTTCCACCTATCAGTTTGTGAAGGCAGAGCATTAGCGACTGGTAGGGCTTTTACAGTAGTTACCCATTCCTAAGTGGAAGTGTAATGATGTCGCAATGGATTTTGTGACAGGTTTGTTGAGGTCTCCTCGAGGAAATGATGCAGTTTGGGTTTTCATTGATAGACTCATGAAGGTTACTCACTTCTTTCCGATCAAGGAGACCTTCAGTGTTGATGACCTGGGAAGGTTGTACATCCAAGATATTGTAAATTTACATGGAGTTTCGCACTCCATTATTTCAGATAGGGATGCATGTTTTACTTCTCGGGTCTGGCAGAGGATACAGAAGGGTTTGGGTACACAGGTACATTTGAGTACAGCTTACCATCCCTAGACAGATGGCCAGTCTGAGCATACGATTCAGGTTCTTGAGGAAATTCTTTGAGCATGCATCCTAGATTTTGGAGGTTCTTTGGAGAAGCACATACCTCTTGTGTATTTAGACTACAATAATAGTTTTCATGCAACTATTCAAATGGAACTATATGAGGCTTTGTATGGTATTCCATGCCAATCACCCTTATGTTTGTTGGAGGCAGGAGAGGCAGCTATACTTGGACCTCGTCTTGTCTAGGAGACCACATAGCAAATAGAGTTAATTCAGAAGAGGATGGATACTACACAGTCTCGACAGAAGTCTTATGTTGATCGATGGAGACGACCTCTAGAGTTCGAGGTCGGAGATCAGGTTTTCCTATGTGTCACACCAAGGTTGGGACATACGAGGATTAGGAGACAGGGTAAGCTTTCGCCGAGGTACGTCAGGTCGTTTGAGGTGTTGGAGAGAGTTGGGTTAGTTGCCTATCGGTTGCAGTTACCTCAGAGGTATTGGGCTATGCATGATGTCATCCACGTTTCTCATCTTTGACATTACTTCTCGTAACCGTCTCATATTTTTCAACCCTAGGAGGTTAAGCTAGAGTTGGATGCCTCGTTCGAGGAGCAACCTATCCTAATTGTTGACTAAAGTACGAAGGTTCTCTGTGGATGGTATGTTCCTCTGGTACGAGTGTTATGGCAGTATGGGTGAGTACAGGATGAAACCTGGGAGAGGGAGGCCGATGTGCGATCACAGTAGCCGAAGCTGTTTGAGGTTTTTTCTTCTACGCCGCCTTACTAGTAAAATTAGGGGGAAAATTTATTTAAGGGGGGAAGTTTGTAAGAACTCGGATCTTCTTTTTAGGTATGATTTTTCTTTTTCTGTTGTTTTTGAGAAAAGAGTAATTTCTGGAAATTTTTGAAGTACACACCATGTACATTATGAGTACACAACATGCACTTGGTTATCACGGGTAGTCGGGTGTTGTCCGTGTAATGGCCATGCACATGGCCATGTGTGGTGACCTGGGGGCCGCCTAAAGTAGGGCCTAGTAAGGGAAAGTACACACCGTGTACTTATAAAGTACACATCGTGTACTTTTTTTTATTTATTAAAATAGATTGGGGTCACGTATAATCGACAGAAACACCTTCTTCTTCGCCTTCTTCATATAGGAGCGACTGTACGGTGCAGATCTTCACCGTCTCCCCGAACCTCCATATATCCTCTGAATCGAACTCCGTCGGTTGCGTTGGAATCACATCGGTGAGTTATCCCTTCTTCTATAACACCATCCCCTAATTTTTCCTCTTTAAAGAGTTATCGTTTGTTGAACGTTTAGACATTTTTATATATATACCGCATTCTAGGTTGATTAAAGGGCCAAGGGTGGAGTATAATGATCCTACAACATCGAGGTAGGTGTTTTGTGCCTTTCTGTAGTTAGTCTTTGAGTATTGTGTGAAAAAGTGCCCAATACCCCCATTCACGGTATTGAGTGTTTAGGTTTTTTGTCCCAGTTAATGCCTGCTATTATTAGAATGCTTGAGTAGAGGTTAATTGTTGTGAATATGGTTATTTACCATGCTATGGATGTGTTTGCCCATGTTTTGCTTGTTTTGACCATTTCGTCTAGTTTTCCTGTTAGGCTTCTGTTTGTTCCCATGCCTAGTATTGTAGGATGGAGTGTTTATTATATAACATGTTATTATGTTGTAGAATATTACCATGTAGTTCTTGAGGTTTTCTTTGGATTCTGAATATTGTTATGTATGATTTCTTTACACGGGGCTGTAGGAACCTGGTGTAGTGAGACCATAGGGAAAATTGACGTTGAGGGCTTTCCCAGAGTGTCTATTATAATTATTACGATGTGAGACCATAGGGGGGATTGATGTTGAGTTCTCCCTCAGAGTGTCTATACATATGTTACGAGACCGCAGAAGTAATTTATGTTGAGTGATTCCTCAGAGTGTCTGTAATTTACTTCTAAAAGACTATAGGGGGAATTGTCGGTGAGTGCTTCCTTAGAGATTCTTTGATTACACTAGACTATAAGGGGAATTGAAGGTGAGTGCTTCCTCAGAGAGTATTTGTTATATCCTTGTAAACTGAACTAGAGGGGATAGGTTGTGTTTACTTCCCAGATGGTTACCTTATTTTGTTAGTTGCTTGCTTGTTATATGAAACTGAATGCTTTAGAACTGTAAGACTGTTTACTTTTGAGTATTTCCTTGTTCACTACTTTCTTTTGCTTATTGTCTGCCATATATATTCACTAACTGTTAGGAACAAATGTTTGGGTGGTTTCCTATTGGTATTTAGTCTCAAAACCTATTTGGGTCATGCTTTTGGGCCCAAATAGATTATATTGTTGCAGGTATAGATAAGGGAAAGAACCCTTCTACTTTGGGTACCTGATTTACTGAGGAGACGGAGAGCATGGGACCAAGCTGATGCTTGCGATGCTGAGGAGTTTTTTCGTGTTTTTCATTTTTACTTTGATTTATACTATATTCCGGCATTGGGAATTGTTTGGATACTTTCCTAAACATAGGTATCATGCATCATATATATGTACTCCAGTTGTTTATTACTTCCAGTCTTACATTGTCTACTTTTGTATGATATTATTACTTCTTCTGCTATTGTATCTATTTTACTTCCACTATGTTACTCTGCCAATGAGGGAATAATTTCCCCATTATCACCCCCAAGGCCCTCACTACTAGTCGGCAGCCTCTGGCATTCGAAGAAATGCGCTTGAGTCCATGTGACCAACCGGGTACGGGGCGCCCCGGGGCGGATCCTAGAACCAGAACGTTACAACTTGGTCATTTGTTCATTTGGTTATTTGTTTATTTGGCTATTTTTTCATTTATCCATTTTGTAATTTAGGCATTTGGCCAATTCTATTTGTCCATTTAGCCATTTTGGCCATTTGGACATTTTGTCCATTTGGCCAATTCTATTTATGTAACATTGTTTGGTTATTTGTTAACATGGTAATTTTGATCATTTAGTCATTATGTTCATTTATTGGTTATGTTTATTGGTCATTTGGTCATTTTCCCATTTTTCCTTTTGGCCATTTTTCCATTTTGGCTATTTGGTCATTTTGGTCATTTGGCTATTTTGGCCATTTGGCCTTTTTGGCCATTTAGACATTTTGGTAATTTTTCCAATTATGGATTTGACATTTTTTCAATTGGGAATTTTTCCATTTGGCCAATTGGATATTTATCCTATTAGTCATTTCTCCAATTAGTCGATTTTCTATTTTTTTCATTTAGCCATTTGGCCATTTTCCCATTCTTCCATTTAGAGAATTGGGAATTTGGGCATTTGAATATCTAGTAATTTGTCCATTTTATCATTTTTTTTCATTTTTCCATCTTTCCATTTTCTTATTTGGCCATTCTTTCATTTTCCCATTTGGTCATTTTTTTCATTTGACCATTTGGGCATTTTTCCATTTTTTCATTTGTCCATTTGGTCATTTGGCCAATTGGGAAATTATAAAATTATGTGATTTAGAAATTAGTCATTTGGAAACTTTTCCACTTGTCCATTTGTCCATTTTTTCAAATGTCCACTTGGCCACTTTACCACATGGCCACTTAGCCACTTTAAATAGTCAAATGACTATTTGGCCATTTGGGTATTTGGTAATTTGGGAAATTGGGAAATTGGTTATTTTTTCATTTGGAATTTTATCCATTTTACCATTTCTTCATTTAACCATTTGGATATTTGATCATTTGGACATTTTTTTATTTATCCATTTTTTTATTTGTCCATCTTTCCATTTGTTCATTTGGAAAATTAGGAATTTTTCCATTTGGGAATTTTTCCATTTGGGAATTTGGTCATTTTTTCATTTATCCATTTTTTCATTTATTCATTTGACCATTTTTTCATTTGGTCATTTTGGTTATTTTTCCATTTAGCCATTGTCCATTTTGTGCATTTTACCATTTGGTCATTTTTTTCATTTGGTCATTTGGTCATTTTTTCATTTGGTTATTTGGTTATTGGACATTTGGTCATTTGGAAATTTGGTAGTTTTATAATTTGGTTATTTTTTTATTTAGTTATTTAGTCATTTGGTTTGTTATAAAAAATTCACTTCAAAATAGTTTCACCATAACAACATTACTTTTTAAAAGCCCCCAAAAATTTGAAAAAACACTCTCCCAAATTACATTACAAAAAGTAATCCTTTAAAAATATCCACCCCTTTTCAAAACTAATTCATATTCAAAGAATAATTTTAGAAAATAGTTCTATTTCTTAAAAAGTAACTAGTTAAAGGTATTCATCCCATATCAATACATTTTCCCCATTTTAAAAAAAATAATAAAAATATCTTCTTAGTTTAAAGGGTCATTTCCAACCTTATATTAAAGGAATTAATGAGAAGAAAACTTAATTTTTATTATGGAAATCTAACTAAATGGGAAATTTCCAAACTTCTAGAATATTCTATTTTAGTTTACTTTCAACATGAAAAATATTAAATCCTATCTAATAGATAAATCCCCTAAAATTTTAACTTCATCAAATAAATCCCTTATTCTTAAGTAAAAATATAAATATAGATATTATTTATATTCATATTAAAGTAACTAGTGCCTCACATGCTTAGGAATTATAGTGCACCCCAAAGTGTGAAAATATATCATAACATCTTTGTTCTTTTTGTTTTTTTCCAATGCATCCTAAAAAAATAAATACAATTAATAAGAATTATATTTTCAATGAAAACCATTAAATATTAAGAATACCTTAAACTCATTACTCTTCTAATATGAGATCATTTATTGATATTGTGTTGTTGGAAAATTGGTGGATATTGATACACCCTCTAAATCGGAACTGATTCTACTCTTCCAACCAACATATAACTTGTGCTTCTATGATCACCACAACTACCCAAGTTCTAACAATAGTGCGACCTTATCATCTTCACCATTGGTAAAGTTAGACTAACACTGTAATGAATATTTAAATTCATATAAATACAACAATAATATATATATGTATATTTAACAAAAATTTTCCCATATCCATGCCCATTATTTCTCCTTGATTTCATTACTGATATTCCTCCATGAGACTAGTTTCATTGTAATGATATCATTTTACTTGGTTAAAGTTTCCATAAAACTTCAACACTTACTATAATTATTACCTATCATTTGATTATCTTCATTGTAATGTACCATTATTTGTGTTTGAAAATTCTAGGATTCAAGAATATGGGTGTGACCATGTCACCTATTAGAAGATCCTACTAAATAAGATAAAATAAAAAAATAAGAATAATTAATTCCCAGGACAATAGAAAAAAATTATGTGATATGATTTTACATGGTTGTAAAAAAAACCCGATGCTGGATACTCATTGTGATCTGATTGATCCATGGGTTATCTTGGATTAGTATCCTTTGAAGGATGAGTATGTTCTAATTCATGCATTGGGTCATCTGCATGCACTATAGTGGAAGTTGAAGGAACAAAATAATCTGATCCTAGATGGATAATTGGAAATAGAGGCTTCATAGACATGCTAGGATAAGGATATAAGGTCTAGGGATACATCATAGGATATGGATATGGTATAGGTGGGAACATCTCTGGAGGATCAAGGGGAATATGATAAGGTGTGGTAAATGGGATGTCTATTGATGGGTCGGGGTGTAAATGGGTATGAAGGGTACTCTGTGTAGCTCTATGAGAATCCCCACTCAGACCCATACTAGTAAGAAAAGGAGAATTCAACTCTGGTTCAGTTTTATGTCTCTAAAAGAATTGATAAATAATAAGAACATGGAAATAAATGTAATGCTGAAGAAAAATATTACAATTATTATACTCACTAAGGGAACCATATGAGGAAACCCTAGATCATGAATCCATTGATTATTATCAAATAATGTTTTCCTTTTAATTTCTATAATATCTTTCATAATATATATAATAATAAAAAATACATTTTTTAGAAATAGATTTTAAAAATTCTGTATGAAAATTAGAATTAAAATAATTCATAATCATTTTCATAACATATTTTAGAAAATATAATTTAAAATCAAGTTATAAATTTTTAAAACCCATTTTAAACCTGGTTTTTTGAATTGAAAGAAATAAAATTAAAATAAAAGAACCCAAAAAATACTAAAACAAACATATTATTCCAAACTGAAACTAAATTAAAGTAATTAAAATAGTACCATCCTGAGAAACTCATGTCAAGGTAAACTTAATAAACTATGGACATATATGGTTGCTTATATATATTACCCGCCACTACTTCAGGTTCAACATCAATTCTCACAATGGGACAATTTGAGTCATCAAATTCAATATTTTGGACAGCACCAATGGGGGTATCAATGGTGTAAATTTCATCCTCACCATCATGAAAAATATGTCTTGGGATTACTAAAAAAATGACACCACTATCAGATATCAGATGATATTTCACATAAAACACTTTTTTTCATTGATGCTAAAATATTTGGTTTATTGTTATCTAGGAATTGAGTAATGTCAATAACTATGAATCCAAATTCATCAATAAATATACCATTCCACATTATTGAATCTAACCAATTACATTTTATCATAGTGACTCATCCAAGAGAGTAGTAATTTAATAATAATATGTTCTCAAAAAGTCCATAAGAAAACACATTTTCATATTGAGGTCTATTATCTGATGCACTGTCATAACAGTTGGTTTTTGTAGTTAACATAACTCCATTGTGTTTTTTTTTCATTTTCATCACTCGAACAACTATAACAAATTTCTTCCCATTGATTATTAAATATTTCCATTCACGAACCAAATAATTGGGACCAAAATCCAATGATCTTAATTTTTGAGTGATAGAGTCAATAAGTAAAATCAATACCTTAAATGTATATAAATAATACAATTTAATGAATATCTATATTTTAATTTAACTAAATTAATGTTCATACCTTTGATTTCAACCAAGCAGGAAACTATTTGTTATGCAAAGCCTCTCTCCTTCTTAAGGGAAATGATCAATGAACTCTACTAATATTTTTTATGTTCCCTAGATAAAATGATAATAAAGGTTTAAGGTATATGTAAAATCTCATAGTATGAGATAACATATAAATATTCAAATTACTTAATTTATATAGTCATCAAACATACTACAGTTAAACAAGACTATATGATGTTCCATATCCCGCTCTTCAAGGAAAAATGTAGCTAATTATATGACCCATGAATTCGTATAGTTTGGGAAAGATATGGAAATTACAAATCAATTTCCCCATACTTCTTATCTTCATTTCTCATTGGATGGTTATGTCTTTTTATCACATCAGAAAAATACATTGAGAAAAATCCATAGAGTCTTGAGCCAAATAACCACTCACAATGGAACCTTCAGGATAATTCTTATTTCAGATATAATATTTCATTGTGTACATATTTATTTTAGTAGGATACATCCATAAAAAAAAAAGGGTCCCCCAAAAAGTGTTTCAGTTGGAATATAAACTGTTAAATGCAGTATGCATGTAAAAAATGATGGAGGAAAGTTTTTTTCCAACTCACACAAAATTAATGGTGCCACTTGCAGCATTTTTTTCAAGAAATGATTGGATAACATTTTAGAAAAAAAGGTTTCTAAAAATGGAAAAAGAGAATCACCTTCACCCTTACATTATTGGATATTAAATTCCAGATTTCTATTGGAATCAATTCATAAATAAGGATGTGATAATCATGAGTTTTTATGGATTTTAGTTTTAACTCCCTTCTATTGATTCGTTTAGATATGCTGCTAGAATATCCATCGGGAACATTTATATTATCCAATACTTCTAGAAATTGATTTTTCTATAAAGGTTTCATCACATATGAAACATAAGGAACATTCCATTTGTTTTCAGTGATACACACAGGATGCAGTTCTGGTCGAATACCCCAATACAATAAGTCCCAGTGAGATCGTAAGTCATATTTTCTCTTCCGCTTGATATTTAGAAGAATTGAAAGCAAAATTTCACATATATTTTTCTTAATGTGAATTATTTATAGACAATGACGTAAAAATTAGTAGAAAAATATGGAAAAATCAAAAAGGATAATTTTCCTTTTCCAATTGTAAGTGGATTCAGTGTCAATATTATTCTTCTTTTTAGATTTCATCTAACCTTTCCTTAATGAAAAACTAAAATATTTCAATTCATCAAGCACATTAGTTCCTGACATACATTGAGTTGGTTGTTCTGTGTCAATAGTATTATCAAACCTCTAGTGATTCTTCTTATATTGATGATCTATTGTAAATAATCCTCTATTCCCCCATAAAAATAAAACTATGACAATATTTAAGTCTTCTTGATCGTGTATTCTTCATACAAATAGGACATGATAGTTTTCCCTTCATTCTTCAACCATGCATCATTGCATAAGTAAGGAAATCATATATAGTCTATATAATGTCATCACGCATCTAAAATATATTTTTTGAAGAAGAATTGAATGTAAACACACTGATATCCCAAAGCTAATTCAACTCTCTTATTAAAGTATGCAAGTAGATGTCTATATCCTTTCCTGGATCAGAAGTTCCAAGTATTAGTATACTCAATATAGTAAAATGTGTTTTCATACACATCCATGGAGAAATATTATAAATATGATTAAAAACTGGCTACGTGTTGTGAGCAGTAAGCATCTAACCAAAAGGATTAAAACCATCATAGGATAGACCCAACCTGAAATTATGCAACTCAGTTGAAAAATCAGGATGTTTTACATCAAATGACCACCATGATAATACATCTTTAGGATGAACCAACTCATCATTATATTTAATTCTCTCGACATCATGTCATTACATATTAGTTTTGATTTCTACAAACATGAATAAATTTTGAAGCTTGGGAATCAATGTAAATTTCCACATGAATTTATGTGGCACAATAGATGGTGTTCCATTTGTATTTGTCTTCCATTGAGATGTACCACATTCTTTATAGTCATTAAGTTCTACCATTTCCTCCCAAAATAAACTGTAATCGTTTGGAAAACATGAATTTTATTAGTATCAAATCCAAGCTGATTAATTAACTTACATGAATTATAATGATTTGAGGGAATATCCATACCATCAGGAAGAAAATCCTTCAAAAGGTAAGAATATAATTAATGGTGATATTATAAATTCCATACATGTTTTTCCCATGATATAAACACCTTAAAAATTATAAATTTTTAATTCTAGTACATTCCTTGTATACAGAAGTTTTCGCATCATCCATTAATTTTTTCACTCTCTTGCCATTATCATCTTCATTCTTTTCATCATGTGTACTTATATCATTGTCTTATTGCACTGGCATACAATCACACTTGTTATGACACACAAATGGAAATGGATCAAATATCAAATTCTCCATACCACTTCTTTCTTTCCATTCATGAATAGTATAATATTATCTCATATCTCCATTGTGATACCAAACATAATAGTTTGTTTAAAATATAGATTTTGTTATATGGTAGATAACTTCTTCCTGGATTAAACTTGGTCTTCCAACATAATTATAACACGGACATTGTATAAGACCTCTATATGAAGCATTGTTAAATGAAAAAACTAAAAAAATATCCAAATTATTTTGAAACTTGATTGAAATATTATTAGTATGATACATACAACTTCTATTAATTCTATTATAAGGTAAAAATTCATATACAAATCAACAATGTAAACCATAATTACAAAATTAATTACAAAAAAAATTAATATGAAATTCATCAAAGCATTATAGTATCTAGAAAAGCAAGGAATAAGAGAACCAACATATGTTATAAGTGATGCCTATAAATAATGAACTATACAAAGTATAAGACACGGAATGATCAACAATTATTACACAATCCAATTAAATACATATGAATTTATGAAACAATTGTTTTTAAAACTTCCATGTTTTGAATATGGCATTAATCCAATTAAATACACGTGTCATTATGATGGAAAAAGTTTACTCAATAATAAGATAATTGTGTCACCCAACATCAAAACCACAAAAACATGGTATAACAATATCATGGAAATTCTACCATAATACATATAAATATAAATAATCATCCAATCCTAATATCATAGAAACTAATATTTGTAAAATATCAAAAATATATCCAAAATGTAATAAAGGATATGGAAGCCCGAATCTGTATAATATATTAAATGGGAAAGTGTATATGGATTTAAGAAACCTTTAACCCCATAATATTGGGAAAGGAGAAATTGGGTAGAGTTAGATCATTAGGATCCTATCCCATATAGAGTCATCATATCTAATTATCACTCCCTTATTTCAAAACCTATTCATCACTAGCTATGATACCATATTAGGGGATCTATCACATAAATATATCCCCTTTTATATTCTTAATAATAGGTAAATAAACATGAAAATGTTTACTTTAATAACTATAATGCTATAATGATATCCAAATTCAGAGAAAAATTAAAATTATAATGTAGAGGAAATTAAATAACACAAATTGGAAACCAAATTGAATACAATGCATAATGCTGGTAACTATTATAGAATACTACTATCCATACAAATAAATAAAAAGGAAGATCATGAGAAAAAATCAAGTCATTCTCATAGAAATCCAAACAATGTGCATGTATTGGAATAAATAAAAAATAAGAAATACTAGCATAAAAATATGTATTTCTTATCCATAGAGGTCTTCTCATTTTAAAACATAATATAGGGTAACATTTATTCGTGAAAGGATTTTATTTAAGGTTAACATTAATCATATTATTCAAACATAAGTAAAATATATTTCATATGATGTTATATTTCAATTTAAGAAGTATTTAATTTAGGGAATACCCATCATGAATAAATAATTAATCCATTCCATCCCACTTTATGAAACTCATCCATTAATTCACCACTATTTCAACCTCTTAATTGAGGTAAAGTGTGGTTAGATGGTTTTTATTTCATTTAACAAGTAGTGTAAATAGATGGATAACTACTAAATACATGATAAATAAACTAATAAATCATTATTAACTAATAACTAAGTTATATTCAATAGTTAATTAAAATAGGTGAAACTAAGGTTTATACCATAAATTTGTCTTAAAGAACTAAATTATTATGTAAAACTTTATCAATGGAAACTATATTTCATAAAATTAATATGATCCAAAAATCATGATATTCTAACTTATATAATTATTTCATGAAATTTACCAAAGGCTACTATAAATATTTTTACATAATAAAGGTTTTAAAATTCTTAACCATTTGAAATATAAATATTTATATATTTAAAATAATATTTTGTCTTTCATTCATGTCTAAATAATAATAATGAATTCTAATAAATATGCTTTATAAGTACTATAAATACAATAGTGAATTTTTGAAGAACCAACCTTCATAGATAAAGAAATATTATAGATTTACTTATAATATTATAATCATGTACATTACCATACAATTATTTCTTTTTGGGTTAAAACAATCCAATAAATAGTTTAACCATGGTTCATGATATAAAAAACTAAATTTCAATAATTAAATCCCATAACTCAAGAATAATAAAAACCAACATTAACCCTTGTAGATATCTTAAATATAATTCCCAATACTAAAAATATCTAAATACTTCAAATATTCCACCAAAAGAATCTCAAATTTAAGTTAAATTCATAAGAATTCCTATGATAGTTTTTAAAATGAATAAATTATAATTAAAACCATAATTATAGTAATTGAAAAGATATTTGATATATATTACACTATAAATTTAAAAACATGATGATATAAGTGATTCCAACATGCTTCAGTAGAATCACATGTATAGATAAAAATAAAAATAACAGCCAGTAGAAGAGAAGAAGGATTCGGAAATCACTAATCTCATGTAGAAGAATATTGGAATAAAAAATACTTGAATTAGGGGAGAATATTGAAGAAGAAAAATTTATTCCACTCAGTTGAGGGTAGAATAAAGAAAAGGAGTGAGTAAAACTTTCCTCTCAAAGATCATAACAAAAAAATTCTAGAAATAGAGGAAGAATAGCTAGCTGGTGGGGGCAATGTCTCCAGAGTAGGGGAGAGTGAGGCTGAGGATCATAGTAGGTGAGGGTATATTACAGATTTTCAATGAGGAGGTGAGGGGTAATACAATATGTTATTCCTCTATACCCATGTTTTTTTAAAAATTATTGGTATAGCTCAACCTATACCAACGGGTTTTTAAAACTATGGGTATAGATTGTTCTGGGAACTCTATACCCAAGGTTTCTCTAAAATGTGGGTATAAATGCATGGGTATAGCCCCATTTTATAGTAGTGATTTTTGTATATGGTGATTAATTTTCCCTTTAATATGTTATATTATTAATCTCTTTATATTCATCGTATTTAAATTTTCATTTGAAGTTATTTATTTTAAGAAGATTATGATTCAAAAGTTACCATAGTAGTAATAGTTTGTGTTAAAAAATTTATTTATTTTCAGGGTTTACTATGTTAAATTTACATTGAGGAAAATTATATGATATTTTTCCTTTTATTCTCCTCTCTTGGGTACTTAAAAGGGTCAATAAAATATTTTTAAAGAAAGTCGACCCTATTTACTCTTTTTTCGGTGTATTTTTTCTTCTATGTCCTTATTCTTTAAAAATGTTTTCAAGAATTTTATTTTATATAAAAAAATGACTATTTTAATTCATTCAAAACCATATTTGAATTTATTTTCAAAGGTTTAAAAATTAATTTTTACAATGTTTTCTAAATAGGTTATTTAGGACTTTTTACAAAAAAGACTGAAAGGAATATTTGTTTTAACATTGACAATATGAATGAATTTTACCACTTTCATGACCATTATTTTCATTGAATATTCCTTTTCAAGTTTTCATTTTTATTTTTATAGAAAATATTTTTCTCAATATTTTATAAATTTTTAGTTTTGAAAGATACTTAAAGAAAATTATAGTTTCCCTGATTTCAAAGAAATTTTCAAATTCTCTTTTAAAGATATTTTTCATCTATATCAACTTCTATCGATATTTATTATGACTCATTGAGAATATTTCCTAATTATACCATCCATGTTTTTTCTATGGAAATATTATTATTAAGTGATGATGGAATCTTTATAAAAGTTTTTCCTTTTTATGAATTATGATATGCTGAAATTATGAAAAATTTTATTATCTCATGGCACACTTATATATGGATTTCAGTATGTGAAAGGTGGGACTAAAATTATATAACCCTACAATGCATTGGGTAAATATTAATATCTAATTAGATTATATAAATTGGAATGGGGAGTAAACCCAGTTTAGTAAGAGATTCTAGCCACTATGAGATTCATGGAAGTGTCCCTTGACTAAGGAAGTGATGTAATTATGAGAGAAACCAATCCACTATGGGACTCTATCTACTATTATAGTCTTGGAAATGAGTCTTGATTAAGGAAATGATGGAATAGGGAGTAAACCCTGTCCACTATGGGACTCTATCCACTATGATAGTCTTTGCAGTGAACCCTGGCTAGGGGAATTATTTTCTATACTTATTTCTATGTCATGGACTTATGTATTATTTTTATTAAATGTTATAATGACTTGTGATTTATTATTGATTAGTTTTCACTCTTATTAATTATGCATTTTATTATGAAAAAAAATTACGTTATGGATCATGATCAATAATATTTGACTGGTTAGGTATGACTCTCTTGAGTTATGATCATGTTTTTACACCCTTATACTTTTCTTATACTCACTTATGATCATTGATTGATATATTTTATGTTTACCCTTATTGAACATCTGATCTCACCCTTTATTATGTTTCTATTTCCCTAGGTTATGAAGATTGATATTATGTAAGATATGTCTAGAAGGGTATCATATGTGGAGAATTTTGTGTGAGATGTTGAAGTCGTATAATAAAATAAGAAAATCTAGGTATTATAAGAAAATACCCATTTTATTATAAATACATGGGTTTTGTTACCTATATGGTTTTTCCTAATTCTATAAAACTCTAAACCTAAAAGGTATTGGGTATGTAAGTGACTCAATGTTGTATATTGATATTGTAATTATAGATAGTTAAAATTAGGCGGAATCAATTGTTATCAAATCCAATATGTAAAGAATATGTATTTAGAAACAAATATGGGTGTATAGATCTTAGGATATCTCATTTGGTATCAAATCATGGTTTGGATAACATTAGAGGTCAAAATTTATCAGTTGAGGATAATTTAAGATTCAATGATACCATTATAGGTTGATAAGTTTAAGGATAGTCATAAATTTAAAGGCATAGATATAATAACATGTGGATAGCTCTCTACTCTCGATTATTACTCCAACTCCCCTAAGATCTTACCTAAGGGAGTTTCTTGGCCCTCTAGAACTGGGTGGTAAAAGAGTTATTGGTTCAGTATCATCATATAAGGAAGTTCCACAGCGGTATTTACCCTTGATTCCTATGGAGAGTGGTTACTTTTTGGTTGTTCCACTAGTTGTGTTATCCTTTGTGGAAGATAGATGACCTATTTAAACTGTTTTAGTGGAATAATTTAGAGATGTGGTGGATAATATTTAATGGACCTTGGTAGCTAAGTTTGGGTTAGACAAAACTCCTCTCTCAGTCTTCTAGGTGTGTGTCAACGATTGGGGTCTAGATCTCTCATCCATAGAATTGATTTTTAACCACAATTATTTTTGTATATTGTTGAATTATCGAGAGGATTTTGTGACCACTAGGTGTAAGATCCCTCACTTAGTGGGCAGTTGGAGGTTTTCCTTATCTCTATGGTTGGTGGATGTTCACTCTGGGAAGGAAATATCCATAGTTTTGGTATGGATTTCACTTTTAGGTCTTCCTATCTCCTTTATGAATGAGAGTTTTATACAAGGAATTGGGAAATTATTGGGGTCATTTCTATGTGCTGATGATTAGACTATTTGTTTAGAAGAAATGACCCTGTATAGGGTTTTCATTGAGATGGATTTATCCCATCCGCTTCTAGAAAGACTTGTTCTCTGTGTTGAAGGTTTGGAGGAGTGGTATCAAGATTTGGTGTATCTAACAATCCCCCTGGTTATGATCTCATTTTCATATCTTAGGTCATGCTCTGCCAAAATGATATAAGGCCCATCATAAGTAGTATTAAAGTGTCTTGGAATAGTCTCTAGAAACTGATGATGTTCTGCATTCGTCGACGGCACCCCACTCCTTTCTGGGAAAAGTATGATTGGGTGGCTGGGATTGGGGTAAGGGAGTGATGGTCCCATCATCCTCTTTGATGGATCTTACATCTCCTTCCCATCCAACTATTCGAACTACTAAGATAGGGTCCAAATGTTCAGACTTGGTCATGTTCAACCAAGTTACATGCTCTTATGCTTCATCTCCTTATCAGAATCTGGGCCTATATGGCCTAGCACTACCATCCCCCCTGTTGGAACAGTTCATTTTTTCATGTTCCTCCAGTCATACCCCATATATATATCAATGAAATTCAACCAAAGGAATTTTCTCTCAAGTCATAGAATATAGATTCATCCTCTTCCCCAGTGGTCATCCCCCCCTCTCTGAAGCCAACAAACTCCTCTATAGTAACAAAAAAACGTGTTTGGGAACAAGAGGAAGAGTGTATAGTTCGATCTCTAGAGGTCAGTAATCTAAAGGTGCATAGTTAGAGGTACACCAGATTTCAAAATAAAGAAAAGGTGGTCTCAAAATTGAAAAATTCTCAAAATGTGGAAGGCTATGAGTCTGAGGCCAAATCCAGACATATCGGTTTTAATGTTTAGTCTGCTTATGAGTAACTCCCATGGGGTAGGCTATTGGGTTAAAATAAACTTCATCTCTAACGAACTCTATAATAATTCAGTCTTGATGGTGGTTATTCTTGAGTGAAAATAGGAGTCATCTATAATAAAGGACCATGTTAAAATATTGAGGTTGTGTGGCTTCATGCATGGTAACCCCCCCCCCCCCCCACCCCCCCAATGCATATATATGGTTGTTATGGAAATAAAGTATCATAGTTGATCTAATCAATGATTCATATCAATTAATGACAACTAAAATATCAGTAGGGGTTAAAAAAATTTCTTTTCATTTGTCTACCCAGGTGAGGGAGGAACTATGGTAGGACTTAGACTCCTTTAATCCAGAATCCACCCCATTCCTAGTGGGTGGAGACTTTAAAATAGTGTCCTATCTAGAGGAGAAGCAAGGCAGTGGACCTTTTACTAGGGGATCCAATCAGGCATTTTTTCTTTCATGGCCTTGAAATGGCTTGATGGATGTGGGATTTGTAGGGGATCACTTCACATGGTGTAAAAATCAATGAGGAGATGGAATACTTTGTGTCACCATGATTGGTTACTGATGAATGGGGTGGTAATATCTATATTTCCATATATCATAATCTCTTATTTGGATTGTAGCTTATCAGAACATTCATCATTGTGGATTTCCTTAATATCTAGGTCGTCTAGAGAGTACATACATCTGTTTTCTCAAACATAGGAAAAGGATACTAGTTTTATCGATGTTATGAGTGGGTCATGGAATGACTATATCCATGGGAACCAATGGATATATCTTAATAATAAACTTATTAATCTCAAAGGTAACCTTCAAATTTGGAGGAGAAATCTTCCCTCCTTGGTCGGGATCTGGAATCAATCAGCAGTGATATCGATCGGATAGAGGCTATCATAGATAATTAATGGGATAATACCTCATTTTAAGAGCCTATAAATAATAAAAAATATTTTATAGATATGTTAATGAGTTAGGAGAGGCTATCATGGGAGTTTTCAAGGGTAAAATGGCTCTGAGAAGGTGACTGTAACACTAGCTTCTTCCATGCTTGCATCAAGGAAAAATTCCAGTTTTAGAGACCCTATATTCTCATGGATTATGGGAATTAATCTAATGACTGTGATGTTTTTGGGGCACTGGTAGATAAAAATTTCAAATCTCTATTATCAAGTCCCAATCTAAACATGGCAGGAAGCTACCTGAGAGGTGCAGTGGAATCATTCAACTATATATCTCATAGGGTGAATGAGGAGGAGGTGCATGAGGAAGTATGGACTCTCAATCCAGAAATTTCACTGGGTCCTAATGGAATTAAAGGATCATTCTACATGCTCTCATGGGACATGGTTAATAGGGACTTAGTGTAGTTATTGCAGGACTACTTTCATGGGGGTGACCTATCGCTAATTACATGTGCTTCAAATATTTTTATGGTTCCAAAGGTGAGAAATCCTTAGTCTTCATATTAGTATCATCCAATGTTTATGTGTAATATACCATATAATGTGATTTCTCTCAACAAAAGGATTGCACCATACCTTCCAAGTTTGATAGCTAACAAACAATATGGTTTTATAATAGGTCAACCCATTCAAGAAGTAGTTGGAGTGGTATAATGGATGATCAGTGACATTAACCTCAAAACTTTTGGGAGAAAAATAGCTATCAAACTTTACATGAGAAAGGCCTATGATAGGGTGGAATGTAAATTTACACTAAAGGTTCTCTCATATATGGGGTTCTCTACTTGGTTCATTGATCTCCTATTCTACTACTTCATCTTGGCATGGCTATCCACATCCTTCATGGGAAAGCAATTTGAATTATTGAAAACAATTTGGGGCCTTATACAAGGGGATCCTCCATCCCCTAATTTATTTATCCTCTCCTAGTACATGATAATCTAGTATATTAATCAGGGTATAATCTTGGGAAATATTTTTCCATATCATAGCAGGCACACAACCTGGGTTACTTCTTATATGATGTTCGTTGATGACACCATCTTTTTTATTAATGGTAGTATGAGTTCGGTCCATGGTATTAAAAAAAATTGGGATAAATACTATTCATTGAGAGAGAAAGTGATTAATCGAGATATTTTCCAGTTCTACATGGCTAGAAAAGTCATGGATAGGAGGATAAGGACCCTAGAAGGTAGGTTGAATATCAGGAGAGGGTCCTTCCCAATAGAGTACTTGGGCTCATTGGTGGCCCTGAATACCCTCCATATCCAACACTTTGAAAAGATAATAAGGACCATTTATAATTTGAAGAACATATTCATATCCTTTGGAGGAAAGATTACTCTTGTAAACAATATGCTAGCTTCCATTCTGATGCATATACTATCCACTCTGAAAGTTCCGAGGAGAGTGATTTCTAATATAGAGAGCTTGATTTTTTTCCTTTTTATGGGATGGGAAAATAGAGGTTAAATACTATTTGGCATCATAGAAGAGACTATACAAACCCACATTAAAGGGAGGTATCAACCTTGGGAGTGTTTCTAAGACCATGTAGGAGTTTCACAAAAAATTAGCATGGGTGGATATGGAGGGGAAGTATCTATAGGAAATGATCATGCAGCAAAAATATGGGTTGGAGGATAACATGAAGAGATCAAGGCCCTAAATCATATGGAAAGTGATTCAGCCTTATTTTGGTCTCTTACAGCAATATACTCGATGGATTTTTGGGTAAAGGAAACATAAACTTCTGGAAATAGGATTGGGGAAGGTAAATTGTGGTTTCTAGGATGTATAACTCCAGGAATCACCTTCACAGAGGCCTATGGCTACACTATATTCCTCCAGGAAATCTTAGATGAGAACCAACGTGACATTGTAGACAACATTGTGTTAAATGAAAATGTGTAAAAATGTGTCTTTTCTAGTTCAGTGTCGGGAATATTCTCAATAAAATAATTTATCATAATGAGGATGGACCCAAATAACCAAGATGTTTTGAGGGAGAAATTATAGTGTAAGGAACTCCTATAAAAGTTAAATTTCTTACTTTGGTTAATTGGGAATAAGGAACTACCTACAAATGAGAATATTTAGTGTATGGGTATCAACTTGGCATCAAGATGTAAATGTTATAGAGATCCAAAAACTGAATCGGTTGATAATCTATTCTTTGAAAGTGAATGGGTGGGATAGGTATGAAAAACATTCAGGGAATTATTAGGGTGGTTTAACTAGGAAATAAAGTAAGATTTCTTCCTAAGCTGGTGGTTTCAAGGTACAGGTGAACAAGGCCCTGAGAGAAAATTGTGAGCTGTAATTCTCATTATGGGATATTGGTGTATTCGGACTACAAGGAATAAATCTCACCTTAAAAAACAATAGGGACAAAAATAGTCATTTTATTCAAGACCAAGAATACTATTATAGATCAGATTAGGCTATGCAAGTCGTGCAAGGAAGCCCCCTCTATTAAACTAATTGTATCCTCAAGCTCCTCCTCCAACATATTCACCCTATCAGGGCAGGTAAGATGGGTATGGTGGCAACCTCACCACTAGGGTCTCAAGATAAATGTATAAGGGTATTATCACATAAGAATCATGTGAGGTGGAGTGGTAATAAGGGATAAGTGGATCTTAGTTATAATATATTTCTTGTTGCATTATGGAAGAGTGGATTCACTCCAAGATTAAGCACATGCTCTAACCACGGGACTAAGTTTATGTCAATAAAGGAATATCATCTTAGAAGTAGTTTAAATCGACTCCTTGACAATTTAAAAATCTTTGGAAGATAATGGTAATATTTTTTGGGAAATTTTGTATAAAATCATAAGGTGCAAGGAGATCATGAACAATAACATGGATATTTCACACACATGGCGTGAAGGCAACACGATGGTTGATTTTTTGGCATCCTAGGCAATGCAAAATGAAAGGCTTTCATACTTATTCAACTTCAGATCCTTTACTTCAGAATTAATCAAGTTTGTAAGAGAAGATGCTTTGGGACTCCACTATTTCAAACTGTCGTGGGTATCTTTTCTTTAGGTTACCATCTGTATTTATCTTTTAATTTTAAAATAAAATAAAAAAACTTTATAGTTAAAGGAATAGATACCCTTCTAAGGTTTTATGTTTTGGGATTTTAAAGTGATTGATGGCATTTTTGTAATTTTTTATTGAGTTTTAATATATCGTTGAGGGATATGTAACCCTTAGGTTTAATATATGGTTTAGTGTTAATTTATTTACAAAAAATGTTATGGGGGAAATAAGTTGAAAGAAACACTTAAACTTTAAGGTTAATATGTTCTTTCATGATGAGGTAATTATGGTTAATGGAAATAAATGGGTTGTTATATTTTGGGAATATAAGATATTAAAAATTGGTTTTATTACTAAGTTATTAATGTTTTTTTGAGTAATTTCAATATATTAAGAAAATTATATGATTAAGGAAATCATAATATTATTTTCTATGATGGTATTTTATTTTAGGAATAATGATTAAGTTAACTTGTAGAATCATGTATTTTTTTTATAATGATTCAGGTTATCTGGGGAAATGATTATTATATTTTGTAGAATATATAACTAGGATATAGAAATTTTTGTTATGTAAATTTTTGAGAGATTAATGTTATTTAAGGATAAATTTTAAGTTGATCTTAGAAGAATATGTGATCATATATTTTGGATTTTGGGTTTTGAATTTGGAAACCATATTTTGAAAGAGTCTTAAGGTTAATTATTTATGTAATGATTTTAAGTTAAACTTTGGGTATTATTATTGAGGTTTTGGAGATTTATGTTTAAAAGTTTATTCATATTGGATATTATATTAACATAGCCTAAACATTTTGGTTTTGGTTAATGGGTAATAAATAGGATGAATAATATTCCATCATTTTTTGTATATTATGATCAAAAGGTAATTTTAGTTCTTTAGGCATAAAAACAAAAAATTATCATTGTTATTTATCTTATCACATGAAGAAGATGTGGAAAACTTCTCAAAAAACAACCAAAGGATGAAATTATGGCAAGAAATAAAGTAATTATATTCTCTCATATTCTATATATATATGATAAAATAATTCCTTAAACTAAATCAAAATAAGGATAAATCTACTGATCATTATGTGAAAAATATTTCTCAGATATTAAGGTAAACTTTATGAAACTTATTCATAAGTATGAGTCTCACAATGATAAATGAATGGTTTAAGAAATATTTAGGAAATAATAAGTTTCATAGTAGTAACATATAAATTAAAATCATTCTCAAAGGAAATGTAATTGATGTGGATTAAAATTTATTTTTCCCACTTATGTAAATTTATCTTCCAAACCTTATAATTGATTCTAAAAATTTTTAAACACTTTTTAACTGGCATGAGATAAAATTATAAAGGTGAGATTTTTTTAAGAGGTAGAATGTAAGACCTTGATATTTTTGAATGTATTTTATTTTAAATAAATTCTATTTCTGATAGCATTTATCACAAAAAAAACTGAACTTTAAAAAACAATGATATACTATGAAAATATTATTATTTAAATATGATTGTTATAACCTAGTCGTTGGACTAGCGAGTACGAATAGAAGTAACCACATTATGAGATATATGCAGAAAATTTCTCCTAATAAAGATTTTTTTATTAGTACTTATGAAATATGTAATCTATTTTTATTAACAAGAATGAAATCATATAAGGTTATGAATAGTTAAAGTTTATAAGGATTATTTTTTTTATAAAGGTGTTTCTATAATATATTTTATCTTTATATAATAGATAAATTTAAAAAAAATAGAAATCAAATTTAATAAAAAGGAATTAATTTATGGATTAATCATATCAAAATTATCCTGGGTTGAATTTTTAGAATTTTTAAAAAATAGTTGATTTTTAGGTGAATAGTGAAAAATACCAATTTTAAAATAATGTCACTTTTATGACATTATCATGAAATAATAATGGATTAAAATTTCATGAAATTTTTTTTATAGACTAAATATATATTGAATAATTAATATAATTCATTTAAAAAATATAATTTTGACCTTATAAATTTATGTTAGATATTTTAGAAATCTAAGTAATGTTTTTATTCAAATAAAACCTATTTTAAGTACTTTTATTTAAATAAAGTTTTCAAAAGGTTCCTTTTTGTTTTGATTTTTTTTAAATTCAAATAAATATCATTTTATTAAACATAAACCAATTTATTCCATGTAATCAACATTATACATGATTTTTGTATAAAATCATTTTTATGCTTAAAAATACCATTTTTCTAAAAATAGTTTTTCATTGAATTTTGTGAACATATATTAAAAGTAATTTTTACCAATTCTAGAAATTTAATCTTATAAAATTTCTTCCATATTTGGTATCATCGTGTTATAATTTGGTAACTAAGTCCATTTTATTTTTAGCCATAATGAATAGTAACCATTGTAAAATTTTGACACCTTTGTAAAGGGTAAAATGGATTAATTGGGCTTAAAACTATGGAAAAAGGTCTCAAAATCTCTCAATAACATTCCTTTATTTAATTATATGAGTTTATTTCAACAAAAATCATCCTCTATTCTAAATTATGGGAATTTTTATAGTGACCTTTATATTATTTTATGTAAAGAATAAGTGAAAAATTCCACTCTCTTTCTTTTAATATCTCAAATATGTTTTCATAAGAATAAAAATATTTTATGAATGGTTATAAATTTTTATTTACATTATAAATAAATTATTTTTATAATAGTAATTTATTTTTAATTCTTGGTAATTTTATAATTACCTAAAATGTTTATGCATCGCTAATGCATCACTTGTGCAAGCTGGTGAAAAATCAATGTAAATAAATTAAAATTTTTGTAAGTGATGTGTTTTGGATAATTTAAAGTCTTTAATTATTTTTATGGATCAAAATAAATTTTAATTAATGTTTAAAATATTCAAATTTTAACTTCATGGAAATATTAATGTTTTTAAAGTCAAAATATGTGAATAGTCCCGAAAAGAACATTAAGAATATTTAATGTTAAAAATATTTAATTAATTGTATTAAAAATAATAATAATATTATATTTTTTCAAGTGAATGGGAAGTGGATGACCATATCAAAAAAAAATCACTTATGATCCACATTCCCTTTTATAATGACATTATTGACCCTTAAAGACTATGTATCATATTACCACGGTAAGTATTAAAAAAAGTTAATGTGGGGTTAAACAAAAGAGATAAGGAATAAAATAACCTAAAATCTTATCTAAATCCTATTGGTTGAATTCATTTCAACTCTATGTCATCCAAACTTCTAAATTGATCCAATTTGTAGCCAATTTTCTATGAAAGTGAGCATATATTATTCTAAAGTTTAGAATAATTACAAGTGTTCTACTCCCCTCACTTATAAAAGGGCACCTACCCTCCTCTCTTCTTCACACTTTAATAAGACACTTATATCACATAAACTCTACCAAATACTCTTCTAAAATTACCTATACACTTTCTATAGGATTTTTATTCTTAAAAGATCAACATAATGATTCTTAAGAAGATATCCAAATGAAGTTTCTCAAAGAAGAGGTATAACTCTTAACTGAGTGTTTTTATGTTTATTTATTCTTCCACATCATTCAAATATTATATAAAAATGATGATATAATAACATAAATATCTTACATAAACTAAAATTTTATTATTTTTTTATCACAAACCTTTTTAATCTTCTTTTCCATCCTATGAGAAATGAAAACATTACTCGTGTGTATGTGTAGAATACCACCTCCACAAAATGATGTGTTTCATTTTTCATATCCATATTTCTTGTATGGTTATATATATGAATTTAATTTATATATACGATTATTATAACATAATTATTATTCTATAAATATAATATATAATCTACCTTCTTACCCTTTTATCTGTTGTAAAATAATAACACCACTCGTGCGTGCATGTGGAATACCACCTCCACAAAGCGATGCGATTCATTTTTCATTTCTAATTTCTCCAATGGCCCGAAGGCCTTCATTTTTTTTTATTGATTTTTGATAATTAACCTTTCAAGGGGTGAGGTGGAACCCTTACAAGGCCCTAAGGCGAAAGCATTACATGGCCCGTAGGCCTTAGAGGAATTACAAGGCCCGTAGGCTAAGGAGATTACATGACCCTGAAGGTATTTAGATATTTCAACCAGACTATCTACAAGGAACTGCCCCTCCCAAGCATCTGCGTCTTGATAGTAGCTCCCCACCTTTGCATGACCGTCTGGCTAGGCATCCCCGTGCAAGCACAGGCAAGTCCCGATGGCATAGCCATACCCTCTCTTTCTGACAATCCATTTGGCTCTGCTCTGGTGAGTGCACCTACTCTGAATCCTTCATCTGGGGCTTGCTCCTTTCATTCAATCCACTACAAAAAAAGGCCACTTTAAAAGGGTTTATTTTTTACTCTAGAAGGGGTTATAACTCCTTCTAAATACATTAGCGGCGGTTGTAAGGAACCGCCACTAATTTTCTCACCTATTGTTATTAGTGGAAGTTTTTAGTAAACACTGGTAAAGTTGTGATGACTTCAGCAGTGGTTACATTATAGGGTGTTTAAATCCCCTCTAATGTTGACTTAAATTCCCAGAAAATACACATGTTTGAGGTGGTTATAGGGAAACCGCCCCTAATTGAAAGGCTTTAAGGGTGGTTTGAACCACCCCTAATAAGGTGTTACTTTAGGGGCGGTTGTGAAAATTTCCCCTAAAGTTTTTCATTTTTTTAATACCCCACCCCCACCCCTTGGCTCCTGTGTCATCGCTACCCCACCGTCCATCCCCCTCCCTCACATCTCAACCTGCCCCACACCCAGCGCTCCCCTCCTGTTCCTAGTACCCCTCTTCCCTCCCATTCCTAGTACCCTACAGCCATACCCAGTGCACTCCCCCCTCATTCCTAGTACCCTAATCCCCTCCCAATCCTAGTACCATGCGCCCACACCCAGCGCTCCCCTCTCATTCCCACCCCCAATCCCTCCCTCTTGTTCCCATTGCACAACCTCCAGACCACCCCTCAGTCTCAATCCCACCCCAAGCCCTCCTCTAATTTAGAAAAATTTAATCCCTAGGGAATCAAACTGTAGACCGATTGACCCACATACCGCCAGATCCCCAATAGCAAACCACTAGGGAAAATCAATTTTTATATATAAGTTACACATGATTGTATTTATATATATCTAACAATTTATTCTAATAAATATTATTAGAAAAATATATTTAAACACATTTAAATAATATATATATATATATTATTTAATATATTTATATGTATATGCAATTATATATATTCTATATTATATATTTATATATCACCTAAATATATTACACAAGTATATATGTATATATTGTACTTATATATATGTGTGTGTGTTTGATAATAATAATATTATTATTAATTATTATTATTCTTATTACATCTATTTTTTAATCTATAAAATATATATGTTGGTTAAATATGGTACATTTATTTTATGATTTATATCGAACATATATTATATTAAATTCATTTGTATTATATATTTATATAAATTATTTATATACTTCAATACATATTTATATTATATATATATATAAGTATTTTCATAATATATTTATATAAGGTCTTTAAAAATATATTTATGTAATGTCTTTCAATACATATATTTATTATTATTTATATTAATATATATATTTATTTGTATAAACCGTATAATATTATATAAAATTCAAATATTATTATCATTATATGAAATACAATTTAAAAAAATATTAATATTATATATAATTAATATTATATTATATATAATTAATATTATATTATATATAATTAATATGTATATTATATATAATTAATATGTATTTTATATATAATCAATATTATATGAAATATAATTTATACAAAAATAAACTTAATATTATATGAAATACAATTTATAGAAATTTTTATATAATGTATTTCAATAAATATATTTATTATTATGTAGATTAATATATATTTGTATTTCAATAAATATAATTCTATTATATTGTGTACATTAATACAAATTTATTTGTATAAATTATATTTCATATAATATTAATTATATATAATATAAAGGAAGAAACCTATTATATATAAATATGTTTATTATTATTATTATATAATTTATAAAAACTACAAGCTTGGGTTTTTATATGATATATTTTTTAAATAAATTATATTAATGTATATATTTATATAACATGTTTATGCTTTTATATTATAAATAATTAATATTATATGAAATATAATTTATACAAATAAATAAATATTAATTTACTTAATATAATACAATTATATTTATGTATACATATAAATACATATAAATACAATCATATAAATATTGTATATAATATGTTCATATAATGTATTTAAATAAATTTATATATTGTGTTTTAATTTTATATATATATATAAAGGAAGTTTCCTTTTTTTAATAGTGGGGGTTCACAACCCCCTTTAATATTTTAAATTAGAGGGGGTTTCCCACTAATTTAAAGACATTATAGGGGGTTTTAGACCCCCTCTAATTTAAGAATTAGAGGGGGGGGTTTTAACCCCCTCTATTTTAAGACGTTATAGGGGGTTTTGAACCCCCTCTAATTTAAAGACTGTAGAGGGGGTTTTGGACCCCCTATAATTTAATAAAGTAGTGGGGGGTTTTGAACCCTTTCTATTTTAAGACATTATAGGGGGTTTTCCACCCCCCCCCCCCCCCTCTAATTTAAAACATTAGAGGGGGTTTTTAACCCCTATAAAATCCAACTGGATATTAAAAAAATAATGTTAAAATTTTTTGAGGGGGTTTGAAACCCCCTCTAATTTAAAAAATTATAGGGGGTCCATAACCTATTCCAAATTCAATGATTAGTGAGAGTTATAGACAACACCCTCTAATTTTTATAGAAGATGAATTTAGAGGGGGTTCATAACCCCCTCTAAAGTCTATGATTATAGGGAGTTGTGCAGAACCCTCTCTAATTATACTGAAAATGAATTTAGAGGGGGGTTTTCATAACCCCCTCTAAATAACCCCATCTAATGTATTGTTTTTTGTAGTGATCCATTGAAATGTGGAACATCGCCCATGTGTACGTATGGACTACCATCATCAAGAAGTTATGTAATTCATTTTTCATAACCGCGCCATATTGTTGGTTATAAATGTGTATATAATAAATAAATATGATACTTATTACATGATTAGTATTCTGTATTTGATCAAACCATAACCAGGGTGCAAGGAACAGAACCACCAAATCAAAAACCGTATGAAAATGGAATAGTGAACAGCTAGATTAATGATTTTAATGAATAATTATTAATAAATTATTAATAAGATGTTATAAGTGAATCATATATGGTATTATAAGAATTAATGTGGTTCTAAAATAGATTTATATTAAGTTTAAATTTATTATATAGTATTTTTGTACATGTATGAAGTAATTCATGACTAGATGTAAGGGTTTCTCATATCACTTTTATTTATGTGAGACATATGTCATATTCACCACTTATTTCTTTTGTATGCTATATATAAAACTCATGAATATATTTTATGATGATTTTAATGAATATTCTAGGGATTTAAAAATCCATATAATATTATCTCTTTTCTGAAGTTTTGATTCATAGATTACTAAAGTTGTAAGGGTTTTTCATCTCAATATTATTTCATTGAGACATTTTCATGGAATGAACCTATTTTTGTTTATATGATGTATATACTGACAATATGATATGATATGATATATCATTAATATATTTATATTCATTGTATTTAAAGTTTTATTTGATGTTATTTCCTTCAAGGGGATTTTGATTCAAAAGTTACCAAAGTGGTATAAATTTATCTTACAATCACATTTCTTTTCAATATTGTATATATTAACTTTAAATTGAGGGAAATTAAATGATCCTTATCCTTTAAACCCAATATATTTTCTTCTCCTAGGGTTATTTTTTGGTTTTCCATGTTTTCCTTTCACTATCTTCTCTTTTGTACTTAAAATGATCAAGAAATATTTTTAAGAAAATTCGACCTTATTTCCTATTTAGTCAACAAAATGTTTCTTCCATATTCATGTTCTTTAAAAATGTTTTCAAGATTGTTATTTTATATGATAAAATGATAATTTCATTTCATTTTAAATTATATTTTAATTTTTTTCAAATTTTTATAAATGAATATTTACATTTTTTTTCTGAATAGGTTATTTATGAATTTTTACAAAAAGTGTGAAATAAATATCCGTTTTAACGTTTATTACAAGAACAAATTTTCCCTCCATCATAACTCTTCTTTTATTTAAATCTTATATTAAAATTTTACATGTTTATTTTTTAAAGAAAATATTTTTCTCAGTATTTTGGAAATTTTTAGTTTTTAAAGATACTAAAGGAAAAGTACATTTTCTCTGATTTTAATGAAATTCTCAAATGTTATTTTAAAGGTTTTTTGCATCTATGTAAACATAATTATATGTTCATTATACTCCACTAGGAATATTCCCTAATGATACCATCCAAGTTCTTTATTTTAATGGCTTATGATTATGTGATGATGAAATATTTATGAAACTCATTTTCTTTTCATGGGTTATGTTATGATAAAATTATGAATGTATTTATGATATTGTGAAACACATATATATTTTTTTCATCATATGATGGGTGGTACTATAATTATATATCTCTCCAATGCATTGGGAAAATATTTATATCTCATGAGTTAACATGAACAGAAATGTGGATTGAACACAGTTCAATATGGGATTTTTTTCAATATGATAGTCTTGGAAATGTGTCTTGACTAAGAAAATGTTGGAATGGGGAGTGAACTCAATCTATTATGGGAATTTTCTACTATGATTGTCTTTGAAAATATCATTTACTATGGAAATGATGTAATGTGGAGTAAACCCAATCCACTATGGGACTTTATCCACTTGATAGTATTGGTAGT
This sequence comes from Viscum album, assembly GCA_963277665.1. Lineage (NCBI taxonomy): Eukaryota > Viridiplantae > Streptophyta > Magnoliopsida > Santalales > Viscaceae > Viscum > Viscum album. The sequence continues at coordinate 122,083,639 of OY728156.1, forward strand.
GAACCTTGACTAAGGAAACTATTTTATATACTTATATATATTCCACAAACTTATGTCTTATGTTTATGATATATTTGCATGAACTGTGACTGATTATTGATGATTACGCACTCTTATGACTTATATCTTTTATTATTACAAAGTCTTATTTCATGAATCATGATTAATGGTCTTTGAATGATTGGGTATGACTTTCATAATTTATGATCTTGTTATCATACCATTATTCTTATCTTATTCTCACTTATGATCATTGATTAATATATCCTTTGTTTAACATTACTAAGAATATGATGTCACCCATTCTTATGTTTATATTTCCCCAAGTTATTAAGATTGATATTATTTAAGATGAATTTAGAAGGGTATTTTGTGTGGAGAATTTTTTGGGAGATATAGAAGTCTTATAATGTAACAAGAAAATATGTGTATAATGGTAAAAATTATCATTTGATGAGAGAGACATAGGTTTTTTTACCTAAATTGTTTTTTCCTGATTCTCGGAAACTTTAAACCTAAAAGATCTTATGTATATAAGTAACTTGATTTTGTATATTGATTTTGTAATAATGGATTGTTAGAATTAGGTCACCTCGATTGGTATCAAATCCAATATATAAAGAATTTGTTTTTAGAACCATATCTAGGTGTGCAATTCTTGGATTTTCTCATGCACAAAATTTATCATCAGTGACTTAAAGTTTTATTATTTCTTCCTATCACTATTAACATGGTTTCAGTTTACTAATATTGTATGGATAGATTTAATGATCGATATTTTATACTCTTGAATGTGATTTAATAAAATAAAATAAGTGGATCTTGAAGTTTTATACAGGAGGGTGATCATTTGGTTGATTATTAATGGAATAAAAATAGTAAAAGTAGCTTTCTTTTCAATATTTTTCATTATTTATTGAAATTTAAAATTATTGAAATCTGATTTCAAGATACTTTGATAATCTACTAGTTTTAATATAAAATTTTAATTAAGTTTTTTTAAAATCTATTAATTTTTTATAGCTAAGTGTGAAGGATGAGGTATATTTCATCAAATTGTTTGAAACTTTATTACTAAAATAGAATTCTAATTCTATTTTAATTTGATTACATAATAAATGTGGGTTCAAACTGACGGGTGTTATGGATACTTTAATATACAGTTTTTAAAATCTTTATAAATCAATTTTTAAATCTTTTTTTTACACCCTAAAATATTATTTATGGTTAATTCTATAGTTATCATGTCATTTTTTTCTGAAATAATGGTATTTCATGCTTTTTTAGTGCATCACTACAAATATTTTTTAGATTTAACTTAAATCATGCACTTTTCTTGAAAATATTTCATGTGAAATATAAATTTTGATATAGTAGCTACTTATAAAACTCGTTACATGCTCTAAATTTATATGATGATTGTGTTATATGTCTAATATTATTTTTAAACTTTATTATGACCCTTTGAGCATTATTTTGTACTACTGATTTTCAAATCATTTTAAGCTTAAAATTATTTTAATTTTTTATTACACCTTTAAGTTCACCATTTTGGGAAATGTTGGTTTTTAAGTGTGGGACAGAGGTATTCATCTATGTTTAACTATATTTCTTAAATCCCACATTAAAAATCTCCTTAAATTTTTTTAAAAATAAATTTTTTTGAACATCGGTTTTCATATTCAGTAGTTGAAATGTTTTCTTAAAATTTGGGATTTTTTCTACTTTGAGATGGTTAATCATTTATATTTCATCATGGATTCAATTTGGTAAAATAGTTTCTTTTTATATCTTGAAAACACTTTCTTTTGGTGAATTTTTTGGAGTATGTTTTACATTTCCAATTAAATTTGAATTTATCAATGGGAGTTAAACTAATAAAATTTTCATTCTAATGTTATAAGTAATGAACTCCTAATCCTAATTGAAATATATATGTTAAAATTTTTGGTTGAGTTTAATTATGTTATACTATTAATTATTGTAGTTACCCATCCTTAAAAAAAATTTACTTATGTTGATCTACTAAATGTTATGTGTTTGTCATTTAAGGAGAAAAATAGGAGTTCAGAATAGTATTTCAATAAAAAGTTACGATGAGGCTTGTCTTGAATGCACCCGACGCGCCTCTAGGATTTAAAATTCTCTCGACTGTTGCCCCTCTCCATGGCGATCCTTCGCCGGCGATCCCAGTCACGCTGGTGCCTATTCCAGGTGCTCCTGGATCTGGATCGCAGGTCAGACCCGGTGGTCCCCGTTCCTATGTCGACGCCTTGTGCGGTTCTTCCTCAGTCCCCCGGTCTCCCTGCTTCGCGGCGGTCAGGCCATTCTCCCCGACGTTTTCCCGTGACGGGGCTACGGTTTCGTTGGAAGTTCCCCCTGGGGACTTTGCGGAAGCTTCTGAGCATCTCCGGTGGTGCCTTGTAGCGCGTTTCAGCATGGAGAAACCCACAGAAGTGACCTTCAAGCACTTTGTCGCTTCCTGGGGCCTATCCTGCCAGGCTTGGATATCATCTCTACACAGGTCCTCCTTCTGCAAAGTGCTGGCTTCGGAGGACGACTTCGTGTGGGCCTGGTGTTTGGCTCTGCGAGCGTTTGGGAGATGGCGCTTCAACCTTGCCCCTTGGTCTTTGGAGGCGCATAGGGGGAAAGAGAGTCCCCAAGCGGTGGTCTGGCTTGGCCTTCCAGGCCTCCCTCTTCCCTTTCATAATGAAGGATTTCTCCGCATCATTGGGGACGCCCTGGGGGGCTTTCTGTGCGCTGACGCCCGGACTCTTTCCTGTGATTATGTTCTTCAGCCGCGCATCTGTGTGGAATTGGACCTTTCGTCGCCCATCCCTGAGAGGCTAGTCTTAAAGGCTTCTTTGGAGTTCTATTGGGAGCAGGCCATCTCTTTCCCAGTCTTCCCTCGGTTCTGTGTGTCCTGCTGTCTCCAAGGGAATTTGCGGCTCCACTGTAGGAACATCAAGAAGCGTGGTCTTTGCACATCCAGAGGCCCCTCCTGGGGGGGTTTAGGTACCCCGGGGCCTGACCATGGGGCTACGGCTGAACCTCCTGAGGAATTCTCCCCCTTACAGTTCAGATCACTGGTACCAGCCCCTATGGCTACTAAGATCCGGGGTCTCGGAGAAGGCATGGGGTTGTCCTTTTTACTCCACAGCAGTAGTCTGGAGAATCAGTGGGTTCATCTGGTGGCCTTCCTATTCCCTTCGATTCTGCATCTGAGGAGGCCTCTCCTTCTGGAGGACATTCTCTCGGAGTCAGACCAGGGTGTCTCACTGATCCCTCCTATACTTCCTATCCCCTCCAGGAAAAGGGGTGTGGGTTTTGAGGAGCCTCCAGAGGCTCTTGAGGCTCCTCCTCTGGCCAGCAGAATATCGCCCTTATGACAAAAGGTAGAAGTGAAGGTCGTTGTCTCCATCCCTCTCGAGATGAGGCAGGCTGCTGCCCTCCCAGTGCATAGCCCTATCACCTAAACTCGCCTTTGATAGAGACTCCAAAGAGAGGGTTCCCCTCTACCTATTTCATTGGCTAAGAATATCGGGGCCAAAGTCGGTTCTCCCCTTGTTAAATGTTGAACATATTGGTTTGGAACGCCCGGGGCCTTGGATCCCATGTTAAAACAGACCTAATAGTTTCTGAAGTTAGGGGGAACAAAGCAAGTATCATGGCCATTCTGGATCCAAATAAGAAACTGAGGAATATATCTTTGTTCTGCCGATGTATCAGGATGCATGGTTACATGCATTCTGACGAGACCAACAACCAAATTTGGGTGTTTTAGAAAAAGGAGGTATCCTTGGATCTTGTTGATGCAGGTAACCAATTTCTCACTGTGAAAGTAACTACGAGTGACGAGAGTTTTTATGTATCCTTTTTGTATGGAAGTTGTGTCTCCCAGGATAGACAGAGGTTGTGGCAGGACCTGGAATCCTTCTCGCCAGCAGACCTACCGTGGTTAGTGGCTGGTGATTTCAACATCATTCTCGACCCGGAGGAGAATAAGGGGAGAGGTACCTTCCCGAGAAGGGCCAGCCTGGAGTTTTCTCACTTCATAGTAAGGAGAGGGTTGCTCGATCTGGGTTATCGCGGGGACAGATTCACCTGGTGCAACAATCAGAGAGGGAGAAGGAGGTGTTGGAGTAGAATTGATAGGTTTCTGGCCAACTCAAATGTGCTCAACATCTTCCCCCAGGCTGAGGTACAGCATCTTGCTCATGGGATATCTGATCACTCCCCGCTCATGATATCTCTTTCACCGAAGGAGTCGCCCCGCAAAGGCTTCAGGTTCTACCAGTTCTGTACCAGCCTGGATGGGTATCAAGAGGTGGTAAAGACCCAGTGGGAGGCTTCCACCCAAGGTTTCTCTTGGGTGGCCATTCATAACAAGTTATGGAGAGTCAAACAGGGGCTTATGGTATGGGCTAAGAGCCGACCCTCAGCAGATAGAAGACTGTTGCTCCTTAAATAGGAGGTGGAAACCTTGGAAGGGAGTCTAGGGGAGGGTTGGGATGAGGAGGTTGGAGAGGATTTAAAGTCTAAGAAGGCTAGCTGGGAAGAGGAGCTTCTGAAACAGGAGAGACGGGCCCGGGATCATTCCAGGGTGAAGTGGTTGAAAGAGGGTGACAAAAACACAGGATTATTCCATGCTTGTATAAAAGAAAGGGAGCGTTGGGTGGAACCCAATATCCTTCAGGAATATGGCTCTATTGTGGGTGACAGGGACACGGTTGGAAGGATGGCCCTAGATTTTTTCAAGGACCTCCTCACATGTCAAAACCCCAGGATGGCCAGTGGGTACCCTTCCGGCTCCTCTGAGATGTGGGAGTCAATCCCGAAAAGAGCCTTGGTGATGGAGAATGCTATGTTGGAGGCTATTACCTCTGAGGAGGAAATTCTCGAATCCATGCAGAGGCTGGACCCAGAGAGCAGCCCTGGACCTGATGGGTTCCCAGGTTCCTTCTACAGGGGATCATGGGAGGTAGTTAAAGAAGACATCATAGGAGCCATCCAGGACTTCTTCAAAGCTGGGCACCTTTCAAGGGTCGCTTGTGCCACTAAACTTTTCCTTATCCCCAAGGTCAAGGACCCCTCCTCCCTCTCTCACTACCGACTGGTGAGCCTATACAACTTTCCTTACAAAATCTAGGCAGTCCTGATCAATCACAGACTGGTTGGAAGGCTTCCCACCTAGATTTCCCCAGAGCAGCACGGGTTTGTGAAGGTAAGATCTATTCAGGGGGACATTGCTCTTTCTCAGGACATGGTGAGGGACATCAACTATAAGACACATGGATCCAACCTCGCTCTCAAAGTGGACATGAACAAAGCCTACAACAGGATCAAGTGGGGCTTCCTGAATAGAGCCCTGTCAGAAATGGGCTTCTCTGTTAAAGTGGTTGACATGTTTTTCAGATGTGTTAGCTCCTCATGGTTAGGGATTTCCTTCATGGTTAAGACACATGGATTCTTCAAGGCAACTAGAGGTTTGAGACAGGGAGATCCTCTATCCCCTAGCCTGTTCATTTTGGCACAAGATGCCCTCAGTGTTTCTCTGAACAGAAGCATCACCCTAAGGAAAATCCTCCCTTTCAGAAAGAAACAGATCTTACCTCCTATATCCCATCTTATGTTCTCAGACAACACTATTATTTTCATTAATGGGGGGAGGAGGTCATTTCAGAGAATCAAGGTGATCCTGTATGAGTACTTCTTTTGTAGTGGGCAGGTGTTGAACGTGGAGAAGAGCCACTTCTTTACATCCAAAAGGAGCCCAACCAACCGAGTGACCTCCCTCAGTAGTAGGCTAAACATGTAGCATGGGACTCTCCCCTTGGAATATTTGGGCACTCCAATTTCTTCGGGTAGGCTTAGGATCCGCGAATATGATGGTATTATGAACAATATGGTCAGTCGTGTTCTCAAATGGAAGAACCAGCTTCTCTCCTTTGGTGGACGTATCTCCCTGGTCAACAGCGTTCTTTCAGCTATTCCCATCCATTCCATGGCCTCCTCTAACGTTCCAAAGGGAGTGGTCAAAGTAGTGGACTCTCTACTTTGCAACTTCATCTAGGATGCCAAGTCTGAAGGGAAGCGGCACTGGAATTCGTGGGAGAGATTGTCTAGACTCATTCTTGAAGGGGGGATCAACTGTAGGAGTCTTCAAAACACCATTGAGAGAGAAAATGCCAGGCTGGACTGGGAGATCCTGGATCAATGCACCCTATGGGGGACCAATATGTCGCATCTCCTAAGTAATGAAGAGGCCAATAGTGTTTCTCCCCTTTGGTCTAAAGTCCTTCCCTTGGTCCGATCATTATCTCCCAGTTCTCGATGGATTGTGGGAGCAGGGGATATCTCCTTCTGGAACACCAACTAGACAGGCTCTATTTTGGCCTTCCTAGGCTGTTCGGCCCCCATGATCACGTTTAAGGAAGCTCGCGATCACCCCCGCTTCATCAAGGTGGTTCTGAATGAGGAAAAACAGGAGAACTTAGATTCCATAGACATGAACTCTAAGAGGGACAAATACATAATTACCTTCTCGTCCATGGGGGATTTTAGAAACAAAGACTTCCAAAGTTGGAGGTCTTGGTATTCTTCGAGACCTATCGATAGATGGAATGAGGTGGTTTGGTGTCGTATGATACCGACAAAGATGAACTTCCTTTATTGACGGATACAGAATCTGGCGGTGTCCTCTGATGATAATATCAAGAAACTCAGGATTATCTTTTCCTCGGGGTGCCACTGTTACAACCGGAGAAGGAAGGAAAGCTCGGAGCATATGTTTTTTGGTGGCGACTGGGCTCATGCAATTTCGAGTTTCCTTGGAGGCGACAAGTATCGCAATACTGAGGAGTCACTATATCTCTTCCTAGAGAGGTGGTTCGAAGGTTCACTGGCCATTAAGAAGGCTAGTCTGGCTCAGGCCGCATCCTTCAGTGTGGGGTGTTGGTGCATCTGGAAAGCCCATAATAAAGCTAGGTTTGAAGGAGAGATCCCAACAGGTAGAGCCATCATCGCTCGTATTAGATTTGCACTCCTGGACCTAATTGCTTGTAACAGGGACTGGAAGAAGAATCCTCCCTTCCTATCCATGCAGGCAGCTCAGTTTTTCCCTCCCCTTGCGACTAGGAAGTGGATCAGATGGGATCCTCCTGTCCTTGGGAAGAAGCTCAATACGGATGGAGCCTGCAAAACAGGGATGATCTCGGGAGGGGGGGTTAGAGATTCAAGGGGAGGAGTGGTGCTGGCTTTCTCCTGCTTTTTTGGGAGAGGGACGACCATCCAGGAAGAAGCCCATTCCCTTTATACAGGGCTCACTATATGCTCTAAGGAGAAGTTTGATATATCTGAAGTGGATATGGACTCTTTAGTCCTTATTGAAGCACTGAAAGGCAATCGTCCCACACCTTGGAACATTTAATATATCCTTAGAAGATGTCATGTGATGCTTAGACATAACACTATCCTATCCCACACCTGGCGAGAGGGGAACAAGGTGGCTGGTTTCTTGGCTTCCATGGAAGACCATAGGTCAATAAATGTGCATATTATCCAGACTAGTAGCTTAAAGCCAGAATGAGTCAATCTTATTAGAGGGGATTCCCTTGTTTTGCATTACTATAGACCCCCGTAGCTGATGTATTGGGTTTCTTCGTCTCCTTAATAAAAAAATTTACTTTTAATGGAATAGAATGGTATTTGAATGAAAAATGAGGTTGATTTAGTTCCTTTAAAAAATTTAAAATTTGGTCGTATTTTTAAAAACTGAAAACCATATTTTTTTACAAAACTTTTCTTTTTGAACAAAAAGTTATATATTTTTACTTAAGATTATTCCATGGGGGAAAAAACTTCTGAAAATTTCATATTTTTTGGCATTGAAATTATTCATTTTTTAGATAAATTTATATTCACTAAGTGTGATGAATTGATTTCTTGAGGACAAGAAATGTCTTAAGTGTGGTGGAATTTTATGCCCCTTATTTCGATACATGTTTTGCATAAATATCTTATGAAATTATATTTTTTGGGAATTTTAATGTGTTTTAACTAAAAATATTATGAATCTTGATCATTTAGGGTTGAAAATATTATTCTATGAATATTTTCATGAAAATGAAGATTTTGTGTGATTTGGTGATGAAATGTTCTCTACTCTGATTTTTATTTTCTTTTAGAAAAAATGGGTTGTTTTTATGGAATTTTGATTGAAATGTTAGTTTGAAGAATATTTTATGGGTTTATATTAGGAATTAAATTTTTTATCTCTAATGGTTTGGTTTCAAATTATTTATTTATTGGAAAAAAATTATATCTTATTCTATGAAGTTTGAAAATTTATTAAATAATCTATAATTTGGATAAGTATTTGTATTATGTGCACTGTAGATGATAATTTCAATCCATTATGATGAGCTGATGTAGAAATTCACTAGGGGATAAATTTCATAAGACTTTAGTATTATAAGACTTTGTGAATTTTATAAGTATTTAACTCTATTTCATAAGAATTAATCTAGTTTATAATTATAGTAATTTTATAAATATTTTCCTACATTTTATAATAATTCATCTAGTTCAAAATAATTTTTACTTTAATAATGCTTTCCCCATTTTGTAAGACTTAGACAATTCAGTTGGATAAAAAATCAATAAATTCCTCATTTCACAATAATTTTGTTCCATAGTGTAAGACTTTAATCATTTTTTAAGACTTTATTCCCCAAGAATAATACTTTGTAGTTTTCCAAAAATTTATTATTGGTTACTATGAATTTTAAATTTATAATTAATTTCCATGTGTGTCTTAGTTTTGAATTAATGAAAGGGGAGGCCTGAACTCATCAAACAAACTGGCGGGGAAGATATTGAAGAGTGTCAAGTGAAGCTATTGAATATTGAATCATAACTTAAGATGCATCTAGGAGTGAAATTTATGGAGCTCAATCCAAAATTACATGGTGTATAAACAGATTTAAGGAAGTGTTTCTTGAGTCACCATAAAGGAAATAGAGAATAGTGATGGGAACTATGTGGAGAGTAGCGATATGAGATGAGGAGTCATGGAAGTGAGAAAGAAGTTGGAGTACCCTTCTAATTCAGGTAGGGGAATTAATTTTTTTATACAATTAGATAATAATACATTATTTTAGGGGGACAAAGATTATAGAGAAAGATGGGATATAATCAAGAGTAATGGTTTCAGAGGAAGACGGTGCCAAAGAAGTAATCTTGGTAGAGAAGTCTCCTTTATTATTTATTTTTCTTCTTTTATTTTTGCCTATTTTAAGTTGGGATTATTTTATATAATTTATGATGTTATAAACATGTATAGCTAGATCTCTTTTTGTGATCATATTGAAATTAATTTAATCTATTAATTTTCTTGATTAATCTTTCATAATCATATTTTGTTCTTCTTGGGTTTTATTTTACTATCATTCTACTTCTACTCTTAAATAATGAATTTATAGATGAATTTAGAGATATAAATTTTATTTCTATGAAAAATTAATTCATTTTTCACCAATAAATTTGAAAATTGTGGTAGGTTTTATTATAAAGATATCAATGTGGAACTTTTATTCTATTTTCTCATTTCTATTCTTCATGAGTATCATTTTTACACTATTATATGTTCTGATAGATGATGAATAGTGGATATTTCCTTTAAAATCATCAACTTAATTAATTTACTTAGAAAAGTTTGGTTTTTATCTTCTCATTGAAAGAATCATTTATTAACTAAATTTTTTGTTAACAAAATCATCTCTGAGGGTGATTTAATATACCAATGTTGATAATCGAGTGATAGTGGGGTGATTAAACTTAATTATCTTAAATTTTTTTTCACAAATGTGATTAATCTTGATATAAGAATAGAAATAATTTTATCAATTAATATTATCCTGGTCTCCCTAATTCATCAATTATTTAAAACTGTCTCTTTCTATGATTTTTTTACACTTTATTTTCAGTATTTTCTCACTTTATTTTCAATAGTTTATCACTTCATTAAATTTCACATCATTAATCTATTAACTATTATTCTTGTTTTTTTCCTTTGTTTTATTTTTTCTTTTTTTGTATTTCGCTATATTTCTTTCCCCTAGGTTTGACCTTACTTACCACAATTCTAGTTTTAGTAAGGTTTATAAATATTATTTTTGTAATGTATCAGATTCTATGTGTATTATTTTTAAATATTATATAGATTAATTTCAAGATCGGGATCCGATACAGTGTGTGATTCTGAGACCCGATGTGTCCGAAATAAATGTTTAAAATATATTAAATATATTAAATATCATTCACACATGGTTTTCTTGAAAAAACGGAATAACTTCTAAACCGGTTCTCGAATCAGAAATCTAAGGGAACTATTGAGTTTAGAAGGGCAGTTTACCCTAGGTGTGACTTAACATTGGTCAGTATGGGTCCTTTTTGAAAAACTTGTCACAGGCATAAAATAAATAAAATTATTCAATAAAAATTACTTTTTTCCAATGCAGCGACTTAATCATCTTTAAAAAGACAATTATGTTGGATATCTAGGGTTAACTACATAACCTTATAGATGTTGGAGGATCACTAGGGAGAGATTTGGAGAACCCTCTCAAGTGAACGACAACAGATCATGGATCGATCGATCGGCACAACCTTGAATTTTATGGATCTCATCAATGAATGTGATACAACAGTTGTTCTTCATCATCAATCAAACTGAATCGAGGTAGGGTGTGTGTTTCAATTTTTTTATTCCCCATTCTTGATTTCTATGATGAATGTGGACCAATAAATAAATATATTGTCCCACATATCAATATTTATGTAGGATGGATTTATTTATAGGGTTTATCAGAAGATTTCTTCATGGATATTGATTATTCATTTTTTTATTCTAACATAAATAAACCAAGATCGATATGAACATCGATTAAGGTTCGTTTCTCTTGTTCGGATTTTTGATTTTCTCCCTTGATTCACTGCTCATCATGATGTTCTTCATTTTTTCCCATGTTTTGACATTTCTTTGAATGATTGATCATTACACATCTGATTCTTGGTGAAACGATCTGAAATCGTAGATCTGGCATCAGTATGAATCGATGGAGGTGTGATAGTGGTTTCAGTAGAAGATCAAATGATGGTTAGTGTTGATTTAACATTATTCGGTACACAATAAATAATAGTTATGATCTTGTTTTTCAAGTAGATCAAGGACCCATAAGTGGTGGATCAGTGATAGTAAGGCTCGAGTGAGCCCCACCCTAAATTTCATGGAAAGGCGCAATCAGAATGGTGGATGGAGTGATGAAGAATATGATCGGATCATGAACCAAGGATTATAGAAAATATCACACTACACTGTGTGTAATCCAGGATTGCATGGTGTGTGGGGCCCTATTTGAGACAGTTAGGGTTTTGGGTAGTATATGAGTACCAAATATCATGTGGCTTGGCCTATACAAAGTGTGACCACTCCCCAGAGACTTAGCATGTACCTGGAAGGTACACGGACACAGGGTGGAGTACATGGTTCACTTATACGGTGTGTACTCCCCCACACTACATGGGATGACACTGTATACTGACACATGGCTGGAATATACGTATGGAACCTGGGATACAGGGTCACGGTGTGTAACCCCTCTACATGTCATGTACTTTTCTACACAACACAGGTTGATGAAACGGTCTGTTTACATAGACAATACTCAAGTTCAAGGGACACGACGTATACCCTTACTACACACTGTGTACCCCTTTATACATGGCTTGAATCTCTTATCCTCTATATATTAGGCAAGTTTTATTTGGGTTTGTTCCCCTTGTCATTTCCTTGAAGGTTGGTACGAATCGTTTTCTACTCTTGGGACTATGATCCCTTCATCGGGACTTCCTGGATAGGGATGTTGGAATCCCAAAGCAGGATCCTCTATTAATATTATTTCTCTAGGTGGAGTTCTTAGTATCAATTTGACCAACACTACGCAGGTGCCGATACTCTACTTAGTGGGCTTAATCCAGATTGAGTTGTTGGTATCACCTCATGGCCTTGTCAATGATCCTCATTTGTGTATTGTATTCTATTTGGACTATCAGTGTGTCTATCTCATGGTAAGAACCAATGAGTAGTACCTCTCAAATGGAAATCATCATTCCTATCAGACTTAAGAGTGTGTTCTCTCATATGAGTGCTTTATGGAATCTTCAATATGGAAACCTAAGTCTGGTATACAACGATTGTGACCTAACTCTAGACTGTGTGTCTCAGATTGAGTATATATGGATATTCATGTTATATTTTTTTGTAGAAATATACCTGTGTAGAGATAACTATACTTTATTTTATTGTATTTAATTTTGGTTTTGGGTTATCCTACTGATTATTTTATTCTCAGCCATGCATGGGCTTTTCCCACACGTGTCATGCCTTGTGTAGAAGGACGACCTTTTGATGGATTCCTAGGTGTACTAGGACTAGACGGTGCTTAGTAGGACTGGACAGGCTGAGGTGTGTTCTTGCAACTTTTAGACAGTCATCCCATTACCTTTACTTTCATGTTGTACTTATGTTACAGAATCTTTGGAGTGGTCTTTTATTTGGCCCTATTTACTTTACTTTACTTTTTTCGTGCTTTAGTTATGGGATTTATATGTATGCATGCATGGTTACTTAGTGGTTTTTACATTTCAGTATTTTTATGGGTTTGGATATGTGTGTGTGTGTGTGGGTACTTAGGCTAAGGCCTCCCATTTCAGTGATATGCCTTCTCGGAACTAGTCACTATCCCCTGGCCTATTAGGGGCGAGGTAGGGGATTCATAGAACGAGCCCCACTAGTATGGGTCGTGACAGAGTGGTATCAGAGGAGGTCGATTCTACTTTAGGACTGATAGTCTGTGAGATTGGTTTGGGGAAACAATGTTAAGTATTTAGAGTTCGTATTTCAAGACAAGGACTCCAGTTTCGGTGTGGCGGCTGATGTATCCATACATCAGGACTCTAATCACCTGTTTTTTGACTTGGTACATGAGAACATTGGTTACAGGGAAAAATAATGCAGCATGCATAATATATGAATGGGTTGTGGTTTCCATGTCCTTCTTGAGTCAACTCTCCAGATATATTCATTGACTGTGGTAAGTCTTGTTTATTTTTAGGATACCTCTATGACATATTCCAGCTAGGATTCAGTATCTTGACTATAAGGATGACTCCCTCAGTGATTAGGCTTTGATACAGGGACCAGTTCCCAAGATTTTGCCTCCAGGTGGTGTACCAGCCATACTGCCACCTATGGAGTATCACATGGTACCTGAAGTACCAGTAGATGAGGTGTGCAAGCTAATCATGCTTCACAAGTTTCAGTAGAAGATACCCCTTAGGTTATGAGGTTAGCCCAACCCACTGGCAGCTAAGGACAAGTTTGATGTGGTGTCCTAAGTTTTTTGTCTAGTTAGGACACCAGCAGATCATATGGTAGTCCTAGCATCAAGCCTTCTTCACTGCTCAGTAGGATGATGGTGGAGTTTAATTAACCAGACTTATGATGAGGTGACTCTTTCATGGACATATTTTGAGCTCCTCTTTGAATAAGAGTTCTCACCAGCTACATTAAGGGATGTATGTATCCAAGATCTTCTGTTACTCCATCAAGGTAGCACGATAGTATCTGAGTATTCATCAAGGTTTACCAACCTCTCGAGGTACTCGATGGATATTGTTTGAGATCAAATCTTCAGGTCTCTAACCTTTAAGTGAGGTATTCATAGAGACATCTGAGTTAGTGTTATCCCTCTATGCATTCCTACTCATGTCAGGGTTATTGAGAGAGTTTTAATGGTCAAAAGCTTCTTGGATGAGAAGATGCAGCCAATGATAGTTAGCAGTGGAAAAGCAGGATAAGATACCTCGATAGTAGAGATATGACATCAGTATTAGGGACCTAAATGTGTGACACTCTTTAGGAGCAGGTCTCAGGATAGAGGATCTATAATTCAGGGCTCATAGGGTGGGTCCAGTCGGCCAAGAGAGAGGCGGTGTTACTCATGTGATGGTAGGGTACATCTCACATGATATTTTCTAACCCATCGTACAACTGACATAGAGACTATGGATAGACCACCGAGGTAGAGACAATGGTAGGATAAGGTAGATCTGTAGGGTGTTGGACATGGAAGGGGAGTTGGGAGAGCATCATAAGGTGGTTGATGTTTTAACTTGTTACCACCACCACCCCCATGTGGTCCATGCCAAGCTTAGGGAGCTGGAGGACATGGGTGAGGACAACTTCAAGCAGCTGAGGTTTATGACCCAAGGGATCCCAGAATTATTTGAGGTATGATGTGTGTCTTTTATACTTTAGTTTCAGTATTGATAAACATAGGTTCTAGTCATTCCTTTCTTTCCACATACCTTGTACGAGACTTAGATATTTCAGTTGAACCATTGACTTGACCCTTATGCTTGGAGACTTCTATTAGAGAAGATTCAAAGATCACGCACTTGTGCCGACAGTGTGACCTGGCCCTTGGAGGCAAGAGTTTCTGTTGGAATCTCTTAGTAGCAGCATCGAGGCCTTACAATTTCATTCTTGGTATGGATTGGTTATCTACAATTCATGCACAAATTGACTATTTTAGGTGAAGGGTGTAGTGTGTCCATAATGATGGAACTAGGTTCTCCTTTTTTAGTTTAAAGGAGACCCAAGCAGTGTGGGGGGAACTCATTCTTAGGAGGGTGAAATCGATTACTCTTTAGTTGGATATCCTGACCCTTGGTGTAGTGGATGTTATGAGTTCCTAGTTTCCTGCAGTGGTGGTAGAGTATGAGGACTTCTTTCCTGAAGATGTTCCAGGTTTACCTCCCCACTGAGAGATAGACTTATACATTGATCTAAACCCTAATATAGCACCGATATTAGTGCCAGAATATCAGATGGATCCTACAGAGCTTCAAGAGCTGAGGGTGCAGTTAGAGGACTTGCAGAGGAAGGTCTTCGTGAGAACTAGTGTTTCACCCTGGTTAGCTCTAATTTTGTTTTCCAAAAGGGAAAGTAGGATCTTTAAGTTTTCTTTGGACTACCTATTCTTGAATCAGGTGAACTTGAAGAATAATTATCCACTATCAAAGATCGATGACCTCTTTGATCAGTTGAGAGGGGCATGTTGGTTCTCGAAGGTTGACCACAGATCAGGTTATCACCAACTATGAGTACGGGATGAGGATATACTGAAGATAGAATTATAATTTCTCTACAGTCACTATGAGAACTTAGAGATTCCCTTTGTAATAAATAATTCCTCAGCAGTTTTCATGGGAATCATGAATTAGATCTTTCATTCTTACTTAGACTGGTTCATGGTGGTCTTCATCGACAATATACTTGTGTACTCGGCGTCTAAGAAGGAGCATTAGAGACACTTAAGTATAGTTATGGATGTACTCTGAGAGAAATATATTTAGGGAAATCTCTTGAAGTTTTAGTTTTAGATTCAAGTGGTCCACTTTTGGGGACATGTTATCTCTACAGATATAGTGGCAATGGACCCGTCCAAGGTTGAGGCAGTGTTTGCTTGGGAGTCACCTAAGATTGTGATGAAATTACAGATATTCCTTAGGATAGGAGGCTATTACTGAAGATTCATACTTTATTTCTCTAGGATATCATCACCCATGATAGGTTTGACTCAAAATGGGTATCCTTTCTTGTGAACAAAAAGGTGTCAGCAGGCTTTTTAGCAGTTGAGGCATAGTTTGACGAACACTCCCATCTTGAGATTGTTAGAGGAAGGTGTTGAGTATGTTGTGTTCTGTGATGTATTAGGAAATAAGGTTGGTTGTGTCCTGATGTAGAGGCAAGTATTAATTGTCGATGGTTCATGTCAGTTGAGACCACATGAGAATAACTACCCAACCCATGATCTTGAGTTAGCAGTTGTAGTCTTAGCTTTGAATATGTGACGACACTACCTGATGGGAGAATAGTTTATAATCTAATCTGATCACAATATTCTCAATTATATCTTCTCTCAAAAGGATATCAACTTGAGATAGATTTTATGGCTATATTTCATACATGACCATGACTTTGAGATTTTCTATACTCTTGGTAAGGGGAACATTATGGAAGATGCTCTCAGTAAAAGATATATTTCACAATTGTTTAATGAGGCATCATAGTAGTTATCCTCAATGCATTTATCCTTTATGGATGGATATAGAGTAGCTTACCTCTAATTGATGGTCTTCACCCCTCAACTCTTATAGTGAGTCGGGGAGGCATAGCTTGGGGATACCAACTATGAGACCCTACATTCTCATATATCCATAGGGCATGCTCCTGGTGGATTTTCTAAAGGTGGAGAGTACATCATTATTTTAAGATGATGCATGATGGAACTAGTGATATTGTGGTAGGAAGTTCTAAGAGAGTTTGATATGTACCCTTTGGCAGTACATCCAGGTGTGGAAAAGTTATACCAGGACCTCCGATGTCAATTTTAGTGTCAAGGGATGAAGAAAGGAATTATAGATTTTGTCTCTTAATGCCTTTCTTGTCAGCAAGTGAAGGATAAGCATCAAGTTGTAGTGGGTTTATCTCAACCCCTTAATGTGCCAGAATAGAAATGGTATGGGATATCTATGGACTTCGTGACAGGCTTACCACATATGTCTAGGATAAATGATGTTGTCTTGGTGATCATTGATCGACTCACCAAGTCAACCCAATTCCTAGCTATATGAGGGAAGATTTCAGTAAAAAGCTTGGGATGTCTCTAAATTTAGAAGATAGTCTAATTACATGGAGTTATATTGATGATTGTTTCTGATTAGGATATTCACTTTACAACCTGGTTGTGGAAGGGATTACATGATCCATTTGGGACCCAGTTACACTTGAGCACAACATTTCACCCACAAAATGATGGTCAGACTAAGTAGACCATTCAGGTTCTGGAGGACATGTTGTGAGATTTCATATTAGAATTTGTCTGTAGTTGGGAGGATCACCTACCATAGGTGTAGTTTTCATACAAAAATATCTATCATTCCACCATTAGTATAGAACCATTCGAGGCTTTGTACGGGTGACCCTGTAGGTCACCACTTTGTTGGACTAATCCAGGTGAGTTGGCACTCATGGGACTGGAGTTGGTGTGAGATACAATAGAGAATGTTTAGATCATCCAAGAGTGGATGAATACTACATAGATCTGTCATAAGTCTTATAATGACAAGAAATGAAGGTCTTTGGAGTTTGATAAAGGATACCATGTGTTCCTATAAGTTTCACCTCGATGTGGATTTCGGAGATTTGGCTGGGGAACAAAGCTATCTTCAAGTTTCATCATCCCTTTCCAAATAATGCATATAGTTGGCAAGGTGGTGTACCATTTATCTCTACCTTTGTAGTTAGACTGGGTACACAACATCTTCCATATGTTGCAACTGAAGAGTTATGTGCATAATCCATCACACATTACCGACTGGGGGAGCTGGACATCGAGGATGGAGTGAATTTTTCTAAGTACCCAGTGGATATTGAGGATCATCGTGAGAGGATCTTTCATGGGTGATTGATTCCTTTAGTGTGTGTCTAGTGGTAGCATGGGAATCTATTGAAAAGAATATGGGAGAAGGAGGCTCAGATTCATTCTCAGTACCCACATATTTTTTATTATCCCTTGTTTTGGAATTTTGAGGACGTAAAGCCCCAATGTGGGGAGAATGTAATATGTCATATTTTTCATGTATTATTTTTAAATACTATATGGATTAATTTTTAGACCATTCATTGAGACGGAATGCGATTATGATACCCAGTGTTTCCAAAATTAATGTTTAAAATATATTAAATATATTAAATATATTAATTAGCACATCCATGTGGTTTTCCTAAAAAAGTGAAATAACTCCTAAATGGGTACCTGAATAAAAACTATGAGGGCATTGTTGAGTTTAGAATGATGGTTTTACCCTAGGCATGACTTAACATTGGTCAGCGCGGGTCTTTATGAAAAAAAATTCATGGGCGTAAAATGAATAAAATAATTCAATAAAAAATATTTTGTTTTTTTTTCTAACACAACGACTTAATCGTCTTTAAATAGATGATTATGTTGGAAATATAGGGTTATCTGTATAACCCTAGAGACATCAGAGGATCGCTAGGGAGAGCTTCAGAGAACCCTCTCAAGAAAATCGAGACGGATCATGGATTGATCGATTGAGACAACCTCAGATTCGACAGATCTTGTCAACGAACACAACATGATAGTTATTCTTCATCAGTGATCAAATAGAATCAAGGTTGGGTGTGTTTTCAATTTTTTTATTCCCCGTTCTTGATTTCTATGATGATTGTGGACCAATCAATGAACATATTGTACTGGGGATCAATCATTATGCAGGATGGATTTATTTGTGAGTTTTATTAGGATATTTATTCATTTATGTTGATTATTAATTAGTTGTTATAATGGAAATGAATCGAGATCGACACAAAAAATGATCTATATTCATTAATCATGTTCATATTTGTTCTTTTCTCCCCTAATTCACCATTCTTCATGATGTTATTTGTTTTTTATTGTGGTTAGATGTTTATTTGAATGATCGATCATTGCACATCCTATTAATTGCACCATTATCCAAAATCAAAGATCTGACATCAATACGAATTGATGGAGGTGTGATGATGATTGCAGCAGCAGATCAAACAATGGTTGGTGTCGATTTTATGTTCTTCAGTGCACAATGAAGAATAATGATGATCTTGTATTCCAAGCTGATCAAGGACCCAGAAGTGGTGGATCGGTGATGGAAAGTCTTTGGAGAGGCCTCCCTTGAATTTCCTGGAAAGTCACGACCGAAATGGTGGTCGAAGCGACAGAGAAGATGACCGGAGCACAAACCAGGGATTCTGGAAAATCCCATGCTACACGCCATTTAATCCGAGATTAAATAGTGTGTGGGTCCCCCTTAGAGGAAACTAGGGTTTTGGGTAGGATATGAGTACCACATGGTGTGTTTCTTGGCCTACAAAAAATTTGAACACTCCCTAGAGACATGGCATGTACCTGGAAGGTACAAAAACTTGGGGTGTAGTACACAGGTCGCCTACATGACGTGTACTTCCCCACACTACACAGGATGACACCATGTACTGAAACATGGCTAGAATACATAGGCATGACCTGAGATATAGAGACACATCATGTGACCCCTCTACACATTGTGTGCTTTTATACACGACATGGGTTTATGACATGGGCCATTTACATGGGCAGTACCCAGGGTAAAGGTGCATGGTGTGTACCCTTACTACACACTATATACCCCTTTCTACAAGGCTTGCATCTCTTTTACTCTATATCTTGGACAAGTTTAATTTGGGTTTGTTCCCCTTATTGTTTACCTGAAGGTTGGTATAAATCATTTCCTACTCCTTGGATTACGATCCCTTTAGTAGGAATTTCTGGATAGAGGTATTAGAATCCCTCCAAGAGTCCCGGATTGGGATCCTCTATTCATCTCCATGCCCTAGTTGGATTTATTGGTATCGACATGACCAACACTACACAGACGTTGATCCTATACTTAGTGGGATTAATCTAGATTTAGTTGTTGGTATCACCCCATGGCCTTAGTAGTGATCCTCATTTTTGTATTGCATTATCTTCAGACTATCAGTGTATCTTTCTCATGGTGAGACCTGACAAGCAATACCTCTCAAACGGATGTCATCAGTGCTATAAGAATCAGGAATGTGTTCTCTCGGATGAGTGCTTCATGGAATCTTCAAGCTAGAAACCTAAGGCTGGTATACTATGGTTTTGAATTACCTCTAGACTATGTGTCTTGGATTAAGTATATTAGGATATTATTTCAACATGTGTTATAGACATAAATCTATGTAGAGCTGACTGTACTTTTCTTTTTTGTATTTATTTGTGGTTTCAGGGTGTCCTACTAAGTATTGTTATACTCACCCATGTATGGGCTTTTCCCGCACATTTCGTGTCTTGTGAAGATGATCGACCTTTTAATAGAGTCCTAGGAGGACTAGGACCAGTCGGTTCTTAGTGATACCAGACAAACTAAGGTGTGTTTTTTGGATTTTAGAAAATAGTCCCAGTAACTTTACTTTCAGGTTAGACTTGTGTTATAGACTATTTGTGGTGGGATTGTATGTGGATCTATTTACTTTACTTTACTTCCTATCATACTTTGGTTATGGGATTTAGATGTATGCATGCATAGTTACTTAGTGGTTTTTATATTTCATCATTTGTATGGGCTTGGAGATGTGTACATGTGTACAGGTACTTAGGCTAAGGTCTCTCATTTTTGTGATATGCCTTCTCAGTGCTATTCTCCAGCCCTTGACCTATTGAAGATGGGCTAGAGGAGTCCTAGTACAAGCCCCACTGAGAAGGGTCATGACAATTTTTTATATCTCAGATACTTCATAAATTCTCTCCAAACATGAAGGAAGTTATGAGATAATAGCACTTGGATGGTGAATTGAAAAATGATGAATTTTTTTCTAAAATGGGGTATCCTGACATAGTAACAACATGCCTATTTTATTTCTTATATTATAATGTATATAATTATAAGATAATTCTAGCATTAGATAATGTTACGGAGTTGTTTTATATAATGGGTATCATTATAGATATAATTTTTTCATCTATATAGTAATTAATTATATTGTATATGACTCATGAGGATCATATTGTGTGAGTTACTAAATAATATTTTAAAAAATAATATTTAAAAACCTTCACTGGATTGGGTTTGTGACTTTAAAATATATCAAAAGTTTTTTTGATAGAAATTATAATTTTCTAAGTTATTATATAACATGATGAATGTGTCTGTCTAGCATATGTTCCGCAAAGGCAACATGGAATCTTACCTATTGACTTCAATGGGTAAACAAGATATTTCTATATAACTTTTTACTACTATCAGTTCCCTTCCTCTAGACTATAAAAATATTGTTTGTGGGGATTCCCTCAAGCTCTATTACTTTAGACCCCTTTGATCCCCTTCTAGTGTATTCATAAATTTTTTTTTATAATAAATATTAATTTTGATGAATATTGGAATGATTTAATTTAAAGTGTTTAAATTTCTTCTTATAATTGTTATACCATGTATCTATGGAGTTACATGCTAGGTATAAAAAATAACTTAGTTTCACCCAACAAATACTATTATTTTTGTTAATTATAAATTAAATAATAAAGGTTGATTATCATTTATTTATATTAGGTGTTAGGATTGTATTGGAAGATCCTGTTAAATTATTGATCTTAGGATAGTGGAAGTTTGGGTCAGGCTACACTGGCTTGTGGGTTGTAGTTCTATCAAAAATGTGATTAGTTAGTGAATTAGCATACTATACTTACTCTTGAATAATATTTTTTTCATATGATTATAAGCCTTTACATGAAAGGGTTTCATGTACCTTATGCATGAGATTTATTTTTATAGTTATAGATTTTATTAGATTTTATTTTGGGTAAGTAAAAAAATCATTAGTTTTATAAGGTGTTATACATTAATATGTTTGGAGCATATTAATTTGGTTGAATCTATAAATAAAAAATAAATTGCTATAAGAATCCATACATATAGTGATTTTGTGAAATTAAAATATATTCATGAGATGAATATTGAAATTTTGAGACTGAGAAAACTTCAAAAAATAAAAAGTGTTACATTATTTACAAATAAGGCACATGTTAGGACCTTAATCATTCAGTATGGGTAACCCTAAATGTTAGGCCCTCATGGATAATCTTGCATAGGCTGTAAAGGATATAGTTATCCCTAAAATTAGTGACCATGTATCATTATGGGATTTGGGTTAACTTAGTTGACTACCACATCCTGCTATATTGGTAAGTGAACTCCCATACCCACTTTTGGAATTGGAAAATTTGTGTCATGCACTTTGATTTGGAAGCCATGATTTGGTCCTCACTCAGATAAAAAAAGTCATGTTTTGGTAGAAAAGAATCTCTATGCATGAATAAGATGTAAAAAGAATCACTATATGAAGATTTATTTCTCACTCACATAAGAATAGATATTATATAAAAATGTTTCCCAGTCTTTTTATGTGGTGGTTAGAACCTCCTACTGGGTTTAGGCCATGAATTTCATCCATTTTCTATAAAAAGGGTATTAATACTATAAAATCCCTTTTTAAGGATCTTCTGGACACTTTTTTCCTTTGAAAACATATTCTAGGAGGGTATATTATTCCTAGGGTCATGGTTAGTTTCATAGGATTCAATTTGACTACTCATGAATCCATAATGTACTTATGGGTTAACAACTATGATTGTTTGAAGTGGAAAGAATATTTTCCAAATTTTAGTTTTTGGAAAAGGTGATCTCCATGTGTGTTTCCTATCTCCATAAGATATACCTTGTGTGAATTCCCTTATTTATTCCCCCTTCCTTGCATACCCTAGCTTCATGGGATATGCCTCATGTGACCTTCTTTATGCTCTAACGCATTCACCCAATCCAAGGATTACCTATAAAAGGACACTCTAGTCTCGATTATTGACACAGAAGTCCAACCGATTACACATAAGTGCATGAATATTATGTGTACATTATCAAGTCTTCCTTGGACTATAAAAGGTGATTTTTGAATCCAAATTCAAGGAGGGATAGAAATTCTCACACCTAATCCCACTTGATTACAGTCATACCCTATTTGTTGAGCACCTTTAGCGCTAACCATCCTAGTATCGATCACTTGGGCTTTATGCTCTAATAATGCTTGGGTTTCATAATACCTAGGCGACAAAGAACTTAGGCACTGATACCTGGGTGTCGGACCATATGGGTGTCGATTCGCCCATGCACTCATTCACCCAAACACCCCATTCATAGCAATACCCATCCCTTGAGGGTATATCTAGGCACCCCTTTTCCCAATCCCCATGGATAGGTGTTCCCCTAACCAAGTCATTTTCTTGGGTGCCTCATTCACCCAATTCACCTAATTGGGTACCCCATTTTCCTAGGTCACCTACTTGGGTACCCCATTCTCTTGGTTCATCCACTTGGAATCTTACTTACATATGTGCCTCCAATTAGATGAAAACCCCAACCGTACCTATTTTCTCATCTAGTTACCAATATAAAGGTGGTAGATATCCACATATATTCCTACTTCTAGGTGTCATCCTAAATCATATCCAATCATTTTTAATTAACAACATATAGGATGAATCATAAAAGGGTTGAATGTGTGTAATCCCCACTTAACCTCTTGTTTTAACCCCTTTCACAACTCAGGAGTCCTTACCGCATGACATTAAAATGCATGGATTGGTCCTAGAAAATGAAATTAAACTGTGTAACTCAAAATATATGTTTTTAGAATCATGTTCTAATAAGATGTGTATAATTCCTCCATAAGGTTAAATCCAAGCATCCCAACACCATTACAACCCTATCTCCTTTATGGGAGGTGGTATCTCTCAAACTGGACCAGCCTTCTCATTTGATGAGTACAGGAAACCAATTACCATATGTGATGAGGATAAGATACCTTCATGGTTGGATCTGAAGAAGATAAAATGGTCTCTTAGTAGTTGTAATCCCTAACCCTTCCTCACTAGGTCATTTCCCCTATGATTCCAATCTTCCTCCCTCATCTATTTACCTACATACAAGAGGATATACATCTATATACAATCATATTACTAGGTTTAATCCCCAATAATTCCCTCTCATGTCTAGTTTCCAATATA
Organism: Viscum album; assembly: GCA_963277665.1. Classification (NCBI taxonomy): domain Eukaryota; kingdom Viridiplantae; phylum Streptophyta; class Magnoliopsida; order Santalales; family Viscaceae; genus Viscum; species Viscum album. Next base: position 122,107,446 of record OY728156.1, read on the forward strand.
AAGGATGAATCGAAATGGGTATCTCATGCATAATTCCCACACAAAAAATTATTATATACCTTTTTATTGAGTATCCCACTCTACATGACTTCAAAATAATTAGAAGACATCACAAATTAAATACCTAAAAAGGCACCACATTAGTCCTCATCACATTAACTTAAAATTATGATGTTTCATGTTAAGAGGAACTAAACTCCATGGGTTCTAATTCCCTTTACAAGGATATTTATGAATCCCCTTTCATAGACTTTATCCCAACTCCACAACACCTCCTACCTCATATCATAGGAGCCTAATGCCTCCCTAGATAGTGATAAACTCCAAAGTTCCTACTAATGTGGAACAAAACTGTAGAGAAAACATATAATTAGATCAAATTAAAGATATTATAATTCCCATGTAGGGTGTTATTTAAAATGCATGTTTTTATTCAATTAATTTCTTAAGGGTAATCGATATCATTATTGGGAAGGAACTTGAACATGTCTTAAATATTTAATAGAGACTTAGAATATGAAACAAAACTCTTAAGGGGTGATCCCACATCCTATTCTCTCAACAAATTTATAACCCAAAGTGTCGTTGGTATGTCCTAGAGACCACCTACCTTGTGAAATCAAGTCTGCACTAACTCAAAATGCATGGGCACGGGGGCATGTCAAAAACCAAATGGTGAACTCAATTTAGATCCTTAGGAAATAAATCAATTGACCATGCATTATTATTGGTGATATTTCAATAATGGGGTTCTTGTTTACTCCTTAAAAAACTAAATAGTATCCATGATGAACATACCACAAGGAGTCAGGCTCTCCATCTATTCTAGGGATAATCACATGATAATGAGGATCTACATGAACTAATATTCAATGGATCCTCAATATAACACCATTTTCTATTCTATATATACATCAACTTTAAGGAACTGATGTAATCTATAACATACCCATAATTTACAACCCCAGATAGTGAATTCAATGGTGTATAAGTACCTACTTGGAGGGATAATTACAACCTTAGAAATAGCATGTTTTAATTTGAAGGGTATGAATCCATGATGTCCTGTACCATACAGATAAGTTCACAATGGATATGTATCCCCCATATCAACATCAAACTACTTTAGGAGTCTCTCTACACAGTAAGTCAATTCTTACCTTACTTATCTTAGGGAGGTGGAGGATAACATCCACCACATCCAGGAAACCATCCTGGAGATACATAAGATGGATCTTATTCACTGTATTTATCATCACTAAAATGTGACTTCAATTCTATAAGAAGATATAGATAAATCTATATCATCCCTAGTTATTTAGATAGGGGAATATTGAGGGAGATCCCATCAGGGTTAGTAAACCATTACAACTCAAAATCAGGTCTATATCCCTATAACTACCAACTTCCATGAGGACCATAGGCATATCCCAATAATGGGATGTGTCCAATTCTAGTTAACCATTGGCCATAATCTTCATACTTAATCAAATATTTCCTTTTTCGGTACTTCATAAAACCCCCCACTAATTAGGGAGAGCATTAACTTTCATGTAGGTCCTCATAGTGGTTCCCCATGACATCAAATACTTGATATAATATCGGTTGAGGAATCAAGGAGAGTTATAGCTATAACTACAACATCCCAAGGGGAACCTTAGCCCACCGGAATGAGTGAATTTTGACCCCCATAGTAATATCTAGTGTCATATATTAAATAGAAACATACCTAAATGATGGATATACCTCCTCCAATGAAATCCATGTCTCATTTTATATGTTTCAAATTAGTAAATGTCATTGTTGTTGACCAAACTGATGTTGTAGAATGTGATATTGTCGAAAAACATGATAAAGAGGAGGCATATTTAGAGAATTATACTAACACAGAGGTATACAAGGAAGGATTACATACCCAATATAAGTGGAAATAACATTTTGGATTCTCATTATTGTATTCTAATATATAAAACTTTTTGGGATTCCACTAATGAAAAAAAGAAAAGGTGTGGTCATATCCACGACCCACCCACTACTCAAAAATAGTGAAGTTTTCTCAGTATAAGAGCATATTGCTCAGCTCAAGCCTATAATAAAGAACCTTGCGAAAGACAATACTAAATTAATCAGGGGAAACATGCCCATTGGGTATGATTTTTAGGATAAAACCACCCTGACTCCTTCAGTTGACTCTCTTCAATGGAAGAAGATTTCTTGACCCAAAAAGGTTAAATTGATTAACCCCTTTAATTGAGATCCCATCATTGGGAAAACATCAACTATCGGTTCAAGAAAGTCACATGATCCTAAATTTAGTAGTAGTATCTAAGGAATCATTGAATGCACTTACTAATTAGATGGATGGAATGTAATGATGAAATGTATCAGTATAACTAGATAAGAATTTGTATCTCAAGTTGGTGGATTTTACTATTCCTCTACCCAACTTTGGGAATCCCAACTTCTTGGAATTCAATATAATAGAAGATCCATAGTAGTATCTATGCCATTTTCTTCATGGTGCGACCTAATATGGGAAACCCTTGGACAATAAGAGACTATAAAACTTATATTATTAATGTATACCTTATAAGGTATCATATTTTTTCCATAATAACATTATTGGTGGATCTATCGCAAGTTTAGAAGATCTCTATCAACAATTCCTCTACCAATTTATCTCTACACAAAGGAAAAAAAACTACCCTTGAAATTACCAATTATAATCATAAATTGAATCATTGAGAGATAAAAATTTCATTACAATTTGTAAGGTGATGATATACTCCTTGTAAATACAGCTTCCCTAGGAAAAATTATTAGAGATCTATATCGAGAACCTAAAAGATGATTTTTCAACCATGCTCATCCCCATGAAATACCATGGTGGTTTCAGAGAGTTTTTTACTATAGAACAACATTTGGAGGAAGTTATTTAGTGAACCAAGGAAAGATCTCATCAAGATCCACCATTACAAATAAATAAGTCAAGGAAATTAAAAAATAGTTGTTATCACCCTCAATATGAAAAGGATAATGCGACATAACTTTAAATACATGATTAAAAAGTGTATTACTTCCATAATTATTAGGTTCTAGGGTACTTCATATCTAACATGGAAAACAAATTGATCACATTTCTAGAATTCAAGAATCTGGATAAAGTATATTAGAATGATCACCTAAATTATTTCTCTTACCATCATATGTTGGGTCACACAATATAAGAATCCTTTATCTTTAAATATCTATGGAAAAATATGGTCCATGATGGTTAGGTTCCATTAGAAAATACTAAGTAACATGTGACATATGTTTTGACCATTTTCCTAGAAGAAAAGTAGGAAAGGGAATAGGACCCATATGATAATTTGAAAAAAAATGATGACTAGATGATTCCAAATATAGTGAATCATGCACATACTATTATTATGGAATGACTAAATCAACTAGTCATAACCTCAATTCCCTCTAAATCTCCCATTATATCACTTTCTACTTCTCATCCTATAAAGATCTAATATAATTGGTGCATGCGATGAAAAGAGAAAGAGGATTCACTAGTGATTCATCAACCAATAAAATATTTCATAGGCTTCATGGCCTTGATTTTGATAGAATGGGAACTATCCCTAAAAATGATCCAATGGGAACTATCCCACTAAATGATCCAATGAGAATCATCCCACCAAATAATATAATGGGTATCATCCTACCAAACAAGCCAGTGATAACAACCCCATAAAATGATCTAACGAGAACTATCCCTCCCAAAAATATCATATTCTGATGAGGATCACCAGTTTACCTCAATAAATGTTATTAGAGTGATGAAAAAACACACTATGAAATAAGAGTTTATTAAATGGAATCATCTACCTTCATTAATATGGTATTGACCCTTTCTAATTAATTTTTACCTAGTTCTGATGAGTGAACTCTTAATATATATGATCACACACTTATACAATATTCTGAACCTTAATAATTTTTATCATCTTCTAATCATACCATTGGTGTTGAAGATATAATTGATACCCTATTGGACTATAAATAAGGAAACTTAAACCCTATTGATTCCTTATAACATAATTTTCATTGGTAATGTGATTAATATGAATTAAAGATCTAGTCATTAGGGTCCAGATCTGACTCCCACCATCATCCACCATATTATCATTTAGAAATTCAATGTTTTTTTCATTTATTCTACATATTAGTACCCTAAAGATGAGAATTTGGTCTCTACTAAGTAATAAATCATTCAGTTGTGGTGATAAAATTAAGATCTCTAGAAAATAATTGTATATTTTCTTCAAGGATATTTTCCCCATGGTGAAATTCTATCATCCTTCCACAGTGGTCCTCCTTTTAGTGAATTATTCCAACCCAAAGAGTTAGGGAATTTTTTATATTATTTACCCCTTCATTGGGTGTATTTTAGACACTATTTGAACTAATTGATCACCATGTAGTCCCCAAGATAGTCAGAGTTATCTATTCTAGGGGTGGCATCATCGACGTATTAGTTATCAATATATTCAACAACTTCCCCAAAATTGATCAATATTAAGGAACTACTACCCGAGTCTCAAATTAAAAAATATACTCATGTCTATTAAGGTATATGGGGCTCAAATGGGAAGAAATGTTTTTAACCTAATAGAGGAAAAAAACAAGGTATATTCTTTCAGACTAGAGTAAGTTCCCAAGTAATTCACCCTTTTATTAGAGGATAATTTGATTGATATCTTGAGGATAAAGATACCTAAAGAGGAGTCTTTGTGAGAACATGACCATTACATCATGTACCTGCAGTTGTTAGGGTATACAATCGAGAAGTGGTTCATCTTTAAGGATTATCTTTAGGCATAGATAGATGATGTAATAACTGATCTAGCGATATCCAAATTTAAACTTCATCCATATGAATACCTTGAGTAGAACACACAAAGTTTAATAAGGAATCAGGGGTGTTCATCTCTCACTGATAGATGAAAAAGGTTTATTCCTTTATGCTTGATCATATAGATATGTATTTCACATATTCATTATATTGTAACCTTCTGGATCTCCCAAGGATCAAGGGACATAAAGAGGGGGCTTTGAGAGACCATTCTAATTACTTACCTTGCCATAATTTATTATGGTATACAATCTAGAAGTGGTTTATCTTTAAGGAATATCTTTAAAGATAGATATATGAGAGGATAATGGAGCTAGAGACATCTAAATCTCTGCTTCATCCATTTGATCTCCCTAAGAAAAACATGTAATGTGTATGGAGGAATCAGGAAATCCATATCTCTGTGATAAATAAAACAAGGTATATTCCTTTTGGATTGATAATATAGCTATGTATTTAACCTATTCATTATAGTGTAACCTTTTAGAGATTTATAATATTAAGAAACCTAAGGAAGTAGTTATGAGTGATAATCCTAATTATTTTCTCTACCACCAAATTTTAGGACATACAATCAAAGAATGCTTTCTCTATAAGGATTGGATCTAGAAGAAGATAGGAAAAGGATTTTTTGAATTAAATAATACCAAGACACATGAAATGTTCACATGATTCATTCTCACTCTGATAGAATATCGTCATGATTTATGTACCATTTTAGATGAATTAATTCCTTGATACATAATGATAAACTATATAGTGTTTATTTCTTTTTGCCTAATGTTAAACTGCATGACATATAGTATATCCCATGTGAATTTAAACTATTTGGAATGGATCATCCCATGTAAACTAAAATTACTTAGAGAGATCTATTACACATGACCAAAAATCAACCCCCCCCCCCTCGTGTAATAGTTATATCTACAAATAGGTTTTTATTTCCTTGGTGATTCGATGGTTATGGCCACACTAGTTTACCCTAATGTCATAGTTATCCTAACCTATGACAAAAATTCCCCTTATTAAAACTATGTGAATCTTGATTATTGTTAACATGGGATATGTAGGGATTATTTAATCTCTCATAGTAGGTTGAGTCATAATTTCTATTTCCATGCCTAACTCTACCCTAGTGATGAGTCTTTTTCCAGCTCATGTCAGGTCTTCCCATGGTCATGTGCTAATATGGAGCCATTTAATTTTATCTTGGTGATGAGAAATCACTCACATTAGGTTCCCTTCATAAATCAGGATAATCATATATTTTAAAAACACATCTCACATGCATGGGCCAAATATTCATGGATACACTCTATAAATAACTATGTATATTTTTATTCTTGTTATCACAATATATGTAGTGATGCCTAGATTTACCATTATAATACTAACCATAAATTTCATCACTATCAACCCCCCCCCCCCCTCCATCCTGGTGTATGGTCTTCTCATTCACACCAGGACATTCCAAATTAGACTCTATGTTGGGATGACACATTTTCTTCAAGAACTGCATGTGGATTGATTCCTGTTTCCATAGAGTATGGAGTGATACCTGGATATCCTATATCATGCCCTACCATAAAGTTCTTTCACATATGTTGGTCTAATAACTATACCTTAAACTATGTGAACCACTCTTTAAATTAATATATACCAATATGGGATCTTTCACTAACTTTCATCGAGTTATCCTCATGCCCTTATAGATAAATATATAACTTCAGTTTTTTGTTCCAAGCATTGTGAATTTAAACTATGTACATCAATCTTTGAGGTCTTATATATCAGCATTGAGATTACAATTCATGTTAGGGATGTGTCTCCCTTATTTATATATAAATTTACTTAACATTTGATCAAGCACACATGACCTTAAACTCCACCCCTCCATATTCTAAATTTTGAGACCATATACTAAAAATGAAATATGCATAAAGTCTTATCGGGTTTAAACCTTATAAAGGGAGGCCTAAGAAAAATTCAAGTCTTCTCTCTCTAATCAATTCAATTTAATGGATTGATAAAACATTATAGTTAAAAATAAACAATTCGAAAATATTTTAGGAACTGAAAAATAGCCCTAGGAAAAATATATCTATGATCATTGGACCCACTGTCCTAGAAAAAAGTTAGAGAAGATCATCTTTAACCCCTCTCTGGTGGATTCAAGCTAGGCCATGGCTAAATTTTCATCATGACAAGGATACCTCTTCACATTGATAAATCCCTCCCTTTTAGATAAACATATACTTAAGAAATTTCTTTTTATATACCTTCACCATTAGAATGTGTTAACTACACAGTGGAATAACATTTAAGGTTCTTGAACTCTTCTTAGATAATATTTTCTCTATGAACCTACTTTATACCTTTTAAAGTTCCCTTAGGTTGAAGTTTATTTATTATTAATTATTTTTTTGTTAAGAATATTTCTAATGTAATTATGAAAAGGTGATTTCGTGGGTTATGGAGTGATTATCCATCCACTTATCATAAATAAGTTTCCCATATAGTTTATGTGCAATGATGTTGAAGTTTTTGACATAAGAAATGGAAAAGGAGAAAAAATACTTTTCTTAATGAGCATCCCATAAATAATATTTAATGATTTTAAAGCTGATCCTAAAGTCAAAAAAAAGTTCTAAAGGTGGATAAGTACTGTATAAAACAATTTACAATAAGTTGAGAAGTTTGAGATGATTCGGATACTGGATTGTGTGTTCCAGAAAGCTCATATGAGCTATTGGGTAACGGTTAAAATCGGTTCAAAGTATTTAATAACTTAAATAAGTTTTAAGGGACCCATCCATGGAACATTGAGAATTTTATTTAAAAACTTTAGTGATGAAATGTATCTTGGATTATGTTTTGATAAGTTCAATATTTTCTTTAAATAATCCCTTAACCCATCTTAGGAAGTTTGGAATTTCTGAGATTAAGCTTAAAATTTAGCTAAGTACTAAAATTATCGTAAGGTTGGTCTAGATCATGTATGGTTGAGACAGATGGTTGTATGGTTTATATAGTAACCACATAAGGTTAATTATATCTTATTAAATTTGAGATAACTATAGCATAAGGTTCATACTTTTTTTTAAGGCTCGGATGGAATTTGTAAGGTTGGGACATGGAGCTCATAAGGTTGTGATAGAGTAACGTAAGGTTGAGACATACCTTCATAAGGTTGATATTATGAATTTATAAGGTTGATAAAAGGTATTTTAAGGTCTAAAAATGTCCACATAAGGTTGAGACAAACCTTCTAGGACTTTGCAAGGTTGATACTACAGAAAATTTCAAAGTCACTGGCCACCATGGATGTGTATGGAAATTAGTAAGGTTTATCCAATTAAGGTTATATTAGTAAAGATTAATATATTTGGGTTGTTTTAAGAGTCATTATTTCATGTTTAAAACAACATGATTCGATTATTATCCATGATCTAATCTTGATTTTGGAAGATTTAATGAGATGGAATATGGGTAGATCAATGTTATTTATATTGTCAATTTCAAATAAGAATATTTTAAATTCAATTTTGGTGATATAAATTAAATAATAAATCATATTATTCATGTGATAAACCTAAAATGAGAATATTTTAGTGAAAAGAATATTTTTAAGTTGTTGATAATAAGATTGAGGCCCAAAGAATTTTAGATAAATCAATTAAGCCTAAAATAAGGAAATTATAGATTAAATTAAATCTATAAATGGAAATATAGTAATGTTGAAAATGTGATTTATTAGTTCTAAAATATCAAAAAAGGTTTTGTGATTCAATCTAATAATGAGAAAGAAGAACTGGGATTATAGCTATAATGCACATGTATAAGCTGGAGACTATAATTATTTCCTAGAATCTCTCAATCCATGAGCAGAGGCATTCCAAACCATAAGTTATTATTGTATATTTTACAAAATTATCAAGAATTTTGAGATGTAGATGTTCTAGGGTTATTTTGAAAAGATAATATCCTCATTCATAATGGTGGAATTAAATTAAAAATATATTTATTAAGTAGTTTAAAAACATTAGAAAATAAAATAAGGGTACTCCTGAAATTTTACTAGAGGAATCCATTTGAGAAAATGAGGTCTAGAAGATAATGAGGTGCATTCAGTTGGTCCATGTTTCATGAATGATATTATCTTTCTATATTTTCATTTGTGTAAATTTTGAAAATACCCAAAAAATATTAATCCACCTATAATAAAATAGAATGAGCCTCTCAAAAAAATAGAGGGTGAAAATGAGTGTGAGTAAAGGTCACATTAGTATGATAAGAGAAATAATAGAATTATTAATAAATATGAAGAGAATATTTGATGTTGCGCTATGAATTAAAACCTAGTGTGTGTCAAATATGAGAGTGTTGACATGTTCTAATAGATAGATAAAGTAAGAAATAAAAAGGATGAGAAGAAAAGGAAGTGAAAAATAGCATACCTATAAGGTGTTTCATATTGTAAGAAAGCTTATACCCAATATTTATGTTGTTATTTCTAAGAAATATTTTCAGAATCTCTTATATTCATTACAACTCCCCATGTAATATTTTTTGGGTTGTGATTCTTAAAGAAGAAGTGGGTGGGACTGACATGTATGAGTTTATTAAAAATATTTTGTGGTTGTTGAGTTCTTTGAGTTTTATTTGAGAAATCCAATAAATAAATTCTATGAAAAAACTGGAAGAAAGGATGTTAACAAACACTGAATTACATGTTATTTTCATAAAGATTTATAGGCAATCAAAGACACTCTAGTTGAGGAAGTGGATTGGATTTATGGGTGCATTGACATCCTTGGATGGACTTGTTGATCTACCTAAATATAAGGAGTAATTGAATAAGATAACTAGTAGGATTATAGTTTAAATATGTACAGTGGGATGTTTCACTTGATCAGTTATGTAATATAATGATCCCATGCTGGCTGCACCCAAATTTACCCTACTGGTAAAAGCGGTCGATGTAGTACATGTAGGGGTTGAATCCATAGGGACCGAAGAAGTAACCTTGAGACACTATGATTTGGTGAAGGATGGGCTATGAAGTATCCAAATTTGGGTTTAATTTTGGATGGTTTAAAGAAAAATAAGAAACCTAAGTGAATTCAATTCAAATAAAATGGGTTGATCTTAGGATTATGCTCGGGGTGTATTGAATGAATTTTACTTCTTTAGAAAATTTTGGTTTTATTAATTCTTGATGAATCCATTCTTCAAAAATAACACTACCTTCATCATTTTCTGGTTTGGTGCTTACTAAACACAATTAATAACCCCCTATACACTTAGAGAACCAAATTCATGATCTCTCCAAGTTATATGGTCATTTAGTAATTGAATGTAGTTTGCTCAAACACAGTAAAGATGAAGAGTATAAATAACTGAAGAATGGATGTCTTAAATTAATTATTCAATTAACAACAATTCGTTCATAAAATAACATTCAATCCATCCTTTGCATCCTCCTAAGATCAACCCATTAAAGGGTTATCCCTCCATTGATGGTATACTCTCAATGGTGGGTGAAAGATGGATAACAAGAATTGGATTGAAGAAATTAAAACCGCGGAAATAACGAGAACTCCTCCGTGTGTGTGAATGAAATTCACACCTATGTGTGAACTAATTCACAAAAACACAGAGATATCACTGTGCTTTGTGATAATAAAGTTTTAATAAATGAAATGGAAAATATAGAAGAGAAATAAGTTTATTAAGAACATAAAGATACAAAAAAGAAACTTACATGGAAATGGAAAACATTACAAAGGAAATTTGGAAGCATAACATTACAATGAAACAAGCAACGAAAGATGATAAGAAAAATATCCACCCCTATTCCCTTAACCACTATCTCCTTATATAGGAATATTAGGAGCCTTAGGTCCATACCCCAACAATTAATTCACCACCCAACAATTAATAGAGTCAAAAGGAGGGTGAATAATCAAAAGGAATTTGACGTTTCGAATTTGTCCCAGAAAACTGTCCAGATTCTTCCACTATATTGACGTGTGAATTTTTAATTGAATAAGGCAGAATACGGTGGGGATGTAGAAGAGAAATATCTTCTTCCATCTGTCCTTTATGAGCTGTAAAATGTTCAGGAAATTTCCCTCATCCATTTGGATGTTATGGTCGAAATGGTGGGACGGATTTCTGTTCATTAATGTCGGATCCACCATTTAAATCTCAACTTTAGATCCCTTTATCATCATGAAAACATCAGAATTATCTCCAGCCGCAGTTGAATAAAATGATTCTCATATTTTTATCTTTATACTATATAAATTTTAGCTTCATTGGGCTTGGTTTGTGGGCCCCACTTTTGTTTGATGGGCCTTAGGCCCATTATGCTTTTTCCAACAAGTTTCTACATTCAGGTACAAAAATCTCCTTCTCACTTGTGATTAATCCATCAGACCTAAAATAAAAAATGTCCCAAATAAAGTGATGAATCATATACCAAAATAACAAATTAAAATGATGAATATTGTAATTTCCACAAGCAAATTATTGAGTGGGACCAAATTGACACTTTAAGCATGAATTGCACAATGATGGGAAATGAAGTTCAATTTCTGAATTGGACTAAAATTGATGTTTATGAACATTTAAACACATTAATATTAAGATCTTAACAATGAATATTATCCAATTTCAGTGACTAATCACACCCCCCAACTTGAGTTTTTCTAGTCCCGAGCAAAATATATTACAAATATGAAATTCAAATCCCCTTTTACAAAAACATTTTAATACACATTTTTCACCCAAATATCTCATACCAAAAAAATTATGGAACCCATCAAAATCATTTAAAACAAGCTAGGTCCATAAGCATATCCCAATACCAAGCCCATTCCTTTGTTCAAATTCATCTCCACATTTCATCCAATTTCAATTAAGCATGATAAAGTGTTGTGCATCACAAAAGATATGGGGCCCATTTTATTGTTCAAGGGGAAAAAATGGAAGTGCTGGGTGGGAATCACATTAAACCTTAATATGAGTATCCTTTTTTTTATTTTATTTTTATGATTTTTTTACCACAATAGATATGAAAAGTCTAACTCTGGGCAAGACAACTATGGAGTCACGATCCCCAAGTGTCGGACGCCACAAATATTGTCAATTTTATGCTCTACAATAGAGATATAAAGCCTAACTTTGGGCAAGACAACTATGGAGTCACGATTCCCAAGTGTCGGACGCCACACATTTGGAAAAAACATTGCTCTATGTGGTCAAAAAAAAATTGTTTTTTTTGATACTCAAATTAAACTAAAAGTGACCCCAAAAACCTATGCTATAATGAAATGGACCCAAGAACTAAAATTTACACCCACGATCCAGTAGACGTGAATTGTGGCATTTTTATTAAGAGGATGAAAATGTAAACATTGAAAAATCACATCGGACAACCGCACTTTCCAAAAACTATGCTCATGAACTTAAACTTGCATTAAAATCAGAATCAAGGCATGAAAAATTTATTTGATATCCAATTTTAGAGTTTGCAATGTGTGTTATCATGTTTATGGTTAATGGAAGTTTTCTTTTCATGCATGTTTTTATTCACAAAATAAAAAAAATCATTTTTTATCTCCCCTAAACTTAGAATAACATTGTCCCTAGTGTTTAAAGAAAAGAAAAGTTAGAAGGGGGTAGGATATGAGTTAAAAGATGAAATTGAGAATGATAAACATGGAACAAATTCACCTGGTTTTTGAAGTTGAAGTTCATGATGCTCCAGATTACTCCTTTGATCACTTGGGGATGTAGGCACCTCCTTGATATAACATGTATCACCCAAAATAGTTTATGAACCATAAAAATAAGGACAAAGCTGACAAAACAAACAACACAAGGATTTAATTCCAAGTATCATCATTTTTATGGGTTTTAATGTTTTTTTTAAATCAAACTAATGATATATTGTCTTCTTTTAAATTTTTGGGTAAGGTATTACTCAGGGATCACACTGCATGGCACGGATGAATACGGTGCTCCCCTTTCATACCCATCCATACTCATAAAAGAAGAACAGGTCAAGAGTCTAATTTTTTTTTAACCTAAAAAAACATAAATAAAATAAACTGATGATACATTGTCTTCTTTATATTTTCTGGGTAAGGTATTACTCAGGGATCACACTGCGTGACATGGATGAATATGGTGCTCCCTTTTCATACCCATCCTTAATCATAAAATAAGAACAGGTCAACAGTCTATATAAAAAAATAACAAAATGAAGCAGAAGAAAACAAAAGATGATTCACAGTGATTGGAAACATGAAAACCATGGGTTGCCTCCCGTGTAGCGCTTTTGTTTAACGTCGTCAGCCCGACTTGTACCCTAAATCTATTAATTTTTCTCTGGTTCATATTTTGTCTCAGTTAACTCCTCCTTGGTTTCTTGTTTATTGAATGATTTAATGAATGGTTTTAACCTATGACCATCGACTTTGAAGACATGACCACTTTTGGGATCCTGAATCTTTATTTCCCCATGAGGTTACACATGATGCACTAGGTATGGACCAGACCATCTGGACCTTATCTTTCCTGGGTGTAGAGGAAGTTTTTAACTATACAAGAGCACAAATTTTCCCAGTTCAAAGTGTTTGACTTTGAGATTCCTAGATTGGTAGGCTTGAACTTTAGATTTATTGATCCTTGAATTTTCATAAGCCTCCATCCTAAGTTCCTCGAGTTCATTAAGATCTACTTTCCTTTTTGTTTCAGCCAAAGAAATGTCAAAGTTCATTTTTTTATTGCCCAAAAGGCCTTATGCTCAATTTCAACAGGTAAATGATATGCTTTTCCATAAACCAATCTATAAAGTGACATTCCTAGGATAGTTTTGAAAGAAGTTCGATATTCCCAAAGGGCATCTAAGAGTTTCTCGGACCAATCTTTCCTAGAGGGATTGACAATTTTTTCAAGAATTTTCTTAATTTCTCTATTTTCCAACTCAGCTTGACCGTTGGTTTGAGGATGGTATATAGTGGAAACTTTATGAGTAATACCATACTTAGACATGAGTGAAGAGAATGGACGGTTGCAGAAATGGGTTCCACGATCACTGATTATAGCCCTAGGAATTCCAAATCGAGAAAATATATGCTCTTTCAGAAATCAGATCACAACATGGTGGTCATTGGACTTGGTGGGAATGGCTTCAACCCATTTTGAGACATAATCAATAGATAAGAGGATGTAGAGGTATCCCTTAGAGTTTGGAAAGGGTCCCATGAAATCAATTCCCCAACAATCAAAGATTTCAACGACCAGAATGGGAGTGAGGGGAATTTGATTCCTTTTGGTAATGGATCCTAATTGTTGACACTGAGGACAAATTTTGTAGAATTAGAAGGAATCCTTAGTGAGGTTAGGCCAGTAGAAACCACTTTGGAGGACCTTTGTAGTGGTTTTATTTGTATAAAAGTGGCCTCCACATGCCTCTCCATGACAAAATTTTAGAATGGACTCTTGCTCAGACTCGGGAATACATCTCCTGATGATTTGATCAGGACAGAACTTGAAGAGGTAAGGATCATCAAAAACATAGTGTTTGACATCATAAAGGAATTTCCTCTTAGCTTGGGTCCCCAGGAATTTTGGAATGTCACCTTTCACCAAATGGTTTTCTATGTCATCATACCAAGGGCAATCACTCACTGAATAGAAATGCTCATCGAGAAATGAATCAGAAACAGAGAGGTGGTGTGAGTTGTCTTTGAATTACATCCTAGAGAGGTGATCAGCTACAATATTTTCAACACCCTTTTTATCCTTAATGGTTAAATCAAACTCTTGAAGAAGAAGGACCCGCCTAATCAATCTAGCCTTGGCGTCTTGTTTTTGGAAAAGGTATTTTAGGGCTGAATGGTCAGTGAAGACAATGATGGGTGATCCTAAGAGATAAGACCTGAATTTATCTAAGGAAAAGACAACAGCAAGAAACTCTTTCTCAGTGGTGGTGTAGTTTATTTTTACATCATTTAAAGATTTTCTTGAATAAGCAATGACATGTGGAGTTTTCTCACATCGTTGTCCTAACACTGCTCCTACAGTGAAATCACTTGCATCACACATGAGCTCGAACGGAAGTTTCCAATTTGGAGATTTCATGATAGGTGGAGATATAAGAGTTTAATTGAGTGTAGATAATGATTCCTCACAGCTTTCTGTCCATAAAAATGGAGCATATTTTACCAATAGAGCACAAAGTGGTCGAGAAATAGAGCTGAAATTCCTAATGAACCCTCTATAAAAACCAGCATGTCCTAAGAAGGACCTCACTTACTTAACAGTTTTAGGAGAGGGAAGGTGACGAATGATGTCAACCTTAGCTTTATCAACTTCAATCCCTCTACCAGATACCAGATGACCTAGAACAAGTCCTTCCCTTACCATGAAATGGAATTTTTCCCAATTTAGTATGAGATTCTTATCCTCGCACCTTGACAAAACCTTTTCAAAATTTATAAGGAATCCCTCCAAAGTATCCCCAAAGATGGAGAAGTCATCCATGAAGACCTCTAAAAAATCCCCCACCATATCCGAGAATATTCCCTTCATGCACCGCTGGAAGGTAGCAGGGGAATTACATAACCCAAAGGGCATGCGCTTGAAGGCAAAAGTATCGAATGGACAAGTGAAGGTTGTTTTTCCTTGATCCTCTAAGGAGAATTTGATTTGATTATACCCTGAGAATCCATCTATGAAGCAATAGAATTGATGACCCGCCACTCGCTCGAGGACTTGATCAATAAAGGGTAAGGGGAAATGGTCTTTCTTGGTATAAGAGTTGAGCTTCCTATAGTCAATAAAAACTCTCCATTCACTAATGACCCTTGTTTGAAGCATCTTTCCATCCTTGTTGGTTATTACTGTGATTCCATCCTTCTTTGGAACCACATGGATTGTGCTAACCCACTCACTCTCAGCTATAAGATAGATGATACCATCTTTTAACAATTTCAAAAGTTCTTTTCTCACTACTTCCATGAGATTAGGATTGAGTCACCTCTGAGGTTGACGACATGGCTTTGAATTAGATTCAAGAATAATTCTATGAGTCCTGATAAGTGGGATAATCCCAAGAATATCAGATAGGGTCCATCCAATGGCTTTCTTGTGTCTCCTAAGAACATCTAGAAGTATCCTCTCATGATCGGCTACAAGAGAGGAAGAAATGACAACAGGAAAGGATTGATTTTCCCCTAAGAATGCATACTTTAGTGATGAAGGTAAGACTTTAAATTCAAGATCATATTGGTCATGACTTTCCAAGAAAGGATGAGACTTTGTGTTGAACTTAGTTTCTTTGTTCATATTTTTTGACAAAATTGGTTCCTTGTGAACAGAATTTTCATCTACTAAATTTTCTAGAGTAGTGTCATGAATGGCTATGGACTCAATGTTATTGATTTCAACCATGGTACCATTGATTTTTGATTCTATAAATTCATCAATAGAGCTATCTGAAAGAGATTCAATCCAAGGAGAAAAATTTCCCTCATTTGAATAAAGAAAATCAATCTCTTCTTGACTTAACCATCCTTCGATAATTCCTTGATTTTCATTGAGTTCATTATCAACACTACCAATCCAATTAACCTCATGGATCTCTTCATCATCCCCAATTTGAGAGTTTTAATTGTAGATATTCAAGTCTAGACTCATGTTCCCAAAGGTGATGGTTATTTTCCCATTTCGGACTCAGATAACAGAGTTGATTGTTGCAAGGAAGGGACGACCAAGTATGATTGGAGTTTGCTCCCTAGGACCTAAGCTTGGGTGATTGTCCAGAACAATGAAGGCAGCTGGGTAAATGAAATTTTCAACTTTCACTAAAACATATTTTAAGATCCCCTTTGGAACTCGAACACTACGATCAGCAAGTTGAAGAGTGATAGATGTGGGTTGGAGTTCTTCGAGCCCTAACTGACAATACATGGCATAAGGAATGAGGTTCACACTGGAACCTAGATCACACAAGGCTTTGACAACTTTTTTCTCTCCTAGTTCAACAATTATGTAAGGTCATCCTGGGTCTTTCATCTTAGGAGGAATAGTCCCTTGAATGGTGGTACTCACATTAGCAGCCAAAAGGACTTGGTTTTTATGTGAAAATTTTATTTTAAAAGTGCACAAGTCCTTAAGGTAATTTGAGTAGGAAGGTATGGTTTGGATGGAATCGAGAAGGGGAATGTTCAACTTGACTTGTGAGAAGATTTCCCTCAATGTTTCACTCAATTAAGGTTTGGTTTTCCCCCTCATGCGTTGAGGAAATGGTTCAGGTTGTGGAGTTGTTTGTTGAAGTGTTGTTTCTTTCACATTGTTATCAGTTTCATCAGTTTGAGCTTGTGGTTCATTTGAATTTTCATTAGAGTTTGAAGCTTCGCATGGTTTCTGACTTATTTGTTCAGGTTTTTCAATTGATTTCCCACTTCTTATAACTGTCACATCCTTTTGTTGTTCGTGAGTTGTTTGAGTGAAACTTGTCTCTACCCTTGATGTTTGTTGTGGAATGGCCTGTGTGGGCATGGGTGCCTTTCCAGTTTTTATGGTTTGAAGTTCTTGTTTAATGGATGAGAATTCTGAGTTCATTTTGTCCATTTGTTTGCACAGTTGTTCTAGCTGGCTTTGTGGAACAATTTGGGTTGGTTCTTGAGCTTGTGGGTTTATCCCAGGAGGATACTTTGGTTGTTGGATAGGTTGTTGAATGGGTTTTTTATATTGTACATGAGGATGTTGGAATTGGACCGGTTTTGGTTGGAACTGATTATGAGGTTGAAAGTTTTGTTGAGTGTATGGGTTGATACATTGTTGTTGTGTTGGTTGTTGATTGTCCTTTCAACGAAAGCCTGGATGGTCATTATACCTTGGATTGAAGGTGTTCGTGAATTGTGGCTTTTGAAAGTTCATTGCATTGACTTCTTCTAGTGGTCCTCCTAAAATAACATCCTTGATGGAAGGAATGGTTGGTAAATTATTAGTCTTGTGGTCATTCTTATCACAAATTGTACAAACAAGCTCAATAGTTTGGGTTTTGTGGACCTTCCTAAGATCAATCTCCTCAACTTTCCCCGTGAGTGCAGCAAGTTTTGCTCTAAGGTTTTCTTCTTCACCAAGATTTTACATTCCACCATATTTGGGTGGATTCTCATAGTATGGTGATGTTCCCCATGTTTGGTTTTGTTCATCATAATTTTCTAGATACTCGTAAGCATCATTTGGGGCTTTGTTTTTGAAGGTTCCATTACACATCATATTAATGAATTGTTTGTTTCCGGGACCCAACCCTTCATAGAAAATTCTCACTTGTTCTGGGATTAAGAAACCATGGTGCGGTACCATGTTTAATGTGTCCTTGAACCTTTCCCATGTTTCATAGAATGTTTCTCCCTCTCTTTCAAAAAAGTTTTGTATGCTCTTTTTAAGTGTAATTGTTTTGTGATGGGGGAAGTATTTTTTATAAAATTCTCATTGAAGTTGGTCCCAAGAGTGAATGGATGATGGTATCAAATTTTTTAACAAATTCTTTGCTCGTTCCTTAAGAGAAAAAGTAAAAAGTCTCATTTTAGAAGATTCAATTTGATTTGGTGGGAACATGGTTTTAACAATGTCATTAAATTCTTTAACATGAAGGTAAGGAATCTTAGACTCCATCCCATGAAAGGTTGGAAGGTGGTTCAGGACATGGGGTTTGAAAACATATTGGTAATATCCTATGTTATCATGCCTAATGCATGAGGGTGCATTGGTCTAGGTCGGTGTGAGGTAGTCATTCATGGTCGGGTCTGCAACAATTCCCAAGTTAGGGTCCTGCCCGTTATTTTGGTTCCCTCCCCGGTTTATGATTTGGTTTTGTGGGAGATTCTCCATTGTATCGAACTCAACGTCTGAATTTGGAGTATTAGGAAGATTTGGATCTAAAGGAAATAGATCTCTTTTAGTGCTTGACTCCCCAGCCCTAGGAGTATCCACCCTAAATAATCTGTTTGAGTTATCGTGGGAGTAGGCGGACATGCGCCAAAAGAAAAAAAAAAGCAAGAAAGTGAAAAGATAAGAGAATTGGGATGAGAATATAATAATGGGGGTAAGAAAAGAAGGTTTTTGGTCTAAGGAACTTAATTGGTCCCCAGAAACAGCGCCAAAATTTTTCTGCGCCCAAATTTACCCTACTGGTAAAAGCAGTTGATGTAGTACATGTAGGGGTCGAATCCACAGGGACCGAAGAAGTAACCTTGAGACGCTATGATTTGGTGAAGGATCGGCTATGAAGTAGCCAAATTTGGGTTTGATTTTGAATGGTTTAAATAACACTAAGAAACCTAAGTGAATTAAATTCAAAGAAAATGGGTTGATCTTAGGATTATGCTCGGGGTGGATTGAATGAATTTTACTTCTTTAGACAATTTTGGTTTTATTAATTCTTGATGAATCCATTCTTCAAAAATAACACTACCTTCATCATTTTCTGGTTTGGTTCTTACTAAAAACAATTAATAATCCCCTATACACTTAGAGAACCAAATTCATGATCTCTCCAAGTTATATGGTCATTTAGTAATTGAATTTAGTTTGCTCAAACACAGTAAAGATAAAGAGTAGAAATAACTGAAGAATGGATGTCTTAAATTAATTATCCAATTAACAACAATTCGTTCATAAAATAACATTCAATCCAGACATTGCATCCTCCTAAGATCAACCCATTAAAGGTTTAGCCCTCCATTGATGGTATAATCTCAATGGTGGGCAAAATATTGCTAACAAGAATTGGATTAAAGAAATTAAAACTTTGGAAATAACGAGCACTCCTCTCTGTGTGTGAATGAAATTCACACCTATGTGTGAACTAATTCACAACAACACAGAGATATCACTGTGCTTTGTGATAATAAAGTTTTAATAAATGAAATGGAAAATATATAAGATAAATAAGTTTATTAAGAACATAAATATACAAAAAATAAACTTACATGGAAATGGAAAACATTACAAAGGAAATTTGAAAGAATAACCTTATAATGAAACAAGCAACAAAAGATGATAAGAAAAATATCCACCCTTATTCCCTTCACCACTATATCCTTATATAGGAATATTAGGAGCCTTAGGTTCATACCCCAACAATTAATTCACCCCCCCCCCCAACAATTAATAGAGTCAAAGGAGGGTGAATAATCAAAAGGAAATTGACATTTCGAATTTGACCCGGAAAACTGTCCAAATTCGTCCACCGTATTGACGTGTGAATTTGTAATTGAAGAAGGACGAATCCAGAGGAGTTGTAGAAGAGAAATATCTTCATCCATCTGTCATATATGATATGTAAACAGTTCAGGAAATTTCCCTTAGCCGTTTGGAATTTATGGTCGAAATGGTGGGACGGATTTCTGTGCATTAATGTCGGGTCCACCATTTAAATCTCAACTTCAGATCCCTTTATCATCATGAAAACATCAGAATTAGCTCCGGAAATAGTTGAATAAAATGATCCTCATATTTTTATCTTTCTAATTTATAAATTTGAGCTTCATTGGGCTTGGTTTTTGGGCCCCACATTTGTTTGATGGGCCTTAGGCCCATTATGCTTTTTCCAGCAAGTTTCTGCCTTCAGGTGCAAAAATATCCTTCTTCACTTGTGATTCATCCATCAGGCCTAAAATAAAAAATGTTCCAAATAAAGTGATTAATCATATACCAAAATATAAAATTAAAATGATGAATATTTTAATTTCCACAAGCAAATTATTGAGTGGGACCAAATTAACACTTTAAGCATGAATTGCACAATGATGGGAAATGAAGTTCAATTTCTGAATTGGACTAAAATTGATGTTTATGAACATTTAAAAACATTATTATTAAGATCTTAACAATTAATATTAGCCACTTTCAATGACTAATCACATGCCCATGTGATATGGTGTGACTTGATTTTGAGATGATCTATATCCCCCCTATGAAGTGTAGGTAAAACACTTGGTTCCAAGATAATCCCTAACCAAATCCAATTGTATTGATGATAAAATTAATGGAGAATTTGTGTCTCATGAATCCTGAGGCAAATAAGGAGTAGGATTCTTAATAGGTTCCAAACCTTGTAAAAACACTTGTTCCGTACTTTATTTTTAGTATTTCACTTTATATAGGTGTATGATAGGTTAAATAAAAAAATCCATTTTTATTAAATGGAATCATAGGTTAAAAGATAAAATGTTTCAAAGGTTAACGATAATATTTTTTATTTGGTAAAAAAATTAACAACACTTGATTCACCCCCTCCTCTCAAGTGTGTCTTAAAAAGTTCATTGGGAATAAAAATTAGTATCAAAGGATAGATTCTCCCTCATTGTATCTATTTTAGAGACCTATTTGTTTTTACTCGAATACATAAAGTGAATATTTGAAATAAAATTACTTTAGATGAAAAAATTAGATCATATCCCTATTTGAACTAAAATAGATGTTTCAGTCATGAACTTTCAAAATAGGAATAAAATAACAATATTAAATAAGAAATATGAATCACCATTAGCTGAAAGTAGTTAGAATGGTGAGTGTGTTTTAATATTTTTCTATGATTATTCCTCTAAATAAACAAGTATCTCAGTCTATGAAGAATATGGTTTTAGTGAATCAATTAGTGAATTCTATTATAAAGTCAAAGAATATATGAAAAAGGTCCCTATATAATTTTTATTGTATATAATTGTATATATTAAGGAACTTCATGATGAAAATTCATAGGTGCAATAATTAGATTCCCCAGACCCACACTTTTGGATCTGGTGTTATATATACTTTTATATATATCACAAGAGTTACAAAAAAAATCCAAAAATCAAAAGTTATATGTATTTGGGAACAAGATAAATTTTCCCCTTTAACCCTTAATACAAATTAGAATTAATCTATAAGAATAATCCACACATACAATTCTCCTATGCATATCCCTTTTATTACAATTCTTGGGGAAATGAGAAAAAAATAATAAAGGGAGAACTCAAATGATCAGTAAGGATAAACATAAGTGATAATAACTAAAGAGCATAAATGATCAAAAGATGATCATGTGGGTATGATAACATAATCATGGAACAATAGTGCATCATAAATAAATCATACCTTATAAAACATGGATCATAATTCATGAATAATATTATAAGGCTTTTGGAATAAATAATTAGATATCATATGATCATGGCATCATAATAATGTGGAAACAACATAAAACATGACATCATAAGAATATGTCAAGGATCACTACTAAGACCATTATCACATAATAAAAAAAGTCCCATGGAGTATTGGGTTTACTCCCCATTCCCATAAACATTATAGATAGGGTCCCATAGTAGATTGGGTTTACTCCCCATTCCCATAAACTATAACGACCCAAGCATAAAATATATGAATATTACATCTTTTTAGATAAATACTGATTATATTTTATAAATACCTGCCTGATTACCATAATATTTTAGTGCCTTTGGAAACATGGAATACATTATTCTAACTTGTGAAAGATCTTCAACTTCTCCCATAAAGATCTTCCTCTTTAGTAATCCTACTTAAATAATTTCTTTATAACCTGAGGAATAGAAACATAGGAAAGGGTGATTATAGATGCTTATTAAGGGTAATAAAACAATAAATGAACATATTAATGTAAAAAAAATTAACATAACATTTGAATATCAAAATCTTGAGTCATGAAATAAATATTAGCAGTTCGTAAGGCATAAATCATAAAGGAATATTAACCATGATAAAATATCATTATCATAAAAAATGGAATTATGGAAAACACATAAGCATGGAAATAATCTTCATATTAGCCAAGGATCATTTCCAAGACCATCATAGCGGAAAAATCCATTACTGAATTGGATTTACTTGTCTTTTAAGCCCTTTATTACTAAACTGGATTAACTTATCGTTCCAGACCTGTATAACTGAACCAAATTTACTTGTCATTCCACCTATGCCTATATTATGAGATATAAATCTTTACCCAATTCATTGGAGGGAGATATAGGTATCACCCATCTCATAATGAAATCATTCTTACATGTGCCACAAAAACAGAAATCATTCATCATATCATAACCCAAGGAATAAAATGGGTTTCTTAAACATCATTCCATCGTAATACATATAAAACAAATGGATGACATATAGATAATTCCATTATAAACACAATAAAATCATATTAATGATATCGGTATAAACATAACCCTATTTAGAGAATTACATCTTAGATAGAAAATAATTTTGATAAACCACTTGAGATTAATTATTGAGGAAAATATCATTTCTCTTTAAAAAAAATTTCTTTTCTCAAAATGATGTGAAAAAAATAATTTAATTAAAAATAAACTTGAAATATTATAAATGAATATTCATGGAAGTAATTTGTTATGAAATTTTAAAAATCTCTTCATGTCCTATAAGTTAAAAAATATATTCTTCTCGTACTTTTTTAGAAAGTCAAAAAGTACCTCATATCAAAAACAATAAAATATTCCATTCAAATCATTTCGTAAAAATTAACCAGTGGTTAGAATTAAATTTAAACAATTATAGAGGGATAAAAATAATATTTTGGAATATATATTTATGAAACATGGATGTGGATGATAAATATACCCCTGTAAATACTTATGAATAAACAATCTCGGTTAATAACAAGATTGCAAAATTATCCCTTACCAATTTATAATCAGTTGAATCGTATGCCTCACAAAATAAAGAAAATTATATACATATTTGAATATAATAACCTTAATAATAATAATAATAATAATAACATCCATGGGTAATATAAACAGCACACAAAATAATTAGATGGTGTATATGGTATATGTCCCACAGAAATAAAAGTGGGACACAATAATCTCTTACCTTGGGTCTGATATACTTCCTATGTATCTGAACCTCCTGTATAATGATTTAAATAATGTTATTTAATTATTCCAGAATAATATTCATTTTTATGATATCATATATGATCATATTATCATCCGTTTTTTAGTAACATTTCATTGTTACTCGTTATTCGTGTGTTAACTACTTTATGTTCTTATGCATGTTTTGTCGAATAAGTTTTGGTTCTTCTTATTAAGTCATAGTTATATCATTATAAAATTATATTAAAATAATATATACCATATTTATTAATTATTTACATTTATATATTCATTATTTAATGAAGATCATGTATAATGAATCACATCGCATCGTGGAGACGGTAGGTCGTACATATGCACGAGCGACAATGTCATTCAAACAATTGTTTAATGGTTTTGAAGTGGAAGTGTATATAATTTTAGAATTAATATCATGTTATAATAATAATATATAGTTATTACTTTTACCATTATAACCATCCAAGTAAGGTGGTGGTGAAAAATAAAGTACACCACAATGTGGAGACGATAAGTCATACGTACACACGCGTGGTGATTTCATTTTTCGTAAGATGGATAGAAGGTGGAATATAGTTGTTTAATAATTATAATAACATCTCAATATATAAATTATACTTTATTTATAAATTTATAATGAAACAACTCATAAAGTGGAAGCATAAGAAGAAAAAATATTGAAATAATTGGTAGAGGAGATTACCTCTTCTTTAACGTGCTTCCTCTAAATCTCCTCTTAGAGTACTAGAGCTGGTCTTTGAAAAAGACCAGAATCTATAGAATGTAACTAGTTAATTTTATAATGTAATTCGGTAGGTTATGTATGAGATTTAAGTCTAAAAATGAAGTGAAGAGGTGAGGGTGGATGTGCCCTTTTATAATTGAGGTGAGGGGCACTTTTGGAAACCTCAAAAATATTAATTTATAATAAAATAAAACCCCACTCAAAACCCTAAAAAATGTCCCAATTTAAAATATTAGATGATATAGGGTTTTAATATCATCAACTAATAATTTTTTTACAAGTTTTTAAGTCAATTTAAACCTTATCTTTTTATTTAACACTTAGTTATTCCATTCAATTTTTAACTAGGGTAACAAATATTTCAATATTATAAGGGTGAAATATTTACTTAGTTAATGTAAATTAGACTATAAATTAATAATTTAGAAAATTTTAAACCATATAAAAATTATTATATATTTTTAAAAATGTTTTATGATTTTTAAATAATTTAATAAAACATTATTTTGACAAAATATCAATTGTGTCAATCTTGACACTATTCATTTCATGGATCTTAAAAATATCAAGATAAGATGTTATCCTAAAAAATATATTTCATCAAATATATAAGGGGTAAATGTCATATATAAATTTCATTGTAGAAATTAATTAGCTCAAATTATATTTATTTTAATATTTTTAATAACATTAGTTTGATATTTTCCTTATTAAATTATTTACTACATCAATTTTGTGTGATTGTTTAATTTACTTATTTGATGTATAAAAATTAAAAATAAAATATTAATATGAATATAAATTTACTATATTTCATAAAAATATGTGTATTCTAATTTATCTACTTTAAAATCTAACATTAAAAATTTTATACTTATTAAAGTATGAATGTGAAAAATTTAACATTACTTTAAATAAAATAATATAATTATACTAATCTAGTCCATATGGCTCCAAATGGTCAATAACTAGACCATTAGATGATTATGGTCGATATATACTCAACTAATAAAATATGGTAAAGTGTTTTGTCCCTTCAATGGTTATTATCATTTTAATAAAAATTAGTTTATTGATTTTTCATCAATTAAATAATTTCTACATCATCCATATATAAAACGTTAAGGTAATTATTTCTTTTTTAAAAATTACAAATAAATAACCATGATAAAGAGAATAATTTTGGATTTTAATTTAGTATTTATAGTCGAATTTATCTTCTATATAACCTTATTTTAAAAATTATATATTATTTAAAACATGAATGTGACATCTTTAAATTTTCATTAAATAAAATATTATAAATACTATAATATCTCTCAAATGGACCCAAAAACGTCAAAAATAAATTTATATCAGGGAAATATGTTTATTAAGTTAAAATTTACCATTTATATTTATTGATACCACCCATTTTTTCATATTTGGATACATAATAGATATTAAAGACAAAGAAAATGACACTTTGTGTCTTTCTTTGATTTAAATATTATTTAAGTCATTTTCATGGAAAAGTGTCCATTAAATGACATAATTTAGATCCTTAATTATTAAGGGTCTAAATACATTCATAAAATAAAAAAAAATTCATTTTTTTTATCATTTCATAGTCATTATAATTTTATTTTTAACCTAAATTACCTAATTTACCCTTTACCATGGTAATAAAATTTACCATGGTTACTATTCATATTAGTCAAAACTAAAAGGGACCTATTTACCAAATTTGGACCTCCTGAATCTAAATTTGACCTTAATTTTTCAAAATTCAATACACATAAGTTGTATAATTAAATTTAAAATAAAACTGATAAAATGTCACGAAAAACAGTTTTTGGAAAAATTCCCCTTTATAAATGGAAAATGTTTTTGTAATAAATTAATGTATAAAATAATTTTCAAATACTATAATTGGATAAAAATTAACTAATTAAAATTTAAGACTGATATAAAACATAATTTTACTATGTAATGACTCTAAAATAAAAAAATCAGTATTTTCACTATTCATCAAAAAGATGAAACTTATCAAAAAAATACCAAAAATTCAACCAAAGTAAATTTTTATATTCTGAACTAAAAGAATAAGTTTATTTTTTCAAACTTAATATAAAATTGTCAAAACTATATTTAAAATGGGTGCGCCATCAAAAGGTGGTGAAAGTGATTTTTTTTTTTGAAAAGTACTTCTTTTATCCGAAAAATTGATTTTATTATTATATCATGTATAGAAAACATATAAGATGAATTTTAAACATTATATTGAGTATATTAAATATATATTTCATTAATAAAATTCATCAATAATGGTCTTATTATTTTATAAACTTACTTAAACTCAGTCTTGCATGAAATGAATTCTATCAAAAGAACTTGAAATTGTGTGTAACACAAGCCAAGCATAGTGTTGCGTATATCACAAGCTAAGACAGTGTTGCGTATTGAGAATTCTCATATTGGTATATCATAAAACACAAAGTATCATAGAAATTAAAAAAACTATTTTATTAAAATCTTGGGGCTTTACATTCTACCCCCTTAAAATGAGTTTCACCCTCAAAATTCATCTGTGTTATAAAAGAATTATTACTTGAAATTTTCTTTCATATAAACCCACATCATAAAAAGGAACACTAAAACATCTCTTTAAAAAAGGAAAGTTAGAAACATAATGATTTCCCAAAGTAAATCATCACTGGATTTCCACATAGGAGTACATAGGTGGGAAGTGAAAACATAGATATGGAATAAAAATCTAACCATCAAGTTCTGTTGGATAGTGATATAGAACAAGGTTTGGAGAAAGTTAATAAGAAGAAACCCATAAATCTGTGATAATTTAAGAGACCATCTGATTCATCGGATAAGAAGGTACTAAGATAACATTTTTTTTTCAAGATCCTTTCCCTAAAGTTGAATAACATGAGAAGAAATACTTACTTGATTTCAGTACAATCTCACCATTGGTCATTACTTGAATAATTTCCACTTCATCTCTTATTCAAATAAATGAAGTTGAATTCATTCCTAAAGTGTTAGCAGATCATGAAATCTATAAATAGAGTGATAGGTCATTCTATCTATCTCAAAAAAAGGTTAAAACAGATTATCAAATATGCATAAGTCTGCCTATAGTGAGATAATACATTAATCTAAAAAACTTAAACTGGAGTATAACTTATACTATCCATAATTGGATAACCTTATAATCCTTCCCAAAAATGAAAATATACAACTTTAGAAAGAGGTGAACTAAATCTGTTTTATATTTATCTCTCATATGTCATAATGCGGTTCTTGGTTGTCACATTCCAAACATGTGAATACCTTAATCATGTATTCTCTTGAGTCATGGTAACAACGTGAACTATCATATATCCTTATTGAAAAGATGCATGTTTTCTTATTATTAAGTCTAAAAAGATGTAATATTCATCCAAGATAGCATAACCCACATGTCAATAAATCCTTAACCAATTCCAAGGTAACTAATATCTTCTAATTTACTTATTCATATCCAACATAACTTTATCCAAATATAATTATCTCAACATAATGTTCATATTAGGGTCATACTTCCCTAAATCATGCCTTTTCCAAAAAAAATCAATCACTTTTCATGGTTATTGGTACCATTCAACATATACTTTAAAATACTTAAGGAAAAAAAATTCTGTAACAATACTTAGATGTTTTTTTATTCCATAATACCATAAAATTACTTATAAAGCATTATTATTGATAAACATGCAATCATTCCACTATCTTTGTAAACTGTTTACCAAGATTCATCACCTTCTTCCATCTCATATATCGTTCGTAGTCTCTTCATCATTAAAAATATTAATACCACTCATATGACCATGTTGATTATCTTCATGAGCTTTTCCCCTAGGGCATCAATTTGTATAATGCCCATATATTCCACATTTAAAACATTTAATAGTAATTGATGCCTTAAGAATACCATTATCCTTTTTCATTATTTTAAATGAACCTTTTCCTTAGAAATTATTTACTTTATGTCCTTTTCCACATTCAAATAATCTTCCAGTCCCTTTGAAACATTATCTATGATGCCTCTTCCCACATGATTTACATGAGGAAAATTGAATTTTCTTTCATTTGTGGTCATCATGAAACTCCATATTTCTATTATTAGGTGGGTCAGGAAACTCACGAAAGTTAAGATTGTTGATCATATTATGAGATTAATTATTAGGCATAATAATGATATTTCACCTTCCAAATCCCATTTCATTTGGTTGCTCATGGGGAATATCATTTCATTGTCCATCATATTCTCCATTAACATGAATCCTCTTGTTTCTAGCCATTTTCTTAAAACACAAAAAGAACATAGTGAGAGGTAATAATCATACTCAGAAAACAATATAATCAAGGGTTAGTACTTTCAATATCTAACATCTTAGGTTTAATACTAGGTTATTTATGATCATTACCATAATTCTAGGACTATAAACTATAGTTATACATATCCATAGGGACATCCCTAGACATACCCTTAGAAATATCTCTATGTATCTCATTATAATTTTCACATCCTAGTTTCCATAGGTTGACTAAACCTTTTCTCTGATACCCACTATAATGAACCAATCTTGACATACATGGACATTACATTACTTTTGAGGAATACTTAATACATTACACAAAAAAAATCCCAATGACCATATTAGTTTAGTTTCTTTGGAAACTTGGAATAAATTCTTCTATCTTGTGAAATATCTTCAATATCTCCCATAAAGATCTTCCCCTTTAGTACTCCTGCTTAAATGATTTCTTTATAACCTGAGGAATGGAAACATAAGAAAGGGTGATTTTAGATGCTCAGTAAGGGTAAGTAAACAATAGATGAACATATGAATGTAAAAAAATGAACATAAATTTTGAATATCAAAATCTTGAGTCATGAAATAAATCTTAGCAGTTCATAAGGCAAAAATCATAAAGGAACATTAACCATGATAACATAGCATTGGCATAAAACATGGAATTATGGAAAACACATAAGCATGGAAAATAATTTCTATATTAGCTAAGGATCATTTTCAATACCATCATAGTGGAAAAATTCCATTACTGAACTAGATTTACTTGTCATTTCATCCCTGTATTACTGAACCAGATTTAATTTTCGTTCCAGCCCTGTATTACTGAAGCATATTTATTTGTCATTCTAGCCATGTCTATCTAATGAGATATAAATATTTATCTAATTCATTGGAGGGAGATATAGGTCCCACCCATATCATAATGAAATCTTTCTTACATGTTCCACAAAAACATAAATCATTCATCATAGTATAACCTAAGTAATAAAATGGGTTTCTTAAACATCATTCCATCATAATTCATATAAAACAAATAGATGTCATACAGAGCATTCCATTATAAATATAATAAAATCATAGTAATAATATGGGTATAAACATAACCCTATTTAGATAATGTCATCTTAGATGGAAAATAATTTTGATAGAACACTTGAGATTAATTCTTGAGTAAATATCCTTTTGTCTTCAAAAATTTTTTCTTTCCTCTTGTACTTTTTTGGAAAGTCAAAAAGTACCTCGTGCCGAAAACGACAAAAGATTCCATTAAAACCGTTTCATAAAAATTAACCACCATGTAGAATTGACTTTAAAAAATTATAGAGGGATAAAATGAATCTTTTGGAATACATATTTAGGAAACATATATGTGGATAATAAATATACCCCTATAAATACTTACAAAATAAACAATCTCAAATAATAACGAGATTGCAAAATTATCCCTTACCGATTTATAATCAGTCGAATCGTATGCCTCATAAAATAAAGAAAATTATATGAATATTTAAATATCATAACCTTAATAATAATTATAATAACATTCAGGGGTAATATAAACACCACACAAAATAATTAGATGGTGTATAAGGCATATGTCCCACAGAAATAAAAGTTAGACAAAATAATCTATTACCTTAGGTCTAATATGATTTTTATATATCATAACCTCATATATAATGATTTAAATAGTATTATTGACTTATTATAGAATCATATTCATTTTTATGATATCATATATGATCATATTATCATCTGTTTGTTAGTAACATTTCATTATTACTCTTTATTCGGGTGTTAACTGCTTTATGTTCTTATGCATGTTTTGTTGAATAAGTTTCAGTTATACATACTAGGTCATAGTTATATCATTATAAAATTATACTAACATAATATATACCATATTTATTCATTTTTTACATTTATATAATCATGCTTTAATGAAGATCATGTATAATGAATCGCATCGCATCGTAGAGACGGTAGGTCGTACGTAAGCACGAGCGATGATATCATTCGAATAATTGTTGGATGGTTTTGAAGTGGATGGTGTATAGAATTTCAGAATCAATATCATGTTATAATAATCATATATATTTATTAATTTTACCACTATACCCATCCAAGTAAGGTGGTGGTGAAAAACAAAGTACACCACGGTGTGGAGACGGTAAGCCGTATGTACGCACGCGTGGTGATTTCATTTTTCATAAGATGGATAGAAAGTGGAATATAGTTTTTTAATAATTATAATAATATATAAGTATATAAATTATACTGGATTTATTACTTTATAATGAAACAACTCATGAAGTGGAATCAGAATAAGAAAAAAGATTGAAAGAATCGGTAGAGGAGATTACCTCTTCTTTGATGTCCTTCTTCTAAATCTCCTCTTAGAGCACTAGATTTTCTCTTTGAAGAAGACCCGAACCACTATAATTTAACTAGGGAAGTTTATAATGGAATTTTATAGGTTATTTACAATCTTTAAGGCTAAAAATTAAGTGAATAGGTGAGGGTAGATGTGTCTTTTTATAATTGAGGTGAGGGGCACTTTTGGAAACCTCAAAAATGTTAATTTATAATAAAATTAAACCCTACTAAAAAACCTCCAAAATTTTCCAATTTAGAATATTATCTGATATATGGTTTTAATATCATCAAAAAATAATTTTTTTATAAGTTTTTATGTCAATTTAAAACTTATCTTTTTATTTAACACTTAGTTATTCTATTTAATTTTTAACTAGGGTAACAAATATCTCAATATTAAAAGGGTGAAATATTTTATTATTTAATGTAAATTATACCATAAATGACTAATTTATAAAATTTTAAACCGTATAATAATTATTTTATATTTTTAAAAATGTTTTATGATTTTTAAATAATTTAATAAAACATTATTTTGACAAAATATCAATTGTGTCAATTTTGATACTATTGATTTCATGGATTTTAAAAATATAAATATAATATTTTATCCTAAAAATATATATTTAATAATATACCTAAGTATTAAAGGTATTCTATAAAATTCATTGAAAAAATTAATTAGCCGAAATTATATTTATTTTAATATTTTTAATAACATTTATTTGATATTTATCTTAATAAAATAATTACTACATCAATTTTTTGTAATTCATTAATATAATTATTTGATGTACAAAAATTAAAAATAAAATAATAATATTAAGATAAATTTTCTATATTTTATAATAATATATTTAGTCGAATTTATCTACTTGAAAATCCAACATTTAAAATGTTATAATTATTAAATTATGAATGTGACAACTTTAACATTACTTTAAATAAAATAATGTAATTATCATAATCTATTCTATATGGCTTAAAATGGTAAATAACTATACCCTTGGATGATTATGGTCGATATATACTCAACCAATAAAATTTGGTAAAGTTTTTTATCCCTTTAATGGTTATTATCCTTTTAATAAAAACTAGTTTATTTATTTTTCATCAATTAAATAATTTTTGCATCATCCATATATAAAACATTAACGTAATTATTTATTTTTTAAAAATTAAAAATAAATTACCATGATAAATAGAAACATTTTATATTTAAAATTAGTATTTATAGTCTAATTTATCTTCTATATAACCTTATTTTAAAAATGATATATTATTTTAAACATGAATGTGACATCTTTAAATTTTCATTAAATAAAATATTATAAATACCATAATATCTCCCAAATGTCCCCAAAACATCAAAAATAAAGTTATATTAGGGAAGTATGTTCATTAAGTTAACAATTACCATTTATATTTGTTTATACCACCCATTTTTTATATGTGGATACATAATAGATATTAGAGACAAAAAATGACACTTTGTGTCTTTCTTTGATTTAAATATTATTTAAGCCATTTTCATGGACAAGTGTCCATTAAATGAAATAATTTATATCCTTAAGTGTTAAGGGTTTAATTAATCATCAAATAAAAAAATCATTTGTTTTGGTCATTTTATAGTCATTATAATTTTATTTTTAACCTAAATTATCTAATTTACCCTTTACCGTGGTAATAAAATTTACCATGGTTACTATTCATATTGGTCAAAACTAAAAGGAAAATTCTTACCAAATTTGGACCTCCTAAATACAAATTTTAAATCCATTTTACAAAATTCAGTACACATAATTTGTAGAATTAAATATAAAATAAAACCGGTAAAATGTCATGAAAAACAGTTTTTGAAAAAATGCCCCTTTTTAAATGGAAAATGTTTTTTTAATAAATTAATGTATAAAATCATTTTAAAAAACAATAATTGGATAAAAATGAACTAATTAAAATTTAAAAATAATCCAGAACATAATTTTACTATGTAATGAATTTAAAATAAAAAAATCAGTATTTTCACTATTCATCAAAAAAATGAAAGTTATTAGAAAAATACCAAAGATTCAACCAAAGTAAATTTTTATATTCCTAGATAAAATGAGAAGTTTATTTTGTAAAATTTAATATAAAAAAGTGTCAAAACTAGATTTAAAATGGGTGTGCCATCAAAAGGTGGAAAAACTGCATTTTTTTTAAAAGTACTTCTTTTATCCGAAAATTTGATTTTATTCTTATATCATGTCTAGAAAACATATAAGATGAATTTTAAACATTATATTTAATATATTACATATATATTTCATTAATAAAATTCATCAATATTGATCTTATTATTTTATAAACTCTCTTAAACTTAGTCTTGCATGAAATAAATTCTATCAAAAGATCTTGAAATTGTGTGTAACACAAGCCAAGCATAGTGTTGTGTATACCGAAAGATAAGTCATTGTTGTGTATTGCACAAGATAATATTGGTTTAGAGTAAAACACAAGTCATCATAGAAATTAAAAAAACTATTTTATAAAAATCTTGTGGTGTTATATAAACATTGTAAACAGAGTCTCGTAGTGGATTGGGTTTACTCCCTATTCTCATACATGTTATATATTGTGATATAAAATATTACCCAATGCATTCGAGCACTATCAGGGAACATAATTCAGATTCATAACATGTATATGAATATGTGTTCCACATAAGATAATATATATAAATCTATTAAAATTCATAACATGATAAACCCAAGGAAATGAAACATGTGTCCAATAAGATCAAGTAACACTCTATGTGATACCCTTCATTCAAATTAATGAACTATACATTATTTAAACTATATAGAATTAAGGGTATATTGATTACTAAATAATTCCCTAGTGAATAAAATTATTAGTATCTAGATGAATACCCTTCAATTATAGGATGCAATCAATTGTATTCATGATGGAAAGGAATTGGAAGAAAATTTATACTTATCCATAATTAATGGTGAGGAATGACGATGGTAATGATGGATTATTCTTCATATAGATTTCATCTACACCACACCACATTTATATAGAAACATGGAAATTAAGGATAAAAATAATTCCCAAAGAAATATGGATAATTATAGAGAACTTAATCATAAGATACAAGATGAGTAGTATATAACCCATTTCAAACAAAGTAAGTTGTGGACATTAAGTATTTAAAGGAGGAAAAGAGATAATAATTCATCATAAATGAAGCTAAGATAATAAGATAGAAATTTATAGGAAAGGTTCATTTAATTTAATAGTTTTTAATGGTGGGTGAACAAATAAATAAAAATATATTCAAACCCTTTATTAGGGTTCATAATGATAAAATGAATCATCCAAAGAATATCCCCTAGGAGTGTCAAACCAGATGTGTGTTCAGCCTCTTTTTCATGCACCAGAGTAAAGGTTGATTTAATACTCAACCATACTTTTTTAGGTTTATTACCCCTTTTTGCATATCTTATAGAGCTTATATCCTCTTGTTTGTATCCAAAAATTGATTTCATTTCTAGGAAATCTCACACTCATTACATTACCAAATTTTTAGGATTCTTTATGGCCATAGGAATGTTAAAGCATTATATTTTCTTATAAATTTAGTACAATTAGAGGGAATGTTGATCTCTAATTGAAAATAAATAATTTATAAAAATGAATCCTAACTAATTTTCTCATTTAAAATATAATTAAAATTAATTATAATTAAAAATATAAATTATGATAAGGGGTTATGAACCCTTACAAATTTAGTAATCTTTTGAATCAAAACCCCTTTTTAAGATAGAACATAAATTGAACATTAAATACAAATAATAAGGATATAATAATAATATAATATTTAAATTTGGTATTATATACACCTTATAAAAGATAATAGGTACATAATAAAAACATGTCTCAAAAAGGGAAAAATTAAGACATAAAACCCTTACCTTGGATTGTCGCTTTCTCGAACATAATTTAACATCTTTTCTTGTGTATCACATCCCTTTGATTGAGATTAAACCCTTCATGGGAGGATTATTTTTCAAGAGTAGGGGCATAGGAATGTGGGGAAGGATAGGTAGATAGTTTTTATGGTTAACATTTGGAAATGTAAATCTTTTTGAGAGTGGAGAGGTAGGTTAGAAGTTGGGGTGCATATATAGTAAAAGGGAATGGGTGTTTTAAATAAAGTATTTGATTATTTTAAAATTTGGCCTAAATAATTTTGGTTATAATTAAATACAATTAATTAGTTTTTTTATTATAAAAAATGAAGTTTATTTGATTTTGAAATTAATTATTCCAAAACCAAACTAGACCTTTCAACCACTCAAATAAATGTAAAGAATCTAAAACATATATAAGTATAAAATTTATTTTATGTTCCAAAATTCCATATATAAATTTATAAATACAATTTAATATTTTTAAATTTCTAATTTTACTCTTTTAATACATTTTTGGTCAAGAAAATCTTAATACATTTTTATATAATATTTATTACATGACGATGTCATAAAACTCACTGTTTTTATAAAATGGTATTTTCAAAATTCACCCAAAAACAACCTTTTAAAAAAATCCAAAAAAATATCCCTAATATAATTTTAATGTTTTAATTATATAAATTAATTCCATTTTATCAAATTCAATTTCTAAAATTTATAAATTCTAATTTTTAAATAAGATCATCTCATATATGGAAAAACAATTCATTTAAAATAAATAATATTTCTTTTGTTACAAGTGGTTACATTTATCTTTTTTATTTTCTATTAATTATTATATGATTGATAATTATTTATTTATACATGTAAAATATTTACATTTTATTAAATTATTCTTCTAATAAGGTAGAATTTTTCTTTTAAATACACATTCGAGAAAATGATTATAGTGCAACAAACTTTATACACCATTATCTTAATATTATTTCGATGGTAGTTTTATTTTTTTAACTATATTATCAACATGTAATAACCTTTTTTTGATAAAAAGTTATTATAAATATGATTAATTATGTTTTCAAGTAAAATAATTAATATTTCATAATTTTATTTTATTATAAAACATGTCACTTAACGTTTTAATAGGATATTTTTTACCAATAAAATGTGTACATATAATATGATAAAAATTAAAAATGTATGATAATGTATTATTTTAGTGTAAAAATAATATTTATCCCTTATATTATAATGAATTTATTACTATGAAAATAAAACTACTAATGATAGTAATTTATTTACTAAATAAAACTATATATGTAAAAAGAATCATAAATATAGTAAAAGTGATATAAGAATATATATATATATATATAAAAAGTATAGAATGTTGAAATAAGAAAATATATAGGCTTGTGGTAGGCATTTCTCCCTTATCACCCTTTGGTCATGGGTTCGATCCCTGTGGCCTCATCAGACACTGTGGGTTATCACCCAGCCTGCAGGCTGTCTTTTTTCTAATAAAACATTTTAATAAATAAATTTTCATTTTACTTAAATAATAGGTAATCAAGAAACTTATGTGATAAATTTTTTTATAGATATTTGGTTTATTAAAAAATATAAATTTATTTATAATTTAAATTTATATTAATGAAAAAAATATAAAAAAATT
Source organism: Viscum album (assembly GCA_963277665.1). NCBI lineage: Eukaryota > Viridiplantae > Streptophyta > Magnoliopsida > Santalales > Viscaceae > Viscum > Viscum album. The sequence goes on from OY728156.1 coordinate 122,144,433, forward strand.
TATTGAAAATATGGGATGTTATAAACAAGAATCTGATGTTATATAAGATGCATTGGTAAAGAGGTAAGTAATTGAAACACCCTCAAAAAAATATTAAGGTTAAGGAATAATCTTTCACACATTGAAATTAAATATTCTATATAGGTGATCAAGAATTAAAAAGAGTTATTTATGGGAATTATGTGTTTAAGAATGTTATTTTTGAAGTGATCCATGCATTTGAAAAACTACACAATGTCTCTATTAATTTCAAAATTGCACAACTAGAAGTTAAAAGTAAGAGAATAAAGGAGCTTCATAAATTCTTGAAATATATAGATAAAATGCAAGAATATAAATTTTAAAAGTTTAAAATAGTACGGGAAGATAGGTTAAATTTAGTTGAGGCTAAAAAAAATTCTCTATACATGAAGTTCCTTGAATTAGAAGTTAATTTGAAAAATATAGAGGTGACACAATCTAGATCTTCCCAAGATATTGAGATAATAAATGATACCACAAAAGTTTTATAAAATAATATTACATCTAAAAAGACTCTAACTAGTGGGAAAATGAGTTTGCAATCATCTCATGACCAACCCTCAACCAGCTTATACAAAAAGGTATCCCACAACCCTATTAAATATGTTTTTTATACATGTGTTTCAACAGTATGTACAGATTTAAAATAAACTAATATATAAATTTTGAAGGATAAAAATTACAAAAAAAAATTAATACATCATCAAGGGTGAATTTATTCATGTACAAGAAAATTATCTCCTCAAATGGATCCCAAAATGGGGCTGAAACCATCCAAAAAAAGAAATTATGTGGATCTGTAAAGACTGCACCTAAAGAGAAAAGAAAGAGGTTTGTATGATAATTTCGGTGTTGTAGCAAGTTTTGAAACATGAACATAGACTGTTAGTATAATATATCAACATGTACAAGTAAATTGTGTCTTAAAACTAGGGGTATATTGAAATTAAAAAGAAACCTACTGCACTGAATTTTCTTTCATAAAATAGAAGGAATCTATCTATAGGTAATAGATTTGCATCGCTTGAAAATTTTTATGATTTTTTAAACAAGTTCAGTCACTGTTATGAGGAGTGTTAGTATATAACATCCCAAAAATCTATTCCACTAATTAGATGAGAAGTACATGATATTAGTTCATGAAACAAATAAAAATAATCAATTTTTATTTGTAATAAAACCAAAAGAAAAGAGTTAAACCTTCTACTCCCAAGTGAATCAAAAAGAAAGGTGAAGATGATATAAAACTATAAATTATAATATGATTAAATTGTGTAAATAGAGGACATGTCATAGACTATTTCAATATGGACATGAAAATCATAAAATCTAGAAGGAAGATAGAATCCATAATAAAAGAGTCTGCCCAAGAGATAGATAGCAAGATTGGTTTGATTATTGAAACTTCTAGTGATGAGTATGAGAGTCTTCCCAATAAGTTAAATTCAAAACGTGATAAATATGTGTGTAGAGGGTGAAATCAGGTAAGATACATGGTTTTCATATATATTATTGTATTTCTTAGACAAATGAATAAAAAATATAAAACAAAATTTACTTTTACTAAAAAAATTGAAACCACTAGAAAATAATTCATACTCAAAAGGAAGAATGAGAATGGGCTTGAAGAATGTAAAATTATATGGAAACGTTCGGTGTAAGTGGACAAAAATATAAATCAAGTTGAAAATAAACATTTTACCTTACTTTATAAAGTTTATAAACCCATTATAGGTAGGAATAAAATTGAAATCAAGAGGAAATACATATTTTATACAGTGAAAAAATTATGGTCAGTCAAGAGTGAATCAAGAATAAATAAGTACAAACGTTTTATAGCCTCAAAAAAGATATTTTTTGGATTTATCAATGAATATTAACCCTTTTTATCACATTTAAGTGAAGATGGAAGTCCATATTATTCCCATATTTTAGTGATTGTACATCATGTAAAAGGTAATTGAATATGAAGCATGAAATAAGTTATTATACATCATGTAATATCTAAATTGTAATTTATTTCACAATTGGTATCAACCTCTATATAATATCATACATTCTTGAAAATAACCATGGTTAATTATGGAGATCATCCCTTAAGGGGAGATATCAAAAATTTAAAGCTACTAGAGATTTATTAATTTTGATTAAATCTAGAATTCTCAAAATCATCAAAGAAAAATGAATTTGAGTAATTATTTTCATTTCCTTAACAATATTTTAACTTTTATTGATTATGGTTATCAAGGTGTGATTATCAAACTAAATGGGGGAAGAAAATACTTTTTACTTTAATTTTTTTGATTTGTCTGTTCAAGTGCATGCAGGTTTAAATATTTCTTGAAAAATATATTTGAGCATCCCCCAAAGAAGTGAAGGGTTGATTTGGTATCCCATTGTGATTTATATATATAAATATTTGTTTTTTAAATTTAAATCTCTTATTTTTTACACCAGGATAGCTCAAGAATACTTGGAGTTGGTTAGTTGATGTCATATTTCTAAAGAAAATGTGGTATCAACATTATCTCATATAATGATATAAGAATAGTTAAAGTGAAAGAAAATAAGGGGAGAAGAATTTTCTCAAAATTAGAAGTGTTAGTTAGAGAATATATGAAAGACCCCACTTACACCCATGGTGCTAATACAGGGAAGAAAACTTTTCCTTTTTAATCTATTATCAATTAAGGGGAGAAAATTACGTTGAATTTTGGAGTAAATTTGGAATTGGATACCAATACAAAGGTTATATTGAATTGAACTTGGGTTTAATTATTATTTATTATCAATTATTTTTTTTCAAGAATATTTTAAATTTAATTATTCAAATGTGATGTCTTGGGTTATGGAGTGAGTAGGTAATGATGTTGAAGTTACATCCATGAGAAATTGAAAAGGATAATGAATTGGTTTCTTAGTGACCATACCTTAATAATATATAAATATTATAGAGATGTTCTTAGAGTCAAAGACAAGTGATTAAGGAGAATAAGTAATGTCTACAACAAGTTATAAGAAGTGGAGAAGTTTTAGAGGATCTGGATGTTGGACTATGTGTGCTGGATAGATCATATAAGTTGTAAGGAAAAGGTTAAAACTGGTTTAAAGTATTAAAGTAGATATATGAGTTTTTAGGGAACCATCGAAGTCATATTTGTCATTTTTGATACTAGAATCAGTGAAGAAAAATCCCTTGGATGAATTTTTTAGAAAGGTAGGAGTTTATTTGAAGAATCCTTTAACCCATCTTAAGGAATCTGAAATTTCTAAGCTTAAGCATAAAATTTAGCTAAGTACTAGAATTATTGTATAATGTTAGTCTAGATTATATAAATTTGAGATATATGGTCATAAGGTTTAGATAGACACCTCATAAGGTTAATTCTAACTTCATAAGGTTGATACAAGCTGCATGTAAGTTTTAGACATGTCTTCATAAGGTTGGGACATAAAGCTTGTAAGGTTATGATAGAGCTATGTAATGTTGAGAAATGCCTTTATAAGGTTGATCCTATGACTTAGTAAGGTTAATATGAGGTAGTAAAAGGTAAAAAGTTCTTTTTATAAGGTTTAGAAAAACTTTTTAGGACTTAGTAAGGTTTATGTTGTTGAAAAAATCACAAATTTTATTGTCCATCACTGATGTGCATGAGAATTGGTAAATTTCATTCAGTTAAGGAAATATCAGTGAAGGCTGATATATTTAATATGTTTTAAGAGTTGTTATTTTATGCTTAAAACATCACGATGCTATGATTAGATATGATCTATGATTTATTGGAGAAATATTGAATGAGATGGAAGGTGAGGAGATCACTCTTATTTATATTGTGAATTTCAAATGAGAAAATTTGAAATTCAATTTTTATTATATAAATTAAATAAAATTCAAATGATCTATGTTTTCAACTTTCAAATTAAAATATTTTACTGAGAAGAAGATCTTAAATTTATTGAGAATAAGATCAAGGTAGTATGAATTTTAAAGAAATTAATTAATCTTGAAATGAATAAATTCTAGGTTTAATTAAATCTAGAATTAGAAATTTGTTTATAATGAAACTATTATTTATGGGTTATAAAATATCATAAAATGTTTTTTGATACAATATTATAAATAGGAAGAAAATTTGAGATGTTAGTTGTAGTGTATAGGTAATAGTTATAGGTTGTTTATCTTTCCTTAAATCTCTCAATCCATGAGCTAAGACATGCCAAGACACATATTGTTATTGTATATTTTATACAGCTATCAAGAAATTTAAAATTCAAATTATATAGAGTTATTTTGAGAAGATAAAATCCATATGTCTGGTGATGTAATTAAATGTAATATATATTTAGTTAGGAGTTTAAAATGAGAAAAAATATAAAATAAGGATACTCAAGTGATTTTATTGGAGGAAATCATTTGAGAAAAGAATATATGGAAGATCATAAGGTGAATGTGGATGAGTTATGTTGTAGGGATGATATTATACTGTTATCTTTCCATATTTGGAAATTTATAGATAACCCACAAAAATATGAATTCGGTTTTACAAAAATAGAGTGAGCCTCTCAAAAAAAATTGGGTGAAGCCAAGTGTGAGTTGAGATTGTATGAGCATGCTAAGATAGAGAAGAGAACTATTGAGGAAGAAAAAGAGAAGAACTGATATTTCACTATGAATTAAAACATATTTTGTATCATAACTGAGGATTTTGACCTATTTTATTGTACAAATAAATTTTAGGAAGAAGAAATACGATAATATGAATAGAGAAGTAGTAGACCAATAATGTGTTGCATTTTGTGAGTAATATCAGACTCAATTTTCAGTGTATTATTTCCAGGAAATATTCCAAGAAGCTATGTTATTCATTATAACTCACCAGGGATTATTTTATCAATTTTTATTCTTTAATAATAACTGATATGGATCAAAATTTAGTTTTTCATTCAAAATATTTTGGGGCTATATATTTACTTAAGTTTGAGTTGAGAAATCCAACAAATAGATTTTGTGAAAGAACTGTAAGCAAGGTTGTTGAAATGGATTGAGTTTCATACAATTTTTTAAAATATTTATAGGTATAAAAGACACTTTGGTGGAGTAAACATTAATATTTATGGGTGTAGTTTCATCCTAGAACTGACTTGGTGATCTAATTCAAGAGAAGGAAAAAGTGTTGAGAAAAACCGATGGTATTCCAGTTTGAAGATGTAACACCCCAGGTAAATAAAGAATATGACATTTTCATATTTATCCATATTTGTGAATAAAATATTAATATGACTTTAAAGGGGACGCTATGCTCGATGGCGTACCCAACATGCAACAACGAGTTTCTTGGGAATCTTACGTTGCACTCTAATAATAAAATAATATTATTTTAAATGGCAGTTAACATGTAGTCGTTGTATTGGCAGGAATGGATAGAAATAACTAAAATATTATTATATATGTTTTTAAATGTTTTCACATATATCCAATAAAAGATAAAGGCATAAAATACGGAAAGAATTCAATTTTTGGCGTATATGCCCTAGTTTTCACTAAAGGTTCACTTATCGCCTTTTGATGGAGAACCGTCATTAAATATAGTTTTGTTCACTCTTATACATCCTTTTGGACCAAATAAAACTCTTCTTAAGAATTGGGACATCAAAATTTACTTTGTGTAAATTTTTGGTATCTTTCTGATAAAGTTCATTTTTTTAATGAATAGTGTAAAATGTTGTATTTTAATTCAAAACCTCTTTTTAATATAATTTATTTATATGATTAGATTATCTTTTGAATTGGTTTTAAAGTGAAATTAGAATATATTTTTACCATTAAATCCAATAGTGGTCGTTGGAATTAATTTCACTTTGAAATCAGACTTAAACTAGTGTCAATCGTTTGATACTTATTGTTTCATAAAAACACGCTATTTGCTCTGACAACGGGAATTAATTATTAAATTAATTAATGTGACTAATATGTTTTGAATTTTGTAAAATGGACTTCATTTTTGAATTTGGAATATCAAATATAGCTTAGGGTTAATTTTTGGGATTTTTCTGAAAAACTTCAATTTTTGATGAATAGTGAAACCACTAAGTGGTACTTATAAAGACTGATTTTTCTGTTTAAATGAAATTTTGCCATCTTTGTGTTTTGAATTTCAAAAATCCGACATACATGGTTGTCATTAAGAAGTAAAATGTGGTTCAATGGGATAAAAATAATTTTTTGGTGAATAGTAACTTATTAAGTTTTTAATCGCGATTAGAGGTAATTAGCATAGTTTAAGGTAAAAATAATGTTTTAATAAAATGAAATGAACTTGACACATGTCCTAACCTCATTTGATGTGTCATGGACGACCAAGACAACCCATGGGTCAACTTGGGGACCCCATGAAGCCACTTTGGTTGGAAAATGACATTAATATCTTTTTATTTAAAGTTAAAGTAAAAAATGAGACAAACATGAAATGTTTTACTAAAACAATTTTTACATGGGGTTATACAAATCATATTTTTGACTATAAATATTCATTGGAAAGATAAAAATATTTCCTACATCATAGTAGTTTTATTATAATTTTTAGACATTAAATAAATTAAATTATTTATGACATCATGATGATGCAGCGATGACCTCATTATTTAACGATTTAAATAAAATGGAAAGATAATGTAATATCTAAGACCTACACATGTCCAAAACCTATTGGATGAGTGTATTTCGAACCCTTATCACCTTATCCTCGAAACAAATCAATGTGGGACCTCTTAAATCCGAATTCCATTTTAAAATAAAGTGACTTTTCTTTACCTTCCAAGAGTGCCCCTCCTCTCCTCTTATAAAAGGCCCCCACCTCTACCTCATTACCCACACTCCCAAAGCCTTTGGCTCGACCAACCCCTGCCCATTTTGTCTCTCCACTTCCCTCTATTACTCCTTGAAGCCTCACTTTGGGCAGAAGTCTTCCCAAGGAAGCCTTTGAGCTCAAACCAAAGGGAGTTACCCGATTTTAAGGTAATGTCTTCACTTGAGTCCTTTTGTTTTATTTTGCCTCTCCAACCCCCTAAAATCTTTTTATTCATTTCTTTTTTAACAAATCCAGTATATTAAATATACTAGGATGTTTTTATAAGAATTATTCGAGCTACACTTACACACACCTACATCTAATGGTTAAAGAACATATTGTTTCCGTGGATGGCGAATTTCTGCCTCACGAAACGATGATTGTTCAACACTCACATAACACCTTCAAAGGTGGCCATTAAGATGTCACTATATTTATATATGATATATAATATGTTTATGTTTTACTTAATCTTCTGTATTTTTCATTTGTGTCTTACCTTTATGTCTTCCATTATGGGTATACGCGATATCTTCATTTTAGGAAGTGCGGACTACCGCCCCCTCAAAGTGATGTGATTCGTTAATTCCATACGTGGGATGTATAAAGGATGTATTTAATGTTATTATATATTATGTTATACTATAATTATAATATAACTCTATATCATTATTATTTCTTTCCATTAAAGTATGAGATAGAAATGAAAGTAGCGTTCATGCGTACGAACGGCTTACCGTCTCCATGAACGGTGCATTTCATTTCGTATCCCCAAATGTAATGTACTATGATAAGTACATGTATATAATGTATATATATGATGAATTATACATCTAAATGATTAATATAATTCTGGAATTAAAATATACATACCTCTCATTTAGTTTTAATTCCATTAATATGACAAAGAAATGAAAGTAGCGTTTATGCGTACGTACGGCTTACCGTCTCCATGAACGGTGCATTTTATTTCATACCTCTAAATGATTATGTGATATTATAAATACATGTATATTATAGATATAAATGATATATATGATATCCAAATCATGAATGTCATTCTGGATATAAAGAACCTTTGACCACCCGAAAAACATGTAATTGTAAGAAGTCCACTTTCGACTTAAGAACCAAATATCGACAAAACAAACATTATTAACTTAAATGATTACATAATTTTTATAACATTACAATAATTGATATAAAAGGAATAATGAACTTGAAAAGGTTCTTAAGAAAATATAAATTAACTCAATTTTATTATTCAGGACGTTAAAGAACGATCGAGTCATGTCGGACCCGAGGTAAGGGATCCTACTCCTCTCTTTCTTTTTAAGTACACTCTTTTATGTCATTCCTTTTAAGCTCATATTTATTATGATTGGGGTGCTCTTTTATATTACTCCCACTGTACTTATTATTTTAATATGATGAGAGACCCTATTTCCTCTCATCAATCCATTTTGGAAGTTTTGAGTGGCGTTGTTAGGATGCCGAATTTTCGTAAGGGAATTTTCATCTCACTTTTATTCCCGTGAGATTTATGATACATTTGCCACAATTTCCTTTGAGTGGTGTATGTACTGCCCATTATTTTACTCATTTTGTAATATACTTTCTTTTATGAGTATTTACATCAATGTTGTATTGTCCTTCTTTCACGAGGTGTATGTTTCGAAAGATACCCATGTCGGTAAGGGAACCTTTCACCCTCCTCTTTTTAAAAGACTTATTTTGTTGGGTATTTTAATTTACATATTGTTATGTTGGGATATGTACTCATATATCCTTATTGATGTAAATTTTATGTCCAAGTGATGAGATACCCTTTTTTTATCTCTCATCAACTCATTTTGATGTGACGCCGTTAGGCTGTCAAGGGAACTTCTTAACCCAATTTCAATTTCTTTAGGTCAAACATGTAGTTATTGAATATGTCATCCTTTGAATATGTGTGAATGACCATTGATTATTTTACACTTAATATCAACTTATATTTGGTGTATTCGTTTGTCACACATAATTATGTAATTGATTTATCCATCAACCAAGGATACCGTCTTTGTATGGGACTTCGTCTCAATCTCCTTTCATTGAGGCATAATTTGTTTTATACACAACCTTATTTTATACGGTGTATAAACCCCTTTTACTTTTACGTTTATCCAAAAGGAATCTTTTTTATACGAAGCGTTTTACTAAACAACAAAAGGGAATGTTTTTGTCGTACGTATGCGGCGACAACGACTTCTCCATCGTCGTGATCATTATTTGAGTTTCGGCTTCCTCTACAAGCCATACATTTTTTTTAAAAAGAAAAATAAATACCATGTTTTACTTTTCTTTTATTTTGGTATTGAAAATGGTTTTAATAATGTTTTTATATCAATGTGTTGTATTGATATCTTGTTATTGAAAGGTGGAAATGTTATGTTTCCTTTATGTATGTTTTATGTGATACGATTATGTTGAGGTTCTTGGGCATTATTATGAAGACGGGTGGTTCCGTGATAAACTAAGGGTGGGTGAGACCGATATATCTCTCCAATGCATTGGGTAATGCGAAGGAGTGAAACGTTAAGGTTTCTCTGAAGAGATTTAGGGAATATACTGTGATGGGTATTCCAAAACGTAACCAAGAGGGTTACTCCCTACGTAAGAATGTTATGAATGCCTCAAGTTACCTTTATGTCTTATGATTTCTATGATTTATTCATGGTTTGATGAGGTATGTTAAAGTGCCTATGTTTTATGGGTAAAGTATTATTTCATTCTTATGTATATATGAACTCATGTTTCCTTTCCATATTTTTATAACCCTTACTGAGCTTTTTATGCTCATCCCAAGTTTTTGAAATGTTTTTCACAGGTCAAGGGAAAGGTACATGATGTGATGATAGTTTCAAGGATGTGTCAAGAAAGAATTTGTGTTTTATTTTAAATATGTTTCCATTTATGGGAAGAATTAATATTGTATTTTATGTAACCACTTTGTTTAAATGTGGAATGTAATGAAAGTTTCATGATCTAATTCTCTAAAACTCTAAACCTAAAAAGATCCTCAATGTGTAATATTGTAATAACTCAAGATTAAGTAAGGTTTAAGGTTGGGGCCTTATAGTTGGTATCAAAGGTCGGTTTAGATAACTTTAGAGGTTAGGGTATTCTTTAAGCATAAGTGACATTACCATAATGGTTAGGATTTCAGAAAGAGTCCTAGTTTTAGATAAAGTGATTGAGTAAGTATATATTAGTGTTTATCTTCCTCATTAGTACATGATGGTTTTTTTGATATACTCACACTGACATTTCTGTTTTTAGTGAATGGATGGATCTAGCAGGCACCAAAGAGACAACAGGTTTGAAGGAAACTGTGGTGGTTCTCTGATTAAGATACTAGATAAAATGGAGGATTCAATGAGGAAACTCTTGGTTATTCTAAACCAACTATCAAGGAGTCATGATCAACCACTTGAACCTTGGTATGTTCTGTAATGCATCATGTACGAGATGACCAATCGATGTGGAAGTTCAGGTAATAATTATAAAGGTAACCATTAGAGTTTATATGATCCTTACTTTTGAGGTAATTATGGGTTACTCTATGATATGATGGAAAATGAAAGGCATGAGATAAACTTGAGGTTAAAATATGTTATGATTATTTTTGAAGATTTTATCTCATTTTGGGGAATTTTTTGAGAGTTATATAGTTTTGGAAAAAGGACAACACACAAACCGTGTGACAACCCGTTGCGTTGGACCAAGCTGCGGGAATCGAACCCACAACCAAAGTGCGACTGGTATTTATCGCCTACCACTAGACTACGTGAAGTCCCTGGTCAGTTTGACTGATTCTTTTTAGTTATATGATTTTATGAATTAAGAGTAAGTTGATTTTGGGTTATTTATGAAAATGATTAACCTATCATGGAGGATATGTGATTAGGTTAATTACTTTTCAATACGAGACTTTAGGAGCAACTGATGTTGTTTGGAGATAAATGTTACGATTTAACTTGGAAGACTATGTGACTAAATCCTTCAAATATTTGGGTTTCAATCATAGATTGGTTTACTTTGAAGAATTTTATGGACAAATTGTTTATCGGATGGTCCTCGTTGAACTTTGGGTTTTGTTGGACAAATTTTGGAGATTAAGCATAGATTTTCTTTTTAATGGGTTATCCTTTTCTGGATTATCTGACCTTGTACTAACCTTTTTGGTTTTGGTTTTGGTTAAATCCTAAATAAATGGGATCTATATAGTTCTCTTTGGTGGATTAGGTGATTCTCTAGAAGTTGATTATAGTACTCTTAATGTGAACAAGTCTTCCTAAATACTCGTCTTTTGGAGAAAATATGAGTTTGTGTAAGGAATCTAATAAAAGTTGAAAGTCAACATGATAAGTGATTATGTTTCCTTATGAATAAATTCCTCAATAAAAAGTAACTTAAAACAAAAATGTTGTCTATTAACTTTTCCTACTGGGGAATCGAATACCGTTTAACCCATCACAAGTTTGTGATTTTCTTGTGGTCAACTTTCTCCTAAACATGTTTTCTATCACTCTCCATCAGAACATGACCCTATGTTTTCTCCTCCATGTCCATGTTTTCCTACATGTAATCCTAGTATGGTTTATCTCGGGTGACCTCTGTACTTATCTTTCTTTATTTTAAAGTGATTGTTTTACCGACTCTTGTTCCGATGTGGGACATTCAAGGATGTTCTCAAGCTCAATTTTAAAAATTGTGAGGACGCAATTCCCAAAAGGGGGGAAGGATGTAACACCCCAGGTAAATAAAGAATATGACATTTTCATATTTATCCATATTTGTTAATAAAATATTAATATGACTTTAAAGGGTATGCTATGCTCGATGGCGTACCCAACACGCAACAACAAGTTTCTTGGGAATCTTACGTTGCACTCTAATAATAAAATAATATTATTTTAAATGGTAGTTAACATGTAGTCGTTGTATAGGCAGGAATGGATAGAAATAACTAAAATATTATTATATATGTTTTAAAATGGTTTTACATATATCCAATAAAAGATAAAGTCATAAAATACGGAAAGAATTCAATTTTTGGCGTATATTCCCTAGTTTTCACTAAAGGTTCACTTATCGCCTTTTGATGGAGAACCGTCATTAAATATAGTTTTGTTCACTCTTATACATCCTTTTGGACCAAATAAAACTCTTCTTAAGAATTGGGACATCAAAATTTACTTTGTGTAAATTTTTGGTATCTTTCTGATAAAAGTTCATTTTTTTAATGAATAGTGTAAAATGTTGTATTTTAATTCAAAACCTATTTTTAATCTAATTTATTTATATGATTAGATTATCTTTTGAATTGGTTTTAAAGTGAAATTATAATATATTTTTACCATTAAATCCAATAGTGGTCGTTGGAATTAATTTCACTTTGAAATCAGACTTAAACTAGTGTTAATCTTTTGATACTTATTGTTTCATAAAAACACGCTATTTGCTCTGACAACGGGAATTAATTATTAAATTAATTAATGTGACTAATATGTTTCGAATTTTGTAAAATAGACTTCATTTTTTAATTTGGAATATCAAATATATCTTAGGGTTAATTTTTGGGATTTTTCTGAAAAACTTCAATTTTTTATGAATAGTGAAACCACTAAGTGGTACTTATAAAGACTGATTTTTCCGTTTAAATAAAATTTTGCAATCTTTGTGTTTTGAATTTCAAAAATCCGACATACATGGTTGTCATTAAGAAGTAAAATGTGGTTCAATGGGATAAAAATAATTTTTTGGTGAATAGTAACTTATTAAGTTTTTAATCGCGATTAGAGGTAATTAGCATAGTTTAAGGTAAAAATAATGTTTTAATAATATGAAATGAACTTGACACATGTCCTAACCTCATTTGATGTGTCATGGACGACCAAGACAACCCATGGGTCAACTTGGGGACCCCATGAAGCCACTTTGGTTGGAAAATGACATTAATATCTTTTTATTTAAAGTTAAAGTAAAAATGAGACAAACATGAAATGTTTTACTAAAACAATTTTTACATGGGGTTATACAAATCATATTTTTGACTATAAATATTCATTGGAAAGATAAAAATATTTCCTACATCATAGTAGTTTTATTATAATTTTTAGACATTAAATAAATTAAATTATTTATGACATCATGATGATGCAGCGATGACCTCATTATTTAACGATTTAAATAAAATGGAAAGATAATGTAGTATCTAAGACCTACACATGTCCAAAACCTATTGGATGAGTGTATTTCGAACCCTTATCACCTTATCCTCGAAACAAATCAATGTGGGACCTCTTAAATCCGAATTCCATTTTAAAATAAAGTGACTTTTCTTTACCTTCCAAGAGTGCCTCTCCTCTCCTCTTATAAAAGGCCCCCACCTCTACCTCCTTACCCACACTCCCAAAGCCTTTGGCTCGGCCAACCCATACCCATTTTGTCTCTCCACTTCCCTCTATTACTCCTTGAAGCCTCACTTTGGGCATAAGTCTTCCCAAGGAAGCCTTTGAGCACAAACCAAAGGGAGTTACCCGATTTTAAGGTAATGTCTTCACTTGAGTCCTTTTGTTTTATTTTTCCTCTCCAACCCCCTAAACTCATTTTATTCATTTCTTTTGTAACAACTCCAGTATCTTAAATATACTAGGATGTTTTTATAAGAATTATTCTAGATACACTTACACACACCTACATCTAATGGTTAAAGAACATACTGTTTCCGTGGATGGCGAATTTCTGCCTCACGAAACGATGATTGTTCAACACTCATATAAAACCTTCAAAGGTGGCCATTAATATGTCACTATATTTATATATGATATATAATATGTTTATGTTTTACTTAAGATTCTGTATTTTTCATTTGTGTCTTACCTTTATGGCTTCCATTATGGGTATACGCGATATCTTCATTTTAGGAAGTGCGGACTACCGCCCCCTCAAAGTGATGTGATTCATTAATGCCATATGTGGGACGTATAAAGGATGGATTAAATGTTATTATATATTATTTTATACTATAATTATAATATAACTCTATGTAATTATTATTTCTTTCCATTAAAGTATGAGATAGAAATGAAAGTAGAGTTCATGCGTACGAACGGCTTACCGTCTCCATGAACGGTGCATTTCATTTCTTATCCCCAAATGTAATGTACTATTATAAGTACATGTATATAATGTATATATATGATGAATGATACATCTAAATGATTAATATAATTCTGGAATTAAAATATACATACCTCTCATTTAGTTTTAATTCCATTAATATGACAAAGAAATGAAAGTAGCGTTCATGCGTACGTACGGCTTACCATCTCCATGAACGGTGCATTTCATTTATTACCTCTAAATGATTATGTGATATTATAAATACATGTATATTCTAGATATATATGATATATATGATATCCAAATCAGGAATGTCATTCTGGATATAAAGAACCTTTGACCACCCGAACAACATGTAATTGTAAGAAGTCCACTTTCGACTTAAGAACCAAATATCGACAAAACAAACATTATTAACTTAAATGATTACATAATGTTTATAACATGGAAATAAGTGATATAAAAGGAATAATGAACTTGAAAAAGTTTCTTAAGAAAATAGAAATTAACACAATTTTATTATTCAGGACGTTAAAGAACGATCGAGTCATGTCGGACCCGAGGTAAGGGATCCTACTCCTCTCTTTCTTTTTAAGTACACTCTTTTATGTCATTCCTTTTAAGATCATCTTTCCTATGATTGGGATGCTCTTTTATATTACTCCCACTGTACTTATTATGTTCATATGATGAGAGATCCTATTTCCTTTCATCAATCCATTTTGGAAGTTTTGAGTGGTGTTGTTAGGCTGCCGAATTTTCGTAAGGGAATTTTCATCTCAATTTTATTCCCGTGAGATTTATGCTACATTTTCCACAATTTCCTTTGATTGTTGTATGTACTGCCCATTATTTTACTCATTTTGTAATATACTTTCTTTTATGAGTATTTACATCAATGTTGTATTGTCCTTCTTTCACGAGGTGTATGTTTCAAAAGATACCCATGTCGGTAAGGGAACCTTTCACCCTCCTCTTTTTAAAAGACTTATTTTGTTGGGTCTTTTAATTTACATATTTTTATGTTGGGATATGTCCTCATATATCCTTATTGATGTAAATTTTATGTCCAAGTGATGAGATACCCTTTTTTTATCTCTCATCAGCTCATTTTGATGTGACGCCGTTAGGCTGTCAAGGGAACTTCTTAACCCAATTTCAATTTCTTTAGGTCAAACATGTAGTTATTGAATATGTCATCCTTTGAATATGTGTGAATGACATTTGATTATTTTATACTTAATATCGACTTATATTTGGTGTATTCTTCTGTCACACATAATTATGTAATTGATTTATCCTTAAACCAAGGATACCGTCTTTGTATGGGACTGCGTCTCAATCTCCTTTCATTGAGGCATAATTTGTTTTATACACAACCTTCTTTTATACGGTGTATAAACCACTTTGACTTTTACGTTTATCCAAAAGGAATCTTTTTTATACGAAGCGTTTTACTAAACAACAAAAGGGAATGTTTTTGTCGTACATATGCGGCGACAACGACTTCTCTGCCGCCGTGACCATTATTTGAGTTTCGGCTTCCTCTACAAGCCATACATTTTTTTTAAAAAGAAAAATAAATACCATGTTTTACTTTTCTTTTATTATGGTATTGAAAATGGTTTTAATAATGTTTTTATATCAATGTGTTGTATTGATATCTTGTTATTGAAAGGTGGAAATGTTATGTTTCCTTTTTGTATGTTTTATGTGATACGATTATGTTGAGGTTCTTGGGCATTATTATGAAGACGGGTGGTTCCGTGATAAACTAAGGGTGGGTGAGCCCGATATATCTCTCAAATGCATTGGGTAACGCGAACGAGTGAAACGTTAAGGTTTCTCTGAAGAGATTTAGGGAATATACTGTGATGGGTATTCCAAAACATAACCAAGAGGGTTACTCCCTACGTAAGAATGTTATGAATGCCTCAAGTTACCTTTATGTCTTATGATTTCTATGATTTATTCATGGTTTGATGAGGTATGTTAAAGTGCCTATGTTTTATGGGTAAAGTATTATTTCATTCTTATGTATATATGAACTCATGTTTCCTTTCCATATTTTTATAACCCTTACTGAGCTTTTTATGCTCATCCCAAGTTTTTGAAATGTTTTTCACAGGTCAAGGGAAAGGTACATGATGTGATGATAGTGTCAAGGATGTGTCAAGAAAGAATTTGTGTTTTATTTTAAATATGTTTCCATTTATGGGAAGAATGAATATTGTCTTTTATGTAACCACTTTGTTTAAATGTGGAATGTAATGAAAGTTTCATGATCTAATTCTCTAAAACTCTAAACCTAAAAAGATCCTCAATGTGTAATATTGTAATAACTCAAGATTAAGTAAGGTTTAAGGTTGGGGCCTTATAGTTGGTATCAAAGGTCGGTTTAGATAACTTTAGAGGTTAGGGTATTCTTTAAGCATAAGTGAAATTACCATAATGGTTAGGATTTCAGAAAGAGTCCTAGTTTTAGATAAAGTGATTGAGTAAGTATATATTAGTGTTTATCTTCCTCATTAGTACATGATGGTTTTTTTGATATACTCACACTGACATTTCTGTTTTTAGTGAATGGATGGATCTAGCAGGCACCAAAGAGACAACAGGTTTGAAGGAAACTGTGGTGGTTCTATGATTAAGATGCTAGATAAAATGGAGGATTCAATGAGGAAACTCTTGGTTATTCTAAACCAACTATCAAGGAGTCATGATCAACCACTTGAACCTTGGTATGTTCTGTAATGCATCATGTACGAGATGACCAATCGATGTGGAAGTTCAGGTAATAATTATAAAGGTAACCATTAGAGTTTATATGATCCTTACTTTTGAGGTAATTATGGGTTACTCTATGATATGATGGAAAATGAAAGGCATGAGATAAACTTGTGGTTAAAATATGTTATGATTTTTTTTGAAGATTTTATCTCATTTTGGGGAATTTTTTGAGAGTTATATAGTTTTGGAAAAAGGACAACACACAGACCGTGTGACAACCCGTTGCGTTGGACCAAGCTGCGGGAATCGAACCCACAACCAAAGTGTGACTGGTATTTATCGCCTACCACTAGACTACGTGAAGTCCCTGGTCAGTTTGACTGATTCTTTTTAGTTATATGATTTTATGAATTAAGAGTAAGTTGATTTTGGGTTATTTATGAAAATTATTAACCTATCATGGAGGATATGTGATTAGGTTAATTACTTTTCAATACGAGACTTTAGGAGCAACTGATGTTGTTTGGAGATAAATGTTATGATTTAACTTGGAAGACTATGTGACTAAATCCTTCAAATATTTGGGTTTCAATCATAGATTGGTTTACTTTGAAGAATTTTATGGAAAATTGTTTATCGGATGGTCCTCGTTGAACTTTGGGTTTTGTTGGACAAATTTTGGAGATTAAGCATAGATTTTCTTTTTAATGGGTTATCCTTTTCTGGATTATCTGACCTTGTACTAACCTTTTTGGTTTTGGTTTTGGTTAAATCCTAAATAAATGGGATGTATATAGTTCTCTTTGGTGGATTAGGTGATTCTCTAGAAGTTGATTATAGTACTCTTAATGTGAACAAGTCTTCCTAAATACTCGTCTTTTGGAGAAAATATGAGTTTGTGTAAGGAATCTAATAAAAGTTGAAATTCAACATGATAAGTGATTATGTTTCCTTATGAATAAATTCCTCAATAAAAAGTAACTTAAAACAAAAATGTTGTCTATTAACTTTTCCTACTGGGGAATCGAATACCGTTTAACCCATCACAAGTTTGTGATTTTTTTGTGGTCAACTTTCTCCTAAACATGTTTTCTATCACTCTCCATCAGAACATGACCCTATGTTTTCTCCTCCATGTCCATGTTTTCCTACATGTAATCCTAGTATGGTTTATCTCGGGTGACCTCTGTACTTATATTTCTTTATTTTAAAGTGATTGTTTTACCGACTCTTGTTCCGATGTGGGACATTCAAGGATGTTCTCAAGATCAATTTTAAAAATTGCGAGGACGCAATTCCCAAAAGGGGGGAAGGATGTACCACCCCAGGTAAATAAAGAATATGAAATTTTCATATTTATCCATATTTGTGAATAAAATATTAATATGACTTTAAAGGGGATGCTATGCTCGATGGCGTACCCAACACGCAACAACGAGTTTCTTGGGAATCTTACGTTGCACTCTAATAATAAAATAATATTATTTTAAATGGTAGTTAACATGTAGCCGTTGTATTGGCAGGAATGGATAGAAATAACTAAAATATTATTATATATGTTTTAAAATGTTTTTACATATATCCAATAAAAGATAAAGTCATAAAATACGGAAAGAATTCAATTTTTGGCGTATATTCCCTAGTTTTCACTAAAGGTTCACTTATCGCCTTTTGATGGAGAACCGTCATTAAATATAGTTTTGTTCACTCTTATACATCCTTTTGGACCAAATAAAACTCTTCTTAAGAATTGGGACATCAAAATTTACTTTGTGTAAATTTTTGGTATCTTTCTGATAAAAGTTCATTTTTTTAATGAATAGTGTAAAATGTTGTATTTTAATTCAAAACCTATTTTTAATCTAATTTATTTATATGATTAGATTAACTTTTGAATTGGTTTTAAAGTGAAATTAGAATATATTTTTACCATAAAATCCAATAGTGGTCGTTGGAATTAATTTCACTTTGAAATCAGACTTAAACTAGTGTCAATCTTTTGATACTTATTGTTTCATAAAAACACGCTATTTGCTCTGACAACGGGAATTAATTATTAAATTAATTAATGTGACTAATATGTTTTTAATTTTGTAAAATAGACTTCATTTTTTAATTTGGAGTATCAAATATATCTTAGGGTTAATTTTTGGGATTTTTCTGAAAAACTTCAATTTTTTGATGAATAGTGAAACCACTAAGTGGTACTTATAAAGACTGATTTTTCCGTTTAAATAAAATTTTGCCATCTTTGTGTTTTGAATTTCAAAAATCCGACATACATGGTTGTCATTAAGAAGTAAAATGTGGTTCAATGGGATAAAAATAATTTTTTGGTGAATAGTAACTTATTAAGTTTTTAATCGCGATTAGAGATAATTAGCGTAGATTAAGGTAAAAATAATGTTTTAATAATATGAAATGAACTTGACACATGTCCTAACCTCATTTTATGTGTCATGGACGACCAAGAAAACCCATGGGTCAACTTGGGGACCCCATGAAGCCACTTTGGTTGGAAAATGACATTAATATCTTTTTATTTAAAGTTAAAGTAAAAAATGAGACAAACATGAAATGTCTTACTAAAACAATTTTTACATGGGGTTATACAAATCAGATTTTTGACTATAAATATTCATTGGAAATATAAAAATATTTCCTACATAATAGTAGTTTTATTATAATTTTTAGACATTAAATAAATTAAATTATTTATGACATCATGATGATGCAACGATGACCTCATTATTTAACGATTTAAATAAAATGGAAAGATAATGTAATATCTAAGACCTACACATTTCCAAAACCTATTGGATGAGTGGATTTCGAACCCTTATCACCTTATCCTCGAAACACATCAATGTGGGACCTCTTAAATCCGAATTCCATTTTAAAATAAAGTGACTTTTCTTTACCTTCCAAGAGTGCCCCTCCTCTCCTCTTATAAAAGGCCCCCACCTCTACCTCCTTACCCACACTCCCAAAGCCTTTGTCTCGGCCAACCCCTACCCATTTTTTCTCTCCACTTCCCTATATTACTCCTTGAAGCCTCACTTTGGGCAGAAGTCTTACCAAGGAAGCCTTTGAGCTCAAACCGAAGGGAGTTACCCGATTTTAAGGTAATGTCTTCACTTGAGTCCTTTTGTTTAATTTTGCCTCTCCAACCCCCTAAACTCATTTTATTAATTTCTTTTGTAAAAAATCCAGTATCTTAAATATACTAGGATTTTTTTATAAGAATTATTCGAGATACACTTACACACACCTACATCTAATGGTTAAAGAACATACTGTTTCCGTGGATGGCGAATTTCTGCCTCACGAAACGATGATTGTTCAACACTCATATAACACCTTCAAAGGTGGCCATTAAGATGTCACTATATTTATATATGATATATAATATGTTTATGTTTTACTTAAGCTTCTGTATTTTTCATTTGTGTCTTACCTTTGTGGCTTCCATTATGGGTATACGTGATATCTTCATTTTAGGAAGTGCGGACTACCGCCCCCTCAAAGTGATGTGATTCATTAATGCCATACGTGGGACGTATAAAGGATGGATTAAATGTTATTATATATTATTTTATAATATAATTATAATATAACTCTATATCATTATTATTTCTTTCCATTAAAGTATGAGATAGAAATGAAAGTAGCGTTCATGCGTACGAACGGCTTACCGTCTCCATGAACGGTGCATTTCATTTCTTATCCCCAAATGTAATGTACTATTATAAGTACATGTATATAATGTATATATATGATTAATGATAAATCTAAATGATGAATATAATTCTGGAATTAAAATATACATACCTCTCATTTAGTTTTAATTCCATTAATATGACAAAGAAATGAAAGTAGCGTTCATGCGTACGTACGGCTTACCGTCTCCATGAACGGTGCATTTCATTTCTTACCTCTAAATGATTATGTGATATTATAAATACATGTATATTCTATATATATATGATATATATGATATCCAAATCAGGAATGTCATTCTGGATATAAAGAACCTTTGACCACCCGAACAACATGTAATTGTAAGAAGTCCACTTTCGACTTAAGAACCAAATATCGAAAAAACAAACATTATTAACTTAAATGATTACATAATGTTTATAAAATGGAAATAAGTGGTATAAAAGGAATAATGAACTTGAAAAAGTTTCTTAAGAAAATAGAAATTAACACAATTTTATTATTCAGGACGTTAAAGAACGATCGAGTCATGTCGGACCCGAGGTAAGGGATCCTACTCCTCTCTTTCTTTTTAAGTACACTCTTTTATGTCATCCCTTTTAAGATCATCTTTCTTATGATTGGGATGCTCTTTTATATTACTCCCACTGTACTTATTATGTTCATATGATGAGAGATCCTATTTCCTTTCATCAATCCATTTTGGAAGTTTTGAGTGGCGCTGTTAGGCTGCCGAATTTTCGTAAGGGAATTTTCATCTCACTTTTATTCCCGTGAGATTTATGCTACATTTTCCACAATTTCCTTTGATTGTTGTATGTACTGCCCATTATTTTACTCATTTTGTAATATACTTTCTTTTATGAGTATTTACATCAATGTTGTATTGTCCTTCTTTCACGAGGTGTATGTTTCGAAAGATACCCATGTCGGTAAGGGAACCTTTCACCCTCCTCTTTTTAAAAGACTTCTTTTGTTGGGTATTTTAATTTACATATTGTTATGTTGGGATATGTCCTCATATATCCTTATTGATGTAAATTTTATGTCCAAGTGATGAGATACCCTTTTTTTATCTCTCATCAACTCATTTTGATGTGACGCCGTTAGGCTGTCAGGGGAACTTCTTAACCTAATTTCAATTTCTTTAGGTCAAACATGTAGTTATTGAATATGTCATCCTTTGAATATGTGTGAATGACCTTTGATTATTTTATACTTAATATCGACTTATATTTGGTGTATTCTTCTATCACACATAATTATGTAATTGATTTATCCTTAAACCAAGGATACCGTCTTTGTATGGGACTGCGTCTCAATCTCCTTTCATTGAGGCATAATTTGTTTTATACACAACCTTCTTTTATACGGTGTATAAACCACTTTGACTTTTACATTTATCCAAAAGGAATCTTTTTTATATGAAGCGTTTTACTAAACAACAAAAGGGAATGTTTTTGTCGTACATATGCGGCGACAACGACTTCTCTGCCGCCGTGACCATTATTTGAGTTTCGGCTTCCTCTACAAGCCATACATTTTTTTTTTAAAGAAAAATAAATACCATGTTTTACTTTTATTTTATTTTGGTATTGAAAATGGTTTTAATAATGTTTTTATATCAATGTGTTGTATTGATATCTTGTTATTGAAAGGTGGAAATGTTATGTTTCCTTTATGTATGTTTTATGTGATATGATTATGTTGAGGTTCTTGGGTATTATTATGAAGACGGGTGGTTCCTTGATAAACTAAGGGCGGGTGAGCCCGATATAGCTCTCCAATGCATTGGGTAACGCGAAGGAGTGAAACGTTAAGGTTTCTCTGAAGAGATTTAGGGAATATACTGTGATGGGTATTCCAAAACGTAACCAAGAGGGTTACTCCCTACGTAAGAATGTTATGAATGACTCAAGTTACCTTTATGTCTTATGATTTCTATGATTTATTCATGGTTTGATGAGGTATGTTAAAGTGACTATGTTTTATGGGTAAAGTATGATTTCATTCTTATGTATATATGAACTCATGTTTCCTTTCCATATTTTTATAACCCTTACTGATCTTTTTATGCTCATCCCAAGTTTTTGAAATGTTTTTCACAGGTCAAGGGAAAGGTACATGATGTGATGATAGTGTCAAGGATGTGTCAAGAAAGAATTCGTGTTTTATTTTAAATATATTTCCGTTGATGGGAAGAATGAATATTGTCTTTTATGTAACCACTTTGTTTAAATGTGGAATGTAATGCAAGTTTTATGATCTAATTCTCTAAAACTCTAAACCTGAAAAGATCCTCAATGTGTAATCTTGTAATAACTCAAGATTAAGTAAGGTTTAAGGCTGGGGCCTTATAGAAGATTTCTTGTGGGATGTTTCACTTGATCACTTATTTAATATAGAAATCCCACACCTATGTGATATGTTGTGACTTAGTTTCAAGATAATCCATGGGATCCATTTAAATTTTAGGTAAAACACTTGGTTATAGGATATTCCCTGGTCTACTCCACTTATATTGATGATAAAATTATAGTGTAGAATATATGACTCAGACATCCTAAGCATATAGAGGATTAGGATTCCTGGGAGGGACTAAAATTTTTAAAAACACTAATTACACAATTTATTTTTATTACTATATTACATATAAGTTTATTTTGGGTTAAATTATAAAAGGATTCATTCTTCTTAACAGAAATCATAGGTTCAAAGACTAAAGGGGTAAAAAGTTAAGAAGATATTTGGAATTTGGTAAAAATATGAAAAAATATGATTCACCCCCATCTCAAATATATCTACACTATTACACTAACACTAACACCTTTTATTTCTAATTCATCATCACTAACCCAAATCCTTGAGTTAAGATTCATATCTTGTAACCAAAAAAACATGAACATATCCTCTTAGTTTACCCTTTCATAGAAATTATTAATAGTTTTCTTCACTAATCTGTTTAGACACCCCTTTGAAGGGTGAATATTTTCCTTTAAGCTACTAATTAACCACTAGGGGATGTTTTTTGTCCTAGAGGAAGGGTATCCCTTAAACCCATGTGCTATTTCTTAATAGTCCAGTGGTAGTCTCTCAATTATCGATAGTTGACTAATTACCACCTATATTTATTTACCATTGACTCAAACATTATTATATTATTATTTACTCTTTCCATAACCCATCTATTCAAGTGGATTCATGTACCCTTTATGTTATACAATTGTGTATCGTACCAAATTTCAAATAAATATTATGACATCCTATTTTTTTCATTTCATATTTGAGTGTTCATATCCTATTATGACCCAAATGCCTTGATTCAATATACTCCTCTTAGAAATACCAAAGCCTTATAATGATATTCTCCTCTTGAAAATTTCATTTTGGGTGAATGGACCTTATCACATCACCCTAAACTACACAACACAATGTTCAAGATTTCAAAACCTTAAACTACCTAAGGTAAGAGACATAGCACTCACCTTGTTTAAAACCCATAAATGGTATCCTCGGAAAACTATAAGTCTATGATATCTAAGCATGAACCTATCATATCTAAGGAAATATTCTAATAATTTTAAAAAAAGGCACAAAACTTGTCAGGTTAAAAACACACAAAGGGTGGCTTGAGAAAAATATAAGTTCCTGGTCATTAAACCTCCCCATCAATGTATTAAAAAAGTTAAAGAAAAAATTAAAAGTATATAAATATCATAGAGACCACCATTTATCCCTAGAAAAAATTGAGTTATGATCACTAGGTCATGTTATATCACTCTTCTATTCCTCATGTATATTAGTTTAGATGATCTATCTGAGTGTACATGCTCCTCACCACATAACCTTAAAATTTATGACTTAATGGTCCTTCCTATAAGACCTTAAACTACTTGGAGTGGTATATTCTATATGAAGTGATTCACTTACATATGAACCAAATTTATGTAATATTTCATAGCGTATGAGTTTACCAGTTCATGTAAAATCTTCCCCAACAACTCTTCTCTAGGATAAAACCATTATATTTTCTTTTATGTATGAGATTGATCTGTATAGAGACCCCTTATTCAAAAACTATGTGTGTCTTGATTCTTATTCTTATAGGATATGTAGTGATGTCTATATCACTTATCCCAAACCCAACCACAAATTTCACTTTCATACAATCTCTCTTTTTGTATGATATCATTATTCACATCAGGTTTTCTATAAATACTGGGGCACTATATATAGAAACCTGGATCACCTATCCTAGGTATAATTATATTACTTATTCTAGTATTGGGGAATAGAAATTAAAGTTGGGTTTTTATCAATTAACCCTATTTTAGGATTCCAAAATCTATGAGTTGATTATTCCTCTTAACAATACCAAAATCCTTGAGTCAATTATTCTTCTTAGTGTCTCCAAAATCCTTGAGCTTATTATTCCTATTTTCAATACTAAAATCATTGATTCAATTATTACTCTAGGAAATATAGATACCTTGATTCAAAATTCCACTCTCAGTGCCAAATTCCTTGAGTTAAGATCCTTATCTGGGTTTAAATCATTTCATTAATTATTCAACTCTATAAGCCTACAAAATATTAATGTTATATGTAAAATTAACCTATATTACTTAAGAATCAAATTTTTTTCATTCCAAAAAATTCCAATTATGAGGGGGTTATTTTTTAGCACCAAAAAATGTGTTCCAGGGACTTTTATATGGAATCTAAGATAATTTTATAACTCAGATAACATAAGTTAAGTGTAATATGAAAAGTATATTTGGGAATGAATAAAACTCTAATGGTATCTCCATGTGTCACATGATTTCCACTCATCGAGGGATGGAGATTCCACAAAAACAGTTCCTAATATGGTTTCATGGTGGTGAGGACCTTCCACTCAGAGTAGGATATGAATTTCATCCATTGTTAATGAAAAGGGTGTTGAAACCATAAAAATCATTTTTAGGGTATTTTATAAAAAAATTATACTTTTAAAACACTTTATATGATTTTATCATGTAACTAGGGGTATATCTCATTTTACAGGATTCGATTTGACTGCTCGTCAGTCCAAAACAGACTTATAGATCAAAATTTATTGTCATTTTAAATAGAAAGAAGTTTTTTATCCAATTAATGTTTTGTTCTAGGGAGAACTTCACATGTGTTCCCTAGCCTTTCATGACCTAGATCTATACACTCTTCCTTGCACACATTTCCTACTTTATGTGACCTAGCTCTGTATGATATACTTTTTGTACCCTGCCTTATATGTTATTGTATGTTCCCAAGCCAAGGTTTTCCTATAAAAGGTTTCCCCCCACCCCCAGCCACCATTATTGACATGAAATTCCAACTAAAGTTCATGAATATTTTTTCTACACACCCAAGTATTGCTTATCCTCTAAAAGGTAATTGTTGAGTCCCAATATAAGTAGTAGGGAGAGAAAATTTGGTGCCTATTCCATGTTTATTAGAGTTGTTCTCTAGGAACCAAGCACCTTGAGTGCCAAAAAAACTTAGTGCTGATTACTTGGGATCCATGCTTTACCACTACTTGGGTGCCATGAAACTTGGGAACCAATACTTAGAAATTTAACCACTTTAGTGTTGATACACCTATGCACTCGTTCACGTAATAACCCCATTAGAAGTCATGTCTGACCCTTAAGGTTATACTTGAGTTCCCCTTTTCTTAGGACCCATGGTTGGGAACACCCTTACACAGGTCATTTACTTGAGTTTCCCATTTTCCCAAGTCACTTACTTGGGTGTCCCATTCACCCAAGTTGCCTACATGGGTGCCCCATTCACCTAGGTCATTTACATATGGGCCTCCATCTAGGTGTAAACCCCAAAGGAACCTTCTTTATTGTCTAGTAATTAATGTAAGGAATGTGGAAAACCACATAAGAGCCTCCTAATAGGTTTAACACACAATAATATCCTCTATTGTCTAGTTACCAATAGACAAGTTGAATCAAAAAATATCGGTTCATGTGTAATACTCACTCAACCTCTTGTCGCCACCCCTTTCATGAAACAATCATCTTTACCTCACACTGTTAAAATCCATGGACCATTCTGGAATATGACCTTAAACTATATAACTCATACTATGTGGGTTTTTATTCATATTCTAATAGGATATATAGGATGCCTCCTTGAAGTTCAAACCTAGAGTCCCAGCACCATTACCATCCCATATACCCCTCAAGAAGTGGAATCTCATAAAGTGTATCATCCTTCTCATGTGAAAAGAATAAAAAATAATCACTTCATATGAATAGAATAAGATTCCCTTATTCATTGACATGAGGAAGATAAAATAGCCTCCTACTATGTGTAATCCCAAATTATTCCTCACTAGGTCATGTCCCCCATGAGTCCAGTATTTCCTCCCTCATCTAGTTACAAATAAATAGGGGATAAAGATCTATATATGGACCTCCTACCAGGTATAATTCCCTATCATACCCACTTTTTTATAGTTACCAACAAATATGATGAACCATAAAGGGCCTCTCATGTGTAATTCCCATACCAAGTATTATTAGACATGATTTTTACTAGTAGTGTACTCTGAATAAGTTTAAACCATTGATTCATGGACTTATTTTATCCATAGTTTTGAAAATAACATAACACTCATGATATAATTTTCTTCAGACTTAATTTTTTTAGGTGTTTTGTAATATAGAATTGAGTATTTGGTAACTTTATTTTCAAAAATCATAAACATGAATGTCTTGAGGGATTGATTCTATAGATCCCTATAGTGGTCTAGAACTTGTAACATCCTAACCCAGCTCACTATGAACAATAAACATATCGTCTTAACATGTAACCTCTGGAATGACTTCTCATATTCCAGAGGCTTCCGACTAGCAATGGGGGTTTATGGTGGTACCATGAGGAGACTATACCCATTGTATCAGAGTGCACAATAATATAAAAAATAGATAAGAATCATCCACATAAATTATTAGAGTAAAAAATCAGTAAACATATCTATAAATAATAAATTAAATGCTACATATAGACTTGAATAGTTATGTTAGAGTACAATACACATCCACCACTAAGCTGATCACATGCACAAAAAAACAAAAGAATTAATATGAAAATGAGTCCCTACTCACAACTCCAAGCCTCGGCTCATATTAATATCTAGACTTTAATCTATCCTATTTGAAAAATCAAATATTGATCCTTGACCCTACCTATACCTGTAACAAGTGAGAGATGCTCATGTACCCAAGTGAAATTGTCACATGAGTAGGTTGTGAGTACATAACTCAGTAGGGAACCACCAATGTGGGATTGTACATAACCAACAATGTAGTGATATTTGCATGTGAAGTGCTTATAATAAATAAATAGAATAATAAAAATATATAATTAAACACTATCATTCCTCAGGTCCATGACCCAAATTGAGCATACCTACTTTGGCCAATGTTGGAGTATCACTGAGCACATCATCATGACCAGTTTAACTAGTTCCAAAACCACCGTGAAGGTTTATTTCAAGGAAAACATCTCAAAACACCCTAAATGGTGTTTTATTTATCATTTATCATGGACCACCTTTAAGGTTTTCTTATTTATTAGTTATCATGGACTACCTTGAAGGGTTTTTTCTTTATCAGTTATCACATACCACCTATAAGGGTGTTTTTTAATCAGTTATCATAGACCACCTCGAAGGGTTTTTTCTATATCGGTTATCATGGGCCAATCTGAAGGGTGTTTTCTTTATTAGTTATCATATACCACCCCAAAGGGTGTTTTGTTTAGTATCATTGGCCACCCAACAAGGGTTGTTTTCCATTTATAATAATAGACTTCCCCCAAGTGTGTTTTCTATTTCAATCATATCACAATAAATAAATAAAGAATAAATAACCCCATGAAACCTAGGTCAATACCATCCCATGGCCTACAAAAAATAAATAAATGAGCACCCAGGGCATCCACTATCCCCAATTATTCTATCCCACTACCCTTTACCATCTCAAAATTATTCAATTTATTACAATTATAGCACATCCTCATGGGCCTTACAAGTTTGGTTCAGGTTCTAAGGTGACACCTGACACCATATCTACCCATTTCCCATCACACACCCACATCAGGATCATCATAATAATAGAACCCACTAGGGACCCTCAGGTTAAGTCAAAATCACACTAAGAGGTGGAACTTATCCCACATATCCTTATAGGCCTAACTCAAATGCTCAAGGCTATGAGGCATCTCAATTTAATAAAGTAATATAAGGACTAACATGATTAGGAATTAAACTCATTTAAATAATACCCCTCATGGAGGTTTTATTATCTCAATTCATAAGTCTACAACCAAGGTCATAGTCATCGGTAACCAAGACATTAAGCCATTTCACAAGGTCCTTAGTGGCCTTAACACTTTGAGCATATTAACCATTGGCATTTAATTTAATTAAAAATGGTTTAATTGATTAAAACAGTACAATTAATAATTTAATTCATTCATTAATTTAATTTAAATACACCAATAACCTTAGTGTTAAGACCACATGTCACGTTCCACATAAAAAAATGTAAATCCATAAGGGTAGGTACCAAACACCACCAGCCTCAATTTCAAGCCATTCCCATCTAAATCACATGGTCTGATGGATCTACCTGGGCTCTCCAAGCATGTTCAAGTATCATCTAAGATCAACTAGACATTTTCCATCTATCTGAGTCCCCAAACCATACCAATAATTACTAATCAATTAATTATAACAATTATAATTAATTTAATAATTTAATCAAAATAGGCATAAAGTCTAAATTCTCACAAGGTGACGTCCGCTCACTGGAACCACAACCAACCACCCATTAGAGGTTTTTGGTGAACTCCTGACCTCATTATTGGAAAATTCCCTAACATGCAACAACAATTCAATTTCCAAATTAATTTAATTTAATCCAAAAATATTAGAAACATCACTATAGTGACAATACTCATCAAAAATAGTGTGTGGTGAAGTGTATATATTATCTTAGGGTGTCCAATAACTATGTTGTATTAAATCACCACCATATTTTGATGATTTTACCATTATCTAGTGGAATCATCACTCAAATTCCTAACCAAAAAAACAAAAATTAGATAGAAAGAAAGAGGAGAATAGATACCACCTGAGGGAGATATTTACTAATAATCTTCAATAAATGGTGCCAAAACCACCCTAAAATAAAGTGGAAACCAAGGGAGGGTATGGGGGATCCACCCCTGGTCCATGTGACCAAGAGAAATGGGAAAAGAGGGGTTTTCCCCTCTAAAAACTCAAGGAGAGGAATTTAATTTTCCCCCTTTAAAGGACACCATATTTCCAATAATGGGCCACCAGCTAGCAGGTGAACCCAGCAATCTAGCCAGGTCATTAACTAGCCCACTGACTACTCAACCTTCCTCCAATGCTCTCCCACTGATATTGAACACCTCTCAAACTCCCTTCCATTTCAAAAAACACATGTTTTAGGTGCTAAAAATCTTAGAGTTCTATTCAAAACCCCAACTCTCAAAATAGCCAACAAAATAATTCAAAAATTAAAATTCCTTATTAAATTTCTCAACCAATATGAACATGAGTCTTTATAGAAATAACTTCATCAAAGGATGTGATGTGTTTCTAAGTTTATTGAATAATAATGAAGATGCTTCTGGTTCCATTATAACTAATCTTGAAGAACATATAATCTATCCATTATATAATTCACTATAAATAAAATTGCATCTTTAAGGACTAGAAGAATAAGTATGTGCACTCTTGAGAAAAAAATTCATTGATTTCTAGAAGTTATACAACCACTTTTTATTGCGAAAGTTACTAATCACTTTATTTTTTTTTTCTGAGTGTTTTTCTAAGAACTCATTTGTTAGGATTTTATTGTAAATTTATTATAATTTCTATTATAATCATTGTGTTATCATTCCTTTATGATCATGGGATTATATGGTTGTAATACATAGTCGAGCATCTAGTTTATAGAAGGGATAACTGCTAATGATCTTTTTGGTTGGGTACTTCTATTGAGAAAGACAAATTTTAGCTTCCAATTTGTTAAAATGGTACCTACTGATGGGTTAAGTTGAGGACATCAAAGATATTTGAATATAGACCTTCTAACATGTTAAATTAGAGAATACCTTTAAATGGGTTAAATTTGAGGATAACTTGAATCAGGTTTATAATTAACCTTATTCTTTAGGTTAAAATAGTAATTTATAATATACTTTAAGGTCAATTGATTCCTAAATCATTACTCCACATTTTTTGTATGTCTATTATGCCTATTTTTTAAGATGTTTTTACTTCTGATGAAACTTTGATTTTTTAGTAGTATTTAGAGTTCCAAAAAACTTAAATTCTATTACTCTTACTAAATTTTATTCTGATATATTTTTTGGGTTTATAATTGTTGGGTAATCAAAAAAAATTTGTTTCTAATAGTTTGAAAATTTGAGGTGTATAATAAAATTATATGTTTGTTCATAAACTACAATTCACCCCCCCTATTATAAGATTAGCTACCTTTTTAGCTAGGAAAACATTTGGTATCAGATAAAGTCTCTATATTTGAGACGGGACTGGTATTATTTATTTTTGTTTCCATTATTTTATCATATTTTCATATCTGATTTTCCTCATACCTAACAATTTTATAGAGTATATTTTTTTATAGTAGGAATACATGTCATTTCTATCGATAATCTTAATCCTAATCAGCCACCTTTTTATGTAAATGATTGTGAATTATAGTGATATTAGATAGAAACATTTGTGACCAATACCATAGTTTAAAATTTCATTAATATTACATATAGTTATAAGATTTAAGAGAAAGAAATTATTACTTTTTTAAGAGAGTATAAGATGAATTTTAGTTAATATTTTTTGTTCAAAATATTTTTCTATGATCAATTCAATGGAATTTTATAGTCAATTTTCTTCTTATAGAACAGCTTTTGGTATTTGAAATAAATTAGAAGTTACACATTTCATAACTTCAAAAGTTCTTGAAACTAAGAGATCCATGATCAGGGATGATTATCAAGCTTCTAATTTTATTCCAAGAGAAATAATTTCTGAAATTAATCAGAGATTAATGACTATTGTTAATAGTTTATAATCACTCGAAGATAAATAATTATAGGATGATAGGTTGGAATAAAAATACATTGATATTTTATCGAAGGTGTGGGAATATAAAAGAATCGTGATGGTTATTATGAAGAAAATTATAAATCTAATTCTTTATAACTTGTTCAGAACCATAATACCATATGAAAGTAGACTGAAGAGATATGATGATAAAAAAAAGAAAAAAATGGGGTTTCTTTCAAATCAACTTTCAGAGATTTAAATTCAATAGAGGTAAATATGAAGAGTAATGTTAAAATATATGAATATGATAATTATTTGGAGATTACATAGTATGAATTTTCTTATATGGTAAGAAAAATGTTCTGAAGTGAAAATTTCGTAAATGAATTTCTAAAAGGATATAAGTTAAAAAGAGATGAGAAAAAATGATCGAAACCAACATACTATAAATTTAGAAAACCTGATCACATTAGACCTAATAGTTCATAATTAAAGATAAGAGTTAAAAAATATTAAAATAAATCCTTAAAGTGGAAAGATAAGAAATTAATGGAGACATAGTGCATAAGTTAAGGTTATTTCATTCTAATATCTCATCATATTAAAGTTGTGATATCCCTAAGATTAATGGTTTCTATGATAATATAAAAATTTTGGAAAATGTGAAACATTTCATGATAAAGATAGATAGTATTGAAATAATGTCTCAATATTCCATGAACAATATTATAGAAGATTTATTTATTAAATATAGTGATGATAAAGGATCGTATTATTTTAGTGATGATAAAGAAGTTAAAACTTAAGAGGAACTTGAATATTATATTATTTAATAGAAGTGTCTTATAATAATATTTTCAAAACTAATGTGGGACTCAAGTTTTATGTTGTATAGAATAAATCTTAATTGAGTAAATCTAAGAATGAAATTATTAAGTTATCTTCTGAGTTAAGTGATATGAATGCTAAATATTCAAAGGATAAAGATTAATTTTGTAAAATTTCATTGGGATTAAAATAAAGAAGTTATTTTGTTAGTTTAATATATTGAAATCTTGTAAAATTAAAAAATATAATATGAAACTTTCTTCAAGGTTAAACAAGTATAAAGATAATATTTTGAAGTATACCACTAAGTTAAAATAAAAATAGATTATGAAATCATCATAAAATCATTCAAATTTTGATGATTGGAAGAATAAATAATCCAATAAGAAAGTAAAATTTGATAAAATTGATTTTATCAAGTAAAAGTCAAAAATGGAATGCCTAAAGAAGATGTTATCCAACTTTACTTATGGTAGAAAAGATTTTTATAAAATATATAGGTAGTGGAAACCATCTAAAATAACTATATCTAGACTTAGTAGTAAATCCACAAGAAGTTATATTTATCAATCAAACTATTTTTTGAAAAGGAAAGAACTATTCAGCACCCTATTTTAGATTAGAGGACACTTGAGGAATAATTTTTTACTTATTAGAGTTCGATCTTTTGAAAGACCCTGAGTTTTTATCTCAAGGGAATTGGTTTCTTATAATCACCAAACATATAATAAAATATGGGCTCTAAAGATTTTGTTCGTAAATAATAATAGACCCAAAAAAGTTTTATCTTATGAAGACCTGATTTATAAATAAATTAATTCATTATTCCCCATAAGTTGAACTCAAATTTCTGATGTCTGATATTTTTTACTTTATCTAAACTTACTTTTTTTTGTGTTTTTCTTGCATCTTAGTATGTTTCAATAATTTTTGTTATGTTTTTATTTATATTTTTAATTAAATTATTATATTTAGGGGTATTTTTTTATTTTATTTTTTTTTAACTTTTTAAATAATGAACTTTTATAATTTTAAAAGAATTTATCCATGTTTTTTTTTTCAAAACCATCTTCTGCAGAAGAAGATCAAGTTATCACATGAGTAGATAATCTTTAAAAAAAATTATTTTATTTTAACTTATATATTATTGAAATTACTATTTATTTTTTATTGAATTTAACTTTTTTCATTCTAATTCCATTAGAATTTTAAATTATAATGTTCAAGAAATTGAATTTTTTACTTTAAAGAATATTTACATCATGTACTTTGGAAAGAATGATCTTAGACCATTTGATCAAATATGATAAATGGATATAATACATAATTTTTGAAATATATATAATGAAATTGAACCCAAAGTTTGTTAGAAACTTTTATTTCTTAGTTTTTTATAAAAAAAATTGTATTTTTCAATTACTATTTAAGTTTCGCTTTTCAAAAGGAAATGACTGGAGAAAATTCCACTACAGAAATTATGTTTGAAAGGATGATTTAACCTGAATTATTTTCCAAATGTGAATTTAGTATGAATATGTGATTAAATTTCAATTTTTGGAATTGATATTGCTTCCAAAGGAAGTCTCTGAGGCACTATTTCCCTTATTGATCCAATAAATTTACAGAACCCCCCAATTTACTGAATTGTATGCTAAAAAGTAAGTATTTTTTATTATTTTTTATCTCTTTAAATATTTGTTTCATTAATCATACATCTACTTAATGGAGAGTGTTTTTTTGTATCATATAAGTTAAACTAGTAGAAAAAGATGATTTGGTGTCATAGTTTAATATAAATTTTAGCATAATCGATGTTAATAGCAACATGGGAAGTATTTTAATGTAGTTTAAGATAAATAAATTTAAAAGAAATTATGAATGACTTCAAATGATGGTTTTATAATAAACCAACATTAAAATATTTTAAAAAACTAATATGCACAGACTTATATTCATTTTTTTGACACAATATTTTTGAAACCCTCATACTCTCAACTCATGACCCCACCCCACCCATGCTCAATATTATACATTCATTTTATTTTAATACTTATTTTTATTTTTTTTCCTCAATATTACACCATTCATTCTTCTTCCATGGCCCTCAACTTCATTTGATCCACTAAAATGCTAATCCGCTCGACTCACGATAGTGCACTAACTTTTTTATTTGATCAATTTTCTAATTTATTTTTTATAACATTTCTTCTCAATATCACATCATTTTCCCTTCTTACACCACCATCAGGTTCATTATTTGGACTTAAATATTTATTTTCCAACATAATTTTCCATATTTTGTAAGTTTTTTTTAAAATTTTGGAATATTAATTAATTAATTGTTAGTAAAAAATTGCATGAATTCGTTCATTTGTTTTTATGTATATCATTGTAAATTATAAATTTTTTAATTATAATTAGTTTAAGGTTATAATTTTTTTGTGATTATAAATTATTTGTTATTATAATTTATTGGTATAATTTTATTTTAATTGTAAATTTTTGTTTTTCTAATTGTCTGTATTTATAAGTTTTTTGTCATTATAATTTGTTTGTATATAAAATTTTTTTTTTTATGAAATTTTTTAAAATTATAAATTATTTTTTTTGTTATAATTACTTTTGGTTATAAGTTGTTTTCTAGTTTCAAATTTATTTTCAATTATAAAATAATTTCCAGATATAAATTTTTTTTAAAAAAAATTATACATGTTTATATATTTATATGTTTATATTTTTAAATTTAAAATTTTATATATATGTTTAAATTTTTATATGTTTTAATATATTCATCTATTTTATTGTGACTATAGGTAATTAATGGGTCATAATTGGATAACTCCATGAAGAACTAGTGATGAATATGAGAAAGGGGATAAAATTTTCTTGGAATTTTTTAAATGAAATATTTAAAATAAAGATATTATTTTCCATCCATGTGTTAAGTGTTTGAATGTGATAAAATTAGGGTATACAGAAATCAAATAACGTCTGATTTACTATGGTTTTGATCATAATTATACATGTTGGATCTGGCATTATGAAATACAAACAAGTCAAGATCCAATGATGATTAAGATGTTAATCATGAGATCGAGGATCATCTTGAAGAATAAATTCATGATGTTGGTGTTGAAACCATTGAAAAAAACAAGTTTTGAATGATTGTAAGAAGATTATGAGAAACCACTATTCTTAGGTTGCCAAAGAATTACAGTGTTATCGGTTTTTTAGATATTATTTAACTTGAAATCATGAAATAGTTGGAGTGATAAAAGTTTCACTGAATTGCTTAAACTTTTAAAAGAGATTCTTCCAAAGGGAAATGGGATTCCATATTCAAATTAATAGGAAAAAATATTATTCCTAATGGGATTGGGGTATAAAAATATACATGCTTTCCCCAATAACTATGTGATGTATATGAATGAATATGATAGTTTATCAGAATTTACTAAACATGGGACGTCATGATATAAATTGGATGAAACATCTAACGGTGATTCATTCTCAAGAACATGCACCAAACCTCCCACTAATGAAATATGGTATCTTCTAATAATTCGCCATTTTAAGTGTTCATTTGAAAATTAAAATTACATAAAGAGGATAAGATGGCATATAGATGATAACATCTATGTTGGAAACCTACTTCACCCTTATGATTCACCACAATGGATGATATTTGATTATAAATTTTCTAATTTTTTATTTGAAGTTAGAAATATCAAAATGGGACTATGCATATATGGAATGAATCCAGATTGAAGCCTTGGTAGTCAATATAGTTCATGTTATGTTGTGATGGTTTTTTACAACTTTTCCCAACATATATGTATTAATAGGAAATATGTGATGATGAGCTTGATAATTTCTAGACCAAATTAGTCTAGAAATGATATTGAAGTTTATCTATCACCATTGATTGATAATTTGAAATTTCTATGGGAGATAGGTGCTACAGTATTTCATGAATATAATAAAGAGTAATTTAGTTTGCGTTAAATGATAATGTTCACTATAAAAAAATTTACAACATATGGAAACTTATCTAGATACAGTGCTAAGGGATATAGATCTTGTCTAATTTTTAAAAATGGGACATTATATTATCATTTATACAGTGGAATAAAGACATTGTTAATGGTACATTAGAGATTTTTGTGAATGGATCATACTTATCAAAGATTAAAAATGTCATTTAACTATTTACAAGAGTATTATTTTTTCCCACAACCATTGTTGGCTAAAGAATATTATGACAAGGTGAAAAACATCAATGTCACATTTAGAAAGAAAGGATGTTTTATTCATCAAAAAAATACATAGAAGAAACTATCCATTTTATTTGAACTACCTTATTTTAAATTTTTAGAGATAAAATATAACATTGATGTTATGTTTATTGAGAAAAACATATTTTACAATCTGATAGAATCTTTGTTAAACATAAATGGAAATAAAAAATGATGTACTATATGAAAACTGGAATTAATAACCATGGGAATACCTTTGGAGTTAGCTCCCATTATGAAAGGAAACAAAACATATTTTCCTCTATCTTTTCACATATTAAGAAATAGTGAGAAGAAAAATTTGTGTCATTGTCTTCGTGGTATTAAAGTACCTAGTGTGTTTTCTTAAAATGTTAAAAAAATTGGTGTCATTGAAAGATTTAAAGCTAATAGGTATGAAATATCATGACAGTCATGTATTGATGTAATAGTTGTTACCAGTTTCATTGTGTATCATATTGTCAATACTTGATAAAAAATCAATCATTAGGTTGTATTAAATTTTCAATTACATTTTTAGAAAATTAATCCATCTAAATTTGTTATATGTGTTGAAGAATGAGGTTTTCCTCATAATTTTTCAATTAAAAATGTATTTTCCACCACCATTTTTTGATATAATAGCTCATTTGATGATTAATTCGGTGTGATATATAAGAATATTTGGGCCCATTTATTTACATTGGATGTATCCTTCTGAAATATATATTAAAAAATTTAAGGGATAAATTAAGAATTTGTATTGACTAGAGGCTTCTATTATTCAAAAATATATATCAAAATAGGTGACTGAGTTTTGTATTGATTATTTATTTGAAGTGGAGAATTTTGGTCTCCCTTTATTTCAATATTTTATAGTATATAGTGAAGGTAAATGGATTTTTGGCTTAAAGGTAAAGTTAATTCCACATGATGAAGTGATTCATGAACATTTATACATTTTGAACAACATAGGTCTGGTTCAACCATATATATCATCACATATTGTTGGATTAAAGGTATGATATCTAAGAATAATTGAAAATTGGTTGATTAATTAATATAAAAACAAATTTGTTTCATGATTTAAGGATAAATCCAATAATGATCTATATGTATTTGAAACATTGAAATTG
This sequence comes from Viscum album, assembly GCA_963277665.1. Taxonomy (NCBI): domain Eukaryota; kingdom Viridiplantae; phylum Streptophyta; class Magnoliopsida; order Santalales; family Viscaceae; genus Viscum; species Viscum album. The sequence continues at coordinate 122,182,303 of OY728156.1, forward strand.
TTAGCATGGGGACCAAGTGTTGATATAATCACATGGTCTGGTTTTTATATTAATGGTTACACATTTTACACAAAAAACTAGGATGATAAGAGTATCGCTAAAAATAGTAGAGTAATAGTCATTATTGAAGTACTGCATTTTTTGAGTTCCAAAGATAAGAACCAAATTTCTACATCAATAACATTTTTTGTAGTTGTTGAGGATATATGGGAGATTGATTATACTAAATTTTGATTATCATCATTTAATTGTAATTGGGTTAACAATAACAATGATGTGAAACATGATGAGTATAGATTTACACTTATTGATTTTAAAATATTTTATTTGAAATAGGAATCATTTATCATGTAAATGAATGAAAACAAATATTTTATGTTTTTGACCCATCAAATGATATCTGGCCCATTGTTTTCATGGGAAAAAACATTTCTGTGATGAGAATATTGATGATGGTGAAGAATTACATTAAATTTATTCATCCATTACATGATTACCAAAGGATAATAATGACTGCAATGTAGACATAGTTAATGAAATATGAAATGATCACATATAAGGGATATGGGAAACACTCCATTACTCTCCTAATTAATCAGGTAAATATCTATTTTTTTAATGAAACTGACATGGTTAAAAACTTTATTTTTTAACTTTCAAATTTAAATATATATATATATATATATATATATATATATTGATCATTCCTACCATTTTTATAATAATTTTTATATTCATTGTATTTGGATATCCATTTTTTGGTTTAAAAATTTTTCCTTCATTATTTTTTTATAAAAAAAATATTTATATTCTTCATTTATAGTTATACACTTTTATTTAACAAAATATTTATAATTTTCTTCTTATTATAAACAATAACATTTTTAATTATAACATTTATTTATTTATAATCAAATATAGATACAAAAAACTATACATTTTTTAATAATAATCATTTATATCATTTTTTGTTAATTTTTATATTCATTTGTTATTGTTAAACATTTTTTTGGTTGAAAAGTGTAAAATTCAATGTTTTTCTTTCTATTATGAACAATCATTTTTTTATTTATAAAAATTATTTAATTTTAATCAAATATAGGTACAAAAACTTTCATTTAAGTAACATCTATATTTCTAAATGATGGACATGGAGGTAGTGGAACCAAGGTATTTACATTTATTTATATAAATATATCTATATTAATTAAATAATTTAATGAAATTAAACTTGTATTTCTTGAAATTATGCACAACTATTATTCTTATCCATATAATATGGTACCTAAATATGGTATCCATGGGATTACATGTTTACTAAAAACATTCACTTATAATTGGAGATAAAATGTTGATAATTAATTTTAATGATAATGACAACCCATTTGGCCCACATGCCAAGAAACTTAGGGGTTATTGGCTATACAGAGTCATTTTTGGATATTTATTGAATTCCTTAATTAGAGTATCATTGAACATTTGGTGAAAAATTGGTATATGTAGGAGACATAAACCTTAGAAGCATGGAGTGTATCATGCACTGCCTCCAAACCAAGTTGGATTTAGATGTTTTGGAATGGAAATTCCTCTGGGGAAAGTATATCATGGGGAAATATGTTGCAGACTAGGAAGTGTCATTGGGGAAATTTTCATGATTATAGAAGAGGTTGATGGTTTATATTCTTAATATTCAACATCAGTCTCAATAAATCATTGGATGAGGGGAGATCATCTTTTGGAAGAATAAATAGGTGGGTGCACATCTTGTATTTCTAGGATGTCCAACTCCCAATATCATGTTTTCTCAGGCATGCATGTACCCAACATTCATTCAGGCCATCTTGAACCAAAAAAATGTGAGTCCTTCAAAAATATTAATATTTATTCTAATAAATACATAAATACCATCATAGGATCCTCAACGATAACCTTCTCATCTAAAGATTATTGTAATACCCTATATGTAAATCTCAAGCATGATGATTGTGGGGGTCTCTCTAGTGAAAAGAAATACCTGATAAATATAATTTTCTTATTTGGAGTATCTATAACCATTATAAATTGATATATGAGGTGATAATATGTATGGTTATTAATCTTTCACCCAAATGTATTTGTTGTCGAAGTTCCAATGAGGAAATGTCTAAGCACGTGTTCTTTTAAGGGGGGTGGGCGGCTACTATGTGGAGTGGATTTGGCGACCTCACCAAACTCAAAACTTAGGAAACCACCGGTTTTTATTTTTATATTCATGGTTATATGTAATAGTGGGTGATATTTAAAATTGGAATGTGAGGGAGATCATATTCTCAGTTGGTTGTTGGTTTATATGGAATTCCATGAATAAAGCTTGATTTGAAGGCTTCCCTAGCTCATGTATGCCCATGAAAATTTGATCCAGAAAACCCATAGACCTTGGGTATACATACTATAAGTTGTAGGTAAGGTTATCCTACAATACATAACTATCCTCAAGGTAGGTTCATTCTCCCATTGTTTCAAGAGTGATCACAGGATTCCCCAACTCACATTTTCCCATGAAAATTTGATCCATATGTTTAGAAGTGGACCTAGACTCACTCTTGAAACAATGGGATAATTAAACTACCTTGAGAATAGTTATGTCTGGTAGGATACCCTTACCTATAACTTATAGGATGTCTACCCAAGATCGATGGGTTTTCTAGAAACCTCCTAGTAACAGTCTCAAACTTAAATTTTATGGATCTTATAATCTTTACCTCATGTTGGGGGGCAGGTGTTTCACGTGACTCCAAAGGTTCGATTGTGTTCACCTTAAGTAGATTCTATAGTGGTGGTGATTCAAACCTTATAAATACCAGTGCTTTTATTAATAGTCTTGAGGTTTGTCTTTCCTATAATATCATGTTTTCTAAGATTGAAATGTACTCATATGTTATTCTAAATTCTCTCCAAGATAATATTTCCACCCCTTGGTCTATTATCTACCACATTCGAAGGTGCAAGAGTTACATAAAACAGGCGAACTTGATTCACACTTGGCATGAAGGGAACAAATTTGTTGATTTTTTCGCTTCAAATGGTACCCATGATAACCCTTGTGTGATATTTTCTAGCATAGGGTCCCCCCCTGAGAGTGTTGATCTTGTTTGGGTGGATTCTCTTAGACTTAATTACTTCTGGCTTCCCTGAACTTGTTGGTACCTTTGTTTATTTAATATAAAATTCTTAACTTTGGATGGATGGAGTCCATAATGGTAAATTTTCTAATCTTTTTTGTTTACTTTTTCAATGGTTTAAATATTATATATTTCATATGACTAATATTTAATATATTCAATTACATATGAAATTTAAATTTAAGTAAATGAAAGTAATTAAGAAAATGTATTTATACTTTGTTGAAACTATAAGAAAATATTTTAATATAAAGTTGAATTCATATTATATTTTTTAGGAGTGAGAAAAATAAAGATATATTCCTTAAGTATGGGTTTATAGATACAGAGACATGGAAAAAAATTCACTAAAAAAATGCAGTATTTAGGGGGTTATTTTTTATATTAGAGGGGTTTATAACCCCATCTGAACACATTAGTGGCGGTTATGAGGAACTACTGCAAATGTGATTTCCTAGTATTTTAGGGGTAGTTTTGAGGAACCACGGGTAAATTGAGGCTGAATTTATCGACGGTTAAATTATAGGGGGGTTTAAACTCCCTCTAGTTTTAGCCTATAATCTCCGAAAATGCATCAATTATGGGTGGTTGGAACCACCCCTAATATATTTAAGGATTTAGGGGTGGTTTTTAACTTCCCCTAATTGAGTTTTAAATGTGAAATTAGGGGTGGTTTTAACCACCTATAATTTTGACCGATTTAGTGGTGGTTTTCACAATTTTCCCTGACTTTTTCTCTTTTTTTAAAATATCTTATCCTATAGTTCGCACCCACCATCCCCTCTTGTGTTCCCCCTCCCTTACTCCTATTCCCATTTTTCCCTCTTGTGCCCCCCCCCCCACCTTGTGTCTCGTTTCCTGTCATCTTCTGTGTCTGCACGCTCCCTTGTCCTCCCGTGTCTGGGTGTGTCATTAACATGTGCACCCCCCCCCTCTTGTCTCGTGTCTGCATGAAAGGCCTCCCCTACATTTCCTTCTGAATATCCCCACACCAATGCCACCAATGTAAAATGTTTCTCATGGGATTTGACCCGTGGTTCTCTCTGAAATAAGCTAAAGAATTAAACCACTCCACTAGACTAAATTCTGTTTATATAATGAAAATAATACTATTTATGTATATTTTAATTTTTATTCAAATAAATATTATTTACATAGTATATTTAAATACATTAAATATATGAACCATGTATACCTATATATTAATTAATGTATTCATATTTATATTATGTATTTAAATTATAATACATTTATATTGTATTAAATTTAGAAATTTATATAAGTTATATATTTATATGTGTACATTTATATTAATGCATATATTTAAATACATATATATAGATTAATATAACTATAAATATATATATGTATATTTTTTTTTCTGGACACCTCTATATATTATATATTTATATATATTTATATATTTATTTGTAAATATTTATACTTATTTCCATACATGTATATATTACATATTTGTATATTTATATATTACCCAAATATATTGTAAAAATATATATTTTTATATTATATTTATACATACACAATTAAAAAATATTAATATATATATATATATTATATATTTATATGAATACAATATATTATATATATTATAAATACATTTATATTTAGAAAAATATATATATTATATATAATATATAATATAATATTTACATATAAATAAAATTTTGTGAATATTCATATATAAATATATTTTACATATATAAAAATATCTATAAATATATTTATATATATAGTTATAGTTATATGTATTTATTTGTAAATATTTATATATATATATATATATTATATATTTAATAATAGGATATATATAGTATAATATATACATAATATAATTATATAATATATGTGTGTGTGTGTAATTTAATATAATATACATATTTATATAATTATTTGTATATACATAAATTAATTTTTTTTTTATATATTTGTATTTATTTAATGTATTTATATAATGTCTATATAATATGTTTATAATGTATTTAAATACATTTATATAATGTCTTTAAAAGACACATACGCACACATTATATAATTTATATATTTTAAAAAGAATCAAAAATATTAGAGTGGGTTAAAACCCCCTCTATTCTTAAAAATTAGCAGCGGTGATGAACCCCCTCTAATTACATGTATGTGTCTTTATAATCTATTATTATTATTGTTGTTGTTGTTGTTGTTGTTGTTGTTATTATTGTATAAATTTTAAAAACTATAAGGTTTTTTATATGGTTTTTTAAATAAATTATATATATATATAATATATTTATACCCTTATATTATAATTAATATGATAATAAAAATAATTTTATACAAATAAATATATATTAATGTACACAATATACAATTATATTTATGTATAAATATAAATATGATTAAATACAATCATATATATTATTTATATAAATATATTTATATAATATGTTCATATAATATATTTAAATACATTTATACATTTTTTTTATTTTATATATATATATATTTTGTATTTAATTTTTTTAAGAAAATAGTGGGGGTTCATAGCCCCCACTATTTTCTTAAAAAACAAATTACATATAATATTTATATATATCTCTCCTTGAAAATCCAACAAAATATAAGATATGTAGCACCTCTAAAATCCAACTGAATATATAGCACCACTAATTATTAAATTATCAACGATTTTGGAATAACAACCTCTAAAATCCAACCAAATATTAAAAAATAATGATAAAAATTTTAGAGTGGGTTGTGTATAACCCCCACAAAATAACAACTACTGATCTGCTATTTTTTATAGTGTTTATCTACAATCGATGAGATGAAGCCTTTATAATATATAAATATTGTTTTTAAAATTTATTTGTTAAATTAATTTTAATTACTTGATAACTTATTAATTTGTTTGTATGTAATAGGCCTCTAAGAAATCTCACCAAGATATACAGTCCTAGAATTTATACCCTCATACACTATCACATGGAAGGTATCCTTTATTAAAGGAGATAATGATTACAAAAAAAATTAATGAATTAAGGTTTAAGTCAAGTAGTGGCTCTGAAGATGTTCAATACATCCTTACATCTCCTCCCCATCATTAAAAAAATAGAAAAGAGAAAGGATGAAAAAAATGGGGAAGTTTATTACCAATCCAAAAAAAGAAGTAACTGATGAGATTATAAGTAATTAATTATTATTTTTCTTTAATATTTCTATTTTTTAAATTCATCCCTCTAATATAACATTTGAAAATATTATTTTAGGATTCCCTTTAGGAGAAAACATCATAGGAGACCTTTATACCTAAGGGTGGGATGGATATTCTTATAACTGCTTTAGGAAATCCAGAACACCTGGGCTGCATTAGATAATATAATGAGGGTATCAGTTTTAAAAAAAAAAAGATTGGTTGTACCCCTAGTACAACATCGATGGGGGTAGAATACAAGGGATAAATAACTTCCTCAAAGTTTGATGTATGAAAGTTAAATGAATCAATAGATGATAGAATTAAATCATCTGTATAGGCTTTGTTTACATAAGCAATGAGATGGACGCAACATACTTACCCAGATCCTCCACCTCCTCATTCAAATGGGACCGTGTAATATGAGTTTCATGTTTGGGATCCTCTTATACATATTGTAGCATACATAATTACACATCATTTGGGAAAGTATGTATATTATCAGATTATATATTTTGGTTAGGTAAGAATAGCAGTAAATGATATTATTGATCAAACTACTCCAGTGTTTCTGCTTATCATGGAGGTAACCATAGTTGGTAGAGTATTGGTCATTTATTATGGCTAGTTTTTATCATTAGTTGACATATGAGGTATGCATTGTTTTTTGTTTTTTGTTTTTCATTAAATTAAAATTACTTATAATTTTTTCATACACTTACCTTATATAGGATTATCTGAAATCAAAGTAATCATTATAAAGTAAAGGAAAATTTCAAGAACTGGCACCTTTAGATACTCCTCAAGATCTTGCTGAGATAACAAAGTTACCATAGGTTTCTTCTATATTAGAGAATTATTATACTTTTTCATTGAGTGCTGATATTTTTTATATATATTATATGTTAAATATATTTAAAATTTTCATCATCGATGTTTTAAAGGGTGGGTAGCTCATTATACCTGTGTTGCAATTGATTTTTATTTAAGTAAATTTCAATTATAAATTTAATTTATTTAATTAAACATATGTTATATTAAATTAATTTAAAAATTTCTAATCAAGTATCACCACATTATTTTCATACAATGTGATTCTACTTTTTCTTATAGTTTTATGGATCAATAATAAATTTCAACATTTATGAAATACCTAAGATAAGATGTGAGAATTGAATATATATCTGAAAGATTAAAAAACACATATTACATGTTAGTTTTTTCCATTCCTTGATCGGTAAGAACACATATATAATTATGAACCATTATTTTTTATACTATTATTAATTTTGGAATTTTTACATTTTATAGAAAATTGGATTTTATGTATATTTTACCAAAATTAATGCAAGGAATATTGGTTATTATTTTTATTGGGTGGTGTTTCAAAAATATTTAGAAAGTTGTTAATGGAATAAGTATTATTATATTCTTTTAGTTATTCAATCTTAATATTCTCATTTTACATGTGTTATGACAATTAATATTTTAAATTATAATAGGTCATGGATTCGGTTTAACATGACTCACTTTTCAACAATTGAACCAGAAAAAAATGAATCTGTGAAAGTTCGGATTGAAAAATTTTATATCAGTGAATACTTCTTTTTTCATACATATTTAGTGCTTCTATTTTAAAAATATTGATTCATAAACATAGTTTCATTTTCAAATAGGGTTGTTTAATGTGGTTATTATTTCTAATTCTTCATTTATAAGATAATGATGACCAAAACAATAATATATTGTGAAAAGGTTAGTTTTTTTATAACACTTATAATTTAAAAAATATATATGTTGTATTTTTAAATTCATAACACTTTATATTGAAGTATCTTTTTGGTGATGTTTTTCTGTATAAACAAAATTAATTGAACTACCTTTAAAATTTATTTACAAAATATTTTTTAAGTTTCACTAATTTGTAGATGTAGTTTCATTTAGGTGTATATTATTTTTAAAAGATGTTGTAAAAGTTTTCAATGAGTTTTGTTACTGCTATTTCTATGGTTTTTATTATTTTTTGGTGCTACTATTTGTGTTGTATAAGTCTAGAATCATGTATTTTAGAATATTTTTAAAAAAATTATTAACTTTCCATTTTTTTAGGAAAAAATAACATCAAAATCCTTGAGATCAGAGCTTTCGAAGTTGGTTTTTTTTAACCAATGTTGAAATATCTTTCCATGTCAGCTCTATTGAAAATCTATGTGGAAAACCATGTATGTGGGATTTCAACATTTTTTTACTAAAAACACTAACATTGAAATCCCCACTTTTTAAATTGTTTAAATTAAACTCACTTTTTAACTAATGTTAAATGAAAAAAAAACAGATGTTAAAGGAAATTTGTTCACTAGTGTTACCGAAAACTCATGGTACTTTTTCAAAATTTTATATTGAGGAAATTTTTTTTCATAAAAGAAAAATTACATAATATGGTTCATCTACCACTGGAATTTAGAAATTTTTTTTAGTGGATGCAATCATTTTTTACCAAGAAATGGTGATAAAGATACTATTAAAATCTTGGATGTCAATCTATTGGATATTATTTTGAATTTTTATAATATCAATCTTTTCAAGTTTTTTTAGACCTACATTGAATCTATATATACTCAGATGGTTAAGTTTAAAATCATGTTATATAGTTAAATCATGAAAAAATCCTTATGAATCTATAATAAGTTGATGGTATTGAGAATCAATCTCATGTTGAGAAAATTAAATATAATCTAATAAATTTTAAAAAAATATTTAGAATTATATTTATTTATGATCCTAGTGAAAATAAATTTGTAGAAAAATAATTAGTTATTGATTATATGGAATTAAAAAAAATATTCTTAGAAGGAAATTAAGATGAGAAAATCATCTGAAGGAAAAACTTCTACCAAATTCCATCCACATAAGAAGTTAAATAAAGAATAAAAAAAATAAAAAAAATAAATGTGTTTTAAAAAGAATATTTCAAGAAGTTTTTCGATAATAATGTTTACTCAAAAAATCTCAAAGTGAAAAAAAACCACCTTTTTCAGTTAAGAATATGATTTCTCAAGAACAGTCAATTGATAAGAACTCATATTTCATCGATAAGGAAAAAAGTATAATCAACGGAAGAACCAACAAAATCCTCTTCCATATCCTCACCTCATCGTGAAGTAGGAGAACCATCTGATACCACTGATAAATATATTTCACCAAATAATCAAGATAAAAATCTATTAGTTGGTGATAATACTGTTAAAACAGATGATTAATTGAAAAAGAAATATGTTGAAAAGATGGGTATTTAAAAATATTTTTAACCTGAAGATTTTTTAGTTCATTCTTTGAAAGATAAAAAATTTAACCCCTTAAAAGAGAACTTCAAAAGAAGAAAAATCATCCAAAGAAATGACCGGCTCTAGCTCAGCCTCATCAAGTTCATCGGGTATAGTAAATATTGATCCTATCAATTTTATTAATGTTGATAATCCTAAGAATAATAAATTTTCAAAGATTCAATATAAATTACATGATATTAGGGTGGATAAATATGATAATCAATCAAAATAATATACTATTTTATGTATAAGAACAATTGAGTGAAGAATTTTTTTCTCAAAACATTTCATTAAAAAAATATTAAAATCTATCAAAAATTATACCATAGTTGAATGAAAGAGTAAAATAATTTAAGAGTGGCTTGTTAAATTTTAGTAATAAAAGTGGAATAAGAAAATTTTAGACTTAGTATTTTAAATGAGAAGAATTTTAAGAAAATTCAATTAAGAAATTGAAATCAATTCTTATAAAATGAAAAAAAAATCAAGAAATTTGGTGGATCAAGGAAAGGAAATCAAGATTATAAATGATCAGAATGTTTCTCTTTATGTAAATCTATAATTTTTTTGTAAAATTAATTAATAATGTTAATAAGTATTCAAATATTGAAGATAAAATATAGATCAACAAAATCAATTGATTTAATAGATGGTGAAGTTAATTTTACTTAAGAATAAAAAAAATATAGGAGCAAGCTCAAATATCATAAGCTCAATAGAGGTTGATTGAAAAGTTACAAGGTAATTCGGTTAAGCATCATAATCAATTTAAAAATCTTAATCACATGATCAAAAAAATATCAAAATAAATAATTGATTTCAATTTCTGATTATTGTACTTATTTAAACTTATAATGACTATGGTTTTTAAAAAAAAATAACTCTTGGATTTTTTTTAACTATTAATGTTTATAAATTTTTATAATTTATAATAATCATTAAATGATGATTTATTTCTATGATTAAGCTTTTAATTGTGATATTATATTTCCAATACAAGAATATTTCATTTTCCATGCATACATGTATGATTTTTTTCCATTACTCTCATTTGTATCTCTTAAATGTACAAATGTTTATCATTATATTTGATCCAAAAAAGGGAGAAAGGTGTTTTGTTTTGTTTTTAGGATCTCATATTGAAAATATAATGTGATGTTTTCTTTAAAGACTACATTATTTTCAAAAGGGATTTTTCTCTAAAATTAATGAAACTTTATTTCCATATGGGGTTTAATCTTCATTTCTTTCTTTTTAAAAATCACAAAGGGGGAGAAATTTGAGAAAATTAAAAAATTATATTAATTATTTTATTAAGAGAGAGACAATGTATTTTTATTAAAAGTTCATTAATGTATTTATTTTACTTAAGGTGGAATTTTAATTTCTTTGAGAATCACAAAGGGGGATAAGAGGTTTTAAAAAAATTAATTCATGTTTATAAAAATTTGGGATTTATTTAACAAGTTTGTTTTGTTTTTGTAATTAAGAAAGGGGAGTAATTTATTCCATCAGATTTTACTAAATTTACAAAAAAATATTTATTTTAAAATTTTGTTCAATCTAAATTTTTCATTAATGTCTATGATTTTCAAAAAAAAGAGATTGTTGAGTCATGGAATCATTTTATTTTTAGTTATGAAAATCATACAAAACTCATGATATAACTTTTTTCAAACATGAAGTTTTTGTTGAAGTGTTTTGTCATATAGAATTGAATTTATGGTAACTATATTTCCATGCATACTTAACATTAAAGTTAAAGGGACTGAATTATATAAATCATTATGGCGGTGCATAACTAACTTCATCAGAAGATGTGAAACATTTTTGATTTCATCAGATAATGCTGAAGATGCTTCTAATTTAATTACAACTAATCCCGAAGAACACAGAATCTGACCATTATAGAATCTCCTATAAATAGGACCTCAACTTTGAGGATCAAAAGAACAAGGGTACACACTCATGAGAAATAGATCATGTTAATCACTTGAATTCGTGAAACCATTTTTTGTTGTGAGATCTTCTAATCATTGAGATTTTTCTTTCTAGGTGTTTTTCTAAGAACTCATTTATAAATATTTCATTGTAAAGTTATTAGAATTTTTTTTGTAATAGTTATGTAGTAGATCCTTTTTGATTGAGGGATTCTATGGTTGGAAGATAAAGCTGATTTTTTTGGTTTATAGAAGTGGTAACTACTACTAATCACTCTAATTAAGGACTTTCATTGAGGAAGATAGATTCAAGATTCCAATTTTTAGAATCAGTACCTACTGATGGGTTAATTTGAGGGGTTATAGTATATTGTAAGATAGAACTTATAGTAGTTTAAAGTCTGAGATACCTTTATATAGGTTTAATTCAATGATACCTTGAATCGGGTTTATGATTAACCTTACTCTTTGGTTTAAAATAGTACTTTATAATTTCCTTTAAGGGGTACTTGATTCTTAAATCAATACTTTATGTTTTTTTATTTATGTTGTGTCTACTTTTCAAGTTATTATTTTTAATTTTTTTGAATGTTTTATTTTTTTCAGAAGTATTTAGATTTCTGTAAAATTTAAATTCCACTAAACTTACTAAATTTTACTCAGATATATTTTTTAGGTTTATAATTTTTGGTTTATCTAAAGTCTATGTTTTTGGGAGTTTTAAATTTTAAGGAGTAAACAAAAATTATAAGTTTTTTTATAAACTACCATAACCCCCCCACCCACCCAATAGGTTTACCTTCCTATTTATCTAGGATAACATTTTGTATCAAAGTAGGTCTCTATATTTAAGATTGTTCTGATATTATTTCATTTTTTCTGTTAGTTTATCGGATTTTCATATCTCATTTTCCTTAAGCCTAATAGTGTGGTAGAAAAAATTTATGGAAAAAATAAATATTGGTTCTATCAATGATCTTAATCCTAATCAAAAACCTATTTTTTATGGAAATGATTTTGAGTATTAGTAAGATCAAATAGATATATTTATAATCAATACCAGAGTTTAAATTTTCATTATTCTCACTAGTAGTTAGATTCCAGAGAAAAATATTACCACTTTTTCAAGAGAGTAGAATTCATAATTTAAATTGAAATTTGGTGTTTGAAATAATTTTCACTGCTCAATTCAATGAAATATATATAAATTCAAGTTTATTTTTAGAGACCAACTTGTGCTATTTTACAAAAAATAGAAGTTAACTATTTTAGAACTTTAAAAGTTCTTGAAACTAAGAGAGCCATGCTGAGGGAAAATTATCAAAATTTTGATTTTATGTCTAGAGAAAGATTTTCTCAAATGTATCAAAGATTAATTATGATTGTTGATAATTTACAATCACTCGATGAGAAATAATTATTAGATGATCACTTGGTAGAAAAAAGTCATTTATATTTTACAGAATTAGTATGAATCAAAAAGAAATATAATTGGTGATATGAATCATATTATAAATCTAATTCTAGATGACTTAATTGAAACCTTAATGTAGTATAAAAGTATATTAAATAGATATTATAATAAATAAATAAATAAAATGGAGTTTTTTTGCATAAAATTACAAATCTTTAAATTATGGAGAGATCACTATTAAGAGTAATATTAAGGTATCAAAATATAATAATTATTTTATGATTAAAGAGAATAAATTTTCTTATATGGAAAGAAAAATGTTTAGAATTTTAAATTTCAATAGGAATTTCAAGAATTACATAAGAGAGAAAATATTCAAGAAATAATCATCATAAATGACTTACTATGAATGTAGAAAACCTGCTCTCATTAGACCTATTTATCTAAAATTAAATATAAGAGATAAAAAATATCAAAATAAATCCTTCAAGATGAAAGGAAAGAAAATTTTGGAAGCAATGAAAACATGGAGTGAAAGTGAAGTTGATATTACTTTTGGTAGCTCATCAGATAAAATCAATGATAGCCATAAAATTGTTGGTTTCTATGCTAATATAAAAGTGCCAGAAAATGTGAAATGTTTCATGGTAAGGATAAATAGTGATAAAATCCTATAATAATATTCCCTGAAAAATAGTATTGAAGATTTATCTATTAAATATAGTGATGATGAAGGATCAGATTATTTTGATAATGATAAAGAATTTAAAACTCAATAGGAACAAAAAGATTATATTATTGAAGTAGAGGTTTCATATAAGAAGATTTATAAAACTTATATGGGACTAGAGTTTGAGGTTATAAAGAATAAATCTAAATTGAGTGAATATAATAATGAAATAATGAAGTTATCTTCTGAGTTAAGTAATAAGAATGTTAAATAATAAAAAGTTGAAGTTGAAGTTTGTAAAATTTCATCAAAATTAAAAGAAATAAGTGATTCTATTAGTTCAAAAGAAGTAGATATTACAAAACCAAAAATGGTAATATGAAACTTGTTTTGGAGTTAAACAAGTATATAAAGAGAAGATTTTGAAGCTAACCTCTGAGTTAAAAGTCAAAGGAATTGTGAATCCATCAAAAACATATTCTAAGTATGGTGATTTTAAGAATGAAGAATCAAAAAATAAAGTAAAATTTGATAAAAATGAGTTCATCAAGTTAAATTTAGAAATTTAAATCCTAAAGAATAAAATATTCTACTATATTAATGGTTGAAAATATTTTGATAAAATATATGGGTATCTGAAGCAATTTATAAGAACAACATCCAGAATTGGTAGTAAATCCAAAATAATTTATACTTATCAATAAAATTATTTTGTGCCAAGTCAAGCACTAGTATGCACTATCTGTCAGAGTGGATGACACTGGAGAAAGAATTTCTTGCTTATTAGAGTTCAATATTTTGAAAGACCGTGAGATTTTATCTCAAGGGAACTGGCTGCTTATGAGAACCAGAATTCCAACCAAATATTGGTGTGGAATATTCTATTTGTAGATACTGATGGACCCAAAAATTTATATCTTTTCAAGACTTGATTTTGGAAGAAATTAATTTATTGTGCATTAGAAGATGAACTCATATTTTCAGTGTATCGTATTTTTTTTCATTACCAAAACTTTATTTTTGTGATTTTATTTCATTTTAGTAAATTTTAATAATTTTTGTTAATATTTTTCTTTATATGTTTCATTAATTTCTTTTGTTTAAGGGGAGTTTTTTCCTTTATATTTATCTAAATTTTTAAATAGTGAATATTCAAAATTTCAAAATAATTTATTCTCAGTTTTTTTCTAAAACCATCTTATATGGAAGAATATCAATTCAGTACACTGATAGAAACTTTTAGAAAACTTTTCAATTTTTTTACTTATGGATTTTTGAAAGAACCATATATTTTTAATAAAATTGAATATTTTTTCCTTTATAATGTCATTATAATTTTCAATTATAATATTTAATAAATTTAAATTTTTTATATTATAGAATTTTCACATTATATACTTTGGAAGGTATGATCTTGGACCATTTTATCAGATATGATCAATAGATATCAAGAATAATTTTTGAAATAAATTTAAATAAAATATGCCTTAATTATGTTACACACTTTAA
Source organism: Viscum album (assembly GCA_963277665.1). Classification (NCBI taxonomy): domain Eukaryota; kingdom Viridiplantae; phylum Streptophyta; class Magnoliopsida; order Santalales; family Viscaceae; genus Viscum; species Viscum album. Next base: position 122,197,510 of record OY728156.1, read on the forward strand.
TTACTTGGTTTTTGATATAAAATTTCTTTTTATTTTTAATTACTGTTCAATTTTCTCTTTTCAAATGGCATCGATCAGAGAAATTAGTACTAGAGAAATTATGTGTGAAAGATTGGTTGATCACAAATTATATTCCAAATATAAATTTATGTTTAAATACATGAACAAATTTCTAGAATGGGAATCAATAGTTCCTCTAAAGGAATACACTAAGTAATTATTTCCCCTGTTGATTTGATATTTTTGAATAAAAACCCAATTTACTGAATCGTATTCTAAAAATATAGTAATTTTTGTTCTTTTTGAACATAAATTTACAATATTTGTTGAAATATTTGATGAGTTAATTGAAATTCCACTTGATAGGGATTATTTATTTGTATCAAAAAGTTACCAAAAACTCATGATTCTTCTTCAAAATCTAATTTCAATGATTTTTTTTTGAAATAAAAAGTTAATAAGATGATCCATCTACCACTAGAAGTTATAATTGTTTTTAAATAGGTTAAAACATTTTTATTACCAAGAAATGGTGATGAAGGTATTATTTAAAATCTAATATGTCTATACATTGGATTTTCAAGTTAATTTTCTTAAGCTCAATATTTTCAAGCTTTTCTACACCTAAATTGAAGTTATATGTACTGGGATGGTTAAGTTGAAAATCTTGTTATATTTTTGGATATTGAACAAATTTCTTATGAAGTTATTACAAGTTAAAGGTATTGAGAATCAATATCATGCTGAGAAAGTAAAATAGAATCTAATAAATGTTGAGAAAATATCTAGAATGAGATTGATTTATGTTCCTAGTGAAAATAATTTAACAGAAAAATCATCAAATGTTTCTTCTATAGAATTAAAAAAAACTACTTAATATGAAGTTGAGAATAGAAAAGCATCTAAAATAAAAAATTATGCCAAACCCCTCTATATAAGAAGTTAAATAAAGGAGAATAAGAAGTTTTGAAATAAAAAAATGTTTTTAAAGGAATATTTCAAGAAGTTAGTTGAGAATAATGTGGACTTAGACAAATATCAAAGTGAAAAATTTGTTTTACCACCTATTTTAATTAATAATTTGATTGCTTAATAAGATTAAATGAAGAAGAAGTATGATTACATTGGTAAGAGATAAGTCCAAGAAATAGAATAATAAGAAAAAAGTATTCCATGTCCTTACCTCATCATAAAGTATGAGAACCAATTTTTATCAATAATAAAGATATTTTACTGGATAATCAATGTAAAACTCCATTGGTGTCTCATGTTATAGCTAAAATAAAATATCCATTGAAAATGAAAGATGCTAAAAGGCTGAGTGTTCAAAAAGATTTTTCACAAGAAGAATCTTTAGTACATTATTCAAAATATGAAACCTTGCCCCCTTTTAAGAGTTCTTCCAAAGAAGAAAAATAATCCAAATAAAGGAATGACTCTAGATCAACCTCATCAAGTTCATCTAGTAAATCAAATGGTGATCCTATTAGTGTTTTTAACATTGATACTCATGAGAATAATAAATTTATAAATATTCAACCAAAATTATATGAGGTTTTCATGGATAAATCTTATAAACCCTAAAATCATATATTGTTTCATGTATAAGAATAATTGAGAAAAGAAATGTTTCACAAAACATTTCATTAAAAAGGTTTGAAAATATATTAGAAATTATACCAAAGAAGAATGAAAGAGTTAATTTGATTCAATAGCACCTTGTTAAATTTCAAGAATAAAAGTGGAAGAAGAAAATGTTAGATTTAGGGGTTGAAATAAGAGTAAGTTTAAGAAAATTCAAAGAAGAATGTGGAATCATTTTTTAGAAAATTAAAAATATTTCAAGATATTTTATGGCCCAAGGAAATGATATCATGACTATAAATGATCAAAATATCTCTCTTTCTGAAGACCTTTAACTGTTATGAAAAAGGAATGAAGAATGTGAATAATTCATTAAATATCAAGGAGAAACTTTTGATCAATAGAATTAGTTGATTGAGGAGATAATAAAGTTAATTGTGTTTTATAATAAACAAATAAAAGAGTGGTCTTAAAGATCAAAAGTTCAATAGTATCTAATTGAAGAGTTTAAAGGGAAGTTAGTTGAGCATCTTAAGAAAATCAAAAATCTTTATTACATGATCTAAAAATCACAAAAGAAATACTAGATTTCATTTTCTGACCATTTTACTTATTTTAATTTCTAATGACTATAGTTATTTTAAACAAATAACTCTCATATTTTTTTAAAACTGCTAATGTTTCTAAATTTTCAAAATTTAAAAATTTATTCATTGATGATTTATTTATATGATTAACCTTTTAATTGTGATATAATATTTTTGATAATATAATACTTGATTTTTTATGCATGCATGGATGATTTTTTCCATTAATATTATTTTTTTCTTTACAATGTACAAATTTTTATCATTATGTTTGATCTAAAAGGGGATAAAGGTGTTTTGTTTTGTTTTAATGATATCATATTTAAAATATAATAGGAGAATTTACTTAAAGAATAAATAATTATTTAAAGTTATTTTCTCTAAAATTAATGAAACTTGATTTCCAGGGGGATTTTACTCTTCAATTTCTATTTTTTATGTTTTTTTTTAAATCACAAGGGGGGATTTATGAAAATTAAAAATTTATTTGAATTATTTTATTAAGGGTAAAATAACATATTTTGATAAAAAATCACTAATGTATTTATTTTAATTGAGGGGATAATTTTAATTTCTTTTAGAATCACAAAGTGGGATATAAGAAGCTTTAAAAAAATTGTAGTTATATAAATTTATGATTCATTTAACAAATTTTTTTTTGTATTTCTGGTCAATAAAGTATGAGAAATTTATTTTGTTGGATGTTATTAAATTTATAGGAAGTATTTATTTTAAAAATATATATATATTTTCCATTCATGTTTTTGAATTTTAAAAATGGGGATATTGTTGAGTCATAGTCTCATTTTATCCTTAGTTTTGAAAAACACATAACACTCATGACATAATTTTTTTCAAACATGAAGTTTTTGTTTAAGTTTTTTTTTATATAGAATTTAATTTATGTTAATTATATATTCAAATATCCTTATCATGAAATTTTGAAGGATGGAGTTCTATAAAGCACTATGAAGATGCAGAACTAGCTTCATTAGAAGATATGAAGCATTGTTGAGTTCATTTGATGATGATGAACATGCTTATGATTCCATTATAACTAATCCTAAAGATTATAGAATTATACCATTAGATAATTTTCTATAAATATGACTTTAGCTTCAAGTAACATAAGAAAAATGATACACATTCTTGATAAAGAGCTTATATTGATTGCTTGAAGTCATGCAACTGCTTATTTCTATGAGTGATTTCGATCATTATAATTTTTCCTTCTGAGTATTTTACTAAAAACTAATTTTTAAATATTTCATTATAAAGTTATTAGCATTTTTTTGTAATAATTATGTTAATGATCATTCAATATCGAGGGATTTTGTGGTTGTAAGATATATCCAAGATTTTGTTTTTTAGAAGTAGAAACTTCTACCAATCATGCTGATTGAGGGCTTCTATTGAGAATGATAAATCTAAACTTATAGTTTATAGAAGTGATACCTACCAAAGGATTAATTCAAGGGATTATATAGTATTGAAAGATATACCTTTGGATAGGTTAAATTCTAGGACACCTTTCAATATGTTAAATTAGAGGATACCTTGAATCATGTAATGAACCAACCCAAGTCAACTAAAGAATCCACCTAAGTCAATCTTCACATGGTGAGATAAAAAAAGATAATGGAATCAAGTATTGAATAAGAAAAACAAGACATACAATAAAAGTAACAAGTGGAATAAAAATAGATACAATGAGATCTATACAATCCAATCCAAACCGACCACACTAGAAAATATGACAAATTCTAGACCAAAAAGTCTCCATGTGACCAATCATCATCTCCAAACCAACCTGCTACGAAGGTTGTATTAACAATAGAATCCAACATGCTAAAATATTCCCATCCCTTTACCTGGATCTTGTAATACAAAATCTATAACCACCCAAAGGAAAAGGTAGGGTGTGAGCACAAAGCCCAGTAGGATACCACCATAGAGTTTATACAAGGTCTAATAACAAGAAGGAAATAGTTCTATCTTACAAAAAAAAACAGTTTTAATAATAATTTTTCATAAATAAAACCATTTTTAAACATTTCCTTTACTTTCCATAAATGAATACCATATTCACCAAATAGGAATCTATCAGGTATAAAAGAAAAATAGGTAAATTAAATATGTAAGTAAATGTTCATGAAATAAACCATCATACGGTAAACCATGTAAAAATGAAAAAACACACCATTTGGGTTCTATACTATGGTAATATGTACTAGTAATAAAAAAGACTAAACCATGTCTATATTGAGTTTTACCACAATATATCAATATTAAAAAGTAACCCTCAGTGGTTCCACACACACTAGGGTCACCTACATCTATTTCCTGATGCATCCAAGGTTCCCAATGTGCCAAGTTTATTCAAAAACCATTTCCAAAATCATGATCAAATTTAATAATCCCTTTTTCCATCAAATTAAATTCATTTCAATAATAAAATATAGCAATCCAATAATTAGTAACACTTTCATAGATCCACTTACCTCGAGAATTATGGAACCCTATCCACCTTTGACAATGGAGATCAACAAATCACATATCAGCCTTCAATAAACAAGGCCTAATAAGAAAATGAAAAGGATCGATAGAAAACATAAATTGACCATGAATATGAATGAAAACCATAGCCAATGTTGTATTAGTAACTAAATAAACAAATAAATAGAAGTAAATATTACTTGGAAGAACACATTGCAACCACGATGATGATCAATCACCAAAAAAATGGTCCATAGGGAGATCAGATCTCAAAAATTACCCAAAATCATCTAGTGAGAGCTCTAGATCGTGAGAGGGGGGTTTCATGGTCAAATGAAGGGTTAAACACCTATAAAACACCATAAAATCACAAATACCAACCAATACATTCCATGTAATCAATTCACAATGTGTATTTTATAATGAAAGAGTTACTATGAAAAATGAATCACCTTAGATTAAAAATCCAGACATTGACCATTACATGATGTGAATCCTATTCATAGAATGTAAACATTTCATTCCCTTTACAAGACTCATGGAATATTCCTGGTGACTAATACATATTGTGTAACCATTATATGATGTGTAAGTAACTTGTAAATTTTAGAGAGACCAAATTAGGCTAAAAACCCAAAAAAACTCTGGTGTTCTTCAAACTCAAGGGGAACCCCACAAATCCAATAGACCATTTATACCTGGACTCCATTAATTCAAATAAACATACTTTTATAAACTTATGTTCATTTTACCTGGTAAATATTCTCCATTCTTGAGAATCTTTTAATGCAACCAAACAAAAAAAGTGAAACCAAAAATAGAAGATAAGGAATACCTGAAGAAAAATAATGGGGTATTACAATCTCACCAACATAAATGAAATCTATCCCTTGAAAGTACTCAGATTTCTAGACTCATACAAAGTTAGGACCACTACTTCCTCATCAGAAATTCCTACCCTTGTGTATCATGGATATCCCATCCGCACTGCTATAGTACACAGACCAAGGGAATCATTTTATCATGAAACACCTTCTCTTGGTGATCCATAATCTAAATTGGTTGCTCAAACACTGTGATACCGGGCTCAATATTGACATCCTCCCATTCAATCACATGGTAAGGATCCGGTTGATTCCTCCTATACAGAGAAACATGAAAAAAGTCATGGATAGAAGTAAATCGAGATGTTAAGTCCAACTGATAGGACACCTTTTGCAGTCTTCTAATGATCTCAAAGGGACCCAAAACCTCATAGCCATCTTACCCTACTTACCCAACTGATGATGTCCCAAGTGAGGTGAAACTCTAATAAAGATCTGATCACCAACCTCAAACTCTAGCAGTCGGTGATGACGGTCTGCATAAGATTTATAACAAATCTGTGTTGTGATCAATCACGTATGGATCAAATGAACCCTATTTATCATCTTCTAAACAATACTCAGCCCAACTAAGGACCACTCTCCTAACTCCACCCAGCACAAGGGAGATTTATATTGTCTCTCATAAAAATCATCAAAGGGATCCATCATAATTGAGGCCTGATAATTATTTATAGGAAAACTTGACCAAAGGTAAATGATTTTCCCAAGAACCACCAAAATCAAGAACACAATCCAAGATAATATACTCAAGAACTAGTATAACTCTCTATGTTTTTCCATCCATCTGGGGATGATATTTTGTGCACAATTTGATCTGGGAACCCATTGCCTCATACAAACCTTTCTAAACCCTAGATGTGAACCTCAAGTCCCTTTTAGAAACAATTATAGAGGGAACACCATTAAGTCTCACAATCTCTCATATATACAAGTCCCCAAAATGTTACACCTTCCTCATCTCCTTGGTAGGTAGAAAATTCACCAATTTTGTGACTCAATCAATGATCACCCAAATCGAATCCTTCCCACTAAGATTCCATGGTAAACCAATGATGAAATCCATGGAAATTTCATTCAATTTCCATACCAGAATGGGTAAGGGTTGTAATAAACTAGTAGGCCTCTAGTATTCCACATTGACTCTCTAAAAAGTAATACACTTTGATACAAAATCTACAATCAACCATCTCATCCCCTTACACTAATACTAAAATCTCAAATCATGATACATCTTGGTAGTAACTAGGTTTACAAAAAAACAAGAATGGTTTCCACTATCCATCAACTCCTACCTCAAGGAAAATAGGACAACCATACTATTTCAAAATCATAAAGTTCTACTAGGAGACTGAGACCACTCACCTGAGGTCTCCCCACTATAAAGGATTTTACTAAAGTTTTGGAACTCAGGGTCAGACATATGCTTGATCCAGACCCACACATAAAATAAAGATTCGTCTATTATCGAATCCAAACATACATTTTCACTAGCCTCTTAAATTTCCAATCTCATCATAGAAAAAAAACTCATCAAAGACTACTCCTTAATTGATTGCTTCATGTCTTATGTCAGTAATTTTCTACTCAATGCATCAGTAACCACATTCCCTTTTCCATGAGTGTATCAAATATCAAAATAAAAAGTCTAAAGATACTCCACCCAACATATCTATCGAAAGTTCAGATCCCTTTGATTAAAAATTTATCTCAAGATCTTATGATTAGAATACATTGTAAACTACTCCCCAAAGAGATAGTGGTTCCAAGTTTTGATTGCATGCATAACGGATGCCAACTCAAGATCATGGGTAGGGTAGTTCTTATCATGAGAGAATAACTGCAGATCCATAGGTCGCCACTTATTTCCCTTGCATCAAGACACATCCCAAACCCATGCCATAAGAATCATAGAAAACTTCATAACCCAAAACCAATTTCAAAAGAATAAAAATAGGTGCTAAAATAAACCTTGTCTTTATCTACTAAAAAGATCTGTAACAGTGGTCATTACATTCAAACTTTACATCCTTACGAGTTAAAGCAGTCACCAGAGATACAAATTTGGAGAAGTTTTGAACAAAATGCATGTAATAACCAGCCAAACCCAAGAATCTTCGAATCTAAAACACATTTCTGGGCTATTCCTAGGACATAACTACCTGTACCTTTTTTGGATCCACTAATACTACCTTCTCAAATATAACATTCCCTAAAAAATTTACTTCTTGTATCCAAAACTCACACTTTTAAATATTACCATACAGACAATGTTCCCTTAAAGTTCAAAAAATAATATCCAAATGGTCAATAAGATCCTCCTCTAACTTGGAGTATACCAAAATATCATCTGAAAACATAGAAATGAAAGATTCTAAGAACTGATGAAAAATTTAATTTATCAAATTCATAAATACCACAAGAGAATTAGTGAGACTGAATGGAATAACTAGAAACTCAAAATTCCCATATAGACTCATAAACATTGTATTAGGTATATCCACTTCTCAAAATCTCAAATAATGGTACTCTTATCATAGTTCAATCTTTGAAAACCAACATGATCCTCCAAGATGGTTAAAAATATCATCAATACTAGGCAAAAGATATTTTTTCTTAACGGTCACCCGATTTAACTTTCGATAATCCATGCAAAGTATGAGGCTCCCGTCTACCTTCTTAGAAAAGAGCTCTGGTGAATACCATGGTGAAACAATAGTATGAATAAATCTCTTAGCCTATATCTCCTAAAGAAAGACCTTATGTTCCACCTATTAGATTGATAGTATGATAAATATGATACTAATTGTAGTATCAAACTATGATGTAGAAAATCAATATACAAGAGGGGGGTGAATTGTATACTTAAAAATCCTTAAGGAAATTTTGTATAAACAAAATTCACAACACCTCTAAGTTCTACTAATTTTCATGATTCTAGAAAAGTGATTCCAGAAATGAAACTTAACAAAAGTTACCACCACAAAGATTCTACCTTAAAGCATATAGAATCTTATTTAATCAGAGTACAAGTTTAAGGAAGTATAAGATAGTTATACTTTCCTAAACAACCAAAATTATAGCTGAAAACAAAATTGAAACACTACAAGTAACAAGTAGAAAATCTTTTAACCCAAATAGAAGGGTATCCAACAACCTTGGATAAAGGTCCCTTGATTTATAATTTCAAGAAAGGTTGTCTTACCCAAACCCTGGTAAGCCCTCAATCTGAAGATTGGTATCTATCTTACTATTCCCGCAAGCCCTCGATTTGTAAGGAAATCGTCACCTCTGACTTCACAACCCGAAGTCTCTGATTTTAAGGAAATCGCACCACTGAACAAAGAAATTCTGCACGAAGAAAAGTTTGAACAAGCCATTCAAACTTTCTACATGAAGCCTGTGAGTTTATAAGAGCCTCTATCTCTCTAGAAATCACTTCAAGAGTATGTAATCTATAGATTCATAGAACCATAAAAAGTTAAAGTTTTTTCCCGTCGTGAGCTCATTCAAATGAGATCCTATTTATAGGCACAACTTCAACGGTCGGCTCCCTCCTCCAATGGTTATATTTTTCCTTGAATTTCAGAGGGACCTATACACATGTCACTCAAACAATAGATATTTAGTAACTGAATGCATTACATCATTTTGTAATCAAAACATGAGTAAGAAAAAATATGGTTACATGAACAAAATCAATTATTCGGAGTGTAAGAAAAAATAGTTCAGAGTCTAACCAAAAATACATTCAGAGTCTATAATATAATGATATTTGGATTCTGTTTTACAAGGAATTCAGAACCTGAATTCTATAGAATTCCAAAGTCTGAATTTCAAGGAAATTTAGAATCTGGATTCACAAGAATTCGGAGTCTGAATTCAGAGAGTTCAAAGTCTGAATTCAGAGAGTTCGGAGTCTAAACTCATAAGAGTTCGGAGTCTGAATTCAGAGAGTTCAGAGTCAGAACTCAAAGATTTGACTACGAAAATTTTCATTGCGAAAAATTTGAAAATTTTGACTATGAAAATTTTCATTATGAGAAAATTGAGAAATTTGACTACGAAAATTTTCATTACGAAAAATTTGAGTACGAAAATATTTGTTACGAAAATTTTGAGAAAAAAACTTGAACTAACTAACAAGCATATGTACTCCTCCTATGAAAAGGAGTTTATTAATGTAAGGAGATTTATTTTAACAGGAAGTTAATAAGGATTTTTACCTTACGATTATCATTCCTAACTTCTGTTTAATGTATTCAAATCAATCAGAGGGTAAAGATTTTGTGAAAATATCAACAAGTTGATCTTGCATTCTGATAAATTGAAGAATGATATCTCCTTTTTGTGTGTGATCCCTAAGAAAGTGATGTCTAATGTCTATGTGTTTTGCACAAGAGTGATGTGTAGGGTTTTTACTTAAGGATATGGCACTAGTATGATCACAAAAAAAATTGTTTTGGTAAAACTCATACCATAGTTTGTGAGTGTGTGTTGCATCCACAACACTTGAGCACAACAAATTCCAGCTGCTACATATTCAGCTTCAGCAGTGGAAAGTGCTACTGAGTGTTTCTTCTTTCATGAAAAATAAACTAATGAATCTTCTAAGAAATGACATGTTTCGGATGTACTTTTTCTATCCATTCTACATCCACCAAAGTCAGCATCCGAAAAAACTTTTTAAAATAAATTCATTTCCAGAAGTATAAAAGAGTCATAAATCCACGGTTCCCCTTAAGTAGTGAAAAATTCTTTTCACTGCCTTTAAATGAGATTAATTGTGGTTGGATTGATATCTTTCACATAATAATACTGAAAACATTAAGCTTGGACGACTATTTGTTAAGTAAAGTAAACTTCTTATCATACCTCTAAAAGATGTTTGATCTACTAGTTTCCCAGCTTTATCAAGATCAAGTGTGTTTGAGGTACCAATTGGAGTACTAATAATTTTAGTGTTGTTATATCCATAATTTTTAAGGAGATATTTAATATACTTATGTTGGGATATATAGATTCTTTCTGGTTTTTGAGAAATTTGAAAACCAAGAAAAAATGTTAACTCACCCATCATACTCATTTCAAACTCAGATTTCATTAGATCCGCAAAGGAATCAGTTAAAGATTGTTGAGTTGAACCAAATATAATGTCATAAACATAAATTTGAACAATCAAAATATTTTTCTTATCTTTATTTATAAAAAGGGTTGGATCAGAATTTCCCTTAATGTAATTTTTTTGAAGAAAAAATCATGTAAGTCTATCATACCAGGCTCGAGAGGCTTGTTTAAGTCCATACAAAGCTTTGGTAATTTTATAAATATGTTTAGGATGTTTTGTATCTTCAAAACCATAATTTTGTTCAACAAAAACTTACTATTGAATATAACCATTAAGGAAAGCACATTTCACATCCATTTGAAAAAGTTTGAAATTGAAGAATGTTGTAAAGGCAAGTAAAATACGAATAGATTCAAGTCTAGCTACTGAAGTATAGGTTTCTTCATAGTCTATTCCTTCTTATTGATTACAGCCTTTATCAACCAATATAGCTTTATTTATTACTATGATTCCATTTTCATCACACTTATTTCTGAAGACCCATTTTACCCTAATAACAGAAGTTTCCTTAGGTCTTTCAACCAAAGTACAAACTTTATTCCTTTCAAATTCATTTAGTTAATCTTGCATAGATTTTATCCAATCATCATCACATAAAGCTTCATCAGTGATTTTTGGTTCTAATTGAGAAAGGAATGTTAGATTTTCTAATTCATTTCTTAAGGAACTTCTAGTCCATACAGGTTTATTTACATCACCAATGATACTATCACTAGGATGATTCTTAAGAAACGACTGATTTGGGTTTTGTAAAACCTGTTCATCAATATAGGGTGGGAAATCTTCTGGGGTAAATGCTTCAGAAACATCTTCTTGGACATTGTCCTTATGAAAAGGATCTTCTAACAAAGGTTGATAATCAGTTTTTGAAAACACATCCAAATATATAGGTTGGGGTTGTTTAAAAACAAAGGGATTAGTTTCATTAAATTTGACATGTACTATTTCTTCAACAGTGCAAGTGTTTTTATTGAAAACTCTATAAGACTTAGAAGTTGTGGATTAGCCTAATAAAATTCCTCCATTAGATTTTGGTGTGAATTTGTGTAATTTATCTTTAGTATTCAGGATGAATACCTTGCACCCAAAAACCTTGAAGTAGGGAAGTCTAGGTTTTTTACCATTCCATAACTCATAAAGAGTTTTATTAAGAAAAGGTCTGAACAAAACACGATTTATAATATAACAAGAATTACTTACAGCTTTAGCCCAAAAATATTTGGCTACAGAATACTCACTCAACATGGTTCTTATTATCTCTTGAAAAATTATATTTCTTCTTTCAACAACACCATTTTGTTGAGGTGTTCTGGGTGCTGAGAAGTTATGGGTAATGACTTTTCTACTACAAAAAGTTTCAAAATCATAATTTTGAAATTCTTCTCCATGATCACTATGAATAGTTATCAAAGGAAGGTTTTTCTCATTTTTAACTTGGGCTCTAAAACTTTTGAAATAATAAAAAACTTCAGATTTATTTTCTAGAAAATAGACCCGCATAAATATAGTGTAATCATTAACTAAGACAAATACAAAATATTTTCCTCCAATGCTTCCAGTTTGTGTTGGACCAAAAAGATCCATACGCACTAACTGTAATGTGTCAGTGGTTGAGACTTCACCGAATGATTTAAAACATGATTTATTTTGCTTTCCATATTGACAAGGATCACAAACTTTTGAAGAATCAAATCTAAGCTCTGGTAGATCCTTAACTAATCTTTTCTTAGATAGTTTTCATACGTTCCTAAGGTTACAGTGTCCTAGCCTTCTATGCCAAAACCAAGAATGATCTTCCATTGCACTAAGGAAAGGTAATTCTTGGTTCCTAAGGTCTTCTAAGTTTAGTTTATAAACATTCTCTTTCCTATTGGTAGAAAGAATAAACTCTTCCTTGGAATTGTGTACTAAGCACTTTTCATTCCTAAAATTCACAAGGTAACCTTCATCACATAATTGACTTATGCTAATGAGGTTGTGCTTAAGACCCTTAACAAATAAAACATTTGAAATCAAAGTTTTTCCAAGAAGAACGATGTTACCTATACCAATAATTTCTCCCTTAGCGTTATCTATGAAAGTTACTTTTTCTCCTTTCATCTTGATAATATTTTCAAAGTATTTTTTGTTACCTGTCATATGATAGGAACATCCACTATCCATATACAAAGTATTATTGTTGGTACTTACTTTATTTTTCTGAAAATAAGAAAGTTAGACTTTCAGAATCCAAAATTTCTTGGATCTGGAATTTTTAGACAATAAAATTTTGGGTATTCACATTTGTTTAGAAAAATAAGCTTTATAAAACCCAAGATATTGAACATTATTCAAAGAACAATTTTTCTTCCAATTCCCACCACTTTTACATTTAGTACAAAAAGGGTCTCTGGATGGAATAAAATAGTTTTTTCTAAATAGGTTTTCTGTGAGTATAACCTACTCCAGTAGTATTTCCTTGAGGTTTTATTTGAGAATAAATCTTGTCAAAATTTTATTTACCATAAGTAAAGTTTTCAAGAAGTTTCTTAAGGGAATATATTTCGGATTTTAGTCTTATGACTACATTCCTTTCCTCATAGATTATTTTCTTAGAGTTATATTTTTCCTCAAAAACATTTATTTTTAAAATAGCATTCTTAAAATCTTTAGAAAGTTTTTCTTTTTTATAATTTACTTCCTTAAGGTCTTTATAAAGTTTTTCTAGAATCTCATTTTTATCTTCAAGATCTCTAGAGAGTTCTGAAATCTATTTTGTAAGAACTTCTTCCCTGGTATTTACGATGTCTAATTTATTATAAGTTTTACAATTTTTTGCTTCTAACAACTTGGAAAATCTAGATACTTCTTCATAAGAAGGTATTTCTTCATTATCTGAAGATGAATTATCTTCATTAGATGTAATATCTTCAGAATAGTAATTCTTATCAAGAGATAAATTTTTTAAAGCCTCGGAAGAGTATACCTTGTCCATAAGACATGTATTTGGGAAAGAAGTAGTAGCAATGAATCCAATATTTTTTTGTGCTAATGATTCATATTCAGAAGATTCACTTCTCGAAGAGTCTCCCTAGCTAGAACTCTAAGTATTGTTTTCTTTAATACTTTTATTGTTATTTGAACGATATAACTTCTTCTTGTTTCTTTCTGAATTTCTGTCCTTCTTTTCCTTCTTTTTCAATAGAGGAAAATCAGGTCTGATATGACCTGTTCTTCTATATTCATAACAAGTAACTTCCTCATCTTTCTTATCTTTGTAGTCTCTCTTCTTGAAATTATTCTGATAGTTCTTTTGAGATACTATCTTGTTCATTCTCCAAGAAATATTAGCTAATTCATTCTCAGACTTTTCTGTATCACTAGATTCTGACTGAATAGTAACTTTCTTTGACTTTGATCTAGTTAATCTTTCTGGAGTCTTAGCTTTTATATGTTTAGAAGTAGTTGTAAAAGAAAATCCTCCATTCCCATTCTTCTTTTTAACATTATCATCATCTCTCTTCATTCAATTCTCATGCTGAAGAAGAGTTCCAAACAGCTCATCTAAGGAAATCTGGGTAACTTTATTCTTCTCATCAATTGTTTTCATCTTGGATTCCTACTCATTTGGCATGATTTCTTTGATATTATCTACAAGGGCCTCATCATTCAAACCTTTTTCTCCCATAGACTGTAAGCTATTCATGATAGTCATAAACCGTTGTTGAACTTTGCTTATAGGTTCTCCATAAGGAAAGTTAAAGTCATGGTATTTAGCTCTCAACATAGCTCTTCTTGTCTCTATAACTTTAGAAGTACCAAAATGTGTGACTTCATGTTTCTTCTAGATATTGTTTACAGCTTCACATGAAGATATTTGAATATATATGTTCCTAGTCATGGAACATATCAATGTATTTTTTACTCTAAAATTTGCTTGATATTATGATTTCTCCTGATTAGTAAAATATCTCAATTCATTATCAGGAATCTTATAGTCTCTTATCAGTATTAGGTAGTTATCAACTCCAGTGTTAATAACAAAAGTCTTCATCCTATATCTGCAGTACTTATAATCATTTCCATCAAAAATAGGAGGTCTGGTAGGATTTATATTGTCGATGGAACCAACATTTAAACCTTCCATCTTAAGGAAATTATTTCCACACAAACTTGTTAGTAATAAGAGTTTTTAAACCAAATAAAATATCCTGAGCAAGGAAAATAGAACTATAGTATCTCTAAGAAAAATATGAATCTGAACTTTATGAGTCCAAATATCTGATTCGAAAAAAAAATGAATAAGGAGATTTCTCTTCTGAATCTAATTGTGAGATTAATTCAGATTTAAAAAAACTCTGAAGCCAATTATTAAATTGGTTCAGGGTACAAGGTAACCTACTCTGATACCAATTTTTAGATCGATAGTATGATAGATATGATACTGATTGTAGTACCAAACTATGATGTAGATACTCAATATACAAGAGGGGGTGAATTGTATACTTAAAAATCCTTTAGGAAATTTTGTATAAACAAAATTTACAACACCTCTAAGTTCTACTAATTTGCTTGATTCTGGAAAAGTGATTCTAGAAATGAAACTTAACAAAAGTTACAGCTACAAAGATTCTACCTTAAAGCGCATAGAATCCTATTTAATCAGAGTACAATTTTAAGGAAGTATAAGATAGTTATACTTTCCTCAACAACAAAAATTATAGTAGAAAACAAAATTGAAACTCTACAAGTAACAATTACTAAATATTTTAACCCAAAGAGAAGGGTATCCAACAACCTTGGATAAAGGTACCTTGATTTATACATTCAAGAAAGTTTGTCTTACCCAAACCCAGGTAAGCCCTCATTCCAAAGATCAGTATCTGTCTTGCTATCCCCACAAGCCCTTGATTTGTAAGGAAATCGGCACATCTGACTTCACAACCTGAAGTCTCTGATTTTAAGGAAATCGTACCTCTTCACAAAGCAATTCTACACGAAGAAAAGTTTGAACAATCTATTCAAACTTTCTGCACGAATCCTGAGAGTTTATAAGAGCCTCTCTCTCTAGAAATCATTTCAACAACATGTAATCTCTAGATTCATAGAACCGTCAAAAGTTAAAGTTTTGTGTCCCGTCGTGAGATCTTTTAAATGATCTCTTATTTGTAGGCACGACTTCAACAGTCGGCTCCCTCCTCCAACGGTCATATTTTTCCTTGAATTTCAAAGGGACATGTACACGTGTCACTCAAACAACGGATAGTTAGTAACTGAATGCACGACATTGTTTTGTAATCAAAACATGAGTAAGCAAAAATATGGTTACATAACCAAAATCAATTATTCGGAGTGTAAGAAAAAATAGTTCGGAGTCTAACCAAAAATACATTCGGAGTCTATAATATAAGGATATTCTGAATCTGTTTTTCAAGGAATTAGGAACCTGAATTCTATAGAATTCCAGAGTCTGAATTTCAAGGAAATTCGGAATATAGATTCACAAGAATTCGGAGTCTAAATTCAGAGAGTTCAGATTCTGAATTCAGAGAGTTTGGAGTCAAAACTCATAAGAGTTCAGAGTCTGAATTTAGAGAGTTCAGATTCAGAACTCAAAAGATTTTGGAGTCTGAATTCAGAGAACTCAGAACTTGAATTCGAATCCTGAAAAAAGAATGATCTATTATCTAAGTATTATATGATTCCAAGGTTTCAGATATGAATCCAAATTTTACACTTAGACAAGATAATGAAAAATTAAAAACATGGTAAGGATAAATTTCCTTGGGGTAGGAAAATTTTCTTTATTAAGGTAAAACACAGGGTAAAATGAATTTTTCCTTGAGATAAGGTGTTTTTGATTTTCAAAACATAAGGAATGGTAAAGTCATAAGGAAACCTTATTGACTCAATAATCTCCCCAAACATGAAGGATTGGAAAATTCATAAGGAAACCTTATTGACTCAACACCATCAACTCAGTAGGTGTCATTCTATAAGAAGTAATAAAAATGGCCATCATTCTAGGGAGCATTTCAATAGTGAACTCGGCCTATCTCTGGGGTGGTAAACCAGAAAAATCACCTAGAAAGACCTTGAGGTATATACCCACAACCAAAGGTAGATTAGTTCCCAAACAAGGGTTAATGATATCAAGAAACATCTCTGACAACTGTCACAATATTTCCCAATCATAAGGAACAATAGGTCTCGCCCATCCCGATATAGGGTCCCACTCACCCAGAAAAACATGAGTGGCCCCATCGAAATATAAGAACTGAACTTGATGAAAATATCATTTGATCCGGTCCTTAACACTAATCATCCAATCCATTCCAATAATCAAGTCAAATATTCCTATATCAAGAATTTAAAAGTCACATACCACCTCAAAGTTGGCTATCATCACCCAACCCATGGGACACTTGAATCCTTGTTCGAACCTATTTCCCAATGGTGTGGAAATATACAAAAAAATGAAATAATCTCTGAATTAAAGAACCACACATAAACTAACTTTTATGATATAAAATAATCACAAGTACATATATAAACAAATCTATCACCATAGAATATGAAATAAACACCGTAACTCTAATTGTGGTTGCCCTACTTCAGATTCATCTAGTGCATACTCCATAACATAAAGACGTCTAATATAATATCCTCCTTGATATTCCTTATCCACATAAACATCCCCCTTATCCTAATTATAAGACCCACCACCCATGGAAGAATTATTATGAACCTTTAATCCATTGGTGAATGTGGATCCAAACTTAATACCTTGGGAAATCCTGTCACAAAATGTTTCAGATGGCTAAACTACCCACAATGATGAAAAGTCTTGAGGGTCTCTGCATAATTAGGCTTGGTATGGCTAGGACACCCACACTGGTAGCAAACAATCAGCTATTTTCTAGACAATGTTTCTAAAACCGGTCCTGAAGAAAACTGGCTACCCTTGCGCTTCTTTTTCTATCCAGAAGATACACCCCGGTTAATAACTTCACCAGATGAAGCCCCACCCAAACCTATCTTCCCATATATTTATTCCATAGAAAAATATTCTTTTTCCACCACCTCCATAAAGGTCATAAGTCACATGATAATCAATATTAACCAAATATTAGGCCTCAGACCCAACTCAAACCTCTGAGCCTTTAGGTACTTATTAGCGATGAGCTCCAACTCTAGATGTACCAACTCAAAAAAATGGATGGAATAATCTAGTATGGTATGCTCTCCTTTCTCTAATTTCATAAACTCATGGGTCTTTGCTGCACATAATGTCTCAAGGTAAAGCTACTGATTGAATATTTTCTTTTAAATAAGTCCAGGTAAGATCCTTGTGCAACATAACTTGCACAATAGAGTCCCATCATATCATTCACAGTCCCTTGAGCATATATTGTTGAAATAGTGGGTACCCTAGACCCAAATATGCAGTAATTTTGATTACTATATCTTGTGTATAGTTAGTTATACTTGATTTCATCTTACCATTATAGTGTAGATTTTTCTACATCCACTATTGAAATGGTAGTGTCCAAAGATTAATTATCATTTCAAGAGATTATAGAAGACCTCGGGTTATAATGAGAACCTCGAGATACTATGACTTTAATCTTAAATATGTGTTTTGTGGTCTAGATATATCTTACTGACTAGATACAGTAGATGTTTGACTATCATGTGATGGGGGCTAATAAGAATTGAGACTTCTTCTCATGAAGTTCGCACTTGGTGATCTCTAGTAGTGAGATCATGAGGACAGACCCGCCAATAGGAACACCACATGTTTTGGGTGTCATTGGTAATTCCTATCAATGGACATGTGTATTGGTCTCCTGTCTTGAGACCATTACCAATGTATATAATTTTATTGCGTACTTTGATGTAAAGAAAAACCATGGTATTGAAATTGTGGCGAGGTAGCTTGTGTTGGGTGTGTCGTTGGTGGTATGACATTGGTTGAATGGTCAAGAAATGATTTGTCACTTCCAAGTTTAGGATGTTGTATATCTTAGGCCTGGTAGATCAGGATAGTGTTGCCTTCATAAGACTTTTTCCAAATTTGTTGAAAGGTAAATCCATCCAGATATATCAGCAAATAATAAAGAAAGAAAAAGGATGATGACACAAGTGTGCATCCTACTTTATGAGATATTTAATGACAAATAGATTATAGTACACATTTAGTGTTCGTAAGTTGGTTTTCATTGCTATGACAATCCTTATCTCTTTAGGGGCCATGATGGGTGACTCTGCTCTCAGTCTGTGGATTTTATTCACTGTTATCGAGATAAGGGACTAGAGGGTCACACACAATAGCATATTCAAGAATCTTCCCTATTCAGTTGAATAGGTATATGGACATAGTGGACCCCACCACAGGGGTCTGAGTGTTGTCCAAAGTATCAATCACCAAAATAATTAAATAAATTCATTAATATTGAAGTTATGAATATTTGGGATTGAATTTATTTAATGTATTTACAAGCTTAGTAAATATGAGAAAAATATTAATCAAACGAATATTATTTTAATATTCAAGGTTCATTTAATATTTTTTGGGATAGCTAGTCGAGTTAAATGGATCTATTTTTATCACATAATATATTTTATATATATTACAAGTATGTGATAAAATAATAAATAATATTGACATAGTTTAGTTCATTGTAATTATTTATTATAATGGATGTCGAAATAAACAGGGGCCAGGGAACCCAACCGGGTATTTAGCAACACCACTATAAATAGAGGAGGATCTCCCTCTCCTGGGTAACTATACTAACTATTCATTCACTTTCATGGAATGAATAATGAGAGTCTCTCTCTCCTCCCTCTTTATAGAGACAGAAGCAGATGATCTAAGATCTAGGATCAAGATCTTCCTCAGGCATCGAAGGGATCTTGATGCGGGATCTTCGGGACGTCGAAGACATCATCAGATAACCATGTTAGTACTCGGAATTTGACGATCGATGTTCCAGCAGATTTTTGAAGTGTGTGTGGATAATCTATAGGTATCTTGCTATGGATTCTTTAAGTATCGATTGCCAGCAATGAGTTGCAGTCGAGCGCATCTTCGAATTAGAAACAGGTATCTTTTCAGTTTATTTTATTCTATTTATAATTTACGTGAGATCGTAGGACCTTATTCGGGATCGAATCATCATCATCGACAAGTTCTGTTGACCTGCTGATGAAAATTTTAAAAACCCCCACCCACCGGCTTCCGCTGCGGGCCCTGGAACCTTTCATTGGTATCAGAGCGATCGTGTAGATTTTTTTATCCTAGAAAATTAAATTTGTATTACAATTAAGAATAGGGTTCAAAAACGGTCCTAGTGGTTCAAACTGCGCGTCGATCCGATCTCGAATGGCCAAGATATGACCATTTTAAATTTTTGGATTGAATCAAATTCCTGGTTTGATATCAGGTATTATTTTCATTCATTCCGAAGAAACAATCAAGTTTAGATAGGTTCATCAAAAATAATTAAAATTATATGAAAATTATAAATTTTACAATTTTTCTTAATTTTCATAATAATTTTATTATTATTATAATATTTATTTTATTATTATAATACTATAATAATAATAAATTATTGTTTTATTATAATAATTTTATTACTATTAAATTAAAATTATATCATGTAGCCATTATAATTTTGGTGTGTGGAAAATTTTTTGAGGAGACTTAACCTTCAAAAAAAGGGAGGAGGAAGAGACTTCAAAAGAAGTCATTAAAAAATAAAAAAATAAAACTGAAAAAGGGGGCGGTGTATGAAAAAAAAGGGCATCACCTGGGGTCCACGTGGATCCCAGGTCTTCTTCCTCTGCATGTCGCGGTAGGAGAGCTACAGCAGGCCCCCACCACCCAAACCAAACGGTCGTTGCCTGACCAGCTCGAGCCGCCACGCACTGCTCCCCTCGACGACACCTCCGCCTTCACCGGCCCTCTGTCCCACAACACCGGAACTGTCGCCCAGCACCTATAACCCAGCTCCTGTCAGAGCCATCCCCTACCTCCCACCCACTCCAGATGTCTGTGCACCTTGCTCAAAGTTGCCTCCCTGAAGCGGCGCCAGCCATCCTCAGCCGCCCCAGGCGCCCTCGCACCGCTGCCCCCCCTGTCCAGGCCGGACGCAGTGCTGCTCCGCCTCACTGCAAACTGATGGCGCCGGCTCCCCACTCCGCACTTCCCTAGCTCGGTAGACGGCCTCACCACCGTCACAATGCCTGGCTCCGAACTCCACTGCTATGGACCAGCGACTTCATCGTCTTCAGACGAACTCAGGCACAGGTAACCCCTAACACCTCTTGCAGGTTCCGATTTGTCTCGAAACAGCACCGGGCAGATCTGTCTGACCAAGTTTGGGTCTGGGCGGACCTTTCTAGCCTAGATAATCCATGCACGGGCTATGCCTGACCCGTTACGGGTCTGTGCAGGTTCATCATGACCCGCAATGGGCCAGAGTAAGGTTTTGAGACCCGTTTTTTAATTTCAATTAATATAATTAATTAATTTAATTATAAATTTAATTAAATTAATTGATATATTAATTATGTTTCTAATAAATAAATTTCAATACCCATATAAAATTAATTCAATTTGATTATTAAATTTAATTAAGTTAAATTAATTTAATTTTGATATTAAAATTAATTAATTTGTGGACCAATAAATAATTAAATTATTTTAATTATTAAATTAATTTAATTTAATTTATAACCCTCATACTTAAATTAATGCAATTTAATTTTATCCCGCATTGTTTTATCCGCCTGCTAGTATTGAGTACCAACCCTTGTATGTATGCATTTAATTAATTATTTAATTAATTATTTTAACTACATGCGATGATTGTAATTAATTAAATATATGGTATGTGCATCGTCTTTCTTTTTTGTTAAAATGTATAAGGTCTTGCGCGCTCAATTTTTTCTTGATGAACATTTATATCCCTAGTTCTACTCTCCTGCATGCGAGTATCTTTGTACTTCGGACAAAAATAGTGAACGACGTGGACCCCGCCAATATGTGGCGGTGTATGTTGATCAAGACGATGCAAGACGACACGTGGATTCCGCCAAGATGAGACAGTACTCCAAGACATGACGTAGACCCTGCTAAGACGAGGTGATACTTCAAATGCGAAGTGAACAGACAAGATGGGGGCAAGCTATATTATGAGTCAAGTTTCGACTCAGGTATTATTCTCTTAGGTCATTTAGATGCTAAATTCCAGTCGAGTAATAGTTTACCTTTATACATTTATTTATTATTTTATTCATTTATAAACAACAGGAGAAATGCATAAAATAATAAATAATAAAATTCATGAAGAAGCGGCGTATGTTTTTCTATTAATGTTCAATTGTGAGAACGACAACATAGATGAACAAGATTAATATAAATGGATTAAATTCATCAAGATAAAAATATAAAAACCCTCAAATAAATATTAAGTCATAACATCCTTCCATCATTCAAGTTTGAACAAAACCGGGTGTTTGGGGTGTCTGTCATACCATAGCTGAGGGTGCCTCTTACTACCGGGGAGTTCTTATAAGAGTGCTGGGTCAACTTAACTAAAATTATAGAAAATAAATATAAATAGATAGATTTTTTAATTTTAGAGGTAAACTTTGAGTAAATCAGATTATGATTTTTGAAGTTGGGACTTCACTCAACAGATCAAGGAACTGTGAGTTAATGCGGTTGTCCAGCCAAAAGCCTACCTTAAACCCACCAAGTAGTGGTGTAGCCATATCTTGTAGACTATGAGGGAGGTTCAGGGTTCCTTTCCACTATAATAATAAAATGATAGAGTATTCCTAATCTAGTATAGAGGGTTCCTAGAATTCAACAAATTATTGGAAGACATTTAATGATTAAATTAATCGGTAATGTCACATTCGGTAATCAACATAAAAATTACTAATCTACTAAAGTTTATTCGTAGAGAGTGGCAAGTAATACTAAAATAAAACTGAAATAAATATTGGACAAAGTTAATGTCCAAACAATCACAAAATTACAAGTGTGGTATAGGCGCTTGTGCACATTACTACTGTAATAGAAATTCAAGGTGCTTGTGTCCCAACCTGTTAATCCACCTCAGGAAGTGTGGGTGTAAATGCTTACAGGAGACTCATGAATCAATCATATGATGGTTGTGTCATAATTCTATCATCAATGTCTGATATTAGTTGTGGTTGCTACATCATGACTTGGATGATGATTACATATAGTCTCATCTCTAAGAAGTTTCTAAGGAGAAAGCTAAGTAAGATTTGAATGTGATGATTGAACTCAGTTTGTGTATAGTGAAAGACAGTTCACAATCTTTCATGGCATCCCATTCATATACCTTTTACACCTAATTAATCTAGTTTCATTTAAGGATACAAATGAACAATATAGAGTAAGTTCTTCATTTCCTTTAAGGTAACAATCACAAAGTAATAAGAATATTAAAGAAAGTATCATCTTTTGTTCTTATGGTGAATAAATTGAAAGACAAAGTGAAATGTACAATGGTAAGTGCAATTCCAAAGGCACATTTACTGTGTATTTTAACAACGAGGTTGGTTATTTAACAGGAGGTTATTTTCATCACATATTAGAAATAAATTTATGGAAGTTTAAAAATTCAATGAACTGAAATACAAGAAGAAAGTACCCGCTTCTAATTCAGGTATATTCATCAATATAAATTAATGTTTCTAACATACTTATTGGGTATTTAATATAATATTCTGATAAAATATTTGTATTCAAATATAGTAACCAAGTATAGGAACATTATAAGAAGTAAAGTGTCTTCTCCAAATAGTTGAGAAAGGGTGATTCCTAAGTCAGTAGTGAGAAACACATAACTTCTAATTACCAAGTGAATGATTTTAGTTGAACAAGTTCTTGAGTATAACCAAAAAAATTATATCATGTGTCCATTTGGTCATAATGAGACATTATTCTAAGTTCATGAATGAATGTTGTTTGTGGTATAATACACTCAACAAATAGTTCAGAAATACTTAAATCAAAGGCAATACATGATGAATATAAAATGTAAGACTTACCCAGTTGTGGAAAGATAGTTCTTTGTCAAGTAAAACTAAAATTGGACATTAAGAATATACCCATTATGGTATTTATGTTTGGAATAGCTAAACACCTGTGGTATTACTGATGTCTTTAGTTTAGACAAAAAAACATTTAGAAATAAAGGTATGCCACAAAGCTTTTTGGAATTAGTTCAACAAGAGAGTGTGATCTATTCCAAAGGAAAGCAAGAAGTAAATATACTTCATAAGATTCCTTTAAGTTTTTAAGGAATTTGATAGTGAAGTATATGCACAGTTAGAAGATATAAGTTGCTTTGGATTGGTATGTCGAAGAATATCTTGACTATGCAATCATCGATCATGATAATGTAGCGTGGAGTAATTCCTAAATGCATGTTACCTTATCTACATCATGATATTGATTTTAATAAGAAGTATTAATGATGAGTCTTACATATTAACATTTATCAACAAAATATAGCATGGATTAATTCCTAAACGCACCTTTTATACATCAAAGTTATGATGTAAGTTGTATCAATGTTACCACCTGCAATAACTTCCATCATATTTCAAGATGTGATTTGTAAATAATGGTGAAATCCCATAACCAATATACCAACTAAAAATTATAAATGGATATCATACGAGTCATAGTATGATGAAAATCCATTATGTCATAGATCATGTGTTAGGATGCAAAGAGTTTGTTAAAATATTACCAAACATGCATCAAGCTAAACACATGGTGCATCTAAGTAAATATCCTAAAAGTTTCTTAGGATATTACATTAATCCCTAAGATAGAAAATATATAGTCAGGCATTATATGAAATTTCTATATAAGGGTGCATATCTCTATTAGAGATAGTGGGAGAAAGATTGACTTGGGTTTAGTCAATGATTTAGATGGACAAATGGTTGGCATAGGAACAAATTCCAAAAGTACATGTGGAAGTGGCATGTTCCAATGATACATACTGTGTAGGAAGGATGAAACCATGGTGATGGTTTTATATTCACCACAGTTGGTGATAAATTATTTATTGAGAATAATAAATCCTACAAGAAAGAAGTATATGACAATTAGCTAATATTGACAAGATTGATTAAAATTCAATAATGGATTCCATGTATAAAATTGAAAGGGGGATTATAAATTGAATACTATGGTGGGTATTCAAATGAGATGATACATGGATGGTACAAACCTGGTACCAATAAGTCTTGATTGGTTATACCAAGTCGGTATGCCTAAATCCGTTAGAATTTTACTTGTCATAGCCAACTTATAAGATCATTAAATTGGTCATTGGATGTCAAAATCATCTTTTGTGGAAGGTGTCTACATGACACAACCAGAAAGGGATGATGACACCATCAAAAGACAATGTAGTTTGAACGTTACTAGAATCCATTTCTAGATTAAAGTAAGCAACAAGATCTTAGAGCATTCATTGGGAATGAATCTTTTCCATGTGTCTGCCAAATGTTAGTGGGAGCGCCAATTTTTTCCAAGAGAAATATGTTCGGAAACATATGTAAAACATATCTTGGTCTTACAGTTAGATAATACAAGTTTAAAAGTAATTATCTAGTGATTGAATTAAATTAGCAACCTAAGTTCTAGGAAACTGAATCTATCAAAGTATATTTAATGGTTTCTTGGACCTAGTTAATTGTACATAAAGTGGAATTGTATTGAAAAATACAAGTTTGAACATTTCAAGTTCAGAATTGTTGTCAATGTCACATGGATTAATCTCTACAGGTTGACATGTTCGGAACATGGGAAGTGATTAAAGTTGTGATTTGATTTCCATGCACTTCAGCAATGGATAAATCACGTATGCCATAATATGTACAAGAATTGATACTGCCATGATATACTTTATTGTAGACATATATCATTTTTTTCCAAGAGCACTGAAAGTGAAGTAGTCAGAACTTTTATCTTATACTTCAGCAAGTACAAATGATATGTACCTAGTATATGTAGAATAAGGTATACTAGTTTTGGTGGGACACAAACTAGTAATCCTTATATCAATTTGATCTAGTATCGTAATTAGGTTAAGGTGATGAGCGATTCAAGCTCATAAAATCTAGTGGTATCCATCCCTACAAATACCAAGTATGTTGAAGCTTCTAAGGTAGCTAAGAATTAGTTAAATACAATGATTTTTCCAGTTCTTGGAATCACACCTAGTGAGAAAATTATTATCATAATTATGATATTATTACTAGAAAAGTTGTCAAGGTATGAAAATGGACAAAAGTGAAATACTCGAGGATACCTTATCTTGAGAAGTTTTAATCAAGGAGATGAGGTTGCGTACAACAGCTATGCCATATGGAAAAAATGTGGCAGGCCCATAAGTTAAAGTCATAACTCAGCAGAAGCATGATTTTATCATGTGTGTAGCTAACAAGTTTGGTTAGCAAGTTGGCTCTAGTGCAAGTGGAGTGTTGAAATAGTGGGTGCCCTAGACCCAACTATGAAATAATTTTGATTACCATATCATGTGTGCAGTTAGTTATAGATAATGTCATCTTACCATTATAGTGTAGATTTTTCTGCATCCACTGTTGAAATGGTAATTTCCAAATATTAATTATCATTTCGAGAGCTTATAGCAGATCCCAGGATATAATGAGAATCTCGAGATACTATAACATTAATCTTAAATATATGTTCTATGGTCTAGATAAATTTTACTAACAAGACATAGTATATTTCTGACTATCAGGTTCTAGCGGATCATAAGAATTGATACTTCTTCTCATGAAGTTCGCACTTGGTGATCTCTAGTAGTGAGATCAAGAGGACAGGCCCGCCAATAGGAACAGCACATGTTTTGGGTGTCATTGGTCATTCCTATCTATGGACATGTGTATTGGTCTCCTAACTTGAGACCATTACCAATGTATATCATTTTATTTCATACTTTTATGTAAGGAAAAAACATGGTATTGAAATAGTGGAGAGGTAGCTTGTGTTGGGTGCGTCGTTGGTGGTATGACATTGGTTGAATGGTCAAGAAAGGATTTGTAACTTTCAAGTTTAGGAAGTTGTATATCTCAGGACAGGTTGATTATGATGGTGATGCCTTAATAATTATTTGGCCAAAGCAGTCGAAAGGTAAATCCATCCAGATAGATAAACAAATAACAAAGCAAGAAAAAACACAATGACACAAGTGTGTGTCCTACTTTATGAGATATTTAATGACAAAAAGATTATAGTACACAGTCAGTGTTCATAGGTTGGTTGTAATTTCTATGACAATCCTTATCTCCTTAGGGTCCATGATGGGTTTCTAGTCTCTGCTCTTGGTCTATGGATTTTATTCACTGTTATCGAGATAAGGGATAAAAGGGTCACACACAATAGCATATTCAAGAATCTGTCCTATTCAGTTGAATAGGTATATGGACATAGTGGACCCCCCCCCCATAGGGGTCCGAGTGTTGTCCAAAGTATCGATCACCAAAAGAATTAAATAAATTAATTAATATTCAAGTTATGAATATTTGGGATTGAATTTATTTAATGTATTTACATGTTTAGTAAATACAGGATTGAATTCTTTACTATTTATCATCTTTCTAAAGTAATTTGTGATTAATCCTGAATAGAAAATTTTCCAAACATGATTCTAGGTCTGAGGCTAGTTATAAGAATGTAGTCCTAATCATGGTATGATTTAATCATCTAAATTGATGGATTCATGTAACCCTGATTGGGAAAAATTGTGCCTACCCAGTCATAATGAACCTGAGCAAGGACTGATCTCTTCCTCTACTTCCTATAAATTGATTTCCTTTGCAAAAGCCCTCGCTGGATATTCTACAGCATTGCCACCTCAACACAAGCCCCCTATAATTAATCATTCGGGGGAGGGATCAATCACAGTTGTGGCTGACCCGAATGCGATTAAGCAGTGGATGGACTACTGCAAGTTTTATGTGATTGGTCGAATCTCTTATGAATGAGGAGTGAAGACTTGGGATTATTCTAACCTCAAGGATCACATATCTCACTGCTATAATTTCTCCACCTGCCGTCTCATCCCAATTGGTAAGGGCTACTTATAACTTATATTGCAAACTTAAGAAGACCTTAATGCAGTTTAGCGGCTGGGAACACTCAATCTCAAACCAGGAATTCTTCAGATCTCATAATGGGATCTGAATTTTAATCCTTTCACCCAAAAGATCTCTATTTATCAAGTCTAGGCAAGGATACATGGACTCTCATGGATCTACTGGAATCCAAAAATCATGAATGGTCTGGCTTTCAGAATTGGGAATCCTCTTAGAATTAACCAGCGTACGCTCAATGGAGACCTTGGACTCTATGTGCGTGTCCTTATTGAGATTGATATGGAGTTACCTCCTCCAGAGCGGGTGTTATTGGATGTTAATGTACATATAATTGAGATAAGTTTTGAATTTGAAAACATTCCCAAATATTGTGGGCATTGTAGGATGATCGGGCATGCTATTGATAGGTGTAGACTGGTCCAGAAGCTTTCTAATCCTTCCCCCAGTACACCAAGGGAAGTCCTGTGAGTCAAAAATACCACCACAAAGCAATATGTTAAAAAGGATAACAAGGATCATCCCAAAAAGGTCAACTGGGACAACACCGTTGAATCTAGCAAGTCCTAGGCGGAACTAGTGGAAGAGGAGGACTCACCTGTGACTGTTAATACACAAGCTACAAATGGCATTCCAAAAGTTGTAGACAATCTGGATGGAAGTTCTGATGAGACTCTTATTTTCCAAATCCTTTCTGATGATATCTTTTCATATTCCCTCAATTTGAAGTTTGGAGATTTTACTATGGACTTCGTTTACTCAGAACTGATTTATTCCATCAATCTGGATACCGATATTGAAGTTGAATTGATTCTGATCCCCCAATCTAAATAGAATTCTGAACCTTCCCTACCTCAACATAGAGAAATCCAAGAAGCAGCCTCTTCCCCTAGTCAGGTAGACCCTCTAAGAAAGGATGGGAATACTCATAAGGTGGGTATGAATAGTACTCCAAAGTAGGTCATGTCTCTCAATAGTGCAACTAAAAGGGAACTGAGGAGATCTGAGATAAAACTGAAGGGGAAAAATGCCCCCAACATTGATCAATGTTGAGAATCCTTTTTTGGAACTTCCAGGGGCTGGCCAACCCTGGCACCATGAGTTCCTTAAGGCTACTAGTGTCCAAGCACAAACCAACTCTCATAGGCATTTTCGAGCCTAAAACTAATGGCAGAAATGCAGTAATTTCTCTTGAACGAAATGGTTTCTCCCTCCTCAGTTCTATGCAAGACTCTTCTTCCTTGGACAGACTCTGAATTTTTGTTCATTATAGTATTATAAATCTGAATATAGTTTGAGTGGATGAGAAAATACTCACTTGTAACTTTCTCCACTCAGGTCATCTCTCTTTATGCTCTTTTATTTATGCACACAATAGTTACATTGGAAGAAGACCTCTATGGATTACTATCAATGAGCTGTCAAATACCATTTAGGAACCCTGGGTTCTCATGGGTGACTTCAATGCCATCTTCAAAGCGGATGAGAAGCTAGGACATGCCTCCAGTGCTATTTCGACATGGGAATCCAGAGCCTGTGTTGAGGAGTCCGACTTGATTGAATTCAAGCTTATTGGTGCCAGATACACCTGGTATAGGAAGCATCTTAGTGGCATAAGAGCAAGCATAATTGATCGTGCTTTTGGTAATGAAGCTATTCTTGGTTGTTGGAAAACCATCTCATGTATCAATCTTGCGAAGCATAATTCAGACCATCACCCAATTCTCACAACCTTCATTGACAAAGGAGATAGTCAGCCCATTCCCTTTCGGTTTAATAATGTATGGACCACTATTCCAGAATGCTCTCATATTGTGAAGGATACTTGGACCATGAAAGATTATAATAATAGTCCTATTTCCTGTATTTTTAAGCTAAGGTCCCTCAAATCTAGGATGAAACAATTGAGTAAAAAGAAATTTAGTTTGCTTGATCAAAAAATTGATGCTCTCGAGAGATCCCTTCATGGAATCCAGGAAGATATCACTAAAGGAATATTTTCTAGGGATCTCACCCAAGAGACTAACGTGTCATCTGAACTTAATTCCCTCATCAAGCTTAAGGATAACATTCAAAAGGAACTCTTTCAAGTTAAATGGATTACAGAGGGAGAGCGCAACACAAAATTCTTCAATGCACTTCAAAGAGTTAGAAAATCCAATCGTCCCTTATCTATGCTGAAGGATGGTGATATTATTATGGATGAAAGGCATAACCTCTCAAATCACATTGTTTCCTATTACATGAACATTTTCAATGGTCCTGGGAGAGCTGAGGGAATTATGGATGGAATCATTCCCACTCTGGTCACTGAAGCTGATAATCGATCTCTTAATTTTGTCCCACTGGACACTGATATTAGAGATGTTGTTTTTGGTCTCAATAAAAAAAGCTCCCTGGGTTCATATGGCTTCACAAATCACTTTTTTCAGTTCTATTGGGATATTATCAGCTTTGATGTTTACAGACTCGTTAATCACTTCTTCACTGATGGTTCTCTCTCTCAATGCTTCAATGCCTAGTTTATTTCCCTTATCCCAAAGGTAGAGAATTCTAGTGATATTTATTAATTCAGACCAGTTTCTCTTGTCAACACAATTTATAAAATCATCACAAAAATTCTTGCCACTAATCTTGCTCACATTTCTGGAAATATCATTTCTTGGAATCAATTCAGGTATGTCAAAGGGAGAAAAATCCAGGATTTCCTTCTCACTACCTATGAGTGTGTGAACCTCCTCCAGAAATCTATAAGGGGTGGAAATATTTCTCTTAAATTAGACATCAGAAAATCCTTCGATACTATTGACTAGAAATTCATTGGCTGAATTCTCCATGATTTTGGATTTCATATGAAGTTTATAAATTGGGTCAAAACTCTAACAGCTTTTCCCACATCCCCATTCTCATTAATGTATCCCCGGAGGGTTACTTTAAGCATTCTAGGGGTGTTAGGAAAGGTGATCCACTCTCTTCCATTTTTTTGTGATCACTGAAGACTACCTTAGTAGACTCCTCCTGCACATTACATGCACAGGTGAACTCAAAACAATCATAGCTGCAAGAGGTATCTCTGCACCCTCTCACCTTCTTTTTACTGATGACATAATTATTTTCACTTAGGGTGATAGGAAAAATATTCAAAATATCCAAAAGTCCATTATTTATTATGAACATGTTTCGGGACAGGAGGTTAACTGGAGCGAATATTTTATTTATTTTGGGAAAAATATTGCTGCCTCAAAAAAATCTTGCATGATGAGTGACCTGGGCATTCAAGAAGGGACTCTTCCCTTCAAGTATCTTGGAGTCCCTATGTTTTTTGGTAGACCGTGTTCTTATCATATTGTTGAATTTGTGAGCCAAGTCAGAATAAATCTCTCCTCCTAGAAGGGAAAGGCGCTTTCAATGGCAAGAAGGCTTTGCCTTGTCAAACATATGGCTATTTTGAAACTGGTTTATTCTTTTATGGTGTATTCCTGGCCTGCCTCGGTGATCAAGACTTTGAATTCCATCATGAGAAATTTCGTGTGGATCGAAAGTATCCTCGAATGGAAATCTATTACTAACTCTTGAAAAATATGTAGTATGAATCATGATAAAGGTGGTCTTGGAGTCAAGAACCTTGAGATCTTTAACCAATCCTTGCTGGAACAATTTATTTGGAGGCTTATTAATAATAAGGAACATCCTCTAGAATTCCTCAGATCCAAACTCCTTAAAAGACTCATTGAAGGGAATATGTCCTATCTTCAATCTTCTATCTGGCCTAGTCTGAAAAAAATCTTCCAGAATATCAGTTTCCACTCTCGCTGGATGGTTAGTGCTCACTCCTCCCTCAAATTTTGGAAACATAACTGGACTATCGATCCAATCATTGACAGAGTTGGAACTTCTTATCAGAATAGTGACTATAATTCCTCCATTAGGAACCGGATTGAGAATCATAATGACCTACCATTGCACATTTCTCACATTATTGATAACTATGATTTCCTTAGTCATGACCTCCTATTATGGGATTCTAGCTCTGATGGAATTCTGGACTCAAAGAGATACTATAATCACCTTATCCATGGTGGAAGCACAAGGCTGGAGGCCTTCAACAAAAAATGGTTGATGCCATCCCGGTTAACTCTGTTATGGCGCCTTCAACTCAAAAAACTCCCGGTTGATGTGAACCTTTAGTGGGTGGGAATTTCTTTATGCTTCAGGTGTGCTCTCTACCAGAAACACCGAGAGGAAATCAACCATCTCTTCCTCTCCTGTAATATTTCTGCATCCCTATGGAATGTGGTGTTTGATATCTTTGATCTACACTACCCGCAAACCAGCTCTCTCTCTTAGTTTTTGCTTGACCTACTTGTTGTCCAGCTATCAAAGCAGGTCTGTATCCTTTTTCTGGCTGCATGTGCAGAGGTTTTTCATATTTTATGGAACAGATGAAATAAATGTTAGCATGGTGTACTTTTTCTCAATCACAAAAATTCTATTTCCACTGTCTTTTTTGTGGCTCAAAAAGCCAATTCCCTGCATGATGATTGTTGTCATAACTCGGCCAGGGATCTTGCGGCCCTTAGGAAGCTCTACCTTCAAGGTAATTACCCTAAACCTCTTAGAACCATTGAAGTTTTCTGGTTTTCTCCGTTTGTATGCTAGATAAAATGCATCATGGATGGAGCCTCGAGGGGAAACCCTGGACCTGCTAGATATGGT
Organism: Viscum album; assembly: GCA_963277665.1. NCBI lineage: Eukaryota > Viridiplantae > Streptophyta > Magnoliopsida > Santalales > Viscaceae > Viscum > Viscum album. The sequence goes on from OY728156.1 coordinate 122,230,074, forward strand.
ATTACTTTCAGAGATCACAGTGGTGATTTTTTGGGGGGGGAACACAGCTCATGTGGTCATGCTACAACACTTGAAGCTGAAATGCAGGGCCTAATTAAATCTGTTGATTTTACTCAGCAAAGAGGTAGAATCGTGTTTGGTTTGAGCATGACTCAACTGCAATTGTCTAAGCAGTGAGGTTAGGACAAATACATCTTTCCTGGAAGATTACTACCAAATGGAATATAAGCTTGACTACCCTATATTCAATGAACTATATTATCACGCATATCTACTGTGAGGAAAATCAACTTGTTGATTCTCTTGCCAATAAAGGATACTTAGAAGGAACCTCCATACATTACTTCAACATACCAGGTGAACTGATGAACATTTTTCAACGTGATATATGTAAACTTACCTCTTTCTGGATCTTGTAGATTTGTATTTTAATAATATTAAGCCTTCTGCTTTCTTTTAAAAAAATACGAGAAAAATATTAATCGACCGAATATTATTTTAATATTCAAGGTTTGTTTAATATTAAGCGGGATAGTGATTCAAGTTAAATGGATCAGTTTTTATCATGAAATATATTTTATATATATTACAAGTATGTGATAAAATAATAAATAATATTAACGTAGTTTATTTCATCAGAATTATTTATTATAGTAGACGTTGAAATAAACGGGGGTCGGGGAACCCAACCAGGTATTTAGCAACACCACTATAAATAAAGGAGGAGGCACTCTCTCTTGGTTAACTATTCTAACTATTCATTCACTTTCATTGAATGAATAATGAGAGCCTCTCTCTCCTCCCACTTCCCAGAGAGATAAGCAGTTGATCCAATAGCTAGGATCAAGATCTTCCCCAAGCATCGAAGGGATCTTGATGTGGTGATTTTCAGGATGTCAAAGACATCTTCGAATCGCCACACTAGTACCTAGAATTCAACGATCAACATTCCAACGGATTTTTGAAGTGCATGTGGACGATCTAGAGGGATCATGCTGTGGATTCTTCAAGCAGTGATCACCAGCGATGAGTTGAATTCAAGAGTGCGTTCGGATTAGAAATGGGTATGTTTTTAGTTTATTTTGTACTCTTTATAATTTACACAAGATTCTCAGACCTTACCAGGGATCGGATCGTCGGCGTCGACAAGTTCCGTCGACCCGCCGATGAAAATTTTAAAATACCCGACCCACCGGCTTCCGTTGCGGGCCCCAAAACCTTTTATATATGTTGGAAAATAGGCTTTAGAGTCCTCAGGAGTCTTTGAGAAGTTAAATATCCTATAAATCCACTCAATCCACTCCTTATATTCCTAGGTTCCTTTGTCATTGTGGAAAATAGGTGGATTTTTCTTAGTGAATTCTGATCCATGATCCACCACATGTCCCAAGTTCCCAACACTTACATGATCTAGAGTATGAATTGTATAGATTATAGCTTCAACCAAATACGGATCCACTATAGGATTCACCTTCAGATCCTATCTCATAGATTCCACTCTTTGATTTGGAATATCTCTTCTCAATGACATTATCTAACAACCACGAGACAAAAAACCCATCAATCATGAGCAGATTCCAAGAATCATAATCCCACCTTCAAGTATTGATATCAAATTTTTAAAATGATAATAATTTAAAGAAATTATAAATTCTTAAAAACATGTATGATTCCTCAATAAAATAATAGTTCCATTTAAATAAACTTACTATATAGTTCATTTAAATAACCTCAAACACCAGGACTCAAACCTGGTAATAATTTTCCAACCAACCATGCAAACTCGAGTTCAAACATAGAAGTGATATGGTCAGACACCCTCCCACAATTACTACCTAAATTATAAAGGTCCTAACTCCTATCTTCCCAAAACTTAAAACGAAACTATGTCAGTTTTAACACACTTTAGGCTAAGCATACCTCTGATACCAATTTGTAATAAACCAACCCGAGTCAACTAGACAATCTAGCTAATTGGACCATTATATGGTGTGGTAAACAAGGATAACAGAAGAAAATCTTGAATAAAAAAAATATATACAATCAGAGTAAAAACTAGAAGAAGAAGAGATACAAAAATATCCATACAATCCAATCCAAACCACCTAAACTAGAAAATATGAAAAATTCTAGACCAATAAGTCTCTATGTGACCAATCGTCACCTCCATACCAACCCTCTATAAAGGCTACGACAACAAAAGAATCCAACATGCTACAAGATACCCTTCCCTTTACCTAGATCATATAATAAAAAATATACAACCACCCAAAGGGAAAAGTAGGTTGTGAGCACAAATCCTAGTAGGATACCACCACAAAGTATATACAAGGTCTAATAACAAGAAGGTAACAGTTCTATCTTTTAAAAAATAGTTTTCATAAGATTTTTTCATAAATAAAACCATTTTTAAAAATTTCCTTTAATTTCCATAAATGAATATTGTATTCACTAAATAATAATATATCAAGAATAAAAGAAAAACATATAAATTAAACATGTGAACAAATATCCATGAAATAACCCATCATGCGATAAACCAGATATAAAAGAAAAAGCATGCCATTTGGGCTCTAGCCTATGAGAATTCATAATAGACATAAAATAAGTCTAAACTATACCAATATTAAGTCCTTACATAGTCTATCAATATTATAAAGAAACCCCCAGTGGTTCCACACATAGTAGGGTCACCTATGTCTATTTCTCGATGCACCAAGGTTCCCAATGTGCCAAGTTTGTTCAAAAAAATTCCAAAATCATGCTCATAATTAATAAAACATTTTTCCATAAAATTAAATTCATTTCAACATTAACAAATAGAAATATAAAAATTATAAATACTTTAATAGATCCACCTACCTTAAGAATTATGGAACCCTATCCGCCTTTGACAAAGGAGATCAACAAATCACGGATCGACCTTCAATGGATAAGGCCTGATAAGAATCTGCAAAGGATCGATAGAAAAAAAATCAATTAACCATGAATTTTAATGAAAATTGTATTCAATGTTGTAGCTGAAATGAAAGAAACAAATAACCATAAGGAATGATTACATATAAGGATGCACCACAACCACAACAATGATCAATCACTGAACGAATGATCCTGAAGGAGTGGAGATCATCAAAATTTCCCAAAATCACCTAGGGAGAGCTCTGGATCATGAGAGGGAGGATGCGTAGTTTAATGAAGGGTTAACTACCCATATAACCCTAAAAGAAAAAATCCCAACTAATACATGGTGTGTAATCAATTCACGACATGTATTTCCTAATTAAAGAGTGTCATCAAAAAACGCATCGCCTCAGATTAAAAATCCAAACTTTGACCATTACACAACATGAATCTTGTTCAAAGCATGTAAACCTTTCATGAATTGCATGAGAATCACGGCATCTACCTGATGACAAATACATGTCATGTAACCATGAAATAATGTGTAAATATCCTCCAGACAACAGAAATCCCAAATTCTGACCAACTCTGGTGTTCTCTAAACTTAGGGAGAACCCTGAAAATCCATTAGCCCATTTATACCCATACTCCATTAATTCAAAAAAATATAAATTCCCAAACTTTAGTTCATTTTCCCTAGTAAAGTCACTCCATTCCTGAGAAGCCTATGATGCACCTATACAAAAAAAGAGAAACCAAAAATAGAAGATAAGGAATTCCTAAAGGAAGATAATGGGGTGTTACAAATCAGTTTTATGATTTCCATTATTCTTTGGGTTAAATGAGTACTTTATATTATTCTTTAAAAGGTACTTGATTTATAAATAAGTACTTATTTTTTTCTTCTATCGTACCTAATTTTTAAGTTATTATTTTTAATTCCACTACATGTTTGACTTTATTGGAAGGATTTAGAGTTCTAACAAAATTAAAATTCACTATGATTAAAAAAATTTACTCGAATATATGTTGTGGGTTTATAATTTGTGGTTTATCGAAACTTCATGCTTTCGGTAATTTCAAAATTTTAGGTGTGGATGAAAATCTTATGTTTTTTTATAAACTATAATTCACCCCCCCCCCCCACCCCATAGGTTTACCTGTTTGTCTATTTGGGACAATATAAATAAATTAAAAGAATTCATGGTGTTAGGACCAAACTGATAAGAAAGATTATCGTATTTAGTAATTGTCTTTTATTATCACGGAATTTTCAAAGAAGTAGAAATCACTTCACTTTTCTTTTGGATAAAATCAGACTGACCATCATATTTAAAAAATTGGACTCACAATGCTTAAGAAATTCCATCAAATTTAGAATAAATTTTTCTAGTGTAAAGGATCATCAAACTCACCTTAGTCTGAAATGATGTTCTGATCAAAATGAGTAAAAAAATCATATTCATCATGAATCCGATAGAAATCTGATAATTTTTTATTATTTTTTATTTCCCACAAATCCTAAGTAAGCTGTAAAACTTATGATGCAATCTTGATGAAATAAATAGAAGGAAAAGTGTTACCAATTGTATTCAGGATAATCACATTCAGGATGAGTAGGAAAGGAAGCTGTTTCTATAATAATGGGAATTTATAATAATTTCCATTATAATTCAGATGATATTGATGTTGATCCTTAACATAATCAATGTCATGAAGGAAGTCATTCTTACAAGAAGAATTTAGTTAAATAAGTTTTTTGCTGAATCTTTTTGGTCTCAATCCATCGGTATGAGATTACCAGACACATATTTGTTTAAAGGATGAGAAGGTTAATTGAAATGTGAGAAATTGAAGGTTTTCGTTTTTAGTTAGACCACAAACCAAAAGATTTAAATATTTGTATAAATGATTTGATGATTTTTGTAATCATAATATAGAAATAAGTTAAGTGTTGAAAGTTCATTGGTATCATATTCAGAAAAGAAAGAAGTTACTAAAGTTGAAGTTGTTGATACAGGTCCATCGAATTTGGTATGCCATCATAATCATAGAAAGTAGAATTGTTTTAATTGGGAGTTATTGGGGATAATGAAAAGTAAAAATAAGTAAATTAGTTATTAGGACTTATGAAAATTAAAAATAATTAAAGTATTTGGGGGCCAATACAAAAATAAATTCATAGATCAATCAATATTGTAGTCAACCATTTCCATCAAGATTAATTGTTGGTTGTATTTCTTATAAGTGGGTCAAGAGAAAGAAGAAATATGATTTTATTTCAAGAATTTTATTTACATATGTGTCAAGAGCCATTGTATTGAATAATATACTATCTTCATCATAATGAAGAAATCAGAATGAGCATATTGGTTTTCCGATTGATATAGAGAAACGTAATGGGATGTATTTAGTTCTGGTTTATTTACAAGAGGGTCAAGAAAACTAGAGTGACCAAATTCCCTCATCATAATGGAGAAATCATAATAGAAAATCAGAATTGGAATTGGATTAAGTTTTCTAAGAATATTGAATTTGTCTATTTTTTTAGAATCCCACCCAAACCTCTTTTGGTTCGACTATAAAAGGCGAAAGTAATTTTTAATTTCTGAAACTAATGTACTGTTGAGAAGAATAGAGATAATCTTTGAATTTCTAGGGAGAATAAGTTTCTGGATTGAGTTTTGTTGAAAAAATAAGTCTTGATGGAAGAATAAAGAAGAAGAGACAAGATCATATTTAGGGTTTATGGAATCAGACCGAGCAATCAGATTGGGTTTTATGGACTGAGATAAAAGTGGTTCAAAATTATCTCAACTATATTCTGATAGAGTTCTATTATCATATTGAGAAATAAAACTAGGAAATTTGAATCAATATCATTACAAAGTCTAGAAGAATTTATTATCATCTTTTGGGTAAGAAATTGAATAATTGATTTGAAAGATCATATTTTTGAAAGTTTATCAAGAAGCATCGTAACATGTTTGTTACAAAAATTATCTTATATCATTTTGTGCTACTTGAATAACATTCACTTGTGTGTTGATCATAATGATACACGAGTGTAAGGGAATATCATACTCATTATATTCCACACAAAAGGATTTTTTTTATAGTGAATTTTGTGGTATTTTATTATTTCCAAACCATACCAATGATTTAGCAACTCTTTTTGAGTAGTGAACCTTGTAAATTCTTGTGTTCCTGTGGATGTGTGTTTGTTTTGTTTTCAGTAGTGAAATAAATCTTTAATAAGAGGTGAAGGTTATTTTAGAAGTAAGGAAACATAAAAAAAGGATATCACTGATTCATGCCCTCCCCCTCTCAGTGATAAAACTATATTGAATGGTAAATTACAAGTGATATCAAATCTATAGGTTCCCTTTGTTTATTATTTGATGAAGTTTTGAAGATAAATTGATGGAGAATCTAAATTTTTTTAATAGTAAAGGTATTTCGATCTTAGATGGTAAGAACTATCATACCCAGAAAGATATAATGTTTCCTTATATTATGTTTGTTGGGTATGATGTTCTTGAAGTAGCAACAGATGGATTTACTTCTATTAATGATAAAGTCCCTCTTACATATATTTACAAGAAGAGTCTTGATAATGATGGGGGCCAAGAATACTTTACTATCATCACTTTCTAAAAGTTAATTCTTAAGAGTGAAAGGTGTGGCCATTGGAAAATGTATCTGGGATAAGCTGAAAAACATTTATGAAGGCAATACAAAAGTAAATAAGGAAAAGTTACAAATCTGGAGGCTAAAGTATGAAGATATAAAGATGGGTGAGTATCAATCTATTGGGGACTTCTTTACCAGGGAAAATGAAATTTTCATCACTATCAGATGTCTTGGTGAAAAGTTATAATATTCTACATTTGTTGAAAATATCTTAATAATTCTTCCTGACAAGTTTGATGCCAGAGTCTCCTCATTGGAAGATATAGATCCCGAAACTCTATCTTTTTATGAACTTCATAGTAATCCCATTACTTATGGAATGGGAAGGGAGAAAGTTTTGAATGGAAAAACAAAAGACGATAGAGAAATGTCTTTCAAAGTCACCAATAAAGAAAATTTTAAAAAGGTTCATGAGGAAGAATATGTTGCTGACTCAAACTCCAAAAATGAGGTATGTAAAAATATTGATGAATTTTTATCATTGTTTTCTAAAAATGTGAGAATATGTAAAGGAAAATACAAAGGGAAACTTTCATTGAAGTGTTTTGAATGTGGATCCCTTGGGCACATTATGGATAATTGTCCTCAAAGAAAGATGTGAATAGTATTGATACCTTGAAAAGGGTTGTCTTATTTTGTTACTGACACAACAAAAGTTTCTTAATTCTTAGAAGATAGAGATGAAGAAAGAAAAAATGAAATAAAAAATCTCTTGTTATAGAAACCACTCTGAAATCTACAAAAGGAGAATGTCCTTGGATCTTGGATAGTGGGTGTTCTTTTTATATGATAAGAGATTTTAAATTGTTAAAAAATTTGAAAGACTTCAAAGAACTAATGATGACATTTGGTAATGATGAATCTTTGAGAATCAAAAGTGTTTCATCACCCATCATTAGGAAAGAAAAGTTAAAATCCAAGAAATATTTGTATGTTGATTAGATGAAACACAAATTTCTAAGTTTTTCAAAACTTTTTTATGAAGGAAACAAAGTCATTTTTAGAAAAGATGGATTTTTTGTGAAAATTGAGGAAGATGGAAATATTATTACAAGAGTCCAACATACAAAAGGAAACTTATTTCAAATTGATGAAATACAAAACTCATGTTATTTGGGAATGGTGTAAGAGAATTGGTTATGGAATATAAGGTTGAGACACATGTGTCATAGAAACATGAGTAAGTTATCTAAGTGAGATAGTGTCTGAGATATTCCTAATATGTCTAGATGAGGAGATCAGTGCTGCATAATTTTTCAAAAGAAAAAAATTACTAACTCAGTGAATAAGAAAGTTGAGATTTGTTTGAAATGGCTCATGGAACTTATCCATTATGATATTTTTGGGCCAATGATCAAACAATAAAATAATGAATATAAGTAATTTATCACTTCCATTGATGAATTTACTCTCATTACTTGTGTTATTTATATGAAACATAAGTCGGATTCTTTAAAAATGTTTAAAATTTTCAGGAGGAAAGATGAGAAGGAATGTGACTATTTAATGAAGAAGTTGAGAAATGGTAATCGTGGTGAGTATGGAAATTAAGAATTTGAAATTTATCTTTAGAAACATGTAATTCAACATAATTTTAGTTTACCATACACTCCTTAACAAAATTGGGTTTCTGAAAGTAAGAACATAAGTTTGGTGGAAATGGGGAGAACTATATTACTTGAACATGGTCATTCTCATTACTATTAGATACAGGCCATGAGTACTGATTCTTATATTCAAAACTGATGTTTCTACTTTTCAAGTTTAGATAGGACTCCATAAAAAATGTTTTATGGAAAAACTCTAATTTTTAAACACTTAAGAGTTTTTGGGAGTCTATGAATCATAAAGAAGAAAGGTGTAAACCTTGGAAAGTTTGAGTGGAGAGATGAAGATGGAATTTTTCCTAGCCATGCTATGGAAGGAAGAGGATATAGATTTTTCAATAAAGAAATAGGAAGAATTGTTGACTCTATTAATGTTAAAGTTATTGAAAAGGATGAGGAGGATAAATAGACTTGGTCTGATAAGGAAGTTGAGTGGGATAACAAAATTTTTGTTAACAATTCTGATAAGGATACTGACAGTGGTAATCCTACTCAAGAAGAAGAATCAGGATCAAATATTTCAAGTGATGAGAAGGAAATTTAAAAATTGCATCCCATACTGAGGAAGAAATTGGAGGCTCAGAACATTATTGGTGATCAACATCAGAAGTTTCAAACAAGAAGAACATAAAAAGTAGTTACACACACTTCTTTGTATTAAAAAGTCAATCTGAATGATGTGAATGAAGCCTTTAAGAATCCAGAATGGATTCATTCCATGAATGAGGAGTTGGATCAAATAGAAAAAAATGATTCCTGGTAACTCGTACCTAAGTTAGGTAACAAAAATATTATTGGTACAAAGTGGGTTTTCTAGAATAACCTAAATGAATAAGGTGAAGTGATAAGGAATAAAGCAAGATTAGTGTGAAAAGGTTACTCACAAATTGAAGGTAATTATTTTGATGAAACCTTTACTCCTATGGTAATGTTAGAAACAATCATAATCCTTCTTTCTATTACTTTACAATGAAGGTACAAAGTTTTTCAAATGGATGTGAAGTCTTCATTTCTGAATGAGGATCTAGATGAGGAATTTTACATTGAAAACCCGTGTGTATTTATTATTGGTAAATATTAAGGTTATGTGTGTAAGATAAAGAAAGCCTTGTATGGGCTAAAACAATCTCCAAGAGTATGGTATTCCAAATTGGATACTTGTTTGGGAAGATGAATTTTAAGAAAGGAAGAGTTGATATCAATCTTCATATCAAGGAAAGTCAGTAGTTTTCCTTTATCGTGATTGTTTATGTTGATGACATTATCTTTGTTAGGAAGGATGAAATATATTGTAAAATATTTTCTGAAGAGATGAAAAAGTTATCGATATGTCCATACTGGGAGAAATAAAATACTTTCTTGGGTTACAAATCTTACAGAAGAAGAAACACATTTTTCTTTCTCAAGAAAAGTATGAAAATTAACTTCTTAAGAAGTATGGCATGGAAAAATTGAAACTAGTTTCAATACCAATTTCATTGGGAACCAAGTTTAGTAAATATAGAGAAGGAAAGGAATTTGATTATAAAGATTTTCAATAGCTAATTGGAAGTTTGTTGTATTTGATTGCATCAAAATTCAAAAAAAAATTATGTTCTTAGCTTATGTGAAATATTTCAGAGTGGTCATAAATAATCACATTTAAATTATAGATTAATAATTATCAAATATATCAAAGGAAAAAAATTCATAAGCAAGTATGATATATCAAAAATTATTTACTTGTTTGGGTATTTAGATACTGATTGGGTAGGAAATTTTGATGATAGAATATCTAAATCTTATGGAGTATTTATTATGGGAAAGAGTTGTGTTATTTGGAATATAAAGAAACAAAATTCAGTAACTCTTATTATGACTAAAGTTGAGTATGTTGTTTCCACTCAATATTCTACTCAACTTATTGTTGATCAAGTGTGGTCTTCAACAACATTCTATTTTATTAAGGGGGAGATTGTTGAGAACAACACTCTATTTCTTTATGATGATTTTGATGTTCACAAATACCCTCATTTTTTATTCTAATGATTTTATTTTGAGTATATTTTAGGAAATTAATATTATTTATTTCTCTATTTTGAAATAATATTAAAGAATTTAATCCACGTGGAATATTTGGCAAAGTGTTTGGAAATCACTTTAGCGTGTTCTAGAAAAACTATCCATGTGCTACATGTTCGGAAATCACTTTAGTGTGTTCTAGAAACACTGTTCATACCCTACTTTGAGGATCGTATTGTAAGGATGGAATCTGTCGTTTACTTTATAGGTTATCAGAAAAGTATGTTTAAGAAACCATATGTTATCAAAAACATTTTAGAAGGAACCTTACATTTTGGATATCAGAAAACTATAGAATAAGAATCTTTTGTTAGTATGGAATGTCATGTTTGTTTCTCAAAAGTATGGATCCTAAAACTTACTTTCGTAAACAACCTGTAAACAATCGTACATTTGATTGAAAAGTATGGATCATGAAGGTTATGTTTTGAAGCAAAGAAAAGTATTGATCATATACTATACATTTGAAAGTTAAAGATAAAAGTATGGATGCTCAACCTTACATTTGAAGAATGGATCTTCAAATATCACGATCAACCTTACGTTTGAAGAATGGATCATCAAATCTCATGATCAACCTTATGTTGTGAACCTTACATTTAGAGAATGTATGTTATACAGTTCAAACCCTATGTTTGGCTTCGGATATTTAAATTATGACTTTATTAAAGCAATGGTATTTATACAGATTATTAGGCTGATTTCAAGACATTTTAAAAGCCCGAATCTAAAGCACGTCTTTTAATGATTCAAATTTGTTTATGTGTGATTCAAAGGATTGATTTAAGAGGATATTTTCATGCCGAATTTTTAGGGGAGTTACGACTACTCTATTATTCAAACTTTTGAATATCGTGATTCTAAAGGAGACTTTTGTGGATCTAAATATGAAAGGGGAATGCTCATCTTTATCCTATATATACCTGTATTATATTGTATTACAGATATAGAGGAGAATCATCGAAAAGAATAAAATTATTATATATCAATATCTTGAGTTTTTCACTGCTACAATTTACAGAGACAATCGAGACTTACAGATTTGCTATTACGAGTAGTGACAAAGCTCTGTTTTTTGAAGAAGAAGAAACTCGATTGAAGATTCACTAATTCTATATCGAATATCTTTTGTGAATTGACTATTGTTAAAGTTTAAAATTATATTTCAAGATCTATTACAATAGGATCGACTTAGAACTCTCTTACCTGAAGATGATTCTTTCTGAAGACTATGATCCATTGACTGTCAATTGCATGTTGTTGCAATTGTGAAGAACATCTGGAAAGTATTTAAAGAACAAATACTCTTTTATTTTGAGTAATTGTATTCTCATACTAAGATGTTTATTTGGTTCTACGTATGAACCATAAGGCTCTGTTTTAGCCTTAAACTTGTAAATGTGTCAACTTACTACACTCAGTTGTGGAACGGTTTGTTGATAAGAGGACCAGATAGTGAAAATTACCAAGCTCGTGGAGTATAGCATTGGTGGAGTATACTAGGGGCCTTCTGTTCCCCAAACCACTATACATCGTGTGTCCTTTTCTATTTATTTTCCACTGATTAATCATTCTAATAAAGTTAAAAGGACATATCATGATCTCGTGAAGAAATTGTAAAAGACACAATTCATCCCCCTCTTGTGTATATTTGGTATAACCCGATCCAATAATTCCTATCAAAGGAGGAGCTTTTATCAAAGCTATAACAAGATGAAAGTTTTAGGATTATACAGAACTCAATGGATGATACACAAGAGGGTATGTAAATGGTTCAAGCTCCCTAATTCAACGATGAAAATTATGGATTTTGGAAATCACGGATGATCATTTATTTAAAGAATATTGGATATAGATTCTACTCAAAAATTCTAACTCCTTATGTGATTCCAGAGAAACCTGAAACATGGAGTGATGATACAAAAGCAGAGTATGACATAAACTCAAAAGCTATGAATGCTATAATTTTTGGTCTTGGACCAGAAGAATTCAATAGATTATCTCAGTTCCCAACAGCTTATGAAATGTGGAAGATGATTGCAGTTGCTTATGAAGGAACTAAGAATGTCAGATAGATGAGTTATGCTACTACTAAACTTAAATTCGATACATTTAGGATGTTTTAAGGAGAAAGAATCATCCAAATGAATGGAAGGTTGATATATATTGTCAAAAATATCACTACCTTGGGAGATCCAATCAAACAAGCTGATCAAGCCCTAAAAGTACTAAGAGTACCACCACCTAGATGGAATGGAATTTATACTGCTATCAGACAATCATCTCCTGTAAAAGATTTAACAATAAGAGAATTAATTGGAACTCTTATGATGTATGAGGATGAGATGTAGTATGAAGAAAATGATCATAAGATTCTGATCAAGAAAGAATACACTACTTTAAAAGTAAAATCTCAAAATAAAATCAGAAAGCTGAAGAAGAAATAAATAAAAGTTAAATCAGAAAGTTCTTATTAATTCAATTCAGATGTGGAACTGTCTCAGCTAACCATAAAATTTAGTATGTTTTATCGAAAGAAGAAAGGTTTTAAAAAATCTTTCAAAAAGGACAAAAAAGAAGTTAAATGCTATAAATGAAAGAAGATGGGTCATATCAGACCTGACTATCCTCAATTAAAGTAGGACAAGAAAAAAAATCTTCAAGAGAAATGAGTCTGGGCAGAAAGAGAAGAAGGCAATGAAAGATACTTGGAGTGTATCTAAAGACTCTAATAGCTCATCAAAGTCTGACTTAGAAAAAGAGGAAGCAAATCTAAAATCCAATATGTTCTTTATGGTATAAACTGATGAGTTACAAACCTATTACTCATCTAACTCTAATTCAATCTTCTCAAATGATAAACTTACAGCTTACTACAATATGATTGAAAAGAAATATGATTATTTATTTAAAAATCAAAAATCTTTAAAGAATATTCATAATGTTGTTTTAGGAGAGAGAGCTACTCTTCTAAAGAAACATAAGGAATTACTAGAAAAATATAACTTAATTAACACAAACTATACAGATAATGAAACTAAAATAAAAACACTGTAAATAGAAGTATAAACATACAAAAGTTCAGCTCTTATTTTTACAAAAGGAGAAAATACTCTAAATAAAATACTTGGAAAGAATTTAATTAAGAAGGAAAGATATGGGATAGGCAGTAAAGGTGAAAAATCTAAACTATATAAAAATTACTTTGTTCCTAGTACTAGAAAAGTAATCTATAATTATTGTGGAAAAAAAGGTCACATATCTAAAAATTGTTATTTAAGGCAACTGCAAATAAGTGGGATTAAGAAAGCCTTTGTTGCAAGCAGTTTATATGATTCTATTGATTTTAGAAAAACAAAGCAAGTCTGAATTCCCAGGTCTTTGATAGATAACACTACTAGACCCAATATAATATGGGTACCAAAACAAATCCTTGCTTAAATTCCATTAAAGGAAGCAGGTCACAGAAGACAAACTGAAATATGGTATATGGACATTGGTTTCCCTAGACATATGAGTGGAAACTCATCAAATTTCAGAACTCTAACTCAAAAGGATGGTAGTCTAGTCACATTTGGTGACAATTATGAAGGTAAAATTATTGGCATTAGAACAGTTAGAGATCTAGAATCTATCTTAATTAATAAATTACTCTATGTACAAGGATTGAAACACAACCTGATAAGTATCTATCAACTCTATGATGATGGTTATGTTGATGATTTTTCTAACGATTTTTTTTATGTTTTCAAAGATAAATTACTTAAATTCAGAGCACCAAGAACTGATAATGTTTATACCCTGAACTTAAATTTCTTATGTAAACAAAAAGTAAAAGGCTTAACTGCTAAGATAAATGAATCTTGGATCAGGCATAGGAGAATTGAACATTGAAATATATATGCTTTACATAAGTTATCTAAGAAACAATTAGTTTCTTGTTTACCTAGTCTCAAATTTGAAAGTGATATATTTTGTGATGCATGTAAACTTGGCAAGTATCACAAATCATCCTTCAAATATGTTAACAAAATTGCTACATCTAAACCTCTAGAACTTATCTATATGGATTTTTTTGGACCTTCAAGAATAGCAAGCTTGGATGGTAAATTATATGTGTATGTTTTAGTTGATGACTATTCTAGATTTACTTGGATTTATTTTCTAAAATATAAAAATGAAGCTTTTACTATATTTGAAAGTTTTTGAAAAGATGTACAAAATGAAAAAGATTCTAAATTAATTTCATTAAGAAGTGATCATGGTGGAGAATTTGAGAATCTATAATTTAATTCCTTTTTCTCAAATATGGGTATTAAACACACCTTCTCTACACTAAGAACACCTCAACAAAATGTAATTGTTGAAAGAAGAAATAGGACTATTCAGGAAATGGAAAGGACTGTGCTAAATGAATACAGTCTTCCTACCTATTTTTGAGAAGAAGCTGTAAGAACAGCCTGTTATATAATTAATAGAGTTTTAATCAGACCAATTTTCAAAAAGACACCCTATGAACTCTATAATAATAGAAAACTTAAAGTAAATTACTTTAAAGTTTTTGGATGCAAGGTTACACCTTAAACACTAAGGACAGTATTGATAAGTTTGATCCAAAATCTGATGAAGGTATTTTCTTAGGATATTCTGCTACTTCCAAAGCTTATAGAGTTTTTAATAAAAAGTCAAGGATTTTTTTAGAATCAGTTCATGTGAAATTTGATGAATCTGATCCCTTTCAGAAAAGGAAATATCAAATTGATGAATCTGATTCTAATGATAATATGAGACTTAAGAACTTAAAATATGACTTTGAAAAAGATTTAAACGAAATTCAGTCTAGTTCAGGAGAACATGACATTGAAGAACCTATTAGTGTACTACCTAGATATTCTAGAACCCTAAATAATCACCCTTTAGAAACTATTATAAGAAACCTAGACACTGGAATAAAAACTATAATAAATCTAGGAAATCTTGTTGAATTCTATTCCTTTCTATCCCAATTAGAACATAAGACATTAGAATAAGCCTTAGTTGATGAAATTTGGATGATAGTAATGCAATAAGAACTAAATCAATTCAAGAGAAATGAATTTTGGAATTTAGTTGAAAGACCTCAGAACTATCCAGTTATAGGAACCAAATGAGTCTTTAGAAATAAACAAGATGATCAATGAATAATAACTAGAAATAAAGCAATATTAGTAGCTAAAGGTTATAATCAGGAAGAAGGTATAGATTATGATGAGACCTTATCACCTGTAGCTAGATTAGAATCCATTATGATCCTTTTAGCCTATGCATCACATATGAATTTTAAATTATTTTAGATGGATGTTAAGTCTTCCTTTTTAAATGGTTACTTATTGGAGGAAGTTTATGTTGAGCAACCTCCTGGTTTTGAAAATTCACAAAAACCAGATTCTATTTTTAAAATTACTAAATCTATTTATGGTATTAAAAAAGAACCTAGATCTTGGTATGAAAGATTAAGTTCTTTTATTTTAAAAAATTATTTTACTATTGGAATGGCAGATCCAACACTATTTAAGAGAACTATTAAATCTAATATTTTATTAGTTCAAATTTATACTGATGATGTAATTTTTGGTTCAACAAAAAAAAACTTGTCACGAGTTTTCAAATTCAATACAAAAATAATTTTAAATGAGTATGATGGGAGAATTTAATTTCTTTTTAGGAATTCAAAATTATCAAAAAGATTTTGGAAATGTTTTAAATCAAAGTAAATACATTACTGATTTACTAAATAAATTTGGACTTGAAAATAGCAAGACATATTCAACTCTTATGTGTACTAATATAAAACTTGATTTGGATGAAACTGGAAAATCAGTTGAAAATAAGTTATATAGTGGAATTATTGGTAGTCTATTATATCTTACTGCAAGTAGGCCAGATATAATGTAATCAGTATGTATTTTTACTAGATTTCAATCTGATCCTAAAGAATCTCACCTAAGTACTGTCAAAAGAATATTTAGATATTTAAAATGAAATATTTTTCAATCTATTCTCTATCTAAAAATTTATGATTTTAATTTAATTTCATATTCAGATGATGACTTTGGAAGCTATAGATTAAATAGAAAAATAACCTCAGTGAATTGTCACTTTTTAGGAAAATCTTTAGTGTCATGGTCTAGTAAGAAACAACACTCAGTTGTCATGTCAACAGTCGAGGTAGAATATGTATCTACAGGCAGTTGTTGTACACAAGTTTTGTAGATGAAAAACACTCTTATGGACTTTAGACTAAACTTTAATAATACTCATATTTTATGTGATAATACTAGTGCTATAAATATTTCAAAAAACCCTATTAATCATTCTAGGACTAAGCATATTGATATCAAACACCACTTTCTAAGAAACCATGTTCTTAAAAAGGATATATTCTTTGAATTTGTAAGCACTAAAATTAAATTAGCTGATATTTTTACTAAATCACTTCCCAATGCTAGGTTTGATTTTATTAAGGGGGAGCTAGGTTTATTTATTTTTAAATGATTTTTTTTTATTTTAATTCTTATTTTTATTCTTATTTTTATTGCTTGTTTTTTAAATAATTTAAAAAATTCTTCAGTTCTATTTTAAACTTTTTCTGCATAAGTTTATACTTTTAAATAATGTAATAATTACTATGTGCATAATGACACAGGAATCAAGGATTTCAGAAACCATTTCCACTTCCAAACCCGTTCATTTTCTCAAAACCCTTTGAAACCCCAAAAATTTCTACCACTCTTCTCTACCCGCACCTGAACCTTTGAAACCCTAGATTTTTGACCCTTCAAAAATCTATGACAACAATGGACAAAACCAAAAGGACTGATGAGCCAGAAACCAGCAATGCCAAGCGGTAGTGCTCGGCAGGACGAAATATTTTGCAAGGAAAAGTGATCGATTTGGAATGGTTGTACCAGACAGATTTGATACTGAAGAAATCCCTAGAGTTTTAGAAACTCGAGAAAACCTTTAATGGAGACTATAAGGAGTTTATATATGAGTTAGAACTTCATCACTTTTTTAAATTGGTTCATTTTATTCTGGGAGAAGATGAAGATTCAATGATAGCTAAGATCGAGGATAGAGATTTTTCAATTTCATCTGTGGAGATAGCCAAAATTCATAACTACCCTCATGAGGGAGTTTACCATTTGGATTTAAAGAATATTGGTGATAATGTCCATAAGTCTGAGGACATTATGTCTTTTCTGTTTGGCTCTACAAATATAAGGAAGATGTTAGTGAATGATCTAGAGCCTGACCAGAAGATTTTGGTTAAATTTGTGCAAACAGGTATTGCACCCAAAATGTCAGAGATGGAGAAAATATTGTACCCTAATATGTACATAATTTTTCTATTCAGGAGTGATATTAAGCTGAATTTTCCAAGTTTTATGGTTAGATATCTCAACTACTGCTACCAACCAGAAGTGAGGATTAACTTCTATCCCTTTTCAAATATTTTATTTAAGACAGATATGATAAATCTGGTGGATGCCCGAGTGAGATGTCATCATAGCAACATTTTCTATGCTAGAACACTGAGGAAG
Source organism: Viscum album (assembly GCA_963277665.1). Taxonomy (NCBI): domain Eukaryota; kingdom Viridiplantae; phylum Streptophyta; class Magnoliopsida; order Santalales; family Viscaceae; genus Viscum; species Viscum album. Next base: position 122,247,919 of record OY728156.1, read on the forward strand.
ATTGGTTTATTTTGGATCATAATAAAAGGAAAACTTCTGCATGTTGGAGCAGAAGAAGAACAAGATAGTGCTCAGGAGATACCTGCAAAATCAAAGGAAGGAGTAGCTGAAACTAAAACCAGTGGAGTATCAAGGAGGTTACATTTTGAGGCAGTTGATACACCGGCAGATGAGGAAATTCAAGAATGACTTTAAAGAAAAAGGCATAGAGTGGTTCAAGCTGGAGAGGATCATACTCAGACAAATGCAGATGAAATTGATCCTCTTCTGAGCTATAGATTTATTAGAGAATATACAGTACAGGACATAGCTCAACCAACAGTTTCTCGGATTGAGGTGACTCCTCAAGTAGAATAGGAAATTGTGCCTTAGGCAGAAGTAGAGGCAGAGGAAGAAGTAGAGGCAGAGGTTGCACCTGGAACTAATATTATAGAATCTATTCCAAAGGAAGTCGATCAAGAGGAACTTGTTTTAGAAGATCCTGTCTTGGAGGAAATAAATGAAGAATATGCTTAGGAGGAGAAAGAACAAGTTCATATGGATCAAACAGAGAACCCTTCTGAAATTTACACTGAAATTAGTGGTGATGATTTTTCTATGGATGAATCAGAAAAGGACTCGAAGGGAAAATCAATAGAAAATTTAGTATATAGGAATGATGAAGAGAAGTCAGATGCTGAATCCCTACCTCTAGCACACATAAATCCTGTGGAAGCTCAGACTAATAATCAAGCACAAGGTTACTCTGATTCTGATAATGATCATGTGGTGAAATTGATCCAAATTTTTAATAAAGTTCAAGCTGAAAAAGCATCTTTGAGAAGAGAATTAGAAAAGGAGAGGTATAAATTTCAGAACCTAAAAGCAAGTTCTGTTTCTAAGCAGGAAGTCAAAAATTTCAAGAAGGAAATGTTGGCTAAATTTAAAAATCTAAAATCTGAAATAGTGATGAAGTTAGATTTACTAGAGTTTAAATCTTTCATGGAACAATAATTCACAGTTGTCAGAAATAGTGAAGCAAGTACATCAGGTACTTCACTTGATCTAATTAGAAAATTTCAGGTCATTATAGTAGCAATGAGAAATATGAATGACAGACTGCAGGACCTACAATGCAATAGTAATCCTTTATCAGTGTTGTTAGACAATCATAAGTTTCTTTTTGAGCAGTTAACTTTGAATGAACCTAGAATTAGAACTTTATTGAATCAATTCACTGATAAGTTAACTCTTTTTATGGAGAAGGAAGAAAGGATACATGAGTTCTTTAGAGTCAACTTGATTAAAGATATCCATATGACTCAAGAAGGACGAGATCTTGTAATCCAGTTAGATGATGGATTAATGAAAAGATTGCAAACTCAGTTGGTAGAAATGAAGTAAGTTGTTCGAAGCAGATGAAACTTATCTCATACTTTAACCCAACCCTGATTCATGTTTTCATTCATGTACTTATACTATATTTTCAATAAAATATTTCTATCTTTATGTTTCTGTGTTATTGATTTTTTTACTGTACTGTCCATATTAAAGTGACAGTAATCCAACTTCAAATATTGATAAACAGTTTATAATAGCATTTACTTAATTTCAGTGCTACATTAAAATGTGTTATATTCCTTATCCTATCATTCTTTTTGATATCACAAAAAGGGGGAGAAATTTGGATAAACACAACATTTTATTTTTAATATTTTAAATCTTCTTTCATTGGGGGAGAAATTTTTGGATAAACACTAAATTCTTTATTTATAAAGAAAGAGATTTTATTTTACTTTATAAAGGGGGGGATGTAAAAATTAGGAAATATTTTGTTAAATTAAAATATATTTTTTATCTTTGAAAAATTCTAAATTATATGCAATTAATTTTGTAAGATAATTTTATTGGTTATTTCATGGGTTTTGTGATCATAAAAAAGGGGGATATTGTTGAGCAAGTGTGGTCTTCAACAACACTCTATTTTATTAAGGGGGAGATTGTTGAGAACAACACTATGTCTCTTTATGATGATTTTGATGTTCACAAATACCCTCATTTGTTATTCTAATGATTTTATTTTGTGTATATTTCAGGAAATTAATATTATTTATTTCTCTATTTTGAAATAATATAAAAGCATTTAATCTGCGTGGAATATTTGAAAAAGTGTTCGGAAATCACTTTAGCGTGTTCTGGAAACACTGTTCATGTGCTACATGTTCTGAAATCACTTTAGCGTGTTCTGAAAACACTGTTCATACCCTACATTGAGGAGCATAGCGTAAGGATGGAATTCTTCATTTACTTTATAGGTTATCATAAAAGTATGGTTAAGCAACCATATGTTATCAGAAACCTTTTGGAAGGAACCTTACATTTGGAAGGAACCTTATGTTTTGGATATCAGAAAAGTATGAAAGAATAATTTTTCATTAGTATGGAACGTCATGTTTGTTTCTCAAAAGTATGGATCATCAAACTTTCATTTGTAAACAACCTGTAAACAACCGTACGTTCAATTGAAAAGTGTAGATCATGAACATTATGTTCTAAAGTAGAGAAAAGTATTGATCATATACAATATGTTTGAAAGTTAAAGAGAAAAGTATGGATGATCAATCTTACGTTTGAGATCAACCTTACATTTGAAGAATGGATCATCAAATCTCATGATCAACCTTACGTTTGAAGAATGGATCATCAAATCTCACTATCAACCTTATGTTGTGAACCTTACATTTAGAGAATGTATGCTATGTATTTCAAAACCTATGTTTGGCGTCGGATATTTAAATTACGAATTTATTAAAGCAACAGTATTTATGAAGATTATTAGGCTGATTTCAAGCCAGTTTAAAATCCTGAATATAAAGCGCATATTTGACTGATTCAAATCCATTTATGTGTTATTCAAAGGATCAATTTAAGAGGATCTTTTCATGCCTAATTTTCAGGGGAGTTACAACTGCTCTGTTATTCAAACTTTTGAATATCACGATTCTAAAGGAGACTTCTTTGGATCTAAATTTGAAAGGAGAATGCTCATCTTTATCCTATATATACCTGTATTATTTTGTATTATATATATAGAGGTGAATAATCAAAAAGAAGAAAATTATTATATATCAATCTCTTGAGTTTTTCACTGCTACAATTTACAGAGACAATCGAGACTTACAGATCTGTTGTTACAAGGAGTGACAAAGCTCTGTTTTCCGAAGAAGAATAAACTCGATTTAAGATTCACCAATTCTATATCGAATATATTTTGTGAATCGAATATTGTTAAAGTTGCGAATTATATTTCAAGATATACTGCAACCGGATCGACTTAGAACTCTCTTACCTGAAGATCATTCTTTTTGAAGACTACGATCCATCAACTGTCAGTTGCATGTTGTTGCAATTGTGAAGAATGACTGGAAAGTATTTAAAGAACAAATACTCTTTTATTTTGAGTAACCAGATTTTCGTACTAAGCTGTGTATTCGGTTCTGTGTATGAACCATAAGGCACTATTTTATCCTTAAACTTTTAAAGGTGTCAATTTCATGCACTCATTTGTGGAAAGGTCTGTTGATAAGATGAACAAATAGTGAAAATCACCAAGCTCATGGAGCAGATCATTGGTGGAGTGGACTAAGGGTCTTCTATTCCCAAACCACTATACATCGTGTGTCCTTTTCTATTCATTTTCCGCTTCTTAATCATTCTGATAAAGTTAAAAGGACAGATCATGATCTAGTGAAGAAATTGTAAAAGACACAATTCACCCCCCTCTTGTGTATATTTGGTACAACCTGATCTAACACTTATGTGGATGAAGACTTAGTTAGAAGACTTACTTATAGAAGTAAAGTTACCCTTGCTCTTAGGTTGTTATAATAAAAGTGCAATCAACCTTACCAAAAATCCGGTACAACATTATCATTCAAAACATATTTATATTAAATATAATTTCATCAAAGAGCATGTGGAGAAGAATGAATTGAAGCTAGATTATGTTCCTACATCGGAACAAGTTGCTGACATTTTCAAAAAACCTTTACTGAAGGAACATTTTCAAAAAATGAGGTTGAACATGCGCATCCAACCTCTTTATCATCAAGGTTTATGTATGTTTTTTTTTTCCTCTCTCATATTACCTTTGTATAGTGTTGTCAAGGGGGATAATTGTTTCATAAATCTATCCTTATGGAAGCATGCATAAAGGGGGAGTTGTGGGTAAGCTGTGAATCCATCATATAAGTATGTGAACTATTCTAACTATTTATTGGAGTGGTTGAAGGAAAAGAAAACTTTTGTTAACAATAATTTTTAAGAGGTAGAAAAATAAATGTTTTGTTACCATAAAAGTTAAGTAATAGAAGAAAGATGTGAATAAAGTTTGAAGATGTTGAAGTTTTTTTTGAGTCACTACTTTTGGACAGCATATCTCTACTGTTAATAATTATTGTTTCCTAAAATGATTTAGCTCATGTAGGCTTAAAATTATTGATAAGTAATCCATATCCTAAGGTTACAAAGTTCAGTGATTTATGAATCTTAGTTGATAAAAAATACAAAGAGGGATATTGTTAGGACCAAACTGATAAGGAAGATTATCATATTCAAGAATTATCTTTTTTTATCAAGTAATTTTAAAAGAAAGAGAAATCACCTCACTTTGTTTTTGGAAATATTTTGACAGACTATCATATTCAAAAAATCAGAATCATGATGCTTAAGAAAGTACATTAGATTTTGAAGAATTTGTTTTCTTTCGGAAAGGATCTTCGGACTCACCTTGGGTTCGGAATGATGTTATGATCGTAATGAGGAAGAAAATAAAATTTAGCATGAATTCGATATAAATATGAAAATTATTTGATATTTTGTATTTCTCACAAATCATAGTTAGGTTGTAAAACTTATGATGCAATATTGATGAAATAAAGGATGAGAAAAGGTGTTTCCAATCATATTCAGGCCAATCATATTCAGGATAATTGTATTCAGGATGAGTAGGAAATAAATATATTGCTGGAAGAATGGGAAGTTACAATACTTTCCATTATAAGTAAAATAATGTTGAAGCTGATCTTCAATGTAATCAAAGTCATGAAGGAAGTCTTGTTTATAATCATAATTTAGTGAAATAAGTTTTTTACTGAAGATTTCTAGTCTCAGTCCATTGGTATGAGATTACTAGACACAGATTTGTTTGAAGGCTAAGAAGTTTGATCATAATGTGATAAACCAAAGGTGATGTTTTTCAATTAGACCAAAAACCAAAAGATTTAAATCTTAAAAGAAATAATTTTATGAGTTTAATAATCAAAAAATAGAAATAAGTTAAGTACTGAAAGTTCATTGGTATCATATTCAGAAAAGAAAGAAGTTACTAAAGTTGAAGCTGGTGATATCGGTCCATAATATTTGGTGTTCCATCATAATCATTAAAAGTAGAATTGTTTTTCTTGGGAGTTTTTGGGACCAATGAAAAGGAAAAATAAGTAAATTAGTTTTTGGTACCAATGAAAATGAAAAATAAGTAAAGTAGTTGGGGTCTAATAAAAAAATTAATATATCAATCAACAATGTAGTCAACTATTTCCATCAATATGAATTTTTTGTTTCATTTCTTACAAGTGGGGAAAGAGAAATAAGAACTCTAATTTTATTTCAAGAGTTTTATTTACATATGTGTCAAGATCCATTGTATTGAATAATATTCTCTATTCATCATAATAAATAAATCAGAATGAGCATATTGGTTTTCCAATTGATACAGAGAAATGTAATGGGATGTCTTCAGTTTTGATTTGTTTGCAAGAGGGTCAATAAAATCAGAGTAAACAAATTCCCTCATCATAATAGAGATATTGTAATGGAAAACTGGAATCGTAATTGTACTAAAGTTTGTTAAGAAGATTGAAGTTTTCTATTTCTTCATATATACAAGTGGTATGGATCATCATAATGAAAAAATCATATTGGAAAATTGGAATGGAGAGTTAGAATTGGATTGAAGTTTGATAAATAAATCAGAAGTGATATGAAGTTTTTATAAGGTTAGAGAAGGTTCTAGAAGAGTTGAGAAGCATTTAAGAATTCATAAATGCACCCTAAATTCAAGGAGAATTTAAGTTTTAGGAAAATTTGGTTGAGCGGGAAACATTTTTTGAATCTCACCCAAACCTCTTTTTGGTCTACTATAAAAGATGAAAGTACTTTTTACTTTCTAACACTAATGTACTATTTATAAGAAGAGAGAGAATCTCTAAATTTTTATATAGAATAATTTTATGGATTGAGTTGTATTGAAAAATTCTATTGGACATAAGAAGAAATGATAAGAGACAATATCATATTCAGGGTTTCTAGAATCAGACTGAGCAATTGGATTGGGTTTTCCAGACTGAGATAGAAGTGGTTCAAAATTGTCTCAACTATATTATGACAGAGTTATATTATCATATTTTGCAATAGTACTTGGGAATCAGACTGGGAAATTGTAATGAATATCATTACAAAGTCTAGAAGTAGTTCTTACCCACTTTTGGATAAAAAAGTAAATAATTGATTTGAAAGATCATATTTGTGAAAAGTTGATCAAGAAGCACCATAACATGTTTATTACAAAAATTATCTTATATCATTTTGTGCTCCATGAATCAAATGAACTATTTTATTGATCATAGTGCTACATGAGTGTGAGGGAATATACTACTCATTGTATTCCACATAAAAGGATTGTTTTCTAGTGGATTGTGTGGTATTGGATCATTTCCAAACCATACCAAGGACGTAGCTACTATTGTTGTGTAGTGAACCTTGTAAATTATCATGTTCCTATAGATGTGTGTTTGTTTTGTTTTCATTGGGGAAAGAAATATTTAATAGGAGGAAAATTTTGTTTCATAATTATGGAAACATAAAAAAATAATATCACTTATTTACCCTCTCCCCCTCTTAGTGATACAAATATCTTGACTGGGAAATTACACATAGACGAATGAACTTAAAAATCACCAAATTATTCATTGTCACATGACCTTAAAAGGTATAATGTGTCCTATTAAGTGTCACCTATATGATTTTTAATTCACCTCATAGGGATATGTGGGAATCCCTTTTCATAGGCTCAATCCCAACTCCACAATACCTCCTGCCTCATCTCACATAGTCTCAATACCTCATTGGATAGATATAAACTCCAGAGTGCCTACTTATATGGATTTAAACTATAGTGATGCCATGTATTTGGATCAAATGAGAGATAGTAAAATTCCCATGTGCAGTGTTCTTTAAAATTTGTGTTTTTTTAAATCAATTTCTTAAGGGTAGTCGATATCATTATAAGGAAGGTTTCACATACCAACCTACTGGGGCCACACCTAGTCTATTGGTATGCCAGAAGAGACAGCCCAAGCCTACCTAAAATTATCCTGGGGATAGTGGATAACACTGAGTAGGCATAACACACATTTAGGATGCCTTATCCTAATTCACTTATACACACCCACAAACCTCCATACATTCTAAAGTAATGCATAAAATAAACAACTGGATTAATATAAGCATAAAAACCTCTCAAATCCCCCAACAAGAATGATAATACATAACTAAAGTAAAGAGGTAAAGACATGATAACAATAACCAATAAGAAGTTACAACCTGACAAGAAGAGGGAAAATAATCCCAGCATTCAGCCACTATTATATCCACAAATACTGCTTCCATAGCCTCTAAGAACCACTAAGAACCACCCACACAACTTCCTCCTAGATCTCTATCATACAGTCTATCATCTGAAAAATACACGACATGTGTGGATAGATCCCATGAAAGAGTGAGTATATACATACCCAGTAAGACACCCTGAAACCACCAATAAGTAAAGTATCAAAGATAAAGTCATCTCGAATCCATAACAAGAAGGTAAAGGAAAGGAGAACACCCAAATATGCTCATATAAGGACAAACTTCCCAGTGTAAAATCTCAAGTTCATAGCTAGAAAAACAACTCAGCATCCACAGCTTATGATCTAGAAGTCACAAGAAAATACATAGTCATTACCTTAGATGATTTTTGAGTATCCATTACCTATGACTATAAGTGAAATATAAACTCTAATGGAGGATCTTTGTCCTGTTTGAACTCTATGGATGAGTAAAATTATACTCCGGTAGAGGATCCCTGTCCTACCTGAGCTCTATGGATGGGAGAAATTATACTCCATAGATTGTGGATCCTTTCCCTATATATGTGATTGAAATTCCTCAATCATTCTGAATCTATAGGTAGAGTGTTCCATTCTCATGCTTACATGGATGAAATACCACTCTCTAGAAGGATCTCAGTCCCAACAGGTGAGACGTTAAACCCACCTGGGAATAATGAGGGAAGGATTAATGTCTAAGGAAATGGAAAAAATGAAAAATGTAATTACATGGTGTGTATTAGGGATATATGTTATTTCATTTCTATGGGGGAACTAGGCCTGTACCACATCAGTTTGAGTTGTATCCCACCGCAGGTATATGGAGGTGTATGTCTAACACAAGCAACGGGTGGGGCCACATGAGTATCATAGAATGTACTCCTTAATACATGTTGATTTTTACAGGTGGGGGTCACATAGTGTGTGAATAAATCACATATCCATGTAATATTTAACTCCCCCGGAAACCCTAACAACCTCATCAGTGAGACACATGATGTGTATTCTTCTGAACTACACATCATGTAGTCATGAATTTTTTAAATAGACATCTTCATGATGTGTCTTTTGTTTCCAATAACTCCACTATTAATTATACTAATAAAAAATTTCATAACTCTCAAAAATAGATTTTACCATCATCAATGGTCATTCAAAAGTCTGATTCTAACCATTCATCACTATACAATCAAATTTTTGTCTCCTCTCATCATCATGCATGCATCAATACATAAAATTGTCATCATCGATTCATCCTTCAAATTTTTTTCACTGTATTTGATCCTCTATTATGTCTTAATACATTATTCTAACCTTTAATCATCAATATTTGTAACTCCAAATCAAACATGCAATGAAATGGGTTCCTGAGAAATGGTTTAATCATCGACCAATTGAACATCAGCGATGAACACCCATAGAACAGAGGTAGAACACCACAAAACACCTAACTAAGAAATAAATGTTTTCCATGTTTAGTTTTGACACTGTTAATTGATGGTGAATGAATGATAATAATAAAATACAAAAATTCTATGTAAAATTTGAAACCAATGGCTTGGAAATCATTGATTTTGGATTAGGTTGTTTGTAACTAATCTACAATCAAATCAGTGTTAAAAATTGGGAAAAAAAGTCCTAAAACAACACCATACCTCAAGAAATGATTTATATTTGGTAAATAACATGTCCTCTAGTATTTTCATCAAATAATATTCTGTATTCATCATTCACTCCATGAAAATTCATGATCAATGTGCGAATAAGAGAAACTTTCATTATCATTGTTAGTGATTCCTCGATCTTAAGTCATCTGTCAATATTAATACCACCAATACATATCTCTTTATCTATATATAAAAATCTCTATGATTATGTGACTAACCTTAGAGATTTTATATTGAGATATATAAATATCCAATTCCTAGGTTAATGATCATAATAAATTAAATTAAATTTATAATTTGATTTATTCATTTTAATTCGCCTACGACTATGCATCACCATGAAACCTAATGTGAATGAAACTTATATCAGACCTAGGGTAAATCCCATGTTTTAGAATCAACAGATTCCTTGGTTTCTTCATCAAAGTCCTTGGTAAATATATATATCATAATAAATTCATGAGTATAATAAATATTTTAATAAATTAAAATACCCCTCATCAGGGTTTAAATGGCCCTTGATAGTTATGCCATCACCAGAAAAAAATTTAAGGGAATTCATAAAATATTTCAAATGGTCTAAACCCTATAAATATGGTTGTTAAATTCTCACCACCTTCATAGATTTTTCCTCTAAAATAACAAATCACTCAAAAAAGTGATGGTACTAAACTTGCATCTGGTTCTCACACTCCCATGATCTCTCCTGGAGATTCTCATACTTCCATAGGACATAAAAATGAGAATCTCTAAACCTAGTAGTATCCTCTCATGATAATCCTTTATCACCATTGGGTTCTCCACAAAGTTTACTCCATATTCAATTTTTATCTCACCCAAGTTAATAATGTGTAATAAATCATGAATGTATCTCCTCAACTATGAAACATATTTCATAGACTCAGTCTAGATGTGGGGGTAAATCCAGGTGGTAAGCTACATTTCCAACCCTATAAAAAATCTAAAATTAATAGATGAACCTCATAGATAGCCTATTTCCTTAGCCAAGTATTTATAAGTTTCACCGAGGTGAGACCTCTAGGAATACATGATCACCCTCCTCAAACTCCAAGGGACTCTGAACATATGTGTAAGACTTATGATTAATCGAGGATATCCTCATCCATTCCTTAATGGTCTGCACCTTATCAGTTATTTCTTTCACTAATTCAAGTCTCATGATTATTATCTCTCCCAACTCAGACTAGCACAAAGGGGTCCTATAGGGCCTTCAATAAAGGGTCTAAAATGGAATCATGCCAATAGTGGAGTGATATTTATTGTTATATGAAAACTCCACCAGTATAAAATGATCCTCCAAACTCCATCAAAAAATACAAAACACAATCCTCAGAATATCCTCTAGAACCTAAATGGTTTTCTTAGTCGGGTCATCAGTTTGTGGGTGAAAATCCATGATTATTCACAACTTAGTCCTCAAAGCATCTTGAAAACCTCTCCAAAACTAGGACATGGAATCATGGTCATAGAAAATCATCAAGGGTACTCTATTTAGTTAGATGATATCCTATACATATAATCATCCCAGACTTTCCACTAAACTTTGGTCCTTGATGGCAAGAAAGTGAGTTGACTTAGTGACTCAATCAACAATCACCTAAATAGTATCATGACCACTCACTGACCATAGAAGTACTCTCAAAAAATCCATATATATGTTATTCTATTTCCCCTATGGAACCACAAGGGGTTACATAAAACCTACCTGATCCTGACTTTTAGTCTTTACCTGATGGAAGGTAACACATCAGGAGAAAAACTCCACAACACTCCTCTTCATTACTGGCCACCAAAATTGTCACCGAATATTTTGGTATATCTTTACCATATCAGGATGTACTATTAAGGGATATGTATGGAACTCTCTAAGAACCCCCTCTCAAAGTGTAAATAGAACCACAGTCCACCCTCAGAAGAGAATTAAAATCTCCCCACCTTCTTAGAATCCATTGGGAGCATGTACTATGGATATCAGATCACACAAGACCTTACAATCACCATCTCCAAATCACGCTTCCCTCACATGATAGTGAAGCAGAGGGTTCACAACTATCGATTAGAGGTATTCCTTTATATCCCTATACACTAAGAATAGTTGTAATGTGGCCAACTACTTTGATTCCTCATTTAATAACTAGAAATGAGTATTTATACTGAGAACACCTTCCACCTCATTTCCCTTTCTAGGAGTATAGACTATCTCAAAGTCATATTCCTATAGGATCTCCACTCATCGCCTCTATCTTAGGGTAAGATATCTCTAGGTGAAGATATATCTGAGACTTTTGTGTTTGGGATAAACAATAAACTACTCTCTAAGAAGGTAGTGTCACTAAGTATTCACGGTGAACACCACAGCTTTCATATCTAGGTCATGGTTTGGGAAGTTCTGTTGATCGGGTCTTGGCTACCTAGACTGTCACAACCCGTCCTCGGGGCCCGTGCCGTGACTACCCCAAGCCTGCCTTCCATAGGCCAGGGGCTGGAGACTAGCACCAAAGGTGTAAATCCCGATAATTGGGAAGGAATTTCCTTATAAAAGTAAACAAAACACCACAGAGTACAAGCGGAAGTAAAACACTAAGTACAAAGAGAAGTGTTGAAAGGTAAATGGGCCAGAATACAAACCCAAATGAAAGTAAAACTACAGTTGAACAAAGTACAATAGAAAAAGACAATAGTTGGAAGAATGGAAGCGGCTCCTGGGTCGTCCTCCTCGGATCCTACCTGAAGGGTAGGTATAGATGGCGCAGCTCCTGGATCGTCCACCACGGATCCTACCTGAAGGGTAGGTACAGATAGCCTCCACAATGCTCTCGCCCGTCAACCTCCTCCGAGTGTCATCTCGCCATGAAGTCCACCTCCAGATACTGACTCGTCGTGTATTCCACCTCCGGGTACTGACTCGTCGTGTAGTCCACCTCCGGGTACCGTCCAGTCCTCGAACACTCGGCCTCCGTCAGCACTGCCCGTCGTCTGCAACCAACACAACGAGGTGCGGGCATAGCCCGTGCAGGGGTGAGTATAACGATACTCAGTAGGGACCCCGAGACCCTCAAGGTCTCACTAAAACCAACATGGATAACCACAAAGAATATCTCAACAGATATCCTCTACTTAGGTATATGCCCATGCATATACCTAAGTTATCAAGTAACCCATCTCAATCATGAGTAAAACACTAAGATCATGAAATCAATGGATAACCACTACCCAGGTATATGTCCATACATATACCTAAGTTATCAAGTGACCCATCTCAATAATGAGGCAAACACAAGGTCATAGACTCAGCTCAAACCAGGATTTTCATTATCGAAACCGTAACTGCTGAAGAGCCCCGTCTCTAGAGTGTACAGTGGTCCTGTCACGACTCTGAAGTACTGCTCACTAATCCAAGTCTCTGAGGTACTCCTCCTGTCGAGTACCGCGGGTCTGCTGCCAAATACTAGGCGCTCCGTCCACTGTGGGTCTGCCGCCAAATACCGGCTGCTCCCCCTAATAGCCTACAGAGGTACTCCTCCGGTCGTGTACCGCGGGTCTGCTGCCAACTACCAGGCGCTCCGTCCGCCGTGGGTCTGCCGCCAAATACCGGGCGCTCCGTCCACTGGGCTAGTCGACTCACTCCAAGTCGAGTCGGTCAAGCAGTCGTCAGGTTTCAGTTGTCTACATGGTCTTCGTACTCTGCACACTCGTCTCTGGGAGGGTCTGCTCCACGAGCTACAGGTCAATTCTCCAAGTATCTCAAAGTCCCACGAAGAAGTATCTCAAAGGACCGCCTCGTCAAAGGGGTCTCAACGCAACAGACGATGCGTCAATCGGATGCCCGGTCTGTGATTTACAAGCCTTTTCGTCCCCGGGGCCCGGTTGGTTTCGTGTGCGAACCAACCCGGCCGTATCTCAACTGTACCCCGAACTCTCATAGGGTATACTCATAGGTACCGTTTCTCAACGTGATCACCAACGCCGTTGACGGTTCGTCAAACAGACGTCTGGTCTGAAAGATATCAGCTTTTCCGTTCTAGGGGCCCGGTTGGATTTCGGGTACAATCCAACCCAGCCACTATCCAACAGCAACCAAAACTCGGGTGAAGTATGCCAAAATTTCCGTCTCATCAAGATGAATTCAACGAGACAGACGGCACGTCTATCGGACGCCCGGTCTGTGAGTTATTGGATTTTTCTTTCCAGGGGCCCGGTTGGTTTCGTGAGCGAACCAACCCGACCGCACTCCGACGGCATCCAAACCTCGAGCAGAGTAAGCCAAAAGATCCATCTCACTTAGAAGAATCCATCAAAGTCGATGGCACGTCAATCGGACGTCCGGAGCTCAAGTTATGAGTGCTTCCGCTCCGAGGGCCCGGTTGGTTTCGTGTACGAACGAACTCGGCCGAACCCAAAGTATTCTGAAACCTAGAGTGCGATATACCTAAACGACCGTCTCATTCCAAGGATCTCTACGCAACTAACGGTGCGTCGTTCGGAGGTCCGTAGCCCAAGTTATGGGAAAAAGACCGAAAATGGTCCGAAAACGGGGGTTTCGGGCCCGGACTGACCTGGCCCGAGACCCCCTGGTCGGCCCGAACCGGGTCGGCCCGGCCCGGCGCGGCCCGGCCCGGCTGGGCGCGACCCGGCCCGGCGGCCCGGCCCGGCCGGTGACCCGGCGCGCGGCGCCAGCTGGCTCGGCCAAACGGTCGAGTCGTTCCGGCTCGCGGGGGGGGGGGGGGGGGTGTAACACCCCAGGTAAATAAAGAATATTACATTTTCATATTTATCCATATTTGTGAATAAAATATTAATATGACTTTAAAGGGGACTCTATGTTCGATGGTGTACCCAACACGCAACAACGAGTTTCTTGGGAATCTTACATTGCACTCTAATAATAAAATAATATTATTTTAAATGGTAGTTAACATGTAGCCGTTGTATTGGCGGGAATGGATAGAAATAACTAAAATATGATTATATATGTTTTTAAATGTTTTTACATTTATCCAATAAAAGATAAAGGCTTAAAATACGGAAAAATTCAATTTTAGGCGTATATGCCCTAGTTTTCACTAAAGGTTCACTTATCGCCTTTTGATGGCGAACCGTCATTAAATATAGTTTTGTTCACTCTTATACATTCTATTGGACCAAATAAAACTCTTATTAAAAATTGGGACATCAAAATTTACTTTGTGTAAATTTTTGGTATCTTTCCGATAAAGTTCATTTTTTTAATGAATAGTGTAAAATGTTGTATTTTAATTCAAAACCTCTTTTTAATCTAATTTATTTATGTGATTAGATTATCTTTTGAATTGGTTTTAAAGTGAAATTATAATATATTTTTACCATTAAATCCAATAGTGGTCGTTGGAATTAATTTCACTTTGAAATCAGACTTAAACTAGTGTTAATCTTTTGATACTTATTATTTCATAAAAACACGTTATTTGCACTCACAGTGGGAATTAATTATTAAATTAATTAATGTGACTTATATGTTTTGAATTTTGTAAAATAGACTTCATTTTTTAATTCAGAATATCAAATATATCTTAGGGTGAATTTTTGGGATTTTTCTGAAAAACTTCAATTTTTGATGAATAGTGAAACCACTAAGTGGTACTTATAAAAACTGATTTTTCCGTTTAAATGAAATTTTTCCATATTTGTGTTTTGAATTTCAAAAATCCGACATAAATGGTTGTCATTAAGATGTAAAATATGGTTCAATGGGATAAAAATAATTTTTTGGTGAATAGTAACTTATTAAGTTTTTAATCACGATTAGAGGTAATTAGTGTAGTTTATGGTAAGAATAATGTTTTAATAAAATGAAATGACCTATACTCATGTCCTACCCTCATTGTATGTGTCATGGCCGACCAAGAAAATCCATGGGTCAACTTGGGGGCCCCATGGAGCCACTTTGGTTGGGAAATGACATAAATATCTTTTTATTTAATGTTAAAGTAAAAATGACACAAACATGGGATGTTTTACTAAAACAATTTTTACATGGGGTTATACAAGTCATATTTTTGACTATAAATAGTCATTGTAAATCTAAAAAGATTTCCTACATCATAGTATTTTTTTATAATTTTTAGAAATTAAATAAATTAAATTATTAATGACATCATGATGATGCAGCGATGACCTCATTATTTAACGATTTAAATAAAATGTAAATATAATGTAATATATAAGACCTACACATGTAAAAAACCTATTGAATGAGTGGATTTCGAACCCTTATCACCTTATACTCTAAATACATCAATGTGGGACCTTTAAAACCCGAAACCCTTTTGAAAATAAAGTAACATTTTGTAACTTTACAAGAGTGCCCCTCCTCTCCTCTTATAAAAGGCCCCCACCTCTACCTCCTTAACCACACTACCAAATCCTTTGGCTTGCCCAAACCCTGCCCATTTTGTCTCTCTACTTCCCTATCTTACTCCTTGAAGCCTCACTTTTGGCAGAAGTCTTCCCAAGGAATCCTTTGAGCTCAAACCAAAGGGAGTTACCCGATTTTAAGGTAATGTCTTCACTTGTGTTGTTTTGTTTTATTTTGCTTCTCCAACCCCCTAAACTCTTTTTATTCATTTCTTTTGTAACAACTCCAGTATCTTAAATATACTAGGATGTTTTTATAAGAAGTATTATAGCTACACTTACACACACCTACATCTAATGGTTAAAGAACATACTGTTTCTGTGGATGGCGAATTTCTGCCTCACGAAACGATGATTGTTCAACATTCTTATAACACCTTAAAAGGTGGCCATTAATATGACACTATATTTATATATGATATATAATATGTTTATGTTTTACTTAAGCTTCTGTATTTTTCATTTATTTCATTCCTTTATGGTTTACATTATGGGTCAACGCGATATCTTCATTTAAGGAAGTGCGGACTACCTCCCCCTCAAAGTGATTTGATTCGTTATTACCATATGTGGTATGTATAGAGAGTATATTTAATGATATTATATATGATACCATACTTGAATTAAAATACTATTATGTATCATTATGTTTTAATTCCATTAAATATGAAATAGAAATGGAAGTAGCATTCATGCGTACGTACGGCTTACCGTCTCCATGAACGGTACATTTCATTTCTTATCTCAAAATGTTATGTACTATTATAAGTACATATATATAATGGATATATATGTAATATATTACATCTAAATTATGGATATCATTCTGGAATTATAACATATATATATATATATATATATCTCATTTTGTTTTAATTCCATTAATATGACAAAAAAATGAAAGTAGCGTTCATTCGTACATACGGCCTACCGTCTCCATGAACGGTGCTTTTGATTTTTATCTCCAAATTATAAGGAATAGTATAAAATGAATATATATACTAGATATATATGATATTTAAAACATCAATACTATTCTGGATATGATGTACCTATAACTACATGGAAAATTATTTTCCAACAAGTTCAATTTTTGACTCATGTACCAAACATCGACAAAAACGTCTGATATGAACTCATATTATTAACCAATTATTATAACATTAAAATATGTGATATGAACTGAATAATAATATTTATAGGAGGTATTTAATCAATTATAAATTGACCAAAGTTTATTATTCAGGAATATAAAGAAACGAACAAGACAAGTTGGACTTGAGGTAAGGGATCATGCTCCTCTCTTTCTTTTTAAGTACACTCTTTTATGTCATTCCTTCTAAGCTCATATTTCTTGTGATTGGGATGTTCTTTTATATTAATCTTACTGTAATTTTTATGTTCATATTATGAGAGACCCTATTCTCTCTCATCAATCTATTTTGGAAGTTTTGAGTGGCGCCGTTAGGCTGCCGAATTTTCGTAAGAGATCTAACCTCTATCTTTCTCTTTAAGTACTCTCCTTTATGTCACTTCTTTTAAGCACCTCTTTTTTATGATGGGGGATTTTATTTTATATTCCTATTTCTGTACATTTTATTTTAATGTGAAGAGATACCCTTTTTTTATGTGACGTCGTTAGGCTGTCAAGGGAACTTCTTAACCCAATTTCGATTTCTTTGGGTTCAACATGTAGTTATTGAATATGTAATCCTTTGAATATGTGTGAATGACCTTTGATTATTTTACACTTAATATCCACTTATATTTGTTTTATTCTTTTGTCACACATAATTATGTAATTGATTTATCCTTAAACCAAGGATACCGTCTTTGTAAGGGACTTCATCTCAATCTCCTTTCATTGAGGCATATTCTGTTTTATACACAACCTTCTTTTATACAGTGTATAAACCCCTTTGACTTTTACGTTTATTCAAAAGGAATCTTTTTTTATACGAAGTGTTTATTAAACGGTAAAAGGGAATGTTTTTGTCGTACGTATGCGGCGACAACGACTTCTCCGCCGTCGTGACCATTATTTTAATTTCGGCTTCCTCTACAAGTCATACCTTTTTTTAAAAGAAAAATAAATACTATGTTTTACTTTTCTTTTATTTTGGTATTGAAAATGGTTTTCATAATATTTTTATATCAATGTGTGGTATTGATATCTTGTGATTGAAAGGTGGAAATGTTATGTTTCCTTTATGCGTGTTTTATGTGATATGATTATGTTGAGGTTCTTGGGCATTATTATGAAGACGGGTGGTTCTGTGATAGACTAAGGGCGGGTGAGCCCGATATATCTCTCCAATGCATTGGGTAACACGAAGGAGTGAAATGTTAAGGTTTCTCTGAAGAGATTTAGGGAATATACTGTGATGGGTATTCCAAACGTAACCAAGAGGGTTACTCCCTACATAAGAATTTTATGAATGCCTCAAGTTACCTTTATGTCTTATGATTTCTATGATTTATTCATGATTTGATGAGGTATGTTAAAGTGCTTATGTTTTATGGGTAAAGTATGATATCATTCTTATGTATACATGTACTCATGTTTCCTTTCCATATTTTTATATCCCTTACTGAGCTTTTTATGCTCATAACGAGTTTTTGAAATGTTTTTCACAGGTCAAGGGAAGGGTACATGATGTTATCATAGTGTCAAGGATGTGTCAAGAAAGAATCCATGTTTTATTTTAAATATGTTTCCGTTGATGGGAAGAATGAATACTATCTTTTATGTAAGCACTTTGTTTAAATGTGGAATGTAATGCAAGTTTCATGATCTAATTATCTAAAACTCTAAACCTGAAAAGATCCTCAATGTTTAATCTTGTAATAACTCAATATTAAGTAAGGTTTAAGGCTGGGGCCTTATAGTTGGTATCAAAGGTCGGTTTAGATAACTTTAGAGGTTAGGGTATTCTTTAAGCATAAGTGACATTACCATAATGGTTAGGATTTCAGAAAGAGTCCTGGTTTTAGATAAAGTGAATGAGTAAGTATATCTTAGTGTTTATATTCCTCATTAGTACATGATGGTTTTGTTGATATAATCACACTGACCTTTTTAGTTTTAGTAAATGGCTGGATCTAGCAGGCACCAAGGTAACAGTGGATGTGAAGGAAACTGTGACAGTTTTTTGAGCAAGTAACTGAATGATATGGGGGATGCAATGAGAACTCTTGTGATTATCCTCAACCAACTATCTGGAGTCATGATTGACCACCTAAAACTTGGTGATTTCTCTAAGGCATCATATATGCGAGAAAGAAATCCCAACGGAAGTACAGGTAATAATCATAAAGGTAAGTGTGTTCAAAAACCTATGTGTCAAAGATGTGGAAAGAAACACCTAGTAAAATGTTTCAAAGGGACAGAAATATGCTATAGATGTGGAAATGAAGGTCATAAAGCAAGAAACTGCCATGGAAAAAGGAAGCATCCAGTTGACTCGAGGAAAGGGAAAGAAGTTCTTTCTGAGGGATCAATTGAATGTTTTAAATGTGGTGTGCATGGTCATTATGCAAACACATGTCCTATGAAGAAGTTTCATGAATGGGATCACCAAGAGCGTACAAATGTTCGTTTACCAATACCTAATGCCATTCCAATTGAGGATGAAGAAACTGACAATGACCAATCAAAGGTATGTATTATTTCATGACTATTGTTTTCCTATTTTGGAATCTTAGGATATGATTCATGATTTTGTTTGTAGGAAAGAGGTATTTCGGAATAAGTTGGAAAGGAATGGTTAATGGATCATGAAGAATGTTGAATGAGTAAGATGTCAACATATAAGGGCTTCAAGAGTTATAGTGAAATTCTTAAGAGTATTAAGTCTCTTTTGATGATGGGGTTACATTAGAAGACTTTTTATATTATGTGTAACCCTGATGTTTAATATATGCAAATTTTATTCAAGGAATAGTTATCTTTTCTTTTGTGGACATAGTTATAAAGAACCATTTGGGTTTATATTATCCTTACTTTTGAGGTAATTATGGGTTACTATATGTTATGATTGAAGTGAAAGGCATGAGATAAAATTGAGGTTAAATTATGTTATGGTTATTTTGATGATTTTATCCCTTTTTGGGGAATGATTTGAGAATTATATAGTTTTGGAAAAAGGACAACACACAGACCGTGTGACTACCCGCCGCGTCAGACAAAGCTGCGAGAATCGAACCCACAACCAAAGTGCGACTGGTATTTATCACATACCACTGGACTACGTGAAGTCCCTAGTTAGTTTGACTGATTCTTTTTAGTTATATGATTTTATGAATTAATAGTAAGTTGATTTTGGGTTATTTATGAAAATGATTAACCTATCATGGAGGATATGTGATTAGGTTAATTACTTTTCAATACGATACTTTAGGAGCAACTGATGTTGTTTGGAGATAAATGTTACGATTTAACTTGGAAGACTATGTGACTAAATCCTTCAAATATTTGGGTTTCAATATTAGTTTGGTTTACTTTGAATAATTTTATGGACAAATTGATTATAGAATGGTCCTCGTTGAACTTTGGGTTTTGTTGGAAAAATTTTGGAGATTTAGAATAGATTTTCTTTTTATAAAGGGTTATCCTTTTCTGGATTATCTGATCTTGTACTAACATTTTTGGTTTTGGTTTTGGTTAATGTCTAAAGACATGGGAATTATATAGTTCTCTTTTGTGTATTAGGTGACTCTCTAGAAGTTGATTATAGTACTCTTAATGCGAACAAGTCTCCCTAAATACTCGTCTTTTGGAAAAAAATATGAGTTTGATTAAGGAATCTAGTAAAAGTTGAAAGTCAACATGATAAGTGATTATGTTTACTTATGAATAAATTCATCAATAAAAAGTAACTTAAAACAAAAATGTTGTCTATTAACTTTTCCTACTGGGGAATTGAATATCGTTTAACCCATCACAAGTTTTTGATTTTCTTGTGGTTAACTTTCTCCTAAACATGTTTTCTATCACTCTCCATTAGAACACGACCCTATGTTTTCTCCTCCATGTCCATGTTTTCCTACATGGAATCCTAGTATGGGTTAACTAGGGTGACCTTTGTACTTATCTTTCTTTATTTTAAAGTGATTTTTTTACCGACTCTTGTTCTGATTTGGGACTTTCAAGGATGTTTCCAAGCTCAATTTTAAAAATTGCAAGGACGCAATTCCCAAAAGGGGGGAAGGATGTAACACCCCAGGTAAATAAAGAATATTACATCTTCATATTTATCCATATTTGTGAATAAAATATTAATATGACTTTAAAGGGGATGCTATGCTCGATGGTGTACCCAACATGCAACAACGAGTTTCTTGGGAATCTTACGTTGCACTCTAATAATAAAATAATATTATTTTAAATGGTAGTTAACATGTAGCCGTTGTATTGGCGGGAATGGATAGAAATAACTAAAATATTATTATATATGTTTTTAAATGTTTTTACATTTATCCAATAAAAGATAAAGGCTTAAAATACGGAAAGAATTCAATTTTAGGTGTATATGCCCTAGTTTTCACTAAAGGTTCACTTATCACCTTTTGATGGTGAACCATCATTAAATATAGTTTTGTTCACTCTTATACATTCTATTGGACCAAATAAAACTCTTCTTAAGAATTGGGACATCAAAATTTACTTTGTGTAAATTTTTGGTATCTTTCCGATAAAGTTCATTTTTTTAATGAATAGTGTAAAATGTTGTATTTTAATTCAAAACATCTTTTTAATCTAATTTATTTATGTGATTAGATTATATTTTGAATTGGTTTTAAAGTAAAATTAGAATATATTTTTACCATTAAATCCAATAGTGGTCGTTGGAATTAATTTCACTTTGAAATCAGACTTAAACTAGTGTCAATCTTTTGATACTTATTGTTTCATAAAAACACGTCATTTGCTCTGAAAGCGGGAATTAATTATTAAATTAATTAATGTGACTTATATGTTTTGAATTTTGTAAAATAGACTTCATTTTTGAATTCAGAATATCAAATATATCTTAGGGTGAATTTTTGGGGTTTTTCTGAAAAACTTCAATTTTTGATGAATAGTGAAACCACTAAGTGGTACTTATAAAAACTGATTTTTTCATTTAAATGAAATTTTTCCATCTTTGTGTTTTGAATTTAAAAAATCCGACATAAATGGTTGTCATTAAGATGTAAAATGTGGTTCAATGGGATAAAAATAATTTTTTGGTGAATAGTAACTTATTAAGTTTTTAATCGCGATTAGAGGTAATTAGTGTAGTTTATGGTAAGAATAATGTTTTAATAAAATGAAATGACCTAGACACATGTCCTAACCTCATTGTATGTGTCATGGCCGACCAATACAATCCATGGGTCAACTTTGGGACCCCATGGAGCCACTTTGGTTGGGAAATGACATAAATATCTTTTTATTTAATGTTAAAGTAAAAATGACACAAACATGAGATGTTTTACTAAAACAATTTTTACATGGGGTTATACAAGTCATATTTTTTACTATAAATAGTAATTGGAAAGATAAAAAGATTTACTACATCATATATTTTTTTAATAATTTTTAGACATTAAATAAATTAAATTATTAATGACATCATGATGATGCAGCGATGACCTCATTATTTAACGATTTAAATAAAATGGAAAGATAATGTAATATCTAAGATCTACACATGTCCAAAACCTATTTTATGAGTTTATTTAGTACCCTTATCACCTTATCCTCGAAATACATCAATGTGGGACCTTTAAAATCCGAAAATCTTTTGAAAATAAAGTAACATTTTGTAACTTTACAAGAGTGCCCCTCCTCTCCTCTTATAAAAGGCCCCCACCTCTACCTCCTTACCCATACTCCCAAAGCCTTTGGGTTGGCCAACCCCTGACCATTTTGTCTCTCCACTTCCCTCTATTACTCCTTGAAGCCTCACTTTTGGCAGAAGTCTTACCAAGGAAGCCTTTGAGCTCAAACCAAAGGGAGTTACCCGATTTTAATGTAATGTCTTCACTTGTGTTGTTTTGTTTTATTTTGATTCTCCAACCCCCTAAACTCTTTTTATTCATTTATTTTGTAAAAACTCCAGTATATTAAATATACTAGGATGTTTTTATAATAATTATTCGAGCTACACTTACACACACCTACATCTAATGTTTAAATAACATATTGTTTCTGTGGATGGCGAATTTCTGCCTCACGAAACGATGATTGTTCAACATTCTTCTAACACCTTCAAAGGTGGCCATTAATATGACACTATATTTATATATGATATATAATATTTTTATGTTTTACTTAATCTTCTGTATTTTTCATTTATTTCATACCTTTATGGTTTCCATTATGGGTAAACGCGATATCTTCATTTAAGGAAGTGCAGACTACCGCCCCCTCAAAGTGATTTGATTCGTTATTACCATATGTGGTACGTATAGAGGGTATATTTAATGATATTATATATGATACCATACTGGAATTAAAATACTATTATGTATCATTATGTTTTAATTCCATTAAATATGAAATAGAAATGGAAGTAGCGTTCATGCGTATGTATGGCTTACCGTCTCCATGAACGGTACATTTCATTTCTTATCTCAAAATGTTATGTACTATTATAAGTACATATATATAATAGATATATATGTAATATATTACATCTAAATTATGTATATCATTCTGTAATTATAACATATATATATATATCTCATTTTGTTTTAATTCCATTAATATGACAAAAAAATGAAAGTAGCGTTCATGCGTACATACGGCCTACCGTCTCCATGAACGGTGCATTTAATTTTTATCTCAAAATTATAAGGAATAGTATAAAATGAATATATATACTGGATATATATGATATTTAAAACATCAATACTATTCTGGATATGATGTACCTATAACTACATGGAAAATTATTTTCCAACAAGTTCAATTTTTGACTCATGTACCAAACATCGACAAAAACGTCTGATATGAACTCATATTATTAAACAATTATTATAACATTAAAATATGTGATATGAACTGAATAATAATCTTTATAGGAGGTCTTTAATCAATTATAAATTGACCAAAGTTTATTATTCAGGAATATAAATAAACGAACAAGACAAGTTGGACTTGAGGTAAGGGATCCTACTCCTCTCTTTCTTTTTAAGTACACTCTTTTATGTCATTCCTTCTAAGCTCATATTTCTTGTGATTGGGATGTTCTTTTATATTACTCTTACTATAATTTTTATTTTCATATGATGAGAGACCCTATTCTCTCTCATCAATCCATTTTGGAAGTTTTGAGTGGCGCCGTTAGGCTGCCGAATTTTCGTAAGAGATCTAACCTCTCTCTTTCTCTTTAAGTACTCTCCTTTATGTAACTTCTTTTAAGAACCTCTTTTTTATGATGGGGGATGTTTTTTTATATTCCTCTTGCTGTACATTTTATTGTAATGTGAAGAGATATCCTTTTTTTATGTGACGTCGTTAGGCTGTCAAGGGAACTTCTTAACCCAATTTCGATTTCTTTGGGTTCAACATGTAGTTATTGAATATGTCATCCTTTGAATATGTGTGAATGACCTTTGATTATTTTATACTTAATATCCACTTATATTTGGTGTATTCGTTTGTCACACATGATTATGTAATTTATTTATCCTTAAACCAAGGATACCGTCTTTGTAAGGGACTTCGTCTCAATCTCCTTTCATTAAGGCATATTCTATTTTATACACAACCTTCTTTTATACGGTGTATAAACCCCTTTGACTTTTACGTTTATTCAAAAGGAATATTTTTTTATACTAAGTGTTTATTAAATGACAAAAGGGAATGTTTTTGTCGTACGTATGCGGCGACAACGACTTCTCCACCGCCGTGACCATTATTTTAATTTCGGCTTCCTCTACAAGCCATACCTTTTTTTTAAAAGAGAAATAAATACTATGTTTTACTTTTCTTTTATTTTGGTATTGAAAATGGTTTTCATAATATTTTTATATCAATGTGTGGTATTGATATCTTGTGATTGAAAGGTGGAAATGTTATGTTTCCTTTATGCATGTTTTATGTGATACGATTATGTTGAGGTTCTTGGGAATTATTATAAATACGGGTGGTTTCGTGATAGACTAAGGTCGGGTGAGCCCGATATAGCTCTCCAATGCATTGGGTAACACGAAGGAGTGAAATGTTAAGGTTTCTCCGAAGAGATTTAGGGAATATACTGTGATGGGTATTCCAAACGTAACCAAGAGGGTTACTCCCTACGTAAGAATGTTATGAATGCATCAAGTTACCTTTATGTCTTATGATTTCTATGATTTATTCATGATTTGATGAGGTATGTTAAAGTGATTATGTTTTATGGGTAAAGTATGATATCATTCTTATGTATACATGTACTCATGTTTCCTTTCCATATTTTTATATCCCTTACTGCGCTTTTTATGCTCATCGCGAGTTTTTGAAATGTTTTTCACAGGTCAAGGGAAGGGTACATGATGTGATGATAGTGTCAAAGATGTGTCAAGAAAGAATCCATGTTTTATTTTAAATATGTTTCCGTTGATGGGAAGAATGAATACTATCTTTTTTGTAACCACTTTGTTTAAATGTGGAATGTAATGCAAGTTTCATGATCTAATTCTCTAAAACTCTAAACCTGAAAAGATCCTCAATGTTTAATCTTGTAATAACTCATGATTAAGTAAGGTTTAAGGTTGGGGCCTTATAGGGGGGGTGCTTCCCCCCCCCCGGTTTCCCTGTAACCGCGGCCCCATTAATGGGGCCGCTTGCTTGGTCGGCTGGGGGAATTGAATCCCCCAGTTTTCCCTTTGTCCGGTCGGCCGGTTCTGCCAACAAGGACCGGCGACGACCGGTCCTTCCTCCTTTTCCGACACCGGCAGCCCGGAACCGGCCTCTGGTCACCCTGCTCCACCGCGGCCCGAAACCGGCCGCGGTTTTGGTTCGTCCAGCACGGAGCGACGACGCCGCGCCCCTCCACCGTGGCCCCACTCCGGC
The DNA here is from genome assembly GCA_963277665.1 of Viscum album. Taxonomy (NCBI): domain Eukaryota; kingdom Viridiplantae; phylum Streptophyta; class Magnoliopsida; order Santalales; family Viscaceae; genus Viscum; species Viscum album. Next base: position 122,273,733 of record OY728156.1, read on the forward strand.
CGCGGTGTCTTCGGTTTTCTCCAACCCGGCGCGACAGTGCCGCGACTTGGTTCAACTTCACGGCGCGGCGCGACGGCGCCTCGCATTACTTGTCGCACCATCCCGCGCGGTGCGACGACACCGTTCCATTCCCGTTCCAACACATTAGAAACAAAATAAGGATAAGGGAGGAGGGTCGGCCGTGTTTTTGCGGTCCGGCCCCCTCTCATTATTCAATAGCATTTGGTCGTATTTTCATGAAGAACGACAAGGTGGTAAACACAAACAAAATAATTAAATAACCCCTACCTCGAGCGTAGCTTGAACGGAGGTTCGTCGAACAAGGATTCGTCGTGGAAGAACCGTCGTGGAAAGAGACGTCGCGGAAGAAGATGTCGCGAAAGAAGACGTCATGGAATAACCGTCGCGGTATACGGCGTCGCGTAGTCGGTCTCCAAGGACTCGGCGTTCTTCGTCGGAGATCGATGTGTTCTTCGCGTTCTTCGTCGGAGTCGAAGAAGATCTTCAAGTCCTTAGCCTTTTCTCCCAAATACTCCACCAAAAGGTTGCAACCCCAAATAAAATAATCCCAAGTCTTATTTTATTAACACAAGATAAGTATTTGAATTTCAAAGGTTTGAATTAATTACACTTAATTAATTCAAGCCAAGTTGTCATCATTAAAGGTAAGTTGAGGGAGTTAGGAATTTGAAGGGGTGGGGTTCTTGTGGTCCCCACCACCCTCATAACCTCCCTTGGGAAGTTGGGTAGTTACCCAACTTCCACCCAAGCCTTAAACCACTTTAAGAAAAATAAAAATTGTAGAGTATTAATAAATTAAACTTCCACAATTTTTATCATCTACTCTCTTGATAACGCAACTCCGGAACAGGTGTTCCTAAACAATTATCGGCGCTGCAGTTCCATCGGTGCCCTCGGAATTTGATTCTGAGCACCGGTTCAAAATTTAGAAATTCCCGCTCGTTCGTTCACTGAACGTACCCAAGCTAAACTTCGGATAGAAATTCCGGGTACACCGGGCCTCAGAATCATGTGCCATCAGAAACTACGTTCTTGTAAAATCCCAAAGAAAATTAAGAAAAAAAATTCCTTGAAATTTACAAGTCTTTACATTACTCCCACCTCAGGGCTTTACGTCCCCGTAAAGCTTCAACACAAACTAGGGATACAAAAGCAGTACTGAGAACGCATCTGAGCCTCCTGCTCTCATGTGCTCACCTAGAGGTTCCCATACTGCCAGTGAAAGCGCACCTGAGGAATCGTCTGTCCTCGTAGGATCTGCTCCTGTCAATCCTCGATCCCCACTGGAACCTCCGTGGAAGTAACCCCATCGCCATCGTCCTGCTCCTCATGGTCGATGATATGCGAAGGGTCGATCACGTATCTCCTCAGTTGAGATACTTGGAAAACGTCATGCACCTGGTGCAACTGAGGTGGATGGGTCAAGTGGTAAACCACCTCGCCTACCCAGCTGAGGACCTAGAAAGGTCCGTTGAACCTCGGAGAAAACTTTCCGCCTTGGCCACATCTCCGTAAACCTCGTCGAGGTGAGACCCGTATAAGGACGTGATCGTCATCCTTGAACTCTAGAGGTCTCCAATTCCTGTTAGAACTGAAACTCAAATGACTGCTGCCACGAGGGTAAGGTTGACCGACTCAAGAGTGATCGGTCGCACCCTCCTGTGAAAGAGTTTATCCTGTGCTTCCTGGGGTTTCTTTTTTGCCGACCAAGGAAAACCCGTCCCGACGTTTTCCTAAAACTATCAATTTGAGTATGAACAGTTATTTCCCATTCCATACTCAAACTAACATCGTAAGGCCTCGACACTGCCACCAAGAGATTCCAACCGAAAGTCTCACCTTGAGGGTCTGACCACACCATCAGCGTAAGTGTGATTATCAAGTCTCCTCCCAAGGTATCTCCAGACGTGAGGGTCAAGTCCACGGCTTACCGGAAACTCTAGGTCTAGAACAAGATTTGTGAAAGCAAGTAATGATTCATATCGACGTCCGTTACTAAAGCAGCTAGTAGTGGACACAGACTGTCCCTTGAATCATTTTTAGATCCATTGGGTCACACTCCTTGACCGCATGTAGCCGCACTCTTCCTCTGCCCTCCATCTCCCTGAGCCTGGCGGGGATAACTAAGGCGGGTGGTTGTTGCATGTTAAGATGTACACCACCTCATGCTGCTATCCTAGCTCTGCCTCCACGTCTGCTGCTCCGCAGACTCATCTCTCCTTAAAGTTTCCTCTTCTTGAAACATTTAACACGCTCGAGTCTCTAAGACTGGAGCCGGTTTCCTGTTTCTTACTGCATTGTGCAGTTTTCATCCGCTCCTGGATGATCTGCACCTTCTTTGCATATGATCTGAAAGAGCTTCTAAAATTTCTCCTTTGCCGAAAGGAGAAACTCGGTCTCATCCCCTGGATGAACCACTCCCATTTCCTAATACAGTCAATCCTGACATGAATGATGTATTCATGCCATGGATGACATCGTAAGGCCTCGACGTAACTACCAAGATATCCAACCGTCACTCTCACCTCCAAGGGTCGAGTCACGCTGTCGGCATCAGTGTGAGGTCACTGGGTCTCCTCTAGTAGAAATCTCAAAAGTGAGGGTCAAGTCAACAGTTTTAACCGGTACCTCTCAGTATCAACCAAACAAAAGAACAGGAAAGCAAACATCACAAAGATAAGCGTCTTTTTATTATTGCAGCTCATAGTACAAAGACACGAATACAACAGCAACATGGAACTAGAAGTACAAGGGTCGTATCCACTAGTTCCGCTCCTGTCCACCTGCTCCCGGAGCTCTACTGCCTTGTCCACTGTTCGGCTGTTGCTCAAGCACTCATCACTGCTTCTGCCTCGGTGGCTCCTCCAACGCCTGCGGATCGACAGTGCGGAGGGTCGGACAGTCACGTCCCAGGTGACCCTTCCTGCCGTATTCATAACACTTTTTGATTCTCGTACGGCTGGATCTGGTCCTCTTGGACCTCTGAATCATCTGTCTACTTCCCACAGATGACTCGGCTACTGATCGAAAATCCTGCGGCAAAGGCAGCAGCTCTTGAACACGCTGGGGGTGCAGAGCTACTGGCACAAACTCCACCCTGAAGAAGGTCTCGAAGTCTTCCCATGTGAAGGTCATCTCATCGCAAAACTGGAACAAGTGGCTCCACCACCTGCCTGTTGATTCCTGAAGAAGGCTGGCAGCAAAGATCACCATGAAGTTTGTTGGTATCCCCACTAGCCTGAAGACTCCCACCATATCGTCCAGCCAATCCTCAGCCGCCTGCGGGTCCGTCTCTCCCCAGAACTTGGGTGGCCTCTAGCGCTGGAACTCGTGCAGCGCACTCAAGTGGCGTGAATCGCCTACTTCTAGGGCTGGTGGCATCGGTGGCCCAATGTATGGTAGTACCGCTGGTGCCTCCGCTGGTGCCTCAACTGCAAGAGGGCCCTGTACCGAAGACTCGTCGCTCGGCAGGCTGTCAGTACGCACATCCCTCTGGGCTCTAGCTGGTCGTCTGTGAAAAGGCATCCTGAAAGAAACAATGTGACACGGTCAAACGATTATACCTAGTGAGCTGACCTGGTTTGAGCTGACATTTAAAAACTTCTGGAAACACACACGCAATCAATGTTTTCGTGCACAAAGTCAGAAATCAGTTGTCAGGGTCCTGGTGTATGGATATGTCGGCCGCCCGCACCAACACTGGACTCCCTGAACTAAAAACCACACTTGGTACTCTTAACACTATTGCTTCACAGAAAGAAAATATCAGAGTTATAAGTTCTGCGGTAGAACTGACTCCTTTGATACCAATTTGTCACGACCCGTCCTCGGGGCTCGTGCCGTGACTACCCCAAGCCCGCCTTCCATAAGCCAGGGGCTGGCGAATAGCACCAAAGGTGTAAATCCCGATAACTGGGAAGGCATTGCCTTATAAAAGTAAAAAAAACACCACAGAGTACAAGCGGAAGTAAAACACTAAGTACAAAGAGAAGTGCTGAAAGGTAAATGGGCCAGAATACAAACCCAAATGAAAGTACAACTACAACTGAACAAAGTACAACAGAAAAAGACAACAGATGGAATAACGGAAGCGGCTCCCGGGTCTTCCTCCTCGGATCCTACCTGAAGGGTAGGTACAGATGGCGCAGCTCCTGGATCGTCCACCACGGATCCTACCTAAAGGGTAGGTACAGATAGCCTCCACAACGCTCTCGCCCATCAACCTCCTCCGAGTGTCATCTTGTCGTGAAGTCCACCTCCAGATACTGACTCGTCGTGTAGTCCACCTCAGGGTACTGACTCGTCGTGTAGTCCACCTCCGGGTACCGTCCAGTCCTCGAACACTCGGCCTCCATCAGCACTGCCCGTCGTCTGCAACCAACACAACGAGGTGTGGGCATAGCCCGTGCAGGGGTGAGTATAACGATACTCACTAGGGACCCAGAGACCCTCAAGGTCTCACTAAAACCAACATGGATAACCACAAAGAAGATCTCAACAGATATCCACTACTTAGGTATATTCTCATGCATATACCTAAGTTATTAAGTAACCCATCTCAATCATGAGGAAAACACAAAGATCATGAAATAAATGGATAACCACTACCCAGGTATATGTCCATACATATACCTAAGTTATCAAGTGACCCATCTCAATCATGAGGCAAACACAAGGTCATAGACTCAGCTCAAACCAGGATTTTCATTATCGAAACCGTAACTGCTGAAGAGCCCCGTATCTGGAGTGTACAGTGGTCCTGTCACGACTCCGAGGTACTGCTCACTAATCCAAGTCTCTGAGGTACTCCTCCTATTGAGTATCGCGGGTCTGCTGCCAAATACTGGGCGCTCCGTCCGTTGTGGGTCTTCTGCCAAATATCGGGTGCTCCCCCTAATAGCCTACAGAGGTACTCCTCCGGTCATGTACCACGGGTCTGCTGCCAACTACCAGGCGCTCTGTCCGTCGTGGGTCTGCCACCAAATATTGGGCGCTCCGTCCACTGGTCTAGTCGACTCACTCCAAGTCGATTCGGTCAAGCAGTCTTCAGGTTTCAGTCGTCTACACGGTCTCCGTACTCCGCACGCTCGTCTCTGGGAGGGTCCGCTCCACGAGCTACAGGTCGATACTCCAATTTTTCAAAGTCCCACGAATAAGTATCTCAAAGGACCGCCTCGTCAAAGGGGTATCAACGCAACAGACGACGCATCAATCGGACACCCGGTCTGTGAGTTACTAGCCTTTTCATCCCCGGGGCCCGGTTGGTTTCGTGTGCGAACCAACCCGACCGTATCTCAACTGTACCCAGAACTCTCATAGGGTATACTCATAGGGACCATTTCTCAATGTGATCACCAACACCGCTGACGGTTCGTCAAACGGACGTCTGGTTTGAAAGATATCAGCTTTTCCGTTCCAGGGACCCGGTTGGATTTCGGGTACAATCCAACCCGGCCACTATCCAACAGTAACCAAAACTCGGGCGAAGTATGCCAAAAGTTCCGTCTCATCAAGAGGAATTCAATGAGACAGACGGCACGTCTATCGAACGCCCGGTCTGTGAGTTATTGGATTTTTCTTTCCAGGGGCCCGGTTGGTTTCGTGAGCAAACCAACCCGACCGCACTCCGACGACATCCAAACCTCGAGCAGAGTAATCCAAAAGATCCGTCTCACTTAGAGGAATCCATCAAAGTCGATGGCACGTCAATCGGACATCCAGAGCTCAAGTTATGAGTGTTTCCACTCCGAGGGCCCGGTTGGTTTCATGTACGAACCAACTCGGCTGAACCCAAAGTATTCCTAAACCTAGAGTGCGATATACCGAAACGACCGTCTCATTCCAAGGATCGCTACGCAACTGACGGTGCGTCGTTCGGAGGTCCGTAGCCCAAGTTATGGGCAAAAGACCGAAGACGGTCCGAAAATGGGGGTTTTGGGCCCAGACCGACCCGGCCTGAGACCCCCTGGTCGGCCCAGCCCGGCCCGGCCGGTGACCCAGCGCGCTGGGGCGCGGAACCAGCTGGCTCGGCCAAACGGCTGAGCCGTTCCAGCCCCCTCTCGTTATTCGATAGCATTTGGTCGTATTTTCATGAAGAATGACAAGGTGGTAAACACGAACAAAATAATTAAATAACCCCTACCTCGAGCGTAGCTTGAACGGAGGTTCGTCGAACGAGTATTCGTCGCGGAAGAACCGTCGCGGAAAGAGACGTCGCGGAAGAAGATGTCGCGGAAGAAGACGTCGCGGAAGAACCATCGCGGTATACGGCGTCGCGTAGTCGGTCTCCGAGGACTCGGCGTTCTTCGTCGGAGATCGATGCGTTCTTCGCGTTCTTCGTCGGAGTCGAAGAAGATCTTCAAGTCCTTAGCCTTTTCTCCCAAAGACTCCACCACAAGATTGCAACCCCAAATAAAATAATCCCAAGTCTTATTTTATTAACACAAGATAAGTATTTGAATTTCAAAGGTTTGAATTAATTCCACTTAATTAATTCAAGCCAAGTTGTCATCATTAAAGGTAAGTTGAGGGAGTTAGGAATTTGAAGGGGTGGGGTTCATGTGGGCCCCACCACCCTCATAACCTCCCTTGGGAAGTTGGGTAGTTACCCAACTTCCACCCAAGCCTTAAACCACTTTAAGAAAAATAAAAATTGTATAGTATTAATAAATTAAACTTCCACAATTTTTATCATCTACTCTCGTGATAACGCAACTCCGGAATAGGTGTTCCTAAGAAATTACCAGCGCTGCGGTTTCATCGGTGCCCTCGGAATTTGATTCCGAGCACCGGTTCAAAAGTTAGAAATTCCCTCTCGTTCGTTCACTGAATGTACCCGAGCTAAACTTCGGATAGAAATTTCGGGCACACCGGGCCTCGGAATCATGTGCCGTCAGAAACTGCGTTCTTGTAAAATCCCAAAGAAAATTAAGAAAAAAATTTCCTTGAAATTTCCGGGTCTTTACATAGACCTATAAGTTATCATTGCCTACCTATGTATCAACACACACCTAATTTTGGCTCCAAAAGCATTGAAAAACACTACATACAAAACTCCATACTCTAAAAACCTCATAATGGAAGAGCTTGTTAACCTCTATCGCAACTCCTCAAAGGAATTTTTGAACTTATCAGACTAGATAAATGGTTTCCCATTTTGGGTTAAGGTAGTCGAAGGTTTTTTAATCTTAGAGAATTATGGCATGAATCTCTAGTAATATACAGCCAATATAAGGAATATTTGTACCTCTGTTATGTTATTTTATGGCTACCAAGCAAGCACTACCACTATCTTCATTAGGTATAGAGCTACACCCACCTCTTAGATGATATGTCCTAGAAAGTGGACCTCAATCATCCAGAACTAACACTTTGAAAGTTTTTCATATAGCTGATGCTATTAAATTACGTCTAGGTCCATCCTTATATGCTTGTCATACTCAGCCTCTGATGCTGAGTAAATGATAATTTCATTGATAAAAATCACTAAGAATTGATCCAAGAAAGGCTAAAGGATATAATTCATGAGTTCTGTAAATACCACTTGTGAATTTATCATGCCAAAGGGTGTCACCAGGTACTCATAATTATTATAGAAGCATTGGAATGTTAGATTTTTTATATCCTCCTCATACACCCATAGATGGTGATATATTAATTCAAGGTCAATTTTGGAGAACCACCTCACCCATTTCAACTGATCAATGAGGTCATCAATCCTTGGTAGTGGATATTTATTCTTAATGGTCACCATATTCAGGTTATGATAATCCACACATAACCTTAGGCCCTCATTCAACTTCTTAGAGAATATTATTGGATCTATCTAGGGGGGAACATTGGGTTTGATAAATTATTTCCTCTAAAGGTCCTCCAACTACACCCTCATCTCTTAAAGCTCAATGGGATCCATATGATATTCTAATGAAGATATACTAGTTATCCCTAGGTGTAATTCAATATAGAAGTTTAACTCCTGATGAGAAGGTAAAACAGGTATATATTCGATAAATATTTTTGAGTACTCCTCCACTATAATGGGGAACCAAACATTCGTAGGGTCTACTACATCAAGATTTGGACTAGTCTAATGATGGTATATTAGTTATAACCTCCTACACATGAGTCTAGTATGATCTTCCAAAAATTCCTTCTCATTAGTGAAGGAAAATCTAGACCCGTATTCCTAGGTCCACCATATCCTCCAATGAAAATAATCAATATGGGTATGGTTTGAAGAAAACCAATCCATACAAATAATGAAATAATAAAGTGTCATTGTATCTATGAAAATTTTTTGTGAGAAACTTTCTACACCAAACACCAAGTCGCACTTCCAAAAAAAGAGTGTGATCGTAGAATCCCCTATAGTAGGAACATTTAGGTGTAAGGGTCAGGCTAGAGGCTCTACTGGTATCTCTAATTCTCATACAAGGGATAAGTCTAAGAAATAATGGCTCGCTAGCGCATGTCTATCACAGGGCATGGAAAAATCAAATTTCTAAATTGTTTCCTAGTGCATCACAATGGTTGATTAGGGTTATCTCACTTGAGGAGATTCTAAGTTTGTTTAATTACTTAATCTAATTCACCTAAACTACTTATTTTTTGTTGTTTTTATTTATTATATGAAAGAAATGGAATTTAAATGAAGGAAGAGAGTGAAAAAAATAAACAAACATGCAATGATCGAATGTGATTACCAAATAAAGAACTTGTCTTTTATGGTTTGGTTTATGGGTTCCATCACTCTCCTTGTTGGTTTTTAAATTTAGTTTGATATTTTAATCATGAAATATCACTCTTAAACTACTATTATTTTATTTAGTGCTATAAAATCTTGAATCCCTATAGCAATCTAAATTTCACCTCCTCCTATAATCAAGGTTGATGACACGCCTCAATCGAGAGTGTGACATGTTCCTAAACTTGACTCCATCATATGCCATCTCATCCAATGAATGTCTCAAATCCATAATATGAAGATCTTGAATCTATTATAAGGGAGGGAAAAGATTTAAACAAATAATAAAAATGAGTTTGAGTTCAGTTACATAGTGGAAAACCTCCACACTCATGCACTTCACTCTTACTCACCACAAACATAAATAAATAATAATAATTAAAGTGTAAAATGAATATAAAACACTACTTAGATACCTCGGGCCAATCCTTAGGTTAGGCCCTCATTTTTTAGGGTAATATGTCACATTGGTAAGATGAAAAAGAATAGAATAAAATAAAAAAGAAAATAAAAATAAAATTGAAGAAGAATGAGAAAAGAATAAGAATGCATAAAAATAATAAAATTAGAAGGAGAGAGAGAGAGAGAAGAAAACTAAAATAAAAATATAAAAGATAATAAGAATATAATAAGAAAATTTAAACACATGAAATCACTAAGATAAAAATAAAAGAAGAATAATATGAAATAAAATATGATAAAAAAGAAGAAGAATAAGAAGAAGAGTGGTGGGTGGAAGAAACAATTTAATAAAAAAATGCATTATTTAATTATTTATAAACTAAATTATAATTACATAAAATAAAAACTAAAACAAAAATAAAAATAATTAAGAATAAAATAGAAGGGAAGAAATTGGACAGCAACCTTCGGCCTCCTCTGGTGGAACCTCCTTGGGTGAGAACTCCCTTTGGAAATGGGATAGCTTATTTATTTATAGGATAAGAATCATCCTTGGTGAAAATACCATTTAAATTTTCTTCAATACACTCAGATTATCTTCAAATATGCACCTGATCATATCAGGTGTTTCCTTTATTTTTTGAGAACAGATGGTAGTGGCAGTCTTTATTTTTGCACACTGCTCATGCATGGTGTAAGGCGGATGTGGAAGCATGTTTTCATGGGATGTGGGGAATATGAAAATGGTGTTTGAGTTTGATAGTTGTGGAACTAGAGGTCTCATATTCCTCAACCCCTTTATCCTTCACAATGGATGGAGGGAGATTGAATGGGCTTGCATGGGGTCATCCAAGGGTGTAAGAGATGAACCTTGGTGTTCTCAACATTTGGTAGTGGTGTGTGACTAGGGATAGAGCTCTTGGTGGTTGCTCATGGTAGTCCTGGGGTGAAGTAGTTGGTGGCTAGATACGTTAAGTGGTAAATATGTGGTAGAGATGGGCGGAGAGATATTTCAGAGTGAGGTGAGTGCAGGGTCGAGGAAAAATGGCTCCACTTTGGTAAAAAAATGAATAGTAATTGGAATTTATTTGTCCCATGTCAGAACAAAATAAGGGGGCATGATGGTATATAAATACAAGCATGTGATTAATGGATAAAATGCCTATGGTAGGGATGGTATCTCACAAAAAACATGCACACATAAGATATTGGTTTCACCACATGTGGAATGTGCAGACTTCATCCTACATGTTACTCCCCTTCAGATTGACCACCTACAGGTCGCATCTACATGGGCCTAATGTCCCCGTGAAACTGCCTACTTGAGTAGGACCTCCCAGGGCTATCCTAGCCATATTCCCCCTTGTGGGATGGCTAAGTGGTAGGCTATCCTTGGTTGATGGGATAGCTTAAACCTGGTCAATTTTTTTACCTGAAAAAAAATAATAAACACTTATAAAATTTCATAACAATTATAAAATATCAAAGTTTCATAAATAATATTAAAATTCACAAATCACTATTATTTTATTCAAATAAATTCATTTTAATTAAATTTTCATAATTTCCCATAATTTAATAAAATATTGTAATGCATGGGTATTTAGATCAAAAATCCATTTAAAACCATTGAAATTTGTTTAAAGATATTCATAAAAATTGAGTGTCTGAAATACCCCAACACTTAAAACAAGTTTTTCCTCAGACATAAAATATCAATAAGGAATTAAGAGGGCACCAATTTTACCAATATTCAAATTCCAAAGTAATAAAATTAAATAATTATCAATTTCAAATTAAACTTTCAAATTCCACATAAAATATCAATTCAATTCCTTAATTTCAAATGAAACAATAAACTAAAGTATTTTAATTTCTCTATTTTGAAAAAGATTAGAACTTATTCTTTCATCCATTCAAGTTCCTCAATCTATTATTATTAAACATTCCAAATCATGATCTACCTCTCTTTTCAATCTTTTTTCTCTCACCACTCATGATACAATTCAAGTATAGTTATGCTCATATCATGAGAACATGCACCTTATCCATAGACTAGTAAAAGAACTACTTTATCCACTTTGTAAAGATAAAAGACACATGAAATCATGAGGGATTTTCAATCAATATTCTAATTTCTATGAGGCTTATGGTTATTATGAATTAATGTTTAAAAAATTAAGACTCAAGGAGGAGGTTTTTCTCTTAAAGTATAATCATGATATCAAAAGTAAAAGTGTAATGGCATTATCCCCTTCATAGTAGCAACTCTCATTTCCCCCAAACTCAAAGTAAGGTTATGATCAAAATAAGGCATAATGAATTATTTGTGTTGCTTCTTGAATTTTTCTCTACATTTATAATTTTTTTCAGTATAGTTTTTTTTCTTTTTTTTCTTTTTTTAAAGTTATGATTATAATAAACATAACATCCACCACATAACCACACATGATAAAAATAATCAGTCTAGTAATGTTGATTTTTTATTCTTCCAAGTCACAACCCATTCCTATTTTTTCATTTTTTTCAAGAAGGTAAAAAGGTGAAATTACAATGTATGAATCAAAAAACCTTTCTCACTACCTAAAGTTATCACCCCAACAACTTTTACTTAAAATGTGTTTCATCCCTTTTACCATGAATTCCCAACCCCTATACTTCAACTTTAAAATATCGTGAAAAATACTAAGAGGAGGGTATGGATAAAAATGGATTGAAAATTTCTCATTCATAATAAGGTATTTTATAGTCTCTATAGGATAAAAAAGAATTAATGTGAAGGTGGTTTTCAAGGATAAGGGCTTTTAAAAAGATGCCTTAATCATTTTAATTTTTTTTTTACTCAGTAAGTAGCTTTGAAAAGTTTCAATGTAAGTTCGAGTAAGTGGCATGTCTGAAGATCACTCAAGAAATATTCTCAAGAATAAATAGGAATTACTTGGTCTAAAAATCCTCTCAATAATGAAACATTTGATTTGGGACAATCAATCAAGGCATGATTAATAATAATAAACCAATTTACATGGATTTTATAAATTCAAAGTGAGAAAAATGAAAGGGAAATTTCATTTACATGAATCAATTAATTCCCTAAAATAATGAGTCATCATTTTAATATCCATGATTCACTTTAATCATTAAATTATCCATTTTACTAATTGAATATCTTAATCATTGAAATCTAAAACATGGAATCACAGTATTCCTAAGAAACTCATTTCACCTAGATAAGTCAAGTAAAGTAGTGATTTCAAGTGTGGGCATGTAATTTCTAGTTTAATGCTCAAAATTGGTTGTTGGAAAAAAATGTAGAGAGTTTAAAAATAAATAATGTAATAATGAACTAAATTTTATATAAATCTTAGTCCTATTTCCTCCTTGAATGTTTGGGACTGCCTTCTGCCATCATGAACCTATAAAATAAAATTACTCAATTAATCACAAGGATCGCATCATTTAATCTCAGAAATATAGAAGGAATTGGAATCATGATGGACTAGCCCTAAAAATGAAATTTAAATCTAATTTCATAAAAAAATAAAAGGATAAGTCTTGGTATGATACCCTAATTGGGCCCTAAATTTTTACCACATCTAGAGGGAAGTAACAATTGTTATCCATAATCTGATAGTGGGTGGATCTTCTTGGATTTAAACTATCATGTGTGGATTTTTCCAACTTTAACTTCTTCTTTCTTGGTGATAAATAATCCATGGATAGAGTATACCAGATACCCCCCCCCCTTCACAATTAAGTATTCATTTCATGGTGGAGTAGGATGAAGCATGAATCATCCTATTTATTGATTTCTAATTGTGAAACATCTTTCTTCTTGTCCAGTGTTGGATCATCATGGGATGCATGAATTTAATGATCAAATAGAAATTAAGCAAATATTTTTACTTGAATAAAATTTAAATTGAAATTAAAATTCACCCTTTCAATTTGAGCAGCATCTATCTTGGTTTCCTCAAGATCAATCACTTGGGATTATTTATGGGCTTCCTAAAATGTATGTTCATAAAAATCAGGGTGATCTATGTGTTCCTCAAAAAGTTCATGTTCTTCTTTATCATATTCCTCTAAGGCATAACAAATATTTTCCTAATTTGAAAATTCAAAGTAATGGGAATTAATACTCAATTTAGATTGAATAAAATCAAATGAAATAGATTTTGAGATAAGATCAACTTCCTGAATTGGTTCAGCTTCAATCTCTTCTTCATCGGAGAGTGCCTCTTGGATTTGGATGGTTTCAAGTGTTGATAGGTAGTCATACTCTTCTGTATTTTCTTCTAATTCCATCACTTGTGTGTCTTATTCCTTCAATGGTGATGGCTCTTCATATTTGTAAGCAATGTGGAAATAAAGTTATTCCTCACATTAGTTCCAAAAGTTGTCCAAGTCTTGTTTATCACCAACATGTAGCTCAGGTTTTGGTTGATCTATAAATTCATGAACATATTCAAATGCTCTCTCCATTTTTCCCTCTGATTGTTCTATGTATTTTTCAAGATCTTCCACCTGGGATTTATCATTTTCATTCTCCTATTCTTGTTTCTCCTACACCTATGAGTAATTTCTCCATGCACAAAGATATGTTATATTTTGATACATCATAGAAAAGGTAAATTTTTTATTGTTTTTTAAGAAATAAAAACTATATAAAATATGAAAATAGAAAATTTAAATAAACTACTGATTATATCCTCAACAATAGTTCCAGTTTTGACCAATTCCTGTCATGAGTAATGGAAAAATAAAATTTATAAATTTTTTCCCAGTGCATCACAATGGTTGACCAGGGTTATCTCACCTAAGGAGCTTGTCAATTTGTATAATTACTTAATATAATTAATATAAAAAACATATTTTGGTTGTTTTTATTTATTATATGAAAGAAATGGAATTTAAATGAAGGGATAGAGTGCAAAAAATTAAACTAACATGCAATGAAAGAATTTGATTATCAAGGAAATAACTTGGCCTTTATGGTTTGTCTTATGAGTTCCATCACTCTCCTTATTGGTGTTTAAATTTAGTTTCATAGTTTAATCTTTAAATATCACTCTTAAACTACTATTCTTTTATTTAGTGGTGTGAAATTTTGAATGTATATAGAAATATAAATTTCACCTCCTCCTATAATCAAGGTTGATGGAACACCTCAATCAAGAGTGTGACATATTCCATGACTTGGCTCCATCGTATGCCATTTAATCCACTGAATGGCTCAAATCCATCATATGAAGAGCTTTTATCTAGTATAAGGGAGGGAAAATATTTAAAAAAATTATAGAAATGATTTTGAGTTCAGTTTCATAGTGGACAACTGCTACACTCGTTCACTTCACTCTTTCTCACCACAAACAAAAATAAAATATAATAATTGAAGCATAAAATGAATGGAAAACACTACTTACCTCCCTTGGGTCAAGCTTCAGGTTCGCACCTCATTTTTTTAGGGTAAGAGGACATGGTATTAATTTGAGAAAGAAGAGAATAAAATAAAAATAAAAAGAAAATAAAATATAATAAGAATGAGAAAAGAATAAGAACACATAAAAATAATAAAAATGGAAGAAAAGAGAGAGAGTGAGAGAGAGATTAAAAAAATAAAAAATATAATAAGAATATAATAAGAAAATTTAAACACATTAAATCACTAAGATAAAAATAGAAGAAGAAGAATAATAAATAAAATATAATAGAAAAGAAGAATAAGAAGAAGAGAAAGAAGAGTGGTGGGTGGCAGAAGCACTTTAATAAAAAATGTATGATTTAATTATTTATAAACTAAATTATAATTACATAAAATAAAAACTAAAAAAATAAAAAAATAATAAGAATAAAATAGAAGATAAAAAAGTGGGCAACGGCCTTTAGCCTCCTCTGGTGAAACCTCCTTGGGTGAGAACTCCCTTTGGTAGTGGGATGCCTTCTTTATTTATAGAATGAGAAGATGCATCCTCGGTGAGAATACCATTAAAATTTTCTTCATAAGATACTTGAGATATGATCAGTGTATATTTAAAGATACACCTGATTTTATTTGGTGTTTCCTTTCTTTGGCGAGGATAGATGGCAGTGACAGTCTTTATTTTTGTGCACTACTCCTGCATGGTGAAATGCAGACAAGGCAGCATGTTTTCATGGGATGTAGGGCATGTGATAGTGGTGTTTGAGCATGGAAGTGGTGGAAGTGGAGATCTCCTCTTCCCCAATTCCTCCATCTTTCACAGTGGTTGGAGGGAGCTCGAATGGGCTTACATGGGATCATCTGAGGGTGAAAAAGATGATCCCTTGTGGTCCTAACCTTCGATAGTGGTGCACGGCTCAGGTTTGAGCTCTTGGTGGTTATCCATAGTGGTCTTGGGGTGAAGCAATGGGAGGATGGCATCATCGAGCGATGGAGTCATCGCAGAGATGGGTTTCAGGATCTGTACAAGAGAGACGAGCGTAGGGTTAAGGTGAAACAACACCGCTTTGGTAAAAATTGAACAAAAACCGAGATTTCTTTTTCCCACGTCGAAATGGAAGAATCGAGACACAGTGGTATATCAATCAGAGTGAGCGGTGAATGGATCATATGCCTATAGTATTGACGGGCTCCCACAAAACACATGAACACATGAGATACGGGATGCACCGCACGCGGCCCATGCAGGATTTGACCCACATGTCGTTCCCCATGGGATTGACCCCCATGGGACACCTCTGCATAGGCCTGATGCCCTTGTGCATCCACCGACTCAAGCATGACCTCCTAGGGTTGGGTTGGCCAGATGTCCCCATGTGGGATGGCTAAGTGGAGGGATGGACTTGGTTGATGGGCTATCTTGAACTTGTCCAATTTCTTACCTAAAAAAATAATAAACATTTAGAAAATTTCATAACACTTATAAAATATCAATGTTTCATAAATAAGATTCAAGTTAAAAAAATCACCATTATTTTATTCAAATAAATTCATTTTAATTCCATTTTCATAATTTCCCACAATTTAATAAAACATTGGAATACATGGGTATTTAGATCAAAAATTCATTTAAAACTATTGAAATTTGTTTAAAAATATGCATGAAAAATGAGTTTGTCACTCATTCCTAGTTCTATCAAGACTGAATCCAGGGTATAGAATACTTATATTATACCTTCGATCATGTTAGAAGCCTCTGGTTCATAAGACTTTACTATCAATAATTGTTTTTGTCCCTGACTTCCAACTCTCTGAGCCCGATGGGGGCCTTATAGAGGTAGCGGTGGAAGTATTAGATCATAGAGTCGACCACCTCCTACAGCTCTCTCAACTCCTCTACCACAACCATCACCCTATGGTTACTCCTACTCACATAATTGCATCTTCCTTAGTGGACCATCCACAGCCTGCCTATCCACTACCACATGGTGGGTTGGACATTCTTGGGCGATGTGACCTTTCCCATCATGGGAATAACATCACTTATTCATCAACTAACTAGAATCTCTTTACAAACCATGGATTGTGTACCCTTTGGTATGAGACTGAATATTTTTATTCTTCAAGTGTCATGATCCCAAAGCTCTATGTCGTCCACCAACTACTAAATCCTTTACTTCTAGGTGACTTCTACCAGCACCAACCGTTTGTGAAAACTATACCAAAAATATCTTCATTATCAAGGCATTCTCTAGTACCCTCGCATAGGTGGGGATGAAAAGGGGAAAACCTCAGCTTGGATATATCCATGTAGACCTTTCTCCAGCATCATATCCTAGAAGTACGCATCAAGGACCATTTCTTGAGAGTATTGTGTGAGGTTGGTAAACCTTGAAATGTACTCAACTGCTAACTTGTCACCTTGTTGAATTTGAAGAATCTACTGGATACATAACAATCTTATAGTCATCAATACAAACTCATCTTAGAAAAGATAATCAAACTCAATGTAGGGGAAGGTTTCCTAATCATGAGTCTACATAATAAAACTCTACCATTTTCCTATTGATCAATGAAGAATACTAACTATGAGCACCACCATCTGATCCATAGGGGTTTGAATGAGAAGGAATGCTCTAACCATAGATTATAACCATTCCTATGTCACTTTTAGGACAAGATCCCATTGGAACCTCAACAGTTTCTAACTCTAAAACTCACGAATCATGATTATCCTCCATGAATCATCGTCCTGACCTACCATCATGATATACTATCCAGCATAAGGTAACACATCAGAATGCACTGTCAGAAGCAAGCCTTCTCACTGCTCGATATATGGAAGTGTCGTTTGTTGTCCACATTGAGGGAATACCTCATAATCAAGCCCCTAAATTGAGGCCCCATCACTAAGTTAATAATCATTTTGATCTTATAATGGGATCCTAGTTGGATTTCTACATGGAGACATCCTAAAATAGTCAAGATATACCATGATTAAGAACATATCTGTGGAGATGACTCAATAAGGAAATGGAAACTATAACCCATTCCCATATGATGTATGCACCATTGTTTTCCCTACAACTGGTGATTTAGTGTACCAAATTGATAAGAATGTTATTATAATTCTAGTGAATAGATATGTTAGTCATCGCACCATGATTGGGTTCCCTTCCCCAAGTTCCAAACTCAAAACACTTAAACATTGTGATCTTAAATCCCAAACCAATCCCTATATAAATACTAACTCCAATAACCATCCCTAGTAAAAATCTATCTGATGCCACTTTATCACATCCTGACATAATAAGGGCCCAACCGGGTCAGAATCATGCTAGAAATGACAACCTAATCCTACCTCCTATATCCAGGGGCTACTGACTAGCACTGAGTAGGAATAACACACATAGGGAAGTCCTTAACCTAATTCACCTATACACACATACACACTTCCATTCATACCAGAGTAATGTGGAAAATAAATAACTAGAATAATATTTGCATTAAAACCCAATAAAATACCCCAACATGAATAAAAATAAATGTACAAAGTAAAAGGGAAAGATACAGTCCTAATAACGAACAATAAGGTCCCACCTGAAAAAAAGATAGAAAATATTCTCGACATGCAAGCAACAGTATGGCCATAAATGCCACTGTCAAATATGCTAAAAAAGAATAAGAAAATCCTACACTAGGTTCTCCTTAATCTCTTTCATATAGATTTTCATTTTTATAAGACATGACATGTTTGGGGAAAAACCCTACAGTGTTGGTTATATACATACCAAGTAGGGAACCTTAAAACCACCAAGAACTAAGGAATCAAAGATAATATAAAACATGAGATTCAGTTATATAAAGTGAAAATTATATTTTAATAAATATATAATTTAATTCAAAATTTAATATTTCATGTAAAAAAATCTAATTTTATAGGATGAATATATATTTTGAACTTACTTGGTCAAAATAATCCTATAATGAGTTTTTGAAAATTTCCCTTAGAAATAAGCTTTTATGAATAATTGAAAATGTAGTATTTAACTATTAATCCTATTATTTATAATAATATTTTATAATTTATATAATTAACTATGTATTGACTATTAATTTGATATAAATAAATATGAGATCATTTGAAGGTAAAAATGGATATTTTTCAAAAAACTGTTTTTTCAAAGAATAGTGTATTTCCATTTTAAGTAATTAAAATAATATTTAATTATGAATTATTTAAATGAAATTTATAGATTATATATCTAAATATATTAATTTAAATCCATATAATGATTATTACTATTAATATATTTAATATAATATCATCTTATACTTGAAAAATGCATTTCTTAAAAAACCATTTTTCGACACATTTTTCAGGTTAATTTTTAAATTAAATTATAACAATTATTTTGAATTAAATTTGATAAAATTTATTCCATATTTATAATAATAATTTCAAAAAAAATAAGGAAACTTTCATTTTTTTCATAAAGAATAGTAAAAACAGTAAAAAATTGTCACCACAGTTAAGGTTAAAATGGGTTTACTAGGGGGTTAACCTAAAAAGATAAGGGTTAAAATGACCAAAAACATTATAAAACCACATTTTTTTGTTGTATTTATAACTTAACCTTATAAAATTTTAATATGATCCATTTTTTATCCATTTTTTCATGAAGGTGACTTGAAATTATTTTAAAACTTTTAAAAATTACAAGTATTCCACTCACCTCAATTATAAAAGGGGACCTCATCCCCTCACTTATTCACACATATTAAGACATTTACCTCAACTAAAACCTAAAAAAAATCTCTCCCAAACATCCTTATCAAAATTATAGAGCTTCTTTTCTTCCAAATATAATAACCTTAGGGTTCTTAATAAGATTTCCAAAGGAGGTTTTTCTAAGCGAAGGTAATCGTCTTCACCAAGCTATGTCTTTTTACTTATTCTTTTACCACATTCAATTATGTATTAATAATTCCAGTATAATTATACCAATTAATACCATATAATTATATTTTATTATTTTTATGGAATAATATTCACCCATATCATTCTCTATTAAATGGGAAATAAAACTATCGCTTGTGTGTACGCCATACTACCACCTCACAAACATATGTAATTTGTTTTCTATCACTGAATCACATGGATAGTCATAATGATAGAAATAATGAATATATATTATAATTATTAAATAATTTTTATTATTTAAAATTAATATATCATCCACTTTCTTACCCTTTCACCCATTAAGGAAATGATAATATTACTTATACATACATACGGTCTACCGTCTCCACGAAGCGGTGTGATTCATTTTCCATGTACAAATTTCAAGAATAATTATAAAAATGTATATAATAAATAAATATTATATTTATAAAATTAATATAATTCTTAATATTATGGAACTATATCTTATGCATAATAACCAAAACTTTTGTGACAAAACGTGCATGAGAAAACAGAGCAATTAACACCTGAAACAATGGTAATACTGAATTATTATTAGTGAATAAGTGATAAAATATTATAATATGATGATATATGATATGATAAAGATTAATATAGTTCTATTATAAATTAATAATATGTTTAAAACCATTATACATTAGTTTAAAGCATGTTCAACTAAAGGTAATCATAAGATAAGGGATTTTGTCTCAATTTCCATTCTATTGATACATATTTGATACTATGCACCTATTTACTTTTATGCGGTGTATATACTACCACTTTTATATATTTAAAATGAATACCTATTTATTCATTATTATTAATTTTTTAATTAAATTTTATTCTTTCAAGGGGTTATAATTTAAAAGTTACCAAAGTGGTAATGATTTATTTTACAATCTCTTTTTTGGGACTGCCTTAATTTTCATTGAAAGAATATTATAATCCATCATTTATAAAATATATATATTTTATTATCCTCTATATATTTAAGGAGTTTTTATATTTTATTCCAACTTTTACTATATTTGGCATTTGAATCAAGAAAATATTTGTTTAAATGAAAAACAGATTTTATTTCAATAATAATCGGATATATTTTTCTTCCATGTCCATATTTTTCAAAATTATTTTATAAAATTACTTTATATTACTCAAATAATTTATTAAGTAAATTTTAATTTATCCTTTACTTTTTAGGTTTTAAAGGAATCTTTTTAATTTTTTCCAAATGTTCATTTTTAACTTTCTTTACAAAAAGTAAAAAATGATTTTTTAACATATATAGTGTTAATGGGTTTCCTTGCTATTGTAATTATTTTACGATATTTAGATTTTTTACACATTTTTAATTATTTTAAAAAGAAAAATATTTAATTAAATATTATTTTAATGTTTCACTTATATTTTCTTTATTTTCCCAAAGGATGTGATTTTATTACAAAACCTATATTTTTTAGGAACTGGTGGTCATCTATTATCACTTATTAATTTAGTGGCCATTAACTTTATCTTGAAACATTCACTTTCTTGTGATCATTAGACATTACATTTCTATTTAATATAAATATTATTTATATCATGGATATTATTATTTTCTAAATCATATACCATTTTTATATATAGTGTTTTACTATGAAAATTATTTGATTCCCTGGAGAAAATCTTGATAAATTTGTATTGTTTACTCAATACAAATATTTGATAATAGGGCATATTATTTATAAATTGAATTGATCATTAAATATATGAGAAATGTATTCAAAATGAAGTGATGGTTGGGGCCTGGTTATATATAGCCCCCTGATGCATCGATAGGTCTCATGAGACAAATTAGTTGGCCAAATTAAATGGGTTTTTGGTGTATACCTACCCATCAATTAAACTTTCTTTCCACGAGGTCTTAACGATATAGATATCCTGATGCTTGAGATCATGATGTCCAATATTATGAATTTATTTCATTTATAATTCAATTATTATTATCTATGATATTATTTCATTGATATTATCCATGGATCCTTTTATGGTTAAGTAATTGATTAAATGGAATGTGTTTTCAGTTATCTACCTTGCTATATTGATTGTGCCATATTTACTCATGATATCTTCCACTATACATAACCTTTAATGAGAATTTGAGATCACTCTTATTTTTCTTAATTTCCCTAAGTTATAAAGAAGAAATAATTTAATGAGTTTCAAAGATGTTTAAAGTTTACTTTTGTTATGTTTTATATTTTATTCCCAATATAAAATGGGTATCGTGTATGTATTTAGCTCTCCAAGACTTCTAAATTGATCGGTCCTTTGGGATTAAATACCTTGTATCTATGTTAATGTAATAAATTAGACACAAAATCTGGGTTACTAGAGTTGGGTTTGTTATAAATAAAGTTATATTGAACCTATAATCAATAAGGTAAAGGAAAGGAGAACACCCAGATATGCTTATAGAAGGTCACATGTCCCAGTGTACAGTATCAAGTTTGTATCCAGTCAAACAACTCAGCATCCATAACTTTCAATCCTGATATCTTAATAAAATACATGTACATTCCCTTAAATGATGTTGGAGGATCCCTACCCCACGATTATGGGTTAAATAGTAACTCTGGTAGAGGATCTATGTCTCATTTGAGCTCTATGGATGGGAGAAATTCTACTCTAGTGTAGGATATATATCCTATATAATCTCTATGTATGGGTGAAATTCTACTCCATAGATATAGGATCTATGCCCCATATATGTGGTTTAAATTTATAACCCTATCTAATTATATAGGTATAGGATCCCATACCCATGCTTATATGGAAAAAATACCACTTCCCAAGAGGATCTCGGATCCAACGGGTGAGATATAAACCCCATCGAGGAATAATGATGGAAAATATGTGTCTAAGGGAATGAACACAGGTTAAAAGGAAGTGCATGAAATATAGTAAGGCTACACAATGTGTCATATCTATGGGGGTGTTCTGTTTGTTTCTCATATATCTGATTTGTGTCCCATCGAGGGTACACATGGTGTATGTCTAACACACATGGTGTATAAGGCCACACAGGTCTTTGGGAATGTACTCCTTGGTACACACTTATCTAGATGGGTCAGGGTCACATGGTGTGTGAATCTATCACATGTTCATGTGATATTTAACTCCCCTAGAAACCCTTTTACATAAAAAATACACATGATGTATTTTCTTCTAAACTACACGTCGTGTATTCATGAATTTTCCTATCAAATAGCTTCACGATGTGTCTTCCATTTCCAATAAATCCTTTGTTGATTCCACTGTGAATCATTCCTATAAATCCTAAAATTTTATTTGACCATCATCAATGGCTAGGTGAAAGTTATATTCCAATTGTTCATCATTAGATAATCGAATTGTTGTCACCTCTCGTCATCCTGTACACATCGGTTCACAAAATTTTCATCATCGATTCATCCTATGAATCTTTTTTATTGTGTTAGATACTGCATCATATTTTAATACATTATAATAAACCCACATCATCAATCCATGGAAC
The DNA here is from genome assembly GCA_963277665.1 of Viscum album. Taxonomy (NCBI): domain Eukaryota; kingdom Viridiplantae; phylum Streptophyta; class Magnoliopsida; order Santalales; family Viscaceae; genus Viscum; species Viscum album. Next base: position 122,296,822 of record OY728156.1, read on the forward strand.
CCCTTATCAATCACGTAATGAAATGGGTTCCAGGAAAATGGTCGAACCACTATCCAATTGAACATCAGCAATGAACGCATGTAAAACAGAGGGAGAAAAACACATAACACCGTAGTGATAAATAAATGTTGGTTGAGTTTATTTTGGAAACCATTCATTTCTATAGGATGAATGATAATAATAAAATCTGAAAAATCTAAGTAAAATTGTAAAGAAACATCTTGGAAATCATCGATTCTAGATTAGGTTATTCGAAACTAATCTGTAATCAAATCGATATCAAAAACCAGGAATAAAGTCATAAAACAATTCCCTGTCTTAAGAAAGGATCAATCATTAGTGAATAACACATAATATAGAATTAAAATTGAATAATACACTATATTTTTTATTTTATCCATGAAGATTCATGATCAATATGTGAAAAAGATAAACTCATGTTGTCTTTATTAGTGGTTCCTTGATCCCAAGTTGTCCACCAATGTTAACCCCATCAAGAGCTCTTTATTTTTCCCTCTCTCAAAAACTATAGAATTAAGTGGATAGACCTAGGGATTTTCTATTGAGAGATATAAATAGGTAATTCCTAGGTTAATTACCTTAATCAAATAAATTAATATGATAATTTAATTTATTAATTTTAATCTAAATGTGACAATGCATCACCCTGAAACTTGATGTGAATTGAACTTATGTCACAAATAAGGTAAATCCCATGTTCCAGACTCAAAAAAAATCTATGGTTTCTTCATCAGAGTCTCAAATCATAAGATATATCATAATTAGTGTGTGAGTATAATAAATATTAAAATAAATGAAAATAATCCACATTGGGGTTTAAATGGCCCTAGGTAATTACACCATCACTAGAACAAAATTCAAAGGGATTCATAAAATTTTTCAAAGTGTACAAACCATATAGTTAGGGTTGTCAAATAAATATTCACAAACATATCTTAAATATTTAAGAGAGTATCATACTAGGCATCAAAACCCTTTAGGGATTAGCTAACATATCATCATCTTGACCAATGTGTAACCTAAAGTGTCATTCGTATGTCTTAGTGTCCGTATGCCTTTGGAAAGATGGTCTGCACCAACTAAAAATGAACTGGCATGAGGGAACATTAGAAGAACCCACCTTTAATAGGCTAAGTCTTTAAAAACAACACTAATGTTTCCAAAAAAAATAATGGGAGGAATTACATCTATAGATAACTTTTCGCCTACTAAACATTCAATATTATCCACCATGAAATAGACATCAATATAGTGATATAATGAATAAACATCAATAATGAAATATAAATCATGCATGTATGTCGAACGTCTCTTCAAAATACAACATGAATTATAAACCTTAAATAAAATCCAAGGTAAAATTATGTTAAACACATGGGATACAAAGTAAAATTATTAATGGAAAAACCAATGTGTTTGTGTCAATGAAGACTCTAAGTTATCTTCCACCATCACTCCCATTAATCTCCAGCATTCAAGAATATTTTTCAACTACACCCACTGGTCTACATGAACACAGGAAAAAAAATACACAAATTCACATGAAATGGTGAATAATAATATTCAGTATGGTCATCCTATCCAGTGAGTTGAGTCCTGTGAACAACTAGTGTCTACATGAATAATTGATATACATAGTGTAGAAAAAATCAATACACATAATATCCATGATTCATTTCATCATAAAAATACCCATATCTCACCATATGCACACTCATTAACTAATAATGTATTTATTTAAATATATAACATGAACCTTATAATATTACAAAAATAAGGGTCCCTATGAACTTCATTCCTACTTGAGGACACAAATAACCCAAGATTTATTACCTCAACTCAATCAGTCACTTGGTTTCCTAGAGATGAGTAATAGTTGTAACTCTCTGTCCATACAGAGATAAACCACATAATCACCTCATTAATGAATATTGGAACTCATCCTCCCCATAAGTGAATGGAAGTCGCATAACATCACATTCCCCCACTGATCTTCCTTAAAATCACCCACAAGAAGAGTATCTCTATAAAAATACATATCATAAATGACATAAAATAATGATAACATATCACATATCCCTATCCTAATTCCCATATTCAATTAATATCCCCATGGTACACTAGTTTTTCATATCGAATCAGCTCCTCTACAACTAGTCCACCTTGAACCTAGAAGTTATGGGTGAGAAAATAATAAATATTCGATGTGTCATCATCCACCTCAATCCTAGGGTTATCAGATAGAAAGAGAATAAATGATCAATTGATTCATATTCAACCTCAAACCCAAGATAATAGATGAAAATAAGACTATATACTTAGTTATATCATCAACATTCACTAACCCAAGGCTATGGGTGAGAATAAGAATCGATATATGAATGTTTTATCATCTGTCTCTAACCAAGGTCTATGGATGAGAATGAGAATGGAGACTATGGTCTATAATCTCCATAAATATATTTCAATCATTTTACAATATCACATATATATGAAAATTGAGTGATCAAATAAATAACACTTCCCATATCATGATCAATTTATAAATCACATAAAAATTCCATATAATTTTTTGGTTCACAGAACCTTCGAACGAAAGTTGTCACCCAAAACTTTCATAGTAGAAACTAAGAACTAGAACAACCTAATAAAAAATAATACATATATGATGTACCATAACATAGAATACAAACCATAGATAAGGCATTTCATTGCAATACACATGAACATTCTAGATAAGAACTTCCAAAAGATAATGATCGAAAGAAACAAATTCAAAAGAACAACACGGGTATTTATATGGTTCAAATTAAGTCCTCTTCTATAAGGGGTATGTTAAAATACTTTTATTTGTGTAAATATAAGATGATTAAAAATTTAAAAAAAATCCCTTGGTATCATAATGAATCCACTATAAAAATATAATAGAACTCAGCTGGTGTAACTAGTGCCACCATATTTTGATCTTTTTGGAGAGTATACCCACTTAGATCTTATCTTCATGGGCACCCCTTTACTTGGTCAAAGGCATACACCACCTTAAATCCTCCTTTCAGTGAACAGTGTGTACTTCCAAAAACTATATAAGTTTACTCTTATATAACATTTTGAAGAACCTTAAATGTATCTCATGCAAGTTAAGAACCCTTATATAACATCAGAAAAGATCTTATGTGTCGATAGAGTTAACCCTTATGCAAGTCCTTTTCATATTTTCACTTATCTCATTAAAAATAATTTAGATAAATTCTAATTTCCCGCTTTTAAACTTCTATACATTATATGTTTTTGAACTTGCAGATGTTTTATTCTTTTACTCCACCATCTCCATCTAATATTTGGAAATTAAACTTTTAGAATCACCCTTTCAGTAAGTTCCAATCACTTGGTAGGAAAATGTTTTTCGCATAATTGAACCTAAAAATCTCCTGTATGAGAATATTTTTTAGGCTTCACCACTAAGTACTCCATCAACATCCACAAAACCTCCTCCACTCTCAATATTCCTTTATAACTGCATGTTTCCTTCACTATGCCTCTAATCATCCCAGCTTGACTAAGGTGTAACACCGCCTCAGTATATCTCAGACTACAACCAAGGCCATCATATCTGCCAAATTCTGATCTTCATCCACCTTTTTAGATTCAACACATTGTCCTCCAATAAATTACAGATGAAGTTATACTTAAAAAAAATATGTTTTTCCATGGAATGAAGCACTATATTGTTGGCCAAGTGAATTGAACTTTATGAATCACAAAACATAACCTAATTCTATTACCTTCTTCCAAGATCATCTAATATATCCTTTATCCAAATTAACTCTTTATTATATTTCATTAATTAAATATACTTTATATTCAATTATTGAAAGTGAAACTATCAGTTAAATTTTCAATATATAACTCACAGTTGTGCCGCTATAAGTGAACAAATAGTCTATAGTGTTCCACTGAGTATCTAAATATCCTCCAAAGTCTGAATCAACAAACCCATGAAATTATTCAACCATTATAAAACAAAGATATAAAATTTCATAAACTTGGAGATATTATATGATTCACTTTACTACTTCCCAATTTTTACCTCTTGAATTATCCAAGAACCTGAAAACTACTCCCATTGTATGTGTAATGTTCGGTCGTGTAAAAACCATGGAATAAATCAAGATTTTTAATATCAATGAAAAAAAGGAAACTTTTCCATGTACTCATCCTTATCTTCTATTATGGGTTTCTTCTCCTTGATCAACTTAAAATATCCCACTATGGGAGTGGTAGCTGATTTCACCTCGCTCATTCTAAAGAATTCCACCACCTTCTGAATGTAGTCAGACTAATACAGGAACAAATTTATGGAAATTAAGTCACTTATAATCCATATCCTCAAAACACATTTTACTAAACTGTGATCCTTCATCTCAAAACTTTTATAAAATTAAATTTTCAACTCATCAACCCTTTCCTTTATTGGACCGGTAATAATCATGTCATCAACATAGAGAAGTAAGATGATGAAAATCCCATCATAGAATTAATTTTGGTACTAGGAATGATCTTCATTGCTCTAGATAAACTTTTTTTCCATCATAAAGGCATTGAAATTCTAGTTATTATTCCATGGTTCTTGATTAAATCCATAAATTCTTCATTTAATATTGAAAACAAGCACAAAACCTTCTAGATACTTCATATAAATCCCTTCATCTAAGTATCCATCAAGAAATACAATTTTCACATCTAACTACTACAGATGAATCCCTTCTAGGAAACCATTTTGAGTTCCATCTGAATGTTCATGTAATAACTAGAGAATGATCTCAAAAAAAATACATTCCTTCAGTTTGTTGATATCACCTCATGATATGCCTTTCCTTATACTATCTTCTACCATCTACTTTCTCCTTTATTAGATAAACTCAATTGTTCTAAATTACTCCCCTCCAAATATAGTTTTCTATTATCTCCCATATTTCATACACACATAAGGAATCCAATTCATCCCTCAAAGCTAACCCTCACTAACACGAGTCATTCAAACTTGTATCCTCTTTAGATCTTTTAGGTTCTCTATTGTCCATGAGAAAAAAATAGTGCAGATCACTTTGGTATCTATGCACATGGAACCAAATCCCAGTAGACCCATGAAATTGTCTTTATAGCTCAAATCTTTTTATCACCACTCCTTCTAGATCTTCACCTTATAGATATCTCCCCTGAGATTTCATAGTCCCTAATATTTCGGGTACTTCTAGACATGGAAACGCCATCAAAACTTGACTATGATTTGAAACTTCTTCCATATAGTCTAGTGTTTCCAAAACTATCATACTCTTTGAACTTTATGGAACATTCATAACTTTTGGACTTCCATTAAAAAAATCCTTATATTTTGATAATTCTTTTATGTCTTCTATAACTTTTTCTTAGTTCTAATATTTTCACAAGATTTATTCATTCAAAATACAATTACAACTTTGGAAAAACTTCTGTAAGTTGTTATCCAAGATTTGAAATCCAAATACTTCATCACCATACCTGATAAAGAAACACACTTGATAATTAGCTTCAAACTTATACCTTTATTTAGTATCAATGTGGACCTAGTATAGTAAATTGAAACATTGAGATATTAAATTTCAATATTTCTTATAGAGTATCATGATTATAAAATTTTATACCCCAGTATAGAATAAGTAATTCTATTAACCAAGTAACAAAATTCATAGTTTATTTCCAAAACTCCTTTGGAAAACCTAAGTGAATCCTAATTCTCCTTTCCATTTCCACTAAATTTTGATCCATCATCTCTGTGACTCTATTTTTTTCTAGATTACCTGGTACGATCTTCTCAAATTATATGCCTTTCCAATAGAAAAACGTCTAGAACTCCCTACTTCCATATTCCCCACCATTTTAAAACCTAAAAAAATAGTTTTATTTTGATCTCTTTTTCCACCATGGATCTCCAATGAATAAAGGTTCAAAATACTTTGGAATTATTCTTAAGAAAGAACACACATGCCTTATGTGTTACATCATCGATGAAGGTAACATGGTATAGTGAAACTCTATGAGAATGGATTGGATCCATCCCTTATACATCCATATGAACCAACTCCAACTTTTAGTCATTGGTAATCTTACCTTCCATTGGGAAGAACAACTTCTACTACTTCACAGGGATGTATTATTTTCTTGTTCTATACTCTATGATTTTGATCATTAGCATTACTTTAAAAGCTAGAATTTTCATCCCTTTATCACTTAATTAACCAAGACATTCATGTCATATATTTTCAAAAGTTACTTATCTAGCATGCATTGCACCTTATAAAAATCTATTTAGGTACAATGTTCAATCTTTCACTCATTTAGCCACCACCTTGGAACCACATGTGACTTTACACACTCCATATACAAAAGTAGTATATAATCCCATGTCTTCTAACTATCTTACCAAAATCAAGTTCTTCCTTAAACCTAGTATATGTTTCACTCCTTAAAATTCTCACAAGTTTCCATACTTTTTCTAGATGGAAACATCACCCATGCCCATAATATCAAGAGCTCTGTCATCCATAAGATGTACCTTGTATAACCTTTTGAAAGTATAATTTATCATACTCCCTCTCTTAGATATAGAGTGAAAATGATATCTAGATTCTATAATAAAATACTCAAGTGAGCTGGTGGAACTCGATAAAATACCACTCATATCTTTTAAAATGAGATTCATGGATGTACTTATAAATGAATCTATTTCAGAATTGAATATTCACCCACTGAAATCATTCTTTATATAGACTTTATTTCCACAATAACAACACATTGTACCACTATCATCCAAACTACTGTGTCTTATTATCCTTCTTTATTTTCCTTTTTGTGACTCTTCCATGTTGTGGAACTTCCCCTACCTTCTACATTGTATGCATTTTTTGGTAAATGATTGGATCTTATTCTAGTGAATCTACTCATTCAAAATAAGATCCCAAATATCTGAAAAAACTAAGTCTATATTACCACTTAAATTACTCACCACAGTAACCATCGCATCACAGGATTCCAAGAGTGATTAAAGTAAAAACATAGCCCACTTCAGATCCCCAAAACTTCCCTTAACTAGTTCCAGTTAACTTTGAACCATGTTGAAGTCATTAACATGATCACCCACTAGATTTCCTTATAAAATTATTAGGTTTAATGAACTCTACAATAGTAATACTTTATTCATTGTAGTTGTATTTTCATACATATCAACAAGAGTATTCATAAGTTCAAAAGTTGTTTTTACCCCATAGATATTATAAGCCACATTTTAAGCTAGTGACATCTGAAACAACACCAGTGCTCTTTTATCCAGCCTTTCCCATTCTTCCTTTCTCATAACTTTTTGTTTGGTACTAGTTAATAGAAGATTGGGATACATTTTCAATAAACAATCCTCGACATGTATATTCAAAAATATGAAATCCTTCCCATCAAACATCCACACATATACCTCACCCTCATCCAAATCCATTTCTTTTAAAATCAATAAACTACCACTAAATTCTAAAATCAATAAAATATATCAAAAACTTCTTATCAGAATTATCCTATATGTTCAAGGAAAGAATGGTGCTACTAAAATAAGCTCTGAAACACATTGACTAGGGTATGGTTATTTAAAACTCTACACTCGAGATCTAATACCACTTGTTAGTTCCATGAAACTTATGACCAGAAGTTATCACCCAAAACTTTTATAGAAAAAAAACAGAACTAGAAACACCAAATTGGAACAAACCCGCAAATACGGCATAATAGAACTTAGAAGACAAATTGCACATAATTCACTGTACTACAATGTACACAAATAATCTAGAAAATAACTTATGAAAGATAATGATTTAAATAAACACTAAAAAAAGAACAACACAAGTATTTATATGGTCTAGACTAAGTCTTATTTTAAAAGGTAAATGTAGAAAAACTTTATTTCAAGGTAATAAAATATAATTAAAAATTAAAATTGTCCATTTTCATCATAATCACTCCACCATAAAAATATAGTATAACCTAGTTAGTGAAATACATTTTATCTTCTTTAGATCTTAATGGATAGTATGCCCACTTGGATCATGTCTTCATGGGAATCCATTCACTTGATTAAAGATATCCACCGCCTTAACTCCTCCTTTCAATGAACATTGCACACTTCTAAAAAATTTGTGTGTTTAATCTTATCTAAAATTTTAAATACCCTTACATATCCCTTATGAAAGATAAGAACCCAAACATAGAATTATAATAAACTCTTATGTATCAATATAGTAACCCTTGTGCAAGTATTTTTCATCTCCACACTTCTCCCTTTTAGACTTATTAAGATAGCTTCTAACCACCACATTCTAGAGTTATGGGCATAGGTCATTGTCGTTTCACCATCTTTATATAGTCTTTGAAAATTAGAAAAATGGAATATGTAAAATACTATCCCGAATCACTCAATGAGCAGTAACCGGGTCAGTTCTCTATGTGACCTTAAGAGAACCTCCCCATATGCCAGAGGCTACTGACTAACTGTGGAAACCTAGGGTGGTACCATGGGGAGACTATACTCCTCATATTAGAGTGTGTAGTAATGAATAAAATAAATAAGAATCATACATCAAAAATAAATTGAAATTGGAAACATATAAATATAAACATATATAATAATAAATGAAATGAAGTAAGTCCTAAACATCCATGTCATATATATAGTAGTGTATTCCCACTGGGTAGACTATAAGTACAGAACAAAAATAAATAAAAGAAACAAAACTCTTTCTCTATAACATCTCTGATCCATACCTCATCCCAAACTCTATGTACTCATTTGATCCATCTCGCTTGATTAAGCTTGGGCCTCTGCTTAACCTGTGCCTATAATCAACTGAATATCTGCTCGGGTACCCAAGTGTAGTGGCAGCCCGAGTAGGGTGTGAGTGTAAAACTCAATAGTTCACCGCTAATGTTGTCTTATACTAACCAATATATGATGTGATAATGTGTATGTGACATGCTCTGCTGAAATAAAAAGATAACCACTAAAATTTAATTAATTAATTAAACCATTGTAGATCCTTAGGTTTGTGACCCCGATCAACCATACCTACTTCAGTTAGTGTTAAGGTATATTTGAGCATGTCTCGAAGACCTTTCTTCCCAAATAACATGCAAACTATAAATCCATGGAAACCCTATCCACTTCTCATGACTCTAAGGTCTCATCCCATGGTAGTCCAAAAATCTGATCTCTAAATACATGGTAGCTCAATCAGTGTATCTATCAGCTATGGAGACCCATCCCATGGTATTCCATACACCCAACTCTAAATATGTAGCATCCATAACATATATTTGATAGCTTTTGGAACTCATCCCATGGTATTCCATATGTCCAAATCTAAATCTGTTGTAACCATAACATATATCTGATGAATATAGGTACCCATAATGCGGTAGTCCGTACATCTGGATCCAAATTTTCTATAGCTATAACATATATTTGACAGCTTTAGGAACCCATCCCATGGTATTCCATATATCCATCTCCAAATCCATGGTAGCCATAACATATATCTGACAGCTCTATAGACTCATCACATGTTATTTTGTACATTAAGCTCCAAATCCATGGTAGTTATAACCATCACCAAGCTCTTAATCTCAGACATCTAAATATTGTGCTCTAGCTCTGTGGCAGCTCCTATCTATGAAATACAGATCCAAACATGGAATCCCAATTGTGTACCCATCCCCATGTCCATGGAAGCCTCGCCTTCTTGAATCTTCCCCAAGGTTACATTCCATAACCCATAATAAATAAATAAATCATGAGGGTTGACTGGACATACAATCTCATCATCACTACTCACATCCCCTCATTTGACTTTGTTAGTATGGGTTCTATGGTGACATCCACTATCATCTCACATGCACCCGCTTAGGGTTGTTCTATCAACGGGGCACCCCTTGGGTCCCCTCAATCTCAGTGCAGAGGAGTTAACCTCACCTGGGTCCTCGATCTCATTGGGTTTCAGGTCAACACCTGATACTAGGAGTATGTTAGGTTCCTCAGCATCATCAACTGAGTAACATTGCCTTGATAAATACTTGGGGTTCCACCACAATGGTAATATTAAATATATGGTACACGGCCTATATTAATCCTCAAGGTCACTATGAGTTAGTATTCTCACCCAACTCAGCCCTGGTCTACCCATGGTCTATCCACCTAGGGCTAGTCACATCATCTAAGAGAGGATCACTCATCCTTCTCTCATATCGGTGAGCTTAGACTACTCAAAAACACAAAAGGGAGGTCCTATAAGTCCTACATGTCTTGTGATATCTAATTCCACCCTATCATATAGCTTGGAGGTGACTCAAGCCCCTATACATGGACCAAAGAGCCTCATTCATTCCAAACTCACCTCTTAAGAGGTTTGGAGGTGAACTAGTGCCTCAATAGTCTTATCCTTATCCATCATTGGTTGAGGCATCAAGCTAGCGCACAAGGGTTGTTCATGAACCCCTAGTGCATGTTCATTTTTATTAGACATTTTAATTTAGTCAAAAACACTCCATTTAATAAAATTAACTAGATAAATCACCCTTAATGGCATGCCTAAGCATCCACATGCAGTATAAAGAATATTAATAAGCCATAGGTCTAGTACATGAGACAATCTACCTCAATTTAACTTTCCACTTTTATCCCCAAGGGCATACAACAGCTTACAAGGCCTGTAAAATCCCATCTCACCTCATCCAGGATCAACCACACTCACCTTAGTGACCTGAGATCTTAACTCACACCAAAAAACAATAATTAATTGATTATAACATTTATAATTGATTTATTAATTCAATTCCAACTCAGCATAATTTCATATAACTCACCGAGTCATAATTTCGTACATGAACCAAGTCCAACTGCTCAAAGAGGGTCAATAGGGAACTTTAAGAATCATTATTTAGTAAATTCATAAGCATAAAACTATTTATATAATTAAACAATAATAATTTTAATGAAAAAACACATATAAATTCATGGTGTGGCATACCTTCGACAAAACAATGAGCAGTGATAAGCGGACATCATCTCGGGACGTCCACTTCCTAGGATGAGTTGAATCCCAATGAGAATTGATTTATTCCACCATACTCTAGTGGAACAGACACTAAAACCCTACACCTAGAAACCAAGATTAAAAATGAGAGAATGAGAGGGAAAATAGAGACCAAAAGAGGCAGAGACATACATAGAATCATCATTTGAAGCCATAAAAAACCCCTCCCTTATAGGTTATTAGAGGGAGGAACAAAGGGGGGAGAACCCTTGTCATGTGAACCATAGGAGGAAAAGGAGGGGAGCTTCCTCCCTTAAACTTTAGGGGCTATAAGGGTCATTTTGACCCTTTAATACCCCCACCAACTAGCCAGTGGCATCACTGCCTCTTTGTCTATAGCGCAAACCCAAACTCTCCTAAGGCTCCTTTAAGCCCCTAAGATGACTCCCGAGCATCTAACTAAGTTCAAAACACCACCCTTGAGGTGTTCCAATCCTTAAAACTTTATTTTGAATCATGTTCCTTAAAAATAATCAACCACTAACTTGAAAATTAAAATTTCCATTGAATGTTGAACACTCGTATAGACACTGGGTTTTATAAAATCACCCATTACATAAGTTCCAATAACCTAGCCAAAAAATGGTTTTTACATATCTGGACCTAATAATACTAACCATGAGTTGTAATATATCAAATTTAATTACAGTTTTGTTTTATATGTATAATTATTCTAGATAAACTAAGACATAAAAATAGGAATATCCATGTCATAGGAAAATTTTCACATCATCATAAATATCCAAAACATCATTGAGAGAATCTCATGTCTATATAAAAACTTATTTGTATTATCTTATAGATCAATTCACATATTTATATAATGTTTATGTCATCATTCCTCATTGTATACACAATATGTCCTTATCACCTCACTAATATTCTACTTTAACCTTGTCAATTATCCATCATGTATTCTCTAATTATTACTATTTTCATCATAATTAATCTACATCCTAGAGTAATCCATGTCATCAAAAGAAGCTCACAATGTCTTGAAATAATCCATACCATCAAGATTGTCCAATTAATTAACATACAAAGTTTCTAATAATTTAATAAATAATTCTCTTATTTTCCATGAATAAACAATCAATCCCTTATAAATAGTCTATGTCAACACTATGATAATTCAAAATCAACACCATGGAAATTCTATATCACCAATAGAAACATGACATCAGACATTGGCATGAGAATAGGTCAATATGATCTTATGGGTCCTCTTAGATGAAAATTAATCAAATTAAACTATCAAAATTCATTAAAATGACCCAAAAAGTATTCCATTATGTTTTAGAGTTCAAAATAAGAAAATATGAGATTTTGGGGCTTAAAATAGACCCCCCCCCCCCAATTGTGCATCCATGAGATTTAGAAGCTATATACCAATTAGGGGTGTCATGTATCACCCTTATGTGCCACCACACGTGTATCAAGCCACGTTGACCACCTGTTTCTCTCTCATTTATCTAATCTTAGATCTAACGATCCCATATCTGGATTTCACCCTTGTATGTGCACTATTTTCCTTTAACTATAGTCATTTGATCGGATAAGAGAATGATAGATATCTACATGTCCCTTTCCTCATGCCATTTTCTACACCATGTTTCCACATGGCCATGATAATCACCATCTAATCAAATGATCGAATGAGTGGTATTTTCCAATGCATCATTCCTCAACCATGTAAAAGGGAGGTCTATATGAACCATTCTTGATCATCTTATCATAGATTGAATGGTCCGCAAATATCTGTCATAATATTTCCATAACAACTATGTCACCCATTGCACTCTACCGCGTGTGGACTAAACCCTAAAGAGATGATGTTTTCAAAGGCTAGTAAATTTACATGGAATGTTTGTATCATCATATGGATCACAAAAATTTACATTTTGATCTATGAATAAAACAATGAATCTATAGAAATTTAGAGATAATTTATAATTCAAGGAAACTTTTCTCTTCAAGATCTCTTAATATATAACTCATATCATCACATTCTTGGTCTTATTTAATTTATTTATTTATGATCTAAATAATTATATATGATTTGTAATATGAATCAATATGTTTTATAGTAATTCACATTTTTATAAAAAATGATGCAAAATCATCTCTCTGAAATATATATAAAAACATGACTCAAATTTTCAATATATTTATATCAAAATAATATTATTGAGACTATAAATCAATATGTATAATCCAATTGATATGAATTTTACATTTAAGCCTTCAAATCATTAATAGAAGTCTTGGGGAATCAAACTTATCTCTAAAAAAACTTCAATTTGTAACTAAAATTGATATCATTATAATTATAAAACTTTCATCACTATTTAAACAATATCTTATATGAATTTTGTGTTGAGAATTAATCCATAAAAGACAGGAACTCATATTGTATGAGGACGGATAATATTAAACTTAAGGGAAATTATATCAAAGGATCATACCCATTTTCTGATGAATTCATGTTCTCTGGTGAATTTTTTTCTCTTGGTGGATGCATCCATCTAGAGAGGAAAAAGATATAGGTTTTATGTCAATAAATTCTTTAAAAATATGAATTTATAGATAAAACATAGGTTAAATACTTATTTAATTTAATTCATTCTAATTCTTAAATCATCACTGACTCAAAAAATATCAACCATCACAAATCAACCCCAAACATCCACCCAAATAAACACACCCTATTCTAAACTCAAAAAATGAATTTTTTTTCTCAACCTGACACTTCGTTTATGAAAAAATTGAATTTTACCTTTTTTGTGGATTGGAAGACCAAAACTAGTAATTTATTTTAAAACATCATGTGGTACTTAACAAAACCACTAAAAATCCACATTTAATAAATATAAGTGTTAATTAGTGTAATAAAATCAAAAAAAATCTAAATAATGAGAATAATATAGTTTATTCTAAAAAAAGTTATGATCACCATTATTCATTACCTATGGTGTCCTAAATCATATAATATTTTTCTAAACTTTATGTAGTGTGTGTTTAAACCACATAAAGACAAAATTTAATAAATAAGGACACAAATTCATCAAATTAAAGTGAAACAGAATCCAAATTATGAGTATAGGACAAATTATTCTCAAAAGGAACCTATAATACTACATTATCCCCATATTAAAAACCTTTCATCCATAAAAAAATAAATTTTATAAATATATTGTTCATCACATCCCCTTCTCTATCCAAATGTTTCATTTTTGAAAAAAAATGTGTCTATATACCAATTAATGAGTAAAAAATAGTAGTCAAGCATAGTAGAATGCTAAAGTTTACTGTAAATATTTTCATGACCTCAAAGGAAAGTATACATCAAGATATAAACCACCAAATGGAGAATCCTAAATATTTACAATATAAGTCAAAATTAATTTTCCCAATGTGCGCTAGAAATTAATCATCATATTTATAATAATAATTTGTATCAAAGAATGCATGCTTATTGCATGACTCTCCTGTGTAGATACTTCTATACCATTGACTATTAAAGAAAACACACATTTATTTTCACCATCGTCCAATTTTATTCCATGATGTACAACCACTCATAAGAAATCATTTAGAATCATGCCTCAAAATAGTGTAATCAATGAAATTCAAGATACATATTTACAATATTCAAAAATATCACTACTTTAAAGTGTGAAATTTTCCCAAAAAAATTGTATCTCATTAAACTTATCTGGGGAAGAGATTAAAGCTTCCCACCTTTAAGAATAACATCAAGATACTTTACCTAAGAATATTTGATCATGTCAAATATCATCATCAAGAACTTACCAATACATCACAACATAACTCAAACATTAAAAGAACTTAGCACAGCCTCACTATCTCTTCCATAAGAAAAATACCTATGTTAAAACTTAAAAGCATAACATTACATGATAAATCAACCTTATATTTGATTAAACTTATCACTAATTAAAATAAAAAATTGTTCAGCATCATATATATTTATCTTTGAAGAATCATTTAAAATATGCATCCTCTCTTATAACTGCCACTTTAAAGGAAAGTCCTTTCAAGTGATGCAAGAGATATTATATACCTTTTTAGTAAAACCAATTAATAGATCTTGATAGGAAATTATATAGGATACTCAAGCTTATAAATATTTATAAAATTCAATGTTATGGAATCAATCAATTCCATATAGAAATAATTAATAAAAAAATATAAATAGTCACTTCAATTGTTTCATTACCACATTTATCTGATAATAATGAAGTACTTGTTATATGAATTATAGCTCAAGTCAAAAAATAATCATCCACTTAGCCTTTATCCAAATCAACAACATCATTTCCATAAATCACAGTACACCCACATAAAACCTTAAGTTCTACCAATCATGGTTTGAAACTGATTTAAAACTCATTTTTTTAATTTAGTAAATTTTATCTTATTTTGAAAAGGGTTATAGTTTATTAAAATATTCACATAACATGATATAACCTTCCCATTTAACCACCTATCATCTCACTAACCATAACTACATACTTTATTACCTTTTAATCATTTAATAGAAACTTCCACAAGATCAAAATTCTCAAACTACTATTCTTAATCATTCAATATTTCATTAATAACTACAAATTATCTCATTCTGGTTATTATCACTTTTCTATGAAATCTATAATCAAGGAGCTCTCATATCTAGTAATAGTACTCTTACCTCCTCCAACCATTATAAGAAATGGTCGATAGTCTAGTGGGGACACATACCACTACATATGAATCTAGAAATTCTGAAGGTGAATATGTATAGTTGGCCATGATTTTTCTACTCTAGATTCCAAAATAAAACCTATTAAATACAAAGTGGATCAAATAAGACTAAATAAATCACATGTTATAGATATATTCAATCAACAAGTACACCCTTGTAAAACCCCATATTTTATTCAGGTACATCCTTCTTAAAGTTTTTGGTGAACCATTTTAATTTATATAAATGATCCCTGTTCTTAGATTAAAATAGTGTTTTGATGGTTCTCAGAGTCTTGAAGGAGTTGGACAAGTAGTGGCATGTAGCAAGGGACTATTGTAGTGTCGTTGGCTAGCCGATGGACTAGGAAGTAGCCAAGTATAGCTACAAGAATTCCACCGGCCAAATGGTTGGAACCAATGGCCCACCAATGGTAACCTGGCAGAAAGGGTCTTCTTTAGGATACCCATTGGCCCACCGATGGGGTCTTTGGTTGTGTAGCCAATCTGGATGACACAACCGACTAGTTGGTGGCACCGGGTTGGGTTGGAAAAGTGAAGGACAGGATCATATTTTTACCCCAAAAACCCCCATTTAACTCCTAATTACCCCTCATTTGACCCTAAATTGGGATTAACATTTTTTAAGTGTTATCCAAGTATTCCCCAGCTTCTCCAACATCTGCTCTTGGTTCATTTGATCCTTTTTTAATCTAGAAGTCTAATTTTGGTACTTTTTGCCCGGATTTGATGTTTTAATCTTAATTTATTCATGATTCTTCTTCTTCCAGGCTTGAAAGAGTGTGCCTAATATTTTACTTAGGAAATATACTATTTTATGTGTTCTAGATGATCGATATGTGGATTCTTCTTCTCCATCTTGAGGTGGGTGGTTTTTTGGCATCTCTCAGAGTCTTTCTTTATTTTCTAGTGTATGCATTTTATGTGGTGTGTTGTGTGTGTGACCCCTTTTACTTTGTAGCTCACCTTAAGGTCTTAGATTACTTTTCTAGATAGTCCATAGGTCCCTTTAGACCTTGTGGTGATGTGAACCTAGACCCCAGGTCACCCGAGGTATGTGCTGAATTATTAAAGTGGTATTACAAACCTTTAGTTGGTGTTTCTAAAGAACATGAATAGACTAGAATGTTGTTTATTTAGTTAATTATTAAGTATAAATAGGGGAAATGATTTCATGATAGTTAACAATGTGCTAAAATGGATAATGAATTATTTTTAATGTAAATTATTTATTCAAGATGCACGACTATGTGAGGTCTGAGGGTGATATGAATAGTTGCTTGATGCCTGAGGGTGAGATGCATGGTTACATGAGTCATGAGGGTGAGATGAATGGTTTCTTGATTACATAGGATGAGATTCATGATTACCTAAGTCCTGGGGGAAATATTATTGGTTATTTGATGCATAAGGGTGAGACACATGGTTGTTTGAAACCTGAGGGCATGGTGTAGGGTTAGTTGAGGCCAGAGGAAGAGATGATCGGTTCCTTGATGATTGAGGGTGATATATATGATTAAATGTGATTTTTGAGGGTGATAATGGGGGTAAGACATGGATTTCCTTCCCAATTATTTTCACCATGGTTAAAGGACAAATACATTCATCACTAGCCGAAGAAGGTATGGTTAATCTGGGTGTTTCCCTTGGAACCCGAGGGTGACCCTTTTAGTTTGTATAGTTCCCTACAAATTTTCTTTTATATTATATAATTTTATTTCATATTCCATATATCTATATTCATTATTTATCAGACTAAACATGATTTATACACCATTGTTGGTGGCCTAATAAGTTATACTCATGACCTACACAGGCTGTCATTGGGTACTCATGCAAGCTTCATGGATGCAGGTCAGGATAGGGGAAAGGGACCGATGATTGATGATTGATATGGGTTTCTAGGGAAAGATAATGGTAGTTAGGAATGGACTTCTCCCTAGGACCAGTCGGTGTCATTTCATGTTTTATTTTGGGTTTTTTTGGGGATTTGGGAATATCATGTTAGATATTGAGTATAACATTACATGACTTACTATATTTTTTTGATTTGGTATTTATCATTTTATCTACTACAGTTGTTTTATATTGATCATTTATCATGTTTTTTTATATTTTTATTATTATACCCTAGAGGATATAGTCTCCCCACCATAAATATTTGACCCCTCCCACTAGTTGACAAAATTTGGTGTATGGTGAGGCGTGCTTGAGGTCATATGGAGACCCATATTGGTCATGTGAGGGAGAACCGGACTAGCGACATTGAAAATTGGTATCAAAATAGGTATTTTATTTTAATTTACTATTTTGGAAAGGTATTTAAGAGAATAATAAGTGTTGGGGCATGGAAATGATCTCATTTCTAGGAGTAGCTGACCCACGTATGATGGAAAACCCAAGTTACTAGGGATCAGGATTGTTATTCATGCATGCTTGTTTTTACTGACTGAAAATTACTTTTTTATTTTCCAAACACTTTCAAGGAAAAGTGAGAACCCATGACATCAATACTTAAGAATAATAAAACAATCTCCAACATACCAAGACTCAAGATCAAAAACAGTGCTCACTGTAAAAGGGACGCTCCTCCCTGCAACTAAATACCATAAATTCCAGCTTCCAATGTCTCACCACAGCACGGCTAGCTGACTCGTACCAAAGCACGGGCATGGTACCGATGGACAAAGCCATACCCTCTCAATATTCTGATTCCGAAATTCCATTAAATAGTGGAACCACTTTGCCCTGAACCTCATCTGAAGTGTCCTTTTGTAAGTTAAACATGAAGAATCCCTTGAACCGCAGCCTTCCGAGACAAAAACCAACAAAACTTTCCAGAAAACCACAATTGTCGTAGCCAAATGATAATAACCAAATGGGTAGAGTAAGAAAAACTCTCCCGAAGCAATCAATACTAGAACCAAAGCCAAAAGAACCCTGTCTCGACCGTGAGGATCCCTTCGAACACATCCACAACAACCCAAAACAGACAAGCTGTAGGAGGCAGAAGGAACCAACGGGAATAACAGGGCCCCTATGGCGACGACATCGCTGAAATAACACCAACCGAGAACCACAAATAGAAAGACAAAATGAAGAAAAACCTCCCCCCTCCGAATCACATTGGATTAGACACCTAACCACATTGGAACACACCTAAAGCTGAGAGCCAGCTGAGACCAGATCCCAATCCTGGAAGCCATCGCCAAGTCAGTCGATGCGCGCCAAATCCAAGCTGATATCCCGAAGCCGAAGCTTCACCACGCTAATTCCAATCCGAGATCCAGCTGCCGAAAGTTGATGCTGAGACCCATACCATCGGATCCCACCGAGCCGAGATCCAAACCACGCCAATGCCAAATCACGAACCTAAAGCTTTAGCAGACCATGCCGACGCTGAGCGGGATTCCAGAGCATCGATGCCGAGCCACCTTGACGCATCAAAGGTGGGAGGATAAGGACTCGAAGGAGGAACCATAGGCACACGAGAGAGGGAGGGGGGAGATGCCTCTCATAGTCTCGTAAGGCTAGAGATCATTTTTTTTACTGTTGATTTGATTTCACCTTGAGTGTGGCACATGTTTTTTGAGAGTTACTATTGTGATATTCTATTTGTGGGTTGGTATGGGTCGAGAAGGGATATGAATTCATCATGATATCTATGTAGGATATTTTTTCATCTTAACTATCATGCTAGGAACTTATTCACATTCATATAAAATCTTCTTGTTTGTATTATTAATGTTAAACTTTTACAAGTGATACCTGGTTAAAAAATAATGGTTTTCTATTTTTATATCTTGTGAACTAATTAGTTAAACCTTAACTTGATATCATTTTATAATTCAAAAATTAAATTTTATCCTGATATAGTTTTTGAACCTATTAAAATTGGCTAAGATTATGTTGGCAACTTTGAGAAGTTATTGTATTTTCTTTTCTTAATATGGCTAGATGATTCTTTTTTCTTTTTTCTTTTTTTTTGTGGACTAAGTTGTGAATTACCCTATGTAGAGAGATTCCTTTTTTCCATGTTCTAGTATAGAATGAGAAGGGTTCTGATGAGGACACACCACCCTTAGCATAGCTAAATCCTCTAGCAGATTAGAGGAACATTATGGACAATCATATCTGAGATAGTTTCTTACAAGTGATGCAGTCTATGGAAGGGGTTGTTCCCATAGGAGGGTAAACCATTTCATACCTCATGAGGCAGTTCTATATGAAGAACCTACCAACATTCATAGGGGAGGGTTTCTCTCAGACTACAAAATTTTGGCTTGATTCTATCTAGATGATCTTCAATCATCTGGAGACACTCATAGAGAGGAGGGTGAATATTGCACCATACATGTTACAGGGACCAGCCAAGTGATGGTGGGACATCCTAGTTTAGACCAATCATCATGAGGGACTGACTTGATAGAATTTCCAAATGAGGTTCCTGGATCATTTCTACCTAGAGAAACTGAAGGAGGAGAGATCTCAGAAGTTTATGCACCCAACATAAGGGAACATAACAGTGATGGATTACCCTTGTTGTTTCATGAACCTAATGAATTATACTTTAACATTGGTTAGAGATGAGTCATCTAGGGAGAAGTTCTTCTAGGATGGTATTCTATATGAGATAATGTCTCAAGTGAATGTATTTCAATTGACCAAGTTCTCAGAAATTGTGAATCAAACTCTCATATATGAAGGGAACTTGAGGGAAGCCTCAAGTGGTAGGTAGACAGATTCAGTTGGGCAGTCTGGTATCACTTACTCTAGTATTAGGAAGTTTCATTTTGATCATTTCCATTAGGGAAGAAGTGGGAAGAGTAGTCAAGGTAGTAGGTCATCATTTTCAAGTGGTGACCAGGTGCACTTCTTTCAATGTGGTAGGCCCGCCCATAAGAGAGATTAGTTCCCTCAAATATCAGTAAAGTATCGTGTGTTTTGAAGGATGTGTTACCTGTAAAGGTTTTATAGTAACACTTAGTAGGCATCCAATAATGGTGGAGAAAGATAGATTCTAGAGTCGGGAAAGGATTTTTCTCTTCAACATTAGATGAGCAGCTGAAGTTCCACTAGTCATACAGGTCGAGGAAGAGGACAGGATACCCCATGGTAGGGATGAAAATACTAGTAGGGTGACATATCATAGGGAGATCGGGTAGGTTCTCATATTAGATTTGTGAGATAGATGCATGTGGTTCAGTACACACCTAGAAGGCTAGATGTAGGACCTTCCACTATTCGAGGTATGATTTTAGTAGCATCTACCCTCACATATTCTCTTTTTGATATAGGGGCATAACACTCTTTCATATCTACTCAATTTTTTTATGGATTGAGTTTGATTGTGGAGTATTTTTTGGAGTTATGTCTATCGACACACCATTAGGGGTGAAATCGGAGGGTATTTGGAACTGCAAGGAGTGTTCTCTCAAGATTGGTGGTTACCACTTACTCTAGGATCTTTTTATGCTTGAGATGCTATGATTTGACCTAATTTTGGTGGTAAAGTAGATGAGTTTGTATCAGGAATATATCGATTGATACCATAGTCATGTTTCCTTATCGCTACTTGAGGGTGGAGATTACTTCCACCATAGTGAATGAGATATTCAAGTGGGTCAAGCATGACCCACGCAGCTTAGACCAGACGGGCTTATATCTCAAGTAGTTAACCTTATTCTAGATAATGGAGATAATAATAGGGATTATTTCCTATATTAGTATACTAGTATTAGGATATATTTCCTAGGTAATTATCTGACTTGCTGCTAGGTCTAGAGATCTATTTTATTATCAATTTAGTGCCAGAAGCTGAGACTATTTTGATACTGCCCTACAGGATGGAATTGATAGAGCTTAGAGAGTTGAAAGATCAATTAGAGAACCTAGATATTAGAGGTTTTATTTGGCCTAGTATATCACTAGGGTATTTATGGTTCTATTCACTAAAAAATCATATGGGACATTTCAACTATGTTTTGATTACCAGAAGCTCAACTATATGATATTCAAGAAAAGGTATCCATTTCTACACATCAATAGTCTCTTTAACTAGCTGAGATGTGATTGTGTATTTTACAAGATTGATTTGATGCCAGGGTACCATTAGCTAAGATTTGAGTCATCTAACATACCTCATAATGCATTCCGAATATGGTATGGTATGTATGGATTTGTAGGGATGCCTTTCAAATTGACAAATGCACCTGCGATGTTTATGGATTTGATGAACTGTATTTTACACCTAGACTTGGACTAGTTCATGGTAGTATTTTTTTATGAAATTTTTATATAATCTATATCTAGGTAGGATAATTCACAACATCTAGATATTATCCTGAGTATGCTGAGAGAGCACTGACTTTATGCCAAACTCTCAAAGTGTTCCTTCTGGATTGATTGGGTTCGATTTTTAGGCCATATTATATATGAGGTGGGAATATATGTGGATATAGAGAAGGTGGATACTATGGTTTCTTTGGAGTGGACCAATAATTTTTTCAATATTTGAAGATTTATTGGTTTAGTTGGATATTATTAAATATTTATTTAGGATTTATCTCAAATAGTCGCACTGATGGCCAGTCTAACCAAGAAATAGAGTACAGTTTGAATGGACATATGGTTGTTAGGAATCTTTCTAGGAGATAAAAATTATATTTTAATCATCACCAATCTTGGACTTATCAAAACTGGGTAAGGGGTACATCATGTATTGTGACACCTCTAGAATTGGTCTAGGAGGAGCTCTTATGAAGGATGGATGTTTGGTCACCTATAGCTATAGGAAGTTGAGACCACATAAGAAGAATTATCCCACCCATGATATTGAGTTGGCTTATGTGGTTCATTCTATAATATTTTGGTGGAATTACCTGATGGGAGTTTGGTTCATGGTGTATATAGATCATAAGATCTTGGAGCATATCTTTTTGTAGAGGGATATGAACCTTATGTAGAGGTGGTGGGTGGAGTAACTATAGTTTTTTGATTTTGAGTTAGAATACATAACTAGGAAGGGAAATAATATTGAAAAAACCTTAAGTAGAAAGGCACAAACTCAGATGCTGTGGGATTCCAACAATGAATGGAGGTTGATGACACTCTTTTATGTGATGCATTTGGATGTCCAGGAGTACCAGGGGTGAGTGACTTTGACCTCCACTTTTTTTGTTCCCTCTATTTACAAAAATATTAAGAGGATATGGCTAGTGGATCCAAAAAAAATTCCTATTATGGATAGATTAAATGGTGTGGAGCCACCATCTAGTTGGACCATTTATAAGAATGGATTTCTTTATGTTCATGGGAATTTTTCAGTTTCCACTGACATGCATGAGAAGCTAATGATGGAGATTAATTCTTTCAGGTGGGCGGTACATTTTATTTTGAAAAATATGTATCAAGATCTTCATGGATGATGTCCAAGTATGAAGAGGGGGATATTTGGATTTTTGACCTGATGCCTCACCTGTCAGTAGGTGAAGGCCAAGAATTAGTGGCATGTGGTTTTATTGAGGCCTTTACCTATTATTGAGTGGAAATGGGATGATGTCACCATGGACTTCATGATATTATTACCCAAGAAACCCTAGAATAATGATGTAGTATGGGTGATCATTGAGCAAGTGATGAAATTAACCCATCTCCTACCTATCTGAGAGACTTTCTCTATTTATAACCTGAGTATCATGTATGTTTGGGAGATTTTGAAGCTAAATGGAGTGCCTTGGAGTATAGTATTGGATTAATATCCCCATTATTCTTCATGATTCTGGTAGGGGCTACTAAATTTGTTGGGTTTGCAGGTGTTTCTGAGTACATCCTACCACCCTCAAATTGATGGGAAACCTGAGCTAATCATTCATATTTTAGAGTACATGTTGAGAGTTTTTATCCTAGACTTTGGTAGTTATTGGGAGAAACATTTGGATATTGTGTATTTTTTCAACAACAACATTTACTAGGAATCAATCCAGATGGATCCTTTTGAATTCTTATATGGTAGGTCATGTTATTCTCCCTTGTGCTAGTTAGAGGCAGGTAAAGCAGTGCTCATTAGACCAAATCTTATACAGGATACATCTAAACAAGTTCATTTGATTTATAAGTGGATTAAAACCATATAGAGAAGGTGGAAATCCTATATTTTCTATCAGATATATCATTTTGAATTTGATGTTGGTCACTAGGATTTTCTTTGGGTGTCACCCAAGCTAGGGAAATGCCATATTTAGAAGCGGGGAAAGTTAGCACCTAGATTTTTCGGGTCATTCAAGATAGTGGAGAGGTTTAGATCGATGGATTATCAATTGGACCTTCTATATTGTTTTAGTTTCATGCAAAATGTGTTTCATGTATCATATATTTAGAGATATCACTCTGATCCTTCTCACACGATAGATGTTGGTGATGTTGAGCATGATATATATTGTTCTTTAAGGAGCATATGATCTATATCATAGACTATAGTGAGAATATTCTCTAAGTAAAGACCATTCCATTTGTGTGAGTGTAGTGGTAGCATGGGAATATTCTGGAGGAGACCTAGGAGAGGGTATCTAATATACAGTCATAGTGGCCCGAGTTGTTCACTAATAACTCTTGATGATGCATGGGAGCATAGCTTGGGGATGAGATCTTATGTAGTGGATGGGGGGTTGTAAAACCCTGTCTTTTATCCAGGTACTTCCATATTAAAGTTTCTATTAAACTATTTTAGTTTTTATAAACAAGTCATGTTTCTATCTTGAAATGATGTTTCTAAGGTTCTTGGGGGATTGAAGGAGCCGAATTAATGACGACATATAGCAAGGGACTATTGTAGTTCCACCACCTAACTGGTGGGCTTGGTAGTAGCCAATTATAGCTATATTAAACCCATCGATCAGCTGATGATACCCATCAATCATCCAATGGAAACCTAGTAGAATGGGTCTCCTTTAGGAGACCCACTGGTCATCTGGTGGGGTTTCTAGTTGTGCAATAGTTCTAGATGACACCACTAGATAGTCAATGGTAGCTAATAGATGATCAATGGTGTTGAGTTTAATTAGAAAAGTGAGGGGTATAATCTTATTTTATGCCCATGAAACACTCGTTTAACTCCTAATTACCCCTCCTTAAATCCTAAATCAGGATTAACATTTTGGGATGGTTCTCCTAGGATTCCTTATCTTCTCCAACATCTACTCTTGGTTATTTTGATCCATTTTTTGATCTAAAGGTATAATTTTGGTAAGTTTTGTCAGATTTGATGTTTTCCTCTCAATTTATTCCTAATTATTCTTCTTCTAGCCTTAACAGAATGTTTTTAATATTTACCTTAGGGAATCTTTTGTTATTCATGGTATAGATTCTTGATCTCTAGATTTTTATTCTCTGTCTTGAGGTAGGTGGTCTTTTGGAATCTCCCAGATTCTTACTTTATTTTCAAGTGTATGCATTCTATGTGATTGCACCGGTGTGTTGTGTGTGTGACCCCTTTTACTTTAAGACTCACCTTAGGTCCTTAGATTTATTTCATAGACAATCTACATGTCCCTTTAGATCCAATGGTGATGTGAACCTAGACCCTAGGTCTCCCAAGGTATGTGTTGAATTATTAGAGCAGTATTGTGACCCTTTGGTCTATGTTTCTAAATAAATTGAATAAACTTACATGTTGCTTATTTATCCAATGATTAAGGTTAAATAGGGGTAATGATTTTATGATGGTTAATAATGCACTAAATTGGTTAATGGGTTATTGTAAATGTAAATGGTTTATTCAAGATTCACGGTTGCGTGAGGCCTGAGGGAGAGATGAATGGTTTATTGATGCCTAAGGGTGAGATGCACAATTGTGTGAGGCTTAAGGGTGATATTAATGGTTTATTTATTCTAGAGGGCAGGTTGTGTGGTTACTTAAGGCATAAGGGTGATATTATTGGTTATTTGATTCATGAGGGTGAGATGCATGGTTGATTGAAGCATGGGGGCATGGTGCAAGGTTACCTGAGGCCTAAGGATGAGATGCTTAGTTATTTAATGCCTAATAGAGATATGTATGATTACATGTGATGATAGAGGGAAAAAATGGGGGTATTACATGGCATTACTTCCCAAGTATTTTCACTAGGGTATAAGGATAGAGACATCCAGCACTGGTTGAAGCATGTATAGTTAACCCGGGTGTTTCCCTTAGAATCTGAGGTTGACAATTTTAGTTTATGTAGTTCCCTAAAAATGTTCATTTATATTCTATAATTTACTTTCATATTCCATATATTTCCATGCACTATTACTCATACTATACATTCTTTAGACACCGTTGGTGGTGGCGTACTAAGTTGTACTTACACCTGCACGAGCTATCATTGGGTATCCATGCAGACTTCATAGATGTAGGGCAGGATAGGGGAAAGGGACCGATGATTGACTATTGATTTGGGTTTATAAGGTAGGAGTATGGGATTTGGTACCAAGATTTACCTTGGGACTATTTAGTTCAATTTCATGAGTTTTATTTGGGATTTGGGAATATCATGTTAGACTTTCAACATGAAATTACATGACTTACTATATTTTTTTGATTTGGTATTTGTCAGTTTATCTACTGGATTTATTTTATATTGATTGTTTATCATGTTTTCCACTTTTATTATTATTCTATATTATAGGGTATAGTCTCCCCACCATAAATATTAGACCTTTACCGCTATTCAGTAGCCTCTAGTGTATGGGGAGGCACACTTGAGGTCATGTGGAAACTCGTCTCAGTCATGGGAGGGAGAAATAGGATGGGGATGTTACACCCTATTTTTATCTATAATAAACTAAAATATAATAGAGTCAACAATATAACTCATAAATAGGCTAAGTTGAGATCATTAGTCTCAGTCTCATATGTCAGAGTTGAGTTTAACACTAATTCTTGAAACTCATTATTTCAATCATGACAACATAATCACTTATTTTCTACCAATACACACCTCATTGAAATGATATTGATTAGATATCTCATCTCAACATATCAAATTAAAACAAGATGTAAAATCATCATCTAATTCCCTTCTAGTAAACTTGTACCTATACTGATGAATCATCATAATCCCATTACTCTTCTTCTTATAAAGATCACATCGGTCCTTGCACTATGGTATATGTTCTATAACAATAAATATTTTCATGACACAAAGTACATATCACATGATATTTAATTTTCAAGAAAATAGAGTAATGTTATACAAGAAAATTCATAGATTCTTTCAAACATTTACACTTTTATAGAGCTCAATCGATCATTATCTATCACCTATCATCTAATCACAAGGTAAGATTGTTATGAAATGAAATATCATAGATGTATATCTCATCACCTCAGAAAACATCCAACTGGATCCTGTCCAACTGAAATCTATTTTATATAATCAGGCTAAATAAAACACATAGGTAGTACCAAATTATAAAACTCACACAACATCTCAACCACATGAGTTATCTCAACTTCTGTGAAGAGTTTAACCTTATCCATAGGTGTAGGTTACTATATTCATATTGTTAAACCAAAAACTCATTATATAATGATAAACCACAAATGGTACTCTAATTGGTGAAAAATCTAGGTTCTAGGATCTCGACTTCATATAGAAGTTCTTGAAATTTTCAAATATCACATAAGTAAGAAAAATAAGATGTATCATTTCTCTCCTGTGGATTCTATCTCAAACACTACGGTTTTATCTCTAGCTCTCTAATGATAACAAACAAGATTTAAGTATTCATTTTATTTCCCTAAGTTTTTTATTTTATTCTTTATAATGAATTGAAATATAAGTAGGAAATAAACCATACAAGAGATGAATCAAACTAGCAACACTTTATTCATTCATAGTGGAACATTACAACAGAAGTACATTAAACAATGTATTACATGTCATGGATTATTATATACCATGGATGATTATATCCCTTTAAAGTGCATAAAATAAAATGGGATAGTTAATTGAAAATAATAAAATATTTACAACTAGGAAATCCCTTAGATCATATTCATCTTTGAGAATCATTGTTCGCAGATTTAAACCTACAATGAGAAAAAAACATCATAAATAGAGACAGAATTTTTTAAAACACTAAATGAAAACTAAATTAATTATAAGTGTTATTTGTGAAGTTAGAATGAAATGAATTTATATAATGTAATGAGGGTAATCTAGTCATTATTTAACCATTATAAAGAAGTATATAATCATTGGGTATAATACCAATAAACATATTACTAGTTCAGAATATATGGTATATAGTTGATATAAATAAAGTTTATTTGGATGTTAAAAATATATATTTTTAATTAAAAATAATTTATTTTAAATAAAATAACTTATTTTTTAATATAATAAAAAGATACTAATTCATTCATGAAAATACCTTTTATTCTAATTTTTTTTATGAAATATGCATTCTTGTTAAATTTATTACTTTTAAAGAATGGTTTCAATAAAATGTAGTGATAAAATTAAAGAAATTGTTAGTTAAATAAGTAAATAAAATAAAATAAATAATTAAGCAGTAATAAGCAATAAAAAATTAACGATTCACAGTCAAAAGAACATGTTTCATTTAAAAAAATAATTTTTATTATATATTATATGATTTTATTTTAGAAGTTAAATTTCACATATTTGGATTATGAAATTTAATTAAATTTATTTTTTATATATATAAATGAATAAATATTTATAAATTTATTATCAATTGGTTAGAAATAAAATAAAAATGTTTAAAAATATACTTTTCTAAAAAAAATTATTATACGTTATGTATTTTGATTTTAAAATACTAAATATATAATGGTTTAAGAATAATTTTATTTAAATTTAATATTTATAAGTATAAAAAATATGTTACCACTCATTTAAGGATTATAAATTTATATGAAATAAGAATAAGAACACTTAAGGTTTAAAAATTCATTTATCTATAAAAAAATACTTCTTCCTATATATTTTTTGTTTTCATTTAATAGTTAAATTTATCTTATTTATAATTTGATTTAGATTAAATGGAGTCCAAGTTTTTATTCAACATGTTTAAATTAGGTAATATGATTCATCTTATATTTTTAGTAAAAAAATAATTACTGTTTTAAATAATTAGATAAAGTAAAAAGAGGTCAAAGGGGGTAAATTAACATGGCTCGAATTGTTTAATGATTAAATAGATAAAAATTATTTTTATGAGATCTTTTTTATGTATTTGATTCAATACTAATATTTTAAACAATATTTTCTTACCTAAATCACCTAACCCCCATGTGATTTCACTTTTACCCTTCACCTAACTCAAGTTTCCAAGGAAATGTACCTTATTTTCACCTATAAAAGGAGTTATCCTACACCCCTTTAAAACCAATTATATCCTTTTATTTTCTCTTAAATACCTAGAAAAATTACCTCTTCTAAATTATTCTCACATGTTTGGTATCCTTTGGTCTCAAAAATAGGTCCTAAGTCATTCATTCTGCAGGGAGATATTATGAGGAGTGATTCCATCAAAGTAATGAGTTCTTCTTTAATCCTTCCATTTACTTTATCATATATTCCCTTCCTAAATATGATTATACAATCTAATTATGTAATATTAATATCATTATTATTATTTAAAATTGGTATTTTCATAATATAACTCTATGTTATTACTTATTCATTAGTCAGAACACGTTCTTGTTTGGGATGGTTTTACCACCTACATGAAAAATGTCGTAACGTTACCATCATGAATGATTAGGATAACTTAAATTCTGGTAATATATAGTGATAGTGATAAATTTAATACATATTTTAAATTATTTAATTGTAATATATATAAGTAATTTCATTAATAAAATCAACTCTTTTTATTATTTCATCATACACAAAAAAGGGATAATTTCGAACCTTTCAATATAAATTATTGTTATAACTTCCTTTAAATGAAAATGGAACTCTAAAAATATATAAAACTTGTATATTTCATCATAATTAACATTCTAGAGGTGATTAACACATTATCAAAGATCAAGGACTGAAACCACTATATCGAACCAAGTGTGGAACGAAAGGAACAATTAACACTAGAATATTAATTTTAATAATGAATGATTAATAAATAGGTAATAATAAAATATTAATGAATGTTATTATGTAATATAAATATTAGTTTAGTTCTCATATAGATTATTAATAAACCTAAATTGGTTATATGTGGTATTAGATCATGTTTGACCATGTGGGAATCAAGGCTAAGGGTTTTTGTTGACTTGAGGTCTTTTATTGAGTCGTGCACCTTCTGCTTTGACTATGTTCTTATAAATTTTTTATATTCTATAATTTCTATATATTATGTGGTATTATATATTTATTTATTTTTAAAATATATTCCATTACAAAAATACTCTATTTTATTGATTTCTTACTTCATAAATATATGTTGTTATAATGGAAAAACCTTTGCTTTCTATTTTGGTTATTTTCTCTCCATATCCATATTCTTTCTTACCACAACCATTTTTTATTGTTATTTAAAAGATATAAATTTACAATATTCTATACCCTTTATATTTATTTTTATATATATCCAAAAATATATTTTATAATCCATTTATCAATGTGTGTTTCTTTAAAACTGTTAAAAATATTAAAATGCATTTCTTTCCACTTCCATGCATTTTTGTATCTTACACTCCATGTTTATTATACTTTTCCTTTATATATTTTTCAAAGTTCCAACTTCTTTAAAATATTTATTAACACCCTTAAAAAGTTTTGTTGAAATTTACAAGAAATATTTTATAAAAAAGTTACCAAAACATTAAATATTGGGGGGTTTCTTTTTAAAATAATATTTTACAATATTTCTTATCACCCTTTGAAAATGATTTTGAAAGTGACAAGCAATATTTTTAAAAAAATGTTTAAAAAGCTATTTTTTCAAATTCTATTTCACTTTTCTATAAATATAATAAAGGTTCCTTTTTAATGAAATTATTATAAGTTTTAAACATATTTAAAACATTTTCTATTGAAATATTATTATATTTATTTCATTTCATGAAAATGATATTTAAGTCATTATTTTTTATAATTGTAAATATTTCAATGTTGTGTAAAATCTAATGAAACATTTTCTTACCTTCCTCTAAAATAATCTCCATGTATATTGATATATTTTTCTTTAAATGTACTATCACTATATATTTTTCATAATCGGTTACTATTCTAAAATAATCCCTTTATTCATTACTCAAATTTCTATATATCAATGGTGATGAGGAAATGATATCCCTATAATAGGATTGATCCACCATTGATTTTGTCTTTCTTTATTAACATCGTTGTGTAAAGATAACCTTTACGCCAATTTCTTTCCACTATGAGTACCTTCCCCAGGGGGTTGTTGGTTTTTTCTACCAATGGGGGACTTTCCTTCACCACCCCCATGGGGATGGTCTACAGGGTTTATAACAACCCCTCTTACTACAGGGCGCTTCCCTAGCCAACACTTAGATCCAGCTCTACCCAAACTTTTTTGGTTCACCCTAACATTTCCCACTTGTCCGACTGTTGCTGAGAAGTTTTTGGATATCAAACGGACCTCCCCAAAAGGTAATTTTAATGTGGCTTATTTCCCCTCTTTTGCAATCAGTTTCGCTACAGCGCCCGCTGCTCTAGCTAATTGTCCACCCTTTCCAAGTGTTATTTCTATGTTATGTATGGCTGTTCCTAAGGGCATATCGGTTGAAGTGGGTTCTTTTTTTTGGATCAAAACCCCTTCCCAAACTGTACAAGATTCTTCCAAAGCATACGGCTTTCTGGATGTAGATGGGTTCTATATAGATGGATCTGATCTATCATATAATAAAGTACCACATGAGGATATATCAGAATCCAAATCTGCCGACACTCATGTAAAGATATCTTCATCCTAGGTATTCATGTTCCGCCATCTGGCTTATGTTCTTCATGTAGCATTCAGACTAAATGACTCTATGAAATTACATCGATACTTCCATATTATGTATGAGTAACGTAGGAGACATATCTCTCTTTTTCCCCGGGGGAAACTTTTTTAGAATTCCCACTGCTTTCCATTCACCTCTAACCATCAAATGAAATGTGAATAAGTCTTACTCCTCTCTTTGAAACAAGGGGGTGCTTCCAGTTTTTTCGATGATTGAAACTTTTGTCTTATCCCTATTACTATCATCTTTAGAGTCAATAATTGGATATTATGAGTAACTACTAAACTCAATCACTTGTTGTCGTGACTCTTCAGTTTTCTGTTGAGGTATATCCTGTATAGGTACTACAAAATTGGATAAGTGATCTATTTCTAGGTTTCTTCATCTTAAACCTAATTGGTTACTTCCAATTACGTAAATCAATAATTCAAACTACACTCAAAGGTAGGGCATTTCCCATTTTTATAGGAACTTCTGTACCAGAAACAATGGTATCTCCAATTATAGATACTTATTTCTTTTGATTAAAGGGTATTCACCTAAATAAACATACCTTTCAATTGTTTGGAAAAAACTATTGATATAACCATATATTCTTTTATTCTATAAAGTCAACCTTATAAGACAATCATTAATGCTTAAGCCTGGTATTGATATATTAATGGTATCCTCCACTTCCATTTTTTATATGTTTTATATATTGGAAAGGATTTTATATAAGTCATTTAATTTCTATAGGTTAATAAATTTATGATATATGATTGACTTCATGTGGCACACATATATATGATTTATCATTATGTGATGTGTAGACCCATAATTATATAGCCCTTAAATCCATTGGTTAATGATTTATATCTCATAAGATTAATATAGGGCATAAATAATGATACTTAATCCACTATATCATAGGATATGGGTGGTGACCCCTGATCCACTATGTTACAAGATGTGAGTAGTGATATCAGATCCAATATGTCATGATGATCTTGGAAATGATCCTTAACATATGCTATAATTTTCTATACTTATGTTTGTTCCATATTTCTATGTTAATCCATAATACTATGTTATGTTTCCATAGATTATTAATATTTTATCATGTTTCCATATTCCTAGACCATGGTACTTGTCATTTTGTTATAATAATCCCTTTGTGGTTCTATATTCTTATATTATGATCTATGTTTCCCTATAATGTCTTATGATTAACTCTTATGATTCCATAATCATTTTAATTATGTATTTATCAAAATTTTATATTCAATCACATGTTTATAATCTAACCCTCCATATCTCATTGATATGTTTTCCCTTACTGAGCATTTGAGATCAATCCTTTCATATTTTTCCCCATTTCCCTAAGAATTTATATGCAGGGATATGTCTAAGAATAATTCTAGTGTGGAGAATTTTGTGGGAGATTTTGAAGATATATTTTATAAAAATATGGTTATCACTACTAGAAAACGAGGCTTTGGAGACCCCATACACGGGTGACTGCCAACGGCGGTCGCAAGGCTTATCAAAAAAAAACATCGCCCCCCCTCCCCCCCACCCTCATGCCCAATAATGAACCCTGTCCCCCGGAGCCGCTCGTCCCCTCCCTCGCCGCACCGCCGCCACCACCCGTTCCCTCCCTCGCTGTACTAGCGACGCCGCACTGCCTCTGCCTGCGGCTCCCCACCGACGTTGTTGCCCATCCCCTCTCTCACCACACCACCCGTCCCCTCCCTCACTACACCACCGCCACCTCACCGGCTCCCCACCACCATCGTCGCCCGTCCCCTCCCTCACCGCATTGCCTCCAAATCTAGCCCCCCTCTGCTACCCCTCCTCTCCCTTATAGCACCACCTCTGGCTCCCCTTCATTATGAATTTGTCGCGCTATCAGGTATGCTCTAATTTATGTTTCAAGGTTTTGATTTTGGGCAATTTACAACACAAATTTGGCATGCATAAAGATTATATAAATATTTTGTGTGAATAAAAAGTGTTTAAATAGAAGTTCTTGTGTATACGGGTTTTTGTGCATGAAGAATTATGAAACAATGTGTGTTGGTAGTGTGTGTATGAGAAGAATTCACACTTTACTTGAGGTTGGAAGTTACATACAATGAATAGTCCATGTATATGTTGACTAGATTGATATTAAGTTGTGTTGTTATTTTATTTATACCATTCTTTAGTTTATCGCATGTCTTTGTGTGTGTGTGTGTGTGTGTGTCCCATGAGAAAATGTTTGAGGTTTGACCACATGTGTGTTCTTGCATAGCCCATGAGACCCATGTTTGAGTTTGATCACATGTGTTTTGATACTATATGTTATTATTAATATTATATGTTGTTCCTCTATATGATATCCCATGTTTCAATGTGACGTACTTTGTATATTTTATATTGTTTTGTTCTATGCATGGTACCAATGTTACTGGTGTAATCATTGTGGCTCAGTAGCCCTTAAGGGGGAGCGTGATAAGATGATGTATGTTCCATGAAGATTGTATTGAGATAGATTATGGGGTATATTGTATTTTTTTTATCCTCACATAGGTTCATGGTAGACTTATGTGATCTGAACCTTGAGGTGACAATGGGGCATGATGGTATTCAAGGACATGACTTGAGTGTTAGTTTTGGGATACAAAGGCCCAAGGGAGTGTACAAATGTGTTGGCCTTATGGATTAATTGTGAGAGAGATGGGGATTGATGGACTTCTATGGTTTGACTTGATACTCTTACCTTTTTTATGTTTTAGAATACATAATGTGACATTGTGGTTGACTAAGTTCAATAATTTTGTTATAACTACATTTCCATAACATAGCCAAAGTTTGTTTAGAGCATGACCACTCCGAACATGGTTTTATGTTTTATTTCATGCACATTTATTTATTATCACAACATAAACTCTTATACCATTTCACATGTTTTAAGGACAAATTGGTTATTTCCTACTACTTTCGTATTCCCACCATGCATGGGCATCTCGATGCATGTGAAGAATTAATAGTCTGGGATACAAGGGAAAGGCCCTAATGATAGGGGCTAGGATACATAGAATGGTGTTTATATGTATAACTGGGATGGAATTTAGAGTGATGTATCAATATTTTTCCACATTCTTGTTATTTCCCACACTTTTATTGACCTACACTTTGTGGGTATTTGGGTTTTTACTATATGACTTGAGATACCTACCATGGATTATGATTTTTCATTGTTTATTGACTCTATTATGTTATTGTTTATCCTTTTATTTATTGATACCAAGGGTATATTTTCTACACTAATGACATTCATACCCTTACTTCTAGTAAAAAACATCTTTCATAAAAGGATACTTGCTTGAGGCCATGAGGAACACTATCTTGGACCCTATGATTCAGCATGGGGAATCACATTCATTGTCCCATGTATTCTCTATTGATAACATATGTCAAGATAGATTAGTATTTTTTGTTCTGGAATTGTATATATTTGATGTTATCCTTGATATAGATTAGTTATTTTTCCATAAATTATAGATTTATTGCTATCTTTGATGGTTAATCTTTATTACCTCTGATGGCACAAAGGTAGTATGAATCCAAGAGGCAGTGAGACATTATTTGTACAAAGATACAGTTTCTCTGAGTTTAATAAGATTGTTCATCACTAATTGATTTTGGGCACTTTCATCACAAATTATATTTGTTGATTTATTGGTAGGCATTAACTTAGTCGCTAAGGCTGATAGTTCAAGATTGGTATTTGATGAATTTTTTCATGTACCACATACACATGCAGGTTATATATTGTGTTTCATTTTTTTTATTTAGCATTTGACTTTCTATAGTTATAGTTGATTTCTATGTTTTGATTATAGTGTATCAAAATTTATGCATTATGATATTAGTGGACCACATATTTCTTATTGTTCATGTTGGTTTGATATTTTTTACTATACCCAATATATAATATATTTTGTTTCTTAACTGATCAACTCCCCCACCCATCCGATCAAATGAGTTAAGTAATTTCATTATATATGACCCATGATCTATCCAACTCCATATTATGAAGAACAATATATTTAAGGGAACCAAAATGATCATGTTTATAGGAGGAGAATATGATAAGTGTGAGTCACTTTATGGAAACACATTTGAGAACCAAAACTAAAATTTACAGCTCAATGCTGACAAGCTTGTTGTGGATGACCTAATCGGTTACCTTAGGATAAAAATTAACCAATGATTGTGAAAAATTAAACAATTGTGAAGAAAAATTAGTATATAGGATGTTTAAATAATGATCTTACATAGCTATAATATTCCTTTCTTGAAAAATGTTTACTCTATGGAATTATAGATCAAATTAATTATCAATATAGTTTCTTGAATATAGAATCATCATTAGATTTACCATACCAACATGGTGACGATGACATGGGATTTCACTTCTATTCCATTATCAATTCTCTTGTTTATTATTCAGAGATATAAATTGTTTATTTTATAAATGTTCCACATGCAATTAGTCAAAATTTATTTTAAATATATTTGATATAAAAAATGAATGTAATATGAAGTTTTGTGTAAATGTTTGTTATACGGATATTATTATGAATAACAATAGGATTGATCTTCCAAATCGAACGTCTAGAGAATATTTCAAGGGTATTATGCAGTTTATTGAGTTCGCTGGAGGATTTCAAAGTGACTATATTAGTTGTCTGTGTAGAAAATGTGCAAACAGATATCAATTCACACGAGATACCATGAGGGAGCACCTATTCTTGAACAGATTTCTGAAAAATTATAAGAGTTGGACTCATCATGGGGAATAATATATTTGTTGTCAAAATATAGATGTAGTTCAGATGGATGTTGATGCGAGTATGAATGATCCAATGCATGAAATGCTTACTGAAATGGTATATGGGTTGGATCCTAAAGGCATTGTCATCCAGAATATTGAGACTGGTGAGATAAATTTGTGCTCTAGTACAGATCGTGATTTGAGAAGGTTTTATGAAGTACTTGATGATTCAAAATGAAGTTATATCATGAATGTATTGCTTACAATAAATTTTCATTTATCGTAGAGTTGTTGAATTTGAATACTTTGAATCAGTGGTCAGACACATCGTTTGACATGTTGTGGGTGTTATTGAAAAAGGTTCTTCATGTCAACACTAAGATTCCTGAGTCGTATTACCATGCTCGTAAGTTGACAAAGAACTTAGGTTTTACATATGAGACCATGGATTCATGTGCAAACAACTGTATGTTATTTATAAAAGAAAATACCCATTTGGATATTTGTATGGTCTGTAGCGCTTCCAAGTGGAAAGAGAATAGAGGAAATCAGACTCATCAAAGTCAGACTGTGAAATAGGTAAAATCAATTGTCATAAAGCAAATGTGTTACTTTCCCCTAAAGCCAAGGTTGGAAGATTTTTTATGTCATCTAAAGATTCTAATTTAATGATATGGAATGCAGAAAGAAATCAAGAAAGTGATATGTTAACCCACCCGACAGACTCTTGTGCATGGAAGGATTTCGATAAGAGACACCCCGACTTTGCTAAAGATGTTCGTAATGTCTGATTGGGTTGGCAGTAGATGGTTTCAATTCATTCAAGTTTATGGTTGGTGAAACTCATAGCACATGGCCTATGGTGTTGGTTCCGTATAATCTTCCTCCATGGATTTTTATTAAGCAACAATTTATATTAATTTCCACTCTTATTGACGGACTTAGAAGTCCAGGGGATAAGATTGATGTTTACCTTCAACCATTGATTGATGAGTTGAATGAATTTTGGGGCGATGGTGTGATAACTTATGACTATGAAACGAATGAAATTTTCAAAATGTAGGCTGCTTTATTATGGAAAATCAATGACTTCCTGGCTTATGCAAATTTATCAAGCTAGAGTACGAAAGGGGAATTTGCTTGCCCTTGTTGCAATAAAAGTAAAAAAAATCTGTATGGCTTAAACATTCTAACAAATGGGCATACATTGGTCACAAACGTTTTCTCCCCCCTTAGCATAGGTTCAGAAAGGACCAAAGTGACATTTGATGGTTCTAGAGAGTTTATCCCAGCACCAAATATCATGACAGGAGTCAAAATGTTATCTCAAATTGAGGAAGAAAACATCTACACAGTATATGAATTTCAGGATTTGGTGGCTCATCCATTACCTAATATTCATGGTGCATGTAGATAGCACAGTCACAATGGCTTAACACCCCAATGGCCCAACGCCCAAACGCCCCAATGGCCGAACGACCCAACGGACTAATGCCCCAACGGCCAAACGCCCCAATGGCTAAATGGCCTAATGACCCAATGGAAAAATTGGACAAATAGACTAATTCCCTAATTAAATAATGTCCTATTGGCCTAATAGAATATTAGACTATTTTCCTAATGACCAAATGGCCTAATGGACTTTTCCCAAATGAAAAAAAGACATAATCGCCTAATGTCCAATGTTGTTGCTTTATACCATGATAACAGTTTTCTTACTGTGTTGTTAGATAGTGTACTATATATATACTATTATTGTTAGTATGTTTTGTTATGCAGTGGATTAGCATGTTATTCTTGATAGAAATCAGTAAAGAATGTAAAGCCTGAATTATTGATAATTAATTCGATAGATAATTAAGAGTCATATTTATTGAATCTGGTGTTGGTCATAATTTGATAATGATCAAATTAACACATTATGCATGTGTAACTGAAAATGAATCTGTTGTTGGGGGATACTGGGTGGAGGGGGGCTGTATAGGTGGGGGGGATGTCCGGGGAAAGTTTGGGGGGGCTCTCCGGGGGTGGGGGTTGTCCAGGGGGAGGTTTTTTTTGGGGGGGGGGCTGTGGGGTGGGTTGTTTATGGGGGGGAGTGGAGGCTGGGGGTGCTGTCTGGGGGTGGGTGGGGGTGGGGGTTGTCCGGGGGGAGTTTTCCTTTGGGGGGGGGGGGGTTGTCTGTGTAACGACCCGAAATTTTGAATAAATCTTGTTTCCTAATTTTGTGTGTTGTTTTATTTTATTTTATTTTTATACTCAACAAAAATGTTTCATTTGATAACATGAGTATAACTAAAATGAGATCATTGGGTTTTGACTGTTATATGACCATTGGTCAATATGACCGCTGTAAACTAAACGTTTCGATTATTTTCTCTAAATACAATTAATCTAGGTTAATTAATATAGAAAGAAGATTTGATGGCCTCACCCAGTAGTCTTGGACCGATCGAAGCCCATCTAACAGAACTTGGGAAGGAGGTAGCACCACTGGGCTTTGCTCTGGACCAAACCCAAGCTGAACTTCATCGTGTGAAGCTAGAACGGGATCACCTTCATGAGAAGTTCAAACTGATAGAAATTACTACTCATGCAATGTTGGCCGAGCCTCCCTCGGATTCTCTCACCTTATCACACCTCACACTTAGGTCCTATGCTGGTGTGATAAGGGGCTATGTAAGGAGACCGTAATTGCCTTGTGTAATCCTTTGTTTTAAATAAAAATTTTGATTTCTTCTTATGATGAAGTTTATGAATTTTCAAATGACCGGATAAATATATTATGCATATTTTTGATGAACTTTAGAAAAATAATATTTTAAAATGGTTATGTAAACCTTAAATAATTAAAAATGTGTAATGATTTTCAAAAAATGGTCTTCTACAATTATGTTCAGCATGAAATTTCGAGTCTAATAAGATCAACTTGATTTTTGATGAATATTAAATTATGAATATTGATTTTACGCTTAGGATTAGTAATATGACCAAATGGATTAGTAATCTCACTTAAAGAAAGTATTAAAATAAGTTAGGCACTTTGATTAAGTAATGTGATTCAATAAAATGGTTAAATAACGGTTTCATAAATTATTATTCAAGTATTAGTTTTTTCAGATGAATAGTGTTTTTTAATTAAAAATTTAATTAAAAATATTTAGAAAATTATTTTTATAAAATGGACTTCATTTTTGAACTCAGAGCATCGATATTATGTTAAGGTAATTTTTGGGGATTTTTCTGAAAAAAATGAATTTTCGATGAATAGTGTTTTTTAATTAAAAATTTAATTTAAAATATTTAGAAAATTATTTTTATAAAATGGATTTCATTTTTTAAATCAGAGCATTGATATTTTGTTAAGGTTAAATTTTGGGATTATTCTGAGAAAGTTGAATTTTCGATGAATAGTGAAAATACAGTTTTTAAGTTACGGGTGTTTAATGACATCATTAAATGATGTATTAAGTATGTAATCAATATGGTCGACTTATGAATAGTAATATAAGGTATGAGGTGTACCAAGTGTCCAATACCATGGGAAAATATCATGGGCAAGCCCATGGTTTTTCCAAAACCACTAATGAGGTGTCCCTTGGCCATTAATGCCTTGTCCCCTCACTTTCCCTATAAATACCAAGCCATCCTCTCATCCATTCGACTCTCCACTCTCCTCCAATGAAGTTCTGGTCTCATTACCTCCCAAGGAGTCCTCCCATGGTGCCCCCAAGCCCTCAAGGTCCCAACCTTTGATTTTTAAGAGTTATGTTTTAAGGTAAGGGATCTGACCTCTCTCTTTCTTTTCAAGAAATCTCTTTTATGTAATTTCTTTTATGATCCATGTTCTTATGTTAAAGAATGTTCTTTTATACTCCTCTTACTTCCCTTTTCATGTTCATATAATGAGAGATCCCCTCTTACTCTCATTATTTCATTTTATGAAGTTTTAAGTGGCGCCGTTAGGCTGTCGAAATTTTTGTAACGGATTCTTTCTCCCTTCTCATTTTTCAAGATCTATTTTCATGTAAAGTATTGCAAGTTCCTTTTTATTATGTTGGGGTATGATCTCTAAATTTATCATACTGATATTTTATGATCATATGATGAGATACCCCATTTGATCTCTTCAATTCAGTATTTTGAATTTTTAAGTGGCGTCGTTAGGCTGCCGAATTTTTAAGTGGTTATTTCACCTTTCTCCTTTTTCAAAGTTCTAATTCCATGTCAAGTCTTGCAAGTTCCTTTTTATTATGTTGGGGTATGATCTCTAAATCTATCATACTGATCTTTTATGATCATATTATGAGAGACCCTATTTGATCTCATCAATTCATTTTTTTTGGAAGTTTTAAGTGGCGTCGTTAGGCTACCGAATTTCTAAGGGGTTCTTTCACCCTTCTCGTTTTCAAGATATACTTTCATGTCAAGTCTTTCAAGTTCCTTTTTATTATGTTGGGGTATTATCTCTATATCTATCATACTTATCATCTATGTTCATATGATGAGATACCCTATTTGATCTTGTCAATCCATTTTTTTGAATTTTTAAGTGACGCCGTTAGGCTGCCGAATTCTCATAAGAGGAATCTTATTTTTGTCTTCCTTTCAAGTTCTTAGTTTCATATGGTATATCATTAAAATTTCATTACAATGTTCTTAAATACTATATATTATGTTCCCCTACTGTTTTATGTATGATTTTTGAGTGGGTGACCCATGTCCCCTCTCTTTTCAATGTTTTCTAAAACCATGTATCGTAGACGTTATGCTGCATAGTTTTCGTCTCAAAATGCCTCCCTCTTTATCTCAAAATTATTTTATGTTATTAAGAGAATACTAAAATCTCTTATTTCTACAGGGGTATTCACATATATATCAAAATTTTCTATTTTAAATTCTGGGATTTACATACATGAAACTCGCTTTCCCTTTTCCGTGGGTTTAAAGTGACATAAAGATCATGTCTTTAAAGCAGTTTTTAAAACATTATGATTATGAAATGGAACCCATTTCTTTTATGCTATATGGGTTGTTTATGAAATTATTTATGATGATATATGTGGCTCACATGATAATAAAGACATGCCAAGGGTGCGCCCAGATAGC
The DNA here is from genome assembly GCA_963277665.1 of Viscum album. NCBI lineage: Eukaryota > Viridiplantae > Streptophyta > Magnoliopsida > Santalales > Viscaceae > Viscum > Viscum album. The sequence goes on from OY728156.1 coordinate 122,338,670, forward strand.
GCTCCAATGCATTGGGTAAAGACTTAATCTCTAGAGATGACTTTTTAGACTGATAACCTTGGTAATTTTTAATGACACCTTGGGGATGGACCTTGGTGAAACGAAATGATTGTCAATATTAAATGTTGTAGCCACATCTTCAAGTTATAAAAAATGTTATTTTTATTATGATATTCCACATGATTCTTTCTCATGCCTTAAAGTTCTTTTCATGACATAGTTGATGTATCTCAAGTTCACATGTTAAATGTTTCTCTGGTTTCCCTTACTGGGCCTTCTGCTCACCCTTTCTTTTGATGTATGTCCCCAGGTTATGAGATGCAGTAATGAACCTAGGATGAACATGAGGAGAAGCATTTCAAGTGTTTAAGAAGAATGTTTTATGTTTTCATGTTTTAAGTTCCTGGTTTCCAAGACACTAAACCTTAAAGATCCTCGGTTTTGTAAAATGTAATGAAAGTTTATGTGATAAAAAGGCAGGATGCTATATTCTGGGGGGAGTTTTTTTTGGGGGGGGTGTCCGGGGTGAGTGTGGGGGTGGGGGCTGTCTGGGGGGTGGGGGCTGTATGGGGGTGGGGGGGATTGTCCGGGGTGAGTGGGCGGGCTATCCGGGGGTAGTTTTTTTTTGGGGGGGGGCTATCTGGGGGTGGTCTGGGGTGAGTGGGGGGGGTTATCCACAGGGGGGTGGAAGTGGGGACTGTGGGGGATATCCAGGGGTGGGTGGGGGTGGGGGGTTGTTCGAGGTGTGGGGGGTGTTTGGGGGGAGTTTGGGGGGCTGTTTGGGGGTAGGGTATATCTGGGGGTGGGGGTTGTCTGGGGGTGGGGGGATATCCGAGGGGAGTTTTTTTTTTGGGGGGGGGGCTATCCGGGGGGTTGGGGGGCTGTTCGGGGGTGGGGGTGTTATCCGGGGTGAGTGGGGGTGTTGTCTGGGGGAGTTTTTTTTTGGGGGGGGGGGGGCTGTCCGGGGGTGGTCTGGGGTGAGTGTGGGGGGGCTGTCCACGGGGTGGTTGGGAGTGGGGGATGTGGTGGTGTTGTCTGGGGGGGGGTTGTTCCAGGTGTGGGGGGGGATTTTCGGGGGGGGTTGGGAGTGGGGCTGTCTGGGGGGTTGGGAGTGGGGGTTGTCCGTGTGGGGGGGGATTTCCGGAGGGAGTTTGGGGGGGAATGTGGGGGCTGTAGGGGGTTGGGAGGGGGTCTATTCAGTACTGAACTTTACTCTATATAGTTCAATGTCGAGAGAACGCAGCTGAATGGTTGTCCAAACCTCTTTTCAAACCACCTCATCGTGTACGAGCAACACAGTAGATCACAACTAGAGTAAAGTAGTGAGTGTAATGGTATAATGTCAAAATTGGACTAATGGTCAATTGGATAAATGGATACTTGGCCAATTGGGAAAATGTCCAAATGGCCAAACGCCCTAATGGCCTAATTCCCTAACGCCCTAACGGCCTAACGCCCCAACGCCCTAACGGACCAATGCCCTAACGACCGAATGGACAATTGGCCAAATGGACTACTGTCCTAATTACCTAATGGCATATTAGTTTATTGGCCTAATAACCAAATAGACTAATGACATATTAGACTATTTGCCTAATGGCCAATTAGCTAAATGGAGACTTAGCCAATTGGCCAAATTCACAAATGGCCAAATTCACAAAATACCCAAATGGCCAAATGCCCTAATAGCCTAACGCCCTAACGGCCTAACAGCCTAACACCCTAACGGCCAAATGCCCTAATGGCTAAACGCCCTAATGCCCTAACGCCCTAACTCCCTAATGCCCTAACACCCTAATGCCCTAACGCCCTAACACCCAAACACCCTAACGGCCTAAAGCCCTAACGGCCTAACACCCCAACACCCTAATGCCCTAATTCCCTAATGCCCTAACGACCTAATTCCCTAATGACCTAATGCCATAATGGACCAATTTGATTATTATATATATATACTAACTGAATAAATATGTCCAATTTGCATTTTCTTTGTTTAGTTGTTTCTTTTGTATCTTATTGTAGGATTATTGAAGCAGAAGATTGGAATGGATTGGAGCTGTTTGGATCACTGGGTATGTAAAGAAGTATGTATGTCATTTATTGTTTTTTAGGATCCTGGTGTTTCTGCTGTTTTGAATTGATTTTTTTCTGATTTTAGCTTTGTTTTTGCTATTTGAGAAGCAGAACTGTAATTTTTTTTAAAAAAAAACCAGCTTCGAGGCCGCCTATGGCGGTCACTAATGGTTGGAATTTTTTCCAGCGTCCAGTGGCCACTAATGGCGGTCACTATAGGCTGATTTTTAGTTCACTATAGCTCGACCCAATAACAATTGTTATTTGATTGAGCATTAGGTCTCCTATAAAGACCTCCATTGGCGGTCGTTGTAGCCCTACACTGACGGGCCTAATGTGACCGCCATTGGTGGTCTCAAGGCATTCTATAATGGCCCAATTTCTAGTAGTGTATATAGATGACCTTCAATGATATTAAACCTTTGGTTATTGTGAATGCGTTTCAATATTGAGATTATATGTATAGTCAGGTAAAATGTTTGGTTCATCTAATTTGGTATCAGATATGTGTGTAAAGCTTTTATTTTTAGCACTATATCTAAGATTGCGAGTTTGGGGTGTCTTGGTTGGTATTAGAGAGGGATTTAGTTATTTTTGTGGATTAGGATAAAAATGATATGAGGATAAAACTTAAATCAACCCATGTTAAATCAAAAGTCTTATAGATTGAACTGATAGTGTTATAGTGAACTAAAATAGGTATATTAAATTAAAATTATTATGGGTTGATTTAGAAGTGTTATATATTTAAATGAATCTATCATGGAGTAAGACATCATAGGGTAGATTTGCATATTCATATGATGGTTTACTCTAATATTATCATTATTTACACTAACCCATTAGTTTTAGTTGATGTCTAGAAACAGAAGGCATAAATCATCATTGAATCATTCATATAAAGATAGAAAATATCCTTTAGTGGATCATTTATTCAATCAATGGTTGAAAATGGATAAACATGAATGAAAATGTATCTTTTTCATGTTTTAAGCATGAAAATTTTATCCTATCCACCCACCATTTTAAAAGTGAAGTGGATAAATGGTATACATTGACCTAAACATCATAGGAGATTCAAGGTATGACTTTGGAAACACATTCAAAAGTATGAGTCATCTTACATTCTAAAGAAACATATTTGGCACAAATGGTTGAGATGAATAATCTCAAAATACCTATTTTGAGGAAAAATAAGATTCTCCGGGTATTATCCAAGATATTAAGGTATATGTATCATTAGAAATTATATCTTATGTTATGTTTATCGCATATCTTGTGTCTATATTATGGATACCCTCAGTTATTTTCATCACTGGAAGTTAATTAAAATTAAATGCAATTTATTCAAGGGGGTGAAACATCCCAGATTTAAGTATGCATTTTATTTCCCTAAGTTACTTGTATTATTCTTTACAATGAATTGAAATATAATTTGAAAATAAATCATATAAGAAATGAATCAAACTAAAAAAACTTTATTTAATCATAATGTAACATTACAACAAAAGTATATGAAGCAGTGCATTATATACCATGGATTATTAAAGTACATAAAATAATATGGGAAAATAAATAGAAAAGAATAAAATATTTACAACTAGGAAGCCCTCTAGATTATCTTCACCTTTGTGAATCAATATTAACAGAACTAGACCAACAATGAGAAAAAACAACATGAATAGAGAAAGCATTTTAAAAAATCTTAAATGAAAACTATAAGAATTAGAAGTGTGGTTTATGAAGTTAGATTGGAATAAATTCATATAATTTAATGTGTGTAATATATCCATTATTTGACCATTATAAAGGGTTATATAGTCATTGGGTATAATACCAGTAAACATATTACCAATTTATAATTACAAATATTTAGTTGCTTTAATTAAAGTTTATCTAGATGATAAAAATATATATGTTCATTAAAAATAATTTATTTGAAATAAAATAAATGATTTTGGAATAGAATAATAAAATACTAATTCATTTATGAAAATACTTTTTATTCTAAAAAATTGTAAAATATGCATTTTTGTTAGATTTATCACTTTTATAGAATGATTTAAATGAAATTGTTTAATAAAATTCAATTAATGATTACTTCAATAAGTAATTAACATACATGAAATAATTAAGGAGTAATAAGTAATAAAAAATTAATTATTAACAGTTAAAGGAATATGTTACATTTAAAACACTATTTTTATTATATATTATGTGATTTTTTTTAAAAGTAAAAATTTTATATATTTATATTATGAAATTTAATGAAATTTATTGTTTATATATATGTGTGCGTGTGTGTGTATTATCAATAAAAATCCATACATTTATTATTAATTGGTTATAAATAAGATGAAATCATTCATGTTTTAAAAAAAACTTTTTAAAAAGTTGTTTTTATTATTACGTTATGCATCTTGATTTCAACAAACTAAATTGTAATGTCTCAGATTTTCCATGTTTTATTTTTTAAATATTATATGGAATTATTACAAGACCAGGCGTAGAGATGGAACATCATTCTGAGGCCCGATGATCCCAAAATGGTGGTTTGAACCTTTTTTTAAGTCAAGTGAGTCGGCATATGTGCGCGGTTGTGGCAGTTTCCAAACGGATGTCCGGATTAAAAATATGAGGGAATCATTGCATTCGGGATGATGACTTTACCTAAGAATGAGTCTAACCTTGACCAGCACGGGTCGAGGGAAAAAGTTAATTTTTGGACGTTTTTAGTAAAATAAAATAAAATAAATTCGCAAAGTTTATTTTATTTTATTTTTAAACATCCGCTGCAACGCAGCGATGGGGCAACTATTTTATTAATTAATGTCATGCCATAATCACTCTAAAATAGCAACACTGACTCATTAATACCACAACATGATGGAATTCCGAAACGCATTTCCTCTTTTAATAGGTTAATCAAATGATGCTCGTTGGAAAAGGTGAAGAGAATCTCTGGAGAATCCATGGAGCTTTGGAGAGAACTCTCGATGACGAACGATGACAGATCAAAAGTTGTAAATCATTGTTCCAACGAATTTGAAGGATCCCAGCGACGATGGAAGCACAACCCCTTTGTCAGCGACCGATCTCTTCTTGAGGCAGGGTTTGTTATTTCAATTCCTTTTCCTCGTTCTTGTATTAAACGACGAACACGGACCAACCCACGAATAGGTTGCTCTGTGGATCGTGTGTTCTAGTGGAAGGGTTTTTATTGGGATGTTTTGGGGGATTAATCCATGATTTTTGTTGAAATTTTGTTGATTTATGCTCTGTTTGATCCTACTAACGGGAGCGGATCAACGCCGTGACGAACGACGTTGGAGGTTCGTTCCTTAATTTCTTTTTTTTTTGGATTTCCTTCCTCTTTATTTTCATGCATTCTTCACGTTCTTCATGGGGAAACGAACAATGGTCATTGCACCTCCATTTTGCAACGCAACGATCCAAAATTGGGGATCCGACGTCACGACGACCTAGCAGAGGTGCGACGACGATAGCGGATGACGAATCAAACCGGATCGGAAAAGACTGTTCTTCTATCATTCTTTGCACGAGTGGATTGTTACGTGTTTTTGGGACCAATCAGAGGCCCGAAAACAACAGAATCAGCTTCGTGGTGTTGAGGCGACCAAAACCCATGAGTTTCATGGCGATTGGATGACCGTATCGATGAATGGGGCAACACGGAAGGCACGACGGCGGAAGTCGATGATTTTGTAAAATTCTAAAATACACAATGTGTACTTATAAAGAACACACCGTGTAGTACCAGCGGCGGCGGCTAGGGTTTTGGGGGTCAGATAGGTATCACACAACGTGTGACCCTGGTCACACGGCGTGTTGGACCTTCCCTGAAGCTCGGTGAGTATTCTAGGAAATACACAGACACGGGGAGAACGACACGGCTTCGGAACATGGCGTGTAGACCCTACGCAGCATGGAAAAGGAAACTACGTAGGACCCGGCGTGTATCTAGGGGATACACGGATACTGGATGGAGTACACGATTGTGTACTCCACCACATGGCCAGGCGAGGCCAGTAACATGGGTCACCCCGTATACCGATTACATGGGTTGGCACACATGGGTTGAGATCATGTACGGGCACATGGCCAGCGTACACGAAGCCGACCCCAGTCACTCGGACATGGTGTGTACTCCTTACCACACGTTGTGTACTGACTTTTTCTACACTACTAGCCTTACAACATGATCCGTTGAACACAGGCAGTACCTAGGGTCAGAAGACATGACGTGTGACTTTTATACATGTTGTGTTCTTTTTGGAAAATGGCTTGGTCCTCTTGTCCACCATTTCTTATACATGTTTTGTTTGGGTCAGTGCCCCTTCTTCTCGTTCCTCTGAAGGTCAGGCATCATTTCCTTCTATAGGAGTATGATCTCTTCGACATGAATTTCTATGATAGAGTCAGGCATCCCTCCGAGAGGCCCAGAGCGAGATCCTCTATCCATTCCTGGCCCTAGGTAGAGTCAGGAATCGACGTGTCCAACTCCACTGGGCATTGATCCTCTACCTAGATGGTGAATCTGGATGAGTCACGGTATCCGCCATGGCCCTAGCAGTGATCCTCATCGGTGTATCATGATCTTTCCCACTTAGGAGTGTGTTCTCCTGTAATGAGTTTATCTATCTATCGTAATCTTCCCCACTCAGGAGTGTGTTCTTCCATAATGAGTGTATCTATCTCTCATGGCTTTTCTCGATGAACAGTTCTTCTTGGACGGACATCATCAGAGCTATCAAACTCATGGAGTGACTTCTCTCAGAACGATTGCTTCGTGGAATCTTCAAACTAAATCCCTAGCAGGGGTGTGTAGTTGTGTGACTTGTCTCTAGACTACATGTATGGGTTTTGAGTATATTTGGATTGTGTTCTTCTATTATATGTTCAGTAGATATATATTTTGTAGAGATGATTGTGTCATTTTTTTGTTTATGGATTTGTGTTTTTCGGGGTCCTCTACTGAGTATTATTATACTCACCCCTGCACAGGATTTTCCCGCATGTGTCATGTCTTGTGTAGACGAGCAGCCTTTTGACAGGGTCCAGGGTGGACCGGGAAATGACCGAGCTTTCTGAGTTCCCTATAGGCCGAGGCATTATTATGGATGTGAGTAGAAGTCCCAGTACCTCTTTGTGTTTACAGGTTGGACTTTGCAGTTTTCAGACTCTTTTTTTTTGGTGGGCTTGTATTCTACCCCAGTTTACTTTTAGCACTTTACTTTCTGTCGTACTCTGTTGGTTTGGTTTAGTTGTATGCATGAATTTTGTTCCCTGGTGGTTTTTTTTACATTTCAGCATTTGTGGTCTTGGAGATGTGTGTGTGTGTACAGGTTCTTAGGCAATGCCTCCCATTTTAGTAATATGCATACTCGATGCTAGTCACCAGCCCCTGACCTATTGGAGGTGGGCTTGAGGAGTCGCAGCACGGTCCCTACTGAGACGGGTCATGACAGAGTGGTATTAGAGGTGGTTGGTTTTACCTTAGGACCAAGAGTCTGTGATATTGGTTTGGGGCAATAGTGTTAAGTGTTTCGAGTTCAAATTTTAGGCTAGAGACTCCAGTGTTGGTGTGGGCGGCCGATGTATCCATACATCAGGACTCTGAAAACTGTTTTTCAACTCAGTACATGAAAACACTAGTTGCGGAGAAATAAAATAATGGTACATGCATCATTTAGGAATGGTTTTTGTTTTCCATATCCTTTGTGTCAGTTATCCAGATATATTTATTAACCAAGGTATATATTGTTTCCTTACAGTATGCCTCCACGATGCATACCCACTAGGATTCAGCAGTATGATCACGAGGATGACCCACTCAGTGATGAGGCTTCGATACAGGGACCAGTTCCCCAGGCATTTCCACCAGGTGGTGCACCTACTGTACCACCACTAGTAGAGCAGCATGTGGTACCTACAGTACCGATCGATGAGGAGCGTAGGCTGAGCGCACTCCATGAGTTCCATAGAAAGAGACCCCTCATGTTCTGATGCGAGCCTGACCCTCAGGCGGCTGAGTACTGGCTTGCGGCGGTGACTAGAGTTTTTGGTCTAGTGAGGACACCAGCAGACCAGATGGTGATCCTAGGAGTGAGCCTTCTTCAGGGTTCAGTGGGATGATGGTGGAGTATGACCACAAAAACTCATGATGAGGAGACTCTTTCATGGAAGAAGTTTGAGAGACTCTTCAAGGAGGAGTTCTCTCCAGTTACGCTGAGAGTAGTACGCATATATGAGCTTCTTCAGCTCCATTAGGGAAGTATGACGGTAGCCGACTATTCATCAAGGTTCACCAACCTCACCAGGTACTCGATAGATATGGTCAGGGATCAATACTTCAGAGCTCAAACCTTAGAGCGAGGTCTACGATGAGACATTCGAGCTAGTTTCATGCCTCTATGCATTTCAAATTATGCTGGAGTGCTCGAGAGGGCCTTGGTGATCGAGAGATTCTTGGTAGAGCAGAGACAACCAACGACAGTCAGCAGCAGGTAGACAGGTCTGGATACCTCAGCAGCGGGGAGCCGACGTCGGACATAGGGATCAGAATGTTGGAAAAGTCAGAGGAGGAACCAAGACAGGGAGTCGACAGTCCATGGCTCTCAGGATGGATCCAGTCATCCTAGGGAGAAGTGGTGTTACTCATGCGACGGAAGGGGACATCTCACTAGGGATTATCTGACCTGTTGAGCTGCTAACAAGGAAGCGGTGGATGGACCACCGAGGCAGAGGCAGAGAGTGGATCAGATAGACCCGCCAGGCGGTGGACGTGGAAGAGGAGTAGGGAGAGCTGCAGGTGGTGGCAGACACTTTGACTTACTTCCACCACCACCCTCAGGAGGTCCGTACCAGGCTTAGGGAGTTGGGGGATAGGGGCGAGGACAAATGCATGCGGTCAAGGCATATGACCTAGGGGCTCCAGGGATGATCTGAGGTACGATCTGTGTCTTCTCTACCTTAGTTTTTGTACTTATAGACATAGGTTCCAGTCATTCCTTCATCGCCACATGTCTTGTGCGAAACCTTGAGATTCTGGTAGAGTCATTGACTCGATCCTTATGCTTGGAGACACCTATTGGAGGATACTTAATGATCACACACCTTTGTAGACAATGTGATATTACCCTTGGAGGTGAGAGTTTCGGTTGGAACCTCTTGGTGGTAGCATCGAGGCCTTATGACGTCATTCTTGGTATGGATTGGTTATCTTCGGTCTATGCCCAGATTGACTGTTTTAGGCGAAGATTGCAATGTGTCCATAGTGATGGGATGAGGTTTTCTTTTTTCGGAGAAAAGGAGACCCAGGAAGCACAGAATGAGCTCGTATATAGGAGGGTTTAGTCGGTCACTCATGAGTTGTCTAGTCTTTCCCTCGGAGCGGTCGATGTGATGAGATCCCAGTTCCTAGTAGTAGTGGCGGAGTATGAGGACGTCTTTCCTGAAGATGTTCTGGGACTAACTCCTCGCCGGTAAATCGACTTCAGCATAGACTTACACCCTGGGACGACACCGATTTCCTCACCGGAATATAGGATGGCTCCCTTAGAGCTTCGTGAGCTGAGGGTGCAGTTAGAGGATTTGCAGAGCAAGGGTTTCGTGAGACCCAGTGTTTCACCCTAGGAGGCCCCAGTCTTGTTTGCCAAGAAGGCAGACGGGAGTTTGAGGTTGTGCGTGGATTATCGGCACCTGAATTAGGTAACGGTGAAGAGCAAGTATCCACTGTTGAGAATCGACAACCTCTTCGATCATCTAAGAGGGGAACAGTGGTTCTCGAAGGTTGACCTTCGATCAGGTTATCTCCAGTTACGAGTATAGGGCGAGGATATACCGAAGACGGATTTCAGATGCCACTACAGTTATTATGAACTTGGTGATGCCTTTCAGCATGACAAACGCCTCTGAAGTGTTCATGGGACTGATGAACCGTATATTCCATCCATACTTGGATCGGTTCTTAGTGGTCTTCATCAACGACATCCTGTGTACTCGGCATCATAGGAGGAGCACGCGAGACACCTGCAGATGGTTCTAGATGTACTCCAAGAGCACTAACTTTATGTGAAGCTCTCGAAGTGCCAGTTCTGGATTCAGAAGGTCCACTTTCTGGGACATGTCATCTCAGTAGATGAAGTAGCTATAGACCCAGTCAAGGTGGAGTTAGTGTTATCATGAGATCCACCTCATAGCGTGACGGGGGTGCAGAGCTTCCTAGGGTTGGTAGGATATTACCGAAGATTCATTCCTGATTTCTCTTGAATATTAGAACCAATGAAAGCCTTGACCATGAAGGGGAGACCCTTCTTATGGATATAGAAGTTCTAGTAGGCTTTTGTGCAGTTGATATAGAGTTTGACGAGTGCCCCAATCTTGAGATTACCAGAGGAGGGTGTCGAGTACGTAGTTTTCTATGACGCATCAGGGACTGGGATTGGCTATGTCCTGATGTAGAGACAGGAAGTGATTGCTTATGTTTCATTCCATCTTAGGCCAAATGAGAAGAACTATGCGACCCATGATCTCTAGTTGGAAGCGGTAGTCTTCGTATTGAAGATGTGGTGACACTACCTTATGGGCGAGCGGTCCATCGTCTACTCTGACCACAAGAGCCTCAAGTACATCTTCTCGCAAAAGGATCTGAATCTGAGACAAAGAAGTTGGCTAGAGTTCCTCCATGATTATGATTTCGAAATCATCTATACTCCTAGTAAGGGGAACAAGGTGGTGGATGCTCTTATTAGAAGGTCAAGCTCGCAGCTATTGAGTAAGGCAATAGATCAGTTAGCCACACTACAGTTATCCTTCGTGGATGGAGAGGATAAAACTTACCTATAATCAATGGTTGTCACCCCTCTAATATTATAACGAGTTAGGGAGGCGCAGCTTGGGGATGTCGACTATAAGGCTTTATGTGCTCAGTTATCCACAGGACATGTTCCTGGTGGATATTTGCAAGGTGGGGAGCACATACTTCTTTTTAGAGGACGCATTGTTGTACCAGTTTCATTGTGAGAAGAGGTCCTTAGGGAGTATCATATATCCCCCTTGGCAGTATATCCAGGAGTGGAAAAGATGTACCAAGATCTCTGACGACAGTTCTGGTGGTCAGGCATGAAGAAGGAAATAGCAGAGTTTGTTTCTTGATGCCTTATATGCCAACAGGTGAAGGCTAAGCACCAGGTTCCAGCAGGATTAGCTCACCCCCTAGAGGTTCCATAGTGGAAGTGGTATGGAATATTGATGGACTTCATGACAGGCTTACCACGGATGTCCAAGGGGCATGATTCCATCTGGGTGATCATTAACCGACTCACCAAGTCAGCCCACTTCCTAGATATCAGGGAGCAGAGTTTCGTAGAGAGCTTGGGATGCCTCTATGTGCAGAAGATAGTTTGTCTTCATGGAATCCCTTTGACAATAGTCTCAGATTGAGATGCCTGATTCACATCCCGGTTGTGTAAGGGATTTTAGGAGGCTTTTGGGACTCAGCTACGCTTGTGCACGTCATTCTATCCCCAGACCAATGGTCATATGGAGAGGACCATTCAAGTTCTGGAGGATATGTTGTGGGCCTGTATCTTGGACTTCAGTCATAGTTGGGAGGACCACATACCACTGGTGGAGTTTGCGTATAATAATAGCTTCCACTCCACCATTGGTATGGCTTCGTTCGAGGCCTTGTATGGGAGACCCTGTCAGTCACCGCTTTGCTGGACTGACCCCGAAGAGTCAGCACTCATGGGTCCAGAGTTGGTGCGAGCTACCACCGAGAAGGTACAAGTCATCCGAGAGTGGATGAAGACTGCACAGAGCTGGCAGAAGTCTTATGCTGACAGAATATAGAGACCTCTGGAGTTTGAGGAGGGATACCATGTCTTTCTTTGAGTCTCACCTCATCGAGGATTGTGGAGATTTGGCCAGGTCGAAAAGTTATCTATGAGGTTCATCAGACCTTTTCAGATACTGTGTAGAGTTGGCGAGGTGGAATACCTCTTAGTTCTACCACCACGGTTTCATCGGGTACATAATGTATTTCACGTGTCACAGCTGAGGAGGTACGTGCATAACCCATCGCACATCATCGACTAGGGAGAGCTGGACATCGAGTATGGGGCAACCTCTGCTGATTACCCGATGGAGATCGAGGATCGGCAGGAGAGGATCCTTTGTGGGTGATCAATTCCCTTGGTGCACGTTCAGTGGCAGCAAGATAATCTTCAGGAGAGCACGTGGGAGTGGGAGGCTCAGATCCGTGCCCAATACCCACATCTTTTTTAGTAGTCTTTGTTTTGGCTTTTTGGGGACACAAAGCCCCAAGGTGGGGAGAATGTAATGTCTCCGATTTTCCATGTTTTATTTTTTAAATATTATATGGAATTATTACGAGACCAAGAACAGATATGACACATCATTCCAAGGCCCGGTGATCCCGAAATGGTGGTTTGAATCTTTTTTTAAGTTAAGTGAGTCGACATATGTGTGCGGTTGTGGCAGTTTCCAAACAGATGCCCGAATTAAAAATATGAGGTCATCGTTGCGTCTAGGACGATGACTTTACCTAAGAATGAATCTAACCTCAACCAGCACGGGTCGAGGGAAAAAGTTAATTTTTAGACGTTTTTAGTAAAATAAAATAAAATAAATTCACAAAGTTTATTTTATTTTATTTGGAAACATCCACTGAAACGCAGCGACGGGGCAGTTGTTTCATTAATTAATGTCATGCCATAATCACTATGAAATGGAAATGCTGACTCGTTAATACCGTAGCTTGATGGAATTCTGAAACTTGTTTCCTCTTTTTAATAGGTTAATCGAATGATGCTCGTTGGCAAAGGTGGAGAGAATCTATGGAGAATCTGTGGAGCTTTAGAGAGAACTCTCGGTGACGAACAACGACGGATCAAAAGTTGTGAATCGTTGTTCCAACGAAGTTGAAGGATCCCAGCGACGACGAAAGCATGACCCCTTCATCAACGACCGATCCCTTCTTGAGGTAGGGGTTGTTATTTCAATTCCATTTCCCTATTCTTGGATTAAACGTCGAACGCAGACCAACCCACAAACAAGTTGATCCGTGAATCATGCGTTCTAGCGGGAGGGTTTTTATTGGGATGTTTTTGGGGATTAATCCATGATTTTTGTTGAATTGTTGTTGATTTCTGCTTGGTTTGATCCTACTAATGGGAGCGGATTAGCGCTATGACGAATGACAACGGAGGTTCGTTCCTCGATTTCTTTTTTTGGATTTCCTCCCCCTTTCTTTTCATGCGTTATTTGCATTCTTCATGGGGTGATGAACAACGGATCGTTGCGCATCCGTTTTGTGACGTGAAGATCCCAAATTGGGGATCTGACATCACGACGACCTAGTAGAGGTGCGATGACGATAGCGGATGATGAATCAGACCAGATCGGGAAAGACCGTTCTTCGAGTGTTCTTCACGTGGGTGGATCGTTACATGTTTTCAGGACTGATCGAAGGCCCGAAAACAACAAAATCAGATTTGTGGTGTTGGGGAGACCAAAACCTGTGATTTTCATGGTGATCGGACAACCAGATTGATGAACAGGGTAGCACGGAAGGTGCAATGGCGGAAGTCAGCGATTCTGGAAAATTCCGGAATACACGGAGTGTACCTACGAAGAACACGCCGTGTAGTACCGGTGGTGGCGGCTAGGGTTTCGACGGTCAAATAAGTTTCACACGGCATGTGACCACGATCACACAGCCTGTTGGACCTTACCCAAAGCTCGGCATGTATTCTAATAAATACACGAACACGGGGAGAACAACACGGCTTCGGAACATGGCGTGTAGACCCTACGCGGCATGGCAGAGGCAACTACGTAGGACTCGGCGTGTATCCAAGGGATACATGAACACGGGATGGAGTACACAATCATGTACTCCACCACATGGCCAGGCGAGGCCAGTAACGTGGGTCACCCCATGTACCGATTACACAGGTTGGCACACATGGGTTGAGTCTGTGTACGGGCACATGGCCAGTGTACACGGAGCTGACCCCAGTCACTCGGACATGGCGTGTACTCCTTACCACACGTCGTGTACTGACTTTTTCTACATGACCAGGCTTATGACACAGGTCGTTGAACACGGGCAGTACCCGGGGTTGAAATACACGGCGTGTGGCTTTTATACACACCGTGTACTTTTTGGAATATGGCTTGGTCCTCTTGTCCACCATATCTTGGACATGTTTCGTTTGGGTCAATGCTCATTCTTCTTGTTCCCCTGAAGGTCAGGAATCTTTTACTTTTATAGGAGTATGATCCCTTCAACAGGACTTTCTGTGATATAGTCAGGCATCCCTCCAAGAGGCTCGGAGCGAGATCCTCTATCCATTCCTGACCCTAGGTAGAGTCAGGCATTGACGTGTCCAACTCCACCGGGTGTTGATCCTCTACCTAGCTAGTGAATCCGGATGAGTTGCGGTATTCGTCATGGCCCTGGCAGTGATCCTCATCAGTGTATCATGATTTTTCCCACTCAGGAGTGTGTTCTTCTGTAATGAGTGTATCTATCTATCGTGATCTTCCCCACTCAGGAGTGTGTTCTCCCGTAATGAGTGTATCTATCTCTCGTGGATTTTCCTGATGAACAGTGCTTCTCAGACGGATGTCATTAGAGCTATCAGACTCATGGAGTGAGTTCTCCTAGAATGAGTGCTTCTTGGAATCTTCGAACTAAATCCCTAGCAGGGGTGTGCGGTTGTGTGACTTGTCTCTAGACTACGGGTCTGAGTTTTGAGTATATTTGGATTGTCTTCTCCTACTATATGTTCAGTATACATATACTATATAGAGATAACTATTCCTTTAATTTGTGTATGGATTTGTGTTTTTTGGGGTCCTCTACTGAGTATTGTTATACTCACCCCTACACAAGCTTTGTCTGCACGTGTCGTGTCTTGTGCAGACGAGCAACCTTTTGACAGGGTTGAGGGAAGACTAGGAGAGGACCGAGCTTTCTGAGTTCCCTATAGGTCGAGGAGTTCCTACTACTACGAGTAGTAGTCCCAGTACCTCTTTGTGTTTATAGGTTGTACTTTGCAGTTTTCATACTCTTCTTTTTGGTGGGCTTGTATTATGGCCCAGTTTACTTTCAGCACTTTACTTTCTGTCGTACTCTGTTGGTTTGGTTTAATTGTATGCTTGCATTTTGTTCCCTAGTGGTTTTTTTACATTTTAGAATTTTTGGGCTTGAAGATGTGTGTGTGTGTGTAGGTTCTTAGTAAATTCCTCCCATGTTAATAATATTCCTACTTGGTGCTAGTCACCAGCCCCTGGCTTATTGGAGGCGGGTTTGGGGAGTCGTGGCATGGAACCCACTGGGACGGGTCGTGGCATAAATATATCTTGGTTTTAAGGATGATTTTATTAAAATTTCATGTCAATAAGTATAAAAATATTTTATTACTCATTTAATTATTGGTAATTTATATGGAATAAGAATAATAACACTTAATGTTTAAAATTCATTTTTCAATAAAAATAGTTTTTTTCTATATATTTTATATCCCTATTTAATTATGAAATTTATATTATTTATAATTTTATTTATATTAAATGGATTCAAAATTTGGATTTATCACATTTAAATTAGGTATGGTGGTCATATTATATTTTTGGTAAAAAATAATTATCTTTATAAATAATTAAATAACGTAAAAAAAGAGGTTAAAAGGGGTAAATTAACATGGATCAAATTTTTAATGATTAAATAGATAAAAACTCTTTCTAGATGAAATTTTTTAAGTTTGGTATTCAATAATACAATTCACACCAACATTTCCTTACCTAAATCACCTAATTCCCATGTGATTCCATCTTTACCCTTCACCTAACTCAAATTCCCAAGGAAATGTCTCTCATTTTCACCTATAAAATGAACTCTCCTCCACCCCTTACAAACCACTTATGCACTTATATTTTATCTTAAATATCCATATAAATTTTCTCTATTAAATTTTTCTCCCATGTTTTGTATCCTTTGGTCATAAAAAGGAGGCCCAAGTCCTTCATTTCATAGGAAGGCGTTGCAAGAATGAGTTATTTTGTCAAAGTAAGCAACAAGTTATTATTCATTTATTTCATTTAATTTCTCATATTAACCCTTACTAAATCTCATTATTCAATATAATTATGTAATATTAAAATCATTATGCATCTATAAAAATTATATTATCATAATATATCTCTATGTTCTTACTCATTTATTAGTTATAACACGTTCTTGATTGGGTTAGTCTTACCACCTACATGAACGATGTTATAACATTACCATCATCAATTATTAAGGTAACATAAATTCTAGTTATATATGTTAATAATTATAAATTTAAGAAATTATTTCAATATTGGAATGGTAATATATATAAATATTTTCATTAATAAAATCAACTCCTCTTATTAATTCATCATACATAAAAGGGGGAATTTATAATATTTCATTATGACCCACCATTATAAATTCCATGAAATAACCATGGGACCCCAAAACTATATTAATCACATATATTTAATCCCATTAAACATTATATATGTGATTAAAACATTATAAATGGGACGGGACTGAAACTGATAGATCGAAGAAAGTGTGGAACAGATGGAACAAATAACACTTGGATATTAATTTTATTGATGAATGATTAATAAATGGGTAACAATAAACTATAAAAGAATAATATTATGTAATATAAATATTAAATATATATTAATAATAAATCTAAATTTGTTAAAATTGGTTGTTACAACATGCTCAACTAAGAGGGAATCAAAGGTAAAAGTTTTTGTTGACTCAATCTCCTTTCATTAAGTTGTGCACCTTTTTATTTGACTATGTTCTTCTAAGTTTGTTATATTATTTGGTATTATATATTTATTTATAGTGAAAATAAATTTAATTTAAAAAATAATATATTTTATTAATTTTTAATTTATAAATATGTGTCGTTATTAAGGAAAAAAATTCACTTTCTATTTTGAGTATTTTCTCTCTATATTAATATTTTTTCTTACCATGACTATTTTCTATTCTTATTTTGAAAGATATATGTGTATTATCTTCTATAAACTTAATATTTATCTTTATATTTATAAAAAAATAGATTTTATAATTCATTTATCAATTTGGGTTTCTTTAAAACTCTTAAAAAGCTTAAAAAGTGTACCATTCCACTTCTGTGTATTTTTATAGCTTTTACTTCCACATTTCTTCTACTTTACCTTTATATATTTATCAAAGTTATATTATTGGGGATTATTTGTAAAATAATGTTTCAAAATATTTCTTTTCATGCTTTGAAAATTATTTTTATAGCACCCCAAAAATTAATTTTAAAAAGAGCACTATGCTTGATAGCTTACTTAACACACAATGTTAAGCTTTAAGTGAATTGTGATATACTATAAAATGATATTATTTAAATGTGACCATTATAGCCTAACCATTAAATTGGTGGTATAAATAGTAACAAAAAAATTATAAAAATATATATAATGGTTTTATATAATGTAAAAATATTGATTGATTCATGATAAATAAGTATTTAATTTTCAATAAAGTCATTTTAAGCTTCAAAAATATGTTTTCTTCAAAAATGGTTTTTATTGCCATTTGCGCATAAATATTATATTTAATTTCTAAATTTTTTATAAATTATATTTTAATAAATTAATATCAATTTTTAAATCATCATTCCAATATTATCTTAGGGTGAATTTTTGAGATTTTTATGAAAAGATTGATTTTTCAGTAAATAGTGAAAAATAACAATTTTTTATAAAACTATCATTTATTTTCATTAAAATTTATAATTAGGTTTTGAATCTGAAATTAAATTAACATAAGAATTATTAAATTATATATAATCTAATTAATTATATTTTAATCAGAATTATACTTTATTTTGGTATGAATTCATTTTTGGGCTTAAAAACACATTTTTCTAAAAAATGTTTTTCGTTGCGTTTTATGTATTTATAATGAAATTGATTTATGAAACTTATAGAAATTGAATTTGAAAAATTGATTTCATATTTTTAATTATTATGTTTAAATTTTTTAAATACTTCTATATTATTTTTTATCATTATAAATAGTAATCGTAGTAAATATTTGTCATCTCGGTAAGGGTAAAACGGGTAAAACAAGATAAAAACTATGGGATAAGACTTTAAAATCACAAAAAACTTCAATTTATTTAATTTTATGAGTGTTTTTAAACCATTAAAATATAAAATTTTAAAATTTATAAACTTATTTTCACTTTAATTTTATTATAACATTTATATTATTTTAAGTAAAGGATAAAGTCAAAAATGTCACTCTCCTGACTTTAATATCTATAATATTTTTTGACAGATATAAATAACTTATATTAATTTATAAATGATTATTTTAAATATTAATTAATTTTTTATTATTTTAATTTATTTTTAATTTTTTAGTGATGAAATATTTACCTTGGATGCTTACGCAACGCCGAAACATTGTTTGCGCAAGTAATAGAAAAATCAAGTAAATGATTTTAAAAACTCTAAAAGTAATATTTTTTGGGTGCGTTGTAGTATCCAAAAATAAATTTAGATAAATATAACATATTAGGTATGTTTTAAAATTTTATATTCTAATTTAATTACTATATTGAAGTTATTGAAGTCAAATTATGTGAATAGTCCTGAAAATGACTATAATAGTATATTATGTTAAATAATATTTTATTTAATTATTTAAAATTCATAAAAATATTATAATATATAAATTTAATTTTATATGTTCTATAATATCATACATGGTCCACTTATGGGTCAATTTTCCATTTATAGTAACTTTATTGACCCTTAAATAGTACAAAACTTTGATATTACGGTAAGCGTCAAAAGGGTTAACACGGGGTTAAAACTAAGAGATAAAGGTTAAAACATCACCTGAACCTATATAAATTTTATTTTATGAGATTATTTAGACTTATAATCATAAATTATTATAAATATATCAATTTAGTTCCACTTGTACATGAAAATTGATTTATATTAATTTAATACTTTAAGTAATTCCAAGAATGTCCCTCCCCTCACTTATAAAAGGGAACCTCATCTCTTCTCTTACTCACACCTATTATGCACTATAGTTAATTAAATAACTACCAAATTATGTCCAAAAAATTATTATACATTACCTATAGGCTAATATCTCATGAAAAGACCAACCTATAAGGCTTATGGTGTAAGCTAAAGGTGGTTTTCTAAAGAATGGGTATAACTCTTAATTATGGGTTTTTATTTTACTTCATATTAGAACTCCTTCAAATATTCTTAAACCATGATTATATAATAAAAAAATTATCTCCTATATACTTATATGTTATTATGACTATGGAACAACCCTTTTTAATCTCTTTTTCCATCAAATGTGGAACAAAAACATTGTTCCTCCGTATGTGTGGACAACCACCTCCATAAAGCGACGTGTTTCTTTTTCCATCACTGAATCTTAAGGATGGTTATAAAGATGTATTTAATGAATATATATGATATTTATATCATTATTAACATTATATAGATTATTTAAACATGATAAATATGCAAGGACCAAAACTACCAAACCGAAACTTACAAGAAAAACAAGATAGATAACACTCAAAAATGAAAGTTTTAATAAAAAATTATTAATAAAAGGGTATTGAAATGTTATAATTGGGTAATATATGATATTATAAGTGTGTATATTTTTATTTTATACTATTATAATAAATTTAAATTTACTATATATGAGTCTAAAATCACTTATGAAGTAAGTCAGACCTGAGGTAAGGGTTCTTCATCTCAATATTGTTTTGTGGAGACATGTTTGATGTTATACACCAATTTATATTTATGAGGTGTATATAATTAACCTTTTACATGTTATGTCATGTATCCTTATTAATTCATTTTATTTAAAGTTACAACTTAAATTATTTCATCCAAGTGTTTTTGAATCAGAAGCTACCAAAGTGGTCAGAGTTTATTTCACAATCTCATCATAATTTAGGATTGTTTATGTATAAGTATCCATTTAGGAAATTATATAATATTCATATATTAAAACCAATAAATTTTATTCTTATATGTTTATTTTTTGGATATTTCGAGTATTAGTTCCATTTTTACCTTCTCTGGTACTCAAAAATACCAAAAGAATGTTTTAAAGGAAAACCGACTTTGTTTTTCAATTCGGTTGGGAATATTTTTCTTCCATTTACATATATTATTTAAAATGTTTTCAATAATTTTTTTAATATTATACAATGATTTATTAAATACAATTTTACCCATGTTTTAATTTCTATAAAAAGTTCTAAAATTAATCTTCTCGTCTATTTCTGAACGAGGTACTTTTTGCCAAATGTGTGAACGAAATATTTGTTTTAACATTTAACATAAGAATGACCATTATAGAAATAATTAATATTATATTATTTGAAGATTAATTTACAATTTTACATGGTTCTTTCCAAATAAAATGGTTTTCCTAATATTTTAGAATTTTTTAGTTTTTAAATAATTGATTTCAAAATAAAATGAGCATTTTCCTCAAGAAATTTTCTAGGGATCCTTTTAAAGTATTTTCATATATGTCAACATAATTTGTTAAATATTATACTTTAATAAGGATATATCGAATGATACCATATTTTATATTTATTTGGATGACTTATGATCATTTTGACTCGGGAAAGTATTGACATCCTGTATGTTATTTCTTCCAATACAGATAGTTATTGATTTTGAAGGCACATTGATTAAGTTTTATTGTTATTCATATGATCAATTAATTAGAATTATTAATTTATGGGAGGGTCCTAGTTATATATATCCCTTTGATGCATCATTAGATCTCATGAGACAAAAAAAGTTGGGTATTTGGCCAATGCCTTACCCATTTATGTAAAATGTCTTCATACAAGGCATTGACGGTAAGTTTAAGATATCCAATATTATTAATTACATCATTATGAAATTAGTTATGGATTTATATGTGATTATTTTAATAGTTTAGTTATCCATGGATAAGTTTCAAGATCATGTGATTATTTATATGGAATTATTTGATCATCATTCATTCTTAACATGTCATTCATGCCTTATTTAATCTATGATAGCTTCTGTTATACATGTTCCCTTACAAAGCATCCAAGATCATCCATTTATTATGTTTCCTTTCCCTGGGATGACATTAAGTGTACTATGATTGATATGTAAGGATATGCTAGAGGGAATAATAATGTTCTCAAAGAAAATACTATGTTGTATTTTATGTTTTCAAATGTAATATGAGATTCAAGAATGTATCTAGTTTACCAAGAATAATAAACTATATGGTACTTTGGTATGTGATTACGTGTATCTAGTATCATTATAATAAAGTAACCACTGACTCTAGACAATTGGAGTCAGGGCTGTTACAGTTGGTATTAGATTAATTTTAGTAGAAACCTTGGAAAGTAGATTTAGGAAAAAATATATTAGGGAATATAACCCTATGGAAAACTCTAAGGATTTGTCTAATTATAGGATAATATTATAAAGTTTTTGGTAAGGTATATATTATGTGTTTTTCCTAGCAATGAATCCCTATTTGGATACTACAAGTGGATGTGGTTTTGACATAGATGCATCTAGGGGTAATAACCTTTAAAAGAGTTGGTCGAGTATATCTCAACTATCATATAGATAACCATGGGATTGAAAAGTGATTTGAAAAGTGATTTGGAGACTAAGTGATTAAGATTAAGTAAACTATATTGGGAATATTACATGATCAAGGTAAACATAATTTGAGGAATTAAGACTGTAATGACACAAACTTTTTATTAATTTTTGTTTCCTAAATTTTGTGTGTTATTTTATTTTATACTCAATTAATGAAGTGAGTATGATTAAATGAGACCGTTAAGTTTTGACTATTATATGATCATTGGTCAATATGACCGTTGGAAGCTAAACTCTTAATGTTACAATTTTTTTGTTTATAAATACAAGTGATCTTGATTAATTAATACAGAAAGAAGATTTGATGGCCTCATCCAGTAGTCTCGGGCTGATCGAAGCCCATCTGACGGAACTTGGGAAGGAGGTAGAACCAATGGGCTTTGCTCTGGACCAAACCCAATCCAAACTTCATCGTGTGAAGCTGGAATGGAATCACCTTCGTGAGAAGTTCAAGTTGATAGAAATCACCACTCGGGCAATGTTGGCTGAGCCGCCCCAAGATTATATCACCTTAGCACACCTTACACTTAGGTCCTCTGCTGGTGTTAAGGGGCTATGTAATGAGACCTTAGTTGTCTTATGTAATCTTTTGATATAAATAAAAATTGTGATTTCTTCTTATGGTGAAGTTTTTGAATTTTCAAATGTCTGGATAAATATAGGATGTGTATTATTGATGTTTTTTTTGAAAAAAAGATACTTTAAAATATTTATGTAAACCTTAAATAATTAATAATGTGTAATGATTTTCAAAAAATGGTCTTCTACATGTGTGTTCAGTAAGAAATTTAGAGTCTAATAAGATCAACTTAATTTTTAGTGAATAATAAATTATGAATAGTGATTTTAAGCTTATGATTAGTAATGTGACCAAATGGATTAAGTAACCTCACTTAAGAAAGTATTGATATAATTTAGGCACCTTTATTAAGTAATGTGATTCAATAAAATAGGTAAATAACTATTTCAGAAATTATTAGTCAAGTATTAGTTTTTTCGGGTGAATAGTGTTTTTTATTTAAAAATTAAATTAAAAATATTTAGAAAATTATTTTTATAAAATGGAGTTCATTTTTGAATTCAGAGCATCAAAATTAGGTTAAGGTGATTTTGGGGTATTTTTCTGAAAAAATTGAATTTTCGGTGAATAGTGAAAATACAGTTTTTAGTTTCGGGTGTTTAATGACATCGTTAAGGATGTAATAATTGTGTAATAATTCTGGTAGACTTATTAATATTAATATAAGATATTAGGTGTCTCAATTGGCTAATAACATGGGAAAATACCATGGGCAAGCCCATGGTTTTGCCAATACCACCGATGAGGTGTCCCTTGACAATTAATGATTTATTCCCTCACTTCCCCTATAAATACTAAGCCTTTCCCTCATCCATTTCATTCCAAAATCCACCTAAACTAAGTTCTGGTATTTTTACTTCCCAAGGATTCCTCCCAAGGTGCCCCCAATCCTCCCAAGGTCCCGACCTTCAAGCTTTTGAAGTTACTCTTCAAGGTAAGGGATCCTTTCACCCTCCTCTTTTAAGTCGTGACTTCCTTTATGTTGTGCCTTCTAATTTACATCTCTTCATGTTGAGGTTATGTTATTATATGTTCTCATTTATATCCATTTCATGTCTAATTGTTGAGATACCCTTTATTCTCTCATCAATTTGTTTTCTGAATTTTTAAGTGACGTCGTTAGGCTGCCGAATTTCTCGTAAAAGAAATCACATCTTCTCTTTTCTTTCATGTTTCATTTTCATGTGGTATGTCATTCAAATATTCATACCATTATCATATTTAGTACCCATACTATATTATTAATTATTTATTATTGGGTGACCCTTGTCCCCTCTATTTTCAATATTTTCTAAAACCATGTTATATAGTCGTTATGCTGTAGAAATTTCGTCTCAAAATTTCTATCTCTTTATCTCAATAAATTATATTGTTTATTTATGTAAATACCCAGACCTATTTAGTTTCTATGGGTGTTCATAAATATATATAAATGATATATTTGATTCTATAATTTACATACATATAACCCTCACTCCTTTTCCATGGGTTATAATGACATAATGATCTTATGTTTAAGAACTTTTAAAACGTCGTGATTTTGAGATGAAACACATTTATTTCATTATCTATGGGTTATTTATGAAATGTTTTATTATTATCTATGTGGATCACATGAAAATAAAGACATATTAATAGTGCTCCCTGATAGCGCTCCAATGCATTGGGTAAATAATTATTCTCTAGAGATGACAAGTTTCACGATACCTTGGAGAATAACCTTTGTAATTTTTATGACACCTTGGGGATGAACCTTGGTGATATGTTCATGAATGTATAAATATAATGTTGAATCCACATATTCAAGTTATTATTCAAGTTGTTTTCATTATTATATTCCTATTCTTTCATTTCTCTTGTCTTTATGTTTTATTTAAGTTTGTATTGATATCACAAGTAAACTGGTTCCCATGTTTACCCTTATTAGGCCTTCTGCTCACCCTTTCCTTTGAATGTATGTCTCCAGGTTATGAGATGCATTAATTGTACTTAGGATGAACTTATTATGAAGCCTTAAAAGTGGATTAGAAGAATGTTTTATGTTGTTTTCAAGTTTTATTGTTCCTGATTTCCAAGACACTAGACTTTAAAGATCCTCTATATGTAAAATGTAATGAAAAGTTATGTATTAAAAAGGCGGGATGCCATAGTTGGTATCAAAGGATAGTTCGGTTATTTATGGAAATTAGGATATGAAAACTTTAGGAATAATCCTATAGAAAAGTTTAAATATAGGAAAACTTCCTGGTATTTTGGTGAGTATTGAGTAAGTGGTTTATCAAGCAAATACATCCATTTCTGGATACGAGCAGGTAGAGGTGGCTCTGGCACAGAGGTACCTAGGAGTGAAAACTCTGACAAGGAGTTTCGGGCTTGACCCAGGGTATCCTGGTATATGACAATGGGCCTTGTTTCACTCTTGGTTATGACACTCCTGGGGGATATGTTTGGTTAATCATAAGCTTTTTATGAATCATTGTGAAGGATTTATAGAGAAATGTAATTATTTAAATAAGTTTTAAGACATAAAATCCTTTATTGTTAAAAGATTCGTAAATGAAATAAGATTCTTTCTAAGGTGTTATTCTTTTAGAAAATGTAAGGCAATAGGAGGAACCGTGCAAATGGTGACCGCAATGGACCATGCGCTGACGGACCTCCAATGGAAGCCGGGATGGAAACATTCATGCGAATGATGAACCAACTGACTCAAGTTATGGGAAATAACTTGAATCAAGCTGAGAGATTGATCTCACCATGAAGGGAACAACATTCAGTTGAGTCCTTTATGCATCAACGACCACCAAACTTCCATGGATTGACTGACCAATTGATTACTGAGTAGTGGATCAGCTCCATCGAGAAGATCTTTTCTGTGATCCATTGTTCAGAGTAAGAGAAGGTCACCCTGGCTGTCTATCACTTAGAAGTAGAAGTTGATCAGTGGTGGGAACTAATTAAAAACATGAGGCAAAGAGTGGAAGTTGAATCTATGGAGTGGGAAGAGTTCAAAGGGATATTTTTCAGTAATTATTTACCTCATTCCATGAGAACAAGAATGGAGAAGGAGTTTCTCGAGCTAAAGCAGAAGGAGAACGAATCTGTGGGAAGCTACGAGATGAGATTTACAAGGCTTTCACATTACACCTAAAGCTTTGTCATGGATCCTAGTGGCAAGTTGGGTAGATTATTTGGTGGACTAAGACCTCATCTATAGAATAATCTATCCAACTGAGACTATGATAGCTACAAAGAGATCGTGAAGAGTGCGATGAAAGTCGAGCTGGAGTTTGGTGAGACACATTGGTCTCATAAATCAAACGACAAGAAGAGATCAATGGATCCCAGCTTAGAGAGGACCTTTGATCAAGGAAGAGTAGGCAAGAAAGTGCAATATCCCATGTGTAATAAATGTGGGAAGAAGCATTCGGGGAACTGCCTGATCGGGAGCAGAAAATGCTACAAGTGTGGAAGAGATGGCCATATTGCGAGGAATTGTCGTAGTGAGGTAAAACCTCAACTCCCAAACACTAAAAAAAAGGGGAAGATGGTGCAGGCCCTACTTAATGTCCAGTGCTTTAAGTGTGGACAATGTGGGCACTTTTCCAATCACTGTCCAAATCCGAGGGCAGTGGAGGGGAACCACCATCAGCCTCAGCAAAGGCCAAGGGACCAAGGTTATGCTTTTGTTATCACGACAGCTGAAGTCGAATCTCCGAATGATGTGGTAGCAGGTACTCTTATTGTTCTCTCAAAGCTATAAATTACTTTGTTTGATTCTGGTTCTATGTATTCCTTTATTTCCTACAAGTTTGCAAAGAATTTAGAATCGACCCCCAATTTGATAAAAGTAGAGTTATTAGTTAAGACTCCCGGTGAGATTATCCAAGCATCATCAGTGTTTAGAAACTCTAGTATTTACTTTAGTGAGCAAAATCTTATCGCAAATCTAGTAGTCATTCTCATGCTAGAATTCATCATTATACTAGGGATGGACTGTCTCTCAAAGTATAATTCTAAGATAAAATGCAGAAGCAAGGAAATATTAGTAGTCTTGAATGGAAAACCTACAATTATCTTCCAAGGAGAGATATCTCAATTTGATCTTTGTCTAGAGAAACCCCCTATATCCTTATTTATGGAGTTGATCGGTGAAGAAGAAGAAGGATATGAGAGTTTAAGGATAGAAACTGTCCCCATCATCCAGGAATATGTTGACGTATTTCCTGAGGAGTTGCCCGAACCTCCCCTAGAAAGAGAGGTAGAGTTCTCCATTGAACTCGTACCTAGATCTCAACTGATATCAAAGACCCCGTATAGGATGGAAAATGTGGAGCTGGAGGAATTAAAGAAACAACTCCAATATTTTTTGGAGAAGGGGTTTATCCGACAAAGTGTGTCTCCTTGGGGAGCACTTGTTCTCTTTGTGAAGAAGAAGGATGGATCAATGCGGCTATGCATTGATTATAGAGAACTGAATGGGATCACTGTAAAGAACAAATACCCTCTTCCAAGAATTGATGACTTATTTGACCAACTTCATGGGGCTCAATTCTTCTCTAAGATTGATCTTCGATCTGGTTATCATCAATTGAGGGTGAAGAAAGAAGATATTCCAAAAACTGCCTTCCGATCAAGATATGGGAATTACGAGTTTGTTGTTATTCCCTTTGGACTAACTAATGCACCTAATATTTTTATGGATTTGATGAATAGAGTCTTTAAGTACTACCTTGAAAACTTTGTGGTAGTTTTTATTGATGATATTCTGATATATTCCAAACGTCGTCAGGAGCATGAGGATCCTCTAAGGGATATTTTTCAAACTCTATGGAAGGAGAGGATTTTTGGAAATTTCAAAAAATGTGAATTTTGGTAACAATAAGTTTCTTTCTTGGGGCACATTATAACCAATTAAGGAATCACAATTGACCCTGCAAAGACAAAATTTGTAAAGGAGTGGCCTCAACCTACAACAATAACTGAGATTTGAAGTTTCCTTGGATTGGCAGGATATTATAGGAGGTTTGTGAAAAACTTTTCATGACTTTCTAATCCATTAACCAAGTTAACTCGAAAAGGGGTCAAGTTCATCTAGACAAAGAAGTGTGAGGAAAGTTTCCAAGAGCTGAAGAAGATATTGGTTACTGCACCCGTGTTAACTCTGCCCTCAAGTGGAGAAGGATTCGTTATTTTTAGTGATGCATATCTAAAAGGGCTTGGGTGCATCCTCATGCAAAATGACAAGGTCATTACTTATGCATCTCGATAGTTGAAGACTCGTGAGCAGAATTATCCTACACATGATCTGGAGCTGGCTGCGGTCGTTTTTTCTCTGAAGATATGGAGGCACTATCTTTATGGGGAGAAATGTGATATATACATAGACCATCAAAGTTTAAAGTATATTTTCACACAAAAGAAATTGAACATGAGACAAAAGGAGATGGTTGGAACTTCTTAAAGACTGTGATTTTTCAATTCATTATCATCCTGGAAGAGCAAACAAATTCGTTGATGCATTAAGCAGGAAAGACCCAGTTGTTCTTTCCATGATGCGGATTCAAAGAGATCCATTGATAAATGACCTCGTAAAATTGGACATGGGAATTATAAGGGAAGGGACATCATCAACCCTAACCCAAATGATTTCTCAACCATCATTACTAGAGAAGATCAAGAAAGCACATAAAGAAGATCCTTTGTTGCAGAAGAAGTTTGAGGCTATAAAGGATGGGAAGTTTCTTGAGTTCAAAATTGATCAAGAAGGTGTACTGAAATTTCATACAAGATTATGTGTTCCATATATTCCAGAAATAAAGGAGCTGATGGATGAAGCTCATAGCTCTACTTTCTCTATACATCCTGGAAGCACAAAAATGTATAGGGACATTCATGATCATTTTTGGTTGGATAATATGAAAAGGGAGATTGCTGACTACACTTCAAGGTGCCTAGTATGTCAGCAAGTGAAGTCATAGTGACAACTTCCTAAAGGGGTATTGCAACCACTACCCATACCAGCATGGAAGTGGGACAATATCACTATGGACTTCGTCACTAGCCTTTTGAGAACTTCCAAAGGAAACAATGCGATATGGGTTATTTTGGACCGTCTCACCAAGACTTCCCATTTTATCTCCATTCGGGAAGATTTATCTCTTGATTAACTTGCCAGGATTTACGTGAAGGAAGCGGTAAGGCTGCATGGAGTTCCACTTTCTATCGTATCTAATCATGATCCAAGATTCACATCAAAATTCTGGAGAAGTCTTCAACATGCTCTGAGCACTGAATTGAATTTCAGTACGACCTATCACCCCCAAAATGATGGCCAATCTGAAAGGACTATTCAAATACTCAAGGACATGCTGAGAACATGCTCAATGGAATTTAAAGGTGGATGGGATCAACATCTCCCATTAGTTGATTTCACTTACAACAATAGCTTCCACTCGAGCATTAAAATGGCACCCTATAAAGCACTATATGGGAAATGATGTAGAAATCCTACTTTTTGGGATGAAGCTAGTGGGAGAAAGCTTCTTGGGCCTGATCTTGTGCAAGAGATGACAAAAAAAATACATGTCATCCAACAACACATTAAGGCTTCTCAGAGTCGGCAAAAGAGCTATGCTGACAACCGTTGAAGGGACTTAGAGTTTGATATCAGTGACAAGTTCTTTCTTAGAATTTCACCTTAGAAGAGAGTCATGAGGTTTGGGAAGAAAGGGAAGCTCATCCCTAGGTACATTGGCCCCTATGAAATCCTTGATCGTGTGGGAGCAGTGGCCTATCGGCTTGCACTTTTTCCAAATCTAGCACAAGTTTATGATGTCTTCCATGTATCCCTCTTGAGGAAGTACATACCTAACCCTTCACATGTACTAAACCCAGAGGTGGTACAACCAGAACATGACCTCTCTTATGAGGAGCAGCCGGTGGAGATCTTAGATCATAGAGACAAGGTTATACGCAACAAGACTACCCACCTTATTAAGGTGTTGTGGAGGAACCACAAATATGAAGAAGCCATGTGGGAACCAGAGGAGTCTATGAGGTAGAAGTACCCACACCTTTTCTCTTCTAAGGGTACGAGTTAAAAATTTCGGGGATGAAATTTCTTAAGGGGGGAAGAATGTAACGACCTGAACTTTTTATTAATTTTTGTTTCCTAAATTTTGTGTGTTATTTTATTTTATACTCAATTAATGAAGTGAGTATAATTAAATGAGAGCATTGAGTTTTGACTGTTATATGACCATTGGTCAATATGACCGTTGGAAGCTAAACTCTTAACGTTACAATTTTTTGTTTATAAATACAAGTGATCTTGGTGAATTAATGTAGAAAGAAGATTCGATGGCCTCATCCAGTAGTCTCGGGCTGATCAAAGCCCATCTGAAGGAACTTGGGAAGGAGGTAGCACCACTAGGCTTTTCTCTGGACCAAACCCAAGTCGAACTTCATCATGTGAAGTTGGAGCTGAATCACCTTCGTGAGAAGTTCAAGCTGATAGAAATCACCACTCGGGCAATGTTGGTCGAGTCGCCCCAAGATTCTATCACCTTAGCACACCTTACACTTAGGTCCTATGATGGTGTTATAAGGGGATATGTAACAAGACCTTAGCTGCCTTATGTAATCCTTTGATATAAATAAAAATTGTGATTTCTTCTTATGGTGAAGTTTTTGAATTTTCAAATGTCCAGATAAATATAAAATGTATATTATTGATGTTTTTTTTTGAAAAAAAATACATTTTAAAATATTTATGTAAACCTTAAATAATTAATAATGTGTAATGATTTTCAGAAAATGGTCTTCTACAATTGTGTTCAGTAATAAATTTAGAGTCTAATAAGATTAACTTAATTTTTGGTGAATAGTAAATTATGAATAGTGATTTTACGCTTATGATTAGTAGTGTGACCAAATGGATTAAGTAACCTCACTTAAGAAAGTATTGATATAATTTAAGCACCTTGATTAAGTAATGTGATTCAATAAAATAGGTAAATAATTGTTTCATAAATTATTAGTCTAGTATTAGTTTTTTTGGGTGAATAGTGTTTTTTATTTTAAAATTAAATTAAAAATATTTACACTACTAGAAATATCACCTATACCCACGGTTTTAAACTATGGGTATATCCCATAAAACCGTGGGTATAGGCTATACCCACGGTTTTATGAACCGTGGGCTGCAGTGGCGTCGGTATAGCCCTATACCCACAGTTTTTACAAAACCGTGGGGATATCCAATGGAAATTTAGTAATACCTATGGTTTGTTTAAATCGTGGGTATAAATCTATTCCCACGATTTTTAGAACCATGGGAATAGATTTTTACAGCCAGATAACATACCCACAGTTCAATGAACCGTGGGTATAGATGCTTCCTGGAAAACTAATATACCCATGGTTCAATGAACCGTGGGCATAGATCCTTCTCCCAGACACAGCAGCTGCTACCCGCAGCCTCCTGCTTCCAGTGCACCCAGCTACCCGCAGCCTTTCCTGCTTCCAGTGCACCCATTAAAACAAACCAGAATAGAATATCAGTTGGAATTGATACCATGAAGCATATTAGCATGAATGAATAATTATTTAACACCATTAACCACCTAATTATGAATAATTTCCCAAAAAAACATAATGAATTTATTGGAGAACCCATTAGGACATTAAATACTATCAATGTTATGATAAAAAAGTGTTACCTTAACCTCCTCTTTAAATTTACATGTAAATACATTCATCATGACACAATGAAAACTAATATCCTAGGATTCCGGAACAATTTCTCTACACCCAAGGATAAAAATCAATCCATTCTTGAACATAAAGGGAAGGGGTACAACCCTTTTAGATTGTGAAAACATCGATAATCAATGAATTATGACCTGAATGTATTCTAGATAGAGTAAAACCAGATACAAAACATGAATCAGTTCCATCATTAACCAACACAAAGCACCTATCAAGTTTACAAGACATTCTACCATTGAGTGTATTCTTATTCCAAGTATAAATACCCCCATAAATTTAAACGTTAACAATGTTGCATTGAAAAATACACATAGATAAATCATGAGAGACCAATCTATAAATATTAATTTCATTCCTCTCTTCAGGTCACATAGAATCTTCCTCTATTTTACCCTTTTCATTTTATGTTTTCTCACCCCTCCATAGGGATCCTAAATCATCTATATTTGAAACACTACCTCCATGAAAAGGTTCCACTACAATATCCTAAAGTATACCACCTAAAGGAATATCCCTGGATGCAAGAGATACCACAGTAATCTTGTAATCTAGGTTAACTGCCCCCTAATTATTATTAACCACTATCATTGTTTAAGATTTCAGAGGCCTTCACGCCATTTACATAGGATCTATATTGTAGTCCTTAAAAAGTGGGTTAACAACCTCTTTACCAGAGGGGGAATTATCCAAGAAGGATTTACCCAACATCTGAGAAGATGACCACCCCCAATATGATTCTTTATTAGATGGAGACAAGCTAGGGAATCCACTGGTACCTCTATGTCCCAATTGAAATATACAATAATAAAAGGAAGGGTCAAAACTATATTGATATGTATATGTGAGAATATACAGAATACACATATCATACCTGAAACTATATCAAGTAGTACCTGATCATGTCCTTGCTCATGTTTTGTTCAGTTAATTCTATATCACAGCTGTTCTTGTACAGGTAGGCCTGCAAGAAAATTATCACACATCAAATTTCTCCCTAGAAAAAAAAAACGAACTCAAACTGGGTTGAAATTCCAAAAACATCTGATTTGTGATCGTTAAGGATCATTTTCATAGAAGGGAGAGAGTTGGGGAGACTTACCATCTCTGAGTTGGAGTTCCACATCCTTTGCTGCATTTTAATGGACTAAATTTGCCTCTATAATTGCATTCAAGGACACATTCATCATGAATGGAGCTATTCCTAGGCCAGTACCTCCCAATTTCTTCTTCATTCAACCAGGCCATGCCCTTACCCATGGAAACCATATCCAATCCAACAGGTTCATTGCCAGGTGGGGGATCCACAATAGCCTGCATCAGTAAAATTCATCCCCAGAACTTCACTTGAATGTGTATTCACTTCTTAAAAAAATCAACAATCATAAGTTCTTAACATCAGCTCGTGGGATTTAGGTCCTTGCCTTGTACCATGTAAGAGGCTGATTGATTGCTACTGAAGTGTGCATCCAGTTGACTTTATTAGCCCCTTCATTATATATTTTCAAGTGCTCACCTTGCAGTCCAATCTAGAAATTCAAAGATGGATAGGTTAGTCATTTCAAACTTTGAATGATGACAACAGAAATATGTGTGTGCACATCAACAAATCTCACGAAGTTGTAATTAGGTATTAAATACCACACATAAATGAATACTAGAAAATTTTAGAATATAGTCACACCCACTAATCATTTCAAACGTACTACGGTCTTGTGTGGCTATGTTAATATTTATATCTCTATCTGCAGAGGTTTATTAGTACTAGAGAAGATAGTGATGATGGAAAAATAAAAAACAAATATTCTAAATCAATACTAGAGAAATAGTCAAACTACATACCTTTTATACAACTCTCTCCACCCAACCATTTTGTAAGGCACATTGCAATAGTGTTATCAATACTATTTCCAATGATGCTTATCCTGAAAGCATAAATCACATTAATGAAATGATAACTATACCATTTGATCATTAATTACAAGAGTATACATGTTAATTTTAATCTAGAAAATAAGATGATATAGAAATTTCACCCTTTTCAATGCCATTGATGTTACAAGATGAAGCAGAATCACCTAAACTGGAGAATTAAACCTGAAAATTATAGATTTCATAAATGAAATCAATTAAAATAGAATTGGAAAATATTAAACATTAAATGAATCTAAAATAATTTTGACAATTTTAATGATTTCAATGGATAAAATTTGGTAGTTGGTCTTTCAAATAGGCAGGGTAATAGAAATAGAAATCATATCGAACTTGTGGGCCTTCTGATGAATGCTAAAATTTTACCAACTCGCCAAGAGATAAGTTCAGTAAGCTAAAATACAGGAAATCAAGCTGCTTAAAGAACAGTTCCAACCTTGAATGGAAAAAGAAGAGTTACCTGAGTTGCCTGAGAAATCTGAATCGAAAAAGTTTTCTCAAAAAATCTGAGAGCAGAATTCCACATACCAATGCTTCAATCACCAGCCAGTGATCAACAGTTGCCTATGAATTCAACGAATACTTCAATCTGTTGCCCTTGGTAAAAAAACACAGAAAAGATGGTTTCCAAAGGGAAAACCCTGAAGAATCATTGTTGCCCCGGCTAATCGGATGGCCCACGCAACAAAAGTAGACGTGCTTATATTAATTGATCCATCATCTTCAGTGACATATTTGTGTACAATCCAAAAGCCCAACCAAGAACCAACCAAACAAGTGAAACCCAGCAAAAGTATTGCCAACTGGAGTTAAAAATAACAAACCATCAATGCTAGTATTGTCATTTCAACACCAATCATCGAAGAGGAACCCCAGAAATACATCATTGATAACTTACATACAGGATAGTACATGTCCTTGCTGAATACTAAGTCCATGAGTACAGAATTGAATAAACTAGGCAGATAATGAAGGAGACATGATCCCAGACTAGCCTGAAGAAAATTTATATTAATTTTACAGATGAATGGATTAATGAGTCAGGGTGATGACTGATAAAGGAAGTTGATACCCACAATTGATGAAACCATGTAAACTCCCAGTGATTTTTTTCGACCAGTGGGAAGCAGTCGCATTCCCTGATAATAAATTGGATCAGTTTCAGTGATGAACTAAAAATATTTCATTTGATTAAAAATTAGAGAGTAGGTTTCCTCATGAAGATATAAAACTTCTAAAACTGAATAGAAAAAAAACATCAGATTCAAAATATCAGTGGGGGGTTAAAGATAAACTACCTAAAAGAGGATCATCAATATAACAAGGATGATCCCAATGGTCATTGCACTGCTGTAGAAGAAAACAACAGACTTACTCAATGAGGGTGCCAATGCCCACATAAAAATTCTGATGACTAAAAATGCAATGTGATGCATGTGAAATTCTGCACAAATAAAACAACAACATAAAAAAACAACCAGTTTCATAATTATTAAAAGTTCATCGACACTTCATACATTAATTTTACCCTCTTTAATGGACACGTCAATGTTTTTAGTAGAAGAACCCAACCCTTGTAAGGCACATTGCAATGTCGTTGCCAATACTATTTGTAATGATGCTTGACCTGAAAGCATAAATCACAATAATGAAATGATAACAATATCATGTGTTCATTAATTATAAGAGTAGACATATTAATTTTAATCTTGAAAATAAGATGATATCGCAATTTTACCCTTTTCAATTTCATTGATGTTGGAAGATGAATCAACATCACCTAAACTGAAGATTTCACCCATACATTGAAAACATTAAACAGCCAGACATGAAACTGCATCATATTATGAAAATGTGAGTCTGGGGTTAAATTGCATATTTGAGGATGTAGTTGAGTAAAAAGAAAACTTGTCATGATGTAAAAAATGGTGTGGTAAAATCATACCTTTGGCGACGGTGGATAAGTCGATATCGTCCAGTTCCTCCCCCATCCCCTCCCCCTCCCCCTCCTTCCCCACTACCCAGCCCCTCCCCCTCCCTCCCCACTGCCCAACCCCCCCCCCCCACCCCCCCCCCCCTCCCCCTCCCTCCCCCCTGCCCCAGCCCCTCCCCCTCCCTCCCCACTACCCAGCCCCCTGCCCAACCACTCCCCCTCCCTCCCCACTGCCCAGCCCCCCCTGCCCAACCCCCCTGCCCAACCCCTCCCCACTGCCCAGCCCCTCCCCCTCCCACCCCACTGAATAGGCTTTTTCTTTTGTGTTTGAAGCCTTCCTAAAACACACAAAACCACATTAAAAATTTAGAGAAAGGAAAGCTGAAAACCAAAAACAGCATATGCAACATCTAAATCAGTTAGTTAACTCTGAATATTCATATAACTGTCAGATCACATACCAATCAGTTCCTTTACGTTTAAAGAAAAATATCAGAAGCAACTAAACTTTCTTAATGCCTTCAATAGATGAGCTCTTCTGCTTCAAAGTGGAGGACACGGTCATACTCACCTGATGAACATCCTCTGCATGTCGAGTATATGAAAAAGAGATTAAGTGAATGTAGCCCCCTCCCCTCCCATCCCTCCACTGCACCCCCCCCCCCCCAACCCCCCCCCCCCCCCCTCCCAACCCTCCACTGTATCCCCCCCTCCCAACCCTCCACTGCAGCCCCCCCATCCCAAGCCTCCCCTCCACTGCTAAGGCCAATATTAGATGGCGAGATAATAATAAACACACCAAACCATAAAAAAATATGTGGCATGTGAATATTACCTAAAGAATTGTCAAATAACACCCCTGATGAAAACACAATCCAAAATGCATTTCATTGCATAAAGAAATTCACATACAAGCAGTCCACCAATACAAAAAAAAATTAAAACTCCAACACAAGTCTCTCTGCTAAGTAAAAAATGGAGGGGATTAATATCCCCCTTATCTCCATCATCGTCATCCCCATGTCCAGCATCATCATCATCAGCAGCAACATCATCATCAACATCATCAGCGACATCATCACCAACCGCACCATCAGCATCATCATCAGCAATCTCATCACCAACAACAGCATCAGCAACATCCTCGCCAGCTCTATCTCCACCATCGTCATCACCACTAGGACCCTTATGGGAATCACCCGAGGCATTATTTAAAGATCGCATTGATGCCATACATGAATGAAAAGTGGCAGCAACCTCTGGTGGTAGTGACTAACTCAAAACTGACATAGCTTTCATGAAATGTTCATTCATTAGATTAATTTTTTCACGCTCCTCTAATACTATTTTCTTTGTCACAGCTAATTCAGCACGCGCACTTTCCAACTCAGAGGTATTAGAGGCTTTAGAGGAGTCTGATGATGACCAATACCTATAGGGGACAATGTTTTTGCCTGGACTACAATGGACTATTCCTGGATGCTCCACACCTAACACCTGACTCAAATGATCATTTGGCCCTAAGTTGTCAGCTTCCTTCTCATCCATGGCCTCTAAGGCAGACTGTTGAAATTATAAACATATTAAATTATGAATTTCGTATAAATGTTTGAAATATAAATAAAAAAACTTACAATTTTATCTTGTGTTTGTGAATTAACTGCAGTCCCATCTTTTTTTTCCTACTAAATTAGAATAATTTGGCACGAAATACAGGACCTTCAATACCCAATAAAACTTGCTGCATATGAGAAATGCACAAATTTGGATTACAACCATATATGATAAATGAAAAAAATTTGATTTAACGTACTACCCACTTCTCATGATCGGGCATTGTAGTGTGCCCCAATCTGTGTAGATATGTCATTTCATCTTTGTTTTTTTTTGTTTTTCACTGACACTTCCTAAGAAAAAAAACAATACAAGTAATAAGAATTAAATTTTATATAAAAACCATTAAAGATGGGTATTACCTTATACTGTTCAGTCTTCCAATGTGCGGTCATTTTTTGATATTGACTTTTTGGACAGTCAGGGTTTGTGGGTACACCCTCTAACTCAGTACCCACTCTGCTCCTCCAACCAATATGTAACTCATACTTGTATGACCACCGATACTCTCCAAGATCACTCGACCTAGCAGCTTTGGCAGCTTCACCATTAGGAAAGTTAAATCGACTCTACAATGAAAATGTTAAGTCATATAAATACATTACTAATATAAATATAAATTTATAAAATTTCCGTACCCATATCTGCGCCCATGCCCTATCCTTGATGTCAGCACTGATATGTCTCCATGAGACCAGTTCCACCAGAATGATATCATGATATTTGGATAAAGTATCCATGAAACTTATACACTCCTTAGCATTGTTACCTACCATTTTATTTTGAGGATTGTAATCCACCATAATATGAGTTTCGCGATTCTAGGCATCCCGCATTTGAGTGCGCCCACGTTGCCTGCTAGAAGATCCCACTAAATAAGATAAGAGGTGAAAAGAGAGGAGTTAAGTGAAAATATAATAGGAAAAAAGTTAAATGCTATAATTTTAAACATTTATAATAAAAAAACCTGATGCAGGCTCTTGAATAGGCTGTGAGGCATCCATGGACTGTGTTGGATCAGCATCCTCCGAAGGAAGTATCTGTTCCACAGCATGCTCTGGATGCTCTTCATGAACAGGAGTGGAAACTGAAGGAACATACTCAATATGTGTAGGATGGATGGTAGGAAAAGGAGGTGGCGTAGACATGTCAAAATATGCGTAGTAGGTCTGGGGATACATGAATGGATATGGAAATTGTGCAGGTGAGAACATCGATCGAGTCGGCGTGGACATGGAATGGGAAAAAGAGGGTAAATGGGATGATGACAATAGCATGTATGGGAACATCCCAGGGGTCTCAAGCGGAGGGTGGAAATGTGTAGTAGATGGGATGTCCGCTGATGGGTCAGTGTGGGGAGTGGTAAGACGGGAGCTCCGCCTAGGTCTTGGAGGATCCCTGCTCGGTCCCATACTATGAAGAGGAAACTCTGGAGTTATATATCCCTAAAAAAATAATCAATAATATGAACTTCATATTATATGTAATGCAGAAGATAAATATTAGAATTATTATACTCACTGAAGACAACTCATGCTCGTGTCTAACAGGATCAACATCAAATAATCTCTTCTTGCGAGCTTCTGTAGTTTTCTTCATAATCTGCATAAGAATGAAATAAATATTTTTTAGCAACAATTTTTACAAATCATACATACAACTTAGAAGCCAAAGAAGACAAAAAAATTCATAACATCTTTCAGTAATGATAATTTACAGCCAAGTTATACAATTTTTAAAACCACATTTTAAACCCAGTTTTCTGAATTGAAATAAATATAATTAAATAAAACGAAACCAAACAATACTAAAACAGACATATCATTCCAAACTAAAACTAAATTAAAGTAATTACATTAGTACTAACCTGATAAAATCATGTCAAGGTAAACTGAATGAACTCTGAATATACATGGTTGCTTTTATATATTACCCTACACTACCTCAGGTTCAACATCATCTCTCATAATGGGACAATTTGTGTCATCAAATACAATATTTTGGATAACACCGATGGGGGCATCAATGGTGACAATTTCATCCCCAGCATCATGAAAAATATGTCTTGGGATTACTTCATTAATGACACCATAATCAGGTTTCAGATGATCTTTCACATAAAACTCTTGTTTTTCCATTGATGCCAAAATGTATGGTTCATTGGTATGTAGGAATCGACTCATGTCAATAACTCTAAATCTGCAATCATCAATAAATGTATCATGTCACTTCATTGAATAAAACCATTTACATTTCATCATAGTGACTCGACCTTGAGAGTAGTAATCCAATAATAATATTTTCTCAACCAGTCCATAATAATACACATCTTCATATTGAGGTCGACTATCTGATGCACTGTCATAACAATCGGTTCTAGCAGTTAACATAATGTCATCATGTTGTGTTCTCATTTTTACCACTTTATCAGTTGTAACAAATTTATATCCATTGATTATTAAAGATTTACAGTCACGGACCAAAGAATTGGGACCAAAAGCCAACACTCTTAATTCTTGAGAAATGAATTCAGCAGGTAAACTCAATACCTGGAATACATATGAGTAATGTAATTATATATATATATATATATATATATATATATATTAAGGTATATAATGTAATGGTCATACCTTTGATTTCAACCAAGCTAGGAACTCTTGGCTATGCATAGCCTCTCTCCTTCTCAACGATAAAGACTGATAAACTCTACTTATAATTTGTTTATGTTTTCTACATAAAATGACAATAAAAGTATAATGTATATGTGATATGACATCGTATGAGATAACATATATATATTCAAATTAATTACTTGATATAGGCATCGAACAAACCACAATTAAACAAGACTGTACGATGTGCCATATTCTGCTCTTCAAAGCTCAATGTAACCAATGTATATGACCCGACAATTCCACCTGTTTAGGGAAGAGATGGAAATGAGGGCTGAATTTCCTCATAATGTTCATCTTCATTTCTCATTGGTCGATTATGTATTGTGCTCACATCAGACAAATACATTGAACAAAAATTCATACATTCTTGGGCCAAATAACTCCTCACAATGGAACCTTCAGGATAATTCTTATTTCGGACATATGATTTCAAAGTGCACATATTTATTTCAGTGGGATACATCCATAGAAAAGAGGTTGGTCCCCCAAGAAGTGTCTCAGTTGGAAGATGAATTGTTAAATGCAGCATGCAAGTGAAAAAGGATGGGGGAAATTTTTTTTCCAACTCACACAGAATTAACGGAGCCTCTTGCTGCATTTTTATCAACAATGATTTGGATAACCTTTTAACACAAAGGTATCTAAAAAAATGACACAACCGAATCACTGCCACCCTTACATTATTGGATAGCAAATGCCGTATTTCTATTGGAATCAATTCATGAAGAAGGATGTGATAATCATGAGTTTTTAGGGATTTCAATTTCAAATGTCTTTTGTTGACTCGTTTAGATATGTTGCTGGAATAACCATTTGGAACCTTGATATTCTCCAATATTACAAGAAATTGATCTTTCTCTGCCGGTTTCATCACATAAGAAGCGCAGGGAACTTTCCATTTGTTTTCACTGATACAAACAGGATGTAGTTCTGGTCGAATACCCCAATCCAATAAATCCCGATGAGATCGGAAGTCATCTTTGGTCTTCCCCTTAATATTCAAAATAATTGTAAGCAACATTAAACATATATTTTTCTCAATATTCATTACATATAAACAATGACGTAACAAATTAGTAGACCAATATGGAAACACAAAAAAATACTTCTCTTTTTCCAATTGTAAGTGACTTCAGTATCAGCATTCTTCCTCTTTCGAGATTTCAACTGACCTTTCCCTAATGAAAAGTTGAAATATTTCAATTAATCAAGAACATCACTTCCTAACATACGTTGAGGTGGTTCTTAAATTTCAACATTATTATCAAACCTCTGACGATTCTTCCTGTATTGATGATCCATTGCCAAGAATTGGCAATGCCCCATGAAACTGAAACTACGACGATATTTAAGCCTTCTCGGTCATGTATTATTCATACAAATGGGACATGATAGTTTTCCCTTCGTGCTCCACCCAGACATCATTGCATAGGCAGGGAAATCATTTATGGTCCATAGAAGGGTAGTACGCATCTAAAACGTATTCTTTGAAGAAGCATCAAATGTCTGCACACCTAAATCCCAAAGTTGTTTCAACTCTTTTATTAAAGGCTGTAAGTAGACATCTATATCATTACCAGGATCCGAAGGTCCAGATATCAGTATAATCAAGAAAGTGAAAGGTTTTTTCATACACATCCACAGAGGAAGATTGTAACATGAATAAAAACCGGCCACATGCTATGAGCAGTAAGCATCTGACCAAACGGATTAAAACCATCACATGATAGGCCCAATCTAACATTACGCACCTCAACTGCAAAATCAGGATGTTGTGCATCAAATGTCCGCCATGATAATCCATCTGCAGGATATACCATCTCATCATTACCTTTAATTCACTCAACATCATGCCATCGCATATTGACTGAGATTTCTAGAGACATGGATAGATTTTGAAGTCTGGGAATCAATGGAAAGTGCCACATGACTTTCTGTGGCACACGAGATGGTGCTCCATCTACATTTGTCTTCCATCGAGATGTACACTACTAGAAAATTGGGCTTTGGATCCCCCTTACCTATAGCAACTGCCACTAGCGGTCGCTAGGTTTTCCCAAAAAAAAAGGGGGGGCTTCACCCCCCCCCCGAACCCTCCTACCTCGCCTCGCCGTGCGCCCTCCCCCGTCGCCGCGCTCCCTCCCTCGCCGCCCTCCCTTGTCACCGCGCGCCCTACCCCGTCGTCGCGCGCCCTCCCTTGCCGATGTCCCCTGTCGCCCTATCGGCCTCTACCCTCCGCTGTCATCCCTCTGCCCTGCCCTGCCCTCCACTCCTCCGGCCTTCCTCCGCCTCTGGCCTCCCTCCGCCCTACAGCCACCCTCTTGCCTCCCTCTACCCTCGGGCCTCCCGCCACCCGCCTCTGACAGCCCTCCGGCCTCCCTCTGCCCTCTGGCCTCCCGCCACCCGCCTCCAGCCTCCAGCCCCTCCGGCCTCCGACCCCTCTGCCCTCCGGCCTCCACCCTCGGCCCTCTGCCCCCTCATCCCTCCCCCCCCCCCCCCCCGCACCCCGAACACCCCCCCGCACCCCTCCAACCCCTGTCCCCTCCGTCTTTGTCCCCTCCCTCGCAGCACCACTGTCGCCCGTCCCCTCTCTCACTGTCCTCTCCCTTGACGCACCGCCGCTGCCAGGTCCCCTCCCTCCCCGCACGGTTGCTACTCGTCCCCTCGCTGTTGCCGCCTGTCCACTCCAGTTCCCCCTATCCTTGGTCCCCTCCCTCATCGTCCCACCCTCGTTGCACCATCACCACCTCACCACCTCCTCTACTCCGACTCCCCGTCGTTTCCGCCGCCCGTCCCCTCCCTCGCCGCACCGCCTCCGGCTCCGGCTCCCCTCTACTGCCTATCCTCTCCCTCGCAGCACCACCTTCGGCTCCCCTCCCTTCCAGGTTTGTAGCGCAATCAGGTATGACATGGGCTTTCACTTATATTATTATTTTATAAATGGTTCACTAACAATTAATTAGTATTTATTTTAAATATATTTGATATGAAAAATGCAAATGTAATAAGTCTTGTGTAAATTTTTTTTATAGGGATCTTATTATGGATAAGAGTTGGATTGATCTTCCAAATTGAATGTCTAGAGAATATTTCAATGGAATTATGCAGTTTATTGACTTCACCAGAGGATTTGAAAGTGACTATATTAGTTTTCCATGTAGAAAATGTGCTAATAGATATCAATTCACACAAGATACTGTGAGGGAGCACCTATTCTTTAATGGATTTCTGAAAAATTATAAGAGTTGGACTCGTCATGGAGAAGAATATGTTCGTTTTCAAAATACGGATGCAGTTCAGATGGATGTTGATGCAAGGATGAATGATCCAATGCATGAAATGCTTACTTAAATGGTACGTGGGTTGGATCCTGAAGGCATTGAAATCCAGAATCTTGAGACCGGTGAGATAAATCTTTGCTCTGGTGCAGATCGTGATTCGAGGAGGTTTTATGAAGAACTTTATGATGCAAAAACAGAATTATATCCTGGATGTAATTCTTAAAAAAATTCATTTATCGTGTAGTTTTTTCATTTGAAGACTTTGAATCATTGGTCAGACACATCATTCGACATGCTGTTGGTGTTATTGAAAAAGGTTCTTCCTGTCGAAGCTAAGATTCCCGAGTCGTATTACCAT
Source organism: Viscum album (assembly GCA_963277665.1). Taxonomy (NCBI): domain Eukaryota; kingdom Viridiplantae; phylum Streptophyta; class Magnoliopsida; order Santalales; family Viscaceae; genus Viscum; species Viscum album. The sequence goes on from OY728156.1 coordinate 122,381,703, forward strand.
GGTCATAAGTTGACAGAGAACTTAGGTTTTACATATGAGACCATAAATGCATGTGAAAACAATTGTATGTTGTTTAGAAAGGAAACTGCCCATTTGGATATTTGTACGGTTTATGGTGCTTCCAGGTGGAAAGAGAATAGGGGAAATCAGACTCATCAAAGTCAGATTGCGATACAGAGGAAACCGATTGCTGTAAAACAAATGTGTTACTTTCCCCTTAAACTGAGGTTGAAAAGATTTTTTATGTCATCTAAAGTTTCTAATTTAATGAGATGACATGCAGAAAGAGCTCATGAAAGTGATATGTTAACCCACCCGGCAGACTCTCATGCATGGAAGGATTTTGATAAGAGACATCCCGACTTTTCTAAAGATGTTTGTAATGTCCGATTGGGGTTGGCAGCAGATGGTTTCAATCCATTCAAGTCTATGGTTGGTGCAACTCATAGCACATGGCCCGTGGTGTTGGTTCTGTATAATCTTCCTATGTGGCTTTGTATGAAGCAACAATTTATATTACTTTCCACTCTTATTGATGGACCTAAAAGTCTGGGGGATAAGATTGATGTTTATCTTCAGCCATTGACTGATGAGTTGAATGAATTTTGGGGCGATGGTGTGATGACTTATGACTGTGAAACGAATGAAATGTTCAAACTACAGGCTGCTTTATTATGGACAATCAATGACTTCCCAGCTTATGCAAATTTATCAGGCTGGAGTACGAAAGGGGAATTTTCTTGCCCTTGTTTCAATAAAAGTAAAAAAATATGTATGGCTTAAGCATTCCAAAAAATGGGAATACATGGGTCACAGACGTTTTCTCCCCCCTCAGCACAGGTTCAAAAAGGACAGAGTGGCATTTGATGGTTCTAGAGAGTTTAACCCAACACCAAAGATCATGACAGGAGTCAAAATGTTATCGCATATTGAGGAAGAAAACATCCGCATGGTATATGAAATTCAGGATTTGGTGGCTCCTCCAGTACGTAATATCCATGTTGCGGGTAGGCAGCGCAGTCACAATTGGAAAAAGAAAAGTATTTTTTATAGTCTTCTGTATTGGAAAACTAAAATGTTGAGGCATAATTTGGATGTCATGCACATTGAAAAAAATGTTTGTGATAACATATTGTGAACCATTTTAGGTGTCAGTGGAAAATCAAAGGACCATGTTAATGCACGCCGTGATTTGGAAGAAATGGGTTTAAGAAAATAGTTGCATTTATAGTTAGCTGAGGGAAACAAGGCATGTATTCCTGCTGCACAGTATACAATGACTACAAAGGAGAAAGAGGCATTTATTTCTATTTTGAAGATGCTCAAGGTGCCTGATGGTTACTCTTCTGATATTTCAAAGTGTGTGAATCCGACGAGCAAGACATTGCAAGGGTTGAAAAGTCTTGACAATCACATACTACTTCAACAGTTGATTCCAATCACAATTTATGATTGTTTATCCCCCAATGTTGTTCAGCCATTGATTGAGATGAGTAAATTTTTTAGACATATTTTTTTAAGAAATCAACAAATGAGTGATTTAAAAATTTTATAGGACCGAATTGTACTTACGATTTGTCACTTTGAGAAACTATTTCCCCCCTCATTTTTTGATGTTATGGTCCACTTTCCAGTGCACCTAACTGATGAAGTAATGGATTCTGGTTTAGTGCAATTCAGGTGGATGTATCCTATTGAGCGGTATTTGAGTACATTGAAACGATTTGTACGCAACAGAGCTCGTATGGAGGCATCAATAGCCAGTGGTTATTTGATGGATGAGTGTACTACTTTTTGTGCATAATATCTTACAGATGTTGAAACAAAATTAGATAATCCCTCTCGGATTCATGATGGTCCAGTTGGAGAAGGAACCACATATGATATGGAAAACATCGAGTGGATACAAGCGCATTGATATATCTTGTTCAATACTCCATCAATTGCACCATTAATGCAGTAAGTATCTTATCACTTCTATTTTTTAACTTTTACATGTTTTTTTTGCATAAGTTGATCATTTAAACATCGCGTTATCATTTGTATAAAACACGTTAATGAGATAAAAGAAGATATGTATCGTGCGACTGAGTTGCAAATTCAACAATCTCATTATTCATCATTTCATGATTGGATCAAGGATTATGTACGTATAAATTGATTTTCATTATGAGTGAAGTATTATACTAATTTATTTCTGAATATATCATTATTGAATTCTATGAATTATGTAGGTTCATAAGCTGAGAGAGTTAGGGGACCCCACGCTAACTGAAGAATTTATCTAACTGGCTGAGGGTCCATCTATAACAGCTCGTCGTTATAAATCTATAGATGCTAATGGTTTTCGATTTCGCATTAAAGATGTTGACGACAAACGAGAAACATAAAACAGTGTCATCGGTTGTCCATTTGTCGATTCTGGTTATTAATATGGTCAATTGATAGACATCATTAAAGTTGTATACACACACGGGTTGAAGTACATATTGTTAAAGTGTAATTGGGTTGATCCAGTGCGTGGATGTAAAGTTGATCAATATCAGTTTTCATTGGTGAATTTTAACTATATGTTATACAGAAATTAACTAGTTGATAATGAACCTTTCATTTTGAAATCACAAGTGGAACAAGTATTCTTTGTTACTTTGCCTTCGAATCCAAGTTGGAAAGTTGTTGTCGAAATGTCTCGGCGAGGAGTGTTTGTATTTGAACAAGATGAACCAGATGTTGTTCCTTTTTTTTCCAACAGCTTGATCAACATACCGTAGTTCAACGTGAATAAGATATTTATTGGGTTAGAGCGGTTGTTGAAGGAGAAATGGTCGATTTGCATGCTTAATGAAAGGTATAATTGTTTTCCCGCTATTCAGCCTAGGATATCATAAATTATCTAACCATTTTATAAATCCTTGTAAGTTTTAATCCTCACTTTTGGAAGTTTATTTAGTTATAAATATTTAGGGTGATTTAACTCATGTTATATTGATGTTATTGTCAGTGTATCTTCCCATTGAGGTATTCTTCATTTGGTTCATGTGCTGCTTGAATTTTTATTAATTCAATTTGAAATTTGGTTATGCATTGATTGGTTTTGTACATAATTTGTATATTTGTTTTGTTAACTTTCTGATTTTTTAAAATTCATTCACAACTAATTATTAAATCCATTTTTGTTTGATTAACAACTGTACAAGTTTTATTTTTTTAAAAACAATCCAATTTATCATTTGGACACTTTGGATAGTCCCCTTACTAATGTTTTTCATGACTGCAGGCATGTCAGGGGAAGAGGCAGCAGATCCACATCATCCATCTGAGGCATCTACGTCTCAGGGTTGAGGTATCTTTGAATTTCATTGTCTCTATTTTTTATGTAATTGATAAACATATATATATATATATATATATATAACATCTATCAATTTATATATAAAATTGTTTTCAACAGGATCAGAGTCAACTGCTTCTTCCTCTCGCAAGAGAGGCCCTGGTCGTGGCATATTATCATGGAATTCCAACACGACTTTTGATGTTTCATTTGATGATGTATTTCATCCTGTGGGACGGAATGCCCCTGCATTTATTCGCCAGCTGGGTCATATCATACGTGACCCACATCGATTTCCATTGACCACGCGTGACTGGGCTTCTATCCCTCAGGACACATTAGATCGTCTTTGGAGGGAGGTTCAGGTAAGAAGACCATTTTACTTTATTCCCTATGTATAAACAATAATAACATATGTGATTTTTTTCTTTAATAGAAAAATTTGAAAGTATGTCCCGATGAGTTTCGACCAGTGTGTATGATCAAATACCGTAAGATGTGGAAAGACTATAAAGGAAAAGTCAAGAGGGACCACTGGGTACCAAATGTGGGTGCCCCAGACATTCTAGAAAAAGTCCTGAGAGGTTTCCTCCTGGCTCAGTGGTGTGATTTAGTTGCATATTGGTCTACTGAGGGTGTTGCGGTTTGTATATTTATTTTGGTATATATATTTTCAAGAATGTGTGATTTGTTTGAAATTTGAATGAATTGAATGTAGGAGGTGTCAACATGCCATTCTGAGAATCGAGCGTTGTAGGGACCACCTCACAAGCTCGGTACTCATCACATGTCTCAGATCCAACATGAGGTATTTATTATTCATTTTTTAATTTATTAATTAATATGGTTTTGTGTTTATATTCTATTCATATACAGTTGCGGGAGAAAGGTGCACCGACTGATAAAATGTCGGTGTGGATGAGGACTCGTGATCGCAATGATCCAGAGGCTGTAGCATTGATAGTAAGTTCTTGTACTCATTACCAATACTTACATAAAATTTGTATATTAATATATGTATATATATTTAAATATTTCATAGGCTCAATTTAAAGTTGAGTTAGAACATCTTCCAGAGGACCATCAACAGCTTCCCATGCGAAGGGATGAGATCTTTCATCGCATTATTAGTCGGGATGGGCATGGATATAGTTTGACCTATGGAACAGGGATTCCTCGTTCTGTAGTGTCACACACTGCAGTTGTCAGTCCTGTTGTTGCTTAGATGACACAGTGATTGTCAGGTTTCAAGGCACGGTTGTGCGCTTCCGAGGAGGTAAATGCGCAATTGATCGCTGAGGTTAGAGCACTGCGGCAATATGTGTGTACAGGTGATGGTGCAGAGGATCAGACGACGTAGGTTTATACTATATTTATTTATTTATTTTATATTATTTTTTTTATGAAAATATTCATAATTTTTTTTTGTTTCAGGCCCCTGACCCACCTGATGGAGGTGGTAGTCATGACCACGCATGACACATCATATTCACGAGGTGTGTTTCTGTTTTTAATGGTGGGGTTGTTATTGATATTTAGGTTGGGTTTCTAGTGAGATTTTTTGTGATTTGGGGGTATCATGTGTGTTTTGGCCTGATGCAGTGTTTGTGTGCACGAATTGAGAAGTAACCATGAAACGAATTAATGATTTGGATATTTTTTTGTTCATTTAATTCTTCAATGTTTTCAGTTGCATGTTCTGTAATATTTTTGAAAAAACCATGTGATTCCTAATATAAACCATTAAACTTGTTTTTGATGAATGAGCTGAGGTTCACTATTTGTAGTCCCCAACCCACCCCGGACAGCTCTCTCTGCACCCCGTACAGCCCTCCCCGCACCCCGGACAGCCCGCCCTGCACCCCGAACAGCCCTCCCTGCACCCTGGACAGGCCCCCCCGCACCCCGGACAGCCCTCCCCGCACCCCGGACAGCCCCTCCCCGCACCCCGGACAGCCCCCCTGCACCCCGGACAGGCCCCCAGCACCCCGGACAGCCCCCCCGCACCCCGGACATCCCCCCTGCACCCCGGACATCCCCCCCCCCCCCCCGCACCCTGAACAGCCCTCCCCGCACCCCGAACAGCCCTCCCCGCACCCCGAACAGGCCCCCGCACCCCGGACAGCCCTCCCCGCACCCCGGACAGCCCTCCCCGCACCCCGGACAGCCCCCCTGCACCTCAGAAAGGCCCCCCGCACCCCAGACAACCCTCCCCTCACCCCGTACAGCCTCTCCCCGCACCCCAGACAACCCATCGGATGTGCGGTGCGCGTGGTACGACTGATTGTGTCGTTTTCAGCAGCTCGGTGCGCGCTAAAAGGGCGCGTTGGGGGGGGGTCAAAACCACCCGAACGACCTCGGAATTCCATGAAATCATACGACAACAGTTGTTGTGTGAATTGTGAAATGGTTGGGCAGACGGCATGTCAATCGGAGGTGTCGTTTGACCGCGGTGACCGAAAACGCGTTTTCGGAGTCATAAAACACCAAAACGGCGTGAGACGGTCGAATTCAGATCAAACGTGCTCCGAATGATCTGAAACCACACGAAAACAATAGTAATATTATTCGTGACATGTAGGAGGAGATGACACGCCCATCAGACGTGCGGTGCGCGCGGTACGACCGATTGTGTCGTTTTCAGCAGCTCGGCGCGCGCTAAAAGGGCACATTGGGGGGTCAAAACCACTCAAATGACCTCAGAATTCCATTAAATCGTATGACAACATCCGTTGTGTGAATTTTAAAATGGTCGGGTAGATGGCACGTCAATATAAGGTGTCGTTTGACCACGGTGACCAGAAACGCGTTTCTAGAGTCATAAAACACCAAAACGGCGTGAGACGGTCGAATTCGGATCAAACATGATTCAAATGACCTGAAACCACACAAAAACAATATTAATATTATTCTTAATGTGTAGGAGGAGACAACACGCCCATCAGACGTGCGGTGCGCGCGGTACGATCGACTGTGTCGTTTTCAGCAGCTCGGCGCGCGCTAAAAGGGCGCGTTGGGGGGTCAAAACCACCCGAACGACCTCAGAATGCCATGAAATCGTACAAAAATAGATTTTGTGTAAATTTTGAAATGTTCGAGTAGACGACACGTCAATAGGATGTGTATTTTGACCGCGGTGACTGGAAACGCGTTTCTAGAGTCATAAAACACCTAAACGGCGTGAGACGGTCGAATTCGGAGAAAACATGCTCTGAATGACCTGAAACCACACGAAAACAATAGGAATATTATTCGTGATGTGTATAAGGATACGACACTCCCATTGGACGTGCGGTGCGCGTGGTACAACTGATTGTGTCGTTTTCAGCAGCTCAGCGCGTGCTAAAAGGGCGCGTTGGGGGGTCAAAATCACCCGAACGACCTCGAAATGCCATGAAATCATACGAAAACAGCCGTTGTGAGAATTGTGAAATTTTTGAGTAGACGTCATGTCAATAGGAGGTGTCATTTGACCGCGATGACCGGAAACGCATTTTCGAAGTCATAAAACACCAAAACGGCGTGAGACGGTCGAATTCGGAGAAAACGTGCTCCGAATGACCTGAAACCACGTGAAAATAATAGGAATATTATTCGTTACGTGTAGGAGGAGACGGCACGTCCATAAGATGTACGGTGTGTGCGGTACGACCGATTGTGTCGTTTTCAGCAGCTCAGTGCGCGCTAAAAGGGCGCGTTGGGGGGTCAAAACCACCCGAACGATCTCGGAATGCCATGAAATCGTACGAAAATAGTCGTTGTGTGAATTGTGAAATGGTCGGGCAGACGGAACATCAATCAGAGGTGTTTTTTGACCGCAGTGACCAGAAACGCGTTTTCGGAGTCATAAAACACCAAAACGGCGTGAGACGGTCGAATTCGGAGAAAACATGCTCCGAATGACCTGAAACCACACGAAAACAATAGGAATATTATTCGTTATGTGTAGGAGGAGACGACACGCCCATCGAACATGCGGTGTGCGCGGTACGACCGATTGTGTCGTTTTCAGCAGCTCGGCGCGCGCTAAAAGGGCGCGTTGGGGGGTCAAAACCTCCCAAACGACTTCAGAATGCCATGAAATCATACGAAAACAGCTATTGTGTGAATTATGAAATGGTTGGGCAGACGACACATCAATCATAGGTGTAGTTTGACCGTAGTGACCGGAAACACGTTTCCGGAGTCATAAAACACCAAAAAGGCGTGAGACGGTCGAATTCGGAGCAAACATGCTCTGAATGACCTAAAACCACACTAAAACAATAGGAATATTATTCGTGACATGTAGGAGGAGACAACACGCCCATCGGACGTGCGGTGCGCGCGGTACGACTGATTGTGTCGTTTTCAGCAGCTCGACGCGCGCTAAAAGGGCACGTTGGGGGTCAAAACCACTCAAACGACCTCGGAATACTATGAAATCGTACAACAACAGCCGTTGTGTGAATTGTGAAATGGTCGGGCAGACGACACGTCAATCGGAGGTGTCGTTTGACCGCGGTGACCGGAAACGCATTTCCGGAGTCATAAAACACCAAAACGGCGTGAGACGATCAAATTTGGATCAAATGTGCTCTGAATGACCTGAAACCACACGAAAACTGTAGGAATATTATTCATGATGTGTAATAGTAGACGGAGCGCCCATCGGACGTGCGGTACGCGCGGTACGACCGATTGTGCCATTTTCAACAGCTCGGCGTGCGCTAAAAGGGCGCGTTGGGGGGTCAAAACCACCCGAATGACCTTGGAATGCCATGAAATCGTACGAAAACAGTCGTTGTGTGAATTGTGAAATGTTCGGGCAGACGGAACGTCAATTAGAGGTGTCATTTGACTGCGGTGACCGGAAACGCGTTTTCGGAGTCATAAAACATCAAGACGGTGTGAGACGGTCGAATTCGGAGCAAACGTGCTCCGAATAACCTAAAACCACACGAAAACAATAGGAATATTATTTGTGATGTGTAGGAGGAGACGAAACGCTCATCGGATATGCGGTGCACGCGGAGAACATTCCTTTTTAGACAACAAAACAATTTCACAAACTAAACCAAATAAGAAAAAAAATCCTGGAATGATAGTATTTCTTAAATTGGGGGTTTTAAATTATTATAGCACCATGATTTGATGTCAGATTTAATTTTATTATATGTATATAATAACTGAATAAATATGTCTAATTTACGTTTGTTTTGTTTTGTTGTTTTTTTGTCTTATTGTAGGTTTATTGAAGCAGAAGATTGAAATGGATGGACCTGCTCGGACCGTTGTAGCACGTTTATCATTTATTGTTTATGACGATCTTGATGTTTATATTGTTTTAAATTGTTTTCCATTTTTTATGTTTTTTACCTTTTTTTATCTCTGATTTTGCACCGTGAATTAAAAAAAACACAATTTGTACATTTCATTAAAAAAATGAAAATCCACAAAAAATACCACAAATTAACCCTAACACATTTTTATGTTGAGTTTTTAAAAAGATAAGTTTATATTGAAATAAAAAATTTATAAATGTGCTAGAATTTATATTTAAAATAGGCTCTCCATTAAGAGGTAGTAAAATTACCTTTTTAGAGAAATGCAAATTTTAAGCATAAAATTTGATTTATTATTACCATATGCTTAACAAACCTATTGGATGAATAAGAAAAATATTTTATTTAATATTATATATATATATATATATATATATTTCTTTCACTAATAACCTTAAATAAATGTATTTTATTTATTTTCTATTATAATAAAACACATTTTTAATCTTAAAAATATTTCATTTATATGCACTGTGAATTTTTTTTTTTAAAAAAAATTCCCAGACTAGCGACCGCCTGTGGCGGTCGCTATAGGCTGCCTTCTGGGTCAACATTAGCGACCGCCAATGGCGATCACTATAGGCCAGAATTTTGGCCACCTACAGCGACCGCCATTGGCGGTCGCTAATGTTAACCCGGAAGGCAGCCTAGAGCGACCGCCAGGTGGTCGCTGTAGGCCGAAATTTTGGCCACCTATAGCGACTGCCATTGGCGGTCGCTGGGTGGTCTCTAGAGGCCTATAGTGACCGTCAATGGCGGTCTCTATAGCCCGAATTTTTTGTAGTGGCACCACATTCTTTATAGTCATTACGGTCTATTGTTTCCTCCAGATATAAACTGCAATCTTTTAGACAAGTATAAACTTTATTAGTAGCAATTCCAAGATGCTTAATTAACTTCCATGCCATGTAATGATTTGAGGGAATATCTGCACCATCAAGAATCAAGTCCTTCAAAAATGTAAGAATATAATCAATGGAAGTATTATAAATACCATACATGGTTTTCCCATGATATAACCACATTAAAAATTTCAACTTGGTCATTTTAGTACATTCTTGATATACTGAAGTTATGGCATCATCCAATAAATTTTTCACTCTCTCAACATCATCGCCTTCATCATTTTCATCATGTGTACTGATATCATTGTCTTCTTGCACCGACATGCTATCTCTCTCGGAATGATGCACATATGGAAACCAATCAAATATCAAATTCTCCATGTCACTTTGTTCATTTCGTTTATGAACATTCGAAGATTGACTCGTCTCTCCATGGTGAAACCAATCGTTATAGTTTTCTTGAAATCCAAATTTCGTTAAATGGTAACTAACTTCTTCTCATCTTAACCATGGTCTTCCAACACAATTATAGCAGAGACACTGTATACAACCTCCATCTGACGCATTGTTAAATGCAAAATCTAAAAAATTCTCCAAATTACTTTGAAACTTGGTTGAAATCCGATCGGTACGATACATCCAACTTATATCCATTCTATAACAAGAAAAAAATATTATCGTTCAATCAACAATGTAAATCATATTTAAAAAATTCATTACAATCAATTTTATTATTAAATTAATCAAAGCATATTAGTAGCTAGAAAAACATATTTAAATTCCATGATTGAATAAGTAAGAAAAAGGAAAAAAGGTCTACCTTGAGATGTAAACTAAAGAAAAAAAGTTAAAAAAGACACCCCAAGTGGTCATTGATGGGGAATAAAAAAGAAAATTTCAATGTAAAATACTCCTTTATAGATATAGAGGCATTATACACATGGGAATAAAATTTTATTTTAATAATATCAATTTATAATTTTATAGATTATTTGGTAGGGGTTATTTGATGGGGAATAAAACATTCAATGAAAATAGAGTAGTTATAACTTTAATGTTTTGGAATTAATATTGAAAAAATGTTTCAAGGTATCCTATAAATTTTGTACAACATGATGCTTAAAAGATATACTTTTTATGGATTCTATTTAAACTTTTGAATATTTGTTCATATGGAAAAGATATTTTTTTTAAAATTGGCATCATGATATACTTGGGATTATTGAGAATCAATTTTTGGGGGTTTCAACCCCTTTAAAGGAATAAAAGTTAGAAACGTATTGTAAATTCTATATAGAAATCACATAACATGTTTGATATTCTTTAATAAGTCTATGGAAGGTGTGACCATCCTATTCATGATGAAAATGAATGCCTCGTCAATATACCATCCTGAAAATATTTGAGTTTTAATACTCAAAATCATCAAAATAAGAATAGAAAAGTTAAGGAGAAAGATTTAGTTGTTGAGGTTTCACCCAAAATATCCAAAGGGGAAAGTCCACGGATCTTGGATAGTGGATGTTCTGCTCACATGAGCTTTTTTTGTTTTGAAAATTCTCAAAACAAACCACAAGCCCAATTTATGTATCTCAATGGGTGTATATGCCATTATGCCTTGGGTTAGTCCATAAGGCTATCATCCCCTATCAACTATCTCAGGTCATACTACAATGTCATCATTCTCCACTTCCGAACTCCATTAATGCCTCAAGGCCTTCATTCCCTTCCATTTTTCATTCAAGACCCCACCATATTCATCATGAATCACATCTCAAATTCTCCCCCTATATAGGATTAATGAATTCATTAAGGATCCACTTTTAACTTTGATACAATATAGTATAAGTCTGCTATCCACACACATATATATATACCCAAGTCATAGTAAGGAAACTTTTTATCTATATAGAGGCATAAGCATATCATTTTAAAAGAATTATCATGGTCTGTACACACACGCATGAGTATTTCATATCATACATTTTTATATAATTCTCATAACATGGTAAGAACTTCTTGCATTCAACATATTTAAGCCCAGCATCAATGTTCACCACTTGAATCAATCTCACAAACCAAAAATCCATGGAAGCATCCCCAAATCACTACATGAGTATTCAAGGGTTATGATATATGATGAAGAACATGTTATGGGTTGGGATCATTTTAGACATATCCATCAAGATACTACAAAATTAAGAGATCTAGATGGATTTGAGAATGATCAGGAAAAACCATCTTTCCATATTTATTTTCCATGTAAATCTAGAAAGGATAACATTGGATATCATTGTAAATCCTAAACTTGGATACGAAAACTGAGATCTAGTTCTTTTACAAGGATAATAAATAATATCTAGCAATAATAAGAATAACAACAAACAAATGATAAATTATATTTAAATCTCTAGGACTGATATCTCTATATCAAATATAATTCCTCTCTGGAAAGAATTAATTCACCATGAAGTCTCATTAGAGTCCCTTGGTTTGATTACCCTGAGTTTAGAAGGAATAATAACTGTCTTTAGGGTGTTTTTGTGTCAAAATAATAATTTTCAAATGATTAAATTATATGTAAATGGTTTGGTTGCTTGGCTTACAAAATCATGCTCTAACCATGGGAAGTTCACTACCTATTCAAGTTACCCGCATGGTTTGGACACATGGTTTTGTAAACCTTATGACAATCATGATGTTGATTCTCTTTAGAGTTACATAGTTACCATGGAATTGTTTCCATGTTAGCTCTAAAAGTACCCCTACCATATATCACCCACTACTCCTCTCCAATAGGCTTCATAGTTATGTTGGGGGACTACACTATTCCCTCTAACCATTATCACCATTAAATTCTTCTACCCCCCCCCCCCAATCTCCCAAAATCTACCCAATAAATCACCCAATAAATGTAATAAATCAAATAAACTCTTAATAAAGGCTAAAAATAAGGCATAATGCACCTAGAAAGTGAGTGGTTGTTCCAATACCCCCCTCTAATGACTTTTTGACCTTAATATGTGTCTCTAGAGGTCTAAATCTAACAAGTAGGTCTAGTAATACTACACATATGATTCCTTATCCCATTTATCTTCTTTAATATGTATGTTCTTCCATAAAACCTTAACAAGAGGCTTCATCTTCCTTCATAGTTCCTTTATTCATCGATCAACAATCCATATTGGACCTTTCTCAAACGAATCATTTACCCCCAACACAACATTCTCAATATCAATTACATTTGAAGGATAATTATTGAAATTTATAAGTAGGAATGCATGGGAAACATCATCTATAATAGAAAACTGATGAATTTGATGATACCCGGAGGAGAGGGAGCTGAGAGGGGGGAGCGGGGACGTCGCCCGAGCTGGGGGCAGCGTGGCGAAGGCCGGGATGTTAAGGCGGAGGCGAAGTCTGGGAGGTCCAGGTCGAGAGCGGAGGCGGAGCCGGGAGGTAGGGTTGAAGTGGGGGGAGTGTGATGGAGGGTTGAAGTAGGGGGATCATGATGGATCCCGATACTTAGGGGCTGAATACCCACGGTTTTAATAAAACCGTGGGTATAGACCGTTAAAAATCATTTATCCCCACGGTTCTTTAAACCTTGGGCATAGATGCGTGGGGATAAACCCCATTTCCAGTAGTGTTATAATTTTTTTTTTATAAAATGTAGTTCATTTTTGAATTCAGAGCATCGATATTAGGTTAAGGTGGTTTTTGGGGATTTTTCTAAAAAAATTGAATTTTCAGTGAATAGTGAAAATACAGTTTTTAGTTTTGGGTGTTTAATGACATCATTAAGGATGTAATAATTATGTAATCATTCTGGTCAACTTATGAATAGTAATATAAGGTATTAGGTGTCCCAAGTGGCCAATACCATTGGAAAATACCATGGGAAATCCCATGGTTTTTCCAATAACACCGATGAGGTGTCCCTTGATAATTAATGATTTGTTCCCTCACTTCCCCTATAAATACCAAGCCTTTCCCTCATCCATTTCATTCCAAAATCCTTCTAAACTAAGTTGTGGTCTTTTTACCTCCCAAGGAGTCCTCCTAAGGTTCCCTCAAGCCTCCCAAGGTCCCGACCTTCAAGATTTTGAAGTTACTCTTCAAGGTAAGGGATCCTTTCACCCTCCTCTTTTAAGTCATGACTTCCTTTATGTTGTGCCTTCTAATTTTTATCTCTGTATGTTGAGGGTATATTCTTATATGTTCTCACTTCTGTCCATTTCATGTCTAATTATTGAGAGACGCTTTCCGCTCTCACCAATTTTTTTTCTAAATTTTTAAGTGACGTTGTTAGGCTGCCGAATTTCTCGTAAAAGAAATCGCATCTTCTCTTTTCTTTCATGTTTTCTTTTCATGTGGTATGTCATTCAAGTATCCATACCATGATCGTATTCAGTACCCATACTGTATTATGAATTATTTATGTGTGGGTGACCCTTGTCCCCTCTCTTTTCAATATTTTCTAAAACCATGTTATATAGCCGCTATGCTGCATAAATTTCGTCTCAAAATTTCTATCTATTTCTCTCAATAAATTCTATTGTTTATTTATGTGAATACCTAGACTTATTTCATTTCTATGGGTGTTCATAAATATATATAAATTATATATTTGATTCTAGAATTGACATACATAGAACTCTCACTCCCTTTCCATGGGTTATAATGACATAATGATCTTATGTTTAAGAACTTTTAAAACATCACAATTTTGAGATGAAACACATTTCTTTCATTATCTATGGTTTATTTATGAAATTTTTTATTATGATCTATGTGGCTCACATGAAAATAAATACATATTAAGGGTGTGCCCTGATATCACTCCAATGCATTAGGTAAAGAATTAATCTCTAGAGATGACAAGTTTCATGATACCTTGGTGAATAACCTTGGTAATTTTTATGACACCTTGGGGATGGACCTTGGTGATATGTTCATGAATGTCTAAATGTAATGTTGAAGCCACATATTCAAGTTATGATTCAAGTTCTTTTCATTATGATATGCATATTCTTTCATTGCTCTTATCTTTATGTTTTATTCAAGTTCGTATTGATATCACAAGTAAACTGATTCCCATGTTTACCCTTACTGGGCCTTCTACTCACCCTTTCATTTGAATGTATGTCTCCAGGTTATAAGATGCATTAATTTTACTTAGGATGAACTTATGATGAAGCCTTGCAAGTGGATTAGAAGAATGTTTTATGTTGTTTTCAAGTTTTATTATTCCTGATTTTCAAGACACTAGACTTTAAAGATCCTCTGTATATAAAATGTAATGAAAAGTTATGTATTAAAAAGGTGGGATTCCATAAAGACTTAGTTAATTTATGGAAACATGTATGATTTTATTGTGGATTTATGGTGATTTTGTATATTTATAAAAACGATTAGCATATTTTGGGGAGTATATGATTAGTGTATATACATTTTTGGTATATGACCTTATAAATGATTGATATTATTTTGTGATAATAGTTAGGTTGATCTTGAAAAAAATATGATCAAATATTTTGAATTTTTGGGCTTTAAATTTGGTCAAAAATATTTTGTAGGAGTCTTAAGGTTAAGTTAAACTTTGGGTGTTGTTTTTAAGGTTTTAGAGATTAATGTGTTATTTAATCATATGAAGATTTATCCATATTCGATAACTTGTGACAATTATTTTGGTTTTGGTAAATATTTAGAGATGGGATGAATGAATTGTATTTCTTTTATAGATATTATGATTTGTTAAAATTTAGTTTCAGTGCTTCAAGAATAAAAAATTCATCTTTAATATTCATTTATTGGATAATAGATGAAGTGAAAATTGATCGAAGCACAACCAAAGGATGAAATTGTGCTTATAAAATGGAAAGAAATCAAGTATATTTTCTTATGTTCATTATCTTTATAGTAAAATATTCTCTCTAATTTAAATAAATGAAATTAATTAATTTAATTTAAAATTAATATGTACATTATGTGTACCGACAAGGGACATAGCGTACACCCTTCTGGAAAGTCAAAAAAAATTGTCTGGAATTTAACATGGCATGTACTGGAGGCAACACGACATGTACCCCTCTACATGACCTGTATTGTCACTCGCATGGAATGTGACTACGCTCTGTATGGTCCTTAATGTGTATCGTATTCTTACATGACATGTAGTGTACATGGCATGTCATGTTATTACACGATGTGTTGTTCTGCGAGTCAAGTCGCGAGCCAGCGCATAACACACCATTAATATACACGACATGCACCACTGGCAATGCCCTTGAAGTACATGGTGTGTACGACCAGAATACATGATGCATAGTTCTAAAATAACATGAAAAATAATCAATTAAGAATTTTATACTCTGAAAACCTTATCACACAGTGCATACGCCATCTACACGTCGTGTGGTTTGGTTTAATGCTATAATTAATTTCCATTTCACATAATTAATTCACTCAGAGTATAGCATGGCTCAATGTGTACTCTACGTGAATGGGTACAAGTTACACAATGTGTACAACCTGTTACACATCGTGTACTCCATTCTGCGGTCGCCCGCATTACACACCCAGGGACTTGGTGTGTATTTCTTGCGAACATTTATGGGTTACATGGAGTGTATGCCATCTACATACCGTACAATATCATCTAGCTCATGTTACTCAGTTGATGGTCAATATGAGGCATGTAATTAATACATGTCATGAACTTTGACCACACGACTTCTGCGTTTCCCATGGGGTGAAATCATGTGAGTCACACGAAGTGTATGACAGTTACATGTCATGTAAATTGTCAAGTTGTGTGTCATCTAGCTCAGTCAATATCCAACGTGTAATGATGTCGCGTACTGTTCTCCCACACGGCATGTTGTGATTCCCACAACTTGTCCTGATGCAGTGAACATGGGTACACAATGTGTGATTTTTAATTACATATTGTGTAATTGTGTCTCCAGACCACAATCTTTAACAACTTCAAATGAGATCTTCAAGCATTCTTCGTATATTCTTGGCATGTTCTTTTTCATATGAAAGTGAACGGACATCTTATATCGACTTTCAAATTAAGAACAAATAAACCAGATATGAAAAACTAACAACAAATGCATAATTCAATCAATGATTAATAAATAATTATAAATTAATATGTGATCACTCTGATATCAATTGAAGGTTTGGGGGTATAATAGAAGCGGGCAGACTCATGGCCAACAATGGATTTTGTTGGTTTCTTCTAATAAATCCTCAGAACTTTCTAGAAATAACCCTAAAGGATTCGAAGATATAATCTTTTCACATATAGTTTATAATTAGTTTATAAATAATCAAGAATTGATTTAGTATTTCAATTCATTATTCATTGTCAAATCCGTTAAATCCGTTGACCACTCTTTATATATCATCACTGTGATGAAGGATCCAAGGGTAAAACCCCTCTAGTGGTAATCCACACGTGCTCCACAAACCTCAGAATGTCACAGAAGAATCGTCGAGTGCTAGTGTGGATGGTTATAATCATTTGTGTTGTTCTTCGTTGATCGCAACAAGAATCCCTTATGAGTTTGAAGGATTTTATCCAGTTCTCTTGTATTTTTAAGAGGGAGGAAGAGGATCGATGCTCTTCGTTCTTGAGAGTGTTCTAGAGAAAAGTTTTCTCTAATTCTCAAGATAATTCTCTATAGAATATTTGTTCTACCCAACAAAATTTAACCTATAAATAATATAATTGGGTTTAATACTTAGGTCGGGGAATAAGTTATTGCACAGAGACCCATAACCATTCTCTCAATTCTAAGTGAACCCCACGTCAAATAATAATAATAATAATATCACTTCTTTAATGTGCACAAAACTCACAGATAATTTTAATATAATTTTTTAAATAAATAAATTAATATTTATTTAAATGATATTAAATTTATCATTTTTTGGACTCTTAACTCGAACCGTCAATCCTCATCAGAATTTATTGAACCTTGAATATTAAATAAATAAATATTACTGTATTATTTGTTCAATAAAGAAAAATGTGATCAACGTAACTTAAATAATTATTATTCCTTATAACTTGAGAATAATATTTATTATAATATTAAATTCAAATAGAAGTTAATTGTGGTTCTAGATACACTTATCGTGTGACCCTCTATACCTATTTTTCAGTGGAATTAGACTAACTCTCCTAAAGTCCAAGATTAGTGTTCAATAACATGTCAAGACACTCGTAGAGAAATTCATTAATGTCGCAATGATAATAACCTCCTATGAATGTTTATTGTGTAGTATAATCCTTTTATCTCGATATCTTATCAAGCACATTGCATCACATGCGTCATCAACCTATATGTTTGATATATATTTCTTTGAATTTCCTAGAATGAACTCGTTGATAAAACCCCCATGACCATTGACTTAATCAAATGGTTCAATTTCAATCAAAGGGTCTGAAATATCTATTTATGTTAACTAAAAAGGGACAAATCCTTTATTGACTTATTCATTAATGTTATGTCACTCGTGACACACCCAATATATCATACCTCACCACGATCATAGGTTGTCATGATTTTCATCAATACATATAAGTACACAACTCATGATATACGTTAATAATAATCTCAAGTTTAAAAATCAATACACACGTTCATAGTTGAGAACATCTAATGACACAAAAAACATGTAGAATTTCTATGAGAAAGTATGTTCTCATAACCTATTCCCTTAAAGATTACCAAATGCGAACTTCATGAGAAGAAATCTCAGTATTTTATGAGTCCCCTACACCTGATAATCAACGTCATTTGTGTCATGTTAAATATATATTATCTAACCATAGAATATATTTAAGAATATTATCAGAGCACTTTTGGGTTTTCATCATAATGGGGGGCTGTTATGACCTTTCAATGTGACAAATACCCTAATGACATTATCACATTAAAATAATGCAAAAGAATACACATCATGTGATGAGATGTTTATTGATATTTAAGATCATGAATATACAGGTAATTGAAAGTACGAAGTAATTGGTTTCAGGGCATCAACTTCAACATATACAACAAAACAACATATCTTTCAACTATGGGATTCCTACAACTAATACACCATCAAATTTAAAAAAAATGAAAATTTGAGAACCATGTGTTGGGTGTCATATAAATTAACTTATAAAAGGGGGATCAGGCATCAGTGGAGCAATGATGAGAGGGTAGTGATAAGTGAGAGATCCTCATACGAGAAGTGTAGGCAATTTGGGACTTAGGGTTACCGAATGAGAGGGAGACATTAGTCGAATGAGGAAGGGGCAACAAATTTATTAATCGAGGACTTCAATTTTAATTTTTTAAAGGGACATTTAATGTCGATTAAGTTTATAAGCAATGTTAAAAAACCATTTTCCATGTCGGTTATCAAATAACCGGTGCGAAAAACAACCCATCAGAGTTTACCACGTCACTCGTTTAATTACCGTTGTTGAAAATATTTTCGATATCAATTATTAAATAATCATCATGGAAAATGCGACATTATAAATATTTTTTTACTAGTGTTGTATAAACAAGTGAATGCATGTTTTAATAAATAAAATTGCATGATACTCCTATACAGGTGTGTGTGTATTTAAACATGCATTATTCATCAATTTAAAAGGGGTGACGTAAATTCAATGATTTATCAATTTTAAATTATCTGAACCAAGCACATAAATTAAACAATTTTTCCACTGAAAGAAAATATTGAAAAATAACAACACCATGACAACAGATGCTCATTAACCGGGTATTCAATGATATTCGACCTGATTTAAGGATTTAGACAACGCTTCATGGAATCTTGTAGGATTATGATATTTAATTAATCCCCATTTAATTAAAACAATCATCATAAAACAATCATCATAAAACAATCATCAACAGATGCTCATTAACCGGGTATCCATGACCACGCTTCATGGATAATTATCACAAGATAGCATAAATCCGAATTTGATTAAAACAATCATCATAAATTCATTAACTATATATTTTAGAATGAAAATAAAATTATAAAATATATTTACTTATTTTAGATTTAGTTTATATTAAATTTATAAACGAAGTATTAAATTTAAAATTTATAACGATACATTTAAATGGATTGGAGTAGTAAAATATATCATAAAAATTATTAAAAAAACCGGATCGGGCGGGACCTATCTACCCGGTCTGAACCCGCAGAAGTCCGGCCTGGCACGTTGCGGCAAGTGTATATAGCTTCGACCACCGCCTTTCTGTGGAAGCTGTTTATGATCTGCGAGTCTGAAACGCGTTTGATCTCATTTGACCGGGCTGCAATATATCGCAATTTTTGCATCCTCGGCCGTGAAGTTGAGGTGCGAGGAAAGTAAATGGCATCATCAGATGACGAACTTGAGTCCTTGCCACACTCCGTGTCAGATTTCCATTTTGAAGACGAAGGTCGTGAGCCTACTTCCCTTTCTGTCTTGCCGCTATACTGGAGCGAGGATGAGTTTTCAGACGGTGAGAGGAAGGAGATATTCCTGAGTGGTGTTGCCGACGATGGGCTTCAGAAAATATACAAGCCAGTTTCTGCGTGGAAGTTCAATCTTTCTGAACACATGCCTCAGATATTTGTGCTATTCAAAGGAAACAACTGGATCAAGCTTCAAAAGCCTAGGAAGGGTTATGCGGAAGAAATTAGGGCAATATTGATAACAATTTCTGCCCTTCACTATCTGAAGAACAACCCCGAAGCGTCCCAAGTTCACCTTTGGGACCATTTGGCAAAAACATTCAGGTGTCATTTTCTCCAACGAACTTTGCACATTTTTCATTTTGTTAGATTTTGTATAATTTTATCTGTTTGATGTGATTTGCAGCACCTATGAGGCAGGGCCCTCTCAAGATGACCTGGAGGATCAATTGTCATTAATCAATGAGTCAGTGAAAAGGGATGAAACCTTGAGGAAATCCAAGGTACTTTATTTTGTCTTTCAACTTTACATGCCAATTATTTTTGTATTGGTTTTGTATTGTTCCCTATTTAACTGCTTGTTTTGGATCAGTTTTTGCTCTCTTTTCTGGAAGAGAGACCCCAAAAGAGGAAGGCTGCTAGCAAGGTTGCGCTTCTTATCTTTTGTTTTACTTTTCCATAAGTTATTTTAGGCCTTACCTTTTTTTGTTCAGTTTTTTTTGTCTGAGTTAGTGAATTGTTGGGTGGTTAGGTTGCTGAAATTTCCACAAAACGTGCTTTTATAGTCGATGATGATGAGATGGATGTTGCTGATGATGCATCCGATGAAGAGGATGATCTCTTTGGTTCCATTTGTGCCATATGTGACAATGGTGGTGAACTAGTATGGTATGCATGACCGCATGGCATGATTTATTTTAGTTTTTTTTATCTGTCTTACTCATGAGCTTTGTTTCCATGTTTTATAATTATATTTGTATTTCATAATGCGTGGCAATGCACCAACCAACTGAGCTGTGTTGTTTCATAGGTGTTAAAGACTGAAATGATTGACCCATAGTACAACAATAAATACATGATAATAAATAATGTGCAAAAATTGTGAAAAATAAATAACATTGAATGCAACATGCTGCTCACATATCTGTGAGGTCGTTCGGGGATCTGATTGAGAACCAATCATATTTCCATATATCATTTTTATCTGTCAACCCATGCTGCTCACATATCTGTGAGGTCGTTCGGGGATCTGCACTATTTGGACCTTTCAACTGCTTTTGTTAAAAAATCTGTCAGGTTTTATTTAGTGTGGATTTTCTGCATGTTTGCATTTTCTTCCTCCACTTCTCAATCAAGGTGATACCGTACTCCAATGTGTTTCGTTCTAGAATGAAAAGATGGATTCTTTGTAACATGCAAGACATTCTGGGTGTTACAACATGATGAATCTTCTCTTATCTGTGTCTGAGCTCCTCCAATAATCTTCTTATCCAAATTATTGTCTATTTGCAAGCTTGTGTAGCTGCTATGTGTTCTGCCTAGCTGTGGATAAGGCCACAATTGATTGCAACTTTGAAGTCCATCTCACAGCTTCCTTTGTGAGAGTAAACACATAACAAATAGTTGATTTCCTTATGTAGAATCAACATCTGAGGTCTCCTTGTATCTTAGTCAGTGTTGTCAAAGGCGGGTGCTTTGCCTTGCCACTGATGAGGCAAGGCGACCTCGCTGAGGCATGCCAAAGGCGCGCGCCTCGCGCGCCATTCCAACAGGCGCTAAGTCACTAGGCGTGAATGTGGCGTGCCCCCCTAGAAAACCAGGATTCTTGTGTCAAAAAGTGGCGATAGGAAAGTGGGTTGGGGCTCGTTGGTCAAAAGAAACATTAAACACATCATTTAGTGAAATAACAATAAAAAAATACAGCAAGACTCCAAAAAAAAATACAACTCATTGGAAGCAGTAGCAGTAGCACAGCCTGTGCGCACGCTCCATTCGAAGCAGCAACACAGCCTGTGCGCGCGCTCCATTCGAAGCTCAGCAACACAGCCTGTGTAGGCCGCACACTCCATTCAAAGCAGGAGCAGATGCATAGTCTCTAGGCAGCAACAACATCTGGCGACGCAGGCAGCAGCACCGACTCCCTTTCTTCTCCGCTCTTCTATTATTTATTCTTTATTTTTATTCCACATCTTCTGTTCTTAACATCTGTTTCTGTTTTCCTCTATTTTCTTTTGTCTATTCCCGTGTCACTTCCATTTCCCCTCCCTTTTCCTCAGAACTCTAGGACTCTCTATAAATGTTTGGTTAAAAACTATTAGCATGTAATTTAATTTGTATTATTTTGATTGAATTTAAGTTTTTTTTTTTAATTTAAAATATTGTTGAAAACTGTGTATATTAATTATGTCACGGGATGCGCCGTAGTTTCATGAGGTGCTCCGCCTCGTGCTGCATCCCCTAACGGCCTTTGCGCTTTATTGCGCCTTGCGCCGCACGCCTTTGACAACTACGATCTCAGTATCTTCTCCGTTGTGTTGTACTGCTCCCGTTCTGGATTTGCCATGTACTAACTAACTGCTCCCGCTGTATGTGTAATGTCTGGTTTAGTACGAACCGTAGTGAACATAAGACTCCCCACTGCCAATGCATACAATACTTTAGACATCTTCATCCTCGCTTCACTGCCATGACTCTCATCTTAGAGGATAACTTGAAATTAATGAGAAGAGGGATAAAGATTGACTGAAGCGTTTCAAGATTTTCCTCAAGTAATTCTTCTGAGATAGTCAAATCCTTTCATTATTTTTGTTTTGGTAAATCCGTTGTGTCTTCATCTGTTGGATTTAATCATTTCTGGGGGCCTGTAACCAACATGCCTTCCACACACTACCGAAGAATGATAAAATCATTACTAGTTGAACCCTTGAAATATGCACGGGGTTTGAATGAAGTCTGTTGTATTAAAGTCTCATGATGTACTAACATCTTAGCAACTACTTGAGATCATACAATGATTTGTTTAACCTACAAACCAAGTTCTCATTGCTTTTTTTCTAGCAAAACCTCCTGGTTGGAGCATATGAATTTCATTATCAAAATCATCATGGAGAAAAACCGTTTTTACATCTAACTGCTCTTAATGTAAACGGTATGTAGCACACATCGCCATAACTACCTGATTAATCATAAGTCTAGCAGCAGGAGAAAACATTTCATCGAAATCAATACCTTTCTTCTGAGCATAGCCTTTGATTACCTGTCTTGCACGATATTGTTCGTCTGTGACCCTTTCCACCCGTTTGATCTTGAAAACCCGCTTGTTTTCGATGGTCTTCCTTTGTTGAGGTAATGAAACAAGATCCCAAGTCTTGTTCTAAGGGGTTCAAGTTCCTCTTCATCACTGCCATCCATGGGGATATGAACTTTGGGCCGCCTCTACAAAAGATGGCTCGCCAGCCTCTATCAGTAAGTAGTACACAACTTTGTTCTCAGTGACATAATTTGAGTGCCATATTAGTGTTCTTTTCTCTCAAGTTGACCGTTGTAGTCTCAACTCAACTGGTTCTTGATCATCGTGCCCTGGTAATGTTTCAGAGGAAATTGATTCTTCCTTCGGTTCATTCTCTATCTCGATTGTTGTAGTTTATGAATTATCTCTCTCAATGTCCTCATTAATCATCATTTGCACCTTGTTTTATTTTTTTGTAGAAAATGATGTTCCTGCCGATAATAAGTTTGTGGGCAGCGGGTCCCACAAACGATACCCATCAACACCATCAGTGTATTCTAAGAAGATGCATTTTCTGGATCTTGAATCCAACTTCGATCTTCCCTAGTCATTAAACAACGTATATACGAGACTTTCAAAAGTTTGTAATTGAGAATAGTTAGTGGGTATTGGTCTATATCTCCAACGGTGTTTTCAAGTCAATCTCCACTGAAGGAGATTAATTGGTTACATAACAGACGGTCTTCATAACATGCGGTCTTCATTGTTTCTATCTAGAACGTCTTGACACTTCCTGGAGTCTTTAACATCATCATTGTTCTATCTAACAAGGTTCTGTTCATTTGCTTTGCCACTCCATTCTGCGGAGGAGTGTATGTCACCATAAACTGTCTCCATAGTTTTCAATCTCGGATCGCGGCGCGACGTGGTGGGGTCCCATAGCGGGATAGCGGCGACACGGATCGCGTCGTGACTGCTTTTTTATCCAATCACGGGGCAATTAAATTATAGAATTTTAAAAACATATATGTTGAAAAATTAGACACAAAACATAAAAAGTAAAAACACATTCAAATTCATAATTAAAAACATTCATAAATTCATCATAACACATCAAACACATGTCCCATCCAATTATTCATAAACAACAACCATGAGAACATCCAAAGTTCAATTCAACCATCTTCTTCATTTTCAAGATCTTCCATTTTTTTTTATTCACCTTCACTTTCACTATCATCACTTTTATATCATTCGCTTCCCCATCATCATCATCATATGATTCATGTTCATTGTCTTCTTCTTCTTTTTCAATAACCATACTTGTTTTTCCTTTAGAGCTTGAACTTGAAGCATGGGTAATTCCTCCTCCTTTTGTTTTCCTCCTTGTATAATGAAAAGGTTCACTGACCCCACAAGCTTCCTCAACTAATCTCCAAGTCATGGTGTTGTCATCCTCAAAGTTTGGTTGTATTTGATGAACACCAAGTCTTGCAACCTTTGATGATCTAGCCGACTTCTCTTTCTAGAATGTACCTGTTTTATGAAAATTAAAAAAATATTGGTATCACTAATGAAGTTTAAGATTAAATGAAACTTGAAAGCGAGTTTAGAATTGATACTAAGTTACTTACATGCTCAAAGGCACTCCAATTTCTCTCGCATTCCGATGAGCTACATGTCAAGCTCAAAACTTTGATGGCAATTGTCATCAAAGATGACATTCCTCCATAATTCTCCCACCATTCAGCTGCGATTATTATTTATTAGCATTGTTTTGTAATGATCTAAAATTAAGGATCATGTAATGTAATTAAATAATCAAGACAAAAATAAACTCTTACCAGGAGCTATTGTACTCCGTTGTCGCATGCAACCTTTCCCACCAAAGAGGCCTTGTGTGCTTCTATATGTTGCCAATTCTAAACAAGCCTTATCTTCCTCATCAGGGCTAGGAGACAATCTCTCTATACAATCATATAAGTCTTTCATCACCTCTGCATCTCTTTTAATACTTTGATTTCCATAGAAAAATTGAAGATTCAAATAATAACCCGCCGCATGCAATGGATGATGCAATTGAGAATTTCATCTTTCATCAATTATCTCAAATATATCCTTATACTTGGTTTCATCATTCTAGAAAATCTTCTGAATGATCTCTTTTGTCTTGTCCATAGCCTCAGAAATGAAACCCATTGTGAGTTTCTTCTCATTATCAACCAATCTAAGAACTTCTACAAGAGGTCCCATAGCCTTGAGTCTATAAACATCATCATTTCAAAATGATGACATCAACACAGTGTCGGCAACATGCTTTCCTTTTGTTTCTTTTGAATTTTTGGATCTCAACCGCTCTTCAGAAGTGAACATCTTTCTGAGATTATTTTTTTGCAAATACAACCTTTGTAAAGTTAAAAAGGTTGTAGCAAACCGAGTGACTCCATATCTCACCAACTCAGTTTTATTGGTGAACCTCCTCATAATGTTCAATGTCAATGAGTGGTTGTAGATAAAAGCCACAAACTTAATGCCTCTTTCTATAACCCTCTTCACCCTACTAAGCTTGCCAATGTTTTCCAAAATTAAATCAAGACAATGTGCGGCACATGGAGTCAAAAATAAGTGTTTCCTCTTAGCCATTGACAACTTGCCTAAAATCATACAAAATCAATAACAAACAATTAAAAGTTTAAGCTGTTAGCTGAATTGATAATATTAAAATGAAATGGAAGCACTTTTAAAAATTAAAAAAACAAAAGTTTTTTATTACCGACTAACTTGAAATTGCTTTTATTGTCCGTAACTACTTGCACAACCTTTGATTCTCCGATCTCTTACACAAAATCATTCAATAATTTAAAAACCGCTTCTCCTGTTTCCATATAATTTGATGCATTAACACTTTTTACAAACATTGAACCGGTTGGACAATTTACCAAGAAATTGATCAAGGTTCTTCCTTTCTTGTCCGTCCAACCATCAGACATGATTGAGCAGCCATAGTTTTCTCGTTCAATTTCACGGCCCTTCAACAATTCCTTTGTATACTCTTAACTCCTTTTTAAGAAGAGGAACTCTGCACTCATGATAGCTTGAAACTTTCAAGTGTGGTCCATATTGTCCAATTGCTTCCACCATCATCTTAAAGCTTCTTGATTGAACAACATTAAAAGCAATTCCATTTGTGCAAAGGAATCGCTCTATGTATTGCACCGTTTGATCTCTTAATTGCTTGTTATAAGCATCTTTAATGCTTGTTTGCTTTGCATCCTTGACTACTCTTGCTGGATCTTCCATGAACATTTCATCAAGTGACCCTTTCACATTTTTCACTTCGTTGGGACATGATGAGGCACTTGATGCATAGCTTCCTTTTGTTCATCTCTCGACATCATGAATTTCTTCAAGCTCTTCCTCCATATCCTCATCAATATCATGAATATCACTCATATATGCTGATTTGTCAGTTTTTTTCTTTGTTTGCGTTGCAAGAAGCTTGTCTTTCACTTCTTGAGTAGTCTTTCTACACTTCTGAACATTTCCCGACAATCCCATTTGATGTTTTTTGGCTCGAGTAATGCCACTATTGGTCACCATCATGCAAAAGTCACATGTGACTTTCTTTTTATTGTTGATGTCTCTTAAAGAATTCCACTGCCAAGCAATATCTAAATTTTTTCCTTGGGCTTAGCCAATGGTGGAAAAGATTGTACCGTTGTAGCATCAGTTGGTGCAATAGATGAAGCCATAGGTAGAGAAGGCAAGACAGAAATAGTAAAAAGAAGGGTTTAAGATACTTGTTTGACACAAATAACAAACAAAAAATAGATGTTTGGATCACCGAAAAAAAAGGTGGCTGAGCGCGCAACAGTGATAGGAGGAAGGAAGAGGAGCAGCATCTGGAAGAGGAGTCGCGCCTGAAAAAAAGAAAGGTGGCTGTTGCGCACAGCAGTGACAGAAGGAAGAGGAGCCGTGCCTCGAAGAGGAGCCCCACCTAGAAGAGGAGCAGTGAAGGAGCCGCACAGCAGTGACATGGCCTGAAAAAAAAACGGCTGTGTACAGCAAGGGGGCGGCGTCGCTGCATTGGGAGGAAAAAAAACAGGTGTACAACAGGGGGGGCGTTGCTGCACTGGGAGGAGGAAACAAGAAGGGTTTACATTAGGCGAGCTGGGTTGGACCGGTTACGAGGCAAAAAAAAAAACCCGACGCCAAAAGAAGTCGCGGCCGCACCGGCCGAGATTGCGGCGGAAGCACGACGACCGCGATAGCGGGTGGCGCGGCGCGATCGCGTTCTGCCCGCGATCAACCCGCCAGAAGTGGCTGGGCGCCGCTCTGCACCGCGACGGCACGATCGCGGTCGCGACGACGCGATTTGAAAACTATGACAATCTCTCGATGTCTTCTCGTTGACAAATAATATCAAACACCTCACTTGTATGTTCTCTACTATTGTCGGTCCTCAAACACTTTATTTTCTTTTTCATATTCAAGCTCCTTCCGTCAATGAATGATACAAAGTATTGTGCTTCTCCCAGTGATACGATTATTGCTTTCCAAACGTTGGAATGGATCAAATCTAGGATCTCTTTGCTCTTTGTCGTTGATGTTCCGAACTTCAATCTACGCCGTTTGCTCAAAATACAATGCTCACAAAATGGTAAAGATACCTTTGTAACCCTATGCATCAACTATTTTTTTTGACCAAGCTTCAGATTCTATGATGTCGTCAATGCTTTTGTCGAGGTAGTTGATGCGTTAACCATTTCTGTCTCTTTGTATGTTTCATCCACAAACACATACAAGTTCTTTGAGATCTTCTCCGCCTTCATCACCATAAACGCGCCCTTCACAATTTTCATTACCCTTTTCTTGGTGTGAGTCTTGCACCAGATGTCGTCAAATTATCCCCAAGACTATATTCTTCTTTAGGCCCTTCATATGGCGTATTCCTTGGATGATTCAAATCATGTTACCGACTTCAACGATTTTCAAGCTGTGATCATTTCCCATGTACACAAGTCCTTCGGCGTTAGGTTCATACCGATCAAACCATTTCCTTTGAGACGTTATGTGATATGTTGTTTCTGAGTTGATTATCCACGTGTCTTTGTGATGCTGTCTACCCCCAACAACTATCGCCGCTTCACTGACTAATATCACCGTTGTTAGAAGTATTCACCGCATTTTCTTGAGAGTTCTTTCCACTACTCTTTTTATTCTAACAATCCTTCTTGAAATGACCCTTCTCGCCGTAATTGTAGTGTTGTAGTGACATTCTTCCTTTGCTCCTTGATTTGGATTTTCCTTGATTCTGATTCCCATTAAAACCAAGCTCCATCGTCTTTCTCTCTTCATTGATTGAGCCTTCGCCTGGTGTGAAGTTCTTTGCCTGTTCTCCTTGTTCTTGTGCTGACTTCCACTTCAAAAACCGCAACTGTAATGTCATTGAAGAGCAACATATTTGTCAGAATATTGTTGGTGAAGCTGATAATGAGTTGATCATATGAATCTTGCAAATGTTGGAGCAGAATCTCCGCATGTTCAGTACCCTCTACTTGGTAACCCAATGCAGTGAGCCACGTGAAGTGTATTCAGAGTGTTGATGTGGTTAATCATTGATGATGACTCTGCCTTTCGAAGAGTGTATAACTTCAGTTTCAAGAAAATTTTGTTATAAATTGATTTGTCCTCATATAGCTTCGTTAAAGTATCCGTCTGTCCCTTTTTTCACAATACTTGATAGGACTCCATTTGTTAAAGCCAAATGGATGGTGACGATAACATTTCCGTTCATGTTGTTCCATTTCTTCTTTGTGACGCCCGTTGGTTTTTCGTTAATTGGCAGCAGACAATCATCCTTCTGCAGAATCCCTTGCATCTCCATCTTTCACTATGGAAAATTATTTTTGTTGAATATTTCGAATTCAAATTTCACCTTCATCTGGACACATCGTCAGTCCAAAACCTCCACTATGTATTTAATAATCTCAATATTTTTTTTTCTGATGTGAAAGATCAACCGAGACACAATCACATACTCAAATTTATGAGAATTGTTAATATCCAAAAATATTAGAATCTCGCTCTGATACCATTTGTTGAGATCAAAATGATTAGTTTACAACGCAACAGTAAAGACATGATAATAAATAAAGTGAAAAAATTGTGGAAAATAAATGACTTTGAATGTAATGTGGAAAACCCCTCAAAATGGTACAGGGTAAAAAATCACCAGTAAATATAAGTATCTTTATGGTAAATGTGGCGTGTAAGGTGATTTGGTCCGAGAAAAACGGGTTATTAAGAGATGATAGAATTTAGGATACCCACCAAAAATGTAATCCAATCCATAGAGAAGTACTGGAAAATACAACATTTTTTTTTACTTGACCAAGGCAAAAACAAAGGGTACACTACACTAATTAATAAGGTTGATTCAGTAGCAATTAATACAAAAGCAGCCAATTGGAAAACAATAGTCATTATCCTCCAACGCGATCAACAAATAATTTGACCCCCAATTTTGGCTAAAAAAAAATCAAATAAATTTAAATAAATGCTCTAACCAAGTTAAGATAAAAAAAATTCCTTATACCCTAATAATTTTTTTTAATTTAATTTATTTTCTTATTTTTTAAAAAGACGCTATGGTGAAATAGGTATACATGCTGCCCCAAGACAAGGAACTTAGCCTGAATAGTCGTGACAAATGACAATTCATTCCAAATATCAAATGGAATATTATGATTCTATTTCAAATAAAGAGGGGGTGGATGTAGCCAAGTGGATCAAGGCAGTGGATCCACACACTCACTATTACAAGGAGAATATACGCATTAAATTCTCTCTTGAATAAGCGGAGAAACACTTCTTACAAAATACCACTCAAATGAGGGGGGAGTGCCTCCTTTTATAGGCGACTTGGAAACGAGCGGGGGAGTGCCTCCTTTTATAGGCGACTTGGACCTTGTCCGGCTCTTCCTCCGCTCCTCTTGATGGTGGGTTTGGCTGCCCCCCTCCCCCCCACACACACACCCACACCCACACCCACATCCACACCCACACCCACACCATTGAGGGGGGCGGTGCTGTCCATGAATAATCACAGTAGGTGATGGCTGAAAATCTGTAGAAAGAATGGGTGGCTACAGGCTGTCGGCAGCTTCCATTGGAAATAAGGATTTTAACAGAAAATGACGCTGAGTAGACAAGCAGGCAACAAAGGCAGAGATTCTACTTCAATAAATCTGATGCTAAGTAGAAAATATACAGGAGAGGTAATTATATGTGGTATGGATGCAATGGTAACAAATAATTTTTTTCAAATAATCTCATCCAAAGCATCTAGGTCTTCTCTGCTTAGCTCACAACAAACCAAAAGTTTTATTGGCTGAAGTCAGGTAGAAATTTTCAACTCACCTACATCACTTTTTAATGATTCTAGTAATAAATATGATTACAAACACTCCTGTATTTTTTTTTCATTTGATTGAGCACCAAACCTTTTGCGATGTCCTTACTTTTTGTACAAACCCTAGAAGGAACCCCACATTTCTCCAGTAGTGAGCACTTGAGAATGCAACAATGAAAAATGAATGGATGATTTACATTCAACCACCCAACTCCAATGATTCCTCACAAAGGGTACAACTGGAATAGATTGATCAGGAATGCTCAATCTCGAGTACATTGTTGAGGAATGCTTTGCAGAATTTATCACGGCACCTTTCCTAGTTTGTAGGTTTTGAAACAATCTCAGGTACCAATTAAAAATCATTCTTATTACTACTTGCGTTCCAAAATAAGTAAAAATAACCATTTCCCAAGAATTAAGGAAATTGGCTAAAAGTGGGTTGACACATTGAATTTATTGTAAATTTCAATGCATTCTCAAAAATACCCTTAGTTCAACATTTACACAATAATTACATTCATTTTTCATATATTTTGGATCATGAAAACCCCTTTTTTCCTTTATGAATGGAGGTGGTATTTAATAAAGTGATTCATTGTATTTGAAGGAAAGATAATAATTTAATGATATTAAAAGAAAACTAATTAGGCACTTACATGTGTTAATTGCCTACCCTAAATAGATTTGATTAATAATATTAGTAATTTGGGGGTTCAGGTTTCATTGAGCATCAGTTTAACCGAATCAATTTGACTCGTATGACTTTATCTAATGACCGAATTCCCTAAATCCATATTATTTTGTCTTGAGATATGATCCATTTATTCCTGGTAATCTTTAATATACTTATGATTTCAGGCAATAATTACCACTCTATGATTGATGGAATTCATTATATTATTTTAGCTGGTTGACATGGATAAATATAATGTGCTACATTGGTCATTTCTTATTTCAAGGGTTACAATCCTTGGTCTGATATTTCCCTGGTCTGATCACGCTGTTTGCCTTCCAGCTGAATTATGAAATGTCAGGCCATACGAGTATTGGTCAACTTAGCGCAAAGATTAATAGTTGGGAAGGACTTGTTAAAATTCATAAATTCTATTGACTTGGGAAAAATCTCATTTATATCTCCACATCCCCAGATTAGGGTCTAGGCACGTATGATCATGACACTCCTACACTTGAAATTGGATACATCAGGAGAGAGAGTAGATGACTCATTGGAGCTCAAATCCTTGATCCCCTCTTTTGATCTGTGTTCTTCATTGGTTCCCTATGGTGGGCTTTCTTGTGGATCCTATTGCTAGTGTCAACCTTTTCCTTTTAAACGAGGATAAAATTAGGGTTTATGGGCCATCATATGACTTCTTAAACAATGGTGGTCTGATCGTGTTCTAAAATCTTCTGTATAGCAGATTTTGAAAACACACAATCAGACCATACAATTGAAGTCATGAAGGCCCATAAACACTAATTTCACCCTCACTTAAAAAGAAAGGGTTGACACTAGCAATGGAAGCCACGAGAAAATCTAACATGGGAAACCTGTAACGTGTATTTTCCAGATTTGTTGACTCGAACGCCTAAACGACTTGCAACACGCTGTGGTTACAACACGTTGGCCGTTTTGCCTCAACACATTGAGCATCACGCCTGTAGTCTTCTTTTGTAGGCCATTTTGCACAGGTAGACTTCCTCTGAACCACGACCTCCAACACACCCAAACATGGTCGTAGCGTGACTCCCCGTGTTTCATAGATGGATGCTCAAATCACAACGCCCTGCTCCACGCTCGTAGCATGACTCCCCATGTTTCACTGGCAGACGCCCAAATCACCACACCCTACTCCACGCCTCTAGCTTGACTCCCTGTGTCTCACAGGTGGAATAATAATAATAATAGAAGACTAGTATAGTTTCCTACGACTATAACATTTTGGTGATTTCATTGAGAGAGTTTGACGCCGTAGGATTAGGATTTTATAGCTTTTGAATGCCACTTCAAATGGAGACCAGAGTGGTTTCAATTGAGTCGGTTATGAACTACTTGATGCAGACATGGGAACAAATGGAGTTGAAATTAATAGGCGCACTATGGTTAGCAGAGCTGCAACGAGTCCAGGAAAGTCATATGATGGAGTTTCAGACATCTTTAGATGCCCTTACGAAGCAGGTGCCTGAGCAAATGTAGAAGTTCGTGGAGATTTCTATCCGGCAGACCGATCCAGAACGGAAGAAGCAAGCTGCGAATGAGCTGAAAACTTTAAAGACATTTTGTCCTGAGTAGAAGGGGATAGGCGCAGAGCAAATTGAGTCAAATCCTTTATGACTCGACGAGGTAGGTATCGAACCAAGTGTAAATTCAGGCAGAATTTTGCAAGTGTGGAACTTAGTTCGAAGCCACATTTGGACTACTATACCACTGAAGGAGGAGACGAGATGCGACCTGAGTTGAGTGCTTTGGCTAGGCGAGTGGAGTTATCGTTGTTTTCTGGTGACAATCCTATAGCACGGGTTGAGACATATTTCATGATTCACAAAACTCGAAATAGTTTTCGTGTGCCAATAGCATAGTTGTGCATGAAAGGGGTAGTACAACATTGGATATTGTCACTGCTGTCACCGCGACCGGGTCTTCAATGGGATGAGTTAAAGACAAAGCTCCTTGGGTGATTCAGGACAACTTTGGAGAGCAATCCTTTGAAACAACTGAAAGGTATCAAACAAACGGGATTTGTGGAAGACTACATCAACGAATTTGAGAGAGTTGCTTTATGAATTTCGGGACTACAGATGTCATGGTATATCAGCTTCTTTTTAGGCGGATTGCGTCCTAAGATTGAGAGTACAATGGCAACTCATGAGCCCAGTAATAAAGCATGACTTATTTCCTTGATAAGGAATGTGGAGTGGGAGGTGATAGTGAAGGGGGTAATTCGAGATCAGGACATGCAATGATCGGGAGAAAGTTCTGCGCACCACCGTTCCTATTAGTAGCGGGACAATGAGGTTGAATGCCGTTCCAGTGGCTTCAGAGAGAGTAAGGTCGAAAAGAGGGAGGTTGCACCGAGATGTGAGGGAGTTTAAAACATTTCCAGGGCAGAGTGCGAGGAACGACGAGCTAAAGGTCTATGTTTTTCTTACGCAGCTAAATATGGGCCAACACACAAGTATCCTGAAAAGGGATTTGTATAATGTTTTGGGAGTGTGTGCGTCTCAGGACGAAGAGGAGGAAGCTGAACCTGTTCAAAGAGATTGTCCTAGTTAGGACCACTTATGGGAAATGTCGTGTCAGGCATTGATGTTGGGTGTTATGGCGGGACAGTCTGCTCCAGGAGCTGAGTCGATGCTGCTGGAAGGGTCTATTTTGGGAGTGCCAATGCTGGTAATTATAGATAGTGGTGCCGGTCAGAATTTTGTCTCTAACGTCTTGTTAAAATTCCTAGAGGTACCAATAACCAGGTTTAAGTCTTTTGGGGTCTGGTTAGGCAATAGACATCGTGTTGAGCGTTGCCACTTCAGCCGGGTGATATAACAATAGTGGCAGATGTCTACTTATTTGATATTGTTGGGCCATATCTCATTTTGGGAATGGAATGGCTAGAAACTCTGGGATATGTGACCTCCCATTAGAAGAATCTCACGATGAGTTTCGATTTTTTAGGGTCAAATGGTAACTTAAAAGGTTTGATGTCTCAATGGGATGCAACATTAGCTTTGCAGATGCTTTTGGCAGGAGGAAGACTGTTAGAACATTGCCTCTACTCGCAACTTGGGTAGAGGTAGCAGACAGAGAACAAGCTGCCAACCTGGAGTTTGAGAAAAAAATTACAACTGCTATGGGACAAGTATAAAGCATTGTTGGATGAACCTAGGGGTTTGTCGCCACGCCGTGTTTACCGATCATGCGATCAGATTACAGGAGCCAGTGTGCCCGATCAACGTATGACCGTATAAAATTGCACATCAATTAAAAGATGAAGTGGAAAGACAAATAACAAAATCGTCGAACCAAGGAGTTATCGGATGCAGTGCTAGCCCATATTTCAGTCGGATAATCCTGGTTAAAAAGTTGGATGGAGGTTGGAGAATGTGTGTGGAATACCGCGCACTGAATAAATAGACCATTACGGACAAATTCCCTATTTCGATAATAGAGGAGTTACTGGATGAGTTAAGTGGGGGCTCGATACTTTACTAAACTTGATCTTCGATCTGGGTTCCATCAAGTTCGGGTCAAAGAGGAGGTCTTCGAAAAAACAACATTTCACACACACGAGGGACATTATGAGTATTTAGTTATGCTGTTTGGACTTTTGAATGCTCCCGTCATGTTCCAAGTGACTATGAATGCTATTTTTAAGCCTTTCTTTCAGAAGTCTGTCTTGATATTTTTTGATGATATTTTGGTTTACAGTGGTGGTTGGAGGGACCATTTGAAACACTTGGACCAAGTGTTCTGTATCTTACAACACATCCGCCTTCATATCAATGGAATGAAATGTTTCTTTGGACAGAAAGTAGTTGAATATTTGGGACACATAATTTCCTAGGAAGGGGTGAACCCACATAAAATTTCCAGCTTTCAAAGTTGGCCGGTTCCAAAAAATGTTATAGAGGTAAGAGGAAATTTGTTCGGAATTATGGGAAAGTGGCTTTGAAGCCTTAAAGAAGTGCCTGGTCACAACACTTGTGCTCGGTTTACCAGATTTCTCTAAGTAGTTTTGTGTGGAATGCGATGCTTCAGGAGGGGGCATAGGGGCTGTTCTCACGCAGGAGGGGCGACCACTAGCTTTTTTCAGTAAAGGCCTCTCTGAATCAAGTTTGAGTAAGTCTGTTTACGAGAAAGAGTTGACGGCGTTGGTGCATGCAGTCCAACATTGGAAGCAACATTTAATGAGTCGATATTTTGTTCACACGGATCATAAAAGTCACAAATACTTACTCAGTCGGCGAATTTCCTCCATGGACCAACAGTGTTGGCATGCGAAGTTGTTGGGCTATGATTTCAAAGTTGTCTTCAAACCGGGCAAAACCAATGTTGCCGCTCTTTTCACGTGTTATAGAAACCGAGTCTTTCCAAATGGCCCTTTTTGAGCCATATTGGGTTGAAATGCAAGTCGTAACAGAAGAGCTTAGTAAAGATTCTAGTTTACAAGCCATTATTTCTGCCTTGGGACAAGATTTTGATGCTAAACTGGGTTTTCCTCTACATAATGGGATGCTCTATTTTAAAGGTTGTCTGGTTTTGTCCAAGGTCTCTGAGTCGATACCTAGATTGCCGCATTATTACCATGCTACGTCGACTAGGGGTCACAAGGGGTTTCTGAACACTTATAAGCGGTTGGTTGCTGGATTGTATTGGTCTGGAATGGCTTACACTGTGATGTAGTTTGTTCCGGAGTGTGACATCTGCCAGCGACACAAGCATCAAACTTTAAGTCCAGCTGGACTATTATAGCCCCTCCCGCCTTCTGAACATGATTTGGGAGGAAATTTCCATGGACTCTGTTCCAAACTTCCTAAATCTCTTGGTCTTGAGGTCGTTTTGGTTGTTGTGGATCACCTTTCAAAATATGTCCATTTCTTGCCCCTAAAGCACCCATATATTGCTAATGACGTTGCTGAACTTTCCATGTAAGAGATCGTCCGATTACATGGCATGTTATCTGCCATTATCAGTGATCGGGACCCGCTCTTTACAAGTTTGTTTTGGAAAGAATTATTTAGACTACATGGTGCTATGCTCAAAATGAGTTCTTACCATCCTCAAACGTATGACTAAACTGAGGCTGTGAACTGTGCTTCGAGAGTTCTTTGCATCGTTTTTCGTCTGACAAGCCTCAGAATTGGGTTAGTTGGTTGCTGTGGGCAGAATTTTGTTATAATACTTCTTTCCATGTTTCTGCCTGTATGACTCCGTTTGAAATTGTTTATGGACGGAAGCCTCCTGCTTTGCCCCATCACACCCAGGGAGAAACTGCTCTTGATGCTGTCGCTACAGCTTTGTTAAACCGAGATGTGGTTCTTCATCAGTAGTGTTCCTATTTGTTGGGTGCACAACGATCAATGCAACATTTCACCAATAAGTAGCAGTGCACTCTTTCTTTACAAGTGGGCGACCTTGTTTTTGTTAGGCTCTGTTCCTAACAACCAGCTTCGACTTCTTCCAAGATTTGCCCCATGCTTTCCCCTTGATACTATGGGTTTTTCTCAATTCTCGATTGAGTTGACACCGTTGCTTATCGCGTTGATCTTCCAGAGGATAGTAAACTTCATCTGGTTTTCCATGTTTCTCAACTTAAGTTGGCGGTTGGTAATCACCTTCCCCAAAATTTACCCAAGCGGTTTTTAGATGATGTTGAAGATCAAGTGTTGCTTGAGGTTGTTTTGGCACCTAAGGCTGTGATTATGACTGTCAATGGGTGGTACAACGGCGTGGCCGTCCCGTTGAGGATGCTACTTGGGAGAATGCACAACTGTTTCGCGCTCATTTCCCTTATTTTCACCATGGGGACAAGGTGACTTTTCAGGAGGCGGGAACTGATAGGATGGTTGGGGCTGAGTGCTTGGATCCCGGGCCACTTAGGACCTATTTCAGGAGGAAGTGGTTTGTTACTAGTCTGGTTTCTTCCGGCTGGAGGTTATAAGTAGGGCGCTCAGTTAAACGTGATGGGGAGAATCGGGCAAGTGGTGTAACGACTGCTGTAGGAGGTTCCGACCTTGTCTCTCCAAGAGTGTCTTCTTCTTCTCTTTCCTTTTTTGTAATTACCCGTTCGTGTGTCTTGTAAGTTTGTTTCTCTGCTTTGATGTGTGATATAACCATTGATTGTACCGATTGAATAATAATAATAATAGAAGACCGATATACTTTCCTGCGAACATAGGGGATTGTAGAAGCGGAAATCTCCTTACCTCAAGGTGAGGCGAAGACCTTCTTTTATTAATTGAGAAAAAAGAATACAGAGTATTTCGATGTGGGGCTTGGAAATACCTAGAATAATAAAAACAGGGTTAACACTCCCCCTCAAGCTGGATATGCTCAGCTTGGACCACGAGTCCCACAAAAGAAAGATGACATCATACAAGACCAGACACACCCCCTCAAGCTGGGTCGCAGATGCTGTAGATGCCCAACTTGGAACTGAGCGAGGCCAGACGAGCCCCTGGGAGGTCTTTGGTGAAGATGTTAGTAAGTTGGTCTGCCGTCGGGATGTGTCTAAAGCTGATATGATTGTGCTTCAGGTGGTGACGAAGAAAGTGGCCGTCCACCTCGATATGCTTCGTGCGTTCATGAAAAACGGGATTCAAAGCAATCTTAGTGGCTGCCTGATTGTCACACCAGATATGAACAGATGTCTGTGGAGGAAATCTAAGCTCTTGGAGGAGATGTCGAAGCCAAATGATCTCCGTAGTAACGGTGGCCATGACACAGTACTCAGACTCCGCACTCGATTGGGAGACGACGGTTTGTTTCTTGCTGCGCCAAGAGGTGGGGTTGCCTGCCAAGAATACGACAAAGCCAGAAGTAGATTTTCGGGTAGCAAGACAACCAACATAGTCAGCATCACAGAAGACCTCAATATTCAGATGAGCGTGGTGGGAGTAGCGAAGACCACAAGCACGATTTATCTTGATGTATTTGGCGATGTGGAGGACAACATCTCACTGAGAGGTGGTCGAATGCTTCATGAATTGGTTCATTTTGCCAACATCGCAAGCTATGTCGGGACGAGTCATGGTGAGATAATTGAGTTTTCCCACCAGCCGACGGTACCGCTCTGGGTGTGAATACGGTTCCAAGGATTCATAGATAGATCGTTCCCCAGGCTTAAGAGTGTCAACAGCGGTGGCCTGTGTCAGCCCAACATCTTGTAGAATATCCAATGCATATTTCCGTTGGTAGAAGAAGATGGTGTTCGTAGAACGAGAGACCTCGATGCCAAAGAAGTATGTGAGAGGACCGAGATCTTTGGTGTGGAAGTAATGGTGAAGATGCCCTTTGAGGTGGACAATTCCAGCAGAGTCGCTTCCGGTAATGATGATATCATCCACATATACGACCAACAGGATGCAGCCAGTGGATGTCGTCCTGTAGAACACAGTGTGGTCCTTCATGCTGCGAGAGAGCCCAAAGTTGGTGACGACGGTGCTGAATCGGCCAAACCAAGCACGAGGAGACTGCTTGAGACCGTATAGAGAGCGACGTAGTCGACATACTTGGGACTCGACGCCAGATGCACAAAATTCAGGGGGCTACTGCAGATAAACCTCTTCCTCAAGAAATCAATGGAGAAAGACATTCTTGACATCCTGTTGATAAAGAGGCCAATGATGATGAGCGGCCAGAGGGATGAATAATCGAACGAAGACCATTTTGGCAATTGGAGATAAAATATCAAAATAGTCAATACCATATGTTTGCGCGAAGCCCTTTGTCACAAGGCGGGCTTTGGGGCGATGAAGAGTGCCATTGACATTAAGCCGGACTGTGTAAATCCATTTGCTGCCAATCGCCTGTTTGCCTGTCGGAAGGGAGACAAGATCCCAAGTATGGTTGTCTTCCAGAGCCTGTAATTCATCTTGCATCGCTTCTAGCCACTGTGGGTGAGATTTCGCATCACCAATTGTGTGGGGAATAGATACCGTCTCCAGAGCTGATAGACCCCTGTATGAAGATGTAAATAGAGTACTCTGGCAAGAGCGCGTACCTTTTCGGAGTGCAATAAGCAAGTCGTTTGGTGCCGGGGCAGGAGCATCGGACAAAGCGGAGACGATGGTGTCGGTGGCCGGGACGAGGGATACAACTGATGGCGACGAGAGTAGACCCTACCAAAATGAGGATCAGCAGGGGAAGACACCAGAGGAGGGTGGATGATGAGAAGGGAATCATCGATGACAGTGTCAGGATGAGGAGAGGGAAGAGAGAACAGACTCAACAAACGAGACGTTAGCAGAGATGACATATCTCCGTAGGTTCGGTGAGAAGTAGCGATATCTGCGCCGAGTGCGTGAATAGCTGAGGAATATGCAACGAAAAGATTTGGGAGAGAGTTTGGAGAGGTCGGGACGAGTGCCACAAACATAATAGAGGCATTCAAACACCTGAAGTGGAAGTGAGTGAGGATGACAAAGCCCGAAAAGGAGTCTCCTCCTGAAGGATAGAAGAAGGAAGACGGTTGATAAGGTAGGTAGCAGTAAGGATCACATCCCCCCAAAAGTGCAGAGGCACCTGTCGGTGGAAGAGGAGAGCACGAGTAGTTTCCAGAATATGTCTGTGTTTCCGCTCGGCCACTCCATTCTACTGGGGTGTATTAGGACAGGAGGTTTGATGAATGATGCATTTCGCCTGAAGAAACTGCCGAAAGGGAGTGGGTAGATACTCGCGCCCATTGTCCGAGTGGAGACATTTAACAAAGATGGAGAACTGGTTATAAATTTCATTGTAAAAAGTATGAAAAGTAGAAAACACTTTAGACCGTTCTTGTAGGAGGTACAACCAAGTCATTCGCGAAAAATCATCAATGAAAGATATATAATACTTATACCCCAAATGACTCGAGATGGCACAAGGACCCCAAATGTCTGAATGAACCAGATCAAAAAGTTTTGTGCCCCGTGTATCCACTCGAGGAATGTATGAAGTGTGATGCTGTTTCGCAAATGTACAAGACTCACAATGGAAAGAAATATGCTGACTAATATATGAAATAGCTGATGAATGGTGGAGGCGGGTGGATGTCCCAACCGGGAATGAAGGTCCAATGCACGGGCTGAGACAGACGTGCAGACAACGGTTGCTGGTCCATCGAACATGTAGACCCTGTCCCGAAGCGGGTCTCTACCAAGTTCCCGGTTCGTCGTCTGCTCCTGAAAGACAACAACAGAGGATGTAAATATTGCAGCACAGTTGAAAACCTTTGTAAGCTTACTGATGGATATAAGGTTAAAAGGACCGCGGGACACATGTGCCACAGAGAGCAGGTGAAGCGATGAATTCAGGGAGCATGCACCAAAACCCGCAATGGGGATAGTGGAGCCATCAACGACGGTGATGGCTGATGAACCAGCATAAGGACGGTAGGAGGTCAACATACCGACATCACCGGTGAGGTGGTCGGAGGCACCTGAGTCGAGCTTCTAGGCAGGGGATCGACGACCGACGAAGGCAACGGAACTAGCAGAGTGGGCAAGAGAAGTTGAAGACGGACCTGGTCCTGAGGGGGTTCGAGGATCGTGAATCGTTTGGAGGTCCATCATGGAAATGTCCAAAGATATGGAAGAGCTGCTGCTAACAAGGAAGCATCCTGGATCGCTGTCTGACCCTGCCACGGTTGCTGAGATGGGCGTCCACCGCCACGACCAAAGAGGGCAGAGTGATCGATGATGGGGGTGGGTGGAGGAAGAGCCCGATGGGCCTTGCCCAGAAGATAATACACCTGGGGAATCTCCAGTGTAGACGGGCTGGCGAGCATCTCGGTAGCCGTTGTTGCATACTCAGGAGCAAGGCCATTGAGAAGATTAAAGATGCACAGTTGGTCCTGCTGGGCCTGAGCTTCCGCCGATGTCTGGGGAACGAGCCACAACTCTTGTAACTCATCGCGAAGAGCTTTCCATTGCATGAAGTATGCTGGGAAGGAATGGTCTTGTTGTCGTATCTGCGACAGTCGCTGAAGAACATCGGAGACCCGAGCCAAATTATTGGTCTCAGAATACATGATGTTCAAGGAATCCCAAACTTCCTTGACTGTAATTGCAGTCTGGGTGACGTCCTTGACTGAGCGATTCATAGAATTGACTATCAAAGCGAAAGCAAGCTTCCAAGGACGGTATTTGGGATCAGTAGATGCTGGTGGAGGATCCTCAAGGTGAGAGTCAAGGTCCATTCCCGTTAGGGACATCAACACGGTCTTTCGTCAGATTGAGAAGTTGGTGGAGTCGAGCCGCTCATCTACGAGGCGGGTGGAGGCTGTGATCATTTGGTGTAGAGCAGAAGAGGCTGCCATGAAGGCGTCAGACATCTGCAGAAGATGACAAGATCAACGGTACGCCGTGGAGAGCGGGATGCCGCGATGAGAGGCCGCAAGAAGGCGGGGCCGGTTGAAGCCGGGAAGCAGCTGGTGCGGGCAGCGCCGGGAGTCGACGTAGGAATCGGTAGGTGCCGGGAGCCGACGTAGGAATCGGTAGGCGCCGAGAGAGGCGTCCGGTCGGTGCTGGAGGACGTTGGGATTGCCTAGATTAGGCGAGCGACGATTGCTGGACGGGGAGGGCGCCGAGAGTCGGGATCGCCGCAGGAGGTGGATCACCGAGGAAGGCCGCATGGGGTGCGCGAGCAGGCGGTGCCGGGGAGTTCCGCAGGGGGCGCGCGGGCAGACGAGGTCGGGGAAAGCCACATGTGGCGGGGTCGGGGAGATCCAGCGAGACCGGGAATCGTTGGGAGAGGCGGGCCGATGTGCGATGAGGGGACGACGAACAGAGGCTGGCCGGGGAGACCCTGTTGGAAGTCGGGGCCGATCGCGGGAAGCAACACGATCTGGAAGGAGGCCCACAACTGGGACTCGTTGGTGGATGGTGTCGCCTGGAGGGAGGCGGGTTGGAGTAGCTGCCTAGAGGGAACCGGGAGGGCCGCGGTCGCCTGGAAGCCGCGCGGAATCGCGACAGATGTGCGGCGTCGGGATCGGGAGATGGCGACGACGTCGGGATCGGGAGATGGTGATGGCGTCGGGACCGGGAGGTCACCTGAGTCAGCCAGTGCTGCGTACGAGAGGGGTTCTGCCGGGATGGAGTGAGGGCTGGGAGCCGAAGGGCGCCTGGAAGGGTGGGCCGGAGACCTGGAGAGGCACCGTGTAGGGCGGGAGACGGGAGGCCGCAGGGCAGAGGAACGGTGGGACCGGGCAGGGGCCAGCCGTAGCTGGGAGGCCGCTGGGAGGGCGGGCCGGATAGAACCGGGAATCCGCTGGATTTTTTGGCAACCCTAGACAGGAGAGAAAAAAAAGGGTTTGGGTTAGAGAGTACCCTTTGATACCATGTAGAAAGGAAATCTCTTTACCTCAAGGTGAGGCGAAGACCTTTTATTGATTGAGAAAAAGGAATACATAAAGGAGTATTCCGATGTGGGACTCAGAAATACCCAGAATAATAAAAATATGGTTTAACAGGGATCATCAAATGATCTTGGCTGCGGAAGCAAATACATTTTTGTGCGATCTTTTCTTGA
Source organism: Viscum album (assembly GCA_963277665.1). Classification (NCBI taxonomy): domain Eukaryota; kingdom Viridiplantae; phylum Streptophyta; class Magnoliopsida; order Santalales; family Viscaceae; genus Viscum; species Viscum album. The sequence continues at coordinate 122,424,563 of OY728156.1, forward strand.
TAGAGTCAACATGCAATATAAACGAAGAACATAAACGTGCATACTGGGATGACAACAAACTCCCTCTTGAATCTTTGATGGAGTATACTTGATGAAGATCACATGAGCACCAGACGGAAGCCTTCTACCTCCGAGGGGATTGCTTCGACCAAAGGATCCCAAAACGTTTCCCGAGGACCTGTCAATGCAGAAGGGGTGCTAGCACCTTGTGATAAATCGCGTTTCGGGAGAAAGAGAGAATCGGTAGGCTTGCATACAATCGGTCATACTCAATAGGAAGGATCTCATCCCTTTATATAGCCATCCTTGACGCGTTTCATTTAATGAAACGCGTCGGCTATATTCAAGGTATCGGCATACGTTTATTCCCATTGAAATTATTCATTGAATTCCTTCAATGAATGTAAGCCATTTAATCCATTCATAATGAATCCATTTATAATGGATTATAACCGATGAAACTATATGGTAAGATACATGTATCTAAATTTAATTCATTCACATGCATATTTTAGTGCACATCTAACAATCTTCCACTTGCACTAAAACCCCACAAGGATTTTATGCAAAACTTTACAGCTCTTTGTGAATCCATTCCAAACTTCCTTTGGATATGGTTTTATCATACACTTCATTTTAACAAACACTTTTTCCAAAACTTGTCCCTTATCCAGAGGCCCAACCGTGTGATCGGGCCTTGGTAGCGTCGCTAACAAATATAAAATTCATATTTCATAGATGTAAGCAAAGGGTGCTACTCAATCTACTAAGAGGTCTGGTGTGATCTCCATCAAACATACTCACATCTCTATACAACCATGTCCACAAGATGTATCATATATATTACATGTATACCTATATAATCCCTTTGTCCATGACACCGAGTGTTCATTAGACATGGAACATGTCAATCTAGTATATACCAACCCATCTTTTCTTGATTCTCTGAAATAGACTGATCAGGCAGATGAATACATCACATGTTATTCATCTAATAGATAGCACATCAACAATATGCCCAACAACCCCCTGATTAGCTAAGTCTTTTTTGACTTGCGTAAGGAAGGTATCAAAGTATGAAAGTTCTCATGCTAGGTATCTCGCCAACCTTAGGTAAGAAGGATTGTTAATAAACATACACCCCCATATCAATGATTGTATGACATTCCATGAGATATACTTTTGAGAGTCTGTCCAAGTAATAAGTCTCCACTTATTACCTCATGAATCTATTCTTTGCATCTCGTATACAACCCTTTGTAATGAGTATAAGATTATATTCAGGCTAATCTTAACATATCACCACAACCCATATCACTCCATGATGATCATTGATTAGGGACAATTCCAAGTTTATTTGAGGGGATATTATCATTCGACCGCTCATGTAAAGTAAAATGCAACATATATGAATGAATGACAAATTAAGGCTGCCTTTATTATAAAATCATGATACATCGTATATCCATTAGATCAATCTCTCAAGTATCGAATACCTAGAGACCTAAAATGACCCTCATGTTGTTGCTGCAGTAATGGTTTTGTTAACGAATCTGCTACATTGTTTTCTGTAGCCACTCAATCGATCTTTACATTGCCCCTCTCAACGATCTATCGTATTGTTAGGACTCTGAGTATGTGTGAGAGAGAGAAAATAGAAGAAAACCGTAATATCACTGGATTGATAGCAGACGTTGGAGTTACATTAGTAGGCAAGAGGAGAAGTAGAAGAAAAAGACGTAGAATAAGAAAGAAGTTGTAGGAAGAAAAGGATCTCCATATAAGAAGACCACTCTTCCGCAGAGCAAGGGCAACCTGCCAAGGCCGACACCTCCCACATCCACCACCTGGAAAATCTAAAATGAGGCGTACCCCTGTCCTTACCTTTGGCCCCTTATTTAATACCCTACCCGCCACCCAACAACCCAACAAACTATTAACTAGAAAAATACAAATCCGCCCCCTGACATCAAATGCCCACTCCCCTTGAGGTCTACGCATGAACAACCCCTCATTCCTAACATTTCCCCCCGTCCGAAAAACCACATTGTCCTCGAGGTGGAACTCCAATAAGGCTCGACATCTGTATCACTGGAATGGCAACCTTTGGCGGTGGCTTTAGTGGTGGCTTAAGAGCAGAAAACTGCGACAAATCATTGGCCTTACAATAACAACCCATCGTCAATATTCCTTCATATACAATACCAACACATTGATGGTTGGGTACAATTTTTGGAGCTCCCTTCCAGCGAACAACCATGCTTAAAAACAATATTAGAGCATGCAACTCTCTATACAATGACTATTCCTTAATCTTTTGCATTGGTCTAAGGTATCACAACCAAATCCGTAGAGTGAAAACAGTTTTCGTGCGTGATGTACTTCATAATACATGTGTCACGACCTGTCCCAGTGGGGCCCGCGCCGCAACTCCCTAAGCCCGCCTCCAATAGGCCAGGAGCTGGTGACTAGCACCAAGTAGTCATATCACTAACATGGGAGACATTGCCTAAGTACCTGTACACACACATACATCTCCAAGCCCACAATGTTGAAATGTAAAAAAACCACTAAGGAACAAAATGCATGCATACAACTAAATTCAACCAACAGAGTACGACGGAAGTTAAAGTACTGAAAGTAAACTGGGCCAGAATACAAGCCCACCAAAAACAACAAGAGTCTGAAAACTACAAAGTCCAACCTGTAAGTACAAAGAGGTACTGGGACTGCTGCTCGTAGCCGTAGGAATACCTCGGCCTGTAGGGAACTCAAAAAGCTCGGTCCTGTCCCGGTCCGCCCCGGACTCCGTCAAATGGCTGCTCGTTTGCACAAGACACAACGCGTGCTGGCAAGGCCCGTGCAGGGATGAGTATAATAATACTCAGTAGAGGACCCCGAAAACCACAAAGCAATACGCAAAGGAAAGGTACGATCAGCTCTACACAAAATATGTCTACTGAACATATAGTAAGAGTAACAAAATCCAGATATACTCAAATCCCAAACTCGTAGTCTAGGGACAAGTCACGCAACAACATACCCCCACTAGGGATTCAGTTCAAAGATTCCATGAAGCACTCGTCCGAGAGAACTCACTCCACGAGTCTGATAGCTCTTATGACGTCCGTTCAAGAAGTACTGTCCGTCGGGAAAAGTCACGAGAGATAGATGCACTCATTCTGGGAGAACACACTCCTGGGTGGGGAAAGATAACGATACACAAATGAGGATCACTGCCAGAGCCTTGGTGGATACCGCGACTCATCCGGATTCACCCGCTAAGTAGAGGATCGACGCCCTGTGGAAATAGTCACGTCAATACCTGACTCTACCTAGGGTCAAGAATGGATAGAGGATCTCGCTTCGGGCCTCTCGGAGGGATACCTGACTCTATCTCGGAAAGTCCTGCTGAAGGAATCATACTCCTGTAGAAGGAAACGATACCTAACCTTCAGGGGAACGAGAAAAAGGGGCACTAACCCAAACGAAACATGTCCAAGATACGGTGGACAAAAAGATCAAGCCATGTACTGAAAAGTACATGGCGAGTAGAAAGGTCACACGTCGTGTCCTTTGACCCTGGGTACTGCCCGTGTACAATGACCCGTGTCCCAAGGCCTGTCGTGTAGAAAAAGGTATACACAACGTGTAAGATAGTGACACGCCGTGTTCCTCTATCCAGGGAGGACTCCGTGTACGATGGCCATGTGCCCGTGCACGACTTCAACCCGTGTGTTACAACCCGTGTAACTGGTACACGGGGTAACTCATGCAGCCGGCTTGGCCTGACCGTGTGGTAGAGTACACGACCATGTACTCCACCCCGTGTCCGTGTATCGTCCAAGATACACGGCGAGTCCCACCTAAGGACCCACACATCGTGTTCTTCAGAGAACACGTCGTGTCATCGCTTTGTGCGTCGCAGAACCCTAGCCGCCGTCGCAGGTCCACATGCCGTGTTCTTCGGAAATTTCTAGAACCGTCGTTCTTCATCGCCGCGCCTCGGGGCTCCTCCGATTCTCGATCCGGCCGTCCGATCATTGCGATACTCAAGATCCAAGGTCGCCAAACCATGCCATCGATGTTTCGGGAGGTTTCAGGCGTTCGATCGGCCCCGAAAACTCGTTTCGATCATACGCGTGAAGAACGGTCGAAGAACGTTTTCTCCCGAACCAGGTCGATTCGTCTTCCGCCATCGCCGTCGCACCTCCGTTGAGTCGTCGTGATGTCGGGTCACCAATTTGGGATTGTTGCGCCAAGAAACGGGTGCGCAACGATTCCTCATTCGTATCCCCGCGAAGAACACGAAGAACGCGGGGAAAAGGGAGGAAGAAAAATCCAATAAACAAAAGAGGAACGAACCTTCCTTTAGTTTGTCACGGCGTTGATCCGCTCCCGTTAGAAGGATTAAACAGAGCGAATCGAAACATGGATTTCAACATCGTGGATTAACCCCAAAAAAATAACCCAATAAAAAAACCCTCCCGCAAGAACGCACGATCCGCGGGTCAACTTGTTTGTAGGTTGATCCGCGTTCGTTGTTTTATTTCAAAAACGAGGATAGGAAGAATCGAAATAACAAACCCCTACCTCGAGGAGGGATCGATCGCTGACGAAGGGATTGCGCTGTCGTCGTCGTCGAGATCCTTCAACTCTGTTGGCGTAGCGGTTCACATTTTTGATTCGCTGTCATTCGTCGTCAAGAGTTCTCTCCAAGGTTTGAAGAATCCACCAGAGTTTCTCTCAATTTTCTGCCAACGACCAGTATTCGATTAACCCATTAAAAGGAGTGAACACGTTTCTGTGTTCCGTTACGCTGCGACATTAATGAGTCAGCGTTGATGTTTCTGAGTCATGATGGCCTGATATTAATTATCGAAACAACTGCCTCGTTGTTGCAGCAACAAATGTTTCCAAAATAAAATAAAATAAAATAAACCTTTCGAATTATTCAATTTTATTTGATTTTTACTAAAAACGTCCGAAAATTAACTTTTTCCCTCGACTTGCGCTGGTCGAGGTTAGGCATGTTCTTAGGTAAAGTCATCGTCCCAGATGCAACGGTGTCCTCAAATTTTTAATCCGGGCATCTGTTTGGAAACTGCTATAACCGCACACACCCGCCAACTCACTTAGCTAAATGAAGTTCAAACCTTCGTTCCGGGCTCATCGAGCCTCGGAATGACGTGCCGTCTCCGCGCTAGGTCTCGTAATAATTCCATTTAATATTTAAAAAATAATACACAAAAAATTCGAGACATTTCAAGATGTTGCACTCGTTGCTGGCCAAACATGATATTCACTGCTTGCGGCAAATATATTCACGTTGCTCGTAACCCAACTGACCGTCAACAATGGCAGCTCCCAACACCCTTTCACCAACTCTAACTGCATTTGCAACAACTTCCTCTGCAGAACCTGCATTTAACTTGTCCAGAATATCAAGTTTGTCTTTTGCATTCTGGTCACGGAAAGCAGTAAGCGAGATGTCGTTTTCCTCACTACAAACCTCACGACTCGAGCCAAGATAGGGGCGACTCGAGCCAAGATAGGGGCGACTCGAGCCAAGATAGGGGCAACAATTTTCTTTATCACAAAGAGTACCAGGTGACACGATTTCTTCTGTTCTTTGCCAATCCTAAGCGTGCACCCGTATCTGTGCCAGCAAGGACTGTAGCTCCTCTCGGTCTTGCCTCGCGTGCTCTGCCCGCAACTCAGTAAAGACATTCACTGACGATTGAAGCTTCAACAACTGCTTAGTCTGCGCACGAAACAATCGCTCCAGTTTCGAACTTGTCTCTTCTGCTGTAGCATCCCTCGACTCCATTCCGGTCGACTGTCAACGACTTCTCCTCGGCTCCCAACGCGTGTCTTCCCCCCTGTGATCGCGACTCACTACTGCGACCGTGGCCACCTCCAGCGATTGCGATTTTCCCGGTGTAGCGTTCCCAAGCGATCGTCTCTCCTCGACGACGTTCGTCTTTTCCCAATGATCGTTTTTTTTCCAACGGTGTCGCATCAATAGTAGCAGATGATGTCAAGAACCGCTTTCTTGAGATACACCACCACATTTGTTCAACAGTGATCACATCCGAATCCTTTTTCTTTTCCAGCAGTGATCACGTGTGCTCTAACAACAAACGTGTGCTCTAACAACAAACGCGGCTCTCCACTTCGTTCGTCCAACCAGAACGTTTTCACTGCAATCATGTGCACTCCAGCTGCGATCGATCCTTCATCTTGAGTTCGACTCTTGATCGGACCTCTCAACGAGAGCACCAATTGTTAGGACTCTTGAGTATGTGCGAGAGAGAGAAAGCATAAGCAAATCGTATCATCACTGTATTGATACTAGCCGCTGGAGTTACAGTAGTAGGTAGGAGGAGAAGTAGAAGAAAAAGACGTAGAATAAGAAAGAAGATGGAGGAAGAAGAGGATCTCCGTAGTAGAAGACCACTCTTCCGCAGAGCCAGAGCGGCCTGCCAAGTCCAACACCTCCCACAACTACTAGTCTGGAAATCTAAAATGATGTGTACCCCATGTCCCTACTTTTGGCCCCTTATTTAATACCCTACCCGCTAGTCAATAACCCAACAAACTAATAACTAGAAAAATACAAATCTGTCCCTTAACAACAAACTAATAACTAGAAAAATACAAATCTGCCCCTTGACAACAAATGCCCACTCCCTTTGAGGTCCACGCCTGGGCAACCCCTTGTTCCTAGCATGTATGAGATGACATTTGCGATTAAATGTTTTTGAAACATTTATTACAAATATTCTGTTAATATTAAAGAGTTAATATCAAGGACATCATTTTCACATTAATATGATTTATAAAAGTTATAAATCATAATAAAGGATATTAAAACCTTTTAATCTAAAATTATATGGCATCTTTGTAATCTTTAAATAAAATGTTTATTTTATGGAATATAAAAATGATTTATAAGTGTTCATAAATCTCATAAATATGGTAAAAATATAAAAGGTGTTTTTATTAATTATTATGAATTGTTCATAATTAATCAATTTGGAATTGTTCGAATTAAAAGTGGACCTTATTTAAATATACTATTTAAAGTACATCAAAAAGAGTTTTGATTGTTGATTTGATCAAAGGTTTAAATAATAACTTCAAATGCCATATAGTAAATAATATGAAAAAGTTCATATTGGATTGAGTATAAAAGAGTTTATATTCAAAATTATGGAATGTCCATAATGTTTCCTAATTTATAAAAGGGTTTATAATTAGCTTTTATTTATGAATTGTTCATAAATTGATCTCATGTTTAGATTTTTTAATTGTTCATTTATTTATAGTTTATTCTCTACTTTATTCATAGATATAAATTGTTTATATTATGAATGTGTATGTTTTAGTTCAACTGTTAAACTATTTCTGGGGGATAGAGTTTTACATTACATGCTGTGGATGACCCCATAGAATTTAGTTTTTCATCTACCTTGACCTCGGTTTATAATTGAAGTTATTAGCTTGAATTTAGTTGTTAGACATAGTTTGTGCATATTAGGTTTTAGAGAAATTATGAATTGAATTCTCATTTGAGTAAAGTTTCATCGGGTAGAGGAACTTGGGGTCGTACCACCTACTAGCCTCGAGGCTTATGCCTTGTCTAGAAAGGTGAATGGGGTTGACTATCTGTCGCTTCGGGCTTTTTCATGTGGAGATTATCAATCCCATTTTCAATATGCCTTTACATGAAAAATTCATGTACCTGCATCATATTATGCATATGATGCATTCAGATATGTATGAATATGTTTCGCTTCTATTTTTGGGTGATTACGCAAACTTGTTGGTTGTGTAAAAATTACACATTAATTTGGTTTGAGCACAATAATTTGACGTTTGCTTTGTGTTACACTAACTGGGAAGCCCTAACGGTTAGGATACCAGAGGAATAGAGTTAAGTAAATCTATATGATGGATTTAGATAAATGGTCATCCACTCAACTATTCAAGAATCATAACTGTTATGATTGGGTTGAATCCTTACCTAATTCTCTTAGTGAGATGAACGCCCAAACAGACTCATTGCTTAGTGAAATATGGATCTTGGTTCACTAAATAGATATGATGTACGGGGTCATCAATTTTACGGGAGCACTATCATTAAAAGTCCTTGATGAATAGATATAAAACACGACACTCATCCATTGATTTGTCTTAATTATAGATTATGGTAACCTTTATGAAAATCATATCGAGATCATTAATAGGTATGACCTATAAAATGGTTAAAAATTGGTATCTAGGGTTGAGAAGTGTGAGAAGCATTCATAACCCCTAAATGTGAATGTAATAGAGATCAATTATTCCAACTTTGACTCGTGGGTATTAGATATTGGGTGTGCGTCACACATTTGTGCTGACAAGCACAGACTCAAAAGAATTGAAGAAGGGTGAAGTAGATCTTCGTGTTGGTAATAAAGCAAGAGTTGCCACATTAGAGGTCGACACTTATGATCTGATTTTACCAAGTGAATTAATCTTAGAATTAAAAAACTGTTATTATGTTTCCGTCACAAATAGAAATTTGATTTCTGTATCTTGTTTGGACAAGGGATTTTCATTCATTATTAAGAACAAGAGTTATTCTATATATTAGAATGAAATGTTTTATGGTATTGGGAATATAATGAATGTTTTATATATTTTTTATATGGATAATCTTGTCTATAACATTCATAATAAGAAGTTCAGAGTTGATTCTAATCCCACCTACCTTTGACATTGTCGCCTCTGACATATAAACAAGAAATGCAATGAAAGATTCCATTGAGAAGAATTGTTGGATTCATTTGATTATGAATCATTTGAGAATTGTGAATCTTGTTTATTGGGCAAAATCACAAAGTCACCTTTTGGGAGAAATGGTGAGAGGGCTAGCGGGCTATTGGATCTCATACATAGTGATGTATGTGGACCAATTAATACACAGACAAATGGTGGTTTTAGGTACTTTGTTATTTTACTGACGATTTTAGTCGGTTTGGTCATGTGTTTTTGATGAAACACAAGTATGAAACTTTTGAAAAATTCAAAGAGTTTTAGGACGAAGTATAGAATTAACTGAGTAAAAGTATCAAAGTCCTCCGATCAGAGCGGGGTGGAGAATATGCCAGAAATTCATAGTTCATCTGAGAGATTGTGGAATTGTTTCGCAACTCACTCCTCTTGGAATACTGTAATGGAATGGTGTTTGAAAGGAGGAATCGTACCCTGTTAGACATGGTTCGATCAATGATGAGTCTATGTGAACTTTCTATTTCATTATGGGGTTATACACTGGAAACTGATGCATTCCTACTTTGTCGTGTTCCATCTAAAGCTGTCATAAAGACACCATAAGTCATAAAGACACCATAAGAGACATGGACTGGGAAACGTCCCATAATGTCTTTTATGAGGATTTGGGGTTGTGTAGCATTCGTACGACGATTGAGTGAATCAGCCTACATACTTGGTATGAGGATCTGTAGAGATAGATCAAGAAGGCTACTTGGACTTAGTTAGGACACATACATTGATAAAGTAATAAAGCGGTTGAGCATGAAGAACTCCAAGAAATGGTCTTTACCAGTATTACATGGCACGAATCTTAGGAAGATTCAAGATCCTTCTAAAGAGTTAGATAGGATGAATAAAATTCCTTATACGTCTGTTATAGGTTCTATCATGTATGCCATGTTGTGTATTCGACTTGATGTCGCCTATGCTTTTAGCATCATTAGTAGATACCAATCTAATCCAGGTGAGAGTCACTGGATTGCTGTGAAGAACATCCTGAATTATTTGAGAAGAATTAAGGATATGTTCTTGATCTTTGGAGGAGAGGATGGATTTTGTGTAAAGGGTTACACAAATGCTAGCTTCCAATATGACAAAGATGATTTCAAATCTCAATTTGGATTCGTATTTTGCCTAAATGATGACACTTTCTTGGAAGAGTTCCAAACAAGCCACCGTAGCGTACTCAGTAATAGAGGCAGAGTACATCGTTACATCAGATGCTGCGAAGGAAGTTGCTTGGATCAAGAAGTTCATATCAGAACTTGGGGCGGTCCCTAGCATTCAAGGAACAATCAAGCTCTACTGTGACAATAATGGAGCTATCACTCAGGCTAAGGAACCCTTGTTTCACCAAAGGACCAAACACATCCTTCACAAATACCATCTTGTACGGGTGATCATTGAGAGGGGCGATATAAAGATCAGTTGGGTGGATATTGATGATAATGTAGCAGATCCATTGACGAAGCCATTACCACAGCAACAACATGAGGGTCATGTCAGGTCACTAGGTATTCGATGCTTGAGAGATTGATGTAATGGCTGTAAATGTATCATGTATTTATAATAAAGGCAATCTTCATTTATTATTCATTCATGTGTACTGCAATTTACTTTGCATGAATGGTCGAATGATAAATATCTCCTCAAAGTACAAACTTTGAGTTGCCCTTAATGAATGATCATCACATAGTATTATAAGTTGTGATGATATGTTAAGATTAGTTTGAATAGATTTTTGTACTTATTACAAAGGGTTGTATATGAGATGCGGAGAATAGATTCATGAGGTAATAATTAGAGTTTTAATACTTGGATTGATTTGCGAAAGTGTATCTCATAGAATGTCATATGGTCATGGATATACTTAGGAGTGTATGCTTATTGTCAATCCTTCCTACCTGAGGTTGGCAAGATACCTAGCATGAGAACCTTAATACTTTGATACCCTGCTTACGCAAGTCAACATATGCACTTAGCTAATACGGAGGTGGTTGGGTATATTCTTGATCATGTCATCGGTTGAAGTGCGACCAAGATGAGATATGTCCGCTTGCATGACAAGAAAAGACAACTGGCCCTTTATAGAATTAGATTGAAGAAATGCGTGACCATGCTTAGTTGAAACACAAAAGGCATGGTTAACTACTTGGATGAGGGACATGTGATGTACTCATCCGTTAGATGAATGACATGTGTTGTATTTATCGACTTGGTCAGTTTATTTCTGAGAATCAAGAAAAGATGAGTTATACTAGATTGACATGTTCCATGTCCAGTGGTCACTCGATGTCATGGACAAAATGACTATATAGACATACATAGGATGTATATGATACATCTAGTGGGGTACATATTCATACAAGGATTTGAGTTTGATGGAGATCACACTAGACCCTTTAGTAGTTTGAGTAGCACTGATGCTTTGCTAGAGACCGCTCTTTGCTACATTTATGAAATATAAATTTCATATTTTTTGTCAAAGCTACCAAGGCCTGCAACGTCACACAGTCAAGCTTTTGGATAAGGATTAAGTTTTGGACGAAGTCTTTGTTTCAAAATGAAGAGCATGATGAAACCGTATCCGAGAGTTTTTTGCACAGAGTCGTTATGAATTTTAGTGCACGTGGAAGATTGTTGAATATGCACTAAAATAACCAATGAAATATTTAATTTAGGTGCATTTATCTTCCACGCGGTTTCATTGTTAATAATCCATTATGAATAGATTACATGACTTGAATATTCATTGAATAGGATCTAATGAATTAATGACAATAAGGATAAATGTATATGGATACATTGAATATGGACGACGTGTTTCATTAAATGAAACACGTCATGGATGCTTATATAAAGGGATGAGATCACTCCAGTTGTGGACAACCGATTGTTTGCAAGCCTCTCCAAACTCTCTTCCTTCCCGTAGCTTGTTCATCACTTTCGGTGAAGACACTTGCACCTGTTCAAGTGTACGGGAGTCCTCTGATTGAGATCAGGATCCGCAGACTGGTGTAATCCCTCATACGCTAGAAACTTTTGTTTGCTACTTCGGTGATCTTCATCAAGCAAACTCGTTGGAGATTATTGCATTGGCTATCAAGGTACTTACTTTCATGTTCTTCATTTATTACACGTTGATTCCGTCAAAGATAGATCGTATGTATTTAGGTTTTGCTTTCGCTGTTATGTCCATATCATCGACTTCGAAAACCCAATAGCTGTTGGGCGAAAATGAAGATGACGCTGGAGGTGGCAGAGTTGAGTGGGCCAAGGAAGCAGTCCAAGCACAAAAGGGGCCACTTCTCTTCAACCAATCTTGTTTCAAGGGGTGGTGAGTGATAGAGTCCGAGACAACAAGGGTAAAAGGGTCATGACTGAGGAGTATTGTTAGTTAGGGAGTGGGGAATCTAGGCCCATGTGGAGAATATTGGAATCTGTTACGCCGTTAGAGGGGAGGAAGGGTTCGGTTATAAATAAAGAGAGGGTGAGAGAGGAGGAAGAGAATACTGGTTTGGGTTGCTTAGGCAGATTCGGCAGAGTCTTGGGTGAGAGTACTGGGGGTTCTCTTGAGTTCTATTCTCCTTCTTCCATCTACCTTCTTCCTCAGCCTGTATTTTTGTTCCCATTTCTCAATATACAAGGAGTCTGTTCCCAGTTTCTTATCAATGTGTTTTTTTGTTTGCTTCAAAATCATGAAAAAGTGAATTGCTTGGGTTTGCACATTTCCAAACTATGTTTGACATGTTCAATAACTCATGTGATGAAAGCCATGCTATCCCTGCTAGTTAAGATGTGGTCTTGAAGTCTTTGGTTCATGAAATGAAGAATTTGTTATTTCCAGTTGAACCAAATGAGGGGGATGCTATCAAAAAATTGAGGGGTGTGTTTTTTTCCCGGTTTCTTTATAATTAAAAAAGCTGGGTTGCATGGGTTTGTACGTTTCCTCACAATGTTTGTCACATTCAATCCTTTATGGGATTAGTATGGTGATTGGTCTTTGAATTTATTTAGTGGTTGCGTGTTCAAGCAAAATTGGACGTCTTTTTGTGTTGTATGCGACTTGCAGCTTACATTTGCGACTTGCAGCTTACATTTTGTGAAATATGTGCGCTGTCTGTAACCTAGGTGCTTTCTTATGTCATTTCTGTTGGCAATTTGTGGTGTTTTTTCCTTGAACAAAGGGTGTCCTTTACTTGGTATGATTTTACTTCTCAAATTATTGTGTGATTGTTTGTCTTGTCCAACATGCAGCTGCGATGGACAATGCATGAGGTCGTTTCATGCGACAATAGAAGCTGGTGCAGAATCATCGTGTCGCTCTCTTCGTTTTTCTGATGCACAAGTTAAAGTACGAAGTTTTTCCTATCCAATTTTTAGTATTTTATATTTGGATCAACCCTTGATTTCATGTGTAATTGCATGTTTGTCTCTTTTTGCAGGTGATGCAAAGTTTTATATGCAGAAATTGTAAATATAATCAACATCAATGTTTTTGTTGTGGGAAGTTAGGTTCTTCTGACAAAGCTTCTGGTGCCGAGGTCTTGATTTTGTTGAACTTTTTATTTTATTTATCAATTATTTTTTATTTTTTTATTCGTGGCTGCATGCTGTTTTATGTCATTATTAACCGCAAGTATTACCAATTATTTATGTGAGGTTGCAAGTCTTTTTTTAGTTTATTGGCAGGGGGGATGGGTAATTTGGAACAACTGCAGGTAAATTGTGTTTTTAGGAAAAAGCCTGTTTATGCACATGTTTCCCCATTAAAATCTTTGTTTTGATTTGATGAAGGAAGACTGAACAAATGCTTTTTATTCTATAAGGACGATTCAAAAATGAATAAGACATACCCCTACATGGGCTCGTCCCCTTTCCATGGGCCATGCCTTGATTATTTAGTTCAATGTTCTTAACCCGTTGGAAAGGGCGGAAAAACTGGGCATATAATTTTGGGTGGGTTCATTGTGAGACAAATTGTTGTTGATGCTCATCAGCCACCTTTCTCCGTCGGATCTTGATCCATGGAAACCTCCCACAACAAATCGACTCCACTTCAACTTTTCTAGGAGGTAAGAAAATAATTTTTTGGGGGCTTTTCCCCATGAATGGCCTCAAATGGCGTGGTTTCAAAATGACTAGTGCCATGGCTGATACTGCAAAGCATCAAAGATAAATCTAATTATTTGTGGATGACCTCAGTTTGACCATTGGTTTTAAGGGTAGTGGAGCTCTTTCAGAAACCAGTTCCTTGCAATCTAAAAATTCATGTTGAAAGGGAGGGATGCATGAAAAGTGGATTATGGTTGCTGAGAAGGGAACACTCATCTCATGTAAACAAACCACCTCTTGAACACATATTTCAATAGCAAGCTTTGCTTTGTAAGGATGATTTAGAGAAATGAAATGACCGCACTTGTAATGTTATGTAATGGGGCTGCTGCCTGTTTTCCTCTTGAGCCTGACATCAGTGATCCTGCAAATCTAGCCACAATGATGCTTCGACACTGTCAGACCCTTGGCATTCTCGTTCTTGCCTTGATGTCTCTCAACGTTGCCCCCCTCCGTTACAAAAATGACTTCCCTTCTACCCCCTGTTCTGATTCAAAGGAGCTCTAGCAGTGACCTTCACGGAACACTGACTTTCCGAGCTCTGTTTCGCGCTGGTCGGAAAATTCCTCTGCGGCCGTTTGAGCATGGTTTCATTAAAATGCATCCTTGAAATAATTGGCTTTTGCTTGGTTCTCTGTGGGGCTGCTCGACATGTCCTGTGTCCTCTTGTGTTTTGAGGATGAAGAAGAATATTATAGATGCTGTCTGTTCATGGTGCTTCCAAGGCTACCATATGAGACTCAAAAAATGGTCTCCTCTCTTTCATGGTGAGTTTGAATCTCTTGTTGTGCTGCTTGAGTTGCGAGTAGGGCTCCTTGTGCATCTCTTCAAACTCGAAGCACTGTTTGCTTTATCTCGCTCCATTGAGACACCCCCATCAAAATGGACTCACTCTTCAACAAAGAACCTTACAAGGACTTAAGTCGTCAGAGTCTGCATAGAGCTCGATGTCTCTTCCCCCTTACTCACTCATTCTGGATTCAAAATAGTTCTTGTGGCTTCTTTCAATCTCTTCACTATGAGAACCTCCCTCTTTTGTTATTTCTGCAAGCTCGTGGGTCATTCCTTTTCTTCATGCAACCTTACACTGCCCAAAACTGACTGGGTCCCCCACCAGTCCCAGTTGTAGTCGATCCCTAAGCTGCACTTTCTGGTTCCACGCTGACTGCTGTGGTTGCCATGCCGACTGTTGTGGTTGCTTCAATCCAGTAGGAGGTGATCCTTCAGGATGCACCAACTCCTCCTTTCTAGTCCTCTGCTCCCTGCCCTTCAAGTGTCCACAATAATTCTCCACTGTCTCATCGTGGGGCAGTTTATCAACATGCTCCATGAAGTCTTCTGACCCAACCTCCCCTACTACTGCGAAGGTTAGCACCGAGGAGGTTGTTCCTTCAAGCTTTGCAGAAGTTGTTTCGCAGAAACCCATGCTTAATACTGCTACAGCTATACCTAAAATGTCGGAGCCTTTGGGCAACATTGCAGTTGATATCCGAGCCACCCTAAACATATTCCCATATCCGGGATATGGATGTATGAGATCGAAACCTTCCATCCACTCAGGCAGCAGCTGACCATCAAACTTTTTGACGGGAACAGCGAGGCTTGGATAGAATCGGAATGGTGGATTGGCAGAGGTGTTTCGGTGCCTTCGGAAATGTCTAAAAAAGACATCGTCGACCCTGAGGGCTTCACCTTTGTCCAGTACAAAAGTGCGAGACCCTGCAAGAATTCTTCTTCAAACCTGATGCGCTGTTTGCTTTATCTCATCCCATTGCCATCCCCATCAAGACCGACTCTTCAACAAAGAACCCCGCAAGGCCTTGAGTCACCAGTACAAAGAACCTTCCAAGGCCTTGCAAGATCGTCTCTGCATAGAGCTCGATGTCTCCTCCCTCACCCCACTTCATTTGGATTCAAAATGGTTTCTTTGGCTTTATGCAATCTCATTACTATGAGAACCTCCCTCTTTTTTGTTCTCGCTGCAGGCGCATGTGCCAGTCCTCTTATTCACACGGCCTTACACTGCCCAAAACTGCCCGGGTCCCTGAGTCTTTGTCCGAACCAGTCCCATCTGTAGCTGATCCCCCAACCGCGTTTTCCGGTTCCATGTCTGCCTCTGTGGTTTCCATGTCGGCTGCTGCAATTGTTACAATCTAGCAGGAAATGATCCTTTGGGGCACACCAACTCCTCCTTTCCAGTTGTTCACTCCCTTTCCTTCAAGTTCTCGCAATAATTCTCCACTGGCACATCATGGGGCAGTGGGTCAACATGCTCCATTAAGTCTCCAGATCCAGCCTCCAGATTCTGCTGCTTCTTTGTCACCCCTACTATTGTGATGGTTAGCACTGAGGTGGTTGTCCCTCCAAGCTTTGCAAAAGTTGTTTCGCAGGAACCCATGCTTAACACTGCTATGACTAAACCTAAAATGTTGGAGCCTTCGGGCAACCATACAGTTGATAAAATGTATAATAAGGAAGACACCGTTGACTCCGAGGGCTTCACCCTTATCCAGTACAAAAGATTGAGACCCTGCAAGGATCTTCTTCCCTTCAAAGATCTGTGGTTACAAAGGCGGTTTCCAAAGGACGCTCTACCAGCTGAGACAATCTCGTTGGCAGCTGAGAGCCCTGTTACAGCTCACATGATTCTTCTATTACCGATGACTCTCGTCCTTCAGATAATGTCATTCCACTCGTGGAGCATCCCTCTAATTTTGAATGCCCCTTGCAGATAGCTGATGCTTCAGTCTCCTCCTCCACAAGTACCCCCCCATCTCAACCAATAAGCCTTTTAATGACACTATTCTCTGTTCATACATGTTTCTGAAAGTCCCTTTTTACATGGTTATCTCAAAGAGTTTTGATTCGGGATGACGCGTATGTTTGCATCCCCTCTTCGCTTGTTAGCTCTCTGAATTATGTTCTAAAGTTCCCCTCGGCATAAGTTTGGGAAGAGCCCCATTTTGTGTGGATTGCCTTCCCTAATTATGTACATGGGTATTTTATCCTCAGTTCCAAATGAGGGCTTTAATAATTAAAAAAAATGACCTTTCTTGCTCAATCAGTAATGATTAGCATTGCTCTCTTTCATTTTGGTATGCTAGTGATGCAATCCAGTGAACGATCCTCCTACACAGCCTTAGTTATATCTAGTGGTTGAAGTGCCCCCCCCTTCCTCGAGTGACTGAAGATGACTTACAATTTCGTTTGAACGTAACGATGAACAACGTCGCTCTTGCCCTGCTCATATAGATTTGGTTCCAATTGATGGTAGGTGAGTGGAGTTGTAAGAACTCTTGTATTGGAGTGGGAATCCATGGAGATGAAGCTGAGATTACCAATCTGCCTTGTTAAAATTAGACTTCATGTTTCAAAATATATCCTGGACGTGAAGTGAGATCTCTCTCTGTGTCAACTTTAATTTCTTGTAAAGGTGGATCTTGACGTGTGCCTTCTCGCTGGGCCTGACCATCTATCCGAATGGGAGAAGGCAGTTTGTCTTTGCTCTTCTTGCTGGGCTTTGGAAGCCAATTTTACTAGTTTACGATGGAGATATGCTGCTCCCAAAGATGCTTTAGGCTTTTTTGGTCAGTAAAAATTGTGAAGCGAATACAGAAGACATGGCCTCCAATGCTGTGTAGTTAGTATCGATGCTATAATTTCCTTCTCATAAGCAGGTTTTGATAAATTTTTGGGTGATCACGCCTTGCTAAAAAAAAGCATAAGCTATGGGACAACAA
Organism: Viscum album; assembly: GCA_963277665.1. Lineage (NCBI taxonomy): Eukaryota > Viridiplantae > Streptophyta > Magnoliopsida > Santalales > Viscaceae > Viscum > Viscum album. Next base: position 122,442,241 of record OY728156.1, read on the forward strand.
TTTTGCATCAGTAATGCTCTTTGAGCCTTTTGATTCCATGAAAAACCATTCTTTGTCAAATTCTTTAGAAGCCTTGGATATCTTCCCATATCACGCGATAATTGGACTGCACCACGTTGGTGGGATCAACTGACACTTCGATATCAAGAATTTTGTGTCCTAAATACCAGGTGATTTGTTGCTCACAATGATATTTCTTCTATTGTAGCCTTAGTTGGAGCTGTCACCAAATGGAAATGATGTAATGCAAATGTTGAATATGAGATTCTCAAGATAGCTGTAAAAATACCAGTGTTTAGTGACTCAAATGAGGTATGAAAATGTCATTCTTGGTTGCTTAAAATGTAGCTGTGTTGTTCTAGCCAAATGGTAGTAACCGTGACAAATGGCATTTCCAGGAATTCTTGGAAAAATCTTTATTTTAGGTACAATTTTGCTATATTTACAACCATATAATCCACCCAATTATTCTTTAACCAAACGGGATGAGAAATTTGTCCAATTTTGTAACTTGGTTCAATGCCCGATTGCCAGTGCATATTTTCCAATTGATGTCCTTCTTTCTTACCTAGAGGACTAGACCTGAGTAAAAACTCATGCTTTGCTTGATGAGATGTAGGTGGAAAAGAGTTTTGCGATCTATTTCCCATCGTCAATTTCATCTATATGCGGTGTTTGGTGGTATTGTCCCTTTCCCTAGTACCAATGAAATTTGAATATGTAGAAAGAGTAAACTTAGATTTCGGGCCTCTTGAATGAGGTCAACACTCTATTTATGGAAATGGATAACAATGTCACGACCTGACCCATCGGGGCCCGTCTGGCCGACGGTAACCCGAGTGAGACACTCTAAGCCCGCCTCCAATAGGCTAGGGGCTGACAACAAGCGTTGAGTAGACAATACTGAAATGAGTGGCCTTAGCTTACGTACCTGTATGCATGCACACAACAAGCTCCACGCAACATTGTAGAGATATAGGAAGAAACTGAAACAACTAGAGTGTGAACCATGCATGCAGCAACCTCTAGTAAAGCATCAAAGTACACCAACGTGGTACAAAAGTATAAAGGGGCAAAATACTCGTCCAACCTGAAATGAGGTCCCAACCCAACCGCAACCGGAAGGAGACTGAAGAGAGAGCCCGACTCATAATCTCCAAGGCCGACCATCGAACACGGTCCACTCCGCTTGGTACAACTATGCTCTTTTGAAACCCGGTCCACCAATATCACCGATGATCTGCTGTCGTCTGCATAAGACACAACATGTGCGGACGAAGTCCACGCAATGGTGAGTATATACATACCTAGCAGGACGCCCCAAAAACCAAGAAGGGAGCAATAAAAAGTCACAGCAGTCGGCTCAACCCATTAGCAGGAGGAAAACGAAACTGAATATATAATGCTCGTAAACCCAAGCGAGATAGAAAGAGGATCTCCATTTCCACAGGGTAGTTAAGAACGACAAGTCAGCTTGCAGCTTCAAAGGTCCATCTCCGATGTCCAGCACCATACGCAACCTCACCAGATCCTGAGTGGAGGGGCCCGCTCCTCACTACTGCGCTCCACTGTCGAGGGAGCACCAACTTTCGTGGAGGACCCCCTCCCCTCCAGAGCTCGATGACAGGGGAGCACCTACTCCGTAGATAGAGTACCCACGCCCTGTTGTAGTATGAGAGAGTATCAATCTTACCTGTGTAAAGAGTATGAGGGACCCACGCCCTGGTGCAACAGGGGAGTACTGACCCCGATATCTCTCTGATGATCACACTCGATCACTGCCATCGGCCAAGCGTTGCTGAGGGAAGCGTTGCGCTTGTTACACCTCATGTCGTATCCCTGATGCCAAAATGAAGACTACCATTCCGTTCTACATGGAAAACTGCTTAGGATAGGTTACTCGCGGGCTAAAATTTGAGTCCCGAAGAAAGAGATACACAATGTAAAAGCTCCCGAGGAAGGTACACAGCGTGTACCTAGGGTCACACGGCGTGTGACCTCGTCTGAACACCTGGGCGTGCCCTCTCATGCACACGGTTTGGCTAGCCATGTGAAACTACATGATGTGTACATGCAGTACACGACGTGTCTTGGCTGCTCGGGGCATGCCCTTGTACTCTGGCCGTGCCCGTGATAAGCACCTCCACCCGAACTAGCAGCAGAATTCGGTATAATCAATGAAACAGTACAACGTACCTGGTTACAGACTCCAAAACTCAAAAATAGAAATAGAAAGGTAGGAACGAAGAAGGAAACTGGCACACTTCAGGAGGCCCCTCTGCTCTCCTGCCCGAACTCCAAGGAGTTGTTTAAACCTGACAAAAGATGCCCCCCGTGGTCCCCTCCTCAGCCTCTTAAATAAACTCCAACAGATTGGAGGCAGTTAGGCCCCCCCATGATCCCTCTAGGCGGTTAAGCTTTCCTTTAGGCAGTTAGGCCCCCCCATGATCCCTCCAGGCGGTTAAGCTTTCTCCAGGTGGTTAGGCCCCCCACGATCCTCCCAGGCAGTTAAGCTTCCTCTCTCTCTCCCTTTTCCAGTGGTCCCCCTTCTTGAATAAACCTGCCAGGTGGCAGGGTCCCCACCAGCTCTAACACTTGCACCCCCTTGAAAAGCAGGCTTGTCCTCAAGACTGAAAGAAGGAAATTGATTGCGGAGAGTGAACTCATCCTCCCAAGTGGCATCATCCATTGAACAGCTAGACCGGTGGATGAGAAACTGAGGTTGTGCCATGCCATCTGTATAGTTCAAACGGGAAGAGAGAACTGCTATTGGTTCTGGGTTCTGAGCAGAATCTAACTCCATTCCTGGAGGTAAAGATGGCTGAACCTGCTGTGTGCCTATGACTTTTTTTAACTGGGAGACATGAAAAACTGGATGAATTCGTGAAGCAGCCGGTAGATCCAGACGGTATGCAACTGGACCAATCTGCTCAACAATGGTAAAAGGTCCATAAAACCTAGCTGCCAACTTCTGGTGAACACGGCGGGCAACAAAGTGTTGTTTATGGGGTCGGAGCTTGAGAAATACTCGATCTCCCACCTGAAAAACCACATGGCGGCGATGCTTATCAGCAGTTTTTTTCATATAGTCTTGTGAACGAGACAAGTGTTGTTGGAGTTGCCGAAGGGCTTCATCCCGGTCTCCCAAAGCTGTTGCTACTGCTGGCACACGAATTTCAGATGGAAAAAAACACAGAATGGTTGGAGGTTTGTGGGCGTAAACAATTTCAAATGGGGTTGTATTAATAGAGGCATGCCAAGTAGTATTATAGCTCCACTCCGCCCAAGGGATCCAAAATGACCAAGTACGTGGTTGATCCCCTGCAAAATAGCGCAGATAAGTCTCTAAACAGCGGTTAACCACCTCTGTTTGGCCGTCGGTTTGTGGGTGGTAGGCAGTGGTGAAGCGAAGTATGGTGCCATAGAGACGGAATAATTTTGTCCAAAAATTGCTGAGAAAAAGTGGATCCCGGTCACTCACTATAGAGGTGGGTACACCATGAAGACAGACCACTTTCCGAGGGAACATTTCAGCCACTGATCGTGCAGTATACGGATGCTTAAGGAGCAGAAAATGAGCATATTTAGACAAACGATCAACCACTACCAAAATTACATCATACCCCTTTGATTTTGGCAGCCCGGAGATAAAGTCCATAGAAATGTCGGACCAGATTGTTGTAGGAATTTCCAACAGTTGCAGTAAACCAGCAGGGGCAAGAGTAGAATATTTATATCGTTGGCACACTTCACACTGCTGTACAAATTTCTGGACAACCCCTTTCATGCCCACCCAATACAGATTGCCGGCCAGCTTGCGATAAGTTCGGTAAAAACCCATATGCCCCCCTTGAGGAGAGGAATGAAATTCTGCTAATAACAAAGGAATCCAAGGGGAAGTTGCTGGAATAGCCAACCGATCATGATATAAGAGTATCCCTTGCTGTAAAGTAAACCTAGCAACAGTCTGCTGGCCAGATTGCAAAGCTTGGAAAATCGGTCCGAAGTGTGGGTCCGTAGCGACTCCATCAGCTAGTTTGTGCCCCTCCTCCCATACCGGCTGAGCTTGCAGTTGATAATAGCGGCCTGTGTTTTCCTTTATCCGAGACAAAGCATCTGCGACAGAGTTTTCTCTTCCTGGTTTGTAACAAATTTCAAATTGGTACCCCAAAAGTTTAGCAATCTAGCATTGCTGATCCACTGTGGTTATTCGCTGTTGCAGTAAGTATTTTAGGCTTCGATGGTCTGAATAGACAATAAATGGGCGGCCCAAGAGGTAAGGCCGCCAATGTTGAATGGATAGGACCAACGCCATGATCTCCTTTTCATAAACCGATTTAGCAAGGTGACGATCTGAAAGAGCAGTACTAAAAAATGAGATTGGTCTGCGTTCTTGCATGAGGACAACTCCTATTCCCCTCCCGGAGGCATCACACTTGAGCTCAAATTGCTTAGAAAAATCTGGTAGAGTTAATATGGGTGTCGTCGTCATTAGCTGTTTCAAGTGTCGGAAAGCTTGGAGGGCCTCATTTGTCCATTGGAAACCATCTTTCCGAGTAAGAGCAGTGAGAGGTCGAGCCACTTTCCCATATCCCCGAATGAATTTACGGTAGTAGCCGGTGAGGCCTAAGAAGCCACGGACACCCTTAACAGTAGTTGGAATTGGCCAATCAACCATGACTTGCACCTTCCCAGGATCTATCGAAACTCCTTCAGCTGATATAATATGTCCCAGATATTCAATCTCCCGCTGTCCAAAATGGCACTTCTTTTTGTTGGAAAAAAAATGATTTTCTCGGAGAAGACTAAGTACATTTGCAAGATGTTTTAAGTGGGTCGACCAATCTCTGTTGTACACAAGAATATCATCAAAAAATATTAGCACATAATGTCGAAGGGTCGGAATAAGTCATTCATTGTTGCTTGAAAAGTGGAGGGGGCATTCATTAATCCAAATGGCATCACTAAATACTCAGTGTCCACTATGAGTACGGAAGGCAGTTTTGTCCACATCATCCTTGCGCATGCGGATCTGATGATAACCTGCTCTAAGATCAAGTTTAGAGAAGTAGCTCCGTACAACTCATCTAATAACTCTTCAACCACTGGTATTGGAAATTTGTCTGGGACGGTTACCTTGTTCAAAGCTCGGTAGTCAACACATAGCCGCCACGACCCATCTTTCTTTTTAAGCAACAATACTGGGCTTGATAAAGCACTCGTATTAGGTCGGATTATACCTTTAGTCAGCATCTCCTGAACCTGCATTTCTATCTCAATTTTTTGGAAATAAGGATATCGATATGGTCTGACAGAAACTGGTCCCTGTCCTGGGAAGAGATTTATCGCATGTTCATGGAGTCTTGAAGTTGGGAGACCTTGGGACTCATCAAAAATTGACTGATATTGGAGAAAGATCTGCTGTAAGTCATGACTTTGGTGAGAAGTCAGAAACTGCTCTCCACTGCTTCGTTTGCCCCCGATTAGTTGGCGATGTACACTGCTGAGACTTTGTTTTTGAGACCACTGATCCAGCGAAACAGCAGCCCAATTCTTTTCGTGAACTCCTGAGAGTGTGAACCGCTGATTTTCCACTACAAATTTCATCACCATGGTCTTCCAATTGATACAAACGTCCCCCAAAGTCTTTAGCCATGCTACGCCTAAGATTAAGTCCAGTCCACCAATATCTAAGATGTGTGCCTCAATGGAACAACCATAAGCTCCCATAGTCAACCCTACTTGCCGACATGTGCCCGCTGTAGCAGTTTTATGGCCATCCCCGAGCTTCACTCTCATTTTCTTTGAGCTCCAAATGGTTAACCCCAGCATTTTGACCAGGCGTGGGCTAATAAAATTGTGGGAGGCTCCACTGTCTAATAAAATTAATATAGGTATCTCTTTGATGCGACCTTCAAATTTTAAAGACATTGTTGCCTCTGGATAATTCCTGGTGCTGCATAAAATCCCCCAACCCTGTATTTCCACAAGCTTGCATTCCGCCTCATGAAATTCTTCTTCTTCTTCTACAGCTGTAGTGTCCTCCTGTTGAGGAGTTTGTCCTGCTTCTTCATCCCCTTCTCCCAAAATTAAAATCCGCATTTTTGAATCAGAGCACTTGTGCATAGGATTATATGGCTTTCCACAACGAAAACATAATCATCTCTTCCGTCGATCTTCCCATTCTTGATTTGTTAGTTGACGAACTGCTCTATTTCCAGTTGTAATTGTGCATTGTACTTCTTTATTATTTCTTCCTGGAGGCTCTCCACCGGATCCACCTGTTGGTGCGGAGGTAGTAGCTTCGTCTTGAATAGGGAGCTATTCCAGACGGTGCACCATGCTGCTTAAGGTGTTCTGCAACTCCTTTAATCCTGAAATTTCATGCTGAAATGCTCCCACCGTTGCTGCTAAACCAGACAACGTTGATTCCACCTGATCGAGGCGCTGATCTTGTCCAGCTTCAGCACGCTCCAGCCGTTGTTCCAATGCTTCCAAGCGAGATTGTAGGCGGGTCTCCATGCCTGATTTCGAGCTGGTTCTTGGCATAGTGATGAGAGGAGGTGGGGAAGAGAGGAAATCCGGCAGGCCGGACCAAAAATGATAAGCACCTCCACCCGAACTAGCAGCAGAATTCGGTATAATCAATGAAACAATACAGCGTACCTGGTTACAGACTCCAGAACTCAAAAATAGAAATAGAAAGGTAGGAACGAAGAAGGAAACTGACACACTTCAGGAGGCCCCTCTGCTCTCCTGCCCGAACTCCAAGGAGTTGTTTAACCTGACAAAAGATGCCCCCCGTGGTCCCCTCCTCAGCCTCTTAAATAAACTCCAACAGATTGGAGGCAGTTAGGCCCCCCCATGATCCCTCCAGGCGGTTAAGCTTTCCTCTAGGCAGTTAGTCCCCCCCATGATCCCTCCAGGCGGTTAAGCTTTCCTCTAGGCAGTTAGGCCCCCCATGATCCCTCCAGGCGGTTAAGCTTTCTCCAGGCGGTTAGGCCCCCCACGATCCTCCCAGGCAGTTAAGCTTCCTCTCTCTCTCCCTTTTCCAGTGGTCCCCCTTCTCGAATAAACCTGCCAGGTGGCAGGGTCCCCCCAGCTCTAACAGCTTGTGTATTTCAGCCCGTGCCCGTGTACTCTGGCCTTGCCCGTGTACCCCTGGGGTACACGATGAGCCGCCAATACTGGGTCACACGACGTGTATGGGTCATAGATGGCGTGTGATATTTAACTCCGCCCGAAACCCTAGCCGTCGTAGCCAGGGACTACACAATGTGTGTTCTTGGACTACACCCCGTGTATGTCGGGATTTTTTAGAAAGTTCTGCCCCCATTGTCGATTTTGGTGTGAATCGCGCCGTAGATCCCGGATCTGGTGCTGACCATGCTCAATCCGTCGTCGGTGTACGGATTCCAGCCATCCGAACCACGCACGGACCATTCTCGTCGCGTTGCACTGTCGCGTCGCCTCACTCGTGGGTGAAGACCCTTAATCCGACCTTTGATCCGTGTCGCCAACATCCGCATCCCACATCGCATCACGATCCAATCGCAAAACGCTAATCTCCAACCTGTTCATGCATCCGCCACAAATTTGGAGGTTCGATTGCGCTCGAATCCAACCCGACAATGTCGAACCGTGACCCTATGGGCCAACGATGAAGAACGCGAAGAAAAGTTGGAGAAATGCATAAGAATGAAGTGAAATCCTAACGCTAGACGGTGTGATTCTGTCGAATGATCACATAATGCGGAATCCAAACTAAAATTAGGGGCACAACAATTAAAATACATATCTGGACTTATGCGAGGAACGATAATCGCTGGAAAAGAAAAACTGATATGATTCCATGCTTATCAATTTTAACAAGGGCGGAAATCCATGAAATAAAATGCCGTACCTCGAGTTTTGCATTGTCGCTGACGTAGTACAGGTCTGTGCCGTTGTCCTTTGTGAGAGATCCAGGAACTTCATTGGCGAAGATGATTCTTTTGAAGAACGATTGCTGTTCCACGATCTGTTGTCGTTCATCAACGACTCCTCTTTGGCTCTTCTAATCTCCCAGGGTTATGCGGCTAATCCTAACAATTCATCATAAGGATGTATTTTTAGAGGGTGTTTAGGTTTTGAGTGTTTAAATAATAAAATAAAATTAATTAATTAATTACTTAACGCATCCGCCAACAGTCACACCTCTAACCGAATGCCCGAGGCCTACCAACTTTATGCCGCGTCTAGGGTAAACCCTGTGTTCCGGTAACAACCTTGGTCTTGGATTTCCCATCCGAGGTCTCATGCACAACAAAAACCATTTATTTCGAAAATATGCGTGCACGTGCTTTAATATATATTGATATTTTTAAAATATTAATTTCTAGGTCTTGCAACACCCAAACATAGCGCAGACTCCGAGGAAAAATCCAGAGATATATATAGAAATATTCAAAGGACTAAACCAACAAAACTGGAGTCATTACATTCTCCCCCCTCTAGGCTTTTCACCCGAAAAACATATGCTACACAAAAAGGTGGGGGTATTGAGCCTACATTTGGGTCTCACGCTCCCACGAGCTCTCTTGCGCGTTTTTATGCCTGTCAAGCAATCGAACCAAAGAGATGGTCTGACCGCACAGGGTCCTCTTCTGTCGGTCCTCGATCGCCAATGGGTACTCTGCGAAGGTGGCTCCGTCCTCAATGTCCAGCTCGCCCTAGTCAATAATGTGTGTCGGGTCGTGCATGCATCTTCTCAGCTGCTACACATGGAAGACGTCATGCACTCTGTCTAATTGAGGCGGTAAAGCCAAGTGGTAAACAACCTCGCCAACCCTCCGTAGGATCTCAAATGGCCCGATGAACCTCGGGGATAATTTGCTTTCCCAAACAAATCTCTACAAATCTCATTGTCTGTATCAGCTTTGACCCAACAAGAGATGTCTCACCAATCTTAGTCCAACATTAGGGTGACCTACAGGGTCTCCTGTACCTCGATGGGCGCTATGCGTATAGTGGAGTGATAATTATTATTATAAGCAAACTCCACAAATTACAAGTGATCCTTCCAGCTCCGGTCGAAGTCCCACACACAAGCTCTCAACATATCCCCCAAAACCTAGATAGTCCCCGCTCGGTCTGCCTGTCCGTATGAGGGTTAAACGCCGTGCTCATCCGTAACTGGGTCCTAAAAGCCTCCTGCAAGCCTCTTCACAACCGTGACATAAACTGAGCATCACGGTTGGAGACGATCTTTGTGGGTATCCCATGAAGTTGGATGATCTCCCGTATGTACAACTGTTCCAAACTCGCGACCGAACTCTGCTTCCGGATGACGAGAAAGTGCGTCGACTTGGTGAGTCGGTCAACAATCACTCAGATAGCGTCGCGGGCTCTTGTTATCTGCGAAAGCCTCATCACAAAATCCATCGATATGCCATCCCACTTATATTTCGGGTTCTCAAGAGGTTGAGTTAAACCTGGAACCTGATGTTTAACCTTTACTTGTTGATGTGTGAGACACCGAAAGACAAACTCGGCGATGCTCCGCCACATATCAGCCAACCAAAACTGCCGCAGAAGGTCTTTGTACATATTCGCCACGTTGGGATGTACAGTTGGGAAGTATGAAACTCTCTCAACACCACCTCACGTAACGTGATCGGAACCACCGTCCGTCCTTGGCAAAGGATGACGTGCTCGTCTCTTGAGGATATCTGGTCACGTAGAATCTCATAGTCGATGTCTCCCTACCGAGCCTCTCTCACACGCTGAAGAAGCGGTGAAGTCACCCCCATCAACTGAAGATAGGCTGCACCCCTCTCCCCCATCAGGGTCAGCTGCAACGAAGCCAACCGCTCCTACGTCTCATCCACCAAGTGAGAACAAGACTTCCTGCTAAGGGCATCTGCCACCGCGTTGCTCTTCTGGATGGAGATGTACTTGAGACTCTGGTGGTCTGAGTAAACAACGAAACGCTCGCTCAGAAGAGTCCCTCCACATCTTTTGGGCGAAGATTATCGTTGCTCAATCTAAGTCTTGGGTCGCGTAATTCTGCTAATGGGGTTTCAACTGCCTCAACCCATAAGATTAAATAACTCCAGTCTTTCCATTGGATGTTTAGAAATTATATAATAGTTTTGTAGAACGATAAAATGAGAGACCGAACCCTCCAAGGTGTACTCTCTAAAGGAACCCTTGGGGTTATTTTATTATGAATAATAAACTCCACATCAGACCTCAAGTCCGATGTGGGATACAAACTCCAACAAGTTTAATAAATCAATACTGAAATTTTTTGAGTGCACAAATTTGGCTGCCTTTTTATCAAAAATAGTGTCCTATGATGTTTTAGGATGTGTCAAGTTTCACCTCTCTTATTAACATTTTCCACCAAGAGTTAACAAAAAAATCAAAATAAAAGAATAAAATGCCAGCTGGAGGACCATTCATCTCCATCACAATTCTTTGGGGGGGTGGGTAGAGGAGGGCCACCTGCTTATGTGTTTATTTTGGGTTCAGTCAGCTTGAAAGCATCTCTTTGTTATTTTTACTTGACAATCTTGTTCTTTGAATCTTTGCTTTGTTGTTTGATGTTTACTCCAGCAACTGTTGTCAGGTTTTTAGATGTGTTAATGCAACATGTGGCCTCTTTTATCACCCACGATGTGTGGCAAAAGTACTCCATCCAAATGCTGCGGCTGCAGAAGAAACCCGGCAAAAGATTGCCGCAGGAGAATCATTTACTTGTCCTATCCATAGATGCTTCGTCTGTCAAAAGCTTGAAGACAAAAATGTTTCTGAGTTGCAGTTTGCTGTTTGCAGACGATGCCCAAAGTCATACCACAGAAAATGTTTGCCAAGGTGCACACAATTGTTCTGTATTGAATTTTTTGTCCAGTATTATCGGTTTCCAATAATGATGTGTGAATGATATTAATATTCAACATCCCAGTGATATATCTTTTGAAGACGAAGAAGATGACGATATCATACAGAGGGCCTGGGAGGGTTTGATGCCCAAACGCATTCTGATATACTGCTTGTGAGTTTTATTCATTGCAGTTAAACTTTCTGTTTGGGTTTTCTTCATTTACCATGCAATTGTTTGTTGCCTGTTGTCTTCTTTAGAGAACATGAAATTGATGAGGATCTTGGAACTCCCGTAAGAGACCATGTTAAATTTCCTCCAATTCAGAAAAACCAGGCATCAAGGTCTCTTTTTGGAACAGAGAGTTTTAGATCAAGAAAGGGAAGTCCAGATGTGGATGAGATTGCCTCAGATAAAACCTTTAGAAAGCCTTTTGGTCAGATTGAAAAGCCATCATCAATGATGGAAAGGGCTGAGTCATTCAAAAGAGACAAAAGACGATCCGCACCCACTTCATTGAATAAAATTATGCGAAATGATCCCTCTATGAAGTCTTTGCATGTTGATATAAAGCATGCTGGTAAAAAAGTGAAGTCTTCCACAACTGAAGAAAGTGGGACTTCATTGGGAGAGCAGCTATATAATTTTTGGCGTGAAGGGTCAGAAGCTGGTAAACCCAGGAAGCTGGATACTGCTGCTGCTGCTTCTAACAAGACCATTGCCACCATGCCTGTTAAAGAGACATTAACCAGTGTTCTTCAGTTAGATAAGGATTCAGAAAGGAGGTAAAAGCTCTTTTCCCGTGATGGATAATGACATGCTGTCCCATTTCCTATTTTCTTTGCGCTCCACCTAAAATAACTGCCCTCCCTTTCCCTCTCTATTTGAACTCATCTCCCTTTGCCTGTAGTGTGGGCGCATAAGCAGACATTTATTCTTTGAGTATCTCCGTTATTAGATCTTTTTGTTTGCTGAGCATCATGTTGTCCATTGGATATGGTATATTGACTTTTTCCCTTGCTACAGAATTTTGGACTTGATGAAACAGTCCACATCTTCTGTAAGTTTGGAAGATGTCATAAAAAAACTCCGAATTCCATCAACACATGGATCAAGAAATAATGTTGACAGGACAATTACACAGGGGAAGATTGAGGGATCTGTTGAGGTATTTCCATTTTGACATCTGATGTTGGTGTGATGTTTGCTGTAATCTAACTTTTCAGCAACCTTATCATGTCATTAACATGCAGGCTGTTCGAGCAGCTGTGCAGAAGCTTGAGAAAGGACGCAATATTGAGGATGCAAAAGCTGTTTGCGAGCCAGAAATTTTGCAGCAGATAATTCGATGGAAGGTAATCTTTTTCTGCGATTAGTCGATACATGAACTTTCAACCTAATAACTATGAGTATATGAAACTTTGGGCTTTCATGTACGAAAGATCAGATTTAATACCATCTAGGCAATTTGTAGTAAAGTGAGTGTAATTTTAGATATTATTTCCTGATTACATTGGCCGTGCTAGGCTTTGCTTATTTGGCTGCCTTTTGTGAGTGTGCTAACTATTTAGTAATCTTATGTTGCTGGGTTCGTGGTTCAGTATTTGTGCAGTGGTTTTTGATGAAAATTTTCCCTCTTTGTTTGGTTAGGCTGCTTTCCATAAAATCTGTTCGCTTTGTTCAAGCATTTTATGTAATGTTTTTCTTTTGTTTGTTCATAGTTATTTTGATTTTTGGCATTCATGTTATTTGGTAATGCTGTATCTGTGGACGAGCTACTCCTGGGAAATATTGTTTATATTTTATGTTTTTTTTTTTGAAAATGGACGTGGTATATTCCGAATTTGATTCTTTATTACAATTACAATGTTGCATAAAAATAAAAATCTTGGCTCCTGGAATGGTAAGAGTATTTAGGGTATTTAGATATTTAAGATATGAGTCAATGGTCAAAGATTTGACTGGGTCAATATTGTTGACTTGTATTTATGTTCCAGCATGTATTTTTATTGTCATCTATAAATATAACCCGACCTCATTGATGAGGTATGGATTCTGGGGTCTCGTGTGTCACATAGTATCAGAGCCAAGAAAACACTAGGTCACCCTATTCCATGATGTCCGCTTCTGCGCCGGGGTGCCAAGCTCATGTCCAAATTTGCTCCTCTAGCGGCACCTCACTGTATGCTAGCCCTCCAGTCAGGTCTTTCCACCTCCAGTGCCTCCTGCGCAAGATGCGCACAAACACTAGGTGGTCCAGGTGGATTTCTTTCTACAAATCAGCTCCAGATCTGGCAGTAACTGGTAGCGGCTCGTGTCTTTCTGTGTCACACCAGTCTTTTATCTCTTTGCATCTGGGTGCTCCCGCCTGCGTTTCCTTCGGGCTGTCTGGATCTCCATTGAGCTGCCCGGCTCACTGTTGGGATTCCTGCACCTCAGTCAGGTTTCTTTGCCCCTGCCCAGATGACGGGTTGCAGGGATCTTTGTCGGGCTGCCTGCATTACTGCCGAGCTTCTTCGTCACTGCCTGGAACACCGTCAGACTGTCTGGATCACCTTCGGGCCTCTTTGCTGCTGCCCGGATCTCTGTTGGGCTTCTTTGCTGCTCCCCAGACCACCGTTGGGCTGCATGGACTTCCATCGGGTCTCTTAGCTGCTGCCTGAATCTCCATTGGGCCTTTTAGCTGCGGCATCTTTATATCTTTAGCATTTTGAATTAGTTTGGCTACCTGGGCATGTCTTGCTTGAGGGGGTGTATTAAGATATTTCCATTGTTTTTTCTTTTATTATGTATCCAAGTTAGGTAAATCTAGCTCGAGGGGGAGTGTTAGAGTATTTTGGTGCTTAGGGTATTTAGATATTTAAGTTATGAGTCAATGGTCAAAGATTTGACTGGGTCAATGTGTTTACTTGTATTTATGCTTGCGTTTTAATCTTCATCTATAAATATAACCCGACCTCTTTTTATGTGGTATGGATTCTGGGGTCTCTCCTACGGTTCTGTTTTTGTCTCGGTGGTCTAAATCAATTTGATTAGGTTTGTTGTTGGGTGTGCCCCTTCATTACCTTTATTGTCTGCCCTTTCTTTGATATTGGGCAGCTGAAGCTAGTTGTGGTCATTTGGTAAATCTGAATGCTCGTTTTCAACCTGAGGGTTTTTTTTTTTGTCTCAGTAAACTTGTTTAAGTATTTCCCTTGTGGAAAAATGTTGTGACGCTTTCTTCTTGGAACAGATGCCTTGTGCTGCAAGGTATCAGAGGCATCTAGCCTTTTAGAACCATGGCTAGTGTTTTAAGAGACTGATGAGTTCAGTTTTTGCTCTCCAGGTGGCTATTTATTGGCTGTACTGATTGTTATAGCAGAACATTGTCTTCAAGAACTCGATGCCACCTCTTTAACCTGCATCTCCTCTATGGAGGGAAGTGATGTTTTCAGGTTCATGATTTAAAGGGAACTACTGATATGTTTAATGCTTAGTATTTTGTTTGCATCCTTTTTGTTAGGAATGCGGGGTTGGGTGTGTGGGGTCAGTCCGGTATTTTTAATTTTTGTAACTGCCAATGGACAGTATTGTATTTCTGCAGTTAATAGGTTGTTTAGGCCAGCCGTAGTAGGTAGTGGCTGCTGCCTGGGCAGTTGAGGTAATAAATGGGGGTCCAACTGTTTAGTAGAGGATACGAACCATTTGGCATTTCAGGTGGTTTCTGTTAGGAGGTTCGACCTTGGCAGGTCACGACCTTGGCTCCGGAGAGTGGTCTTCCGCGAAGAGTTCATCTTCCTCCTTTCTTCTTCCACTACTGTGATTTCCTTAGGTCCTATACAACAAACATCAAAGCAGAGTATATGGTATTTTTCTTCTTCTTATTCCCTCTCTCTCAGACCAATGTCCTAATAATTGATGCTTTCATTGAGAGTACACGATTGCCGTTGGGGAATGCGAGCATTGCGAGGACGATTGATACTGTTCGATTGTTGAAAGGAGTTTATATTTGACTGGTTGATTGAGGAACGACTTCTGTGTGAGCAGTACGCTGTTGGTTTGACGTCGATAGACAAACGAGGAGAGACTGATGCGAGCACATCTTGTTGGGAGACGTGTTCTTAGCTGCGAGCCGTGATCGCTGCTGGAGACGCGTGTGCTGGTCGAACGACCAGAATAGCCGAACGTGAAGAGAAGTCATTGGAACTGAGTTATTTCACAGCATGGATGTAAACGAGTATGGAAAACACATTCACCAATGTTGAAACAACTTTGGAAAGTTTGCCGCGGAGGTTTGAGAAGCGTGAGCAGGTGGAATACAGTACAAATTCAAGAAAGCAGAGCGCGACAGATCCAGTGATTGTGAATGGCAGTAGAAACGGGAATGTAGAAACAAGAATGCCGAGGTCAGTTGCGGACTAGGTGGTAGCTTCGGAAGATGCTACTATGGTAAAATGAATGGGTAGTGTGTTGAAGAGAGTGAAGCTGCTGGCGTAAGATCCTCGGGGTTGGATCACTAAATCAGAGGCATATTTTCATTTTTTTCAAACGCCTGAGGACATGAAATTACCTTATTCACAGATTAGTATTGTGACACTGTTCTATATTGGTTCTTCTCGCGGCAGTATGAAAATCCTGGTTCGAGTTGGGAGCAACTGAACCTAGTGTTGTTGGAGAAATACGGGAATGACAAGGAGCAGATGAAGCTTTTCCGACATTAGTCTGAGAAGCAACAGGCCACACAACCTGTGAAAGATGTAAAAAAGGAGGTCGTACTGATTTTCAACGAATTGGGCAAGAGACGAATGATTGTGATCGTGATCGAAGTAACAAGGACGTGTTAGAGTTTGATTAAGAACGGAATGCATGCGATTTCCGACTTTTGGGAGAGCATAGCCAGGCGCATGCGGGGGGGTCGGTTTTACAGTGGTGTTGTATGCTAGTTGCAACCATAAGGTTGTGTTGTGTTTGTTGACCATATGTATTGAAGAATGCTTGGAAGTATTATGGTGCTTTGCATGGAGTTATGAAAGAGATATATAGTGAATAAGCCTTGGGGGATTGTTATGGATTCATTAAATCCATAAAGCAACTGGTTAAATGGTTATAAGTGTATTAAGGATGAAGTAGTCCGGTTGTTGTCCTTTAAGAAATGAAGACAAAAAACTGCCTCCTCAAGGCACGATACATCTTAGATACGTCGGGGTGCGCCGCCAAAGCGAGCTATGAAACTCACAGAGTACTCCCTCATGCATCGCTGATGGGACTAACATCCTTCCTTGGAACATAACCCGATGTTGGTTATCCTCTCACCATCCCTTAGGAGCATCACCATGAACGACCCAATCACACATCACCTCTGCCTCTGAGTTTGTCACGATCTGACCCATCGGGGCTCGCTTGGCCGTCGTTAAGCCGAGTGTGACACCCCAAACCCACCTCTAATAGGCTAGGGGCTGATGACAAGCGCTGAGTCAGCATATCACACACAATGGAGGCCTTGGCTTAAGGTACCTATACGCATGCACACATCTCCAATCCGCTAACACCATGTTGAAAGATAAAATACAATTGATACTCAATGTATGTATATATCTATATCCCACAATCAGAGTACGACAAAAGTATGAGAAAACATAATGGGTCAAATACAAGTCTACCAAAACTGTAAATGAAGCCTAACCTGCTAAAAGGAGGGGACTGTAGTCAAATGCAACACTTGGTTCGAACCACGGTCTGTCTAGCTCAACTATCCTCTGTCTGCTCCTTGTCCACCTAGCATCCCATCGAACGACCTGTTGTTTGCAAAAAAAAAAACATGACATGTGCGGAAAAAGTCCACGTAGGGGTGAGTATAACAATACTCAGTAGGATACTCCGAAATCACCAAACATAAAACATCAGGAGAGTAGTCAGGTCATCATCATGAAGGTACGTCAATCAGAATATAAGGCATAACAATAATAACCTAGATATACTCAAGATAGACACCAAGTCTCAAGGTAAGGTCACAACCGCACTGCCAGCTTGGGATTCTGCTCGAGGTTTCAAAGAAACGCTCGTTTGGGAGAACTCACTCCACGAGCCTGATAACGTTGATGACGCTCATCCAAGTGGTTATGCTCGTTGGGCCTCGCCATGAAGTACGCGCCGAGACTTAGAAGAAATCGATACATGTTATGTAAAAATAATGAGAAGGGGAGAAAAGAGGAGAGTTATTGTATATTGTATTTCGTACAAGCAGAATAGAGAGAGGGAGAGAGTTACAGGTTGGGGGAGAAGTGGTAGAAGAGGAGGAAGATAGAGAGGAACCTGTGGAAGACCACTTCTCCGATCCTCAGTTGGAACGTCCTAACATCCGAGCCCTGCAGCTTATCGTCCAAAATGAATCCCCCTGCCCCCTACTCCCTTGCTGCCCTATTTATTGCCCCACCAGCCCACTGCTACAGCTGACAAACACCACTCCCCTTTACAAAGACAAAACCACTCTTACACACACACACACACACCAACTGCTTTAGCCCATACACGAACAACAACCCACACAAACCATCTCACACTTATTCCTAACATTACCCCCTACTTGAAAAACCACCTTTTCCCCAAGGTGGATCTTCAAACCATTGCTCAACCTCTTTAGCATTGGATTGGAAGCCCCTTGTAAGAAAGGACAGCTCCAGCCTCCCTGCCAAAGTGAAACCTTCTTCCATATCTTTCCCATCAATAAGTGTGTCTTCAAAATAAAAGAGCCCCTGCGACTGCACAGTATGAGCCATAATCATTCGGCCCAAACATCCAAACCGGATCGGGCTACACCAATCCAACAATCTTCCACTTGGAGCCTGATCCACTACGCTGCTATGCATCGATGCCATTGACTAAGGAAACTTATTTAATCTGAGCTCTTCTTCTTCACTCACCAGTGCGCGTGCTTTCCATTCACAACGTCAATTTCAAGTCGACGATTCATGAAATACAAGTTGTTTTCCTCTTGTGCTCCCATTGTGTCCTCCCTTATTCTGCCTCTCATCCTCTATTCATCAGTGGAGACCAACAGAGGCACAATAGTGCCTCAACTTTTGTATTACCATCGGCTTTGTCAACATGTCTGTCGGATTGTTGGTTCCACAAATCTTGTGCAATGTCAGCAACCCATCCTGTATCAAACCTCTGATGAAATGATACTTCAGCTGAATGTGCTTCGTTCGTGCATGAAATATTGGGTTCTTTGCAAGACGCATCACACTCTGACTGTCATAGTGCAATATATTCTCCTCTTGTTTTATTCCCAGCTCATCTAAGAAGTTCTTAAGCCAGACCATCTCCTTCCCAGCTTCTGTTGCAACAATGTATTCTGCCTCTGTGGTGGATAAAGCCCCCATCTTTTGTAATTGTGATATCCAGCTTACCGCAGTTCCTCCACAGGTAAATACATAACCTGTGGTACTCCTACTGTCGACGTCGCCTCCAAGGTCAGCATCCGCGTATCCCTGCAATGAATTTCCTTTGCCAAAACACAAAAATACCTCCTTGTTGCCTTTCAAATACCTTAGTATCCACTTCACAGCTTCTCGATGTTGTTTTTCAGGGTTACCCATGTACCTGCTCACAACTCCCACTGCATGAGCGATGTCAGGTCGATTGCAGGCCACGACATACATTGGGTTTCCAACAGCTGATGCGTATGGAACCTTTGCCATGTACTCAACCTCTTCTGCTGTCTTCTAATATTTGTTTTGAAAAGAATTAGATCCATGGTTTCAAAAGAATTGGACTTGCAAAAGAATCGTACTCACTCTGTCCATTGTAATGAGAGAATCGGTCGCATGGAAACAATTGTTTTGGGTTGTGTTTTAAAGACAATGGGACCCATGTATTCTGACAATCGGACTCATGTATTCAGAATGAGAGAATCGGTCGCATGAAAACAATTGTTTTGAGTTTTTGTTTTGTAAAGAATCAGAATCTTGTTTTCAGAAAATTTGTCCTCAGGTTGAGAAGGAAAGAAAGAAACGAAAATGAATGGAAAGTTATGATACTTTCCAATGTTAATTGTGACGATGCTTTGCTGTTTTGGAATTCTCACAAATCACAAGTATGTGGTAAAACTTATGATGCAAACTTGATAAAAGAAAGAGGAAAGTAAAAGTGGTGGTGACTATTGAAAAGGTGTGAATGGCGCTGACTATGGAAAAAGTGTGAATGGCGCTGACTATTGAAATGCTGTGAATGGCGCTGACTATTGAAAAGCTGTGAATGGTGGTGACTATTGAAAAGCTGTGAATGGTGGTGACTATTGAAAAGCTGTGAATGGTGGTGACTGTTGGAAAACTGTGAATAGTGATGACTATTGAAAAGCTGCGAATGCTGATGACTATTGAAAAGCTGGGAATGGTGATGACGATGGAACAGTCGTGCCGATGGAATAGTTGTGCCGATGAAAGAAGAAAAAGTCTGTCAAGCCAACACAGTATACACTTTGTTTTGCATCGGACTCAGAGTCGTGCTGATGGAATAGTCGTGCCGATGAAATAGTCGTGTCGATGAAAGAAGAGAAGGTCTGTCAAGCCGAGACAATATTAACTTTGTTTTGCATCGGACTCAGAGTCGTGCCAATGGAAGAGTAATGGTCATGCAGTTTGAAAAGCAGTAGTCGTGCTGATGGAATAGTCGTGCTGATGGAATAGTCGTGTTGATGGAATAGTCGTGCCGATGGAAAGAGTCGTGCCGATGGAAGAGTAATTGTCATGCAGATTGAAAAGTAATAGTCGTGCCGATGGAAGAGTAATGATCATGCAGATTGAAAAGTAATAGTCGTGCCGATGGAAATAGTCGTGCCGATGGAAATAGTCGTGCCGATGAAAATAGTCGTGCCGATGGAAATAGTCATGCCGATGGAAAGAGTCAGAGGAAAGAGTCGTGTCAATAGAAAGAGAGAGTGAAGAGATGATGTCTATCATGCCGACAGGGTAGTAACTTTGTTTTGAATCGGACTCACAGGTGAAAGTAAAAGAAGCGAGATGGTGTCGATTAAAGACCATCATACCCAGAAACAATCGTACCCACATTTCTGGTTTTCTAAAAGAAAAATTGTTTTGGATTTCTGGAATAAGAAATGGGTATAGCGATACAAATGAAAAAGCCGAAGATTGAGATGAAGTTTGGAGAAGATTTGAGAAGCTTCGAGAAACTTTGACGAAGTCAAAACGTATACCATAATTTCTGGGGAAATTCAAATTTGGGAAAATTTGAGTGAGGGGGAAAAACTTTTGGATTCTCCCCAATTGTCACCTATAAAAGGAGGAGGTACTTTGTACTTTCTGACAACGAGCACTGTTCACAGCAGAGGAGAGAGAAGCTCTGGGCTTTAGTGAGAGAAGAAGAGGTGAAAAGTATTCAGCTTGACTTTTGTTTTAAAGTGTTCATCGTATCAGGCTGAATTAATCAGTTTGGAGTTTTTCGTACTGGGTGTTTCCGTATTGGGCTTCTCGGGCTGAGGAAGAATCATACTGAGTATTTTTATCGGTCTCAGGTTTTGATGTGGTGCCGATTGTATTCGGCTTGTGAAGTGGTGTTGATTCTATTTGGCTAGTGAAGTTGTGTCGATTCTGTTTGGGTGGCCAAGTGGTGACGATTCATTCATAACTCGATTCAGTTTGACTATTGCATACATGTTTTGAAGTGGCGATGATTCTATTTGCATTGACTATTGCACACATGTTTTGAAGTGGTGTCGATTCTATTTGTCTTGACTATTGTATGCATGTATTAGAGTGGTGGCGATTCTATTCTATTGTATTCAATTGTGTAGATTGGTGAATTTCCCCTTACCTCAATGTGAGGTGAGAATATTCTTTTATAGATTAGGAAACCAAAAGACAAGGCGGGTAAGTCCGATGTGGGACTCACCCATTTAAACTTAAATGGGTTCCAACACTCCCCCTCAAGCTGGACATGCCCAGATTGGATAGAGTCCCACACAAAAAAGAATAACAAGACAATCTCAAACTCCCCTCAAGCTGGGCCATAGAGGCTGTGAATACCCAGCCTGGAAGTGAGAGACTCAAGACGAGCTCCGGGAAGACCTTTGGTGAAGAGATCGGCAAGCTGATCGGCCGTCGGGATATGGCCGAAACCGATATGGTGCTGCTCCAGATGGTGGCGGAGAAAGTGACAGTCCACCTCGATATGCTTCGTCCGTTCATGAAAGACGGGATTCGAGGCAATCTTCATGGCGGCCTGATTGTCACACCAGATATGAGCAGGAGTCGATGCCGGGAAACCGAGCTCCTGGAGAAGATGACGAAGCCAGAGGATCTCAGTAGTGACAGTGGCCATGGCTCGATACTCGGCCTCGGTACTAGAACGGGAGACCACAGTCTGCTTCTTGCTGCGCCAAGAGATGAGATTACCGGCGAAGAATACGGCGAATCCCGAAGTAGACTTGCGGGTAGCGAGGCAACTGGCATAGTCCGCATCACAAAAAACCTCAACATCCATGTGAGCATGATGTGAGTACCGAAGGCCGCGTGCAGGGTCTTTCTTGATGTACTTGGCAATGCGGAGGACAGCATCCCACTGAGAGCAGGTGGGATGCTCCATGAACTGGCTGACTTTGCCAACGGCACAGGCAATGTCGGGACGCGTCATGGTGAGGTAGTTGAGTTTACCGACCAAGCGCCGATAGTTCTCAGGATGAGGAAAGAGTGCCGAGTCGGAATGAAGGGAGCGTTCCCCAGGCTCAAGGGGAGTGTCAACTGTGGTGGCGGTGCTCAACCCGGCATCCTGCAATATATCAAGAGCATACTTGCGCTGGCAGAGAGAGATAGTGTCCGCAGTTCGGGAGACCTCGATGCCAAGAAAGTACGTGAGGGGACCAAGATCCTTGGTGTGAAAGTGCTGGTGAAGATGCGTCTTGAGGCTGGTGATGCCTCTAGAGTCGCTCCCTGTGATGATGATGTCATCAACATAAACTACAAGCAAGATATAGCCGTGTGCCGTCGTACGGAAGAAGACGGTGTGATCTTTCATACTCCGAGAGAGGCCAAAGGCGGTGACGACAGTGCTGAAGCGGCCAAACCAGGCGCGAGGAGACTGTTTGAGGCCGTAGAGGGAGCGACGAAGACGGCAGACATGGGAGGCGGCACCAGAGGCAGAGAAACCAGGGGGCTGTTGCAGGTAGACCTCCTCGTCAAGAAAGCCATGGAGAAAAGCATTCTTAACGTCGAGTTGATGAAGTGGCCAGTGATGATGAGCAGCCAGAGAGATGAAGAGGCGGACCGAAGCCATCTTGGCGACTGGAGAGAAGGTCTCGAAGTAGTCGACGCCATATGTCTGAGCAAATCCCTTGGCGACAAGCCGGGCTTTGAGGCGGCAGAGAGAGCCATCGGGATTGAGACGGATCGTGAAGATCCATTTAGAGCCGACCGCCTGTTTGTTTGCCGCAAGGGGAACAAGATCCCAAGTATGGTTGGCATCCAGAGCCTGCAATTC
The DNA here is from genome assembly GCA_963277665.1 of Viscum album. Classification (NCBI taxonomy): domain Eukaryota; kingdom Viridiplantae; phylum Streptophyta; class Magnoliopsida; order Santalales; family Viscaceae; genus Viscum; species Viscum album. Next base: position 122,464,577 of record OY728156.1, read on the forward strand.
ATCTCTCATTGCGGCTAGCCACTCGGGGTGAGATTTGGCTTCACCGACCGTTCGAGGAAGCGACACGGTCTCCAGAGCTGACAATCCCCTGTAAGAAGATACAAAGAGAGGAGTATTCTGACACGAGCGAGTACCTTTCCGGAGCGCAATCGGCACATCCTCGGGAGCTGTGTCAGGAACATCAGGCGAAGCGGGAACAAAGGTTTCCTCGGCCGGGACGGGAGGTACAGCGGAAGGACGACGAGAGTAGGTCTGTCCAAAGAGATGACCGATCGGAGGAGACACCAGAGACGGGTGAACCATGAGCGGAAGACAGTCATCGATGGTAGTGTCAGGAGAAGGAGAGGGGAGAGTGAAAGGAGAGCTCTCGACAAACGAAACGTCGGCAGAGGTGATATACCGGCGGAGGTCTGGAGAGAAGCATCGGTACCCGCGTTGAGTGCGGGAATACCCGAGAAAAATACAGCGAAGAGATTTGGGTGATAGTTTGGAGAGATTTGGGCGAGTGTCCAGGACATAACAGAGACATCCGAAGACACGGAGGGGAAGGGAGTGAGGAGGGAGAGGGAAACAGGGTATGAAAAGGAGTCCCCCTGAAGGATGGAGGAGGGAAGACGATTGAGAAGGTAAGTAGCAGTGAGGATGGCATCCCCCTAGAAAAGAAGAGGTACCTGGAGGTGGAAGAGGAGGGCACGAGCGGTTTCCAAGATATGTCGGTGTTTCTGCTCGGCCACCCCGTTTTGCTGAGGGGTATCAGGACAAGAGGTCTGATGGATGATGCCGTGGGCCCTCATAAACTGCTGAAAACGAGTGGATAAGTATTCTCGCCCATTGTCAGATCGGAGACATTTCACAGGGAGAGAAAATTGTGTCTGGATTTCCTGGAAAAATGTCTGAAAGGTTGAGAGAACCTCTGTTCGATCTCGAAGAAGGTAAAGCCAGGTCATGCGTGAGTAATCATCAATAAAGGTGATATAATAACTGTACCCTGACTGGCTAGGAACCCTGCAAGGACCCCATACATCGGAATGAACAAGAGCGAAAGGAGCCGCTGCACGTGGTTCCGGGCGAGGAGCATACGTCGTCCGATGATGTTTGGCAAACTTGCAGGATTCACAATGGAAGGAGAGGTGAGAACTGAATTGGGGGCAAAGTTTATGGAGGGTGGAAGGCGGTGGATGGCCAAGGCGGTAATGGAGGTCAAGGGCTCAGGCTGTGGTGGATGAGCAAGCAAGGGATGATGGGGTATCAAACAGGTAAACCCCATCCCGAAGATAACCTCGACCAATTTCCCGATTCGTCTTCCGCTCCTGAAAAACAACACCAGATGAGCTAAAAGTAGCAACACAATTCAATTCTGTGGTGAGTTTGATGACAAAGATAAGATTAAAGGGACTTTGAGGAATATGAGCGACCGACGTCAGGGGAAGAGACGGGGTCAAGGAACATGTGCCATATCCAGTAATAGGGATTGTTGAGCCATTAGCAATAGTAATGGCAGATGCACCGGTGTACGGATGATAGGTAGTGAACATACCAGAGTCTCCTGTGAGATGTTCTGACGCACCAGAGTCAAACATCCAAGCTGTCTGTCGATGAGAAACATAGGCGATGGAGTTGCTAGTCTGAGCAAGTGGGGCTAGAGAAGAAGATGGTGGCGCAGTCGCTCGATAAGATTTTACCAAAGCAATCTCCTCCGGCGAGAGTGTTGTCCTGTAACGGGTACTGGATGAAGGAGGACCGCTGCGCGGTAGAGCCGATGATGGAGGATGGGAGAGCTGCTCGGCGGAGTGCATAGGTGCTCGGGAAGGCCGACAATGGAAGTGAGGGTGCGGCCCTGCCGGAATGCTGTCGTCCGGAGGTGATGCCGGAGGGCCGCGGGCGGACACGCCCACCATTAACGCAGGGGGCTGGGCCGATGACACAGGAAGGCCGCAGGGTAGCTGCAGGGAAGCCGCTGGGAGACGGGCTGGGGAGCGCCGGATCGGGCGGGAGCCACTGCTGGGAAGGGAGCCGCTGCGGAGGGCGGTTGCAGGAGGAGGGCCGCCGGAGGAGCCGGCGCGGGATGAACTGGGGCGGGAGGTCCGGCGCTGGGACGGAGGGCCGGCGCTGGGACAAGAGGACGGAGGCGCGACGGGAGCCGCGTCGGACCGGAGGGCCGGGAGCCGTGCGAGAGGAGGGAGGTGCGACGGGAGGGCCGGGAGCCGCGGGCGTCGGGCCGAGGGCAGGAGGGCTGCGGGCCGAGGGCGTTTCGTCGGGGCGAGGCGGGGCTGGCCGGGAGGGAGCGTCGCAGGGAGGGAGCGCCGCTGGGAGGAGATCCGTCGGGAGGGCCGTCGCGCGCAGTGGAGGTCCGGCGACGGGATGTGCCGCGACGGGAGAGGAGGAGATCCGTCGGGATGAGCCGTGGGAGCCGGGAGCCGCGGGACAGAGGGCCGCGGGACGGAGGAGTCGCGACGGGGCGACGGGCTTGAGGCAGTGAGGGGGCCGCCGGGAAGGGACAGGCCGGAGAGGAGCCGGGCGAGATGGCTGCGCCGGGATAGGAGGGGGGGGGGCTGCCGGGAAAGGCTAGGGCAGCAGGGAGAGAGGCGGGGCCGGGAGGATTCCGGGAATCCGCAGGGGAGGGAGGGTTCGGGATAAAAATCCCTCTGATACCATGTAGATTGGTGAATTTCCCCTTACCTCAATGTGAGGTGAGGATATTCTTTTATAGATTAGGAAACCAAAAGACAAGGCGGGTAAGTCCGATGTGGGACTCACCCATTTAAACTTAAATGGGTTCCAACAAATTGAAAGAAAATCGGACCGAGAAGAATCGGACTGGGAGCATTGTACTCAGGGTAATCAGACAGATTGACATAGTCTAAGAGGTTCTTACCTTTCTTCTGGGTAAGGAAAAAAAGAATTGTTTTACAATTGAATACATTTGGTGAGTTGAAAAGAGCGCAGGTAATATGAGTTGTTACAAAAGAAATTGTGTTGCCCTATTGTGTTAGGAGGGTGCACATGCACTGGAGGGATTGTTTCACAGTGCTACATGAGTGTAAGGGTATATCCTACTTGTTGTAATCCAAAGATTGTTTTCTTAGTGGATTGTATGGTATTGGATTATTTCTGAACCATACCAAGGACGTAACTATTCTTTCTGAATACTAAACCTTGTAAATCTTTGTGTTCCTGTGGATGTGTGTTGAGTTTGTTTTCAGCAGGGAATTGAAATCTCTAACAGGAGGTGAAGGTTGTTTCAATTGTGTTAAACCCTATTTTTACTATTCTGGATATTTTCGAGTCCCACATCGGAATACTCCTGTATGTATTCCTCTTTCTCAATCTATAAAAGAAGGCCTCCGCCTCACCTTGAGGTAAGGTGGTTGGCAAACTCAATTATCTCACCATGACTCGTCCCGACATTGCCTGTGCTGTTGGCAAAGTGAACCAATTTATGGAGCATCCGACCACCTCTCATTGGGATGTTGTCCTCTGCATCGCCAAATACATCATGCGAGATCCTGCCCGTGGTCTTCGCTATTCCAAGCATGCTCATATGAATATTGAGGTCTTTTGTGATGCTGATTATGCTGATTGTCTTGATACTCGGAGATCTACTTATGGGTTTGTCGTATTCTTGGCAGACAACCTCATCTCCTAGCGCAACAAGAAACAGACGGTCGTCTTTCGCTCCTGTGCGGAATCCGAGTACCGTGTCATGGCCACCGTCACCACGGAGATCATTTGGCTTCGACATCTCTTCCAGGAGCTTGACTTTCCTTCGTAGACATCTGCTCACATCTGGTGTGACAATCAGGTAGCCACCAAGATAGCTTCGAATCCCGTCTTCCATGAACGGACGAAACATATTGAGGTGGATTGCCACTTTTTTCGCCACCACCTGGAGCATGATCACGTCAGCTTTAACCACATCTCGACGGCGGACCAACTTGCCGACATCTTCACCAAAGGCCTCCCAGGGGCTCGCTTAGCCTCGCTCAGTTCCAAGCTGGTCATCCACAGCATCTGCGGCCCAGCTTGAGGGGGAATGTGTTTGGTCTTGTATGATGTCATCTTTGTTTTTGCAGCACTCGTTGTCCAAGTTTGGCATGCACTGCTTGAGGGGAAGTGTTAAACCCTATTTTTATTATTCTGAGTATTTCCGAGTCCCACACCAGAATACTCCTGTATGTATTTCTCTTTCTCAATCTATAAAAGAAGGCCTCCGCCTCACCTTGAGGTAAGGCGGTTTCCCTTTCTACAAATTGAAAAGAAACATAAAAGAGAAAGAGTATCACTGATTCACCCCCTCCTCCTCTCAGTGATACAATACATTGACCGGGCACTTTCACCACTGCCTGAGGGCTTGCTTCAATTCGTATAATCTTTTCTAAATTTTGCACACCAGGTCTTCCTTTCCTGACTCAACATATCCCTCTGGCCGCTGCATGTAGATGTTCTGGAGATCTCCATGAAGAAAAGCAGTATTGACATCAATATGCTGAAGATGCAAGTCTTTTGATGCAAAAATATTGAGAACCACCTGGATGGTGGTAAGCTTCACTGCTGGTGAGAATATTTCAGTGAAATCCACTTCTTCTTGTTGGAAGCCTTTCCCCACCAGCCTTGCCTTGAAGCTCCTCTTGCCATCATGTTCTTCCTTGATCCAGTACATCCATTATTTCTGCAATGCTTTCTTCCCCTGTGGCAGATGTGTCAAACTTCCAAGTATTGTTGTCCTGTAGTGAAGAAATTTCTTCATTCATGGCCAACTCTCATTTGCTTGACTCCTTCAACTGCATTGCTTATTCAAAGCATTCTGGTTCTTCACCGCCATTCAATAACAAATAATGTAAGGATGGTGAATACTTCTGCACAGACCTTCTCATCCTTGTTGATCTCCTCAACTCCACTGGAGTAGTAGGTTCCACCGGTTCCTACACCTCATGATCAGGTACTCCTTCAAGCTCCACTTGCTCTTTGCACTTTGATTCAATGTTCCCATTTTCATCTTCAATTGTATGACGATCCTTGTACGTGACACCTTCATTGAATACCACGTTTTGGCTCTTGATAACCATCTTATTTGATCATCCCAAAAGCGGTAACCAAACTCCTCAGCACCATAGCCAATAAAGAAACATGCCTTGGACTTAGCATCAAGTTTGTCCCTTGAGTTAGCATCAATATGTACATAAGTCAAACTGCCAAAGACTCGTGAATGTGAGTCTTACCACCTTACAAGACCAGAGCTCCACGGGTAGATATTCTCCCATTGGCACAGATGGACTCCTGTTGTTGAGATACTGCTATGTTCACTGCATCAGCCCTGAAGGTCTTGGGCAACCCTGAGTGTAACCTCATACTCTTGGCACGTTCATTCAACGTCATATTCATCCTCTCGGCCACACCATTCTGTTCCGGTGTACCTTGAATAGTCTTCTCCCACCGAATTCCATTATCAGGACAGAATTCTTTGAACTCCTGACTGCCATACTCTCCAACGTTGTCAGGCCTCAAACATTTCAGCTTTGATCCCGACTCATTCTCCACCATGACCTTCCCCTTCTGAAATATCTTAAACACATCAGATTTTCTTTTCAGAAAGTAAACCCATACCTTGTTGAGTTGTCGATGAATGTCACATAGTATTGTGACCCTTCGAGGGAAAGTATTGGTGCAGGCCCCCAAACATCAGTGTGCACAAGGTCTAGCTTCTCAACATTCGGTGTTCTGCCTCCTTTTGCAAATGATACCTTCTGCTTTCTAAGGATGCAATCTTCACATAAACCAACCTCTGCCGATTTCAGCTTTGGTAACATCCTTTTTGTTGCCAACACCTTCATCCTTTTCTCACTCATGTGGCCTAGCCTGTAGTACCACAATTGAGAATCCCCGGTCGCATTTACTGATGCCACCATGTTCATGCAAGTCTCTTTCATGTTGTACAAAGTACCATTTTTTGCTCCCCGAGCTATGACCACACCCTTGGTAATCTTCTAGGCATCACTAGTAAACATGGTACTGAAGCCTGCATCATTAAGTTGCTCAACAGAAATGAGATTTCTTCTTAAACTAGGGATATACCTCACGTTTTTCAGAACCATCAAACTCCCACTGTTGGTCTTGCCCCGTGCATCTTCTTTACCCGCAATCTGCAAGGGTTCATTATCAGCAAGATGTACCTTGCTGAAATTTCCAGAAACATAATTGTTCAGGAAACCCTTCTCCGATGTCGAATGAAAAGACGTCCTAGAGTCTAAAATCCAAGACTCCATTGGACTATCCACACTCAACAGCAGCACATTATCAGTTCCTTCAGCCGCCTTGTTTGCTCCACTAGTTTCGGTCCCTTTCCGTTTGTCTTTGCACTCATTGACATGTCCTTTCTTCCCGCAAGTCCAACTGGTAGGACCAGCCTCCTTTGCCTTGTCTCGGCTTTTCCCTCTTGACTTTGATCGCCCTTTACGATTGTCTCGCTGTGGGTACCTTCCTCTTTCTTCAACGTTCAGTGCAAAATCAAAGAATCTGTCTGATTCTCTTCTTCGCATATCCTCATTAAAGATCAGGTCTCGTACATCTTTCAGTGCCAACTTTGAATTCCTCGAAGAATTGCTCATAGCTGTTACAGTTGTTTCCCGACTGTCAGGTAAAGAGGACAGTAAGACCAGTGCAGATACCTCATCAAATGCACATACCTCATAGCTGTTATGATGGTGTTGAATTCGTTGGTGTGATCTGCAACAATTCTCCCGTCAACCATTTTCAGGTTGAATAATCGTCACATCAAATGCACCTTGTTTGTCGCAGAATGCTTGTCGTACATATTCGCAAGAGCTTTCATCAGATTAATCGTCGTTTTGTACTCTCTGATGTTGAACGCCACGTTTTTGGCCAACGTAAGCTGCACAACGCCCAAAACCTGTCGATCCAGCAACTCCCACTCCGACTGCTCCATGTCCATTGGCTTCAGACACAGAAGCGGCAAGTGCATATTTTTTTGATAAAGATAATCCTCAATCTGCATCTTCCAGAAATTGAAGTCAGTTCAATCGAAGTGATCGATCTTCAACTTGCTTTCTTCCAGAGCCATCGTTGGAGAATCTGAAACTCAAACTCTGATACCAATTGATGCGGAAACGTTGGGAGTTACAACGACAGAAAAGAAATGATTCAAAGAAGAGTAAAAAGGAAAAAAAAGAACGAGAACACAAAGATTTATGTGGTTCGAGAATAATCTCTGTCTACGAAGAGGCAGAACTTCACTATGATTCAGAAGCAACAATTTATAGAGTTTTCAGGGTTCTCAATCACTTGGGATCTCTAGCCCGAAATGAGCTACAGAAGTAGGAAGACGATTTACTGTTCCACCAACCACACAGGAAGTCCGCATCGCTACAGTGAAAGACAACCATTTTAGTCAAAAGTGCTACAGTGGCTGCCAACTGGAAGTCCAAATAGCTACAGTACGGGCCACAAGCATTCGGTCCAAACATCCAAGCCGGATCGGGCTATACCAATCCAACAATGACAATAGCCCCACCGTATGATCAATGGATTGCTTTGCATTTAAATCTTCATCGCAGCTACTGGAAAATTCTTCCAAATTGCTTACTCACAGTTTTGGCGTGTTGGGAATATGTTGGCAGCTGGGTAACTGCAACATTTCCTGAAGTGGCTGTATTAATAAGTTCTATCCTCAATTCCTCATACACAGTCCCAACGGCTGTTCCAAACAACAAACTTGAAGTGTATAGTCTTTCCACAAACCCTAAACCTCCACAGAGAGCCGACACAACCTCTTTGACCAATTTTACTTTGGCTAAGCACGAGATTTAAATGGTCTTCCCAGTAAGTAGAATTTTGTCAACATTACTAATGCCCCAATAGAAAATTCCACGTTAACAAAAAATGGTATTTCAAGCTCTTAAACCACCCATTGCAGGGAATACAACAGGAGGGAATCCAAATTCCTCTATAACATCAGTAGGAACAAAGTGAAGCTCCTTTAAGCACGGGAGGTCAGCTCGTCGGATGTCAACAAAATCTACAGGCAAGATGGAAAACCCATGGGATAAATGTTGTCTAAATCTTCTAATAATAGCTATTAGGCCACTCTTTCTCGGGTTCGATTCAGTTTTGGGTAAGGTTACTGCCATGTGCCAAGAATCATGAAACTGTGAGCCGATGTATACTTTGTGAGCTTTTGTTAAAAGCTTCTTTAATATTGGCACTTGCTTGGCCTAAAACTGCCAATATAACCACCTTTCAACAAAAGTGTGGGTTGAGTACTCTTATAGTTGTTTTGAAATCACATTTTTTGGTGACCCCTGCATAACTGAAGGTTGAACCTCCCCCTTCCAGTAAGGTTAGTTAACTAGATTGGATGTGGTAACCTAGAATCCAAATGACCAGAGCACATGCTCCAAATTCGATCAACAAAAGTCTCATATGCCTTGAATTCAGGTTTCCACTAGACACTAGAACCTCTATTACAGATGTCACATCCTGTCAAGCATTATTTATAGCCATGACGACTTCTAAATGATGGGATTTTTCTTTTATTTTGCCTACCATCTCAACTAAAGCAGTGGCATCTTCAAGGTCCGGATGGCTATCAACAAAAACCGGTGCGAAATTTTTTCCCAGATCTACTCTATATATGGATGCAGCAGGCGTTCATCTTACAACCTCTCGGGAAAAAGAGTAGCACCTTCCTGTGTTTAAACCATGTCCAAAGTCCACTTGAGCGGAACAATCTACTGGTATAAAAATTGGGCAATAGTAGGGGCTTACCTAATCTAAAAAACAGTAACTCTTCCGGTTCCAGCAACAAGAGAGAAATAGGAGTAAGGTGCATACACTGCGATCACCTTCAAAGACAACTCTGCTTGTGGAGTAAAACCAGAGTTAAAAGCCAAAGAATACGTAGTGCCATGCCCTTTAGTGGTAGGACTAGAATATGCAGCAGGAGTAGTCACCTCTTCAACAGCTAAATCATTAGGTATATGTTGATTCACCTTCCGATTTAGTGGTGCTTGATCCTTCCAACCTCCCTTTCGCCCCCTACATCTGCAGATTCTGCTAGTAGCCGTCTGGAGCTCCCAACTGTAGCTGGTTGTATTGCTCGCGATCCCTTGTTTACTGTCTCAACAACCACCGTTTTCGATTTGAACGGCTCTCTCTACTCATATGTTGACTCATCCTCAAACTTCCTTCTCGACTCACCCACGGTAGAAAATTTATCACACTTAAACAAACTAAAATTGGGTCCAACGAATACCTCTACAAGCCGTTCTGGGCTGTTTGTTATCTTCGCAATGTAATCATCTTCCTCTTCATTTCGTTCTTCAACTTTCGAACCAGAATCAAGCCTATCCCTGCTGCCCAAAACAGTTGTTCTGAGCTCCTTAGGCTTTGTAGGTTTCTTCTCCCAAGACTACGCCCGCACAACCTATGGTTGTAGCCCTTGTGATGCTCGTACAGGTGTTGGATGCACTGCCACCACGCCTGGCTCCATTGAACATTCCTCAGCGCTGCAAAGTCGACCTTCCTCACATATAATAACTTGTTTCTCCAGAATTCAAAAAAATCTGGAGCAGCTGGTTTGGCTAGTTGCTCGACGCTTCTTAGTGGTTGCTCGGAATGTTGCTTCTCAATTTGATGTCGAAAAAACTCTATCTGCTCTATGCCGGCCTCATACTTCTCTAACAACGCCAACTTCAGCTGCTCCCTTTTTGATTCGGTATTTTTGCTCAAGACAAAAACCAAAACAAAACTGTGTACTCCAAACTCAATTGAGCATAATGAAGTTTCATGTCCTTTGAAGTTCGATTTTCCAGGAAGTATTCTTCGGCTTTGGTGATCCAGCCTAATGGTCCATCTTCTGAAAATATCGGTTACTTCACTCTCCTCGACATTCCAACAATCCAATTTCCAACCTATTTCTTCACTGCACAGTCGGGTGTGCGTCTTTCCTAGCGACTTAGTGTTTCCTTAGTTTGCTTCTCCCTAAGCCAATGTTTAGGAGAGAGAGGCAGTAGAGAGAGAATATCCCGCAACAGAGAACTGCGAACAACCTTACAATGATCGACCTGTACTGGTCGTCCTCCAGCGAACATGTCACTCAACCGCAAACACCAACGCTCTCAGTGTACCTCTAGCTTCAGTCGTGTTTCTTACCTGGCGCGTGAAAAATCTCCTCGTCCGTCAAGAAAAAACGAACTCATTGACGTCTTTCTCACAACGTAAGTCCGTTGGCGTTCATTTCGTGATCAACGATTGCATCTCACTGCTCTCTCGGTGTTCCAACTTGGATCGCCCGCTCCTGTCGCCCTCCTCTCAATGACCGACAAGCTCTGATCACTCCATCAATGAACATGTCTTAGCATCGACTTATCTCTCCAGTCGTCAATTTTTATGTAAAAATAATGTGAAAGGGAGAAAAAAGGAGAGTCATTGTATATTGTATTTCGTACACGAAGAACAAAGAGAGGGAGAGAGTTACAGGGTGGGGGAGAAGAGGTAGAAGAGGAGGAAGATAGAGAGGAACATGTGGAAGACCACTTCTTCGAGTCCCAGTTGGAAAATCCCGATGTTCGAGCCCCGCAACTGCCTGCTGATTGTCTAAAATGAATCCCCCCGCTCCCTACTCCCTTGCTTCCCTATTTATTGCCCCACCAGCCCACTGGTATAGCTATCAAACACCACTCCCTTTACAAAGACAAAACTGCCCTTACACACACACACACCAACGACTTTAGCCCATACACGGACGACAACCCACGTAAACCATCTCACACTTATTCCTAACAGTACACAGATAGGGAGATCATACCCAGGGCTAATGGGGGATACCGAAAACCCTACTGGAATAACCCGTTAAGCATGGGATCAACTCTCGGGTATGTTGGTCACACCGATTCCTAAAACCCCTCCTAGGGAAGAAGATACGATAAATGGTCCCACCCTGGGCCACACAGAGGGATTCCTGAATCTCTATCTGAAACTGATCCCGCAGAGGGGATCACATCTTATGCTCAGGACGTGATGCCTCATTGTACCCCCTTGGGGATGACCGAGGGAACGCATCTTAAAGAAACAGGTCTATATCGAAGAGAACGAGGGTCTTAACCTGTTCTAAGAAAAGTACACGACGTGTATTGTCTACCCCGGGTCTGCTCGTGCGCTTTGGCCTGTGCTTGTGTACTTTGGGCCGTGCCTATGTACTTAGGTTGTGCCCGTGTACCACGCCGTGTCCGGGTACTAGGCCATGTCTGAGTACCGGGTCGTGCCCATGTACTCTAGCTGTGCCCATGTACCCCGAGGGTACACGTCGAGTCGCCAGACACAGGTTACACCGCATGTGGAGGGTACCACACGGTGCGTGATACTTTATTTTCATTGAAATACTAGCCACCACAGCCAGATACTACACGATGTGTGTTTTTCAGACTACACACCGTGTACTCAAGATTTTTTCAGAACCCGCAGGTTCTTCATGCATCTTCTACTCGCGTCGCCACTGTCACTTAATCTGTCGCAAATCACGCTTAGGAGCTCAAATTCGGGGTTGACCACACTCGATCCGTCATCGGTGGCGGATTCTAGCCACCTTGTTGGAATTGTGTAGCCCGATATGTTTTGGATGGTATTGTGTCGAACGCTAGCGGCCCAGACTGCATGACATACCGTAACTCCGCTGGCTCACTGCAGCAGTATGTGACATGACAGTGTAGCACCTTAGATTTTTGTAGACAACGGTACTTTAGCTCTGCGGACTTCCAGCCGCTAACATTGTTGCCTTACCAACCCATGCAATCCTCACCAGTGTCCAACTCAAAACTCCACTCTATCTCTTGACCAACACCTCTGATATCACTCTGTCACAACCTCCCTCCATTGGTACTGCTCTTGGGCCGACAATTAAGAGGAGTGACCACTGAGTCCCACCTTCAGCAGGCCCCAGGTTGGTGACTTGCGTCGATGGTATATCGCTCAAATATGAAAGCCACTACCCTCAACTGTCCTTGGAAAATATAGAAAATCCCACCAACCCATCACCATGCAATGTAAATAGACCAAAATCCCTTACAAGCAGAACCCATAATGCATGAACATAAAACAAATTCAAACATCTCCAAAATAAAACAATACCAAGAGTCTTGTAGTAGCAACCGAAACAACTCCGAGCCTCAAGCTAGTGTTGTTCAGCTTGATTACCAAAGTCCTCCTAAAAACCCAAAAAATAGTTTATATAACCCTCACCATATATTTCACTGTCCATCTCCTGTATCACTAGAAGCTGCTGCTGAAGGGAGAGCGGGGGAGGGGACAATCTGCTATCCGTATCCTCCCCTATGGGTATATAATAGTCTCACCAAAGCCCACCCCCATGGGTTCACACAAGCAACACCGCCACCGTCAAGACACTACTGATATCACGCCACCAAGCGCTGCCTCTAATGTAGAACAACAACCACAAGCATCAAACAAAGGGCCACAACCCGGGTTCCATTTCCCATTATTTTATTTAACAATTCAGCCATAATGCTCTATCCAATTGATTATCAATTTAAATTCGCGCTGATGAATTCTTTAACCTTCACTACATTATTATATAAGCGGATATCATTTCATTGCTACTGAACCGCTACCAAGCAACCACCACATCAAGGTGCCGCATCACAACCAAGGCCACTAATCCGCAAACAACCAAGTCCACTCTTGGGTAGAAATTTCAGAAACCAGGTCTCTGAAGCCGCGAATCCACCCTACGAAACATCATTCACACCATGAACCGGTGATTCACAACGTGAATCACCACCCGCAGTTGCAGATTCAACTCCAGCTCCTCTTAAGGCTCCCAACACCCAAAACCCACAAGGTAACGGGCCGAATGGGTCTGGGCCGTTACTCAGCGTGACCAAAAGCAAATATCATACACATCATCACATGTCAATTTATAAACAGGGTAAATACATGATATCCATAGGTCAACATGTTCAGAAGCTCAAAATGGGGATCAAGACTAAAAAGGCCAATATAACATCCCAAACAGTACGAAATCCCAAAACTGCTCCACATGAGCTAAGCTCTTTGAGATCATCGTCTCCACCATCCCAAAACAACTACGGACGTCGGTAATCAAGAAGAGCCACTGAACCGCAAGGTGCCCTTACCCTTGCCCGTGTCCTGCAAAACAAGGTCTGCATACGTACGCTCAAAGACATATGCATGGTGTGAGGCTAACGCCTTGTAGAATACCACCATGAATCTACGTAAGGGCTTTCCCCATGCAAACAAATCACTCTGGTGTGAAAATCCACATTTAAAACACTTTTACTTTGGAAACAAGTTCTCTTGAAAGCATTGCTTTTAAAAGATTCCTTTGCTTTTCTTAAAACATTCCATCTTTACAAAGCATTAGTAGACAAGGCTTAAATAAAAAGGAAGTGAAGCAACTCGGTATAAACATGCTCAACTCTTAGCATAAACGCAAGTATAAAACATGAGCATAAGCAACATCATATATAATAAAAAGGGTTTTAAGCAACGCATGGGCATCCAAATCAAACAAGGAACAAGCAATAAACATCATGGGCTCTAACCATTGTAGTCTAGTGTGACTTAGTCTAAGACACGGTTCGCTAGCCGACTAAGCGTATACAACAAGTTTGGAAGGTCCCCCGATCTTCCCTGGGCCCAACAATATTTCCATGGGCACTCTCGGTTCACATGACCACATTTTGGAAGCTCCTTCGGTCTTACTCCCAAAGGCTCTTTTGGTCCCTTGGATACCCCTCCCTAGCTAGTCCATGGCACAGGCTAAGGTTTCAATTATTTAAGTCACCATACACCCATGGTCTCCCATGGGGCACACATGCCTTCACATAAACACATAAGAAGTGCCAATTTCATAAATCAAAGATGCCCATAAAAATCAAGCAACATTTACATGGCACGCATGCCATCACGGAGAGGCAGAAATATCACTATAGTCGGGAGCACAAAATTACAGGGAGTTTCAGGGTTCTCAATCACACACAGAACCCTAGCCCGAAATGGGCTAATAAAGAGAATGAAGCACTATTCCATCAACCGCACTAAAAGTCCGTTGTGCTACAGTGAATGACAGTTGAAAGTCTGTATCGCTACAGTGCCGCGACCACCCATGTTTAAGGTGCTACAGTGACCGGTGGCTAGAAGTTTGCAGAGCCATAGTAGTCGTGCCAAAGGTCCGCATTGCTACAATGCCCTATTAGTGTCGGGTGGTCAGCTCTGCTACAGTCGGTCAAAGTTGTTACATTGGCCCCCAAAATTTGGGCTGGAGGCCTTTGCCTCCTGGAGCAGGGGCACGTTGCCCCCTGCACAACCCCCAACAAGCTCACCGTGGAGCTTGACCCACGAAGTTGCGGCCTGGTGCGCAGTATGGGCTGGAAGAATTCGGCTCAATCATCATCCAGAATGGATCGGCCTACACCAATCCAACAAATTGTTTTGTCCCCCGAATGCCTCTCGCACAGTTAGTTGCACGATTACTACTAACTGTCCGCCATTGTTCGTTTTCTCATAAACCATGGTTCTCAACCTCCAAATCCTGGAAACTCTCAGAATAAATAAATAAATAAAGCTCAAAATAAGACATATTAGTGACCCTGACGAGTATCATAATTCAAGTATTATATGAAACAAGTTTGAATGTTGAAAGGTTGATGCAAGTTGGTCAAGAATGATTTGAAGGTGTTGCTAGTATTCATACAAGTAGTATGAGGTAATCATTAAGGGGGGGGGGGTTCAGTATCTCTAAATCCTGAATTCTCAAAAGGCATGATAAGGTGAGGAATTCTCTTGGGAAATTTGGTGCAAGTAGTATATCGAAAAAGGGGGAGTTTAAAAGAAGTATTGATATACCAAAAAGGAGAAATGAGATAGAGGACGAACACTTGTATATATATATGGAATGAACCAGAGAATTACAGAGAGTAGAAGAAGAATGGAAGAAGGGGATAGAGAAGACACTTTAGGAGTTTGCGCTTTTGCCCAAGCCAAAGCCGCGTCCTAGCCCTTCGGCTGATTCCTGAATAATATTCTCTCTGCTTGTCTCTCACCCCCCCTGAATAACCATCTTGTCCTCTAGGTGGTGGATCTTACAGGCATGCCAAGTGATCTCCCATACCAGCCTTGCTCCATGGAACTGGGGACAGTCATGCCAAACAATTTTCCATATGCTTCGCTCTGTTTTTGTGATTTGTGCAGAACCAAGCAACACCGCTGTTATAGGACCGAGTTGTTGTGGCCCCGTATAGTGTGCCCCTACTCCATATGCATGCCTCACAATCTCCGAAATGCCTCATCCTCCTTCACGGATCAGTTTTGGATAGTCGAAGTTGAGAGTGACTTCTTCCATAACGCTTTTCGTCGTTCCATCGGAAAGGCCCGTTGTGTGCTGCAGTGAATTGGGCCGCAAGTGTGGCTGATACCACCCTGTTTCTTGCTTGTAAAATCTGTAGGGGCCTCCTCTATTAACGTGGGGACCCCATCCCGTCACCACGAGCATGATCTGTGCAGCTGGTGGTAAAACAACAGAAGCCCATGTTTGAGCCGACTCGTTTGGCTGCGTCTCTTGCTCCAGCATTACGAACCTCGAAGTTTCTGGCTCCTCCTTTTGCAGCAACTCATATACTTGCTGGAGGTAGTGTCATCATGAATTCTGGCCAGCCCCTTGCTCCATTTTTGTGTCCGATGTTTGGTAGGCGCCCCTGAATGCGACACAGATAGCTGCGTTGTCGTCGATGGGAACTCAGACTGAGTTTCAGGAACTTCCCCGACGGAGCTTCCAAAATTCTCAAGGAGCACTTCTTTGAGATGTGCCCCGATGAACGCAGTCGCAGGTCCCTTGGTTAGTAAAAACCAAAGTTCACACATACCCAACATGCATAGTCGCGCCATTGGTATTTTCATCGCTTTTAGAGTCTGATGAATCAGGAAATAAGCCTCAGCTTTCTGTATTCATATTTCAGGATCTCATTCAGAAAATTTTGGTATCATGAGTTGGCTAGAGCTCTTGTCCAGGCATCTATCTAGCCTGACCAGTGACGCCCAGAGCTCTTGCATGTGATTCGCTATACCCATGAAAGACAGGATGTCGAGTTTGACCCAACTGCTGGTCGATGGTGAGAGTTTCTTTCTTTCCTTTTCTTCCTTTTTTTTCTTTTTGCTCTTTTTTTCTGGTTATCCTCCATCGAAAAAAACCCGGGCAACAACAAGTGACAGGTGGTGTGCTCCCCAATTGATGCAATGCGGACTGTAGTCGGTAGTTGAATTAGGCGCGAGTGAGAACAGCCGCGCACGGCTGAACGAAAATCGATGGTGCGCGCCAGCGAAGGAGAAATCAAAGCGTTACAGTCGTGCGTGGTGCGTCAGGTGCAAACGAACAATGCGCCCCCGTTCTGAAAGCGGGTCGGCTGGACGAGTCTCCAACTATCGTTGAACCTATTGAGCATGCTCCGTCCATGGAAGTGCTATCAGACAGTGCGAGTTGGCCGGACGCACCTCCTTCGAGTGGCACACCTGTCGTGCACGCTTCCTTTGGTCGGGAGGAAACCAGCAAAGAAGATCTGTTGCGGGCATCGCCTTCGAGCGAGATGGAATCTACCGGTGCGTGCCTCGCCAAACATGATCAAGTTTTTCGTGGCTTCTTGCAACCCGAAAGAACAGTGAGGCGTCGGTCTGATGTGTGAGAAGAGGATCCTCGGACAGATCAGACCAAATGATAAGAACAAAGGACTCTCTTGTGTGTATATATAAATCGAACCAGAGAATTATAAAGAGTAGAGGAAGAATGGAAGAAGCAGGGGATGAAGAAGACACTTTGGTAGTTTGCACTCCTGCCCAAGCCGAAGTTTCATCCTACCCATTCGGCTGATTCCTCAACAATCCCCCCCTCTAAAAACTAATATTCTCTGTAAAGACACCCATATCCCAAGGTCATATCAATTTCTGATAAGGGCAAGGAACGAAAACTTTGTATTTAGAATAGCAAGTGCAAAAAAATTCTGGCGGGAGGAAGGACACACCTCGAGAGAACAGTGATGCCCCTTGCCCAAGCCACAATGGCCGATCCCAAGCCTACGGCCGAACTGTAATAGACTAACCAAAACAATGCCCCGCTCTTACTCCCCCTGCCTTATATAATAGAATCTCGGCCCTACACGTGGGTCCAGAACCTTCTCCCTAACAGAATAACAAACTCGCTCTCTAAAAACCCATTTACCACTTATTACATATTATGCCCAACCGTGGTCTCTATGACCCTTTGTATTTTATTGACAAAGGGTGAGAAAGATGGATGTGATGGTATGGTATGGGATATTGTATATTGCCAACAAAAATCCAAAGGTGAAGATTGTTGCAACCATAAGGTTGTGTTGGATTTGTTGACAATATGTATTGAAAAATGCTTAGAAGTATTGTGGTGCTTTGCAGTGCATGAAGTTATGAAAGCGATATATGGTGAAGAAGCATTGGATGTCATACTTGAAGGATTGTTATGGATTCATTAAATCCATACATTAATCGGTAAAATGATTATAAGTGTGTTAAGGATGAAGGGAGTCCCCTTGGTGTCCTTGAATAAATGAAGACACAATTTGAAGGAGGCTTGGTTCTGGTTGCTGTGATATACAGAAGAGAAAATATGTGTGTGTCGTGTGTGTGTGTATATATATATGAAGTGGTGATGGTTAATTTGGCAAAGTGTTGGGTGGTGTTTTCTTAAAAAAGTCGGCCAGCCCTAAAGGAGAGGACCACTTGAGCATTCTACTGCCTTAAAACTGTGGCCAAGCTCAAAGGTGGTCCATACCGAAGGCTAGCCCAAGTCAGCAGGTGTGTGCATGTGAAGACAGGAGTGCAGGTCGACACTCAGGGGTGCGTGAGGGAGAGCCACCATGCGGGGTGGCACGGTGGCAAGTGGCCCGACACGGATCGATACCGAGGAAGTTCTTCAGTGAGGTGATGCCGCGCTCAGTCTTATTAACGAGTGGCCATCCGAGAGAATAACTGATGTGGGATGGCCTCAACATGCGGGTACTGTACGTCCTCTTGCTCGGGGATCTCTGCGCCGCATCTGTGTATTCTACGCTGCAGCATTGAAAGTGTTCGAACTCAATGTAGACATGAAGGAGTACTCCACGCTGCAGGTTTTTTCCCCATGCTGCAGGGCTGAGTCAAGCTGATGTCTATGCACTAGCAATCGAGAGGTCTCTATAATGTGGAAAGAAACTACGCTGCGTAACAGTTCGATGCATGGGAAGCAATGAAGTTCTACTCTGCATCTGAGTAGTCCGCGCCACAGCAATTGAAGTTCGAAAATCCTGAGAGGTAATCCATGCCGTAGATTATACTCCACGTCGCAATGGTAAGTCGAGCAGGTGAGTTCTGTGCTGTGGTATTCAGGTTATGCTGCAGAGGATGCCGAAAGTATTTTCTTGGTTTCACTGGAAATGTGGAGATGCTTGTGCCGTAGGAATAAGTCACGTTGCAAATATCCTGTGGACGAATATTTAAGAAGTTTTTCTCCGCAAGATAAAATGTTACACCACAAAGGAAGATCAAATGAAAAATGGTGTTTTTGGAAAATCAAGGACCCCCCTTGTTGCAATGATATGGTTGCACCATAATCTAAAAAATGAGAGAGTATTTGGTTTTCTCCGTAAAAGGTTATTCCATGCTGCAGCTCTTCTAGCTGTTGAGATCAGTTTCATTTGAAACTACCTTACTACGCCACAATCTGGGAAAAACTGGAGGAATACAATGGCCTTCTCAGAATCATTTGGAAGTTATTCTTGTTGGTATTTAACTGTTCCATTCGAATTCTATGGTTAAGAATAAATGGAGGGAGATCCAAAGGCTGAGATTAATTTAGAGGAAGTTGGTTATTGTTTGAATTTGAAATTTGAAATTCGAACAATATGCTGGACAATATATTATCTGCTGCGTGCAGAATTCAAAATAAGGAGAGAGGAGTATTTGGGGAATTTTTAAAATCAGGTGAGGAACTGTGTGTTCCTTGAGAAGAGAAAGAAAGTGAGGAAACTGGCTGTTCCAAAGGAAGAGGAAGGGTCAGCAACAGATGCCTTATTGCATATCAGGCTTTGAAGAAGATAGAAGCTACTGTTGGATTGCATCTTTTTAAAGATCAGGTTCGACAGAAGTGTTGTGCATACACTTGAAAATCAGGCGGAAGATGATTCCAATCTTGAAATTATTCTGTGTGAAGTATGGCTTCTGTGTGAAGTCAGATTGAAGATCATATCTGGAAAGAGGATTTGGAAGCATCATCTAGAATACAACAGAGCATCTATTTGGATATTGAAGATGCGTGGCATGTCCGTTCTTTATACTGATCTTGAAGTGATCTTCATGTCAATAAACTGTGAAAAAGACCTACATGTCTATGAACTGATTTGTACCCTCTTGGAAGCAGTGAGTGAAAGGGATGAAGAGGCCATGGACCTTGGCAGAGTAGTGTGCTCTCCTAAAGTTGTAATCACATACTGTGTGTTGGAGTATGTGTAACTTCCTGCCCCACTTCCTTTGTAACTTCCTGCCCCACTTCCCTTGTAACTTCCCTTGTAACTTCCTCTTTCTTTTCTATAAATGAAGGCCTTCTCCTCACCTTGAGGTAAGGGGGGATTTCTGAGTTTACATGGTATCAAAGGGATTTACTCCCGACCCTCCCTCCCGATTTTTTTTTCTTCTCCCTCCTTTAGGGTTTCCCCGTCCGGGGGGCGGCGGCTCCAATCCATATAGCTGCCGCCCCCTCCCTCCGTTGCTCCTGCTGGTCATCATTCCCGGCGGCCTTCCCTGCTCCGGCGACCCTCCCTCCCGGCACCCTCCCCGTCGCGCATTCCGTTACCCCCATCGGCCCCGGTGTGCCTCTGCGTCGCGCCTCGTCCCGGCTCCCCGCGTCGTCCTGGCGCGGTTCCCCGACGGCCCTCCTGCCAGACGCGGCTCCTGGCTCCCCGGCGTCCCGGCTCCCCGCGTCGCCCTCCCGTGGCTCCCCGCGTCGCCCTTCAGCCTGGCGCGGCTCCCCGGCTGCCATCCTGCTTGGCGCGGCTCCCGGCTCTCCGGCGTCTCTTTCGGCCGCGGGTCCCTCCGCGGGTCTCTCCCACGGCTCCAGTTCCCGTCGTCGGCCCTCCGCGGATGTTGGGCAAAAATCCCTCAAGGTATCATTGAAGCATTTTTGAGGTGATTGTGTTTGTTGACAAAGTGGACATCTGAGTAGTGATTGTTGACAAAGCAAAACAATGACATACAACTTTGTTGACAAAGAGGATTTCATGGTGGAATGTCGAGTTCAAGAGCTGAGTTCAACGATCCATGTTTGATTCAAGAACGTCGATAAAAGGAATGGATGATCTGGAGGCGGTACAAAAGAACAGAAGATCAAAATATGGCAAAGGAAGTAGGTTCGCGCAAGTTTGGGAGTTGGTCGCGCAAGTGTCCAAAAGGATAGAAGACTTGCGCGCCGAAACTGGGTCGCGCAGGTGACTTGCGCGCCGTCGCGCAGGGTGGTCAGATTGCCTATAAATACTGGACCACCCCTCCTCATTCTAAAACGGAGTTCAACACTTTGAGAAATCAGAGCCCCCGTCGCGCAGGTGTGGTGGTCGCGCAAGTGGTGAGTGTGAGTCGCGCAGGTGAATTTGCGCGCCAGAAGTTGAAGTTGTGCGCCGGTGTTAGAAGTTGCGCGTCGGTTGGCAGTTGCGCGCCAATATTGGTTTGGGCGTAAAAGGAAGAGAGTCGCGCAAGTTTGGAGTTGAGGAAGCTTGAGTCGCGCAAGTGTCTGAGGAGGAATTGCGCGCCCGTTGTGACTTGCGCGCTGATACTTGCGCGCCGAGTTTGACTTGCGCGCCAAGTAAGGTTTTGTTCCTGCAGTGTTTTTCAGGCTGCGTGGAAGCTGGAAGTTTGCCCGATACATTCGGTGCAAAGAGAGATTCATCTACAGATGAAACTTGTACTTCAACAGAGCATCTACACACAGAGGAAGATGCATTCATTCATGCAAATGAAGAGACCTACAGGTCTATAAACTGTGAGTGGATTCCTACCAAGAGCAGTGAGCTTAGGAAGAGGAAGAAGGTGATCCTCTCCACCGGCAGTGAGCCAGAGAGAGAGAGACAGGGAGTGACCCTTGGGAAAGTAGTGAGCTGACCCTAAACTTGTATAGGCAGTGAGCCTGGGCATAGAAGTGATCTAGCCCGAACTTTGTATCCACATCTAGTGAAGAATAGTGGAATTTGGTACGACCGGCAACTTGTCGGTGTATGCTCCTTGGACGTAGCCCAGTGAGGGTGAACCAAGTAAAAATCTTTGTGTCTATCTGTTTGCTTCCCTGCATTGCATTCAAAGCATCATCATTAGATAAAGAAGTAAAGAAGTGATCACAATTTACACAAAAGAGCAAACAAAGTGACCCTTGTAATAAAGAGGTCAAGATCCAGTGGGGTAGGAAGAACTTTGAAAAAGAATATCCATACCCTGATTCACCCCCCCTCTCAGGGTATATAGGCCCCTATTGGCCCTAACAGCGGATCTTCCCGGCGGCGTCCAGATCCAGCGCGGATCTTCCCGTCGGCGTCCAAGCCCCGATGACCTCCCGGCCACCCTCGCCCGGCGCCTCTCGCTGCTCCTGGCGCCTCCCGCTGCTCCCGCGCCTCCCGCGCCTCCCGCTGCTCCCGCGCGCTCGCGCTGCTCTCGCCCAGCGGCTCCTCTTCCGCCGCCCTCACCCTAGCAGGCGCGGCTCCCCTCACCCAGCGGCGTCCTCATCCTGCGGCGCCCTCGGCACGCAACATCTCTCAGATCTGCCCAAATCCGGCCAGATCCGGCGATCTCCCGTCCAGATCCAGCGCGGATCTCTCCCGCGTCCCGCCTCCTTGCGCGGCTCCTGGCGGATCGGCTCCCTTCCCGGCGGATCCCTCCCGTCGCGATCCCTGCGGACTCCCTGCTTCGCCAGGCTCCGCCCTCCCTGCGCGCTTCCCCTATGCGCCGGAATCCAGCCGCTCCTCCTGCGGCGTTTCTCCCCGACGTCGCCCCTCCTGCTCCCACGCGGCACCGATCCTTCCGGCAGATTTCTCTCCCTCGCCAGCTTGGTCTCTGCCGGCCTTCTCCCCATGTTCTGTCCTCCTGCTGCTCCTACCGTCTGCGGCCCTGTGGCTCCTCTTCCGGCAGATCCCTCCTTCGCCTCTTTGCGGCAGCGGCCGTCCCGTCTCCCGCTTTCCAGCGGCTCTCCGGCGACTTCCAGTGCTGCCTCCTGCTGTCCTGCCTCCTCATCGGCCCCTCCGGCGGCGTCCCCGCCTCCTGTCGCCGGCATCTCCTGCCGCCTCCCGGCAGCCGCCCCCCTGCCCGGCGTCTCCTGCGGACTCACCGCATCCCATCGTCGGCCTCCTCGTGCGGTTTCCTGGCGCTCCGACGACCGGCCTGCCAGTGCGGTTTCCGGGCGCTTCGACGACCGGCCCGCCCGTGCTATTTCCCGGCGCTCCGATGACCGGCCCTGCAAGTGCGGACTTCCCGACGCTCTGTCTTCGGCCTCACCTCTGCGGATTTCCCGACGCATCGTTGGCGCATCCTTTACAGCATCATCCATCCATCATTCTGAGGTGAAGCTTCGATCGTGAGGGGGAGCAGCAGCAGCAGTTTTTTATTTTATTTCTTCTTGTTTTGTCATCAAGTTGGGCATGTCCAGCTTGAGGGGGAGTGTTAGCGTCTGTTTTGTTGATTTCTTTTTATTATATGTCCAAGCTAGGTACACCTAGCTTGAAGGGGAGTGTTGGAGTATGTGTAACTTCCTGCCCCACTTCCTTTGTAACTTCCTGCCCCACTTTCTTTGTAACTTCCTCTTTCTTTTCTATAAATGAAGGCCCTCTCCTCACCTTGAGGTAGGGGGGGATTTCTGAGTTTACACTGTGCAATAGTGATTAATCTGGCACATCAACACATTGTTGATATGTGCTCCTTGGAGTAGCCTTTTATAGGCGAATCAAGTAAAAATATATGTTTCCCTTCCATTACATTTGTGCATCTGTTTGGTTGTATGTGAAGAAGAAATCAAAGGTTGAATTGTGTTCATTCCAACGAGGGAATAGGATCCTAAAGTGTAGAGTAGAAGGGGAAAAGTTTTAAAAGGGTTTAATTCTATTTATACCCTGACCCCCCCACCTCTCGCTTAGGGTGTCCCGGGGCCCTACAATGCTCAATGGAGCTAGGCTAGTTGGCAAGGCAATCAACGCCAGCTCGAGCGACGTGTGGTGTTGTTGCCCAAGACAGGCGAATGCAGGCATTGGTGAAGACACTTCCTATGCTAAAGGAGGTCAGTCCGACTGTTTTGAGTAGCTAGGACTGGTTTGAGCCTGGTTCAGAATTTGGAGAACGAATTGATGTGGAAGTGGATGTTAATGCGATGGTTGAAACAACAGTAAGTTTGTGGAGATACCAGTATGGACAGGGTAGAAACAACAGAAGCTAGCTTGAGGAGCATTTAGACTCCAATTTTGTTCGGTTGGAAGGGGTAAAATTAGAAGTCCCTAATGAAATTATATCTGCCATGAGTTCTTACGAGCCGACCGAAGGTAGGAAACCTTTAGTGAATGGAGATGCGCTAGGACTACGACCTCTGCTGTGGGCTAGTCATTTTACTTCCCTTTCAACGCTTCAGCTTTACAAGCAAAATGCTGGGCATACTGCCCTATTTGTCGGCGAGGAAGAGCGTGCTTTGGTTGAACCCGGATCAGCTTGTCTTGCTGGAAGGTCCTCCCCTAAACACACTGACGAACCTAGCAGAAGCAACTTTCACTTGCAGTTCAAGCCTAGGTTTGCCCATCTGCTTTTCACAGGGGGAAGTGGCGTTGGGGATCTAGGTGCCGCAAGCTTTGTTATGTTGGTTGATGTTGACAGTGTTCATATTGTAACATTGGGCTTGAAATCTTCTGAAAAGCCAGAAGTTGTCGTGTTCGAAGGTGATTATAACAAAGAAGATAATGAACGATGGACACAAGAAGAGTTAGAATGGGAAAAGACCACTTTTGGCGGGAGACTTGCAAGTTGTGCTAAAGGAGATGGAATGCTGAGCAAAGTTACATTTACTGAAATCTCTAGTTGGATAAGGCGCAGGAAGTTCAAGCTTGGGTTTAAGGTTCCTCTCAGATTTTGTGAGGGTGTCCACATACACGAAGCTGAGTCAGTAGTTTGTGTTGTTAAAGATCACAGAGGGGACTTATACTAGAAATGCTATCCGCCTACATTGGCTGGTGAGGGGCAGAGATTGGAGAAGATCGGAAAGTATGAGACATTTCATAAAAAACTTACCGCTGAAGGTATATTGACAGACCGACATTTCTTTTGGTTTGCAATCAGAAACTTATGAAATATCCTGGAAATTCGCATGCCAAATAGGATGTGGGAGGATCGCATAAAGACTGGTGTACTGAGTGGGAAGCAATATGATTCTAATCTTGCTTTATCAAATATAGATGTTGTTTTTCATGACATCTATGAGTTGTGTGGCCTTATTTCTGGAGAACTATATTTTTCTGCTAATTGTATGTCTGGCACCTAAAAGTTATTCGTGGATATCTTGTTGAAGGCGACATATGATAGTTGGGGCCCGATTTTTGAGTATGATGGCAGAACACTTTTGAGCTTCCAACGTCACAGCAGGACTTCATGTACTCCCAGATATGAATTTGCTGCTGATTCAGTTGATTACCAAGGTGCATTAGCTGTTCAACCACTCCCAGGGCATCATCTTTCTTCAGCGCCTTGTGAATAACCATCAATGGGACATTGTCTTCTGGTTGAAGGTTTCAAAGAAGATGGTTTCATCTCCAGATTTGTTCCTCCATCTCATTATGTTGGTTACTTATGTTGCAATAAGTGAATAAGCCAATGTTGGCATCAGATGGGAACCATGGGGTCGTTTTGTGGAGCTAGGTGCTCCCATTTACAAAGGAAGGGGCTACTGTTCTAGTGCCAAGGAAGCTTTGCCGTGCTTTTGCCGTGCTTTTGAAGGTTCACCTTGAGGACAAAGTGGTTTTTCAAAAAGGGAGAAAATGTTAGGAATGTGGGGTTGGTCGGGTATTTTTTAATTTTTATAACTGCAACGGGGCAGTACTGTATTTCTGTGGTTAATTGGTTGTTTAGGCTAGCTGTAGAAGTTAGTGGTTGCTGTCTGGGCAGGTGGGGTAATAAATGGGGGTCCAGCAGTTTAGTAGAGGATGCGATCCATTTGGCATTTCAGCTGGTTGGTGTTAGGAGATCCGACCTTGGTAGGTCACGGCCTTGGCTCTCAGGAATGGCCTTCCGCCGAGAGGTCATCTTCCTCATTTCTTCTTTCTTCTACTACTGTGATTCCCTCTCGTAGCTCCTGTACAGCAAACATCAAAGTATAGTATGCGATATTTTTCTTCTTATTCTCTCTCCCTCGCACCAATGTCCTAACACTTTTCACTAGGATCCAATTTTAATGTATGAAAATCAGTTGGTTTGGTTGTTTTAACTCTGCTTTTTAGTCAGATTGTTTTATAAGTTGATTGCTTTATTGCAGAACAAGTTGAAAGTTTATCTTGCCCCTTTTATCCATGGGATGCGCTATACGTCTTTTGGTCGCCATTTTACAAAAGTGGACAAGCTTAAAGAGGTAATTTTGTACCTTGATTGTCACTGCTATCCAGCTTACTGCCACAAAATTATAAGTAATCATTATTCATCCATCTGATTAGATTAATCCTTGATAGTCTAATTTTTATTTTTTCAGTTGTAGAATTGGTAACTTCTATCTGGTACTGAACTGCTTGTTTTATATTTAAATTTATCTATTTGATTATTCAACTTGGTGGAACTTGTAGTTGACAGACATGGCACTTATGGGGCCATAGCAGCTTGAAATGAAGCCTTGGAAACCTGTATTGGCAGTTATGCCCCTGTTGTGAAAATTTTCCATTCCACTTTGTCCAGTTGCAGCTCAAACTGGAGAGAGGTTGAATATGGATATTCACTACTGCTCATTAGGAGATATTCGTCAATATAATTTGCTTTGTGATGCTGCAATTATATTGGGAAAGTTTTCTTATACAACTGAAATATGCGATGCTGTAAATAGATTAGGGTCAATTCCTAATATTGAGTAATTAGATTTATAATCCATTGTATAAATCATATGTGATTGTGAGGATTCTTCTTGAGTCATTCTGTTTATTGAAGCTGATGCGAGGGCTGTTTATCACTCATGATGATTTCCTCGAGTACATCCTTGTTGATCTGCCTGTGATCTTTGTTAAGGGCTCATCTTCTATTTCTCGTAGAGCTATTTAGATTGATATGCAACTGTTGATGTTTTTTTTAGGCTAAGGACTTCTTGATCACTTGATAAACAAAGCTGAAGAGATTTGAATAAATGAATGAGATGAATGTGAGAGACCTGATTATTTGTTGGCTCCTTGTTGTTTTGGCAATCTATTGATGTCTGGTTTTTAGTTCACTTTCATTCCTACAGAACATGGTATGACATATGGAAGAAAACTCAATTCTTGTGCACCTGTTGTCCATAATTTGATCATTCTCTGGATGATGGCCCATGACCTACCTCTGAACATTGTCCCTTCTGCTATTGCCAATGGAATTTTAGATAAATGTGACCGCATGTATATTGGCTTTTGTCTTCCATGGCTCATATAATGATTTTGAATACATGTGAAACCCAAGCGTTGGCAACCACTGACATCCTTATAGTGAAAGAGCTTTTTAAAGTTGCTTCTTTCTGTGAGGCATTAGAGGTGGCTAGGTGGCTATTTGAACTGGTTCAAATATTCTGTTTTTTGTTTTAAATTTGCATGATTACAGTGGTGATGGTCTGGGACATGACCACCATTGTGGTAGAGCCGGCAATGACTTTGGTAATGGTTCTCAATATTTTTATTTTAGATGATCCACTATTGATGCTATTTCTACATGGGTTTTCAGGAAAATATAGTGACACTACACAATCGCTTGCATTTGATATTGAGAAAAAGACTGAAGCTAGAAACTTTGGCTGCGTTTGGTCATGAAAAATGTTTTATTTTTTCATTTTCCAAAAACATTTTAAAAAATGTATCAGAATAAACTTTTAATATTCTGAGAGAATTAAAATGCATTTGATTTATTTCTCGCTGCATTTTCATTTTCCTGAAAACATGAATATATATATATATATATATATATATATATATATATATATATATTGTTTTCAAAAACTATCATTTTCATTTTCAACTTCATCTTCTAATTTTTTTTTTATCATATTGATAATCCAATACAATTTCTAGTGCATTTTTGAAATGTTAAAACAAAAAAACATTTTCTATATCCAAATGCAGCCTTATCTTCTTCAATCTTCATCTTCAACAGTATTCCATCGATTCTCCACATTCTTAAAACCCACATTCCCTCTTCCACCCTCTCTGCGCCATATTATTCCTACTATCTCCTATATTCCTAACCAACCCTTGCCCACTTGTGTTGCCACATTCTTAAAACTCACATTCCCTCTTCAACCCCTATCCGCCCCATAGTATACCTATGCTCCCCTAGATTCAGTTATCGCTCTATTTAGATGAAAGTAGCCCAAGACATAGTGAGATTCTTTGGAACAGAGCTTATTGACACTGGTGGATCTTTTGGTGCCATAGGAAATGTTTAATGTAATACTGATAAAAGGAGGACGGTTTGAATTAGTATTTTCCAATTTTTATGAATTCTTTTAAATCAACATCTATTTCTTTTTAAAGAACAATTCTACTCATCTTTAAATCTCAATCTCATCGGTATGCAAAAAACAAGAAAAAAAAACCACACACAACAAACACACAAGATTTACAAGGTTTGCCCCCTTAAGATGTCTGACTACGTGCTTGTTGTGATTGATATCATCTAGACTATAGATTAATCAACTTTGCCATCCAACATGTCACTGCATCAATATTCGATCTTCTTCATGTTATGTTGAGTCAACATCATTTTCCATGGTCTCTGAACTTCTTGGACAGAATTCTCTCGATCACAGTGTGTTGGATTTGTGTAGCCTGATCAGGTTTGGATGTTTGGGCCGAATGTTTGTAGCACTTTTGACTTGGGTGGCCGCCTTTCACTGTAGCGATGCAGACTTCCTGTGTGGTTGGTGAAACAGTGGATCTTCTTCGTCCTTTTGTAGCCCATGTCGGGCTAGGGTTCCTAACTGAGAAACTCTGAGGAATCTTCCTGTAATTTGTGCTCCCGACATATAGTGAAATTCTGCCTCTCCGTGGATGTAGGGATTATTCCCGAACCACGTAAATCTTTGTGTTATCGTTCAGTTTTTTTTCCCTTTTACTCTTCTTCGAATCGTTGTTTTGTTGTTGCGACTCCCGGCGTTTCCGCATCAACTGCTATCAAAGGTTGAGTTCGGGATTCTCCAATGATGACTATAGAAGAAGGCAAGGTGAAGATCAATCTCTTTGATGGAACTGACTTCAGTTTCTGGGGGATGCAGATCGAGGATTATCTTTATCAAAAAAAGATACACTTGCCGCTTTTGGGTCTGAAGCCAACAGACATGAAGCAGTCGGAGTGAGAGCTGCTGGATCGATAGGTTCTGAGTGTTGTGCGCCTTACGTTGGTAAAAAACATGGCGTTCAACATCAGAGAGGAGACGACGACGATTGAACTGATGAAAGCTCTCGCGAATATGTACGAGAAGCCTTCTGCGGCAAACAAGGTGCATTTGATGCGATGATTGTTCAATCTGAAAATGTTTCAAGGGACAATTGTTGCATATCACATCAACGAATTCAACACCATCATAAGTCAGCCGACATCGGTGGACATTGATCTTGGTGATGAGGTATGTGCACTGATTTTACTGTCTACCTGACAGTTGGGAAGCAACTGTAACAGCTGTGAGCGGTTCTTTGGGGAATACAAAGTTGGCTCTGAAAGATGTACGAGACCTGACAACTGCTGCAGCCAGCCCAACATACAACTACGTCAATGTACAATACTGCCCCTGGCAGCTGGCAGCTTTTACCCATACCCCCATACCCTCATATGGACAGTGCTTACGTTCCTATCACACCATTCCTCTTAATACCACCGGACCACCTGCTGTGCAGTGCGTAACCCTCTGCTGCTGCTATCTGGGCACCAGGCCATGTGCAGTTCCTACTCGCCCAGCGATCTGGAGCATCACTTGGCGTCTCCTTGCTAGCGCTCATCCAGGCATTGTGCCTCGTTCTAGTTGACATCACCAGATCTATGGAGCCAGCCCTTTGTTGCTTGCCAAACACCCTCTAGGCAGGGACCTCCATGCACAACTGCCTCCTGTGCATATACCCACGCAACTGTGTAGTGACTCTGTTGCTTGCCCAATGTTTGTCCTGTGGTCGCCTCTTCCCAGGCTAGGCGCGACCCCTTCTCATATGCTCAACTCCCCCGCTGCTTCCAGATCTGCTCTAAACCAACGTCAGGCTTGGCTCCTTCAATTTTTCCTTTTTTCCAAACTGCTGACTAGGCGCACTAGGTGTCTCTGTCTCCCTGTGCCTGGGAGACCAGGCTGCACTCTGCTGGCAGATCTCACCCAGGTGGTCACCTCCTCCAGCACATCTGGGGCCTCTTCACTGCTGCCTGGGGGCTCTCTGCTACTGCCCTTGCCGGGCCTCTCTGCTGCTGCGTGGGCCTCTGCTGGGCCTCTATGTTGTTGCCCAGGCCTCTGTTGGGCCTCTATGTTACTGTCCAGGCACTGTGTGTCGGGCCTCTGTGTTTGTCAGATCTGTTGCTGCACAGTTTCAGTGTTTTTGAAGATGTGATCTATTTTAGACTACTATTTTCAAGCATTGTACTTTAGATGTCCTTTTTCAGACATGGTACTTCTAGGCGTCCATACTTCAGATGACTTTTTCCCGACACCCTTTTCAGATGGTCGTTCTAGGCATCCTCTTGTGACTACCATTCAAGGCATCCTATTTCAGACAACCCTTCCAGACCTCCTATTTCTGGCGACCGTTTCTTGGGATCCTCTCTAGGTGATTGTTTCCTGGCATCTTATTTCAGATGACCTATTCCACGTGTCCTATTCATTTCTGTTCCAGCACCTTCTCCGATGAGATGATTCAAATGCATTTTCTGTGACAATTCCAGAATCATCTCCATTGTCCATCTGACCTGGTTCAACAGTCATATAGTCTCTTTATCTCAAGTATTTCGAATTAGTGTAGCAAGCTGGAGTATTCCCCTGCTCCAGGGGGTGTAGTATTTAGATATTTAGGATATGGGTATTGGCTATGTCTACCTACCCCCCTTTATCCTCTAGTTGAAATTTGGTATTTTGCATCTATCTTGAGCCTTGTATCTTGTACTATAAATAATGTTTTACCATCCTCATTCAAGAGGAATGGTTTAAACTCGATTGGAAATTTTACTTGAACAATCTTCATAAAATTTATCTCCTTAGTTAAATCTAGTACTTTCTCTTGCAAGCTGGGGTTATTTAAACATGTAGCCTTGAACTTGAAGGAAGATGTTAAACGATATCTTGTTTCAAATCATTTGATATTTTGGTTTATTAATTGGTGGCTGATTCACGAATCTTAAATAGGTTTAGGCTTATGCATGCACGACATGCATGCATGTACATATGTTTGTGTATATAAATTTATTTGTGAATACTAAAAGGCTGATCTTCATGTGCAGATTGTTGATAGGCTCCATTGGTATGCCCAACCTGGTGACATGGTAGGAATCTTTGGTCCTCTTTTTCGGTATCATTCTACGTATTTCCTTTTAATATGCATTTGAATATTTCATGATCCAACATCATAGTTCATTATTTAGTTGGTGTTTCTTTTAAAAAGAAATCACATTTATAATTTTTGCTGTGGTGGATCATAGTTGTTTCTACTTGTGTTGATAAATTAACCGTTTCTGGTGGCTCAGCTCCGAGTACTACTACTGTTGAAACGATTTTGCTTAACTGTATTTTTTATTACCTAAAATTATTCATGTAGTTTATAAAAGATTGGACAAGGTGATTGGATTTCAAAATCGAGTAAAATTCTATTTTTAAAATCTTTTTTATATGCTAATGTTTGATTTTCACTGATGTTTGTAATGGTGATTATCCTTTATCTTGCAACCTTGAAATAAAATGGGTAAAAAATAAATTCAGAGGTTTTAAAAGTTTGTAAAAAACTACTGGCTTTTGTTAAGTAATGGAGGACTATGGTTTTGTTCACAACAAGTTCATAGATAATTAAGATATTATTTCAGAAAAGCTACTTAAATATCACGCCTTCAGTCATCTGAAACATTTCAAATTGGAGTTCGTAGAATCCTCCTTAAAGCTTGATAAACATTATCAGGTCACTACAATTGTATCATTTGTACAATGTCTTTCTTCGTCATTGCTTAGTGGATTTTGAACTGACCAAAAACATTTTCAGCTGAAGTTGCATTTTCATTGCTCTATCGTTTGGGTCTTTTAGTAAGTTTATTTATGCTCTCTAATGAGAACTTAGTATGCCTAGAACTGATACAGTTCCTATGATTTTTTTTTTCTGTTGGCTTTGATCATGATAGAAAACCAAGGTTTAATGTTTGGAAGTTGGGCCAGTCTATGCATACTCTCTTGTTTTGATAATCATAATACATGATTCATTCATTACTGATGATGTTTTGTGAATGTGAAAGGAATTAACCAAGTATAGAATCAACATTCCAAAGTACAAAGATAATCGACATGAAAAATTCGTTCCTGGATCTGCACAAGTGCTGTATATAATCAATAAGTCAACACTTGGGCTCTCAACGCATCAAAGTTGGTACCAGACTTCACAAATGAAGTTGGCATCAGACTTCACAAACGAATGGCATCAGATTTTTCAAATAATATCGGCATCAACACTAAAAAGTCAGCTTGACTTAATAGTTGATGGAAAGAAGAAAGTTGGCACTGCAACCAAGAATGTTCATTTCTCAGTTCAGTTGCTCCAACAGAGCAATGAATTCAGTTCCAACAGACAGACCAATTCAGTTTAATTCAACTGATAAACCAACTCAATTAGTTTGTTGAGACCAGTGTTGTTAAAGGCGCGCGCCTTAGGGCACCTTGGCGAGAGGCGCGGCGAGGCGCAACTGGAGCGCCTCGTCACAGGTGAGGCAAGGCGACCTCACTGAGGCGCGCCAAAGGCGTGCGCCTCGTACGCTATCTTAGGAGGCGCTAAAGGCGCAAGGCTCTGTGATGGCGCGCCCCCTAAAAAAAAAACCAGATCTCCTTTCTAAAAAGCAGCAACGACGAGGGTGGAAATCGTGGCTACAGATACATCGGACAGGGGCTGCGGAGATTGGGGGCGACGATATTGGGGGTGGCGGCGGAAATCGGGGTAGGATAGAAATCTGGGGTACAGGCGGAAATCGGGGTACAGATAGGGGAGGCAGAGATCCGGGGCGACGAAATACAAGGTGGTGGCGGAGATCGGGGCAGGACGATGGAGATTGGGGGTGGTTGAGGTCGATTGGCGGAAACCGTGGTGCACCACAAGAAATCAAGGTAAGTTTAATTAAATAGAAAATTTAATATATTAATAAAAAAACTTAACATACTATAAAAACATCACTCACCGGCACCTCACTGCCATTGCAATTGATTGAATATATTAATTTGTATTTTTTAATTGAATTTAAGTTTTTTAAAATTTAAAATATTGTTTAAAACTGTATGTAATTAATTATCCGTGCATGCGCCTCGCGCCGCGCCGTGTGCCGCGCCCTGCGCCGCATTCTTAAGCGACCTTTGTGCCTTATTGCGCCACGCGCCTTTGATAACAATGGTTGAGGCTAGATCTGGTCAACAGTTGGGGTTACCTGTGGTTAGTGACAACATTTCAACCAACTGAACTTAATCATCTTCATATTAAAATAAACCAGAACTGACTGAATATACTATATTAACTGAACTTAACCAAGCAAATCAGTTTTAATCGGTTCAGCTCAGTTACATTCTCTTCACCAACCAATTTTCTTGAATAAGAAGTCAACAAACTGACCCCCCAAAATTTCAATATAATTTTTAACATGTGCAATAATTTTCATTCAATGTTTCAAAAAGTTGATGTTTTATGGACTGTCCCAGATACACTTACAGGGACAAACTCGATTTCATGATTACATATTACATATTATTACTTAAGTTGATTTTGTCGGCAATATTCTATTCCACGGATGGTGGCTGCCCCATGATTTGTCAAAGGGGGTGGGTTGTGGTAGGTGTTTGGTGGCCAGCTCCACCAAACCCACCAACGGATGAATGGGGCAAGAGGGGCTGGCAGAGGCCTATAAAAGTGGCTCTCCCCTATGCTGGATATCATCACCTCCATCAATCAGTTTTAGTAGCATTGTCTCATCATATTCTCTCATGAGCAGTATTTGTGAGGCTTGTTTCTTCGCTTATTCAAGAGAGATATTTTGAGGGTTTTCTTCTTATGATAGGGAGGGAGGGAGTGTGCACATTTATCCATAGTGCGATCTTTTTATTTGCCGTGCTTTTTTACCCTTTTCATTTTGAGGGTTTTTCCATGTTACATCTGAGCTCATTTATTTCCGCATTTTTGCACTTTATTTTATCTCTCAATTATCGTTACACCAGTAGGTCAATCATTTTCGGTCCCAACAAATGGTATCAGAGCAAGGTTTTGGTCCGATGTTCACTTTTTTTTTTGGTATTAATAATTCTAATTAATTTGAGTATGCTTTGTGATTGCGACCGCGGTTGATCTTTTACATCAGAAAATATTAATTGAGATTATTAAATACACCGTTGTGAGACAGATGAGATTCTGGACTGACGGTGTGTCCAGATGGCGGTGAAATTCGAGATCTAAAAATTCAATGGGAATAATTTTTCGTTGTGGAAAATGAAGACGCAGGCGGTGCTGCAGAAGGATAATTGTCACCCTCAATTGACGAAAGATCGGTGGGTGTGATGGAGGAGAAATGGAATGACATGGACGGGGATGTTATTACCAACATCCATTTGGGTTTGGTAGACGGGGTCCTATCAAACATTGCGGTGAAAAAGACGACGAAAGAAATATGAGATACTCTGATGAAGCTATACGAGACCAAATTGCACAAAAAAAATTTCTTGAAAAGAAAATTGTACAATCTTCGAATGACGAAGTCATCATCGGTGATTGACCACATCAACACCCTCAACACCCTGTTCGCTTAGTTCACGGTGTTGGGCAATAAAATTGTGGATACTGAACGTGCGGAGATTCTACTCCAGAGTTTGCTCGATTTGTATGACGAACTCATAATCAAGTTCACCAACAATATCTTAACAGATATGCTGCTCTTCAATGATGTTGCAGCTGCGGTTCTTAAAGAAGAAAGTCGGCGCAAGAGCAAAGAGGACAGATATACAATTTCGCACCAAGCAAAGGCTCTGTGAATGGAGAGAGGAAGGATGGTGGAGTGCGGTTCCTGTTGAAGCCAAACTTTTGGCAGGTCCAAATCAAGGAGTAAGAAGAAGAATGTCACATGTTATAATTTGGCAAGGGACACATCAAGAAGGATTGTTGGAAAAAGAATAGTGAAAAGAGCTCTCAGAGAAATGTGGCGAGTACTACTAGAGATATACTAGTTAGTGAAGCGGCGATGACTGTTGGAAGCAGACATCTCAACGACGCATGGATAATCGACTCGGGTGCAATATGACACATGACATCTCGACGAGAATGGTTTGATTAGTATGAAACTATCCCGAAAGGACTCGTGTACATGAGGAACAATCACA
Source organism: Viscum album (assembly GCA_963277665.1). Classification (NCBI taxonomy): domain Eukaryota; kingdom Viridiplantae; phylum Streptophyta; class Magnoliopsida; order Santalales; family Viscaceae; genus Viscum; species Viscum album. The sequence continues at coordinate 122,499,423 of OY728156.1, forward strand.
CTTTGAAGATCGTTGGAGTTGGTACCATCAAATTGAAGATCTATGATGACATAGTACGAACCATCGAAGGAGTACGCCATCTGAAGGGCTTGAAGAAGAGCATATTGTCTTTAGGTCAATTTGATTATATCATATGCATGACTCGCACCGAGAATGAGTGATTAGAATTGTGAAGGGCGTGCTTGTGATAATGAATGTAGAGAAGATCTTGAAGTACCTGTACATGCTTATTGGTGAAACGTACAAGGAGGCAGAGATAGTTGTCGCATCAACTACCTCGACGAAAGCGTTGATGACGTCATGACATCAGAAGCTTGACCATATCTCAGAACGAGACCTGAAGATTCTTGCGGATCAGAAGTTGTTGCCTAGGTTTACAAAGACATCCTAACCATTTTGTGAGCACTGTGTTTTGAGCAAACAACACATGTTAAAGTTTGAGATGTTGACAATAAGAAGCAAGGGGATCTTAGAGTTGGATCAATTCCGACGTTTGTCAAGCAACGACTATATTTCTAGGAGTAGCAAGGTTTTTTGTATCCTTCATTAATGATTATTCTAGAAGATGTTGGTGGTGTACTCAATCAAGAGAAAAACGGATGTTTTTGAAGTCTTCAAAACATTTAAAGCGCGGAAAGAGCTTGAATCTGGAAAGAAGATCAAGTGTTTAAGGATTGACAATGGTGGAGAATAATCAAGCGAGGAGTTCGATACTTTTTTGTCAACGAGAAGGCATTAAGAGACAGTTCAGGGTGGCGTACGCTTCTCAGCAGAATGGAGTGGAAGAGCAGATAAACAGAACTCTATTTGATAGAACAAGAGCGATGTTGAAAACTGCAGGAATTGCCAAAACATTCTGGGCAGAAGCAGTAAATATCGCCTGTTATGTGATCAACTGATCTCCTTCAATGACGACTGGTCTAAAGACACTGATGAAGATGTGGATTGATAAACCCGATGACTATTCTCGATTACATATTTTTGGAAGTTTTGTATATGCACTGTTTAATGATCAGGAAAGATTGAAGTTGGATTCAAGATCCAGGAAATGTATTTTCTGGGGGTATGCTGATGGTGTGAAGGGGAATCTTTGTGGGACCCCACTACCTGCAAACTTATCATCAGCAGAGATGTCATTTTTGTAAAAGACAAAGTGCAAATGACAATTGATAGTGACATGGAGAAAAAGAATACAGAAACTGCAACAGTCGAGTTGGAGGACAAATCCAAGGAAGAACCAGTTTCTTCTGAGGCATTAGCAGAGCATGATGATCAAGTACTGATTGAGTCTGGACCACGACGGTCAACTCGGGAGAAAATTACACCACTATAACACTCATACTATGTTACTAAGAGCAATATTGTGTACTGCTTATTGACGGACGATGGAGAGCCATATTCTTTTGTGGAGGCGACTCGGAGTCAAGAGATATCCTCTTGGATGATGATGATGCAGAAGGAACTTGAAGCCCTATACAAGAACAAGACTTGAGATCTTATTTCTTTGCCCCATGGAAGGAAGGCTATCAGCAACAAATGGGTCTTTAATATCAAGTGGGATAAAAAGGATCAGGAGGAAAGATATCGTGCAAAACTGGTGGTTAAAGGATATGCTCAGAAGGAAGGTGTTGATTTCAATGAAATATTTTCCCCTGTTAGACTAATGACTCTTCAGATAGTTTTGACAATGTGTGCTACATACAGTTTACATCCAGAGCAGTTGGATGTGAAGACTGCTTTTTTCCACGGTGATCTTGATGAAGAGATCTATAACTCCAACCGAATGGTTTTTCAGAAGAAGGCAAAGAGAACTTGGTTTGCAGGTTGAACAAATCACCCTACTGTCTAAAGTGGGTGCCGAGGTGTTGGTACAAAAGATTTGATTCCTATATCATGAGTCTTGGATACAACGGACTTCATTCAGATCCTTGTACATATTTCAGGGGTTCGGATGGTAATGATTTCATCATTATTCTGTTGTATGTGGATGACATGTTAGTTGCAGGCCCCAACAATGATCAGATCTAGGAGATAAGACACAATTGGCTAGAGATTTTGATATGAAGGGTTTGAGACCAACAAACAAGACTCTTGGGATATAGATTTATCAAGATAGAAATAATGGGAAGATTTAACTATCACAGTAGAATTACTTACGAAAAGTTTTGAAACGTTTCAAAATGCATGACCGTAAGTCATTCTTTATCCCTTTTCTCATTAATTTCAAGTTATCCTCTACAACGAGTCCTAACAATGAAACAGAGATGATAAAGATGTTTCGAGTACCATATGCGTTAGCAGTGGGGAGTCTGATGTTCGTTATGGTTTATACTAGACCAGACATTGTACATGCAATGAGAGCAGTTAGTCGGTACATGACGAATCCAGGACAACAACATTAGAGCACAATGAAGAGGATCTTGAGATATATCATGGAAACCTCAGATGTTGCATTATGTTAGAGAGGATCAATTTTCACAATCAGAGGCTATGTTGATTCAGATTTTGCATGTGATTCTGACCGGAGAAAATCCACTACTGGTTATGTGTTTACTCTTGCGGGAGGAACTGTGAACTGAATTTCAAAATTACAGTTAGTTTTGGCTTTATCCACGATGGAGGCAGAGTACATGGCAGCTACACAGGCTTGTAAAGAGGCGGTTTGGATGAGAAAGTTGTTGGAGGAGCTCGGCACAGACAGGCAGATTCCATTGTTTTGTGATAGTTAGAGCACATTGCACATTGTAAAGAATCTATCTTTTTATTCCAGAACGAATCACATTGCAGTATAATATCACTTTGTCCGAGATTTGGTGGAGGAAGAAAATGTGGACATGCAAAAAATTCACACTAAAGAAAATCTAACAGATTTTCTGATGAAGGCAATTGACTCTGATAAGTTTAGATGGTATAGATCCTCGAGTGGCCTCGCAGAGACGTGAGCAGCATGGTTTGACAAGTGGAAAGGATCTGTAGAGATGTGGTTGGTTCTCAATTAAATCTCTAAGAGATATGTGGCCGCCCAATGATTTGTCAAAGGGGGTGGGCTGTGGTAGATGGTGTAGGACCCCGGGACACCCTGAGAGGGGAGGGGTGAATCAGGGTGACAACTTTTTCTTCTTTAAGTTGTGGATCTTGTTCCCACGTTGGTAGGAACTACTTAAACCTGTATGATGGATATGATCAGCAATTAAACATTCACATGTAGAGAGACGACACAACTATTTTTACTTGGTTCACCACTAAGGGCTACGTCCAAGGAGCATACGCCGACAGGTTGTTGGTCGTACCTAAATCCACTATGCTTCACTAGCTGTAGATTACAATGGTTCGGGTACAGTCACTCTGTCCCAGGCTCACTGCCTTTACAATTGTTCAGGGATAGCTCACTGCGTCCCTCGGGTCACTCCCGTTGACTCCCCCTGGCTCACTGCCGTTGGTGAAGTCTCACTCAGTTTATAGACGTGAAGGTCTCTTCAATAGGTGTGCATTGAAGTTCTTCATCTCCTGTTCAACATGAGACATTGCTTGCATCAGGGTTCAGAGTTGATGCTCTTTATATTTCAATCTTTCTTCTTTAGTGCAATGACTGAATGCACTAGATCCCCTTGTCTTCGTTTGCCCGAATCACAATCTCTTATGTGATTGCTTAATAAATGATGCTCAGCTTACTCGGCATTCGTCAGAATAAATTCACCATGTATGCATGAGATCATGCATGTATCATTTAGATTTCTTCTTCAATCTCGCTTTGCACCGAAAGTATCAGGCAATCTTTAGCTCTTGTGCAGCTCCAGAAAGGCGGGCGTGCTTCAACAATATTTGGCTCTCCTTTTCAAGCCCGGCGCGCAAGTCTCCATCTGGCACGCACGTATAACCTGGCGCGCAAGTGTCTCCAAAGCACTTGCGCGACTCTGCCTTCTTGTACTTCAAACCTGCGCGACTCACTTCCTTCCTTGCCCAAATCACCTGGGGCGCTCAACCATCAGTCGGCGCGCAACCTCTACTTGCGCGACCCAACTACCACTTGCGCGGTTCAACCACCTGCGCGACGAGAGCTCGAACAATCTCAAAGTCTTGAACTCCGTAAGAAATGAGGAGGGGTGGTCCAGTATTTATAGGCAAACTGGACCCCCTGCGCGGCGGCGCGCAAGTCATCCATCGGCGCGCAAGTCTTGTCTCCAGTAACCTCTGTCGCGCAACTCACTTGCGCGACCCAACCAACACTTGCGCGACCTTCTTTCCTTAGCCAAATTTTGATGTTCTGATCCTCAAAAACATATGGCGCGCAAGTTTCCTATCCTCCAAGAGTATGGCGCGCAAGTCCCTTTGCCAAAATCACTCTTCTTCATTTGTTGATTTTGAGGCCCTGAAATTTGGCAAACACTGGAAAACGGCGCCACCTTGTATCTGCTCTTTTTGTACCGCCTCCAGATCATCCATTCCTCTGTCGATGTTCTTGAATCAAACATAGATCGTTGACCACAACTCTTGAACTCGACATGTCACCATGGAATCTACTTTGTCAACAAATTTGTATGTCGTTTGTTTGCTTTGTCGACAAGCACGATCACCTCAACAACACTTCTTCTTGGTGATCTGTATCCTTCAGCAACTCTTTTGCTTTTATCACAAACTCCACTATTGTGATATGTATTCTTTGAAGGAACAGCTTTAGTACCATCATCCTCTATAACAATGTGATGTGCATGGTCATTTCATAAGTCAACTCATTGGCACATTGCCTCCTTCATCAACCGTCATGATCAACTTCATGCAAACCATGTGATTCAATCCATCAAGAAGTCTCTAGCATGGTTCTCACGCAATCATGAGTAATTGCATGGTCTTCATCAAAACCCATTGTTCTCATGCAATAATGAGGAATTGCATGGTCTTCATCAAAGCCCATGGTTCTTATGCAATAAGGAGGAATTGCATGGTCTTCATCCAAAAACACCATCCTGCTTTAATCATCCTTGGATGGATTACTCCTCACATTCTTCATTGTTGTAAACAATGTATCACCTTTGACACATGTTCTTTGAACTTACGATCAGCACAACAATCGTCTGAATCACTACTCCTCTACTTCATCGGAGTACTTCATGATCTCCTTCATTGTGAGCTTCCATTCCTCCATTTTATTGGAGTACTTCTTGATTTTTTTCATTTTGATATTCCATTGACAACTATTGACAACAAATACAAACCTATACACAAAGTGGTTCCAACAGATGGTTAGTGGCCAGCTCCACCTAACCCACCAGCGGATGAATGGGGCAAGAGGGGATGGCAGAGGCCTATAAAAGGAGGCTCTCCCCTCTGTTGGATATTCTTTTCGATTGCTCGTTCGAGAACTACGATCTTTGGCTCTGGAAGTGAATCATTTCCTTGTATCTGAAACGAACTTCCAGATTCATAGGAAGGAAGTTTAATCAGAATAAATTATAATTTGGATTCTATGATTAATCGGTATAAATATCAACAACTTTAAATTGGATTAGTTTCTCCTCAAAAAATCATTTTTTGGGCCAAAAAAATCCTACCTAATGGCGAGATAGTTGGAGAGGTGACAAAACCCTATACTTATTGTTGGACCCCATTTTAGTATAATGGATATTTCTGAGTCCCACACTAGAATATCCCTTGTAATTATTTTTACTCATCTATAAAAGAATATCTCCGCCTCACATTAAGGTAAAGGGAATTCGCCATCTACATGGTATCAGAGGGTACTTTATAACCCGATCCCTCCCTCTTTTTTTTCTCTCCCGTCTAGGGTTGCGAGAAATCCCCTGCGGATTCCCAGTTCTCTCCGGCCCCGCCTCTGCCCTAACCCTTTTGGTTCCGGCGAGATCCTGCCGCCCCTCTGTTTTTTCCTCAGCGCGACACTCCTCTAGGTGTCACCCTCGACGCAGGCTCCTTCTCCCGGCGACGCTACCATTGCCCCTCTCGTGCGACGAAGCCCCGCTACTCCTGTCCCTCCCGACGGCTTCGCTACGACCCGCCGACGTCCCGTCCTTCCCGCGGCTCCTCTTCATTTGTCCAGGCGACCCCCCCATCCCGACCTGGGCTCTTCTTCATTTTTCTCCAGGCACACGACATCATCCATCAAACCTCCTGTCATGATACCCCTCAGCAGAATGGAGTGGCCGAGCGAAAACCCCGACATATTCTGGAGACTGCTCGTGCCCTCCTCTTCCACCGCAAGGTGCCTCTTCTCTTCTGGGGGGATGTCATCCTCACTTCTACTCACCTCCTTAATCGCCTTGCTTCTTCCATCCTTTAGGGGGAGACTCCTTTTCATACTCTGTTCCCCTCTCTCTCCTCAATCACTTCCACTCTAAGTCTTCGGATGTCTCTGCTATGTCCGGGACACCCGCCCTCTCCTCATCCAGACACTACCATTGATGAGTGCCTTCCTCTCATCATTCACTCTCCTCTGGTGTCTCCCCCTACTGGTCATCGCTTTGGGACGATCTACTCCCGTCGCCAGTCGACTGTACCCCTGACCTGGCCGAGGATACCATCGTTTTCACTTCGTTCGATGCTCCTGTCACAACACCAGACGACTTGCTTATCGCACTCGGGACAGGTACTCGCTCTTGTCAGACTACTCCTCTCTTTACATCTTCATACAACAGTTTGTTAGCACTGGAGACGATATTTATCCCCCGCACGGTTGGCAATGCCAAATCATATATGGGGTGGCTACAGGCTATGTGGGATGAACCGCAGGCTCTGGATGACAACCATACATGGGATCTGGTCCCCCTCCCTGCAGGCAAACAGGCGGTCGGCTGCAAATTGATTTATACGATCCTTCTCAATGCCGATGACACTCTTTATCGCCTCAAAACCCGTCTTGTGGCGAAGGGATTTGCTCAGATATATGGCATTGACTACTTTGATACCTTCTCTCCGGTTGCCAAGATGGCCTCTGTCCGCCTATCCATATCTCTGGCTGCTCATCATCATTGGCCGCTTCATCAGTTGGATGTCAAGAATACCTTTCTCTATGATTTTCTTGACGAAGAAGTCTACCTGTCGCAGCCCCCTGGATTTCGTGCCTCTGGAGCCGACTCCCATGTCTGCCGCCTCCGTCGATCCCTCAATGGCCACAACGGTCTCCTCGTGCTTAGTTTGGCCACTTCAGCACTGTCGTCACAGCCTTTGGCCTCTCTCGTAGTATGAAGGATCACAACGTCTTCTTCCGTACGACGTCAAACGATTGTATTTTGCTGGTGGTATATATTGATGATATCATCATCATCGGGAGCAACTCCACTGGAATCGCCCAACTCAAGGTGCACCTTCACCACTACTTCCACACCAAAAATCTTGGTCCTCTCACCTAATTCCTTGACATCGAGGTCTCCCGTTCTGAGGACACTATCTCTCTCTGCCAACGAAAATATGCCTTTGATAACTTACAAGATGCAGGGTTGAGTCAGGCGATTGTAGTGGACACTCCTCTTGAGCCTAGGGAACGCTCCCTCTAGGTCGACTCGACACCCTTCCCTCACCCAGAGAGCTATCGTCGTCTGGTGGGCAAACTCAACTACCTCACCATGACACGACCCGACATTGCCTGCGCTGTTGGCAACGTGAGCCAGTTCATGGAGCATTCAACCAGATCTCAGTGGGATGTTGTTCTCCGCATTGCCAAATACATAAAGAAAGACCCTACACGTGGCCTTCGGTACTCACATCATGCTCATTTTGATGTTGATGTCTTCTGTGATGTGGACTATGCAGGTTGTCTTGCTACCCGCAAGTCTACTTCTAGATTTGCCGTGTTCTTAGCCGTTAACCTCATCTCATGGCACAACAAGAAGCAGACTGTCGTCTCCAAATCTAGTGCAGAGGCAGAGTACCGCGCCATGGCCATGGTCACCAATGAGATTCTCTGGCTTTGTCATCTCCTCCATGAGTTTGGTTTCCTAGTGCAGACATCTGCTCATATCTGGTGTGACAATCAGACAGCCACAAAGATTGCATCGAATCCCGTCTTCCATGAACGGACGAAGCATATCGAGGTGGACTGCCATTTTTTTCGCCACCATCTGGAGCAGAACAATATCAGTTTTGACCATATTCCGATAGTGGATCAGTTTGCCGACATCTTCACAAAAGACCTCCGAGGAGCTCGCCTGGACTCTCTCACTACCAAGATGGGTATTCATAGCCTCCACGACCCAGCTTGAGGGGGAGTATGGATGGCCTTGCTCAATGTTGTCCTTTTTCTTTGCGGGACTCTCAGCCCAAGCTGGACATGTCCAGCTTGAAGGGGAGTGTTGGACCCCATTTTAGTATATTGGGTATTTCCAAGTCTCATATCGGAATATCCCTCGTAATTATTTTTACTCATCTGTAAAAGAATATCTCCTCCTCACATTAAGGGGAATTCGCCATTTACACTTATCATCACCTCTAGCAATCAATTTTTGCAGCATTCTCTCATCGTATTCTTTTATGAGCAGTATTTATGTGGTTTATTTTTCCGCTTATTCAAGAGAGATATTTTGAGGGTTTTCTCCTTGTGATAGTGAGGGAGGGTGTAACCACATTTATCCATATTGATATCCTTCTATTTGCCCGTGGTTTTTTACCCCTTTCATTTTGGGGGTTTTTCACGTTACATCTGGTGTCTTTTATTTCCGCATTTTTTGCACTTTATTTTATCTCACAATTATCGCTGCACTAGTGGGCCGATCATTTTTGGTCCCAACAGATTCATTGTTTAATGCAGTTTTTCTTCTGAATTGAATGAGAAACCTATACTATCTTTGTAGTACCCCCAGTTTGAGGTATGTAGCCCTTGTTATACCTTTTTATGTGTTTAAAGTGCATGAGATTAGTTGGGAAGAGGTTGGGAGAGTTTGGAATGGGTTTGAAGGAGTTTGGGGGCTTTTCTTGGGGCGCACGGTTTGAGTATGGTAGGGGAAACAGTGCGGGTGCTCCAGGAAACCGTGCAGGGGGAGATAGTAGGCTTCGCACGACCTGCACACGGTTTGCCAAACCATGCGAGGCAACCCTGCGGAAGCTTGCTCTCGAGACAGTAGCGTGCGCACGGTTAGCGCACGGTTTGTCAAACCGTGCGGACTAACCATGCGACTGCGGAAGCTTGCTCTCGAGGCAGTAGCGTGCACACGGTTAGCGCACAGTTTGCCAAACCGTGCGGACTAACCATGCGACTACTTAAAGTTGGGGTTTTTAAGTCTTAGCTCCCTCGGGCTTGACCTAAATCACTCCAATCTTCCTCCCACTCGAGCCTCACTCGGGTTTTTCAGTTCTCAGGGGTTGGAAGGGTTCTCCCACCCGGTTTGAAAGCATTTCGAAGGGGTTTCAAGGTGGATTGAAGGTGGTTTCTCCCGGGTAAGTCTCTCCTCTTGGTTTCCTTGTGTTTTCCTCTAGATCTACATCCCTCTCTTTCTTTGTTTTCTAGATCTACACTTGTTGTGTGTAGATCTAGGGTTGTGGTTGCCTTGGATGATGATTTTAAGGCTTATGAATGTTAGGAAAGGGGATCTAGAGAGGTTTCGGTGGTGCGTTCGCCGGATTTGAGGAGTGGTTGCTTGTGGGTCGATTTCGCCGGAACCCTAAAGGTAGGTGGCTTCTCTTTCGACTCCACTTGGTTAGAACTAGTGGTTCTTTGTTACAATTAATTTGTTGTACTGAAAAATTAATTGTGATTTGTTGTGCGAAATTGGTTGGAAATCCCTTGGGCGATGTTTTGGGGATTTTTGGGAAAAAGGGGTTTTATGGTGAAAGGCTCTTGTTGTGGATTTTAAAATAGAGATTTTAAAATGGGTTGTTGAGATTGATTTGGGAAAATGGTTGATGAAAAATGGTTTTCAATAAGCATGTTGTTTTTATTGAAATGTGGTTTGGCATGGAAAATGATTTTCAATAAATGGATGATTTATTGAAGTGGATTGGTATGCGATGGAATTGGTTGATTGCATGTTGTTGTGACATTGGTGGGTTATATGCTTGGTTGTGATTGATTGAAATGTTGTGTGGAAGTGGCGAGAAGTACCACTATAAAAAGGGGATGAATAGTGGACGGAAGGGCCACCATCAAAGGATAAGTGGACGAGAAGTACCACTAGGTATGAATGGGTGAACGGGTTGGACGAAAGCTCCACCGTTTGGTTGTGGTTGGGAAGTACCACTAGGTGTGAATGGGTGAACGGGTTGGACGGAAGTTCCACTGTTTGGTTGTTTTGGTTGTTTGTTGTGCATTGCTTTGCAAGTTGGAAATTGTTGTGCTAGTGTATGAATGATGAAATGGCTTGTGGCATGTTTGGTTGGCTTTCCCTTGGTGGCTTGGTTTGGGTGAGATGGCTTGGTAAGGATGTGTTTGACTTATGGTAATGGTTGCACTTGTGATTATTTTATATAAACTGTTTTATATAAATGTGCTAACGGTTTTATCCTAGTGGTGTGTTTAGGGAAGTCATTTGAGGAAATCCTACTGAGTAGTTGTACTCACCCCCTGCTTTGGCACATTGGTGTCTTTGCAGATGTTGCGTATCATGATGTGGGCAAAGGTAAGGCATCACCCTCCTTTAGTGGTGCATCGTGATGTCTGGGTGGAGCTTGGAGCATGGAGCTTGGTGTGGAGCCATGGAGTGTGCCTTGGCTTATTTTGGGTCTTTTGTTGAGTCTTCCGCATAGTACTCTGATATGGTATTGGTTGTATTGGTTTTGGGATGTATTGTGGAACAACTTGGTTGTCCTTTGGGAATTCATGCTTGAATGTTTTGGTTGACATGCATCATATAGTGATTGATAGTGGATGGTTTAGTTGGTTTTGTCTTAAGGGCAAATCGTTCCCCAATTTGTTCACGAAGCGCTCGGTATTTATTGCCAGCCTTTGGCGCCTTGGGAACGTCGCTTAAGGCCAATTAACCCTCACCGCCTCCTCAAGCCAATGAGGTAGGTAGGGGCGGGGTGTTACAATCTCCTTTTTACTATCTTCATTAAATGAATGAGATACACCAAACCGTTTTAAACCGGCCAAAACCGGTTTGGTTCAGTCAGTTTATTTTGGTCTGGAAAATCCTGTCCACCTAGTAGAAACTGTTGAGACTAATTTTCCAGCTAAAAGCCAGTTAGAAGGATTTGCCAGCTGAGCATATTCTCAATGGTCGAATAATCAATGATTGAAAATTAATCTCGGCAGACTTTTAGTTAACTACTTTTCTCAATTAATCTAATGGTCATATTTGGGAAGAAAAAAGAGCTCAAGGAAATCATTTCGATGTTCAGAAATGCATAAGCAAAATCTCTTGAGAGCCTTTTGAAGGTCTTCGTGTGAAATTTGCTTCCAATTTCTGCTTGAACTTTGCTTTCCATTTTTTCTTACAATCAACTTTTGATTTTCACTTACAGTCTGCTTCCAACTAGTACTTACCCGGAGTACTTAATTTGTACGGATCTTATTGTAAACTTCACTCCTTGTCCTCCTTTGATTGTGATCAAATTTCACTCTTGGGATTAAGTTTTAAGATAACAACATTATACTAATTTCTTCTTTTATACCAATTCTGGGATAAGTGATCGCTGCTTTCTCAATGAGTGTTTGAGTGGGCATTACATGTACTTAGTGTTAGGTTAGATTAAGTTTTGGAAATTGGAACTTTATTTGTGGTTCTGGGGATAGGAACTATGTTGAAGTCTTGGGGATAAAATCTCTACAGTGAAAGCAGTTTGATTGTCACACTAGATATATGCCGGTTTCTTGACAGTATACTCGATTTCCTGTAGAATTTGTTGTGCCCAAATAATCTCTGCAGTTACATATGTCATTGCTCGATACTCCGACTATACACTAGATCAGGAGACAACTGTCTGCTTCTTGCTTCGCCATGAGATCAAATTTCCTCCAACAAATACTGCAAAATCAGATGTAGATCTTCTAGTAGAGTGACATCCAACATAATTTGCATCAGAAAATGCCTCAATATCTGTATGCCCATGATCAGAATATAGAAGACCTAATCTCGGTTTCTTTTTTCACATATATGTCAATATGAAGAACCTCACATTGCATTTTTGTTGGAGATTTCATAAACTGATTCACTTTGCTAACTGGGCAAGCAATATCAGGTTAAGTCATCATCAAGTAGTTGAGCTTTCCAACAAGTCGTCTATATCTGTCGGATAATGCAAATATCTCACTGTCAGTATGAAGTGTTTTTTCTCCAGGTTTGAGGGGTGAGTCAATCGTGTTAGCTTGAGTCATTCCAGTTTTCTGTAGTAGATCAAAAACATACTTTCTCTAAGATAGAAAAATTCCTTTGTTGTATCTGGAGACCTCAATTCCTAAGAAATATCGTTGTGGACCCAAATTTTTTGTTTGAATGTTTTAATGAAGAAAAGATTTGACTTGATCAATGCCAGCAGCATCACTCCCAGTAATAACAATGTCTTCCACATAGACCACCAAAAGGATGTTTCCTGCTGCAGATTGATGATAGAAAATATAGGAATGCTTTATGCTTTGACACATGCCAAAGTGAAGCATAACGGTGCAAAAAACGGTCGAATCAAGCACGTGGTGACTGCTTGAGTCCATACAGTGATCGACGAAGGTAACAAACTTTGGAGGACCCCCCTGAGCAACAGACCCGAGTGGTTGCTCCATATAAACTTCTTCATTAAGAAAACTATGAAGGAAAACATTTTTAACATCCAAAGGCAGCAAGAGAGATGAGAAGGTGAACCGAGACCATCTTTGATGTAAAAATAATCAACTCCATATGTCCGCGCATAACCTTTGGCAACAAGGCGAGCCTTGAGACGATTATGAGAGTCATCGACGTTGATGCTGATTATATAGATCCATTTGCAACCGACCACCTGCTTATCCGAAGGAAGAGGGACAAGATCCCAAGTGTGGTTAGCGTCCAGAGTCTGGAGTTCATCCTGCATAGCCTGTAACCAGTCGGGATGAGATATGATATCGGCAACAGTTCGTGGCGTGTGTCTTTAGAACTCGGGTGGTAGCTGCAGATAATCTCTGATAAGACTGATAGAAGCGTGTGCCTTTGCAAAACGCAATAGGCAACTCTGGTGATGGAGGATCAGGAGTAGGTGAGTCGTTAGGTGTGGTAACAAAGTGTTGGGGTGGCAGGTGTCTTGATGTCATTAATTTATTCATAACTTTTTATTTACTCCCTTTACTGATTTTCTATGAAAAATGCATAATTGGTGTGAAATATTCATGTTTTAATATTAAATATAATTTTGGAGCATTATTTGAATTAATCCAAATTCGAGTCACTTTAGTATTTTAATCATAACTCTCATCCTACTGATCCAAATTGTGTAATTCTTGTTTTGTAGGGTTACTTATTCAATTTTCAACATATCATTAAAAGAAAATTTTGACCAATTCGGCCATTTAAATGGTCATATGGTCCACACAGGAAGGCCCAAAGAATCTGTAAAAAAAATTGGACCATCCATAATGCTTGAATTTCTGGACTCAATTCAGGAACCCAAATTTAGTGAGACTCCAACATATGTTCATGATTAACCAAAGGAATCATGGATAAAAATTTCAAGGCCCAACTTTGATGTCATTAATTTATTCATAACTTTTTTTACTCCCTTTACTGATTTTCTATGAAAAATGCATAATTGGTGTGAAATATTCATTTTTAATATTAAATATAATTTTGGAGCATTATTTGAATTAATTCAGATTCGAGTCAGTTTAATGTTTTAATCATAACTCATCTTACTGATCCAAATTGTGTGATTCTTGTTTTGTAGGGTTCCTTATTCAATTTTCAACATATCATTAAAAGAAAATTTTGACCAATTCGGCCATTCAAATGGTCCACACAGAAAGACTCAAAGAATCTGTGAAAAAAACTGGACAATCCATAATGCTTGAATTTCTGAGCTCAATCCAGAAACCAAAATTTGGTGAGACTCCAACATATGTTCGTGATTATCCAAAGGAATCATGGATAAAAATTTCAAGGCCCAACTTCAACAAAAAGGGGGCCAAATGATGCTTTGAAGTCAAGCCCACCATTATGTCCAGAAATTAAAATCAGCACGCATTTATTCACTTTTCTCCTGATATAGACATCCATTCGAGCTGTGATTTTGTAGTGTGAAAGCCAAGATATGGCCTTTGTAGAAGAAAAAACCCATTCACATTTCAGACGGATTGAAATGGACAGATTAAAATTGTTTAATCAAACCGCCATAACTTTAGCTCCTTAAGTCTAATGGCCGCCAAATTTTCAGGGTAGACTGTCAACATTCATATCTACAACTTCGAAGAAATGATTTCTCTAGATTCGGCTGTCCGGAGTATCAAATTGGTGAGCCAAGTGTAGGGGCAGATTTGAAAAGCAAACAGTCCACCTCTTTGGGCTATAAATGCATTCTCCTCTTCTCCTTGCAAAGGGTTGACACTTCATAATAAAGGATGATACATTGACCCGACCAAAGCCTTGCCCAAGACTTGGGAGGACCTGCCAAACTCAAGTTTACACTTGAGAGACCCTTCCTCTCTTTGTTTTCATGTTCTTTTCTGTTCGTTTTCATTTGTAATATTGTAAGTGTTTTCTTGTAATTTTGTTTCAATATGAATGCAAGTTTCTTCATAATCTCTTATTTTCATCTACCTTCTGTAGTTTAATATTAATGTTCTTAAAATAGTTTAAATAAGTTGAAAACCATTCTCTTTTTTCGCTCTCATTCAATCTAAAGTGTTATTTTACCTCTCCACACTTCGTGTGTGTGTTCGGCGCACCGCTATTTTCTTTTTATATTCTTTTTATTTTATTTTAAACCCATCACCATAAGCATTCCAACTTAAAATGTCATGTATTAATGACATGTTTTGTTTAACACGTGAATTCCATGGATTATTGGAACCATAAATACACTACTATAAACAAGTTCCAATTGAGATTAGAACCCTAGTTAAGACTTGGATTAAAACCTTAACACTTGGGTATTCTGATCAAAATTTTCTTGTGAAGTGGGTGTTAATTTAATATGATATAAAACAAAGCTCAATGATATCACAAGCTTAAATCCCCAATAATGAGTTCACCCCAATCTTTATAAAACTATTAAATCAATCATTTCATTTTAGCTCTGCAAACAAACCCCCCATTAAAAAGATAAATCACAAAAACAGTCGACTATTAAAAAGTATCATCGTCGAAGATTCGATCCGAGTGCCGCTATACACATTAATAGAGTATCGGACCATTGAATGGTCGATAGACGACAATCGACCGCGCTTCATGTGCCTGATCGGCAAGTATATACCTGGCCAAATCGGGACCGAACATCACTAGGAATACATAGGGGTGGTGGTGTATCGAGAGAATATGGTATAATAAATTCAAAATCAGGAACAATAGATGGTGGTGGGAACTCGGGAACAAAAATAACTGATTCGATAAAGGAAATATCAGTTGAGATAACATAACTACGCAAATTTAGAAAGAAGTATCGATAGCCGCGTTGGGTGTGGGAATAACCAAGAAAGATGCACTTGAGAGCGCGCACATCAAACTTGGTAAGCACACACTGCCACAAATGCGGAGAGGTAGAGAATAAGGTGATGTTGGTAATAAAGAATGAAATGGTGTCTCCTCCTGAAGAACAGACGATGGAAGTCTGTTGATAAGATAAGCGGCTATGAGAATGATATCTCCCCAAAAAACGGTTGGAACTTTCTTCTGAAGTAAATGTGTACGGGCAACTTCTAACAGATTACGGTTCTTTCATTCCGCAACACCGTTTTGTTAAGGTGTATTGAGACAAGAAGTTTGAGGGATTATGCCATGATCATCAATAAAAGATTGGAAATGTCTATATAAATATTCACGATCATTGTCAGAATGCAAACAATGAATTTTAGTAGAAAACTGAGTTGTGATTTCTTGATAATAGGAGCGAAACATTGTAAAAATTTATGAATGATTCTTCAACAAATAGACCCAAGTCATTCGTGAAAAATTATCGATGAATGTAACAAAATATCGACAGTCCATTTTAGATCGACTGGGACTGAGTCCCCAAATATCATAATGGACCAAATGAAAAGGAGTGGATGCACGTGGGGTTGCCCGGGGAACATAGGTGACCCGATGATGTTTTGCGTAATGACAGGAGTCACAGTTAAATGGAAGAAGGGGACCCAACCTGAGAAAAAGTTTTTGAAGAATGGGGGTGGGTGGATGACCAAAACGATAATGAAGTTGGAGGGCATGAGCAGAAGTGGCAGGACAGGCGAGAATTGAGGCTGAGTCAAGCACATACACACCACCCTGAAGACGTCCACTACCAAACACCCGAGTCGTCGATTGCTCCTGAAATATAACCGAAGCAAGTGAACACATGGCCTGACACTGTAAATCAGATGTAAGTTTACTAATTGATAGTAAATTAAAAGGACAAGTGGGAAAAAAATACAACATCGGATAGAGTCAAACCAGATGTAATTGAACAACTCTCATAACCAGTAATTTGCACTGTCTGACCATCTATCACATTAATGTTACCGCCATTCGAGGTCAATCTGTAGGCTTGAAAAATACCTATCCCCAGTGATGTGCTTTGAGGCACCAGAGTCGAGAACCCAAGAGGTGGACTGTTGGGATAGACACGCCGCTTAAGTATGGCCATGGGCTACAATGACGTTTGATGATGCCATAGATTGTGCTGAAAATGCAATGTGACAAGGTGCATAAGGTGCACAGTTGGTATAGAACAGGTGTTGAAATTGCGCAGCTAGAACATCCAGGTCAATTAGGTTATAGAATAAATATCCACATCGATGGCGGCGGGGTGCTGCTGTGTATTTTGGGGCGTCGCGTATTCACATCAGGAGAGGCGACACAAAAGTGGCAATTGCATGGGAGATCCGTCGGATTGGAGGTCTGTCCACAGGGAGGAGCGGCGAGCAGAAACGTCGCGTATTCAAATCGGGAGGGGCGACGCACAAGAGGCAATTGTGTGGGAGATCCGTTGGATTGGTTGTCTGTCCGCAGGGAGGAGCGGCGAGTAGAAACCCCACACAAGAGGGAGGGCGCACAAGAGGGTTGCCGCACTGGAGGCCGTCGCACACGGGGTGGGGGGGGGGGGCATCGGGGCCGGGGCGCAGGGGCTTTGTCGGGGCTGGGGTCGTTGGGGCAGGGGCACAGGGACGCAACGAACGACAAAGGGGCTGGGAGGTGTCGTCGCACAGGGCGCATGACGCAAGGGAGGGAAGGGCTAAACCCTCTCATGCCATGTTAGAATGGAAACCCCGTACCTCATAACGAGGTGGAGTGTTCACTTTATAGATAACAAAAGGAGTACAACAGGTTGCCCACACTGATGTGGGATACAAATATTAAAAAACATCTAGTACTCTTAACACTTAGTTTTTGAATACTCACTCTTTTCTATTCGTCTCTCTTTTTTAATTTGGTTTGTGATTCATCCAAAAAATAAACAAATGATGGTATCCTGCACAGTATTGATTTTGCAAAGATGTTTGTTCTCCCTGCACAGTACGATTTTGCAAAGATGTTTGTTCTCCCTGATTTCTTGGTTAACAGGAACTTATTGACTGCTGAGCCCTGGATTGTGATGTTGAACTCATTCTTCATATTGGATTGTGTTTCTATTTTCATGCATTTAAAAAAATATGACATATGCAATACAGAGAGTACTGAGGCGGTGTTCTTTCCTTTCCAGTTAGTTTGTTTGCATGGGTTTTTGACTTTCACAATTCACGTTTTCAAATCGAATGCATCTATTTTTTGTTTTTGTACAGAATAGTTGCTTTTATGCTTTTTTAATGTGCTTCACTCATATATGTTCATTTTCAAACAGATTGTTGACTTCTGTTGTGGCTCCAATGATTTCAGTTGCCTTATGAGAAATAAGCTTGAAGAGGCGGGGAAGAAGTGCTTTTATAAGAACTTTGACCTTCTTCAGCCAAAGGTGATATTGTTGTCCTTTAGCTTTTATTTGCAGGTTGCTAGGTTTTTTTTCTTGTAAAATCTCTGTTCTTTTTTCAAATCTAAAAATTTGTTTTTATCAAAATGCAACAGTAGTCTTACAATTAACAATGCATATCCAACTTAAGATTAGATGAGAAGCATTAGAAAACAGGTGGATACAAGAGACTTAGGGAGCTCAGAAGAAACACCCAGATCTTCCCCAACTGCTGCAGTACCAACCAAAAAGACAAAATCAATGATACCAAATTCAAAAAACCAACGCAACAAGAATAAGGTTTCTGTCACATGGAACAAGTCTGTCCTGGAGTACTTAAAAAATTTAGGTTTTCATTGCTTTGTGAAAATATTTTTTATTTTTGTTTTTCAAATATTGTTCAGAAAATATGTTAAAAATGTTTTGGAGGGCGGGGGAGAAATTTAAGAAAGTATGTGAAATCATTTTCCTTGCATTTTAATTTTCCTTAAAAATAAATACAATTTTTTTTTTAAATTTTCTTATTTTAATTTTCATTTTCTAAAAAATATTTAGCATTTACATAATTCAGCACATTTTGTAACATATTTTTTAAAAATAAAAAGGTGAAATGTTTTTATTAATAAAACACGACTTCAACCAAAAAGACAAAAATCAATGATACCAAATTCAAAAAACCAACGCAACAAGAATAAGGTTTCTGTCACATGGAACAAGTCTGTCCTGGAGTACTTAAAAAAATTAGGTTTTCATTGCTTTGTGAAAATATTTTTTATTTTTGTTTTTCAAACTGTTCAGAAAATATGTTAAAAAATGTTTTGGAGGGCGGGGGAGAAATTTAAGAAAGTATGTGAAATCATTTTCCTTGCATTTTAATTTTCCTTAAAAATAAATACAATTTTTTTTTAAAATTTTCTTATTTTAATTTTCATTTTCTAAAAAATATTTAGCATTTACATAATTCAGCACATTTTGTAACATATTTTTTACAAATAAAAAGGTGAAATGTTTTTATTAATAAAACACGACTTCAACATTTCTTTCTTTCCTAGGAAGCGATCATTTCTGCAAGAGAAAATTCCCTATGTTAGATGTTTGGCTATTGCCCCTCGCTAATGCATGGAGCCACCTGAAGAAAAGTAGACAATGAAGAACAGTTTGTATAGAATCCCACCCAAGATTTAATAATCGATCATTCATAGAAGAGATGATTCAAAATTTTAAGTTACAAACCACAAAAAACACAGCTCATATCAATATCCATCAAGTCCAACTTTTATTTTTTTATTTGCTCTCTTTTGCCACTACCATGGATTAACATTTAATTTGGAGATCATATAGGACTCCAAGCAACTTGTAATCAACTGAGCTTGGCAAAAACGGATTGAATAATGGGCCTTTGAGAGGACAGACAGAATTGATTCAATATTCTTTTTACCAGCCTCTGACCAGCTCCCAGCCTTTGCACCACCTCATCTTGATGATAAATCTGTGAGATCGATTAGTTCTATTTTACCTCTTAATTATCCATCATGAATAACTTTAATCCAATGATTTTGTTTCTCAAATTGTCCAGCCCATGAAATGTTATGTAGAAATGCCTTACTTGGGTGTTGTGTTCAGGTAATCAAACCCCTTTCACTCTTTGTTGAACACAAATTATCACAAAAAACTGCCAGTCATTTTATAGTTTCATTTATTTTCCGAAGAAAATTTTATGTAATTCTACGGATATCATTTAAAATAGACGTGGCATAAGAAAAAGATAAAAAAGTTACTTCCACACCACTGAAAACCACATCTCAAAGCTCAAGCCTGTCAGCCAAAAGGAAAAAGTTTCATGTTGCAAGAGATCATTGTTTGTTATAGCTTGCCAGGGAGGCAATCATTCTAATATTTAAAGCCTCATTGCTGCATTAAAACAAAAAAGAACCCTCATTACAGAGAGTGGGATTTCAGCATATGAGGAAGTGAGCCTCTTGTGAAACCTGTTTCAGCTAGTGTTTCATCTTTACGGGGAAACACTCCTTAAAATAAATAAGTAAATAAATAATGTTTTCACCACATTAATTGCAACTAGCAAAAGTGTTGATAGAAACCTAGGTAGCATTCACTGAATCTTATCTCCAGTAAAAAAGAAAAAACATTATTGGTGAAGTTTATGTGGGTAAGATGAACTCACACAAGGGATTTAAAAACTCTAACTCCTACTGATATGGTATATATATATTTTATGCCACGTGGTACTTAATGAAGATGGGTTTCTTTTTGTAGCTGGTTTGCAGGACACTTGGAGGCCATCTGGACAAGAAATGCAATCTGCTAGTTGGTTTCAATTTTCTCAACGAGTTTCCACACAATAAAATCTGAACTCTGAAAATTCAGCAGCATACTGGGTGTGCAACATTGCCACTCTAGCAACCGCAAAACAAAGATCTGATTTCGGAGTCTCTTAAAACACAATGGAATGTGGCCCTAGCACTTGACTGGGGAATAAGACAACCTGATTTTAATAATGCAATGCTGGAACGCTTCAAGAAAATGTTTGATGATAAGGAAAAACCATGTAACATTTGCAAGTTGAAGAGAGCAATTTATGATCTAAAACATGCTCGACTAGCTTGGTTTGAAAAGCTTGGAGATTCTTACAGGTTGGGGTTTTCACAATTCAGAAGGTTATGCCCGTTTTACTAAGGCATAATTATGCCTTTTTTTTCTTTGTTCTTATCTATGTAGATGATATTGTCACCATCGACAATGATTCTCAAGGGCTACAATGATCAATTCATTAATGAATGCTTTATTCATTAATTTGCGACGTTTGATCCATGTAGCCAACCCCATTTAATCGGGTTTAAGGCTTGTTTGTTGTTGTTTTGGAAGCCATATTACTTACACTAAAACAGAAAAAATATATTGGCAGCCTCCTCACCATGTTTGGAATAGAGTGTGATACTGATGGTGAGTGGTAAATCATTATTTACTAATGATGGCATCTTAATACGAGTGCACTTGAGCCCTAGAAGACTTGCACAGTACTTGGACAGACTTTAGTTTTGTTGTTGATAAGCGAAAGCTAATTTCTTATAAGATCTAAGCATTTGAGAGCCAACAAGTTCTTCGATATCTATAAGGGGATTTAAAACTACAACATTCACACAAACCATGGCGGTTATCTCTATTTGAGTGGTTTTGGTGCTGGAGATTGGGCTGCATGCCCTGATGGTAAAAAATCGGTTAGAATGGAGGTGCCTAGTGACCTAATGCGCAAGGCACCTTCTATGGGTGATGCGGAAATGCCGGGAGTCGCAATGACAAAACAACGATTTGGAGAAGAGTAAAAGGGAAAAAAAACAGAACGATAACACAAGGATTTACATGGTTCGGGAATAATCCCTACGTCCATGGAGAGGCAGAATTTCACTACATGTCGTGAGCACAAATCACGTGGAGATTTCTCAGAGTTTCTCACTAAGGAACCCTAGTCCAAAATGGGCTACAAAAGGAGGAAGACGATCCACTGTTCCACCAACCGCATAGAAAGTTCGCATCGCTATAGTGTCCACGCCGCTACAGTGAATGGCGGCTGGAAGTCCACATTGCTACAGTGGGAGGCCTTGACCTTTATTTATAATAAATAATAATGATTTCACATTACATAGTATCCCATGTGGGATCAGACTCAATACACAGCCTCTAACACTCCCTCTCAAGCTAGGATCACCTACCTTGGACAGATAATAAAAAGAAGCAAAATAAATAACTTCTAATATTTCCCTCAAGTTGGACGTGCCCAACTTGATTGTATAAAAAGACGACAAC
This sequence comes from Viscum album, assembly GCA_963277665.1. Taxonomy (NCBI): domain Eukaryota; kingdom Viridiplantae; phylum Streptophyta; class Magnoliopsida; order Santalales; family Viscaceae; genus Viscum; species Viscum album. The sequence continues at coordinate 122,521,224 of OY728156.1, forward strand.
AACAAACAACAAACAAGTTTTAAACCCAATTAAATGGGGTTGACTACATGGATCAAATGTCGTCAATTAACTCCATTGAAGACTATATCATCATTGAAACCATTTAAAATATGATCATTTTGAATGATTTGTTTAAGGGTCCTTTTAGGTTTACCTCTACCACTTTTAATAAGTGAATTTGTCATTAAGTTTGCCTTATTAACAGGTCTAGTCTCAGTCATCTTCTCGTCAATTGGAGCCACTCCAATTTTCTCTCAAATACATTCATTTTTAATCCTATCCATCTTAGTATGTCCACATGTCCATCTTAACATTTTCATTTCTCCTACCTTTATTTTTTGTTCAAGATGTCTCGTCAAAGACCAACACTTGCTAGCATATAGAATAATTGATCTAATAACAATCTTATAAAATTTACTCTTTAATTTCAAAGGGATTTTGTGATCACAAAGCACCCTAGAAGCATTTCTCCATTTTATCCATTCAGTTTGAATCTTATGAGACATCTGCATTAATATCTCTATCACATTGCAGTAATGAGCCTAAATATCGAAAACGATCAATCTTTGAAATAACGTGGTCTCCCAATCTCACATCCACAACATTACTAGACGATCCTTTTTTAAAGCGACACTCCATATATTCCGTCTTATCCCTGTTAAGATGAAAACTTTTTGATTCTAAAGTCTCTCTCCAAACCTCCTAACTTTAAATTGATAGTCTCTTTGGATTATGCGATGAGAACTATATTATCCGCAAAAGGCATGCAATTAGGTATCTAATCTTAAAAATGCTTTGTAAGTTCATCTAAGATCAATGCAAAAAAGTATGAGCTTAAAGCTGAATCTTGATGCAGTATTATCGAGACAGGGGAAGTCTTTAGTTTCATCTACTGAAGTTCTAATTTGAGTCAAACTCCCTTCATACATGTCTTGGATAAGTTTAATATACGTCATCTACACCCCTTTTCTTTTAAGAGCTTTCCATAAAACCTCTCTAGGAACTTTATCATCCATATGTTTGGTTCAATTCTACGTTGCATCAGCTCCCCCTATGATAGAAATGATTGTGTTGAAGTAGAACTAACCGGGGCTAAAGAATAGGGCAATCGAAGAACTCCCATGCCGATGATGATCAGTGCTGGAACTTGTCGGATGAAACGGTGACCGGCGTGCGGCCTCAAAACGGCTGGGTGAAATGGCACATGACTAGCAGACCAAAAGGCCAAGTGAAATAGTGTCCGCCTTGCAGACCCAATAAGGCTGGGTGGAACGACGTCCATCGTGCGGGCCCAAAAGGTTCGGTGGAATGGCGCCCGTCTTGCAGACCCAATAAGGCCCGGGTGGACGGTGCTCGTCTTGCGAACCTGATATTCTGATTCGTTTTTTTTAACTGAATCTGCGATTGAAAGTAAATAAAGTGATTTTCTGATGATCACCCAATCACAGAATAACTTACTATTATTCTAAAATTACTTTTATTCCCAAACCACTATTTTTTATGTTCAAACAAACTGGCTCTAAGTCACTCCCTCGCATAACGCTCTGGCTGTTCAGTGACAAGTTTGGGCTTCACGAAACACCCTTGGTTGAGATATTAAGACCCCCTGGTGGTCCTGCGATGGCTGGTGGTACACATGGCATCACCACTCGGACCTAGGACCCGTGGGCTAAGTGCTACTAGAGAGCTTTAGCAAGTACGACTGTGTACTATTGGCCCTGGTGCTTTGTTCTCAAGCCTTGGTTTTAAGTTGTGAGGTTGGCGGATAAAATTCCTCGGGAAGGACAATTCCTGCCACTTGTACTATGGACCATGGCTGGGCCCAGAGAGGTCTGGGCTTTCTGAGGGCTGTTACATCTACTTGATCAATCTTTCTCTTAACCAAGCCTCGCTGACTAGCATCACATTGCCATGGTCGTGATTTTCATTTCAAAATCTGCATATTTGACCATTCTATTTCAATGAGAGAGAATTTGAATTAGTGATGGAAACCACTCGACAGTTTCAAAAGATCTTATATATATATATATAGACGTCCTGCATTGCTTTGTATATGGCTTCTAAACATTTTTTCTCTCTTCTTCTGCCTTATCGGCAATTTTTTACTAGTGCTTGATGATGTGGTGAAAGCTGCCCAACTCAGCATTTTTTGAAACATTTTCCCCTCGAATTAGTCAACAACACGACCTCTAAACATTGATGCATATTTTGCGTCTCTGTGTGTTAAATAACCGAAAAGACGCTGCTGATCTTATTATGTTAGTTGATCGCATTCTCCGGCATGCATATCAACTTGTCGTGAAGCTTTGGTTTTGGATTTTTTCTTGCTGATGCTTTTATTGAGAGATTCAATTCGATTGAAATTTAAAAGGCTTATCCAGCAGCAGCTCATTTGAATGCATTTACTTTATGAAAACTGGGACAAAGCCTTATTGGGTGTTTTCTATTGGAATACAATTCTCTTGAAGTCAATAATTATTTCCCATGTTTGTTTGTTTCTGGATTTCTGTGTTTATCTGGCTTCTGCAGCATGATTTTAATTTTGTGAAGAAGGATTGGATGACTGTTCAGCCCAAGGAATTGCTAGTGGGATCAAAATTGGTGAGCACTGTACAAATTTTTCGTTTTTTGGAAGCATTCTCGCTGTACAAATTCTTCAGAGCTCTATATCTTCAGCAATTTTTATTCTTCTTCCTGGGTAGATCATGGGGCTAAACCCTCCATTTGGACTTAAAGCATGTCTTGCAAACCAGTTCATCAATAAAGCGCTTGAGTTCAAGCCAAAGCTAATTATTCTTATTGTTCCACCGGAGACGGAGAGGTTTGATAATTTGGTCTTTTTAGTTAATTTTCTCCTCGATCATCCCCTGCCTCTCGCCCTTTTTCATGAAAGTTCTTTCTGTTCTTCAGGTTAGATAATAAGCGATCACCATACGTCCTGGTTTGGGAAGATAATGCAAAACTCTCCGGCAAGGTTAGGCTGCTGTGTTTGGTTTTTGGAAAATGTTTTCTGTTTTCATTTTTCCAATTATGTTTTAGAATATATGTTAGAAAATCTTTTGAAAAGTGGAACGAAACCATGAAAGCAACTGAAATGTGTTCCGTTTACATATTCTAATACAATATTGGAAAAATAAAAACAAAGAAATGTTTTGCTGTTATGTTTTGTTGACTCGCTGCTTTCTTGCTCCATATTCTCTAGTCATTCTACCTGCCGGGATCTGTAGATGTACATGACAAACAAATCGAACAGTGGAACGCGACGCCTCCCGTGCTTTCTCTTTGGAGCCGTCCTGATTGGAGCAATAAGCACATAGCCATAGCTCGAGAACACGACCACTTACCCAGGCTCCAGATGGAGCCGTCCCAGTTGGAAGAGCCTCCAAAAGGTTCACCCAGCTTGACATTGGAGGACAGCCGTGGCCGTCACCGTGACTCACCGATTCCCACAGTTAATCAACATATTCAAATTGATGATCCGAAACCTGATGTCAGTGGAGCAATTGCATCTAGCGATAAAGATAAAGATAAAGAAATCCGTCCTTACAAAAATGAAAACAAAGGAGAGTCTGATAGGAGCAGCGGCCCTAAGAACATGTCTAATAAATCTAGACGGCAGAAGAGAAAAGAACGAGGTAGGGTCGAAAGCGATTCGTCTGTTCCGGACAATCCAAGTGGCATGAAAAGGCCGAGGCATGATCTTCCTTCACCAGGCAAGTCAGATAGCCGATCTACTCCTATGTTTAATGTTAGCAGGTCTGGATCACCGGAGAAACTGAAACCGAAATCGCCTCGCGTGGAGTATGAGGAAGGTTTTGAGCATTTCCAGCCCAGCATTCAGGGATATGCCGAGGTTAGTGCACGGAGCCCTGATGAGGAACGTTTTGCGCATTTCCAGCCCGGCATTCGGGGATATGGTGAGGTTAGTGCACGGAGCCCTGATGATCTGGTGAGAAGGTACGGCTCAAACACTCGAGAACATTATTCCAGTGGAATGCTCGGGCGGTCTGATCCTATTGGTTTTCGGCCATACACCATGGGTGACCATTCAAATATTTTAGGGCAAGCCCGACACTATGGGCAACAGGACTCGGGCAGTTTCAGTCATATCCGTTCAGTTTCTTATGGGCGTTTGGGTTCTTCGGGGGAGCCGCATTACATGCCGACCATTCATGGGTACGCTCCTCAGCTGGATGAACTGAATCGTTCGAGATTGAACGTGCCTGCGCTTCAACTTCCGAAGGAACCACGTGGTGGCAATTACTATGATCCTCTCGTGCCTCCGCCGAGATTCGGGGCTGGTGCTCATCACCCTTTTCCATACGGTGGCTAGTCTGGTAAATTGGCTGCTGTTTTTTTTGTTTTGTTTTTCGGTTTCTGTTGAGCTAGATGAACTTGATCATTGTAGGCCTGGAGTTCCTATTGAAGCGGTTCCTCTCGTGCCTTGGCGGGGCTGCTGTTTTACTCGAACATTTGTGGCCTGTGGTGAGCTTTGATTTAATGTTTTAGTTTGTGTTGTCATTTTGTGTGCTGTATGTCTAATTCTCGTATGAAGATAAGCTTGATTTTTATATTTTTATATTATTTTAAGGTGAAGTCTTTGGTCGTTTATTTTTTAGAATTTAATTTCATTTACATGATTTTAGTATGATCATCGTTTTGAATATTTTATTTTGTCGGCAATTATGTGTATTTTAAGAATAATTTTAATTAAATTATCTGTAAAATTTAATAATTATATAAAAATATGTTTAATAATTAATTCAATATATAAATATGACGGAAACAAGTGGTATAAACGGAAAGGCAACACAAAGGGAAGGAATAACACTAAAACATTAAGAGAATATAGCAACAGAAAGATATTATCAGAATGATAAAAGGATCTCGGTAAAGTTCTCTAGCCCGAGTTCTATATACAATGAACGACAATCCCTCCTTTACATGAACTAGATTTCCTATGTGGTTCGCGTAGTTTGATGCTATGTTCCATTGTTTGCCATGTCCACATGCTTTATTAAAGCTCACTTAGATATGATGCTTCACGGCCGTAATAATTAGATATGATGCTTCTCCTCCTGTTAAAAGAAGTTAGCCTATCAACAACTAATCATTGCCATAATTTGACACAATCATAGCAGGGCTAGTTGGATGCTTGTGGCGGATAACCAGAGGGACTGAGGCGATGAATTGGGTGGTCAGGATGGTGAAGATCCCATCGTGAAAAGCATTCTCATCATCCCAAATTCTCCATATTATCTGATCATGAATAAATGACTAAGATGAAACTGTATTTGGATCAGTGTAGCAACATCGATGGTCATTTCTACTGGTATTTGTATCAAAATCTGAATTGGTGCCCAAAATTCTTGCCTTTTATTTGTTAACAAAGGCAAGTTCATCATTTTGAGGAAATGACTTGGATGTGAATTTTGAAAATGATAAGAGCCTCAATCTCCACAGGAGATATTTCCACAATTTTCTAAACTGGCAAGATTTCAAACCAAAACTTTTTTCCCTTTAACATGGAGAACCAATGATAAAGATTTGTTTCCTCTTGAAAATGATATTCCATGGGCAAAGAAGATTATTGTCAGAAAACTTTCCAATAAAACATCCAATGGCTTGCATGGTAAGAAATTCCAATGACTTGGAAAACATTGGTAAAACTTGTGACACGGGGGATATATAAATGAGGATGTTGTTAGGTTTCTTGCGATAGAATAACTCTTACTCAAGCAACGAGAGTCAACAATAAACCATAATCCAAGATCATCGTGGTATGAAATTGAAACTATGCATAATATAAAATGAAGAACATGTGGGCCTTTCCTTGATGTTTATTGAATTTCCTGTCTTCAACCACATGTTTGTTGAAGATCACGAGGAGCAATCATGCTTGTACTTGTCGGGGGCAAAGGAAGAAGGTAAAGAGACCTTTTGGGCGTAAAGAGAATCAACAAGAACTATGAATTCCATTTTCATGGACTTCGACCTATTTATATAGGTCTCGAGGATGCTCCTTGAGCCTTCCACGCATTTACTTCAACATTATGAAACGTTTAAGTAAATGCTTTCAGTTGCAAACGTTTCGTAACCTTTTGCTGTATGCATGCATTTATCATATAAATGCATGATTCTCCAAAATGTTTCATTATATCACTACTACCGAAATGCTCTTTAACAGCGTGTAAAAAGGCTTTTAACAGCGTTGTTAATTTTAGCGTTGTTAAGGGGTGACCCCCTTTATCAACATTAGAAATAGCGTTGATAAAGGCCTAACTTGATGCAGTGTGCTGTTTATGTAACAGCACACCCAACAAAGCAAAAACTTGCAACCTGTAAAAAATAAGCTACAATAACAACATTGCTAACATTTATAACAAAAAACACATAAATATTGTTGCAAATAACATCACGCACCCCTGGAATTCATAAATTCATTATAAATTTCAGTTCCAATTTTATTTCAAAAGGTAGCCCATGTTTATGAGGTCTCAATATTACCGATTGGTTGGATATCAATATATTGATAGTGTACATAAATTCCCAATGTATAATGTTTTCCCATGGTCAGCATATAACCATCATCTCCTTGTGGTTTGTCTCCACCCCAGAACATATAACTATTGTCTACATATAGCCATCATCTCCTTGTAACCTATAAATGAAAAATATACAATTTAATTGAAATAAATTTGACATCATGAATGCAAAAAAACACTACTATATACATTTCAAAGAATGTTTTATATAATTACATTTATAATTATCTAATTTTAAGTATGTTGTTCTTTTTACTAAAATTAATGTCGATTTTAAATAAATACACACACTTTTAATTATACCGGTCATGTCGTGCATCATATTGAGGTGTGGTTGATTTCAACACGTCATAAATGACTTATAGATCATTGTTCTAAAGTATCAAAACAATCTGAATGTGTTTACTAAGTTTTCAATGTCACTTATTCTTTTTACTAAAATTAATGTCAATTTGAAATAAAAAGACACACTTTGAATTATATCAGTCACATTGTGCATCATATTGAGGTAGAGTTGATTCATACACGTCATAAATGACTTTTGGATCGTTGTTCTAAAGTATCAAAACAATCTGAATGTCTTTGCTCAGTTTTTAGTATATCATTTGTTCTTTTTACTAAAATTAATGTCAATTTTAAATAAAACAAAACACTTAGAGTTATAACGGTCACATTGTGCATCAGATTGAGCTGATGTTCATTCCTACACGTTAGAAATGACTTATGAATCGTTATTCTAAAGTATCAAAACAATATGAATGTGTTTGCTCGGTTTTCAGTATGCCACTTGTTCTTTTTACTAAAATTAATGTCAATTTTAAATAAAAAACCCACTTAAAGTTATAGCGGTCACACTATGCATCATATTGAGATGATTTTGATTCCCACACGTTAGAAATGACTTATGAATCGTTGTCTTAAATTATCAAAATAATATGAATGTGTTTTCTTGGTTTTCAGTATGTTGCTTGTTCTTTTTACTAAAATTAATGTCAATTTTAAATAAATAGACACACTTTTAGTCATACCAGTTATACCGTGTATCATATTGAGGTGCGATTGATTCCTATTCATCATAAATGACTTATGGATCATTATCCTAAAATATCAAAAAAATCCAAATGTGTTTGCTCAGTTTTCAATATGTCATTTGCTTTTTTACTAAAATTAATGTCAATTTTAAATAAATAGACACACTTAGAGTTATAGTGGTCACATTATGCATCATATTGAGGTGCAGTTGATTCATACACATCACAAATGACTTATGGATCATTTTCATAAAGTATTAAAACAATTCAAATGTGTGCTCGGTTTTCAGTATGTCACTTGTACTTTTTACTAAAATTAATATCAATTTTATATAAATAGACACATTGTTAATTATACCGGTCACACTGTGCATCATATTTAGGTGATGTTGATTTCTACACGTCACAGATGACTTATAGATCATGGTTCTAAAGTATCAAAACAATCTGAATGCATTTGCTCGTTTTTTAGTATGTCACTTGTTCTTTTTACTAAAATTAATGTCAATTTTAAATAAATACACACACACACTTGGAATTAAACCGGTCAAATTGTGAATCATATTTAGGTGGGGTTGATTCCTACACGTCATAAATGACTTATGAATCATTTTTCTAAAGTATCAAAACAATTCGAATGTGTGCTTGGTTTTCAGTATGTCACTTGTTCTTTTTACTAAAATTAATGCCAATTTTAAATAAATAAACACATTATAGCGGTCACACCGTGCGTCATATTGAGATGAGGTTGATTCCTACACATCACAAATGACTTATAGATCGTTGTTCTAAAGTATCAAAACAATTTGAATGCATTTTCTCTATTTTTAGTATGTCACTTATTCTTTTTGCTAAAATTAATGTCAATTTTAAATAAATATACACGCTTTTAGTCATACCGGCCACACCATGCATCATATTGAGGTGCAGTTGATTCCTGCAGGTCACAAATGAGTTATAGATCGTTGTTCTAAAGTATCAAAAAAATCTGAATGCGTTTGCTCGGTTTTCAGTATGTCACTTGTTCTTTTTACTAAAATTAATGTCAAATTGAAATAAAAAAACACAGTTGGAAATATACCAGTTACACTATGCATCATATTGAGGCGGGGTTGATTCTTACATATCATAAATGACTTATGGATCATTATCCTAAAGTATCAAAATAATCTGAATGCATTTGCTCGGTTTTCAGTATGTTGCTTATTCTTTTTACTAAAATTAATGTCAATTTTAAATAAATAGACACACTTAGAGTTATAGCGATCACACTGTGCATTGGATTGAGGTGAGCTTGATTCGTACACATCACAAATGTCTTATAGATCGTTGTACTAAAGTATAAAAACTTGCAAGTCATGTGATTTCAGACACTTAAATTTTAAATCGGTCATTGATACAATATTCTTGATATTTGATGAATACCACTCTGGAACCTTTACGTTATTCAAGGTGAAAAATTGATATCTATCCTATCTGGAAAGAGTGTAAGTAGTTGGATGAAGAAAAGTTTGTTAGTCTTTAACAGAGTTGGTATTTATCAGTGTTAGCAAAAAGTGCTGATAAATGACATCTTTATTAGCGCTAAAAAAATAATGATAAATTTAACCTTTTATTAGTGATTTTTTTATTGATGATAAATGGTACCTTTTATCAGCGCTTTATTTTTAGCGCTCATAAAGTAATCCTTTATCAGTGCTTTTTAGCACTGATAAAGGTCCGAATAAATAAAATGAAATAATGAAATAAATAAAAAATAAAAAATGAGTTTATTAAAAAAAATATTACTAATTTTATTAATTAAATAATTATTGATAAACATGAATAAATTAATTATACTATATATAAATTATAAATACTAATAAATAGTATGTATTAAATATATAGATATATGCAAAATGAAAATTAAAGCACATGAGCCTCAACCCGGTTGGTGATGACTCGATAGGTGCATCCAAGAGACCCGAGATCAAATTCGGGTGGAGGCGTATTTCCGGGGGTATTGTAGCAGTACTGTAGTAGACACTGTAGCAGCTGAGACTATTCATCCATTTGGGCCTTGGGTTCTGAAAGGCTTTCGGGCCATCCAAGAACTTCGGGCCAGTTGATTCTCAAGGCCTTCGGGCCACCTTAAGGCCTTAGGGCCACCCCAAGGCCTTCGGGACACTTGATTTCAGATATACCAGTTTGACTACAAGGAACAAAGGCTTCAGATGAGGATTCAGGGCAGACACATCCACTAGAGCAGAGCTAACCATATTTGGAAGAATGGAAGGGTATGACTTTGCCATTGGTACCAGGCCTGTGCAGCTTTGCATATGAAAACTAGCCAACCAGCCCCGCGAAGCTGGAGTGCTGATATCATGACATATGCTGGCGAGGAGTAGTTTCAAGTTGTCTTGTCTGAGTGATTCACTCTAAGACCTACGGGGGTCATGTAATTGTCTCTAAAGCCTTCGAGCCTTGTAAGGGTTCCACCTCACCCCTTGAAAGGTGGATTATCAAAATAAAAAAAATGAAGGCCTTAGGCCATTCTGACCAAAATTAAACAAATAAAATTTAAAAATAAGTAAGTTGAGAAAAATATTTAATATTTTATTAATTAGATAATTAGTGATAACGTTAATAAATAGTATATATTAAATATATAGATATATATGAATGTATATAAATATGATTTATATATTACAAAATATTTATATGCTTTACATTAAATAGTCATATATTTAGTGAATAATGGTTTATAATTAAAAATTAATATGAATTAAAAATACTCACTAATTGCATAGTGTAATGGACATATAATTGAATGTCATTTGATTTTTCAATTTAACATAGATCAAATGTGCATTATATTGATTTCACATATACATAATTAATGCATTTTTATATATAGCACACACACACAAAACTGGTGTGTCGGCGGTTGCGTGACCAAAACACTTCTTTGACAGGGGATCACATCGCGGTGATTCTCATTGTTCGGATGAAGGTGAAGGTCGGCCACAGGCAGGAACAGAAGGAGCTGGTGCGAAGGGCCTCTGTCAATGGTAGGATCTGCTTTAGCATGGTGGTGCTCAAGCCAATGCAGTTGACTCAGGCTGCTTGACCCCAGGTTCAGATTTGTTTCTTGTTTTGGTTTTGTATCAATGGGCTCTCGATTCACTGTTATCTTGGGTTTGTGTTTTGGATTTGTAATGGGCTTTGGTTTTGTAATGGGTTTTGTCCCACTAGGCTCTTAGGCCGCTGAATTTAAGGTTATGTGCCTCTGGACCTACGAGCTTGTAATGGGTTTTCCCTTTACCCAATTCAAAAGTGGTTCCTGTTTTTTTTCTCTTTTTAATAAAGGGGCTTGCCCCGACCTTTTCAGTAATATATATATTTACAAATTTTTTATTTATAATTATAATTATAAATCCATTATCAGTGATTAAATAATAAGCGCTAATAAAAGGATTATTTATCATCGCTAAAAAAATGCAGATAAATAATCATTTTATCAGCACTTATTACTTAAGCACTGATAAAAGGAATTTTTATCAGCGCTTTTTTAGAAGCGCTGATAAAAGTTTCCCAATCTATTTAAAAAACTCTAACCAGTTTCGAATCCGTCACAATATAAAAAGCTTTCCTCAGAAGCTACCCACTACCAGCGCTCCTCCTCGGTGAATCGAAGCTCGAATCAAGCCTCAAACAAATCCAAGGCTCAAATTCAAGGCTCGAACGATTCAAGGGTCAAAGGAATCCAAGGCTTGAATGTAAGTATTTCTCTATTTTCTCTTGAATGTAAGTCTTTCTCTACTTTCTCTTGGGGAACTTGGGGTGTAAAACATCAATGGTTCTGGCTGTGGTGGAGGCTATTTTACAACTATGAGTGTGGTGAGTTAGCCATTTTGGATATTTGGCCATGAAGATCGTCCATTTTGATGCTTGGAATTTTTAGAGTGTGAAACACCTATACTGTGAGCCTTCCCAGCTTCACTCCCAGATCATTTGAGCATCTCCTTCATTTTCAATTGTAGTTTTGAATTAATATAGGGGATTTTTGAGCTACTCTTTTATTTATGTGAAAGTGTGGATGAATCATGCTTTATTTTCACTGGATAAATAGTGGAATTAACCATATGGTAGAAGTCTCATCCCATTTTTTATTGTCTATATAATTTTGTATTTATCAATTTTCATGATGTTTCTTGGGTAGCCTATGAGACTGCATCCTAGCGTATTAAATTGACTAGTTATTTTCATATTTTTGTAGTAGAGACTTTAGATGGGGAGTGATATTTTATAGATCTGTTAATTTTCGGATTCCACTTAGATTTTTGAGTGAAGTAAGGGTACTCCACTTTGAAAATGTAACCTTACGAGAGTCGTTCCGTCTCGGTAGAGGCTAGTGTGTATGGGATAGACGTTGCAAGGGTTGGTGTGTTTTTCTCCCTTGTTTGTGATATATCTTATTGATGTGTATTATTGCTTTATGCCAACTTCTTTATAAACCTCCCTAGAATCTCAAGAATGAGTCAACGTGTATTAGATGACCTCTCTATAATCCTTCATATGGGTAGATCTGATGTGACGTCCTCCCTAGAATCCTTGGGATGGGTCGGTGTGCTGATATGACATTCCAAGAGTCTTGAGATGTTTTCAAATATTTTATATACCATTAATTTTAAATGTAATAATTCCTTAGGTTGCTACATCACTTGTTCCAAAAAATAGAATGGAAGTTATCAAATTCTATATATTAGAAATTATTTTTAGGTCTACATGTATTGGTTCCACCCCTAGGAATCTCTGATTACTATCCATGTATAGAAATAACTCTTTATTAATTAAAATGTTTTATCAATACATTTTTATATCTTCTAGTTGATTGAATGAGAGTTTATTATTCTTATTTATCATATTTGGGTTTCTTATTACTTCTTAATTTCCTATATTATATTTTCATTTGTTTAGGGGATTTAAGAAAGACTTGATGTGTGTCAAACAATAGTTATTATTGCAATTTGTTGCTTTAGACTCATCCCCCACCTATTTTATAGACAACTATCATCCTCATCAACTTAATTTCCCAAATAGTTATTATTGAAATTTATTGCTTGAAACTCACCCCTCATCTCTTTTATGTTTCTTGTATTACTCTGAGAATTAGTCATCCCATGGATGACTACTGCTTAGAGTATTTCAAGAAATATATGTGCATATCCACAACTGACCTACTCAAAAACAGATAAAACACATTCAAATTGTTATGATACTTTACAACAATGATTCATAAGTCATTTGTGACTCAAAGGTGTAGGAATCAACCATACCTCAATCCGATACACGATGTGCCAGGTATGACTCAAAGGTTTCCATTATCAGTTTAAAATCAACAATTTAGTTCAAAAAGTGTCACTCACTAAAAATTGATCAAACACTCTTGGATTTTCTTTATAATTTAGGACAATGATTCATAAGTAATTTTTGACATGTAGGAATTGTTTTTATGTCAAACCGATACATCATGTGATCGGAATGAGTTAAAGTGTGTGCTTTTAGTTTAAAATGACATTTTAGTAAAAAAGATAATTGACGTACTCAAAACCGAGAAAACACATTCAGATTGTTTTGATACTTTAGGAAAAAAATCCATAAGTCATTTGAGATGCATTGGAATCATCCAAACTTTAATCTGATGCATGGTGTGATCGGTATGACTGCAAGTGTGTATTTTTATTTAAAATTGACATCAATTTTAGTAAAATTAACACTTTCTGTTAATTTATTTCTTTATGTTATTACTAACATAAGGATTATTTTCTTATACAGGTGCGTTATTTTTCTCGAGCATGGGTAGTTTTTTTGGCAATAGCATGATTCGGGGCCAAGATTAAAAGACAAAGTAACATTGATGTTTTTGAATGTATGTAATAATTTGTATTTATGTAATTGTATAAACTAACGTTTTAAATTTCTATAATATAGTGTTTTTTTCTTGTATTTGTTCTGTAAATTTCATTTCATTTAAATTCTATATGTGTACTTGTTTTTGTTGATATCTGGTGTGTTTCTGGTGCTACGGTGTGTTGTTACAACACATTGCACTGTGATGTAGTGTGTCGTTGCAGCACATTGTAGTATGGCCCTTTATCAGCGCTTCTATAAACGCTGATAAAGGGGGCCTTTAGAGGTGCTAAATAAAAGCATTGATAAATGTGGTATTTTATCAGGGCTTATAAATGCGTTGATAAAGGACCCCTTTATTAGTACCTTTTTAGTGCTGATAAAAGACCAGGGTTTTTAATATCACTTAGGTAGTCAGCACTGATAAAGGCCTTTTCTAGCACTCTTAAAGGCCTATTTGTTAATAGCGCACATACATTTTTTTTCAACATGCATAGCATCAAGAAAATTTATGACATATATAAAATTCCAGTATAGTAATTCAAAAAAAAATTGATCACTTTTTCCAACCGGTTTTTGTAAGGTTTTACAAAAATAGTTTACTAAAAGCAGTGTCCACATCTTTTACTTTCTCAAATAGTTGATCACCTGTTAATGGAGACAGTGATGTACATTCTTTTGAAATTTCATCGAATGATGTCATCCAGGATCGGTACTTAC